>JASFYC010000823.1:0-2751705 GCA_030412335.1 Botrylloides violaceus | reverse complement strand
CATGGGTGATGTGCGTATTCCTGATCTCCAAATTCAGCAACTAAGGCAACTCGGAGATTACAGCTCGCGTGGAGGAAATCGGCGATTGGGAGCACCACAAGCCTGTTCACTTGTGGCTGTCGCCTAAACTGGCAAAATGAAAGCGTTACGTCGATAACCTATTATGTTTCATATATTGTGATCTTAACGATGTGGTGACAAGCCAACAAGTATAGACGTATAGTCTAAGTTCAGTACTAGGCTATCATGCAGTAAAGCAGGCCACTGTCCTATTACCTACGGGATTGACACCACGTCATCAACGTCACAATCTAGTGATAAACATCGGGTGTATATTGGCTGACTTGATGCCACGTTTTCCTTCATTATTATGCTCTGATTATTTGATTAATTCCTAGATTTTATGATAATTAAACAAACTTTGGCGTCATCTCTTTATATTAACAATGCCGTCTGTATCCGATTGTCGTTTGTTGCAGGATTATAATACAAAAATTCTTGGTAGTTACTCTAGTTATGTGGCAAGAGCGTGTATATATCTCTTTCTAGTTTACTTAAGATTCAAGATCACGTCGGATTATCGTAAGGTCTTTCATTTGTCTTGTTACTAGGGCCCCCAACTTCACCCTATCAGATAATGTTCCAATATTAGCACGACAAGACGATGACGATAATGATTGATCTGAAATACTACGTAAGCAGAAATCTTGATTGGAAAAGGAATCTTTTAATTAGCCCGCGCGACTCTCAGAAGCGCTTCGTGTGCAGTGTGTAGTCAATAGGTTTATGTTGACAGTTGTTATTGTTGTTGACGTTACTGTGCTTTCATCATTAGGTAGTTTACGCCACGTCAATGCTTATCGCACGCAATCTCGATATTTCCGGATTATAAGTCGGATCGCTATCACAAAGACAACCCTCAACGTTCCCCCATGCTGGCTGCTAAGCAATGATTAGGAACGGATATCAATTTTAAAGTCTATGGTTTGCCTCGGTTGGAATTGAAAGCGCGACCTCACGATCAGAAGGTGGGCAGTCAAATCACTTACCCAATGAGGTAAATCGAAGGTAGTTACATACAATCGAGCAACCTCATGGTTGCAGCGGCTCTGAGGGAAGCATAAACCTGGTATGAGTAGAATATCTCAAGTGCAGTATACGTTAAAAGCAACGAGAAATGTGTTGTACGCTAAAATGAGATCGTGGTATCTTATAGTATTTAGACAGTCCAGACCTCTGTTCATAAGTTCCTGCTTAATTCCGATTATAACCCGTTCACTGACTCATAGTTATCAGTGCGGTCTTACTATATTTACGACTTCACCAATTTGCTCGATGCATTCTAATCAAGGCACTCTGAACTATATATGAGTTCCATCAATGCAAAGCCACAAAACAACTGAAGTAAAGGGTATTGCAGTAAGAATAGTAACTGAGTTATCGAGTTTAACAATACGATCACACGAGCACGTGATCGCATTTTATGCGATGCAGAGGTACTCTTGGCGATATACGGTATGTTGTAAGAGCAGGTATTGCCCTAATTAGACTAAGGGAGTTGTTGTTATGTCCTCACGATTACGCAATATAGCAAGCCTAGAGATGCGCACTCTTTTCCGTGATACACGTGACAATAGCAAGTGCATACTGTAGGCGTAGTCGGCATCGGGGCCAGAATTCAGGATTTTGCGCATGTCACAGGTTTTAAGCGTATACCGAGACATCATCGCGTCTCTGATACGAAAGCCTATAAGCGGCAGTTTTGTGCTTTCTGTGGTCCCTAACGCCTGGTCACCTGTTGCTGCCGTGAAAGCGTGGGACTGTGGAGAAAGGGTCATTCAATCGTTCAATGTCCTTGTATATCTGTTCAAAAGATTAAAAATGACTAGTATTGTACGCATCAAAGCCACTTCCGTTCCAGTGCTTATGATACTTGAGTCCGTTCAGGACAGTTCCATCTTTCATCAGACGCCATTTGAAAACAAATTATGCTGCTTATTGTGAAAGTCACTTACAATATGGCGTTGATTCACACCTTCTCAGTTCTCACCTTCTGAGAAAATCGCCACGAAATCTTGGGACCGAATTCGAACTGTGCGAACGACGGGAAAGATGAATGTCGGTAAATTTTGCAGACTGATTACGATATTAAATCGAATTTGAAAAGCTACATTGTCTCAATGATAAGTCTATTGACGAGATCCCAGCTTTAGTAATCTAATCGAAAGCGGATACAAAAGCTTCATAATGTATATAAAAGCATGGTTGCATGAATTGTAAATTTTACATGTGCCATATCCAGTTACTGTGCGGTGACGAGACAGTAAAGTCTAGTATTACTATTTGCAGCATATAGAGGCCGGTAAGCAAAGTTTTAACGTCCAGCTAAATTTATTGCAAACTAAGGGCTTAGTACTATTGGAAAGGTTCCAACCCTTACGAACAAGTTGTTCGGAGAAAGTCTGATTTCGTAATATGCGTTGTGTTGGGGTTATGAGCCAGCACTTCTTCCCGTCTCAACCATTATCGACCCGAACTTGGGACCGACGGGGATTAAGACCGGTGTCGCACGGCGGAATTTGTTTTCAACCGTAGTCGTATTCCTAGAGTATTGCAAGCATATGCTGCATGCATTAAGACTCTAAGCGTAGGTACGGACAGTGTTCCTATAGCTTCTACATTTTCCTAAATTACTGAGCACCTGGGGCCCAAGCAGAAGAGCTTCGGACGTCTTTATTTGATTAGGCTGGTAGAAAAAGAAGGACATTTCGGTTAATATCTGTCGCTCTTATATGAGGCTAAGAGAAATGTTGTCCTTTGAACTAGATTTAAAATCGGGCATTGTAATTGTTGATATAAGTTATCCGTGACCTTTTTGAGCACCCCGTCAGTATGGTCTCGTTACACAACGATTGTTCTGACGTTCTTCATCCAATTTAAACACTGTTTCATGATTCACATGGACCTATGATTCTCTACAGCTCTAGGGTATGCCTATTCTTACACCAAACATCCACGAGAGGGACTTACCAGTTTCCCACTCACGGAATCCCTTAAATATACTTGCTTATATATCATCAAGCCGGCCAAAGTCATCTCTCAACGGCACTCTAACACAAACTCATAGCGATTGGTTTATGGTAGTAGTTCTTCGCACTTCATACATGCGTCACTTCGGGCCAGAGGGAGAAAAGGTACTCAAAACCATGTTCACTTGTATAAAGTTTAGACATATTTAATGTTTAATGATGAATAATCAAGGGCCCGATTAGAGAATGTTACCTACCGATCACTCAAGAATGATAGAGAGCTTGTAAACCGCAGAGAGCACTTCGCTTAGGGCAGAAGATTGCGGCAACGAGTTAAGTGTATATAAAGCAGTAGCATATCAAAATGGCCTTTCAACTGTGGTTCGCTGTTGGTGAATTTCCATGTACAGTATTTGACATAAACTTGGAATTGGTATATTAGCGTAGGATGTAATGGTCGCGGATTTCACGATCATTTACGTAATCGCTAACCTACCAATCGTGCCGAATCGATAAAAGGAGAATAATTTCTTGATGGGTAGATATTCATTAGTCTGCAACTCCTCTCTATGCAGGAGCCACGATGTAATTATCACGTGGCATATTTCCCGCCATAAATTAAAGAGGATAAAATGAGCATCTTGACTGGATTTCACAGCACTGACATCGCTTCCATCGCTGTGAAGAGTTATAGTGAAATCAGTGGGTGTGAGATAAAACAATTAGTATAATCACGGCACGATGACGCAGTTCTCACTGTATCCGTAGAGATTTCTGCACATATGTCAGAAGGGTGCCAGCGTTACAGCAGAGGCTGGATATAAAGAGTGCAGTGGGCATAGTACTCGCCCAATCATAGCAAGGCGAGGCGAGTTAATATGCCAAGTTCAGTTTATACTCTAGACGTCTAGACAGATATCGTAAAGAAGATCACCCCAGATTTAACGTCCAGCCTCGATTTCTCAATAATCCAAGATCGGACGTTGAATCTTTGGTGATCTTTACGATATAGTAGTAGATTGCAAAGACAGTCGGCGTTGAATAGTCGCTGAATCCTATCCACCTGAAACTCTTGATCGCTTGATGTTCTGGCACATTATATTATATATGTATCATTTTCTAATTTTCAGATGTCTGCTGTCACCGTATCTAAAACAAATATGGTATCCAGTAGTGGTATGATCCCTATTCAAGTATTAAGAGAAAAATTGCGGGACTGTTTATTCCAAGGCGGTATCTTTTTCGTCTTTGCACTTAGTTGCTTCATCATTGGCGTATGGACTCCAGCTGGGGCATATATTTATCTCTTCCACGAAATTTCATTACCAGTTGGAGCGTTGGCATACTGCCTAATACAACTTGGATTTTCGAACGAACTAAGTATCTCACAAAACGACGATGTCTACTCCGTTTCATCTGTAGTTCAGGAGAACAACAATTTACTACCAACATGCATACAAATGCCAGAGTATGATGCATGTAATGCCGATAACGAGCAAAATTGTACAGCCGATTATCCGCCTTCGCCTTACCCTGCTGAAACATATGTGCCACCGCCCAGTTATGAAGACGCTGTCAAGACGGATGCACAGATTGTCAATACCGATGGATCCCACTGTGTGTGGATTTTAGAAAACATCGAAGAAATCTGAGGACGCTTGATTCAATACTTTAAGCGATTCCAAGGTGTAAACCTGAATAGATGACAGAGGTTTGACGTTTAACGTGGCCAAATCAGACGCCTCGGTACATCGCACTGTGACTATGATGTTTGATGATATCACTGTTGTACAAAGAGTGACTTGAAGTAAAAGATTGATTCGCTAACCCATGCAATCGGTAGTAAGAGCTCCTTAAAGTAATCATACCTAACCAATACCTACGGTGCGCTGGGTGTCCCTTAGTTAGTGTGATTTTGAGGATGTTATGAATAATTCAACCTGCCTGATGGAACTCCTAAGCAGTGATACCTGCGGATCTTGTGATGCTTTTTTCTATGGTTGGCTTTTTCTATTGCATTGTGCCAATATACTACAGTCTTAACGATACTACAAAATTGATCAATGAACAATATGTCCATTATGTTAAGGTGTTGATGGCATGACGTTCAACACAGTTAAATCTAGCCTCGATGAACCTTATATACGCGTGCATGTTCTGTGTGGATGGATGATCGGGTTGCGATAATGCTGTACCGCAATCACCGTGTAATATGAGTGGAAGGTGGCTATATTTTGTGTACTGTACTCCACTGTGTGGATGCATCACTGGGTTGCGATAATGCGTATCGCAGTCAGTGCCATCGCCATGTATATATAGGACAAAAGAAGGGAAGATAGCTGTACCTTCGCAGGTTAATGCTGCAGACACCTGAAATTGAAACCGCTCAATTGGATGTTAACACATAGGTTTCCAGTTTAGTGTAAACGCGTACTTTGCAATCACATGGGTGCAAATTGAATGATATCCATATGCTTAGAGATCCATGACCCCAAGCAAGTGTACATTTTGTCTTAAAACTGAAGCTCGCTGTGTTAGTTCGAATATAGCTCTTACCTTTTTGTATCTTCTCCTTCATTGATGATATGCAGCACGCAGTGTTTATGAATAAACTTGATATTTTTGTATTCCTTTTAGTTATGTGGACCTACAATGTCTTTGGGGATTGACTATTGTTGAATGTGACTGTAATGTCACGGGAGTTGCAATAAAAAGGAATATTAATGACTACAAGCGGAAAAGAAACATATCCTTACGTCAGAATGCAGACCTATCTATATAAAAATTCTATAGAAGGTGTTTCGGAGTCGCTCCGCTTCGATGGTTCTGTTCCTCCTGCGTCTTTCAGGGTGGTCGCTTTGCTTGTTGTGGGTCTGTTTTCTACCTTCTTCATACTTGAACGGGCGCGGGGCTAGGCTGTAGGGGCTGTTTGAGACTTCGGGTTCGAGGGTTTGTCGTACGTTTCGGTAGCTCGCAGGTATCAGGGCTGTTGTAATATTTCATTCAGTCAGATGAGAGTCTGCAGGTATGAGCGAAATCGCTTCGTGTTACAAAGGGTTCGGGTTTTCTGTTAGTCACATTACAATTGCGCGCCTGACTGAAGCTGGGAATCTCTGTTAGTGCGCTTTATAGGGAAACCTTCCTACATATCACGAAATCACGCAAATTCCAAAACATGTCAAAACTTTCCACTTCGTTTAATCAACATTCTTTACGAAGTGGGAAGTTTCGCGACGTGAATAAGCAAAAACTTGCATATATTTTCTTAGGATGACAAAGATTTGTCATTGAACAAATGCCGTTTTCTTTTGTACGCATGGGGAGGAGATGTTACCGGTGGCAATGTCCGATACCATGGCGCTGCTAGAAGGGAGTCGAGTACTTCAAAAATCTGTATAGGTAAGTGCGAACAAAAAATTCCTAACTACGCACAGTGGTTACATAACCATTCCTATGTTTGTGGTGTGTGTGAGCCACTGAAGGTTTGTCTGTGGGTGAGTGTTTCTGTGTATCTCAAGTGTCAACTGATAGTAGCAACTTGTCTTAGAAACAGTGTGCATGTATCTGTAGACTTGTGTTGAATGTGATCTCATGTAATTTTAGCGTCAGCATCTGGGAGATCTTTTCTTTCCAACATGTTGTCTTGGTCATGGGTGATGTGCGTATTCCTGATCTCCAAATTCAGCAACTAAGACAACTCGGAGATTACAGCTCGCGTGGAGGAAATCGGCGAGTGGGAGCACCACAAGCCTGTTCACCTGACGCTGTCGCCTAAACTGGCAAAATGAAAGCGTTACGTCGATAACCTATAATGTTTTAAGTAGATTTTGATCTTAACGACGTGGTGACAAGCCGACAAGTATAGACGTATAGTCTAAGTTCAGTACTAGGCTATCATGCAGTAAAGCAGGCCACTGTCCTATTACCTACGGGATTGACACCACCTCATCAACGTCACAATCTAGTGATAAACATCGGGTGTATTTTGGCTGACTTGATGCCACGTTTTCCTTCATTATTATGCTCTGATTATTTGATTAATTCCTAGATTTTATGATGATTAAACAAACTTTGGCGTCATCTCTTTATATTAACAATGCCGTCTGTATCCGATTGTCGTTTGTTGCAGGATTATAATGCAAAAATTCTTGGTAGTTACTCTAGTTATGTGGCAAGAGCGTGTATATATCTCTTTCTAGTTTACTTAAGATTCAAGATCACGTCGGATTATCGTAAGGTCTTTCATTTGTCTTGTTACTAGGGCCCCCAACTTCACCCTATCAGATAATGTTCCAATATTAGCACGACAAGACGATGACGATAATGATTGATCTGAAATACTACGTAAGCAGAAATCTTGATTGGAAAAGGAATCTTTTAATTAGCCCGCGCGACTCTCAGAAGCGCTTCGTGTGCAGTGTGTAGTCAATAGGTTTATGTTGACAGTTGTTATTGTTGTTGACGTTACTGTGCTTTCATCATTAGGTAGTTTACGCCACGTCAATGCTTATCGCACGCAATCTCGATATTTCCGGATTATAAGTCGGATCGCTATCACAAAGACAACCCTCAACGTTCCCCCATGCTGGCTGCTAAGCAATGATTAGGAACGGATATCAATTTTAAAGTCTATGGTTTGCCTCGGTTGGAATTGAAAGCGCGACCTCACGATCAGAAGGTGGGCAGTCAAATCACTTACCCAATGAGGTAAATCGAAGGTAGTTACATACAATCGAGCAACCTCATGGTTGCAGCGGCTCTGAGGGAAGCATAAACCTGGTATGAGTAGAATATCTCAAGTGCAGTATACGTTAAAAGCAACGAGAAATGTGTTGTACGCTAAAATGAGATCGTGGTATCTTATAGTATTTAGACAGTCCAGACCTCTGTTCATAAGTTCCTGCTTAATTCCGATTATAACCCGTTCACTGACTCATAGTTATCAGTGCGGTCTTACTATATTTACGACTTCACCAATTTGCTCGATGCATTCTAATCAAGGCACTCTGAACTATATATGAGTTCCATCAATGCAAAGCCACAAAACAACTGAAGTAAAGGGTATTGCAGTAAGAATAGTAACTGAGTTATCGAGTTTAACAATACGATCACACGAGCACGTGATCGCATTTTATGCGATGCAGAGGTACTCTTGGCGATATACGGTATGTTGTAAGAGCAGGTATTGCCCTAATTAGACTAAGGGAGTTGTTGTTATGTCCTCACGATTACGCAATATAGCAAGCCTAGAGATGCGCACTCTTTTCCGTGATACACGTGACAATAGCAAGTGCATACTGTAGGCGTAGTCGGCATCGGGGCCAGAATTCAGGATTTTGCGCATGTCACAGGTTTTAAGCGTATACCGAGACATCATCGCGTCTCTGATACGAAAGCCTATAAGCGGCAGTTTTGTGCTTTCTGTGGTCCCTAACGCCTGGTCACCTGTTGCTGCCGTGAAAGCGTGGGACTGTGGAGAAAGGGTCATTCAATCGTTCAATGTCCTTGTATATCTGTTCAAAAGATTAAAAATGACTAGTATTGTACGCATCAAAGCCACTTCCGTTCCAGTGCTTATGATACTTGAGTCCGTTCAGGACAGTTCCATCTTTCATCAGACGCCATTTGAAAACAAATTATGCTGCTTATTGTGAAAGTCACTTACAATATGGCGTTGATTCACACCTTCTCAGTTCTCACCTTCTGAGAAAATCGCCACGAAATCTTGGGACCGAATTCGAACTGTGCGAACGACGGGAAAGATGAATGTCGGTAAATTTTGCAGACTGATTACGATATTAAATCGAATTTGAAAAGCTACATTGTCTCAATGATAAGTCTATTGACGAGATCCCAGCTTTAGTAATCTAATCGAAAGCGGATACAAAAGCTTCATAATGTATATAAAAGCATGGTTGCATGAATTGTAAATTTTACATGTGCCATATCCAGTTACTGTGCGGTGACGAGACAGTAAAGTCTAGTATTACTATTTGCAGCATATAGAGGCCGGTAAGCAAAGTTTTAACGTCCAGCTAAATTTATTGCAAACTAAGGGCTTAGTACTATTGGAAAGGTTCCAACCCTTACGAACAAGTTGTTCGGAGAAAGTCTGATTTCGTAATATGCGTTGTGTTGGGGTTATGAGCCAGCACTTCTTCCCGTCTCAACCATTATCGACCCGAACTTGGGACCGACGGGGATTAAGACCGGTGTCGCACGGCGGAATTTGTTTTCAACCGTAGTCGTATTCCTAGAGTATTGCAAGCATATGCTGCATGCATTAAGACTCTAAGCGTAGGTACGGACAGTGTTCCTATAGCTTCTACATTTTCCTAAATTACTGAGCACCTGGGGCCCAAGCAGAAGAGCTTCGGACGTCTTTATTTGATTAGGCTGGTAGAAAAAGAAGGACATTTCGGTTAATATCTGTCGCTCTTATATGAGGCTAAGAGAAATGTTGTCCTTTGAACTAGATTTAAAATCGGGCATTGTAATTGTTGATATAAGTTATCCGTGACCTTTTTGAGCACCCCGTCAGTATGGTCTCGTTACACAACGATTGTTCTGACGTTCTTCATCCAATTTAAACACTGTTTCATGATTCACATGGACCTATGATTCTCTACAGCTCTAGGGTATGCCTATTCTTACACCAAACATCCACGAGAGGGACTTACCAGTTTCCCACTCACGGAATCCCTTAAATATACTTGCTTATATATCATCAAGCCGGCCAAAGTCATCTCTCAACGGCACTCTAACACAAACTCATAGCGATTGGTTTATGGTAGTAGTTCTTCGCACTTCATACATGCGTCACTTCGGGCCAGAGGGAGAAAAGGTACTCAAAACCATGTTCACTTGTATAAAGTTTAGACATATTTAATGTTTAATGATGAATAATCAAGGGCCCGATTAGAGAATGTTACCTACCGATCACTCAAGAATGATAGAGAGCTTGTAAACCGCAGAGAGCACTTCGCTTAGGGCAGAAGATTGCGGCAACGAGTTAAGTGTATATAAAGCAGTAGCATATCAAAATGGCCTTTCAACTGTGGTTCGCTGTTGGTGAATTTCCATGTACAGTATTTGACATAAACTTGGAATTGGTATATTAGCGTAGGATGTAATGGTCGCGGATTTCACGATCATTTACGTAATCGCTAACCTACCAATCGTGCCGAATCGATAAAAGGAGAATAATTTCTTGATGGGTAGATATTCATTAGTCTGCAACTCCTCTCTATGCAGGAGCCACGATGTAATTATCACGTGGCATATTTCCCGCCATAAATTAAAGAGGATAAAATGAGCATCTTGACTGGATTTCACAGCACTGACATCGCTTCCATCGCTGTGAAGAGTTATAGTGAAATCAGTGGGTGTGAGATAAAACAATTAGTATAATCACGGCACGATGACGCAGTTCTCACTGTATCCGTAGAGATTTCTGCACATATGTCAGAAGGGTGCCAGCGTTACAGCAGAGGCTGGATATAAAGAGTGCAGTGGGCATAGTACTCGCCCAATCATAGCAAGGCGAGGCGAGTTAATATGCCAAGTTCAGTTTATACTCTAGACGTCTAGACAGATATCGTAAAGAAGATCACCCCAGATTTAACGTCCAGCCTCGATTTCTCAATAATCCAAGATCGGACGTTGAATCTTTGGTGATCTTTACGATATAGTAGTAGATTGCAAAGACAGTCGGCGTTGAATAGTCGCTGAATCCTATCCACCTGAAACTCTTGATCGCTTGATGTTCTGGCACATTATATTATATATGTATCATTTTCTAATTTTCAGATGTCTGCTGTCACCGTATCTAAAACAAATATGGTATCCAGTAGTGGTATGATCCCTATTCAAGTATTAAGAGAAAAATTGCGGGACTGTTTATTCCAAGGCGGTATCTTTTTCGTCTTTGCACTTAGTTGCTTCATCATTGGCGTATGGACTCCAGCTGGGGCATATATTTATCTCTTCCACGAAATTTCATTACCAGTTGGAGCGTTGGCATACTGCCTAATACAACTTGGATTTTCGAACGAACTAAGTATCTCACAAAACGACGATGTCTACTCCGTTTCATCTGTAGTTCAGGAGAACAACAATTTACTACCAACATGCATACAAATACCAGAGTATGATGCATGTAATGCCGATAACGAGCCAAATTGTACAGCCGATGATCCGCCTCCGCCCTACCCTGCTGAAACATATGTGCCACCGCCCAGTTATGAAGACGCTGTCAAGACGGATGCACAGATTGTCAATACCGATGGATCCCACTGTGTGTGGATTTTAGAAAACATCGAAGAAATCTGAGGACGCTTAATTCAATACTTTAAGCGATTCCAAGGTGTAAACCTGAATAGATGACAGAGGTTTGACGTTTAACCTGGCCAAATCAGACGCCTCGGTACATCGCACTGTGACTATGATGTTTGATGATATCACTGCTGTACAAAGAGTGACTTGAAGTAAAAGATTGATTCGCTAACCCATGCAATCGGTAGTAAGAGCTCCTTAAAGTAATCATACCTAACCAATACTTACGGTGCGGTGGGTGTCCCTTAGTTAGTATGATTTTGAGGATGTTATGAATAATTCAACTTGCCTGATGGAACTCCTAAGCAGTTATACCTACGAATCTTGTGATACTTTTTTTTTATGGTTGCCTTTTTCTATTGCATTGTGCCGTTATACTGCAGCCTAACCGATGCTACAAAATTGATCAATGAACAATATGTCCATTATGTTAAGGTGTTGATGGCATGACGTTCAACACAGTTAAATCTAACCTCGTTGAACCTTATATACGCGTGCATGTTCTGTGTGGATGGATGATCGGGTTGCGATACTGCTGTACCGCAATCACCGTGTAATATGAGTGGAAGGTCGCTGTATTTTGTGTACTGTACTCCACTGTGTGGATGCATCACTGGGTTGCGATAATGTGTATCGCAGTCAGTGCCATCGCCATGTATATATAGGACAAAAGAAGGGAAGATAGCTGTATCTTCGCAGGTTAATATGCTGCAGACAACTGAAATTGGAACCGCTCAATTGGATACATGAGTATCCAGTTTAGTGTAAACGTGTACTTTGCAATCACATGGGTGTCAATTGAATGATATCCATATGATGAGAGATCCACGACCCCAACTAATTGTACATTCTTTCTTACAACTGAAGCTCGCTGTGTTAGTTCGTATATAGCTGTCACCTTTTTGTATCTTCTTCTTCATTGATGATATGCAGCAAGCAGTGTTTATGAATAAACTTGATATTTTTGTATTCCTATTAGTTATGTGGACCTACAATGTCTTTGGGGATTGACTATTGTTGAATGTGACTGAAATGTCACGGGAGTTGCAATAATACGAATATTAATGACTACAAGTGGAAAAGAAGGCACATATCCTTACGTCAGAATGCAGACCTATATATGTAAAAATTCTGTAGAGGGTGTTTCGGAGTCGCTCCGCTTCGACGGTTCTGTTCCTCCTGCGTCTTTCAGGGTGGTCGCTTTGCCTGTTGTGGGCCTGTTTTCTACCTTCTTCATACTTGAACGGGCGCGGGGCTAGGCTGTAGGGGCTGTTCGAGACTTCGAGTTCGAGGGTTTGTCATACGTTTCGGTAACTCGCAGGTATCAGGGCTGTTGTAATATTTCATTCAGCCAGGTAAGAATCTGCAGGTATGAGCGAAATCACTTCGTGTTGCAAAGGGTTCGGGGTTTCTGTTAGTCACATTGCAATTGCGCGCCTGACCGAAGCTGGGAATCTTTGCTAGTGCGCTGTAAAGGGATACCTTCCAACTTATCGCGAAATGACGCAAATTCCAAAACATGTCAAAACTTTCCACTTCGCTTAATGAACATTTTTTACGAAGTGGGAAGTTTCGCGACTTGAAAAAGCAAAAGCTTGCATACATTTTCTCAGGATGACAAAGATTTGTCATTGAGCAAATGCCGTTTTCTTTTGTACGCATGGGGAGGAGATGTTACCGGTGGTAATGCCCGATACCATGGCGCTGCTAGAAGGGAGTCGAGTACTTCAGGACTGGCTGGGGCAGATACATAGATAGACCTATTATAATTATTATATTCGATAATAACAGAAATAGTAGGAGTCAGTAATTGCTGGGATTGGGGACAATAGAACACAGGAATTGGGGTCTATAATATAGTCCCGGATTCTGTAACGTAATCGCAAACAAAAGAAGCTAACTCGGGAAGGGTGAGCAAGTTGTTTAGTGAGAATTTAACATTGGCATCGGTGCAAGCTCTAATCAATATTTGTCTAAGATCGGTGAATCGACAGCGCTGCATTAGAAAAGGTGGGACTGTCTCGGCGAATTTTCACATCGGGCATAGCGGGGTATCGGAGCATTTAATGCGATATAGGTGATTGTTGTCAATCGGAGGAATTGATTGTTAATGCGATATAGGTGATTGTTGTCAATCGGAGGAGTGCTATTTCTTGGGATCGGTTTGCGTCGTGATAGAGTGGGGATAGGATCGATGTTTGAAATCGCTTGTAGAACGTGAGTAGAATATGTCAAGTATATACAGTATTTGTTAAAAGCAACGAGAAATGTGTTGTACTTGAAAATGAGATCGTGGTTTTTTAAATTATTTAGAAAGTCGAGACGTCTGTTCATAATTCCCGGCTTAATTCGAATTAACCCGTTCACTGACTCCTAATTATCAGCGCGGTCTTACTATATCGACGACTCGAATGGGTTAATCTCAAGATCATGGATCGCGACTTTACCAATTTGCTCGACGCATTCTAATCAAGGCGCTCTGAGCTGTATGTTTCATCAATGCAAAGCCACAAAACCCCTTTGATCGCATTTTGTGCGATGCAGTGGTACTATTGGCGATATACTGTATGTTATCAGAGCAGTTATTGCCCTAATTAGTCTAAAGAGGTCGTTATTGTGTCCTCACGATTACGCAATATAGCAAGCCAAGAGACGCGCACTCTCGTTCGTATTGATACACGTGAGAATAGCAAGTGCGTACTGTAGACGTAGTCGGCATCAGAGCCAGAATTAAGGATCGTAAAACATCAAGTTTTGTGCGTTTACTAAAAGCTCCGACCAGTCAGCGAGAAAAGAGTTGTGCATTCCGACAAGTCCATTGTGGTTAGCGGTTTCAAACGACTGAATCCACATGAAGGCAGTGCAGTGATTATTATAATAATTATAATACCAATAATAATGAACAGTCTCTCTGATACGAAAGCATATAAGCGGCAGTTTTATGCTTTCTGTAGTCCCTAACGCCTGGTCACCTGTTGCTCCTGCTGCCGTGAAAGCGTGGGACTGTGGAGAAAGGGTCATTCAATCGTTCAATGTCCTTGTATATCCGTTCAAAAGATTATAAATGACTAGTATTGTACGCATCGAAGCCACTTCCGTACAAGTGCTTATGATACTTGAGTCCGTTTAGGACAGTTCCACCAGACGCCATTTGAAAACAAATTATGCTGCTTATTGTGAAAGTCACTTACAATATGGCGTTGATTCACACCTTCTATGTTCTCACCTTCTGAGAAAATTGCCAGGAAATCTCGGGTGCGAATTCCAACTGCGCGAACAACGCGAAAGATTAATGTCGGTAAATTTTGCAGACTGATTACGATATTAAATCGAATTTGAAAAGCTACATTGTCTCAATGATAAATCTATTGACCAGATCCCAGCTTTGGTGATCTAATCGAAAGCGGATACAAAATCTTCATAATGTATATAAAAGCGCGGTTGCATGAATTGTAAATTTTACATGTGCTATATCCAGTTACTGTGCGGTGACGAGACAGTGAAGTCTAGTATTTGCAGAATATAGAGGCCGGCAAGCAAAGTCTTAAGGTCCAGCTAAATTTATTGCACACTAAGGGCTTGTAGTACTAGCGAAAAGGTTTCATCGCTTACGAACAAGATGTTCAGAGAAAGTCTGATTTCGTAATAAGCGTTGTGTGTGTATTGGGGTTATGAGCCAGCACTGTCTCGACCATTATCGACCCGGACTTGGGACCGACGGGGCTTAGGACCGGTGTCGTCCGGCGGAATTTTTTCGTATTCCTGGTGTATCGAAAGCATATTTTGTATGCATTAAGACTCTAAGCGTAGGTACAGACAGTGCTCCTATAGCTTCTACATATTCGTTAATAGCTGAGCACCTGTGCCCCAAGCAGGAGAGCTTTGGACGTCATTGTTTGATTAGACCGGTAGAAAAGGAAGGACATTTCGGTTAATATCGGTCGCTCTTATAAGAGGCTAAGAGAAATGTTGTCCTTTGAACTAGATTTAAAATCGGGCATTGTAATTGTTGATATAAGTTATCCGTGACCTTTTTGAGCAGCCCGTGTGTGGTCTCGTTACACAACGGATGTTCTGACGTTATTCTTCCAATGTAAACACTGTTTCATGATTCAGATAGACCTATGATTCACTGCAGCTCTAGGGTATGCCTATTATTTACACCAAACATCCACGAGAGAGATTTACCAGTTTCCCACTCACGGAATCCATAAAATATATTTATATGTCATCAAGCCGGCCAAAGTCATCTCTCAACGGCACTCTAACACAAACTCATAGCGATTGGTTTATGGTAGTAGTTCTTCGCACTTCATACATGCGTCATTTCGCGCCAGAGGGAGAAAAGGTACTCAAAACCATGTTCACTTGTATAAAGTTTAGACATATTTAATGTTTAATGATGAATAATCAAGGGCCCGATTAGAGAATGTTTCCTACCGATCACACAAAAGTGATTTAGATCTTGTAAACCGCAGAGAGCACTTCGCTTAGGGCAGAAGATTGCGGCCACGAGTTAAGTGTATATAAAGCAGTAGCATATCACAATGGCCTTTCAACTGTGGTTCGCTGTTGGTGAATTTTTATGTACAGTATTTGACATAAACTTGGAATTGGTATATTAGCGTATACGCTATCCTATAGGATGTAATGGTCGCGGCTTTCACGATCATTTGCGTATTCGCTAACCTACCAATCGTGCCGAATCGATAAAACGAGAATTATTTCCTGAGGGGTAAATAATAATTAGTCTGCATCTCCTCTCTACGCAGTAGCCACGATGTAATTATCACGTGGGACATTTCCCGCCATGAATTAAAGAAGATAAAATGAGCATCTTGACCGGATTTCACCGCACAGACATCGCTTCAATCGCTGTGAAGAGTTGTAGTGAAATCACTGGGTTTGAGATGAAATAGTTAGTATAATCACGACACGCTGACGCAGTTCTCACTGAATTTCAGCACGAATGTCAGCAGGGTGTCAAGCGTTACAGCAGAGGCTAGATTTAAAAAGTCCAGTGGGCAGAGTAGTTGCCCAATCATAGCAAGGCGAGGCAAGGTTTAATTGTAAATATAGGAACATTCAATTATATATCATTTCCTAATTTTCAGATGTCTTCTGTCGCCGTATCTAACACAAATAGGGTATCCAGTAGTGGTATGACACTTATTCAAGTACTCAAAGAAAAGTTGGTGAACGTTTTATTCCCAGGCGTGATCCTTTGCGCCTTTGTACTTGGTTGCTTCATCATTAGCTTGTCGACTCCAGTTGGGGCATATATTTATGTCATCGTTGGAATCGCATTACCAGTTGGAGCGTTTGTAAACTGCCTATTACAACCGGTTATAAGAATCTGTAGACGATCGAACGAACGAAGTATCTCACAAAACGACAATGTCTACTCCGTTTCATCTGTAGTTCAGGAAAACAACAATTTACTAGAAACATGCATACAAATACCAGAGTATGGTGCATGTAATTCCGATAACGAGCCAAATTGTACAGCCGATGATCCGCCTCCGCATTATCCTGCTGAAACATATGTGCCACCGCCCAGTTATGAAGACGCTGTCAAGACGGATGCACAGATTGTAAATACCGAGACAGAGGTTTGACGTTTAACCTGGCCAAATCAGACGCCTCGGTACATCGATTTCGCGCACTGTGACTATGATGTTTGATGATATCACTGCTGTACAAAGAGTGACTTGAAGTAAAAGATTGATTCGCTAACCCATGCAAACGGTCATAAAAGCTTATCAAAGTAATCATACCTAACCAATACCTACGGTGCGGTGGGTGACCCTTAGTTAGTGTGATTTTGAGGATGTTATAAATAATTAATACCTACCTGATGGAACTCTTAAGCAATGATACGTGCGAATCTTCTGATACTGTGTTTCTATGGTTGGCTTTTTCTATTGCATTGTGCCTTTATACTGCAGATGTACCGATGCTACAAAATTGATCAATGAAATATATGTCACTTATGTTGAGGTGTTGATGGCATGGCGCTCAACACAGCTAAATCTAGCATCGATGAACCCTATATACGCGTGCATGTTCTGTGTGGATGGATGATCGGGTTGCGATACTGCTGTACCGCAGTCACCGTGTAATATGAGTGGAAGGTCGCTGTATTTTGTGCACTGTACTTAAATCCACAGTGTGGATGCATCACTGGGTTGCGATAATGTGTATCTCAGTCAGTGCCATCGCCATTTATCTATAGTAAAAAAGAAGGGAAGATGGCTGTAGGCTGTACCTTCGCAGGTTAATATGCTGCAGACAACTGAAATTGGAACCGCTCAATTGGACGTTAACACATAGGTTTCCAGTTAATTGTAAACGTGTACTTTGCAATCACATGGGTGCCAATTGAATGATATCCATATGCAAAGAGATCCATGACCCTAACCAATTGTACATTCTGTCTTAAAACTGAAGCTCGCTGTGTTAGTTCGAATATAGCTGTCACCTTTTTGTATCTTCTCCCTCATTGATGATATGCAGCAGTGTTTATGATTAAACTTGATATTTTTGTATTCCTATTAGTTATGTGGGCCTACGATGTTTCTTGGGATTGACTATTGTTGAATGTGACTCTGAAATGTCACGGGAGTTGCAATAATACGAATATTAATGACTACAGGCGGAAAAGAAGGCACATATTCTTACGTCAGAATGCAGACCTATCTATGTAAAAATTCTGTAGAGGGTGTTTCGGAGTCGCTCCGCTTCGCTGGTACTGCTCCTGCGTCTTTCAGGGTGGTCGCTTTGTGTGTTGTGGGCCTGTTTTATATAGACCTCTATACCTTCTTCATACTTGAACGGGCTTGGGGCTAGGCTGTAGGGGCTTTTCGAGTTCGAGGGTTTGTCTTACGTTTCGGTGGCTCGCAAATATCAGGGCTTTTGTAATATTTCATTCAGTCAGATGAGAGTCTGCAGGTATGAGCGAAATCACTTCTTGTTGCAAAGGGTTCGGGGTTTCTGTTAGTCACATTGCAATTGCGCGCCTGACCGAAGCTGGGAATCTCTGCTAGTGCGCTGTATAGGGATACCTTCCTAGATATCGCGAAATGACGCAAATTCCAAAACATGTCAAAACTTTCCACTTCGCTTAATGAACATTTTTTACGAAGTGGGAAGTTTCGCGACTTAAAAAAGCAAAAGCTTGCATTTATTTTCTTAGGATGACAAAGATTTGTCATTGAGCAAATGCCGTTTTCTTTTGTACGCATGGGGAGGAGATGTTACCGGTGGTAATGCCCGATACCATGGCGCAGCTAGATGGGAGTCGAGTACTTCAAAAATCTGTATAGGTAAGTGCAAGCAAATGAATTCATAATTACGCACAGTGGTTACATAACCATTCCTATGTTTGTGGTGTGTGTGAACCACTGAAGGTTTGTGTGTGGGTGAGTGTTTCTGTGTATCTCAAGTGTCAACTGATAGTAGCAACTTGTCTTAGATACAGTGTGCATGTATTTGTAGACTTGTGTTGAATGTGATCTCATGTAATTTTAGCGTCAGCATCTGGGAGATCTTCTCTTTCCAACATGTTGCTTTGGTCATGGGGAGGGTTGTGGTTTTAATCAACCCTGATTAAAACCAGATGGTTTAAACCGGTTTTTTGCTCTTGATATTTATCAAACACCTGGTTTTTTCGGTTTTTAATGGTTTTTTCTCATTTTTGCCTAATATACTATATCGCCGGCTTCCTGAAGATACCAGAAGTGATGTTAAAAGTATCGAGAGGCAGAAATTTGGTAAAAAATGCATGGGGGGAGGGGGGATACCCAGCAGACTGGGACAGCAGATGCAATCTTGATAACCCACAGAGCTGTTCCTGTCGGTGACCATTGATATGCTTCAAAGAGTTTCTGTTTTAGAAGTATAATTTCTTTCCGATGGATATAGATCCTCAAAGAAAAACAAGGCCGCAAACTATTTTTGATTTCGGAGGGGGGTCTAATGACGTCATATCCTCACATTATGTGACGTCATATGTCATTGACGGTTTATGACGTCTCATATTCATCATCATCATTTACAAATATGGTGAAATAATGCCCGCTAAGTTAACTCAGTAACTGTACTGTACTGCATGCAAGTCGTAAAAGCTCTTGATCACGCGACACAGGAATGTCGGAGAGGCAAATTCCTTTTTGACCCCTCGTGTGTTGATGCCCACCCTGTAGGCCGACTTGTCACTGGTTTGGACCAAAAGGTGGCTTCGGTTTACAAGATTGCGTACTGTACAATAACCTTTTTTTTTCACAATGCAACCTTGGAGGTTGCCGTAAATTCTCCAAGCAGCGAATCTGGGAGAAGGTGAACGTCCTCTACGGGTACAACTTGGTCTCCACTATGGAGTCCCTACTTTTAATAAAAACCAGTTAAAACCGAAAAAACCATGGTTTTTATCAAGGCCTCGGTTTAAAGCGGTTGCGATTTGTTGTAATTTGATAAAAACCACATCCCTAGTCATGGGTGATGTGCGTATTCCTGATCTTCAAATTCAGCAACTAAGGCAACTCGGAGATTACAGCTCGCGTGGAGGAAATCGGCGAATAAGAGTACCACAAGCCTGTTGACTTGTCGCTGTCGCCTAAACTGGTAAAATGAAAGCGTTACATGGATATCCTATATTGTTTCCATATATTGTGATCTTAACGACGTGGTGACAAGCCAACAAGTATAGACGTATAGTCTAAGTTCAGTACTATAGGCTATCATGCAGTAAAGCAGGCCACTGTCCTATTACCTACGGGATTGACACCACGTCATCAACGTCACAATCTAGTGATAAACATCGGGTGTATATTGGCTGACTTGATGCCACGTTTTCCTTCATTATTATGCTCTGATTATTTGATTAATTCCTAGATTTTATGATAATTAAACAAACTTTGGCGTCATCTCTTTATATTAACAATGCCGTCTGTATCCGATTGTCGTTTGTTGCAGGATTATAATACAAAAATTCTTGGTAGTTACTCTAGTTATGTGGCAAGAGCGTGTATATATCTCTTTCTAGTTTACTTAAGATTCAAGATCGCGTCGGATTATCGTAAGGTGTTTCATTTGTCTTGTTACTAGGGCCCCCAACTTCACCCTATCAGATAATGTTCCAATATTAGCACGACAAGACGATGACGATAATGATTGATCTGAAATACTACGTAAGCAGAAATCTTGATTGGAAAAGGAATCTTTTAATTAGCCCCGCGACTCTCAGAAGCGCTTCGTGTGCACTGTGTAGTCAATAGGTTTATGTTGACAGTTGTTATTGTTGTTGACGTTACTGTGCTTTCATCATTAGGTAGTTTACGCCACGTCAATGCTTATCGCACGCAATCTCGATATTTCCGGATTATAAGTCGGATCGCTATCACAAAGACAACCCTCAACGTTCCCCCATGCTGGCTGCTAAGCAATGATTAGGAACGGATATCAATTTTAAAGTCTATGGTTTGCCTCGGTTGGAATTGAAAGCGCGACCTCACGATCAGAAGGTGGGCAGTCAAATCACTTACCCAATGAGGTAAATCGAAGGTAGTTACATACAATCGAGCAACCTCATGGTTGCAGCGGCTCTGAGGGAAGCATAAACCTGGTATGAGTAGAATATCTCAAGTGCAGTATACGTTAAAAGCAACGAGAAATGTGTTGTACGCTAAAATGAGATCGTGGTATCTTATAGTATTTAGACAGTCCAGACCTCTGTTCATAAGTTCCTGCTTAATTCCGATTATAACCCGTTCACTGACTCATAGTTATCAGTGCGGTCTTACTATATTTACGACTTCACCAATTTGCTCGATGCATTCTAATCAAGGCACTCTGAACTATATATGAGTTCCATCAATGCAAAGCCACAAAACAACTGAAGTAAAGGGTATTGCAGTAAGAATAGTAACTGAGTTATCGAGTTTAACAATACGATCACACGAGCACGTGATCGCATTTTATGCGATGCAGAGGTACTCTTGGCGATATACGGTATGTTGTAAGAGCAGGTATTGCCCTAATTAGACTAAGGGAGTTGTTGTTATGTCCTCACGATTACGCAATATAGCAAGCCTAGAGATGCGCACTCTTTTCCGTGATACACGTGACAATAGCAAGTGCATACTGTAGGCGTAGTCGGCATCGGGGCCAGAATTCAGGATTTTGCGCATGTCACAGGTTTTAAGCGTATACCGAGACATCATCGCGTCTCTGATACGAAAGCCTATAAGCGGCAGTTTTGTGCTTTCTGTGGTCCCTAACGCCTGGTCACCTGTTGCTGCCGTGAAAGCGTGGGACTGTGGAGAAAGGGTCATTCAATCGTTCAATGTCCTTGTATATCTGTTCAAAAGATTAAAAATGACTAGTATTGTACGCATCAAAGCCACTTCCGTTCCAGTGCTTATGATACTTGAGTCCGTTCAGGACAGTTCCATCTTTCATCAGACGCCATTTGAAAACAAATTATGCTGCTTATTGTGAAAGTCACTTACAATATGGCGTTGATTCACACCTTCTCAGTTCTCACCTTCTGAGAAAATCGCCACGAAATCTTGGGACCGAATTCGAACTGTGCGAACGACGGGAAAGATGAATGTCGGTAAATTTTGCAGACTGATTACGATATTAAATCGAATTTGAAAAGCTACATTGTCTCAATGATAAGTCTATTGACGAGATCCCAGCTTTAGTAATCTAATCGAAAGCGGATACAAAAGCTTCATAATGTATATAAAAGCATGGTTGCATGAATTGTAAATTTTACATGTGCCATATCCAGTTACTGTGCGGTGACGAGACAGTAAAGTCTAGTATTACTATTTGCAGCATATAGAGGCCGGTAAGCAAAGTTTTAACGTCCAGCTAAATTTATTGCAAACTAAGGGCTTAGTACTATTGGAAAGGTTCCAACCCTTACGAACAAGTTGTTCGGAGAAAGTCTGATTTCGTAATATGCGTTGTGTTGGGGTTATGAGCCAGCACTTCTTCCCGTCTCAACCATTATCGACCCGAACTTGGGACCGACGGGGATTAAGACCGGTGTCGCACGGCGGAATTTGTTTTCAACCGTAGTCGTATTCCTAGAGTATTGCAAGCATATGCTGCATGCATTAAGACTCTAAGCGTAGGTACGGACAGTGTTCCTATAGCTTCTACATTTTCCTAAATTACTGAGCACCTGGGGCCCAAGCAGAAGAGCTTCGGACGTCTTTATTTGATTAGGCTGGTAGAAAAAGAAGGACATTTCGGTTAATATCTGTCGCTCTTATATGAGGCTAAGAGAAATGTTGTCCTTTGAACTAGATTTAAAATCGGGCATTGTAATTGTTGATATAAGTTATCCGTGACCTTTTTGAGCACCCCGTCAGTATGGTCTCGTTACACAACGATTGTTCTGACGTTCTTCATCCAATTTAAACACTGTTTCATGATTCACATGGACCTATGATTCTCTACAGCTCTAGGGTATGCCTATTCTTACACCAAACATCCACGAGAGGGACTTACCAGTTTCCCACTCACGGAATCCCTTAAATATACTTGCTTATATATCATCAAGCCGGCCAAAGTCATCTCTCAACGGCACTCTAACACAAACTCATAGCGATTGGTTTATGGTAGTAGTTCTTCGCACTTCATACATGCGTCACTTCGGGCCAGAGGGAGAAAAGGTACTCAAAACCATGTTCACTTGTATAAAGTTTAGACATATTTAATGTTTAATGATGAATAATCAAGGGCCCGATTAGAGAATGTTACCTACCGATCACTCAAGAATGATAGAGAGCTTGTAAACCGCAGAGAGCACTTCGCTTAGGGCAGAAGATTGCGGCAACGAGTTAAGTGTATATAAAGCAGTAGCATATCAAAATGGCCTTTCAACTGTGGTTCGCTGTTGGTGAATTTCCATGTACAGTATTTGACATAAACTTGGAATTGGTATATTAGCGTAGGATGTAATGGTCGCGGATTTCACGATCATTTACGTAATCGCTAACCTACCAATCGTGCCGAATCGATAAAAGGAGAATAATTTCTTGATGGGTAGATATTCATTAGTCTGCAACTCCTCTCTATGCAGGAGCCATATGTCAGAAGGGTGCCAGCGTTACAGCAGAGGCTGGATATAAAGAGTGCAGTGGGCATAGTACTCGCCCAATCATAGCAAGGCGAGGCGAGTTAATATGCCAAGTTCAGTTTATACTCTAGACGTCTAGACAGATATCGTAAAGAAGATCACCCCAGATTTAACGTCCAGCCTCGATTTCTCAATAATCCAAGATCGGACGTTGAATCTTTGGTGATCTTTACGATATAGTAGTAGATTGCAAAGACAGTCGGCGTTGAATAGTCGCTGAATCCTATCCACCTGAAACTCTTGATCGCTTGATGTTCTGGCACATTATATTATATATGTATCATTTTCTAATTTTCAGATGTCTGCTGTCACCGTATCTAAAACAAATATGGTATCCAGTAGTGGTATGATCCCTATTCAAGTATTAAGAGAAAAATTGCGGGACTGTTTATTCCAAGGCGGTATCTTTTTCGTCTTTGCACTTAGTTGCTTCATCATTGGCGTATGGACTCCAGCTGGGGCATATATTTATCTCTTCCACGAAATTTCATTACCAGTTGGAGCGTTGGCATACTGCCTAATACAACTTGGATTTTCGAACGAACTAAGTATCTCACAAAACGACGATGTCTACTCCGTTTCATCTGTAGTTCAGGAGAACAACAATTTACTACCAACATGCATACAAATACCAGAGTATGATGCATGTAATGCCGATAACGAGCCAAATTGTACAGCCGATGATCCGCCTCCGCCCTACCCTGCTGAAACATATGTGCCACCGCCCAGTTATGAAGACGCTGTCAAGACGGATGCACAGATTGTCAATACCGATGGATCCCACTGTGTGTGGATTTTAGAAAACATCGAAGAAATCTGAGGACGCTTAATTCAATACTTTAAGCGATTCCAAGGTGTAAACCTGAATAGATGACAGAGGTTTGACGTTTAACCTGGCCAAATCAGACGCCTCGGTACATCGCACTGTGACTATGATGTTTGATGATATCACTGCTGTACAAAGAGTGACTTGAAGTAAAAGATTGATTCGCTAACCCATGCAATCGGTAGTAAGAGCTCCTTAAAGTAATCATACCTAACCAATACTTACGGTGCGGTGGGTGTCCCTTAGTTAGTATGATTTTGAGGATGTTATGAATAATTCAACTTGCCTGATGGAACTCCTAAGCAGTTATACCTACGAATCTTGTGATACTTTTTTTTTATGGTTGCCTTTTTCTATTGCATTGTGCCGTTATACTGCAGCCTAACCGATGCTACAAAATTGATCAATGAACAATATGTCCATTATGTTAAGGTGTTGATGGCATGACGTTCAACACAGTTAAATCTAACCTCGTTGAACCTTATATACGCGTGCATGTTCTGTGTGGATGGATGATCGGGTTGCGATACTGCTGTACCGCAATCACCGTGTAATATGAGTGGAAGGTCGCTGTATTTTGTGTACTGTACTCCACTGTGTGGATGCATCACTGGGTTGCGATAATGTGTATCGCAGTCAGTGCCATCGCCATGTATATATAGGACAAAAGAAGGGAAGATAGCTGTATCTTCGCAGGTTAATATGCTGCAGACAACTGAAATTGGAACCGCTCAATTGGATACATGAGTATCCAGTTTAGTGTAAACGTGTACTTTGCAATCACATGGGTGTCAATTGAATGATATCCATATGATGAGAGATCCACGACCCCAACTAATTGTACATTCTTTCTTACAACTGAAGCTCGCTGTGTTAGTTCGTATATAGCTGTCACCTTTTTGTATCTTCTTCTTCATTGATGATATGCAGCAAGCAGTGTTTATGAATAAACTTGATATTTTTGTATTCCTATTAGTTATGTGGACCTACAATGTCTTTGGGGATTGACTATTGTTGAATGTGACTGAAATGTCACGGGAGTTGCAATAATACGAATATTAATGACTACAAGTGGAAAAGAAGGCACATATCCTTACGTCAGAATGCAGACCTATATATGTAAAAATTCTGTAGAGGGTGTTTCGGAGTCGCTCCGCTTCGACGGTTCTGTTCCTCCTGCGTCTTTCAGGGTGGTCGCTTTGCCTGTTGTGGGCCTGTTTTCTACCTTCTTCATACTTGAACGGGCGCGGGGCTAGGCTGTAGGGGCTGTTCGAGACTTCGAGTTCGAGGGTTTGTCATACGTTTCGGTAACTCGCAGGTATCAGGGCTGTTGTAATATTTCATTCAGCCAGGTAAGAATCTGCAGGTATGAGCGAAATCACTTCGTGTTGCAAAGGGTTCGGGGTTTCTGTTAGTCACATTGCAATTGCGCGCCTGACCGAAGCTGGGAATCTTTGCTAGTGCGCTGTAAAGGGATACCTTCCAACTTATCGCGAAATGACGCAAATTCCAAAACATGTCAAAACTTTCCACTTCGCTTAATGAACATTTTTTACGAAGTGGGAAGTTTCGCGACTTGAAAAAGCAAAAGCTTGCATACATTTTCTCAGGATGACAAAGATTTGTCATTGAGCAAATGCCGTTTTCTTTTGTACGCATGGGGAGGAGATGTTACCGGTGGTAATGCCCGATACCATGGCGCTGCTAGAAGGGAGTCGAGTACTTCAAAAGGACTGGCTGGGGCAGATACATAGATAGACCTATTATAATTATTATATTCGATAATAACAGAAATAGTAGGAGTCAGTAATTGCTGGGATTGGGGACAATAGAACACAGGAATTGGGGTCTATAATATAGTCCCGGATTCTGTAACGTAATCGCAAACAAAAGAAGCTAACTCGGGAAGGGTGAGCAAGTTGTTTAGTGAGAATTTAACATTGGCATCGGTGCAAGCTCTAATCAATATTTGTCTAAGATCGGTGAATCGACAGCGCTGCATTAGAAAAGGTGGGACTGTCTCGGCGAATTTTCACATCGGGCATAGCGGGGTATCGGAGCATTTAATGCGATATAGGTGATTGTTGTCAATCGGAGGAATTGATTGTTAATGCGATATAGGTGATTGTTGTCAATCGGAGGAGTGCTATTTCTTGGGATCGGTTTGCGTCGTGATAGAGTGGGGATAGGATCGATGTTTGAAATCGCTTGTAGAACGTGAGTAGAATATGTCAAGTATATACAGTATTTGTTAAAAGCAACGAGAAATGTGTTGTACTTGAAAATGAGATCGTGGTTTTTTAAATTATTTAGAAAGTCGAGACGTCTGTTCATAATTCCCGGCTTAATTCGAATTAACCCGTTCACTGACTCCTAATTATCAGCGCGGTCTTACTATATCGACGACTCGAATGGGTTAATCTCAAGATCATGGATCGCGACTTTACCAATTTGCTCGACGCATTCTAATCAAGGCGCTCTGAGCTGTATGTTTCATCAATGCAAAGCCACAAAACCCCTTTGATCGCATTTTGTGCGATGCAGTGGTACTATTGGCGATATACTGTATGTTATCAGAGCAGTTATTGCCCTAATTAGTCTAAAGAGGTCGTTATTGTGTCCTCACGATTACGCAATATAGCAAGCCAAGAGACGCGCACTCTCGTTCGTATTGATACACGTGAGAATAGCAAGTGCGTACTGTAGACGTAGTCGGCATCAGAGCCAGAATTAAGGATCGTAAAACATCAAGTTTTGTGCGTTTACTAAAAGCTCCGACCAGTCAGCGAGAAAAGAGTTGTGCATTCCGACAAGTCCATTGTGGTTAGCGGTTTCAAACGACTGAATCCACATGAAGGCAGTGCAGTGATTATTATAATAATTATAATACCAATAATAATGAACAGTCTCTCTGATACGAAAGCATATAAGCGGCAGTTTTATGCTTTCTGTAGTCCCTAACGCCTGGTCACCTGTTGCTCCTGCTGCCGTGAAAGCGTGGGACTGTGGAGAAAGGGTCATTCAATCGTTCAATGTCCTTGTATATCCGTTCAAAAGATTATAAATGACTAGTATTGTACGCATCGAAGCCACTTCCGTACAAGTGCTTATGATACTTGAGTCCGTTTAGGACAGTTCCACCAGACGCCATTTGAAAACAAATTATGCTGCTTATTGTGAAAGTCACTTACAATATGGCGTTGATTCACACCTTCTATGTTCTCACCTTCTGAGAAAATTGCCAGGAAATCTCGGGTGCGAATTCCAACTGCGCGAACAACGCGAAAGATTAATGTCGGTAAATTTTGCAGACTGATTACGATATTAAATCGAATTTGAAAAGCTACATTGTCTCAATGATAAATCTATTGACCAGATCCCAGCTTTGGTGATCTAATCGAAAGCGGATACAAAATCTTCATAATGTATATAAAAGCGCGGTTGCATGAATTGTAAATTTTACATGTGCTATATCCAGTTACTGTGCGGTGACGAGACAGTGAAGTCTAGTATTTGCAGAATATAGAGGCCGGCAAGCAAAGTCTTAAGGTCCAGCTAAATTTATTGCACACTAAGGGCTTGTAGTACTAGCGAAAAGGTTTCATCGCTTACGAACAAGATGTTCAGAGAAAGTCTGATTTCGTAATAAGCGTTGTGTGTGTATTGGGGTTATGAGCCAGCACTGTCTCGACCATTATCGACCCGGACTTGGGACCGACGGGGCTTAGGACCGGTGTCGTCCGGCGGAATTTTTTCGTATTCCTGGTGTATCGAAAGCATATTTTGTATGCATTAAGACTCTAAGCGTAGGTACAGACAGTGCTCCTATAGCTTCTACATATTCGTTAATAGCTGAGCACCTGTGCCCCAAGCAGGAGAGCTTTGGACGTCATTGTTTGATTAGACCGGTAGAAAAGGAAGGACATTTCGGTTAATATCGGTCGCTCTTATAAGAGGCTAAGAGAAATGTTGTCCTTTGAACTAGATTTAAAATCGGGCATTGTAATTGTTGATATAAGTTATCCGTGACCTTTTTGAGCAGCCCGTGTGTGGTCTCGTTACACAACGGATGTTCTGACGTTATTCTTCCAATGTAAACACTGTTTCATGATTCAGATAGACCTATGATTCACTGCAGCTCTAGGGTATGCCTATTATTTACACCAAACATCCACGAGAGAGATTTACCAGTTTCCCACTCACGGAATCCATAAAATATATTTATATGTCATCAAGCCGGCCAAAGTCATCTCTCAACGGCACTCTAACACAAACTCATAGCGATTGGTTTATGGTAGTAGTTCTTCGCACTTCATACATGCGTCATTTCGCGCCAGAGGGAGAAAAGGTACTCAAAACCATGTTCACTTGTATAAAGTTTAGACATATTTAATGTTTAATGATGAATAATCAAGGGCCCGATTAGAGAATGTTTCCTACCGATCACACAAAAGTGATTTAGATCTTGTAAACCGCAGAGAGCACTTCGCTTAGGGCAGAAGATTGCGGCCACGAGTTAAGTGTATATAAAGCAGTAGCATATCACAATGGCCTTTCAACTGTGGTTCGCTGTTGGTGAATTTTTATGTACAGTATTTGACATAAACTTGGAATTGGTATATTAGCGTATACGCTATCCTATAGGATGTAATGGTCGCGGCTTTCACGATCATTTGCGTATTCGCTAACCTACCAATCGTGCCGAATCGATAAAACGAGAATTATTTCCTGAGGGGTAAATAATAATTAGTCTGCATCTCCTCTCTACGCAGTAGCCACGATGTAATTATCACGTGGGACATTTCCCGCCATGAATTAAAGAAGATAAAATGAGCATCTTGACCGGATTTCACCGCACAGACATCGCTTCAATCGCTGTGAAGAGTTGTAGTGAAATCACTGGGTTTGAGATGAAATAGTTAGTATAATCACGACACGCTGACGCAGTTCTCACTGAATTTCAGCACGAATGTCAGCAGGGTGTCAAGCGTTACAGCAGAGGCTAGATTTAAAAAGTCCAGTGGGCAGAGTAGTTGCCCAATCATAGCAAGGCGAGGCAAGGTTTAATTGTAAATATAGGAACATTCAATTATATATCATTTCCTAATTTTCAGATGTCTTCTGTCGCCGTATCTAACACAAATAGGGTATCCAGTAGTGGTATGACACTTATTCAAGTACTCAAAGAAAAGTTGGTGAACGTTTTATTCCCAGGCGTGATCCTTTGCGCCTTTGTACTTGGTTGCTTCATCATTAGCTTGTCGACTCCAGTTGGGGCATATATTTATGTCATCGTTGGAATCGCATTACCAGTTGGAGCGTTTGTAAACTGCCTATTACAACCGGTTATAAGAATCTGTAGACGATCGAACGAACGAAGTATCTCACAAAACGACAATGTCTACTCCGTTTCATCTGTAGTTCAGGAAAACAACAATTTACTAGAAACATGCATACAAATACCAGAGTATGGTGCATGTAATTCCGATAACGAGCCAAATTGTACAGCCGATGATCCGCCTCCGCATTATCCTGCTGAAACATATGTGCCACCGCCCAGTTATGAAGACGCTGTCAAGACGGATGCACAGATTGTAAATACCGAGACAGAGGTTTGACGTTTAACCTGGCCAAATCAGACGCCTCGGTACATCGATTTCGCGCACTGTGACTATGATGTTTGATGATATCACTGCTGTACAAAGAGTGACTTGAAGTAAAAGATTGATTCGCTAACCCATGCAAACGGTCATAAAAGCTTATCAAAGTAATCATACCTAACCAATACCTACGGTGCGGTGGGTGACCCTTAGTTAGTGTGATTTTGAGGATGTTATAAATAATTAATACCTACCTGATGGAACTCTTAAGCAATGATACGTGCGAATCTTCTGATACTGTGTTTCTATGGTTGGCTTTTTCTATTGCATTGTGCCTTTATACTGCAGATGTACCGATGCTACAAAATTGATCAATGAAATATATGTCACTTATGTTGAGGTGTTGATGGCATGGCGCTCAACACAGCTAAATCTAGCATCGATGAACCCTATATACGCGTGCATGTTCTGTGTGGATGGATGATCGGGTTGCGATACTGCTGTACCGCAGTCACCGTGTAATATGAGTGGAAGGTCGCTGTATTTTGTGCACTGTACTTAAATCCACAGTGTGGATGCATCACTGGGTTGCGATAATGTGTATCTCAGTCAGTGCCATCGCCATTTATCTATAGTAAAAAAGAAGGGAAGATGGCTGTAGGCTGTACCTTCGCAGGTTAATATGCTGCAGACAACTGAAATTGGAACCGCTCAATTGGACGTTAACACATAGGTTTCCAGTTAATTGTAAACGTGTACTTTGCAATCACATGGGTGCCAATTGAATGATATCCATATGCAAAGAGATCCATGACCCTAACCAATTGTACATTCTGTCTTAAAACTGAAGCTCGCTGTGTTAGTTCGAATATAGCTGTCACCTTTTTGTATCTTCTCCCTCATTGATGATATGCAGCAGTGTTTATGATTAAACTTGATATTTTTGTATTCCTATTAGTTATGTGGGCCTACGATGTTTCTTGGGATTGACTATTGTTGAATGTGACTGTAATGTCACTGGAGTTGCAATACTACGAATAATAATGACTACTAGCGGAAAAGAAGGCGAGTCAGGACGCTAGTAGAAGCTTTACACCTAGCGCACGTGCATCAATATATTACGTCATTAAACCAACACAAGATTCAAGCCTACTATGCTTGAGTTCACTCTGACCTTGGGTAAAGCCACCTGACCATAGCATTGAACTGCACTTTTGGGCGATTATAAAGGATTTAGTAGCACCAAGCATAATACCGCTGGAAAATCAGTTTAGAGAGGATAATGCAAAGCGGGCGCTTTACATTCTGTTGTTTCTTCGCCTTGAGTTCCTATACATTGTAGAAGATTGGAAGCAGTTTTAAAACACGGACAACCAATCAACAATTTACTGATGGTGTGTGCACAACTGCGCATACAGTAGCAATCTTCAGTAATCACTGCTCTGACGTGATCTCGGGCGTATGGGATGACTGTCTTAAGATTAGACCTACACGTCGAACGCCTAATCGCGTGGGGTTCTCACTCTGCTTTGCCTAACGAATATTGAACTGCAGTAAAATGAATAGCCACAGTTACACATTTTGAGTTCATTAGAACAAATGTAGGTTCTCTTTTCAGTAATTTTTCATGAAACTCAACATACATTTGCAAACTTTACTCAAAACGTATAAGCTCAAAACATCAAATCGGTATTTTTTCATGGTTTTACGCTTGGCCCGTTTTCTTTATTAGGGTCAAAGAGGCACACAATAGCTAAGTAGGTCTGCAACTAGAAACTACAACAGCTGACACTACTGTACTCGTATCGCATTGTTCACAGTTGAGATTAGTTCATATAGCATTACATATATGCATGTGATCGCCCATTTCGTCTCATCAAACATGCTGAATATCCGCAGATCCTGGACTTTTGTCTGGCTTACTTGCAGTTTTCAGATTTGCAGCACGGACAGTTCGTGCCGATGTCACAATAGTCTTTCCGTTATTTGGTGAATAATAGGTCACCAAAGGAGACGCATCAATTTGAGGGTAAAGGTATGGCTGAGCAATAAGCATCGACGTTGCGTCACGTGGTGTTGGATTTCGGTGGATTAGTTGAGCTGTAGCCCAATGGAATTTGGTAACCCATAACAAAATCAACAATAAGCCAAGGACGAATAAGAAATATCCCGTTACGCACCCCAGAAAGCACGTAACATTAATAACATTTAAATAGTCAGTTGTAGTAGAGTTTTGATTATTGTTACTGATATCAGAGTCAGTTTCATCGACATTTTCCCGGTTTCGTATACTGCAATCATTCCGATACAGCATAAAGAGCATCAATCCAGCTCCAACAAGAGAGATCCCTGCAATCAATATTCCTCTCAAACGATTGAATGTTCTAGTTGATGAATTGGAATTGATTTTCTCAATCCCTGGGGTGCCCAGCTCTGCGCATTTCGATGAATATAAGTATAGTTTCTTCATTATGATTATTCGTTGGTAATTTCTGAGAAGGTAAAGACAAATTGCGTTATCAAGACGTACATGTTACGTAAATGTAAAGTCAGGCACGAATCATCCATTCAAAGATTTTCATCCCATATGGCGAAATACAGGGAATATAAGCGTCAATTTAGAGCCAATGCACCACACCAGACAAAATCTCACCCACGTTTGAGAAAAGCACATTATTTGTAGGGCCCATGAAACCCCCAAAGCGCAACTTTACAGAAAATGCTTTTGATACTGGTCGTGAAAGGCTTAGAGGCCTTGCCCTCTTTCGTTTCGTCAGGGTGAGGGTGAGTTATAAATAATGTTGTGACCTGCTTAGTGCCAGTTGGCACGGCATTAAATTCGAGTAGAATGGAACCGGTGAAGGAGCAACCAGAACTGTGACGACATGAATGAGGTTTTGTTCGGCCCGGCGAGTGGTACAGTTGATGTATTTTATATACCAATATAAACGACTACTGAGATGACGTTCTGTCTGACCTAAGTCGTGTTTCGTATGACCTACGCTACGATAAGGTACGAACTACGAACAATACGGCTTGGCAATCGGACAACAGTATTTGCGTTCGAATAGTACCACACCAACATCTATATTTCACTTGAAGTATCGTTCCACAACGAGCGAATGAATACAGTTTATTCTTGAACTTCCAGCGTTAAATTGAGAACTACCAAACAGCCAATACATTCAACTGTAATTCGTCTGATCCCTTTTGAGGAATGTAACATGAGACAACTTCACACACTACCTCTTTTTATGTGCACCCGATATTGCTCAGAACGCTATACGTTAGCTGCGTTAAATACTAGGAGCTTTCCTTATGATATTTCAGGAACGCCTTGCTTCAAGTGCCCGCTGCGTTAAATACTAGGAGCTTTCCTTATGATATTTCAGGAACGCCTTGCTTCAAGACATTCCCGCTGCGTTAAATACTAGGAGCTTTCCTTATGATATTTCAGCAAGGTCTTGCTTCAAGACAATCCCGCTGCGTGAAACACTAGGAGCTTTCCCTATGTTATTTCAGGAACGCCTTGCTTTAAGACATTTCATCGGTTTATTAACTGCTGCAGAGCAAAATCCATTTCCGTTGGTAACAGCTAATAGTCATACCTGCATCGTGCGATGCATGTCAGAGTTCGTAAACGCGAATGACACGCGATTTAATTGCAAACGATTGAATCGTAATGAGAAAATTTGAAAAGACAATCATACCACCATTCTAACACTACCACACCAGCAATTTTAATAACCGAATTGAACTTATTGCTCATCGACGCGTCTGCCTCCTGTCCAAACACAACAACACTATTGCTTAGATGGACAAAGGCAACAGTTATTGCGTGCTATTTGCGCATACCGTCAGTCGTTCTAATCGATACAATAAATTATGCAGTGACTAGAGAAAATCTCGAAATGCATCTCGTAGCCATGCCTTAGCATACACATATGAGATCAAACGACGGAGAACGTAAATCCCAATTTATCCATGCACGTATGTGTTCTAAGAACTTATCTATATTCTTTTTCACGCACTCGTGCGCAGCGATTGATAGGTTTGATTGATAGATCTAAATCGGCATCTAGTCCGATTGTTGTCCAAATTCTTACAAATTATATTTCTGACGCCTCACTGAATGTAAGACGAAATCGGTTGATTACTACCATCTTAGAAATGCTTCAATTTGATATTATTCCTCCAATCAATTCCATATTCACCAGATGAAGAAGCGGAGCTTCGAAAGTTTGTGAATGCTATATTTCTCAATAAACCAAGGCAGGGCGTGAAATCTGCGGTGAATCCTCTTTACAATATTTATTGATCGACCACCGTCGGGTTTACTCTCTTCGACTTTGATATTGATATGAATCGCGACCGTTCAGTTGGCCGAGTGGTTTAGACTGTCCGCCTTCTGATCGGGAGGTTCCGGATTCGATTTCCGACCGAGTGTAATCGAAGACTTCAAAATTGGTATCCGTTCCTTCGCTGTTTGGCAGTCGGTATCGGGGAAGTGCGGAGAGCCGTGATTGTAATAGTGATCCGGGCTGTAAACTGGAAGTTTTGACACGTATACCGTAAGCATTGACCTGGCGTAAATGACCTTAGCTGTTGAAAGCGCCATAAATTCCAAATAAACAAACAAACAATCACGAAATAAGCGTAGGGTATTGTCCTCCGTGCTGCCACATAAACAATGGTGTCTTTCTGCGCTAGTTTATCACTAGAGGTTAGCTAGCTCACACTCCCTTTCGCTGCTAGGAATATCAATATCCCGTTCGCATCGAGACCTTTACGTAGTTCTGAACTTCGCAAATGCTCTTATCACCACAGTGTCAACAGACATGTTCTGTTACTCGGTAATCCAGTTTCTATTATTGAATGAGCGATGAAATAGTTTGCGTTAACTTGTTCCCCTTTTGGTGCGATTACCACCGTTTACATTTCGAACCAATGCAAACGGTGCCATACTAACATGAAAATACTGTAAATTAGGCCGTGCTAACTTAGCAGCTGCTATCCAAGTCGTTGTTGCCCTAAATAATGAAATGCCCAGTAAAATTAGAACGAGGCATATAAAAAGATTGATTGCCGTACGCCAAATAGGTAAGCCATAGGCCTACCCCGCGAATGGCCGTTCGAAATCGGATGCGATGCGGTAACAAACTAGCTGCTGATTTATCGTTTTCCGCACACAGATTATATTAAATATTCTATCTTTCTTTCAATCAGTGATGATAGTTCTGATACCCACACCAGTTACACGGTGCTCTCTTGGTGGAGTACGTTATGCTAACTGGGAGAAACATTTAAAATCGAAATATCCGCGGCCTGGCGCGCAAAGCCTTGCAGCTAAGCGCCATGTCCCCTATCTCAACCTCATAGCCGCTATTCAGCAATACCCAAAGCCCGCGCTACGCCGTTGTCGACCCGAATGGGTATCGGCAGGAAGATGATTCGGCATAAAACTATCTGTAAACCAGCGTGTGGGGTTGCGGGAGAGCATATAGAGTGAGGAATAGTAGAGTGAACATCGCCTACACACAGGATGAAGAATGTGCTGGATATTTCTGATAAGGTCTGTCTAGAGAAGCTTTAGGAAACTCTCACTCAAGTAACATATTAACTAAACCCAATGTATCAAAGGAGAAGATATAATTATTATACTGTATTACATATTCAATATAACTTTATAAATAGCATAATGAACGTTAAACAGTGGATGCATAATAAATATGACTCAAGAACTAATTTTTTGCCTACCCAGAAAGAAATTCTTGAACTTGAGCTATATTTGTAGCTACTGAGTATGAAATAACTACCATTTAAAATCAATACACAATATAGGAATAGCTTAGACGCACAAATAACATAAAAGGTTAGTAAATTTTTGAAAGAAAGAACGGAACGGGCACGAGTATAGAGTAGAATAGATATAAAATATCTTGGCCTAGCACTTGTTACTTCGACTCCATATAAAATCATGGCTCATGAAGAAACAACTACAACTAAGCTGCTATGCCTTCAACCTGAGAGTCACGCATGAGGGAGCACACAATGCAAATAATCGTACCAAACACAGTAGAGTCGGTTACAAAATATACACAGGCTTACAGTAGCTATAAAAATATCCACCGCGAGAGTGAAATTTCTCTGGTGCATTGAATCTCGGTAGGCCTACATATAGAAGAAAGAATGTTATTTTTTGATTTGTTGATTCACTTTGGTCTACATCTCATCGTGGTTTCTTGAAATGCATCTATGGAAACAATAAATAGGCCTAATGCGATTAATCAGTAGAATATTTGCACTGCTTAGCTGGCCAATCCGAGTGCCTTCTGACCGGAAGGTACCTGTTGCCTACTGAGTCAAACTAAAGACTGTAAATTGGTTTCTGTTGATCATCTGCTGTGCAGTTACTGTTGGGGAATGCTGAGGGTTGTTGGTGTGATACCAGAGGGGGCTATAAACCGGAAATATACGCACGCGTACTGTATGAGAAATGCAATGAGCTTGATCAGCCAGACTCTCATGTCTATCATGTGCAGATTGAACGCAGTAATCGACTTATATAAATATTTACCTGCAAGAAGCAGTCAATAGAAAATAGATCTCCCCATCTAATTGACTGAATAGTTGCTGTTGGTAACGAACTGCTTCAGCCACGTAATGATTATCAAGCTCTAATCCAGTTATCGGATTGCGACAGGTTTCTGGGCAAATCGCGTCTGTGAAAATGCTTGGTGATAGGTCGCTGCACTCAATCCTGAAATTGTGAAATTAGAATAAATCAAAGCCGCGTTCTAACAAGTACCCTACGTTGTTGTTGTTTTGAATTTATGGCATTTTAAACTATTCAGGTCATCCGGTATACGTGTCAATACTTCCGGCTTATAGCTCGGATCACTATCACAATCACAACACTCCGTACTCCCGGATACTGACTGCCAAGTATAGAGAGGGAACGGATACCGATTTTTTACCGTGTCTTTGGTTCGACACTCGTCTATTTAGATCACGCGCTGGCAATGCACCGAGAAAGCTTTTGTTAATCAGTGGAATCCGAATTGACAACCTAATCATAATATCCCAGACGGTGAAAATCACTCGTATCGGTAACGCCAGCTATTCATAGTTCGTTTGCTTAAGCAATTCGTAACTCACTAACCCTACCATGACATACCCAAGCTGCAGAGTAAGGGATAAAGATTGAGGATGGCATTATCCAGGGCCTGCACCGGTGTACGTCTATACTCTGTAAGCCTAGGCGATACCTTTAGACTAATACGGTACGCAATTGCGATGCTACTTGAAATTTAGGTAAGCGTGGCGAGTACTTACGATTCAGCAGTGAATGAAACGAAACCATCATTTATTGTAGATTCCGAAATCTGACATCTATGCCTTCTGAAGAAGCGAGAACTATAAATATAGATTAGAACATGTTAACAGTAGTTGCCATGAAATGGCAGGGTCGTGCTTAGTGTAGGCATGGCCTACCCTAAAGTAGGCTATGGTGTAGGCTACCTTGAATCAAATCCCTTTACTTGTGTAGCAAGGAAGACAAGCAGACAAACAACTGATGCCTGTAAAAAATGATAAAGGATCAGTAATATGCTTGATTGAATGCACGCTGAAGTTTGCCGCCTTTGCAAGCAATAATCGAACTCATCTTATTTCTAGTTGGCCTGCAGCTTGTAGAACGGATACTTAAATATATTGTCTCGACTTTGAAGGTCGATTGAAAAATTCTGTCCTGGTCAACTGCGAGAAACAGAGCACAAAGCACAACGTATAGTCTCTCCAGCACAGGATAGTTTCTTACAACAAGACACAGCATGTAGGTTATTTCTTATCGCAATGCCTCTGCGTCTTTTCTCTTCCTTTCTCGTTCCTCCATCCCAAGTAGTCGAATCCTATTGCATTATTCTCATATCAGAGAAACTGTATATACCGTTTTGTAATATTGCGTCTCTAATTCATGCAAGGTACGACAATACAACAAATTGTAAGAATTCTATGGCAGTCAAAACTCAAATAACTTACTGTTTTCATGATATCCACGTATAATATTATATTTCACAGATTATTTTCGTGACAAGTCCTGGATATCTTTCTGGTATGATTTTCAATACACGAAATGGTTCGGTCAACTCAGGCTGTAGATTCGTAGCAAGCCTCACTTTGTAGCATCGGGTAATGAGATTGTCAATTCAAATGCTGCTTGTGCTTTTTATAGAGTCCCCAAGTGTCATTTCACCTAATTGCCATGTTTAACTATCGTTGCTGAATACCATGCAACATGCGGTGGGTGATCAAACGCATCACAAAGTCCATCTACAGTAGCGGCAACTACAAGCATTAATTATTTGTGAGAATGGGGGTGTCGATGGTATCACCGTTATTGGCAAACATCCTTATCGTTGAGGTAATAGGCTTAATATATAGCATGGTAGGTTCAGTTAGGGTGATTTTCGCTCGTTTAAATAACAAAGAGGGAAGATACAGGATAGTGTGGACGATTCTCAAACTCTCTCTAAGACCATAGATGTCCGTCATTGCCGGAAAAGTGACAGATTGTTAACACCTTCAATTAGAATTAGTCGTTGAGAGCTATGAAGTATGGCAGTTCAATTACTTAGGTCACTGGTTTCCAAAGTAAAGGTCGCGACCCAAAGTAGGGGTCGCGTAAAGATTCTATGGGGTCGCATGACTCCGGAAATACCGGACGAGATGAAACCAGCCTGCGTTAATTCTACAACGAATTGTCCGTAACTGTATGACCTTTTTTTTGTACTTGAGCTATAATATTGCGGGGATCGCTAGCCTTTGTAAACTTACATTTTACGAAAATTAGGGTTGCGGAGAAAAACGTTTGGGAACCACTGACAGTCAAAACCGAGACAATATGGGATGAATACCAATTTAAAAGTATTTAGTTTGTATTACGGCCCAACAGTTCCTTTGGTTTAACTTGTCACCTGACTAGAACTTTCAATTTTACAAACGTCTCCATCTAACTTTCATTGCTACGCGTGGTACTCGTAGCTAAAGCTACAATTAAATCATGCGCCGTATAACCCACTGCGTTCAATCAAAAACCGGAAGAACCCAAGGCGTAGGAATAAAGTGTAGGCGTTTGATAGATTTATCCACGTTGCTCTGCGCCTTTGCACGATGGATGAACAATTTAAGAATGAAATACTCCACAAACAACTCAAGATAAAGTGAATATATTAGTGATGTCTACATGCAAGTTGGCATAACTGAAAAACAAGTTTGGCAAATCCGTTTTGGTCCAATTCAAGTTTCAATGACCATAAAATTAACAAATAAATAAATAATACATAAATAGTCACAAACAAAATTCTGTGCTTTAGCCGTCACTACTACAATCGATCAAGGTACATAAGTAACATAACCAACTGGTATGTGCGATATTAAATAGGCATTAAAATACATGTAGGCTATACAGTTTGCTAGTAGCCGACATATGTTTGCTACTATGCTTAAGTCATTAAATATAATCGAAACACGTCGAAAGTAGGCCATGGCGTTTCCCGTGGTATCATTCGCACTTATGAAGAATTATAGAAGCATCTTCCAATCTGCCACAAGCACTGTCTTCTTTGACGCCTTTGTCGCTGAGATACCTCTCTTGGTAATTTGACCGACTCGCATCTAAAAATTGGCAAACGTTAATGGCTGATTATACTGTACTGTGGCCCCGAGATTTTAATACAGAATAATTCAACAGCACACACTTGTATGGTCAACATGGCGTTCTTAATCATTAATTAAGAACGCCATGATGGTCAATGACACTATTGGTTATGCGTAGCGAGCACAGAACACAAGAACACAGTAGAACAAATGCACATATAGGCACAATCAGAGTCGAAGATTCTTCCTCTTGCCTGGCCTGTTACCGTGTTACGGGCTATATATTTACCAGTCTACTACAATTCTTCTCGAAGTGTTAGGCCTACTAACAACCGTATTCGTTATTTACCTGCAAGCCACTGTGAGACGCAGGAGTACTTGTTTTCCTGTGTTGACATCAGTCAAAGTCTGGATTCGAGGAGTTGCTTCCACAACATAATACTCGCTCGATAAGTTGGACCCACTAATCGGCTCAATACAATTGCTATGGCAAGTGTAGTTGAAAATTGTTCGGTGCCAGCCAAACTTCTTGCATCGGACACTGTATTGTACGAAAAGAGTATGTAAAAATTGACCTCTACTATATTTCACCATTCCCGTACAAGTTCTACCCAAACTCTGCCCCACACCAGAGTTAAACGCGTTTTTCTTGTCCCCATGCCAGCCCACGGTGCGCACATTGACAAAAACGTTTGGCATACGAACTTCGCCAAATACGCTTCGCTATTTCTTCCACCCAGGCTCCCCCAAATTTAAAATTCGACGCCAACCCCCCATTGCCCCTTGCCCGTTCCGGATGGATAAATTTCAGGGCGAGCTTCGATATAGGTCAAAAGTTCAAAGTTTAAACCAAATATTCTGGTGCTTATTCAATGAGAACTATTGACAATACACAGCAACGCCTGTTGACGGAATATGTTATCTGGGTTAAGGATCTATCGCAATGGTAAATGTGATTAAATAAGCCTGTATTGTACTGTACTACTCACATGTATTTCGTGTAAGGTGCAAATGCATCTCGGTTTTCTTCAGCCACTTCGCTCAGACAGTTATATTGTTCTTGATCCGACAATCTATAGACAAAACAATTATTCAAACCTGACAAGTCCACAACCGCTAGATGTCGCCCGCCAGCCGCAAGTTGAAACGCATTGCACTGGAGACGGACGATAGAAAGAGTCGGCCGATCCTAAAAAATGGTCGCCATCCAGTTTTCAAAATATTGTGAACTACTCCAGAGTGACATTTTCGTGCGATTTTCAAGGATAGAAAGAGAGAGATGCATAAACCCCGTTGCATCGGGGTTGTGTCTAATGCATTGTGCTGTTAAGCCCTAGAGCAGCCTAAATGTCCAGATATGACTTAAACTTGTCGTTTGAATTGCATGCGAGACTAATAGAATGGTTCAGCTTATCCCTCTAGTTTTCGAAAGTGAATACGCTATTTGACCTAATGATTTTATTGACACACTTCGCAGTTCGCGCAGCACTTACCGTTGAGGTACAGACGTAGAAGTGCAGTACTTGATCAAACACAGGAGAACCTGAAATCAAGAAATCACATGATAAAGGAAATCGCGACATACCTTAACCACAACTGCAAGAAGCCCTACTGTGATCTTCTGGTTTAAACAACCAAGTGAAATCCAAGTGAAATCTAGCTTACAAGTTTCGGTATATCCAGATTTACCGAAATCGGACTTGGCGATCGCCTCTACGGCGATAACGCCCCGATCGTAGAGTGAGCAGTGGGCTGGGTTGGGTTGGAGTCTCCCTAATTTTTTTAAGTTAAGATCTTGTAACACCAGGCGGACCGGTTAGTATCTAACAATTAATACAGCTTACCGATAACGACAACAACATTCGCATCATGATTGGAAAATACTGCAATCAGGAAGATCAATTCTTGATGATAAAATTACTTAAACTATAGATATACAATTCCACGATAGTTAGAGAACTCGTTTGCATCAACTGACCCGTGCCGCACCCGTTTTATACACATTATGCAAAAGAAGAAAAATAATAAACTTACTTCGTGAACGTGTGCTAAAAGTAAAAGTGGGTACGTAATCCTGTGAGACGTCGGTGCCTAGTTACCCATAACGCATATTTCTAACGTGGGAAGTTTGGGGGAGAAGTGTCATTTAGAGTTTAAAAATTCCCAATCTTACGGTTGGACATCTTTGTGCTATTACATCACGATTTTGGCGCACCACACCTCATCGGTGATAAGCGCCACTCTCTCTTTTAAACAATAATAATAATAATATTAATTTCAACGCCCCGGAGTGTCGCCACATTGCAAATCTTATACTTTTTTATTGCTGTCGCTGTGCCACTGTGTTCTCATATATGAGAGATGTGATATAATCTCCATGGCTAAGACCGGCTTAGTGGCGGAATATCGGTCGAGGGCCACGATCCGACGAAACCTGTCGAATATATACGTCACGGGTTCCACCCTAGGTCGCGTTAGGTATCCGCAGCTGCACACTAGATGGCCAGCGCAATGAGGGTAGTGCGGAGGAGAAGACGCCTTTCGTAGATAGACTACCACCTGCTGCTTTAGAAGATCATTGTTTAGAGCCTGCTGGTTATCCTGATTATACATGATGTGCTGGAAATATAGTACTGTGTGTAGGTAAGGATTAGTATATGCAGGCCTGCTGTTGTGTGTTGTTAGTCGGTGTTTATGCATCAAAATACATGTAATGGCATTATTGTCACATTAACCTACTAAGATTACCACCAAGGAATTTCCAATTACGCTATGTCGATGTTTATATCTCTTCAGTTATCCGTCTATCATCTGAAACGGGATCACATCACATCACATCACATCATTGTCAAGTGCAACCATTATGATATTGTAACTAAAATAGCGTGTTGCGATATCCCAGGGGAATGCTCTTTGGTAGATTGTGGCCATGCGTTTTGGATTAACGTAGACATGAATGATGCAATGTGAACTTGGAATTTCATGAATACCTGCAATTTCCCGAAATCGCTCATAGCTACTCGACATGTACATCGAAGAGGTCTTTGCACTTATTTGCGGCTGTTTATTCGGTTACGTAATCCAGCTCGGTGAACGAAGACATAACGGTAGATTCGTGAACATTGTTGTTATCGTCCACCAGCTGATAGAAATCACCGTTGGCGAGCGAGACTCCGTGTCCAAACTTTACATCGTTAGTTTATGCAACTTTGTTGGGGATATGAATTGGGGATGTCGAGGTATTATGGTTAAGAGAAGATTTGCGAAGGCGTTGCAAAGGCCCAGAGCGCATAATCAACAAAATATATTAAAATTCATTCCGTGTACTTGAACAAGCTTCTTCTGCCTATTACCTAGGCTACAATGCTAATATTGAAATCCGGTCGGGTAGATAAACTACAGTTGCACCGCCTGTTGATTAAGGCTTAAATCAGATAAGGCTGATGAAATAATGCACGCCTAGTCGACACCTCCAAGTCACGGGGCTGTGATGGCTTGCCAACGCTTTCATTGAGAAAAATTTCATTTTTTAGGACACATCTGTTACGACATGTTCACCAGGGTATTTCCCCCAATGTTTTTATTTCCTTTATCGTTACTTAGAGACGTAGTCTCGCTACTATCTACGTCTCTATATCGCTACTACTCTCGCCTCTTGTAACGAGAGATCAGTAGACCGGAACGAATCCGACGAATGCCGGAGATATAGGAAATAACCATAACCAATCACAGCGTGTAGTGCACTGTATAGTCAATGTGGCCTCAAATCGTATGACGGTGGAAAATGTTTCATTTTGACATATTCCGATTATTTCATGTCCTCTAAGGAAGTGCACCTACACTTTTAGAGAGCGTTCATTTATTAAGAACGTGGATTTTCCCATTTATGTTGTCTTTAGAATTTATGATGTCCACATAATGATTTATCATCTGTCCTCGAAGCTCAAACACTTATGTCTACCAGAGTCCTACTTGTTGAGAGTTCAAACCATTGAGATATCATAACCTGTGTACCTTCTTGACATGTCATTCGCATCCGAACCGTTGTAAAATCTACCGACATAATTTAACATGATGTCGAGTGCGATATATTCCGTTACGCTACATGAGAACCCGTGAGTGTAGTAGCATATCTAAAGAAAGCCACGGTAGCAATGATTAGTAAACGGTGGATGCTGCACGGCATACGACTCTGTTGATTGTCCGGATAATTTCAATGGCGTTAAATCGAAGTGGTATCAACAAGTAACAGCAAACTTCGCTGGCAAAATTTGTACGACATAGCGTGGAGGAGTGGTACAACATGGCTCAATCTAGCACCTACTTGCTTAGTCGGCATGCTCACACTGCACGTTGTGTCGTCAGTGGATGTATGATCATGAGCAAAAATGAAATTTCTCAGCCCCAAACGATTTCTAGCCTGCCTAGGTATCGTGAAAGAAACCATTTGCGTCATCTGAATTTTTAATTTTATGCAAGGAGTATACAAAAAAGCATTATATGCTAGCAAATGTACTGCTTGGGAACATGTTTAATATACTACTGGATGGGCAGAACATCATGAATAAGCAGATACAAATAGGATGTATATATAGTAGATTAATACAGTCTTGAATAAAAACTACGTGATCGAAAATATGTATTTGCCAGTGCGGAGGAACAAAGCTAATAATGACTGCATGAGAATGATCATACCACAATGGTACACGATATACATCAATGTCCACTTTCTACACGATTCGGGACAGAAACAAGATGAACTTTCAAGACTACCAGCAATAGCATCACAAGAATATATTAAGACACCGTACTACAGAATATCAAATTATATGAACAATGATTTGCGACTCCAGTCACAATAAATATTTACAGTGGGGCGAATCGTTGTAATACAGTTATCAGTGTATCAGTTTGGTCCAAGCGTCTTCGTTTCTTCGTGCGTATAAACGATCACCGCAGTTTTTTCTCCATCGGGCTTTTACGACGACGCATCTGTAAAAATCACTGTCCATGAATACGAAAATCTCACCATGTCTACCGCTGACTGAACAATAGATTCAGATGTTAAAGCTTGTTAGAGTTGTGTTCGGGCTTTGCTACAACATGAGGGGATCTTGCATGCATGAGACACACCAAAGTGTCAGTACAAGTTACCTGCAGGACATCGTTAGTCTTACAGCGAACATCTTGTTGTCGTTCGTTACGAACTCTTGGAACTTCGTTACTTGTTTCGGTTGGTAGCAGCTCAACGATAGCCATGCTTTTGTAACAGGGTCGCGACATTGTTTTGAGCACGTAACGTTGAGATAACTAGATGGAGTTAGGTTTTTGCAATCCATTCTAAAGAATAAGGCCAGATGCTCATTGGTGAGATACACTAGACGACTTTAGAGGAATTAAAGTATTCATGGTTACATCGCCATATGATATTGCAATCCAAGCGATTTTACCATGTATACAGTAGTTGTGAAACCTTATCGTTTTAGCAATAGCAAGAAAAGCGAAAAAGACTCTACGATTAATATGACTATATTTCATTTTACTACTAAACTAGCCTATATATCGCAAGTATCCAAAGAACTGAAGTGATACCGAGCGAAAATTTGGTAGAATATTTGGTAAAACATTAGGTAAATGCAATCTCGATCAACTTGACCGACTGTTCAGTATCCTTAAGTGATGGTATAATATACCCTATACTCACAAAGTCGCAGTGAAGTTAACAAATCCATCAAAATTCTTCTTTACGCTTGCGATTTTGCACTCATGATTTTGAAGCCCAAGTCTGCAGTAGTAAAATTTCTCTTTAAACTAGTAATGGTGAAGTGCTATTTTGAATCAAGCCGTCTGGCAATGTGCCATTTTCGCCTTGCTATGCGCAATACCAAGATATGTTATACTTTCTGCGACATATATTAATTACTTACCCCGTCTCATGTGACTCGGAACCAATCGACAATGTAACTAATCCGTAAATGAGGAATACCTGTCAATAGAAATCGGATTTTCTAGTTATCGGGCTATGAAATATAGAATAGAAGGAGGGTTCTGCTGTGACTAGATGTTTCCAATTTTTTCAGATGTCAAATTTTCTTAAAAACTGGCGGCGATATCACCCTAAAAACCCAGACCAAAGTCAAACTCGCTATATTCGTACTTACGATTTCAGCCTCAGAGTAACTCAAACCTCGCAGGCTCGATATGGATGATATCATCTCCGCACAGCCTTCGAGACTGTCGGATCACTTATAGCTCTCCAACTACAGCATATCGTGCAAACGCCTTGCATCGGCTATGCCCGTAGCATTTACGGCCAGCGAAATCTTGAGTAGGAGCAGGAACACGTGCACCGTACAACCACCCAGTTGTAACGTAGCCTATTAACAACTTTATTACTACACAAAGCTGGTTAGGCAAAGGGTCTACGGGGAACTAATACTGCGATGCGCAAAATATGTTCATCATGTTACAGCTCTAGAATGGAAGACCCGATATCAAATGCAATTACTGTAGGCCTGCATACTTGCCTTAAAATAATTCATTGTTTCGATGTTTTCTCGAGAAATACTCAGAGGAGTTTTGCAGCGTAGAATCCTTGAAGAGCCAGTCAATGCGTGTGTGTCTCCCTCCTGCCATGCCGTGCTCTATATAGATTACCATTCCGGGACTATTTCCTCTCTCCGGCAATATTTAGAAGCGGATACTGCCGATCACGCTCATGACATCATCAATGACAGCATCCTACACAGACATAGCAACTGTCATTGTGGTAACCTCCGTTTTGATTGGCGAGTTTTTGGATAATAGAATAATATTTTTCTGATGATGCAATAAATGAGGGAATTACATATTTTCTATGTCTAAAACATGATTTTCTATTAAGTTTTACAGATTTTCTGTTATTTCCCCTCGGTTTTTCTGTAGGGTTCAGTCTTTTTGTGTGCGCGCGAATATCTTTTCATGGATGCCCTAAAAGTGTCAAACACATGCTCTCTGAGTTGTTCTTATCCTCGCCATGCTGCAGGCACATTTTAGCGATATTTAATGGGAACGGATGATGTAATGCGTAGCTGATAAGCTACTTGATAGAGCGGTTCGTTTGTTAGAATAATACTACCTACGTAATTGCTGTTATTAAAATACGCAATGAACCGAATGCTGCCGTTTTGGTCTCGTCAACCTATATGTCGCAGTGGATGCATGGAACGATCAAAATAGAATCGTCCCAGTACCAGACGCGGCAAAGAAGAAGAATGTGTTATCGCCATAGAAACCTCACACTGATATTGGGGATCAACTTGGCTCCTTCTCGATAGGCGAAACCTCCAATATTGTCAGAAGACTTTATTTCCATGATCGCTGTATTGATCAGCAGGCCTGTTACAAAACAGCAATCTTTTATATTTTTCCAGCCGTAACGTCAACAAGTATTGAAATTTGGAGAAGAGAAACGATCGTAAGCGCAATGTAAAAGCGATAAGTACGCATTATCGCGACGGAAATTTACCGCGACGGTGATATCGATGCGATGCGGACAGATTGCTAGCAATTTGGTGTCTAACCGGTAGATATCGCTAAATCTTGAGCGAAAACGGGAAAATATCGAATTGCTTTTGTGACCTTACAGCCTATGAGTTCCCTTACAGCCTTCATACCCAGTGTTCACTTGTAGGCCTACTGTTAATTATATTGCATTTGCCAGAAACTGTTAAGTTAAATGTAATTGCAAAATACAGCATATGATCAATTAAACAACCATGACATCCTTCCGTTGTCCTTTGAATGACCCATTTGTAGTAACCTATTCGCCGTATGTATATATAGCCAAATAAGCGCCCTTAGCCTATTCTGTCACTGTAAAGTACCAATGTACCATGGTGCTAATAAATGTGCTGTGGTACCAACCAGGGCGTTGAACCGGATCCAAAAAACGGTTACGGTTCGGTTACGGTTTTTGCCGAAACGAAAGTTTCGGTTTTGTTCCGGTTTCGTTCCTGCTTGCCCATAGAGAGCGGTTACCGGTTTACGCCGACGGATGAACCGGTTCTGGAGCGGTTCAAATACTGGAAATCGTTAGTTCGTTGCGGATGCGACAAATAACTACGTTTATCCACATATATACCCGTCACTTTATAGTGTAGGCTACGCAAGAAGAATTTTTAAATCGAAATTCTTACGATAAAAATAGACTCTTGAATTTTGATTTGTTAAGTCCCTGAGAATTTTAAGCAACGAGTCTGATCATCAGCCGAGATGTAAGCGCACGGCTAGCAGTAATTGAAATCGCTTTTCCAGATTGGCGGCATGTTTTCCGGACGACTTTGCGAAATTTGCGATTTGACACACCGATTTATCGTTATCGTACTTAAAGAATTGAGTTGGCCCTGTTCATTTCCGCCGACGCTTTGCTCGCGTGCCGAGATGACTTGTTCAGACCTACCATGGCCTACTAAAGTACTACTACTACTACTACTACTACTTTAGTAGGCCATGGACCTACCTTTCAATTCCAAGTGCGACAGGGCTGAATTTACCGGTCAAACTTTTTAAAGAGTGAGATAATTCAACCGATTGCGGAAACATGTTAATGTATGTGGATAGTTCAAAATAATAAACCGCTGGCACCTCCATTTAGAAAAACGGTAACCGTTTGCTAAAAGAGCGGTAACCAGGAAAATGCCACAACGGTTTCGTTCCGGTTCCGGTTAATTGGAAAATTGAAAAAACGGTTCGGTTGCGGTTTCGGTTCACAAAAATCAAGCGGTAACCGTTCTTTTTCGTTCCGGTTCCGGTTCGGTTCGACACTCTGGTACCAACATATTCTTTAGTAGTAGGCCTATCAAGCTAGTTATTTTGTTAGTGATATGTGAACTTCACCATACAGAGGCTATTCTGGAGTAAGAAAAGGCAGAAATTCGTCTTATAGGCCTACAGGTTGAACTCGAACCCCGCGAAGTCTGAAACATTTTAAATTCATAGCAGTGCTCCGGTCAATTCAACACTGGTGCGTCCCTACTCATGACTTTCATATGATACTATGGTGCCGCAATGCGTAGAAACACGTTTATTCAATAAATATAGATTTTGCATTATTTTTAAATAGAATAAGGCCTATTATGCTGTCAAAAATATACGTGTCAGAAGTTTATAATTTCGACAATTAATCCAGACAATGATTGGATAAATAGGGAGTATTTAGCCTACAATAAATATATATGCATACTCAGGCTATAGGCTTACACAATATGTAGTCTATGGCTATACGAACAGTGAACGCACTAATGTATAATTACAGTCAATCTTCCCGTCTGGTTGGCCGAACATCATGGTTGTTTCTCGTCAGAGCGCACGTGTCACGAGCTTTATCCATTGCCACGCATCTGTATAAACAAGGACAAAAACTTTGAAAATCTATCACAGAACATACGCAATATCTCAACGAGAGTATCTGGTTAGTCGTCAGTGTATCCACAGGGGTCGGCAAACTTCTTGCACTAATGGGCCAATTATACACATTGTCGCCAACTTGCGGGCAGTACTTAAGCCATCTATATACGCATACGTAATATATTTGTTTTCGCGCTAGTATTCGCGAATACCGAGTCCGAATATTTGTATTCGTGAATACCAAAAAAGCCACTGATATTCGGTGAATATTAGAGTTACACATCCCTAGTATGCGCATCCGCACAACGGTGGAATTATATCGAATTGTACATACGGTCTGTTTTTATTCGTAGTTGTTCGCGGGCCATAAAATAATGATGGGCGGGCCGGATTTGACCCGCGGGCCGCAGTTTGCCGACCCCCGGTGTATCGCATTTAACCTATGAGATCCTCTCCTCTCCTCTCCAGCTACCACAGTGCATAATCCAGTAGGCTACAGGTCAGAAATCCAAACAGATGGAGAGGTTTTTCTTGAAAAGCATTCGGGGTAAACTTCTACATCTATATCTACCAATTCGTAATCGTGTGGATGGATATGGATAGCACTTCCAGGATCATGAGTCAGCTGGTTCTAGGTTAATTCATGGAGTTCTTAAGATTGAACTCCATGGGTTAGTTAGGTGAACTGCTAACTTGCTGAGGCGAATCAAAAAGCCAGAGTCACCCGATAGGCCTACTCTTCGACGGCGCAGTGTTTATTCCACGGGTAGGAAGTAGGTGGGGTGATGAGTCTGAGTAGTGTGTAGCCTATATACGAATCATGGTGACTGGACTGCTGCAAATGTGTCGGATTTACTGCCGACCCGACAAGTGATGAAAGAGATAGCTCTCACGAAGAAGCGGACGATTTTCGAGTGAATGTGCAGTACCGGTAGCCAGTCTGCCTTGGTTAGTGTACTAAGAAATAACAAAAGTATTGACCAGAGTAAATGTAACTGGTATTATTTTACAATAAAGACCCAGGTTCGTATGGTGAGTAATGCTGTCAATTACAGCAAGCAACTCATAGTCATCACTATTATTAAATGTTTGTACTGGATTGTCCAGCCCAGTCCTCAACAAGTTTCGCATGCATGCTTGACTGATATTTGACAATTTGACCCTTTACCCCAGAGTCTAGTGGTGGTGCAATCTCGCATGAAAATGAGGGCAGTTTGGCAAGTTTTCCATAAATGTATAAACCGCCTTAAAACGTCCTCTTTGCACGGAGTTAAAGCAATTTCAATACCACATTAGGTTTGCATATTGGGCTGAAATGAGCAAACCTGCACTGGTTTTCAATATTTCAAAATGGTGCAACTTTTCAACCACTATATATATACACAGCTACTTCGAATTTGATAAAATGAAATTCGTTGTGCTCAGAATAGTCTACCATATACATGCCAAATTTTAATGAACTCAGACTCCTGATGAACTCGATTCTGCTTACATATCATTATGACTATTGTTAAGATTACGACAGTCATTTTCGTAGGCAGTCTATTCTGTTGGTATGTTGGAGGCAAACTTCATATTAAAGCAAACACTGTTGCACTGACCTGCACAATTCTGTCACTCTGATCTTTGTTGATGGATCGAACCGTTTGACAGCTTTCACTTTATAACATGCTCTTGATAAAGGCAGTTGGGATACCGGATCAGTACACCATTCTTCACATTTTGCAGTAATGATGGTCCGTACGAGAGTGGCACAAAACATCCTAAAAATTCTCAGTTGTTATGTTATGCAGAACAGTGAAAATTCTAGCCACCAAGCGTGTGGGGTTTGAGTTCAGAATGTTTTGGGTTACACCCTCCTCTCTAAGTGATTCACTCGCAGGTTCCCTGTTGGGTCTGGATCTGGAATGCCATGCTTAGCGCATTCTATATTGTTATCTATACATGAAATTAAGAACTTACTTTGTGAGGTTGTATTTGACGAAGCCATCGTCTATCAGCTTGCTGGAATATTCTCTGCACCCAAACTTGCGAAAAATTACTGATCTTAATAACAGAGTAGACGTGTGAAAAGTTAGTCTACTGATGATACTGAGTGCTCACGTCGTAACTGTGACATAGAAGGGGCGTTCTACCGAAATATATTCCAAGCTTTAGCATTCTTATACGTGTCTAGTATATTTAGTTAATGCCAGCAACAAGCACATCGTCTGAGAACTAGTGGGCAACAGATCGTATCCAAGGTTTGAGTCCGCGATGTCGTACCAGTCGGACTTGAACTATTACGCGATATTCTGAAATTTCCAACAGTAACTCTGTTGCCGAGTAGCGGCAGTCTAAGCAATAGCCTACGTATTGTATGAACATTTTCTCCGTAGTCGAGCTTCGTTTTCCTGCACTCGCTAGATGTCGTAGTAAGTGTGGGTGGATTTTACAGTATTCGTTCGATATTCTGTAATCCCTAGCGACAACAAGGCTGTTCGATCTCGTTTTCCATTTCACACCACTGAGTAGACCGACAAGCTGTAACAATTTTCCAGGCCACTGGCGTAACTCGAGCATAAAGTTAGCCAAACTCAGGCTTGTTGCGAAGAATACTCACTGTGAGGCTTGAGAAGTCTCGGCAGAATAGAAAAGTCCGCAAAGCATGATCTGAAATTGCGAGACCATTTGTTACAGAGAATCGCACCCAGGCAATAATATAAACGTTATAAGACGGTGTCTAATAAACTGATAACCATTTATATTACATTTCGCGTTCCCCTGTCAGCTTTGACATCCCTCTCATAGTCGACACTGTGAGGGAATTTGATGTCAAACGTTTCAATTACTTCCGTTTTGATCGTTTTTCAATCATTTCCCTTTTTATGATCATTCAACAACAGAGCAATTCAATAAATGCATTATCTATGCGGCATTTATAACAACTCCAAGCTATAGCACGAATGCGTTTTAGGAAAGAGATTCGTACAAAGTCACTGGCGGTTGTGAAGCCGCTGCAGGTTGAGTTTCGCTAATGACGGTGCTCGTCAAAACGACTTACCCCAAGTGATATCAACTTCAAACGCATGGCGAAGACGTAAACGTTTAGATCAAGGAGATTTAAACGATTTTACCAAAATGTTTCCAGTTAATGCAGTACAAAATATAGTGATTTCGAACGACGTTTAGGGTATATTTATACAGGTTTCGCGGAATAAGAAAATTACTCAACCAAAAAACTATGCGATGAGGTAAAGCAGCTGGGGTGCGTAATCGTTCGGTAGCTGAGCGAAAACTCAATATCCACCAGGTCTGACCCACGAATATTCACGGCTCTAATGAGGGAAAATCGTCTAAGGAGTAAAATCCTAAATTTTACTAACCCGGAAATGGGTGAAGAAAAGGATTATCGTATATCGTCAGGCTACCTCTAGACAGGAACGTAGAAACCCATACAAACTGCAACGTGCCGTTATATCACGTCGAATATTTGTTATATGTTTGTACTTTACACGAACCATTACATAAGAGTACAATTCCATTGATAAAATGTATTATATGGTACCAAATTAGGGACTAATACAGGTAGTATGTTGAATATCATTTAGGTCTTTAAAAAGAACGGGATAGATGATGAAATAGTGGCTTATACTTCGTCGAAAATCTCTGAATAGAATTTTTAATTTTAAAGATTTCTTGCCTTTTGTTTTGAGAGGTAACAGTCGGGGGAATACGTTAAACGTAATTCTCGTAAAGCGACGTAAACGTATACAGAGGATAGCGTCTGATCAGTAGTCTGATTTCCTTGTCACCAATCATGACAAGTTTGCGTTACTGATTTGGTATGCGGTAGGATTAGTTTGCCTTGAATCAACAGAAGAGCGGCGATATTTAGCGAATCTGATAATACCGATGGGCAAATCAGAAAAATGCCGGCTAAATATGCGAAATAAAGAACCGATTATAAGTTATCAATATGTGTTCGTGGTCATAAAATCATCGTTAATATACCGACATGTCATCGAAACAGCATTACTTGTGGCGTATTCATAGGGACGTAAAAACGCGACGATAGGCTATACGCCAAACTGGTGGCATTTTTAGGAATGACGTGTTTCGGAGCCGGTACGTGGGATTTACGCGTGAATTTACCGGTCCGCCGCTGAGAAACACTGCGGTAGAGGAAGAAAACGACATCTACATTCGTATGCACTGTCTGTTGATGTAATGACTTATTGGTGTTCACGAAACTTGTTTCAGTGAATGTTCGAAACCAATGCTTAATGCTGAAAATATAACAGGTATATCTCATGATGGCGCGTTATTGTCGGAATATGTTCGAATGACTATAATAACCTTATAGTGATCACGTTTTCATTTTTCCACGTATGGCATTTTATAGTAAATTAGCGGTTATAACGACCATGACCACCATAGTCTGGCCGCCGATGGAAAATTGATCGAAGATATTGATAATGTCCCGCCAATTGCATCACGAGAGCATCTGAAATATCGAACGGGGAAAAGAAATATAATTGATTATATATGATCACTAAGCAACGATTTGCTCGTTTTTATCACGTCAGTTCTCATGTGACAAGTATTGTGAAAAATTCCGAAACATTGGTTACCCAGGTTATTCCCCTCATTTTTGTCATTGATCGCTACTCTCGCCTCTCTTATTTCGAGAGATCCGTCGACCCTAACCGTAGGGATTTGTAGTATTCTAATTGCTCAGTGGTATCCTGTCAGTCATGAAACACCAGATCTACATAAATTATGATGCAATTAATATTTGAAGCAAAAGTAAATACGCGTAGTGCGTCGACGCGACGCAACGTAACTGGGGACTGTTCAAATCACCGTGAATTGCACGACAAGCACGTTTTCTTTGCGTCTTTGTACCATAACATACATCGTTCTCGCATTTCGCCACACACTCTAAGCTAAAATGTAGCCCCATCTCACCATGACACATGTCAGCTACCAACGACAGCATATTCCTAAACAAGCTCGGGATTTCGTGAGTCCAGATGACCCAAATAGCGATGCTCAGAAGTCGGAATGGAGAGGAAACGAATGAAGTTTGGCTTAGGTAGTCAAACTCAAGAGCATGTTCTTCTTTCAAATTTTCCAAGCTGTCTTGACCCGTGACCTTCTAACAAGACATATACTGTAGACGTATTTTCATTGGTTGAGGATGTAACTGATGTGTATACCTAAGGAGTGAGTTTGGACATAGACTGCTGTCGTGGCAATCCTGATTCATTTGCTGATTGACGCACGAATGTCAACTTAATATCTGAAGCTCGGGTCTGTCGGTCTTGCTAGCGTTGTAAACTACTTTGTTTGTGGTATTCACGGCTAATTTAATTATTATCCAGTCCTTACTAGACTTGCCAGCGTTGTCGACTATCTCCCCACTTGAATATGCTGTTTGTTGGTGGCATTCACGCCTAACGTAATCATTACCCTTTCCATTAATTGCTAATTGATACATTGCAGATGACTGTCATCAAACCTCTGCTGGTATCAGCGTCGTTTTCGTGAGTTGTGTGCGATCACGCTTTGGTGCAGCCTGCAGGCTTTATAGGCAGTGTTATGTTATCATCCTCAGTTTAGAATCGAAATTCTGTGGGTAAGATTAGTAAAGCCTTGGTTAGGTCACCACATTTCCCTAGCCTGTTTCATGCGACTATCAGACGTTATAGCAGAGAAGCATATCTCACGCATCGCTGTTCAAGATAGATCTGCCATTCAGCTTGATACATGTACGTTGCATTGGATTATATTTATGAACCATGAAATACTCATGTTAAAATATAGTATATACGAGTAAACAGATGTAGATGGAGTTGAGTACAAAAACTATATGCGCCAAGAAAATTCTGTGCAGAGGATACTGATAGAGTTGGAGCGTTGTGAATGAACTTGTTCATTTGGTTTAAACTGCGATATTTATACTTTGCAAGGAGGGCGATACTAGAATAAAATATCTAGTTTTTCGCACCAGTAGGACTGCTGCTACGTGTGATTCTTTGAGCGTATGTGGGAATAGCACATTTTTCTCCTTGTCCAAGTTTGGCCGCGACGCATCTGTAACAGAAAACACTACGTCGTTTGCGTGGAGTAAGCAACGGAAGAAACGTTTATTGTATCTGAGTAATCTGACTTTATACATTAGACGTCGCATTACTCATACTCCTGTGGAAAGCGGTTTCGGCACACATCTTGGTCCGTTTGGTCTTAGGTACGTAGGTAGGAGGTAGGTAGGTCGCGTTTCGTGGAGTGCTTGATTAAATTGGTACATGTAGGATTCCGCACACACCAATTAGACACTCAACGAAGCCGTTTTCGAATAGGAGAGACTTACTGGATAGTGAAAACGTTCAGGATGGTTGAGCATGTCCAGAAGAGAGATTATTAGGAGGATTGTGATGAAAAAGGGGTTGTTCATTTTATTGGCGTATGTTACCTGCAAGACATCGTCAGTCTTTCTGTGAAGTAGACATTTTTGTTGGTGGTGAAATCTTGAGTTCTATTCACTCTTTCCGGTACGTAGCACTCTTCAGGCAGGATCTTCTTTGTGATAGGGTCTCGACACGTGTCCGCGCATGTAACTTGAACCACAATAGATGGAGTCAGGTTGTCACAGCTGAATCTGAAATATAGTTCGGTATGGATCAATCACTACATTGCGCTAGCGATGCACCTATCAACCCGTTCCTTCAGTGATTATAGATAAATGGGGTAGGCCACCTAGGGCATATCTGTATTGAGATATGTAGCGTCAATGATTGTGTAAAACAACCATGCCCCGACATTCATACGTTTTCCTGCTGTAGCTCACAAATCCGTCGAATCCTCTTGCCTTTTCTGTCAATAGAACGCAATTGTGCTTATGAAGAGTAGACCTGAAATGGAAATTTAAAATATTGGCTACAACAGAAACTGATGGCGGATAGCCAGTCCATCATCAATTTTGACTAGCTGAACTCTGAAAGATATACTTGTCAGTGAGCTACTGTAAGTTTCCAATACATTTGGCTGAACTTTAACGCCGGCGCAACTGTCTAGGCTATTCTAATTTTATCCTGAAGTCTATTGATGATTGGTGGAGCCAATTTTGAAAAAGAAAACATAATTGATCTACGTTTTGGTATTGAGTGTATGAAAGAGGAAACGAAGTAGTACTATTGAGTGGAGACGAGGTGGACTAGTGCGATTCGTTATTCTCTAATGCTAACAATCAATCAGAGTAATAATGATAAATACTTGCGCCTTGATTACGACCAAATTTGATTCATCTAACGTGCATATCGCTTGACACCCAGAGAATAATTTACCGCATACCCTGACGATGAAGGACCGGAGCTCCGAAAGATTGTGAATGTTATAATTCTCAATAAACCGAGGTCGTATGTTTAACCTGTGGTGAATCTTATTTACGATTTATAAGTGCTAACGTTTCACAGGTGACTATCAAACTCACTTGTTGTGAATTCCTGTTAGTTCGGAACTTGATGCAAAGTAGAGGAAACCGATCATAATGAAGACCTGTTTATCGAAAAGTGTTTTATACAGTAACTATTTGTAGTTTTAATGAATCATTGTAATAAAACCGATGCCGGACGGCAATATCAGTAAGAAGGGGTGGAGCTCCGAAAGCTTGTCAGTAAAATTGTACAGTGAAGGAGATGAGAAGTCGGTAGCGCTAAACAAAATTAGCAACTTTTTCTGAAATGGGAATCTGGTTAATTAGGCGGGGGGTAAATAGGAACCCGATCGAATAATGAATATACAGTATATACAACAGATGAAATATTTTCAATAACTCCAAAAGTCAGAACTGGGCTTGTTCGAGTATAAAATCGTAATGTATAAAATTTCACTTGCAAGGCTAAAGACTAAAGAATTATATACTCGCCTTCAAGTAAACCATCATTGAATCGTTACTTCGTATAGTAAACAGAAAATCGGTTTAAAGTTCTTCAATTTGTATGAAGCGCTCTTTGGTGCTGGTCTATGCTCTTCATCTATTGGCGAGGTCCTTATATGCCACCATGCCGGGACAGTTTCTTCTCTCCGGCTAAATAAATAAAATGCCCCCTGTCAGTCACGGATACTGACATCATCTGCCTCCGTAGACGTCAGTGGGAATTATTCGCTAGATTCTCATTGTATTGGAGAACTAAACGAAGAAGAGTGATTTGATATATTTACATCATGATGCCACCATGAATTCAGTTTTTGAGGACAACGTCAAAGTATAACTCAAAAGGCGGCCTACTTTTATTTAGTCATACATTACATGTATCTAATATCTGTGTATCTTCAATGGCGAAATCGTGGGTTATTTTTTAGTAAAAAAAAATGAATTTTCGATTATAAACTCGCTTCGTGTTTCCCCTATGTCGCACTTCTTTCTTCGGAAGAATCGTCGGCGATGCCGTACGTAACCTAAAAATTACGAGGCCATAGGCAACTGTTGATGTTGTATGGCGAGGAATATGTTGCAATATACTATCTGATGAACTTAGAAACACAGCACGCTCGGTTCTGAAGCCGGTTGTCGTGTTGTGGCTGACGTAAATACGTTTACGAAGAGCTCATCGAATCCAACACTGAACTTTGGTTTGCGTGCGCCTATATTTATCTTTCGGTTGCTGCATTCGGGTAGTCAAAATAGAAACATACCGCCATGCGTCAAGGAAAATGTGAGTTGAGCATTGCATAAATAAAAGAATATAGGCCTTATCTATATGTGTAATTTGTATTTCATGAAAAATGTTATATATTTTTAAGCAAGCAACTCCAAGGTTCATATTGGCGTCACAATACTCGCGTTCTCTACGTTTTACTTGCTAACTGAAGCTTCGATGATGTCACAATGGAATTATTGCCCCTTTTGAAGTTACTTACAAGGCAAAACAGATTTCACTCATCAGCACATATGTGTCATATATTCCATTCTTTACGCCGTCATTTTTTAGAAATTTATTAGTACAAAAGCTCTTTTTCCAACCCCCTGGAAAAGACCCAGAGGCAAAAAAGCAAACTACCATTTTGACGACAGGATGGTCACGTGTAATTCGGAACAACAGTAAATCTGCCACCCAATGGAAATACATTAATAAGCTATATTTAAAGTAGAATGTGTGTAATACGTATAGTTGACCAGTTCGCTGACTATCACTAATACTGACTATGGAGTAATCTTTTTCCCTTCTCTATTGTACCACTACTTAAGCAGAAGTATTTGAAGTGACTGAATTAACTGAGGCTAGACTTTAAATTTGCATTGATACTAATTAATCTGCAAGTGACGTGTCGCCATATTTTTCTGTATGGATGTTTGTTCGGATATATCCAGATCTAAAAATACGAATTATACAGAATAAATCAACGAATATGGTCCAATCGTTCCCATTCTTCTGGATGTTGACTCAGGACTTGCAGTACAACGTCCAGGGTAAAAGGACAGTGGATCTACATCCATACAGAATCTTATTCGTATCGTGGTGTCTATTTGTTCACTCACGATACTTTTGTAATTCTATTATAATTGTTCACCCAAAATGCCGTGTATTTATAGAAAATCCTATATAAAAGTTATATGAGAATGGTAAGACGCAATTCTCAATTCCATGTGATAGACCTCCCTGTAGACTTTCAAAGCCTTGTTATTCTGCTACATACAAATTGTGGCTTGGTTCAAACGTGCATGCTGGAGAAAAAAGAAGGCACACTTTACTACCTATTTTATCACGGCCATATCTTGATGTATCATGATTTGGTCCATGATCAAGCCTGGCGTAAAGCGACTTCCGTATAGTAATCTATATAGGTCTAATAATTATTTAATGATGTCGTCGTGCGGTTTGTGCAGAATATATGTCACCAATGTAAAGTGCACTTGGAAAGGGTTGTTGGGTAGTCCAAGCAACCTGTTGTATGTTCCAATCCTTGCGACTTGGCTTAATTAAAATCGCAAGAGCCTCGAAATCGCACCAAAGCAATATCGATTTGGCTTGTGTTTCATTCATAGAGTGAGCCGGGTCAATGTAATGATGTAGGCCTACCTACGATATACATGTAGATATGCTTCAATATGCCCGTCACTGAACCTTCTATAGCTACGGCTATTAAACATGCAGTGCAAGCATCTGAACGCGCGCGGTATTTAGATTTGCCGATTCCCACTCACAACATGTATAGCGATGGTTGCACTTTTGCTCGTGACAACATGCTTCATATGCGTCAAAATGTTTGCTTTATTATGAAAAAATATAAATTGCGATAAAGATGATAAATAGGAAATATATTATGTCAAAAATATGCAGAAACGTAGTGTGTATAGAGTGTTTGTGTTATTAGCGAAAAATTATGGCGTTTCCCAAAAGGCTTATGCAAATAAAAGAAATCCATGCTTAATTTTGTTAAGGGAACGAGAGGTACATATAGATACCATATTAAGCCAAGCCTAAATCCTTAACTTGGCAGAGAGCAGCTTCGTGGAGCTCCAGGTTTTGCGACGCATCTGAAAACAACCAAGAGTTTCACAGTAGTACGAGGATAGAGTCTTGAAAATTCTAAGTGGACAGGTGGAATAGGTTTAGGCCTCTGGCGTAAACCGATAACTCTGAATGCGGGTCAAGCATGCATATGTTAAATAGGAAACTCCTTGCTCTTACCTGCACGATTTCACCACTTTAGTCAGGTTTGGGGGTACAATAATTTTGATCGCTTCCGATTTGTAACAATCTGCTGGTAAAGGTTTTTTTGAGATGGGGTCTGTACACCAGTCTTCGCATGTCGCGTTGAAAATTGTCCGTGGTGGCATCAGAGGCTTGATACAAACAATTCTGTAAAGCAAGTATGGTTTTACTCAAACGAACTGGGATTTACATCTTTGAAGTCGAACACGCGTTGTGTTGTCTGGTCAACGTCGGCCACACTCATTATTTCCGCCTTCCCGCCAGCGGCAGACGACTGCTCTTTTTCTCCACGTTTGAAACGAGAGAGATGGCCAGACATCACATGGCTAAATTAGCATTTCGATAAATTATAATATAAATATTTCTATGCGTCTGGACTGTAGACGGCCTTCGAATCACCCTGGACACGATATCATTGCCATTGTAATGCATTTATGTACTGCTTCGGAGTGATAAACAAAGAATATTTCTTACCTCGTCATATTATACCTGACGAATCCGTCCACGTTTTGTTTGTGTGAGATTTGGTGGCAATCAAATCTAAAAGCAGAACAAGTGAAATTCACAGTTAGTTTAAGCTTATGCGTACGCTTCTAAATCTGATTGGAGTAACTGAGCTCATATATTGCATAGAATTCATATACGAATGATTGTAGAGAACTAACATAGTGAGGTCATTGCATTCTGATATTCCAAGTATTTTAACTAGTCCAGTAACGCTTGACATTTCGTTAACACTTACTTGCCATCATCAGTATCAGTATCAGCACATTGTACGAACGAGCACGGTATTGATCCAGTAGCAGAAAGTGCAATAGCCACGACAATCATCTGCTAAGCGAAATAAAATATTGAGAGGAGAATAACAGTAGTAGCGTAGTTATCTGGGCTTTAGGCCGCGACAAATTTTTCATTGAAATATATGCCACGGTAGCCCCAAGCTCGCACACATGCGGACCGAACTTGTGCACTCTACTACATGAGAATAAAGTAAATTAACGTTATATCCAAGGTTCCATGACGGTCATCAGCGAAAGCATTATTACATGGACAAGCGCATATCGGTTTTGATGTTTAAAATCTGATGAGGTCTTCTAATTAGATGCTTTGCCTCAAACTTTCTGCTTACTTAGTGATCGTTTGGGAATTCAAACATACTTCTGTTTGGTGAATCCTCGATTTTGCTCCTAATGCCTAGCGTCTCAGCGGTAGAAATCAACCGACAAAAGTATTAGAAAGCAAGACGTTTTATCCCTAAAAGTGTGAAAATGTAACTACACATATACTCCTCGCACTAGCATATCAAATGTTGCCGGACATGAAGGACTATGCCGACAGTCACAGTCACAGACTTCTGGGAAATAAGCTCTCGATATTGAATAGCATTCATGAAGCAAAGGCTAAACCCATTATGCTTGCTAATACAGAAATTGACTACATCTCTTTAAGCCGCAATGATTCATCTAATCCTGGGATGTACAAGTAGCCACTGCTTGCATTACCTTTAAAATGCACACGCACATTGTCTTTGTGAGTTCCAACAATGCAATGGAGATAATGGCCGCATGGTGGGATCTCTGCCCTATTTATGATCTTTATTCCCACAGTATTTCCTTTTCGGGGAAGCCGCAATCACGTCATCTGAAGTGTCACACAGTGTGAGTGGTAACACCCTCGGCTGGTACATCGCGTTACTTTCATGCGTGGTGTGGAAACGTTTACGTAGACATTGTGGTGCTGTTGTATAGGCCTGTACTCTACTTAATGTGGCGCAATATTTAAAAAAGAGTTTGTTTCCGTGACATTACAGTTGCAGTTCCTGTTTTACGAGTCTAGGGAATAACGTAAGACCATTAAACTTCTCCGAGGTCTTGCACGGTGTTATTTTTTTGAAATATTAAACATCATTTACAAGAATGTAAGCGTGGAGCAAGGGGCCCGGCTCTTACATCAGAAATCATGGTCTTCCTCAACGTAACGAGAAAGCTTTGGGGTATGTGTTCGTTAGGGTTAGAGTGAGAGAGAGAGAGAGAGAAATGCAAAAAGCGCTAATTAAGTATCCCGTTATTTCATAATCTCAATATTTTTAATATGCCAAATAGAAGCATGAATATAAAACAATGATGTCGTAACGATAGTGCTTGCGAAATGTCATCAGGATCAGGATGCGTCTCATCAAGAGCGAGTGCAGTATATAGCTACAGTATATCATGAAGGCATTACCCCGTTATGGTCGGGTGTGTGACATCTTCCGTGCTTATGACGTTTCAGTGTATGATCATTGTCTTCTATACGACAAGCCTGTAACGTTCCTTCAGTGCGTGATGCGTCATGCGTTGCACGTTTTTCATTGTACGTGAAAATTGCTGTTGCGTAGGCGTGGCGTAACCGCTGGAAAACGAACCAATCACTGAGCGCATTTATTTCCCATTATGTCATCTCTACTTGTAATCTACCGACCTCTTTTATACTACATTGTCGTCACTATTGGCGAGCAAGATACAAAGTCGCTATGGACTGCAATACACTGTTGTTAAGCATGCAGTTGCATGTGCTCCCACTTGTGTTCACTTGTTGAAACATTTTAGGTCCAAATATCCGCGGGCTGTCGCACAAAGCCTTGAAGCTAAGCGCCATAACTCTTGTAGGCCTACCAACCAACCGACTGCTTCCAAGCCAATAAGATGTCCCATCCGATGACGCCTAAATTCTGTGTCCGGACAAACAACCAAAATCTGCATGACATTTGAAATCTTTTGAGTTTAAACACAAAGACATGGTTGAGTGAGACAATCTTAGATATAGAAAGTGACCATTTAGGATTGAGAGATGTAGGCTATATATAGACGATTCCTGTCACGTTCTAGAGCAGAAATGAAACAGACACATTTGACCTCACAGCAATGTGTCATTTCTGCTTAGAGATAACTGAAACGGAGACTTTTGTAATTTCACACCAAATTTCCACAAAAACGCACATGGGTTGCTTGCAGACTACCCAATTTCTCTAGATAAACTACCTCCATGGACGGAATAAGTTCGAAGATAAATTTTGTCGCGAGGTTAGAAGTTATTAGACCTATTCTGTCCATGGAGGTAGTTTATCTAGACTCTAGAGCAATTGCGTTGTCTCCATGAATTTTAGATATGAGAAACATGCTCCTATGAGACTTGTGTTACCTTAATAGACACTAATGAGAAACAGGTTTAAGGCATATCTTATGCTGATCCCCACCCCCAGAGACTTTGGGAAAGAGCACAAATACCATCAGATCTGCCATGCTCATTAATCTATAAACAACGCTGGTTCGCATCACAGCGCGTCACCATGGTCTACTTTAGTCACTGTGCGCACACTAGCGGTAGCTCATCAAAATCAACTGTAGTCGAGACTATTTTTTTTTATTGAAACGTGTATAATAGTTTATTGTACAAAATTTGATAAAAAAAATACATCAACAATGTTCACAATGATGGAAAAATGTCAAATGCTTAAAAAATAAAACGAAATTAAATAGAGAATTCACAGTACTCATGCAGTCGCCAGCTGAAATATTTTAAATGTGCAAAGTTGCAAGAACCCTCCTATGGAGAGTCAAAGTTCTTCAATTTAACAAATTATAATGGACGTTGAATCAGTTGTGACAAGTCTCATTATATGTCAGTGGTCGTCTTCTAAGAATATACATTGTGAAGATAAATAATATATATATATTGACTTCTAGATTTAGTATAAAATAATAAATATATTTTTTTCAAAATTTTTTTGAGTGTTAGTAGAGTTTATTGCATAGTTTCTGGCGGTGGTGTGCTTTGAATTTTTTAATCCTCTTTTCATCCGCTTAGCGGTGCGAGGCGTTGCTTGCGCAATTGAGAACGATACTTCTTTCCAAATTGGGTCGCGACGCATCTGTAACCGAAAGCATTTATATTATAGACTTGAAGTAAGTATCAATGTGTAATCTTATTCTATCACTGTAGTAGTAGGTAGACTAGGTGGACTATTATAGACTATAATGAATGTTAACTTCTTATGGCATACTTGAATACTAGTGAGGCTAGGACAGAATGTGCCCCTTTGGACTGCTAACATCATTAAGGTCTAACCTGCATGTTGAACGCAATCTGTGTGCGACCTCTTCACCATCTCTTGTCACAAATTTCTGGAATCGATTAATCGCTTTCGCCTTGTAGTATTTTGCCGGCAAAGCCTCATTCGTGACAGGATTTCTGCAAGTTTTTTCACATGTCATATCATAGAATGTCTTTGGGGTCACGTTTGCGCAGTCAGTGTATCTAGAAATGAGGAATGAGTTGGTGAAACAGAGTCAGTAAGGAAGTAAATCTTTGTGAAGAAGGAATAAATATTTCAACCATCAGGCAGGTCAAATTAAACTGAAATAAATCTGATCTTCGCCGTTTCGAAATTCATGCACTGATACGAATAAAAAGAATCCGATACTAACTTGTGCTTTTGGTATCGAACAAATCCATCGTCGATTATTTCTGTAGTTTTCGTGCATGAGTTGAGCAAGTCTCTGAAAAGATATATTGAAGGTTACGATTTGTCTTAGCTTAGCCTCCGATTCGGTCAGGAATCAGGATCCAAGTGGTAAGACACAACTATATACCTAACCTGATCATCGCTCTCAAATTTGGGACATGTCAACATGACAGTATATATACTGTAGTATGTAATATGCACTCAGGAATTACGGTTGGCGCCAGAGGCCTCTGTAGCTTAGACAAGTAGGCATTATAAGCACGCTTATATACGAGATTTGGGGTCAGCATTACTATCTCCTGTCCTGTTGTACTTCACAAAAAATCGGAAAATTTTGACTTACTGAAAACTAAGTTTCGCTGTCGCTGATCCTGCTATACAAGCTATGCTGCAAAGGATGATCAAAACCTGCCAGTAAAAAGATCGTTAATTAGCAATATATCAGATGCACAAAACCAGCTTCAAAGGGATGTGACAATCTTTATATCCGCCTCGAAAGGCAGGCACAACTATAGAGCCAAAATCGCAAGCAACAACCTAGCACAACAAATCGCATATGGGCTTACGCAGAGAACATCGTCTGTCGATGAGAACATGAGAAAATGGTATCAATAGAAATCGTGCGCAACCTCCGTTTATGATGATGGATCTCAACGATATTAGCTAGGTCAATGTACAGCCGCCTTTTGCCTAGTGATTGTTGAATATACCTTTTGGAGACGGTTCATTCTGTATATTCTTGTTCGGATATCTTCTTGCGAGGAAAGTTTGAATTTGATAGGCGCAAAATACAGTTCGTTTCCGTAGATATCTTTGGTTTGGAGTATCTCAATTGAACTGTGATTATTGTCTTTCATTGTCCTCGTTTAAATAGATACCGTATGTCTTGGAAAAAAAGGACCTTCCGGTAGGTACTCCACCGAAATAGTATAAATGCGTAAAGCGTCGAATATACTTTCTCCTGTAACTACGAGATGTTTTCTCCACCAAACACCGCAAAAAATCCCGGTCTGATGCCATTTTTTCCACGCAACATTCTTTGACTTAGTACAACTTGAGCAACGTACCGGTAGTATTCCATATGAGTAACTATAAATACATAGGAATTATTAATAATCTTACGTTCTAATAATATCATTACGCTTTGATTAGCACAGATGAACCAGCCACCGTGAGATTACGCACAGTTTATTACATTGCAAACACCGCAACTAGCATTATGTTTCCATTCTATGTTTGAAATGGGGAGAATGTCACAAAGGGTGTAGTATGAGGTCCTATATCCGTACATGTGCTAAATATATATTTCCTCTCTAAATGTGCATATCCGCTTCACCCCCCAAACGCTGTACCACAGTCTTGATGAGTCAAGGTTTTTCAAAAAGAAATTAATATATACTGGAGTTTCTAATATTTTCTATGTCCAGTGATTTTACAGTAACTCTTCAGCTGAGAATTTAGATTTCACGAAGTCATGAAATTTTTATGCTATTTCTATTGCTGAATACTTAAATATGGTACCATCGGTTTCAGCACGCACCAGTAAACAAGATATTATATACTGCGCCTATATGCCTACCCTCTTTACTTAGCCATTCGGACTTCCCCGTCATACTGTATTTCTAACCACCATAGGGACCAACAAGGCAGGCAGACATGAACCACAATCCATTATTTAAATATTATATAGAGGGTGAGCCGACTGCATGTCAGGTTTAAACCTTTCGGCCATATAGCGCAAACAACTTAGACCCCTTTTTATATATATATGCGTGCGTTTGTCTGGGACCCCATGCTTTTAGCTTCTAATGTTGGAAGCTGTTGTTGAATATATTCCGGTAGAACCAAGATCGAAGCGCGCATGGTTGTTGCGTAAAGCTGTGTTTAAACTACCCCAGAAAGCCTAAGTGGCCGTGACATTGTGACTGCGCACGCCGTACAAATAGTACAACGATCGAAAGTCGATCGAAGGCTCCGGTACCAAGCCAATGGCCGGATAAAACGGGGTCGTACCTCCCAGGTCACCATCTACCGTGTCACTGCAGAGCGAACGTGAAACTTTGCACGTAAACGACTGATCGTCATGTGAACAGGGTGTCTTATTTTATCCTATGCTTTTTGCTACATTTACGCGCAAACCTCGCAACACGATGTCATTGCGCGCAATATTTATTTGTACGTATTTTAATATCTTATATTCATGGGTCAACCGCATCGTGACTTTTCATTAACTTAATTAATCATGATTTTGACTTTAGAATCATTGGGATCATGCCAGGAGTCAGATTGGATTATGGTCCTCAACGCAGTTAAATCGCACTAATATTAGTGTTATATCTGTCAAAAACAGTACTCAGGGAAATATACTGTTAGTAATCCATAATTCGAAATTTATCTTTTTTTAGATAATCGCTGTCTATTATTTCGGGACGGTATGGATATTTTTAATAGCCTGAAGTGTCATTCCCATAACCTGTTTATTAAATTTGATTTGTTTCGCTCACATTCCTTAATGTCTATAGTCAGACATGATGTGAGTCTACGTATACATTTTGCGCAAGATATTACGACAGCAGTCACTTACGTTCTTGATGAAAAGCGTCAGGCAGTTACCATACTGGCGGTTGCTATTATTGTCTAATTGCGAAATACAAGCTGTTGGCACCGGTTGGATTGGCACGTCGGCATTGTAGTGATTGGCCTTCTTTTCGGAAAAAAGATGACACGCATTGCATATGGAATCGTCTCGTGTTCCATCGCAATTGGGACTTGTGCGGTGGCTAGAAATTCATGAATTGCCTCTAACCAACTTAGCTACACTGTACTGTATCAGAAATTAATTATTACCAGGTCAGGGATGTTTGCGTTCACTGTGGTCCAAATATCATCCCCGAACTCGTTATAGTTAATGGTCAATTCACGTTTTGTAAAAAAATATATTTTTTGCAGAAAATATAGCAATTTAAAATCAGCACCAAAAAAGTTTATAAATTGCAAATATTTGTGCATGATGTATAACATATAGTATGATGATAAGAATCGCAGTGCACCAACTAATTATAATTATTAAACCAACCAATAAATAACTATGACAAAATAAATAATTGAATAAATAAACAATCACGCTAAGCGGAACGCAAAATTTGTGTGGAAAATCACAAAGTGTATGTAATATGACAAGTAAATTACATCGTAGTCACGCATTAGCTCATAAGCTCTCAGAATAAATGAAATGCGGAAGTTTCGTCCGTTAGTAGCGCTAGATGTTTGTGAGATCAATGACGTCGTCGTTTCTCATGTATCTTTTTGCCGCCTTTTCCATGTTTCGACTTAGCTTTTTTTAGTCCTTTTTTTGTTGCCACGCACCTATACAATTAGTATATTGTGTTAATCACATATTACGGTACTTCTGTAGGATAATATCTAGATGAGTAGGAGGGAATACGTCGTAATTCGTAATAATTTACTTGAAGCGCACTTTATATATATATATGGCTGTGTGGGCTACGTATAAAACACTATTACCTCACGGTCAGTTGAGTCAAGCAGAAATTGTGGTTGGAAGTTTAACGCCGGTTATGTACAATAAATCCTCATGCTTGTAATGACTTGGTTATGATAAGATTCATGAGTGTCTGCTGAATCATCAGTCGTATTGCGTAATACCGAAATCCCTACGGCGCTCTTACATCATGTACATATGAATATCGGCCTACGCATCAGATGTGGAATATTTTTTGTATTCTCTCTGTCCCCTCATAGCTTGCTTGTGTGACTTATTGATATCAAACTATGGTGATTGGCTTTTGAGTTATACTCAACACTTTGGGAACAGACCAACAATAGCTTTATGGACCGAGACCTTAAAGCTGACGTCACTTAGAGATCTCATGTGGTCTTGGGTTCACTAAAGCTCTCGACAGGCATTTCTGGAAGCCCCTGATGGGTTTACACAGTATACTGTACATATACACGGTAGGCTACTTATCACTTTGGTGTCTGTCAATTAATTAAGGCCGTGGTTGTAATCGCCCGATAGTCGTGTGCTTTCTACTAGGTATGACGTGCCGTTGTTTATACAATAGCATCGAATGTAGCGTATCAAAATGTATATAAACACACTTGTATAGCCGGCATTCAAAGTTGGCAGCTCTCGACACGCTCTACTTAAATCAGCTGGAATGTTCGGCTATTCGAGAGAGTATATATAAAATTTCGTTCGTGCGTGACGGTTACTAGCTTTCTCTCACTCTGCCGGTTTTCTGTGCTTTTATCGTAAGGACATGAGCGACATTGTCGAACATACCTGCAAGACGTGGTTAGTCTTTCCGTAAATGTTTCATTGTGGCGCGTGACAAATTTTTGGAATCGCTCAATAGGTTCTGATTGGTAATATTTCTTCGATAGCGGTTTGTTCTTAACAGGATCGCGACAACGTTGCTCGCAAGTGACGTTATAATACGTGCTCGGTGTAACTCCTGCGCATGTTTTGCTGGAAATGCAAATGTAGTGTTACCACTAATCCGTAATATTACATCCACAATCAACACATATTCGTTTTAACAGTAGGAAATTGTAGTAGCATTATCCACATTTCATTATTGCGGCGTACAGTAGGCCTACTTGGCGCCAGATTAGCAGTGGTGCAATGATATGTCTATAGATATGTTGCTTACGTTATTTGAATGTCAATGCTCAAAAACTCTAACGTGTCATATCCGAAGGCCATAATCTCGTGACCTCATATAATTTCCTCGAAAAATAATGGAGACAATGTGGCTAAAGTACACTATTAGTACTTAATGGCACGGAGCCAAGATATACTTTCATTATAGCCGAGTCCAACTCCGTACGTGTTTTACGCGGAACTATAATCACCACGTCACGTAGCCTACAATTCTGCTTTGGATGGAACTAGCATTTGTTTATATACATGCCCTTTTTTACAATATATTCGCGTTATTTTCGTCATAAATTGTAGATTTTGATGAATAGACGGACTTAACTTACATAGTTAGTGTGTAGCTGACAAATCCATCCGTCACACGTTTAGATGATTCCACTTTGCATTCTAGTTTGTTTGAGAATCTGAAAGGAAGAATCAAATGTCATTCGGGTGCTTGAATACTCCGTGTTGTATTCCGGAGGAACTGAAATCCATATGAATTCTTGCGTTCACACTAGCCAGAACGATTATTATCCAAAGATGACCTTGCAATGCTATACAACAAGCTATTCGTTAGATGTCACTGTATTCCTGAACCAGCATATTCAAACAATGAATCACCAATACATATCTAGACGTCCTCAAATCTATTTATATAACTTTGGTGCTGCAGAACCATCCACAAACAGCTACAGAGTCGGCCATAAATTGTCTGCGCCACGTTCCTGGCGTGATAGTGACCACGACCTACTTTAGGCCTTGTAGTGATCTATACAATGCCTTCCCCCATTAGACGAACTGAGGCACGTGCTATATTGGCTTAATAGACTCACAGGAAAGTTATCTCGTGCCTTCAACCATATTTACCAATATTGCCAATGTACATGCTTATAGACAGCAAGGGTTTGACCGCAAGGAAAAAGCAGATTTGTACTATTAATATCAGTACTTACCCAGGTTTTGATGTCAGAGGTGCGGTACTTGTAAGATAGAAAAAGCAAAAGAAGACGAGAGTCTGTGAATGCAAAAACATACCAACGTTAAAATTCATTCAACTTATACCCATAAAATGTAATCGACCGGAGCATTTTATGCAATGACTCCATACGCGTGCACGGGACGATATGACATACCAGGTCACTGCATTTCCAGGAGCCTTAGCGACCTGTAGTTGGCGCATAAATTTAATATCAGCCTCGAGTGTTCAAAACTGACTTTGCAAGGTTTCAGCTCAGCTCCTTCAGGTGACAATTCTGTTTCATACGGCAAATTTATTATGATGCAAAATCGTCTGTATAATTAATAGAATGGTTTCACTAATCAAAACCCGCCATGGGTGCCTTATGCCATTTTCGCATTGTTTCAATTAATAACTTTGCTAATACGTATTAATATGTGAGCATTGGATCTAGATATGTCAGCACTATTACCTAAAACAAATTTTGTTGGCTGTAGTACTCACCGCGTACATTTCCATATTTGCCGGCTGTGAAGCAGTTTTGATGATTCCGCGATAAAATCTAAAGAACTTTTAGAAGCAGCTGCTTTCTCTTCGCTATCCAATGTCTTGCTTGGCGAAGTAGTGGTTGTATCGAATATGGCAGAATATTTTTTTTCCGGTGGTATATATTCCCGGCATGCCGATATCTCGAGATAGGGGAAATTTAAGGGTATACTGTTCGCTTGTACATTGAGATCGAATGTGTCGCTAGCTACTCGAAGCTCGTCAATCGGATAGACGATTACGTTACGGAATCACCGGCCGTGAAAAATAAGCAAATACTGTTCTCTCTTCTTTCGGCATTCTCTCGTATTTATGACGCGATTTCTGAATTCCCCTATGTGGAATGTTGTTTTTGTAATCGATTTTAAATTGCCGCGACGACACGCTCGTAGCGATTGGGTCTCGTCCCCACGCACTCCATGTGTTTCCCGCATCACCCAGCAAAGGTGGTATCCATTAATTTCGATTTTAAATATTTCAAGTTCAACATTCCGCGCGTTGTTGATACACGTATGTCGGGCATGATCTAATATTGCAAAAAAGGTAATATTTGTAAATGGTTACCAATTTGAAATTTCTGTATAGTATGGGAAATCAAATAGGACTATGCCTGTGATTTTATGCGCTATGATAGTCGCTGGCAAGGACATTGACTGTGTCCCTGGAGCTTATATATTGCCACAGGCAGACAGACGAAGTACTGTACGAAACTCTGGTATTCCTGCCAGGGAGACCCGAAGTGGTTTTATTAGCGTCCGGGTGTAACTCATTCACAACAGAGTCGAAGGTCGAGCTGGGTCACAAGTTTTCGTACGAAATTTCACCATCCCGGCTTACGTATTTAATGGTTGTAGAGAAATGCGCGTTGCTTGGCCGGAATTTGGCGACCTGCCGTAGATTCGCGTCATATATGGATAGTCCTTAGACTTTTGGTGCCGCAGTCTCCGCCGTAATACTCCATTCCGTTTCGCAATCAACGAATAACCAACCGTAGCAACGCATCAGAGACTAGCTGATGATGATCCGTATAAATTAACTTCCTTCGTGTGTAGGCCCACTTACTGTACACAGACCACAGTACTGTACTACTGTACTACGAGCAACGTAATCAGTAATTTCCCGCAAGCCCGCCTTAATCAGCCTACTGTTAACGAGATCTCTACATGTGATTGATTTTGCCTCACAGTTTATTAGAAATTGGGTCACTTAATAAGATTGCCACGAAATGAATTCGACGAGGGGGAATCCACGTGAAGTATTCAAAAATTAGTTATCAGTAAGCATTTGAATCATTGCCATATAATAATAATAATTAGAGATCGAATTTAGTGGTGCAATTATCATATTGTCAAATAAAATTACAAGCATTTTGATCAAGGATGTGCATAAACATAGCAAAATAGAAGATATCATCGTTGTATTGTTTTAAAATATATAATTCAAAATATTTCGATAAAAAGGAACAGTACGCTCTGCATGGCAGTTTCATAAATACATACGACATAAATATAGAAAATAATTTTTGATAAATTGAAAAGTTCATCCTGGCGTTTGGGGCAAGTTTACTTTAGTAAACAAACGCATTTGATGTTGTTTTTTCGTCATAAAAATGTTAATTTGCAACAATACAAAAGTACCGATAGCGGATATGAAATATATTAGACTATAATGCATTGTGTTCGCAATGACCAATCGCAGTATGCGTTTAGTGGCGTCGTCTGCGATGGCGTTTAGAAGAACCTCTTTTTCGCCCTTTAGATCTTGACTTCTTTTCTGCTTGTTTGTCGAGGCATCTGTTGAATAAACAACAGCATATCTAGCAACAGTTCTCATGCATGTCAGAATATACAAATTAGTTGCTTTGAAAAAATACAAAATAAACATCTTGAGCATGGCTATTGTAGTCTCTTTGTTTTTAGTCCAGTTGTTAAGCAAGGGCCACTGTATTGCAATATCAGCGCCCGTTGGTGATGCCATACATTCTTGAGTATGGAGGGTTACAGAAAAGCGTGCGTCCGGTGCGCAAAACGTTACAAATGACTGTGTTGGCCACATGCTAGAGTAAGAATGGTAGCTACCTCAATGTCGTACTGTGCTTGTGGAGAAAACATAAATGAGTCCAGTTACCTGCACGATAGGGTAACTTTCTTTTCAAATTTAAAACCATCACGGCTACTAAAGGTTTGATAGTAAAACACGGGCACTGATTTGTACAATCTCTTCGAAAGGTACTTGTTCTTCACCGGATCGTGACATCTTTCTTCGCATGTCACATTATCATATGTACTAGGTGTCCATCCTGAGCACGAGTTTCTGAAACCGAAACAGTTCTTTGAGTAACTGAGTTAGTAGTTTATAAACCTATAGCCGACCACACTGTTTTCTTAGTCATGGTTGCCACTGCAGATATAAGCTGTCGTTGGAGGAACTTGACTGGCGGATTTTTGCCGCAATGTTGACCAAGGTTGGTCTCATAAATATCTGAGAAAACCTTTTTACTCTTTAGATCGATGCATCTTAGCGCCCATTTGTGGCTTACTACAGATGGTCCATAACACATCCAACTGGATAAGACGGCATTCAGCATTATTTCTAGCTTGCGATAAAAATTTGGGAATCTATTCTGACACCCTGCGCCATGCAAAATCGCGTTTGAATAAATTTGCACAGGATGTGTACCCTCATTGAAGCATGACACCTGATGTCTGAATTTTTTTGTTTAATAGCAAGATTCGTTACATGCTGTCGTGACTCGTTATATTATATATAGGAGCAGCGCGAGATAGAATAGATGACTTTTGATCAAACAGGTGGCGTTCGCAGGCTATTCATGTGAAGAAGTACAAAATAGACACAATATTTGGCATAGATAAACACCCGAGACCTCAGTATGTGCTATAAAGACGTATTGACTCCTTGTAAATATGTAGATTGTATTCGGCTAACGTCTCGGCAATCACTGCTCATCAGGTCGTGGTCTTAGGTAAATTGTAACATATATTACAATGAAATGTCCTCCATCGATATGTAGTAGCGGATCACACCGTAATCACTCACCTTGTTACAGTAAAGATCACAAATCCATTTGATTTCGTTTCAGTAGATATCACTTTACAGTCTTCCCGCTTGATATCCGCCCTAGTATTAACAAATGAAACAATATTTACCAAAAGTTTGGCTGCAAGAAACACCAGCGTCAGTTTAGAGGTCATAGCAAGATAAAGTCACATTTGCCATCTGTTAAAATGCCGCCGCTCTCGCACAAGAACACAACTACTGTATATAGCCGCTTACACAAAAAGGTGCGGCGCAATGAAGTTAATAGTATCAGGCCTATGCAATGCTCGCCATAAGGCAACACTTTACTAGTGAGTGTCCTTAAAAAGGCAACAGGATCAGAAGGCGCGCCACAAAGAAGATCCATGTTTTTATGCAATGTTCGATAATAAAGCAACACTTTACTAATGAGGGTCTTTAAGACTACTGGTCGCAAGACGAAAACCTTTGATATTTGAATGTTCAATCTATCATATGAGAATGCTTACTGACTGTCATGTGAATGCTATTCAGACCAAAGAGTGCAAATAACCTACCATAATAAGCATATGACTCGACATGGGAACTTAGAGTCTTAGTGGGATCAATTAAAATCGATACGGTGCGTCATTCGATAATGCAAATCTCGCGCATTATTATGTATTCGAGCAATCTAGTCTACAGCAAAGCCGGATAGGTATAGATAGGCGTATAGGCCTACTTACCGACTGTCTTTCTGAACAGATGGAGCAGCAGAAGTGGCATAGACCAAGCCACACAGTGAAAGAACCTATGAATATGAAAGAATAGGCCAAATTAGCTATGCATCGTGGCTGTATCTTGCTAGAATATCTCTAATTAAAATCAACGATTTGCAGCACTCTGTTAAGGTTAGATGTCCTAGAACTAAAGACAGGTTTCCCAAAGATATCTGCAACAGCCTGGCCAAGTAGGCTAACAGAGCATGTAGATCCAAGCTGCAGAATAGGACGAAACACACCAGTAATAGGCCGCCTACACGTCTTCTTCCACCATTGCCCTTCTAGCTCTTAGAAAACCCTTGCTATGGTAACTGTAGTACCTTGCTCTCAGAATCTCAACACGAAGGGAGGTTTACTAATACCGAAGTAAAATGGTTTCCTGTAGTCCTGCTTGAATTGTAGGATTGGCTAAAAGGACGGTGCCACTAGCCTTTGCTAACAACCACAACTACTTCATTCTTGCACTGTAGGAATACTTATTCTCATAAAAAATTCGCAGTGTACTCACTTTCAATAACTGCATGATTGCGAATGATGTGTATTCTCTTTAATACTTTGAAACGTCTGCGATTATGTTTTATTTTATCAGATATTAACGTAATCTGCTTCGTCCACTGTGATCTTGTCGCTTCTGCAAAGCTGCTTCTTAACGACATCTCCATGCAGCCAGAGAATATATATCTTTCTAATCCTGTGCTACTAGACGACCGACAAATGGAAAAATATAAACTGTATTTGATGTGGAGGTGTTTGGCACAACTAGACAATATTGATTCAACGACGAGTCTCTCATTTTGTCTCTACACTTCGTTGCGTCGGAACGTAATGGGAAGCCCCACCACGAATATGTGTGCACTGGGAAATCAAACTTCAAACTATTATGTATCTAAATTTAAACCGGCATAGTCAATGCCCTCAACTGCTCATGTGACCGGCACCCACCAGCTGATGCAAGTATCAAAATTTCAATCGTCATTGACTGTGCCCTGTAGAATCTCTAGCTGCTGGTTCAAGATGAACATGCAATCTCCATGAGGTTTTTTGCATTCCTGCTTTCTGCAGGGATTAGTGATCACGCCTAATCATGATCTCATGTCGTGGTTCGTAGCTCTCGTTCATCCCTCTCCCTGGAGGGTACAGTCGATTTTATTGTTCTTTACGGTGCGCGTTGGTGTTTAGTTGTATCAATCTCGTCTGCGATTTAGTTTATACAAGTCTGCGTTTGGTTCTCAACACTCTGCAATGTTATTAGTCAAGATATTCAACGGCCAAGAAGCAGAGCGACGAGCCCACGATTTTCGACATTGATGACACAGACAAAAATAGGAATGTCTATCATTACTGTTAGTAAAATAAACATAATTTAACCCGCTTGACAAACATCAAATATTATATCGACCAAATAGACTCTTGATGTGTAGAACATAGTTGACCTTTGTGTTGACTGATTGCTGATATGTTTGATTTCGTCATTTCTCTGTGGGCGGTACATCTCGCCTTACGCAATCACAAAATCGTCCCGACGGATAATTTCCCGGGTAAATTTATTGCGTTGACGCGAAGCATGTGGAAGATATTTTCAAACCCAATGCGTTTCGGTCGATTTGCGTGATGCAATATCGCAGCATGTAATGGATCTAAACTTGTCGCGTCAGAGACTAAAATATGTGATTACGTTGAAGCGATATTGTGCCGACTATACGATTTCGTGGTTTTAGCAAGTCCCTTGCGGCTAACCGGGCTATCGCTGTATGTCTGTTTTGTTCGGGTTGTGTCGCTGTACTGCTCCCAGTCCATATGCTTGGCTATAGTCCTCTTGAACATGAACGCGCTGCCATTCAAGTATTACACAAACCCAATAGATATTCAATAACTCTTTCGTCCTGGAAAACATTTCTGTAGCTAAACGCAGCAACGCCAATCTTCCGTACGTTCTCGAAGAAAAGGCGATAATGGTATAAATGATAAAAGTGTGGGTCAAGGCGAAAAATATGCACTTCCCAATTATGCTTAATGCATTTATGTGGTGTGGCCTGCCCTTTGCCGTACCCTATTGCTCCGGTTTACGCCATCTCACTGTCCTATTTAGCTCTTTCCCGACTCGAATGACTTTGACATCGTTATATCCTACGCATTTACCATGTATATAAACAGCAATTTATCGATATCGATTCATATATATATATACGTAATCAATCAAGTCGGTGTTGAGGCTGGCAGCTTCTACGGTGATGGTGGGTCGGTTTCAAGTAGTTTGTAAATAGCCGGGGTGGGCAGGCAATATGTGTGAATTGGAAGATTGCGATGGAGATTACGCGCTTTGTCAAGCAATTTACAAAAACCTTAGACAAGATTGGCCTGATTCTACACATTCACGGGAACATATAGGCCTACTCTCAAATTCGATACCGATTCTCCCAGCGTGTAGTTTAGATAGATTCGCAACCACAACCCTACGCACTCGCCCGATGCTGATTAGCGCGGCGGGGAATCGAATCCGGTACGGGCGAATTGGAAGACCTACATTCAATATATTCAGTCGTTGCTACCTTGATTCCTGGTACATTAAATCAACACTGCTGCATTAATCCATACATCGCGTGTTATTGTCTCACATTTATCCTCATATATACATTTTATATGGTAAGTCGTTGACGCATATTTATAAATAAAAACATAAAAATAAGGCATGCACCGTATAAATATCACGGAATAAATATACCAATTTAATATTTTTAGTACCAAGCATTTGAAAAGCAACACAACACCGATGTAAGAACGTACTGATAGTACATAAGAACCTTGTAGGTAAAGACTTCATATTGGCTTAACAATTGCCATGTAATTCCCTAGAAAATGCACTAACTCTAAAGCACAGAAAAATTTAACTCAATAAAACATGGCTTAATAAAATCACGTGACGAACTGGACGAAATAAATCACACATTTACAATGGATAAATACGATTCAATTCGCATTATCGCCGTTGTCGTCGTCTGTTTCCTCGCTGTCTGCGTGCTTGACCTTTCTTCAATCCTCTCTCAGTAGCAACACATCTGTGATTAGTTCGTTTACATTAGAAGTGAACGAGGCGAACGTGCCATATATTAGTTAGCGTACTAGAGTTTCTGAACGTAATATTTATATGGTAAAACGCAACGAAATGCGAAGGTTTAATTGAAACAAACAACAATTGTGGTTGCGCTTGCGGGGATACCAAAACAATAATGGCCGCGCTTATACAAACGCGCGGCCCAACCTGACCAGACACCTTGAAGACATTGGTGTACCACTACTATTCAAGTTGCTTGGTCATGACTGGGGCTCACCTTACTTTTATTGACGCAAAATGATAAATTTCAGTTAGGTAGTCACAAATCTATAAACTATTGTAGATCTCTACCTGCATGACAGCGTTAAGCTTTCTTCAAATGTGTCGCCACTTCTGGTAGAAAAACTCTGAAAATATTTAATTGGCTGCGGAATGTATAATTTTTTTGAAAGGCTCTTCGCTTTCACTGGATCTCGGCATCTATCGTCACAGACGGCGATGGAGAAGTCTTCAGGGATAACGTTTTTACAGGAGACTCTAAACAAAATATGTAAAGTTTGCAATTTCGATCGAATCTCTTGGGCACAGACTAAAGTAAACTTTCTCTTCTACTGCCTACACAGCGATGCCTATCATTTGTCTACATATATCATATTCTATACATGTCTCAGTTTGAAATCGCAAAGTCGTGTACCAAAGAAGCGGATCATGATCAACGTTGAATTGGAAATAGGCCTACTTAGTACAAGAGTAAAACGGTGGTAATGTCGTCTCAATGCCAAGTTCTCCACATGCATTGTGCCCCAGAATGACGTCATTTTATCGACCACTCTCACTTCACAAACGGACTGCATTTTGTTAGACGCATCGAGTTCATAGTTCGCAAGGTCAAAGATTACGTACTTGCACTATCTCAAAGTCTTGGATAGCAAGAGAAAGCATCGTGTTATATAATTTGCTCGCCAGGAATTTACAGAATTGAGGTGTATAAAACTACAGCGTCACAGCCACTATCTGTTTATTTACAAATAAGTTCATCGCCTTCCACACTCACGCTTCTTCATCTCGTGAAACGGATTCATTTGATTGTGGAACATGGCTCCCACAACTTGAAATTATCATTATTTGCTTACATTTTTTGGACGAAGGTCACAAATCCATCAGTTTTAGTACCAGTGTCTTGAACTTCGCAGCTGTGGTTTGCGAACTTGATCCTGTTTTAACACACAAATTTAGGCAACATGTCTTTCGTAGTTAAGAAATAATAGGAAGGTCTAACAAAGTAGGCTACTCCTAAATGTAATGAGTCACCACGAACATCGGAGGTAGCCTATTTGTGTCAATGAAGTATGTAGTATCGCGGCTAATTGCCTTCCATGCAATTAATCATAGTAGGCTAACTACAACATGCCTATCTTATAGGTTAATATTCCATGCCTCTATAAAGGATTATTAATCATATCTTGGGCCGTTGTAGCATAAATATAGGCTACTGACCCTAGTCCATTTGGAAGAAGAGGTGTTGCTTCAGACAATAGGCAGAAGATTCCGAAAAGAAGAAATGAATGCTGAAGTATGATAAAAAGAAAAATCAATCATGCGTTTAGTTGTCAGTTAGTCAAGGCAGTCTCTATGGTTAAGATTAATGACTAAGAGTCAGCGGATATCGGTTTCCATATTCAAGCATGCGTATATAGGGAATGATATTGTGAGGGCTTCCGCAAAATCAAACGCGGAGTCGACCGCCGATTCAACGCTTCATGGTCTTCCCTAACACAGAACTAAGATGTCGTGCCAAAGGAGAAAATGATCGGTTGAAAGAGCTTTCTCAACGTTTCAAGAGTTTGCCAATAGTCGTCTACAGTTCAAACATTATGGCTAAGGTACCGATGTATTGGTAATGGTTGCAGATAATGTCCAATCACCCGGATCAGATCAGAAACGCCTAAATTGGAGCATGGGGTACTATGCTATTGCCAGATCACCTTCAAAATATCCATGGTTATATCGCTCGTCGCGTCAACTTGAATTCCTTCTTTCTCTTAATATTTTCTCGATGTGTATCGAAAATACTCTTTCTTGCAACTGTAGTGACTCCATGGCTGGTTGCAGTCTTATATATAATAATGTGAAGGACCAGGTTATCTCAGCAACGGGGGTAATTTACATGTGACTTACGATTGACAGGAGAGAGAATGCAGTAGAAAACTGACGCAACTTTACTCACGTTTAGATAAATGCATACGCCAATATAAACTCTTTTCACCTCAAAATCGCCCACTCTCAAATATTCTCTTCTGTGTGGATGGCACTGACGAAATGTTTGTTCTGACACGTAAGGGACGTCCCCTATAGTGGGACGATGCGTTATGTCGTAAGCGTAAAATGCGGCCAAAAATCGTCGTAACAGAAAATAAACTAAATGACGCATCGTGGTTGTGCGATCCCATTGCATTTTAAGCCACTGACGTATTCTGTTAGTATCCTTAATGATTCTCTTCCAACGAAGTAACTGGCTAATATAACCGCATATATCAGGCTTATTGTGGTAATGTGGTATGTCTACCTTGGGATTTCCGCATGCCAATGAGACCTGATGCAATAGTAATGCAATGCTTTTGACAGCCGAAGAACTTCAACAGTCAGTGCATTCACGTAATGGAAACGAATGATTTTCGACATGTGAATGCTGCATGGCTGGATTCAAGTATCCTTGGACTAGAGCGCGACCACATCCTCTGCCATGTCAATTGGTGATTAGAGTACACACTTTTGCGACCGCTAGATAACCGGTGGCCCAATTAAGAACTTGTTACCTGTTTCATTTCGTTCCAAGAACGTTCAAGTATTGTGCATCCCTGTGCTATTCCTACGAACCATGATTAATGCAAGGAGTATCCCTCTTCTCACCATTACCTTTATGAGAGCGAAGAAAGCTAGGAACCTGAACACCCCTCTCAAAGCAATGGTAGCCTATATCTGTAGGGTACTGGTATGCCTACTTACCTGTTGAAATCTTGAAGCGAAATCTTTAATGCTGCTGCAAAATCGTTGCTCGTTGTCGGTCGGAACTAGATAAAGTCGTTGTCCTGTGCGCTGGGAGCTAGAACAGCCAGGAAGACAACATTATTTAGGCCTACCCTTTCCAGACCATTCTTTTGCGCTGCTCCTGCTGCTAGTGGTTCCGGTATCCATTAGGTTAAATGGTACGGTAGGATAACTCAAAGGAGGCTATTTCCATTATTCAATATGTAAAGGGAAGAAATCAAATATACACCCTGTAGAAAAAGGTAGCCTACGCCTCACGGAAACGGCAGAATATTCTTGCTCAATTTGTCTGAAGTTTTCAGTGGCCCCGTTGGCGCTGCCGAAACAGCAAACAGCATCCCGTAACAAAAACAACAGCAAAGCAGCCTATCACAAGATTTCTTCCAGTTCCTGCTCAGTAATATCCATTTCTTCACAAATTCTACAGCGCGTACAGGTAAAGTGGTCTAGCGGAAAATCAAACCAAAAACAACAACAATTCAGCCTATCACAAGGTGTCGCTGCTCGAAACGACTGTGACTGTAACAATGGAGTCAATGTCTTTTTCGTCACAGTTTCCAGGCCAGTGTATAGAGGCTCTATAGTCTCTCTATACTTCAACTATAGATAACTAAACTAGGATTAGTTATCTATACTTCATCACGGTTTGGTACGTAGCTTACAGGCAATATACTGTAAAAGTAAAGTATACAGATTCAATGTGATCGAATATCGTGAAAGAGTAAATTAACCACAGTGATAGGCCATGCACAGTGCACACGGGGTGTTCACCAACGACTGTTGAAGTTCCAACTCATCAGCGAAGCTGCTTTCTCTATGATCAGAAATTTTGCTCATTGCTGCCACCCATTGAGATCGCCTTGCTGCTACCATAGCACTCTATGCTGCCACCCGACGAAGCAATCAAACCTACCTGGTCGACGCATGGTGACGGAAGTACCCGGCAAGCACCCAGGCATGCTACATGCCTACATACATACAGGCATGCTACATCAATCACAACACGAGTTATTGTGTGGAGGGACAAGAAGTTCAGTATATCGGACCATCATGGGCTACCAAATTTAGTAGTCGAATTAGGTGGGAGGGAGGACAAGCCTTCCCTCCCTACTTCCATCATTAGAAGTAGGCCTACGCCTTGGATGGGCCGTGCTTCATGGGAGGATAGAGTGTTCGCGACCATTCCAGAGCGCAGTCTAACGTAGTCGAACAGTATCGTCCACGGCATCGACACGGCAGAGAAACTGACTGGCATGTCAAAAATACTGTAGATAATACGTCACGATGTGTATAGCAAACGTCGATCCATTTTACCATAGAGGTGCCTATACGAGTTGTAAACTTCATTTGAACTTGGATAAAATCCCTAAGACATGCAATAATAATCAAGCCCGTAACCGGCTAGAGTTCGGGGCACGTTTGGCTGTTTGATCAGGGGCATGTCTCCACAAGCAATACCGTAGAGAGATATATAAGAGACGGACCCTGTATGTGAGTGTGCGAGAGAAATTTATTCAGATGATATTGACCAAGATACGACTGTGCATGTATACGTGCAGTTGCATAAAGGACCTTACAAATCCATGGTTGTATTCAGACAAGCACATATGTAGCTATCAGTGGTTTCGCTGATCAATGGATTATTGCGCCAATCAGTCAAGGTTTCTTGTTGTTTAGATGGTGTTTCAACTACTAAGGTCTTGTACGCCAGGTCAATGCTTATGGTAGCCTACACGTGTCAATACTTTCGGTTTGTACCCCGGATCACCATCATCCGCACTCTCCCAATACTGTCTGCCAAGCAAAGAGGAATGGATACCAATTTCAAAGCTTTGATTTGACTCGGTCGGCAATCGAACCCAGAACCTCCCGAATTCTCCATTGATCGCCCGATTCTTAGAAATGAACAAGAAATGTTGTCGCATCATTGCCCTACCAAAGGTATTTTATTCCGATGTTTAGAAGATTTACTCAGGCAATTTTATACAGTAAGTGCTACGCCTGCCTCCGTCTCGATCGTGATACAGATACCTGTGTGACAGGCAACTCATACCATAATCCTGCCCTTTCTCCAACGACAAAACCTTTCCAGCAACCTTACGATTCGAATACCCTGCATATCGAGCTGGCAAAATCTTCAAAAAACACATAACGTTTGAATTTATTCAACGGCAAAACGCCAAATTAGACTTAAAACAGCGAGGAAAAACGGAAAAGTATTTATATAAAATGTAGGAAATTTACATTACAATCACGAACAATATACGCCGGATATGATACGACTAAACCGCAATCGCTACCAAAACCTCATTCGGAGGAAACACAGACTGCGGCTCCAAAGTTATCAAAACTGGTAGAACGAGCAAAGGATGATATCTCCTGTGATCGATTGACCTGACAAATCTTCAAACAGCTTACGATGGATGGGTACTACAGCGTATTGATTTGTGAGTACATTCTGAGACCTAAATGAAGCAAACCATAGGACAGGCCTATGCAAATATATTATACAAATATATTATACGAATACAGGAATGGGTGTATAAAAGGCGAATTGCTTTCACTGAAAGCAATTGTTATCACTGACTGGTTCAGACCAAGCGTTGGGAAAAACACCGAAATGCCAGTTATCAAAGCACTTCGTAATCTTCCACGCGTTATTGATATCAGATGGTCTTGTTTCACTGTTACAGTCCCTGTCACGGACAGTTAGATACAACCAGTACAACGGCAACAAACAGCAGAGAAACAGAACAGGGCGGCAAAGGATAACCTCCCACACGTGGAGTACTCTATTAATTAATTGGCACGGGTAAAATGATTACAATTACTGTACGTTACACGGCATCGGAGAAACGTACAGGACATAGTTCACAATCGAGGCCCTTTAATTGGAATGAGTGCATTCTAAAACTCCTGTTTGCTTGTTAGATCTCATGGATCAGAACCATAGGCCTATGCGCCGGTGTTTTCAACTGTAGCCACCTTATTAGCACACTGTCGGTTTGTTAGATGGAATTTATCCAACGAAATTTCGTTCTGACATGTTTTTGAAAGGTATACTCCTACTCATTGGCGTTTTGGGAATATACGGTTTTGGTCCTAACAAAGGCGATGTGATACTGGTAGATTGGTTGGTTAGGTTAGTGGTGTCAGCGTCCTCATCTACCGGTAACCCAGAGTCGCAAGATGGCGCTTTTGCGCTCGTAGACGACGTTGACGATTCTGTTTCTTCATTTTGCGCTTTCGGAATCTGAATTTCAGGCGTTTGTTTCGCCTGTTGACCATGTGTCATGCATTGTTCGGTAACAGACATCTTTTCGTCACGTGACTCCGTAGTAGCCTCCACATCGCTGTACGTAGTAGAGTTTGGAAAAGGTGGAAGATCGACCGATGATGATGACGGTACAACGTGACTTTTCTGAGTAATGCTTGATCCACATTCATCTTCAATAACGCCACTCAACGGTCTCCTGTAGGTTTGGATAGTAGGGACATTTTGCTGTTGGAAATGCTGATCATGGTAATCAATCCCGCCGTAAAATTTTTGATATTGCGAACCTTGTTGATGTCCGTATGGGTGACCTGCAGAACTAGACCTCGACGCTGCGCCATATTCGCTACACGACGATGCGCAACTACTTGTGCTTCTACTGCTTTGGGTAGGAGGCCTTCTGATATTGTTAGCACCCATGTATACTTGGCTGTTTTGGTGATCGGTGTAATATCTCGGCTGAAAGCTTGTCGTTTCGTAATTGCCTTGGTAATTCTGTGGAGCTTGGCGAGGATCTTGTAAATCCACAACTAGACGTTGGTTAGGATACATTTGTGCTGACGTATTAGGTACAGACGATTGCCCGAATCCGCTTTGCGCAGTTGGGTTCATATGTTGTGAGGCGTTAAACTGCTGCTGTTGTGCAATATTTGGATAGCCGACTAATCCAGTGACTGCATTGTACGTTGGAGGTGGTGAGGGGGTGTTGTAGCTTGGCAGGCTGGCAGAATCCCTAAAATGTAAAAACAAATTTTACAATTCCGCGTCAACATTCAGGGTAGGTTCAATCGACGGAAATGGGCAATTCTGATGGGAATGATACGGCCTACAAGTGTGCAACCACGCAACTGATCTCGTTGGACCGTTGGGTTATCAACATTAACGAAATAGCAGAGGTTGCGAGCATGCGTCAACCAATTCACCAGCTTCTGTTTTGCTAGGATGCCTTTAGGAATATTTCAACCGCAAGTGGGCGATAGCGCGTACACAGCCAAGAAGTAAGGCGAAGGTCTACGCTGGTTTGAGAGAGTCGTCGTGGCTGATATATGGAATTATGTTGGCAAATTGACTGATGCTCGACATCAAGAGAAACATTGATGGTACAAACTACTAATACAGTAGGCCTGCACAGTGCGCATTCGACAGGTCGCGCAGGAATCACTATACGTTATTAAGTCATTTGGTAGTCAGTGAGAAAACTAAACGAAATATTCTCAACGCAAGTGGGCGGTAACCCGCCACGTATTTTTATAGACCCTTCAGAAGAAGGCCTACGCGTTCGATTTCCTTACACATCGCAGAAGTCGCAGTACGTTGACGAGCCATCACGCAGTTGTCACAAATATCTGCACTTACATTCCAGAATATTGTCCATATTGTCCTTCACGCATGATGTTGGTCACTTGTCGATGAATTCCTCTTGCAAGTTGTGATGTCATACGGGTCGCATTCGAACTATCCCACCCACAAAGTTTGGCGTAGATTTCCTAGAAATTCAATGAATTGCATAATGAGAAATCACAGAGCATGACAAAATATCCATATCAGGGTGTGACGTCAGCAAATTCGAGAAATTCATCAACTAACGCTGAACAAGATGCAGTCAACGTGTAGGCAAGGCCTCATCCCTTCGCCACTTCCACTATTATGTGGCCGCAGCACAAATTAAAATACAAGGATGTAGTTTTTATGACAAACATTTCCGGCAAACCGTCTTAGTTACTCGAACGTGGGCCAGATATTGGAACCACCTCCACCTCCAACCTCGGAGAATCTCATTTTCCCCTGATCATTGATTATAGGCCTACATTCGCATACCGTACAGAGTAGGCTACCATGTGAACTGAGCAAGACTGGGCAAGAATGCGCCGGAATGAGCCAAATTGCAAGAACCCTTTATGCTATCCCTTTAACACTGTAGCCTCGTGTAAAGAAGCCAATATTCATGTCACACGGTCGGTGTGATTCCAGCAACCGCCCATGCACACGAAAAAGTCATGCTTACAACTCGCAGAGAACAGAGCGGTGTAACGATGAAGAGCTATTTTTCAGAAGGTATCAAAACCAGCGGCACATTACTGTGGGCTTTTTCACATACAAAGTAAAGTATGGCCATTAACAGCTTACCTTCAAATTTGGTCTCATTACAGGATCTTGAGCCCAACATTCACGCATCAACGAGTAGACGCGAGCAGGACATTGATCAGGGCAAGTTAGAAGCTGGAAGCGTGTAATCATATCCAAAACCTGAAGAAAAATGGGCATATCGTTAGCCTTGATAAAGTCTTTGGCACATTGAATATTATTCATGTACATGCATCTCTTGAAAAATACAAATGCCATGCTGAGGCTGTCACGTTAAGAATTTAAGTAGGCTTACTAACTTCTTGATTGCTGTATCCACAATACGGTTGCATACCGTAACTGTATATTTCCCAAATAAGAACACCGAACGACCACACCGTTGTTTTTCCCGAGTATGTGTTATGGGCAATACACTCTGGAGCCATCCACCTACAGAAACAGAATGAACATTTCAGATACAGATGTGTCTTTAGCTCTCTATGGCTCATTTCACACACCTGATTGGTAGCATTCTGCCACCTTGCGGTGATCTATAATAGCTTGATAAATGACAGTCTCGCACGACGTCCAGATTGCAGATCTTGAGTAGGTTGTTTTGGCAGACTAGAATGTTTCTCGCTGCCAGGTCGCGATGAAAGTAATTGTGGGAAGTTAGATAATCCAACCCAAAAGAAATCTATAAAAAAACAGATGCGTGTTCAGAAAATGTTTACAATTGCATGGGACGTCATAATTCTGTGGTGAATATCAGACAAGCAGTAAACGTACGACCATGCAATGACGAATAACTGCGACAAAGGGGGCTTTGTAGTCTGAAAAATGGGTGTGCGCATTGAACCTAACTGCAGTACGGGGGTGAGTGGTGCGTCATTGTCAGAGAATGGGAGGGAGGTGTGCATTGACCCTGACATCTTCTCCTTTCGTTTGGCTTTTTCTCCGGACTACACGTCCGGGTAGACACTGTTTCGTTGCCTCATCTATAGGTTCTTCAGACCAGTCACTCTGCTGGGTGGTTTGTATATAGTACAGGGATGGATGACATGGTCTGCGGTTGTCTCATCTGCACCACACTCGCATGCCGCACTGGACACGTGGAGGAACGACTTGAAGAATCTCATCCTTGACTGATGTACGAGCTCACGTCTGTCAGGTACCAACAAGTGGAGCATAGCATGACGTAATGATTGTGTATCTTCAGTTACGAATGGGCTACAAAGCATGAAGATCTACCCCATTGAGTATTATGGCAGGAGTTGTGACATTTTATTGGACACACGCTCACCCTTGCTGAGTTAAACAAAGAAAGATGCAACAGGGTTGATCAATGTTCAATTGTTCATCCTTGCTTCCCCAGAGGGCGACGTCGAATGGCGTCAATGTTAGAGTGACATTTTGTGACTTTGATACCGCGCGATAATTTCTATACCAAACAATATCCATTCATATCATTTATATCTAAGTTGTTTGACATTCAAAGAGTTCAACTGATTACCCAAATGGGCATTTTCTTCAATGTAGTTCTCAACTGATCATTGTGCCTAAGTGTGATAGCGTGCAGGCAACCTATTCCACCACACAATCGGGATCAGTGATTCTAAAGACAGCTGCTTTATTATGTCACAAACACTAAAACAGAAATCTCCCAAGCAGAAAGTTTGCCTTTCGCGCCTTGTTGAGCATTTCTTTCAACCAATTGTTTACGGCAAAATAAGATTACCCAAGCACTCAGTTTATAAACTCATCGCTAACAACGTTTAGACACTTTAGAAGCCATGGGAAACTTGGCGGTGAATTTGTCGCAACAACGATTGAACAACAACAACATAAAATACAAGACCCAAGATCGGGCGAAATTCGGGTAGACTGGGCGAAGAACCTCGAATATACTTCTTCTCGCGTCACTCTTCTAATATTGGGTGGCCACCAGGCGTACAGCTGATTGAACCATATATGATCTGGCGATGGTTTTCATTTTACATCGTACGCCCATGTCAGCGCAACCAGCTCCCGCATTTACCATCTCGCAGTACTGGTTAGTACAGATAAATTCCATTTTGGCCATAGATGACTTAGTTATATCCAAACCTTGCAGTGTTCCGCGCACGCGTGGACCTAATTTGAATCGATTTCTTGAATAGGGATTGACCGCACTATTACAAAAGGTAAGAAGAAAAGAACAATGACTGTCATCATGACGTCGAGATCCATTAAATCAGGTTAGCATTGGAAAAAGTGGTCAGGTACAAACGCGATCTGTCTCTAATCATAGATTCTGAATTTTCAAAACGAACACACGGAAAATATGAACTCAAGTTTCAAAAGCAAATCTTTTCCATATGATTCAGAAGGATTACCTAGCACGAAATCGGGCTTGGTCAAACCACAGTAGACCAATGCGAATTCCTTCAAGCAAGCGAAAAGAGTAGAATGTTTAAAAAACACAGCGACGATTTTCGAAACACTGTTTCAAACGTACTTGTGTCATCATGTTAATGAAATCGTGCGGCTCCAAAGAAGTTGAAGTTTGACTGCTTGCGCTGCTGGTCGCTTTTGTCGATATAACAACGTCGGAATGCGGCGAATGAAGACTGAGAAACTCATGAAGATCAACACGGTTCGTGTATTCGAAGATCATGCATCGACGACCGGGATGAATGACAACAGCCTGTTGAAAAAGGGACAGCCTTTGTTAATTGCAATGGAAAATGTGTCTTGGTTTCAATATTTCACGATGTTTTGCCTGTAATCTGATTGGATGATCGGAAATCACGTGGTTCGAATACATGACGCAGTGCCAATCGCAATTTTGCACCTGAACACTATGTGTGATACACAATCACTGGAACAAATGAGATATTGCGCAGGAACGCCCACTCCCAAGCCTGGGAAAATGACGCGGATTTTGTGAGGAAAGGCATCCAGTGTCTGAACCACAGTCAAATCACAGCAGCTCAGTTCGCTGAAGGAAAAGGACCGTCTGTTATACATGAATGGGTAAAGTAGGTGAAGAGCGAGCATGGGTTTCAAGGGGGATTGTCTGAAAGAACTCCTTTCAATGATGAGACCATCATGTTGGGATTGTCACTGTTACTATTAGCGCTATAGGCCTACCGTAGGGGTCGCCACAGAGTGGAGGGTGATCCGCACAGTGATTTTGAAGAGCTGTGACGCCAGGTGATATCAATCTGCCACAACTTTCTCCATTTATTCATATTACTGGTTGAGACAGGGACTGTGCATCGTTATTCGTTGTCTTGAGGCTGACGATTTCATGTTCCGACCACTATTTGAACCTGGTCCCTCGTGTGGAATACGATGTAAGATAGCCACGTAACACTATCATGCTATGGCAGGGCGATGGAATGCTAATTGCCTCCGAGTGAAGTTAACTGCCGTCATATTGCCTATTGCTGGATTGTGCACTACAGGTTATTATTAATAGTTAAGACATGTACTGTACCTTTAGGCATGCGACATTTGGATGTTGAATCTCGCTTAATTTTTCCATTTCTCTTTGGAATTCATCAACTTGACAAGACATCGCACCTTCCGTCAGAGTCTTCACGGCAACCTGTAATATAAAAAAACGTGTCGTGACGACCAACGGTCACACTCAACTTTGTCATATCAAGAGATAGCAGCAATAAACAATTACTCTTTAACAGACTTTACATTTCAGACAGTGTCAAAGTAATGACGCTGTGATTCAACGCTTGAGATACTGAGTGGTTACTGGTGTGACTATTTTCAAAAGTCTAGCACAACGGCTGACAGGCACAACCGAAAGCTTTTAGCACATTATAAAAAAATACAACTTCCATGTTTGGTTGCATAAGACGCTGCAATTTCAGCCATTCCAAGAATAGCCTACATCCTTTTAATTTGTTCGGGGTGCATTCCATGTGACATAATGCACTTTGCATGATACTACCATGACTGATCCAAATATGGACCATTGGTGGGACAGTATTATTTCAGACAGGTGTTTCATATGTTCACTTCTGAACCAGTTCTTGAGAAATTTAACGTGTCTCCCTCATATGCTTTCAGGTGGCACTCTTCGCGATGTTCAACCCAAGGTCAACATTAGTTGGCTCGAGACTCGTGAGTTTACTGCAAGTCTTAATTCCATACGATGTGGGCCTACATTTGATTGACATTTGCCCGCCCAAAATTTGTGTGACAAATTCCATCTCCAAGGTACGATTGTATGTAATGCCTTGAGAGAGGTTGACAAATCGCATTATCTACCACTACCGTCAAATTGGTAGGCCTATAATAATCTCATACATGGGGCAAGTAGAATTTCCAGCTATGCCCCTCCCGATCTCTACAAGCAAACTACACCGCATCGTAACGTGTATATATTGACTTGCACACCGCCCAGCAAAGTTTGGCACCTCGAAACCTTGTAAATAGTCTATTTACATTGATATCGCCAAAAATGATGATTCCAAAGTATTCATTGGTTGATACTCAAATGCGAGTACCACCCAAACCTTTTTGAGAAAAGGCCGCACAAATCACAAAGTATCTACATTGTTTCGTGATGTAAATCGAGAGTGCGATAATTCGTGAGAATTGTATCTTTTCATGAAATCTTGTCATGATGAATGTATGTGAGCCACTTATAGCGACATTACAACTTCATTTCTGGGTACAGAAGCACCTGATGGAATGTAAACTAACGAAAGTGTACTAAACGTTGTCGAAATTATTTTTTGAGTTGAAAACACCGGTTTTAGATCTTATCAAATAATCCGACATTAGTTATTATAAACACAAATTTTCATCAAAAGTTTTTCCCAAAACATACTTATCTTAATACCGAAACGAAAAACAGGCCCAAACATTTCATTCTACATCGAAATGGCTTGTTGTGCCGTAGCAGACACGGTGAAAATCACGAATTACCGTTTCGCGATGCGATCAAAGAAAGAAAAAACATTAAGAAATTCGCGTAAAAACCTTCCAGTTCAGACGATTAGCCTCAGTTATGCTGATGTTAAAGTCACAATATTTATATTTCTTTTTCATTATTTATCAAAATAATCTCGGTAGGTGTTGATAATCGGTGGCGTTACGTATTTCTCAGACGAGTATTTCTCAATATGCCGGGCAAAATTAATCCATAACGAACTATGTGGACCAAGCCCATAGCACGAGGCCGTAATGCTGAAGAAATATAGATAGTAAAACTCTGCAATTTCAGAGGGTCGTGTGTACACAAGAGTACGCCGACTGATACTAAACCACATACCGCGGAGTAGCAGACCACGCAAAAGTATCTATGTGAGGTACGATTAAGGTAATAACCCGGGAAGTGAGATACAGTATAATCATCACGGTGCGAGGAGCTATCAGTACGCTAGCGCCGAGTTCGGGCGAAACTTATATGTAGTCTGCGATCCCGCAGTCCGCGGTTTAGTATCGTTAATTCCACGTATTCCACAATTCGCTTGTTCCGCCTTTTAGCCCCACCCAATTTCATATCCAAACAAAAGCCTACCCACGTAGGTAAAACATATATTTCAAGGTTGGTGTTCGTGTTTGCGGTTTTTACTGACTATATAATATGTCATGATAGCTCCTCAGGTTTACAGTAACATGTGTAATTGCATACAAAAGTTATATTGACCGTGTTTCCGGTATGTACAGTCCCACATTAGCGATATTAACACTATCATTTCAAGGACTAGAAAAGCGGAAGTTATACTAACGGGAGGTCTTGAATTTGATCTACATTCAAAAGAAGAAATTTAAGATAAATGTTGACGATTTTCAAAATCTTCACATGTCGATTTATATCACAACAAACACGACCTCCTCGTTTGCGCAGTCAGTCGAATCATACAGATATATATTATGTCACTAACATCCGTTGAGTTGATAGTTCTCATGGCCACAGGCTTTCTGCCTGCCGGTCAAACATGACTTTGGTACCGAGGGTTACTACCGAGACTGCACAGGAGTTTTAGGACGGTTAGTTAATAATCTTGAAAAACAGACATGTCAATTATACTCAAGTGGTCGTTGCTGTTGTTTTGAATTTGTAACGTTGTCAACTATAAAAGGTCGTGTACGCCAGGTCAATACTTCCGGTTTATTGCCCGCATCAATATGACAACCACTATCCTCCGCACTCCCCCGATACTGACCGCTAAGTCAGTCTGTGGTTTGACTGGAGAATCGAAGCCGGAACCTTCAGATCAAAAGGCGGACAGTCCCGGACCGGGATTACTATCACATGATATGCATATGCACCAGTAGTGTGTGTGTATATCATGTGAGTCTGTGTAACTGCAGCAAAAATCAAATAAAGACACCGTCCTTTCCTCTACTACACAACTGGAATCAAGGTACAAGCTATTTTAGGAGAGCTAAAGTGATATCGACCTCAGTCTATTCAATAGAGATACTAAAACTATAAATAACACCTACACTTAAGCTACAAATTCGGATTGTTTACATTGCAATAACAACGTCGTACAAATACCAAGAGTAGATAAATAGTTGTCTTTCTGATTCAAATTGAAACGTAAGGCCGGAGGATGCTCAAAAATACAGAGGCTGATTGCCCGTGCGATAAGACTCGGTCTGTATAAGCAGTAGGCAATAGATAGTTGAGATAGTTGAGATTTAATTATTTTTAGGTCTATACGGGTTAAGCGATTGTGCTGATGTGATATCAACGGAGTTAACGTTCATAACAAAGAATGCATAGCTATTCCAATGTGGTAAAATCGTGTTGTGTCAAACAGCCTCGCACGGATTTACTGTTACCAGTACTGGAAAGATTGACAACGAGTGCCAATTTGCAATGCATTAACAAATAACTCTATGGCAACTATGGGTATATAGAAACAGCATGTAAAGTTACAATGTTGAAACTCCATCTTCACACGATGAAAGAGCGGAACTCTGAAAGCTTATTAATTCTATTCCAATAAACTGGATTGGACGTTATATCTGAGGTGACTTATTCTATTGGTTAATGTTAGAAGAACTGCGATTCCATGTTCACCTGATGAAGGAGTGGAGTTCCAAAAGCTTGGGAATATTATAATTCTCAATAAACCATGATTGTACAGTACGTTAAATCTGTTGTGAATCTTTACGACATCTAATGTTTTATCCGCAATATAGACTGTGTCGAGCACATCAGGCTTTTACATCCTACCCCACTGAATTATGTAGGCCAAAGTTGAAGCGTACGCAATGCTTCTCATGTGGTTGGTGTAGAAAACTTGACAGGGTTACCAGCAGTCCATGACGTCAGCAAAGAGTTTACTGTACATAGGACGATTAGTGCAGACCACGCAGCTTTAAAGTAGCTACGGACACGTCCAACATTACATGTATAGCAGCATTACATACGCTACAAGGTTGGAAGAAGTAAAATTTATCACGTTGAAGTTAGTCTTCTAATTCTAATCAAAGCAACGAACCGAACGTGTTGGTAGCAATGCAACATTTGTATAGAATGTACAGCATGTTTGTGTTGATTTTCCAAATGATAAGCCAAACATTGCTCGCAAACAAACGAAATCAAGGCAGTAGCGACAGATAATACCGTGTTCGAGCGGTTACGAGAATATTCGCATAGACTATGCAAAAGTGGCTCTTGCGCAATGTACAACGTACTGTGTACGCATCTCAGCAGCCTGCCGACGAGCAATCAGTATTGCAATGCATTTCTACGATGATTCGGACTGGTGAACGATATTTCAGTCAGGAAATTCTTCAATCTACTTTTAACAATTTATTCGAAATATTCGATAGAAATGGCATTTTCACGAAAGCAAGATTTTGACATAAAAAGAAACGGAGAAAACCAAGGATTGATAAAAAGCTAAGTGAAGCGTTACATGTTCATAAATGGCGACCACAATGTATCAGACAAGATATTGTGCGGAAGACTATGCACGAAATGGGTGAATATTGCTCACAATATCATTTGTTATTTATCAGACCCGCCACATACAGTAGGCCTTATATACTGTACGCTTTTCACAGTGAAATCATTCAGTAACATTGGTCAGAGTATTCAAAATATTCTGTCCTTAGTAACAAGATTCATGTTGCAGTTCGTACAATCAGGAGACCGTCACAAGACTCTATGTGCGCTTGCACGAAATGAGATACTGTTTTCACGGAGAGCGAACGAACCGAGCGTAGAACGCGTCCCTGCCTTTATACTTGACCGCGACACTTAGTGATGAACGAGAGAGAAGTTACGAGAAATATACGTCAAAGAGGAGCGCAACGAACCGTGAACTATTAGAAAACTGTTGTCTCTCGTTTCGTTCGCTCTTGGTGAAACCAGCATCGTGTCGATGCCCGCGTATAGTTCATTACACCAAAAACGTCAACCCGAATAGAGTATCAACCACAATAATGGCATAGCGCGAGCAGAATCGTTAATTACAGTCCATTCGTGAGTTTTGTTTTGATGCAGTCTCTCAACACGTCCGGTTAGAAGTACGCATTACATCCAATTATAGCCGGATTTAGTCGGAAAAATCTCTGTTCTACTTACAGGAAAGTTGGTGTTGAAGTTCAAATTCTGTGACAGCTGGGCTTTGTATATTTTGCCGAATTGGCCGTCTCCGAGATCCATCGTGAAATGGAGGCTTTGCGGACTGACGTGTGGGATGCCGTTGGAAATCTGAAATAGCAACGATTATACACGTTTGTGGTGTAAATTTCACATATTTCTTGAGGTGAAAAATAGTGGAGCAGATGGCGGACGATCCACATAGTAACATATATATAGCAAGTCATCACATATTTAATGTCCAGTCCAGTTTATTGGTGGAGCTCCGTAATCTTGTGAATTATATTCCAATAAAACTAGACTGGGTGTTAAATCTGTGGTGACTTGCTATATCTATTACATATTTATTGTAAAACTTACTTAAGATTCACAAAACATTTCGTGGATCAGCAAAAATTGTAATATATACAATGCCGAGATATGCTAATACCAGTTCCGCTTCCATATGCTACAGTTAAACAGTTAAGCCAGATTTTCATCGCAATGAGACCAATGGTTTTGTTTTTCCCAGCCCTTCAGTTCCCACAAATTACCAAATATGCTTAGCTGTGAGAATACTATATTCATTGCAACAAAAAGCCAGCAGCGTAATTCAATGATTATCATAAATTAGCGTGTAAATATTTACAACGGGAAGCCCTTTTACTAATGACTGCGTCTGACTATCAACAATATTTTTACTACCGGGATACAAAAATTCATATACTGCTGTGTACAGGCGTTATCAACAAGTAAGAACCCTTCATGCATTGTGCTTTCAGGCCTTCGTTATGAGTAAAATTAGATTTATGGCGTTAAGAGATGGGGCTGTTGAACCTTCAAGTATACTGTTGGTCTGTCTCATCGAATTTACACTCGACCCCTACTTCATAGCGTTTTAAAAATGCTTATGAGTAATATGCAATGTGCATCTGTGTCGCAGTGAGGAAAAGACCTTGACAGTTTTTCTTTGGGTCAAATAAGCTGCCTTGCACCGACATGTCAATTCATATTGCACCAGTCAAAACAAAGGTGGTGATACATTTAGGTAATGTCTGCATATCTTTACCTGTTTCGGGGCCATTGTCATTTCCACAGAGTGAAATGAGCTTCCATTGGTGACAGGTTTTCCTTGTATTCCTTTCGAAGTTCTTTCCTTCCTTCTGCGCGCGAGACAGAACAGACAGATTCCCACCGTAAACAGTATAAACAAAGGTACTGTTACACTCGGTATGAGAATGGCGTACAATCCTGATCCAGTTGAAGACACAGCTGCAAACAATACAATATATTTGTCTTGTAACTTTACTGTATCTAACCTGAGTTATGGAAAACTCCTAAATACTTTACAGAAACTCAAGAGCTTTTCTATAACTTAAGTTGTAATCATAGTGTCGAAGTCATCAGGTTGGAGCCTGGACTATATAGCCTATACCCTATAGGTAGGGCAAGATGGTAGATATTTGAAGATTTGAATATCCGCTCCAAGTAGTTCTTAGCGAGAATAATTTCAGAGCTGCAATATATACAAGTTAGCGAATGAAACCAGGACGCCAACGATTTTAAAATTAGTATCCGTTCCCTGTCGGTCTATGCTTGGTAATCAGTATTGGGGGAGTGCGCAGGTTGTGATTGTGATAGCGATCCAGGCTATAAACCGGAACCTGGCGTACATGACCTTGGTAGTTGAAAACGCCATAAATTCAAAGCAACAACTAATACGATTAGTGATGATAATACATGGCTTACAAATATATAACATTCAACCCTTCGCACTTCATTAAAATGAAATCACACATTCGAAAGAGACTTCACAGCTTGATTTACAATATGAGTCAGCGACTATGTATTTACAAAACAGTCCAGCGCAGCAAAGACCAAATTACAAAGGTCAAGGGTCGTATGCCGAGCGTGAGGTTTACTTCCGCCTAGCTAGACATCGGTAAATAGCTGGTGGTGATCTAGATTCTAGACGAAGGTCGTTAGGCGATATATGTTTCCAAGGTCACGTATCAAGTATGAAAAAGGGTTAATAGTTTCGCTACAAGTCATTCTTAATGCGGGGTCAATGTTCCTATCATTGAGTATCGATGAACTGGTTTCATGGATCATTAAGATCGAGTGACCCTCGCTCTACTTCACCGTGTCATCTGACCACCAAAGCGAGACTTCAGCATATCCAGTGCATGGCCTACTTTGGTAGGTCATGTCCAGCGTATTATGTTAATATCAACCATCCTACGGGCTGATAATCATTTTCATTTCATTTTCATTTTCATTCTCATCAATCATGTCTAACGTTATACCGTACAACATACAACGACTGAGCAAGAAATCGTAGGCCTACGATTCCAAGCATCTATGACACTGCATTGCGCTTACTGACTAATGATAAACGCAATTCCATCTAATATTGGCAACTATGCGGGCTTGGATACACTATTGAGTCACAAGCGTTCTGCGTAAAATCTACGGTATCTATTAAAAGGAGGGCGTGGTTTCAAAATGTCTAACAATGAAAGGTGATAAATTCTGAGAATTGTGAAAACGTTGTTACTGAGGATTTTTCAAAGACCAAGGCTTCCACACTAATACCGGTACGCATGAAACAAAGCTCCTTTACCTCCAGTTACTAGCAGAGCACCGAACTACTATTGTGAGTTGGTGACCATATTAATTGTTCTTGTTTACCAAACAACGCGACTTCAAAATTTTAATTTTACATGATTAGTCATTATTATTTATATATAAATCTAGAAACAGAGCTTCCGATTAAACGACTTTCGCTTCATTTAAACCCGAACTGTATAAACACGATCAGATTTAAAGTTTCACTTCGTGACAACTCACCGCATTTCGGGACGTCACACAGTTCCCTCGTTCTTCTCGCATCGTCGATGTAACACCATGGACGATCTTCTACGTTGCCGGGATTACGACAGAAATTGTGGCCTCCAGCCAATTCCGTATGCTGCAATTTGTATGACAACGATAAAGAAGATTCACCACAGTCGTTCAGTTGGCAAGTGGCATAATTGTCCGCCCTCTGATCGGGATGTTCCGGGTTCGATGACCGAGCGAGTTGAACCAAAGACTTTAAAACTGGTATCCGTTCCTTCTCTTCTAAGCAGTCAGTATCGGGCGCGGAGGGTTGCAGTTGTGGCATTGATCAAGGCTATAAACCGGAATTATCGTGTGCACCGTGAGCATTGACCTGGCGTACATGGCCACAAGTTGTTGAAAACGCCATAAATTCAAAACAACAACTTCCCCAGGTTTAACATTCAGCCCTTTTTTTTTATCGCGAATTATGACATTTCCCATCTAGCTGTGTGTTTAGTGATGCAGATAAAGTACTATACACGTAAGAACACCCACCAGCTGGTATACACAACTTTACTGTTACATCTACGTCATTACCAGTCAAAATCTATGTTAGAATTTATTTTTGCCACATAAAATGCCAGATAATTGGCGATAGTCTCATCAGTATGCACCACCGGTGTCATATCAGAAATCTAGTGTTTCGATTCGCGCTTAGATACGATCTCTTGCGTAAAGGCTCGCTAGTGACAACTAAATCCTCATTGAGAGTGTAGTTGAAATCAAATGACCGATTTTCAGTGCACTGCAACGCACACAGACTAAAATATCTTGCACAGAACTTAACAGGAGTTTGGATATTTCATCTAGATTACAAAAAGTACTAAAGCTACTAAAGTAACAAGTAAGGTCAATACTTTGGAATACTGAATGTAGTAGGCCATGTTCAGACACTTCTTAACACATTCGCTTTCTCGATGTATAATACAATACAATGATTTGCGCACGCAAGGGGCGCGCGCAACCTTCGACCAGTGTGTGCTGAAAGGCACTTAGTGTGTAGACACTTCACAACAACCTAGCATTTTTGCACTCAAATCTGTTGAATGCTATGGAATAGGACTACTCACGCATAATCGAGTTTGGAACTCTCGCGTTAATCTGATTGAATGTTACCTCTTTGACTATATCTGTAGGCCAGCTTTTACATCTTATTCCCGATTCCGTCTTGCGTTGTGTGCCTTTATATTCTGTACCAGTATTGTTATAGCAACTGTGCTGCTGTTTAACCACTGACGGAAGGCCGACCTTCAAACACGAAGACCCACGTGACATCGTACGCGGCAGTTGCGAGCAGTTTGCAGTCGATGAAATTTCCTGAATGGAAGATTTATACTCAGAAAATTGGTCACGCACTATTGATATCATGACGTGACAACACTGCAATCAGAAAGGGGCTTTGAAGACAAGGCGTAAAGCAGTCGGTCTTGATAGACGCTGAGCTAATAAAGACGGTCATAGTACACAACGTACAATACGCCAAGTATATTGGAAAACAGATTTTCCTGCACCACTGAAGTGGCATATTGCAGTGGTGCCAATGAAGTGCCATTGCATGTTGATCTTACCTCCATGAACATGTCATCATCTGGGTTAGCGAATTCCGTCTTGCATACGTCATGCATAAGAAGTTCGCAGTCCTCTCTGCAGAGTCTTGTTGCTCTTTCCTCTGGTGATCTCTCGTTCAGAGTTGACAACACATCATCCTCGTCGTCACAGATGGGGAACACGTAGTAGCAAAGAGCGGGTATCGCATATTTCAGGCAAGCATCAGACACGATGCCGGGATCCTCTACAATAAACAGGAAAGTTCATGTTTATTTTGACATTCGACCATGTTAAATCAGTGGATGGCCATAGCGGATCACACTTGCCCTGATATGGGACCGGCCGTGCCCATGACTAGGGATTATAGTATTTGCCGCCGCCATACACACACATTGCGAGCCTATAGACTCTGGACACGGCAGTGTTGACCACTTCTTCCCACTACCCCTATGGCGTCGGTAACGTGGCAGGAAGCAGCGAATACCTATTTTTTTCATCTTAGGTTTGATACAGCTGTTGTTACATCGAACCAGCAACTTCCATGGGAAAGCGACAGAATCCCAACCGACTGAACTAAAACTCGCTGGCCCAGAAACGCTTATACTACATAGTTTCTACAGCTTAATTAAAACGAGATTAAAACGATTGGCCTGATCTATACCAGAATATACGAGAAACCAAACCACACATTTAGGAATACAGGTAATTAGAATGAAACATAAAAGCACACGTACTTAAGCGATTCACCGCCAAAGCAATCGAATTTTCAACTTGTGCTTGTTGTTGGTACGGGTCGATGTAGACGTACTTATTCGCGAGGTATGGCCTGCAAGCATAGCCTGTATACTTCTCACATTTTGCTTGCGGAATCAACCTTAGGAGAAAACGAAACAGTTTCACTACCAGACAGTGAAATATGTAGAAATAACATAAGACGCGTGAATCACTATAATCTCGTGGCCAATGTTTTGTTATGTACCAATTTCCATAGCAATGAAATCATGGATACAAGGACAATAGCAAACGCAGAGAATGTGTCACCACGGATTCAACATTAACAGTTTGTTTCACCAACAAGACACAGTTCACAAGATCTGACAAGCGCAAAAATGTACTGTAAGCAGGTCAAGTGTAGCAAACCCTCGCCGCACACATCGATTTATGAAGCTTACATTGTATCCGAGTTTATATAGAGTGTTCCTATAGCCTTGAATCTTTTGCAAAATCGGCCCCATACGCGACTTCGACTGTGGCTAGGATCTACGTACGCATTATCGTTGGGCATGTGATTCTACCTATAAGTGGGTGAACAATCCAACGCTTGGCGACGTCTGCTTCGCAATGATAGGAAAAGCAGACATCGAAGGATCAAATAGCAACGTCGCTCGCTATCAAGCCAGTTGTACTATGGTCATGTGCGCCATGTAAGTGCTTAGTACGAGTGTCGACTGTCGATATTTCCGGTTTATAGCCGGGATCACTATCACAGCCCTCCGCATTCTCCTGATGCAGAGTACGAAAGGATACCAATTTGAAAGTCTTTGGTTCGACTTGGTCAGGAATCGAACCAGGAACCTCCCACTCAGAGTGCGCGCAGTCAAGTCAAGTCAAGTCATTCAAGTCCAAACGGAATGAAGTTGAGTTAGAACGTCGACAAAAGCCAACCCATCCAATCCAATATAGGATTTATACTCACGGTTCTTCATCAGGTCCAGGCGCCGGTGGTAGCACTGCAATGAAAAATACGTAGAGGTTATAAATCAGGCAATATAATTGTTGATCAAATGACAAATTCCTGCAATTGAAATATTATTAATCAATGTGGAAACCGATGTCAAAACAACTATAATATTCCCACAAGCTTTATATACCATATCAATAAATATGGATCGCATAAAGAAGATTATACCATATCAATCCGGTTACTTATTTGACAAAAGACGAAATTTTAATGATGTCATTCATAAGAAATAATGTGACGAATAAATCTAATCCTTCTGATTGAGGCTAAGAGGCTTAGTAACTACTTAGCAAGAGCTACCATACTTCTTGACTAACGCAGATTGTCATTAGTTGACACAGACAGCGACGGAATCTTAAGACAACATCAAAATAATTTCAGCGAAAATTCTTAATTAAATACTCAGAAATTCTATTATCTGTTGGTCCATCCACTTTGAAACCGGCTGGATTCAATCTGCCGCGTCTAGCGAGGAGACGTCTCAATCGACTCAGAACAGGAGTGAGATGCTTTGGTCGTCCCTTCACAAATGGGGTCTCGCGCCCAGTGTGGCTCGCGAGTGTGGTGCATAGAAGCAAACTGTACACTATTCCATCCGTTCCTATACAGGCCACCAAACAGTGCCTGCTGTGCGGCTACCCTGACGTCTAGTTCGAATGAGTAGCAACAATGCCAAACGATAGAAGAAGGTGTAGCAAACAATATATGAATAGTGATGACCAGATACGGCCGGTGGTAGTCACAGCAAATCGGGTTATAAATCAGAGGTTACAGATTCACAAAAATATACAATGACCTGGTGTACTGTGACAGGCTTTAGTGGTTACAAATACCATAAATCAAAACAACAACACTAATATCTGTGTCGCCTTGTGCTGGGTCGTCAAACTATAAGCAAAAAGCAACACAGATTTTTCTCATAATGTGCGTGACACCACACTTGGAATTATTGCGACAACGCTATCGTCAAATATTTGTACTCTGCATGTAAACTTGGAGAAAATCACATTTTCTTAAAGTAAGCATACCAACAGAACCATAGCAGCCCAACCCATTTGGTAATCTCGTGTTTTTCCAGAGCCATCAAATCGAGGTGAAAAGTAGCACGAAACAATCTGTACACTACTACAAATATATTAGAAACTTTTGAAATATCACGTGGTTATCGCATCCGGTAAACAATGACGTCACAGTTCATAGAAAGGTACCTTGTATTCTACTATCTCCCACCAAGTCAATCTTTAAACCGGGGCGGTTTCCGTAATGCAATTAAAGATAACGACAACACTTCATCTGGATAGTGTAACTCGATACTGAGGTTAACGCAAGTCATTCTGACTTGGACATATTCGCTTCATAGACTCTGCGCAAAATCTGTAAACACTTGACGACCTGTCAAAACCACCGTTACGTTCAAGGTGCCTCTCAGTTTACAGCATGTAACGCGACCCGAGTGAACGTCACTGCGACCCACACAGGTAGTAACGTCAACGATCGGATTTCTTTTCTGGTTCACCAACATTTCGTCAACAAATCAGGATATAAGTAGAGTTAATACCGGTAAGTAGCAAAATTTTGCGTATCGAATTTTAGACCCGAAGTAGCGCCACCACCTATGTCGCGAGCTAGAGAAAAACATACATCATCAAAATTCGTAGAATCAACGAAAAGATTATACGGACATCGCCACGCATTACCCTACTATTTTGTATCCACCATATACTGTAGTCTACACATTTCTAAGCCGGGTTTCTGTGACAAGTAGGCGAATGACATAAATGAAGATTCATCACCAAAATGGGAGAAAGCAGGCAAAAAAAGCTTTGAATAAACGGGTGATTTACCAATCGCATTTATCTCACCGATGCAACAAAGAGTGCGTAGGCGCAGTGTTCCTCATGAGCAGTGTTCCCCGCGAGCACGTGGTTCCCCATGAACACAGTGTTCCTCATGAGCATACTGTTACCCATGAGCACAATGTTCTCCGTGAGCACGTGGTTCCCCGTTAGAACAGTGTTTCCCCGTGAGCAGTGTTCCCTGAGAGCACGTGATTCCACGTAAGCACGTGGTTCCCCGTGAGCACAGTGTTCCCCCAAGAACAGTGTTCCCTATGAGCACGTGGTTCCACGTAAGCAAGTGGTTCCCCCGTGTGAGCATGTGTTCCCCCGTGGGCACAGTGTTCCCCATCAGCACGTGGTTGCCCATGCGTTCAATAAAACCACCCGGTTATAAAACCGATGTTCACGAAAATTGCATTATTTTTTAACTGTGACGTCACGAGTTGGAACAACCCACTTTTTTCTAGGCTGGCTGCTGCCTCCTTGCGTATCAGTGGCGTCGCTAATTGGGCACGCTCGATTTGCGAATTCTTTGCAGGTCCAGCTAGTATTTGATAAAAGCATCAACATTTATTCAGCGAGGCGAATACCAAACAGTAAACACAGTATCAGGTATGGAGTCTAGACTAGGATTTTCCACACTTTCCACAAACCTTTCGTTTGGTAAAGATTATAAATTTATCTCTGATTGCACGCTTGTAGTCATTAAACGGCCGTATATTAATATTTATTGCATAAAGTATCCAAAACACAAAACTTGGCGAGGAAAGTGTGTAGCGAATATTTCTATATAATTACCTCGTCTATTTTCGAAAAGAACACATAAGTTGATATTATGTCAACAATTTAATGATTCCTTCAGCGAAGTTAGTATATGTAACACGATTTCATGGATAAATCTTCTCAATACCTTGCATATCTTATGAGGATCGGGCTGCAATACAGTATGGTGAATATCTGCGCGTGACATTTGTTGTGGTCTTAACCAAGTCAATTTCGACGGCGTCGAAACTATAGTGATTGTTCTAACATTAAAATTCCGCAGAATGCAAATTATAAGATAGATTGAAAATTTGTGAAGGTCATATGCTGTCATGGCAATTTCCAGAGTAACACTCCAATTAGCAAAGACCCGTATGAGGCCGAGATTTTAGGCATTTTTAACTATTAAACTCACTTGCCATAGAATTTATGATTCGACGTCATAGCTAGAACATGGCGAACATGCCTTGAAATTAGAAATCGGCTGTAATTTTCGCCCCTAATAAGATTTGAAGGCCTTTTAAAGACGAGTGGAATTGGCAAAGTTAATGATAACAGCCGAACAAGTTCCCTAGCCACAGTTGAACCGATGAGGCGGGTTGCACCATCAGGAAGGGCATCTTGCGCGATAATAATCCGACCGCCAATGCGATTTGACCTGCTGTGACCAACTGGCCACACACGTATAAAAGCGATGAAAGTCGAATTGAGTTATACTGTATGATGAAGGTCTCGAGTAGCAGATCAGGCGGAGGTCTCGAAGCAAAAAATGAATATGTGTAAAGATGTAGAAAGAAAGTAACCAATAGACACATACACAGACGCGTGCAGTTAAGTACACACAACGAACTGTTAGGTGTCCCCAAGGTCAAATCAACATGGCGATCACAATACGAAGCCTCAGCACCAATCGCAGAAAACCTTAACCCTAAAGAGTTCAACCTTAGGTAACGCCGAAGCCAGCAATTCAATAATAAAGTAGTAACGGACACGATACATTGATTTACAGACTATTGTTTTCTCACGGTAGGTGTTACAGAAGCCAACTAATTTACGCGTTTGCGCATAATAATCAAGGCTTAACAAGTTGCCGAAGAGGACCAAAAGCTGTCAGTTAGCAGATTAGCAAAGCACACAAAGATAGCCACCAATAACTGTTGTCAACACCACCAGTAATTCCTTATCAGACAAGACGCCATTGCTGAAAACTGTAACAAGCATTAATTCCGCAACAACCTCGCGTTTTTCGTGTGATGCTTTTAATAAAAAACCTTGTTGGTCATGTAATAAAACATTAACTGATGGGATGATCATTAATCCAAACATTTGTATCATATCGAAACATATTAATCATACAAGCACGTAGTTGAGTTGATAGAAGAAGTAGTGGCCTCATGAATCCGTTTGAAAGATAACCAAACCCTTCAACTCCTATCTGTGATGACGCGGCACCGGTGACAGGTTAAAGAGATCCAACAGGGGCGTGATGGATGGTAGACATGTGTAGATATAGCGTATACGTATATTTTCATTAACCGTCACACTCCCTTGTCATGATGTCAATTGTAACTTATAACCCTCCCAGAAGGCAGTCGCATCGGGATCAGTACCCTAACTATGGGACCAACCCACCCGGTACCGGCTTGGGGCTACGGGTTTGTGTCAAATTTATTATTTTCCGGTGGTACTCAGCGAGTACGTGTAGTTTGCAGATAGAGTTCGTTGCCATGCTATGCTTCATTGTTTTGACGGCAAGGTAATTACGAAAAGCGATAATCAGGCACTTTTAGCTCGATGTGATACGGCTTCGAAAGTCCAGGTCCGCTGATTGTTTTATTGCTCACTCTCACACGTTCGGACAAACGATTACACCAGAACCATCGACACTATGGTAAGAACGCCTACAAGATAGGCCCTACCAGGTAGGGATATTCTACTCAGATGCTTTCATCAGAAAAAGCATTACAACACGCAACTGCTTTTTCAGAAAAAAAAATATATCGAAATTTCTTTGAAAGCCTCTTAAAATAATCCACAGCCCACCGTGAGCTCTTACAGTACGGCTGCAAATTGGCAGATAACTTCATATCCAATTTCATCGACCGTGTCAAGTAGAAATAAAATCCACGTTAGGTGTCGTCACGGGCAAGTTATGATAAGATAAGTCAAAATCTTTGCAGCCACCTCTCCTCTCACGCGAATTCCCCAAAATATCAAAACTCAAAAGTAGGAAACAGCAAATAATACCCAAGCGGTGAAGCATTCTGTAGTACCTCGCATTGATTCGGGTCGCTTAGTACGCCGCAGTGTCCAAAAATATACTTAAAGCATCATTAACTATTTGAGGAAAATATGAAGCGACAATCCAACGCACACACGCGAAACGGAAATCTCTGTCAATGCGGATCGCATAGTACCGGATGAGATCTTAAAAACAATGATGACGTAGTCGTAACTTGAGTCTTAATTTGAAATCTGTCCTCTATCACAGTACATGAAATTGCATTGATGATTATTTACAAGTAGATTGGGCTACTTTCTGCACCCTTTCACACAATTCTACAAAGAAAACAAGTTTTGTAATTAAAAGCAGTTGGGCTGTCTATGAGTTGGGAGTCTTGGGACCAGACTTTGGCGTATGGTTTTTGAAACATAAGTTCTGCCTAGATTCTAGTATAGGCTGGTATAGATTTTCACAACCAGAATAGAGCTTTCTCAAAGGCAAAAGAACGGGTTATACACTACCCCGGTGCAGAAACGAAACCAGCATTTGGCTGCCATAATGACAAAAGTACTGCCTAGGCCCCTTGGCACTCGCCTGTTGAGTGTAGTCGGGGTCTATTTACATACATATACATACAAAATATCGCCTATAGTTCATCAATGCCCCTGCATCCACTGCCAATGCCCACTTAGCCTTTTTTTTAGCCTTTTTTTTTACTTACTGTAAGTAATATAGCGTGGTGGTAGGCGCATTGTTGTGCTTACTTACCGGGAGTTTACTTTACAACAGTAGGGACGTCAATAAAAATTAATCACCAACGTAAATCAACCTCCCACATTACCTTAGCAATTTGCGGCTATCAAAGTAGGTGTCTTATACAACAATTTAATACGCTGCAGTCCGCTAATACCCCTTTTAAAGGTAGTTTCGCATGGAAGATTTGTTTGCTTAAAAGTTTCCTCTAGTTAATCTCATCCGTTCGTGAAAATAACAGTTCAAAGGTAAGCTATCCTAGCTTCTAACAATCTCAATCGTTTAGGTCATCTCGCTATCTAAACTGTTGAAGGCAAACAATATTTACACCCTAATAGACAAACGTTTTCTTTTTCTGTCTTTACAACTAATGCTATTGCGGTCACTAAAATATATAAACAGTGTATATTTAGCCTAAATCGCACAACAATAACGAGCCTGAGAGGGCTTTTGGTAAATAATATTCGGAGAATTCCTCAGACCCACATGAAGTAATTGTTCCCTCCATATTTCGTACCGCCATACAAAAGTGATAAATTTTTTGAAGTTTGCGCAATAAAGCGGGCCACGATCAAACAGTGAGTTAAATGATCCGTTTACAAACCTCAATGACGTAACATGATGATTGACGCAACGGAATCAGCAGATTTCACTGACCAGTACCGACATGGGAAAACACGGCACACCGTCAACCACTCATCGACGAAGTCAACACAGAAATGAGCTCGGATACAGTTACCCGTATTTACAGTCCGCACCTTAGGGAGCGACAGTGCTTCATTTGCGCCAATGCCATTACTTTGTACCAATACTACGATATGTCGAGAGAAGTCGCGGATAGCGTAGCAGTTGTAGTGTCTTTGGTCCGCACGAGGTCGGTTTATTCCAGCTTCCGTGCCGGCACAGTATTTGCACTTGCCAGACAGCGCCCCGACGACTATGTCAATAGATTTCACAGGGAGGGCTTGAAACCCTAGTTCAATCCAAGATATGTACTGTGCTATTTGAATTACCGGTTACTACATCACCAAATCATCATCAAAATTCCTCTGTTCACGTCAGGTCCAGAAAAACAAGCTCTCATTAATCTGACAGCGATCCACAAACATTGCTACTCTTTCCACGTCAATTCTCAATCCTATACTATATTTATTGTTTTGACTACTACTGTTCAGTGATTACTAAGATCATGATTCACTGCACACTAAGGTAAACCTAACATACAAACACCAGGATTATAGGCAAAGCAATGTGCCATCGTCGCAAGATTCTTGTTTTCAGACCTAATAAAGTCAGTAATTGCTTTGATGATAAAAGGAACGTAATTGAAAAACACAATATTCATCAAACGTTTTCAACTGACGTAACAACGAAACCTTGTACTGTACTGTATCCGTAACGAAAGCCCTTCCGTTGCTGACTATCTAGTATCTATAACCTGTAAGTTTCGGGTCAAATGCAAGTTTACATATCGGTTCTTTTCTGCTAAAAAAATATAGCATAATTTTCGCATGAGAACGAGGAAGGTCATATTCTATATGTATCAAGTTTCCAACTGAATTTTCTGGTAAGCCTTAACAATGTTCACACGTCAATCGGCTCGTTTACTGGGAACTAACCACAAGTGCTCACAGTAGGTAAGCTACTCTACACCGCAACGCAGGCATTGTTGAGGCAAGTTATGCCTTGGCCTGGTTCTAGCAGCTTGTTAGACCGCGTTTATTTTATACCCTGATAACACTCGTTCGCAACGGGCACAGCGGGGTAGCGTTACGTCATAATAACTGTTCCTTTTAAATGTGTCCCGTATTTGCGCTGGCTTGGTACACGTGCGTATCAAGCCAGTGTGGTGAGCTTTAACGATAGAATAATGGGCGTACTAGCCGTTACATAATATAGGCCTACAACCAAGCCAGACGCTCTATTGAGCACCATTTACTAGCAATCGTTTATTGTACTCTCATGGCGTTACACTTGTTATACGAACAATGTATTATATGTATGTACAGGTCAGAGACAGTGGCTATACTGCGCATAGGCTAAATTTAGGCAGTTGGCGAAGAAGGGCATTTGGCTTAAAACCAGTGCAAAAATCAAGATGCATATCACAAACAGGAAGCAAGACCGGAAGTCAGGTCACACAAATTGCAAACAGATGATACGCTTTCTTAAATGGCCCGTTAATGTTGCTCACCCCATATCACAACGTCGAACGGGTAGTCAGTCGTTCAACGCGTGACGTCATTATCAAATTCCACACCACGTTTTATGATCAGTAAAGGCGTGACAACTATCATAAATTATCGTTTTTTGTTGGTTTAATAAAGAATGCGATATACAAAGGGTGTTTTGAACCACAGCTATTTCCGATTAATGTGCCCTTAAAGAATGCTACATCTCGTTTGGGTCAACTTGATCTCGTCAATGAATTCTTGTCATCCGATCACGAACGTTGTCAAAGTTATATAGCTTTTGGCGACCTTAATAGCGTAACAGCAAACACATGATGTCACTAGCGTGCGTTTAAAATAGTTGTGATTCGGTGCTTGCTTTTTGTGCGTGCCACTAAACGACGGACCAAGAGGACTTAGCAATACTAAACGGCGGACTACAAAAATTGTGGGAGAGTCGCCCGAACTTTGTTACGGTTAAGTTCGTTTCTTCCATCGCTCACTCCGCGTTAATACACTAATATCTCATAATTAACCGAGACATAACCTTATCAATAACTCCTCTGATATAGGTATACGAGGTCCGCAACTCAGCGTCTACCGTTTAGTATCGGTGATTCCGCATCTGCGGTACGTCTAGTCCGCTGTTTGACCCCTCTATTCGCTAACTAGCCTCTCTGTAGGTTGTATCAGCCTGTCAATCAAAATAGTAGCTGAATAAGAATAATGGTTTATTTTGCTGCAGCCGTTGGAATGTAAATCGTTTCGGAAAGAATCAACGCGGGCGGCTGTAATTAGCAACTACATCATCTTTCCCTACCTCACGTTTCCTCTAATTATCAATCAATATTTCAACTGGAATACATCGTCTGCAGGCCTTCCTTCGCGATCAATCAACTATATACTTGACTGATTGCTTTCCGTTTGTAAACAGAAAAAAACGTTCGATTAAATCCGTGGCATACAAAGTACTTTGCTGTCGATGGCACGGCGTGATTGGTTGCATAAGCGAAAGTACAATAACCCAACCACGCATAGAATGCAATTTAAATCTGGGTACATGATATATATAATATGTGAACTAGGGAAGATTCACCACAGAGCCTTGGTTTATTAAGAATTAAAACATTGTCTAGCTTTCGGAGCTTCTATATATAAGCTGAGAATGGATCCCATTCGCAGGTGCAGCCATTGATCTACAGTACAATCTATACAGAGCTTCACACTGAAATTTTAAACAAATATCGTACACCATTATCAAGGAGTCCGGACGCAAATGACCGGAAAAAGTCACGAGATGTTGAATCCCTCACATATTTATAAGTTTAAAAAGGCCAGACGGTCACCGAAGAGCATTTCTCTAAAAGGCGAGTACGATCACTTATGCTTGAGGCATGCTGAATCAATTTACCATAACTGAGCATTTTCCTACTCACCAAAACTGACTTTAAGGTATGCTTCAGTAGCCACTCTTCTATGTCCGTTCGAAGCTTCACAGCGATATCGCGCCGAATCGGAGGTGAAAAGATCTTGAATTTGAAATCTTGAGGTACCGTCTTTCTGCCGGATTGAATAGCGTGGATCGCTGCTGAGATCGATGACTTTATTCGATTTATACCTGAAAAATGTAAAAACATTTACAAGTTGGTTTAACAATATAGTCTTGAGTAAGCGTCTGTTCTGCGGGCCCTTATCATCACCTGGCCTTCACTGCACGATGCTTACGGCAGCGATTCTTGAAATATCGCGCATGTGTTGAGCGCATGTTTGCGCTCGAGGCTCAGAATGTATCTTACCGATCCTACCTAAGTGCCTACAACAGCCCAATCGACTAACCCGTGATTACGACCCGCGTAAACGCTCCACGCCTATTAATTGTAAATGAGCAGGAGGTTCCTACAGATGAAAAGAAATCATTGTTCTATTTAATCAACTGTAAACAGTGGATTTTCACTCACAAATCTTTCTGATAGTTTTAGGAGCGCATTCGTCCAGTATGCTGCTGACAGACGCTAAATTCTACTCCGCGAGCGAAATAAGGTCGTGCGTGATAAGATGACAATTTCTGTCCACGAAAAATTCAAACGCAGCTGATGATATTTTCATTGCGCCACAAAACGCATCAAAGTGTGTGTACAATGTGAAAAAGCAAACTTGCCGTCAAGGAAGGATCAACAGTATCGTTGAAACTGTAGACAGCCTTCAACACGCAACTGAAGGAGGATTACACCAAACACAAATTTAGACAATCCGTCTCTGTATACGCGTACACAAGACAGTCACACCTTAGAAAAAACTCGATCCGTAATCGATTGTATAGCTGTGTCAGTACAACACAATTTAATGCATGTCGCTTCAGTCACCAACGCCACAGGAATTCCTAGTAATAGTTCACATTACGTATATTCAGAGATAATCATGTGCCAACCTCAAACTTTTAAGCACGCCCTTTTACCCTTAACAACAAACCCGTATCTGTTCGCTGCATTTTCCACACACAACAACAACTGAATTCGATGCAATGCGACAACTTGTTCACTCAACAAAGCATGGAGACCACCAATGTGGGTTGAGGGATTCTCTGTTAACCTAAGGGGTCTGATTAGAATAATACCTGTTGTTGCAAAAGTTAACATAACAATGAGATTTACGGGTGTTAAGAGTGACAAATGATACTGCGCATGGGACACCGCCTAGATACTTGGTGAATAAAGATATTTGCTTTGAAAGAATCTGACTCCTTTGTCAAAGACTGTGAATGTGCGAAATGATGATGTGCATAGTCTAAAATTGCTGCCTCCCATAAACCATTCTAACCGTGGAAAGCCACAAATAAGCTACAAAACTCGCTAATACTAACACAGGATTAAGTATTGCCCAGTCAATCCTGCATTCTCTACATAACTAAGCAAAACCATGTCCACAGTTTGGATTGATACTACATGACTCAACGTGTACAGCGACTCTGCGTCTGCTACGCATGGGATGCAGCAGGGGCGCTACAGCGGTTGGTGAATTGGTGATGCGCATGTGACCTGGCATTGTATTTTCTGCGCACGGCCATTCTGCCACAACACTCCCATTTAGCATACCCCGGCTTCACGCCAGGACCGTTAGCGACAGTGGACACCTGCGCCGAGAAGATCGGGATTCAGGTCATTTTAGTCTTTCGGCAAGCAGTGACTGCCCTGACTTCTACTCCGAAGAAAGCCATACGAAAGCAGAACGTTAAGGTCATTGTGGTGTCAACATATCATTGAATAATTAGATAAGATTTAGATTATTGAAATCGACCGTAACATGCACGCAAGTAAACCCTACCCTTATAGAAAAACATTACAGCATTTCCCCTTTTAACCACCACGTAACGACTTACTCACCAGGTAAACTTCAAGTTGTCAGTCGGGTATCCGTCAACTTTGCATTTGAACTGCGCTTTATCGCCGGAGCTGAGACTTTGGTTTTGCATCGCTGACACAATTCGCAGATAATAGCCTGCAATGACGTCAGCATGAGTATATAATCATAGAAATTAACGAAATGATGAAAGAAGGGTCGGCCTAACAGACATAGCATAGGCGGGATATCTAAAAAATTTCAACCGCTCAGCAGTGAAGCTTCCGTATTTTGTGAAGGCATTATCCGTCGTCAAATACCCCCAAAACCTTCACTTGGATGGCACGGTCGGGTCACGTATGTTATTACAGCTTTCAAATGCGTGCTGATCTCAAGAAAATCAAACTGAACGACGCTGATTTATAGCTCGGGCTTTGAATTCACTCTTTTGTGAATAGTCGGATTTATCAATGACTTCTTGTTCCGGTTCATTGAACCTGACGAAAGGTGATTCAGCAGATTAGAGTCAGATTGGCAGGATGATGTGCGGAATAAATTTTCAAACACTAAATAAGGGGAGTCTTATGAGCAATGCGCTGTTCACACAACCATTTGTCCGCACCGCACTCTTGCATTTGTTCCCTTAAATAGTTAACCCATTGTGATAAGTTTGGGTGAAAAAGCATGCGCGCGATTATCTGAATTATCCAAGTACATCGTTCCCAGATCTACTTTTACTGATGCTGTTTACATTGCGTAAACCAAACTTAGGTTGCATCACGTGACTATTGCAAACCCCAGGGATGGGCGTTTCGAATCGAATATTCGGATCGGATATTGACTGATTTTATCTGATCCGATTCGCTAGGTATCCGATATCAGGTGATTGGAATCATCCCGTTATACGAACTAAACCTTGATTCGATTCGGATGCAAATTTATTTTAGCCGAATATTTGCGCAAAGCTTATTTGACTACTTTTTGACTAGGCACGGCTGAAATTTTGCCGCATACGCGTTAGTACTATGATGCAGGAGGTCAATTTCTACTGACCAATGGCTAAATCTCTTGCAACAAGGTGATGATGAGCTGAAGTGTTAGTCTACCGTAGGCATTTGTGACATCGCTGCACGCCATAAACGAGCTGGGTTTATGTTGATAATTGTGATGAAGTATTCGATTCCGATTCATGCGGAAATTTATCCGGATAGGCAATTATTCGATGCGAATACGTAAAAGTACTACTCATTATTCGATTCGATCCAAAAAACATCCGAATCGTATTCGAACATGAAAATATTCGAAAACGCTTATCTCACTGACGACACCAATGTTCCATAACAGGTGGAGTTTAGAATCAAAGAGCACCAGGAATATGGGTTACTTGGTGACGAATGACTTGTACATAACTCGTGCGTGACATGGTTTTATTATTTGCTGGAAAAGGTCATAGATGCACTCGTAATTATTTTGATTCGCTTTGGAGAATATAGAAAACGTTATGGCGTCGCTTTTTCATCTTAGACAGTAATCCGCAAAACGTTCAATCGTTTTGTTGATTTAAGATTATGACTTATACAGTTGCATACGAAGCCATGGAGGAGTTGTTTTACTAACGGGTATGTCAATATGACAACTTTTCTCATAAAAAAAAGACAACGACTTCATGCCTCATGCCTTCGTGTGCCGTAACAGAGTGGATGTTATGATTTGAAAACTATAAACATCAGGATGAATAGCCCCAACAAAAGATCACTCCTGGAATTCGCAGGGACAGGTGCCAGCTCAGTGTTTTCAATCAATGAAGGTTTTGAAATCCCTGGTGTCAATATGGTTAGCAAGGATGAGACTTATAGAGGCGATGTAGAGCGTAAATCACTGGTTAGGAATGACAAATAAGTACAACATGCTCATCGGCTCCTACCCGTTGCTGCTATACGGGGTGGACTGGACACAGCATTTTTTAGTGGTATTTTGAATGGAACGTACCTTCATCTGAGTCTCGCCTTCTTCCCGGGTTCGGTCCACTATAAAATTAAATATCATCATATTTACATAAGCTTGTGCAAACAAATAAGCACAACCAAAATTTTGACTGATGTTTCAGCTCGCATTAAACTAATACGCCAGCAAGTCATGCATATTTTGGAAACACACCATTTATCAGAATTACAGATCATGCAAGAGTACAAAAGTGTCAATTCACTGCCCATAATCATAACAAAATACACATGTTTTGTCAGATGCCACGCGCACACGGATTTTAAGCCCCAATATGATGACGTAATAGTAACACCAACCGATAGAGGGCGCAATGAGTTCCATCGATCAGTAAAATTCATGGAAATAACGACTGGTATATTACTAAGGGTCGACAATGAAATTTCACTGAGGTAATTATATATATATATATACAAGTATACCTGACAAACAGTAGAGCATGTCAAAACAGAAAATAAATACACCATGTATTTCCGCACCACCAATCTACTAAATATCAAATATGTCTCTTACAGAGCCGCAGATATATTTGTTACAATAGAAACACCTAACGAAAAAGGAAAGCACCCAGGATGTGGGCTTATGAGTTGGCGATTCATCCAACCACGATGAATGCGTGCATCCAATTGATAACTTCTAACAGAACTAGTCACCATCACAGTTTCAACACTAATATAATCCCAAATATGAAATGAAAATATTATTCTAACGTGACTTTTCAGTGAAATGTACCATTCAAGTTTCAACAAGCCTTCATTAAAACAACCTACGAAGGGATATGTCATACAACGGTATAAAGTCATACAGACAATATCCCTGTGGTCTTGTAAAGTAAGTAAACTAGCATTTTTCCACCTTAGTAACGAGAAGACATCTTGATGAAAGCAAGCACATTCCCCATATCAAAGCATGTCGTCGCCTTTTACTTTCCCAATCATACCAAACATTTATAGACATGGAGAGTTACCACAGTTTTAATATGAAGGATGGTGCACGAAGGAGCCGGAACCCAGAAAGCTTGTAATCTAAGTTTCCAATAAATTTGGCTGGACGTTTGAACTGTGGTGACTATAATATCTATTGACGCGATCGTCCGCCATCGGCGATAAGCTAGACAAAAATTTATAGAATCTATATTGTTCACCTGTCAGCGAAGTTGATTCCAGAAAGCGCATTTATTGAGGGTACTTCGATAGCTTCTTGCAATATCGATGAATATGCAGTAGCTGTAAAAGAATGACGTCATATAAACACAAATTGGTAACAGACCATAAGTTTGGTGCAACCCACGTCAACAATGGTGTGTATTGTGTATGGTCACCTTGCCAACAGATTTTCGATATCATTGGAAGTATCATAGATACAGAATTCCGAGAGGAGATTCACCACAGATTTAACGCCTTCAGGTGCAGATAAAGAATACAGACTTACACAGTGTCACAGTGTAATGTCCTATAGTCAAATTTTTCAAATTCAAAGCATTTAAAGCCCCGTTACTCATCTGGAGACACTGTGACGTCTGGTGACAGTCTCTATTCTGTCTGTGCTCTAGTCATCGGCATCAATGGCTCTAATCGGCTTCTGCAGACCGGCAGCATTTCATGCACACAGATACTCAGATAAATTTCATCGGTAAGACTCACATCTCTTTAACAGCAAAGAAATATCAAGAGTGCACGAAACGTATTTATCTGACAACAGCATCATGCCGTCAACTCGTCACGACGGCGACATAACACACAGTTTTACAAACAGTCTTGATAAAATTCACGACATTCTTAACTCGCGTCAGCTGTCACAGCAGTATCTCTACATTTCAGTGATAAAATGTCAGACATTTTACGAGAAGGTTCCAAACATCAACCACATTTATCAATAGCGATCTTTGCTGTCAAAATATCTAACGAACGGCCTAAATTTGGCAAGATCGCAACACAGAATCTTGTACACAGGCAACTTGTGAACGTGTTTTAATTTTAAAGCATTGCACTCCGGTTTCCTCAGCGGCACCGCAACGCCACGAACTCAACCTAGACACACTCCAGAAAAGCACATATCTGCACGACATAAGGATACTGCTATAGCGATTTTTGAATGGTTGTTTATATACAATTTGTATGCGTATAGAATCCGCTTCCTGTTGATTTAAATTTGGCTACTGGGAACATGAGAGTATGTTTACTTGTATTATAAACGAAAATGAGGCGTTTCTTGATAACCTCTCTCTTCAAACACATGCAACAATGCTTAAGTCTACAACACATTGCAATCAACAAACTAGATGATGATTTTCCTGTCTGTTTAACACAGATTCCCTTCCATCATCATTGTCAAGTAATTATATGTCATCTGGCGTTAATGAGACCACTGTTTACATATATGACACGTAACTTCCTTGCGGAGCTGTGGTCTAATTTAGTGAAAACTGAATCCTAACCAACATCAAGTAAGGTCAATGCTGTGATTACTTGACTGTGTCCAATATAAAGCTTTTAGCTTTTGATGTACAGTATTAGCAGGATGAGCAGAACTTGAAATAAGCCAAACGGCAGCAGTGGCCACGAAGCAATAACTATTGTGCGACTGCTCTGACGTCTAGTCCGACGAAACGAAAGCCAAATGAAAGAAGAAGGGGCTGTAGCGTATTAACCCGCGCATGTATACTGTACAAGCAGCAATGCATTGATTTGTAAGAAATTATTACCGGCTAGAGGGCACAGTAGGAACTTCAGTATATCTTTTCGCATTGTTCGTGTATGACCGTACACGAACCCTTACATTTTCGCACAATGCTAAACATTCACACCTGCGTCAAGGAGTGCTAACTAATGATTATAATCTACTGCTATCGCCTCGAAGCGATGCATTAGTGATTAGTCAGTCAAAAAATAAGCTTTAGCGAATTTGTTGCTGAAGATGGGTGATAGGTTATAGTGATGAAGAGAGGCAGAATCGTGTGTGGAGTCTTGCTTAGGGATACTGCTTGCCATAATGACGTGCGGGGCTTTCGCGGGCATTTCGTGGCGCGGCGCAAACTGTCCAACAATGGGCGGGTCATAATGACTACTCCATATGAGAAAATTTCGCAAATTCAACTAGGAACCTCGGGGCGAGGATGCGATCTTTTTTCCATCCCGGTGTTGACTATAGTGCCATATTCCATCCCTGTTGTGACGTAAACAGCGTACAGATCAGTTACCTTTCCGATTTTCCTAATCATTTTGTGTTGTAAATGTGATGATCGCATCGACACATGTAATGAGCAACTAGAACAGATGACGACAAAAGTCCGACGCGAATCCAGTGGAAAGCAGTTGTGTAAACATCAAAGGCAATCTCGTTTGTCTTCGTGTCACGAGGGGAAATTTCAAGCAAGCTTGGATTGTGCCAATACCCGTTACATCTCTACCGAGTCCACGGTGTAACTATGACTCAACTCTTAAGAAATCCTTGTTGAAAGACTAGTAATACGTAATATATTCCCCTCGATCTTGTCTTGTAGGTACAAATCCACTTGAAATTTGTTGTTACTACGGATTAAGGTAGAAATTCTACTTCATGGCGTCGTCGATACGTTTTATCTCGTCATACACGTTCAACCCGTCTCAAAAACGGATCACCGACTATCGTTGAATGCTGTTTCTACTATTAGATACGTCCAGTGTGTTTTTATGGCGGTGCTAATGTCTGGATTCGAGTCGAAAAAAATAAATGAATCCGTGTAACTAAATCCTTACAAGTCTGGTGTGAAATGGTCAACCAAACTATTCATCAGCTCTTAAGGCCCCTCGAAATCACTCATCCGATGGTTGGAAGAATAGTTTTCTGGAACAGAACAGGCGACCACAATGCTTGCCACTTGCGAACAATTCCATTCCCACATGAATCAAACTTAATGCCTTCCTTTTATTGTATTATAGTGTATGGTACTTGAATCCTTTGGGTTCGATATCCTATACAACTCAGAGAGGTCAAATCGCACAATCTGTATAGAGCTGGTGGCTCCGGGCGCAGGTTGATGGTTCAATCAACAATCGCATCCACCCAAAGATGGTGAAGTAACTACATAACAGGTACATAACAGGTTTTCTTCCGACATCCTAGAACTACGGCAGACGGATTGATCAGGTCTCGAATTCGAGAACGCCGTATAAGACAAAAACTGGTGGAATGGAAAGTGACGCAGCACAGTTCATCTAAAAAAATCCCCCAAGTCTTGAACGATATCTATGTTTTTAATTATGTAGTATTTAAGTGTCACTAGTACTAGTGGGCCATAGTGGCACCGACCGCCCTAAGGTTTTTTTGCGCCACGGTCAAAGGATACATGCTCTACAGGCTTCTAGTACACGTGCCAACAAAGTCTATTACGTAATGACAAAGGATTGGCCGAGTGAACGATAAGTTGCAAGTATTCTATCAGTAGACTGACATTTGACAATCATTGCAACCGTTACGCATGATTATTTGGATTGTATCAGCGCAATTGTGCTGCATTTTGCCTGCATACATGGCACAATGCTATACAAACGCAAGAGCAGGCGTCTAATCATCCGTGTCCATCGTATTGCTTACATACGGTAATTACACGCACAGCGTGACAATTGGCGACTGATTTACTGCAAGAATTCACCTCAATTTGATGAAACCTTAGTATTGTATCAAACAACGTTTTTTCTCAGCGAAACCGAATCTTCCACATTTAAAATCACGTGAAACAACATCGACATTGCATCCGCAAATTAACTCAAGTCAAAACAACATAGTAGTAAGCTACAAATGCGCTTGGTAATTTGTGTTGCGTCCACTTAATGAAGGCTTGGCCCGGTGTAAATACTACTAGCCAATGTCTTAATTCATGAAAATTAGCCATACCAAATCGTGAAGGCACGAAATAAATAAAAATGAGACAGCGTAGATGTATAGACTATTAAATTGAAAAACCGCCGCGTTACATGCATCATGCGATGCTTTTTGGCGGCAGGTCATGTTATAAGGTCGCAATTCACACACCTAGTAGTAAAAATATCATCAAATATCTATATTTTATATGCAAGATATCTATCTTCCCTGTAATTCCAAAGATTCTCAAACGCTACGCACAGCTTGCAAATTTTCGACATACTAGGTCCTCCACCTTTCAGGAAATGAAGTCGCACGGCGCCCGCTGTAGTGGCTCCAACGAATAACAAAAACCTATCGAGCGGAATAGTTACCATGTCTGCATCCGCGCGCGTAGCCTGCAAGCAATCAATGGAATCCTCCTCGTGACGTCAAAATTCCAAGAAGGAACGCGATTGTTATGCTATTGTTACATCAGAGACTGTGGTAATGGTATTACTCTCCCTTTTATATCGGATAAACATGGGTTGCGGTCGTGGTCCTGCCGCGAATTCCGCAGACTGCTGCATGCCCCCCATCTTGCGCAATGGTGCTTTCTTATTTAGTATTTACCCGTGGGAAGCATTTTACAGACGAATTTTCTATGTCCTATTCATCATCAAGATATGCGTTACACTATATCCCTTTCAGAAATTTCCGGTAAGAATAAACTCAACTTGATGCGTCTATATCCCGTAGAGGAGCCTCACGAGAGTGATCATTTTTCTTTGCCCAAACAGACACTTAATGAAAAGTCTTCACGAGAGAGATCTATTACCATCATGTCGTTGGCGATGACCCGAATCTTAAGAGTCACGTCAGGCAGACAACTGCAGCCGAGGTTGCTTCATTTGAACTAGTTAGTGGAAATTGAACTTTATTTAAACCGTGATGTTGCTGATACCATGAGAAAATATTCTTCAAGGTGCTTACTACGCACTTTTTTTAAAAGATTATATTGGCGGTCACTACCACAAAATTGGACAATTAACAGTGTCGGGGTCACTAGCAGTAAAGATAATCCTTATTCATATTGATTTAGGTTTGCATCGCAGAGAAAACATGCGTCAAGACTTTGTTTACTGCGTCTTACATTGCCAAACTATGCGCAGTCGAGATAGTCCACAGTACATAGCAAACAAAACTGATTACGTGTTTAACAAATCCTATTGTTAACTTGGATCCGCATGTTTAGCGCATGAGATTGCCTCAACTTTTAAACCTGTCAGAATCCGTGCTGGTAGTAACTGACCTGAACAACCAGTTGATGTAATGCTCTTGAAAAATCGGGGGAGCCTTATTAAAGTCGTCTTTTCAGAATAACTTAGCAATCCATCGAAAGCAAACGTTAATTGGACAAAGGTGCTTTAGCTGTGACATTATCTCCTGTGCGATCAAGTTAGCACACAACATCTCTTCAAAAGAGCGTCGAGTGTTCCTTTCAACCGTGGTAACCTAATGTTAACGGGTACTCGGAGAATCTACAATAATGGGAGACCACTCCAAAATTGTTTGCATGGAACAATACCCAAAAAATCTTCTTATTCTAAACGGAGCTCTTCGTGAAATGGTCTTGCCTTTCGCATATTACGTTACTCAAGGCGGCGAAGCTTAATTTGTGGAGGAGCTTTGTGTCCTCGAGTCTTTTGTGCCAGTTACCATACCCGCAAGGTAGCCAGTAGGAAATTTCGAATTCGACCCAAACTCACTCATTTCCCGTACCAGGCCGGGTGGTTTCAAGTTCTGGGCGAGTTTGAGTATGGGTCCTAAAACTCCTAATGCAACACTCTAATATCCACAGATTGATTCAGTTAGAGACAAATTACATTCCACAAGTTCTAAAATTATGCCAGACCTCAAACAATATTCGACCCGGTCATCTGTCAAAACCGACGACCCCGCTTCTGGTTCGTTTTCGCTCAATTTCTCGTTGCAAGTTGTTAATTATTCTGAGAGCTCAGTATTTTGATGGATAACACACAAATGGATGCACCATATCTGAATGTTATGGTTAAGATACTACTCCCGTATTATACATACACGCCACATTACGTTTTATGACAGGGGGATTCAGGCATACACTATGTGCCTATTCATCCTCGCTGCGTTGAATGTAAACTTCACATTTACAGTGAGTAATTAACCAAGAATATGTTAAGTGACAGTTTCTAACATCATTTTCAAAACCCACATCAGAGTCTAATATATAGATCGATCGTGGCAAACTCGCGTAATGGCTTCAACCTCCGCTCTTTCAGATTGGCTAGGTTGAAGCAAAATACTTCACATTTTATCAAAACTATCAAAACCATACGTCTTCAAACCGTATCTTTTGCATGTCCCACAACCCACGATACATCACTTTCCTAATACAAGACAACGCAGCATTGACGCCATGGAATTAGGTGAATGTACAATACGGGAGGTCGTACTTCACAATTACTCTACCCGTCTAGCCACCATATAAGAAGTTTGAGGTTTGCGCCACGCAGGCGAAATATTCATTGTATAGGAAATTTCGAATTTTCAAAATGTAGTATTATCTACAATTATAACGCTCCTACATTGTAATGATGGCAATTATGACAGGAAGTATGGAGAGGCATAGAAAAATGCCTCCGGTGATATCAAAGATTTTACAAAAACTGATGAAACATAATCAGCTAATGAATGACGAAGTTTGCGGTGAAATTTTCAATGATTCTAACAAATTTTAAATTCATATCTATCAATTTGAAAGAAATTACGAGATTAATTCCGCCCTGACATCCGATCTATATTGTCAAGCAAGGTAACTTCACGGCTTTGCGGTCAGACAGGCCATTGTATTTCATTGCATAGTCCAGCAGATATATAGGCCTACAGTTACATTACGTTACCTCATATGGTCACCTCATAAAATCCTACAAACCTAAGACGCACATGGCACATGCCATGCCACGTATGCTACATGGCACATGCCACATTGCACATGCCACGAATATTCTTTTATCGCCGAATAAGCGCCGATTTGTCAGCGACTCGCTCTATTACAATGGGCACTTGACAGGACGAGTGAATACACAAAACCGTATCGGTCTCATTAGAAAAGGGCGAGGTGCGGTTAATTCCATCTTAACCGCGATACGGCTTTTCAACGAAGCAACAGTGCATAAAGAAGAGCTATTATCTCTCGACTAATCAACAGAACCCCCGGACGGAGCACGTGTTCATTCTCTCTGACATAGAATTAACAAATTGATCACTAATAAGGAAGCGATCGAAATCGCATCCTACTCCGTTAATTCCCTTCTGCCAGTTCTACACACTAGGAAAGAATCACAAAAAAAAACGATACCCCACACACAACATGTGTTCAAAAGCTACATTATTAATTCAACTGGAATGTATGATGACCTTAACATGGTCCGATCGGTTGCCGATCGCTAAATCAATGGTGCACCATATGTTCAAAAAATGCTGAGCATCTATAATCCAACGGAGTTGAGCTTTAGAGATATTCTAATACCACAGGTTTTATGATATTTCAAAATTTTCAAATTTTGACCTCGCTATAGTTTGGATAAATCCGCTTAAAAATAACCACAGTTAAGAATGATGACAGCTTAAACAAACTATGATCTCGAATTAAGTATTCCTATTTACACATAACGTGTGAAAATACATCACGTCCATGTCTATAATTGCAGTGTTTTCATTCATTGTTGTGCCACGTAATTACCGGTAGCCTTTATTGCTAACCACACGAGCAGCACTTGAAACGGTGATAGAAATAACTTGACCCCAGAATTAACGCCACAGAATGCTATCCACAACCTACTTGACAGTTCATATCGCTAACTTTTTCTGGTATAGAACTCCGTTCAGTTATTTCTGTGACCTTTCGTGACCTTTTCTTGCCGTAGTTTAAATGCTTCCTGTCATTGATTTGCCATAAAGAAAGACCAAAGCGGAAAATGTAATGAATGGCTTTATCTCATTGTATTGTTTCACCTAACTAGTTCCCATGACTACAGAATTATGACACGTTGAATGAAATAAATTGGGGGACACATTGTATTCAGAAATCGGTGATCGATTTTCTTGACAAGTGGAAAATGGTTACCGCGCACCTGAACTTATACTCCATAATTTTGATTTCAAGGAATATATAAAAATGTAAACCGAAGTATCGATTTAATATGTTAAAGTTTTAGATGGCGAATTTACGTATCATTTGTTCATCTGAATCGGCTCCATACTGAATTGGTCACGCACAAGGCGATCTTAAGATTAAGATCGCCGTGGTCACGCACCTTATTAATACGTTGACAAATTCCATAGACGTACTAGATATTAATCAGGTAGTAACATGATTACGCATTTTCAAAACTGCCAATCAAGAATACATCTGTCGCAGGCACCAGAAGAAATGAAAGTATATAGGAAAGCGTAACGCAACAGCGCAAGTGTATAGCAGTGCGTGTTGCATACACACGTTTACAATAAATGTACGATGGCACATTAACAATGCAGGCCTTATTATGTCTACTTGCTAGAATCACTCAGACAACAGCTATCTATCAAACCGTCCCAGTTCGGGTCTCGGCGCAAGTGAAAGGCCCATTATGGTTGGTTAAACCTCTGAATGCATTTAGCTACGGTACATCTACGGATATACGGTCGCTACAGCGTTTCGGATATACAACATATATATAGAGCGATAGAGGCACTCTGGTTTCATTACAGTCTTATCGAAAAATCAACCTATCAATCGCCGTTAGGTCAATACACATGGAGTTCTATGAATGATTGCTATCCAACAGGCACTAAGCATAGGAGGTCTTTGCATGATCCCACAATATGTGATTAACTAGGCGGGGAAATAATGAAAATATCGTCTTAAATGCCCTAATCAAATGTTTGCTTCAGCCATCCGTAGGTAGAAGGGTCACAATGTGAAACGGATCATCGGTGGCTTAAACAAATTTGCTGACGACCTACACATCAAATACACCAAGATCAGTAAACCCACACCCACAGTATACAAGTGGCCTGATTAAATAGTAAAGTCGTAAATATCACGTATCGCGGTTGTAGTAGAAAGCCTTGGTAAACCTACAGTTATTAAAGATATTCAATGCCACAACTTCCATTACACCCACTGTGTAATTTTGCCGAGAATTTAATAACCCAGTGCCAGACGCATTAACATTGGGTATGTTTGTAACGGTTGCCCATCTTGTCTTTTCATGATTCCATACTGCATGAAATGAGTTTATTGTCAATATGACTCATTACAAATATGATGTCAGATTATCATTGGCAGACAGCATAGTCTACTTAGGACAGGCGTTACAGTTATGAAACGAAGAAGCTGTGACATGAAAATCTATATCTCTTGTGAATGAGTAATCGCCGAACTATGAACCGTTATGCGCGATAATTTAAGTACATTTAATGAACTTTTGCTACAAGCTACACAAGCTCCTATAGGCAGTTTCCTATAGGCAGTTTCGCTAATTCAAAGAAACGCAAGGGCGCGTAGAGCAACAACACTGAGTTCTTGTTGATTGCCAATCATGATGTAAGTCATTCGATTTCCATGTTGACGTAGGGGGTTAATTTGGCATGGTTTTGCGCACATAGCATCCAGACATTTTCCTGCACGACAACTTGTTGAGGTCAGGTCCAAATCATACCCAAACAATTTCAAGAAGTATAGCAGCAACTGAGTTTTCACTGATTGTCAATTATGCTGGGTCATTCAATTTCCTTGTTAACATAGCTGGGTGACTTCAGCGATTTTGGCTACATTGCATCCAGCCATTTCCCCCACGACTATAATATACTTGTTGATGTCAGGTTCAAATTCAAACCCGATCAATTGCATTAAGTACGTATGTCAATACTGCCAAGTCTAGTGTGAACCGGTGAAGACCGCCTAGTCTGCATCCGCAGCGTCACATGAGGTTGCATTAGCGGGTTTTGCGGAGATTCATTACTTTTCGTTAAAATTCCAGCGAGCATTGATTTCAACAGATCCGTGGGTTGGTTGGTTGACCCCAATTTTGTAAAGGATTATCGACTAAACTACTGATCATCGTCTATACTCTTCCAACCATGCTGGCATAATTTTTAGTTACTGGCTTAAAAATCCGCATGGCTCATAAAACCACAAATTACACGCTGGCAACGCTGCCGCACACGGGGGGATTACCTCAACTATCTCTCGCGCAGCCGGGGGGTTGTGCGCACTAGTCCATGCGGTTCGTGACTCGCGTCGTCGCGTCCACTGACCAACGGTGCACTACATTCGTGTAAAGTAATGACGTCATGTGTCATCTTTTTATCGCCTTGCCATACAAATTACGTTGTAAGACCGAATACTATCTGTCATAGCTCAAGCTCATTTTGGAATCTATTGATTTTGAAAAGTTTCACGCCGGAATTTCGTTAGGCCCCGTTTCGTAAACATTATCTCGACGGCAGCACTTCACTATCGGCAAGGTTGACTGGAAAGACTTTACACGATGAGGGGTGCTGTGTGAAGTCAAGCGCTGCTATGCTTCTGGTTCATTTAGCAAGATACAACAGCAAAAATGACTCATCGATCCAATTTCATGTCATACAAAAAGTTGGACGTAAATGTGTTAATATGGAGAACCTATGGAGAGCGAAAGAGTCAGACACGCAAAATACCCCTATTGACATTGACACTACCCATTCATCAGCTGATGTCAGCCGTCATTATTTATATAATATATAAGAACCTGACCCTAAACTGCGGGTTAGGCGAATAAGCCGTAAAAATAGTTTTACGATTTCCTGATTTTCTACATCTCGTGAGCATAATGACGAAACTCGCTTTCAACTGTCAACCAATCAGCGATTGCCAATCATCAACATCGCGTGTTCACTCCATTCCACCGGCGTCACACAAATTTTGATTGCATCTAATCATTCGTCAGTCACATCTGTACAATTCAACGTGCCTTTTCACGCATACGCACAGCATTAGCTCACGTTTGGGGACAAACCTTTCTAATAAACAAGCAAATTCGAATGGAATATAATCGGTACACGATCGGACATTGATTTTACGAGATCATCGAATTCACGGCACCCTCGTAAAGATGACACTAAACATATTAAATTTATTGAAAGCCCAATAAAACAAAACCCTCATATCACACTATGAGCAGGAAATTGATTCATTTTTCAGTTATATATATCAAAAACCTTACTCCACGGAATGTTACCCTCCTATGTCCAACTAATCAAAATTTCGGAAGCGTGGCGTGAATTCCTTAATTCGATTATATCTATTGCCAATTGAACTCAATTCACCTCCGTATCAGTAAACAATGCATTATTTCCACATCGAGTTAGATAGATACGGATTTGTTGTTGGTTAGCATACAAAACATTGCCTCATAGTCAAAACAGACCACCGGGTCAAAAGTGTATTGGTGTGTTATTTTTAAATGGAGCCACTATATGGGTTTGCATTATCTTTTGCAATGATCTTTGTTTACAATAAGGAGGTCGCATTCATTATGAGCAGTCTCAAAAGGTATGCTAGACTTTCTTCTGTATTCGAGTGGTAACCATTTAATGTGGAGAGCAATACTTGGCAAGATCACCTCGCATCGTTTCATTCGTAGTATTTGCGTGAAGGGGGGCGGCGCGGGAGTACATCGAATCACGCCAACAATTCCGCATCAACAACAACTCAACTAAGCAAATTCCTACAACAAAAGGCCATCTTTCTAGAACATTGTTGGTTGAAATTGGCCGAACGTGCTCCGATTCCGCCAAAAAATATCGCGTTTCAGTCGTCACTTGAAGGTCGCAGACTTACAGGCGAGGGATAGCATAACTGTTGAAGCTGTTCACGTTCTTTTGGGAAATTGACAAAATGCTAACAGCCCAACATACAGGATTTCGAAGCGATATACAAAATCGGAGTCACCCCTATTAGGTTAGTTAATCATGTGAGCGAGCATCAATCCTGTAAGCTTAAATTTCGGCGAGAACAACTATGAGCTGATGGGATGTAACTACCTTGAAGATAATTACCCTTTTAAACCGGCAACGATGAGTTGTGTTAATCTGATCAGAAGGGAAGGATCTAATTGAAAAAATTCAATGAAGCAAACCAAATCTAAACCTCACGTGATATGCGTTATTACTAGCTTTTTCCCAAATCCTAATGTTGCAAAAAGCAAGTTCAAAGGATGCCTAATAAAATCAAGCAAAGTATACCGACAGCCAACCTCAGAGAACTTTCAAATATATAGACGGAAAAGCATGGAAATTGGCGCTATGAAAGGCAAACATCAAGAGACTTAATCCCCGGTTGCAAAAAGCACTAAGTGATCTGTTGATGGAAATCAATGATGCTTCCAACAATAGGCCTAATAGATATGGAGGGGAAATTATTTTATGGCTGCAGATAGTATACATAATTGTCGAAGCATTATGTTAGTCATATTAACACGAAATGAACTTTTGATGGATATCCTCCTACGGGAAATTCCAGTTATCCTAGTCAACGGCTGGCGACGTGGGTTTGGGTTGTTTTGCGTTGAGCGGTTTGCGGTTGACGCGACGGTTATGTTCCATAGGATATCCGCATTCAAGCGTAGCCACAAGTCACCAATTATCCCGCAAATTAATACGTATTTACCAGTACATTTCACTCTTGCGGTTTGGTAACGCTTAACCCTACCCTACCGTCTAGCAACAAGCAACCAGCAAAACTTACAGTACCAGCGCCACATGGGTCTGCAGTTATTTGCATTGACCTGTTGTGGTTGACGGTTGTGTTCCAGAATTACTGTCATTCGAGCATAGCAACAAGTCGCCGTGTATCCCAGCAAATTAACACGCATTTCCCTGCCCAAGTGCCCATTACACCATTGCGGTTTGGTGATGCTTAACCCTACGCTACCAGCTTAACTTACAGTACAGTAGCTGGTAATTTTTCAAGAGGTATCAAGAGTATAATTTTCCAAAGTAAGCAAATTAACGGGTGGCCTCCTTTCGCGCACTAGAAATATTTTAGATAAGATATTGCTTATGCAGGAAAACTGTTAATTCAGATTTATCAATGTGCGCTGCTACCACATACAACTATAGATAATACACATGAATCATAGGTTTCTAATCACACTACAGCGTACACTAAAAAAGAAAATGAAATGAAACAAGTCACCAAGAATCCGAAGCTACAGTGTAAAAGAAAATGGTCACAGACAAAAGTCGCAGATGTCAAATGTCCTTATTTGCGTACGGGATTTCGGAGAACTGTCCATCACGAGGTGTGTATGGTTGAATGGAATTGAACCATACCATATCCAAGCTGTGTGGTCAGGTAGTCCATTGACCATACACAGATAGTTACTAACCATATTGAATTCGATTTCGACGCTTTGATGACGAGCTATGTTATCAGTAGAGGCGGGGATTTGACAGCGACCCATTTCGCATGAAGTTAACCAAAATATCCTGTTTCTTTTAGATGTCGTAACAGATATCATTGAAATGAGATAATCCAGTAGGGATGATACAGCAAATGTTCAATACCTATACCGATGTAAGGCTCTCTTTTCTATTACCAAGCACAAATTTATCCACAGAATATGACGCTTTGTACTAGCAAAGACCCCAACCATTTCCCAAAATTGACATGACCTAAACATATGCATACTCCGAAGTCCGAACCATTTGAAACAAAGATTGGAAATTTGAAACCCGTGGTTTCTGTAGTCTAGTCTAGCGTCTATTGTTTTCAATCAAGTATTGCAAGAGTGCTGAAGTTCTCGCAATGGTCGCGGGTTTTATAAAAGCATATGAAAATTGCGGGGAAATTGGGTGGTGTAACGGGTGGTGAAATATACCTGATGTAAAGGTACCATCGTTAGTTGTGATTGTAAACATACAGTATTAACTAACAACACATGGTGATTGGTGAACCAAGAAGTGAATAAGGCTTGACGCCTGGGCATGAAATATTCAATACTTTAAATCAATTTACATACACAATGGTCTAAGGCTCTAAGCTACTAGCAATCATAATAGCTGTTCATTTTTGCATTTACAATGCCTCTAAAATTTTAAATAAACACCGTTGAGAAAACAGAAGTCAATATTGAACGATGCCAGCCTGATGATACTCAAGGGATTGCAGATACAACTGTACATCATCTGTGTTCTGTATGACCTGCGCTAACTACAAAATCATCACTAACAGTTGACAATATGCGGATTGACTAATGCTAACCACTACAGAAGAAATTTCGTCCTTATTACTAATCTTTTCAAATTATCAACATCGTTATCTCTCGTTGCGAAAGTTCCTTGTCATGACGTATGTCACAAAATTATATGACGGCGTCCAAATTTCGCACAATGTTTGCGAGACAAACTTTACCTTCATATACTGTATTTCTCAACGTTAGCGAACAGAAAATCAAGTGTGAAATATTTGCACAACGACTCGCTAAAAATGAATCTAAACAACCTATTTTCTTCTAAATAAACACTTTTTGAAGGAATATCGCAAACAATCGCGCCCGTAAACATAATAATTATTTAGTTGATCTATCGGCTTAACTGTGTTTCAGATTCTGCAATTACGACAGTAACTTAATGCCTGGCTCAAACGAGTCTGTTATTAGGCTTAGAGCTAGGAATCAATCACGAGGCTAACTTCGGTGTTTTGACATTACGCTGCCCGCGCACGCGTAACCCGTAAAGGCAAAATATGCCAAGTATTAGAGAAGGAAGAGATTTTTCAGGGGTAAGAAACAAATATGGAATCGGGCTGAGATTTCGAAATGGATCGTAAGGACATTACGATTTTAAGCACGACTTTGTCCGGACAGCAAGCTTGCGTATATTTGCAGGAAGTTTTTTAAAGATTGGCTAGATTTCAAACTGTGCCAATTTAGCTCAAATCGAACAGATATTACGGTAACGATATTATAAATTTGGTCTCCTATCTAGACCATCTTACTAGTATGAAAATCAACATATAAACAAAAACGTTCACGATCAGAAGTCGCAGAACTACATTGCTAACAAACCACAATGTTGCAATCACACAGGTAAAGGTCAATTTTCATCTCGCCAATTTGGAATCATGATGATATATATTCCTGGTTAGTAGCCCCTCCTTTGCTGACATTTGACAGGGGCGGATGATCGGAGTCTATATCGACCAAAATAATTTCAAACCGTGACACATAGTCTGAAGGATGCGCCGTATTTCAACTAGGTACATAGTTAACGCAGTCTATTTTAGGTACAGGTATATAGTATTGAAATAATGACCCTTTTGACATAAACCATTCCCTATTAAACTTCACGGACGCCCGTGACGTTGCTCTCAGAAAATGAGTTATCAATTAATAGGGAAGGTAGATGGAAGTCTCAAGTAAGACTCTGGGTATTTGAACCAATTAAACGGCGCCAACTCGGTAACAGAGTGTGTAATTACATCGAGCTAAACTCAGAATTACTAATCAACGGCGTGAAAATGACTCGAGCCTCGGGGGCTTCGGTAGCATACCGCCGCACAAACAGAACTCGTCAATCGGTGGAAATATGAAAATCAAGTCGAAGTCCAATAAAATTGTTTCCACTCACCGCAACTCCCTGTCCATATGATCATTAACGAGAGGATATGTCTCCGCATTGTGAAGAACATCGTAAGACAAACGGAGAAATTCAGTATAGACTTTGCTTTCTCTGCTTGCACTAATCCCGGTGCAATTTCCTGGTGATAGGATAAAGCTACGAAGCACTAAAACTCTGGACAATCCATATAGAAAAGGTACACGGTATTACGATAAGGCATGACATATTAAATAAGGCACGTTCGCGAAGATATTACGGTATTACCTACATTAACATGACATTGAAATAATTCAGTACTAGCAAAGTTTTGTTAAAACACCCAGACGATATTGCATGTTCGACGTTACTTCGCAAGTCAAAGTAGGCTTGCCACCGCGCATACTATTGCTAAGCCGCAACATTACAGAAACGCATTACGTACAGTATACAGACACGCGAGGGTGCTTCACATACTTCAACTGAAGCAAATGCAATTGAATTAGAGGAGCCATAATATTGTTTACCCAACACAACTACTGCGAGTATTATGTCTCAGAAAACACAGTTGCATTGCGTTGCAATTGCTAGTGCACAGTACGCACTGATTGCAACACACCCCTCGCTCTCTGCTTGCAGCGCCGCACAACCTTTTTCTGTCTGCCTAGCAACACGCTGTGTTTATGCCAGTGGTCATACTGATCCAGGATATCCGCAGCGTACCCTCTAGATCAAAATACGATAAGCTATCTTCTTCACGATCTAATTCTAACTGGGGACTACTCGATTGGAATTCAACTAATGTTATCGTATGCGTTACCACTCGCCAAATCCGAGAGAAAAAGGCTGCTTTCTAATCCAGAAAAAAAAGGGAGAGAACACTCGATTGATCGCTGGAACAACTTCACTATACAGCCCACCACACCACCCAGATGGTAGGCTCCACAATAAGCTGGATTACAGTTATTAACGCACAGCGATCTAATGCGGATAGACAATGAATGATTTGAATTATAACGCCTGGCCGCGGACGTCGCCGTACACTATGGCTTGTAGATTACTCTTAATTCTACCTAGCATTCATCTACCGCTAATAATGCAATAGTAAATCTAGTTTACGACAGCAGCAGGACAACTTAACCATAACAAAGTACAAATTAACTAATTAAATCGAACGTTCGTGTTTTCGAGTGATGAGTGACCAATAAAAAGCCAACCACTTATAAGATTTGACTTGCCATATTTGCCACTCGCGGCCTACGCGTGGCTCCGTTCCATCTGCAGGTCTTCAATCCAAATCGGGACCTCAAAGCTACTGCAAAACACAAATTCGGCTATTATTTGCCTTACAACAATCCATAGTTAAGCTTTCGATATGTATACCCGAAATGTCGATGCAATAAAATGCCATAGTTTATTATCTAAGGTTTTGGCTTCACTGAAAAGGCGAATTTCAGAACACCCCCCTCAACACTGAAGCCATGTTCAGACTGAGCGTAAATTTTAGCTCGGCTCTAAGTCGAGCGCTTTTTGTTTTTACGCTCGCGCCGATGGTTCGGTGACGTTCTGACGTCACAACGCAAACCCCTACTACTTTTCACGTGTCACGATCACGTGACTTAAAACTCTGACTCCCGCGCGCACAGTTTCCTCCTCTCGTCCCAAACGTTCCCCGCGCAATGTGAACAAAAACAAACCGTTCAGTAAAGGTATTTGAGCATGAAAAGCAGAACAAAGACTTACCAAGCGTCTGTATTGAAACTTTCTGATCCTCTGGATTGCATTTATTGTAATCATCTGCGTTAGATTTGCGTGGAGGTGAGAATGTCGGTGCATCAAAAGAACCTGAGAAAATTGATATCCCATGCGTGTTAGAAAAATGGTTCCGGTTTAAAATCCAACTTCCACAATTCATAGAAATCGAACGGCGAAAACTATTTAGATATTAACGACACTATATTTTGTCTGCGATAAAAATATATGGCGAGAATGCACATGGATTCATCGAATCGGTGTGCCCTGTGTCCCGTATACAGCATCACGCGAAAACAAGCGTGAATTCCCCAGAATTGGTGGGATTGACTCGGCTGTAATTTGCAAGGTAAAAATATCCTCAACTCTCAAACCGTGCGAAAATTGCTTCGAAGTAAGTTTAAAATAGACTGCGGGTGAATAAGATGCATCTTACATGGTCCCAGATAACAAAAATAGGTATTATAAGATCGATGCCGCGAACATCACTACATACAGATTAATGAAAGATTCACCGTCGATGTTAGACGAGTTTATCAAATTGCAAAAACTGCTTATGCGTTATGACACGCTTCGGCCCGATATAGCATTGTTATCTCTTGCATTGAAAAGCGAGGCCTGAAGTATTTTGTTAACACGATTCATGCATTAATTTCATCCAGTTTGTAGCTAGTTGGGTACTGCTAGATATTCACGAGGGCAGTGTGAGACCGAGCTTGTATATAGCGTGAGAGGAATGCATTTATTATCATCATCTAAATTGCTTACATTTAAAGGTAAAGCATATCATTGGGGATTTCAACGTAATGTTTCGGGATCGATGCTTTACTGAATCAAGCAATAGGATAAACCATATTCGTTTAGTCAGTCCCAACACACAAGCGTTATTACAGGGATCAATAGCCAAGCCCCCTTCGCCAATCGGTATTCACGATTTTGACCTCCTTGTTTAGGTTTGGCAAAAAGAGGTTTATCCTAGCTTTTCTTTGCAAAAAATAACATAGATCCACACTTCTGATCAAGCGGGAAAAACGTTATCTCGCAACTACACCGTAGTAGAGGCTTTAGCAACACAAGCGCGATTGCCAATACTTTAAAACTCTATAGAAACATCCCCACCAATAACACGGCAGCAAGACATTACAACTAAATTTTCAACTGATTTTAAGACGTTTCGCATAACAAGATAAAATGTACCACACAGAGAAACTTATAGAATCCAATTTCGCATGGTACGATGTAGATTTTACAGATACAAAAAATGCAACTGAAACGCGATTTTCTTTTAGGTTACGCAATTCTGCGTGCTCTACAAATTCTCATTTTTAGTACACTGTGTTCACGCAGCTAATTAATTTATAATTGTATCGACTTAACAGTTGGTTACAAAAGCGTGAATTTCTTAAAGTGGAATTTATGGTACCAGCAACGATGATTTTGTCATAATAACTTGAGGTATATCTACCATAAATAATCGTCAAGGTGAATTTCACAGTTGTTAAAAAATTTCAGATATCCATTACACGCTTTGCAAAAACGTGATGAGTGATCGTTGTTTGACAAAAATCTCTACTAGGTGGATGTATGTGCTACTCTTGTGATACACACCATTGTACATATACACCGCTGTTGTCTTAAATAAAACTGCGTGGGAGGTGAACGTGCATGATATAGCTGGAAGAGAAATGCTTACGTATACTAAAACAAAGCGTCATTGTAAGTGTGTGGGGTATCTGCAGGAAAATATCCGTTACAAGTACCACCCTGCTTGTTTCGTAACATGGGAGTGCGAGCAAGGTTGTTTGGGTAGAGAGTGCAATTAAACGACTGACCAAGCGGAACGCGCGGAGATCCTCGACAGCGGAACCAGTGGACTACAAAAATTGTCGAAGGGTCGCCCGAACTTAGTCAAGGCTTTGTTCACCCCTTCCGTCAATCACTCCCAGTTTATAACACTATTATCTCACGCCAACCACATCATAACCTTATTAGAGTCGTAACTCCTTTGAAATATATTTACGAGGTCCGGAAATCCGCGGTCCGCCGTTTAGTAATTCCGCGTATGACCCGGCAGTACAAGAATATCAAAGAAGATATGCTCCATATGGCCGGGAGTGACACATGCGTGTAGATCAGGAATATTAAACTTAGTAAAATGAACAGAAAGGTTAGCTGTGCTACGTTGATATTAAATATGACGATAATTAGGCTTAAATAGAAATTATCGCTGTTGCGCAACCTCAACCATTGAGGAAGCTCGCTACCTTTCTGCATTTGTTGCTTTATGTCTTCAGCATATTTGTCCTGATATAAAAGAATTGGCATTTTAAGACGCGGTGCACTGTTTCATTTGCAACTCTACTCGTGCACATTGGTCAAAGACTCAAAGCCAATCGTCGTTCTTAACAAAATCATCCACATCCTCAAATTAATATTAAATTGCAAAAATTAAAGTATGGAACTTCCAGTAAGTTATTTCCGATTTAATTTGATACGACTATGGGGACATGAAAGTGCCGCCAAATATTTTTGGGTACTTAAGCCCACCGTTTACTAGGAATATGATAGGTGATTGTGAATTGTTTTGAGCGAGGTACAAATTTGCATCAGTCTGCGACGATATCGCCGGGGGAATTATCTAAATGAGATGAACTCATGAATAGCTCATACTCCTCAATTCTTCCCGTTTATATCCAGATTATAGCTAAATTGAGTGATCCTACATATCCACGTTTGCTTACAAATGCGCGCATGCCGTGCAGAAAGAAGAGTGATGCCGATTAGAGCGGTTTTGCACCACCTATCCACATTACCTAAAACTCCTAACACCATGGCAGGCAAGCTGTGGACGCCAACGTACACGCATTGATTGGAGGTTCTCGCGAAGGGGCAGAAAACTCACGAAAAAGGTAAGGAGAGACTCATTTGTCTTGGTGCTGTGAAGATAGCATATAAACCATATTACGTACACATCAACCTTGGCCATGAGTTCAGGTACACGCACTATACTCGAAAACGGACCGTCACCTCAGTCACTAAATATTGCGTAGACAGTTTCAGTGCAGCTAGCAATATCTAAACTTTGTTTGCAGTGAATTGGACGATCCATTGGTATAGTAAGGATATCACATGGCGTATCTGACGTCGTAGTGATCTGAGGAACCCTTGATTATGTAGTAACGAATACCCCATGTCGCAGTGATAGGGCAAGTCATTGGTGTGCTAATTAAAAAAGTATACAGTTGGTAGTAAAGAAGACCAATGTCATAAGCGGCTTAAAGCAGAGACACACCAGACAGGTCACGACATCCTTGACTACTAAATATGATTGCGTCGAGTCTCGTGTTTCAAGCCTGTCTGATTCCCCCGATGTGTAAATTGTAACAAGACCACTTCAAAAATGGGTCAATCATAACAAACGAAGTTCGAACGCTTCACATGTTTTGGAAACAGAGCTTGCGACCAATTTAAGAAAAATATCAAGTCTTTCGTCATTCGTTTAATAAAATAGCCGGTAAGAGACACTTGAAAGTGGCTGTTTTTGCTCATTCAGAGTATCATGAAAACTGGTATGAGAAGACATTGCCATTTGAGGGTGGTCTAATATACCTTTGCAAGAAGGGTTGAATTAAGGGCGACACTTCAAATGTGAATAGATTCATGAGTTTCACAGCATGTAACATATATATCAAAGGAAAAAGCATATTAAGAAGATGTCCATAAGTCTGCAAGCTTCAGATTCAATGAAATTCTAGATGATTTATAATGTAATTTTTTCTCTTTGAAATTCATCAAGCGATAACGTTAACTGATGATTTATGCGAAATGAAGTTGAGACTTCAATGAACACGGGAGAGACATCGCATAATATTCCCGACGACAAGGCAGTGAGACTGCACTGAATAAGTTCTATCTCATTAATCTATTGACGGCCATCGATCACCACAATTTAAACGCGCAGTTGGAAACGCAAATCGCAAGTTTTCAGGGGAACACTTCGTGTACGACAAGCGGGCTGCAATTTCTGCTCGACGGTGCAAGAGTTCTACGTTGTAAAATTGAACAACATACAATAGTGGGATACCTGCAATGAGGAGTCCAATGCCAAACTTCGTGGGCTCTTTACTTTGAGTGTAAATATTGACTCAGATTTGGATGAGGTAATTTGTGCCAATACCAGAGAATACAGACATGCAAGCTTGGGACGCGATATTGGGATGGGAGCAGGTTTGCAGAACAGAGACAGATTTCAATTACTGTAAAACAATCCATTTAATTATTGAAGTCACAGTATATTTAATACATCACATCATCAAGGCTAGTAACTAACTACCAAGTCGCTCTTCATCCTTTCCAGCACAAATATTAGTTTCTCATTATGACGTCACTTTTTTCTTATGTGTGAAGCAAATGCGTGGACTAAAACGCCAATTACACGTTATTAAATAACAAAAAACCGACAGTCGTCCCACGCAGTGATTTCTAAATGCACTAATCCTGCTTAAAGTAAACAACTGGGAAAAAATCATCAACACAACGCATATACTAGCGGTATGTTCTCAGTAATTGAAAGTCTTAAAAAAGCATGTGAATGACTGGCACTGCGCTGTAACAACTGATTATGCATGCAGTACTTTAGCTAAGAAAACAGATTTACTCCATGTCCTCTTTAACCACCTGTCGTCACAAGCGGGAAATCGTATGGTGCATACGAAAGAACAACAGGCAGACCTTAATCTTCTACTGGATTAAGAAGCCGGTGGGAATGGATAGGAGAAGGGACAGTAAGACAAAGCTGCGAGAACTAGGCTATGTTACTCCGCAATCATGTTGGAGCTTACCACTAAAATGCTCTGATTCAGAACATTGCACAGTCGGAATCCGAATCGAATATTCTGCGTGGACCATAGGGAATGGCTGTAGAAAAGCAGTTCTGTTAGGTCGTTATCCTACGAATCGGGCCGGATCTGGGTCCGAGCTGAACATAAACTACATGATCACAGCAGATTGCAAGGACTTCATGCCGGCGTCATATAATATCTAAGATTATTTCGTCTAGCATTTGGCAGTCAAACAGGTATAGACAGAGCACAGAGTAGGGGAAATTATCAAATGAGTAGGCATAGGCCTGCTATATCTGAGCAATTGCGAATATATCCACTAATCGCAATTTCTCTCTCAGAAGACAGAATCTGTGAATGCCTGTGGTTAGCCATTTTCCTAATACAAATATTATCTACTCAGCTTGTTTTGACAGCTGACAGTCATTAATTCGTGTATTGAATGCCGCGGTTAATTCCACAGTAAAAATTACCGGTTTCGTCATTGTACGTAGCATCGTGCCAAGAAGTCTACTGAGCATACATCGGACGCATTGCCTATTATCCACATCCGCATCCACCAAAACTTCTAGTTCATCATTTTATGTCTGAGATTTTGCACACTACATGAATCAGTCAATCCCAAATCCATATATACACTATACAGCTCACCCATACTTGCCGGCGTTTGCTGCAGAAGAGACAGATCGACTACCGTACTAGACCATATTATATTCATATATATATATATAGGTATAAATTTACTGCACAGTATCTATATATACCAAATTGAGACTCACTTGCCTTTGCGAGCATTAGCGTTGACGTTATGAGTCTCAGTAGCATTCAGATTAAAAAGAGCACAGTAGCCTACAGGTACCGGCGGTTCCGCTTCAGCAGACGTGAAACCAATTACTGCTTGAGTGCTTGCCGCCGAGGTCTCGTGTCGTCGTTTGACACAGTGCGTCACGACCAAGATCGCCTTGGTCACGACAAAACTGACTAAATGAGAGGTCATAATATGCCATACAGCGCAGGTATCGTAGCGTACGCCTCGATTTATCATTCGACCAGTCGCCCGCGCTTTCGCGACCGATTATGTAGCCTACCGAATGAGGTTGAAGGTCGAGGTAAAATCGCGCATGCGCAAATGACCAAATAGGCTACGGATGGACGTAATGAAATTTCGATTTGAAATTCAGTTTTAACCGCTCGCGTCTAATCAATCATGATTCATGATATCAATACCTTGTGTAGGGCTACCGCCAGGAAGGGGTTGTCAGTTCAATCTGGCATCCGGCTAGGCCATTGGCCTACCACAGAGACGGAACTCAACAGCTTCCGGCTGTGGGTCTACACCTACTCTACAATCCTTGCGCAAGAGGAAATAGCAATAGCTTTGCGAATTTGTAGAAGGATCTTGATATTGAAGAGCCTTTGTAATTTTTTGTCAAACATCGATGGTGGTTGCAGGGTGCGTTCGCAGTGCCATATAATCAGACTCAACGATCATCGAAGAACCAATATAGACATAGGCGTGCAAGTGCGATTCTAATCTAATATAATGAGATTATCAAATGTCGATACGCCTCCTCTGAAACCGTTCAGATCGTTTGACAGATCAATTTTCATTTCTAAACGTTATGCCGCCACCATGTTTAGGCCCGGGGCTTCGGGAGGTACACTCGACATCCCAAGCTATGTTATCGAATGCGCGGGCCTGTGTTATAAATTGTAAAGTATAGGCCTATACAACCATAACACAACCTTTTCTTCGTTATTGCCACCGATGGGCTGCGGTGCGAAATATAATGCTGGAGAGACATTGCACAATTGAAGGCATAGCCTACGGCACTTTGTTCGCGCTTGACCTCCACGGAGCGGGAGAAATCGACCGTGCGCAGAAACAGGCTCTAAACCTGTCAACGAAAGGTTTTTCTCTTTCTTCTTTTCCAAACGAAACAAGAAGAATGAAAGCTTATATTCTATAAATAAACAATCAGTGCATAAACCAACATGTCAGAGGAAAATTAACTCATAATATGATTGAGTTATAGCGCCAGCTATCGGTATCACCATGACGAAAAAAAATCAGATTTGCGGCTGGGCCAGCGACAAGCAAATGAAAACCTCGGACGAGCGACCATTGCCAAGGCCTACGCTACATTTCGCTGATTTCCAACGATTTACATAGAATATGATTCCGTGCTAGCCCGCTGCAGCCTATTTACTGCTGATGTTAAAACGAAACAACAATAAAGTCATGATATCCAGATCTAACACCAAGTCTGACGAATATCGGAACGTATGAACAATTCAGCGTGGTATCCCGCGCGGTGCAAGAGAGAGGGTAGCCATGTAATTGCATTCCGAGGCCAACTGGGTTACCGCGGGTCACTTATCGCTTATTGCCAAATAATTCAAATAGGCTGAAAAGCGTAGACGTAGACTCATGATCAGGCACCGAGTTTACTGACGAAAACAGGTCAAGGTTGATCTGCTCCATTAGCAGCACCTTGCTGTGAACTACCGAAAACAGTCTGATCGCAATTGGCTATTGAAGTCGGCGGCCTTGATTCAACAGGACATTTAGGCCCAAGACTCGGGTATTCGGAGACGGGTGCAGGGCTGCTCTACAACTGGCTATTATCGACTACCCGTCGGATTTATATCAGCATGCATCTCGTCCACGCTTCACATAACAGCCCGAGAAGGCAGTCCATCAACTGTTTGTTAAGCAATTTCAAGTTAACAACATGACGAAGTTGCGTCATGTCCTTAAATCTAAAAGTCCGTGACTCGACAGATTTCGTCATCACCAAACTGACAGCTGTGAAGACGGTTGAAACTAAGGACAGTTTTCATATACAACAACGACGCCTTGGCTATCTGCGGTTCGCAGTGTATGGAAAACATTTGCCAAGGTTTACATGCGTTGGGAGTTCTCTGATTGACCGCGCCTTGAGCAGCCTCGCTTGACTTGCCGAATTAGGAGTCTGTGGAGTTTCTGGCTACATAACAACTACTTAGTTCGTTAATCTAATTAAGTCATCATTCTCACGAGCAATATCTTTTGAACAAGAATAGGCTTTTCTACACAGCAGTACACTATACTATAGATAGAGGTAAGTAATAGGCATTTGCGAGAATTGAGTTTAGATATTTACCATTGTATGAATTCCAATGCCTCAATGAAAATTCATGATTTTCAGTGGCAGTGAAAGGTTGAGAATTGAGTTTTAAAATTTCAGAAGGACATTAAAACAAAATACTCTGCCAACACTCACTATTCCACCTATAATTATATCGCCAGCTATTAACTGCAATCAATGCACGCACAGAAGAGACAAAACAAAATGACTACCTTCAGGGATGACTCAAACCCTGATAACCTGACAGAGAACATTCCCCCAACCCACTAATCATGCAATATTTGACATTAAATGAACTTTGCCGCTTTGGTTCCAAACGGTGATACTTGAGCAATGGTGGATTCTCATGAAACTTCTCTTCTTCATTTGAGATTTGAGTACGATGGTGGTAACACCGATATTGTAAGGCAGCCAATTCAAAGAGTGTTGAAAAGGTCACTAAATGTTTTGGGGCGAGTGCTCACGAATTCCCAAAGTCATCAATTGAGGTGTTACAGTCATGAATTTTGATGTTGAGCATTGACATTCTTCGCAATCAGTTCAATAACTTCTACAGCCGCAACAGGAAGTCGAGTTCCCGGTCCAAAAATACTTGCCACGCCTGATTCGTACAAAAATTCATAGTCTTGAGGAGGAATAACACCTGAAAAACAACAGTATGTTGAGTGTTTAATGAGCTACAATTTTCATCGTTAATTCACTCTACTTCCAAATTCCAATGAGGTGACAGGGAGTGCAGCCGTTACACATACACCTTCTGATGTTGTTGAATTCTTACATACACATTAATTGCATTTATTTTAGATGACATGCTACCAAAATACATGACAGTAATAGACATAGTATGTAGGCACAGGAATAGTAAACTCTTAAATCAACATGTCGCATTAAAATTTGAATAAAATCAATTTAAAGCATATTCGAATGGCGTAGCATCAGCTCCAGCATACAACAGTCCCTGTGCAAATACATTATACCCAAGCAGTGAGTAATATCAGCTTATGACAATCTCCGTTACATAACATTACCTCCAGTTATTACAAGTATATCTGATCTTCCCATCTCTTTTAATGCCTTCACCAGTTCAGGTACAAGAGTTTTATGACCTGCTGCCAACGAGCTCACACCAACACAATGTACATCTGCATCAATGGCTTGTTGAGCAACTTCAGCCGGAGTCTAAACAAGATTGTCCATAACTGACTTGTGCAACCAGAGAAATGCTACACATAAACAAAGGAGGAATGAGCTAGAGACAGTTCCAAGTACAGAATAAAATGGATTTGTGTGAAAATATAATAGTTATAGTAAGTCGCCACAGACTTAATGTCCAGTCCAGTTGACTGAAATATAACTCACAAGCTTTCAGAGGTTCGCTCCTTCATCAGAATCGTCCGCCATTGGCTTCACTATTTTTCGTAGATCATGAAAATATAATGAAAGTCATGCAAACCTGAAACAAAGGTCCAATATCGACATCAAATCCAAGATCGGCAAATCCTGTTGCAATAACTTTGGCGCCTCGATCATGACCGTCTTGGCCCATTTTGGCGACAAGAATTCTTGGTCGTCTACCTTCTTCTTCCGCAAATTCATCAACTCTTTTCAAAGCATTAGTAATCTCGTCATCATCACCATACTCCGTTCTGGAATAACAACATGCTGTCTGCTAAAGAAAACAGATGGTACAATGCACGAGGTAAATCTTGTGTGATCGTGGATAAGTATTGAATCGCTTTGACAGACCTTAAAAGTAATGAATTGTACATTTCTGTAGAATGAATGAGGCAGGATATTAAATTTGTGATGACAATTTCTTAATACAGTATTGACAGTTCAGTTCAGTTCAGTAACAATTCATTGATGTACACTACTGTGATTTATCAGCAGTTATTATAGTAGACCATACCTGTATGCACCACTGACCATCCTATCACTAGCTTGGTGTCTTCCAAATACATTCTCCATTGCCGTTGATATTTCCCCCACAGTGCAACGGTATCTTGCCGCGTCGACAGCCAGCCCAAGCAAATTACCTTGTTTAGTTCTGAAAAATAACGTACCATTTAAATAATAGTCTAGTCAGTGTTAAATATCAATATTTACAGGAAAGCAAACTTTTGCCATTATATCTTACTGCAGGACTTGAAGGCATGGATTGGCAGGATAGCAGAGTACATTTTAGCCACCAGACTTGATAGGATTGTAGTGAAAGAACCAGGAAACAAGAAACGGGCCCACTAATTCCCAAATTATACATCACACTAAGTCAAAGGCATTTATCTAGGTTTTAGGAGGGTCTCTTACCTTGCACATTCAGTAATAGCTTCTAATGCATTCTGTGCCTTTTTTTCATCCCGAGTTTCTCGTAATTGCTTCAGTTTATTTATCTAGAAATTCAAACATACATTCGCCTAACAATCTGAAGAGAATACAGGCTGATATAGGGTTACCTGACTTTCCCTGACTTCAGCATTATCAATAGAAAGAACTTCTACTTCTTCCTCTTTTGCCAGTCTATACTTATTCACACCAACAATGGTTTCAGAGGCTACGAACAAGAAGGTGGGTTAGTAGGCAACTGTCTTGAATAAAGTTATGCCGACAGCAGCATAGAATCAAGATTGCAACCTGCTCTACAGAGATGTAAAATTTGGCAGTTATAATACTGTAATTGAATAGTTAGGTTGGCCTACGAAATTTTCAGCTTTGCAATATGTACGGGCACTCGCATTTCGAACAAACTATATAGTATATAATTGCTAAATGATGTATGGTTCCTATAAAGCATTGAAGAGCATCACTATGTATGGATATTGGATTGTATGTCTGTCATACCTGAATCAATTCTTGCCTGTCGTCTTGCTGCACATTCTTCAATACGCAACTTTGGAAGACCTTCAGCGACAGCTTTAGCCATCCCACCCATGTCTTCGATTTCATTAATGATCTAAAAATAGAAAATAACGATTACTTCAGTATCAAAGCAGTAGATACAGATAATATCTGTCTTTATTAACTTATTTCCAAAAACACACAAGGTGGCATTATCATTAAGGGTGTGGATTTTGAAACACAGTAGGTGTATGTACAAATCTAGACCGAACCCCTATCATTTTGAGCAGGAGTCATACTCCATTCAATATGAAGATTCTTTATTAAAGTAAAAGGCATCGTTCTAACAACCTACACTTCAGAAGATCAGAGTTCACCACTACTGGAATATGAATATTACATTACATACCCTACTCAACTACGGTAACGTATAACATATATATAGTTCTGAAGCAGCTTTACATTTCATATTCAAGAAACTAGTGTTACGAGAGACAATTCAGTAAAATTATATTAAACTAATAGCAGTAGTTTTGACACAAGCATAAATTTTCACCTCGAGCGCTTGGTCATAAACCATATCGGTCATATTCTCCATCATGAATGATCCACCCCACGGATCAGCGACATGAGGAATTCCAGTTTCTTCCTGACAAAGCAAACAAGGAAAATATACAAGAAGAATCACTTGGATGATAGCCTATTCATCAGAAAAACGTACCTGCAGAATAATTTGTGTGTTCCTAGCTATCCTGGCACTAGTCACCGTGGGCAATCCTAGAGCTTCATCGTAAGAGTTAGTATGCAAAGATTGAGTCCCACCAAACACCGCAGCCATGGCTTCTATTGCTGTTCTGATGATATTATTGTAAGGATCCTGTTCTGTTAATGACCAACCTGAAAAATGCAAGATGAAAAATAGCACAAAAAAATTTGGAGAAAATCACTACAATCGACCAACTATATGGATTATATATATATTTCTCAATTACGTCACATGTTTCATTTTGATCACAGCTCCTGGTGACCGCTGCAAAGTGTGTAGACCATGATGATTGATGAGCAATGAGCATACTTCATAACGATCCAGCTGATGTTATGTCAAAGGGCCTTATTGGTTGCTGGCATGTTCCTCTATTATTTAGGCTTGCATCAACCCGTGCAGCTGCTGTTGGCAAACTCGTCATGGTTTGCATGAACCCATTTGTCCCATAACCTGCATCCAAGGAAAGATTATCCTAAACCTATGATGATAGCGCTGTGCGAAAATGAGCATCCTGACTTAACAACTTGCATCCTTTATCGTATTTATATAAATATAAAACGACAAGATATCATAATACCTGATGTCTGACAGTGTGTTCGTAGTAGGCACGATTTGGGATTCTTCGGATTGAATTTTTCTTTTATAAGGTGAGCCCACAATCTTCTAGCAGCTCTCATTTTTGCTATTTCCATATAAAAGCTCATTCCGATGCCCCAGAAGAATGAAAGACGTGGGGCGAAATCATCGATATTAAGCCCAGCCTGTCATGAAATAGATAATAATAATGTAAAATGAGTTATGGTAATCTTAACACATTAGAGAAATTGTAGTGAAGTTGATGGCAAGAGAAGGGTAGAATGGTACTATAAGAAATTGATCAATCTGAAAGACTTTGTATTAAACTATTAATAATGGGGACAGTTGAACTAGATTGCTGATCAGTGCCCAGCAGCGCCAGCACAACTCAGTTTTCCCAATGATCATCAGCGAAGAATCCTCTTCAACATTCTGGACCATGCTATCAGCAAAGAATCAAAATTTGAGCATCTCTGATCCTATCTCACCTCTATTCCAGTTCTGCAATATTGAATGCCATCTGCAATAGTATAGGCTAATTCCAGGACAGTGTCCGCACCTGCTTCTTGCATATGGTATCCGCTGATGGAAATGCTATTGAACCTGTAATAACAGAGATTCCAATAGTACACGTATAGAGTTCTAGCTTATTCTCATTTCAATAAATTACATACTTCGGCATATATTTTGACGTATACGAGAATATGTCCGATATGATTCTCATTGATGGCTCCGGTGGGTAGATGTATGTATTACGAACCATAAACTCTGAAAACATAATTATTTCGTACAAGACACTGATGACTCAAGATAATTATGTACTAAATGAGACCGGACGTTAAATCTGTGGAGACTTATTATATATAGCCTACCCCCAGTACCAATATTTCGGATCCAACATTTTTCGTACCAGTACCGATATCGACTATATATCAAGTGAGGATGCTACAGTACCTTTCAAAATATCATTTTGAATGGTCCCAGTTAATTTCTCTGAACCAATTCCTTGTTCTTCTCCGGCAACTATGAACATTGCCATGATTGGAATGACAGCACCATTCATTGTCATAGAAACTGACATTTTATCGAGGGGAATTCCTTGAAATAACCTGAAATATCAGAAATATTTCGTCATACGCAATGCATTAAGTTTCAGACATCAAGTTAGATTTTCACCTTTTCATGTCTTCCACGCTGTCAATAGCAACACCAGCCATGCCAACGTCCCCTCGCACCCGATCATTGTCAGAATCGTAGCCCCGATGAGTTGCCAAATCAAACGCTACACTCAATCCTTGCTGGCCAGCTTTGATGTTGTCCCTTAAGAGAAATGTCGTATAAAGGTTAGTTGTGTATCAATAAATTTGGTATTTCCAGTATAGATATCACCCAATAGGCTGAGTTGATAATGAACTTCCAGCCTATGCAATATTGCTTGTCCTACCTGTAAAATTTGTTACTTTCTTCTACTGTGCTAAATCCAGCGTATTGACGAATGGTCCACGGTCTGTTGGTGTACATAGTTGGGTAGGGACCTCTAGTATATGGAAATTTTCCTGCAAAGATGAACGTCAACAATTTGAGGAGGAAACACAAGTGGACACACACAACTGCCTTGTCGGCCTACTATCAGTACGGTATCCCTGATGGCCATACTTAAATAAAACGGCCCAAGCCATACCGGGAAGTTCTTCCACATGATCCTTTGTATCTTCTTTCGAGTACAATGGCTTGACACTGATCCCATCAGGAGTAATCCATGTTAATTTCTTTGCCGGATCCGCCCCTTTTAGTTGCTTGGAGGCCAAAGCAGCCCATTCAGGGTTCAGTGGTTTTTGAGATGTCCCCGATGCGAAACGTCCAAATTTTGAACCAACAAACGGTCTGACCTTCAATGCATGAAGTCCCCCTGATATAACATTCATTTCATTGTATTGATTTCTTAAGCTGGAAAGTAGACATGTAGAGCATAATCAACTGTACCCTAGTACCATTACAATACGTTTTTTTCAAAGTTGTTAAAAGATCGAGCGGTCTAGTATAGAAACAGTGGAAACAATACAGGTGATGCCACAGATAACGGCCAAAAGTGTAGAAGGACCTTGCCTTGGCAACGGCATAAAGGGCTATATTTCAGATTAGATCGTCGATTCCGGTCAGAACATATAATTTCATATGATGACGGGCATCAGTTTCTTTTTCAGTAACGTATGGTGTGGGTTTGAGCCCTGGCTGGACCAGACCAAAGACTTGTTTGCAAAACTGGTATCTTCAGCTTCTCAGGTAGGCTATAATAAGCACTACAGGTAAATGGTGCTGACTCAATAACTTATGTCAATTTAAACAAAAAATATCAAATTTATAAGCTCTGTACTGCAGAACCATGGATATTTAGAACAATGGATATCTAGATATCCCTGTGCAGAGCATTAACTTGTAAATGAAAAGACATTGCATCACAATTTATCATTTAGTATAAATAAAATATATTGTAGGCTACGGCAATACTGACCACAAAAAACTGGATACCGTACAATCTCACACCTTACGATAAAATACGAATCCATCTGGTACAACACCCTTATCATAGAAATTTTTGATGATTAGAAGAGATAAAGCAGCAATATAGCAATACAAATTATTGGTGTAAACCTATGACAGTTAGGTTTCAAATCAAACCTGACGTTATAAAACTACATTTGAAATTCACAATCTTGTCAATTAATCATGTATATTTATCAGGATTTATGTGATATTTATCAATCAAATCATTGATAAATTCAGATTTCAATGACACCACACAATCCTTATATTCTTTGGACTGCCTAAACTTATGTAAATCCGGACTAGTGAAGTGAGCCATATGGATGATAAAACCATATGGCAGCACAGAAAACTCAAATCCAGCAGCATCAAGCTCCATAATATGGGACACTTTATTCCAGCCAAACCCAAAGAAACGTTTATCAAATTTGGGGCAAATAGATTTAGGCAAAACAACAAATGGCTCATAATTTTTTACCCATGAAATATTATATTGCTCCTCGGAATATCGCCATTTTGTGTAATTGGTAGATTCATGGCCTTCAGCTTCAGGCCACAGGTGGGATCTAAACGGCAAAATTGATCCAGAATCCCAGTCATCCAGCAATTCAGATTTATTTTGCGGTATGTTGTTACCGTAATGTATTTTTTCAAACGCTGGAACAACGTAGGCCATTTTGTCAGATATACGACTCGTGGCCAGAATGGATGTGGTAAGATAGTGATACAAAGCTTGAGAGGGGACAAAATCTGCATCACTCAAAAATACAAAATCAGTAGCAGCTTCTTGCAAGGCAATATTTCGCAAGAAATTAATGGGATACGTGATATCTTCAAAGTCACCAAACACTAGATGATAACCTATGTTTCTACGGATTGATAACGAAGGCGAATTTAAAACAAAGTTTTTTAATTTAATAGTTTCATGCTCAGAAATATAGAGTGCAAAGCTGATCGGTCCAATCCAACGATCGGCTATCATTTCTAACATAGAAATACGGTCTGTTGATAACTGCGTCACTAAAGTAACATCATTCGCAACATCTACTTTTTGTTCAAAGTCCATGAAGTACAAATGGACCCTACGTAGCTTTGAGACATTATCAAGCATATTTTGACACAAATCTGTATTCATCATATTCAAATCATCATTATGTCTCACTATATTTTTGCATTTAGTAACTGGTTTTCGTAATAAATTACTATCAAAAATTGAAAAAATGGTAAAATATTGATACAAAAACTTTGGATTATTTGCGGTTTGTTTGCGTCCTGGAGCATTGAAATGTAGCACGTTAATTATCGAGATATCTCCATTGTAACAAAATCTGGATCTAGACAACATCGATAACTGTACATTCCATGTACATGGCAAGGCGAAAAGTATGTTAGGATGCATTTTAATAACAGCATTAACAATATCTTGATCCGCTAATGCTGTATTATTATAACTCTTCAATGCAGATATCGTAAGATCATTCCACAACATATTCCAATTGATCTTTTTCATCTTTTCAAGATCCATGAGCATTACTCCAGTGTTGTAACCTCTACCTACTGCAGGCCAAGGACTTTTTGAAGTTATATTTCCAAGGTACCAATCAGACTGCTCCTCAACAAGACCTATAACTTGTTGTGCTCCAAACTTTGCAAACATGTCCCACAGCTGTGCAATATCACTCAAAAATAGTAAGTCTATATCAAGCACAATGATCTTCTGTATTTCATGTGGTATAACATCTGAAATAGACAGCTTCAACAGTCCATAAATGCCAGAGTAATGTACATTAGGAATCCATGACACTTTTTCTTTGACCATGTCAATGGAGTAAAATGAAACAGTCAGGTCAGGAATATTCCATGTCCGAAATAACGTTCCCAAGATTTTTTTAGCAGGAGGATCAACAATGAAGTGGACGTGCAACAGCACACTTTGGTAAAACACGAGAGACTTTATGGCAGTGACCACATTACGACTGGCGTTATATCCAGCGCATACCATCCCAATATGAACCACATGACAAGCATTGTCAGTTCTGTGGTTATCACGATCAGAACTTTTGAATTGCTCCTTGGTATAATTTGTTAGGGGATATGTGACACTTTCCAAATCTTTACCTGTGGATGATGGCACTACGTACTGGTATGTCCAACCATAGAATCCAACAAGAAGAAAAGTCAAAGCACCCAGTATAATTCCAAGCCGATATCGAACTCTACAAGTCGTTGCACAGCGCATAGTGCATTGTTCCAAGACTGTTTCATGACTGACGATATGGAAAGCAGTTATGTGGAAGACTTGGGCTGATTGTCTATGTAGTCGCGGCAGTTACATTTTACATACTGTAGCCTACAAGTTGTCTGCAAGAAGAAAAATAACTTGAGCAATTTTAACAATACCGGTACATATTCACATTTCAAGTACCAGTACCGGCAAGACACAAGAGGGCAAATACAGGTTTTCCCAACACTGGTATTCTATTCAAAGTCATGATTGGAATAACAGAAAATTAGACTCGCGATCTAAGTAACTGGTATTGGACTAGTGAATCTAGCATTGCAAAATGAAAGCAGGTGCGATCATAGTTAAGAAGATATTACTGTATGTAAATCCATATCTATGAAGCACCCAGGTCTATCACAGCAGACCACATCAATGACATTGATCATTTTGAATGATATAGGTAATTATACAGCAGTTCTCTATCCCCAGATATCTGGAAAGGAAGTTTCTAGACATCCCTGTTTCTAACACAGGCTCTAGGCTGCGAAAGCATCGTTTTGGCTTGGGGTGATGAAATAAATTGCTTCAGTCTAACTTGCCCACTATGTTCTGCCATTATGAGTCAACAAATCATAGACGTAATATCCCAGTTAAGCTTGGTATGTTTATAAATTTGATTGTTCAACAAGTTCTTGGAAAACAATGATCTAATTGGAAGATTTTAATAAGATCGGGTCAGGACAGAATTTTTTGCATTAGAAACACACTTCGCAAAATCAGTGACTTGTTGTGAACAATGAAGTGTTTGCTTTGGGTTTTCAGCATAGCAGTTCAATACCGAATCTCGGAAATTTTCACAAATCGGAGATAGTGATGGTTTTTTCAACTTTTTCTCCGTATGTGAAATGGCCTCTTCATACTCTTTCATTGTGAGATCATAGAAATTATTGTGTTTCTGTTTCTCTTCGTCCAACTTGCATTTCCACGTCTCCACGAGATTGTTCATTTGCTTTTCCCGATCCATCAGCAATTCTTGAGTTGCAGTCGCAACACGCTGTGATTCCAACACCTTTTCACGCTCATTCATAATTGCCTCTTTGGCTTTCTGTCGCAGCGTTTGCATATCTTCTGATGTTGCGTTGGTACCCGGATCATGGCCACTCATACGATTAAGTAATGAATGTGATAGTTTTATTCCGTCCCCAGTTAAAATGAATTTCTCGTCTTCTTTTTCTAAGGTGACCTCACCGCTTCCTGAATTACCCATTAGGCTATAATGAAAATGCCGGTGTATGCTCAATATCTGTTCATTGAGGAAAGAAAACGATTAATATGCAAGATTGCCTACGACCCAGTCGGCATTTCGTGGCAAGTGAGCACTCAATTCGAAAAAATAAATGGGCTATGTGAAATACCCACGAATCTGTGCAGACGACAATTCTTGGGCGCACAAGTTTTTGTTGAGATCTGCCATGAAATGCAGTCTGGCCTACAAAAACTGCACATTTGGATCTTCAGCACAAATTCTGCTTGTTTGATGCTTTTATGCCACGTCATTTGATTTCATTAGGCCCAAAATTTTTCTTATTGTTTCGGTACCTTGGTCCATAATTATTGTTTGATTTATTTAGGCGTAGTTTCTGATTTAGGTACCACTGGTATGCCACTTTTTGTCTGATCTCGATACCTGTGCGGTAAGCCCTACCTTATTTTGATTTTCTTAGGCACTCCCAGAGTGAATGTTATTTATTGACTTTGGGCACTACGTGCGCCAACATGCCTTAGATTCCTAGCGTGGATACTTTCTTCGCATAATGATTCCATGCATCCCGCGTTTTCGATGAAAGTGTAATAAATATTGAATCTTCAATATTGCAACTGCACGGCACGTATCGCGGTCAACGACGCATTACAACATTAAACTCCATCTTCACCTGATGAAGGAGCGGAGCTCCGAAAACCTGTGCATTATATTCCAATAAACTGGACTGGACGTTAAATCTGTAGTGACTTATTATTACAATTACATTTGTTTGGCGACCTTGAACCAGTGACCCATGACCAAGGCGATCTTGATCACCTTGCCCATGGGCTACTCTCCGTGAAGTCTCGATAATAAGTCAAACTCACACATGTTTTACCAGTAAATCTTTGGCCTTGCTATTCCTGCGAATCTATAACCTCATGAAAGGAAGAATCATCGGTAATTTCTACAACCACCACCAGTTGGCGAACGAGAGAATCAGATCAGAGATCAGAATCACTATCATTTATAAGAGGACATTTATGAAATGCGATAAATCTCACAAATCAATAATCGAAAAAGGTAGATGTCCTATAAACAATGGCATGTGATTCAATTGATCAGCACCATCTGCTTGTTTACAGGAGAGTAAATATGATACCATACGTTGCTATTAATGTTGCTTAATTATTATAGGTCGCGGTCATTTTTGTTTACACTTCCACAACTTTTCTCTCATTGACCTACTTTTTTAGAGGCGCGCTGTTAACAGTTGAAAGACTCAGCTTCTTTGAAAGATAATTGGATCATCTTGAAAGCCGCTCATCACTGTAAATAATTGGCTTACACGAAGTATAGACACAAAAGCTTGCATCATGTGATGTGATAAACCTTTTAAATGTAAGCCTACGCGCAGTAGGCCTAGGTGCTGGAGAAAGAATAGTTACTGGCATGCGTTAGAAGCAAAATAACGTGATAGTTCCCGGCTTCACGCACTGTCCCTCTTGGACTCTTTCGTTTGACGTGGCTGCGTGGTCGAGGGGGATTTTTTAAAATCCATTTGAATTTTACCTAAAGCCTCCTGATTGACGGTAATGAAGCTTTCTTATATTTTACAGATCTGGAAAACCTACTACAATCTTTGCGCATTTTGTAGGCTAAAGATAACGTGCTTCAAAATAGGCCTATGTTATTGGACAGTCTGATAATGATTCCACCTGCCGTGGAAGCAGCAAATCAAGAAGAGGAAGAAGAGTTTGAGCAAGGCCTGGAGTGGCGTGTATACTATTCGTCGATGTGGAACGTAGTGCTGTTGATTGGGATAGTATTTGTATCATTTGGTGCGATCATACTAATTCAAGTAAACGACAGTTCAGACGATGCTGAAGAAGTTGTAAAACCCGGCTCAAGCTACAAGGTTATATTGCCCCTCACTTTGATCCTAATCGGAGTCGTCCTCATTTCAACTTGGCTTTGGGCAAGGGCAATTAGTAATGTGCCGTCGACAAGATATTCTATATGTTCTGTATTATATGTGACACGCCGGTCGGATTCCCAGATGAATGCCTGTACGTGAATAGAAACGCAACCAAAGAAACCTCGCATTCACGTCTAAAAACAGAACCCATACCAGCGGAAGCTCTATACGGGTCGTTTTCACTGACCCATACTTCCTACCCTCCAATTTAGTAGCCAATTAAGCTGAGGGATGCTGACTGGTTATTTGTGAAGATGCTAAGTACGGGGCATATCAAGCAATATGCGAGGTGTTTTTGTTGCGAATGTTGAACGTTCTGTATGTCTCTCCAAGGCGAGATAAAACTCAAAACGCGTTGCTTCTCAAGTCAAAATCAGTTCTGCTGATGAAGTGATAATCTAGGCTATTCACATGACCATACCATACTCTGGAATAAAGATTTCAAATCTGTTGACCATGATTTCAAGCGAAGATATTTTAGGTCCGAAGTTAAATTGAGTTGCTCCACGTTGGGTTAAGCTTTCATTAAATTTTTGCATGGTTCTTGAGAAGAACGCCATGAATTTTTGGTAGGCTTATTCCATTGCCTGTCGTGTCATATATTATGTGATCTTGGTTACTGCGTGCGATATTCATGTTTTGTACTGCGAAGCAGATCTTGGATGTACATCGCTTTATGATATCACTGTAGTTTGGGCTTCTTCGTTGTTTCTAACGTTCGCCGTTAAATATCCTTGCCACATCCCACCCTTAGCGTCGATGGCACTCCGCTATTTTTCCGTATTGAAATTTTCTGCCGCGGATTGAACTCAAGAAAGGAGAAAGTTACTTCATATAAAATTGACGTAACTAAGCGCTGACTGACGTGTTTCAGAACCGGACGAACAGGGCGATGGGTGATAGACGGAAGGAAGGCTATACAACCTAGTACAAGCATAATAATAATAACGTCTTGCACAGACGTTATTCCCTATTTTAGACCGAGACCACAGCGCAGTAGGCACCATGAGCGAGCAGAGCTGTACAAGGCGGTTAACCAGCCAAAATCGGGAGAGAGAATGAAGTCCTGAAGTTACCGGTGCGGTACCGGTAACACGGTTCTGGCAGGTGGTAGGGTAGGCTCAGGCTGTATATCACTTGAGGTCGGTAACGTAGTGCCGGTGCGTGGGCGCGTTAAACCTAGCCACAATTTTACAAACTTATCAATTGCGATCCCGAGCAAGAAATTACAAGATTGGTTAGGACAGTGAATTATAGGGTGTGGATTGCAGAGTTTGCGATACCAAACGGTGGACTCAGTGCTCTCGCATACTACATAATTTGTTGAAGAGTCTCCCAAACTAAGTCAGTTACGAAGTCTGCAAGTCCACAATCCTCCATTTAGTATCAGTAATTCTGCATGGACCGTTCGTTCCGTCATTTAGTGCCGTAAGACCCAGTCGAGTATAGGGAGATGTTTACTGGTATATATAGGTTTTATAACTGTTTTCCTTTTACAGTTTATTATTGAAAATAAGTTGATCTACTATAGACCAGCAGGGCATGCGAATATGCGAGGATTATAATCACTAGTACCGCTATTTTTCCCCCTTTCGGATTGTTTGGAGTGCATGGCAATAACACTTTGTGGGTTGCCACTACGCGCACACCCGTATTTATCAGCGACAATTCTACCATGGCTATCTCAAACATGCAAAGCAAACCAGACCAGACTATTTCTATCAGCTGGAATTTTTTTCCTTCTGATTCTCAGTTTGTGCACATTTTTCAACCCACCATCACTCCTTTCTCATGCGTCTCCGGTCAAAGAAACATCACTGTGGCGTACCAGAAAATCTATAGAGTCATTAGATTATAATATCCGAAGCAATTCTCAGCAAATGTTGGATTATAGTGATCCCATACTTGTCGATGCACCTTTGGAATCAACAGGGCCATCCTATTTCAGTAGGAAATCATCCCAACAAATAACAGGTCACGATGATTTATCATATGGTGTAGTTATTGACTGTGGCAGTAGTGGATCGCGTGCGTTTTTATATTCTTGGAAAAGGCATTCCGGCAACATGAACGATCTTCTACAAATTCAGCAAGTCGTGCGAGATAACAAACCGGTCGTTATGAAAATAACTCCAGGCATATCAACTTATGAAAACACACCAAGCCGCGTAGGGCCTTATTTACGTCCGCTAATTGATTTCATAAAGAAGGAGATTCCGTACCACAAGCAGAAAGACACACAACTATACGTTTTATGTACGGCAGGAATGAGAATGCTGTCAAAAAAGCACCAAGAAGTCATTGTTGATAGAATTGTAACGACATTTGAACGATCGACAAACTTTCACTTCTCATCATCCCATGTTGAAGTCATTAGTGGGTTGACAGAAGGTCTCTACTTTTGGCTAGCTGTCAACTATATGTATGGTAACTTGCATCAACATCATGACTCGTCACAACATTATGCGCATCGGCGTTTACCAACATTCGGTGTCTTAGATATGGGTGGTGGGTCTTTGCAAGTTGCTTATGAAGTAAGTGAAGAAGTCAAAGACTTATACCCAAAGCAAGTGCTTCGAATCGATGTAGGATGCTCTGAATATGATCACGATCATGCATACAATGTGTTTGTCGACACGTTTTTACACAAAGGTGGAAATGCAGCGAGAGAATCGTATGAGACTGATCTTATTTCAAATTTCGTCGAGTCGACAATGAATTTTTCAACTAGTACTAATTCGTCTTATTATATTGTAGATCCTTGCTTACCCAACGGTTTCCTACAGTCAGTGAAATCGCAAACTGTACTTGATGACGAATTCACTGTAATTTTGAATGGTACTGGAGACTTTAATTTATGTAAGCAGAAATTGATACCTTATTTAAAGAAATCGCATTGCAAACAATCTACCGCTCAAAGCTGCATTTTGAGTAGTAAGTTAGCACCTTTCATCAACTTTGCTAAAACCAAGTTTATCGGAATGTCTGAATTTTTTTATTGTATGGATGATATATTAGAGATAGGCGGTACGTATGACAAAAATCTCTACGAATTCAAAGCCAGTGAGTATTGTAGAACGCCATGGAATATTACATTGCAACGATTTAATGACGGTGTGTATCACGCTGGTGCGAATAGAATGAAATTTCAATGCTTTAAATCGGCTTGGGTATCTACGGTTTTACACCAAGGCTTGAATTTCCCTGACCGTTATCAAGGCCTGACATCAGTCCAACACATAAACGGTAGCGAAGTCCATTGGTCATGGGGTGCTATGCTTTACAAAACTAGATTTCTTCCATTATTGGAGATACAACGGCGCGAAAATAATGCTGATGAGCACAAGGTGTCAGGTATGGGATATTATCCTATTGCATTTTTGGCTCATTCTGGAATCTACTTAATTGTTTGTATAACAATTGCACTGTTGTACCTTTTAATATCGCTGTTAAAATGTTGTGTGCATTCTCGTGGCATAAAGCGTCAAACTCTAAAGCGAGTTGGATCATCGTTTGCGCAGTTTGTTCATGAAGATGTATAGTGTTACAATATCCCATGTTGCCCGATTCAAAGTTGATAGGTTTTCTCTGAAGCCATGCTTATCTATTCGTAATTTAAGACTTGGTGAATGCTCCATTCTATCTAAGTAAGGATGGGCTGTGCAATACATTGCTCTATGATATACTTTTTGCAATAATGTATTTATTCCATTGTTCCACCCTCCCATGTGGGGCCTCCCCCTGGGTTCCAATTGCTTCACAATTTGTAATATGTATATGTATTGTATACACACCACACACCATAGGTCACTGACTGTTGCTAGGTTGCGTGATCCCTATACAATTTACGGTGTAGCCTTCAGTTTCTGTTTTTTGACTTGCTGACATATAGTATTGTCACAAAATCCATTTAATAAATGAGAGGTACAATGCAACACTGTCTGTGTGTGTAACATAAATTTGGTGTAGAACGACACGCTCATAAGTTAGTCAGGCCACTTCATAGTGGAGATTGATCGATATATCGGCCAGCTGGCCCACATCGATGGCGATGTTTGTGCTTTTTTTGCCATTATGGCTATATACTCAGGTGGTATACGCCAGGTCGATGCTTACGGTATACGTGTCAATGCTTGCGGTTTATAGTCCGGATCACTACTACGACCACAGCCCTAGCCGTACTCCCCCGATACCGACTGCCAAACAGAGAAGGAACGGATACAGTCTTCTCGGCGAGAATCAAACCCAAAGCTTCCCGATCAGAAAGCGATCTGGATCTAGACCAGCGTCAAAAAAACAAAGGTTTGACACGCTGCACTATACGTAGCCTTTCCTAGCGTTCCAGAAATACTCAGATGAAAATAGATCCGTAAGGTAACTACCAATTTATTGTCTACAGTTCAGTTCATTAGGAAACAGATTTTAGAGCTGTTATCAGCTCTACAACTATCTGTGTTCCGAAAGATATTGGGCATAGAATGGTAGGCTATAGAAGCGGTGTAGGGAATTCGCCATTGCCATCCTGCCGTTGAGTGTGCCGAATACTTGACTTCGGTATTTTCCACGGTCGCCTGATAACGCAGTAGGTATAGCGCCTCGATAGTGATTATATAGCTTCTGGATGATAGAGCTTTAACACAGACGAGTTGCAGAGTGATGATGTATTATTATTGTTACGAGAGAGGTCTCCTATAGCATGATCTACGCATGACTGGGATCTCAATCTATCACTATCGTGGTCTATGGTGAGGAAAGAAAGGGTTATAACACTTATAAGGGACTCTCATCTCTACAGTATCCAACAATGTATGATCACGAAAGTATGGTCAAAAACTTGTGAAATTACCAGACTAATAACGTAGCAAAAGATGAAAGGCTTATAAAGGATAAATAAACGGGGCGCGTCCGAGATGAGCGGCATCCCGCTTGGCTACGAACCGTGAAAAAACGATCACCAGACACGGCATCGACAACATGCGAGAGCTAGTGTCGGAGCAGACGTTCTCACGTACGACAAGGCTTAGTGGTCGGGACCCGGATACGGTGGGTTGCCCTCCATTACACTTTTCACCTACTTTTTAATTAATTCTGACTACCATACCTACTTCGTCAGTGTGCCCTACCTATGTGAGTAGGCCATTGTTTCTGCAGAAGTTCAGCATAAGCACGAGGAAGTTGTGTGATTACGGGTACGCTAGACCTACTAACAAAAAGTGGTATTGCTGTAAGTTTAGTTATTACGAAGTTGGTGGGGTGCATCATGTTGGACGCCTGGCTTAGGATTCGGAAAAGGTGCTCTGAACTACTGACACAGGGATTCTTAATAATTTGACGTCCTACATCTTTAGAATGACCCTACGTGGGAGCTAGCGGGTAAGCGACAGTGCCGTGAAATTATGATTTGGCACCCGTGTTGTATTTTGCACGTAAGCAGCTATTGTAACACCTTGGATGCAGTACCGTAACAGTAGGCTACTCTCCATGAAGTTTCTATAATAAGACAAACTCACACATGTTTTACCAGTAAATTTTTGGCCTTGCTATATTCCTGCGAATCTGTAACCTCATGAACAGAAGAATCATCAGTTTTTTCTACAACCACCACCAGCTGGCGAACGAGTGGTCAGATCAGAATCAATATCATTTATAAGATGACATTATGAAATGCGATAAATCCCACAAATCAACACGCGAAAAAGGTAGATGTCCTATAAAGAGTGTCTGTTGTGTGATTCAAGTGATCAGCACCGTCTGCTTGTTTACGGGAGAGTAAATATGATACCATACGGGATGAGAAAACTTAATCATCAACTTCCCTGTTGCTTAATTATAGGTCACGGTCATTTTTGTTTACACTTCCACAACTTTTCTCTCATTGACCTACTTTTAGAGGCGCGCTGTTAACGGTTGAAAGACTCAGCTTCTTCGAAAGATAATTGGATCATCTCGAAAGCCGCTCACTATAAATAATAGGCCTACACGAAGTAGACATAAAAGCTTGCATCATGTGATGTGATAACCTTTTAAATGTACGCAGTAGATCCTGGAGAAAGAACAGTTGCTGGTATGCGTTAGAAGCAAGGCGATCTTATCGCCTTGGTTAGAAGCAAAATAACGTGATAGTTCCCGGCTGTCTTTCGTATGGCGTGGCTGCGTCGTGGGGAAATTTTACCCAAGGCCGCCTGATTGCCGGTAATGAAGCTTTCTTATATTTTTACAAACCTGGAAAATCTACTACAATCTTGTTTTATTTTGTAAGCTAAAGATAACGTGCTTCCAGGTGTAGGCCTATGTCGTCCTACAGTCTGATAATGATTCCACCTGCCGTGGAAGCAGCAAATCGAGAAGAGGAAGAAGCGTCTGAGCAAGACCCCGAGTTGTGTGTATTTTATTCGTCGATATGGAACGCAGTGCTGGTGATTGGAATAGTATTTGTATCACTTGGTGCGATCATGCTAATTCAAGTACAAGTCAGTTCAGACGATGCTGAAGAAGTTGTAGAACCCGGCTCAAGCTACAAGGTTATTTTTCCCCTCACTTTGATCCTAATCGGAGGCGTCCTCAATTCAGCTTGGCTTATAAGGACAATGTATAATAATGTGCCGTCGACAAGATATTATATATATTCTGTATTCTGTGACATGCCGGTCAAATTCCCACAAGAATGCATGTACGTGAATAGAAACGCAACCACAGAAACCTCGCTTTCACGTCTAAAAACAGAACCCACACCAACGGCAGCTCTATACGGGTCGCTTTCACTGACCCATACTTCCTACCCTCCAATTTCGTAGCCAAGCTGAGGGATGCTGACTGGTTATTTGTGAAGATGCTAAGTACGGGCATATCAAGCAATATGCGAGGTGTTTTTGTTACGAATGTTGAACGTTCTGTATGTCTCTCCAAGGCGAGATAAAACTCAAAACGCGTTGCTTCTCAAGTCAAAATCAGTTCGGCTGAAGTGATAATCTAGGCTATTCACATGACCATACCATACTCTGGAATAAAGATTTCAAATCTGTTGACCGTGATTTCAAGCGACGATATTTTAGGTCCGAAGTTAAATTGAGTTGCTCCACGTTGGGTTAAGATTTCATTAAATTTTTGCATGGTTGAAGAACGCCATGAATTTTTGGTAGGCCTGTATTCCATTGCCCGTCGTGTCATATTATGCTATCTTGGTTACTGCGTGCGATATTCATGTTTTGTACTGCGAAGCAGATCTTGGATGTACATCGCTTTATGATATCACTGTAGTTTGGGATTCTTCGTCGTTTCTGACGTTCGCAGTTAAATATCCATGCCACATCCCAGCCTTAGCGGCACGTAATTAAACGTAGCCACACTTTTACAAACTTATCGATTGCGAACCCTTCCAAATTGATAGCACGAAATTACAAGATTAGTCAGGACAGTGAATTATATAAAGGGTGTGGATTGCAGAGTTTGCGATACCAAACGGTGGACTCAGCGCTTTCGCATACTAAATAATTTGTCGAAGAGTCTCCCAAACTAAGTCACTTACGAAGTCTGCAAGTCCACAATCCTCCATTTAGTATCAGTAATTCTGCATCGACCGTTTGATCTGTCATTTAGTACCGTAAGACCGTAAGGCTCAGTCGAGTATAGGGAGATGTTTACTGGTATATATAGGTTTTATAACTGTTTTCCTTTTACAGTTTATTATTGAAAATAAGTTGATCTACTATAGACCAGCAGGGCATGCGAATATGCGAGGATTATAATCACTAGTACCGCTATTATTCCCCCTTTCGGATTGTTTGGAGTGCATGGCAATAACACTTTGTGGGTTGCCACTACGCGCGCCCCGTATTTATCAGCGAAAATTCTACCATGGCTATCTCAAACATGCAAAACAAACCAGACCAGAACTATTTCTATCAGCTGATTCTCAGTTTGAACACATTTTTCAACCTACCATTACTCCTTTCTCCGGACAAAGAAACATCACTGTGACGTGCCAGAAAATCTATAAGAGCTCACTACCAATTTATTGTCTACAGTTCAGTTAATGAGGAAACAGTTTTTTATTGCTGCTATCAGCTCTACAACTATCTGAGTTCCGAAAGATATTGGGCATAGAATGGTAGGCTATAGAACCGGTGATCCGAGCGTCAAAATATGAAAAAATGGGGTGTGTAGGCCTACGGCAAAAGTTCAAAATTACGCAGCATATGCGTATTCGTCGTCTGCTGCTCTTCAACAATTTCTCTGTGGTTTAATATATGTAGAATTCGACTGGATAATGATCGCTTACAAGTTTCGCCTGATAAAATTTTTTACATTAGTTACACCCAGGCAATCTTTAGCATATGCTAATGGTTAGACCATTCTAGAGAAATTATACCTCCGAGTAGCTGATGTTGTAGGACTTTTGAAAGTTGAATACTCCGGCATTGCCGGAATTGACGGTCATATTCCCTACGGTGATAATCCTGCGTAGATAAAACAGAATGCGGGGAAATATCTATTATCTATATATTAATATGCTATGGTGTACCGTGTAGGCCTACGGCGTGCCAGTAGTAGGCTACAGAGTACCGGCGGAAATATTCTAGGGAGGAGGCTGTAGGCTATTGATGACAAGGGTCACGAATCACCGGCACAGTGTTTCCCGCGGGAACAGTATTCCCCGTCAGCACATGGTTCCAGGTAAGCAAGTGGTTCCCCGTGAGCACTGTGTTCCCTTGTGGGTACGTGTTCTCCGTGAGCACGTGGTTCCACGCAAGCACGCAGTTTCCCCTGAGCACTATGTTCCCTATGAGCACAATTTCGTAAACCTATGATAGATCGGTAGCGTAGGCCTATACAATGCAGTAAATACAAAAATATATGGGGCCATGTTACCGATCGTATGCACAGTCTGTGGTGCGAACAGTGGTATCGACAGAGTCTGCAATCAACCAATGAAAGCGTTTCTCGCTGCGAAGTTTAACTTTAGGCCACTCTCTTTTTGTGATATATCGGCAATCCGCATTCAAATCCCCAAGAATCACAGCATCCTGAAAGTTATTGCTAATTAAATTTCTGTAATTAGATTTCAAGGTGGACATTTTATATAAGAGTATGGTAAAATCAATATTACTGAAATTGATGTGACGTTTGTTGAGTAGTCGTAGACGTCTGCGAGCGCTGATACTTCGGAAACAGCATCACGAGGTTTTGAATGCAACACAATGGTGTTGAAGACAGACTGTTTTGCCCCTGTAAATTACCAAATAGCTGATCATGAGCTGTATATATATAAATATAATGGCAGTATACGAGACTGAGACGATTCGGGTAACTTCACCGTAGCCTTACCTACCCGTTTTCGGGAATGAAATCCGACTATCAGTCACTTTAAGAAAAACATAGCCTACCCTATATGCTTCTACTGTATGTTCTACCCCGTTACTTCAGGTCCGCAACCACTACTAAGGGCTTGTTTTAACCACTATTATTGTTGGAATTGTGGTTAGAAAACTGGCCCATACGCTAGGGCTAGAGCTCTTGAAATGCATGCACATGGAAAACGGCTCGTAGGTTTAGGGTAGGCTACACTAGTGACATTATAGCCTATATATATATATGTAGGCTTTTGTATGTATATGTAATGATGATCACCTGGTAACAGGTTTTCAAACGTCACGATATACGGTGACCTCTCAAAGATATCTCCAAATAGTTGATCGTCTGGAAATTCAAAATTCCTGATGATGCGAAGTTTGGATGCTCTACAAAAATTACATACATGATCTTTTTAATAGACCTTTGAAAAGCCGCCTTTCATAATGAAGTGGCTTAACTCATATAGATACAGGCTATAGGCTACATTGAGTTTTTACGAAAGCCAAAATCGACCAATCACTGACTCCTCGGTCGAAAATGGAACCCGGTACCTCCCGCTGTGTAGGCGGACAGTTGTGATCGGGAAGTCCCTGATGTATCTGGAGTTAGCTCATGCTCAATCGTACCTGTAGATGAAACCATATTGCTCTTTGCTCGATGTCCGCCCGGTTCGCGGTGACACTAACGACTGATAAGTCACATTACCGCCGTTCACTTGATTCATCAGTCGAGGGAATGCAATGCCCTTACTGTCCCGTATCTCTTGCACAATGGTTAAGTCGTATCGCTTTATTATCTAAAAACACGTTACTACTGTTTAAGGCGACGTGATTGATGCCTACGCATAACCCAACAAGTAGCCTAAGGTTTCAAGAGCGAGTGATTTGACTGCTCGCCTTCTGATTCGGAAGTCCTGCGTTCGTTTCACCACCCGACCCAGTCAAACCAACAACGACTATAAAAATGGCATTCGTTCCTCATGTGCTTGGCAGCCTGCAAGTATCGTGGAGTGCAGGGGGTTTTGATTGTGATAAAGTGAGTGTTCCGGGCTTGTATACCGGCAATATCGAGATCGTGCACTTATTGACCAGACCTAGACTTATTGAATACGCCACTCAAAACATTACATAAAAAACAACCAAGGAATATTGTAAACGGAATATACTGTAAAATTTTCATTTTACCGATGGCATATTCAATCCAACACAAAATTAGTCCAAAAAATAATGTCCACACTTACAGGCCTACTTACGTCTACTAGTCGTTTCATGACGTTAGCTTTGGAGGTTTTTGATGAACCCAGAATCTGAATGTTGAAAGCTGATACAAAGAGCGGCTCAGCCGAGACACACACCAGAACCAGATATAGAATACAAGACACGACGCAAGTGATTTTGACTGTCTTCATTTCGGTCTTTCCGTTCTATAAGCCTACGTAGACACTCAGAAACAAATTAAAGAAGCCTTGCTACAGCTCATACAAGAACTGACAACATTGCTGCCACATCTCTTCTGTTATAGGCCATGGCCTACTAAATTTAGTAGACTATGTAATTATGTATAGGCCCATAGGTATAGGCAATGCCTATTAGGCATATAGGCTTTAGTCTATCAAAACCTCATATTTCATTACATACACAATAAACTTTTAATCACAAGTCATTTTCTTTATATATAACTGACTGAGAATAGTCATAGGTCTATTTCCGTTAACAACTCGACGGCTACTGCATTTCTCAAAGGAACGTGCACCGTATTTCTTCATTTCACTTTTGAAACAGACGACTGTCATATCACGTTATGTGGATGCGTAAAAGCCAATAGTTTCCGAGTTGTCAGTCAAACATAATACTGTAAACGGGTGTTGAACTTTTGACATTTTTGAAGAATAGACGCATTATATGAAATATACAATTCCTGAAGTCGTTAGTCAAATTCACAGCGGTTCTAATAACGCTAAGCCCCCCAAGAATGGGCGAAGAGTAGAGCCTATAGGTCGGCATTTCTATCGTAACCGAATTTTGAAAATTGCGGGAACATTCGGTTTGGGCCAAGCTTTTTTACTGTAGGCTTATATATATATATGTCATTGGGCACATCGGCAGAATACGGAATCAACGTTAAATCACGGGAGGGGCACCACGAACAAATTTTATAAAGTTATCTGCTATTGGCACCACAGGTCCTTGTGGCGACAGTGGTAATTTTGCAAAGGGGATGGGCTTGCTCCTCTCGTTTCGGTTGTGAAGGCAAATCCCGACTTTGGGTTGAATCACTTTCGCTTAGGTTTGTGAAAGGGATTCTCTCACAACTGAAAAGCACTTATATGCCCTCCTGTGATAACTTTATGGAACATATTTCAACTTCACTTCACGCAAATGTCGGCTCGTTGGTCTAGTGGTATGATTCTCGCTTTGGGTGCGAGAGGTCCCGGGTTCAAATCCCGGACGGGCCCGCCTTTTTGACTCAATTAAGCATCAGATTCAATCAACAGCCGTTCTTCTTTTACAAGTAGGCTATGTCTCAAGAAGACAAATGCGTCTGTTGGTCTCCATTCACCACTTTCACCTTTTGCGATTAACGGACCCTCCTTCAGCTCAGCGCGATTATGCTCAGGGGATGTTTGAGTGATGTGGTTGCAACCTTAAAATGTGTAGCTAAGTCGCTTGTTTCCGATCACGACTTATTAGATTCTTCCAGACTTGCATTAGGCTTCAAAATTACCCTCGTGTTTCGTTCGCCCCACCATTTCTACTGAAACGGGTCAACAATTTTAGAGAATAAGCAGTATTGTAGTTACGTATTCGTCAGGATAACTATTGGTAGGTATCCCTGGTTTCGGTTCCAACATAGATTTTTATATCACGCTGTGTGTAAATGACGCCCATGATGAACGTTTTTGCACGTTGAGTCTATATGCTATGCAAGTAGAAATAGGTATAGCCTGCATTCGTTAGCGTCTTAGATGAATTGGAATTGTTCAGCGCAAATTGATTTTTAGTCCAGGAGCTCGTTCACCATAATGACATGGTATTTAAAACATATGGATGCCAACATTCCTGGCTGAATCGGCGCACTGTCGTGCGCGCGATCCTCTGCTTTTTGGACGCTGTTCACAAGTGTCAAGAATGCCACTTTGGTGAGTTTATTATAGCGAAAGTGAGGGTTGATCGCTAGTTATCGTTGTTTTTGTTTACTCAGGCGGGATGATGACACTTATTCGCCCATCGCTCTTATGCAAGTGGTACGTTATGTGACAAAATCTCTTAACCGTTATGCAATAATCTGGTAGAATCATAAGTATATGTAGCCAAACCAAACGTTAGAGGCATTAGTTTCAACTTGACACAAGATGAGTGGCTAAGGCTTGGTTTTATATATAGGTGGAAGCTAAAGATAATCGGCGATTAGAATATCAGATTAGCTGTCATCAAGGCACTTGCGAATGATGCTAATTTAGCTTCATTCTGCTCAGGAATGAATTTCTAGCTTATATAATGGCTTTCTTGTTGTTTTAATTCGCCACAGTTATCAAATAATAGATATTTCTAGTGTAGTCCATAACTTAACATGAATTTGCGTCCGTAAATCTAATCTGATCTGAAGGGATATGTACAAAAAAGATGCCTCTAATGTTTACAGAAAATACTGACTTTGAGATACGATGGCTGAGATAGCAACTGTACCAGAATCGAATAATTTTTTCTTGGACTTGCGATGAATAGGGAGTGCAGCGAATAAACGTAAAACCGAAATCAAGGAAGAAGAGGATTTCCTGGCACATGCACCCTGGCGTTCACTGTTCATAGGGAGATACAATGAGTGGGACATTAAAGGTCGTGCAAGCAATAGCAGTAATTTCGGTCGCTTGTGTATCCGGTACGTGGAGTTAAGCTATTGAAATTAGTGATTTTAGACCTTTTCTGAGTCAAGGTATCGTTGGCAAAGACTTATAAGAATAAGATCGCATTGGTTATAACACATCACCAGCTGCTATACCCTGTCATCCAGTATGCCATCTGGAACAGGCTCCCAGCTGCGTCACTAATTTGATTGTGTGCAATCACAGGTAAATTAGATCTCGGCTGCTTTCGACTTATAGCACCAAAGAGGCACTGTATAGACAGCACAAACACACGAATCGATAATGTTCACCCGCCAACCGCACAACTAACGATATGTTGTTGCCTGATGTTTGAAAAACTGACTCCTGAGCAAGCCCATCGTTTTGCATCCCATCCGAATGTAGCAACTCACGTTATAGCCTATAAGTAGCGAGTCGCAACGCAGTCACAGCACGGTTTGAAACTTTACAGATTTAGTTTCTGGTCAAGCGTGTGGTGGGGATATAAGGCAACTTCGAGGATCGATCATGTCTCCAGCCTACCGCACGTCGAGACAATATGCTCCAAATTTGTATTGCGTGTGGAAATTTCATTTCACGGAATATGATATGATAGCAGTAAGTGAAATGATTTTGAATTGCCTCGTATATTGTAGTCCTTCTATTAGATTTGACATCATGGGGATAGGGGTCGACCGATTATCGAGGTCGACATTTGTATTTTTGCGATTATCGGTATCGGCAGTTAGTCAAGTAAGGAAGTCAATATTGGATATCGGCCCTAATAATCAGACGACAATCGGCCTAATATCGGCTTTTGGTCGATTATCGAGGCCGATATCCATGATTTTTGGATTATCGATATCGGCCATCGGTCATGTGAAAGGCCAATTATCGTATCGGCCATGAAAAAACTAATATCGGTCGATCTCTACATGGCGGCTCACTCATCATTTGAGCTGTCCTCTTTGGGTCAAACTTTGTTCACACATTTAGATGCGATTTTCCCAAATGCAAATACAAAATACCCGAGGCTGTCCAAACGATTATGTATCAGTAAATTTTCCCAATCAAGAACCGAAGCGCTTATGTGGCTTTCAAACGCCGAAGACGGTATTTCAAGGATACGGTCCAATGAACATCACATTTGGCTCTGACGAACGAGTATCCTTCAGAGGTTTCAGTCTAAATTTCGGAGGTGATTTTCATTTACTACTTATTCGCATTCTTACGTAATGAATACGTCATAACCCAGTTGATAATGTTGTCTTTGCAGTGCGCGACACGAAATGTAAGTCAGAACCATGTCAGAATGGTGGAACATGCATCAATTTGAAGATGGGGAATGAATATAAATGTGAATGCCCTGAAAATTTCATTGGAGTTCATTGTGAAGGTATCACAAAGTAATATTCTATTTGCAAGCTATAGGCGCACTGAATAAGAAGATCCTTCAACTTCTCTTTAACCATTGGCAAGAGGCAAGTCGATAATAGCAACATCCAATGGCGAAATTACGTTCTGTTGATATCAATTTCCAAAAATGTTGGCCCATGGTTTACTAAATTACTACCAATTATGGCAGTACTAATTAGGCTACCCACGGCCTACTGGTTACTGTGGTTGATATCAATTTCCAAAAATGTTGGCCCATGGTTTACTAAATTACTACCAATTATGGCAGTACTAATTAAGTAACCCACGGCCTACTGGTTACTGTGGTTAGCCAATAATTTCTGTTTAATATGTGCTAATCGTACCATCGTACGCCATTATCAAACACTTTTTTTAATAGAGGTCGTCGTTGCGGATGACTCGTTATGTTCCCCAAATCCTTGCGAAAACGGCGGTACATGTCAAGAAACTGACGACGACTATGAATGCACTTGTACCGACGGTTGGGAAGGAAAAAATTGCGAAACAGGTAGGCTTCTAGACAATATTTGTGCCGGCTTACCCTCTTCAATGTCAATTAACTTTGGCGCAAAGAAGCGTAGGTAAATTGTTGTCGTATGTGTTTTGAATCCACGACGTTTTCAACTGCTTAGGTCATTTTTACGCCAGTCAAAATCTATTCAGTACGCGTTGCGATATTACGAGTATCACTGATCACAACTCCAACCCTTCACCCCGACTACCAAGCATAGAGGAGGAACAGATACAAATTTTAAAGTCCTTTGTGGCTTGACTTGGCCCGGAACCGAATTCGGACCTCCCAATTAAAAAGGCGAACAGCAAAAACCACGGAGCGGTCATCGCGAAGGAATATAATCGCTTACTTCGTCACATTCTAGATATCGACGAGTGTTCATCGAACCCGTGCCAAAATAATGGAGAATGTGAAAATTTGGAAAACAAATACAACTGTAAATGTCAGGGTGGATGGGAAGGACTGAACTGTGAATTAGGTTTGTGAGATACGCTTCTTCCCATACATCTATACAGCAAGCTATTCTAAAATTTACATTGTCCTATGCTAATTCAGATATCGACGAGTGTGCTTCAAACCCATGCCGAAATCAAGGAACTTGTGAAAATTTGTCAAATAAATACGCGTGTCAATGCAAGGACGGCTGGGAAGGAGTTAATTGTGAAAACGGTTTGTACCAAGGCGATCTTGGTTTGTACCGATAAAGCAGACATATCATACGTAAACAAGGCGATCTTAATAATAGGATCGCCTTGTACGTAAAAGAAGCGCGGACTCGCGCAATGAGTATAGCGAAGGCAACTCGCCAAGTCTATGCCTACGCTTACACAGTTACACTTGAAGAAAATTGGGCTCGAACGCATATTAGCATAATATAACTTTTCTATCTGGGCTATAAGCTATACATACAATGTGTCGTACCGTCATTTGATTGGTGCTTGGTCGCTAAGCTGGCGAATGTCATGATTGTTACAACTGTGCTACGTATTACTTCAGATGTAAATGAATGTCTATCGAATCCTTGCAAAAATGGTGGACGATGCAATAATTTGGAGAATTCATATTCATGCACCTGCGGGAATGGTTGGAAAGGGACGCACTGCGATCAAGGTTGTTTAACATAATTCAGTTTCTTGATAAACCAATTATAGTGCTAATGTGTCTCCACGATTTACTCCAAGACATCAACGAGTGCATTCGGAATCCATGCGACAATGGTGGTACATGCACTAATACAGGAGGAAGTTATAATTGCAAGTGCGTAGACGGTTGGGTTGGATTGCACTGCGAAACAGGTAAAGAAGTATAAACTAGTTGGGTAAAGTGTGATAGAAAATGCGAGACAGGAATAATAGCATGGGCAGGCCTATATATATAACAATCATTAGTCTACGTACAAATACGACTATTATATTACTACTTTTCTGTTTGAACCCGTTTACCCAGCGAAGGGGGTCTGTAGGGGATTATGAAGATAGCTTCAAGGGGATATAGGGATAATAAATACACCAAAATGGGATATGCCTGGCTTAAACCTTGAGCCTGCTTCCCACCTGCGTCGATTAAAAGGTGCAAAATGTCTCATTGAAACGTGTTTATCCTATCCAAAACTCGTATCGACTACGCAATCACTCTAGTTAGAAGGTTAGAAGCTTCTAAACCCGGAATAAGTCATAGGCCTACTAGGTTTATCGATTCACGCCACCTTATTCTTGTTCGCTACCCTAAAGGCATTGAGAAAAATTATGGCAGTACAAACTTTTTCATACTTATGAACTTTGGCTGTTTGAAATTGCCGAAGTAAGTCGAATCGGACTTTTCCTAGTTCAAAAAAACACCGGACTGTTAGCGCGGTTGGATAATAAGACTTAATCAGGAGGCCTACAGTATGCCAATAGTACTTTGTAACATCGAGAATGCTTGAATTCATACGACAGATAAAGACGACTGCATCCCGAACCCATGCAAGAACCGAGGGACTTGCAGAGATAAATTTAATGATTTTGAATGCTCTTGTAAAAGCCCGTGGACGGGCAAAACATGCGAGGAAAGAATCGAAGCCGAAACACCATCTGCCGAAGGTCTTTCAGTCGTATTAGACTAGAACTATAATATGACAGGGTTTAAATAAGGCAATTTTGAAATATTCAGAAGAATCAAGTGAAGAGGTATCAAGTGACCCGTGTTCTCCAAACCCTTGTCAGAATGAAGGAACTTGCCTCGATATGGAAGACGGGACAGTACATTGCTTCTGTCATAAAGGCTTTATTGGAGATTTCTGCGAAGAAGGTTAGACTCCTACGGTACCATGCATAGGCCTATCCTACGGCACCATGCATAGGCCTATTTCTATCTAAGTTGAGTCGCGCAAGATATCTTACTTTGTGTGCAACGATGTACTGTAGGATTCAGGTAGTTTTGCCTGGCTATAGTAGGACAGGACGTTTCCATTGAAGCAATACCCTACAGCATTGTGGAACTCGGATTATCCAGAATTTACTTGCCGGATACCAATTTTAAAGTCTTCGATCTGACTCGCATTAAGCCCGCATAACGGAATATGACACTGTAAGAATTCACAGGATCAAATGTGTGTATACCAAACCCTTGCCAAAACGCGGGTACATGCATGGAGTGGGGTGAATCTTTCAAATGCACATGCGCAGATGGTTGGATTGGCGATACGTGCGAGAAAAGTACGTAGCGCTGAATGTAGGCCTAGAAATCATCACGGAGATGTAACTATATGCTATGATTCTACAATAACAGATATTGATGAATGCCAATCAAATCCATGCGAAGACGGATTGTCATGCATTGACAAGGTAAACAGTTACGAGTGCAGAAAACCGTGTGATCCTGGTTTGACTGGAGACGATTGCGACATCGGTAAGTAGACCATCGAGTGTAGGCTACTCGATGGGTAAATTGTTGAGACGTTGCAAACAAAGCAGTAGCCTAAGCTTATGCCACATTCCTTGAAAGCTCATTGCCAACTACAACCACAGGCCTAGCACGCCTATAAAATCCAGTCTAGATATTTGGATTCTTGATTGTTGTTGCATTCGTGTTTTGCACGTCGTTTTAGGCCTATAGATCGACCGATATTAGTTTTTCAAGGTCGATACGATAATCAGCATTTCACAAGACTGCTGATTGCCGATTTTGATAATCGCAAAAATAAAAATGTCGGGATCGATAATCGACCGGGGCGATAAATCGGTCGACCTCTAATTCGTTTGCGTTCGTTTGTATTGTAGGCTATACCCCTGTGATCGAAACGGCAGTCCGGCATGTGTGGGGCAGGGCCCTCACGTAAAATGTATAGTCCTACCATTCTGGCCAGTCGCCACAAAATCGCCGATAGCGGAAGATCACTTGAATGACACTCTCTAATTCCATATGTATCAATATCGAAATAGAGATTAGACCGATTCAGAATCCCCGTCAACATCAGTATTTTAGCGATAAAATCAGCAGGCCTATCCTCTCCGAAAATGTCTCCAGATCTCTGGAAAGGCAACGATACCGTGCCGATTAATAAGTGCTGACCGTCAAGTTAGCCTATAGATTCACTAAATGAGGCAACTCATCATATCAACAGAAATCGATGAATGCGAAAGCACACCGTGTGCGAATGAAGCTACATGCAAAGACAAACTGAACGCTTTTGAGTGTGAATGTCCAGTCGGATTTCGCGGAGTTCTATGCGGTAATGCCTACGGGAATAATTAGACGGTTGAGTAGGACGATATATAACAATGTCAGTACAACATATTCAGAGATACACGACCCGTGCGGTGATGAGCCATGTAAAAACGGTGGGACATGCCACTCGAGTTCGAGATCAAATGGAACGGGATATATCTGTGCATGCCAACTAGGTTGGACAGGAGTAAGCTGCGAGGAGATAGTCGGTGAGTATAGAGTATAGACTCCAGCATAAAAAGTAGTTTGTCACTGGGCTACCATGTAGGAAGACGATCTATACGCTCCTTCAATTTTTATCATCATCGTTATCATATACATCACTGTAGGCCCCATATTGTACAATGAAAAAGGCCATAGGCTTATCCTCTACAATTAAGGACACACATATAGCCTACCGTAGGCGTAGGCCTATAAAGATTTCCTCTGATGCATCACCGCTTTTTCTGTAACATCTAGTGGAGGGTTGTCCCAATCCCGACGATGCAGGGGGTGGCCAAGTACCATATGGTGTTTCGCTTGAATTTTTCTGCTCTGATGGAATGACATTATCAGGGCCAAGCGTCGTTACATGCCTGGACACTGGGAAATTTGATCACCCGATCCCGGAATGCCTCGGTAAGTAACTATAGGTAGGAACACATTGGACAAGGTCAACGTTTGTAAAAATTATATAACTCGCTTCAAATTTGCTTAGGGGAAGGATATACTGGTGGTAAAAAGAAATCTAAAGATTCCAGCCCCCTGTCGTCTCCTGTTGTCATCGGCATGCTAGCAGCAACCGGCTTGTTAGTTACAGCTATTGGTGGATTGGCAGTATACAGCTTCGTTTTTGCGTATGTATCTCATATCATGTGACTAGTCAACGTGCTATCGCTATCGTAGCAACCAGTTTCTACCAAACGGTAAGCATATTTACACATACGGTAATGACTGTGGTGCTCTGATTCGGACTGCCTGGACAAGCCCTGCCAAAGACTGCGTCGAGACTCGAATCGACTGAAACCCTCTAGCTCTACCTAACGGAAACTTCCCGATCCACGCGAAATAGTCATCCGCACGACCACTCACGTGACGCAAATTCATTTACAGGCCGTGGAACCAAGCCGCCAGCGTCATTGCTACTTGATAAGGACATGGCAATGGGAGTAACCAGCGCCAGAGTTGTGGCCCCCGCCTATACAACTCGGTATACGCCAAGACAAAACTCGACTCGCTAGCTCTTCACGCCACCACCGGCAGCTTAAGGAAACAGATGAACCTACGTGTGGGCAACGGATTTTGCAATTAGCGCCGAATTAGCTCCACATTTCGTGGAATCTAATAATACGATTGTCGTCATTGCCGTCCCTGAGATATCCTTGGTTATATTTCTCTTCGGAGGTAGAACGAAAACTCGCACACCTCCGCACTCGCGTTCAGGTTACCTGGTAAAAGCAACCATCTGGGGGATGTTCAGGTGCAGCTGCTTCAATATATCTGCCGTATGCAGGACATGAGAGGCATGACACGACATCGGGTCGCATTTGAAAGGCAGACTCATCCGCAGTATGCCTCAAATCTCCTGTCACTACCCGCACATGAGGAAATTGCTACTTATCCGCAATCAAAGGCAGTTGCGACATCATAGTTTCAGATGACCATAAGCGGCATGACCACTATTGCGGAGGACGCCTGTAACCTATGCTCATAGTCTAAATAAAAAAGTCAATGTTGGCGATGCATGGACAAACATGCGTTGATGTATTGATCGGAGGCGTACGCCATTAGAATTTTGAAAAGGCTGGAAAAACGAGAGACGCCCTGACGTCGTCAATATGTGATGACAAATCTCCCAGATCGCGATCGTTCAACCAAGTGTATTCTTCGATACTTGAGCAAGACGGGGGTGTGGGTGGATCCATCAAGAAATCAGCGATCTTCCACATTTCTACTCCTCCTAGGTGGTCCTAGAAGGAAAGAGAATTTCCACCTTGCCCATCCTAGTTCACGGTCAAGACATGAATAGAATGCATGGAATTTTTGGGAAACATTCAAACTCCAGCATTGTTGTGAATTGCATGTAGTGAAAATGGTATAGAGTTGGGTAAAGAGCTGGGTGAACTTGCCAAAATCAGAATCGTTTTTCCATTTAAGTTCACCCTGTTGTTAAGACTGTATGCCAACAGCCCAGACTTCAGGATGTTAAGACACAATAACCAGATTAGGATGAGAGTTTCATATCGAATGTTCTGATTAATTCGGATAGAGATATAAATCATTACAGTATAATGATGTGATATCACGATTTTGCTCATATTTAAATTTGTTTCGGATACACTTCATGAATATTTACAACAATATTCAAACTGTCCTCGATTAGCCACAAGGCCTTTGTGATTTTTCAAAAAATTCAAAAGAAATGCAAAATGTTACAAGTGCTTTGTGCTCACAAGAAGAGACATATTAGCACTTTTCCAAGCTTGAGTTGACTTTGCTAGACCAACCACCACACAGCATTCCCATTAGTCACGTAATTCAGTGTGAACTCAATAAATTTCAACATACCGGATTTTCGATCCTTTTCTCTTTCCTTGTCTCTTGCTTTCATCCTTGATATGAAGCCATGACTTTTTGATTTGCGAAAACTCTCGTATGGGTCACCAGTTGGCATGCCGAGTCCTTTGAATTGATCGTACCTGTCCCTTACTTCAGCATGGTCTATTGGGTCCTAGCACAAAAAGATAGTTTGACCATCCTGGCAATTCATTGTGTTCAACTCATCTCTACAAACCTCTCGTCCTTGCTCATGAGCACCGAGGCCGGCTCCTCCCCATCCCATCTTTTTCAGAAGTTGAGCACCACGGTTTTCATCCCCTAATCGACCATCATTATCTTGCGACATTAACATGTTTCGACCACCAAAACTACTAAAATATCAGACAATTAGTCATTGTTGCTAACATATACAAAACAAGCAATGCAAGTTACGGAGGTGTCGGTGATCGACGTGGCGATCTTGACCTTTGACCTCTTTCTGGTGTGCGCGACCGCTGCCTCGGAGAGCGGCTTCTTGACCTGCTGAAGAACAAGTCTGATTTTGGCGCGAGTTGTAAAACAGGAAAATTAAACACGTAATTAATCCAGCAGTTGGGGGTCAAGCGCTTAAACCAACACAGTAAACCAGTTGTAGATTATTTGGTCAGAGCCAGACTGCAGCCAAGTTAAGAATTCACGGCAATGGAGATTGGGGATGGATCCTTCCCCAAACATCAGAGGCAGATAATCGAAAGATAGAATAAATATCATAAAAACTATTTGAATTGTACCATGTCATTTGGCAGTGCGCAATTGTAGACCTACCTGGAAGACCTCGACCTAGAACGTGACCTTGACTTTGATCTCGAATACGAGCGGCGCCTGGAGCGTGATCTGAGATAACAAAGACAATTTCATGTAACTTCCACAAGATGCAACTTCAATTCACTTACCGTGACCGAGAACGGGATCTGGAACGAGACAGTGACTTCGAACGAGATTTTGACCGAGATCTTGATCTAGAAATGAACACATTAAACCCCATATTCAATTTGAGTAACAAATTCTATGGCACCTTGATTTTTGACCTTCTTTACGTCGCCTTGCACGAACTTTAGCTCTATAGAACTCGAATAGTCCATTACGCTCCCATCCATCTCTAATAAAGAATTTTCAGGATTAGTTACATTACACTAGATGTCAATTTTCCTATATCGCCTGCTTCGTCTACGCAGACCCAAGCATGTAACCAAACGCAGCTGGGGCTTTACTTTTGCCTTGACCGTACACAGATTGCGCAAACAATTTAAATAAGTGCCTGTATACATGTTAACAGGTATATAGTGTCACAGTACCCTCCACACTATCCCAATTACATCGAGATCCAGGCATATAAGCTTCAGATACGAATTTCACTGGTATGGTATAGAATGGTCAAAAGGATCGAGCTAAAGACTTTACTGTCTAAGTCGGTCCCTTGGTGGTCACTCTACCTGCGCTAGTTTACCGTTACCCATTAACTCAATGAGCTTAGCGATGCACACATGTTGTAGGGCCTACCTAGTTGGGTCTAATGCTGAAACGGCAAGAAATATCCTCCTAGTTTACAGATTTGACAGTTAAATTCTTAAGTACAAGTTGTAACATACACGTCTCTAGGCCTTTCATGCGAAGGTGGACCATAGAACGCTTCTACTGCCGCAAGCAATCGCTCTGACGGAGGAATTGGAGCAGGCAACCGGATCATCTTAGGATCAAGAGCAAAGTAGTCACAATCTTCCAGCTGAAAAACAACCGCTTTGTTCATTACACTAATAAGTTCTTAGATTTTTATAAGTCCAACCATGCATGACATACCTTGACCAATGGACACATTAAACCAGCTGGTAGATCATAGTATGGTACTTTTGGTATAAGCGCGGTGTCAACCTTATCCATTAGCGGACGTGGTCCTCTAGGTCGGGGACCTCTCGGTCCACGCCATGGGCCCTCCTGCCATGGACCTGCCATCCTTGGACCTCCTGGTCCTTGATTCCATGGCATAGGAGGGCCAAAGTCATCCCTCCATTCTGGTTCCTGCCATTCTGTGGGATCTCTCGAATGACTGTAGTCAATGACTTGCGGCCTGGGAAAATAAAATATTTCAAATTAAAATTATGCCACAGCCACAGGAACATCCTGCATTGTGGCCAATATTTCATTAGATATGAATAGTGGGTCAGACTGATGGTGACACTAGCAACACTACCGGATTGCAACAGGATGTGGTCGCAGAAGTGGCAGAACAGGTTTTAAGGAAGAGGTGCCGTGAAAACATAGCCACACCAAGTGAAGAACAGGCATCCAAAGTTGATCATGTACGTTACAAATATACCATTCCATTGCAAATTCATTACATACTTTGACATATCATGACTGTATTCATATCCTCCGTGTTTGTTATCGTCAAGATTGTCGGCCCAAGGTGGAACCTCATGTTCACCTTTAAGTAACAGAGATGAAAATAAAGCTAGCACATGGATCAGAGATGTTAATCTATATAACAAATCACAGAGCAGAGCATAAAGTACTAAGTACTACTTTAGTATACTTATCAACGCACCTTTAGCAGTCTCCTAAATAAGAAATAAATATGTCACACCAACTTTTCTACATTGAAGAATATAGTGGAGCCGATGGTGGATGGTCAATAGATATTGTAAAGAAGATCACCACAGATTTAACGTCCCGACTTCGTTTATTGAGAATTAAAACACTCACAACAAACCAAGGCTGGACGTTAAATTTGTGGTGCTCTTCTTTACGACAAATTTTCTACAAGATGATAATAATAGATAGCAAGGGCTTTGGATAAAAAAATTATTAGGTTTCCAGAAATGGGCAATTTCCCTAGGTAGAGCTTCCAGGCTTACCCAGGGGTGAATGAATGAATGATACAGAACTTTGCATGGCGTTCATATCAGTTCCAAAGGAATCAACTCAAATTTAGAGATACTCGAGGAAGTGACATAAAACTGTTGCTGTGACTGCATTACACTATGGGCAAAGACCAAACATACACATAACACAGGCGGCTAAACTACCATAACCCATCAGCAAGTACTCAGCCAAGCAATATGCCCAGCATAGTGGATATATTGAAAACTGTTACAAAGTCATTTTACGACCTGCTGTTGTTTCAGGTTTCCTCATTGGGTTGTGATATGCACCAAGGAAATATATAAAGCAGCAGGCAAGCAGCTAACCTCCTGTCTTTTTGCCCGATCTTGTCGGTTTTTCATTATTTCTTCCTTTTTCTCATCAACAAGTTTCAAGATGTGATTGGCGTATTCGTTGTGTTGCTTCTCATATTGGATGTACTGATCTTGAATATCCTTCTGGACCTTTTTCACTTCTTTCGAATGTTCAATTATAAGTCCAGCCTGAAATTAGATTTCTTTGACAAAGTCTGTAATTAGGACTATTTTATCTGAGTGCCTAAGCCGACCTGATATTCTGAAAGAGCGTTTTCCGGATCTTTCAATTTTGCGAGCAAGTCCTCTTTGAAATATTTAAATTTTTGCCACAAGCCAAGCAGTTTTGACAATCTATCTTTTTCGTCTTTGGTGGCATCTGCATGGAGAAGAATTTCAAAATGAACACATCCAGTCATTCCAGCACAGAGAAAGATACCATTTGGGAATGGATACTGCTTTAAATAAAACAATTTACATGGGATGATATTATCCTTAGTTAACCCCAACATTAACTCATCAATAGTCCTATTTTAGTCTGTCCAGTTTGTTCAGTCACAAGCCACCATCCATTGCCTTCCACTGAGCACAGTGTAATTCATATCATGAGGTGCAAGTTTGCAAACAAGGGTCACAGAACTCACAATTCCAAATGGCTGACCAACTTGAATTTCAGACTGGGCAAAATCATCTAAAACCATATGGTGTGTAATATAGCCAGTACCCAGTAGGCAGGCAAGATTTTTCATACCATATTGTGTGAAGCCAGGCCAACGAGCTAGTAATCCGATACAATGGTCAATGTCAATCACATACTTGCACTAGCCATACAGAATATGGGAAGAATGACTTGTTGCAGTGCTGTAGAGAGATCCTCTAAATTCTTGCGTGATGCATGATGAAGAACATCATTGATTAAGTAAACAATATGAAGTTGCCTTTCGAATTTCGTCTTCACATCACCAGTCTATAACACCAAAAAATTCCAACCTTCCATTCAAAATCCCAAATTTTAGTGACATGTCACCATGAAATTATCATCCAGGCCAGTGAAGCTCATCTAGAATGTGATATGTGATTTCACAATGCCAAAACACAGCAGCCTAACACACTAGTGAGAATAACATGTGTACCAACTGAGGTGGCAAGCTACACGCCTGCATCACTACAGACCTACAGTGAAAATGAGCACGTTGACTTACAAGTGAGAAATTTGTTCACAATAGCCATTTTCAACCCCACTACATCTAAAATGTGACCAAAGCGTAACACAACAGAGAGGTAAAAGTTTCACCTCTTGTCCAGACAACTTGTCTGCTTCGATCACTCTTTTCAAGAGATGCAAACCGATGACTTCACAATGTTCCTGTGACTTTACACAATTCAAAATCCAGAGTTTACCAGCCTAGAATAAAGATTTGTAATAATACACATTGGGACATGGATCAAGAGTCTAAGTCCTAAATACCGAGATGGAATCCTTTGTGCATGTGTTTATAATAGGTTGTAAAACTGAGTCGAAATCTGACGTCATGACTCCTGTATCCGATGCCAGTTCACGCAGCTTTGTTTCTTGAGCATTAGCAATTGCAACTTCGATTTTATCCTGTTGCTGTGACATTAGTACCTAGAGAATACAGAAAACGTCACCATCAATTTTTAACCCTAGCTTTAACAAATAGTAGCCTAGAGTAGACGTCGAGTATTCAGATACTAGACCAAAGCATAGTGTCACCAGAAATTTGACATCCAATCTGCTTATTGTGAAATATAGGTTCATACTGACATACTGTGCAATAGCAGTAGGCCTATGCCAAATTACCATGGCCCATCGGAAAACCATTTGACCCAATGGTGCACATTTCCCAGAAAAACACAAGTTGCATAAACGTTCTATTCAGTTTGATTATTTGGAATTTTGACACGGTCTTACAGGTAATTAAAATCATCACAGTTTTGATCACTTGACTCACTTCATACTGTTGCTTGAGATTGTTACTGCTATCATCAATTTTCTTCCTTGCTTCCTCCTCTTCCATGGAAATCTCTTCATCTTCCTCCTCTTCAACAGATTTTGTCTTTGTGTCCTCTTTGTTGCTGTTAAATTCCGCAGAGGCAAACCCTGGATCATTATGATTGGAATTGTTTGTTCCTTGATTGAATTTCATTGAATTTGGTTCGGTGAACGGAAACTGGTTTGGTTGGCCAGGACCAGGAGGAAATTGCCCTTGTGGCGGCATATTCGGAGGAGGCTGTCGAAACATGTTGAAATTTCCAGGACCTATAGTTTGCTGGTTTGGTGGAGCATCTGAAAAATTTCCATATATGAATAATCACTAATCTCTAAAAACATTTCAATAGGGGCAGGACAATAGACAAGAATTACTACTAAAAAGCAAAGCAGGAACGTATAGACAATCAACATCGAGGTTGAGGACTCAGATCACCTCACTAGCTAGCCATTCAAAGCAATGAATATTGAGAATACACGCGTTTTTCCTCAACTGTATTTGGCTAATTGCCACAAGAACAGACTACAAACTGACAAATACTCACCCCTCGCTCAACAAGAAACACAAAACGGAAAAAATGGCAAATTAGACAACCAACCAGACAACAGCAAGATTCAATCAACCAATAGTGATAATGAACAAATCAAGTGATTGTAAGCACTCATGTCCCACACCTAAATAACTAATTGCAGTGATTTAGAAAAGTACCAATTAAATTATCATGCGCAAATATGTCAGTCAATTATATGCTACTCACTGTTTTGACTATTGTTTGTTGGTGGTGGGCCTCTAAACATTTGTGAAGGTGGAGGTTGTCCCATAACAGGGACAGGATGTCTGTTCGGTCCAGAAGCAGGAGGCATGAATCGCGGCATGTTCATAGGAGGCCGCCCCATTGCTTGATTCTGCCATGGTGGCATGCTCGGCATCGGCTAGATAAATCAAATAATAAGTTGTAAGCAATTCAAATTTAATACCGGTACGAGAAATATTACACACACTATGATTATGATACTTGTTGTTACAGGACTGGATATATCAAGATATTAGAAATCTCTAAGAATTGTAATTATGCCAACAGTACAATGTACTGTAGCCTACCATTCTTCCTCCCATGGGCTGTTGTGGTGGATGTGAAAATCGACTCATAAGTGCCGGCGGCATCGGCGGTCGTTGCCCTTGGCCTGTTTGCTGTGAACCTGGTGCTTGTTGCCATGGGGCATTCTGCAAAGAATGCTGAATCATACTGTCTTTTGCCTGCTGTTGGTTGAACACTGAAATATAAGGGTTAGAAGCATAACAGTAACCACTTGATAAAAAGTACCAGGTACCAGTATGGTATAATTAGATTTCAATACTACGTAGCCTTGAAACTTGGATAATGACTACTTTCCCGTTAAGCCATTCTATTTTTTAGCAGAGGTTTATACCCATACTCCAGATACAACATTTCATCAGTCGTTGGGAAGTAAACTCCATTGTCACTAACAAGTGTCCCTAACCCAGGTAAATGGAAAGGGTGGCAACAGGAAGGCAAACTGGCATGAAAGAGCTCCGAAGTCATTCAAGACCACACGGTTTTAGATGCCACAAGTTGAAGAAAACCCATCTATATTTTAGACACAGTGCTTACTGCTTACAATGGATGACCTTCTCTTGCAAATCTCCCAAATCATATGGGCTTGGGAGTAGCAGCAGGTCATGGCTGGGGTTATTGATCTTGTTCACAAATGTGCTTGATATGGGGATGCGGACGAGGCATGCTCCACACCATTCTCAATACGTTGGCTGTCTAGCTCAAGCAGAATATACTGATTTAAGGTCATTCAATACATCAGATCTACCTATCATTTGGGTGCACATATTGATGAGAACATGACTTACTTTGTCTCTCGGAATTGAGTTTGTATTGATAATAACCATAATGTTCACCACCGAATAAAAATGAAAACTTTGGATTCTGCTGCTGTTTGTCTTTGGTCATCTTTTCAAACTCCATTCCATTTCTCGCAACGAAATTGGCCAGTTTGTCGATGATGTTTTTCATCTCTGGATCTGATAAAATAATATAGTTAAGTGAGACAGAAAGTTGATTGGTGATACAAAAGATTCAAACTCATCTCCATGGTCCACTAACGACTTCAACGTCTTAAACTATAATAGGTCTATTGTACGGGTTACAAACAGAAAAGCATTTTTCGATTAAATTAAGAAGATTATTAAGGAAGTGGGCCTACTTACCATCAGGAATAGGTGGGATATCCATGTCGATGTCGCTCAAAAAAATATTCAAATCACAGACTGCAAGATCCAATGGGAAACATTGATATAAACGGTACCTTACCGAGTAAATACCTAAAATATAGCAGTTCTGTAGTTAGGCCTTGCGTTATTATTTTACATCCACACCTAGTCCGATTAATCAACAACAAAAACTACGGTATTTTACTTTACTGAAATGCTGACCACGAATACATTAACGACATTCCCACTACTCCTGCGGACTACACACCGCAATACCGGTACTCATGAAACACCCCCAACAAACATCTCTTGCCCCTCGACTTAAAATCATTGAAGCATGAAACTACACCAGCGCAAGATATCATTACATTCTATGATATCATAGAGTATAGAGTGCTACCCAGAGTGACTAAAAAACGAGTTTTTGAGTGACTTTGGTGCTACCATACTTATAGAAAGGTGCTACCATCGACTTTCTTTGGTGCTACACTCTATGACGATATGCGATTGCCAGATTTCTTCGGATCACAAACGTGCTGTATTTTTGGCTTGGCTACGAAGTTGATAGCACGAAGGGAGCAATGAAAAAACGTGTTGGTGTGGATGACATGCGGTTGCCAAATTTCGGGGGATAGGCTATAAAACGACTGTAGGCCTACATTGTAATTGGTGTGGTTACGGAGTTACTGGAGATCAAGACAGGAGGACGAGATGGTATATAGCCTATAGATAATGCGCGAAGAGACGAAGGAACACCCGAAGCCGTCCTGCTACAGGCACGGATGTTGATGTTGAACCATAGCAATTTAAACGGACGAGCCGAACTCCAATCATACAAACAGCCGGAGACATAATCACCAATCAGCGCAAACACGAACTGGTATACTGGTGGGTGCTTCACCGACCACTCGAAGTCGACGACTGCGCCGCATGTAGCTTTTGACAAACGAAGACCCACCCGCCGCCTACGAAACAGGGCGCTGCCAAACAAACACCCAAGAGATACAAACAGTAATTTATTAAATGTCCAGATATAAGGCTATATGCCTATACATGCGGTGGATGAAACACTTTCAAGGCAAAGTGAGCGAGATATACTGTGATGTGAACAATTAATGCAACGATACAAAAAGCTGGATATCGCTAACTGGCAGTAGCATCTCCACGTGACTGCAGTGCAGTGACCAAATTCTGATTAATTTCTGAAAACACTGCGGGTTAATTCAAAATCTTTGCAACATGATTTTCGACTGCTATAAGGCGCGCAACACATCGATGATCCAAACACGAGGCTTCAAAATGGAACGAATAATATAAACGTGGTCCTAATGATTATGAAGTAAGAACAGCGGAAGAACTGTCACATCCCGTGTAATCCAGAAAGGGTGTGAAAAGACGGAAAATCTAATTCAATAGTTTATGTATTTAGCTGCTTGCCACTGTCGCGAAACTCCACCGTGGCAGGGTGGCCCAGAGGGCTGAAAGCAACAAGGTCCCGCGACCATCATCGGTGGCACGCTGTCTCCAATTGCAGGCTGCATGTAGTTTTGCGCGGGGACAGTACTAATCGCTGGAGGTAGCGGAGGGAATGGTCCAACAACACCCGCCTGTGCAGGATTTGGGAGAAGGGGAATCATAACGGTGCAAAGGTTGGGGTAGCTTCTGAAGTTTTCCCTGATTATATCCTTTTCTGGCATACCAACGTAGAACTTGACGATATCGTTCCTTCCGCGGTAGCTCATTTGCACTTGCTTTTCTTCGCCGCACGCCCCTTTCTTCGGCTTGAACATGGCCCGCTTAATTTTCAGAGCATACCCGCCAATTTGAAAGACGCCGGTTTTCAGCAATGCTTCCGAGAGTACGGCCTCCGCCGAGCTGGTGTCTTGAAAAGTAACAAATCCATAGTTCTTGGAGGCATCCTGCGCCAAAACATTGCAGCTTATGATAGTGCCGTAGCTGCTGAAAACGCTTCCTAGTTGCTTCGAAGTCGTGCCGGGAGGAAATCCACCAACGAATAGTCTGTTGCAGACGTAGTGAGGGCGATTTTCGATCGGCTGCGGGACGTATCTAGAAGTCGATATTGAAGTTACACTTTCCGACGTCTCGCTAACGCACATCTTATTCCACGTTCGACAGAATTCTTCTGACAACAACGGTGCCGGCATTTTCGTTGAGCGATCTTCAAGCAAGACGCACTAGACAAACCTCAGAGAGCAACCGCAGCGCAAGCACGTGTCGATGAGTAAGTAAATCAAACGCGTCCGCTTTGTTCATCCTCGACTCCAGCTGCATCTCAACGTCATGCTTGACTTGTTTCACATTGTGAAAAACAACTAGCCAGTCTGATGAATGTAGTACCTGAGTTTGGGGTTATGACGAAATACTGGGGGAACAAATTACTGGATATCCTAAGAACAATGACACCGGATGTACCTACTGACAAGATAGGGCGGATCCTTTGAACTCTAATCGTAACGTCTTCACTGCCGGAACCGGCCAAGATCCATGGCTTCACCTGCCCTCATTGCATCGCAGCGTTTGTATCGCGGTATTATCGCTGAAGAGTGTAGTGGAGCCGATGGCGGACGATCAATAGATATTGTAAAGAAGATCACCACAGATTTAGCGTCCAGCCTTAGTTTATTGAGAATACAACATTATTATCATTGTATCGTTCGTTAGAGAAAGTAAAGGTATCGCGATGGAGGAACACCCAGGCATTAGGTATATTTTATTGTCATTTCGCGGCTTCATCGACACTTCCGACGTTCAGTGACTGGGGATTGAGGAGCCTGCGGCAAACTGTTTTGTTCAAAGGGTATTATCATTTATGCAGCCTTGGCTGCATCTTTTAAGGCTTTGCAACGCACCTATCTACCCGTCAGACTTCAGCGAATATTATTGATGCGGATACACCGCTTAGCCGATTGGAGCTGGAGGTGTCGTTCCGCGACCAAACCGTCATCGACGCAATTCCAGCGAATTTCCTTCTTCGCATGATGACAGTATGCGGGGAATGTAACAGTAGTTGCAGATGCTATTCGGGTCTAATGTTATCCAGAATCGAACCCCTGTGACGAGTACCCAGTAGCGACGCCCAGCGGAATCAGAAGCACACGTTACATTATTCGTTTTACTCAAGACTCGACTTCCACAAATAGACAAACCGTTCATAGATTTGTTGAATACGCTAACAAATATACACTTCTCTACGACCTAAGACGAGAACCAGGTGAGCAATGAGCAAGTATACAACGAAACGTCACCCTCCACAACGCGATGAGGTAAACCGAGAAGCAAGATCACGTCAAGAGATGGCATTGAACAACTTCATCCAGGTCTGTAATAGTGAGACGATCGCGGGGACATCGAGAAATTATATATATATAAGCAGATGGCCTACAGAAAATTTATTTGCTAGAAAGACCATCCACACAATGGGACTTCGATTCAAAGCACCTCTTCATGTTTACTGTGGCAAACTGGGGGATTTTGTACACGGGTCTAAAGCAAAGTGCAAAAAACTGATAACCAACCAGTTTGAGCACCAGTTCACACTACTACGAACATGACAGTAGTATAATAATACACGCCAACCTTCACTATTTTAGACAAGAAAACTAGTTAAAGAAATTATACACAATTAGTCTTCCAGACGATTTACCAATTACATGTATCGAGGGGAAAACATGGAAAAATATAGCTGTTATGACAAAAAACACTAAAAAATATTCAGAAAAGTTCACAAAATATGGATGAGAATTTCAATATCAAATGACACCAACCACATAACATCTAAAAGGATTTTATTTTAGATGAAGTTTTACTTCATCAATTCTCCTCACATACCATATCACGGATGCAAAACTCATGTGTTGATGCAACAAACCATCAAGTGATAAAAACACTCAACATATCACATAAGTTATCACCGATAACCGTCAGGTTCGCATAAGATTGAGGATCACACCGAACGTGAAACATATTGACAGCTCTGCAAGGGATATCAGATAAACCAAATCAATTTCGCCACTGAAATATTTTTTGACGGTCTCTATGAAAAGCGTGTCACATCGATAAGAACCGCATCCACATTTCCAACATGATATTAATAAATGGCATATAAACTTAAAATCATCAAATTAATGGATATGCTTAGCATTCTGAAGTTAGCTGTGGGTTTCAGACATGACAGTGTTAGCCATTTGCTACTTAGTGGTGCTATTCCACATGTATCATTCTGTAGGCTATATGAACAAGCTATGATCAAAAACCAATGGGGAGTTTGCGACATCTTTTAGCAATTAGTGCCATTTATAACTTACCAGCAACTTCTGTCCGAAAATTATAGACATTGACTATTACAGCACAACCCAAATTTACCCCACCCCCAACTTTGGCATTCTAAAAATCATCAGATATTTTAGGTTTTTGGTTTCGGAATAGTGGTTGAGGCATACAGCATGAAACCATCATGTTACGGCCGTGTGTGTGTGCTATAAACCGTCATTAGTGCAACAAAGGCACACATCTCAAATTGTAGCCATAATTTTTGGGAATTTTGAAAAAATCCGATATTTTAGCTTTATCAGTTGTGGAATCATAAAAGCATCAAACCATCATACAAAATCGTTTTGATAAAATTCACAAGCGCTTACATCAAGCACAAAAAGTTCAAAGGACAATTTTTAAGCATTGAACATATCCAGTTTTTCATGATATAAAAAGAGAACTAAAATAGGGAACACTTGACCAAAACTATTTCTGAAGTCAGTTGAATGGAGCGCAAAATAAAACGATACCTGTGTTACATGATAAATGAAAAGAAATCATGATTAAAAAAGCCGCTGATCAAATAGAATGGTGGGGAAGGTGATATTTCATTCAGGCAAAGACATTGAAATGTAAAAATAAAAAAATTACAGAAAGATGGGCAGCGATCAACAGGTTGACATGATGATCAGGAAACTATCGGGACATCAAGTTCTACAAAAAAGGGAGAGAGAATCCACCAAACACTGAACACGCAACAAATAATATTACTGTATCCATGAACGGTTGAGGTTTTAGATCACAAGAATTGCCATAGCGATCAACTAACAGCGATGCAAGCTAGGAAAACTTCACAAGTTACAAAGTCGCACTGAGACGGCAACCAGTGACTAGTGACTTGCAGGTAATTGACGGCCAACAATTTTGAATCAAAACATTCACATCCAGCCTTGATTTATTGAGAATTATAACATTCCCAAGCTTTCAGAGCTCCACTCCTACAGTGAACATGGACTAACGAATACGCAACAGGACAGTGATGCGGTGATGTGGTATATTTGGTCAAATTATGGACCCTCGCTGTTGTTCTCTTGTGTGTGAAACTAGTTACGGTAATAATGGTTGACGGAAAGGTATCATAATTTGAGACCAAGTCCAGTGCTCGTTCTTAACCAATAATGAAAATAACCCAATAAAACCTCCAGGGAATGTGATTATACAATAGAAACTTATACTGTTTAGACCTAGCATTATTTCGTGTAGGAACATCGTATCTCTACAGAGAAAAGTTCTTTTCTCACAATGGGAAAACAAAAACTTTCAAAACAGACGACCATGAAGATTCCGATCAGGCAGAAAAAAATAAATTAAGAAACAGCGGCTTTTAGTTAGCACCAAACCAGTGCGTTTGAAAATCGATGAAACATGGAAACAGAAAAGAATAGAGAGTATGGAACATAGAAACGCATGATGCTTTTAGGCACGCGGATGAACCAACAAACAACAAAATAATAATAACAACAACTCGGTACCTATCAAAACTTCACCAGAACAGAAGTAACCATGATAAGATACCTGAAGACCGAGCTGGTTGCCACGGAAAATATCATCGCAAGCTCATAACGGCATGAAACGATATCACATCAGTAAGGAACGACAATCCTTGTTAAAACGATTTAAATAAAATCATTTCTAGCGATGTAACTCTAAAAACACAATCGCTAATATATTTTTGGGGTATTGTCTTTGACGCCTTTGGTTTGAAAATCACTAAAACGATCATTGAGGAACATAGTTGATTAGAAACACATCTTTTTCATGATATTAACATTTAACAATAGAGGTTGATTTAAACCATGATGGTTCACGACGTCGGATACAACTATTCATTCGCACAAAATCCATTTTGATATATTATTATTCATTATGTGCCGCAGGCCTAAATAGTAAAAGGAAGAACAACAGGGTTGCATAAAGATATGAATAGTCAATGATGACAAACCGCAAAATTGATCAATGCAGTCACAAGTTGACTATCTTCATGGCAACCAGTACCTTGACCACGATTTATACATCCTTTTCCACCACAAGATTTCATCCTCAGTGATTATCGAATGCTTAAAATCGAGTACATAATATTTTAAAGTGCTGGTTTGGTAAATTCTTCGCACCGACCAAACAGTTACTAACAGCACCTTTTCTGGAACTACTACAGTGTGTTGTGTAGTAAAATTTTAACAATATTTATCGTTTATTGGGCTGATTTACGACATGTTGTAATTCTGTGAGCCCCCGACCGAAGATGCTTGCACAGGTGACATGTGCTGGAACGGAGAGGAACTCATGTTCAAGCGACATCCTTCCAACATATCAACTGTAGCACCTAAATACATAAACAATTCATTATTATGAATGAACAACATGATGGCAATACATTTCTTATAGTGATAACACTGATAAGCCTGATTAGTGGAATGCGTCACACTTTTCCAGTTCAGCATTACAACCATTACTTCAATGTTCAAATAAAGATGGTGGCTATACTGGCTTCGTATTGGAGTGGTAAGCAACGTCAGTCACAAAATTAATAGGGCGTAGGTTCAAAAGTCCATACATACCAAGTGTACTGATTTCATTTAATATAATATGGCATAATACCAAGTCACTATAGATTTAACATTGAATACATTTCACAAGCTTTGGGAGCCCCGTTCCTTCATCACATGTTCTGTCTGCGAAGCTATACCATGAGAGGTCAGTCCAGAGTCCAATCAAAAATATTTTGACCAGAAGCCAATCCTAATTTAGAATTTGTATGTAATTATTATATAAGACAACAACAAACATACCAGGTCTAGTGTTGTTGATGAAGATGTCTGGATTGGGATGCATTCTTGGCTGCAGAGATGGCATTTGGTTGTTGTTGTTGACCATATTCTGGTAATTACCTAAGAATCAAAGTGTTGTTAGAAATAATAAACACTGCCCCACAATACGACAATACCTCAATACTGTACAATACAATGAATCTGAATACATCGGGGTAAATGCTAGAGAGTGCAACCCTTGATTTAAAGCAGCTGGATGAAAATATATATAGATAGCTATGTAGTACTGCACCTACCAAGATCAGCAATTGGTAGCGAAGTGCCATATCCCATCCCAGGATCAGCGTTTGTAAAATCCAAAGGCGAGACGTCATTCAACATTTTGCTGATATCAATACCCTCTATTGGGTTGTACAATGTATCTGAGTCCAAGTCATTCAAATCGGTCATCATATGTTGTTGCCTGGGGTATTGTTGTGCGTGTGAATCCACCTGTACAAAAAATGAGATTGTAACCAAGTGGTTGGAATCGGACAAGATCGTATGCATCATACCATGCTGCCAGAATACTGGGGTTGAGATCCATAGTTCATCTGTTATAAAGACAAGTAATCGTCTTAGAATCAAGTACAAAGTAATCATACATAGATGTGGGGCTTCGCAGCAATCAAACTAATATGACTTATGCCTCTGGTTGTTTGAATGCATGGCGCCTAAATCCAAACGCTTCACAGCTGCTTAATATATGCCACCACTACCATAGAATTAATGTGGATTATACAGTAGACGAGTGGCTTATATACCAGAGCCCCCTATCGCAGCCTGTAAGGACAATATTATGCTGGAGCTTTTATCATACAACTCACCCAGACCCAAGTCTCTCACTGACAGTGACAACACAGAAGCATAAACTAATAAAGATGTAAGGATGGTGACTACTGCTCTCAATTGTAGCCAGAACCAGATAACCAAGGATGGTTATCAAGGTAATCTTTGGTTGTGTGTACATGTATGCCTTGTGCCATACACTAGTATAAGGAATGTGGGCTTGAATTAACGTAATAAGGACTTCTATTTAACTGACACAGTCAATAGCAAGCATTATTACTATTTCACAATTTGGCAGATGTACCAGTAATCAAATGCTACCACACAGTGACGCAGATGACGGCCTGGTCATTCATTCAGGTATAATATAAAGATTGAAACTGCACAAATCTTTAATTGGACAATACAATTTGAGTAAGCACCTGGCCTTGCTGCGCGACTTCTGTTTGCATTTGCCTTTGTGAGTACTGGTTGTTGAGAGGCATGCCAGAACAAGAGTATGAGTATTCATGTCCATTGTTCATGTTCTGTCCTTGTATTGTCTGTTCAAACTGTAAGAAAACCACAGGCTTGTTACACACCATTGTCAGTTAAATCTGGTTGAGACGGCAACTTGTAATGCCTGTTACTGCGTAAATCTGCAGTGAAGTTTGCAGAAAGCAACAAATGATTTTTTCCCTCATCATTTCTAAGTCATACTGATTAGAGATCGTTTGATATTGATTTTTTTTCTAGGTCGATACAATTATTATCATCCTCCTTGCCTAAAATGGCAACTTCTGAATGATTATTGAGGCTGATATCTGACATCAAACGTCATCACTCGGCAGAAACCGATCGGACCAAAACTACAAAAATCGGTCAACCTCTAATACTGATCTTACTATGAATCCCGCCCCCTCTATTTAGCAAGACTCTGCACCATTTCCCAGTTAAAAACAACAACATAGTAAAAAGAAGCATTCCATTCATAGTATACAGGACGGAAATTGCGTTTGTAGGTCAATTAAAAGTTACATCTCTGACATCATGTCTACAAAAAACCTTGCTTACCTGTGAAGGATTTCGCATTGGCATCAGTTGAGAGAAATCTTGAACCATGGGCTCTAGCTCCTAATAAAAAAATAACAAGGTATAATACTATAACAAGAAGAGAAGGAATAGAATTTTGAGAAAATTTAACCGTGTCATTATGACGTTAAACGGTCTTTACTTCAAACTATTACACAAGATAGCAGAATTCCAAGATAGGTTCTAACACTTTAATTGCCTATCCCAAGTCATCAATTTAAGATATAATTTGACTGATCTAGTCTGCGAAGATTTCGTCTTCGAGATAAGCAATCGAGAAACTGACACAGCAACGAAATTCAAAAAAGTGACAGCGAACAGAAGACGCTGCGTCTGCAATTACATGCTGTTGAATCAAGCCTTTTTGCTAATTAATCAACTACTGGAAGATTAAGCTACTCAAAACTACCAGACTGTAAAATTTGCTGACATCGATGGATCAAAGCCACCGTTGTCTGTTAAATACAAAATTTTGAGACAACGTAGCACATTTATCCTTGCATCACAAAATTTAACATATACATATTATATTTTCAAGCATCCGTGTTTCCATTTTAGTTCTTCAGTAGTTATGATTAAAATCTTAATCAAATAACGCTTCAAGATGAAAATAGTGATGTCAATCAGCACCACCATCATCATCTATCCGAAAAAAAAACACAACAACTCACTCTCTCATCCTACTTCCAAAAACAGAAAAAAGCAAGTTCAACTACATCCAACAATCCCCCCACCCCCCATATTACCTTAGTGCCAAAACGTGAGGGGTTTGTTACATGGTTAAGACCTTGAACTGCTTATCCATACTGTACACTGCTCATTGTTCATACCGCAATCATAATAGAGGATAAGCCCACCGTGCAGATCATGATCAAGGGCAAAAATTTATCAGTACCCAGTGACTAGCAAGTTTCAAACACAGGCATATCTGCAAGGGTTTATTTATGGCAACAGGAAGTCCAGTTATACCCCATGAAATAAAAGATGGAAGCGTTGGAGAAAGACTTAAGTCATTTTTGCAAGCATCAAAAGGCAGAAAATTAAGGATTTCATCACCAAGTCCAGCTGTACCCGGTAGAATACAAGATGCATCAAAATGCAATAAATGCATGCATGTATTATATATATATACCGGTATTATATCCCAATAGACAGGTCAGTACGGTAATGGGTCAGTTCATAATTATACATATAATATACATACACCATTAACTTGAAATCTTGGCTCAAGTTTGGGAAGTGGCGTCTGCGGATTCTTCATTGTTGAGTTTTCAGTCTTCAGAAGACTTGCCAAATGCGGGCTGCTGGTAACGCTCTCCATATTCTTTCGGTTTGTATTTTGCTATGAACAAAGGAAAATTTCAAAAACAAGCACTTCCACAGAACTAAGTAGTATTCTTTTACAGCCTCCGCGATAAAACTATTTTGCTATTTTAAACACGTGAGACGTGAACTCAAGGATGTGTAAGCAAAATATAGAAGTGACCCTTTTCCTAGGAAGCGGAAGCGTGAAAACTCTGCCTACACTTGCACACGTAGCAGAGCATAATGCCACGGTTTCTAGTGGAATACTTTTAAATATGCAAGGCTGACAACTGTACAAAACCGTCTATTTTATTTTTTCAGCCAAATGGGGCAGCGTCAGTAGTCTGATCATTGCCGATGCAATCAATAAAAATGTACAGCTGACTATTGCCGCAGCTATAGTATGCAGGTATACTCATCATGAGGGGTTGCATTTTTCATATTATTTTCTTGGTAGAAACGGTAGGCAGAGAGGCACTAAAGGGATTGAGGAATAACCGCTTCCACTTCCCTGGTTGAGCTATTGCGAAAACCATCCTTCTTATACACATAGTGCAAAATGTTAAAGTTGACCTATAATTTATATTCTTTCAGAACAGATCCAATAAGGCAGACTAATGAGAACATGTTGGCTAAGTAACAGAGTGCATGGTTAAACCATTGCAGACTACATCCAAGAATAGGCTTTAATAATAACACAGCAACGTGTAAATTGTGCTCATAAATAACCTGATTTGGAGTGTGGCAAGAGCAGTTTAAACCACAGAGAAATTTCACATCACATTAGATAGCCTTCAGCAATTCTGGTTAAAGAGATTGCTTTAACGATATCGAATAATCATCCGGTTTCAATGCTAATATAAACATAAAGCCACAAGCAAGAACATCAATATCAATCTAAAAAAGTTGATCTTTCATTGTGACACCATCTCATGATATATCCACAAAACATAACATAACCCCACTTGATGAGATGCATCAAGCACAGAGGTCTTTGACCTTAGGTAGGTAGGCACGTTGAACATGATAGCCTACCGATTAGCCGATGTGATGGTATATAATTAACTATAATGAACTTCTCGGTAACTCGCGAATCTGAAATATGTACTTTTCTGACATTTTCAAAACGGATACAGCGTTACGGTAACAAAACAAAGCGAGAGTCTCTCCTGATTGCTGCTGCCTATACCACTTTGAGTATACTAGAAATGGACTAAAGATCACATCAGCCCACAACACAAACTTCCATAATGCCAAATGACCATGTCTGTGTATGCACCATAGAGCAATGAGAATCGCGTATGTCATAAACAGTTTGTCTTATTTCACATCATTCTATATTACGCAGTCAAGCTCTGAAAATCCATGCTTTCAAGTTCTTACTACACTGTAAACATTTTATATCCATTTCACGTTCTGACGGACGAAGGACTCTGAAGCTTATAAACTTATTCTTAGATTAGAACAATCTGAGACAATAAATTTGTGGTTATGCAGTTGATTCTACATTCTTAACGAGATGCTCCATTGTAATACGTCATTATGCACATCTAGAGAACGTTCCCTTATTACAAAGTGTGCTGCTAATTAGAACACTTACTATTTTCACCCACCAATTCACAGATCTCCCATTTAAACAGAACGCACCAAAAGTTTTTGAACTCATGCACAACTCGTGATTTTCAGAATGAGTTCAATTCAATCTACGTCAAAAATTGTCCCCAACTCTCATTTTTATAAAATTAGATCACAAGATTTACCACGATAGCCTAAAGACGATTTTATTTTGCATTTTCACCAATGATCTCAATCAATATTCAACAGTCATCTAGCAACTGGATCATCAGGCCATAAAACCTAGCAAGGCGACCATCCATCTATCTATGATGAGGAAAATTTTACATAACTGACTTCATTAAACGACAGAAGGTTTTCGTTTTCAATAGAGTCCTGTGATTAGTCGCTAGGCAATGCTATAGTCTGCATAACATTTTAATCTGATTACGGGATTTTGAGTCTGCGGAACGTGTCCGATTAAGCCGAATATTTAATCACAGCTAAGGCCCACAAGATCCTTCTTTGATCCACTTTCAAACGAAAATTTGTATAGCTTTACCCTTTGCATTATTTACAACTTTCGACATTATATCAAGCCAGTGACTAAGTTGGCAGTAAAAAAGGCAGGACCCGCGCCAGTTGTGAAACCCGGACTTTATTCAAACTCTAGCCAGAGTCAATATCTCGGACATGGGCATGGAAATCATAAATTGAAAAAGATCCTTGGCCCCCTGCTATGTGTCTAACAGACATTGTCTATGCCTGCGGTTCTAATAATGTTCTAGTATTATGGTAACATCTTCGACGTAGATACTGTAATCAATACCGGTACAGGATTGTTTGTTACTCAAGATTTTATGCCATGCTGCTGAATTATGCAAGCAGTTTTATTATGAAAAGGATAATATCTGTGAAATATCTTACTGATTGAATTTGCATGTACACTGAACTCTTATTGTCTTCCGGCTGGGGCATTTGGGGAAAATCCAACCCCCGATCTCCTGAAAAACAAGCAACACATTACTTATCACAGAAAACAAGGCATACGAACAAGGACAGAAAACATGCCCCACACAAATTCCACCATCGGTAGAACTGATACAAGATGAGGAGGTCTTTCAAGGAGGTGTTTGTGTGTGGCATTGTATAAGATAAACAAAATGATAGCTTACAGATCATAAATGAATCAAACAAAACACATCAACAGTCAATCAGTGGAAATAGTAGCGTAGGAGATACTAAGAAACAGAGACCACATACGTATTTGTGATATGCCTTAAATTCATTATGGGATCTATGATGTGAACGCCATCTGTCAGGACTCGAGACTGCCACATCAAGTTACCTTCAAAATTACGTCAGAGAACAAAGTATTCCGTGGGCTCGCTATGAAGGACGTAAACAATATCCTTCAGGCAAGGATATCAAATTACAACAATACAAAAAAAAGGGGAATTCGTCTCGATTCTAAATTCTAACTCTGGTCAACATAACAATATATATTATAAATTTACAAAATAGAGCGATTCTGATAAAAATATATATAACTACAAAATATGCAAAGATCATCTGATAACAGTTCTATGTAAAAATTACAATTTAGAAACAAAATACCTGGCAAGCAATCCTACAGTAAGCTTTAAAATGCTATAAGCAAGTATATATTATATAAACATTGCAAGCCCACAGGCTTTTGTGGATACATTTAAATTCCAAGTAACACGTACCGACCACATTATAGGAAATACAAGATGGATATTCCAAACAATTTTTAAAGTTCAAGCCTTTACAAATTTGTTGTTTTCGCATTATGTGTAGCCCAGCAGATCTCAACTACACATGTTAGTGCATGCTTGCAATGCATAATTTACTTTTGAAAGGAGAGACGATGAGTTAACCAGTCAGCAGCGGTAGTTGTGAGTGATACATAGAGTGTGACGTTATGCTGACTTTCAACATTTAGCCTGAGACCATGTGCAGTTTTAATTTGTTCTGCTTATAATCTGACATGTGAATAAACATAGCCTACACATAGACATGCAGTGATGTAGTTAAGTAACTATATAGACCTTCATGTAGTTTTCTTGTCCAACTCTACTGAAGGCCCAAGTGCCGCGCTAGTATTACGGTAATATCATTAAGATACATAGAAGCCTGTAAGCACTAAGCACGGACCCATACAAACATAGCTAAGCTTAGGTGCTAGATCAAGCAATGTCAAACTACCATACAAATGATTGAAACTGTCAAAACACACAAGCTAACAACGCCTCAACTTGACTTGAATATGTTCCAGTTCATTTAACACACATGACAACACATTGTTTGATCATAAATCATAATATATATATATATAATTATATACTTCCTAGTCACGGTCAAGCGTTGCTAAGGGCAGCACTGTACACATCTTATGACTCAAGGAGTACTTACACCCATTAGCCTAGTCGAGAAAATAATTATGCACATCAAGATTGCTAAATTAAATTCCATAAAAAAGGTGGTACGGCTTACTACGTCAACGATGACACAGTCAACATATCCCAAATGGAAACTGAAACTCCTATATCATCACATTATCATTGTGGATAACACAAAAAGAAAAACCGTCTAAGCAATATGTGTGTCCAGGGTAAGATTTAACCTAAGAATTGATGATTCAATACCCTTATTATTATATGAAAAGTGCCAATGAGTCATAGTGGACATATGACATAAGCGTAGATAGCACATGCTGCTTTAGGGAGGAAAGTTACTCAAAACATTTGTAACATTATATCCAATAATCTTTGCTATTTAAAACGAGGAGTCTAGAAACGGCACTATAAGATAAGCAAAGCTGATTCATTTCGAAAGGACATCCATAAAATTACATAGGCAAAGCAAATACCTTCTGAGGTGTTAGTTATTGATGTCAAGTACAAAAACAAGTTTGCTGAGCAACAGCAACCAGTTATTTCTTTATATCGAAATCTTTCTCTCTCAGGAACACGGCACAAGGTGAACATTACCAGAAAAACATCTCATAGTAATGAGTGATTCTACAATGTAACGACGATGTAAACAGAACAGGCATAGGTGTAAGCCTACTAATATATACTGTTGCGGGCTTAATGCCATTAACTTTATGGTGCAAGTAAACCGATATGAGATGCTACGCTACCTCATGTCTAAATAAGTAACATTGAAAAGTATTTCGCATGGATATGATCCATATTATAATGAATGATACAGTATTACACAACAGTATGAGTCAAAAACAAGACTAACAAGCATGACTAAGTTATGACCTTGAGATCCATGGCTTAGATCAGTTTTGGCTTTGTAATTTCAACCTTTGCATAACTGTCACGAAACGACTAGTCTGTCAGTCTGCTAGGAATTAAAACTTAAAAGCCGAAAATTTAGAGTAATTTAACCACAGGTTTCTTCGAGGATAACTCGTGATCTAAAACGGGATCGAATTCTACACACAAAGAAACCGCCTACGCAATATCATAGTGATAAAAACAGACGGCATTGCGCAAAAAATTATTAAATAGCCATATCAGGTAGCATTTGACTCATAAGTATCCTGAGCCACTCCTGGCTATATTAACAAAACAAGTTACATTAAAATGACAGTATCCTGTCCTGACTACCGGCTAGCTAAGCAAAATCTGTGCAATAGAATGAAGTAGCAGGACTAAAAGTGCTAAATAAACATTGCAGTATTAAAACTATAAAATTTGCCAGGCTGCGTTCTGATAAAATGTACGGAACAGTTAAATCATAGTGAAAAATATATGCCACTATTTGATTCAATTTAATTAGGCTTAATCAGATTAAATTCACTGGAATTTTGCAATTGCATTGTTTATTTAAAGTAACCATTTCTTGAAAAATATTGCGACTTTGTTTACCTGTAACCTGTAACTCTCATTGGAGCCACTGGCTGTTGGCTTCCTACAGTTCGACTTACTACGGCACAGTACATGGGGCTACTGTATCTTTATTCAATGAAAATAGCGCCGAATTTGCTCAGCACTTCAAGTCGTGCATAACGTGTGACATGAAACAAATCATTTGTAGATCAACAAATTCACCCACCTGATAAATTCAAGTCTTCAATGGCAGGTAAACAGTTCTGATTCCTTGGCATATCAAGTAACTTTCCACCTGAAAACAAGAAAACAATGAAACACTGACATTCACCTCCAATTTAACCAACTGGCAAAATCAACCACAACAACATGACATAAAACATGATAAGCAAATAATCATGATAATATAAATGCTCAATTTCACCCACTGGTCACTATCCGCAGTATCCGGTAGTGCAAATCCTTCCAAGCTCAAAAACCATTTCTAGGAAATCCTGCACATAAGCAGCATTAGTGAGAATGAGAAGTAGCCCATAGATTACGGAGTTAATGGTTCAAGTAACGGCATTTGCGCACCATCCTTATATAGTAATCTGGACAAGACATTGACAAAAGTCATTTATTCCATAGTTGGACCCAGTCTTATTTTTTGGCTAATTGCATTCATGTAAACTTGTAAACCTACACTAATCATCCACTTTCCTACTTCTCATAATTGCGGCCTTGCGGTATTTGGAAAACCATCAACGTTCTTAGTCACCGCAGTCGTGTAAATGTATCCAAGAGCACTTTTTATTGAATGGTCGTTGTTCAAACCACAAGACCACAAGATACAAAAGCTAGCAGCTAAGCTCTAGGCAACTAGGGAGAAATAAGAAGGATACAACAGGAAATGCACTTCGACTTGGCAATTTTTTGTTTGTACAGCATCACTAACGTAATATGCTGAGTCACATTGGACAGTACTACAGTAAAATTATACCTTCACTGCATGAGACAGTTTTCAAGACTTAAATTTCGCATTTAATAAATACGAAAAATAGTGGAGCCGATGGTGGTGACTTATTGCATTAATAAAGAAGAGCATAATTGACGAAAGAAACACCTGCTGCGTGATCTGAATGCTGACTAGGCATTTCAACACAATTTTTTGAGTAATGCTGAAACAACTGTTCCCAATACTTGCTGAGGTTATGTAATTTCAACCCAAATCTCAAAACGAGAAACAAGACAATGCACAATTATTAACAGATCAATATAAACACGGATAATGGAACTTATAGTTACCACTTTAGCTGTATACGGGTATACTAGTACCTACTATATCTCTAGCCCGACCTAATCTTTAATAACATGGCATTCATGTAGAAGTACCAATTAAACCTTTACCATGCCTAAGCATGACCTGTCACATTGTGTATGGATATAATGCCTAATACAGAGGTCTAGCAAGGCAAAGAATACGGAATAGAAATTGCAGCCCATCCCTTTGGTGTATGTGCAGACAAAAATCTGGTTGTCACATGGATAACTATCGAGATGATGTGGCAGAGCATCCAATGATTGTATCACAAAGGCCAATGCCAAGCCTCAACTGTGGTTGCTGATTGGCTGTGGAGCTAATAATAAAATATATATATATATATATATATATAATAGGTTTTAGAATTCTTGCTACACTCAAATGCATAGGTCGAAAACTAAACCAATGTCATTCACGCAATGAGTTAGAAAAATTCATCCTTTGACCCACCTTGTGGCGAAGCCAACGACATGGACGAACCTTCATGAACAGATTCTAAGGATTTGTGCAGAGGTCCACAGTTCAGACCGATGTAGTTTGGTTCTGCTTCACGCTTTGTAGAGTAAGAGTTTCCCATGTAGCTGGCATGTGAGGCCGATCTATCCCTGAAATACATAAGCGATTGTCAATCTGCCATCCAGCCAATATCAAGACTACTGCCTAGACACAGAACACTGAGAGAATTTCAATTCAATTCGTTCAGGACAAGATGGTAAAAGCCAGCACCACGTCACACTAACCATAGCGTTGGAGGCTAGCCAAGCAGCTGTCGATATCAATTTTACAATGCACAGTTTGACATGACCAAGGTTTTAAACATACACAGTTCTCTATTACACCACTGCAGGAATCCAATGATATCCGTTCTCAACAAACGATGGTTTTCCATTAATAAATAAGAATCAATCTCGAGTTCTTGACAGGCAGACAGGACAAATCCAATATTTCAATTTAGGCTGACACTTCATGAAGCAAGTACAGCAGTTTGCGAAAATTGATTCTGAGCATCCTCAATTACGAAATCATGCACAAGTTGGAAACAGACATTAACTTAACTAGCCTATATATATATATAAATCTTAAATAGATGCAATTACATAGGGAACATTGAACTCTTCATTATTATTAAGTTGGAGAATCCAATCCTACAGGCAGCACTAATATCATAATCATTTCCATATAGGCACATGAGCCTAAACCTATAGTTCATGTTGGCCAACATGATTCTTTACAAAATGATAACCTCACAAAATATTGTGACCCTTTCACCCTCAAAATATTTATATGACTCTACAATTGAGCGTGATCTTCATACCAAACACTGTGTAAGGTCATTCTAAAAGGTCACTCTTCAACAACACTGAGAGAACATCCATCCACACCACAGTAAACAATCATTATAAATAGACTGTATTATTGAGTTGAGCTGGCCTCATTCACGAATTGTAATTAATGAACAACTTTATCAAATTTATTGGAGATTAGGACTAGTCTTAGGTGAGCATTTTAGACACTGGGCTATCTAAACTAACCAATTTGCCAAATCATAGACATGACAACCTATTACATTGTCATTACCTACCACAGCTAGGGCTAGTGTGAAGATGCTATGTCGTACGGCTGATGTCAACAATTTGTTACTGGTACCTCAGTCACAACAGGTAACGGGTAGGCCTGGAAACGAACTGATGACTGTCGTGATGAGACTTGTTTGGTTCTACAGTACAGCAGGTGAACAAAATGGAAAACCAAGGGCTTGGCATAGCCAATTTTTGGCTTTAGGCTACTATATAATTATATAGGTCAAGGCGTATGAAACTGGGTAAGGTTTTGTAGTGCAGGAAATCAGGTGGATCAAACCGATACATGGACACAATCTATTGCGCAAGCCAGACCGAGCTAAAGAAAACAAAAGCCTATGGATTGTGTGCTTGCTGTATCAACAACCTGACCACCAACCCAGTGAGTTCAATCCTCGTTAGAAACATAAAAAGAGCTCTCTATTGTCCGCCTGATTCAATAAAGCAATCAGCCAACAGTAAAGCATAAATAATAAATAAAAAAAACTACCAGAGAGTATAATTATCAGAAAATAGTTAGAACCTGCATCCATGTCAATGTCTGACTATGCACTTTATTGGTTAAATTTTTAAGCTCAGTTATTACAACGTGTTACATAACTACTTCGCCTACACAAATATATGTTTGAGTGCTTTTTAAACGGCCTTTTAATAATAAAATAATTCATAACTTTCAGGGCAATGCATTTTACATATTATTCATTTTGAAAAGGTCAAATCAGCAAATAACAGTTTAAAGAGTGTCATAACCTGTTTCTGAATAATAAAATTGAATTTCTTCGTTTCCAATTGATTTTATATAGTTTTATATATTTAGCACTCAAGCTGGTCGATTGAATCTAATCTATAGGTCTGAGATTCTCAGTCACCAATAGGATCTAAGCACAGCTTCAAAAAGAAGGCTCAGGATCATGTCCAATATAAATATGTGTCTCTTTCATCATTATGCTGCAAAGGCACATGCACAGATAGCAGCCGCTGGCATAGTCACTAAATCCAACAGGGCTACAACTACTTAAGTGTCTCACAAGAAGTTCAAAATTACTGCCTGAAGAAGCCATTCAAATTTTTGTCTCTTTAATTTGAAGCTAGCTTCCAGAACAGAAAGCATTTCAATGATGGAAATTCACTGAAATTACGGTAACCTATTGTGCTATGGTAGTACATATTATAATACCTGAATTCTGATATCATGCCATTCGAGATTGATGAACCCGGAGCATTTTCGTTTCCATATCCACCTCCAGATCCTTTGAGACTTCTCTGCTTCTTCAGTAATTCAGCCTGGAAATGGAAAAAAAACTTCCAAATATGTGTGACAACTAACAAGCCAAACAAGAGAAGAGAAGCTTATAATTTAGGCTTATATATAAATCAGATATACTGTGCATCAACACACACACACACACACACTGGTAAAGACAAACTTGTACAATATTTGCATATTATTTAACAATCTGTACAAGAATGCAAAATGCTATGTCAATGGGAGTATGGGATGGGATTCTCTACATAAAAAGATGCCACCTGCCAAAAACAAGATACCGTAGCTGCAATAGACCTACGCATGTGGTGAAAAACTAAAATTACTTTAGAAGGTAACCGGCAACAATATCAAAATTTCCTATCTTCCACAAGTCTCTGCAATACTTTAGATGACATGTTACTGACCACACCACACAAACTTGTGATAGGAGTCAAAGCCCTCAACATGAATATTTTAAGCGGCTCAGGTTGTGGTTGGCTAAATCGGTTATTGCCATTCTTGGAAGAATGCATTATAATAGTTAAAAGGTGATTTTGGCGAGGAAGCCCAAAACAAAGAAAACAATTAAAAAGAAAGAGTGCTGCTCAAGGTTGCTGTATATATATAATATATTGATTTACGAAATTCAAGTATAGCCAAAGATGATACAATCACATTGCCCGCCCACAGCATGGTTTTTTCAATTTGACACCGTACTTGATCTAGAAAGATCCTTTCTCAAATGTTACTTAGATCCTGAAATGTTGCTTAGAATAAACAGACAAGCTTATAGCATACGAGACTTGACAATGAGCACTGAGTTAAGTGAGCACTTGAGAACGAGGACAGGACGCGTACTGAAGTCCACGTCAACCAACCTAATGTACACAAACCACTATTTGCAATGGATCAGGTTCATTTGGCCAAAGGGATAGCATAAAAGACGAGCAGATTCACCATACCGACACCACACAGAATGAAAGGTAATAAAAATATGGCATTCACAATAGGCAAAAAAAATATTTCAAGGTGTGGTCGTAGAATATGTCAATTTATCTATGATTGTATGCAAGGTAGCAACTGCCACACTCCCACACACTAAGATAAGATAACAGTAGTAGCGACTTGAAAATTTGTCATAAGATACCAACCAATAAAACTCCAAAATAAACCGCATAAACAGATACGCGGCATGCCTCCTTGATAATAAAAATATAGTGACAGCAGTGTAAAACACAATTGAGAAATTCCTTCTCTATGACCAAATGCATGTAATATAGTAAAACCCTGAATTGACTAAGAGGGGATTTGTACACCATTAATAAATAATTTATGCTATTTCAGGCCCCTGTGAAACCTAACATAAATACCTCAACGTCAAAAGGTGGCAGCACAAGCTTTACTCTTGTTTTGACCCAAGCTTCTGGCGGCAGGAGACCGGCGTGCGGTGATTCACGGTTAGTTTACACAGAAAAGTTAATAACGGACATTCACGAAAACAAACTTGAGTCAACTGCCTAGCGCTCTGAGAGTCAAAACAACTTTGGGCAAATTGTCGATAAGCTCAATTTCGAGAGATTCTTTTTGGTGAAAACAATTAGCCGACTCAACAGGGAAAATGAAGTGAATTATGTCTGCAGATCTAATCAGATAAGGGGCACCTTCAGTTTTCATGTTGGAAGATAATCCTTGAAAAGCCTACTCATAGACTGAGAGCAGGGATATACACCTTGGAGTAAACAACGCCGATCAAAACATTCCGATATATATAGTAAGTAGTCCTAGTAACATACCGGCAAATGTACATGCTTGTACAATGACAAAGTGTTCACATTACCGCCATCCGGTAGCGTGGAGCGACAAGGTACAAGGCGGCAAACACAAGCGTCAAATTATTCCACTAGACTAAATTTTAGCGAAGGAATTTTTGACTTTGCACTCAGCAGAGGGAAGCTTGGCCAAGCTGTAGCAATCTGGACAACACCATGCAGATTGCTCCTACTCGCATGTGAAGCTGAGAAACAGGTTAGCTTTCTCACTTCTCATTAAAGAAAAATGCGCTTTTATGCACCATGAACTTACTGGTCAATTTCATCAACAAACCATAGCCACTTGCTGAGTACAGAATTGAACACACCCCAACCCAGAGCCTCATAATATTATAAAATGCCTACGAGAAAAAAAAAACCGACCTTTTTCCTGGCAGCAATTCTCTTGCTGTTCATGGTTTTGGCGTTAGCCGTGTCGACGCTGGCCGCTCGACGCCGTGGCGTTTTCTCAATTTTGGCATCGTAGTTCACTACCCACCAAGACGATTTACCGGTTCCCTCGTTTTGAATTCTTTTGAACTTGGCATGGAGTGACAAATTGTGCCGAATGGAGTTCTACAAAAGATTGAGACTTATTACTAAGCCATTTACAGCAATAAAATACACTTAATTAAAAGAAAGGTAACCCTCACCTTCCATCCAGCACTTGAGTTGCTATCTCCCTTATCTTTAAAATAAGGTATATTCTTGACCATCCACTCATAAATCTGAGCGAGAGTCAGTCGTTTGTCAGGCGACGATTCTATAGCCTGCGTTATCAAATCAGCATATGACATATTTCCCCAAGCATTTTTCCGCGTCGACTTTGCTTTCGAGTTGTTGCGAGAAGAGCTGGGTGTGCTTGATTGAGATGTGGCGACAGTGGTTAGAGGTGGGGATTTAGAAAAGTCGCTGGTGGTAGCACTACTAATGTATGTGCCTGGGTCAGTAGTATATTGTGGCAACATGCCAGTTTCCTGTTCTTCTTCATTCACAATGGTCAAGTTAACAAGACGACTCGTTGTATTTGGAAAGTCTGGGTTAGGTAAGTTAATGGTTTCCATAAAGTTAGACACTACACCACCGCCAAGCATGGCGCTGGGTGACAACGTTTCCAAGTAGTCATCAGGGAAATTCGCTATCATCGCTTCATCTTGGGACGTAGCTTCATCTAATGGAACTGAACGGTTTGTACAAGCGAGTGGCCACATTACTGTATCCCCTGGCACCATTGTAGTGCTTGTTGGGTCCTGCAAGCTTCCTCTTTCTTCTTGAGTAGTCATTCTCATGTTTGCTACATTCATTCTTGGTCGCGGCCAAGTGTCGCACCGCTCACGCGGCTCATCTATATTGTTATTTACCATTCCAGCCATTCTGATGGCTCTTCGATAACTTAGTTGTAGGTACACTACTTCTCGTTATAAATTGTAGAAATTCCAATCTGGATCCAAAAAACACATAAAACCGATTATATAACCCAAGAGTAAGGAATATATTTAGGTTTAGCTTTAAGCTGATAATTAAGCACAGGCAAACGCCGAGTCGCTATAGAATCGGATTGATCAATCTTTGAATCAGGAACTACACTGCCTGCTCAACATGGGCACAAGACCAGAGAAAAAATGCATTAAAAGGAGCCAAGTTGAAGTACAACTGCCCGTCTTCATGAAAGTGAAATCAATCGAGACAAGATTATAACTGATATATATAATTTACAAGCATAAAGTACCATCTTTAATAGGCCTAGGTAATGCCTGAAACACTAAAGAATGTAGAGGCTTATTGCTAGAATGAAATCTTCAACCCCATGAGGTGGCCAACAAAGCAGACCCTAACCCACCCAGATATGTCCAGTCTACCTACCTAGGACAAGTAAATTTCCACAACTGCTGGCATACCTAAACCGTACTGTCAGTGGAAAATGATTAGAAAAATATATGACACAAAGGCGGACAATCCAAACTCAGAAGGCTTGTGAATTCGATTCCAATAAACTGAAGTGCAACAGAGTCCCTGGCAATTTTAAATCTCATCTTTTATTTAAATCAACATCATAATTTAACTTTAGACTACGTTTACAAACAATAACTATAATTTCATGCCAACTGCTATGTCAGTCAATAAATGTCACGATTTCCATTATAAAATATGCCAACTCGTATTTGGATGTATCCTACATACCTCAATATTCAAATAGGATTTGAATTCAGTATCGAGTAGAGTATTCTGATTTACGCGCAAATATGTGCCACTAATATCTACCATAGGTGACAAAATGTACTACGTAACCAGTTTGAATACAGAGCACAAAATTGGCTATTCAGCAATCCCCTCCCTGCTTTATAGCATGAGAACAGATTACATAACTCCTACTAGTATACTCCTAGATTCTACTATCATCATCATCATAGAGTTCTTTCCAATTGTAACCACATTCTATAAATTACTTGTGACTCAGGCAAATCCTATTCAACCTTGCGATCATTGACATCAGCCAGATAAAAGCCTGAAGGCAATCACACAGTCATCACCTTGCAAAAAAACTTGTGTCACTCATATAAATCTCAAAGAAAACACACAAAAAGAACAAAGAATTTCCCACAAGAGCAAGAAATGTGGCTCTACTTGTACAACAGCAAGCAGGATCACACAAGCATCATAACCCTACAAGTCCAAAACGGCAGAATTCCGTGTACAGATGGGTTATTCGGTTATTGTAAAAATGTCACCACCAATATTGATGTTACGTCAATAAAATTTCTTAATAAAACACACAGATTTATATGATATGAATACCTTGGACATATATTTATATACTCACACATTGGCATTCTGAAAATCACAATCAAGAAACCAACTAGGAATTGTAATACCGGTAAACGATCGGTAACCATCCTTGCTGCCGACACGTCCAACGCTAATTGAAACCGGCATGCTTGCACCATTGCACGTAACAAAATTCTAGACATGATATAGCTATTGACGTAATGCCAAGCCTACTGAATGTCTTAGCGGCTTCAATCCCTCTCTACGCCTGAACGAAATGTATATATTGCAGCTAAATTTCAATATCAAATTTATGTTGCTGTTGTAAATAGAGCTGACTAACCAAACAAAACTGATCGGTAGGGTGTGGTAGCTGGTAGGAGGTGTATCATCCATATCTCTGACTCCAACAGAGTGTACAATGCAATGTATTGCCATAAATTAGTCGAGAAGCAAGGCCTGCCTACTCAGGTTTCACAATACAAGGTATATATTGATCATTTTGCCTTGCAATCACAATAAATAAGGAAACCATTGGTACAGAAATGTTAACAAATTGCAGTGCACCATTACATCGAGTAGAAAGCCTACACCTCACAATTCTTAGTCAAATCATTAAGGGCGTGCTATAAATAGCCAGCTTTGCTGTAGGAATAGTGGAAGCTTCTCAACTGCATAATGAATTTTGCCTGCTGTTACAAGTCATAGTCCTCCTAAGTACTTGCGTCAGCATAGATTCGATGCAACAAGCTGGATTCCAGAAACAAGACAGCCTGTGGCCTATTCCCTCAGTGGTGAACTGGTCGTACAATGATTTCTCTAGACTTTCTGGATCTACCTCGGCTCTTTGCAAGTACAGTAGTTGCATTATTCTATGTTAGTAAATTGCACGAGAGGTGAGCAACAAATTTGGATAGTCCCATGAAACAGCAAGGCCGGCAAATATAGCAAATTCAAACACTTGAATCCAACATTTCTGTTTCAATACTACTCTAGCCTTCGGAAACAATCACAAGCCGTTGATCAAAAGTCAAAAGCTGTCACCCACAGCCTGTAGAAGCAACAAAGCATGCCCAATTGGTTTATCTCCTACCTCGGTCTGTCTCGCACTCTCCACGTTTGCAGTGTCTGCAGTATAATATAGAATTGCCTTGTTGACTCATAGTAAGTATATAAGTCACCTGGTAAAAATGTATATAAGCCGTTATCCTAGTATCTCATTGTACAGCCTCGCCATTACAAAGACTGGCTGAGTAACAGAGCGCAGATGATATAACAGTGTCGATTCCCAACCTTGTGCAGTTGTGGTCATGAAAAGAACTAAGCTGTAAATGGCCATTGCACTCGCACTCTCACAGGTTGAAATTCATGTGTAAACAACCAGGGGTCAACGCACAGATGCCTGGCTCAGGAGTGAGCAATGGACTGCTAAAGAACTATATATTTCCTAAATGCTAAGGTGATGTGCAAATCAAAATCCTCAATAGACTGTAGGTCCAGACTATGGTGCATTTTATAAGCAGACAGGTTTTCTGCCGACATGCTCACGTTTAATTAAGAACCTGTTGGTCTACCTTTTACTTTCAATATATTGAATGTATTTTATAGCTATATACTTGAATTTTTTATTATAATTTCAGCACGTTTCTTGCCCATTATTTTGATAAGCAGTTCGGCATTGAGATCGACTTTGTTTTCAACTTGAAAATCATTTGGATAATTTCAATTTTTAGTCAATCAACCTTATCCACTATTCTGCCTCATACATATCCACTCCGTAATCACCATCAACAGTCCATGGCTACAAAACAACACTGCAACGCTTCACTTCGTACGAGGGATATCCAATGGCTTCACAATAGCCATTACTCACTCAGGATCACGTAGACGACATAGTAGCCTATCTACCACCCATTATCAAAGATAAATGAATGACTAACGCTCCCACTTCCAATAACAATGGCATTTAGACCCATATAAAACATGATATGAAACGTAAGTTAAACAATACACGCCATGCATAATATTTGAGAAAGAAGGTAGTAGAATATGAGTCAATAACAGGTAAAACCCACTTTCAAGACAAACGCAAACAACCCGACACCATCATCTGGACAACAATTCAATTGCGTCACAGTGGCAGAGGAAGTACACATAGCTTTAAGTACATAGTCACCAGATCAAAGATTCAATAGCCTGAACGTAAAAAACACAATGAAATTCTCGTCGGTGATACGATGATAGAAGCAGAGCTTTGAGAGTTGGTTGGCTGTATGCTACAACTATGGTTACGCACTCACTATTCTATCTTTCATGGCGTGATCACCTGGTATCAATGTAGGACTACAAAGCTTGCGCAATGAAATTCCGTAAATCAACATTAGGCTACACAGACAAATGTCTCACTTTCTCAAACATGTACAGTTTTCAATCTAACGTTGGTAAAGAAAACTTTGATGTTCATAACTTCATAATTATCATGTCTAGGCTATTACTGTGAACCCTAAGATAATGACTTTCTGCTTTTAACACCAATTTAAACATTTCTGACAATTTCCAACGTGGATTATTCCACTAAATCCATTTTTCGTGAGAAAATTATCTGGAGAACAGAATAATTCATCCAAATTAATGAAAATCGCTCATAATTACGACTGTGCAGCTGCAACGTAGCAATGTTCCGTAAACGCTGAATCATGTCACAAGGCACTGCAGTGAGATGGCGCACAATGAGATGGCTTCGAGGAATCTCTTTATGAGATAGGCCTAGTGATGCCAAATGACCTTCCGATACTTCCTGCTGCAGAATCCACTTGCATAAACTGCATGCATCAATGAGTAGCCAAAAATAGGCACAGCAGCAAGCATCTAGTACTTTGATCGCTTAACAATACACAGTCACAATGCACGAAACAAGGCAGCATATAACATCATACTTTGCATTGCAATTTGCAATACAGTATATATATATAGTATATATACGATAGTGTAATGTGCCATGTGCCGGTAGAGACAATGCAAAAATACAAACGAGCCTAATTGACTGGCTAGATTTCTAGATTTGCTAAAGCATGAAATGCATTATGCAGCCAGCTTGGGGCACATAATAATTATAGCCTAGGCTTATAACTTGAGCAAACAAGTTGAACACTCAATTGAAAAATATGAAAACCATGTACACAATTCTGTATTCATTTGCATCACTCTCATAATCACAACCTGTATTGCAGAGCCATTGCCAAGCAGGGAAAGTAGCCTACGGTATCTACAATTAGAAATCTCCACAAATGAAACAGCATACTTTGCGTCACTTCCATTATCACAACCTTCAATACAGCCAATGCCAAGAAAAGGCAAGTATTTACAATTAGAAATCATCAAAAATGAAACAGCATTTTTTGCTTCAAGTGACATTGCATTTTGGCGATATTACATATTTTTTTGTTGCTTCAGCGCTCGAGTGAGACTATTCATGGCACTATAAGGTAACTCTATCTATTGTCCGAATCCGGTAAACACGTTTACAATGGAGAAAGGGGCATAGAGATACCTACCTACCTCATATCAAATAACAACATACGGACGATACGGTTGTTGATAAGGTACAAACCTAGGACAATTCGAGCATTGCTCATTGCTCACAGATATGAATTGTAAGTCCAACCTTCACAACCTTCTTAACTCTAGGCATTAAACAAATCGAATCAAACTTCAGTGAAATTATATAACATTCCATACCCAAAGCAAGGTGTTAGCTTCAACACATAACCTGGCTAATATTGATATTATGTTATTCAGCAAAGCTTCTTACCGGAAACCGACAAACTAGAGAAGTAGAGATGCCTCCAAGCTAATGTCTTAGCTCAGCTGTGATCCCCAGTAAACACATATCGATCTCTGACAGAGAATATGAATACATGACTAACTTATAGCCCTCTAGTCACCAGTCTATGACCGAACTCAATCACCATTATATCAACCTATAATAAATGCATCTTCTGTATGAATTAATTGTTACTATGTAGCACCAATATCACAGATTGTGTTATAAGAACTATAGGCCTAACTACTGTATGCCGAGCCACCGCCAAACATCTTTTACGCTGCAATAGGTGCTGCGGACATTGCAACTTTTAGTCTTCAAGACTTCAACCAGAGCGACAGTGAATGGCGTTGACGTCAAACAGCAGATCTCAGTCAGATAGGCCTCAAGGCATTAAGCTAATACAGTTGAAATTTTTATACTTTGGTTTAATAATGACATCATAAAAAAGAACATCATCACTAAGATAAAGTTGGACATCATAATTATTGCCACTTTCACGATTTAGGCCTATTTTTTTTATTTTGCTTGAACGGTTCAAGGACATGCTTTTCCTGACTAGGGCTTACCATACCAATTGCAGCTGACTAAGATCCCACATCCCCAATTTTATCCTGTAACAAAAACTGGGGGTTTCAGGCTTGTGAGCATGCTCATTTACCAGCCAATATAATATGGTAGAATGTTATATATATAATAGCTAAGCTGAGCAACTTAGTCAGCATGTGAAGGCTGAGGCAGCATTTATTATCTTGCCCTACTTTCTCAACATTCATACCGTAGTAATGTGTGACACAATTGTTGACTTGCCAAGCAATTTAGCTGATGTCAGTATCTCTGTGCATGACTGCTAATCATTTAGCTTAAGGTACGTTTGCAATATGTGCAGTTAGCATATTTTAGCCTATGCTATCGGTTCTATAAGATCGCTAGGCCTATAAGAATATTGAATTATAAAGGTCAAATATAGGTCATAAGCAAGAGTCGACTAATATTGCACTCCAGGCTAGCCTATAGGCCTACCGCAGTTGCTATTATTAGCATTTTGCTATATACCTGCACATTCTAAACAAACTGTCGGTACCCATGTGTTGAATCAATCTCTACAGTATAGTAGAAGTATGTCACTCGAATTATGGCAATCTGTCATGGGACATAAATCTAAGCAATTGGTAAGCTTGCCAACAAAGCATAAAATCAAATCTTCTCTTTAAGTAATTCGAAATGAATAGGCCTATTGCATAACTAATGAGAAAGAACCTATTTGCCTTTGGTTCTGCATCTGGAAACGACTTGGATTTATGCCAGAGTCGTATTATACAGGATTGAGTATTGCTACCAAAGTACATCAGCTTCACCAGAAGTCCAACATATACCACAGTACGCCTAGTTGATGAAGTAAAATATAGAAAAGGATTCCCACAATCAAGATATTACAGAACAATACTACATTTATACTATCTGGAAATTTCGGATATGGATCGTTTATGTCAAACGTGGCATAAGGGATGCAGCGGGATGAATGCAAAAGCAACGAATCCTGTGTAAGACTAAGCAATTTCCGAGTTTGCTATAATGAACAATAAAGTCATGGGCCTACAGAGTACAGACGTTGTAGGCCTATCATGTAATCGGCTACCTTTCGCAGAATATCTTCATTTCGATAGCCTACGACTACTACCAGCAGAATAAAGAGCCTATGGTATATTTTCTTCTGTTGACAATCATTTCATCAACTCCCCAGAATTAGTAGTTAACCTCCATCCAAATTCTGCAGCTGAAGACTACTGCGCCGATTTAGGCAATAATAATACCCTGAAAGCCATTCTAGCCTTAACTACTACAAAGTTGCCTTTTAAACAAGGCGATCTTAAGGTAAAGACCACTTTAGTTTTAAACCTCTACTATGTCAAGCATAGCACTCAGAGGCATTTCATGTCATAACATGATCAAGTTACTAAACTAATTACGGCTCAAGATTCTGAAGCAACCCTATTATTGAAGTTAAATTTCACGTTGGTTCGATTGCCTACAATATTTGACGTTTCAAAATGAACAAGGCTCATTTTTTCAGATTAACAACCAAAACGTGACCAAAAATCGACATTCCCTTTCAAGAGTCTGCCTCCAGGCATTACTAATAAGGATGATATTTATTATTTAAAGTATAGCATCAGATCTATTATTCCTTGACCAATCGCAAAATTTGACAGCGAATTATAAAGAGGCCTATTCACGACTGAAACCAAAGTCATTGAGGAGTATAGTTATCCTAGTGATTATGACAGTTCAACTTTGGCGACTTCTCCAGTAATATTTCAAGCATTAGTTAGCCTATGGCATTTTATTTTATCATTCCTGAACTCTTTCACCAACCAAATGTCTCTATTGCACAAATGTGGAACGTAGTAATCTCAAAGATGCTAAAAATCTACCTACTTTGAGATATAAGATTTCCAAGTCAAAAATTTTCATTACATACTGCTATACTGAGCGATCTATCTCATTTATGACAAAGCAAAACATGACAACCTACCTACTGTATTTGAACTCGCACCATCATAACTTATTCATGCCAACACAGCAGCAACATCGAAATTCTTGGACCTGTGGTAACTGCGTATTCCGAAACTTGACTGGCACAAAATTGGATCAATCGGCACTGCAATGCAATCTCGCGAAAAAAAAGTGGAAATGTATGCTCGCAAGAACTGACCTCTCGACCGTACCAATCAATACGCCGATAGAAGCTACGCAAAAAAACGAAATATATTTCCACTATAATCGTAACCTCATTACCACAGTTCCGCTAGCAAAATAAAAATATTCGGATCGGCAACCGCGAACGTCATTAATCGATAGCACAGAAACTAAATACGACTTCTGAGGGCGGTAATCCGAGTTGTAAACGCCTAGCCGAAAGAAACTCGGCAACAATTTTGAGTTCACGCGATTCGCGTGCACCTACCGTTGCCAATAGGAGCAGCGACTAGCGTTCTCGATTAACGCCCTCCACCTTGAGCACGCCGAGTTAAATATTTTTTATTACGTAACGGTCAGTTCGAATAATGGTATCGTCGAAAAACTAGTACATGATCGCAACATGTCGTTTTTTTACGCTGCTGCTGCAAGTGCGAAACGCCGGCATTAACAGTACCTCAGACATTGTCTCATTTGGACATTTCACAGATCAGTCACTTTATGAGTCAGCCTCATGCCGACAAAAACAATCGCCACGGGAGGCGGCTTCTAGAAACGTGAAGCTATTTGAATCTACTCTCCAAACGACAGTCAGGAACTCGTCGTCTGATAAACATGATCACACGGTACCCATAAAACGGAAACGCGATCCCATCGTTGCCGTGTGTACACTAGCCACTCTAGCTCGAGTAGACCGTCGCTGACGAACGCAATAACAAAAACGATCGCTCGAGCGGCGATCAAAACAAAGCAAAAAAGATTTCGCAACGTGACTGGTTTGTTTTGAAACATCATCTACGGACTACTCCCGACGCCAAACGCAATTTGAAATCGTTCGTTATCATAACCTTGCTAATCAGACCTGACCGGCATTCACACATCGACACACGATTTGTGAAAATTGAAAACAGGATAAAATACAACATCGCTGTGCTCCCACGGGCCAACAATCCCGAAAGAACGTTGCGACGATCTACAAAAGTAAACACGTTTCTGCTATTACCGTATGACGTGTGTGCTAACAATACTTGAGAAAGGTTCTGATATAAACTGTTTCGTCATAACGGAGTGGGGCATCAAAACAACTCTCGCTCTCACATTACTATAGAGACTGCGTAGACTAGTTGCTAGTTACTACCATGCGAGCGAATAGCGCGATACCCCATATCTTTGCAATCCGACGTAGCAACTTAGTTTAGTGATATCGGGAAACTATCGTGAACCTATGGCTATCGGCATTTAGCCTTGTCGTAGCCTCGCCGACAGGCAGGAAGATCACGAGGTTGTAAGGGATAATAAAAATAAGTGGGATGTGGCCAAGCGGGTTGGGTATGAACTCTACTGAGTTCATAGAGACAACGCAAAATTCAGCGAATTGTATCGCATCTCCCTCCGGCGCTCATACTTTTCTATTACAGAAGGATGACCAGCGACTGATATTTGATAGGTTTAGGCCGCTAAGCCAAACATTACGATACGATGCTACAGTACCATGAAACAGTCGTATCACAATTTGTAACCTAATCAATTCTATATCTAGGCGGCTTCTAACCTATATGTCACACTATAGAGTCTCTATAGTCACACCCTACGCAAAAAACGAGAGAAACTGATCATAGAGGCAAAGTGAATATGGTGCAACGTTTCCGTGACCCGACTGTCAGTTCAAGCTAAAACGTGACAAAACGTCACGAAGCGAGCCCAAGGGGGCGCCGTGATTTAGGAGTACATGATATTGTTCGTGGGGCAGACACCGCTTTTGCCTCTGTCGCCACAGTAGGACTACTGCAACCGTTGTTCCGTTTAATTCTTGCAATTTGCTGGCTTCGAAATAGATTCGCTTCGGGAAAAGTTTGTCGCCGCGCGATCTGAATTTCATGATGATGATGGCCTAAATTTGGCCATGATATAAGTCGGCAACTAAACCTTCAGCATATGTAGACGAGGCAGAAGGCGACAAAGAACTGACTAGATAAAAGTGGCAAGCTGGCAAGTGGTAGGCCTATATGGAAACAACAGAAATGCCTGACCAATAGCGCTGCGAAAGTTCGGGCATCCAACTGAAAAACTAAAATGATATGTACCCTAGCCTATGAAATGAGTCTCCTCCGGGAACGCCACTTTCTGATAGGACGCATTGACTCGTTGACCGTCGAGGTAGAATGACAAAGATACAGCACACAGCGTGACAAGTGGCACTATAGAGACTATATTGGCACTAAAGAGACTCTTCGGAGTGGCACGCAGACAGAGACGACGTCGATGAGCGAAATCGTCATAAGGGAAGTGAGATCGCCCTCTACCGGTATTGCTTTTCTGGACGTCACACTATCATCATCTAGCGGCAACCTGCATCTTCCCATCGCAGCAACCACAGATATATATTGAATAGCGTAGAGGTTGTGTAGATACACCACTACTACAGTTAGTTTTACACGTCTTCGACACGATGCTGTCAGTAGGCCTACTTGTACTCGACCATACCACCAACAATACGGAGCAAAGCCCGATCTCACTTATAGCCTACCCAACAAGTCAATCAGTGTAAAATGGTTTATTTCCGCTCAAACACGAACATTGTAAATCCTTATATTCAGACTCGGAATTACTCAATTCTAGTAGTCCTACAACAACACCACACTTTTAACGTTGGTACAAAAAAGCAAACATATGAACACAGCATTGCTAACTTGTTACCTTGTAGGGTGACAATACAACCCTATCAACAACGACAACCCATATTCATATTATATGATACTGATATAAGAGAGCCAATCTTTGTTATTCAGATTCACAACTATATATACTATATATAAGTGAGGAAGATCAAAGTTTCGAATAAAAAGTATTAAAATAACGTGGAAGGAAGATTTGTTTGTTTAGTTTAGCATGCAGGATTCATATGTCGGGACCATATATTTGATGTTGATGAATGCATCTTCACCCCCGTGCCTCTCAAAGCCTTCCAGCGTTTCCTGAATAAGATCTCCAATGTTTTCTCTCTTCTGTTGGCTATAGTCAATGCCGTCTCCGGAGTTTACTAAATAAATGGAACAAAACTTGAAGTGAGATGCAAGTTGAAATTGATATGGACAATTGCTGTAGGCCTATTAACTTCAAGTGTGAGCGGCAAAGCCGAAGGTAGTTTGAGTTACGGTCTGCAAATGCAAAGATTTTGGAGAATATGAAGTGTAAAATGGCCTTGTCTCCCTGACATAATTCTGATATGAATGTCACTGAGTATGGTTTGGCATGTATGATCTAACCTGACAAGGATTAGATTGATGCCCATTTGTGGCATAGGTATATGCAGTGAATGATATGATGTATCATGATGATCCAGCAACTGTTGACGGTTATGCCTGAGTCATACGGTTTGACCAATTTTAGTCATATCAGGTTGCACAATATTCCAGTTGACATAGACCTCCTTAGCCACTTTTTCACCTCCCTAGTCCTAATATTCTGTCTGGTACGTAATGCTTGTCCCGCATGATTAAACTTGATACAAGTTACATGACTATTAGGTTGTGACTTTTATTCCAGCTCAGTCAAACCAAGGACTTGTATTTTTCACTGCAATCCTGCTATGCATGTGGCATAAATCGAGGTGTAGAGTAGGTAAAAGTGCAGGCACACACACTCCATCACTATCACCACTATCATGGTAAATAGAGCCACTATAAGATTAGAAAAACTCTGTGACAATGTGCAATGCCCATCATTACATAAATTTTCAGCCCAACTGGTCTGCATCAATTTTCACGAATTTTTGGCGCATGGAATGCTACAGTTGGTGAAACACATACAAGCACCAAAAAACACAGCGGTATTGTACTTACAGTTCTTATTCTTGAAAATGTTTAAAATTGGAAGAATCTGTCTGTAGTATGGCACAAGAGCTTCTCCAACCATATCTGCCGATATTACGAGATGTTGTAGAACTTTCAACGTTGTGCATATGACAGGAGGACAGCGTGTGTTCAACGCATCTGGAAACGGAATGATCGGAATTATATATCCTTTATATCAATAGATCTCTAAAATAGCGCACTTCAAAATGAAGCTGGATATCAAGCTTAAAACTGACAGGTACAAATTCAAAACCTCAAGCATTTTGACTTGTATCAGTAGAGAGATTATGCCGGGCCAGACTATGGGAATATTTCTTGAGTTTTTTCATGTGTCACGCCAAACAAATGCAGATAATCATGGGGTATAAGCGCGTAATTAAGCAAAAGTACCGTAAATGGAAAATCACAGTTAACCGGATATAGGTACCGGCACCAATATCCCGTATTAGTAGACTATGCTGTATTTCTGTATATAAACATGTTTAATCTCGCAGGTGAATGCCTACCAGTACTTACTTTTGATGGGAATAATCAATTGTGGAATCACGGGCAATATTTTTGAACCACCGTGTTCGAGCATGTCATGGACACCTTGTCTCGCGAAGAATTCATACGGATGGCTCGTTTCACATAATCCATCAAAAAACAGTGGAAGGTAGTGATGATAGTCAAGTTTCTCAATTTCGACCTTGAAAAACATCGTAATACATTAGTACAAACATTTTGTACAGAAATTCAACAATTTAACCTTCCAAGCAATTCTGTTTCCCTTTGTGTCATGCTCCAAAGCAATAGGAAAGTCTCCGCGTTCGTAAAATTTCCTGAAGGCTGTTGGTTTAGCTGGCCTTTGCTTGAATGCCCCAGCATTAGGCGGTCCTACAACCTGGATGTGAATATTTTTCTTGAATCATATGACCAACATAGTGGATCCAATAATGGACCATCGTAATAGTAGGCACAAAGTGTCAGTATCATCACGATCTCAAAATCCCTTGCTAACGTTTATCAATCATCTTCCAGAATTCCCAGCACATTCTTAATTGGAAATGAGCTTATAAATCTTCATTGCTTTTGCCTTACCGATATCAATCTTGAACAATTTCTGTGGAGAGTAAGGCCTACCACATTGAACTTGGTCTATACTAGCAAGCTATGCTATACTTTCTTCATGGCAGTCACATGTTGAGTATACCTTTCAACTATACCAACCTTGGAGTTCTTCATGTAAGCTTTCAAAGAAAATCCTTTCGTTTCCATCGTGACAACGGACATCGTGATATACAGCTTTGTATATTGAATATATCGCTTTCACAAATACCTTATGCCTACAGACACTTTATATCGTAGGACGTTTCAACAATATGGAATATTTTAAGTCTGATGCCTGTACAACTTCAAAATAAATAAAAAACATATATTATTATACTTTGTCTGTTACTGATCTCAAGAAGCCTTTGATGCAGAATAACATCTGCTTATAAATATATCTCAGATGCGCTGTCTAATTCTCAATAAACTGAGACTGGACGATAAATACGTGGTGATCTTCTTTACAATATATATAGATCAAAGTCACACTGCATTCCAGTTTCAGTTTATAAAATGTCAGGTAAATGGAAAATTCAGGACAAACAGCCTGCCTCGCAGTTTATTGTGAGAACGACTGCGTACTCCATTTCGTTGCTAAGCAACATCTTTGACAACCGAAATAAGGACACCTAGTGGTTAGTCAATTTAGTTTTTTCCCATTGAGCTCTTTCGAACGAACCAAGGGGGCTCTCTGATTTTATTACTTAATATAATCTGTATCGGCATCAAATTGGCTAGAATACCCCATTATCGGCTTTGTAAATTCAATATCTGTCGGTCTGTGCTAGCCAATAAACCTAAGCTATACTTATATTATAGAGACTCTATACTTATATCAAGCGTCATCCTTGCACGTGCGCGGAGGCGTAGCCGTACACCATACAGGTGAGATAACGTCAGTTTTTGTATAGGTTCAACCCTACAGCGGCACACGACTACATCGTACTTTTCAAGCTAGGCCTACCTGCTTTGTTTCAGAATGTACACCCAGCCTTTTCATGCTTCCAGCCTTTGCGGGACAGTAGCCGCACGAACGGTATTTCTTAGAAGGGAAACATATCGACTCTGAAGGTGGATGCACAACCTTGTACCTTGCATGCTTCCACGCTTGAGGAAAAATGTTGCTCGATATATGGTGAATTCTAAAAGAAAGATCAAACAAAGTAAGGCTACTTCTATAGGCCTAGGCCCTAAGACAAATTTTGATTTTCCACTAACCGTAATTTGCCAAGACAAACGCCATTGATGGAACCACCTTGCTTACTTGGGCTACTCATTCTGTAACTCCCATTTTATCGAGCTATGGCCTAATTGCGCTAGCTTTTGCAAAATGTAATGAATCGACTATCTTCCTCATTCCAGATGTTAATCGATTTTATCAGTAATTTCAATCAACCATGACATTGCATCGATTTGCGTGCTTGTTCGGCCTACATAACCTAAGCCTATCCTACGATTTGTCGGTCATCTTCTTCAACGGAAATGCTAACCGTGATCAGATTCAGCAATGCCAACGAGCTAGTGTTTAGCAAGCAAACTTTGTTTGATCGCGACTCGTTTACGATATATTGTGCAGCGCGAACCACCAAAAGATGATGATGCATATAGGCCTACGCCACTTTCAAATTAGCCTATAGATAGGCTTGGCCTAATATGCATGGATAGCCCATCAACGAGTCGGGACTTTTCTATTCAGCTATAAAAAAAGCGACCCAGAACACGTATTTTTATGTCTCGATCGAAATAGGCTTACGCTACGTCTCAACAATAACCATTACACTTAGCCCGCGGAGAGTACCATCTTTCTGTTTAGTTACTCGTCTGTGAAATGTGAGCAAGCAACCGATCAGCATTGTATGGATTCACCACGTCGCCGCGAAGGCTACAATTATATATATAGGCTTCATCTGCAAGGAAAGTTTATTCGAATCTGCGTGTAATCTGCCAATAAGGCATAATGGTCAGAATCACATGAACGACAGCTAAAAATCGCTTATAAATTTGTAATCGTCAATTGCTGTGAGGTCGGTGGGCTGTATTCTGACATGTCCATCACGAGTGTGTTCGGCGCAAAACGTTCAGCCAAATCTGATGAGTATGCTGGCGACGAGGCGTAGTCAGGAGTTGTTGAATGAAGGAGGCCCTCTTCCGGCGTATTTGGGATCCTGTCCCTGCGAATGTAAAAATATTAGGCCAAATATGTGGTAATAACGTTAACGGTCTGCTGTTGCCTACCTTTCGCTTCAACGCAAGACTGCTAAGCCTACGTGCTTAGTGCTTACCCTTGGGATAATCCTTGGTAGTGATTAGTGTTGGAAGAAGAGGCCATAACATCCCGGAAGACACCATCATACGTTGGTGACGATTGTGATGTCGGCATTGACCATGTTGAGCAATGGGACAAATTTTCTGGTGCGACCGGCAGCAAAGAGTGCGTCTGAGCGGCGCTTGACGTCGACAGATTTCCGCCGTACTTTGGAATTGATGTATTGGATTGAATGTCCGATGACATTTCATTACATTGATATAGATCAAATCCGGTATGAGGTAACAACTGACTGACTGGTTCACAATTATTATCTGAATTCTGGTTTTGATGGATGAGTAGCTCTGTGTCCATTCCACAGAAATTAGAATACAAGTTCGGATCGCTGGTACTTTCTGGGAAGTTGTTGTAGAAGGGTGTTGGAGATTCGGGTAGACACGGTACAAATGAACCGCCTAGTAGCTGCTCATACGGAAGAGACTGAGATAAAACGTCGTGTGAACTATTCCCGTTACCTGTAATTATAGAATATTAGCACGTCAATCATTGAATATCAGAAGCAACGGGGGCATCAGGTCGTCTATTCTAACAGAAAATTTAGGCCTATAAACTCGTCTCTCGGATTCTGTGCGTGAAATCCATTATGGAATCCTGGCCCCGTCAGACTAAATAGGTTCCTACTTGAGCCGCCGGGCATCAGGGATACCAAGGGAAATAGGGTAACTGATAAACCACCGTAGATCACTTTCCACCGCAGTGTCCTTGGCTGGGATGCAAGCGGACACTCAAGCCACTATAGGTCAAACACAGCCGAATTTAATTTCAAGTTAACGCTTCATGCGGTTAGCTATGTCTCCAAGGCGTAGGCAACTCACCGAATTCAAATCCTTGCATTTTAACGCGATGTGTCGGAGTAGCGTAAGGAGAGGTTCTGTTTTGTCTATAAGAACACGATCTTGTTGGTCCTTGGTAGGAGAAATGGTGCGACGCACTGGGAGCATTTGTAGTCATATACCCGTTACTGTGTTGTTGAAATGGCGACAATGTTGAATGCCCGCTTCGTAAAACGTCACTTGCGATACCGTCTGAGGTCCAATGATTGAAAGATTGCACTAGAAATGTAACGAGTTTCGTTGTGAATCTTTAGGTATACTGCAATAAGAATTCATAAAATCAAGATCATCGTTAGCTACGAATGTTTTAAGCCACAGGCCTACGTGAACCCTCGTTCTCACTATAGGGGTAGCGTTGGCCTATATCCTATACTCGATTCGTGTTCCAAGCCTCCCAAGTCATGCACCTGAATGACTCCATATGTAGACCCACACCTGGTTAGGAAACAACAACAATGGCCTGACTGGCTACAGAAATGTTAGTTCATTTAGATAATCAGCAAGAGTGACCGATACCATGCATTTTTCGTAGTATATGTATATTTTAGCAATGCGATATTTACCTTGGGAGCATGAACCTTGATGAAATACTTGGTTGTCTGTGTTTTCAGACCTAAAAACAAAGAAAAAGACATGTTGTTGGCCTACATTTGAGATGGGACGCCTACAACGCATATCTCTCAAATATCCATTACCTGTCTTTCGAGTCTAAAAATGCCTTTGCGAACGGATTGTGTTTAATTTTCAGCGACGTTACCTGACAAGATATTTGATTACAATAACGAATCAAAGCCACACAAGAAATTTGTGATACAACCTCTTCGTTCTGATATGCGGTTACGGCAATGAATTTGGTCTCGGGGAAGGAAAAAATTGCAATGGTTCTCTGCGATGACGAATCTCCTCCAACTTTCACTATATGAATGCGTGGCTCGTATTTGTGTAAGGAGTTGAGCATGATTTGCTGAGTGAATAGAAAAATAATAGAATAGTAGGACGATAATTTATACTGGTACACAGATTCACAATATGACAATATACATTTACTCACTACTGGCGTTTATGAATGTACTCATGCGTGCGCGATTTGCAGTTGCAGGCCAGACAAGGAGAGGTGAAGGAGCTGGTAGGTTCCCCTTCGTCGTCATTTCGTTGGCCGTCTAACGCGGAGCTATATGGAGGCGAGTGATGCCGACATTGGTAAGACGCTGTCGGGACGCAAACACGCGATACTTCTGACTTCGACTGTTCGACTCCTTACGAAGAGACGCTTTTAGCGCATACAAACCCTATACTATAGTGTTATTTGCTAACAGACTATTGACATTTAGAGCATCTGGCCGCGAGAGTAGAGAAAGAAGAGTCAAATCAGTGATCGCTTAATTAAAAGTAGGCTATACTGTAGTAAATCTACGCTTACTTGGTTACCCCCGTTTCCTTTATTTGTCAGTTTGACTTTGTTGAAGCTGACTGGCTGTCTCATCCAATGGGCTCCGAAGTTAGGCGAATCCGGGTGGGCATAGACGGTTGACGGCGCGTGTGGCTCCGGTTTGCCTCCGGGAATCCATTCACCATTGACATATTTCCACCTAGACAAAACATTTGGCTGACGTACGTACTCCATTATCTTAATATAACTTGAAAGAATTCGTACCGTTTATAGCTAGGCCTACTTGTCAAGCCCACCTGTGTTGATCGCAAGATGCGAAGTCTAGTAGAAAGGAATACATGGAATTTTCTTCCAGACCACTTGCCGTCAGTTTTAACACAGGAAACATTCGTCTTCCACTTTTTGTCACAATCATTTCATTTGTAAATGAGCAAAATTTTGCCCACAAAGCACGATCGTTAAGCGTAACCTGTTAATATTTGTCAATTCACAAAGGGAGTTTCTTTTTACTGAAGTCAGTGAAATTTGCCTGATACTTACTTTGACTTTTTCATCACAATTTCGGGAGTAGTCAGATAATGATGACATTGAGGGATTATTGTTTTGTTGACTATTTTCAAGGTGATCTGCAAGCATTTAATTTACGTAACGTGATTTTGTAAAACAGGCGGTGTGGAGTAGATTTCAGAATTTCGATAATAGGCCTACGTGCTCCTATGGCATTCCTATCAATGGTTGATAGATGGGTCGCTGTTGAAGATCTAGACAAAAGTTTTCAAAGGTTGTCTTTCTTGCGATTTCGTGGCGTATTCGTATGCAAATCCTCTGAAACTTCCCAAATATTATAAATCTATAAGGAGTGCCATTTTCACTGCGGTAGGTCCAACTTCTCTAAAATATGATGCACACAGCTTAATAACATGAACGAATAGACAACTGTGACTAATTTCAGATGCTAATTATCAATTACAAATCCTACTAATGTTACTGAGGTAACGTTGAAGAGCTATGAGCCATGTAACTTATACAGCGAAAATATCGTAATACGCATACTGACAATTGATAATATACTTTCGACTTAAAATTAAGAATATATGCGATTGTTAAAAGATTAGTGATCGGTGATTGTCGTTATCAAACATCAAAGGATGCATTTTGGTCTGTGAGATTGCATTATTATAATCAAGCCTTTACAATCTTAAACATCAATTATTTTATCATCACACAATAGGTACAATTTTTCCTGCTACAGTTAGAAATCTTGCACCTCGCCGCGATCGCTCAATTATCACTTATTCTAAAAATTTCTGATCCTCATAATGAAATGAAACACTTGTAATTCTTATGGTAAAAATATCTTCCCACTTCGCTACATATCACACCGCCATGCGCAACCCGCCACGGCCCTGACAACATCTACAAGGATGCTCGAACATTCGCACCGTCTTGTCATTATAGACACCGAGGTCTCAATTGAAGAAAAAAGTTTTCTAACACTTCTTCTTCAAATTATTTTAGCACCTATCTTCGAAAAATCTAACCCGACTTCGAATGGCCTTCTTGCTGTATATTTAGAATGTGGTGGAGCGATACGCCGAAAACGTCTGACCCGAAAATGTGCGTAGGATCTCAAATGATCGCGTTGAGATAATGAAAATGCTATTTGACTTTCCTGCTGGGTTTTTGAATGTGTTTTTATTTGCTTAACATAATAGTTGAATTTCCTAATATAAATCTATGATCGGAATATCATACTAAGTTGCTTTATAAACGTCCGCAAGCCCAGTAGGGTGCGTGTTATTGTTTGCACAATTAGTCTAGACTTGCGGGTTACTACTTGAATTGAAGATGTATATGATATAATGATGTATCATTACTGCTCATTGACATGAAATCCGATAAGTTGTTGAACTCCGCGATACGTTGAAATGCTACGACCAGGCGGGCCACAGTTAAATTCTCACAGCTGCAAACTGACCGCGAAGTGCGAAGAATAATCTATGTTGTGCAGTTATCCAGCAGTAAGCCACGATACTTGGTTCCTTGTATGTACGTTAGGACTATTCATGGAATATCCGGCCCGGACAAACCTTCTATTTGTTTATAATTTGATACGCAACCACTGATGTAAGCCCAATATGTAGGCCCTTATGCAATGTGTTCCAGGGGGAGTTTTTCGCAAAATTCGGAATCCGATGACATCGGTTTTGACAGTTATATAATAATTTCGGATGTACAGGCCTATATACCTGGAGGGAAGAGGATTCCATACGGCCGACAAAACACCTGCGTACAGCAGCTATTAGTCTACATCGGGTGTGATAGGTTAGACAGTGAGTGCTGCGTACGGCTTGGGAACTATACAACCGAAGACTGCCCGGAACGATGTGTGACAGCAATAATCATCCACGGCACACGGGGCAATTTAAATTGTCTGCAGCTGCGTGATGCTAATGTGAGAGCATAAATGCACGTCTTTGATTGTAGGCACGGTAGCCGTTACAAAACTAAACTGTCCCGACGACATCGATCATCTAATAATAAATAGCGGTCCATAACGATATAGTAACCTTAACCTGTTATAGTCCTGTTTTCCCTTCGCTCGAATCATAAGTTATTAGTCAATCAGGAGAGGAGTTGAGATACTCACGGGCATTGCGATCTTCATTTTGCGTAGCCTTGTTCTCCACTGAATTAGGTGAAGGTAATCTACAGTATGTGTTCCCACGAGCTGCATCGGTTCGCCGCGTGGCGGGTCACGACTCACGACGAGTCGTTAATTGGGTCCACCGCAAGTGATGCTATGAGAAACATTTTCACGCATCAATGCCAACCTGCGTCAAACAAGCTGAATAAACAGTCTTTCCGTTCTTGATGAAACTTTATTATTATTAACTTATCTTCCCGCTGAGTATAAACTCTAAAATGTAAGAATGCGAGAGCATGAGAACATCACCGTATATACACAGGAGTAGGCTAATATCAATATCAAATATTAAGCGCGTTTGGGACACATTTCCTCACTGAGCTCAGTTTTTCCCAGTGTTTCTATCAAAACCTTCTAACCTATAAGCAACAAGTGTACCGGTACATTTACATTTTGTGCTAAACGAACTCCTAGCTCATTCGACAGGCGGATAAGACAACCCTACCGTACTGCAACTGGGAACTGGCTTACTTGGTTAGCGAAACTGCAGCTGGCAATGTGTGCAATATATTCCGGACTCCCCGGAACAGTACCGGATATTGGGACGCTATCCCGGACAGCTGCGTTTACCTGAACGCGATTTTGAAAACCTGTAGAGTTTATGAACCTGTGGCGCCAACACTTTCCCTTTATATAAGCTAGAGATAACTTCATACGAAAGCTGTGGTCGCTCGATTTGTAATCACTTCAATCAGCGCATATCACAACGAATAAATTAAAATACGCGATATTGGAACTTTTAGGTTACTACTAACATATAAACAGTCAAAAGGCCCAGTTTGTGCAATTACAAGGTTAATATTTGCATCTTTACATTTGTGAAGAGCTGTGTATGAATGAAACGTCAGTGTCTTCTGCCTGGAAACATCAAAAATGAGGACCATGCAATGCATCCTTTTCAGGAGACGGCAAGAAATGTCCGGTATCAAGTCCCGCTTGAATGGACATTTTTAGAATAACTATAAAGATTTGTTGCAGGAAAACGCCAGTATCTTCAATGAAAGCGATCAGTTGAAGCGGCGACGCGCGGGGCTACGTAGGTTACGGTTCATGAGCGATCGCATAAGGCCTTTACAATACATACTTGATGTTCCTAACTCCAACCGTAGTTAAAAACTATTTATGATGATATACAATCTAAAATACCAGCCTGGAGAAGACATAACAAGTACAGAACGAATAGAAAATATTCTACACATGAGATATACAGCCGAACTTATCTCAATGACTTTGGCAAGATCAATAGGCCTACTATATAATAATTTGAAGACACTCAGTCACAGTAAGGTACAGAAATTAATAGGCCTACACAAAAAATAATAATGGTTGCGCTTTTATCACAAGTATGCATAAAAACTGTCATGCAATTGTGAAATAAAATACAGTGTAAAGGCAAATAGTTTGTCTAAATCATAATTAAACAAGGCCCTCTCAAGTGACTTTGAGAGCGGGAATCAATTTACACCCACCAACATGCACCTAGAGAAAAACGTGTAGGCGTGTCTAAAGTGCGAAGAAAATTGCATCTATAAAGTTGCTACAGCATTGGTAAATCAGCAACACAACTGGCAGCCGTTGTTTTGCTTTGGCACAAGGACATCTATTTACACATCCAATTTCTTGAATTTGGCAAAAGTCTAATCAGTAAACAACAACCAACAGTCTATTACTAGTAGAGGGTGTGATTTTTCACACATGCTATACACAAGAAATCAGCAATAAGAACTTTGGAAGTATTACATCTACCTTTGGCGTGATTCAAAAAGTGTAACTGACGAAAGCTGTAGTTACATACAGAATCAAGATTTCATGAATAGTGCAAAAATTTAATAAAATGCAAAATTTGCCTAAAAAAGCAGTAGAGAAGCGTTGACATGGAAGTAATACTGATCCAAAAGGACTATAGCCTACATGACAGAAGAATTATGAAATAGTACAAAGGTTTGGGGTGAGTTTTAAAAATCACAATTAAAGTTAATCGGCAATTTCAGATTAACCGAGGCGGATTGAAGAAGATTTATTAAGTTTGAACACACAGTCCAAATATCAATTTACCGCTATGAATCATGGTAGTTTCTCAAAAAAGAAGACATCGCTACTCAAAAATCTAGATTGATCAATATAGGTTTAACTTTAACTGAGGATTAACTTAAATGAATGATTAAATCAAATCTAAGATTATCTGTAATCATTTTCATAAATATCAACCAAAGGGGTTTGCTTAAAGTTACTTGTGGCCAAGGCAGGGGTTAATTTAGTAGGCTATTATTACTTGACAGGAAGTGGTAAAACTCGCTTGCGCCTTGACTTAGAGAATGGTATGAGATCAGAAAAAAAGACAGTTAAATTTTTTCTTATGCTTTTTTTACTGGCAGTTGTTTCAATTGATTCGGTAGATGCTGATTTTATGCTGGCAGGCGTGCTTGGTTTTAGTAAATCCGGAGTTGGCGTACGGCTTGCCGGTTGAGGAAATGAAGGTTGTCCATTAGGAAGACGAGAAAATGAGTTTGATTTTGCAAATTTCCTCACGGTAGGTTTGGATATAATTTGGAATAGGTGAGGCTTTGGAGTAGGTGGAGTCAAGGGGATTTGAAATGGATTTTGTTTTGTTGGGGTGGTAGGGATTTCTCTAATCAATTGCAGTGCCCCGTTAGGATTAGGCCTACTTTGAGAAAGGCTTTCCCTCGATGAGGTTGACATGGCTGTGGATGGTCGCAAATCCATAGATGCACAATTTCCGAAATATTCCTGAATTTCAACGCGTTCCTCTTCCTTTTGCTGCTGCGGCGTTTTTCTTGCTTTCCGATGATTAGACATACAGAAAACATCGACGCAACCTGCCTTTCCGTAATCAACATCAGGCGAATTGCTACCAGAGTGTCCACGCCTTTCTGGACTAAAGAAAGTGTCACTGCGTCTACGACCTGCTAAAAATATCTTTTGTGGTCTGCTAGTTGAAATTGAATCTTCGAATTGGTTGTCTTCTTCATGGGCAGTAGTTGGACTTTCATTATCGGCAGGATCATCAAATGATTGCTTGTCTCCATTATCATAATTTTCCTTTGAAGTAAGCCTGCTATCCTCATCGGCTTCATGTTCAATTTTCAAAGTCTCACCGCATGCTCCTAATGATTTCTCATCATTGTCATCTAGATGTGAAGGACTCAAAATTATTAACGTGACAGACAACAGTGTAGTGATGACTAGAGTAGCATTTTCCGAATGAATCGACTCAAGCCAGTCGGGTTGTATGATTCAACTTGATTCGAGACTCAGCAAATGAGGGGAAGAGTTGACTCAATGCTTGCCAAATTATTTTTGTAAGTCAGAAATAAAATTTGTCTCATGGAATACGGTATATCAAATAATTCTCGATAAAACATTTGCGAGATATCATTCCTAGGCAAATTCGAAAAAAAAGAAATATAAAATAATTCATCTGTAACGTCAGCATAGACTTGGAAGTCTTTGTGACTCAAGATGGTGGTGGCGGTGACTTGACTTGATTTGTGACTTGGATTTTGAATAGAATTGAAAGACTTGGAGTGAAGTAGGACCTCCAGCTCAAAGTATCATGACTCAAAACCAGTAAATATTGGCCACAACACTGCCATACATAGGCCGGTTATGTTGAGGGGAGGGAACCATTAAACTTTGGTAAATACAGTAGTACATACCTAATGCTCGTCTGCGAGTTTTTGTAAGGATCTTGGTTGACATGATTCTTTGTCGAGACTCCAGCATGAGGACTCGCGGCGTCTTTTTTGGCGGTGTATTGAAGTTCATGGCCTTATTTTTGAAACCGGTTTGTTTGATTCTTGCAGGCTTAGGCAAAGATACTTTGAGAGTTGGTTCTGATGGAATTGACTTTACATGTGATATCCCATTGAATTTCAGCATGTGTCTAAATATCATGCAAAAGAAAAGGGTGTTATAGGCTTAGGTCACGGAAGTTCACATTTTGACAGACATTTCGTCATGCAACAATATTCTCGGCAACTTTCGAAAAATAGCGTGGACTGTTAACAATATCTGTATTTGAAAATTGACTAACCGGTAATTGATTTGGCATCGCACCTTCTAAACAGGCATTTTTATGCAATGTCGTGCACTTGTATGCCGGTGTCCCATCCCAATTTTGAAATATTTGATTGCTCACATGATATTAAATCACTACCATGCCAACCATTTTCATAAATATAATGTCGTAAAGACGATTGATTCACCACAGATTAAACACCCAGCCTTGATTTATCGACATTTATAACATTCATAAGCTCTCAAAGCTGTGCTCCTTCATCAGATGAAGATGGAATCATTAATATAATGTTACACCTACTCGTAAGCTAGCCTATATTAGAAGATTACAATTGATGTAACTTACCTCATGTATTTCTTGTAACCCGCCATATCTTTCAGAAAATATGGAACTTTGATGCAACCAAGTCTAGCAAGACGCTGTACACGAGGAAGGTCATCGACAGTGATTTTACCAGAATATAACAACATAAAGTTGATGGTGTCAGCATTGCGGAGAATATTAACAGCACCTATCCAAAATATATTGTATGCAAAATATATTGTAGGCAAAGTGTTTAGTAATGGAGCCAAGTTTGACACCTGATAAGTGATAATCTAGAATACTTTCAACTGGTTTAGGTTCAGCGGCATATACATTTTAAGGAATTGCGACATGAGCACTCGGGCAGACTGTGACACATTAGGCCTATTACATTTTCAGAACAGTGGACAGAAACGTTCCAGGCACATTTCTAGTCCAAATATCATGTCATTTCGACGAAAATGTGAATTTCTGTATATGGATGAAATGTGGCAAACAGCCAAGATTTATTATCAAGCTACCAGCCAGAAAAAATAACGAAATCCATGACTGTTATCATCAGTTACTAAACAGCGAAAATTCACAGAAATTTAAAATTTCAGTTTCTACATATGTTATTGCATTCACCTCGAAAGTAGCATTGATCTTTTCCATCTCCTCCTAACTGTGCTGGAGGCCGTCCTCGTTTAACTCTAATAACCCACTTCCATCTGATCTCCGGATCAGCAACGTAATAGCTCAAATGATCGAAGAGTTCTTTGAAATTCATCTTCATTGACATACAAGCAATATCTAGATCAAATAAAACCAATTGCCAATTCTCTACTCGAAGAATATAATGGAGCCGATATCGTGAAAAAGATTCACCAAAGATTTAATATCCAGCCTTGGTCTAATGAGAATTATAACATTCGCAAGTTTTCTGAGCTCTGCTCACAGACTGGACGTTAAATATGTCGTGAATCTCCTTCACAGTTTTCTACTGAGGTGCACTCACAATTAATTAAAGTCCTAGTAATAATATCACCATTTGAAAACAACAGAATTATCATTAATTGCTGATACAAGAAAAACCTGTGGTGAATTACTATCTACCTGAATGGCCATATATGCATGAATGAAAGGCAGAAGGAATGATACTCACAATATAACATTGCAGGACCCCAGATATATTTCACTTTTGACTCAAACGCAGTGTTAAGAGAAGCTAAGCCTTCTTCAGTGTCTTTCATCGACTGACATTTGTAAGTCCCCAGACCAAATTTCAATCGATTTGCAAACCAAGGTTGCAAGCCATCATTGATGGAACGGAACTTCACAAAATATTGCATTAAGGAAATTTCACTATACACATATTATTTTCAAAAGCCTTCATTTATGAATGATAACACTGACAGCCTATTGTGAAAGATTACAGTGTATAGATAGAATATATATAGAGTGTCACCACAAATGTCCGGCACATAGCAGGCCTACACAGTAGTTTGGCAACTCACATTCAAAGATGGCGAGTCACTCTACTACTGCCAACTCACCATGTTCCATGTTTTATCATTTATGAGAAATTGCACTAAAATGTACTTTAGTAATCGTGAAGGATACAAAGTGAGTTCCGATTTCATGATTTGTGAGATTCAAAATTCCTGTTTCTCGAAAATAAATATTATCATTCGTAGCCTTGACCCACATCGAATAATTCCGCTTTTCTGGTTGATTATATTTTGTCATCGGACCTGTCCATTGCATTTTCCCACTGTCAAAAGAAAAGCAATTGGTTGATACACAGTTTCAAGAAAATAATCTGCAAAGACAATTTTCAAAGTTTTTACAGCCACCTGCAATCCATTTCTGATGTGAAATATACAGACATCATCCCGTCAATGCCATGTTCCACCAAATAGTTGTGAATCACTTCACTTGCTCGATTGATGGTGATTTTTTTGCCGTATGCTGCGTCGATAAAGGTACCATCATTGCCGTATTGATCGCGAACCTAAAGAAAATATCGTCACTTAAAAATTCGGCAGCAGGAATATATACGTGGGACGCTAAAACCGTGACACAATGAAATGTAGAACTCCCTGCAATATTACATGGAGGGCGAATAAGCAGACCACTGGCAGGAAATATTACCTGTCAGGAATTATACAGTGCATGCATTTTTCCATGCCTTCAGCTCATAGGACATTGAGGTCAGGTATACTCGTAATATTACACCAACCTTATTTAATATCGTGATTGCTTCGGGCAGAAGTTCCGTTTCTACAGCTGCATATTTTTTGTGTAAAGCTTTTTCACTTCGTTGAACCGATTTGAACTTTGGCAGGGTACCATGTGTTAAAAATCTTTAAAAATTTCCATTATAAGGTATCAAATTAGTTTATCAAAGCATGCAAATATCTCTGATATTCGTACCTCTCTTTTTCTTCCCTTGTAATCGCACCATGTCGTTTGCTGGAAGCGGTTTTGTAGGTAAAGCGGCTGGTTTTACCCCATGGAGCACTTACTGATTCATTTCTATTGGTTGACATAACTTCTAGACCACCTTGTGTCGTTTGACATTGGGCAGCCTGGCAATGACACTTGCAAAATTAGCTAAAACCTAGTCCAAATTAAAACTAAAAACCAGCAGACAATTAGTGCCGAAACTGCGGACGCTGTATCTAAGGACAACACAAGATTCGAAATCGCTACAGCGAAGCTGAGTCAGTCAGCATAATCATGGGATCGTGACTGGTTCCAACCACTGACACGTCGTCGTGCCACCGATAAATCGCGGATTTTGGCTGTTTTTCATATTAAACTTTCCCGTTACTCTACTTGGCTGCTGAATTTCGTCATATAGGGATCATTCGCTTCCAGATGATAATAAGATAGGCCACGCCATACTTTGACTCGACAAAGACTTCACTAAATACACGATACTTTGATTTGACGCCGTGATACAGATAGCTGGCACTGCAGCCAGCACAGATCTATCTCTATTATTGCTTATTGACCTTTGAAAGCCTCCTTGCCTGACTGAAGGCATGAATGTAAGTAACATATCATATATTACCACAAAATTGAACCTGGCGAACGAAGTCTCAAAGCTGCATTCTGAGTGAAAATAGACAATAGACATACAGAATTAATGAAGAGATAAAGACCAAAGAGAGATATCACGTTTTCATACAATTACCAGCAAAGCAAAGGGAAAGTGACACAAAGCCAGCAAGTGCTTCCTGCGAACATGACATCAATTAGGTTGAATATAGACAGACAGACATATAAGGGTAGAGTTCTTATGGCGGAACACAGCAAATCTTGCAATAATCACAGCCAAGACCACTACACAATCAAAAGACTTTGATGAAAAGTGGTAAATATGGATATTTCAGACAGACAGGACATAAACCCAAAACCGTCTGATTATGCTCTGTGCAATGATGTCATCTAAAAGCAAAACAAAAGAGGAGTGAGCTCTTATTCACGTATCTCTCAATCTCGCTAATCTTTGAGAAAGTTCATCCTGTTCGTTGGAAGCTGTGGCAGTAGCAATGGAAGACGATGCAGCGCCTGGCAACTCCATGTTCAGATCAAGTCTGTAAAAATAAGAAATCCCATGTACAGTAGAAGCACTGTGCGATATGAGTGCGGATGAGGACTGGGCAATAGGAGGTATAATTGTACAATCTTACAACACGTAGCCCCAGATGAATTTCGAAGATCTACGAATTACAATATTTTCTTCAAATTTTGCAGAATATCAAATTGTTCACAGTATAAAAATCCGAACTGTTTCGGTCTGTTTAGCATAAGCACCTTTGTAAGAAGTTCTGTGCATAAAGTGACCTCACAGCACAACCCTGATATGTATAGCTCATTCAAGTGACCACAGTCACAGTGTCTCAACTTACCCAGCTTCATCAGCAGCCTTCTGCATGAGTCCATTCACTTCATTCTCTGGTACGAATTGAGTAGTTGTGCTTGTCATAGCACCTTCCATGAATTGTGATTGCACATCGAGATTCTCAAACTGCTTCTCAAAACGATCCATCAGTTCTGATATCTGGAAGGAAGGTTGACAAGAATGCATCAAAATAAAAGATGGCTCATGCGCATTGACCCAAAGAAGGCAAATCAACATTTTATCCGAACTGGAACCCAGTGTGAAACTTTGGCAGAGGACCTAATGTCATTATTTTTCAACACTTAAATTCAGCACATGTAACTAGATGTAGACTCATAGATAACAGCAAGACAGTGGAATAGGCAAACTGCTCATATGTTTAACCATCATAAATAAATCTCTAACCATATTAAAATAAAGGATGTGAATGTAGTATTTAATCTACGTCCCCCAAACAAGCCGTTGGCGGTATTATGCTAGCGTATTTAGGTGTGGTACAATGTACCACGCTCAATTCAGCACTTCTTATCAGAGTCTACATGTACGTAGGCTGAAATATAGTCGTGGGCAGCACAAGTAGGCATACTCGCTGGTGGATCATAAGCCAATGAAAAGTCCAAATAAATCAGAGGATCACAGCAGGGTCTGTGTGGTGACTAGCATAAAAACCACAGCCAAGTTTTCTTATTACTTTGTCAATAACCAACCACCATTGCATAACATGGTTGTGATATGTGAATATTGTGATATTCCGTGCGTTTACAAATCAATCAGTGTATACTTGAACGGAATGTATTTTGTCAACAATTTCTACTATAGTCTATAAATTCTGTGAGTTACATGTCCTATAAATTCGCCCAGCTTCACATAATATATACAGAGACCTCTTAATTAAGCCATTTGTTGACACTACCTTATGAATTGAAATTAGGCAAATAATACATGTGAAATGAATATATTCCATACCTTTTCAAGATTCATTGATTTCATTGCACCTTCCATAGACTTAACAACACCTGCCATGTTTTTAGTGACCTGTAAGATAGATGGTAACACTATAGGCCTATGCGAATGAGAGGAATTATCCGATCGAAACCACTCACATTTCTCATAGACACTGCAGTTTGAACCCTCGAACACACTGCATCAACACGAGCACTCATTCTTAGGAAATTGAGTGCCTGATTCTTCTGTCTAATTGCATTTTCTGCGTGTATTCTAGCTCCCTGTAAAAGTGACAATTAGGTAGACCATGTATGTGAATCATTTAAGCATGAATTACACGTTTCGCCAAAGCTTCGAAACAAGGAGACTTGACAGACCAAATTCAGAAGTTGCAGAAGTTCATGCTTTAGGTTGGTCAAGGCACAGAACGTCAGATCCTTCAGTGTCTCCTAGTCTGGCTTGCATATACGCCAGTATGCGAAGTGTGGCAGGGCCGCACGGAACGCCGCACCAGACCCTTAAAATCTCGCACAAAAAGTACGGAACGCTCCCATAACCGGAAGTAGCTGCGCACAGAAATAAATTACGTTCCTTAGTCATTTGCGATGCTACCATGTTGGTTATTGATTCTGTGGCCACTGTGTAAACTGAATTGGGTTGTTCGATCGATTTTTGCATACCAGAAGTCGAATTTTGGATACCAGAAGTGCACAAATGCTCAGTTTCCCGCACCAGCAAGCCAATATTTCCGCACAAATTTTCAATATGCCGCACGGAACACGTTTTAAGAATTCGTCATCGTTTGCATACTGGCATATACGCAGATCATGCATCGATGCACGCATGATATATTCATGGCCTACCTCCATATTGTTTTTCTGAATGGCTTTTTTCAGTTTCACTTTTTCGGCCTTTTCTTCTTTTTCACATCGGTGGGACTCCCTTACCAGTTGCTTCGTGGCAAACTTGAGATTGAAAAGGCTGTCTAGAGAAAAATGCATTTGTGAAAACTTTTGTGATGAATATCTATGTGGCAGAAGTTAGTTTGTAACAAATAAATACGGGGGAAAGGTATAGGGGTGTGACACCTGAGACATGACTGGAATTGATGGGAAGAACGCGAAAAACAAAACCCTAAAATACGTTCGGGTATAATATCTGGAAAATGGAAATAGTGTGATTCTGATATGATTAACAATACCGTTTGTGGCCCACAAAAAAAGAGGGCTAACTTCACCCCGAAGTATTGACAATTTAACACATTGCCTACCTTGCAATTTATCAGGCATTTTGTTCAGATTATAATTGAGTCACAGAGATAAACGATATAGACGATTTTTATAGGCAATATACGATTATGCCTATACTCCAGACTTTATCTGCGAAGAACAAATATAGGTATCAGATTGCAACGCAAAAGTGAGCCATTCAAGTAGGCCTATATATGTGGTCAACTGGTCATTCCCACAATCTCCGAAGTCTAAGCTGAGCTGACTGTCTGCCATTCATGTATACTAAAGGCCGATTGACTAAATGCTCATCGCTCTTACAGGGGCCTTTATTTTTACCCCGAAATACCTAATATCATTTAATCATATGAGTTATGACGCTTTGTCATGGGACGGTGACTTTTTTCAGCTTACTTTGCGTCACGTGACGTCAGATATAAACAAGAATCAAAAGAGAGAGAGTGCTGAAGCATAGAGTGCACTCTATGGTTGAAGTGGGGTCTAAGGTCCAAGTGGGGTCTAAGGTCCAAGGTCACCAAAAAATCAAACTTGCCGTTTAGCCTGGGTTTAGTTTATTTGCAGGTACAATGATTTAATAAAAATTTTAAAACTAAACCTAGTAGGAAGTCTAGTCGAGTATTAGACGACATAGCAATCTGATAAAAGAGCCCGAGATTTTTCAAGTAGGGATTAATAAATTTCGCTGGATGCTAAAATTGTGGCTCAGTGGGCTACGCTCAAGATCAATGATACACAGACAGAAATCAGATGAGATCTGTGACAGATAGACCATAGTTCATTCACCTCACCCGGAGGTGATTGAACTATGGATAGACTATAGCGAGATGAGACGTAAGCTCTAGGCTGACCAGACCATAGAAACTAATATAGCCTGGCAAAGGGACTGTTACGCTTCGCTAAATAACATAAACATAGTTTGTCCGGCGCGCGACTTTTTTGTTGTTCTTGTTCTGGTGCTCTGCGGGTTTGGCGGGTAACAACGGTAGCCCTAAGAAAAGCTTATAGCGGGTGATTTAAATGTGCCAGCTGATGGCTTATGAATTGATACTTCTCTAAATATTATTTGAGGGCCTATTGACTGCACTGAACACCAGATTGGTCAAACAAGTTGACGATATTTGCACAGGAATTATTGGAATTTATCAAAATGAAAAATGTCAGTATCTCTGACATCGATCAACTCGTGTTAGGTGAGTTTTGCATGGTCATTTACAATTTAGGAAAAGTTAATACAATATATTTTTAGGATATATTGCGGAACAGCGTTATTTTCATACAAGGAACAACCTTTTTGACGAAAGTCCATATTTACCAGCAAGAGTTCCTATCTTACAATTATTTGGTACGTTCGATGCTATCACAATCATTGATGTGATACCGTAATACTAGTTTTAATGCCTTTAGGAGACATATCCTCGGAGAATCGACTACAAACTATCTTGGAAGAATATGTCAGTCTAAAAACTAAGGAACAGACTCCAGTTTGTGCGCTCTGCAACGAATGTGATTCCTTGTCAGCATTGTGGGGCATATTTGAAAAAGTCTCACAGAAAATAAAAAAATCTCATTTTCAGTCCAAATCACGGTGGGCCTACGCAATTTTTATACCTGACTCTTTACTTTTCGGACTAACCTCAGTTGCTCATGTGTGTCTCTATTCTGTATATGCTAGCACGAGCACATGCCATGGCTACTATACTCATTTCTCTGGCTTTCGTGGCCTTTTAAGTCAGTTGAAGGTCTATTTTACTGAAATACAGATACCCCAAACCCCACCTTGACAAATAAAATGCTAAATTTCCCTGTTTCTAATTGGCCATCAATCTTTTCCACTGTATGTATGGTACCGTATACGGAATGTGGTGGTCAACCAACTTTTGATCCAGTAGATCTGGATGGATTGTAATAAACTTGGATAGCACCTGTGCAGAATGTCAACGCTTGTCTAATACGCATTAATGAGACCACTGAAAAATTCAAGTTCGTTATTTGTTCCAGAAGCTGTCAATATGTAGAACAGACTACCACAGCACATGAAGATGATGTTGTCGGTGAGTGATACGCCTGATAGCAATATAATGTTTGAGAATATAGTAGAGCTGATGCCAGACGATCAATAGATAGATAGATCAAAGAAGATCACCAGAGATTGAGAATAAACCAAGGCTGGACATTAAATCTGTGGTGATCTTCTTTATGATATATAATATATATTATAATGTTTGGAATTTTCATATATCGCCCTTACTTTTCATGTTATAGGAATGCAAAGATTCAGCCCAATGCAATTATATCCTGACGATGCTGTTTCAGGTAAGTTGCTATACACCATTTCTGATTAGACCCATCTTTACTATTGAAAAATTATGCAGTGCCGCAGTAGGTATGATAATGATGTGTGAAATTATCAGTTTCTTTGCTGATTTTATTGGATTCGTGTAAAAGGTCAACCATAATCCGTATAGAGTAAAACAATTTATCAGCTACACAGCCTTGTCTCGTATTTTCATATAAATGCTCGAATGGAATGTACCGGTACTATTCAGGTGGTGCTTCAGTAATAGAAAGAAAAAAACTAAATCCATTAAGCAATGAGTACGAAAACGCAACCCCGGAAAAAAACAGACAAAGTGGAAGCGCTAAAAGGAAAAGCACTATGCTTCCAAAGAGAAACAGGAATCCTGTTCATGATGAGGTAAGCTTGTGATATATTTATTGTATAAAGAATTTAATGTATATATATCAAATTCTTTTCAGAATCTTGCAAGCTTGTTGAATGCTTCGGACCCCAATGATGCATTAGCCTTAGTTGGTGTTAAGATACTGTCAAACATGAAAAAATGTGTCGGAAAGGGGTTAGTACCAGTAAAGGATAGGCCTCTTGTAACTAAACTTTACCTATCACTCTCCACAACATAATGCATTTACGTAATGTTATTCATCTATATGTCAAGGCTGGTTTTACTGTTTGATAATGGAGTCTATTCAATATTGGGCTGCAGTATCAAAACTCCACTGTTATTTACCGAACGTCTCTCATGACTGTACGATCACATATCTATCTATGCGTAAGCCATCCGTGACAATTCTGAAGTTGCACAAATAGTGTCATTTGCAATGGGAAATGGCTGCTGCCTCTAATTATTACAGAATTATGATTCACACTTCCATCTATCTTAGCCATCATCAAATTGTGAATGCAGGCTCTTTTTAAGAGTTCTATGGAAAGCAATTCCTTTTCTATATGGTAAAGCAAGTGTCTTTTATAGGAATTCTGCACCTCAAGAAATAGACATAGGCCCGCCGGTACTCGTTAATCCACCACAAGAAGATGTACCCATGGTACAGGCTACAGAAGCAAACGCATTGCCAACTGGACCAGGTCTTTATGTAGAGGATGTAAGTATGATGCAAGTAACATGAAAATCAGCATTGTCTAAAGGGTATTTATTGTTTCAGCTCATTTCTAATGAGACACGAGAGGGCTTAGTGGAAATGACTATAGATTCTTTAATGAACCCTTCTGGTGAGTGATTGATATTAGAAATTTGGAATAAATATTTTTTATCATTACAAATTTCAGTTGCAACAGATATTGTGCCATGCAGTGATATGCCGAACTCGAGTGATGATTTTTTCGAATTGAGAAAATTGTTGGATTTTCGACCAACGACCTCTTCCAACAGTATGGGGTTCGACGAGATCGTTCAAAATCAACAAGGTAGTCTTATTTTTGAAATAACGTTTAAAATACAGGATTTTGTCCGAAGTCTGAGGCTGCCGATGTGATGTTGCAATCTGAGTACTGAGAGTGACATTGTAATTCATTTATTATAATTATCATTTATTGCATTTATATAATTTATAATTGATTTTTTGTCTGCAGACGAGAGAGATTTGATGGAAATTATAAAGGAAGATAACAACATTCCTGATAAGCCCACTCCTACTGCAGTACCATCCTTGCTAGTCTACCAAGAAGATGAAAAAACTACGCTCACCGATTATTCTTCAGTTGAGAATTCATTAGCCGGCGCCGAAATGCCTCAAGCTAGTATTACCAATGTCCAAAATGCAAAAGTCCGATTACCAGCTGTATCTAATGTTCGATCAGAAATCGCTGAAGCAGCGCCGGTAGAGATTTGCAATCAAGAATCTAGGTCATCGCACATCAGCTTTTTTGATCTTCGAAATATTGACCCAGACGATTTAATCGATGCGTGCGCGAACATGCCGCCGAAAAAGAGATTTTTGGTCAAAGAAAACATGACTCCGGAAAAATTGCAAGGCCGGTCTTTTTTGTTTAGTCAGCAGAAAGCAGCCCATAATAGTAGTAATTCTTCCCCTGTTCCCAAACTCATGCTGACCTCCCCACCAATTACGGCACCTACAATTGTGCACGAAACAGTAGCTGATGTACCTCCAGTTGAAAAACAAGATACGCCAACAGCACCAGCAGTGCAAATCTCAAATGAGGCGGCAAGGGATCATACCAATGCCAGCGCATGTCCTACAGAAGAAACGAGTGTCGATAATGTACTAGAGGTAGAAAGTACGAGGCATATTCTTGATGATCTTGGAAATCCGGAACACAGTAATGTTCGAAGAAGTAAAAGGCAACCTAAATCAAGCATTGCTCTTAAAAATTTAGTTCCGAGACCACGGAGCAAGTCGACAAAAAGATCTACGAAACCACCGGCGAAAAAGAAAGAAAGCGGTGAGAAAAAATCCAAGAAAATAAACGATAAAACAAAACCGTCCAAGTCTAAGGGTAAAGTTGTACGACCTCAACAAGGACACGTCGTCATCAACTTAAAAGACAAAAGCAGGATGCCGATAGAAGTTCCAGGCATCATCATTTCTCGAGAAGAACAAGGTAGCATTTCAAAAGAAGAAATTGTAAAAAATTTAGTAAAACAAATGCAACAAGCAAATAAAGACAATTCGACTGTCGCTTCTAAAAATGAAGAATGTACGACAGTGGTTAGCAATCAACCGACACCCGATAAATACATTGCTGCTGACGCTAGTGATAGTGATGCATTGATGATCGATGAAAGTGCACAAAGCACCGTGCTTGAAGCAGACTATGTCGCAAACACAGTTCTACTTGCATTAAAAGATTTTTCCAAGCAAGTTCCCGTCAGTGTCCACTTCTCACCAGCACAGTTACAACACTGCTCACCGATGGTAGCACAACCACAGTATTCTCCTCAAGTATCTGACATCAATGTACAGTGTGAAGTTGAAATTGGTACTGGCCATGACGAATCAATCTTACCATCCATTAGTGCTGAAAACATGGATAATATGCATCTATTGACTGTCGAGCCAAACGGTGCTATAACAAGCATGTCAACAATTACTCATAATAACCAACGGGAGGCAGATTCTTATAGCGAAACTTTCAACGAAATAGCCGCAACTTCTGCCATGCCAGTATCAAGAGCGCAAGATCTTATCATGGATGCCAGTACGTTACCTATTAAAGATTCTACCTTTCTAAACGATGTAGATTCGACACGTGATCGAATTCAAGCATTTCATGGCGGATCGTTTTCTTCACAGCTGTTGGATACAACCGTACCAGCAGTGAATAGATATAGGTCAAATCTTACTTCATCGCCAAATGATGCAGCCTTAGTGACGCCACAAAAGTCACTAAGTCACAACACCAACATGTTCTCCACTATATCGCCGTCTTCCGGGATATTTTCTGTCATCAATAACCGATCGTTAAGTTTTTCTCCGAAGAGTAAAAGAAAGCCAAAGTCTGCAAGGTCAAATTTAATGTACTCTTTCCTAATGGAAAACAACACAGATCAGCCTTTGCCGATTCAATATGAACTAACTGCAGTTGATCAAAATAGACCCCGATCAGCAGATTCACTACAATTGCATGATAATGGAACGGCAGGTACCTCACAAATATCAGACTCTTCAGAAATGGCAACCGGCAGCAGACGATCAAAATCACGAGGTAATATTTCCATTGTGTTTTGTAAGGTACTGTGATAACCTCAGTACGGTACCTTATGTTTAGGTAAACGGACAAGAGTGAAGAAAAAAGGTGGATCTGGTTCAATCGTCGGTGGCCAATCGAAAAGCATGGTTCGTGCTGAACCAAAAAGTCACAGTGTATCAGTTGTGAAACGTTGCCTTGTTCAGTCCAGGTGAAAAGACTTAGTTTCAGCAATTTGTCATTGCGCATTTGCGCAAGCATTTCCCAAGTCATAAAATATTACTGTTTCGACAAGTTATGTATCTTATTAACAGTAGACCTAGTGAGCAGGAAATCATGATAGATCTATCTATTCTATAGAATCGTCCGCCATCGGCTCCACCATCTTTCGTATCATAGAATAGAGAACATCACTCTCAAGTTTTAGATCCATTCAAAGTTATTTGAAATACAGTGCACTTTGTAAGCATTTGGAGCCCCTTCATTAAGTAGTGATCTGGAAAGTAGATGGTCTGTGGACCTCTGTTCTGTTCCGCACCCACCCACAGCATACTTAAACTGGGCCTGTGGGTAGTGTGGCCTGGCCTGGCCTGGGTAGTGTGGCCTGGTGGGTGTGTGGTGTGGGTAGTGTATGTCCGCTGATATATGTATGTCGTCTTTAATGTATCTACTGTACTCTACAGCAATGCAGAAGACAGTAGTTCACGGAGGACTAGAAGTGGTAGATCGTTTGGTAACCAAACATCAACTAACGAACCAACAGAGAATGCCCAATTGGCAACGCAAGCAATTGAAAAAGGAGTTGGTGAAAACGAAAAAGATGCCACTCCGGTACCTTCAAAAACCGACGGTGTGAATGGTGCGTCCAAACGGAAAAAATTCAGCAAAGCAAATGAGAAACGTCAAAAACTTCATTGCACCGCTGGTTACCCATTAATAAATTGGTCGTACGAAGACATCCAGGCTAGATTGGATGCGATCCATGGGGAAAAAGACAAGACAGCACACTCATTGGATTCCAGTAATGGCACAAAAAGGAGAAACAACCAATGTACTGAATCACTGCACGAATGCATACAAAATCAAAGTGTCAAAACGCCAGATCGTGCGAGCGTCAACTCTGTGTCTTCTGACCATGGAGCTCATGCTAACATCCACAATCCTATTGGAAGCCAAGATTCAATAAATGAAAATCCTTATGCATACATTCCCATCGAACCGCAGCTCCATCCGCTGAAACGAACAGCTCATACTGATAATCAAGATCTCATCAAAGGCCAAGATTCAATAAATGATCGTTTTTGTGACGATAGTCCTGTGGAATCGCAGCTCCGTCTACCAAGAGGAACAGCTCATACCAATACGCAGGATCTTGCCGAAGGCCAAAATTTGATAAATGACAAATCTTGTGAAAATAGTCCAATGGAAACCCAGCTCCATCCGCCAGCACCAAGATCTCGCACTAACAATCAGGATATTGTCAAAGCCCAAGACTTGATAAACAATATACGCCGTGAGCATACTCCCATGGACTCACAAATTCCTTTGCAAACTGAAAGGGTCCATACAAATATAGAGCATGGCATGCCACAGGTTGATCAGCAGACTACATCCTCTAAAGAGACACCGGCAATCCCAGCATCTCTTGCTAGTGACTCAGTAGACTTATCTTCAGATCGAGGGATTGAACTGGCAGACAACTCTAGTGACCACCACACGTGTCCTCAAGTTGACAGCCATTTGAGTGGCCAAGATGTTCGCAAGCAGTTATATGGCGATCTAGAAATGAGCGAAAGCTGTGAAGATATGTATTTGGAATCTGAACTCCAATCGCCAGGACACAGCGTCCATTTAAACAAGGCAAATGAACATTGTGATATATCACTATCAGATCCTCGGAAAACACGTCATAAAACAACACAGGTAGGCGGCTACTAATTAACTTGGAGTTCGAACCTTCTGCGCTTGGCAGGCAGAATTGGGCCACGTTGTGATAGTGACCTAACCCTAACCCTTAGTAGTTGAGAAACGCTATTAATCCAAAATAACAACTAGCCATTTTTATTGGAGCACAGGGTTGTTGACTTTTTTTCATTCTAGATCTTGCCTTGTGATCTGCCACTACCTGAATGGGCAGCCACAGAAAGACTCACTGCCGATGAGAGATTTCCTTCAAATGCAACTCGAGATGATGCTAATGTCACAAGGTAATGCTGTTGAATGCATGTGAATTGTGAACATCATGATTTTTAATCATTGTTTCAATTGACAATCGTTGCTGTTTTCAGCGAACGGTGTGATAAGGATCAACGCGATGAAAATATATTACATAAAACTCGGCAAAAGTCTACAGAGAAACAAAAAAAGTCGAGAATTAAATTGAAAAAGAAAAAATTCTCAGCACTCGAGGTATGCAGGATTTATGTGGTCTTGTTAGAATATACGACATTAGTGACGACCTTACTGAGCAACTGAGCTTGGTTGGAAAGCGCACTGCTTCCATAAAAATCATTCTACTAACTACATTTGAATTATGAACATGCACCGGTTTTATACTGCTGACTTTGAATATTAATTTACACACAGCCGTGTAATGAGTGCCGTCCACAAGTTTGGCAACGCTACAGATTCTTGAACAGAAAACATAACTGTGATCATTTCTAGCCCAAGTTCTCTTTGTGTGTATAGATACCTTGGTTCAGTAGTATCAAAACACTAACATATCCAAAGCTACTATTGTGATGTTTACAGAAACAAATAAAGAAGATGGATATTGCAAAGTTCCTAGATTCATTAGAGTATGGGAAAATCAGCTGAGTCTACTTCATCTACTGCATTTCAGGACTTCAAAAGTGTTATTTCTATTTATTTGTCTCCCAACAGTAGGGATGAATGTTTCTAATCAGGCAGTTAGTCATTCTTTGGAATTTCATTTTCGTTTGACCCGTTCATTGTTTGTGTTAAAAAACCGCATATGGTTTGGCAGTGGTTTTAAGGCCTTTCTCGCAACAACTCTCACGATTTGCCTAGCTTGAGACCTGCTGCTGCTGCAGAAATATAATTTTTGCGTGTGGCTAACCAGTCATACATCTGCACTCCGCAATGCGAGCGTTGTGAAGTAAGCCTACGGTGCGAGCAGTTAGCATGACCATTGTACACTGTGCGCTGGCAAAAAATTGTGCTGGATGAGCTGTGGGTACCGACTTGCGCGTTATAGGTTTGACCTGATTGATATGAATCCAATTACCAATCTTGCTGATCCGCCATTGCATTGACCTTAAACACGAAAATGAAAGGGATATACTGTAGTATAGGCGATTGCTGCTTGACCAAAGCAATCTCCAATGCAGTATTATCCTGATGTCGACTTGATACGGAACCGACCAACCAACATGATATGTTGTGACAGTTTGTACGTTTAGAAAACGTTCAACCCTACTACGCAATCGTGACGTTTAGAAGTGCATCAATATATATTTTTGTTGTTAAAAATAAAGCACTTTGAGCGTGTCGCTGCGGGTTGTCGGGGGAGGGGGACTTCAGTGGAAAACCTGGGGCGGCATTACGATAACTTTCTCGCTCGCCAAATTAGCGAACTCAGTAACGAGCTTCTCAGCGAGGAGTTACCGAACGAGCAACTCGCTGAGGTAAGGGGTGTCACGAACACGCTTCGCAACGTCCTCGTACAAGCGAGACGCAACAACGCGAGAATGCAACGTGAGTCATCAAAATATGTGCCTGGGTCGCTCATTCGCTTGTAGGACACGTGGCGGGTGGTCACTGGTCAGGTACATGTGCTGTGTAAAGGAGAATAGTACAGTTTATAAGATGGAGTCTGCCAGCGGAAGCAAGTCACTGAAAAAGCGTTCACCCAGATGGACAGCTGACGAAGTTGAAATTTTAGTCGGTGGCGTTGGGAATCATGCGCGGCACATCTTGGCTAGTGAAGTGACCATCAGCTCAAAGAAACAAGCCTGGATTGCTCACGGGAACCACGTATTCGCGGATGAGAACACGTGTTCATGGGGAACAATGTGCTCGCGGGTAACGACGGGCTCACGGGAAACACCGTGGTCGCGGGTAACGACGGGCTAAGGGGAACACTGTGCTCACGGGTAACCACGTGCTCCATGGGGAACACTGTGCTCACGGACAACAATGTGATCATGGGGAACACTGCGCTCGCGGGAACACTGTTGATCAGGGGGAACCACGTGTGCATGGAGAACGCTGATGCTCACGGGAATCACGTGGTCACCGGGTAACCACGTGATCATGGGGAACACAGCGCTCGCGAGAATCACGTGGTCGCCAGGTATAGGCTAACCATCTTCTCACAGGAAACACTGGTGCTCACGGGAACCACGTGGTCGCAGGGAACAATGAGCTCACGGGGAATCACGTGGTCGCGGATTGCTCAAACCTTCCAGGTGCAGTAACCATAAATGTTAGCAAATGGACACACGTAGCGATTTAGGCCTAATGCTAAGCAAGTCCATGTCCTTCCCTGGCGTAGCCTACACGGTGACTGGGGGAATCATGTGTTCATGGGGAACACTGCTCTCACGGGGAACTCATATCCATCCCTGTTGTACATTTATAACTTTTATGGTGAGTGGTGAAACACGTGCTCACGGGGAACGACGTGGTCAGAGGGAACACCCTGTTCACGCGGAACCAAGTGCTCATGGGTAACACTAGTGGTCACATGGAACCACGTGGTCTGAGGGAGCACTTTATTCACTTGAATTCCCAACCGTCTGGTCCTTGAAGCAGCAGAACCTTGTCTTTTGCTCGTAGATATCTGAAAGACAACCGACTCCGACTCAAACTCAGCGCATGGCCTACTAAATGCTCAGCGCTCTTCTTGGCTTTGAACTCGAACATCCTGACAAGATGAATTAGGCCTTCACTCAATGGTGCATAGGTCCAATATCGCAGATTTTGGTAATCTATATTCTGCAATGAGCTCGATGTCAGAAAGATTTTCCAAGGGATTTTGGCGAATACGCTTGCCAAATTTGCCGCCATGATAGGCTACCTCGTTGGACGGAAATTCAATTAGCGAGTGATCTGTAGAACTCGGTATTCCGCGAGGTGTTTAGCGAGATTCGACTAGCGAGAACGCGCACGGTGGTAGCAAAAATTGGCGTAAGTGAGTTCCTGCGTCAATAGCGAGCTCGCTAAGCTAACGAGATGTGATCAACTTGCCGCTACTGATTGCTTATGGTAGCTTACTTTAGCTTACTTTTAACCAAGGGGCATAAAAACTTCACGTGCAGTAATAGCTTACGCCAACTGCAGGCCTGTGGCCCATGCTAACGCAAACAAGAACTGTAATGGAGCCGATAGTAGATGATCAATAGAAATCGCTGAAGCAACAGCAGCTAATGCTCACACGGATCTTCGATATAACTATAGGATAAGCCATGGCCTAGTTTAGTTCCTGGAGTTCCTAATACCTAGAGTAGGCCATGGATAAGCTATTTCCTAGGCCTACAATCGTATCTCACAATTACACTGCTCTATGCCTCTGCGTGTGTGCGTCGCAACATATTAATTCCGATCTTGGGTACTTTCCTTGCATAATGATTTTGTGCATGCGACAGCAGTGTCGATCTGCGTAAGAGAATCACGAATTGTAAACTTGTCACGAGTATTTTACACCCTTGCATCATTTATTGTAAAACTTCGTTCACCAACTTTCAGAGCTCCTCTCTAGCGTCCGGCTCTTCTTCGTCAGGTGAAACAAGCCTATGCAGTTGATTCATTTATTAGGCCTACTGCACATATAATATCATTTAGGATCGTCAATATTGTGGCAACAGCAAATAACCTTGTAGCGTAATTAGTCCTAAGGTCAACGTCGGACGAACACTTTATTCATATTAAGATAATTATTGCTCTTCTTCATAGGCCCAATAATTAAATTAAAATTAACTATAGATATTTGAAGAAAATATAGTCAAGTATCATTTGTTTTCTATCGCTGTTGGATTGTTGTTACGTGTCGGCGTAATTATCAGTTAACCAAGGAACCGATGATTTGAACTTCGGGTTAGGTAACCTACCTTTGATCATCGTGTACGGCGAGGAGCGAAAAACACTTCAGAGCGTTGTGGTTATCCACTACAAAACAGATAAAATTTGCAATCTGATGTATACAAAGATTTACGGTAAAGAGAAGAAAAAATAATTCGTAAAGGTCCTACTCAAAACTTTGATACGCCTACATATATTGACCTATACACGTGGCCTGCCCTTGTTTCACTATCCTCCCGACCCCATGCCAATGCAGATATAAGTGCAATAAACAAATATCAACCATGACTCTGCATTTCCCAATTGAAAATTCCCGACGCAAATGTGACGTCATTGTGTAGTTCGACACTATTTATTTTAACTTTGAAAAGCCTTAGGGCATATATAGGTGCATGGTAAGCTATTTAGGAGAATTCGTGATCTATCTGTTACAGATTAGCATGATGTTAAGAGATGTATTTAACAGATAAACCTATTTCCTTACATCACTTCAGTCAATATATCATATCAGAGTAGTTGGCGACAGCCACAGGAGCTTGTGATTATAGGGAGTCGGCTGTGCTGTCGCGCCGCACATGTATGCCAACAGCTCAACTGAATTGATACATTAGACTGAGGTGAGCATGGAGTATTTTACTAGTGTGGGGATGATGTAGGACCGTACAAACGTTCCGTCGCATTTTGCATGCGCAGTAGGCTACAGTTGCAAGCTGTTTTCAATTTATAGCCTTTTCTATGTATAGGCCAGGTCAATGCCTGGTATACATGCGTGTCGATATTTCCGATTTGTAGCCCGGATCAATGTCACAACCGCAACCCTTCCTACTTATATATAATAGTGAAGGAATGGATACCACCTTTAAATTACATTTGATATGACTCGGTCGGGAATCGAGTCCGTCTGTATTGCTCCTTGGAATTAGTAGCTCGACAATGGCAAAATATCGCACGTGATCGGTATGTAGGCCTTGCCCAATGCATTTCGCTAAAACGTCCCATAGTCATATTTATTTATCGTTGCGTCGAATGCGGCGATCTGGCGGGGGCTAATTAGTAATTACCCGCAAGAACAGTCGATAGTTGGATATAACGCGAACGTGCGTTGTAACAAATTATCGCCTCCAATCAATCCTAACTCACTGGTGGATTAATGACAGCGCATAGTCCGTAAGTTTGAATCGAACGGCACCTATTCATGTCGCCCTCGGCGACCATCGTTCTTGGATATAAACTATCGCGTCGATCCGATCAAAGCTAAACCATGCACAGGCACGTTTATAATTAGGCAGTTCGCGGACTCCCGGCTGTTTGGAACGAAAGGCACCTATTTGTATCGCGCTGGGTGACCTTCGTTCTCTTTTAACGCTATGAGGGACCCTAACTGAACTGGTGGCGGCTAGAAAAGTGCTAGAGTATCCTACTTTTGAGGGACGCAACTCTCTTGATATCTATAGTTCAACCATAGCCAACTCGAAAAATAGGCCATGGTTCAACGGTGAAGTCCTACGGGACACCACCTAGTCCTATATTCCGCGCTTTACGAGTTTTTGGATTCTGTAATTCTGCTAGGGCTAGGCGCTGTGTTTCGACGCCAATTGATAAATAACTTCACAGTTTAGGTCACAAATTTTTAATGCCTGCGACCTGCAGCGACATATCGCCCACGACAATCGCGACTTGCCGATAAGAGTCGCACTTCGGAATCCGTCGTAATGACATACGTGTAGGAGAGGATTGCTGCGACTGTTCAGTGACTGTTGCGAATGACGTTTCTGTTATAGTATTTGAGATTCGACAACGATATCCAATGAACAGAGTTTTCAACACGGTGTCACAGCATAGTGATCTGATCTGACAATCCGATTTGAAATACCCAAACTGTGGTACGATATTATATCGATCATCCATCATTCAACTCCAGTCGGCCATTCCTAGGCTCGGCGCTCGGAATCGCGGCGGTTTCGTGCGATTTTAAGGGATCGACCTCGGGTGTACAGTAGTACAGTGTAGTTTCAAAGCAATATACCACCAACGTCAAAGCTTGGTCACGTCGGCACTAGGCTGTACAGATGACGGTCAACCTTGCGGTGTTTTCACTACCATAGCCGGTTTTCAGTCACTAAAAACTTACATTAGTGCTGAAGCTCATCGCAATAAAAGGATACATATTCTTACGTATCCTTTGGCACAGTATAGGTCTACTGTACACACGTTTCCGTAACTTAATTTTATCTTAGAGCCTATTAATTACAAATAGACCATGCTAATTGAACGTAGCAATTATACATATCGCATCCTTGCAAAATGCGGTTTTTCGGATTACTTTGGCCTTTGCCGTGAGGTGTACAATTACCTGTATGACTCGAGTTTCATAAATACGAATATAGCGATAAGAAGTGGTTTGATAATAATTGTAAGTTATACCAACGGAGAATAGTTCTTTCACGGATGATACAATTTTTTAGAGGAAAAAATAACTCAAAACGTCACCGAAATCGCGTAAGAATCGTACATGTTATCACAAGCGAAAAATTGCTGACCTGACGTGCTACTTTCGGTCTGGATCCAAACAATCGGTGCATCTGCAAAGTCTGCTCGCATCGATCGTGGTACGGCGTGAGAGAATTCTACGCAAAATGAAGAAAATATGTATCGATTTAATGTTGATGGGATTTTATGCTTTGTATATCATTGAGACAACCAATGCAGGAGTGACAAGGCGTTCAGAACGAAGGTAAGCGTTACCGATATAACCAACTAATCATTAGTCCACACGTGACAGATTGGAGGCTGTTTATTGTTGTTGTTGAATTTTTGGCGTTTTCAACTGCTATAGGGTCATGTACGCCAGGTCAATGCTTACTGTGCATACCCCGGTTCACGATCACACCACAACATTCCGCACTCCCGTTACTAACTGCCATGCAGTTTGACTCGATCGCGAATCGAGTCCGGACACTCCCGATCAGAAGATGGACAGTCTCTAAACCACTAGGCCGACTGAACGGTGACGGTTTACAGGTTGACAATGACAACGCAATGACATGATTTCGAATACCTGCCGACTCGGGTTATATCGTTTGTGTCTAAAAAATTCGGTCTTTCGGAGTAAGTCTACTTATAGCCGATTTTGCCGGTCGGTACACCAAACCCCCCATGCAGCCTCGAAGGAATGTTTCAGCTTCCCACCCCCAAGCACATGAAAATGGGAGGCTTGAGGAGGTCCCTGCGTAAAGGGAATCCGGTGTAAGTGCTGTGCGAGTTTCGTAAGCACGATTAATCAGGTCGGAAACGAAGTTCGGAAAGTTGCGACCGCATATATGCATCCATCCTTGCTTATTTGAAAGTTCGAAAGCAGAATGTTCAATATGTTACGACAAATTTCGATATTCCCTCCATTGGCGAAAAGATTATAACAACACATTCGCTGATAAATATGGCGGGTCGTGAGTAATAAATAATACGTGGTATATGAGTCACACACAACGAGTTAAACGTACATCTTGTGTAAGTGTTAGAACACTAGAGATAGTAGAAGGTCATATTTCCTTGATAAACTCCTGCAATTTACTGTACTTACTGTAAGCTATTCTTGGAATGATATGTTATAGTATATCAGATATCAGATATCCAGACGCGTCATAGCTTATTTGACGCAAACAAATTTGCAAGCGCGCTCAGCCACACATGTTGATTGAAATGCCAGATTGGTTTCCAAATGTCACGTCAAATTCATGTCACCATTTTCATTATATTCAAAACAGTCTACTTTGGCATACCCTATGCGTTCTTAATTTTCCAAACAACAACGTGTCAGATTCAACATTTTTCGTCTTTCAGTAAAAGGGCTGTACCGTTCTGCACATACGCATACCAATCGGTCTGTCAAAGAAATGTTCCCTGCACGTTTGGATTCCTCGGGTGCTTTCAGTGAGTATAAAGCCTTTCTTTACAGTACAAGTAGCCTAACTTCATATTGGCAATGATAATTGCAATTGTTGTATTACTGATATGCACCTTTTTAGATTTTTAAGACCTACGCCCCAACCCGACTGGCACACACTGTGTATGGGCCACTTAGCTGTTTAGACAACCTCAAAACTTGAGCGGGTCATATGCGAAACCGCTCAACACACTGACATCATAAAGACTTTCACAAGACTTCAGTGATATGCGAATAATACGTACATGTTTCGGGCTCCGTTGATTCGCAGGTCATAGGTTTACCTCACCAATAGGTCTTGCGCTGTAAATATGTCTTGGATGTGGCGCGAAAATTCCCTCTAAATCTGAATAGGTATGTCGTTTGTGCGAAACGTCGATATAATTAGACTTTCAGAAACGATGTTTTGATGTAGACGGTCTATTTTGTTCCTACGCATATGCGAATTAAGCACTCTTTGAGACTTGCCATACTTTACCGGATACAACACATTCTGTCGACGAAGACATGCGAGGGCATGAGGCACAGGAGGATGCGTTGGCCTGATGTGTAGTAACTTATTTGATTGAGGAAGATGTAACTGATTGGAGCGTAATGGTAATCAGCAGTGGGACTTGGCAGGGTCGCCATTTGGTACGCTGCAATGGACAGTGATTGCTTCGGCGAATTAATCACGAAGAACGCTTCGCGCTACGTGCTAGTGTGCGCATAGGCAACGACTTTCGTTGAGCAATGGGCGATGCAACCCTTAACTCTAGTTCACCTGTGATCTTAGGGCTTCCTCTATAGAATACACTGTCACCTTCCAAACGTATCCGTTGTCAGTTTATTGCATTCAATTTCATATATCTCGAGTGTGGTGTGATGTGTTTAGCGTAAAACGGGTTTTGGAGCCATCAGGGTTTAGAGTCGGTGGGGCTTGATCTGTTCGCTTAGTCGAAGTCGAAATCAACATCTTTGTAGTGCAGATAAAGTATTATCGAATAGATACCATCAGGGAATTCTAGAAATCCCACCATTAGAAAGTCACAATATCCATATTAGATCGACTAGTTTGCATAATAAATGCCTGAAGCACTTTCAGAGAATATTCCCAGCGTCAACCGAAACCCTCAAGGAGCAATCGGTACTGCCGCCAAACAAGTTGATAGACTTGTGGCGTGCGTTGAGGCAAAACTGAAAATCAAAATCATGAATAATCTGACTTTCAGAACCGAGGAATATAATTGCCTGGTGGAATATCAAGACTGTTGTAAAGGCAGCGTTATGGACGAAGGGATTTGCTACGGAGAGAAAGAGCCATGCGATGACTGCTACAGTAAGCTGCATAATAATGATGTTTCATGATTTATTGAAATGAACCGGCACATAGTGCCCGAAGGCTACGATATGTTCACCACGGAAAGTGAAACAATTGTCATCGCATGACATCTGAGAATACTAATAAAATGCCGAGTGCTGATAGACGTATACAGCAAGGTATAGCCCTCAGAGTCACTTTGCATACTGCAACAGCAGGCCCTACGCTACAACAAGGATCATGTTGCACGCATCCAATGGCTTAGCGGGAATAGCTTCTAAGTTCTAACTGTATGCTCGGAATAATAATAGGAAACTGCAAACCACACGGAAGTTTTAGAATCGCAGAAATTCCGTTCGAGCGCCGCACTCAACTTTTCCTAACTGATGCCTCAACACTAATTATAAGCCTCTCTGCTCGCTTGTGGGTCAAAAGTCGTTGCAGCAGTTTTGCTCACACCTTTTGTTTTATTCGGCTTACATCTCGCTCAGGCTGTGCATTTCTGCGTTTAGGATAATGTCATACGTTACCACATCCAGGAATCCCACGATAGTCACCTCTATAGTCACGAATCGGACCCCACAAGTGCCGATAGTCACTTCTATAGTCACGAATCGGACCCCACAAGGGCCGAGAATTGTCTTATTGTAATCCATTACGAACTCACAATGTAGCACACCTCTCCGAAATTTCTTTCAGATCCCGCTAATTTCTGTCGTGTATTTCAGCTGTGACCGACTGTTCTGGGCGCGCGCATCGTTTGACTTCTCGTTACGGTTACATAGCAAGTTTGGGTTACCCTTCCAATTATTTCCACAATCAAAACTGTGAATGGATGATTCATGGGCCAAGAAACTCCACAGTTACCCTACGAGTGATTGACTTTCAGTTACAAGAAAAAGTGTAAGACGATTTATCATCATATCAGAACAATATTATAGGGTTATACATCTCAGCGACTTGCGGACAGGTTATAACCGTTAAGGGTCCGTCATTCGTCCGCAACGTTGTTGGTTACAATCACACAGAAGTTATTATGTTATTTCATCTCATCAGGAACAATATAGATACTGCGATATTAACTAGGTGACGACGGAGACCCCAAGGCCTTACAGTCCGCCGCCGTCATCTGCACCAAATCCAAATAGCTATCGGCAGATTCCCTGACAGGGTCCTACAGTTATAGAGGAGGGGGGGGGGTGACGCATCATCGCTCAATTCCGTGTCCTCAGTCCTACTATACTGCATATGGATATTGACGCTGTAACCTTGTACGTATACGGTCTGCGGATGTAGCAGATAACCACGGGCAACAACGAAATGAAGCTTTTACTCCCAGAGAATCGTTACGCTGAGCTAGACAAACGTCTATGACGATATCTGCATAAGTCGGCTGTCAATAACGACGCTTCATTTATGCGTATAGGAACCAAGGCTGTCGTTGGGACTGGTCAAGGCAGCAGACTGTATGCGAGCAAAAATGTGCAGACTCGTTGGTTCTGTCAGGCACCGGTGTTATGCCGACGACAGAAAACTGCGGAGGAACATTCCATCCTGCAACATTCCGAACAAAAGGACGAACTGCTAGTATTAAATTCATCTCCGACCCGGCTGTCTCAGACAAAGGTTTCCGAGTAATCTTTCACATCGAGGGTGGACGTAACCCTATCGTAACAACGACCACAGCAGCAATCACTACTACCCCAGCAACAACGGCAGAGGTTAGCACCACGACAGTTCCAATGCGAACAACTACAACCACAACAATCCCAACTGTGACGTCAGATAACGTAACAAAAGGAATACCAGGTAAACGTACGATATTTAAGTCGTTTTAATTACTATACTAGACAAAGGTCGCCCGATGTGCCGTGTCGAGCCGGGAACGCCCTGAGTAAGTGCGTTGGAGGCAAGACGTGTGCTGAATAAAATGTACTTCAGTATGGGCCCAAAAACCCGCTAAGCATCGGAATAATATACCTTCGGTAGGGCACTGGTTAGACAACAATTCTGTTCAGTGATGAGAATCAGCGGAGGATTACCTTCAGTAGGCAATGCTTGGTTTGGCAATAATACAATTAGGCAATCAGCGAAACCACTGGTCGCTACAGTTCTGATCGGCCGAATTCCTTGCGCACGAACGGTGGAAAATCATGCAGTCTGTGATTATCTCTTCTTCACCTTAAACTGATGAAGGAGCGGAGCTCCGAAAGCTTTTGAATGTTTGAATTCTCAATAAACCAAGGCTGGATGTTAAATCTGTGGCGATCTTCTTTACGATATCTATTAATCGTCCGACATCGGCTCCACTATATTCTTCATCTGTTACAGTGACTCCACGACCCACCAATTCGGTAACAAGTCAAGAGCCACCAACATGTCCTGGTCGACTGAAATGGAACGCATGTCCAACATGCACAAGGACCTGCCACAATTACATGCAAAGCGAAGAGGTTTGCATCCAGAAATTTTCACAAAGTTCACCAGGATTATTAAGCCGATTATGCCGGCCTGGATGCGAATGTCCCAAAGAATTCCCGATATGGCACAATCTACAGTGCGTCACGCAAGAGGCATGTGGAAAGGGTATGAGATTGCAATGTCTGTAGTTGTATGCATATCACTAGTAGCCTAGGTTATATCATATGTTAACTAAAACGAGATTAACCTCAGCCTTGGTTTATTGAGCATTATAACATTCACAAGGCTCGGCCCTCCGCTCCTTCATCAGGTGAAGATGGAATGTTATGTTATCCAAGTAACACTCTTGTTAAAGATCCAGCTTCTTCAATATGAGTGGCACTTCAAAGTCCCTTTAACTAACAGATACGTCATATTCCCATGGCATTTACTCGTATGAGGCCAAGGGGGAAATCTCTGATTTTGATGAAACGGAAAATTCCCAAATATTCGAAGATCGGGATACGGTATTCGGTGAATAGGCTACACTGTTAGTATAAAGTTGGTCACCGATGGAAGTGAGCGCCCCCCCCCCTTTTAAGGTTCCTTCCTGTAGAGCGGGCCCTGACACAGGGATGTCTGCATCCCTGCCCTGACACTGCTCAATTTTCTATGTATTTGACGCGGGAAATTCTCAGATATTCGATGGTCTGTTTCTTTTCACAGAAAATCCGACTTGTACCAGGGGACAAGTATTTCATGAATGCAAACCCGAATGCGAGCAGTCATGCACAGGAGCTTCAATTTGTGCATCAACTCGAGAGTGCCGTCCGGGTTGCGCTTGTCCTACGAATACGCCAATAGCACACAACGGAACTTGTATATCGAAGCAATCCTGTCCGAAAGGTATAAGTATTGATAATATACTCGTTGCTATATGGTCATTGGATAACCCCGCACGACACGCACGAATGACTCTTGCACGTCTCTAACGTACTATTTGGATCGACCGCCTTTGTCTTTACTTGTGTCTGCTGCACTGTCGCTTCTGGACACCAATAGCGGTGCAGCAGGCTGGATCGACGACAAGTGGAGGTCACAGCGGAAACATAAGAACACGCCACTCCATCTCTACTTCCCCACCCTTGACGCGCCCCCAACCGGCTTCGATCTGCCGCGTCTGTCGTGGACGCGTCTTAATCGTCTTAGAACAGGGGTGGGAATGTGGGATGCTTCAAGTCGTCCGTCCACAAGTAGGGTCTTGCGACCAGTGTGGCATGCGAGTGGGGTGCAGAGGAGTAAACCGAAGATCGTGTCATCCACTCGTGTACAGTTTATTAGCCGCCCAGTGGAGTGACGGGTCTGAGGAAAATGGACGAGGCCTTCCACCAAGCAGTGGTTGCTGTACGGCTGCCCTGACGTCTAGTCCGAGAAATAGATATTTCCAAAAAATGCCAAAGGAAAGAAGACGAAGTCGCTACTGTTTTTCACATCTCAAAATCCTGATTCACATTCATATCACTGTCAATTTAAATCTTTTATAGGCCCCGATAGATCGACACCCCCTAAAGATCAATGCCAACCATTCGGATTAGTCAGCGGCAAATGTTTACGAACATGCGATAACATGGTAGAGGCAATCGACAGTTGCTCTGTGAAAACTTTCGTCGAAAGAAAAACTATCATCATGGGAGATTTTGCTTGCATTTGTCCTACGGGTCAAGTTCTGCATCAAAAAAGATGTCTACCACCATCCGCGTGTCCAGCAATTCGTAAGTTGGCTAAATTTGTCAAGTTATTTACTATTAGTTATCAAAATATCAAGCTTGGAAGGTTAAACATGAAGAATATGTAGATAAAAAAATTTTAAGCCCCTAAATACAAGCGTATATAGTGGCATCTGGCACATATATAGGCTGCAACTCCTGGAGTACCTAACCTATAGACCCCTATACATACAGACTAAGTATTGTATCTTGGCAATTAGCGTCGATTTACAAGATATGTACATGTCATGTGCCTGGGCTATCTACGCCCGGGGATCATTATTGCCATCAGGATGAGTAATATCTAGTATTATAGCTGTAGGTCATCCGCATGAGTCGTCACTATTGCGAATATAACTATATTTTCAACATATTTCCACAGTAAACAGTCGTTGCAGTGGAGGTCAGATTTGGAAGCGCTGTCTTCCAACATGCACAGCAACATGTGAAACGCAAAATCTACCATGCATACCTGGCACTTGTGCTCCGGGATGCGGTTGCCCTAGCCAGAAACCTATCTTTTACAAAGGGAATTGCATTGCCCCGTCGGAATGTCCAGCAGGTTAGTTTAGCATCATTTCTCGGCTTTGGTGGCATTTCGCATTCATTGCTATACTACTAACACTTTGGGTAAAGTAATTTTGCTACACATCTCTTCTTTATAGACGAAAGTATCGTATGCGGAAAGCAATTTTACCAACCAAACTTACGGATCATTGGTAAGTATATAACACTAGACGGATATGTTCAGCATCAACTATATTGAAGTGTATTTTCGACAGGTGGTAGTACAGCGGAACGTGGCACTTGGCCGTGGATTGTTAACATTGAGAAGAAAATCAGCGGAGAATTTTCGTTAGTGTGTGGAGGAACACTCATATGTCAAAACTGGGTTTTAACAGCAGCACATTGTTTCTTATCGCTAAGCAAAGCATGGGTGGAAACGTAAGTTAGTGTTTACATTCACTTAGTCTGCGGAAAGTTCACTTAGACCTGGGACAGTGGGTAGGTCTACCAATATTACTGGTACAGTATCTACAGTAGATATCCCTGCTGCTACTATAGTATTAGTAGGCCCATGGCCTACTTTAGTTACCTAGAGTAGGCCATGGTAGGCCTATAGGCAACCAATCCCACTCAAACCGAAAACGCCCAAACTGCAACCCATGAAGTAGATAGCCTACCAGCCAATAGTAACTCTCCAGTGCGAATACGATAAACAGCCTTCTCGCGTGGCCGATGGGCGATGCGCATTGTTGACAAATCGTGAATATCGGGCTCCTTATGTACTTGTCTGAAAGCCGATGCCGATTATCACAAAAATACAAACATAGGCCGGGCCGATTGCTACCTAGCCCCCCATCTCAATAGCTGATGACTATACCAACTGCCCAAGCAGACAAGGACCAATATGTGCACCAATATAGCTATAATACGCACGATGCCACCGCATGCTTTGTTTCAGTACTAATCAAGCTCTTCAAAATTACCGTCTCCACATCGGACGACATTTCAAGGAGTACAGCAATGATGACGTCACTAACGGAATGCTTGTAAGTTGCGTTTACGAATCGTGTGTTCCAACTAATCGAGACAGCTAAATCGTTTTTCACTTCAGTGTAATCATTTATCCTATATACTGATTGATTTAGCGTCTATCGAGCACACTTCTGCGAACCTAAATTGCTCATACAACGCTATGTAGGCTACATGCCACCACCACTGCAATACACTGCGAATGTCGGTTTGCGCGCATGGAAAGCGATGTGCAGATGATTCTACACCGCAAAAATATAGCGTCCTTACCCGCTCATTCCCTCCCTTGCCAATCGTCACTTTGTTTGGAGGACGTCTTCATTCTGGTCTATACGCCGGGAAACTATTCCGTTCCCGCAAGCCCATCTTCATAATTTGAGCGAGGGAGGCACTGCACAATGTGCGCTATAGTGCTACATGCGTTGTAAATTGCCATGTTATCCATCCTGTTAGAGAAATAGTAAGATGTTGAATATTCAAATCTTCAAATTAAATTTTTTCGATTATTTCCAGGCGAATATCCGGCCTTTGCGTGTGATCACTCATGAGCAATATGACACAGTAACACAAGTAAATGACATTGCATTGATTCAACTTCCAACAGCGGTACGTCTAAGTCGCATCATTCGACCAGCGTGCATACACAACGTTATCGACGATTATCATCCTTTAGCAAATTCAGGAGAGAGCTGTGTCGCAGCTGGTTGGGGAGCTGAGAGCAATTTAGGTAGGCATTGAGCTGAGCATAATTATGGCCTACTGTCTCCTAGCTTAGAAGGGAATTTTATTGTATTCTTCCACTCAGACCTCGCAGAGGGTAAAACTTTGCCACCGATGCCCACGCTTTTAAGAGCCCTAAAATTCTCGAACACACAACCAACGTTATTTGTAAAGGCAGGGGGTTCAAACCCTTGGATGGACCTCAATTTCGAAGCACCTAACATCAAATGGCGCTATTTTGAGGTGCCCTAAAACCTTGAAGAATTTATTCCTGCCTCCAAGCCCAACATTCCTCTAAGCGGCCCTGCTTCATCCACTTATATTGCTGAATCTTTCACCAGCATTGAACTATTAAAATTTTCAGACAACCCACCGAAACCAACACACGTTCAAATGTTAAAACAAGTCGAGTTGAAACCCAGGAGCCACAATCTCTGTCAAAGTCTATTCAAGGATTTTGACATCACGAAAATGCATTGCGTAGGAGGACGCATGAATCACGACACGTGTGGAGTAAGTAGAACCTTTACCTTATCTAACTAGTCCCAATTATATAGTCCTTATTTTGAGTGAAGTGAAAGTTAAAAGTATACAACGTTACAGACCTATGCTTTACCAGAACTAGACTTTCATCAATATTTACGAATTAAGGGCTTACAACTTCATATAATTGATGAAATTTGCATCTTTGTCCAAGGATATCTAGATATCTAGATATCCCTGACTATGTGGAAGAAAATGTTTTAAAACACACGCTTATGTATAGCCTACTCAGCAGTGAAGTTCATCCAAGCAGCGACCACCGTGGAGTATGGTGGATATGGACGAAACTTGAAATTTCAGACCATACCGACCCAATACATATCACATACACCCGGCATTAACATTTTTATACCAGACAGAACTATGCTCAATAGTTCAATATTCGCGTACAACCGATACCCAGAGTCAAGGCTATTACCACATTGCTAGAATCCTGACATATTGTTTTCGCATTATCTCTCACTTCGAGTTTGAAATCAGCTGAATCTATTCGCAGGGTGACAGTGGCGGTCCTCTTATGTGCAAGAGAGGTGACCGATGGTACGTAGATGGGGTTGTCAGTTTCGGTTTAAAATGTGGAGTTCAAGATCAACCTGGAGTATACACAAGGGTTCCTCGATACTCAGAATGGATCCACAAATGGACTGGCAAACAGTGCGGAAATCCCAACGTAAAATTCATTTAAGACAAATTTACAATATTTTAGAAATTGTTTTCCTTTCGTATTTCATCGATATTTCTCTATTTCTCTTTCTAAATAAAGTACAATTTGGGAAATATTATTTCACCCGAGACTATCTGTGGACAAGGACATGAGATAAGGAAGAAAATAACGACGTAGTCTAGTTTGCTTTTGTCCTTTGTTCTTTTTGCTGCATATATTTGCACATTCAATTCAGTACAGTTCCAGATCCGATTCGGTGCCACTAAGCAGTCACGAACATATCGAAGCGAGGTTGAGATTTCAGAAACAGTGAGTACCCAGATGAAGGCAGTTTTAGAGGGTAAATTATTGTTCTGGGAATCCGCATTGTGGCGTAGAGAGACTTGGGCCTACTATAGGAGTTGGTGAAACAGTGCGTCACCGACTACGTGGGACTTATCTGCGAGTTGAAAGCACTATAGACTGTCTGTCGGCGAGAAAAGCAATTAAGTCCATTTGCCTGTCTGGCAAGAGACCTAACGCGAACCATGAATGAAAGAGCCGAGCCGAGGCCAATATAGGCATACAGTGTAGGGTATGTATAGCACTTAAGTAATGATAGGATAATTAGAATTACCGAAGGCTAGATAAATCATATGTAATGAGGATTTCACCACGCATCACCCGCCACAGAAATTCCGCATACATATCCAAACAGACTCTATTACAAAATCCTTGTAATTCTGTCATCACCGTTTCGTAAATGCGAAATGTGATTAGATTTTGGTAAAGTCAAAAACAACCCAACACCACCATATTACGAATTCTAACGTTCCGGCACACCTCTGAAATTCGTCGCAAAATCGGACTGAAATGTTGTTGACTTTGCTCGGCTCAGGGTGCGTCATGTCGACGAATGCAATTACAACCTACTAACAGCACTTTAGGACCAAACATAAATAGTATTACGCCCGAAAGAATCTTTGAGCCTTGTCAAAAGTAGGCCATCACAAGTCAAAAATGTTATGCAGTGGAATAGTTTTCTGAGACCGTGTTAGTAAGTTCAAATCGTCCGAATTTCACTAAAAATAGCGTTAGTAATCTTGACGTAGACAATAGAATTCTATATAGATATGACAGCGAGTGGTTTGAGAACGATAAAGTTAGACCTAATGTTAGTCTTCAGATTCGCAGTATCGCATTGGGCACGGCTGTTGTTCAAATTGACATGGGCGACAATCGTCGCATGTTTTTCTGTGAAACCTAAACACGATCTCTAAACTGTCCAACTACGATTACCTAACCAACTGAAACTTATTTAGTCATCAAAGCTTGGGACCCGTCAATTCAGTGGATAACGCTACGCCACCTGCTTTGTCAAGCACGAGAAACGAAGTTAATTTTATAAAACGGCTATTCGGTGAGACACGCTATGGTATGATCCGATGACTAGCGCGTTACCGCTACCTATAGAGCAATATCAGCTTACTAGGCCGAAGACATATTGCCTATACTTTTGATTTTGGAGGGTTCTGGGAAATGCCTGCCTTTTCCAGAGTGCAGAATACAGTATTGCAAGACTTTCATTAATCATCATCTGCCAAAGCGGTACTCTTCCTCGTGTTGGCTTACAGGCTGGAGGCTACCGAATGCAATCGGCGAACGCGTGGTGTCGCTAATGCAATTGAAAACATCACAAAGCAGAGTTAAGTGCACGAGGCCAACATCTGAGATGTTTTGGATGTAAGTTTTCGAAAACCAAGCCAAGAGTTTGTTCAAATTTGATTTTCAAGAAAAAATATTGGACGTCTACGTTGTAAATGGAGGCCAAATGTTTTTTTATTTGTATATTCGCTCATAGCCCCGACCGTACTAACGCAAGCATATAGGAGTGCAAGAGCACGACGAACGACGTGTCTTTGACACTACTTAGTGCGCAGTTTATTCTCGTCAAACAACCGGGACCCAACGTGGGAATTATTCAAGATGAAGTCCACTTTATGCCTGATCGTTATGGCCAATAAGAACTAATAATTTCCGCTCCAAATCGGCGCAGACACTTATAAATTAAGGTCTTATTTCAAGGAGTATCACAACTATGACATTAACACAAGAATGCTGACGATTTTTTCTATTTGTATTTTTGGTGTATACGCCAATTTTGCTGTCTAAGCGGGCTTGTGGTCAATATCAGTACAGGAGGGACTTCAATTACCGCTCGTCAACACGGCAACCTCTTCATTAGTTTCTAATACCTATCGACCGCACAGATGTGTTTAGGTGAAGTCCAGACATGATACCAATAATATTGATTGCATAAATAAGTGTGTGGTCCTAGCGTCATCACGACCACGAGGAGTGTTACTTTCTAAACTAAGCAAAAACAAAGGAGTTTCAAACGGCCAAAAACCCTATAATGATGTCAGTAAGTCGTTAAAAAGCTATTCCTTATAGATTGATTCGATCGTATCAGGATTTCTGAATTACGACACTAGAAAACAGCTCATTCAGCAACATAGCGTTCAGAAAATGTTTACGTACGCATACACGTTATTGGACTCGGGGCATTTTGAAATTTTCCAACTGTGTAACAGGGAAGCTGCCGATACTTGTGCATGCAGGAGGTCATACTAAACGACAGCCGAAACGGACAACGCGGTAATTCCTCTGCCAAACTGCGAACCTCGTAAATATGTCGGAGGAGTTACTGATAATGTTATGCGCAGTTTTAGTAGTGAGATAAGTCTTGTACGTGTAGGAGGTCATACTAAACGGCAGCCCAAACGGATCACGCGGAGCCTCCTACACTAAACGGCGAACATACGTACCTGGAGTTACCGATAATATTATGGCGTGGTTTTAGCGTTGAGATAAATAGTATAACCAACGCGAGTCCGCTGGGTCTGCCGTTTAGTATCGCAAAGCCCCTCTTTCGTATGTTTACCGGCGAGTATCGCAAAGCCTGCTTGGTGTGTTGTTGGTGGCACTAACATGCATGCGATGCGTAAAGAAGATTTACAAATTTCAATGGAACAGGACTATATAGCGTTTAGGGTGGGTTCAATCACTGATTACTATACCAATTTTTGTTGTCAGATTTCATTCGTTGCACCATTAAGTGTGTGCGTTATTTAGTCTGGAAAGAGAAAAAACGGTTATCTAAAATTTCTTTTTAGAGTAAATTGCCGATATAAATATAGTATCACGGACCACCGTCACAAATAATACTGAAAGAATATGCAGCTATTACCAGACTGATAAAAAATTGGTTCAAAACACATTTTCCGTACACATGTCGCCACTTCCTGATTTTCATGATCATCTCAATTTCATTCAAACATTCAATCTTATCTGATGTGACCGTTGGAATATGAAGATAAAACAATCACGTTAACGAGTTTGCTTTGATCAAACTATTATATCAAACGCGTTGCTCTTTCTTCAAAGTGTGGCCTTTCCCACAGCTCACATCTCATCTTAGCAAATAGGCTTATTATTATAGTTATAGTTAAATCTTACAAGAAGCAGGTTCTAAGACTTAAAATGTTTGAGATAATGCAGTAGGTACGGCTAATTAGCAAAGCCAGCTGCGAAATATACAGTAATCCCTATTTTGGGACTCATGTTCGGGTAAATCTTCGTCCCCCTTTCCTTCCTTCCTATTATTGGAGGCTGACTACAGCGGGTTGAACCCCGTACGACTCGTACGTGCTTTTTTCTGCACCGATGCCAGTCTCCCATATTTATCAGACTTGGACCAGCCGTGGGGTAGACAACTTCAGTATTCCACGTAATCATACTGCACTATCCGCAGACTGTACAGTATTTTCTCCTACATTGTAAGGCCTTGCGGCCCCGTTGTCACCTAGCCCGTACCAGAATATCTGTTCCTGGTTAGATTAATATTGTCTGTTTGTTTGTCTGTCCTTACTACTGACGAATATATATGCAAAATGGGGGTCAGTGCGGTTCCGAATGCGACTAGAGCTGCGCTGGCAGTAGCTAAAATTGATGAAATGATTCTATGGTGCAAACCAATACACGTTACGCTACCTACAGTTTGAAACGTTTTAATTGCAGGTGGTGATGACGGGCAATGCAATGAGGTTGTGGTTGTGGATTGTGTTACAAATACCACCTCGAGAGCTTTGTTTCCACTCATAATAAGTTAATAATCTCACCAGCAACAACTAAAGGCGAGGCACTGTCAATCGAAAGCCTGATGGTAGGCATACGCCTAATACAAAATAAAAGAACTTTGATAAGACTATAGTTCACTACCACTGTTTACATAGTGATGTTTGTTTGGGTATTGATGTTGAAGCCGCTTATCATACTTTATATACTTTCACATCTTTTCTCATTAAATGGGACATGCTGCTCCTTCATTTATAATTGCTTGACATACGATCGATTGTTATCAAAGATTATGGTAGAGATTAATTCGATGGAATGACGTAAATATGTGGAAATGTGAACCAATATTTTCTCCGAACAATTGACGGATATTGTATAGTCTGAGCATCAACAAATTTCGACTCGCAAAATCGCAAACCCGCAACGTGGTTCGACAACGTCACAGTTCCGGGAATCAGTGATAATCGATGAGGAAGGAGAAGAGAGTATAAAAGTATCGATATGTGTGTGCGAGACGTGAATGACGTGTAGTCAACACCACCTATTAGGGAACTAGTTGATGCCAGTTTTTCAATCAAGTCATCAAGTCATCAAGTAATCAATCCGTAGCCGTGGGAGAAAACCACGCGCGAAACCGACGACGAGTGTTATTTTACGAAAAATGGAAAAAGAAATGGAAATAGTCAGCCCCCCAACTACTCAAAGGGCACTGCACTTGTCTCTACTGTATATTACGCTCTCTCCCTATAGGCTTCAACCATCGTTAGGCATTGGACTTCGACGATAAACCTGATTTAAAGGGACAATTACTAAGCAACATCTCCCATGTGCCGTGTCATATAAGCCCAGTGGCCGAGAATCGCTCGCGGATACCGAATCCAGTCAAGACACCAGTCGCTTCACACTTAGGTTTAACCAAACAAGAAAACACCTAAATTTGTCTCATCAAAAAATATTGTGTAAAGCAAACCACATGTATTTAGAGTGCATCGCCCCTTTAAGTTTTGCTCAACCAATCACTGAGAAATTTATTGAAGCGTAACGCATTCTTTTTGCTCACGAATGGCATTTGTTGGGTGTGTTACACATTGATATAAATTCAAAGGTCGAGCGGAAGACAAAATAACGCTGATAGCCATTGTACCGCATGCCTACATCAAAATTGATCATATTTATTATTTTTATAGATATCGAATGATTTCAAACATCACACACACATTCATATTAACCGCATAAAAGAATGAGATCGGCTATCATATGATAACAATCACGGACACTACAGCAAGGAAGCGCGAAACCTTACAATCCATTACAGAAGAAACAAAAACAGAATATGATGGATACGCGCGAGTCACGCAAAAAGGAAATGAACAATCCATTAACAAAGATGTACAAGTTTACATACAAAAAAGAATCGCTGAGACGACTGTGTCATATCGCCCGGACGCGACATCACAATATACAGTAATTTCAGAAAAACTGTGTTTGGGCTGTGACTCTGATGTGGTGAGAAAGCATCCAACATAAGATCCAATTTTTTTGATAAGCGGAGATACAGTATGTATATTTGGAATCCAACACATTAAGCTGGAGTTGAGTTATTTTTGTTCTCACTTATTATTCCACTGTGTGACCTGACTCAGGAATCTTAAAACCATCACGATTAGTAAACAGACAAGTATCCAAATATAAAACCATATTTAGACCAATACAAATTCATGCTGCTCATGCTGTCAAAGTTTGACAAATACAAAGCGGATGATCACGCCAATTTGCCTGCTGCGCACGCTATATGTATATACATGGCTAACTTGCCTCACAGGATGGGAGCGACTCTTAGCCTATTCAAAAGGGAAATTCATAGGGCACGGCGAGTAGCAGAGATCTGAATCGATTGCTATGTGCCTGTTACTGTGCTGCGAATGCTGTCTTCGAATGTATGCACGTTATACATATACAGGTAGCATGCCTCCCATATCAGAACGACCCACAGCCTGTTCAAGAGGCAAATTGATAGGTCCTGACGAGCCCTGTGCCTAACGTTAATGTTGTTGTTTTGAATTGAGCGTTGGGCGTTTATGGCGTTTTCAACTATACTTAGGTCATGCGCCATATAGGCCAATGCATATATAAGCACGCGCGTGGGTTTATACTTCAGATCACAGTCATACCCACAATCTCCCGATTGCCCAGCGAAACAGTCACAGATAGCAATTTTAAGTCATTAGCTTGACTCTATAATAGGCAATCGGGCCCGCGGGACTCCTCCGATCAGTAATTAATCAGTAATCGGTATGCGGACAAACGAACCACTCGGCCAACTCACCGGTAGTCATCACCGTTTGTTTTCGGAAAAATTCTCATCGCACATCGAACGAATATCGAATCACGCCACACACAAATCGTACGGTACAACCCGGTTTTACCACCATATAATGGCAGGGCCGAGGGAAAAGAAGACATCAATGTTACATTTCCTTTTTTGAAACGCATTTTCTCCGCCTTTTTTCGAAATAAAACAGTTTTTGGAATTGTTTTGCTTCACGTGATGAGTTACAGGAAATACTTAGCGCGTTGACGGCTTGAAATTAATTAGGAAAACGCTTTTTAATTTTTAACGTTGCGCTTTTCCTATTACAACCACCATCAAAATCTCACCATAAATAGGATAATCCCGATGGATGATCCCCACCAGTGTTGTATAAATGAGGCTGCATTTTCCCATGAATTTGACATTATTTAGTCAAATTCTTTAAGAGGTGCTGTTTATCAGTAGACTTATTTTTAATTCAGAAAAACAATGCTCAAACGCGAACTACGCATAACCTTTTATTGTAAACAGGCATGAGCAGCCCCGAACAACTGAATTATTATATATATAAATATTGAAAAGCTACTATATATATAGAGAGAGAAATCTCTGAATGGAATGATATTAAGCCATCTACAGATAAAAAGAATAATCATTTTAAGATTTGTAACAATGTGAGAATGGGCAAGTGAAAACAACTATTGCATACATGTATTGATGTATATATCTTAACCGACGGTGCAATAATAAATGAGATTCCAAGATTGTAGCATTAAATGTACGCACGCGACCATAGTCGGTCACGTACATAACCTACCGCCGTCTCTATTTCCGAATTTTAAAATCCCACACGACATATTGTTTATTTTTCTGCATTTGTGCCTATGTTGTCAAAATTGTGCGGTGAGTACGGTATATCATCAGACTGTTGCATTGGAACCCATACCGACACCCGCTTGAAACCCCACCCATCCGGCATTAGGGATGCGCGTTTCGAATCGAATATTCAGATCGATCCGAATATCGGCTGATTCGTTCTGATCCGAATCGCGAAATATCCGATATCCGCTGATTCGAATCATTCCGCCAGACGAGAGACTTACTTGATTCGATTCGGATGAAAATGAGATTCGGCCCAAATTTTGTAATTTTGTAATAACTTAGTAGGTCCTTCCCACGTGACCTCTTCCCGGTTGAATGGTCACCATGCAGACTACATTTTCTAGTTAATCAACGGCCATACGACTACGGCTGTCTACAAAAGTCTTGTCGCCTATTGCCCGCGATCGAAACCGAGACTTACGGAGAAAACCGTAGCCGTAGTCTCAGGCGAATGGTCGCCTCCCATAGCAGTTTGCCACAATGCAATTCTCACACATCAATTTACAACAAACAATGGATTTGATGTATTTATAGTACACAATGCTGAAGTGCGAACATGCCAATTACCGTGGTTGTATACATAGGGTGTAGGTACAGGCCTACTATTACTCAGAAAACTCCCAACAAACTAGAAACTAACCCAGCAAGTCAGGTGTGTTTCGTAACGTTATGTTGTGCAAGAATTATTGAGAAGTCGGCGAGACCGTTTCGATCCAAGAACACCGGAAGATTTATCACTGAACGTCATTTACGGCTAATTATCGTAATCGATGATTACAGCACAGACCACATATTTTCCCATCACCACGTGGCGATTGACACGGATCCTTTCATCAACAATCGCAGATCAACAAAACTACTGGATTAGATGCTATCACCATCCGTTCGGGTGACCTTCTCATCAGTAATGAAACCCATATGGAGGACGCATTTTGTTCGTAGAACACGATGACCTGTTTCAAACGTCACGGAAACCACAAATGTTCTGATATTGAGTTGAGAAACACGCAGAAATATACTCTATCCAGCTTCCGGCGTAAATTTACCATATATCCAACTACAAAATTAATCAAGACGACAAAATCAAGATCGATTATTTATCTCGTCGATTTATCAGATCATGATCATAATGATTGTTGTGAGCTGTCCTTTGCGGGTAGATCAACGTTATATTTCCATATAATGAGGTCTTCATTATAAGTTGACGTTGTGCCACTCGCATCTATAAGGTGAAAACGGAGAGTTTCATGGGAAAGAATTATGCCATATTTACACCTTCGGCCTTGACATAACAACTAACCCATTTGCTATCAGTAGAATCAGAAGGGATTAGAAGCTATACCGTATAGCGATAATGTTTACACACAACTATCATATAATCTGTATCAATAACATAGAATAGCGCATGCAAAACAGGTGTAAAACGGTCAATATACTTTCCCTGTCTGACTTTAGGACCGGGGTCTAAAGCTAAACAACAAGTAAGAGCCTGTCAGCCGGTAGAATGATGCGAATCACCGGGTATCTAGCGATTCGGATCCGTGCTCACCCTATACGAAATACGATCATCACGACTAGTACAGAGAGAAATGAAAAAATAAAGGCCGTCTATATGAAACACCGACTCCAATTAAGTCATCTGGGTGTGGCACGTGAAGCACATACACGCAACCTCAAACATTCGCGCTCATACATGCATCCACGCCCATGCACGCATCCACGCATAGACACACACACTCGGATTGAAATGAATGTCGCCTTACATCAGAACCGCACGAAAGCTTGTATATGCAGCACGTGCAGAGGTGAAGTGGTCTTGAAAACTATTTTCCTATAGTTTCACAACTACGATTTGAACTGGTCATGCGATAGAAGTAATTGATAACATATTACCACAACCCATATTTTACACCTTTACGAGACCACAGTAAGTTGTTGAATGCCTATTATACAAAGGTATGAGTTTCAAATGAGCTCTTCCGTCTCTATAGCAAGTTCAAGAAATCAAACCAGGGTAATATTTTCCCCGGCTATGCAAATTTGTGAATATCACTATTGTCGGCCAAAAGTTCACGGCATAGTTAATTATCAGTTGCAGCAAATAGTATAGTAGCTAGAGCCCATGTTTCTGGAGCGCTGACAGATGCTGCACGGTTGTGGAATCCATTGAATCATAGCATTATTAGAGATTTCAATGATTTTCGTATCCAACAGAATTCGGATCATGATTGTATATCACTGACACAGACGTCGAAACCGGACTGATTAATTTGGAGATGACATCGATTGAAAATTAGAGAAACTCCAGATAATTTGCCGATTGTGGTTACAATTTTTGTATTATGCCTTGTTTCACAAACACCAAATATCTGTCTAATACCGTAAAGGTTTCATAGTTAGCTTATTGGAAGGTTAGAGATTCTGATAATTCACATTTCTCTTCAAGTATTATGCATGCTTTAATAACCTTAAATATAATTTTATAATTAATCCTTTCGTCAAGATGATCGCAAATATGCGACGTTTACACGCGAAAAGTACATCAAGCCATTCAACTGGCAGTTTAGATGACCTAAATTGGCAAGCGATTGCATGATTCAAAACAAAAATATTTGCATTCGCATTGAGATTTGTAGCACTATTCTTACAATCGTGTCTTGCATAGAACCCAAACATTTGCGGCATAATAAGAAAAGCTATAGAGATATATTCTCAGCACGGTTAACGCCGGTCCACACTCTACTGAATTGGATATAGGCAAACAAGAGCAACGACATGCGCGGAGTAAACATTTATTTCATGATCGGCGACTGACCGATTTGGTTAGGTATCCCACCTAAAGGTACTCTTACTACAAACGCTAACACCAGAAACTCTTTTAGACATTATCCATATAGTACGTCTAATGCAATACCCCGGCTAACTTAAACTCAATATTTCTCCCACAATGCAGCAGAGGACAACACGCCACCTAGACAAACTATACGTCGAACACAGCTCACAAACATTTATTCATCGATGCACTGTTACGTTGATGATTGGAAAACTGCCACCCAGTATACTCGCTAGTCGGAAAACATCCAACCTCGGTCTGAAGGCTGCAACAACGGCTATGGGCTCCCTTCACTTATTCAGTCGCAATATAGTCTCAATACACATCACCAGCAAATGCTGACCTTATCAGTAACTTCTCTTGCCAGCAGGTGCCGGTCAGAAATGTCCAGAAAACTGTTGTCGCTACTGGTGGCACCGAGAGGAGTGAATTGCAAGATCGATATATGGCTTTCCTAAGCTAGATCTGTGCACGAATATCCCCGACTGTCGGGCTGCTGTTTTGCCTCACTCTATTAGAAGAGGGTTTTCTCAGAAAACCGGAGCGAGATTTAGTCCAACATCGGAGGTCGAGTTTTGCTTGTAGGTCGCTATAGTGAATTGTGTTTTAATAAACTGGACCGGCTTTTTTGGGGACTAGGACTATTTTGATCGTCCGCCATCGCCTCCACTATTTTTCGCACAGGGAACACTTAGAAAAAGTACATTTGTGCATGATGTATGCGAAACAAGTTCGAAAATATGCATTATTTAGCGCAACATTTTTCTTTAGAAACGTCATGATAATATGGACATGGCCTTCTTTACTTCTAAGGTAGCCCACGGTATAGGCGATGTTGAAACCTCTCGGCCAACGGATAACAAGGATCTATCAGAGCCAAAAGTGTTTACTCGATACATAATTACAATAGACGCGAAGTTAGCGCACATCACAATTCGAAAAGCTCACCATGTCAGCACATATGTAATCTGCAGGCACTTCAATTGCTAATAAGCATGACCTTTTGAGACGTTTAGAATTTTAGCGTGTTGTCATTATCAGAAAGATGAACTCGTCAGTGTACTGTATATGTGGCACCTAGCCTTGCCAGCACCTAAAATTCTTACCATAATTAAGCCTAGTGTGAATAGGATTTATGTATACAAAATATATCACTTCGGATGTATACATATCAATAGAAACGTGCAAAGTCAGGTAGCTATACAGAGAAAAACACATTTGACTAGTGTTAACCCATAGAAAAATGTAGAGGGCAGGATAAGGAAAAATTAATTAACACATATATAATCAAAATATATAGAGTTTATATATAATAAATAACCCTCTCAACCGGACAGTCTTACGTGAAAGAAAAAATATATTGTATCTGTTGATTATTTAATTAATCTCGGTGCTTCAAACCAACTGAAAAACGATTGGAAAATGCTTTAATGATGCCACAATAAATAATAATTCCATAATACCTGGTGAAAAAGGATAAAAGCGAACACAACCTTGCAGGATAATGCATGAATCATTGAGCTACAAAAACTCAATTTTCCAATTAATTTATGGAATGGTGTCCTATACGTTGTTTTTCACACCAAACTTTAATGGGTTTATATTTAGTATTTCACCATTTACCACCAACGTTACACAGTTACCTGTAAGCCTATAATAAATAACTGTATACAGAGTGGTCCTTATAAATATTACACTAAAGGGCACGAACCTTTCCTTCGCGACGACACATGAAAGAATCTTTAAGACATATTTTTAGTTTCAGGTTTGCAATAAACCGGTAAGATACATTTTTTTATTACGCGAGCGCGATATCACACTTTTTTTGTCAAAAAACATGAAGTCGCCAATGAAAATTCAGAAACGGGCTTATATATAAGTTGTACAGCACGCTTTATCAACTCACTTGATGTCACGGATGAGGTATGCACGCTACAGAAAGTACCAAATTGTCACAAGTTTAACCATATTCCGTTGACATCATTATGACGAGCATCGTTTGGAACGGATGTTAATGTCGTTAGCGCGACATCATAACGACACCGTGTAAGGTGCTCATTTTTGCCAAGACAATTATGCCAGGTTACAATAAAATAACCGATAAAGTCAAACCATTCATCACATCATACCGCATTTCCGAGATTCGATTTCAAGCAGGTGTCAATTAAGAAGATGGTATTTTTTTTCAACTTCAAATAGCGTCGAGGAGACATAGATGTAACGCTGGCTCTGCTAGGGACTGAAACTTATCGATGTCATTCCGAAATTGTTGTTAATTAGGAGTGAAATATTTATAAAAATAGGATATATTTTTGGTTGCTGATTCATTAGTTCCTGCTACCGGTGATCTATAACTTCGTTATCAAGATGAGGATGTATCTACTTCTAATCGTCTGGACCGGCATTCTACAAAGATGTAAAGTAACGGGTATGTACAATTGTAGAGGCCTATACATGGAGTTGGTTGCATGTTACTCAACCTATAATATCTTAACGCGCCCTTTTAATCGACAAAGCATTAATCAAATCAACCCATTTTACTAATTGAGTATCTGCTATCCACTGATTACCCCGGGGAAACCTCTGCCAAACGCGTTTACCTTATGCCCTTCTCCCAAGTATAGGCCTAAAGTGAAATCAAGCAATGTTTGAAGTGCACGCCTGAAGAGAGTCGTAAAAAATGAATTTGGAATAAAATTACGGATTTATTCGTAAAAAAATAGTTATTAGACTTCCGTGAGAATAAGTTTCAAGTTTTTACTTGTGTTTCTTATTATTATTATTTGCTGAATAGTCTAAGTCACAGTCAGGAATTTTTCTTATCTCACAACGAGATGTATTACAATTCTCAATGCACTTGCGGTGTAAGCTATATAATAGTTTATAGTATGTGAAGCTCTTCACTAACGGCTCCTTCGTTGCCTCCTTATCCACCTTGCGTAAGCTCCCCATATTCGCATGATATGCATATGCATAAGTAGTGTGTGAGCATCATGTGAGTCTGTGTAAATGCAGGAAAAATCAATTAAGGACGAATATAAACAGCGATAAAAGCGTCCTTCTTATTGCAGAGCAACAAGTTTATAGCTCTAATGCACAGTGCCGAAAACAATCCATTTAGATACACAATCAATTCATTGCATCATATCGTTGAATTTTGCATGGTGCATACTGAAGTCGATCTTGTTTACGTAGATTTGCGCACAACCGAATCACGACGGTAGATCGATTACAGTAATTACAACACCACAATGTTGAAATCGACAATAGACTATCCGTCATAACTTCCAACTCAATTATCAGAAAGGAAACAAGTCCAAGCACATATTGTACGAGCTTATCACAAAGAGAAATGAACTGAAATGTCACAAACTATTTTCGCGGTAAACTCATTATAAATATTTTAATATTTATGAAACAAACTTTGGTAAAAGTGGAGCCGATGGCGGACAATCTAAATGTATATAATAAATAGAATTAATGACAACTCTGAGTACTCTTCGTGTGTCTCTTGTCAAGAGAAGTGTGGTGGTAGGCCCTGCCGTCGACGAGTGTCTCTACGCATGTTCTCTCTAAGGAACAATAAATTTCCGAACTACCTTCACTTGATGAAGGAGCCGAGCTCTGAAAGCTTTTGAATTATGTTCCAATAAACTGGACTTTAAATCTGTGGTGTCCTAAAGTATCCCATATAGCTTACTTTTACGAATAGACAAGCAGAAGTATGCATGCTCATTCGTGGTATAGAAATGCCCTTGCGTGTATCATGGACACGATCCATGCCATGCGAACTAGAGATTTGATCATCTTTGATTTGATTTGATCATCAAGTGTAGATGTCACCACGAATACTAGGAATTGAATCGGATATGAAATTGTCGCTCTAATGATCACTCTTTGGCACCGGCAAAAATGTACATTTTCTGTTCACAAAGTAGGCCGTTAAGTAGATATATAAATAACTGCGGGGGTCAGTGACAGGTTTATGAAACTGTGCGGAATCTTGAATGATGAAATGGTATTTGGATTTCCCTGTAGCAATTTTCAATGAGAAAATATGTATTCTATTAATATTAACTTGATATAGAGTGGCATTCGCTTTGACGACTTTTCTGTCATCACGCGCTTTGTGGGATGCCTTACACAAGTCTTTTTTGCCGTTACAGCTCATGCGCAACTTAAGCGTTGCAGTCTAATAGAAATCGCCTAATCACATCCCCTTCCACGCCCGGATAAATGAGGAGGTTGCGGTACGACTGGTGTACAAACCGCAGTCAAATTATATGCGATGCAATCTGTCACAGCAACCTGATGATCATTGTGCCCGTTAGAAAAGATGGGTGTAATTAGCACTTTCAAATACCGACGTTAGCAATAAATTTTTAGCAAAGGCTACCTATATACTGTTATTGTCTGGGTGACGCCCTTTTTTAGACATTCACCGACCTCTACTACTGTATCTATAAGAGTAGGTATTTCGTAAAACTTGCGAATTGCATGGTGCGTTCGCATTAGTACACCATCACTTGGACTTAACCTTCAAAAACAGCACCCAAACATCGAAAGAAATGTCAATGTCTTGATAAACACAACAAACTGAATAAGTCGTGCGTCACTAATTAACATCAACCTTGGGCAACGAGTTTTAAACGATAAAGCAGAGCTAAATGCATATTTTCGCAATGTTTCACAGACACAAACACACTAACATTCCGTTGAGAGTATAACTATTCGTTGATTGATCCCACAAGATAGCAACACTCGCAATGAACTCGCATTAGCTAATTACGAACGATGACAAATTGTCCTTGATTACATTGAATTCACAGTTGAACAATGGAATTCAATGGTAAAAACACAAAGCACATCTTTTAGGATACATGTCATGACATGGTTAGTTGGAATCACATGAAGGATGCAATGTAAACCTTTATTATAATTTTAGTGGGTAAGTCGTAAAGATCATGATAGCATCAAGATTGATCGCCTAGCCATAGTTTATTGGTGAAACAATAAAATAAATCAGATATATTTCGATATAAAATACATCCGCGATGGATTCATTAGCCTTACATCATAAACACGTTTACATTTGATCGGAATTTTGTCGAAATTTGTTATTAATGATTGGATCACACCTGTTGTTCTAACCGCTCAATGATATCGCCTTGTTTCACGAGGTCATACATTCAATTGTCACAATCATATTGTTGATATCAATGTCAAAACAAATTTATTTGGTGGAAAATGTAGACGTTGGAATCGTAAAATTTGACAATGCAGGGTGCGGTTTGCCCGCTAGCTGGGTTGTAATCAGAAGCAACTTCTTCTTCAACTTTCGGCAACGACAATCTCTTCTCCATGAATTCCATGGAGGCCTGGTATGTGGTATCCATCTCTGTCACTCCAGCTTTCCTCATATCCTCCGTAACAACATCCAAATATCTCCCTACAAGATCTGCCTCGTGTTCGTCTACCGGAGTATGGAAAGCCATTTCTGGCTATTTAATGCACTTCTGTCCCCTCATTATACAGGCACGATCGATACCCCGTGTTACTGTATAGTCACTGTAGTCACTAATCAGTATAGTGTGAAAAGACACCGTGCGGAACAAACATTTAGCTACCCAATATGACTGCTATATACACGGAAGACAACAGGCATGCTAACATTGCGATGAAATCGAAAATTTTTGATAATAATGCAGCATGCGGTTTGTCGCGCATGTCGTTAATATCTCCAATTCAACATGTTGGATGCCAGTCTAGCTTTAGCTCTAGACTAAACCAACATTACAAATTCTCCGAAAACACATTCCTTTTGCTTATTACATATTTTCCCGCATGAACCGTGCACAGAAAACCGCATCGGATTCGACCAAAGGCATTTGTGAGTTCAGATACCATGCAGATTGAGAATAGAGACAGGCTTAAAAAATTGGACTAGGTGTTGGTAGCCACGGCAGCGAAAGGCGTACAGACCGCTGACTGCGTAGTAATTTAGCCACATCCAATCAAATCATTGACAAAAGTTGACACCTCAATAAAGATTGTGTCTCAAACAGAAGCAAGACTTGAAACTAATAGGAAAATTGTTGTATTTTCATATAGTTACGAGGTTGAATTAGATTATAGACGATGACAAATCGAGAAATGTACGCATCAAATAAACCTTCCACGAAAATTCTCAGCCACAAATTCTTCGGGTATTTAAGATATCTTCTCCCAATCAACAATTTTCGAACGCTCTATAATCCCAACCCGTCAGTCAAAAATAGTTTGATACGACTTTCATATTCTATAATATCAATCCACTGGACAGATCGAGCCAAGGAAACCGACGATACCATTGAATTGTCGTCACTTTTGCGATTGACTGCATTTGCAATGTGACACAGCAATCAAAAGTATTACAACCGTATAGTTAATCCTATTGTATGTTCTTAACTTTGCCAGAGCTTCATCGTAGTCACGCAGTGATCAGATATTGACTGTCTGAGGGGATTATCTATTAGCACAATTCCGTGTGAAGGGATAGCTAAAAATTGATTGTCGAAAATTGCTGATGATAGTACTAACATGTTAAAAATATGAAGCTTTAGTAAACCATGTGAAAATCAATTAATCCACGCTGCATGGCTAAGTAATTGTGACAATACGTGAGTGATCATCAACACTCTTTGGAAGCACGGGAAAATTAATTACATAATCCCGAATCCGCAGGAAAAGCCGCACGCAGGTAAAAATCAGAAGAAAAAATAATAATGCTTTGGTCTGCGATGTTCTACTGCGCCACGAGGTCTTTACACAGCACGAAGGCGATCATACTATAACAACATACCTAACAGATTACCGACGAACACGATATGTCTCCACCCAGCTGAGCGAATGCTAATTTCATGAGAAGCCTTATATGGCCTATATATTTCCCTCGAACAGATCCAAATCGATCGACACAAAATCCGTGTAACTTCAAGCTGGGATGTCACAGATTAATTCCCTAGAACTATATAGCTCCCTCCATTCACAAGTTTTGTAGCCTTAACAGTAATATCGTACGGCAATCCCCCATATAGGTCGCTTAAAGACCTTTCATGCTGCTGCCGCATTTCAATATTATCCCTTGCGACGTAAAGATAATCTTTAACCCATGTGGCCCGGCGGATACTTGACATTTAAGACCTCACCGTTGAACTTCGTCGAAGATGTTAGCATTAACCATAAATGATTTAGCGCCTTATGGGACCGAATCAGTTAGGAGATTGGCCGCTATGATAAAGTGACTGATGTCGCCTGAAATTTGTCTCACGGTGCAGACTTGCAGAACGACGTTAGCGCCACAGCATTCTGCATGACATCCCCGCGTAGACACCACTGGTTTAGTAGAGATTTATCCGGCCCTACATATTGAACTTGACGATGTCGGGACTTTACTAACCGCGAGTCTATATGCGCAATAACGTATATGTTTTCAGTTTCGCTTGTCACAGCTTCACACAATATGGTTTAGTTAATACTGTCTTTGCCATCACAACATTCATGAGACAGCACGAGAAGACATACAGCATTGATCCTAGTTGAGGAGCACCACTATTTAATGTCTCTTTTCACAAGTTTAAACTTTTCAAGTTTCGAAAGTTACCACTTTGTAAAGCTTTCTTTAGAAGTGGCATCTCACAACCGACACAAATTTTACACCAGTTATCGTGACACTTTTTCCATCTATACTTGTTTATCAATTAGAAGTAATGTACAAGACGCGACATTAACTAAGTTATTACACGATAATGACATTGTTCAGGAACATCTGACGTTGTGAAAATTGCCTTCGAACGTGAATCGAAGTGAGATATTTTGAAAGGTTAGCAGTTTTCTATAAATGCACATACCTATATCGGCCACGTAAAATCGAGGATGAGATGTGACAAACAGCGTTAATAGCCAGTCGTATTTCTACGCTATAATTAGTCACTTACCACACGGTAAGAACTGCATATATTCATGGCTTGAGTGTGATGATATGGATTATAATGGCGTGATTCATCAAGATACAAGTAGTCATGTTTGCAAATTTCTATTGTTTTATGAAAAATTGCTGCTAATGCCACAAATATTATCCGCAGTTCTCTCAAGATCTTGAATCTTGAGTATGACTAAGCAAAGTAAATTAATTTTTTTACTCAACAAAATAAATCAGCGGCTCAGATTGCTATACATTTAGCCGCATGGTGTATAGGCATAGCCTACTTTACTAGTAACTAAAGAATAGGCCATGTTGTAGCTGTAGCCCCACTTACAGGATGATAACTGATCAACCGAGAGAGGCGCCACGATTACGAGCGGCCTTTTGGCACTCGTGAAACGCCTTGGCTAATTTGTGATAGTCGTCCCTCGTTAGCACAAATTACCGCCATAACATCAGTCGACCTATTTTTAGCAGACAGCATGTTGTTGTAAAACCTCTCACCGACATTGTCTGTCACCGTCACTGAATAGGCCGAAGAAAAAGAAAATTCATAAATTTTAGATACGGATCGCGGCGAACCAAGCAACGCCATTTTTGAGGTGATAGTTAAAGAAACACAAAAACTACAAAGTACGACCTAATCAAACTAGTTTCGAGTTATAATTCCACTTTGCATAAAATATGAACTGGCACGACTAAAATCGTTATTGCAACTAAGTGCACGATTTGTTGTTGATGGCAAGCCAACATAAACTTCCCAAAATAATATCACAAGCATTAAACATCAAAACCACTTCGAAACCGCGTCCATTGCTTTGAATAAATGCAATGGGATATGGGAATCTCTTGTGCCGACTATAATTATATATATATATATATATATATTTAATATGAGCTGAATCGTATGCATGTAAAGTATTTATGCTCAAATGATAGAAACCGAATCCATTTTTCGCTTAACCTCACCGTATTTACATGATATAAATTGGACATTTACAGGAGCGAGAGTTACCTGTGGACGGCGAGTGATCAACGCGCAGCATCATTACGGAACGTTTACATCTCCCGGATTTCCGTTTAGTTATCCTAATAATATGGAATGTGAATGGGTTATCCAAGCACCAGAAGGACATCAAGTCGAAATTATCTTCTTAGAAATCCTCACTGAATCATGCTGCGATACAATTGAGGTAAGACTTGGTGTTGTTATTCCTCCTATTCTCTGCTATTCCTTAACCCTGATAAGCTTTGAGTATTTGCTGGTAAATATCCTTACTCACGCGAGTAATTACTTATGCTTATCATTCTCTCAGTATATTCTAGCCACGGTTGAAATGTTCTTCGCGGTACCCACGCGCTCAAGTTTTATTCGAACCACCCCTCGACCATATACTGTAATCGTAACGACGCTGGTAGCCACCCCCTAATTTGAGTGCTTGGTGCTAACACACCGATACTACCTTGTCTCATCCCCAATTGCTAAGGCGCAGTTGAACTATACCACTGACAATCAATCCCCTCGAATCCTCCGATGCAATTATAATTTTCGTCACAATGCAATCCACTCAATGATAATAATTATGATCAGCCTGTGATAATATCTATATATACAGCTGCGGGACGGGAATTCAAGTTCTGCGGGACTAATTACAACATACAGAGGCAAAGTAACAGAGTCTATGTACGCATCATCATTCGGATCTTTATACCTCAAGTTTACCAGCGACGACTCATACGTTGACTACGGTTTTATTGCTGAATACAGAATAGGTAACACACATTTCTCATTGTGGCAACTGGAACGCGTTCTATAACTATATCCACTTTTCTAATAGCGACTACAAGGTCCAAGAACTGCACTATGGAGCTACAGGCAACAGATGATGTACAGGTTGTAAGTTCACCAGGCTGGCCTTATCTATACGACAACAATCTTCTGTGTTCCTGGACGATGGTCGCCCCGGAAGGTAAAAGCGTTCAAATCAGTTTCACCGATTTCGAAACGGAAGGATGCTGTGACTACGTCCTGGTAAGTCAAGCATTCAAGCGATGTCTGTAATATACTATACTGTACACCCGTTTGATATACTGTCTCTATGCCTATCAGTATTTGAGTATCAGTAAAATATATATAGGCTACCACATCTGGACTTATGAGATCACCTCAATTTCAGGTTAGACATGGAAGAACAATGACTTCACCTATTATTCACGAATACGGCGGCAATGTGGGCGAACCAATGGTGAAAGTATCGCCAGGAAATGTAATCCAAGTGCTATTTCGAAGTGACAGTACGGTAGCACGAAAAGGTTTCCGCCTTGAATACAAAGCAGGTAAGGCAAATTTTCCAGCGTTGCTATTTTGCGTTTATTGAAGCACATGTAGAGCAATTTCCACAAAGCCATACAGAGTAATAATACAGTACACTTCATAAGATCGCATATCTCTATAGAAGGCTTACTAAAACAGCCTGAGATACACACACACACAGACACATACTGTAATAAGTCGCTTCAGAGTCTTGGGCGAGGCTAATCGTGACGACCAATAGATACCACAAAATTATTGTCAGACACCAAGTTTTCAATAGGCTACATTGGGTAAGAGGGCCACAAACAATATATTCATATGACGCTACCGGCAAATGCTTACACTTAGCTCATTAATTTCAGTCGACAGAATGCCAACGAAAGTTCAAGTCTCTGACAAACAAGGTAAGATGAGACAACACCAGTCGCTAATAGCATCACACATTTTGAATGAGATCTTATTGCTAATCACGGCTTGGCCATAGGCAATCATAAGCTATGAGATGTTGAAAGTGCCTCCTGATTGCGGCGTATAGTCAATACAGATACACCGATAAAGCTACACGTGGGAGGCCATAACGCAATTTAGTCTGGATCCCGAATAACCAACGTTCATATTAAACCAACAGAAAAATGTGGCGGGAAGATTGAAGTGCCATTAGTTGGCCATGGGATACTGACTACACCGCGATATCCCGACCATCATGCCAACGATTTGAACTGTGTATGGATGCTAGTTGCCCCACCAGGAAAGAGGGTGATGGTGTGGTTTACATACATCGAAACAGAAGCATGCTGTGATTTCATCAAGGTATGGTGGTGGCCAAATTTATTTATTTTAGCATGCGATACACAACAACTTGTGACGGTCTATTAAAGTTATCATTAATTGTAGAGAAATATACCTATCCCCTCAAAAAGGCTGGAATTCGTCTAGCGTTATTGCGGAGGGGAAATTACAGTGTCAATCAAGTCGGGCGCTGTTCCATATCCACAGGTGTTTCATGAGAGGTTCTAACTCTAACTCATTCTAAGTATGGCAGCACGCAGCAGCAAGCAGTGCCGAACATTTTTTAATGGGCCGCGACTTTGAGCGACAATGTTGTGGTGATACATGCCCATGCCCGGTATTTTCTGTTTGCTACACCTTCAAGCAGAGTAAAAGGGTTTCGATTGTCGTTCATTTATTTTGCTAGTGACCTCGTTTTGTACCTCTCACGACCTCAGCAATTAAACCCTCGACTGACAGGTCAATATAGGTAGGCCTATTACTCAGCCTTACTATTATGGATTATTCCTTGTTTGTCATACCTCGTACAACGATTTATTAGCTATGATTATAGTTCGTTCAACTTGAAAGTGGCAAATGTCACTTTCCCAATAAAACTCCATACATCATAACATCACTATGCACTTTTACGACAGTTCACATTAATTACATCATATCGACTTAAATGTATAGAAATAAACCGATTTGATAGCACTTAGTTTCAAGTCTTGAAATGAACATATTCGACCGCAATTCACGAATCGGCAACTTCTCTTTCAGATCCGTGACGGAGAGTCACCCACATCAAAGAAAATTGGAATATTAAGCGGTCATCTGATACCGTTATATTATTACAAATCAACACGCAACGTGCTGCGCATCGACTTCCAATCGGATTTGACGACGGTAAATACCGGCTTCAGAGCTGTATACGAAGTTCTCAAAGGTGAGATTATGCTACAGCGAGGCTGACACAAACAAGAATACAAGCAATAAGCTTATAACAAGACGGACACACAGGCAAAGAGGGATCATCGAGCCTCTGTCTCTACAGAAAAATGAATCTTTTCAAACCTAGATTTTTGCTGTCATCTGTGCCCACAGTACAAAACCGTATACCACAAATGGATCATACTAAAAGGCGGTCCAAGGAGCACAACATCCGCGTGATTACGATTACCAAACGCAGAATTAAAAAAGAGGAGTTTCGTGTGCCAATGCCAGATCAAGCTCTCTACCTTAGAAAAATGATATGACCATGAGTAATAGGATCACCGGTCAAGGCGAACAGCTAACCACCTTATAAGAACGGCAGTTTGTTTCGTACACACCCCAATCCCTTCTAAGCAAAACTCATTAACAATTTCAACCAGACCCTCAACCAACACTGCAGACCAAGCAGGACACAAAATAATATGTTGCATGGTAATTTGCAGACTCCTCTAAAGAAAGATGTGGTGGCTTGCTCGAGGCAACAGCTGATGAAAAGAAGTATCTCTCAAGCCCCAATTGGCCGAAAAGTGCAGCATCTGCTATGTGCGGATGGAGAATCGCTGCCCCTAAAGATTATACTATCAAATTTCAAATAATCGGATTTCATACTTCTAAAGGAAGAGATCAAATGCAGGTAGGCAGGCCCAAAATATAAAATACTTGAAAATCAAGATAATTCATTCTTTTTTTGATCGTGCAATCATTTTTATGTATCAGAATTCTCATAATATCGTGTATTTTACAGTTTTTTGACGGCACATCACGAATTCCATTCGCTACAACGTCTGGCAACAAGCAATTGGAAGACGAATCATTTCATACACAGTCAAACATCTTGTCCGTATTGTATAGACCAGACGTAACCACCGAAGAAGGTGGATTTCGAGCATACTACATTGCCGTACCAAAGAATGATACTATCCTTCACAAGCTACCATCTCGACAAGGAACTTAGGAAGGTTAATGCTTAGCGGTTCACTATTACCGTTACAGTATATTAAAGCGGAGATCATGAAGTTATCCAAGCGTGAATGAATGGGACACGTATATAGATACAGCACCGAGAGACTTAGCATGGATATAATCGCTATAGCTATCCCGCATGGTATTGAATTGAACAGCTGACACTTTTCTCTCTACTTATAGAAACCACGTCATGCACTTTCAGCGCATCCATTCCACACATTTTCTTTCAGATTGACAGTTTATAAGTTATTTTTTCGGCCTAAACGCAGGCGTCATCGTTTTGTGCGATCTTAAATTAAATATATTTTCATTGTGCGCTTGAAATCGTTGCGCGCTCGAGGAAGCACCGTTATTGCTGTCTCTACTCCCCGACTCCATAAACCCAATTGATGTGTCCAACTATGGATTCGTTATTTTCGTTAACGAATAGTCCTCTACACACAGACGGAGTAGCGCTATCGCGGGGTGTCCAGGGAAACAGGCTTATATATATATACATGACATGAGGAAAGGTAACGAAAGTGAAACCTCTTGCATTCTCAAAAAGAATAGTCGTTTGTCTACGTAGCCTATTTTCAAAAAAATTCATACAGAATAAAAATTTTTCAAGATGTGCATTCCTGATTTTAGCATTGTCCATATCTATCTACATGAAAATGCAAAAGTCTATATGCATCCTGCAACAAAATATCTCACTACATTGTTTTTCTAAATAGGGTACAGTATATATAGCCTACACTTACTGTACATGCAGGATATGGAATAAGCTACTTTACCAGTTACTAGGCTACGTCAGCGAAAAGTCCATAAGATCATCTAAATCCACGAGTCGGGTCGCGCGAATATTCCATTACACACTGTCTTCTGTCCAACGACAACAGAGTGCACTACTACGCCTGCAAAAGGCTACACTGAATAGGAAACATGGTAATCAGTCGACGCTAACGTTATCTCGTGTGATTGTTGATCATATCACCACCCCGTATATTCTGTAGCGCCAGCAATCAACGGGGCCGCCATGCCTATCAATGGATTTGAGTTACGTAACAAGAATGTATCACTTGTAGGTAGGCCTATGCACTTGCAAGTAAGACAAATTCAGTATAGGCATAGTAGGCTATATAATTTGCTGCGATCGGGAGGAGGTCGGGCGGGGTTGATATTGCTATGTATAGACACTAGAGGCTCAAGCGCTGGGCTACCCCTTTACACTTACCAAAAGTGGAACTATCATCAGTCATACATCTATAAAAAAGAGAAAATGCAATTAAAGTTCGATTACTTACGATAGGATTTACGCGCCCGCATAAACAATGAGCTCGATATTGCGCTAGTTAAGAGAAGAATAAAAATTGGCAATAAGTGAAGGTCGTAGTGCAAAGTGGGTCATGATGATGATACCCTACCCCAGACGAATGTGTGATATCATAGAAAGTACTTTTTATGGCGGTATTCTAGTCAGGAAAATGTCGAAATTCAACATAACTCTCATGAAAGGTCAGGGTACGTGTGCCTACATAATCTAGCCAATCTGTAAATCAAACCTGGGATATCTTGTTTTTTCGATGAACGAACTTCCTAATTATCAACCGATGGTCCGTCTTGATTCAGTTTCTGCTTTTCCAAATCTAACGCTAAAGATTTGTTCAACGGAAACGGACTTTTGAAAATTTGTACCGGAGAGGCAGGCAACAACTTGGAACTCAGAACAGACACGTCTTCAGGATTGCGGTTTCTGCTTGCTAGTGACGACTGGTGATTAGACGATAACCTCGCCTCTCGCCACCAGGTGACACCAGCAAGTAGATACGCTAAACTCAAGACTCAGCTCATTGGGTAAAATGTTTCTCATTCCCCGAGGGTAAACTGTGAACTTATCGAGTAGTCAGTTGCTCATGTCGTTACTCCTCATCAATACAAGTACGCCAGAGCCGCCGGATAAAACAAGACGCCGCTATTTCAGAAACCGAGGCAGGTGTACAAGAACCGGAGCCCGGACTCGACTCCGGTGGAGTATCGATCACCGAACCGGATTAAGGCCAGAATGTCATTTTCTCTTTCATCGAGAAAGTCGTCGTCAACCTAGCGCCGGCAGTTTGGCCACCTCTGTCGAAGGCGTTGACCGTTGGCCTGCACGCGAAGCGAACAATCCGCAGTGCGTCAACTACATTCCCGGGATAACACGGCATGAGCGTACGTTGCACAGGGTGAACTCATGTGCATCTCCATGTTACCGATTAGCCGGCTGAATGCTTGAATCCAATTCTGCGCAGCACTTCAAACTTCAGATCAGTCACTGAACAGTGCCCAGTCGGGTAATCTAAAATATCCTAATTACATAACGAAGAGTATCAACTAGGCTCCCAAGTCAGATGCGGTATCACACAATCATCAACCAAGTTTGGTTTTTAGTGGAAAAATTACTTCATTAGTAACATAGAGGGCAAAAGCTTCGCACCAATCAACGCAAAAAGCGCTATTTCCAACTTCGCGTTCACACAAACAAATTTAAAAGCAACGTCTTTATAAAAGCTACACAGGCTATAAGCTACGAACCTGTGGCAAAGCATACATCAAAAATTTTCAAAACAGTCATGAAAATCGCTTTTGTACTGGATCAAATTTCATCTCCCAGTGACTACATCAGAGCAGCATGACATTTCGTGGGTAGACTGAACCTTTAAATGTCTACCGATGAATTGTGGTATACATTTGAGGAGTCCACAACTTATGGTTCAAAATTTGCTTCAGCTTGCCTTTGCGTCCCATAGAAATTTTGTACTTGGACGTATCGAGGAGAAATCAGACTTGAAGAAAAATGTTTCATCTCCGGTAAAGTCACTGGTACTATTATGCATCATACAATACTAACAAATAAGAAATAATTATTTATAATACAGAGAACAGTTATAAATTGCTGCTGATATGTCCATTGACTATGTCTTTACTTCTATGCATAGGATTTTCCCCAAGTTTCGGAGAATTGATGGAGCCAGGGTGATTTAACATGACACCAGAACTATCCTCAGCAACGACATTGCTATCTCTACTAATAATAGGCGTGGACATCGAGTCACATGAATAACATGGCTGTGTTGCCATAGCCGTGGAGTTGTTAGCATTGAACTGATTGGGTGCTCGAAGCGGTGTGCTAAGAATTCTATCTGTATCAGACATTTTGTTTTGATCGTGCCGTCGATTCCCGTTTTCAAGACTGGTTGTTGCTATATATTGTGGCTGCCGTGGATAGTTGGCTCCTGCTCCATCGAAATGTTCCAGTGGGCTCATCGATGCCTGTAGCAGAAATTAAGCACGTTACACTATACGGCACCTAAAATATGGAAAAAGACAACGGGCTGCGGATATTCAGTGTGTGCTAATCTGCCCAATTAAATCAAAAGCGTCACTCTGTTTGAGCCAAGTCACGCTATTTTTGGAGTGGACAATCTACAGTTAATTGCAACACAATCTAAGCCACGAAAGAAATATTGCTTGTCATGCATGAGCGATTGCCAACACACAGGTTGGATTACACAAACAGCAGAATTTCACACACTATTATAAAACAACACAATAGCTCAAACATTTATTCAGTATTCACGCTTCTGTATATCTATCCACACGTTCACAGCACTTCTTGTACAGACTTAAGCGCACAGACAAAACACAAGTGCAGGTTACACCACCAACTTTGTCCTCATCGCAATTCCTTGCTGAGCACATGACAAAGAACCACGAATACCAGTTTTAAGGCAAGTCCTTGGTCTAACAGAAAGTAGAAGATGGCTGCTCAAACCCAACCATAAAGCAATCATGGTGCAACTTATATCATTTACGCATTGACCTATACACTTTGTATTGTCTGCTACTGACCATTGAGCTGCAGTTTGGGGAGCCCTATCGCAATGCAACCACTTCATACACATGCTCAAAACACATAGGCCTACTGTGATGGATGACTGTACCAGATGTTAGTCTTGTGACTGAAAAGAAATGCAATTGTATATGAGTCTACCAAGGGTTACAATAAACTCACTAATCTAACCATTTGGCTTGTTGAAGCAACGTACGTGGCACCATTAGTACTCTGGACGCCGTCTTCATCTACAACCTCCTCTAATCCATAATTTTCATCAACGAAACCTCTTCGATCGATGAGTGACGGAGGCGTAGGTCCGCATAATATATACTTGAAATTTGCCAAAAATCCCCCTTGGTCATATGGATTTCGTATGTCTTTGTTTCTCTTTTTTGACCAAGTGCCTTTGATCTGAAACAAGAGATCAAGCAATTTTATCATACTACATGCACAGACGTTTCTATAGGCTAGCGGTTCTCAACAACTATACCGAGAATCAAACATATATACTCTAGTTCTAGTAACATGAGACTTGTATGGCAGCCTATATACATTTAGCCAGAACGTCTTGTAAATTATAAGATACTCACATCCTCATTGGTTGTAACTCCATGAGCTATGAGATAAGAATGAAAGCAGGAGAGTCCAACAACAGACCATATGCTAAAAAAGCATACAAGGATCTCTACAACAGTAAGCAAGCAGTCAAGGAATTTCAACAAGTAGCATATATTATACACAGTAGATAGAACAAAATTAACGTCAGATTTCACAAATACGCACAGATAATACAGGTTATTAGTTGAATAATCTGAGAGAGAGAGAAAGGGTGTCTTCTCTATTTGGCATTTCAATTGCTGGATGGCTGACCACTGGTCACAATGTATGTTACACAAACCTGAAACTTGCTATGATATTAGAACAGAATGTAAGTGGCGAAAGACCTCAACATGTTGAATGTGTTGTTATTCATGATAGTATGTTCCTATCAAATAGTAGCAAAGCTACCTTCACGCTTATCAGAATTCACATATCAAAATATTCATGTTATATATAATCGTTGAGCCGATGGTGTACGCTCCATGTACTCAGATGATGAAGGAGCATATCTCTGGAAAATCTCCTAAAGCTTGTGAATTATTTTCCAATGAACTGAACTGGACGTTAAATCTGTGGTTTCTCATTCTATCTATCATTATTCATTATCTTGATGTTGTCATATTCTCAATTATTTTCACGAGGATGAGATCATGGATTGAAACAATCGACGGAAATCAAACGGTTTAAATGATCTTCAGATGTTCCATTATAACTCCTTGCAATGCAACACAGCCATTCCTTATTGATTAGTAAAATGACATCAGAGAACTGTTTCTATTCTGTTATTAATTGCATTTACTAATCGACTTGCCTACGATGAAATGAATCTCTTGTTCAAAGTATCATGCGTAACGTAAAAACTTCCGGCGAATCATTTAAAGAACTTGTCGACTAAACAGTTGGCGTAATCCCGAATATTCATACCACAGTGTATGACTGTAGGATGTTGTAAGACTTATGAGTTAGGTGAACAATCAGAACATTATGATCATTCTACAACCATATGCTCGAATCTGACTGTTATCAGCCACCATTAACGAGTACCATCTTTTCAATTGCTTGACCCTTGACCTTGACCAGGCCTTTACTTTCATATTCAGCAGTCTGATTGCCTGGATTGAGAATATCATGCAAATCTAATGTGGATGGACGGATTAATTTATCTTTTAAAAATTGATACATAACTTGCACAGAATCAATATGTGAGGAAAGTAGCTACGACAGGAATCTATCGCATGTTGCGGGTTGCCACACACACAGAGTACCATCTAAGCTTAATCAAAAGAAAACGAAGTGGGGCTTGGAACAAAATCAAATACAAATGGCATAAAAGTGCCAAAACGCAAGAAGTTCGAATTTAAAATTTAAAAAAACAACAATGGTATAGAGTTAAAAAAAGCACAAGTTAGGGCTGAAGGTCCAAATATGTATGACCAACCAAAAATTCTTGGCACCTCAAATTATTTTCAAATATAGATTCTATTAAAAACAACCTGATCGGAAAACTCAGTATTAAATGTGAATCAATTGGTATTTTAAAAAAGGATATCTTCCTGGACTTTCTTTAAGTGCCTCCAGGAATCCTCTTTGATTAGAAACTGTAAAATGTACAATTTCAAAGATATTACAGCATTAGAAGGATTCGAAACAGGCACCGTACTTACATATCACCAAGTGTACGATGGAAAAAGCAAAAACGTACAAACAAAGAAATGATAGTGATGTCACAAAGAGATAAAAGTACTTGTAGTTTCGTCTACCAACACAATTGCCCACCCACGGACAATGATGATCGAAATTTTCTGAAAACAAAAAGACAAATCTTTTAGAACAAATATATACTGAATGAATTGAATTTGTCGCAGGATCTCACCAACGCAGTTATCACATAAACTGCAGTGTGAAGCTCTCGGTGGACGAAAGATTTTACATGTGAAACAAAACTTTAGCTTCATCTGTACACCGTCGATTTCGACCTCTAACGTCCTGGGAGGGGGTCTGTACCCTTGTTGGCCAATTGCAGCTGCCTCACCGGCTTGTTGAGCTGAAATAAAAATTTAGTTGCTCAAATTACAATAAACACAGAACAAGAATATTGAAATGGAAAGCACCAGCTCCAACAAAACAGAAAAGCGTTCTCTGTTACCGGATTTCATTAGCAAAGAGTTATTAATTCAGAGTCTATTTTGAATATGCCTATCAAATTGAGTGGATTAGTCTTTGTAGCATCTTGCGTGCTTGGGCAAAAGCATTACAGATTGCATTGATTTAGCATCACCTTGATAAGTAACAGAATAGGCCTACACACTAGAATACCTTGCTACATAAATGAAAAAGGTACCTTGCAATGCTTTTTCAATGTACGAGGCCTCCGTTGCTGTTGCACGTGGAATAATACCTGGGTCACTCCAAGCTGTTCGCAAAAGACATGACATTACGAATAGGAACAGTAGCCCCGCAAAAATTGGAATCAAAAATCCGTAATTTAGAGACACCAGCGTTAAGCGACATCTGAAAAGAAAAAATATCATTGTTCATAAAGAGTATGATCTTTTACAATGCATCAAGATTTGAAACTCTACAAAACCAATTCTGAAGTAGAAATCTACTGATAGGCAATCGGCTATCAATCTGCCTCTTTTACTTGGTTAAGGGCTCATACAGCATGCTGTGGAATATGGATGGCTATAGCTGGCCGGAATGTGAAGTGAACACAATGCAGGTCGCAAGATTTGCTAGTCAATGTCATCCACATCTTAATACGAGGCCATAAACTTACTCGAAACTAAAGAATAGTGCAATGGTGACGAAAATGAGGCCAGAGGTGATATATAAGATTCCAATTTGACGAGCCATGATGATTCGACCATCGCAGAAAAACCTGTTACGGCCAGGAAACACCTGTAACAGAATATCATCAATTGAATCTTATTATATATTGAAATACTGTTGTCAGTAGGCCATTAAGATTTGTACAGCTACTGCAAAATGAAAACACCCATGGTTTCATGCCAAGCCAAGACAAAAATGCATTGGAATACATGAATACCAGTGGCACGAAAACAATTCAATACTGGTATTTCTTAACATCCCATGGTATGATTAAAAAATCCCACAGTTATCAATACCGGCAATAATGAAGCAGTAATGATTTAGACTACATATGCATACAGTAAGTAGAGCCAGCTAACATGATACGCTCCAATCTTCAACAGTACGAAGCCATAATGGTACCTACTAAGAATCGGTTCTGGGAAGTTTGAAGACACGATGGAAATTCCAGACAATACAACCGGTGGCTCATGCTTTCAAAGTCAACTATATAGTCTATAGGCTATACGGTACACCAATAGCTGGTGTTGTGAAATATGGGCATAGAGTAGGCCTATGAATCATCTGTGTGCAACTAATGGTGATTTTTGATGATCAATTAATTAACAGCTTAGTAAATCTCGATTTATCTTATAGGCTAAGTCGGTGAAATTGAATGAAATTTAATATTTTCGATATATATATATTTCCACTATTTTGCTTCCTCAGGAAATGTATGAAACTAGGCTAAGCATTCACCAGCTATTTGAAAAACTCAAGATTCTGATATAATATCGCCAAGTCATGCCAAACAAAATAGGAAAGTTGGGTACTGAGTACAGACATGCAAACATGACATTCAAAATATGAATATGGTATAGTGCCGGACTGCTGGTTAGCCTAATAGTTTCAAATTTTCCTCTTAAGGGATAGAATTGGTGGTGAATCTAATGTTTACATCTCTTTTGTTAGGCAAAAGACCATTTTAAGTGTTGTTCATCCTGACTTGATCATTCATTCATACTAAAAACAATAGGCTGCTATAAACTATAATATATATAATAAGGTGATTGTTAAGACAACACACCAAAATGCTTGATTAAACCTAGGCAAGAAGCATTACGAAAGACCTCAAATATATCAGGCTTGGCATAGAGAGGTGAAAGCTTTGAATCACTGAAATATTCATGAAAGTGCATATATAAATGTGGTGTGAGGTCTATCAGCAATGCTACTAATACATTGATGTAATTTTGAGAGCATACCATTTCAGAATCAAATATTCCTATTTAGCCTAGTGATGAAATTATGCAGACTCAGCTCGGATTACCATCAGTGCAGTTAGGCTACCGGTAGGAAACGTGTGTTATCATTAGGTACTGAGACGTTTTGATTTATGCCGCAAATAGATGGCTAATAATAATTTGACAAATGCCGGCCTAACAATCACAAGCTGCACAACAATATCAGCAGCCCATTTCAGTCTTTACTGAACCTCACAGAAATGAAAAAATGGTACTCCGCAAAGACAGATGTTGCGTAGACAGTGACAAAATATGACCTATTTTGCATAAAAAAGGTACCAATTTGCTTTAATCCCTAGCTCAATGCAGATGTTCAAATGTGATAAAGCTACATACCGTCCATTTCCTGACAGTTTCGATTTCGCGGCTCACGTCTGATCCATTATCAAGCCTTTCATGGTTTGATGGGCGACATGTTGGTGATGACGAATGGTGAGATTCTGACACCCCTGAGAAAACAAGAACGGTATAATTATATACCAATATAAATATAGGCCAGTACTGAACGAAACAAATCTTTAACGGGTTTTTTAGTCTCTAGCAAGGTATTTAAAACATCCTAAACAGTCATAACTTCCTATTCTACCTTCTAGGAAAATAGTAGTCACCGAGTCGGCAGCACAGGCCATACACAGTCGCGGTAATATTTCTGCATGGCAATTTTAACGGTCGACCGTTGATTGTAGGCCTAGTACTTACTAGTAGGCTACTAATTCTGATTCATGGAAAAAAGGTCAACTTACTTGTTGTACAGGCCTAACATAATATCAAATAAGGACACAAGTTATTAAATACAAGTAGGCCGACATTGACTACAAAAAGAGCAAACAGCTCGTACTTGCACACGAAAAGTTTATAAGCGATCTTCTCACCTGGCATGTCAGTTTGTAGAAGTGGAGAATCTGGCTGCATGAAACGGCGAAGGGTTTAAGATCAATGATATTCTTGTACTAAAAAAGAAATAATGTCCTTGATTAGCTATGCACACCACGGGAGTGCCCGGATAGTGAACTTTCATATCAGTTGCAAACTTTGCTGTGAATTACTATGGCCACAATTTATAAACGTCAGAAATAAAGTCACTCCAAATTCAGGAAAAACCAAGCAGGATGATCTCAGGGAAATTGACTCACTTACACAAATGTAAACGCAGCAATGTTTAAAGTAATACAGAGCAAATCATTAAGCAATCTGGGTATAATATATTGCCGGTATATTACAATACATGCAAACCATCGAAGCGGCTGCCGGTTCTTCATGCAACTGCTGTGATTAGTTTGAATCTGGGACATTAGAGCAGTTGACTCAGATCAAGGTGTATGAAGTGATCAGTCTATTCAGTAGGCCACTAAGTATATGCCTACCCCATACATACGCAACTATTCAAGCTGAGCTGAACCAGTTTTACAAACAAACGTAAAGCGACAGTTACATCAGAATACAAAAAGAATATGCATATATATATATTTGAATTATATTAAAATTATAGGGAGTCTTTAATCAGGACACTAAGTGGAGAATGTGGCTGCATGAAAGTGGTGAATGGTTGGGCGTTGTAATGAAATGAATAATGAGAGGTTGAATATGCACATTCAGATTTTATATTTGAAAACTGTAGGAAGCTTTTATTCATGCTACCGGTACTGACATACTCAAATGTCAGCCCGTGTAGATCTCGAAGTGGTCTCTATAGTCATACCACACTCTGCTCAAAGGTACAGTACACCTGACTCTCAGCGCAGTCAATCACGATCTCTCGAGTTCGACAGTGCCAACAATATACCGACGTACTCTAATGTAGTCAGGCTATACAACAATTCACTACAAAGTTCCTTGAGTATGACAGACTATCTCCACATGGACTAAGAAATGTATAACAATAACAAGCACCATACAGGCTATGGTAATCATGCTGAGTATTGAGCCTTCCATAGAAAAATCAAAGTAGCTGACCATACAATGATTCATTCCTCCATGATGTTGCAATCAAACATTCAAAGCCTTCATTCAATGTTACAAATAAAGCAACAATCGTCAAAAGTATTGGTGTCGCTAAAATCCTTGTACAGTACAAAAGACTATAAATGACTTCCTAAAGTGCAGGCAAAACTGCGCAAAGACTGCTAGAAATGTCATATAAAACACGACACTTCATGCAAGCAAATCAGACAACAAGCTTACTTAGGTACAACTTATTTACAGTAGGCTGATCCTTAGGAGGTATATAACCTGATAATACATAATACGTATTATATAGAGTCAGGGGTTGCTTAGTGTATGGGATTGTGGAAATGTCACCATGCACAAATTGAATCCAGCTTGACGATTTGATTAGAGACTAGGGACTGTAATGTGCGTTCCGGTTCCGACTACACAATTTTTTGTGAAGGCATGCCTAATCAAAGTGTCACCTGAATTTGCTGTTGCGGATGCTGCCCCCAGTCCCAATATGATATACGGTACCGGTATTCCACAAACTTGTAATTAATCCTTGATGGGAGAGGGGAAGGACGCACATCTCCCATTTAGGTCATATGTTGTACCAATATAGCACGGAAAGAAATTAGATTTAAACATACCAGTGGATCAGAGATCAGATGTTGCTCTTATGATATGACTGCTGACTGCCGTAGTCAAAATACCGTAAGGTGTTGAAATTTCAGCCTTATGGTGACTATACTTTATATTATTAAATTAATTTAAAAAGTTCTAGTGCCAAACACACTGGTGAAATCTACACAACATATCAATGGAAATAAATACTGGCATACTGGTAGTCTATTACTTGGGTTGTGATTGTGAACACTCGACAGGAAATGAGAAAACATTTGGGTAAGTTGCAGTTTGTAGGCTTACTATAATGACAATACTCATCGATACTTGCCTCCTTCTTAAGCTTCTACCCAACTGATGATAATTATACGCAAAGTGATTATGAAGACTAAATGTAGCGCTACGCCCAGACTGGGCAAACTTGAATATTGTACCTACACAGTATACATTAGACTTGACTCATGGATATTGTCATGGAATGTAGTGGCAGTTAAACTTTGTAGCCCTCTGTGTACAGTACCGATATGATACTGTGTCATTACAACCTAGACTCAAGAAAAAAATACAATACGGGTACCGGGTATACGGATCCTCTGTTGATTAAACCTGTACTTATGTGTATTCACCAAAGTAAGTCACTGAACAGTTGAAGTGATAAAAATATTGTAAGACACATTATTGTGAGATGATCTTACATCAACAAAATAAAAGCCACTATCAAACAATTGATTAACTTCTATGAATTCTCTTACAGAGGAAATAATGATCAATGACAATCATTGAAAAAGTGTTTACCTACGCTAGGCTATACCCTGCTCCTACCCATATACTGCTGGCCATAACGATTCGGTACACCCTACATGCCTACTACACGCTACACCATGTCAGTACCGTAACTGAAGCACCGTGCACCGAAACCGCAAAGCCAGCAGCGCAAACAAATATCCATGCATAATTTTGCCATACCTTACCTGTATAGGAATAAAGCATCTTCCCCCAGAATAATCAAAAAGCCATGGTCTCCTCACAACGACATGAATGATTAGGCACAAGGCTTCATCATCCGTATCCTTTCAGCGGCGAATCCAAGTCAGCCTCAGCCCAGAGATAATTTGCCAAAGCCTAGCGTAACGGTAAGTGTGCCTCGTGAACACAAAATTGAATTGTGACCACGGGAACATCGTATTTCGGTGATTATGCGAACGCAGAAAGCAAGCAAAGCCTCGTACATCTCTATGCAAACAATCCCACCCAACTCTGAACTGGCAGTGGGAAATCCTGTAACAACCATAATACGCCTATATCTAAATGAAACCTACCTATAAAGTCACACTCTCCTCGATTTCATATGCGATAACCTCTATTAGACAGTCGGCATCATCATGTGCACACAATGGCCGCACGTTGTCAGTAGAGGTAAGTCAAGGGCATGGACCAACGTGTGCCTACATGCGTTTCCAAAGTTATTGGCACCAACACCACTAACCCACTGACTGGCACAGGAAGAAATTTTCCCAAGACATCCGCGGTAAACGATTGGAGAGTGGGCGTTTTGCACCGTGGATTTGAGAAATCTGTAAGGATCGCTCACGCGAGTCGACGCGCCTGTATCTTGATCATGGCTGTGCAGTACTGTGACCCAGTGAAGAACCCGGGTAAATTCTAGCCTACCATAGACTGAACGTCTTCACTATCGATTGTATACAGTACTACAGTATATCCAATTGGAATAGACCTTGTTACCAGCTCGGTGCCACCTGAAGTATGACAGCCACTAGGTCTACTACCCCAGTGTAAGTTCGGAGATACCCACTACATTAGTCGTGCGCAATTTTTAAGGAGCCGAGTCTGATCGCCACCTAACCTTCCTCTGTAAGACCACATTGCACCTCCTGACTAGCGAAAGGCAGCCTCCAATACCTACGAAGTCGAAACATCTCTCAACTTTGGGGATATGGGCCCACATAGGCTGGGCTAATTTACCACAATAAATCGTCTTGCGGTACAGACACATTACAAGTAAAGTTGCAAATTTTAATAACATCGTGCGAGTCAGCAATTCATGTTGAACAATGTATAGAATATATTTACTCTTAGGCTACTTCGATGAACGAAACAATTCGTCATAGGGTGACAAAGATTCATGTATGTATGTATATGTTTTCAAAAGAAACGTATCGCACGTGCATAAAAGACTTCACAGTGTCAAACACAACCCCTCTGAGTGAACGTTTGCGTGTCGGATTGCCGCATCATTAAAGAAAGGCAAGAAGGTACACACAATCAATATAATCAACAAGAAAACAGAAAGGCGAGTGCGTCTAGAGAGCCAGATTATAATCTGGAGAGATAAGGGAATTCCAATATTCGCGAGTGATGCGAGTCGTTGCTAGTTTAAATGAATTTGTTGATTGCTTTGTGGAAGGTATTGGAGGAGGCCGCCAAGCAGTGGTTGCTGTGTGCCATACGCAAGAAAAATTATTGTTTGGAAATCGTAGCCTGCAGTTTCATGGAACTTCATTCAGCAGGATTTGGTCACACTCTTGCACTGCAATGACTGGATATATAATATGAAGCGGGTTACAGATTTTCGCCTTTAGCATGCCGCGTTACTGTTGCGGACAGTTACTACTACAACCGGCCGTTGTACACCATAGGTAACGCTTTAAGGTAAGAGAACAAGGTAGAAATCCCGGTTGGTGCTCTAAATCCCAAGCCTCTTTACTTCTGGCGTGCGATGTCCAGTGCGAGTCCTAAGCTCTGGCGGTTGAGGATGGATTTGACAGAAGGTGCATCCAGTGTAAAAGTATAAAGCGATGGCCGTCCAGAAAACAAGCCTCTTTGCCTCCCCCAATTAGTATTTGGCCTACGCAGGAGGATGAACAACTGTGTCAAAATCATTCTTGTAGATATCACCATAAGGTAGGCTACTGAAATACTCCTCCATCAACAGCATGCTGTTATTACGGAATTCATCGCAACCATACCGATGTACTGCTGAAATTCTCTGGGTACATGACCTGCCATCATGATCGCGAAAGTTGTAAACTGCATTTGATGGTCACAATTTCTTTCAATTGCTCTTCCTATCCAGATAGTATCTCATCATGGAGTTTCATCTTCGTTGGTATTGCCGCCGTGAGGAATGGCGGGAGCATCGTCCATCGTTATCTCAGTAGACAAGGTTGAAAACCAACGGCAGCTCCAGCGCCAGATCGTCCGCAGGGCATGTTGGCAACTTCTTTCCAATCTCCTCGGTCAATATCATAATATTCAACGCTTGATAGAAAATCGTGACCGTCATATCCACCTAAGCAAAACATACGAAGTCATAATCACACAAGGTTCCAATCTCGAATAAACAAACTGTATTAAATCCTTAGTGTCAACAGCAATTAAACATCCAATAAGAAAAGTTTACAAGTTTTCGGAGCCATGCTGCTTCATCATGTGAAATGGATATGTTTTAGACTATACACAAAATTCCAAGCATAGCTTACCAATAGCGAAAATCTTGTTGTCACGAACAGTAACTGCAAGAGCCGATCGTCTGTGTTTCATTTTCGGTATATTTTCCCATTTGTCTTCCACGATACTATAACGTTCGACAGAATTGAGCTGCTGCGTTCCATCATATCCACCCAAAGCATAAATGAAATTGCCAATTGCAACCACACCTATAGAAAAAGCGAGTTCGTTAGGCTTTCGATTACAACGCCTATGGCGTCATTAGCAAATGCCGTCGGTGTTATATCTAGCGGCAAGTCATCGGTTGGATGCTGACAAATTTTCGTTTTCGGTAAGACAGCGTATAGGCTATAGGCCATAGCCTGTAGCAGATGGGTTATGGTGACAATTCGAGCTGTTGGGAGTTTCACGGCGATCATAAAATGTGAAGACGTGACTCGCTGACCTTGGCGAAATGGACAGTTCTCATGACGTCACGATCGGCGATTTACCGCAATGCTTACAATCATAGCAGTACAGTACAGTTGCAGCAAGACTCTATCAGATCAGTCACATAGTCACTAGTTAGACAAAAAACTTTAAAGCGCAACCCCCGGTCGCCGTTACTACATATGAACGCATTTTGATGCATCATTGACTTCAAGTCTTACCTGCTCCACTTCTGGCGATGTTCATAGCTTTCACAAAACACCATTCATCTGTTTCGGGCGTGTACTTTTCAACAGATTTCAACCGATTCCGGCCATCAAAGCCACCCACTGCGTACAAAATCCTGTTCGCAACAGCACAGCCGACGCCAATACGTTTCGTTTTCATTGAGCTCACCATAGTCCAGGTATCTTTTTCAGGATCGTATCTAAAATATAAAGAAGATTGATTCTTCAGTGATGTCCTGTTTTCTGTATTCGCCGTATACGGGATTGCTGCTGGTGTGCAATGCAACATTTACTCGCATCTAATACAAAAATCGTATATATACGACTACTAGGCATTGATGTTGTGTAATACTGTCTCTGCAATTCGGGGCTCGGTGGAAAGATATATTTAGAGCAAATCACGTAATGGAACACGAATCAAACTTGTGCAGCGTGCGTGTATCCATCATATCGCTCACTTCGCCTTAAGCAAATCGACCTATCACAACTATTCACGCGCAATCTATTAATATTTTATCACATATCGAAATGACATGAAAGGCGATAGATATATTCCATGTATGAATGTGGGTGACGATGTCTGGTGCCATTACTATAGAGTAGATTTCACGCATCAACCACAGCCAGGAAATTCCTATAGCATATTGTTATTCTACTCGAGTGTTTACGCACACAACTGATGAGGACAGCTATAAATATCTCACACAACAATGAATAAAGAGTTTAGCCTGAGTTATGGTGTTAATGTTTAATCGATGTTACGAAATCAAATGTCGCATATGTAACAGTAATTCGGTCAACCGCATATTCTATACACGGAACATGGACAAGGTTGCCACAAGGCCAGGTCTACCTAGAGCTGGGGCGTCAAACTGATTTTAATTCAGAGCCAAAATAAGAGAAAGTTTATTCCAAAGCGAGTCAGGCCTGTAAAATCATAGCACCAACTTATAATAGAACATACAAAGAGCATGCTGTATTGATGAATAGCGCGCGAGGAACACGGCGATATTCTGCTAGCGAATCCGCCTCTCCCCGCATTTACGTAGATTGCCAACTGCGCTGTGATGGCGCACACAACCCAATCATTTCGTGTGAAGAATTAAACGCGTTCGCGGGCGTAATAATGTGACCCGCGGGTCACAAGTTTCACACACCCAATCTAGAGTGACTGGCAGCGCCCAAAGAGAAACGCGTAAGATTTCATTTTCGCAGGCAAGACCCCATTAAAAAGTTCACCGATGAAATTGGTAAAGAAGGTGCGTCCCTCTTGTAATTCCGCTCTGGACAACTTTAAACAGAGGAGCATAAAAACCGAAACTTTTTGCTAAACATAACAACCATTGCAAATTGTTTTTCTGTGCTTCCGCCGTGGCCTACCATAGTCTTTTCTCAAGTCTACAGTGGCCAAATTTCTACCACCATTATTTGGAGCAGGGTCCCCCTTCAAGCTTATAGGGTATGATCTTCTAGAAACGTAAAAGTGTTGGTCAGCAATAACATTCGTCCGTCCCTTGTCGCAACACACAATAATAAACGGAAGCACCCACTAAGGCAAACATTACTCAAGGATAGGTTTAGTTAGCGACGACCTTAAAGCGCAAAGCAAACTAATCGTGAGTTGGTGTTTCTTCTCGGCATGCTGTACAAAGGCAACGAAAAATGGAGAGAATGACTTGCCGAAATTCAAAACACTCTCGATTTAATTCATATTTTAATCATATAAATCAACTTTAGATTACATAAATTTACACTTGAGCAAAAACTGCTACATCATTGATGTAATGCAGACATTTTTTTTGGACTTCCATATCTTCTGCAGTATTCTAAAGTTGCCTCAAGTTGTCATATAACGCTCTACCTCGTAATTCACAATGCTTGGTACTAGTCTCCTAAAGCGGCGGTACTCTACAGTGTATATTATAGAAATGGCAAGGACTTAATCAAAGAGACTTTCTCACGCAAGCCTTTGCCTATGAATCCGTTGAGTAGCGAGTACTCAACCGCACGGATTACCTAAAACAGATGTTTGTCAACAGAAATTTAGCGGTCGGAAAAGGCAAGCATCATATTCGACGCATCTTCGCGGTCGCGATAGACCATACAAATATATTACAAATTTGAATAGGTCGGGAGTAATTATTTGAAACCTATTTAAAAGCACATACGGTTGTACTTTCACAAAAGGCTATATTTTTATCAATGCAACATGGCGTGTGTGGATAGAGTATGTTTACTTACGGCGTCCGTGGGAAAAAATACCCCATTCTTCAAAAGCGGTTCTAAAATCCGTTCCTTTCACATCGGCCTAATATACACCCGGATAGTTTTTGTAGGAAGTCAACATATGCCATTGAAACGGATATGTTAAGAATAATATTGATCAAGGACGATCTGAGGTTACCAAGGAAATGTTGTGAATTTGACTATCAGACCTTCCGACTTTAACCTAACTGTTTTGACTTCATGCGATCCAATAGTAAAGTAGATTACTATATGTATGGTACTATACTTTACTGGAACAGATTTCGCAAATACATCCAGATTTTGATACCATACAGGGTTTTCATGGCATATTAAATTCGGATTACTATAATTATGTACTATAATGTACTATATAGATTTCACAAATATTTCCAAATCCTGATATTATACACGCTGGGGTTTTCCATAGACCATAGCCTACTAAATTCAGATTACTAGTCAGATTATACTTTGTACTATATTCTATTATACACATTGCACACAGAACTCCAAATCCTGAGGGTTTTCCATGGCCTACTAAACTGAATTTAGTAGGCCATGGGTTTTCACGTGGAAGCAATGGCACTTCCCAACTGATCTAAGATTAGATCATGGCCATGGTTAGATGTGTTTAGCCGCAATGCTTATTATATAACTTAGAGCTTTCAGGAATCACAGTCTTGAGCAAACCACTACATAATCTGGGCAGGTTAGAAATTAGATAGCTTTGAGATGGCTTAACATACGAGAAACGACCGTATGGACTATTGAGAACGTGGGAAGGAAAGTACATTAAGTATCATATCCACATCAACAGTATTATCGGCGGATATGCCTTCAATATGATGATTCAGTAAATCCTGCCTTATCAGGCAAAAACGCTGCGTTGTTACAACGCATAAACATACCATTGCTTTTCGCCTTAATATCACCGAAAATACGCCTAGCCGAGATTAAACTGCCACAGAGTACAGTAATTCGCACTCGTAATTGCGCGCAACGCGACATCACTGACTAATTGCCGGTCAAATCCGTTCAGGAAACTCATCAGTACGTATTTGTTATTACCTCAACCTCTATCCGGAATATTTTACAAGGGGTTAAGTATCTCTGGTATTAAAACCGCAACAAAGACAGTGTATTTTGAAATGGTATTAACTGTATAATTTCACTGTATCATTATCAAAAGGCTTGGAAATGAAAATATAGTTGTGTTAATGTCACCACCCAAGATATTTCATACTGTAGAGTTGTGTGGTTGCAAAATTTGCAGCGATGGACCAAGTGATGACCTACCTACCCACCTATATGTATTCGTTTCAATAATACCAAGCAACATCGAGATGTTATCGGTTAGCCAACAGCCATCTTCGAAAAAAAAGCGTGATATCGCTTCTCACACATCAGAATGACTTGCACATTTTGGCGCTCGAGACAGCTCTCTCGTTGAAGCGACTTCATATAACGTACCGTTGAGGGCGGTAGGCGGTACCATTACCGCATTAGTACGCTCATTGCTTGATACTGGCGTCAAGAATTCGAAAGCGATATAATTCGCGTCTATTTTAAGCGGGAAGGACGGAGAACTGTGATCATGATCAAACGTTACTTAAGTTAACTACCTGAATTAAGTTTGTAAGCGAATTTTTATTAAATGCCACTGACTACACAATAGAATAACATAAAATAACAACCCAAGACGAAATCTATTATAGACAGCTAACAGGAAACAATATTAAGCCATAACGCCGAGACATTTGGTACATTTGGTATGCAAAATGACTTTTACACTTGGAACTTAATACCATATTCACAATATTCAGGGATATAATATCGACAGAGGTGCACAAACGCTGAAATTCGCCACCCAAAACTAAGGAGATCATGCTCTTAATCATAATCATAATTTTCGCCCGTGCTCACATCATGCCCGGCATAACAGTGCAAAATGCATGTAAGAAGCGTTTGTAACTTGCAAGTAGCCACTTGCATCGAGATATGATAAACCGAAACGAACGGACCACTGTCGAAAATCCATGTACAATCAACGGTCCTAATGACTTATTAGTGACCCATCCACCCACCTTTAATCTCTAATTGTCCTCGCAACAATAAAACAACCGCGGAAAACAAACCTCTTATAGTTTCATAATCCCAGCTGTACAGTAGCGCACCGAAACGCCGATGCTGCTTATATTCAACAAGCATAAGCATGCTGTTTTGCGCACGATTAATTATTAACACCGCAAGCGCACGCGATTCTGTTATTGAGGACGTGAATAGCTCTTACATGACAACAGCAACACATGAGAAGTCGCCACCATGCGTCAGTTACATCGCTAACTTCATTGTACAACCTTGGATTGAAATAACCCACCATTGAAACGTATTACACCGACACGCCTCAATGAAATAAATAACTTCTAAACCGAAGTCTGTAATAACCCACCTTTCAACAGTGTTATGATTGTCAGTGCCACCAGAGCCTCCTACTGCATATATCATCGAATCTATCACTTCTATTCCAAGTCTATTCCGTGGTGCGTTCATAGATGAGCAATTATGCCATTGATTCTTCATAGGATTGTATCTACAATGAATATTTACTAGATTAATCAGGAATTCACCAACAGACAAGATTAGAAAGTACACAAATATGAAAAGGAAGCCGCGGCGAATATTTGGTTGTATTCATAAGAAATGATATCAAAATATTTGGCATTCGCCGTCTTTCACAAAATAAGTTTAGGTATATACCCAAGCTTTGGCTACATATAATTTCCAGAAACCCAGGAAATGGAGATTCACCTGCTCAATAATATATTGTTGCCTAGCAAACTTTCCCGCGAGTTTTCTATTGTTTCACGGAATTTTCCGGTCTTGCGCATCGTAAGCAAATGGACTAAGGGAGCAAGGCAAAAAGACTAGCGAGTCAAACGAAGGAGAGCGGCTGTAGAATTTGACAAGTTCACGAGTAGAGTCACTGACCAGAAAAAAGTTATATGGATCGCAATCTCGAGGATTGATATTTCAAACAAAACCAAGCGGTGATAACTAAGATTAGGGTGGAACATGCCATGGCCATGGCCTACTACATGTAGTCGGCCACGGGTGGAATAACGCGACAGCTACAGCTAGAATATTGGTGTCATCTTTTATTGATCACATTTTCACCCCTTTCAACCAGCAATTGGCCTACGCCATGTTTAGCAAGTATACAAAATTTAAAAAGTATATTCTCAAGCTATGCTATACCTTCTACATCCCCGTGTAACCCAACGGCATCGCATTAATAGATTTACTAACTTGACGGGTAATTGATTCCTCATATTATGAAGTAGGGTGGCTTGTACTTATTGTAAGGAAAAATCGCGCGATACGACACGTCTATCAAGGTTTGCTATCATCGATTACGAAACTAAGCAAACAGTATGACAAATCTTTACCGCCAACTATGACTAGACATATTTCTTACATGTAGAAACCGCTATTAACCAACGTTTGATGAATTATGACAGTGTTGTCACAGGTCGCTTGCGAATACATACAAAACAGAGTGGGTACAAAAATACTGTTCCGTGACATATCAAGTATTTGAACAATGCATCAAGACCGAATCGTACACACATTATCATATTGTGAGATGCTAACGAGCAGCGTGACGCCGAAGGGCAAAGTGGTTAGTTCGACGCTTGCGCCAACGGCGTTGAACTCGGAAAATTGTACGAAATGAATTCAGCATACCTGTCGCAGGTGGCTGAATCTGCGTTGCCACCTTCTGCTTGATTGTTCCGGCCACCGATCGCGTAAAAAAGTCCTCGCACTACGCAAGAAGCAATTCCTGATCTTGGGGTAGGCAAATCCGTGAGTCGTAACCATATGTTCTCATCCGGTTTATAACACTCCATATGAGAAAGAGAATGGCGTAGATACCCACCAGCTACATAAATAACCTACAAATGTTATCAATTTGATTTAGATAAATGAAATATATTAGCCACGCATAATATCAAACCTGAGGTATTATTGGGGTACGTGGTGGTTTGGCTTTGATTGGTTTATGAAGAGTAAGTTCTTTGAAAATAGAGGTCAAATATTCCCTGCACCTCGGTTCTTTGGCAATAGGACAATTTTTCAATTGCTTGTCCAAAAAGTCTGGGGTTAACGAATGCAATCGCATCTAAACAGTAACAATCGTGAAGACGCTGTATAGGCGAAATATGAATGCCAAGTTACCTACCCCTTCTAACATCATATGAAAATAATCTTTTCTGACATCAACGTCGTATTGCACCCATCGTAACACTGCGTTGTATACTTCTGATTCACATTTGATGTTCATTTCATCAGATGCAATAATTTTCGATAAGCGGCAAGGCGATAGTCCTTTAAATTCTTCGCTACGGACGACCTGGCGCGTAGAATGCCGAATTATAATAAAAAGAAAATTCGTTGGTGACGCTAAACATAGACATTACCTCACAAAAATGCGTCCTGATGTATTTATCGATCTTTTCTTTTAAATCGAGCAAGCCGAGTTCTTCAGCAAACTCAACTAGGCCGATGCAATTACTTGGATCCAATTGACTTTCCAAAAATCTGTCACGGAACGAACCCAGTGCAGTAATCCATAACCGAACAACCGTTAGTAAGCCCTACATGAATCAAACCGCAGTCAAACACCAACGGCTAATTCCTCGAAAGGAGGCTTTAGTTACATAAGAAACGATAGAAACATGCGCAAAGCCAGAAATTTCCCACTGAAACTGGCTCATGGTCATGGTACGTACTACGTATACATATTTCCATTGACTACTGTTCGCACCATATGATGAAGGAGCGGAGCTCCGAAAGTTAGTGAATGTTTTAATTCTCAATAAACTAAGGCTGGACGCTAAATCTGTGGTGATCTCTTTACAACACCATAGATGTGTAACACATGAGTTTGCGAGTCATAGCGATCCACGTCCAAAATTGTGAAATCTGTAGTGTTGTAGAGTGTAGAGGTATCAACTCATGTTAAAAAATTTAAAACGGTTCATACATTAACGGCCTAAGCAAAAACCCCATAGTTGACGCAGGGCGTTTCGTGCAGATTTTCAGTACCGTAGTTGTACTAAATGTAACAATAATACTCGTATTGTAGGCCATCTTACTTGCAACATATTTTCAAAACGTGTGTCATTTGGAGCATGTTCGCACCTTGCATAACGTACAACACACATTTTTCGCTGATAGAAATTCTCGACGTGTAGGCAAAATCCAAAAGTTTTGCAAATACTTCCGGGTGTATATCGCTCATACTAATTTCCGATTGAGATTTTTCTCGACATCCCCCTAAACAAAAGCATTCTCCATCGCAAAAATCCTTTTCGGTGGGTGTACTAATTTGTAGCATACCTGTGAACATCGCTCGAAAGTACGGAGAACAGGCGGACAAGACAAGTCGATGTGCAGGGAATTCTCGCTTCGTTCCGCGATATTTGAGTTTGATTGTAACATCGCATAAAAGTTCACTAAGTCGTAAGTCGTGCATGATGGAAAGCGTGTCGTTCGGATATTCTTTCAATTCAAACCTTTCCATGCTGAGAATAGATGTTATGCGTCAAAATCGCCAGCCGCAAATTAGTACTTGGATATTTTAGGAACTCTACAAAACATAGTTATGATGATGAAATACCGTAATGGCATGATTAGCACCGCCTAAGAGAAATAGTTTTTTGCGTATTTCATCCTGCTGATGAACAGATTATTCCCCGTTATTAACGACTCGAGGTGGGAGCGAGGGACACGCCAACACCAACGGTACGAATCGAAGAGGTGAGGCATCAATCACGCATTGAAGGTTTGCCTACCTGTCAGTCTCGAGCTCAACAAGCTGCCACTGCGTTATAGGTCTAATCAATTAACCCAAGCTGCCATGGCGTTATAGGTCCAATCAATTAACCTAGGCCATTGAGCAAATCGACAGGATTCCTGATCATTGCAAGACTGCAAGGTACTTCTTCCTACTGTTATACTTTACAGTATGTCCTACATCATTAGCTCTTCGAAGGCATGCCTAGTCATGCTCACAGTATAAAGGAGAAAAAATGACCACACGCTGACATAATATCTGGGCTCTAGTTTTGGGAATTGATAGTTGCGATTGCGAATTTATTACGAAAATTGAGCAATCAGTTTAGGTGAACTTACTTGTCTCCGTTCATGGATGGTACTACCATCGCCGGACATTTTCCAGATATGCCACAAGAGTTCTTTTTACGAGGCATGATAACAGACGTTTATCGCAAATCGAGCGAAGATAAGACCGAGGAATGTTGAATATGGTAGTTATTCGGCCTCGAATTCGTTGTAAAGCACGGTTACGTCCTTGCCCCGTTATGAGGAATTTTACTGCACACTATCTTTAGATACGCACACAAAAACGCTTCGACCATTTCCATATCCTTTTCTATGTGACATACTAAATAACAAGTACATAGAATGAGAATTTATGACCCCAGCGCTACCTTCCAAAGAGTATACGTATCTCCATATTACATACGACCTTATCTCGAGTGTATTACATTTCAGCAAACTTTGTGATACACGCAACTAGACTGCTACCGTTGATTGAGAGAGAAGGTACATAGAAGAACGAAGAGTACTTGGAAACAATGGAAAGAACAGCGTTGCTGAGTCATGCACGTGCTTGAGTATTTCACGCCTCGTTGATCTCTTTTAAAACGACTAGACAGTCTCTCGAAAAGTTATGAAATTGTAGCTGAGACTCAAAGAAATCTTGGCTGCTTGGTCTGTCTTTTCACTCACTGTGCTTGGCAGGCGATGGTTCTAGTTCTGGTGATTATCATGTATATACACTACTTACAGGGTTCTCTGAGTATGGAAATTGGACCAAAGCTTGAATTAAAGACCATTTGAACACATGCCAAAAGTGATGACCGAATAAGCTTGTGTGGAGAGGTAGGCCTACTTTGGGAGACATCTGACTAAACTGCTGCTAATTGAGCATAACACATAAACCAGTTCAGAGATGGTAGTCGAGCCTGGTAAAGTGGTTTGTGGCAGGAGGACCTGACATGAGGTTCGCAATTTCCTAATTTGTCACGATTGTGTATACCGGTACTTGGGGAGCACATCAAAATCTGGTCAACGAAATTGGCTCAGTTGACTCCTCGACTTTCATTAGAATTAGCGCTCTCAATTTGCATGGTGACTTTATACCTTTCCTGGCACGATCCTCCCCATCTACATAGGGTGGCCAGCACTGGGCACCCTTTTCCAATACTGAGGTTAATGAAACTTACATCGCATTATCGGTGCTGGTTAACACAGAAATGTCTTATATCTTTATTGAAAACAATAACATGATGGCAACATATGGCCTTTCAAAAACTATCTCATCATGAATACAATCAAAATTTCATAAACATTAATAATGGACAGAGAAAAAAATTCATGAAGCACCATGATTATGCGAAAAATTATTGGCAAACCACAGAATTGTAATCTGTCCTACCGACCTCACATCTAAGCATCATAAAAAATCCATACCGGTATTAGCCTAACCAATAATTCTGTATTATAGACTTTGGGATTTCTCATAATTGCTCATGACTAGACTAAGCTAGTCAAGAGTAATCTATGGAATGTTCATGTTTCTCCATCGTTCGGCCATTTTGAAAACAAGTACCAGTAAATGAAATAGGCTTTGACCTTTTGAGCATATACCTTGTACTTGTATGAGCTACAATAAGGAAGCCTACAAATGCAGATAACAGTACAGCTGACAAGCTGGCTATCAAGTACACATTTTTTATGGATAATGTCGACAACATTCATGGTCGTAAGCTTGGACCTCGAGGCTACAATAAAAAGGTTTGACTCTTGTAGCTAGACTTCTACTAAACACATTTTTTACTCAACTTCTAACACTACCACACAAAGCGATGTAATAAATAAGAGAATCGTACCGCCATAGCCACGGGAAATAACATCAAAAGCGTATGAAATATTTGTTAATGTATTTGAATAAATGTTTTCCTGCTTTATGCCAGTATAAAACGCAATCGAATTTCTACTACAAGTGTCTCTTCTGTATCGGAATCTGACGACGGCCATATAATAGACTGGTAGCCTATACCTCCTACCATAATTATTTAGAAATCGACGATCTCATTATGGAATACAACGCGGAAGAACGGATCCTATACTTACTCATCGCATATTTTTAGCATTACTTGATCGCACTCGCGCACAGCATCTGATCTGAGGCGGGCTAGGCTATGTAACTTCGTCATCACCAGAGTGACTTTGGTCATCAGAAATCAGGTTCAAGCTCGTTTACCTCGACGGTTTCTGTTTTGATAGTTTTTCGCTTGAGCGCCATCTCACGGTTACTATATTTTTGTGAATATGCTTTGCACCGTAATCCGGTAACGAATAACACGCCTTGAACCGAAGCAAAGATAAATTCTAGAGTCCATCCATAGATCGTACTCCTGAGAAAAAAATAACTACGGTTATGTGGTATATTTGTACCGACAAGGGGCTCAGCAGCATTTCAGATGGTATTGAGGCAAATTATCTCTATGGGGGGGACTAGAGAGGGTTTCTAATCTAAGGTTATACCATAAAATGTAGAGAGTCTCCGAAGAGTCTCTATAGTTATACCAAGATATCGCAAATATCACGCAGATATCGCATATATCAAATTTTGATTGAACGTCCATTGACACCACAACGGCACCGCTTGACCCGGCTCCGCACGGGTCGCGACGCTTCGGCGGGCGGGTTGTGGCTGGTCTTGGCCTGGCTCCGCACGGACCTGCCAGACCCCACCCAACCAACCTGCGACTCGCCTCCTCTCCTATATCCTTGGCCCCGGACGCGACAATCAATGAATTACGCCTATAGTCGTGTTTTTCGCTGTATTTGGTTAGTGAAGACACCCTCGGACTGAGTCCGGGCGGGCCTAGGATATATAGGGGGACGTGTGCAGGCGGGTTGGTGGTGGATCTGGTCACAACCCGCCCGCCGAGACATGCGCCGCCGACGGGGCACGGGGCCTGATACATGCAGTGAGGCGGGATGTATATGATGTGAAAGGCATCGTGAGTTGGCGACCCCTGCGGCGCGAAGCGGAGCCGGGTTAAGCAATGCCGTCCACCTCGATCTTTGTGATATCTGCAATATCTGTGTAATATATATGTGATATCTGATATATTTAAGTACAAAAGGGCATTTCGTCATATCTTCACGTTGCAAGGTCACGAACTTAAACTATAGTAACCTCCCCGCAAAATGTGATATCTGCGATATCTGCTTGATATCTGCGATACCTGCGATATCTTGGTATAGGACTATCCAGTAGGCCCTAGAGATGGAGTTGTCAACTTCCGGGAACCAAAAAATAACCGTTCCGTTATCTTGGCTATCTTTGTGTTCTTTTCTTGTAAATGTATAGACGCTTGATGCTATGTATGGTGTAAAACGAAATAATTTTCATGGGGTTCGCTTGGTTTAAACAGTTCAATAACGCTGCATGGTGACTGACTTAATTAACACGGAACCTAACGAATGTCAAGGACAAATCAGTTGCGTATTTCGGTAACGTATTCAGTTAAGTCTTGCTCATCGATCAGATATATCTGTCAGTTGTCAGGCTTCTTTCTGTGGACTGGATAATCGTTAAGTATTTCCCCTTTTAGGTTGGCAGTCGTCATGTTACTTTGTCTCGATGACTCACTGCAGACAAGAGAGCGATGGGCACGCGCCACAGAACTTCTATTTTTGGTCTTAATGAGTTAGAACACTTTTGACAAGTTCCTACAGTTTCTTTGTGTCAGAGTTGTTTGGTGTATGTTTTGAGTCAGTAGAGTGAGCAGTATAAAGTATAATTCAGACAACTGTTTTTAGTTGTTACACATCGATATAGATAGGCCTATACTGTATTGCTCAATACTCATTCCCACATATATTATAAGGGTTTCTGGCTTTTGAGTTGCCAATTTCAGACAATAGGCCTACTGGCCAAATCTTATGTAGGCCTATGAGCATCAAAATACTTCTTGAGTAATGTATATTTGCTGATGTGTTGAGGCAGGTCGGACTGCATTTCACGGCAGACTGGGAAGCAGATAGACCTAGACTGCTCCATTTTTTTGTATGGTAAAAATGGCACCGGTCATATATACTGGTATGGTATGGCGCAGACAGACAGATTTATTGTTTCAGTCATTCACAAGCAAATTGGTCAACACAGGGGGAAAAAACGGCTGGGCTGCAGCGAAGCGATCGACTGATCCATCTAGTCAGCTGCAGCTGTATAAGTGTTGGCTACTTTTTACACACCGAATCCCTTTCGATTGTAAAGTCAAATCCTGAGTTAGTTGGCCTAAAGTTCCAAAAGCAGCAACCATTAATTTAGTACATGGATTAGCAACGTGTTCCAAGTGTTCGTGTCTAGCCTACATATACTACAGCAACAAGAAAGCAGTATATATGCCTATACTGTATGTTAAGTAAAGATCCAATAATAATTAACATATCGATATTTTGAATTTTCATCTAGCTTAATTCTATGTCTAATATTTATTAATCCATTTGCTCTCATACCTATGTCTGTATGGTGCTCCAGATGGATTCAGAAATATAGGGATGGGTCAGTCGATGTTGGGTGGAAACAGAAGTAACGCCATTTGAAAGGTGCAACTCTAAAATGGATCCAGACTATGAAAATTTCAAGAATGAGTATTTAAAGTATTGTGTGAATACACAATACACGTAAGTAGAAGCACTGCGGAAAATTGTTTGCTGATCTTTACCGATGTCCTATACAATTGTAGACAAGAAGAACTTATTGTACCTCCGATACCTAATGATAATGATGCTTACGATAATGTGGTCATTAGAGGTTATGTTCTCCTTTCGCGATGGAAACCCAAAGATAATACACATATGAAGGTTTTATTAACAAGTTATGACAAACTTCTAAAAAGGTAAGAAATTTGGTCGCCTACAGTACAGTACCGGTAACGGTATTTCATCAACACTGAGAATCATCATGCATCAAATTAACTTATATTATATAATTTTCTATGGAAGGGGCATCTCAGATGGGTTGGGTGGGGTATGACCGGTCTCTGCAGATTCGAAACAAGGTCTGCCACAATCCGCCCACCAAGACAGACCCTTCAATGGGAGGCATACTGTGATGCATTTCAGAAATCAAGGCGATGGAATGAAGGTGAGCCCCAGGAAATTTGCCAGAATATTGTACGTTCTACACCGATACTGTGTCAGGTTATTGAGAAATCCATGGAGAAAAGAATTTTATGTTATTAAGGTGAGCAGTGAACCATCACATTGTTTGTGCATTGTAGTATAGAGCGTAAGTGGGCCTACTAGCTTCGAGAATTGAACCTCTAGAGCTCTGGTCTCTGGTGCTTTCATAAAAATCAGTACCCGTGTCCTGTGCACAGCCCTACTGACTTACTGAGTAGACTATTGTAAATAATTATATATTTCCAAAATAATGCCTTGCTTAAGACAATGAACCGCATTGAATTTTCCTTACAATCCTTCCACACTGTTGAGATAGTGTAGGAGTAATGTGCTGGCTTGCAGTTTGCTAGTCTGCATGTCTTGCCAGGTTAGACCACCAGACCTATATTATAATTTCGATGTAGGCCTATGTATGTACTTCGAACCTGCTACCAGGTGACACTGAGTTGCGAAGTGTGTTTATTCTTCTTGTTCCTCATCTGTGATCTTTGGGGGCTCTCCACTCATAATTATGTCTTCATTTTGTACTTCAGATAATGGCAGCGTTAGTAATTATTGTCTTTTCTCGATCATTTAATAAGCTACTGAAGATTGTACAAATATATATAGAAGCATCTTAGGTAAAAGTATGTTCATTGCACTTACAGGGTTACAATGGCTTTTATCAATACACCTTGGCAAGTTATCTGTCACAAGCTGTTATCAAAGATTTACTTGCATTAGTGGGATTTGTCTATGATGAACCTACTCATACATTCTCTTTTCAATGGTCGAGTATGAATGTGGAAGTAACTGATTATGTCTTGGATGCCGGCATTGGATTTTTTCTCTCCTATATTCACTGCAGGGCCAGGAATGATGTATATTTTAAGGAAAGAGTCAAGGTATTGTAGCGATATTGGCATTGTCGCATGTGTGAAATCTCAGTTTAGTGAATTGTCCAAACGTAGCTATATCAACTTGCGTTAATGGGGTATTTTACTCTTACTCTTTTTCCTAAACAGTATAAATATAATGTTTTATCTCTGTTAAACTTGACAACCTGGTGATAGCAGTGATTACACTGTGCTGATTCACTAAGGAATTCAGAACTACTTACTTGAATTGTCTACTACCCAGTCTGGTATGAATTGATAGGTGGCAGAAAGGCACCATAATCGATTGACTTACAGCATAAGAATGTGTATTTTTACCTTGGCGAATTTCATTATCCAGTTTATAAACGCATTCCAGGGTCTCACTTACCTGCTGCAAAGACCAAGCTTAAGGGAACCGAGTCAGCGTAAAATGACAACCGAACCAAGAAAACCTGATGCCGGAGACAATCCAAATACTGCATCATTAGGGGGATATCTAAATGTTCAACAGTCGTCTTTGACTAAAGCAGGAACATTGGAGCGTTCACAAGACGTTGAATCATCTCGTATACCCCGAAGTGCAATACCGTCAGCAAGCGCTGGGAATGTGCGGACATTGGGAACTCGCGATCGAGATGCTTTGCGTCATGATTATGAATTATATGGTTCAACTTCAGGAGACATTTATCATACAAGTGATGTAATGCCAGGGTCATCAAGAGATAGCCCGAAGCGTTCGACGACGAGTTCTTCATCCAGTCACAAACTTGATTCAAAAATGAGAAATGTTCGAATGTATGACTTAGCAATGGACACAGGAAGGACAACCACAGACAGACGCCAAACTCATTCAGACCCTAACGTCAGTAGCTCATATGTTCAGTTCATGCCGATTGATCATTCAGTATTGAGAAGAGGGTCGCCAGATGGTGGAATTGATGCTGATAAATACTATGTGGAAAAGCATTACCCTAAGTCTGATGATCACATTTATCAGGAAATTCAGTAGTGTACTATATATCTTATTCGAGACTAAAATTTTCTATTGAGTCGTAATTTCGTTTTATCTTCGTAAGTGAGCTAGAAGTAGTGAACATTATGATATCTGCAGGTACGGTACATGGCATCTTGGGCTTTCCCGAAATCAGACGGCTCTGCGATAGACGTTCAGACCACGATGTCAGAAAGCCCGGATCCCGGACCTCAGACGGTTCGGACAAGTTTTGAGGACTGAGCCCAGCAGTCGAGCACTGCAATCATAACTTACTTTCAATGCTGTACTGTAACCGTAGAGACTTTGACGACCCCTCGCATTTCGGCATTTAGCTCAGTGGTAGGTTTTCGCGGTTCAGTGATCAGTGTCGTAGAATCAACGTCTGGCGCTGCCGTGTGCTGTGTTCACCCATATGCCGTGCCCCGTGCGTGATTGGTGATGTTGACTGGGTGGAATATTCGATGTGGACGGATGCATCGACTTTTTCAATATAGTCAAGCATTGCTTATGCTATAGTAGATACTGTATATATCCGACCAGCATTCTTGGCTATCAACTGACAATAGTTTGCCTCCGCTCTGGCTCCGCAAAAGCGCTCTCTTTCTTTTGCTGCTATAGTACCACGCATACGGCATGTGATTTAACTCACATGGCAATAACGTCAACTATGTTGTTCTCTAACTAACAGCTTACATCGTATTTGTCACCGTGTATTTCAGTTGCGATTACCGTATATTTGTGCCATCAACGAAACAGCGTAATTATATCTAATAGTATAGTCTTTGCTAAATATCTGCAGTCTCGGTCGTAAGGTGCTAAAGTGCAAATATGGATGCCGGATTTTTCAGAGTAAGTACTTGTTCGTTCGTCATTGTGCAGGTCTACAATATCAATATTGTCATCACATTAGCAGGGCAATTGACACAATTCGGTTAGCTTACACCATTCTTGGTACGGAATTTCGTAGCAGCAGTCCAGGCATTTTAGCCATTGTTATGTTGATTTTTGGGCATCAGGTGAAGTCAAATATTGCGCACCAAAGTGCAAGAATGCTTATTTTTCCGCACCCGCATTTTTAGCATACCACATTGAACATGAAAACATCCCAGAATCTGCTGGAAATGCTACACATTTTGCAACCTATGCCTGTTGCATGTCATGTCACAACCAATATGACCCTTAGTTTATGTAATCATTGAAATATTCCATTACCAGTATACATATATATATATATATGATTATTAATATTTAGGGCACCAGCACGGAGCAAGATAATCGCTTTGCCAACAAGCAAAAGAAATTGCTGAAGTCAATGAAGTTTGCTGATGGTTTGGAAGCCAAGGTAATAATATTATAGCCCTGACTTTGCGTCACTCACAATAAATTGATTTTCCTTCTCCGTCTTTCACAGATTGATATGCAAAAAGTGAGTGTCGATACTATCAAACCATGGGTTACTGAAAGGATTACAGAAATACTCGGATTTGAGGACGATGTAGTGATTGAATATGTCTTCAATCATCTTGAAGAAAGAGTAAGTATATATACCCTATCTATAGTACAGCCTGTTATCGAGAATTGCCCCAACAAATCAGTAAATGCTATTGTGTTTTTGCTATTATGTTCATGTGAAACACTGGGGATGAATAGGTAAAACACTGCTGTCTAAATGTGATTCTTCAGCGTTTCGACAATTTTGGTAAAACTGTGTTGCCATATATACATACTCGCAGTTGTACCTAGTTGCTTCTTTGTATTTCAAAAAGTTCACGTGTAGACTTATTTACTTTTGCATGATTCATAATTGTCAACAAATCTTGATTTTGTTTGCAGTTTCCTGATCCGAAAATGCTGCAGATCAATTTGACTGGATTTTTGAATGCCAAAAACTCCAGAATATTTCTCGGTGAGTTGTGGCACCTGCTTGCCTCAGCTCAAGAAAATGCAACTGGAATACCTGAACGCTTTCTGGAGCAGAAGAAGGAAGAATTGAAACTTCGCCAGGTTTGAAATGTCTCAATTTTTTAGAATTTGTCTAGGGATGCTCTACATAATAAAACCGATTTGCGTACCGGGTAACCTACACTACCCTTTGTTTGCTGAAGTCACCCAAGAAGATACAAATAATTCTTGGTTCGTGGCATGACACAAGTTGCTCATTTCACTATTCTTTCTTTCAGGCAGTCTTTGGCAAAAAGTTGGATGTCTACTCAGTAACTTGTCACTGGCCGAAATGTTATTATTATCAATCAACATTTCCTCCATTCTTCCTTCCACTTAGTAACAATCATCATTCTATCTATATAAATTATAAGCCAGGTGTTTGCGATGCTTTCCTTTTCGCTTTTTTGTCATCAGTTATTGTAATTGTCTGACTCCTTTTTAAACAGTGTCTAATTAGACAGTTAGCAATATCAGCTTATAAATCCTACGGTAATGGTACAATTATCGTCACAGTATTACAAAATAGTCCATATTTTTAGGCTGAAGCTGAGAAACTCGCTGCGTTGATCCAGGTTGAGGAGGATAGGAAGGAAAAAGAAAAGAAGAGACCAAGGTAAAGGAGTATGCTTTCTTAATTGTGATCCATCATTGTTCACCAATAGTCCAATATGCTTAAGAAGTATGAACGGCAACCGTCGGCATGGCATGTATTCTCAAAGAAAATTTATAGCCTATGTAATAAGATATAGTTACCTGCCTATCGATGCTATGTGCTTTGGAGTAGAAACTTCCAATTTCATTCCTAGATCACGAAGTCGATCCAGATCTCGGAGTCGTTCTAGAGACAGGAAGCGGTACAGAAGAAGCCGAAAATCAAAGTCTCCATCCCCTCGAAGGAGTCGAAAAGGCGAACGTGAAAGGTATGGTAATGCTAATCATGTTAAAATGATGTTTTTCAAAATTGCGTTTAATACATGGCATATAAATTGCATTTTAATAGGCCTAGTCATTGGTAATAATTCATGTTCCTATGGTCAAGATTGTCTATGTTTTTAAAAGGGGTTGTGAATGCTGAAATAGAATACAATTTATGAATACTAGTACAGGCAATACTCATGGCTGAAAAGCATGGTGAATCTGGGAAATTGCCGTGGTTTTTGCTTGGTCAAAATCGCTCTCGCGTGTAGTTGATCACTTGATCTGCTACAATTGGAGTATGAACATGTGCGGATACGCCTCTATCAAATATAATTCATCTGCCCCTGTTTCAATTTACGTACATACCCCCCATAAGAACTGATAGTGAGCTTCCTGTTTCATTTGTACCTTTTTCCAGCTTTGTGAATAGGTCTGCCTGATAACGTAAGTGTTAAATCCTTACCTTTATTAGATCGGAGGAGAAGCCATCTAAGAAAGAAGAGAGCGAAGAAACTAAATGCCAATCACAAGACAAAACTTCTGGATCGCCCAATGGTAGTATGTTGCATGCTTATAGACTTGTTGTTGGCCTTAGTGTAGGCATATGGATGATTGTTGTGTGCATTGTGCATGAAGAATTATTGATGATATGTACCAGTAGGCCTACATCAAAATGCAATTTCTGATTCTGGAGGGATATTCCATAAGGCTTCTTTCCTCGAAATCAATCAAATTTCAGCAAGCTAGAATGGGCTAATTCCAAGTACCGTAGATCACACATATATCCAGGGCGAGACCATGAAACTAGGTTCATGCACACTTGGCAGTCAAGTTAGCCGCACTGCTGCTTACTCAGACATGAATTTCTCTGATAAGCAACAATTTCAATATTGGTAACTAATGAAGAAGCAGTCCCTCGAAAGCTTGTGAAAGTTTTAATTCTCAATAAACCAAGACTAGATGTTAAATATGCGGCGATCTTCTTATGATATCTATTGATCGTCCGCCGTTAGATCCACTATATTATTCAATATCAGTACCTATTATTAAAGAGAATGGAACTGGGAAAGACGAAAATCCTTCTTCGGATAAGGACAAAAAAGAGGACCAGGAAAATGAGGAAGAATCAGACAAGGAGAATGAGATGAATGGTGTGGAGGGCAAAGGGTGGGTTTGAAAAGTGACATAACGTCCTTGTTTATATATACCATAAGCATAGATCTACAGTGCTGAACAGAAATGTGCTCACTGCTCACTGAAATCTTGGGTTCCTGCTACCGATCTGTTCAACCGATCTTCTGTATTCATAGGGACAAGTCCAAGACTGATGAAAGTTTGTCAAAGGAAGGAGCTGAAGAGAAGAAGTCTGAAGAGAAGACTAGAGAGAAGAAAGGATCTCGGGAACGATCAAGGAGCAGGAAGAGATCAGGGTAAGCATGACAATCTGATGATGGCTATCTCGGCCATGATTGGTCAATTAGTAATTGACGATGATGTTTCACAACACACAAGCAATTACTGTAAAACAATTTTTTGTAGTCATTCGTGATTGTTTCACAGACAAATGTGAACTGAACCCTGCATCACATTTACTCATGTTGAAATACTACTCTAAACATGCAATGCAGTTCTGTACTTGTGTCACACAATAATATTGGTTTAATTTTTTTGCACCATCGATCACAGTGGCGATATGTTTTTCAACAGAGACCCGTGGAGATCAGAAGGTTATCGACACTATTTTCCTCAACAAATCGTTAAAATCAGACTTGTTTTGAACTAGAAATGCCTTTATTCATAAAATAGGAGAGGACTACAAAATTTAGCTTTGCAAATCTTTAACATGTAAATATGTAAGCCCGATCATTCCCAATTTTCCATGAATTAACACCAATTTCTTTTTGTCACTGTTATTTGTCATACGATGTAAAGTGTCGACACAGGACCCTTACTACGCTACTGTAATTTTTGACCCCTAGTCTATTCCATACATTGTTATTGTTAGCGTCCTTTGCTTTGTAAGAACCTGACAAGTGACAATGTAACAAAGTGCTACAAACATTAAGTAGACAATTTAATGCACTTTGTATGAGTAATAACGGAACAAGTGTGCTACAGGAGCAGATCGCGGTACAGAAAGTCGAGATCAAGATCCAGGAGACGGGAGTCGCGACGTTCAAGATCTCGCGGGAGAAACCGAAGATCAAGATCTAGGAATAGAGGAGGGGGACATTATTCAAGGTATGGAACTCTGGTCTGGACTGTTTGGTAGGGTTGGACGTTTGGAATTGAATATTTGGATCTGTGCGGATAATGGCTGATTCGATCTGAAATGAATCGGTGGATGTGTATTCGATATTTGGTGATTTCTGCCAGAGGAGAAGCCCTTGCTTGATTCGATCCTTACAAATTTTTGAACCAATCAGTATATGTTGCAATTCCACTGGCCAATGGCTGAACCTCTCCGAGGTATTAACCTTGTAATCTTAAAAGCCACATTCTGCAGTAATCAACGCTTATAGAACCATCTGAAAATCCTGGTTGACGCAATATGGCCTCAGCCCATGGTCAGAGATCCAGTACAGGTCACAAGCCCAGATATGTGAGGAGAGTTGTTGCGCCATAAATGTATGGTGAAAAATTTATCAGATTTACTATGCGAACTGCCATTTGTGGCAACATCCCCGATTGAGATATAAGCCGAAAGATACATTTGTTTTCTGTGAAGCATTTGTGATAGCAATGGATTTTGGCTAACATTTATTTAACTCGTTTCTCTACTGTAAGTTGTTAGCAAGCCATATTGATAGTATGGTCATTTGTCACGTGCCTTGTTTCGACACCAATGACTTTTGATGTTAGATATAGATTTTAACTTATTACCTATTCTTCTCAGCTGTATAAAAACGATTTGCTTGAACGATTTTTGATTGAAGGAGGAGAAGTCGCTCCTATTCTGGAAGCAGACGAAGATATTCACCTATGAGGAGACGTTCTCGCTCGCCTAAGGCAGTGAGAGATCAAGGTAGCTTTCTAAGATGATCCTTCAAATTTTTGTTTCTAGCGATTGTCATTTACAGTATGATCCCCTAGAGTCCATTACATTATGTTTCTGTGGTCACTGGTCTTGAATTTGCCATGTATAGACATGCAGCAACAATATGCCAAGCTTTTGGATGACTGAGTTAACACAACGTCTTTCACTGCACCAGGTGTGCACCTATGATGATGCTTCCGCCTCAAATCCAGGCTACCCAAAGTCTGCTAGTTTACGGTCTCAAGGAATTTGTTTATTAATATAAAATGATGAAGGAGCGGAGCTCCGAAAGCTAGTGAATGTTTTAATTCTCAATAAACTAAGGCTGGATGCTAAATCTGTGGTGATCTTCTTTACAATATTTATTAATATAGACGTTCACATCTGTCTAGGGGTGGGATTTGTTAGCCATTTTGTGCAAACCCATATTTGCACTGAATGCCATACTCATTTGCCAGTGGGCAATGGCCAATGGGTATGATATGTGTAATGATACATGACCATTTTGATTTGGCGTGTTTGTACAATGTATATACAATTGTAAATGTACTGTATGTACAAGTCTGTGGAGTTGGATAGATAACTTGAGTACTCATGACTCAAGTAGTTTACTTTGACTGTTATCTCAGTAGCACGTATTGCTGGCAGCCGCCAGTGTTCTAATGTATCGGGCCACCCTGGGTTATGCTTTTGCCGTGATACATTTATGGTATGACAAATCTCCAATTCTCCATTGACTAAAACTTGTGTGTCATGATTTGTAATTGCCTAATGCGATTTCAAGTCTCAATTAAAATATCGATGGCTATTTATTGCTGGGAATCATTCCAGTGTACGTTTTCGCGCAGCTAACAATGGCTGTTTTCAGATCGTGGACCGCCCAGAAGAAGGAAGGCCTCTTCGTCTTCATCGTCATCTTCGTCATCGTCTTCAAGATCTGCATCTCCTGCTAAAACCTCCAAACCGCAGTAAGTTGGTTTAAAAAATAACTCAAAGTGGCTATTGAGACGCAGTGAACATCATGCATGTCTCTTCAGCTTTCACACACTGTAGTTCAAGCATTGAACTTTGATACCCACTTCCTGTGTAATATTTCTTTACATCACACTTTATGAATGGCGTGTTGGGTTCATGGTGCATAATTGCAAGCCTTGTAATTCAAAGCAATTCGAATTGCTTTGCAAAACTTCCTTTGAATTGTCCAAGCAGATTAAGATACAATCATGGCTTGTCGAAAAGAAAATTCGCCACAGATTTAATGCCCAGCATTGGTTTATTGAGAATTGTAACATTCACAACTCACAAGCTTTCGAGAGGCTTGACGTTCAATCTGTGGCCAATCTACTTTGCAATATCTATTGATTATTACCTGCCACCGGCTCCACTGTGTTCTTCACGCATGGTTACTTTTAAAATATATTGCACAAATCTGATATCTCATACTGTGTATAAAACCTTGACTAATACAGACTTCTTAATTGGCTATTTAGAAATCTCGAGCACTAATGCTAACATATAATATATGTTATTCTGACAGAGCAACGAAGTCCACTGAGAATAATGATGCCGGGAAGGACTCTGATAAAGATGAAGAAAAGAAAGGCCCTGGAAGCGCCAATGAGAAGGAAGGACCAAAGACTTCAAAAGATGGAAATTCATTGCAAAAGAGGAGACAGTACAGAGCTCGCAAAGCAGAGTCATCAGGTGAGGCCTGTTTTGCTCTTTTATCCGATATCGCAATTTTTGTTCTCACAACAAGGAGCAGATCAAGTGTGGAATATAAAGAGGCCCTTGTTGGCATATTAGGTGACTGACTTTCTGATCGATACGATACTCTTAATTGTGTGTAAATTTTTAACTTCAGTCCACTACACGGCATGGACAGTTTGCTCACATTGCAACATTAGAAGTGGCCATGAGTGCTGTCTAGTTGTATGCTGAATATTGTCTTGAACTACCCAAGTATCTCTACGTCAAATTGCTGGAAGTTTATTTATTGGCTCTTGTCTGCTCAGTATTCGAATTTCTCTGTGTCACATGTGTAAACACGGTTTGAAATATTTAGGCTCTGCCGATTCATCGTCCAGCTCGTCGGATGAGGATGAGCGTAAACCTTCACCTCCGCCTCCGAAGCATGCCAGATCGCCAAGGAGAGATTCACGATCACCTCGTCCAAGACGCACATCAAGAAGTAGAGACCGCCGTCCTTCTCCTAGGAGGTTGTAGATATAAGCTGTTTAGATTTGATTTTTGAGCACAACTTAGACTTGGCTTTTACAGTTATAGAGGAGCATCAGACTGGTATCGGCGCAATAGATCACCATCTCCTCGCCGCAGGTACTTTTGGAATAACATATAAATTTGTTATTGTGATCATTATTTCTACGCAGCCACAGATCCTCTCCGTGAGCAGTTTAATGTGACGAGTTGAATTTCAGATCCCCACCGAGGCATATGGATTACAGAAGACACGGCTTTCCTTATCCTCGTGATCGCAGACCGTCGCCTGTTCATTCCAGAGAACGAAGAAGAAGCCCTGATCGAAATCGTGACAGAAGACGATCTCCGGAAAGATCCCGGGATAGAAGCAGGCGTAGCCGTAGCCCGAGGTTCATAAAAATGAATTTTTTCAATTCCGTATCGTTTTACTTACACATCTTTGGAAATTGCGTAGACGTGATTCTGGCAGAATGGATCGAAGACGGTCGGAACGCAGCAGATCTCCGAAGCCGAGCGACACCAGGAGACCAAGGAGAAGTTCTCCAACAAAGGTGCACGATTCAGATGAGGAAAAGAGCAAGCATGTCAAGAAGCTGAGTACAAAGTCTCAGCCGAAGGATTCATCCGAGGTACAGTATGCACCCAAAGTTTCTTTAGTGAGCTAGCAGGAGTTGCAATATTTTGTAAGAAATTGTACAAATGTGTAACTAGTCCAAATTATGCTGGCATTTGCTGCTGACTTGTCGGTCTAGTTATTGTTGTCCTAAATGATCGCATGGAGGAAACAATGCTGTGTTGGTAAGATTGATCGGCTGCCTGTTGCTCATCCACAACATTAGTAGTTAAATCATATCAGCTAAATGTCAAACCAATGTCAAATGTAAGACATGAAAACAGTTATCTACAATCCACAGCCAGCAGACTACCAGCATCATATGGATTGTGTGGAAAACACGACACAATCCAGTAACTGCCTTCCCGCTTTTTGTGCTCTTATCGTGATTGGTAAAAATATCAACTTCACCAGACAGGTTCTCTTGTTCCTTCCTATGCCCGAATGAATAGCGAAGGTTGTGAGAGAAATCACCGTCAGATCTTATGATTCTTCGTTCTTAAGATTTGCCGGTTACTGGTATGGTACTTGTTTTATATGGCTTTTGAATTATAGAGCTCTGACGAGGAGGAAGTGAAGAAGAAGAAAAAAAAAGCTGAGAAGAAGATGAAGAAAAAAGACAGCAAAAGGAAAAAGAAGAAGAGGAGCAAGTCGAAGAAGAGAAAGCAATCGAAAAAGGCAAAGAAAGAGAAGGAGAAGGATTCATCTGACGAGAGTGATGAGCCTGAACCTCGTAAAACTAAGGTACGCACACAAAACATCATACATTTTCATTTATATCATGTAACGTATACTATAAATTGAATAGGCTAGAAGAAGCTCCGGCTCTAGTTCGGAAGATGAAGAACCAAAATCTTCTCCTCCAGCAAGAGGTAAACCTGATATGGAACAGTCTTCATCTGAAGAAGAGGAAACCCCCAAGAAACCTATCAAAAAGACTAAATTGTGAGTTTCTATATTATTCTGAGTTTATAACAATGCCCTTTGCATGTTTTGGTAAGCAATGAAGTCCAGCCAGTTGTTCAAAAGTTAGACCAATTAAGACTGGTCCACTGCCCAAAAAAGGTTGTAGACATGCCTGGCATAGAATAACATCAAAGCATTTTAAATTCTTCCCATCTGCAGAAGGATGCAATCATCAGGAAGTGAAGATCACTCTCCAGAAAAAGAAGTCAGCAAAAAGCCAAAGGCACGTTGTTTCTTTTTAATACGTGCTGCCAAATAGAAAACTTTTAACCACACTTTCTCGTTTTCTCTAGGTAGCTAAACGGCATGCTATAAAGCCAAAGTCCAGCGACGACGGTTCATCGCATTCTGATGTGCCAGAGGCAGAAAATTCTGACCAAAACGTGTCTGATTCCGATGAGGGTAGCTCTGACGGTGGCAAGAAACCAAGTCCCAAACACGATAGGAAGCAAGCAGTAAAAAAGAGATCCAGAAGGTCTGAATCTGCGTCGCCAAAAGCAAGACATCCAGAAGGGAAAAGTCGGAGGACTGCAACTTTGGCTCCACCAGGCGAATCTTCCGGAGAAGAGTCTAGTTCAGATGACCAGGCAGTGAAGGCGAAAATGAGCAGCGCAATAAAGAAGGTCATCGAAGCGAAGAAAAAATCCAATTCCATTGTTAATCGCTTGAAACAACAAAAGCAGAAGATACCTGAGCAATCTGGCAGTGATGATGAATCTGCGTCAAGTAGCGGTGAGGAGAAACGTACTTCTGCAAAGGCCGGCAAGAAGCGACCTTTGCAATCCCCTCCGAAACGTTCAAAAAAGAAGCAGCCTTCTGTATCTGCAAACGATTCCTCTGAATCCTCGTCTGATCAATCACCACCACCATCAAAAAGTAGACGCTCCACCAACCCAACTCCCGACAATCGGCAAAAACCTAAAGAAAAGCATCAGGAACGCAGTCGTGCTGCTGCACAGAAATCCGCCAAGAGATCTCGCAGAAGGAAATCATCCTCCGATGAAGAACGTCGGCCAAAAAAACGGCAGGATGAATCATCCTCTGATTCCGACAGTGAACCTGCCAGAACAAAAGCGACCAAAGGAAAGGGAACTGGTCCACGTCGCAAGCCGAAGAATTCTTCGTCAGAGTCGTCTTCGGGAAGCGGCAGTGACTCGGATCGTCAACAGATTGAGAAGAAATTGAGGCGTGAGGCTCTTGCGACCATTGCCAGGAAACGTTGAGTCCGTCTAAACAGTGTATCTATTCAATACCAGAATATCATGGAATTGTGACTTTCATAATATTATTGTTGAAAACCTGCTGCTAAACTTTGTTCGGTGTGTGTTTCTTATGATGTAGGTGACGCTGGTTGTGAATACACCTTGTTGTGTCGTTGCAAATTTGTACAGTTACTAGTGTAGGCTAGTTGGTGTTCTGGAGCGGGACCTGAAGGCCGCAGAGCGAAGAGATATTAGGGGGAAATTGAAGCCGGAAAGACGTATGCAGGACGGTGCAGAAACAGCGTCGTATTTGTCCTTGATCGTAACGAGGTGTGGTGTAGTTGGCGGAAGGTAGGCTATTGCGTCACAATGGACTCGTAGGCGTGTCCTGCCGTCGTAGGCATGACTTCGAAGGTCGGTGTTCAGGGTGTGCCAGACGTCGCGAAGGCCCGGGGATAATGTTAAAAAGCGTTCATTTCTCGTCTTGTGATGTCTCCCCCCACCGATGCATTGAAGACCGCATTTTCCAGAATCTAGTGTGCTACCTCACTACGGTACGTTGTCCACAAAGCATGGGGAACAGGAACGCCTTGAGGGTCCAGGCCAAGGCGATCTTGGTCCAGGCGTACCCCCAGCTTACCGTTTCGTACGAAATACTTTCTCATAGTTTACGTTACCATTAATTGTAGACAACTGACGTACCGGTAGTCTCTACAGTTGGTAGGCCTATAGCTATTCCATCCAATGTGATAAAATGCTTCACGGAGGTGAATCGTCGCTGTTATTCAAGCACATCAGAGAACTGACAGGAGAAATTGAAGAGCAGAAACGGCAAATAGCAAAGGAAGAAGAGATTGGCGAAAGTAAGTTCTCCAAAGTTACAAATCACAAGTACGCCCAATTTAATACTAGTTCAAATTTCAGGATTGAATGAAATTATGCAAGAAAAAAATCAGCAAATTACTACCTTGAAATTATCAAACAAAGAACTAGAAGAAACAGTGAAGCAAAACCAAGTCGCTGTTATTAACCAGAAGCATCTTTTAGAACGGTAATGGGACCTAGGACTGTCCTCCAACTGTTTTTGAACATAGTAATAAGCCCAGAATTGTATGATAGTTTACCTCTAAACATGTCACTGGAGCGCTGCCAACATCACCACAACATTCCCACAAACTGTGCTTCAATATTTCTCTGATCATTTGCACTCAGCTTCTGTCTAAACGTTACTGGGTGTTCTCCCTAATGTTCCTAAATGTGTAATTTTTATGAAGTTGTTATCGCATGGACTTCAGTACCGTGCAACGATATTTGCTGTGTCCTGTGTCCCCAAGCGTTTTATACACGCAGGTTGCCTTCTAAAATAGAATTTTTTCGTTTGTCAATTTTTTTTAACTTCAATGTTTCTGCACTCCTCTAGACTTCGCCAGAATGCATCCCTGATGAGACAGCAACTCAACTCCAAAAAAGAAGAGATACAGAAGCAAAAGGATGAAGCTGATCTAATTCAGTACGGTATACATTTTAGAGCAATCGGAAACTTGCGGAATACGGTCCTTTGTTACTGAACTTAAACTCTGGAAGAAGTTGGTTCCGAACGGATGTTACCAGACTTGCGGTTAAATTATGTGCTTGCAAACTGTGATCTAGTATTCTTGTACAGGCTACAGGAATACAACAAAAATTTCATTTCTCCTTTGTTATTAATGGAATCCAAATTTTATTTTAATTCAGCCACAAGTCTACAGTCTAGTTTTTCATTTTCAGTAACTCTTTATTGGTATTGTTAAGAAAGCAGTGTCAAGAAATGCTGCAAAATCATCAGAATAAATTTGAAGGCTACCTGAAATTGTATGAAAATTTACCTGGAGTGTCTGAGCACATCAAAACTAAAAGACGTGTTACTGAATTAGAAGCAGCTGTGAAAATTGCCGTCGAAAGATTAAATGAAGCGAAGAAAGCCAAAATGGCGGAAAGAAACAGAATGCTAGGTAAAATCATTTTCATAGGTCTGCATAGCTCATTTGACATGACTAGTTTTTCATGGTCACTATTTTGTTTCAGGCATTGACGAGTCGAAGATGTTTTCATCTCTTCAAGCATGGGGAGTAGCATTGTAAGCAGTCTGTTTGTTATTTGTCTATAAGTTAGCAGTAGATTTACCAAATATTCGATTTGCTCTATAATTTGGCTGGATTTTTGGAAATGCCAAATATAAGTTAAGCTTTCAGCGGATTAATTTATCTGATTTGGCCGAGTAACAAACTTTTTTTACTTTTTTGGTCCCCACCCGTACATTTACATATACACCAGTACTGTATTTGTATAAATATATAGACAATGGGTGGTATGACACGTAATAATATGCCTATGCAGCTGATAGACATGGTGGTGATACTGCACCAATGCATAGGCATACTATTCCCATTAAGTTAGTCTTTTAAGGGAACAGCTGCATGGCATCACCATACTAATTTATTTATCTTCTTTCATATGTTGCCATGACTCACAAATTGCACCTTTATTGTAAGAGCTGCCAAGTATATACAGCATAAAAAGGATCTCAAAGAAAGAGAGAGACTATCATCAGAAGCTGAGAAATGCAGGAAAAATATTGAAGTTTTGAAAATGGTAAATGTCATTGCAATTAGGTTAAACCTAATACCTCTAATGTATAAGGAAAATGACTACTAGATGTGCCAGCCATTTTGCAAACTAAATTATATTATTATTATGACCTATTTTCTCACCTCATGAAATGGGGGTGATCTAGCTGTGTAATTTGCTTGCGAGATTTGTATGAAAATACCTTATATCAGTCTCTATTACTCAGAAATCAGAAAACATGGCGAAAGTACAAGCTGAAGAAGCAGAGACACGAAGAAAAGCCCAGCTCTCTCAATGCTCTCAGCAGCAGATGGCCGCAGATCCCAGAAATAAAGAGAATTGTGTTACGAAGACAAGTGATGCGCCTGTAATGCCTGCAATTTCATTGTCATTTAACATATACTGAATGGGTGACTTTTCATTCAGAAGAAAACTAGGTTTGCCAACTTTAATTTGATGCAAAAGTCTCCACTACAATTATCAGTTCCAAATTTGCGAGCTGAACCTTCTGATAAATCTTTCAAGAAATACATGCCAAGCTTTACAGTAAGTTTGTATGACTTAAACAAATATTGAGTCTGGCGATTTTACCCTCGGTACTTTTGGCAGTTCAAGTCGCCATCCTTGATGAGATCAAAGTCTCTGAGTTCGTTGGCTAAAGGTTCTAGCGGAACAGTAAGTAACAGTACTATTATAGTTACAGAGGTTTTCATAGTAGGCAAATTTAATTGTTCCCATCCAAGTCATCATGGCCGTTCAACTTTAAGAGAAACTTTGCTCTATTAATTAATGGAAATATTAGAAATAAATTATCAATCTATTTTCAGTGAATAGGTATCTCTGTGCCTGAACTAGGCCTATGCGTTTTCACTTTTCAGCACTTGTATTCAACCCATTTGAAGTTTAGGGCAAGAATTTACGGCAAGACAGCAACATAGGCGTGATTGTGAATGAAGCTCTGTTACCCTTTTCTTTTAGAGTGTCAAACGAAGCGAGAGTATTACTACAAAACCATTACAAAAATGGCTTGCTTCTGCAAACACACAGGTATATATATGAATCAAGAATTGAGTGACGAATTAATATTTTCGCAAATTTTTGATTTGTAGGGAAATGTTGATGTTACTAAGCCATTGACTATCCCTAAATTGTCAATTCGAACTGTTGCCAAAGAAGTAGAAGTGCCTAAGTTGGCAAATCCTTTTTCTAAAGATACGGCAATGGATTGGACGAGTAAAGATCTACACCAAAATGTATGACAAACAATTCGTAGCATCGTGAAATAGGACTCAATGATTGATTTGAATCTGGTTTGTTATTTGCAATAACTTTGAAGTAAGTTAAATTCCTGGTCTTTTACAGATGACTATTCCAGAGACACCGTCGCCAAAGCCACTGTCTTCGGATCAAAGTCATGGAGGGTTCGGTTTTGGAGGTTTCTGTATGTCGCCTGAAGAAGACTTCAAATTCACCCCTCATGTTTTGCCTGCAACACCATTTGACAAAAGAATCGGAAAGGTCGACAGTGTTGCTTCGTCTTCAGTGGTGAGAGAGCTGATAAGATATTTTAATTCTATACGATTACCGGTATATTTATTTCATTAAATATTGGTGAATTGGCACCACTCTCTAATGAGCTTGGAGAATTGATCCCCTGGCATATCAAACTAGGGACTTGAAAAGACATAATCAAAGTCCACTCTCTACAATGCCTTGCTCTGCAGCTTCTTTGAACATTTTGGCAGCTTGCTTTATTGGTGTGTGATCAAATTTTCTCATTTTTACAGCCAAATACCACATCGACCATGCTTGCATCCGCAAGGACATCACATGATGACGATTTTAAGTTCGCTATTCCAACTGCACCACCTCCTGGCCGATTGATGCGTCGAGCTCGTAACAAGAGTGAAGAAAAGCACTCACAAGATTCTACTAATGACAGAGACATATTTTCATCCCCATTTTCTTCTGCAATGATGGAAGATGATAGTTTCGATGCGGCACCGACTACTATGTCATTTAGTTTTATGGCAAATGATGAGGAGCCTAGTGGGAGTGCATTTTCCTTGTTTGGGCGTAACATGGAAACGAAGACTGTGAGTGATGAGCCTCCAATATCTCATGGATTTCCGATGTTCAACGATGATGAAGAGAAACCATCGCCATTCGGAAGTCTTTTCAGCCTCAAATAACCTGTTACTGGCTAATTCGCAATAGAATCAACCCACCACATGGTCCCGTTGCAGTAGTTCTGAAAATACATGCTGAAAAGTGATTCAAGCTTCAGAACTGAACATTGCAACCTGATCTGACTCACAAAAATCAGCCTTGAAGAAACTCTGATCATACCCGAGAATAGCTTTATCACGACAGCGCTGTCCTATACTCCTATTTCAAGTTCACAAAATGCCGCCCGAATGCATAACACTTGACATTTGAGGTGTTTACATCTATAATTGCATAATAGGTTATGCTACATGCAACGGGCGAACCCACGTTTGTGATTTGCTGTATCATATCTCTGCCAGTTGCCTTCGTTTGGTTTGTAAGTTGCAAATATGGGGCTGTTGATTGTGGTGCACGTCATTTTTTTGTTGTCTGGTTGTTGTTGCATTTTAGATTTGATGGTTGCTTTGTTATTGGATTCAAAGTTTAATTTACATGTAAAGTTTATGAGACTGCGATTGCTATTTACTTCAGGAATCGCATGTGGAATGTTGGTATGGTTTAAGCGGTTTGGACGCGTATAGTAAGCTTGAAGTGCGTTTCAGTTCTGCAGTGATCAAGATTCGTCTTCGGCGTTGCCAAATTATGACATATGAATTGCAGCGACAGTATGACTTCACCGGTGGCCGATACCGATTGCAGCGAAATACAAATATGGATCCTACTCTGATCGGGTTGATTTTTGGGCGCGTTCAGTTAGATGCACCTAAAGATATGATGTAAATGAGCTCACTGCACGCGAAACGCGCTTTGCCAATTTGCCTGAAGTTGGGTCAGAGCGTGCAGGAGGCCACCGGATAAAGTAGCCCCAGGGGTAATAGAATGTTCACATAATCTATGATTATCGCATGTGGTCGAGTGGAGAATGATATACCGCAACGTGTACTTTTCTCAGACTGAGTATTGTACAACACGATGATTGATGAAGTCATTTTTATTCAAATTAAGCGACAAGAAGGTCAGTCTGTGCAAAGTATCCTATTAGTCTTGGTTCTTCATGTAAAACAGGGGTGACGGCAGTGATGGATTGATAATGATTACGCGGTCAACCGTGAAATTCCTTGAGCTGTCACACCCAAAGTGGTCGTCCACTCGGAACCGTTTCGCGTTTTGGATAGAAATTCTAGATTTTGAAAAAGCTTTCGCTTTCTCTCTTGATCTTTCGACTTGAATTCGTCCAAGTCGCGATGTTTATAGTTTATAAGTTTATCAGCTTTGCCAAGAATAAGAAAAGGCATTGATGTGTTAGCAAGGGACCGGGGGTTGCGGACAATACACTCAAAGATCATAAATTCCGCACGTGTGGATCGCGTCGGCAGAGTTTACCGCCTTGTTATACATCAGCAGATATTTTACATGCACTATACTCGGCGTACAGTTTATTTGAAACGTTAATTTTATCTCAGGGTTAGCTTCTTTCACCAGATAGTGCCTCGACCCTTGCTTGATGGTCGACGGAATCGACGCTACAATTTTGTTTACTCTGTCGGTATACTCCTATATATTAGTTGATGCGCAACCGCCGCTCGTGAACGTTAGGGCAGTTTTCATGATTCTTTGAACCTTCAGTTTAGTCTAAGATCAAAGTGACGACGTTAGGGTAGATATTTATCATGCTTTCCAATATATTTGTCAGGTAGCGGTAGGCTGCCATACTTCATTACTTTGGGCGGCTTCTACTCAGAATGCAAAATGTTGACGGTGATGTCGCATTTTCAAATTGACACTATTTGCAAGGGTGCTATTATTCTGCAAACGCTATTGTTACACATCAACTTAATGTCTGATTGTTAGGCATATTATGCTCTTACTCAGTGCTCCCACACAAATACTAATGCCGAATCTCTAGCCTGAGATTTGTGTCGGGCAAGAATTAGATCTTGGAATAGCCTATATCCCTCCGGCTAAGTGGCAAAACTTATAATGGTACCGGTATAAATTCGGTATAAATTTTAGATGCTTCAAAGTACTTACGCCAAAAAATTAACGATGTCACAATGATAACCATGACCTGCCTTGCGATACACCTGTCAATTAACTTGCGCCTCCTTGAAATTGCAGTTGCACAATAATTGAAACTTTCCTTTGATTCATAACAATAGCATGATTTGATATATATACCAGTAATCTCTAGTTATTGTAAATGTCCAGCTAATTTGTTTTCTTCTGTAGGCTACTTGTCCTGATCGAAGGAAGTTGTTGTGAATATAAGTGAATTCATTCAACAACAATTACTTCCTATAATTATTTATGCTGAAAAATTACACCTTCGTTTGTCAATCATTTTGGTTCTGTGTTGTAAAGCCCATAGTACTCATGAGTAACGTCACCATATTTAACTTTAATCCTCCGTTCAGTAGCGTATAAGTTGGCAAGCATTTCGTACCCCGATCCTTTATCAATAACGGTTACGTAATTATCCTAGTCCCGGATACATCTTTGCAATGATAGACGCCCAAGTATATATATATATATATACATATTAAAATAGGGAGCTTGGGAAATTTTAATAAATATCATCAATAGAATGGTTGAGGTTGACCTTGCACAATACGATTATTATTTCTCAACAGCCCATGGCAATATTGCCGCCAGCCAGAATTCATAACTTTGCATGATTAATAATTTTGTTCATAAATCTTTCATTAAATATTATGAATTTTGTGAGATCCAAGTTAAAAACCTGTTAGAAACATCGGTTATAGCCTATAGATTAGATAGTAACAGTATTTCTGCAAGGCTGTTATTTAATGACGAGCCTACTTCTGTTTGACAGGTAAATTCGAAACTGTCGATCCTGTATTCTTGCTGTTGCATTTGTATTTTCCTGTTCATCTAATTGAAATGAAACTAGGAAAATCCCCGACTGGGCAGTATACCGTTCTGTATAAAGCAGATGTAAATTATGAATTTTGTGTCCAAGGGAGTAAGTACAGCACTGTTACCTATAGTCATATTTTGAAGCATAGTATGGGCACTTTCGACTTTGGTGATCAATATCAAAGTCAGCTTTATGCTAAGTCATTATACAGTTTAAAGAAAAATATTTCAGAATTGTTTCCATGCTCATATCTGATTTCTGAGTGGAGCTACGAAAGCTTGTGTGCTGAGATAGGCTAAATTTAGTTAGCTAGGTTAAAACTGTGGTGACTCACTCACTATATCTATAGCCTAGCTTTAGAGTTGCATCAATTATCAAGTGCTTATGTTAGCATCTAAACTGGCATTGAGACTGAAAAAATCATATTTTCCACAAAGGGTGAGGCTGTTCATGTTTTTTGTGACAGACTGGGCATTTTATAGACTATTGAAGATGGGGCACATGGCGTGAATCACTTTCAGCTCGTAACCTCATCACAAATATACCCCTTTTAATGATGTTTCTGGCATGAGCTGTAGATATCTTTATCCAAATTGGATGAATTAGAATATCAGATTCTTTACTGGTAGCTTCAAAATCATCACGTTTATTTGACCTTGACCTTGAAAATATAGGCAATTGAGTTTTAGCAATGAAAAATCAGCATCGAGATTGCCGCAACTCGCCGACTTGTAAAAAATTGAGTGCTTCTTAAAAATAGTTCATTCTCTCGCTGTTATATATATAGTTTTAAGGTAGGCAGCTAGGCATGTAGAAAAGCTTCATATATAACGCCTCTGGGTATGTTTTAAGGCAGTTTCTACTATGACAAATATATCAATTATTTATTTGTGAGACACTTTCCATTACTAGTCTACAGCAACATTGCGCTGATTACCATTTCTTCCAAATTTATAAGCTCCTTGGAATTTCGGCCATTTCAAATTTCAATGGCTTGAAAATCAACAGATATTTTGGCGGAACGCATTTCCTTGTGATCGGAGAAAAGTAAACAACGCTAGCCCATCTACTCTGCCAAACCTCTGGTTTGTTTGATTTGCTGCCAAACCTTCGGCTTGTTTGATTTGCAAGGTTGTGCTGTTCGATTCAGTGTGTGTGTATTGTATGTGACCCAACTTGTCAACACTTTTTTGACTCACTCATGTTGTTAGTTGTGTATTAATATAATATAGGCCTATAGCCTATATATATATAATATATATTTTGCTGGCTGTGTAGCCTACATAGTAGGCCTACACATGAAAATGATATACAACTAGGCTTTGTCTGATACTGGCATAGGTTTACTCCCCTGTGTCAGTGTAGACACCATACGCTGCTGAGGCAAATTTATAATAGTCTGCAGTTTCTACCTTTCTATGTGTACATTATAATTATATATATTCCAGATTTTCGAAGCAAAATCTTGACATATTATTGACATTGTAGCTCCTAGAGGCAATTTTGTGCGTTATCAAACATGATTCATCTTTGTTGGAATGCGCAAAATTTCCCATTCAATGAAATAGCCTTGCTGCTTTTTCCTTGATATTGAGTAGAAAGTTTGCGCATGACTGACTGGAGTTTAAAAGAAAACAAATCGACTTGTAGCCACTCATGGATAACATGGTGATGTCATGGAGTCATAAATCTTTAGAAATATGTCACTCTCCTTGCTATTCAATGGTGCTACAAACCTGTTGCTAGAGGTAAAGGTATAAACAGTTCCTCTATCTTTACTTGATGAAATTTTTTATTGTTTGGGTTTGGGATCCACTGTGTGAAATAGTTTATTCTCAGATTTTTCTCAACAGTCATTGCAGAGTCTTGATAGGATCATAATGATAGCCCTGCCACTACCTTGATTTCTTACACCCAAGGCATAAGTGTGCAGTTGTCAGAAATCACAGGTTTACTCTTGTTGGCAACCAATGAGTTCCGAGAGTCAGTCTCAACTCACTGGGAAAATCAAGAACACAGCATGAACAGGCTACCCCACAGAAATATTTTCGGAATATAGCCACTGCCCATTGCCCCATTTGCTCATGTATTTTAACCTAGAATCAAGTCTTGTTTACGAGTTTTTTTATGTTAAAATTCCTCCTTCCATTTGTGATGCAGTATAATTATACTATAGTTACGATTACTCATCATGGTGGATAATGTGATATTTCAAGAACACACCTATGATGTATACAAGTCACCAAATCAAGGATTTGGTATTGCAATCAGTGGTGGGGTCGATAACGCACTTTCTGCGGGAGGTCCGGAAATTATCATATCAGATGTAGTCGCACATGGACCAGCATTTAATCAATTACAGTAAGTGTTTTTAGGATATATGTGTGGCTGGAGTGGTTTCTCAACCTATTTCACTTTAGGATAGACGATGTTGTTCTGAAGGTGAATCTAAAGCCGACTAATGGCTGGACACATCAACAAGCTGTCAGAGAGTTGAAAAACTCAGGAAAGAGAGTCACACTTGTGAGTGCTTTCAGCCATTTTATGCTTAGTGATGACCAGATTACGTCTCACCGCCGCCTTTCTCATGTAGTTTCCAGTATTAATATATAAACACAAAGTCCTTTCTCCTGTGATACCTGTATAGTGAGCTCATAACCAATAGAAATGAACTATCAAGGCTTAACTCATTATGAGTCATAGATCACATGTTATAGTATAGTATTATATTGTTCTTGTTTGGTCACAGTGATTTTCTAAAGACTTCCATTACCTTTTTTGGTAATAAATGTAGGCCTAGCATTCATACACTTAATTTGCATAAGGTGTGGATAAGGTTTATGAGGTGTGATGAAAGGTGATGGCCGAAGCCGAATACATACACATAATGCTGTATAGGTCTATCTAAACGTAAATTGAAGAATACCTCTGTCCTTTACCGAAACAATGGTTGTTCTTTCTAAATTTTATATGCCTACAGCAACGGATAGTTGTGTTAATATTCCAGTAGATTCTGTAGTCGGGAACCGTTAATATATTACCAGAAAAACATATAATATAGTGGAGGGTGTAACGGCTAACTTACTGTCGGCATTAGGCTACCATTATGTTGGGCTAAGTTTATGTGTTAGCCTAGGCTATTTTAAACCTAATGGTTGAGCAACTGATTTATCTGGCTGTATTTTTGATGTATAATATACAATTATATAGCTTTGTATTGAAGATGTATAGTTCTTGAAAGGAGTATGAACACAATGTGACTATCCCTCCTTTCTAAAGTACACTCCCTTGTTTAGTATTTGTTGGATAATTACATTGTTGATAACTTAACCAGACTCATCTCATTATCAAATTACCATTAATGAATAATGTACTGTGTTTGTGTTATTGTGTATACAGTCTAAAATAGTACATAGGGAAGAATCTTTCAAATCTTCTCTTTCTCACTATCTCACATCACCTTAGGGTATGAACACAAATTTTTGAGTCACATGCTACAATGTTATTTTCATAAAATAATAAAGTGACCAGACAACAATGTCCGACACAGACACCAAGCCCATGTGGCCATGTAATTGGAGAGTGGTGTGGCAGGGTGGCAACTGTTGTAACAACTATCTGCCTAATCAACCTTTGCCTGTAGAGTGTAGACAGTGCACGACCAACGTTGTAACCTCCCACTGAGTTCAATAGTATTTGGTTCATAAGCATGCCATGCCATTATTTATACCAGTTGATCAACCCACCTTCAGTGGCTCTTCTAGGCTCTGGTTAATTGCATTTTTTAGTTTATCTGTGAACTACGAGCCCTTGCACCTTTTCAGACCATTCGACGACGGGCGGTTGTTCGGGTAGATCCATCACCCGGAACAATGAGGCGAACCCGTAGCCGAGACTTTGAAGACCGATATGACTCTCGACGCAGAAGCAGCAGAGAGTGGTCCCCACGACGGGGTAGGTCAAGAGACAGATCTAGGGACCGATCAAGAAGTCGTGAGAGAGGAGGAAGACACCGAACTCGCTCGCGTGGCAGAGGCACCAGCCGAAGCCCTTCGAGGTTTGTAATTAATTAAGTGCCACCAATTTGTCATAAGTAGGGCAAGTTTTTCTTTTTTCTTCGATAAAATTGAATGCGTTGTAAACAACACACAGCAACACACTAATGGGTTTTTTTTGACACACACTGCCAAGTATTTTCAACTATTTTCGGGAGAGAAATATTGACCATTCTGAAACTTTTCTCATACCAACATCATTCCCATGATATGACACTTAGTGTTGGTAGTCGAACGGTATTATGTCTTCCAAGTAAGTCAAAACGCTTCCAGCTATATGGCAAAGTAGGTTTGGTTCCCAAAATTTCGAAAGTATCCCAGCATTTTGCACAAAATTGCGATAGGAATTTGCACTTGCAAAAATTTGCAAAAAGTTTCATTATAAGCTCCCTAACCAAGGGCCATAACATAGATTCGGGTCCACCAACGGTGTTTTCAGAGCAAATGGAGACTGCAAAAAAAAGTTACAAAAACTGCCCTAGTCATTAGTAGTCATGTTCTTTCCATCAGGGGTCGAGGCCGAAGTTACAGCAGATCTCACTCAAGATCAAGTCGTCACAGCAGATACAGATCCCCTTCCAGGTAAGATTCAGTAAATCCTTTCAGATTTTGTTCCAGCCGGTATTGGTGAATTTGTCATCCTGCAGACTTCAGACTGAATCGCCTTGTTGCAATCTTATCATCCTCAAATCTGTTACCTCACTATGATGCCTTCTTTTACATTGTAATACTACCTTTTCCTTGAGTTCTGTATAATCCTTTTTTAGCTCAAGCCGGTCACCATCGCCACCAAGAAGAAGCCGTAGTCGAGGATCTAGGCATTCAAGAGCTCGTTCGAGGACCCCAGAAGAAAGGCCACGGTATTTTTTTTATCAGAATCATCCATTGAGTTAATCAACATCATCATTTATGATATTTTTGTGATGCAGAAGTAGCCGCCGTCGTCGAAGTTCTAGCAGAAGCACTGCATCTAGTGGTAGAAGTGAAAGTCCGGCTAGGCTGGTCAAACGGAAGTCCGTACCAGAACTCGTGAGTTAACTTATTCAAACACCGAGAACTATCTGTTATTAGGTATCTTTTGTAGAGGTCAAATTCTCCTTTGTCTCCCGATCAGCCGGGTGTGAAGCATGATGCAGAATCACTGGTCTTTCCAGTCAAACCTCCGGATCCACGGCCCGTTGTACTCAAGAAAACAAGATGGAACAGTAAGTGTAGATTTGTTTTCTAGCTGATGATATTTCTTGATAATGCTTCTGATTACGTAACAATGACCTTGGTTGTGGGACTTTGTGATATACCAGTAGTTTGTAGTCGTTCTCACAAAACTTGAAAATATTTTCCGTCTGCTTATTGTAGCGGTCTTGTTTCGTCATAGCGTACAGCATTGAATTCTCCGTTCAAATTTAATTTCATTATCAAATATTTAATGTTTTCCTCAGATACCTACGGATTGAAATTCGGAACCAGACTTTTCATTCAAGATATCAAAGATGGCAGTCTCGCTGAAAAGCACCCCGAGCTTAAAACGGGAGACACCATCATGATGGTAAAATTTATATTTGGTTTTCATTAGAGTTGCTGGTGTCTATTGTATGACTCGTGAGAGATAGGGTTTGATAATCAGCATACGCAGCAATTCAAATTTATGGCCAATTCACACAATCGATTTTCCTATTAAAATTTAGATCAATGGGCGAAATGTTGATAATAAAACGGTGGACGAGGCGATTCAGATCATAGGACTTTCCAAAGACAAACTCACGATGGTCGTAAAAAGTGAAGATGGAGGAACCGTCACCATTCCGGCGTCGCAATTTGCGCAGCCTAGTCCAAAGAAAAGCAAGCACAGAGATAAAGACAAACATGCAGGTTTGCGATTACATTCAAGACGGGTTTATTTGCAGTTTCAATTCATGATAGTACTTTTTTAGAAGACACAAGCTCTTCGCATCATTCTTCACCGTCTCGGGCGTCAACTCATTCGGAGAAATCGAAAAAATCTGAACCACCTCGGACCAAGAAGAAAGAGTATGTCTATGAGTTCTTTGCGAATAACTCATACGATAATCTTGTGGGTTTTTTTCTTTCTAGGAAACCTGTTCAAAAAGAACCTGAGCCAGAGAAAAAAAACAAAAAGGCGATCGGTGGAATCCGTGTAATGCCGGCTGAATTGGCAGCCGCTGCCAAATCCAAGAAACCGACGGAATATACTCCATCAAATTCAAGCCGCACTAGTTCGCAGCCGAGCGCCACACCGGAACCAGCGCCGAGATCAAAATCGTCGCAGCCACTTTATGATGTTCCTCCTGAAGATGGTGCAGACGAAGAAGAACAAGTGCTTCCGTAAGTAATAAAATTGAAGTTTTCCCAGCATGCTTGTGGAGTGGCGTCAACTCGAGAAAATATTTATGTGCAATCCTGGCCAAGTCCTTGTAGGATATACGAGCCTTCCTGGTTGGTTGCTGTTTTGTCCTGTTTGAAAAGCCTATGGGTACCGACAGGCACTGTACTATAGAGTACTGTAACACTGGGCTAAATACATGCGACAGTCCAACAAGAGTATAGGAACGAGGATAAAAAATGTTCCCATTACCTATAGACTTAATAATGTTAGTTTGCTGTTCTGACTAATATTGACACTATAGCAATATTAATGACGAATGCACCAACCATGTTTGTGCAGTGCGATTTGAAGAATGTTGACACTGTTTTGATTTGTTGCAGTGCCGACGCTCATACAGTCAAGTTTGTAAAAGGACGTAACGTCGGTATACGACTAGCTGGCGGCAATGACGTCGGAATATTCGTGGCTTCCGTACTCGAAGGAAGCCCTGCTGCAAGACAAGGAATTAAGATGGGTGATCAAATTCTGAGTGTAAGTATATTCTGTGATTGTCTGTGCTTCTCGTTCCTGAACTGCTGAAACATCTCTATCTACACTCTACAGGTCAACGATAGAAATTTCAGGAGTATTATACGCGAAGAAGCAGTCTTGGCGCTCATGGGTTTACCTGATGGAGAAGAAGTTACAATCGTTGCACAACCTAGACCCAGTGGTATGTAAACTATGGATGGATTTAAAGATTGTTAATGTTTGACTTGTTGTGTTACCAAAGCTTAGTCGTTTGCTTAAGACTTCTTTCTTGCTGATCAAAAAATGTACTGGCGGTCTTGATAGTGTGTTTGTCAAGAGATTGGCATATTTCACTCGCAGATCAGAAATCCTCCTGTAATCTAGTTGGTGGTATGTTTGTTACAGCCGGTCGCTACTGGCGGTTTATGAGATTCCTACGAAATCTCGTTTCTCCGTGAATCTGCACCCTTACAAATTACAACAAGGGTTGGGCAAAATTGAACATTAACTGTTAGCACTTAGCGCACCTCTAATTGGATAATTAGATCTGCTACAGTAAAGGTGGTACAAGGCCTAGACATTAATTTAGGCCTATTCAAGGAAATTGTCTTATAAAATCGAACACATAGTAGCAGGCTTACCCAGCACATCTACTAACTGCTTTGAGTAGGACAACACTCTGGCTCAGTATTATCTGCAGCGACTGGTCATGACAGGACAATGATCACAATCGATGCTCTGTAGTATGAGTCAATGTTGTGTAACATGAGAAACTACTGGAAGCCTGCATATTACAAATTTACGGGCATTTTAGTATTCAATCTTCGAAAAACAGGCAAATTGACGTTTGATTTCATTATGCTATTTGATTCGAAATATTTGAATTTGAGTGTATCGCTTTATTTAAGACTCGGTGTTATTGGGATTTCATCTTAGATGAAAGATTTTCTTTCTTTTTGCAGCGTATCAAAAGACACTGGAACATGGCACCGGAGATTCTTTCTACATCCGAACTCACTTCAAATACGAACGAGCTAACGACCGTGAAATGAGCTTCAAACAGGGATCCGTTTTTCGAATTTCCGACACACTCTATCAAGGAATGGTCGGTTATTGGCTCGCAGTACGCATCGGAAGAAACAACATGGAAATTGAAAAAGGAGTTATTCCCAACGGCAGCCGGTAATTTCATCAACTCTATTCCATTTCTCATTTTTGTTCGTCCGTTTTCTATTTATAGACACCCTTCAATGCATCACAAAAATCAATTTTCCGAACTTTAACTAAGCCTTGGGCTTACTTTCAATAGAGTGGAAATTTTGTGAAGTCTTTGGTCCCTGGTGTATTGCAATGTTACATCCCTCGAGAGTGTTTCTTGAAAACCTTTTCAAGCTATAAGTCAAGAACATTATGGTAGAAATGACTTGAACGGAATTCTATTTTGATACAATCATACTGTATATTATATATATTATGATGATTTTTGGTATTGGGGAGTTTGGATTGATTTCATTTTTATTGGATGTGTGAGCATGTAGAGTTAAACGTTGGACACCACCAATCACCATGTTGCACTACACTCTGCATTATCCCTATTACTCCCGGTCACCATAAGCTTGGCAGAGAAACCTCGAATACCTCTTCATCATGTTAATCTATCACTAATCTCATAATTATGTTATCACTGAGCTACCGACCAACTGAGCTGACCCGTATATTTGAGAGTTGGGTTGATTGAATATTATTTAACAATTTGGGTGATACAGTTATTGTTTTGGCGTACCTGTTATCTGACCTTATCCGACTGTTATTTCAGGGCTCAACAACTCAAAGAAGTCCAAGATAAAAAGGTTCAGCAATCGAAAGAGAAGGCGTCACAACGTGGTGGAATCAAGAGAAGATTGAAAGGAAATCCAGGAAAAGGCAAACCAGAGAAAAATGTCACACCTGCCAACTCGCCGCACTTCCCTGCCTATGAGAGAGTTGTATTGAGGGAAGGTGGGTATAATGAGAGTCTACTATCATATCAAATCTTGAACATCTCTCTCTCTCTCTCTTGCAGCTGGTTTCAAACGACCGGTTGTCATTTTTGGACCACTCGCTGATATTGCTCGACAAAGGTTGGCTTCTGACTACCCAACCAATTATGACATTGCAAGTATGTAGACTTATGTGTGTAGCAACTTGTAAGTTATTATGCAGTATATTCGAAGAAACTTTTGTCGGCCAAAATTTTCTGTAAGGTCGAGGCCAAATATTTTATCTCCAAACACTGCGATGTTTCCGCCAATTGATGTTACTGATCACGTTGAATCTGTGGCTACTTATTTAATTACTATTTGGATCGTCTGCCATCATCTTCGCTACTTTGCTTATGAACTCAGCAGCTTTGTTAACAAGTTTGTTTGGGGTTAACCGATGTATTTTGTAACATGATATATGGCACAGCCTATAGTTTTCAAAGTTTAATTCATCTAATCGAAACATGGGCGATAGGTTCATTGCATGCATTGTGTTTTGTTGAGTCACTGTCGATTTTCGGTGCGTGCTTTGGAGGTAAACCATTGTTATGTGCATCTTCAAGTCTTCAAGCTGGGTATTCTCAGGCCAATGACTAATTCATTAGACCTACCTTCATCCATTCATTGGTTGCCAATCTCTACTAATTCAATTCCGCCTTTTAAGATAACGATGGAATTGTCAGTGGACAAAAGTCGAATAGAAAAGGAGTTATTCGTCTCAACACTATCAAAGATATCATCGATAAGGTATGCTGTTATTTTATGGCTGGATATCTACTAATAATATTGAATTCCATGTGTGAACGACCTGGCACTGATAATGCAAGTTTTCCAAACAATTTGATTTGTGTAAACTAGACAGCAATCTAATCTGCACTCAGAATTTCCTTCACATAATTTAATACTGTAGACTAGATTGTTAAATTTACTAAACTGGAAACGTTGCAAATTGAAAATGAAAAAGAACCGGGTTATAGGACTACTACATCTTTTTCCATATTTATAATCTTGCTGGCGTCAACTTGCTCGCTGAACCATGCAAATATTTTGTCCGTCATAGCTTGTAAGGTTGTAAGCTATTCTCTGATTAAGAGCAATTGCTGGTGTTTATGAGCAGTGAGCACACGTAAATCAAGTAAATAATGTACACAGTAGGCGGCGGCGTACCCTAACATTTTCACTATGGTACATAGAGGTGATGTAGCAGATCCAACATTAAAATAGACATCCTTGAGCTATCACAATAAAGCAGAGGCAGGGGATAGTCACTTGTGATGAGATATCATTCAGTAGACTGCCTCTTACCCCCTGCAGTCTGTTGATTTCTACCTGGTTGGCAGGCTTGTTACCTTCACCCTGAGCTGCATGAATCTGTCATAGTGTAATATGACACATCCGAACAATATTTGAATAAAGTCGTTATTGTAGTTGTACCCGTGGTAGGTTAATGTTTTATGCTGGCAGTGTTGCTGTTGCAATGTTTCTCAGTTCTCTACAGATGCTAGCTATCACGAAACATAGGTTGGATGGTAGCCTGCTAATCGGTGTCATTTAATTACCGTAATTCTTTCTATTTGTGATTTAGGATAAACATGCAATTCTGGATATTACTCCGGCTGCTGTCGAGAAGCTGAACTACGCTCAGTTGTATCCGATCGTCGTGTTCTTAAAACCCGGCAGTAAAGCGGCGGTGAAGGAGCTGCGGGCCAAACTAGCGATTACTGAAGCTGAGAAGAGGAAGAAACATGGAAAATTATACGATCGTGCGGTCAAAATGCAAAAGGGTTACGGCCACGTGTTTACCGATACCATTCCGCTCGGAACGGTGTCCGATGATTGGTATAGAAAGTTGAATTCGACAATAAAAGATCAACAGAATATGCCCGTGTGGGTCTCGGAAGATAAGGTAAGTTCGAATTTGATGTAGGCCCATTGATATTTGTTTGTTTGATCTTAAAATAGCTTCCCGAGTATGGTATTGTGTGCATTTTTCATTGTCATTCGGCCATGTTCTATTTGTGGACGCCCACAGCGAATCTAACTCGTCATGATTTCGGAGTGAGTTACCGACAGATGCCCTTCCTATCACAAACCAGGCATGAGACCGATCGTGGTTGCATAACTTTCTTTTTGCATGCATTGTCGGACGCAATTGAACATTGCAATGGAAACACAACACAGGACGCTTCTAGCCATACTCTATCACCGTTCATTATTTCTATTATCTCCAGCTCGGTGGAACACACGAAGATGAAGGTCCTGGTGGAATGATGATTCCTGAGGATGATGACAGATTGTCGTACGTGTCAGCACCTGCAAGCGACTACAGTGTCACAACCGTCGGGTCAGAGATGCTGCATAATGCAACTGATCTGGATGATGAAGAACTCGAAGAGTTGCCGGCGTCAAGACCTCCTCCTGTCGGTGGTATCGCACTGATACCCCCACCAAAGGTACATATTATATTTATTTGAAAAATTTAAAAGAAATTTCTGTCGTACCAAATGAATCCAACACTACTCCCAGACCATTTTCCCTATATCGGGCTCCACTGTATTCTTAAATTTTCCCGAAATAACAAACAATGGTTTTCCATGTCCAATCTTCATTTCAAATCATGGCTGACTAGCGCACATTTTGCGTTGTGATGTAAGTTTTAACTCTAGTCTTGCCTGTCCTTGCCTATCCACAACAGTATAGTGCCGGTCAACTGCTTCATCAGTGTTTGCATATCCTGGGACAAAGCCCTGTCCACTTTATGCAATATCGTGCTGGTTAGATATTGTCTTATCAATATCACTCTACCATAATGCTGCTTCCTGATTGTAGCCTGATCTATTGGATGAAATATCACGAGCCTGTGATTAATATATTGTTCTGTCAAAAGCCTCTGTTGTCAATTGCTAAAATGTCAGATGATGTGCAAGACGGTCTGTCAGGGCATCGATTTACCAGCGGTTATGAAATAGTCATATCATATTTTCAGCGGCCTCCTAGTAGCTCTAGCTCCGATGCTGAAGATGCCGGTCAAAAATTCGGCGACGACGATTTGGATGATGCTTTGAATGATGAAGAAGATGAGGAACCACCTAGTGTGAAACCAGTGCTTCCGCCAGTAAAGCAAGATCGTACGTAGTACAGACAAAATGCAAATCTCTTTCAGCGTGATGACCTTCTCTTTTTCTATTTAGATGTCATGTCTGCAACATCTCCCCGAAGTAGGGACAGACCTTCTTATCATCATGAGGTTGGTGTGCGATGTTGGCGTGTGGTCTTCTTATGTTTTATGTCGATTTTATTTTTTGTAAAGAGAGATGATGTGTCTAGTAATAGCTCAGAAGAGCCACGGCATACCGCCCCGAAAGTTACCCCGTCCTATTCTCCCGTCAGAGCTGCGGAACCTCCACGTGCGGCACAACCAATGCCCGAAGGCAGGTTTGATCCAGACTCGTTCTTGAAGTAAGTGATATAAAGTAATTGGCTTGATATTGTTTTTCAACTATTTTATGTTCTGAAAATGATAGGAATCATATCAAGAGACTACATAAAGTTCGGACTGAACCGGGGTCACCTCCTGCAGCCGCAGAACCACCATCTCCTCAACCAGCTCCACAACCTTCAATTATGCCAAAGAGAGCTCCAGAAATGGATAGCGCTCCGAGTAGATTCCCGGCGGAACACCAACCAAACACGAGGTTAGTAGTAAGTTGACTACTCTAACAGTAGAATATGCACTCTATGGTATACACGCTTCATGGTACATACCACGAATCTGTCTTTGATCCAATCCGAAGAAGTCTTTGTTCCAACAAGTTGGATTTGACATGGGTCCTGACGCTCTTCGGTGCAGTTGGTAGTTTGAATCTCGCCAACCTAAGAAGTCAAAATAGTTGTTCTCTCCTTCGCTGCCTCGGTCTCAAAGGGTAAGGGATGGTGTGATATGTGCAAATATGACTTGGGTTCATCATCTCGTGGCTAAGTAGGATTCTTTGATTGCTAACACCGTATGGTCTCCAGATGTATATGGAGTCCAGAACAAAATTCGGCAATCCAAGCCCGGTTAATTGGGGAGCTGGCTCAATTTTCACATGAAAATGGACAACTTTCAACAAGTCCATAATTATTATATTCTCGATTGCTCAAGTTGTATGATACTTACTTGTGATTATTTTCTTCCAGACGAGATAAGGAGCCATTATATGCTCATGTAGACAAAAATAGGTGAGTTGTACTTATTTTGTAGGCAAAAGACAAATTGGGCATGTTTTCAGTCACTTTTGAATCAGTCAGTCTGGTATCAACTGTTTAAATATTCTGGCAGAGTAGCCACTAGATTAGTACGCTAAGGACTTCAAGTAGTGTTGAACATTGTTTACACTAAGCTGGTCAATTACATTCAAGGACAAGTATTTTTACTTGTAAGCGTAAGATATATTTTGAATTGTGTCAGGAGTTGGTTTTCAAAATTTGGTGCTCTGATATTTACCTACTTTTAACACACTGCTGTGTGACTTATTATGATTATGCCCAAATGCCCGTCTCAGGTCAGGATTTTGCGAAAGATCGTAGGTTGTATGGTAGTAATGTTAAAGGCCTGATATTTTTCTTCTAGGCCAACGTTCATTGTCGCATGTGATTGCTAATTTTTCCTTCATATTTTTAGACATCTTCCCAAGAATACATCAAATTATCCACCCGTGCAACCCAAACCGTATGAAGAAAGGTATTATTGATTTTGATTATATATTTTTAGTTGGTAAACCTTTTAAATGTATGATTAGTTACAGAAAACCAGAGAACAGGCCTACCTACAACAGATTTGCTGGGACGTCGACTTCAAACGCACCAAAGAGTAACCCACAAGTCCCTCGGAAGTATGTATGATTTGATACCTGCTTGTGCGCAACGATAATCTCTGGCAGTTAGTGCATCTTACGAAAATATCAACAGTTTCTGAATTCTGACTGTTTGGACTCTCCAACCTCCAATGCTTGTGTAGGCTCACAATGTGTATGGTGCTCTGGCATTTATAATGCTGCGAGAAAAACACTTCTGCCCAATATTTGCAGACTTCCATGGAAAATGCCTTCCAATATGATAATGCCAGCCTATGATTGAGGTTATCTTGATGGTAGCTGATAGAGGACGATCGATCACTTACAATTGATAATTGAAAATTGATAAGAATAAAGAAAATCAAAGATTTGATGAGATTTGAAATTTAATCATTGTGACTTTGTTTAAACGCTAGTATATTTTCTACTAAAGTCCCGCAATGGATGTTCCTCTATCTAATCCATTCCTTTATTTCAGCAATGCCTACAAAGGATACAATCCTCGGCCGTACAGTAAATTTGGTACCGGACCACCTGTGAATCGCAATCCAGAGAACGGACCGCCCAGTGAACCAATGTATGATAGTGGTGTAGAAACTCATGAAAAACCAAAATTGATTCGACCACCGATGGATGCGGCACCAGGAAGGTATGTTCAATTCTGAGATAATACACTTGACCACCACTGGTTTCGTGGCGCGAATAATACAGTTCTATTATCCATATTCTAAATCTTGCATTGTAGACTGCCACCTCCAGAAAATGATGATCCGGAAGTAGTCGCTACCGCACGTGGTGTGTTCGATAGCGACGGCGGTGTTCTGAGCTCTGTCGAAACCGGAGTCTCCATCATGATTCCGAAAGGTGCTATCCCGCACGGTGTCAGACAAGAAGTCTATTTTAAAGTCTGCAAAGACAACACTGTCCTACCTCCACTTAATAAAGATAAAGGTAAGTCATTAGTGTTGGCATTGCCGTTCTGCAGGATAAAATCGGTAAATTGATGTTCTTTGTTTTTCAGGAGAGACACTCTTATCGCCTCTAGTGATGTGTGGCCCACACGGACTTCATTTTAATCACCCAGTGGAACTTCGGCTGCCACATTGTGCGTCCTTGACACCTGATGGCTGGTCTTTTTCGCTCAAATCCTCTGATACTAGCTTCCCAGGTGTGGCAATTCACACCTGAGAAAAGCCCAGCCTATTTCCCTTTTGATTTTACGATATTTATTTTCGAAGGCCTTGTTGACTGGCCGAGATTCTCACTTGCATGACCCTCTGATTTCCTATGGCTCCATGACAAATACTAGGAAACTTCGTGCTTCAAAATAACATATATTCTAATTTTATCATGTTGTTTCTGATTTACTTGATTTAATTCTTCATGCGAGGAAGTGATTGTATGATCCCAGATCAAATCTAATGCGTGGATTAAAGATATGTTGTCCAGTTGTCAAGACCGCTAGTACTGCAATCTATGCGTAGTTGAAAAATACTCTGGTTTACTTGACTATCGCTGATATAGACAAAAACATGATTGGACTAATGCTGTTGTTAACATGCTACCGTAATGTATGGGTTTTTGTTAGGTCCACAATATGTGAGGTTTTGATTCTGATCTAAAATCGTTAATTGATAAATTCGCACTTAGGAATCCTGTTAGTACCTCATAGGAAAGTTGTCTGAAATTTTTTTTAGTTTGTCTGTCCCCCTCTTGTAAAAGCGCGAAGTTTCTTTAGTTTAACTCACGGTGCCTGTCCGATATCTGGAACTAATCGAAATAATGCAATGGCAAAACTGATCTGGGTGTGAGCTTGTTCTCGGGATTTTGATTTTTCTATTGACTTAATGCTAGCATATGCTCATGCCGATGACTGATATTCTACATAGTAGCTGTTCACGAGTGCTGACGTTGTAAATTGTTGAGCCCACTCATTTACAGTGGCTTATGAAATATCAGCCGTCTGTACTATGTCATACTGTATAATGTGTTATATAATGTTAGATAGAATGTGAAACTTGCATGTTAATCGGTGTTGTTCTTTTTTCAAGGTGAACCTTCCCAGTGGCAGAATATGAATTTACCATCGGATGGAGGATATCAAGTCAGCAGCAATAGTGTGTCAGTGTTGATCGACCATTTTTGAAGTGATGGGTAGGTATTTTTATAACACAGTCTTGATGAATTATACCAGCAAGTACATCTGCATGAACTAAGAGCTGTGTAAAATCGGTGAATTGCTCAGCAAATTAAGAGGTCAAATCACAGGTAGTCTCGAGACTTGCATCGTCCTGCTTGTCTCCTACTGTGTATTTTATGAAGAAGTCAAATAGATCTGACATGAATTCATCAGTTTGTCGTGCAAAATTCCTTTCAGTCTCAATTTCACTCTCACATGCTAAATCTGCACTTTGTCTTGGCTCAGATTCTTTCGGAACATTTACGTTAACCCTAGTCCAATGCTAGGCCTACTGCAGAATGCCAAATATAGTCTAACTCTACCGGCAACCAACTGCATTTACTAAAACAAGGGTCGTTGTTTTCCGGCCTAAGCGTTTTAGCGTTTAATTGAGCTTTTCACATTGCAGAAAACATATATCGGAGCAGGTTTGACTGCGATCGCCTTCATTGCATCTCCCGATGGCCATTTGTGATCAAATGAAATTTCCCTCACCGTATTGAACTTGTGAACATTGACGAAAGCCAAGTAAAAAAGTTTGCTTGCAGTTACAGGAGGATTATAACACTTGGTGCCACGTGAACTGACAATCCCCACTGCTTCTTTTTTAGTACGAAATATTATTCTGTATGTTTTATATCGTTTACACATACATACGCCACAATCACCAGTCAACTGTAATCAAAAGATTTTCTGCATATCGACTAAGTTTCTATCGAATGTTTTCATGTACCGAGGTACTATTAATTGATCATGTTGCCATGGTGATATTTTTTTACATGTAATGTATGTCTATCGACCAACTATGTGTATTACAAGTAGAATGTTCTTCCCGTATGGGTTAATGTCATGTTTTGATTTGCATGTGTAGCCTAAAAAACTCTTTATGGTACGTTGCAACGAGTTGTTGTTGATGCCGTAGTCTGCAATCTGCATAGGTTGAATTGTTTCGTTAAAAATGAATTGAATGTTTGGACATGCGCACAGTAATTGAAAATGCTTACTAGACCTGCGTGCTTTGAAATCAGAACCTGGCTAGCTCATGTAAGCAATATTTTTTGGATTTTTCAAGACTTTGGATTTTTTTCACGAATGTGACTACACACGAGTCGTGAAGCCATGAATTGTTCGATCTCAGCCTGACGTTGTGACCTGGATTTGTTGGCACTAGTACATATGGTTATTAGCTTGAATCTATCTATTGTGATGCTTTTTTGACAATGCTGTAGCACATTCAATGTAATAATACCCTCAGGTGTATGCGTCTGACAATGGTACGGCCTTATATGTTTGCTTAATCACATCTCGCAATTGTGGAGGCGCTCGCTAGATGTCGATTAAATGTCTAGCTTTCGCCGTTTCAGTTATCTTCTGTATTAGTGATTTTCGTAGCTAACTGTTTATTCACATTAAAGATCTTTGGAAGACGTTTATTTTTGGTCCAAATGGGATATTCGTCCGGTACGTTTTGTAGTATGATGCCATCGTTTATGTTGAAGCTATGTGGGTTTCTTGATTTGATAACGTGCTACAATTTTGACCCATGTATATACCTTGCACAATAAACTGAAATAATGATACTTGCTAATTGCTATAAGTGATGATGGATGAGAATTGGAGGTTGCAGCTTGGGAGACTTGCAGGCTATGAGTAAGATGTCGCTAACTTCTAGCTGTATCGCTGGTACAATATACAATATTGAGCATATAGGCCGAATAAAGAGGGAAGCTGGCTAAGCTATGGGATGAGCATTGAGGAATAGATAAGCATAATACATAGACAGTTACAGTAAAGTCATTCCCCCATCATTCATAACCTACTGGTATCCTTTTCAGAACTATTATGGCGTGCTCCTAGACACGCCCTCACTGTCCGCGGACTGAGAATAAGACTCCTTGAATACAAAGTGCTGGTACCGACTTTATAGATAAAATGCCAGGAAAGAAAAGCGATGTAAGCCAGAGGAGTTGCTCTTCGTTCGGCAGATAAAACTCGAATGCCTTCAAAACTAAAAACACCCAGATCGACAAACACGCCGCAGGGATGCGGGATTGGTACAAGGTGATCATTGGTTGCACCAAAGCAAGGTACAATCAGCATGTAACAATATACTAATTGTTACGTGTTCGCTACACTATTTGCGATTTGCTGTATCTGCCATCAGCCAGTATGATGAAGCCGATTAGGCTATATATCGTATCGGTTTGTGTATCTATAGCACTAGTCGACGTCTTGTCACTAAACATTACTTCGTAGTACCCATTCAGAGTGGTATGATTCATATCGTGTAGCAATCCACTATATCTATAGGCCCACATCTTCAACCCATCCCGTATACACATGACACGTGATTCACGTGAAAGCGCAGTGCCCTGTGGTGAAACGTCACTCTCGTTTTTTAATCACTCCGTTTGAGACTTTGCCCATATTCGATGCTTTGACCCACATTTCTTTGTTTCCACACTACAATATTTCCGATTAGATACTTCGTCATGCGTTGTAGTGCTACAATGATCTCGAACTTGGAGAGACGCGCAGGCTACTGCTGAGATGACGCTCACTTTTAGCTGTGTCATCGATAAAACATGCGGTATTCAGTTTTTTCAGTATAGGCCTACAGACAGGGGCTAAGCATTGAGGAAGAGGGAAGCATAATACGTAGAATCAGTAGGCCTAGTCCAGCCGAAATTGAACTTAAAGCTCACACGGTCGTACCCATTTTAAGTGGTGTAGACAGGGTGTACCGATATGATTCGTCCATTCGTCTAGCCATCTACCACCCACCCCATATATTCGTACACTTGAAAGCAGTGCGTACTGGGAAAATGGAAAGCGCTGTTCCCCGGACTGCAATATTTGCGATTAGAAATTTCGTCAGGTTGGCGCCTGATCAGAGACTAGCTTCTCGATATGGTCGATTTTTCTCATGAACCTAGTTGTCCCCTGATGCGAATGAATGGCGTGGGATATGCTGCCCCAATGCAGCTATGAATCTTGATTCCTTGTCATTAGCATTGTCACAGATCAGTTTCCTTGTATCGAATTTGAATAAAAAGAACTACAAATCCAGTGTTCAGGAGGTACAACAGGTAATGTTGTCATAAATGAACGTGTTTGCCTTTCATTTTTCCTAACACAGTTTTCTTTAGGTCGTAGAAAGACACGGACCGGAGGCTGATCGCCACTTGTTCCGGTGTCTTTTTTCTTCGATTGATTTTTCTGGTGATGGTAAGAGTAGCGGAAAGGATTATTATCAGGTTGGACTTCTAATTCCGTTAAATCGTGCTCACACATGAGACAGAGTGTCTAAGAAATTAATGCCAATATACAATAATACCTTTTTTGCCTGGTCGAAATGTCTGCTATGTGCCGTATAAGTTACATTTCAGATGATTTTACCGCTGGCGTTTGGGCATGACTTTTCATTTTGCCTGTTTCGTTCATTTTTTGTTTAGCTGAATATAGATGCATAGGGAGACATGGGAATGCGAGAAAATATGTGGCTGGAGCAGTCTGTCTACCCATTGTGGATCAAATAGAGCTTAATAGGCATGGGCTATGGAAAATGCGCAGACGGCAATTATGGCACATACAAGTTTTCGCCTAGGTCTTCTCTTTAGATATTGGTAATTCTGCAGTCTCCTTGGTTTTCCTTCTAGTGCCACTCCATTCAAACACAATTTTTTCTATTGTGGAAAACAGAAACATATGCAAGCACATATCATCCCATTGTCTACTTGAAAGCTTTCAACTGCCTACCCCTCAAATGAATCTTATTGATCCTGCTAATTATTACCCTCTTGGTTATCTATTCTTAAGAAACTATTATTGAATTTCAGACGCAGTTGTTAATTCTTGAGTGCAGTACTTTAGCGACAAAGCCAAGTTTTATCTCCACTCTTTGTCACGCCATTGACAGTCCTTTGTCACACCAGAAGTCGTTACAGCCATCAGTGAATCTTCTGCAAAATATCAGTCGTATTCTTCGTTTTAATAAAGTTCAAGAGGTTATTTTTGGAATCGCTCTTCAGCATTCTAGCATACAAGAGATAAGAAAACACGGTTGGTTCACTGATTTCCCCTATCCATTTTTAAAACGATGTAGGAACACTATCTTTTTGTATATATAACAGCAAGCGACGTAGTCAAGACTCTCTTTCCTGAAGTCATCCAACTCCATCTTGAAAGTATAAAAGTTAGTGGTAGAGGTGTAAATACCCAGGTGAGAGTCTCCTATTCCACACATTTTGTAATTATAATGTAGGCTTATTAAGTTTGAATTGACTTGCTATTTGTTCAGACCATCTGCTTATTAATGATATTTTTGGTAATGGTTTTGGTAATAATGAGTTGTAAGGTACAAAACTCTACCCTCTCCAGAAATTCAGGTTCAAGTTATTGCACTGAGATACAGCTATCAAGAGATTAGGATTGAAAAGTCGTTCTCGACTCATTGCTAGTTTACATATATTTTCTTATCTGTATCTAGACATGTATTTGAGTATCTTGACAGTAGCAGGGTGTTGATGATATAGATATAGAGAGAGTGTTACCAGTAGCTAGGGATGGGAAAATCGAATAACTCAAATCCCGGTATTGGGACCCATATTTTCCTTCCTTTCTTGTTGACGAGGATGCTAATTTTATGTCAAGACAAAAATGTTTGGAAATTTAGATCGTAAGTTTTCAGGTCTTCGCTTCTTCGTCAGATGAAAATAGGTATTAATGAAAGCGTGTTGTCTGCAGTAATCTCAGTTATCTTGGCTGTTTATTATCTGTTGTGTTGTTTGTTTCTTAAAATTAAAATCATCCTTGAAATTTGCAGGACATTGGCTTACAAGACACTGCCATAGAAGTACTACACACTTTACTAAGCTATCTAGTAAAAAATCAGGAAGAGAATTCGATATCTGCAGAAACGAAAGAAGCCTTCCTTGTTACTCTACGTTCAAGTAAGTTGCACTTACGAAAATTATACTCAGATGTAATAGGCATACTGACAGGTCGTGGCGTCACTAGACTACGTTAGTTGACCGGATTTGTGGTCTACTGGGTAGCTCATCAGCCACGAAATATGTAGGTTCTGAGCTCAAATCCCAAGACCACACCACACCATACCGAAGATGTTGAAAATGGTATCTGTAGTTTTCTTACTAGACGGCCAGCAAATTGAGAATACAGTGGAGGTTTGGTGCTTCACTTCGATAACGTACTGTTTGCTTGTTCGGTGCTTCCTTGTCCAGTGTATATGCACCAGTAGCGTGTGTGTATATCGCGAGTCAAAGGATGGAGAAATAAACTATGTATATATCTTTGTATTTAAGATTTTCCAGTTGAACGTTGTCCGGTTGTTTTATTACCGTTGCTGTATCGTGAAAAAGAAGATCTACATATGGATAGACTATTGCAAGATGCAAATGGCAACGCCATCCATAAAGGACGGGTCGGCATGGCGGATGTTTTACGAGAAATAGGATATTCAGCTTGTGGAAGGTAATCAACGCTGAAAGCATAACGGTGCGATCGATTATTCTGAAATTATCTCTTTGTCTTTGAAAGTGCCGATGATTGCCGTAAAGTCTTGATGCAATATGGAGTCGTAGTCAGTGCGGCTCAAGTTGCTCAAGCGCTCGGAATGATGTCAAGCACTATATCTGAGCCATTGGACAATATACCTTCACTCCAAGTAAGTTCAACTTATTCTTTTTGTCTCATCATTGCTAGCAATATGTCTTAGCTGTTAGACAGTATATTATATAGAGTATACTACTCCCAGTAAGTAAGTCTTACTTACGCATTGATTGCCTCATCATTGATAGCAGCTTAGTTAGCACTATTTCTCTGAGCAGTTACACAATACCATTACTTTCAGTAAGTCTTGTGCTTTTCCCTCGTAATTGCTAGCACTATATCTGAACTGTTAAGACAATATAGCATCACTCACATGTCTATTTACTGTATGCTTTGCCTCGTCGTTGCTTGTGTCCAAGCCACGTTTTCGTTGGTCGTTGGAGAACAAATAAATACTGTAAAGAGTAGGTAGCTTTACAAGGCTGTGTTTTGCTTAAATTGTATTCCCAACTTGTTCAGGATCGTCAGTGTGAGGATGGGGTTAATAAGCCAACGTCGAAGAGTGAAGCGTCTACAGTAACAATTTGCAGCACTGGCTTTTATAAGGTGTATCTCGCATGTGCAATCAGAAATTGGCGTCAGGTGTAAATAGTGTCATTCAAAGTAGGGGTTGATTAGAAGGAGTACGTAGTTGCAGGATTTGACTTGATTATTTTTGTTAATGAGCGGAGGGTAGTGCCACGTTGTAGTTCTCGCTAAGCCTGTCTAACACTACATAGCTTAGAAGCCTACTAACTTGAAGATTTTTGCCTAACTTTTCGTCTTTCTTTTGCAGTCGTTATCTGTCACTGGTGGTTGGTTGGAAGCCAAAGACAAAAGTGACCAATACAACTCGTGGAACGTGGAGAATTTTGTATTGGCTTTGAAAGATATGGTGTGTATTTGTCTTTTTCTTCACTTCATGATTCCAACTTGCTATGCATTGTGGTCTAGACCCTGACCACCAAATGCAAACCCGTGATCTCGTTCTAGTTCTGATGATTTCCAATTCACGAATCTCTCAAGCGTGTTTCAGTGTTATATAATTATAGTCTTAATAAAATCTGTTGCATGTAAGGCTACAGAGATGTGCTCCGGGCACCTGAAGCCGACTTTGGTCAGCTGATGGGATTTGAATGCGTGCACGTGCATTATATACTTTTCTATGATTCTGATGAAGAAGCACAATAAAACATGGCTGGGCGTTAAATCTGTGGTGAATCTTCACAATATCTATTGATCGTCCGCCATCGACTCCACCATGTTCTTCAATACAATTTAACAAATAGAACTAATTCATTGCAGAATCCAAATATCAGTTTTCAAGCTGTGGTGCGAGAACTGGACTATCCACATTTCGTAGTCAGCAACGCGGCGGCTTTCCAACTTCTTATTCGGGCTATCAAGTGTGGCGTACCGCCCGAAGAAAGGTTTCCTGTCGATATATTTTACAAACAATGGAAAAATACCAATGGGCAGGTAAGTACAAGGATTTAACATGTGTATCAAATGTACAGTTTGCTTATTATTGCTTGTTTTGTTTCATTTCTCAGTTATCGTTAATACAACAAGCGTTACTGAACCCATCCGTTTTTTGCTTTGCTGATTACAAATGCCATCTCTGTGCTACTGACATTCTCAAGCAACCCTTGGATGAAGACAATAAAGAGATAGCAAATTGGTATGTTGTGGGTTCATTACTGCATTAGTAAAGCGCTGTGTTTTGATTTGTGATTTTGTACTGGAAGTCGGTAGCATTAATTTCAAACATGGTAGTGATGGGGTCAAACAAAATGTAGGCTATTGTCTGTTGTACAGTGTGCAGAGTTGATGCCAAACATGGTAGACATTATTCCAGACAGACCTAGACAGTACCTTAATCAATGCAATGCCTACCGAAACTAGGAAGTGCAGGTACTTTTGTAGCTATGATCAGACAGCTTATATAGTTTTTCATTCCTAATTTTTTGTCCTCTAAAACACATTTTGAAGGCAGGATTTCTTCCTGACTTCTTTCTTGTGTGTATGATTGAGAGAGAAAGAGAGAAGTTTATTTTGTCAACCACGAAAGTATTAAGTACAAGGAACATGAAATCATGGTAATCGTTTCTGGTATTGACAGGGTGGCCCGATATGACTTTCCAGTCTTTGAGTCGGAGCCACCCTGGAATAAGGAGTATATGATGTGTTTATACACAGGTTGGTAGGTATACACGGAAAGATTGAATTCAGAAGGTTACTGGCTTACTGCATAGGCCTACGACAAAATAAAGAGGCAAAAATCATTGACATTAGAAGCAAATGAAAGAAAGAAGTACAAAATAATAATAAATAAATAATAATAAACAATATAGTAGTAATAATAAATAACAATAAAAAATTATTATAAATAAAATCACAAATGAAGATACATGTTTAATTGAATCATTTAGGCCTAGAACAGAGGAGTTGAGCACACATACATTAGGCTATTGCACACATATAGGCTACATTTTTGCTTTCTTGAATGAATCCTTATACTGATCGATGACGTAAGAATGGTATGACCGTTACCGTTTGAAGTTATCGAAAGATATGTTCTTGAAGGGGGTGGGTAGACTATTCCAGAATTTGGTTCCAGCATATGATAATAAGTGTTGGGAAAGACTGGATCTGCAATATTTCACTACCAAAGAGTTGGTTGGCTCTTGCCTTCTGCTTTGTTGCATAGCAGTTCTCTTGTTGTCGTGCTCTGGTCGTTACTGATCTACTACTGCCTTGTTTCAGGAAATCATTGAACCTGGTGGAATGTCTGCTGCAACTGTCACAAAACGGACATTACGAACCAGTCAAAATGTTATTTATGTGGCCGGCAAAACATTGCCCAGATCTTTTGATGCTATCACTGCTACAGGTTGGGATATATATTATTTAAAACACTGCAGACGGATCGCTTCCATCGGTCAAACTGTTCTTGTACAGATCACTTCGCCGTTCCACAAATTGAGACAGGAACTTATATCAAATTTATTACCGACTTTTTTCAATCTGCATCCCAATTCGGGTATTATTCTTCACTGTGCTTGGCACGGGCAGGTGTGTTACCAGTGGATTATTATCATCTCTTGAGTTGTGTTATAACGGAGTTGGCTTATTTTTCAAAAGGGACAATGTCCTGCTATTCGGCAACTCGTCATGCGCAGCATGGCTGATTGGTATGTGAGAGACCAGCATGAACAGCAGAGATTGTCGCGGATTTTGGACGTGGCTCAAGATTTGAAGGTATGAAGTCTCTTCTTGAGTCCTAATGTGACATTGCTTTGTATCGACTGTCTTGTGTTTTCGATCTAAATGCTGTGTTCATTCAATTTTTCACCCTTCATTACATTACACTTCCCTATCCCAATGTGTGATGACAAAGTGATCCAATTAGTTATTCACCAGAGCTTTACGCCAGATGCCGTTCTTGCACCAACCCGCCTCATATATCCAGGCTTGAGACCACTAAAGCACTAAACATTGCTACCCTAACGCTGGGCGTTTGTTGTACTGACCTGTCTTTTAAAATTAGTCCTACCATCAAATTCAAAAATATCGTAGTGGACATATGAATTTCAAGATTCGTTCTCAGGATCACAGCGTGCTATTCAATTATGAATGATTCATATTACATATTTGTGAGCTGTATCGTGTATCAAACTGACTGTCAACTTTCTGTGGCATGATTCTTGATTTGACGTTGTCATTATGCTACTTCACTCTCTTGTGCAGGCTCTTTCCCATCTGTTGAACTCAACACCATTCAATTTTGTCATCGACCTGGCCGTTCTGGCATCCCGCAGAGAGTATTTGAAATTGGACAAATGGTTGACGGACAAAATACGAGAACATGGCGAGACATTTGTTGTGGCTTGCGTCAGTTTTTTAAAGAAGAGGTCGCCGTCTGTATTAAGTGAGTATGGGTGTTAGTGATGGGTTCATCTTGTTGAAACGTCTTCTGTAATTTTTATATTTTTTATAGCAGGCAGTGATGATGGGCAACCCAAGAACTTGCAACTACCACCGGAGACTGTTGCCACAATACTTGTATGCTTGCAGTCATGTGCTGGGTGAGAGTCTGACGCAAATTTTTTTTCAGTGAAGATATTTTCATGCAAATTTTATGGTGGATAGTTATCTTGAGGAACATGGTATTAAACTTTCTTCCGTGTCCAACGCAAGGTTTCCTGACAAATACTAACCGGTGGTGTCCAACTGTCTGTCTACAGCTGACCAGTTCAGCTGTATTGAGCATCTGCCAAGAAAGTATCTACCAGCTGCCATAATGGTCAAGGCGCCAGGTACTAGGTCCTGAAGACTGGACTGAAATCCCGATCGCGTCACACCAAAGACGTTGAAATTAGTATCTGAAGCTGTCCTGTTTAGGTGCCTACATTATGGGGCTAGTTTGGAAGGGTGGTGCTGGCTTAGGAGAGCTACAGGCCGACAACTCCTATGAGTGTAGCTGTTTTTGCCATGTTGTTCAAGTTTGACTTTGACATTTTAGCAATGTGTCGCAGCCTCTAACCGATACCATTCTCGGCATGGTTCAAAACTGCAGTTCCCTTCCGAAACCGAGGCAAGCGCCACCAGGAATTCTACCAACTACGCGAAACACATCTGCCGCTCCTACTTCGTCAGGGATTCTCCCAGAATCCATCGGATCAAAAGCAGTGTCGGTATGTAGTGAAATAATATGAAACCTTAACTTGAAAATGGCAAATGGATATGCTGATTCTTGCTGGGAATCTGAATCCTGTAATGCAAGGGTTCCAAACCCTTACCCTTGTGTCACTTATTGATTCGTTATGTAGTCGCATCCTGGTGTACCACCAGCCTTTGAGAAGTAGACTTTGTGGAACAATCAGACATTCAGTTGCTGCATAAACGATCTTGCGAATAGCCCCGTAAAATGGACGTACCATCTTATGTAACTTCCATGTAGGCTACTGTACTGTGTCTCATTAAAAGTTGAGAAGTGGAAGTTTTTGCGTGGAATAAATATTAGATCGAAGTTGTGCATATCTTTGGTTGCGAAACCCGGCTGTAGTGGGAAAATTGCCATTTGTGACCGAAAAATACAGGTGTTGTTTATTTACTGTACTGTGTTCGCTTGTCTTTGTAGAGCGACCATGGATTTTCAAGCGTTACTACACAGCCTCCTACTTCTCAACAAAATCCACAAAAAGATTCTAATCCTCTACCAAACTTTGCTCAGTTACATAATCCCGGCACACCCTCCAGCTTTGCATCTAATGTCGATTCTGTGTTATCACTCTCTAACATGACTTCCGGAGGTCCGATTGGCCCCATGTCTGGCAGTGTAGGATCTATCGGCATTCCTGGTCAGGCACACGGTGATAAAATGCAAGGGATCACTGGAAATTCGGGTCTAGCTGTCGGAGGATTAATGGGAATCGGTGGTGGTGGCACTGTAGGCCAACTAGGAAGTCAAGGACCGTCAGGATTTTCTTCGTCGTTCGTAGCTACTAGCAACAACACTGGAGTATCGGCTTTAGGCAACGCTGGAGTTGGACCGTACGGTTCCCAACTGGGATTTGGGAACCAATCCATGCAAGGTTAGTCAAATTGCGCTTTTTGAATATGACAAGAATTTTCAAACAGATAAGATGCATGTTTGATCGAAAAATTGTTGAGTTTAAGCGCCATAGATATTGACTCTGTCAATGTCAGGATGTCAATGCAGCAATGTCCACACCCAGCCGCCCAGTATTGGACAGCTCAGTGGAGAATTTCTGCATAATAAACAGCCTTGAGCCTGCATTGTGACATTTGATACCTGTGTTGCTCAATGAGATGAGTGTCTTTTATTTTAGGGTTCGGATCATCCAATCAACTGCTAAGTGACATTGGCACATTGAATTTTGGCGACAGCCCGACGGATCAGTTCCAGTCGAAAATGGAACAAGCATTTGCCTCACAGAAGTCGGATTTGCTCAATAAGAAAGTGCTCGATTTATTTGGACAACCCAAACTGGGAAATCTAAACCAGAGTCCAGGTACTGTACGGCCATATTGGACAGATTTGTGGAATTGATTTCTTCACCAGTATTCTCAACAGGGTTCAGATCATTTCCGCAAGGTATTGGGTCTGGTTTAGGTGGAATTGGAGTTGGTGGAGACATTTTTGGACAAAAGAAAACTACCGGTGCACCTCTCGGACAGGCGGCACAGCAAGCCTTTCAGCAAGCTGGAGGACTAGGAGCTACTAAATTCGGTGGTGCCGGTGGTACTGGTGGGGGTTTTGGAAGTGCCGTTGGTGGCACAGTTGCAGGTGAGAATTTTTTATTAGTTTCATCTATTTGGGTGTCAGTGAGACACATCCATCTTCACCTGATGAAGGAGCAGAGCTCCGAAAGCTTGTGCATTATATTCCAATAAACTGGACTGGACGTTAAATCTGTGGTGACTTATCATATTTATTACTATCGAAACTTCTGAAATAGTTAAAACTTGCTGACTTTGTGGTGTTGTGGTAAGGTCGCCGGCCACGAAATCTGTAGATGTCGTTGAGGTGTTTGATTCAAGTGTTGAATGCATAATACCGAAAATGTGAAAATGGTATCCATAGCGTCCAGCTTGGTCACCAGGGACGCCAGTGCATTGGGGAATGCTAGATCTTGATAACCTAGCGTATCCTTTAACACCTCTACATATGCTCAATTGTCCATAACATCTGTAACTGTTGATGTCTCCTGGGCTCATTCAGTATCCTGACAGTTACCAATAGTCTTTTTCTTTTGTAACACATTGCGCTGATTTGTTAGGAAGCGACCTTTCCCAAGCCTGGCCCGATGTGACTCAACAATTCAGCAAGGACATTGAAGACGAAGCAAACAGCTATTTCCAAAGGATTTACAACCAACCACCAGATTCCAACTTGAGTGTTGATGAGGTATATAAAAAGCATTTGCCAAGAGGCGCGACATTGTGGTGTTTATGATGCGTTTGTTCAGATTTTGGACTTATTGAACAATTTCAAAGATTCCCATGTGAAAAAGGAGAAAGAGGTGTTCAATTGTATGCTTAGGAACCTGTTCGAAGAGTATCGGTTTTTCCCTCAGGTATGTACCAACACTTTTTGGCGTCCAACTACGGGATTCTGCTCGTAGTCAGGGAAACAAGAGGACAGCTTTTACTAGATATTGGCGTAAGTATATAACGTAAATTTTTTTTGCAGATTTTTTTGTAGACTAGTACCTTATGGAGAACGTTTGATAACGTTCTTGTCCCTTGTTCTTTCTTGTTGCTCTAAGCACTAAACGCACATGATACATGCATACATACACACGTGCACGCGCACACTCTCGTAGCAGACACACACAACATTTGTGCACGATCGAAAATAGAACACAGGATTTCCTAACTGTCGGAAGCTATTGTACATAAACAATGCAGGGTTAGGATCACGGAGGCTTCAACTTGTACCGGCATACAGTTTTGTTGCGGTTGTGAGCATGTACTAGCATTCAGTGCTGTCTCGACCAAATTTGCAAGCCTTTGCGACCTGAGTCGTGTGGCATTTCACACTTTGAGCGTGAGTGTGATATAACAGCCATACGGTAGATCTTGTGGTGATGTTAAGAATGCAGCAACACTTTGTTCTTGAACTCTGATGCTACAGTCTTTGGCCAACCCAGCATTGCTGCTTCGCATGATTTTGAGTATTCTTTCAGTATCCGGACAAGGAGCTTTATATAACGGCTTGTTTATTTGGTGGCATAATTGAGAAGAATTTGGTTCCTACCTTTGTCGGTATGTACCGTAGACGATGAACACCTTCCCATCGAAAACTCCGACGTTCTCGTAAATCCGATTCTTGCTCTTGCAGTTCTCGGCATAGCCTTACGATACGTTTTGGAAGCGTTACGGAAACCGCAACCCAATAAAATGTATTATTTTGGTATAGCTGCACTCGATCGTTTCAAAAATAAGCTGAAGGATTATCCACAGTATTGCTTGTATATCGCAGGCATTCCTCATTTCAAGGACTTTCCGCAGCATCTCATTGAGGTAGGCACTAAAACGTTGACACATCATGGAAGCAGTGTTGCGGTGAATAATGTTTAACATGCATTACAGAGTCGTTACCGCAAACTAAACTAGTTACTAACAATGTGTTGAATGTCGACTAAAAATGACTAACCATTGGGTAAAGGATAGGAGGCGTGATTTGTTTTTGTCCTTTGTTCTTTTATGTCGCGTTAACACACACACACACACACACACACTATTGGTTCGTATGCGTATCGTGCTCACTGGACGAGGTAGCACCGATCGAGCCGGTAGCTTGCAAAGTCTGACACCACCCATTCGCAATGTGCTGGGCCTCCAATGAAGAAGCTATTCAGGATTTGAACCTGGGCTTCGTGGCCGATGGCATACCATTACAAGACAAAGTTGGCATATTCATACTCTTCGCCAGGAACTTGAATCGGCTGGGGCAGGGGCCATTAAGTGACTCTCTAGCCACTGCCCTATTTGCTCCATGATGTTTTTCAACAACATTTTGAACATGGAAGAAGACCCGGCAGGAAAATTGACTCATTGTGTAGTTGAAGCCATTGTACTGATTTTGGTCATATCCGGTTGCAGGCATAATGTTTGCAGCTCCTGTTTGGTCTTCATACATGTTCCGTTGCCTGCTCCCGAACAAGGCATGTGTAACTAGCTACGTGCTTTACCATTCCATCAGCACAAGAGATAGAAATTGTTATAACTAATTTAGCCGTCGTCAGAAGACTTCCTTCCTTGTTCTTTTTAGTTTGTCGAGAATGGAAAACTTTCAAAAGACCCACCTGCCCAGGTCTTGAACGCGCCACAGGTGATGAACCCACTTCAACTATCAGCCATGTCACCTGCTGCAGGGTCAATAACTCCGACGCCGTTGCAAGGACGGTCCACAGCAATCTTGGGACCAGATGTAGTAAGTGGTATAAGTTGCACAATTTTCCTGATTTATGTTAAGCTTTCCGCCTGTCGCAACAGTCTAGTATCGCCAAAGCAACCAATATCGATACGCTACTCGGAGCTCAAGAATCAAAAAAGGATATTCTACAACCTCCTGAAGAAGTCCGAAACGGGGTAGCATTCATCTTCAACAACTTGTCACTTTCAAATGTTTCACTCAAGGTGAGCAAAACCACGGTGAAGAATGAACTAGGTGCCACTTAGCGATTCGCTGAAGTTGCAACGCGCTTCTCGCTTGTTGTCTTTCATGTTTTGTTATTAAGGATGTCTGTTCGCATAAATATGCAATTGATGTAACATGAGGTCAAGAAACATTGATCATTAGAATTTAGATGAAATTCTACCAAATTGAGGTTTTGTAATGGACCTCTCGTTTATTGAGAACACACAAAAACAGAATGACTGGTTGCGCAATGACCAACGCTTCTATACTAACAGACAACAGAAAAAGGCATTGTTGCACCCTTTAGTGAACAAACTCGTTTGCCTTAACAGAGTGCAGAAATGAAAGACTTCCTCAAAGATGAGTACATCCCATGGTGGACGAATTACTTTGTATTACAACGTATCAGCCGCGAACACAATTTTCATCAGCTCTACTTCAATTTTCTGTTCGCATTGAAAATGCCAAAACTGAGCGAGTTAGTGAAGCAGCAAATACTAGGAGACATTAAGGTAATTTGATTTCAAGCACTTCAGGTCGCTCCTTTGCAAATGGGGCCTTGCGTCCAGTGCGACATGCAACTGTGATGCAAAGGAGCAAAACGCAGACCATGTCATCCATTCCTGTACAACGTACACCTACAGGCATCCCAATGGAGTGAATGGTCTTTAAAACCTGGGTGAGGCCACCACACAGTGGCTGCTGTGTGACGTCTAGCCCGAAGAAATAACAACAATGCTAAAGGAGATTAAGATCGTTACATATATTTTATGTGTAGGTCAGTTTCAAAATGTGCCCAGTAACGAGTCATCGATTTGATCTTCCCGTACTTGTTTTCATTTTCAGACAGTATTGGAATCTGAGGACATCGCCACAAGCTTTTCGAACCGTGTGTTATTGAAAAATTTAGGAAATTTCCTCGGGTTGATCACTCTGGCAATCAATAAACCGATTTTGACTGAGGTAGGCTGATTCATTTTCACTAAAATGTGCGTGGTCTACACTCTACTTAGCTGTCGTAACCACAGTAAGATATAAGGGTTGGCTATGAAGGTCAAGTTTGATTTGTGTAGTATTGGTGTGACTTTTGGCTCGTGAATGGGTGTTCTGCAAAGTAATGTCAAGTCTTTCACCCAGCGCGGCATGCAAGTGTGATGCAGAGCATCAAGCTGCAGGCCCATTTCATCCATTCCTGCACAATGTACAACGTACACTCCGTACATCCACCCGATTTAGTGACTGTTCTGAAAAACCTGGCCGAGGCTGGTTGCCGTGTCTAGTTCGAAGAATTCAAAAATAAAAATGAATGCCAAACAAAAGAGCAAGATTGTGCAAATATTTAGATTTTTAAACCTTCACGTGGTTTTTTGCAGGAGATTGATCTCAAGTCTATGCTCTACGAAGCAAATATGAAAGGTGCTTCAGAACTGTTATATGTTGTGCCGTTCGTCGCCAAAATCTTGGTGTCGGTCAACAAAAGCAGAGTGTTCAAGTTGCCGAATCCGTGGACGGAATCGATGCTGGCAGTACTCATTGAGCTTCATAGCGTCCCCGATTTGAAGGTAATGTGATGTAACAATGCGCACCCGCTGAAAAATGTTAATTTTTCTGTTTTCAGCTCAATTTGAAATTTGAAGTCGAGGTCCTTTGCAAAAATCTTGATATTAACATCAACACAATCAAACCGTCGCATTACTTGAGGGACCGCTCGCATCAGTTCAAGATCGACTCTCAACTTACTCCGATGCCTACGCAATCTCAAAGTAAGCCCAGTACGCCGTCCACTGGTGTGGTGGAACAGGAGCAGGCTCAAAGAGTACTTCCTCAAAATGGAATGAATCTTGTATCATCTTCGAATATACCCTCGCCAGCAGCCTTAACCCCGGTGAAGAACTTTAACCAAGTGAGCTTCTGAATTTCGTTTCTATAAATATTATATTCCTGTCCCATTCCTATCATGTGCTGGAGACTTCTTGTAGGGACTCTAAGCATCCCTCTCCCGACTGAAAGCAAGGTGTCGATCAATATGTCTCCATTTTTTTTAGCAGATGATGCCGTCTCCGATGGCTCAAGCTCCCCCGGGCATGCCACGATTCTCATTGCATGACATTAACATCTTCTCCATCAACACACTGCAATCCCATCTCATAATCAACCAGGAGATCTTAAAGAACGTAAGTAGTAGTGCTCGGTCAATCGTTTCCAGACGGATTGCGATTAATAGCCGTCTTTGCTGTGATCTAGATGCCTGTTTCAACACATCCTCTCATCAAAACCTGTGTGAAAACTAGCGTAGAGAGAGCTGTGCAAGAGCTATTGCAAGCAGTCGTGGACCGTGCCATCACGATAGCGATGAATACGTGCGAACAAATTGTGAGAAAGGATTTCGCTCTCGATCCCGAAGAGAGCAGAGTACGAGCTGCCGCTCACCACATGGTGAGTACTATGCCGGGATTTTCATGACCCGCCAACAGCTGCTTGTAGACCTTCTGATTGAAATTAACACAAGCGACTGATGTCTGTCACTATATTTTTATCATATTTTATGGCAATATCAAATTGGTAGCGACGCTCCTACCATTTCTTATCATGTCTGGTCGACTGTGCTTCCTAAATACTGTAATAATAATTATTAAATTATACTGACATTATTAATAATTATATATTTACTCGATTTTGTTGGTTATTCTGTGAGTTTAATTCAAGCCAGATATGAGCTAGGCTGCTTTACCCTTCCACCCACACCCGTGTCGTGGCACCAAAGCATGGATTCCGGTGATTTACAGTCTTGCTGCATAGAGTGGGTTAGTAACGTTTGCATCACATTGGTACCACAATGGTAAATAAAGGAGTGCCTTGGCTGGCTAGCGTCCTCAAAACCGCCATTCTCATTTACCCCAACATGCGGTTGTGTTCTAATCGGATAAATATCTATTTGTCTGCAGGTGCGTAACTTGACGGCAGGTTTGGCTTTGATTAAGTGCAGGGAGCCACTGATACAAACCATCAGCAATCATCTGAAGAATTCTCTAGCGCAGGCTATGTCCAGGGTAAGGATATAATGCATTGCGGTCGCCAGTAAATACTGTATATGGACATATTTGTTTCTTTCGCAACAGAACGGGTTGTCGCCGCCGAAAGAAGTTGTCGAGCAAGCGGTGATGATGATTGCTCAAGATAATATGGAGGTCGCGTGCTGCTTTATACAGAAAACGGCTATTGAGAAAGCTCTCTTGGAAATCGACAAGCGGATGTCTGTAGTAAGTTGAAGCTAACACATTTTCTGCAAGTGGAAGCACCCTTTCGGACAAAGTGGCAGATTCACTACCAAGCTGTGGCAGCGTAGTCCATGACAAAGAATTTAGAGACAGCAATAGACCAAAGCTTGTGATTGTTATAATTCTCGATAATTCCATTGCTGGATGTTGAATCTGTGGTAAATCTTCTTCATGATAACAATGTCAATGAACAATTTGCTGTAGCTCTAGTGATATGCTATCTGTCCTCTCATGAGCTGCCATGATTTATTTCACATTTATAATTAATCAAATTGAGTTGCTGTGAGTCTGTGACTTTGGCAAGCTAACCAGCAACCACATGTCTGATTTGAGTTGCTTTCTGTAGGAAATTGAACACCGAAAGCATGCACGACAAGAGGGTCGTCGGTACTGTGACGCGGCCACGTTGACTTATCAGGCTGAGAGAATGCCTGAACAAATTAGATTGAAAGTGGGTGGAGTTACTCCTCAGCAAACAGCCGTTTATGAAGAATTTGCGAGATGCATTCCAGGATTCTTGCCAAGTAACGATGCATCTCAGCCGAGCGGATTTTTAGCGAAACCAATGCAGGTAAGTTGTAATTGTAAAGAATTTTAAAGAAGAATAATATAGTGTAGCCCGGTGACAGATGATCAAGAGATATCGTACAGAAGATTGACCATAGATTTAACGAACAGCCTTAGTTAAATGAGAATTATGTCATTCACAAGCTTTCGTACCGCGGCTCCTTCATCAGATGAAGATGGAATTGTCAAGAAACCAAGGCTGGGCGTTTAATATGTGGTGAATCATCGTTACGATATCTCTTGATCGTCCAACATCGTTTTTTTTTATATGGACCTCACTACAAATTTTATGTCAATACTTGTAATGAGTCATGACATCCGCTCCTTCATCAGGTGATAACGATAATAATAATTCTCAATAAACCGAGGCTGAACATTTAATCTCTGGTGAATCTGCTTTCCGATGAAGAATTTTATAAAATACTACTTTCCTTTGTCTCGTGCTTTAGACGTGGCCAATAGATGAAGTTTCGCAAGTGTTTGACCGTTGCGCAAGAGAAGTAGAACAACATATTCAGGTAACTTTGTGTTGACTAACGTTGGTGATGATTTGATTTTTGAATATCTGTTTTCTTTGTTTGAAGGCTATCAACTTGCCACCTGGAAATCCAATCATGACACAACTGCAGAGCTTGTCGGAAGGTATTGCGAGTGCACGAAACACTCGGGAAGCGATCGCAGCTTTATCGTTGCTGCAGAAAGCGGTCGAAGGTTTATTGGAACGGTTGCAGTTGTCGTCTAATGAAGAGGTAAATGCACTGAAATCTGTGTAATCTCACACAATTGACAAGTCATCGAGTCCTGCTTTCATAAGGTGTTTGACAAATATTTTTTTTTTGAGTAGAACCATGACTGATGACGTTGTCTGATCCCTTGCGTATATATTACATTACACAGTACATTGTGTGTGTGATTCATGTAATAGGGATATGTCCGGAAATTTCTGCCCGACGAGCCAGGTCTCATTGTCTAGTCTGTATCTTCATGTCATCGACGATTAGTGTGTGTTACGCACTTCGCTAAGCCGCCCATTTTTTTCTACCCTGCTTCTGTAATTGTTTGTACCGTCCCATTGGTAAAGCCGGGTTTAAATTTTAAAAAAATGTTGGTAAAAGAAACGCCTAGTATTTCACACTGTATGTATTACTATGGCCATAACGCACATTGCTGTATTGTAAGTCTTCCTATACGTAGATATATTCAGAGAAAATATACAGGTTGGACAAAGTGTCCTATATATTTTTTACAGGGACAAAATGTCCTTACGAGATATCGGGAGTGTCATATCTTAGTGTTGAAGTCTATACAAGACCCGAAAGCATACGGGCCGCAATGGACCAACAAACATGTGACGCGGTGCTTGGTCGAACATCGGGACGAGTATAAATACAACGCTGAAGCAGTCGATATTCTCATCAAAACTCATTTGGTCAACCTTCAGCAGTACGATATGCACCTGTCGCAGGTAATATATTACTATTGTTGTTGCTAAACTCGTGTATATAAGAGTTTCTTAAAAAATTTTGTAGTCGATGGAGAACGGACTCAATTACATGGCAGTGCAATTTGCCATGCAACTCGTCAAGCGTTATCTCATCGAAGAGAAAAGGAACACGCCTGTGACAGAGACGGACCTTTACAATACTGTGGAAACTCTTGCGAAAATTAATGCTCACAATCAAGGAACTGCTCCAGAAGGGTTTGTTATTGGAATTTTCCCAATGTCTCTTTCTTTCCTCTTACAGACTGACTAGTATATAATCAACCCCTCCCCCCCATAAAAATTCTATTTTGATGCTACTCAGCCCCAATAAGTCACGTTAGCGCACACGAGACATATCTCTGCCTGGCGGGTGAGACCGAATTATGCCCAGTGTCCACCCTAACCCTCCTAGAATATATCTGTCATGTCTAACGATCTCTATGTTAGGACTCAATAGAGAACTTTTGTCAGTGAAATTGCATCAAACCTCATTCTGCACACCCGCTTTGTACAACTGCCAATTCTCAACTATTACGCTGTTGTTCCCACACTGTCCAGCCGTCCAGTATCCAGGCTTGCCATAACGGTAGTCACGTGAAACGATCCGATGCAGAAAATTAATATCCAAGTAATTCCAGGCTGTCGCAACTTGTGTCGATTGTTCATTCAAGCTCTGACTCAATCATTGATAAAGTACCTGGTGGTCCGACTCATATGATGCTTTCGGGAATATCTCAGGTACTCGTACGATAACCTCCTCAATGTTTTTGATATTACAACTATCATCGTTGTTTGATCCGTCAGGCAAAAGAATATGATGATCCACCCGGTCTTAAAGAGAAAGCAGATTACTTGTTGCGAGAGTGGGTTAACATCTTTCACAGTCCTGCCTCTGGAAGGGACTCGACGAGAGGATTTTCAAATTTCGTGCAGCAGGTTGGTTGTTGATTTTGAAGCTTTGTGAGGTTGAAGGTTCGGATACTAAGCTTTGCCTCGGTTGAATTTCAGATGCATCATCACGGAATTTTGAGAACAGATGACTTTATTACAAGATTTTTCCGTATTTGTACGGAAGTGTGTGTGGAAATGGCCTACCGGCTATTGCAAGTGAGTTTCTTGGCTTCGGTACAACACACCGAATATTCTAAAATCAATCCGGATCACAAAGATTAGAATTGGTATGAAGGCGATATCGAATCTGGATCTATTGCACCCCCTGGTGTTGGCCAACGTGTTTTCTTGGTTGCTAGATGGAAGCATAGAAAGTCTTTCACGTGCGTTCGAGTGCAAAGTGCCCGGGATGTTCTCGGTCACACTTGACAGAGCAGTGCCTGATTATAATGACCGGGATGTCATCAAAGAACCACCCTTATTAAACTATAATTCTTTGTTAGGAATCCAACGTCAACCCATCAGTGCTCAATCCAACCGTGATACGTGCCAAGTGCTTCCACACACTGGATGGCTACGTTCGTTTGATAACATTGCTAGTGAAGCACTCGGGCGACGCAAGCAATTCCGTCACCAAGATCAACCTTCTCAACAAGGTAAGTGGACTTGTTCTTTTGTTTCCACATTTTCTATAATAGTCTAACTGATGGTGTTCTCCTTTTCTAGGTGTTGGGCATTGTAGTTGGTGTCCTCCAACAAGATCATGATCGCAGACACACTGAATTCCACCAAATGCCATATCATCGCATTTTTATTATGCTTTTTTATGAACTCAATGCACCGGAGCATGTGTTAGAGTCAATCAACTTTCAGACATTGACGGCTTTCACGTACGACATAATTTTCATTCGATTAAGAGTCTTTTTTTCGATAAATAAATGCCCAGACTAATGTATTAGGTTGTTGGCACCGTCAATCTCGAGAGATCATGGTTGACTGTGCCAGCTATGCTAGACTATCATAGACTTTTATGGTATTGTCTATGGGGCTACAATTATGAGCTCTTGATCATGAAAAAGGCTTGTAGTCATGACAAAGCCTCGGCCTCTACTAAATTTTGTAAATCACGGTTAGCTAGGCCTACTACGTGTCAATGAAGTGACTAGCCACAAGCTCCAAAAATTTTGGTCTCCAAGTTACAATTACATCTGCCAAACATGTATTCCTGGCTTGCTAGTGTACTAATGTCTGATGCATATCGTGTAATGGCGTGGAACTTTTTTATCTTTTCAGAAACGCGTATCACATACTACGGCCAGGAAAATCACCGGGTTTTGCTTTCGCATGGCTCGAACTGATATCTTATCGCTCCTTCATAGCAAGGATGCTGCTACACACACCACAGCAAAAGGTCTGCTCTAATTTGAAAATATGTGTTTACTGGACATCGATTGATTTTCATTGCTTTACTGCCAGAATCAAGTCGATGATATACATTTTTTTTTAAATCTTTTTTGTTGTTTTCCTGATCTTTGCACTTCTTTGTTATTGGGCCCAACGGGTAGCACAGACTAGGATGACTTTTATTGTAAGAACACTCCACTTCATCATGTACCGTACACTGATTGTGCATATTTATGTACAACTAGCTAGACCTGTGAAAGTTTTGCAAAATCGAGCGTGCCCACTTGGCAACACAACTGACCACTACTGCCTTCGCCTCTTGGTTTATCAAGGTTTGGGTTTGGCCACTTTTTGAAGTGATATGCTCTTTCTGCCTCTACTCTGTACTACTGTACTCTCTGTCTCACAACACACACCACAACATCAATATGTAGTGTGACCTAACACCAGCGATACACAAATTCGAAGTTTAACCGAAAGTATACCCAAATCACCAGATACTTATGTATCACAGAGGGCAACATTTCGAAAGTGGCACCCCACACCGTATTAAAATATAGATTGCCCCGCCAACCTCCTGTTGAAATTTGTCACGAATAAAATATCTCACTCTCAGAAATATTTAATGATAGATGAATTATAGACTTTAATCTTTTGCAGGGATGGCCGATGTACGCTCAACTGCTCATCGACCTCTTCAAATTTCTATGCCCGTTTCTCCGAAATGTTGATTTGACGAAACCCATGCAAGTCCTATACAGGGTAAATGTCAATTTGCTTGTTTTTCTGTCGTTACTGTCTGGTTCATGAGCTTCACGTCTGCATTTCAGGGTACCTTGCGATTGCTTCTGGTCTTGCTACACGACTTCCCAGAATTTCTGTGCGATTATCATTACGGCTTTTGCGATGTCATTCCTGCAAATTGCGTGCAGTTAAGGAATCTCATACTGAGCGCTTTTCCGAGGAATATGAGGCTACCCGATCCATTTACTCCAAATTTGAAGGTAACGTAGTATTGCTGTCTCATTCAGTGATCGTGCACAGTGATATATTATATTTTGACGCTGCAGGTGGATATGCTACAGGAGATTAACAGTGCACCGAGGATCTTGACAAACTATGTCGCAGCCATGCCCGTTACTTTTAAGAAGGAATTGGATACTTATCTCCAATCTCGTTCGCCCGTCAATTTCTTATCAGAACTACGAGCCAGCCTACAGGTGGGTTGAAAATTGTGGTATATTGTAGTACCAAAACTCTGGCACCAGTGGCGCTCAAGTTTTATGATGCACAAGGTTGTCTCGTGCCAGACTTGGCATTGCCAGTGTAAAGATATTTATTGTTTTTTCCGTCTGGACAGCGGACAGTGCCCTTGTGTAAATAGAAACAGCTCAGCATCAGTTGATGCGTAGGCTAATTCTGTAACCAACCAGTTAATTCTACCCGAGTAAGCTGTGGTTTTGTATGATGCCGTTGTCGAATTGTTCCTTGTTTTCGTAGGTTGGCACAGACTCCAACATGAAGTACAATGTATCTCTCATGAACTCGTTGGTCTTGTACATCGGCACACAAGCCATTCAGTACATTCACAACAATGGGAACACACCATCTATGGCCAGCATACCTAAATGTGCCCATATGGATATCTTCCAACATTTGTCAACTGATCTTGACACAGAGGGTAGGTAGAAATGTTACAGTAGACTGTACCGTACTCATATTTGTGTGTTTTGTATTGCCAGGTCGTTACCTATTCTTGAATGCTGTCGCAAACCAATTGCGATACCCGAATAGCCATACACATTACTTCAGTTGTACTTTGCTGTATCTTTTTGCTGAAGCCAGTAATGAGTCTATTCAAGAACAAATAACAAGGTATGACGTCAAGATTTCTTGAGGAAAGCCTTTTTTTGTAAAATGTGTTTACTGTCTTTTTAGAGTTCTGCTGGAAAGGCTTATTGTCAATCGTCCTCACCCGTGGGGTCTGCTTATCACCTTCATCGAATTGATCAAGAATCCAAGCTTCAACTTCTGGAATCATGAATTTGTACATTGCGCGCCAGAGATTTCCAAGTACGTTAAATCTCGTACATAACAGACTGTACATTGCTGGACCCCGTGGATCACCCATTGCATACTATTCAGGCTTGCTGGGGACATAGAGCGTTGGGGTTGTACATCTTTACGATACCATGGTAATCCGGGACAATACCGGTCCACCATGCTCAACGACCGGAACTTTTATATGTTTATCTAATATATATCATCGGTTTAGTCGGGATTAGACAAAACCCGTGAAAATGTTTCCCCGTCAAAGAAAAATTGCTGCTTTTTCAAGGAAAATATATTGTGACAAATGAGGGACCCGCAGAATTGAAATCTTTTAGCCAACTGCACATCTTCGTAATGACATTAGTTTCACACTCACAAAGTCTATGATTGTTGAGCACCAGCTGCTGTTGGCAAGGCTATAGTTACATGTTCTCCTACGGCTGATCGACTTCATTTTGCCTCGACAGGCTCTTTGAATCAGTTGCTCGAAGCTGCATGGGTAAACAGTTCGTTCAGCAAGCACAAAGACAAATAGGACCTCAATCCATGGCATCTGGACAACAGGGAACTGCTCCAAGCGGCATCGAAGCGCCTGCTTCTGTGACTACTACGGCGTGAGACTATTTTTTCCGTTTCTCTTTGGCTACTTGATGGAGCCTGTTTTATGAATGTATGGTATGGACTGATCCTTTTACGGCCTAGTTATTATTTTTTTGCTTTACACGTGCTGTAATATGGAACTGTTGGGTTGCAACTTAAATAAAGTACATGCAATGAAACTGCAATGTCAATCCATTATTCGTTTTCTACGTTTGTGATGTTTGCGGGAGTTGGCCGCGGTTTTTGCTGGGACTTATTGTTCGTATGAATTCCCTATTGCCGTCCTGCCCTGCTGAGTGTGCCGATTTCTTGACTTTGGGTATCTTCCACAGTCGCCTGATAACGTAGTAGGTAGTGTATCAATAGTGATCCTATAGCTTCTGGATGACAGAGTTTCAACACATACGAGTTGCAGAGCGAGGATGTATTAACTAAGCCTAAAACACAGGCACTGGACTAACCTACGTCTATGTGGGCCTACTCGAGAGAGTGATGAGCCTCATAATCATCATACATGCGCGAGTACAGAGTGTTATATATCGATACTACGAGAGAGGTTTCCTATAGCATGATCTACGCTTGACGGGGATCTATCATTGGTGGGTTATGGTGAGGAGAGAAAAGGTTACAAGGGACTCTCCGTCTACTACGAGACAAGTCCTAGGACCCACGGAAAGGGAAGGACGCTGTTTCTTTTAGTCCTTCAGTTATGAATGAGCAGGATTATATCGCGGATGGTCATTTTGCCAGTCAAGCGAGAGCCACGTAGTCGCGGGAACAAGGTTTCGTCATGGTCACAATAAATGCTTTGATTGTTCAAATCCTAGTCACCATAAATGTTATAATTGTATAAATCCAGTTCACCATTAATGCTATAATTATAAGACCCTGTCTTGGCCACTCCACGTGCTCATGAAGGAGACCACGTGGTCGGGTTTTGTTTTTGTTTGTTTTTGTTTTTGTGTTTGGTGTGCATAGAAAACTCTGATCACGGAGAGCCACGTGGTCGCGGGAACAAGGCCTTGTCCTGGTCACCATAAATGCTATAAATATATTACCTTGTCTTGGTCACCCCACGTGCTCACGGGAAACAAGGCCTCTTCCTGCTCACCATAAATGCTATAACTGTATAAATCCTGGTCACCATTAATGCTATAATTATTTGGCCTGGTCTTGCTCACCCCACGTGCTCACGAGGAACCACGCGCCCGGTGGAACAAGGCCTATGCTCTAATTGTACAAATCCCGTGTGACTAAATTTTTAAATCTTTGATTCTGCTCTATCTCCACTACACCGAGATTCCCAAAACATGTAAACACGAACACGTTTTGTTTTTCCCTTTCCGCCGCCAGGGGCGCCCGCGGTCCATGATCATGAACAGAACAGACAGAATAGGAAAACAGGAAAGATAAGCACGAGCCTGTCACCCAGTCGTAGTTGCTCAAAGCTTTTGTTTCTGATGTAGCTGCGAGCTCTCTAGATTCCGCGATTTTTGCAGTCTTGAAGTCTGTTAATAATAGCAAAACATTTGGATAAAACGTGATGGAAATCTTAGCACTATTCGAAGCGGATGATTGTCAGTTTTTATCATCAAAAGCGCACCTCGAGTCTTTCGCCAAAAAGATATCTTCTATTCGAAGTGTGTCATCTGAACAGTCACAAGAAGATGGTTTGAATGTGTTTCAGTTATTGAAACAGATATCTGAATGTGTTTACTGTGAACTTGAAAATGTAACAGAAGCTGATGGTTCGCCAAACAACCCAGAGCTATTACTAAGCGTGGATGAGACTTTGAAAATTTCAAAGTTATTGAAGTATGTGTGCTCATTATTTATTGTACCATACTTGGAAGTGACATTTGGCGACCGGGATTCACGCAAAATACCTATCAGCAAAAGTTTGAGCGTAAAGGAGAAATTGAAGTTGTTGTTTGAAAATGTTATTAGTCTTTGTTGTTTATCAGAGAAGAATATTTTATTTCAGAAGATTTTGATGAAGTCATGTTCATTGTACCTTTTAACCGGACTTTTACAGCTCTGCTTTTCTCCCAAATCAGCCAGAAATATTGATATTCAGGGAAGGAAAAACTGCCTCCGATTTCTCAACTTGTACACTACCTCATGGCTATCGATGAAACAATTAATCACGGATACACTTGCCATTCAAGACACTGCATCGAAAAATTCAACGCTGTGTGCTTGGCTGGTACACAAGTGTGGAACAGTTTTGACAAGAATATTGTTAGGAAAGGATGGAATTGAAACAATAATCGTGTCAATGGTGTCTAGTTTTGATGCCAACCCCGAAGAAGCCGGTGAAAGCTGGGAACGTATTGTTGCATTATCATCAATTATTTCAACACTGCCTTCAAGTGGCGTAACTCCTAAAGATTACTGCAGACTCGCATGTCCACAACTTCAAAAATTATTAGTAGCATCCAGAAAAAATGTCACACTGCATTCGAAAGATGTCATCCGAGTTGGTGTCACGACATTGCATGCTTTACATGAAAAATACCCCATTGAATCAAAAGTATTTGAACGGCATTTATGTCATCCACTATTAATATGCGAAGAAGGATTCGATTCCGGAATAAAGCGTGATATGGAAGTTGAATTATGTCAATGTATTGAAACATTACACCAGGTGTGTGTGTCTGTAGGTGTTGCTCCGGCTTCCTTAGTTTTAATGCTGCTAAAGCCTTATGTGAAGATTTTATTGCTTCTCCTTATCAAAATTCCGGCATCGTGTCATCTTCGATCGAAAATATCAGATTTATTTGATGCATTGCTGAAGAAATCAGATAATAACGATTCGGCAGATATTATAATGAATACATTTTGTCAACAAACAAACCTCAAGATTCCTAACAAAAAGTTGAACTTCGCAGTCAATGAGAATGGAGATTTGGCTGTTACAGACTTTGCAGTGTCTGATCCTCCGCTATTGCTCCAAGAACTTGATCGTAAAGTTGACATTTTGCTTAGTATCATAACTAAACATGAATTCTTGAGTGGAGATGTCTTCTTGCGATTAATTGAAAGGTTATGCGACCCGTCAAAAAATATTCCCCAACAAATCCATCCTCACAAGATACTTACCTCATCTGAACGTGCTACCGAAGCAATGGAATTGAACGAAGAACGATTCATCACGTTTGGTCTTTTGACTACATTATTAGACACGTTTGATCCGAACATTCTTCTTCGCAATAACCGTCAAATTCTTGAATTTGTTAAAACCGCGATATATGATCTTCCGAATAAGTTACGTGAAAACGTCACAGAATCTATTGAAGTACTGAAAATATGTGCAAGTGTTGTTGGGATTTCTATGCTTTCAAATTTGGATTCTACAGAAATGCGTACTTTAAACGATCTCGTCTCCGGTTTGAAGGAAATTCACAACATGGATAATGTATTAGATGATGAAACAAAGGAATTGATATCAGATCTTGTGATTGCAATTTCAACTTATGGCGCTGTCAACAATGTGAAACCTGCCGACTTCTCAGAATCAATGAACAAATGTCTTCAAGACTTGAGAACTTTAAGTAATACTGATGAAGATGTTTCCAAGACCAAGGTTGGTGTATCATCCCATAAGATTGAATTAAATAAAGTCTCAGCTTGCCAGGATGCTGTGAAGAAGGCGGAGAATGACGGGTCCGGGAATACTGAAGGAGATAACACCTACGCAAAACTACTGACAGATTTATCCCAAGGTGTCGATGATGCAAAAGATGATTTCAACATCGACAAATCGATTTCTGAAGCTTTGCAGGATATACATAGCACAGCCCCGGCACTTAAAGGCGGATCTATTCGATACTTGACAAAATGCATCAAAAATACCGTACCAGCTGCCCTATCCCAAGTCAAAGTTTTGGTAGAGTTATTCTTGGAGTTTTTAGAGGATAACGACTCTTTTGTATACTTATCTGCAGTACAAGGACTTGCTGTGATTTCGACCACGTGTGGGAAAAATTTGGAACATGGCACATTGCTGGAAAAAATTGTTACAGAGTTTCTTAGTGATGAAAAACTTGAATCTGCTAACGGCATCTTTTGCAAAATGAAATTAGGCGAAGTGATAACTCGGATTATCCATGATATGGGTGACATGGCACCGTCTCATGCATCGGTGTTGTTGCCTATGTTTCTTACGTTATCACGGCATTCTGATAGTACCATGAGAGGTAGTGCGATATCAAATTTTGCAGAATTAGCCCCCATGGCTCCTTCCATGCTGTCATCCCTACAGTTTGAAATCAGAGATTGTCTCTGTGGGAACGCCGTTTCAGATAGAGATGTTATGGTGAGGAGAGCTGCGGTGTATGCTATTCGATCGATCATCTCTCAGCTTTCAGATGCAATCTTGAAGGTTTTTGCAGAAACTATTAAAGATATTTATGGTGTTTTGAAGAAAATATACACGTCTGATGACGACAACACTGTCCAACTTCACGCACAATTAGCTCTCGAAGAACTTGATGAAATTATGAGATCAACAATATTTAAACCTCAAGTACTTTCTAAAAAGATCATCGTTCTTCCCTGATCTAAATGTCGATTGTCGATATGCAGCCTATGCGTTCGATTTCTTACTCTTGTCGTATTGCAAATGTCAGTCAAAAGTCTGATTATCTAGGATGAGCAACCTCTGCGTGACAGATTTGGTTTCGCCTTCCCACTTATTTGTCGCACTTCAAATTTTTTGTATATATAATGCATTTTCTTATAATTACTTTCAGCACTACATATTATTAGTATTTATTACTAAGCAAATTTTCAAATCATGGGTAAACGAAAGACCGGTGGTTATGCCAAAGGTATGAAAGCAAAAAGAGCGAAACTGTGTGAGAAATTGGAGGAAAATAAAGAGGAAGAAATTCCCAATGAGCTTGATGAAATGAAGCCATTGGTTGAAAAGGTGACTGCGTTGTTATTTGTCACATTAGAATTTAGTAAGAGCTAATTTGACAAGTTTTGACTATCTGTATTTCTCGATAGTCTTTTATAAAGTGTGTGTTTTCAGGGTAAATGGAAGAACAAACAGAGAGTGCTTGTCTTCACGACTCGAGGCACAAGCTTTAAGGCGCGATATTTTATAAAAGACTTGATGAATTTGATGCCTCATGCAAAAACCGGTGAGTGTGTAACATGAAGAAAAAAATCAATGTGGCTTATTATAGGTCCAACATGTACTGTAGTTGTTTCAATATGGTACAAGGACTCTCATAGTTAAGTAATGATACCATGAAAGAAAGGATGCTTCGATATTGAAAGAGTTTACATGCTATCTTGCTGTTTTAGATGTCAAAATGGATCGAAAGGGTCAGTTGCTTGAGGTTAATGAAATTTGCGAGATGAAAAATTGCAATAAATGTATTTTACTGGTGGGAAAAAAGAAAAAAGATTTGTACATGTGGATGTCAAATGTACCTCATGGTCCTTCGGCTTTATTTCATGTGGAATATTGTAAGTAATATCTCATTTTGTTTGCCTGACTTGACCCTCTCCCCCTTCGGCCATGTTTAGTTTGCAGATGACCACAGCGGGTTGAACCACTCACAATTTATCAGCGATTTTTACGCTGGGTGTCCAGTCAAGACCAGAAAGTTGTTGGTTTTTGGCGCCACGTTGGGCTCGCGGTTTTCCATGCTTACACAGTTATATGTACCATTTCAGTGAACATGATGAAAGAACTTAAATTTCTGGGAAATTGCCTGAAAGGATCAAGGCCTCTTCTATCTTTCGATAAGGTAAGAAAAGGCCTGGATTGATCAGTTTGTGTGTTGTTGGATTACTGCGTTGTGATATGAAGCAACTCATACTTGCTGAAATGCTGAAGATTGCCTGGACAAGATGTCCCGCAGCATGATAGTAGTAAAGCGGTGTGCGCCTCCATGAAAATCAAAGGCAGTTTATTGAGTACTGGTACTGCTTGTTCTAATGATCCTTTTTTGACAGGCATTTGATGAGGAACCGCAATATCGTTTACTGAAAGAGCTGTTCATACAAATCTTCGGTACTCCGAGGTATCATCCGAGAAGCCAACCATTCGTAGATCATGTGATAACACTAAGCCTCGTTGACGGACGAATCTGGTTCCGGAATTACCAGATTGTCGGTGAGAATGGAGAACTGGTCGAGATTGGTAAAATGTGTACGATTTCAAACAAAATATATTTTTCTCATTGCTTCTCATATCTGACAGGACCAAGGTTTACAATGATAGTTGCCAAGATTCTGGGTGGAAGTTTTGGAGGACCAACGCTTTATATAAATCCGGATTACACATCGCCTAATGCGGTACGTGTGAACGACTTGATATTGATAAGTGAATGTTTATATTTTGTAGTTCCCGTCTTGAAAACCTGTCATGGGCTATGTGAATTTGATGAACATTTTCGTGTGTGAGACTAATCAATTTCACGCACTAGAATTTCTGCTTTCCCTCAACTTCTCCCTTTATCTTGCATGGAGTCAATGTGCTGAGCCTATACCTATGCTACAGGGAACATCATGAATTACTGTGGTATAGTTACGTTGTAGATGAAGCTACTGTATGCTGCAGTAGTTGTAGCCTATTGGTAGGCGTGATGATTGGTAGCATGCTTCCAAATTGGCCAATTGAATCTGTCAATGTGCCGGATACATGTTAATCAAAATAATCCTTCTAGTTAAACCCTAGCTGAACAGTCGGTGAGGAATTCCGGTAATCAGTGTAGCTTCCTTGTGAAAGTACTGTGTTGCCTGTGTATTGGGTATGCTATAGTTCCATTTTAGTCGTGTTCTCTGCTTGACTGCATGAATTGACTGAATTATTCCTTTTGCAGGTCCGTGGAATGTTGAAGAACCGTGGTAAGGCGAAATATGTCAGCAAGCAGATTGCTAAGAAGGCGCGTGAAGAAAGTCGACCAGAAAAGACATTTGCCACTGATGATACAGACTTGGTCTTTCAAACTTGCTAATGCGAAGTCTTGGAAGTTGCAGTACTTTCATCCAATGCATTGCTCCGTAGTCCGTGCCCTAGGCACAGTCGTGACGTTCTCCTGGTGTAAGATGGAAAAGCAGCCCTTGTGGAAATCATCTTTCTTGTGCCTGTAAAGTCGGTTGCTCCCGAGTACTCCTTGCCTCCACAGGCGAATGCCAATGTCGTGTAAACATTGACGAAAAGATAGTTTATTGTGGTGATTTCTGGAAGAGTTAGTGTAGGGAGAAAGTGGGAATAGCGCCAAATCGATCATCCCGTTCCGATAGGCCGACGTTGCTCGAGCCGTGGTGTTCCATGACAAAACGTCTACGGTAGGCTTATGCGGGCGATGAGGAGGCGCGTTTTGTCGCTCTGTGCGGTGTTGTAGGGAATTTGTACTTGAACGGGGCATCTTCGAAGGGGTTAAGCACGATGTCGGAGTTTGATGGAGTCCTGACAAGTGACAGACTAGGGGTGTGGAGTTTATAAGAGTGCGGAGCAGCCAGCTCCCGACAGTGAAGGCCAACCCCGTTATCTGTAGGCTTATTTGCTAGTGCAGCTGGCTTTCGATCGTTCTTCGTTGCTAAAGTATCATTATTATTAATAATGTGAACACTAATCTTCAATCGAAGTAAGTTGGGCCTACCATACTTCTAGGGGCTTCTATTTCAGCTGTCTTTTCGTGAAAGTACTGCATCGATTTTACGACTTATCGACACTATGAAAGATGGCGGGGCGTATGCGCTCTTCAAGGCGTTGAAATGTAGCGTCCGATTCCCGTCCGCCCCACGCCAATGGAAATAAGCTCAGGTTCCAATATTTCTGATTGGGAAAAGAATATGTCTTGAGTCCTTGTAGGTTATGAAGGGTCAGAAAATCTGTGTAGCGCTCGTTTTCCCCTGTTCTCTGAGCATCATAAGCCAGTTGAGCTGGGATTACGAGCGAAGTGATTTGAAAATTTCTGGAGTCTCGAGCAACAGTCGCTCAAATACAAATATTTTGGCAGGGTAGTCAAACGTGAGTTTGGCAATCCAGTAGGCTATATTCTTAAGGAGTTTAAACCAGTATGGAGATTCATCCTATTCTGGAATCTGGTGATAACATTTCACATGGGCTCTGGTATGTCATTTCTTCCGAAAATTCTCCCCAAGCAAGAGTTGGCATGGCTTGCGTTACAAGAAAAGATGGAAATGATCAATTATCTGAGATATATGTACTTGGAGGAGCCAATCCTAGCTGTACATTCAATGATATTTATAAACTGGACCTGAGATCCTTGTCATGGTTTAAAATGTGTGGTGATGGTTTACAATCAAGGTACGAACACTTTGCATTCACACCTGGCTCAGAAGCAGAACCAAACAGTATTTATACATTTGGTGGTGCCAGTGAGTCCGGAAATTTGAATTCAATGCAAGTTTATGATGTAAAAGGAGATTCATGGTCAGATGTTGGTGACATTGCAAATGCCCCAACACCAAGAACGATTCATTGTGCAGGCTTCGCAGGCGATAGTATGTATGTGTACAGTGGGGGATTTCAAGGTGCCGATCCCGTTCTGGATATAGCCTTACATGTTTTCTGTTCTCAAAACAGACGCTGGACAAAGCATGATTTGATCGGTGATGCTCCATCTCCGAGACATGGTCATGTGATGGTTGTTGTCAATTCTAAATTGTATATTCATGGCGGCATGGCTGGGACTGTCTTTTATGATGATCTTTTTGTTGTTGATTTGTCATCTTTTAAATGTTTAAAGCTGAAAAAGTCTGATTATTGGCCGTGTGCTAGGGCTGGCCATTGTGGTTTATCCTATAAAAATAAATTCATGATATTTGGTGGAATGCGCAGAACGGGGGCACTAGACGATATGTCTTCCTATGATGTCACTACACTTGCGTGGACATTTTTGAAATTTGATTGTCCGCCACCCCCTCCGAGACTTGATCATTCCATGGTTTTTGCTATGCTACCTGTCAAAAAATGTGACTCTCCTAATAAAACTGTAAAGAAATCCCCTGATCTTACGGAAAACAAAACTGTGACTGTCCCTCAAAGGCCAAACATTGTCCCAATAGATGACTGGCAAGTTACTCTTGACGGTAATGCAGAAAATTTGCAGAAAGTAGACTTTGACGCTGAGAAAAATGTAGTTCAACATGATGCTGCAACTTCAGACGGTCATGTAGAATATGATTTTGTTCCTGTGTGTGTTGTTATTGGGGGGATGGATACAGCTGGAAATATATTTAATGATGTGTTTGTGACAAAACTAGATGTTTAGAGCTTTTTTAGGCTGTTGTAGCGTCAGCTTGGTATAATGTTCTGTGAACTGACATCTTCAAAAAATTGGCTATTTTAATATTTTCTTTTTACTAACCTTGCCCAAACTAGACTTAGACATGACCTCCTCGAAATGGTTGCAAAGGTTTAGTTGAAATTTTATGACTGTAAGTTGATGTTTTCTCATTTTAGCGTAGTTTTTAAGTGTAGTGTTTTTGGAAATGTCAAAATAATGCTGAAAGACTAGTCAGCACAATCATAACTATTCTCGACGCTTGTGTGTGGTGTTTTGATATATTTTCTAAGTCTTGATATGATATATTTATATATATATATATCATAAGTGGAATTTACTTGTATATATACCTATAGATATACTGTGGCAAATTGTATTCATGAGCTTTTCCCATGCCTAACAGGGCAGTACAAACTGGTGCGATTGGCCTATAGCCGCTGAGCTGCGTAATTTCATATTTTATGTTTCCTGCTTCGTTGCATGATATTAAACTGTGTTTTATATTGATTTATTTTGAAATGTTGGAAATATTTTTGTGTACTGTTTTTTCACAACAATTTTTTTATATTTTCAATCAGAGATAGGTTTATTATATAGCGTTGTTTGCTGCGTTTTGAAGAGTTGACAGGCATCTGATCTTAGATGACAATTTAAAGGTTTGTGGCTAATATAATCAACTTGTCAAGATTAAGAACTGTCATCACATTGTGGAATCTATTGAAAAGATTCTGTAGGCCTAGCCTATACTCAGTGCTTTTTTTGCATGTACACTGTAGAGAATTGATCAGTTTTTGTGTGGCTCCGTGTGATTATTGGTTAGTTGTCTGGTTGTGACTCTCTCAAATCCTTGTTTTCTATCAATATTTCAAAGTTATATATTCTTTTGGTTTGCCATGGTCTATACCAGTCGAATTTTTCCATGATGGCTTAAAGGCTGTTTGCCGTGTCATTAATCTACAAAGGATACGGTTCAACGATTGTCTGGTTTAGTTGTAGATACGCTCTTTTGTTGGAATGTCGAAGTCTCTGAAGTAGGAGGACTGTAATTAGAGACGTCATGAAGTCGACAATGCCTCACTAGACATTTCTAAATTTCGTCGGTGTTATTTTATAGTAGCCTATGATATGGTAGACTTTAGGTTTTGGTGTGAATTTAGTTGTGTAGGCCAACTATCTTGTTGCGTGTAAGGGTATTATTCTGTACATGAGGTGAGTTGTAGCGCTGTGTAATTGACGATAAAATCAGTCATAGACTCATAGTTGGGCTTTATTGAGGAGAAATAGTCAACCGTTGAGTTGTAGATTATGTATGAATGCGGTGTGTATCTGGTGTCAGCTTTTGAATTGATTAAGCCATGTTTTCTATACAAACCACTGATTGTTGGAGTGCTACTCAGACACAGGGATTACAAACGGGGCTGTTTCACAAACAACACAATAATTATTAGAGTTGCAACCATACTTGGTATTGCCAGGTTTTATTTAGGATGTACCGATAGATGGAATGGCTATAATTATTATTATAGTAGGCCTACGTGGTTATGTATTCTGGAAATGCTTATGAAGGCTGGTACAGGTATATAGGCTACCATAGTTTACAAAGGAAGAATATTATATCTGAATTTAGCGCTATTTCAGTTCCCATAACAGTTTGGAGCATTCAATGAGGTAGATACTTAGCGTGATTTGAGGAAGCGGTAGCTTGACAACATATATAGCACTTTATTGCCGTACTGACCAAACTTTATAACCAGACATAGACAACACTGCTTGGTTTAATCCCACTAACTCATTAATAGCCCTTACAGCCAACTGTGGATTCGCTAGATCAAATTTTATCTCATAGGTTATATACTTATACAAATATGTCAAGGTCATTAGATGGTAATTTGAAGGGTTGAGTTACATTGAAAATACCCCTCGACTCTCAGTTGAAGTACTGTCTACTGCTGAGTCGCCCCGCATCCCTGCTATTGATTTCTTTCGATGTATTACCATTTGTAAGGCATATTCCGCAATCACCATTATTAAGTGAATTCCGTACTGCCGGTATAATCGATCATTCAAAACCTGTCATATCATAACATCTGTAGATGAATTGATTTTCTTTTCATAGCCTAATGCATGTGGTAATATTGCTAAAACGGGGAATTCAATGTAACCAGCTTCCAGCTAAGCCGTAAATGGATAGTGTAGAGTTTGAACAACTAACGCTTGATTTATTATCTCATCTTTCTATCTGCATGATAGAACATACCTAATAATATGTCTTCTTTTAGTGCTGTATCTTGTATATAACTTCCGTAGGCTATATCATGTCTGTGTCCAGTGACCGTGAGCAACTAACCCGGCACCAATATCAGAGTAGTTACAATGACAGTCACTACAGTGGTCAGGGAAGTTACTATGACGACGAAGATGACGATGAAAGTAGCGCGTCGATTCTGGCTTCCGTAAGAGAACAGGAGGCACAATTTCAAAAGTTAACCAAAGAAATCGAAGCCGAACGTAACACAGTTTCACGACAGCTTCAGCAGAGTCGTGTTACTGGTCAAGTCCCTGAAAGCGATAGCGATAATGAAGAGCCGTATTCTTGGCGGCAGCATCCCGTACAGGTAATTAGTGATAGTGAGAATCCATCAATATTATACAGATCTCGTAGCCTCTCTAGTTGACGTTATTGCAAAAGCGAAGGTTTATTTTAGATTATCTCTTCTATTAATATAAACAATACCGGTAACTTAAAAGGGCGATCGTTGAAGTGGAAACGCCTTTTTTAATGCTGTTGGCTGTTGAAGGTTGAGCTTCCGGAAATCATAACACTAACGCGTACTAAACAACGTCATAGTTGCTATCCTTAGTACATCATCTCTACGATTTTCGTAGGGAATCATTTCCTTTACGCCTTACTATCCCTTAATGCTGGGTATATATAAAGATTGACCGGTGTAAAGGGCTGCCATTGTGAAGCAGCGAACTACTAAGAAAGTGGCCTCCCGAGTATGGAAAATCAAGTATTTGTTTCGACTGTTAGTGGTACTTATGTTCCGCTCGACCTGAGTCTTGGAAAGTCAGAGTATGGAAAACAATCCTTTGTCAAACTATTGAGTCATAGCCACCATAAAGGCTTTGAAAACGCTGGTTTTTTATGGGATGAACCAAGATGGTGTTATATTGATAGAAATTTCAACATATTGCCCTACTATGCCAATTGCAACTCAGTAAGTTATGAAGATCTCGTTAATTTGAATTATATATATATATATATGATTAGAACTGCAGTTGATACAACTTTGATTGAATTAATGCTCAAAAGGATCTACTTTATAGTGATATTTTGTTAGGAGTTCTATTTGCTAAGGGAGTAGGCCTATCAGACGGATGGCTATCTTGGCCTGTATGATACAGTCTAATCTGCGTCAATAAGTTTGCTTTTTCTATGTGTATTCATAGCCGCCGACTATAAGTATTTGGATATGTTAATGGTGGTAGGACTGCCTTTTATGGCATGCTAGACCTTACGTGTGAGGTTGAGTGCAAATGAAATTTTTGTGTACGTGATTGACTGAGGACTTGTAGTTCGTGAGTAAGTCTATGCTGGTTGTTGAAATTTTATCGTCTTTCTTTGTAATTCTTGCTGGATGACGTCCACTGTATGATTGTCCTTGCATTTTCTCCCATGTCTCCTTATATGGAGATATTGAGTGAGTCCTTTTTTATGGAATTAGAATTAGAATGTTCTGCTTTTGCCCGTAGGCCAAACTCGACTTGTGAGACTTGGCTAATCTAATGATATTAATTTTTATTATTGAAGACAATGACGAGCCTATGCTATTTGCCGCTTCAATATGGGATGACTTTTTTGCCCTCTGGCTTATTCTGAGTTCAAATGCTATCTTATCAAGAAACTTGTCTTGTTTGTCTAGAGCTCATCACATGTGTCAGATGGGAGCTACCACTCACAACCAAAGATAGGTGACCATTCATCACAAGCTTCAAGATCTGTAAGTGAAGGCATGGCTTTGGCCTCAGTTCATTGATTTCAAATTGCTCGTAATGCTTGAAGCGGTTGGCAAGCACTTGCATAGACTGCCAACATCACTATCAAACATTATAAATATATATATATAATTCTTTTTATGCGGTGTATAATACTGTAAACAAAGGCCATCCAAGATTTGAAAATGATATCAGTTGATTAATTAAGGCCTATAATATTTAAACCACAATTGGCGTGATTGCGTTCACACCAACACCTGTTTGCGTTGAGTCATTTCGTCATCACAGTTTAAGAGAACTTTCGTGAACAAGTTTCATTTAATTCCTCCTCCAAGCTGTTTTCTTATCAGCTACCTCTTACATGACTGGTATGCACACACCATATCCATCTCAAGTTACGCCAAAACCCTGTTAGTTCAATATAAATCCGAGTTACTGAGTTCAGGAACACTTGCTATATAATTGCATTCCTAAGATTGAAACTTGTAGCCTGATTGCCAATTGCTACTGGCTTAATAGGCGTAGGCCTGCCGTAGAACTGCAATAACAACTTAAACAAGGATTTATCAAGTATTCATGCTTGGTGGGATAACTATACACAGTCTGAGTGTTTCTCAATACAACACGCTACTGGTATACTTTGCCTGACTAAGACATTGTTTGCAGAACTCGTACAATCAGCCACGTGCAAACATGACAGAGGCGTATTACAGCCCAAATGGCGGCGACATGTATGTTACAGAAAACACAACTCGACACGAAGATTATCGCGAACCGCTTATTTCTTCTGAAGTCGTCGTGGGAGACGACGGAGTCGAGAGAACAGTAACGGTACCGATTTTTTGCCGCAAGTTCTTTTCGGATGTGTCTTAACAGGTTATTGCTTTGTATTTAGAAAAAGACTGTCACAAAAACAGTCACAACACATACAACAAGGAGAATAGATGATTATGATGGTTCAAGCTTGCCAAGGTAATAATTAGGCTTTGCGTAAGTTTTTCGTGTAGACTGTACATTAAAAAAAAATTATTTTAGATCACAAGACAAGCATTACAGCCCTAGTAAAAATCACAGAGGTTCAACAGATCAGGATCCCTTGTTACAAGAGTAAGTATATATATAAGCAGACTGTGTAAGATTAGCTTTGTTTAATAATACTATTTGACAAGAACTTGGAGAGTGATGTTGTAACTGAACTAGAGTAATACTTTGAATTCTGCGAAGTGAGAAGAAAGTTTTATTTGCAGAAGTCAAAATAGTCTACTACTACTACTACTAGGTCTGAATAGATTACTAATTAGAAATCTTGATCTTTACAGAGGTTCATCTCAAAACAGCTCCAATAGCGACTTAAGGCCGGGTCATGAAGCTCCTGTCGGATATTCAAGACCTGCCGATCACAGATCGATGACTCCTGAACGATTACATCCAGAGGAATACGGTCTTCCTGATGACAGGTAACAATAATAATAATAATATCGATACACATCGGGTAACATTGCTATTACTCGCTGTTGGAATCACCCGGACGTGTTACTTGATGTCAATGGATGTATTTATTTATTTATTTTCCTAAATTATTTCTCTATGAACGGTTTATGCATTGATGCACCTGAAAGCCGTGTTTTTGTATTCCTGAATTTACGACATAAGAACGTGTCTGTGAATATCACTCTGTGCTGTATCGTCTATGTGCAATTTAATTTTGTAGGCAAAGTGATTATGGTGAAGAAGATGATGGCTATGACTTGGAACCTTCACGCGATCGATACAATCATTATGATAGGGAATCTTCAGGATCTGCTTCCCCCAGACAATCAGACAGGTAGCTGTGTTTATGCATTTTTAATTTTCTCTCAGATTGATATACTATGCCTGTGCTCTTTTAAGATATGATCCTGTAGAACATCTCTTGAGAGACGAACAGCCTGTTGCAGCACCTAGAGGTGGACCCGTAACGAAGGCCCCTCTGGCTGAAATGGAAATGGGCAGCCAAGCAAGCCTTGATCGGTGTGTAGCCGCATTGCCTGAAAGTGTGATTTTTATGATTTGATGATATTGAAATTTTCACTTTTATAGGGTGAGTCGTCCTACAGACTGGAGAAGACCGGAATTGAAAGAAGTGATTCGAATGCTGAATTATCCAATGGATGTGGTTCAACAGAACGCTGCAGGATATCTCCAACATCTTTGCTTCAATGACAATAATATAAAAGCGAACGTTCGTCGTCTAGGTTTGTTTATATTACTATTGACTCTTCGATCTTTTCCCAATCCCCACCATCTAAATATCCAAACCCATCTCCATATTACGGGCACCTAGTATTTAAATTTAAATCACTTTCTATCGACTTGTAGCCTTTATCTAACATGACATCAGTGTAGGGTGGAGGATACTATGATGTTTCAAAGTGGGCCATTCCCCGTTGAACTTTCTTCAAGCTTGTTCAGAAGCAATTTTCTTCTACACCTGTCTTTGATCTATAGTCATCATTTATACAAGAAATAGTTTTGTTATGAATCATGTTTATTTTTTCAATAAATTATTTTGTCAACTTCAACGACCCGCAATTTTTTACCGCGACCTCTCCTTTTCAGATGGCATTCCACCTTTGGTGCGCCTTCTCGCGCACGAAAATCCAAAAGTTCAGGTCAACGCGTGTGGCGCATTGAGGAACCTGAGTTTCGGTCCACAGAACAATGAAAACAAAATCTCCATAAGAAATTGTGAAGGCGTGCCAGCGCTGGTGCGTCTAGTGAGGGAGAGCAAGGATCCCGATGTCAAGGAACAAGCTACAGGTGCGTTGTCCTAATAATTATAATATAGACATGCTCTAACTGCTCAAGTTGTGCTCATGGATCCCTAGCGGTGCTTTTTATGGGCCCCTTGAAATCTAGTTCTTTCTACATGCTGGTATGTATTTTTCATACAAATTATTGGGTTCCGATCAAATGTATATCGGATAACTTGGTGAGGGTGTCCATAAGCCAGTTCTGTATTAGCCTGATTCATGTGGTTCGAGTCTATTTGGAGTCATGAATTTCTCTGGCTCATGGCATCTATTCTGTGTCCTGTGTATGTGAAGCTGTTGTAGTTGTCTAAACGGACTAATGCGATGTTTTAGGAACGTTGTGGAATTTGTCTGCACATAAAGACTTGAAAGGACAGATTTTGGAATTGGCGATGGAACCTTTAGCGTCATTCGTCATCGTACCATATTCTGGATGGCAGGAACAGCAAAGTACAAAGCCAAAGAAAGTCGACTTGCCTGATATTCTCACTAACGCATTGGGTGTGATAAGGTGAGCGACATTATCAATTGCGTAAACGAACATGAATTTTTTTCGTTCTTATCATGACTTTCAATTTCTACCCTCGCAATGCAAACATGAAATATGTCAAGTCTAGGATGACCATTGGCCACCCAACCTTTTATTGGAAGGTATCGCAGATTTTTGGAGTCCTCAAGTTTGGTGAAATGAGATGGATGAATTCAAATATATACGTTTCTTGTGACAAGGCTGCTGCAAATTCCTAGGTGCTGTTTCAGTCTGGGCTAGATTTTTTTGACTTATTCATCTACTCCCTTTGAGTCTTGTTTTTATCGGCTTTAGTGATAAAATGCCAATGAAATGACATGACCATTTGATTTCCAGGAATTTGAGCTCTCATGACAAGCCTGAATATCGTAAGCGACTTCGGGAGTGTGATGACCTCATCGACGCCTTGGTGTATTTTCTCAAAATGAACGTGGAGAAAGAGGATGTGGCGAATAAGGTGCGACATTCTATTGTTTTGACAGTAGTATCAGATTTTATAGCTTTATTTAATAGTATATAACAGACAAATTTCATGCCTTTTTTTTTCTTTTGGATAACATTGTAAACTGCATAGTCGAACTGGAACTGTCAACTATTAGATTGCGGTTTCACCGCTCCTTAGCAAGCTAGGCATAGTGGTGTGTGACAAGATTTAAGCACCAAAACGGCAACGGTGACAGTCAAGCATTAGTGGAATTGTTGTTTTGGTGAAAGGTAGGCTACATCGTTTCTTCTATGGAATCAAACTAAAACATCCACGTCTTTATAAATATTGACGTCAGATAATAATCTTATCAAATTCAAATCTATACCTCCGCAAGTTGATACATTTGTGTAAAATACTTAGCTTTATGTGTGCCTTTTGAGAGGAGCTTAAATCCAGAAATTTACTGTCAGTGATTTATCGTCTTCAGCTCTGCTTTGGAGGCTCTGAATGTTTGAAACCAACCCCGTCGGCCGTCGCTTTATTAATTTTGCCCGTAGTTTTAATTCTGACAATGTACTATTTTTCAGGCTACGGAAAACTGTGTCTGCATATTGAGGAATCTTACTTTCCAATTGTATAGCGAGGCACCGGGTGCTGATCAATATAGGATAGAAGATGAGAAAAAAGAGCCTGAAGTTGCCAGCACGTCATGCTTTGGAAAGAAAAAATCAAATGGTAATTTTTTTTATTTTCAGCTTCCATAACTATATTTGCATTCGACTTTTATTCAGTTCATCGGGCTGGGGAACTACCATTAATTTTACTATCTACTGTTTGCACTCAAGTTTTTGTTCCGTTTACTACCAATTCTTTGCAGTTGGGCAATAGGCCTACTTTATGGCATATATACAGTACTTTTGTTTGCTTAGAGTATTATAATAGGCCTGGTGTTAGCTATCTACTTCTCCTGTCCGATATTAAAACGTGATCTGATCCAGCTTCATTTGATATTGCTCACTTGTAGTCCTGCAGTTGAGTGGAGGCACTCTTTGCCGTTGCCGGCGGGGCAGTGGGCACACGACTGAAGCGATGGGATCTATATGTGACATTTGTGTGGTTAGAATTGAAGGAAATTAGGTTGCGAGAAATGTATGCTTGTGTTAGTTGTGTTATATAGTATGGTAATCAACCATCAAGTAGTGCAATGAACGCACTAAAGCTTCATAGTTTGGGGCTGTCAATTTCATACAGATATGTTATATTTTATATACCTTCTATGCATATCTTTCAGTCAATGAAGGAGAATCAGTCGATGATGTCCCGCCGTCAGATCCGAATGCAAGAGGATACGAGTTGCTCTGGCAACCTGACGTCATTCCAATGTATCACTATCTTCTGACAGCGTGTGGAAACTTCCCAGAGACACTAGAAGCATCTGCTGGAGCTATTCAAAATCTTGCAAACGGAAAATGGCAGGTATGTCAAAAGAACTTGACTTTGTTGAATGTATTGCTCTATCTGAGGTCTTGTTGAGATATTAAATGTGTCTTGCTGCCTGTGCTTGATGATTACTGTTTTTTCTCAAGCCTTATCATTTTTACAGTGGGCTCTGTACGCCAGAGCGCATACTAGAAAGTCCAAGGTGCTTCCAATCCTTGTCGACAGATTGAGAACTGACAATGACCGAGTTATTCGTTCCGTATCAATGGCGCTGATGAACCTTTCTCAAGATTCAAAGAACAAGCTTTTGATAGGTGAGATCGTGATTCGTAACTGGCAGTGGCTTTTTCTACATGGCCTTTTAGTGTTGGTGGTCGGGTGACGAGTTCTACTTGTGTGTTTTTGTTTCTTCAGGGAAATACGCAGTGAAGGATCTTGTGTACAAGCTTCCTGGAAGCACCGAAGCACAAATTACACTTTCGGACTCGACGTATATCGCAGTTTTGAATACGGTGAGGGTCATCGTCGAACGAAGTCTGGATAATGCTCGTCAATTCCGCGAAGTCGGAGGCATCGAAAGAGTGACAACTGTTAACAATTCAAAGTGAGTACACCCTACACCCAGTAAAAAAAAAATACCCTGAAAAATATTACTGTGCATACGTAATTTGGGGTGAATAGCAATTCAATATCTAATGTTGTTAAACGTAATTGCAATTTTTGTAGGGATTCGGGAAAATATCATTCCAGAGTTGTGAAAGCTGCAGGACAAGTCCTGAAAGTTCTGTGGGACCTCAAGGCACTGCATTCCCTTTATAAGAAAGATGGTTGGAACAAATCTCATTTCACTCCAACTATTACCTATCAAACTCTTCCAAGAAAGTAAGGCATTTGCCACTATGCCTTGGCATAGGATGCATGGTGTATTTTGCACAGTCGCTGACTATTGTCTATGTGGCATTTCTTTTCAGCCAAAAAGCAATGAATAATCGACCTTATGATGACGCGGTTGAAAGCGGAACGTATCCGAGGAAACGTAAAACATCGAAGGAAGAACTTGAAATGAATGAGGTATGGAATCTAGTACTCCGTCTCTAGAATGAATTTAGAACTTGTTAGCAGTTGATCTTATACGCAAGACATTAATCTGTTGCGGCTGGTCATTGCGGAGACAGAGTTTTGATTTGACCGTATCAGTGTAGTATTTTGTGAGTTTTCCAACAATAGCAGTTCTGAAGCCTTGGCTAATAAGGGGACAGGGTTGCGATAGAAGAAGGTCATCCGGTATTTTTAAAAATCACTGTGAAATTATGAGCTGTCAGATCTACCTTGGCTGCCCACAAATAAACATGTCCAAAGGAAAAAGAAGTCTAGTTTTAGTACCGAAATTGACTATGCCACCATAAGATATATCGACTGTATCGAATCTACGGAAAGAATTGCCTGTTGATAATGCTTGGTGTAATTCGTTCAGGGAGAGCAAAGTTCCGCAGAGGCATACCAAGAAGGTCCAGCTGATTCCTGGGTTTGAAGGATAACTTGTCATATCTAACTGCATATCGATCCTCTCAACATCCAGCATCCATCCGTCTGGATGAGATGCTTCGTAACATCAATTAAAATTTATGCCAAACTTCATTTCATGATGCTGGCAAGAGCTCTTTTTGTAATCTGTATTGGAAACAGACATTTGAATCACCCGTGCTTGTGAATATTAGTGTTAATCTAAACATTGTGCTTGATCAAACAGCATTGATGGTACATTCATTAATATCTTGTTCATATGATAATGATGGTACAGACGAAATCGTGAACTACTACTGTACAATCCGTTATCTCTCTATGCTTATTACTTGTGTGCCTTATAATGTAACCCAGCTCTGGTCACGGTAACAAAATTTTGTAACAGCATGTTAGTTTTAAGCTATTCGTAACTGGTAACTTTAGTGAAATTTATTTTGTAAGCCTCTAGTTCTGTATCAGTGCTAAGTCCTATTTAATTGAACTATGAAAAACCTATTGGATGGTACTCTTGTATGTGTGCTACTGCTAGCAATATACATTTTTGAATTTTTATATTGTAAAATCATATGGTGGTATTTCCTTTGAACTACGGTGCTTCATATGTTACAGAAAAGGGTTGTGTTGAGGTACATATCCCTGGCTACAAATATCTAATATACCTGACAGCTCATTGTATTCATATAAATAGTGAATTTTGCGCACATGTTGAAGTAGGCTGTAAAGTATATATTGGATCACACTTCAAGCTCGCAGCACTGATGAATTCCACAGTGATGCTAATACTGCCTCAATATATTTGTGTTGAAGTAGCTCTCTGTAATTGTGTACTTTTTCCCTTAATTTTTCGTAGGTAAGCGTAATTCTTTTTTCTCACTTGGTAGAAGTTTGATTATTGTTAACAATATCGCTGTTTGTTGTTTGGAGCTTCAGACGATGTTTAGTCGTTACAAACGTCTGTATATATAAAATATTGTCCTCCCGAGGTATAAGGGCCAAGGTATTCATGTATCTTGAAATTGATTATTGCGCATTGTGATTTGTGATGTGTACGCTGAATTGTGAGGATATATTTTACCAAATAAAACAAGCTGATGAATTTTTGATTTTGAGTGGAGGAGGCCTTCGCGGGGGTTGTTGTTCGAGCTTGACCTCTACAAACTACAAAGCCGGTATTGTATTTTTTGCATTGGTATTTCGACTAAAAGGTCTACAGAGATGTCCCGGTGCTTGAAGCAAATGTGCCGAAAGCGAGCAAACTTACGAGGGGACTTTTGATGAACGCTGTTGCAATCGTGCTCATATAATCCGACTGACTAGTTGTCAGAAGTGGTCATTTTCTCGTCAGCGCGTCGTGATAGAACAGGAGAACGACTGGTTGACGCCGATATTCCTATTTTTGAATAATTCGCAGTCAAGTGTGTCAGAATCAATGTCAAAGGTCACTGCTCAGTAGAGCGCGTTGTTTGCTGTGATCACGTGACACGCATGTTTCCCTTTCGTGCCAGTAGTTATCGGTACTCTTCCTTAGTCGAGCACAAGATCACTATTGGATGGAATGTTGGTGTCTTCCTTGCCATCGTTTGATCGTAGTTTACCCGGTAGAATAAAGGGCTACCTGTCTGGGCATCGTCGCGCTTCGGCGGATGAACTGACGGACTATCTGCAGTGCAAATTTCCCAATGACTACGGGAGAAGGAAACGGAATGCTTTCAGAAAGCTTGTTAGACAGGTAATTTCTTCTCTCGGTACTCCAGAATTTCACTCGTGCGTTCCCCTTGGCGTAGAAAGCTTATGCTATACCACTAACTGCATTATCAGATCCATCAAGGGCTTCTTCAGGATAGCGCACTGTTGAAACAGCATGACGACGGTAATAATATTAAATCTAAAAGGGGCAAGAAGACAACTACTGAGTCATCTTCTGGTAAGAGATTAGTGAAGATATCAAATAATCGCATCTAGCTTATTAATCAATTGCCACGCCAAATTTATCTAGCTAACAGCTCTCACCCAGTCTGCATTTCGTAGTCGTTGAGCGCGCGGCTACCGTATTATAGGAGTGAAGGGAGACAATGGGATAACCCTAAAAAACAACGGTAGCGGGGAATGGCAATTTCTAAAATTAGGGTAGGGGTGGTATTATCTGGACTGGGTGGTCAGCACCGCTTGACCCGGCCTCGCATGGGTTGCGATGCCTTTTCATCATATATATCCGGTCATAAGTCTCACTCAACCCGCCTGTGGCATGCCGCTCTATCCTAGACCCAATCACCCCGGTCTTTTAAAAATTGCCATTCCACGCCATATGGATATACTCAAGTATCATCAGTATCACAAGTATCTCAAGTATCACCTCAAGTATCACAAGTATCATGGATATACTCAAGTATCACCCTTCTATGATGCCTGAATCACCCTAGGACCAATGTAACATATCAAGTATCACCCTAGGACCCATGTAACATGACAAGTATCACCCTAGAACCTACATAGTGACTCAAGTATCACCCTAGGACCATGTATTCAAGTATCACCCTAGGACTCATATGGTGACTCAAGTATCACCCTAGGACCCATGTAACTCAAGTATCACCCTAGGACTCATATGGTGACTCAAGTATCACCATAGGACCTATATGGTGACTCAAGTATCACCATATAGGACCAATGTAACATATCAAGTATCACCCTAGGACTCACATGGTGACTCAAGTATCACCATAGGACCTATATGGTGACTCAAGTATCACCCTAGGACCCATGTAACATATCAAGTATCACCCTAGGACCTATATGGTGATTCAAGTATCACCCTAGGACCCATGTAACATATCAAGTATCACTCTAGGACTCATATGGGGACTCAAGTATCACCTTTAAAAAAGCTATATGGGACTTTGGAGAAACTTGTAGCCTATAGTTACATACGACTACGTGGGTCATAGGGTGATACTTGTGTCATTATAATGGGTCTTAGATAATAATAGATAATAGGTTCTAAGATGATAGGCCTACTTTGACGACCCTAAAAAGGTGATCCAGGGGTGATACTAGAGTGACCATATGGTTCCTAGAGTGATACTTGAGTCACCATATGAGTCCTAGAGGGTGATACTTGATATGTTACATTGGTCCTAGGGTGATACTTGAGTCACCATATAGGTCCTATGGTGATACTTGATATGTTACATTGGTCCTAGGGTGATACTTGAGTCACCATATAGGTTCTAAGGTGATACTTGTTATGTTACATGGGTCCTAGGGGGATACTTGAGTCACCATATTATAGGTCCTATGGTGATACTTGAGTCACCATATAGGTCCTATGGTGATACTTGAGTCACCATATTAATCCTAGGGCGATACTTGATATGTTACATGGGTCCTAGGGTGATACTTGAATCACCATATAAGTCCTATGGTGATACTTGAGTCACTATATAGGTTCTAGGGTGATACTTGAGTCACCATATGAGTCCTAGGGTGATACTTGATATGTTACATTGGTCCTATGGTGATACTTGAGTCACCATATGAGTCCTAGGGTGATACTTGATATGTTACATGGGTCCTAGGGTGATACTTGAGTCACCATATAGGTCCTATGGTGATACTTGAGTCACCATATGAGTCCTAGGGTGATACTTGTTATGTTACATGGGTCCTAGGGTGATACTTGATATGTTACATTGGTCCTAGGGTGATTCAGGCATCATAGAAGGGTGATACTTGAGTATATCCATGATACTTGTGATACTTGAAGTGATACTTGTGATACTTGAGATACTTGTGATACTGATGATACTTGAGTATATCCATGTGGCCCCTGACAATGGGAATGCCAAAAACACATGGTTTGAGCGGAGCAGTCTGTTCTGGATCAACTATGGCATAAAATTGCCTCGGGCTATGTTATTTTTCATTTATTTACAGACTCCGAGGACGGGGAAATTCTAGTGGCATACCCTGACACAAATTCACTAAATTCATCTCTGCCGTTAATGTCCAGAAAGAAAAAGCGAAAATCTCCAGCAAGCCCAGCAGTAACATACAGCTACATCGATAATGGGGTATTTCCGATTAGCGGAGCTTCGGCTGAAAAGATAGACAAAATCACTGATGTGGAAATAAAAGTCGGAAACAATGTCTCAAATGCCACTGATAATTCTGTGTCGGACAAATTAGAAACTTTGACTACAGCAAGTCCGTCGAAAACTTTGACGTCAAACGTCGTTAATTTCGATGCTTTCGTCAGCACTGAGTTGCCGCAGCAACCCCCTAATCGGCCAAAAAAAAAGAAAAGAAGGATTACTAAGCAAGAGGATCAAGATGTGGAAATAACTGGAGAGGAAGCAAAGCCAAAATTTACGATTGAAAAACCCACCGTGAGGTTTGCTGATATTGGAGGAAGCAAGGAGATGTTAACCGAGCTGCTTGAATTACTAGTGCATGTCAGCCATCCGGACTTTGATAGAGATCTGGGTGTTTCTCCTCCATGTGGAGTGCTTCTTTACGGACCACCAGGTAGGTCGATGCTTTCCTTACAACTGTTCTGTTCTATATAAATAAATCTGAATCACAGGAGTCATGTTAACCAAAAACCACACAACTTCGATAATGTTGTCATATGTTGAGATTTGCTAAATTCAGTATTTGAAGCAATGTGTAATTTCACTTCCATTTTTGCCTAGTCTCCCCCTATTGACTTGAGTTAACTCTAGTCATCAGGAAGATGAATCAAGTATTCACAAAACTGGCATACAGTACGTTTTCAATGTTATCACGTCCGTGACTTTTTACAGGTTGTGGCAAGTCTCTGCTTGCTGATGCAATTGCTGGAGAGCTTGGTATGCCAATGTTGAAAGTACCCGCTACAGAAGTCATCAGTGGTGTGTCGGGAGGAAGCGAGAAGAGAATTCGAGAGATATTCGAATTGGCTGCAGCGTCAACCCCGTGCATCATATTTTTTGGTGAGATAAGTTGTACCGTTGTCCCACATTAGTAATTGACTTTCGTCGTGAGGCACTACTGCAACTACTACACTACTCTAGCACTTGTGCAGTGTGTGGATTATAATTTATGCTAGCAATGGTACGTACCTTGTGCCCCAAATGCATGCGCTAGGGGAAGAATTTGTCTGCTATTCCTATACTATACATGCGAAGATCACTTATGGAAACTTACTTTTTTTGCTTTTACCTGTTCAGATGAAATTGACGCGATAACACAGAAAAGAGAAAATGCTTTAAAGGATATGGAAAGAAGAATTGTATCCCAGTTATTGACTTGTCTGGATGGCCTTGGAAAATCTCCATCACAAGTAGGCTGAAATTACTTTTAAGCTCATAGGCCTGTATGCACGACACAGTCAACAAGTTGAGGAAGTGCTTTGAGTTGTAGCGCTGGTCTAGTCTATAATTCGTATTTTAGTGTAACCATAATCAAACTATGTAATTATTATTTTATTTATCTTCAATATTAGATACTGGTGATCGGAGCGACGAATCGTTTAGATTCTATTGATCCTGCGCTTAGACGAGACGGTAGATTTGGTACAGAAATTTGCATGGGGATTCCTAATGAAAAAGACAGAGAAGATATTCTGAGGTTTGTTCGTAGTAAAATTTGTTTATTTTTACATTGATGGAAAATTCAGTTCTCCATTTGTACATAAATCGCCAAGCACATCGACGGATGGTTGGATCCGGGCATGGGTCTTCTTGTGTACATTGACCATGGTAACTGCAATAGGCTACCCTGTCCGCCGAAAGTCAGTTGCTGGCGTTGTATATTACTTTCTGATCTAGTGGAGAAAAAGATATGCATTACTTACTGAAAATATTACAGGCCTGTGTACACTATTATAGGAAGATTACAGGCCTGTCTCTTCTATAGAAATGATAAGCACGCCCGTTTTCTAAAACTCGCACAAGCACTAATGCAACTTTTCGCATTGTCTCTTTATTGCATGCAATTAGTGCAGCTGCGAGGATATGGTGGGCTGGGCACGTAGACAGTAGCCCATTAATTAAGGCTTTGCTGGTTTCAAAAACTATTCCTGAGAAGCTTCCTTATGTTTAGAGTTCTCTGCAGAAATTTGAAGTTGGAAAAAGACTTCAACTTTGCACTGTTGGCAAGGCTCACCCCGGGTTATGTCGGGGCGGACTTAATGTCCCTTTGCCGTAAAGCGACCATGTCAGTATTGCGTCGAATTTTAAAATCTGCGGCTGTAAACGAATCAGAAAACAACATGGAGATTGAGGTTGCATCAGACAGTGAAAAACAAGAGTCTGTATGTCAGAATGGCAAAAGTCTCAACCCTGATTCGAATAACAATATGATCGACACGCCTGACTTGACGTATACAGACTATTTGAAATTTGTGTCAGTAGAAAGTGTATTACCGAAATCAGACTGTGACACTATACGCATTGAATTAGCCGATTTTATAAATGCTCTTCCTACTGTTCAACCTTCAGCAAAGAGGGAAGGGTTTGCAACGGTACCGGATGTAACTTGGGACGATATCGGTGCTTTGGAAAGTATAAGAGAGGAATTGACGATGGCTATATTGGTAGGTACTAGTGCGGCTTGCTGTAGTGAGTCAACACTTACATTTTATGTTATCGTCATGAAGATTACCACAGATTTCACGTCCAGCCTTGGTTTATTGAGAATTAATTTATTCTTTTTATTATTTAATCTGTGATGATCTTCTTTACGATATCTATTGATTCACCGCCATCGGCTCCTCTATACAATTTATGTTTTGTTGTTCAAGCATTATATATATATCATATAATCTGCTGCTTGGTGTATTACAGGCTCCTGTGCGAAACCCTAAAAAATTTTCAGCACTAGGGTTAACAAAGCCGCGCGGAATATTACTAGCTGGTCCTCCGGGGTGTGGAAAAACATTACTAGCAAAAGCAATAGCTAATGAATCAGGAATCAATTTTATATCTGTAAAGGTAAGCTATAAGAATTCCTTGTTAAGACCGATTTGTTTGGAAATTTTGGGTATTATTCAGGGTCCAGAACTACTCAATATGTACGTAGGCGAAAGTGAACGGGCTGTTCGTCAGTGCTTTCAAAGAGCAAGGGATTCTTCACCGTGTGTGATCTTTTTTGACGAAATAGATTCTTTGTGTCCAATGAGGGTTGGTGCCGAGGTAAATTCTTGTTACTCGCTCTCAATCTCAAACTTTCATTGAGTAACCACGATCTACTTTTGCAGAGTGGCTCTACGTCAAGAGTTGTCAATCAAATGTTGACGGAGATGGATGGTTTGAATACTCGTGGCAATGTGTTCCTTATGGCTGCCACAAATAGGCCTGATATCATCGACCCAGCGGTATTGAGGTATGTGGTTGCAGGGTTGTAGCCATCACTGGCTTATTGGGGCAATGGTCAGGTCCTGCGTTCAAGTCCCGGACGTATCATACCGAGTATGTTAAAACCGTTATCTGTGTAGCTTCCTCACTTGATGGTCATAATGTCGGAGATAGTGTGGATGGGAACGCGTGACTTCGATGCGCACCTAACTCCATCGGTACTTCCTTGTCAAGCCTGCCTTTATGAAGATCAAGCTCACACAATGTGCTTCAGTCCCTATAGTCTGTGTGTGTTATGTGAGTCTGTGTAAATGCAGTGAAAAACATTTAAAGACAAAATTAATCGTTGTTCTGCTCATCATTTCCATCATTGAACAAGTGCAGTTAAATCTTATATTGTTTGTTTCATGCAGGCCGGGAAGACTTGAAAAAACTCTTTATGTTGGTCTGCCCAACGCAGATGATAGGGTGAAGATTTTACAAACTCTGACTAAAAACGGTACAAAGCCTCCCGTCAACAGTGAAGTCTCGCTTGATGCAATTGCGAGAGATGAAAGGTGTGCCAGATTTACAGGTTCGATCTTCCATTCCTTGCTATCACCATTCACCACCAATTAATCCGATCGAATATGTTCCCATTTGCATTGGGCATCCTAAATTTTCTCACATGAATGAAATGTAATTTTGTGTTGAATTTTGCAACTGTCAATAGGGTACTATCACCTGCGCATTATCCGCTAGGTACTGGTGACATGAGACCCGATCCGCTGCTAGGAACATTAAGAAAATTCCTCCAGTCCTCCTCTGAAATATCTTTGAACCTTTCTTGAATTGCTATTGCGACCCAGAAGTTTCTTTTCCTCTAGGGGCCGATTTGTCATCCTTGATTCGAGAGGCTGCAGTTAACGCACTTAGGGATCATTTGTCCGTTGAGCACGTGATCGGTCAAGAGGAAGAAATGGATGACTTGGATATCCGTCTCTCGCCACTTCATTTCGAGCAGTCGTTGAGCAAAGTGAAGCCGTCTGTGTCGCGTAAAGACGAAAAGCGATACGAGGAAATGAGAGGGAAACTGGAAATGCAGTAACGGCTTGAGCAGCTACGAATTGCATCGATCAAAGGAACGTGTTGCACTGGTGGCTGAGTGATTCCCCAACATTGTAATCGTGAAGCTCGGGCTCGATTCTCATGAGTCGCATGGAGGCAACAGTACTAACTCGGGAATTAGTACGGGTTACCATTAAAGAGGTGCAGTGTGGTGCAGATGAGCAAATAAACACTCACAGTGTCACAGAGTACTACATGGGGTATATAGCCGCATTTGGCTCATCTCCTTCTTGCTGGCCTTTTTGTTCTTTTTTTATTTATCTTCTGCTCTTGGCTGAAACGTTTGAACCATATGGCTGGTGCATAAATATACCATGCAATACGATACTTCCGCGTTTCCTCTTCCAGATAGTTAGACAGCTCGACACAAATGTCTAATTTACACCAGGTTTGCAGACGCGTGATCATTTGCTGCATTTACACAGATTCGGATGATATGCACGAGTTAATCTACTGACGTATACCATTTTTGACGTGCTCGGGATTTAAACCTAATTCCTGCCGGCTTCGTGGCTTACGACCTACCACTAGCGTACACCGCTATGCGTTTATACGCGACTCGTAAAGTCGTAATAAATAGCTGATTAGATTCGACGATGCCTCCTATGGTGAGGCTAATAAACGGGGTAACCATTCTGGAACTCTACTTTGTCGTCGAACGGTAACTCAATAAGTGCAGGGTGTCTTATCGAATCGTGACAATATTGATTTAGCTTGCATTACTTCATTCCTAATAGGATACACGCTGCATTCAGGCAAATCACAAATCAATCTGCTAAGATACTCGCCGCAGCTGGTAGCGATGACGAACGCGCTGATTAATAAATGCATCATGGAAACAAAGTCTTGTCGTAAAACCTTGGACGTTCAGCTCATGGAGTCAAGTTGAACCCCAGTACTAAGTTGAAAGCAGCTGATTAGACTAGAAGATATGTGTCATGGGGGTGCTAAGAAAGGGGAACCTCCTTCCTCAAACTCTACTTTGGGCAAAGGTGACCGGTGACGCGACGAATTCTCACGCTGGGAGAGAATAGGCCTACCGCGGTTGATTTATTGACTGGCGTATGGTATATACCGCTATTATTTCTCGCATTGTCGTAGGCTACTCCCTGATTTACTGCGATTTGTGACAAACAACCTTCCTGGCTGCGAAAACGTATAGAAGCAATGTATAGCGAGCGAAAGGTTAAGACTCTCTTGATAAATCTTGTGTATTGCAAACAAATAACATTTATGTGTTCTAGTTTCATAATTGTACGGAATGGGAAAAGTGTGCAAAATGCGTTTTCGGCAACGCTAACCTTGTTCAACAAGAATGGCTAAAACGTTCTTAAGTAATAGTACAAAATTATAGTTACAGGAGTTTATGGGCTAGCTTTACAGATCCCGATTAGAGTTAATCACCGATTAAGTCTTTGTATAGCCTACTAATCACTTTGTATGGTATTCAAAAACGACAATCACGTATTTCTAGATCGCTGTAAAACTTATTGCTATACTGTACAATAATAAATAGGATCTAAATCGTAGTTAATCGTTGAAGAAAGTGCATCTCAGTTTCTACTCCCAATAACTAATCGGCGATTAAACATAATTGCGAACTGTAAAACCCACACTTCGTGTGGTGGTATGGGTATAATGTGTAGGCTGTAGGTGGAGGTCTTCAGTGGACAAGTGTGCGTATATCAGTGATGTTACGTTTCAATAACCTTTGTCTATATACTCTATAAGATCGAGAGCAACTTCAGTTGGGAGTGGACGTCTTTTCGGCTGATTTCTTTTAGTTGGTTGCCGCTACCGTCCACGCTAGTTAACCGATGTTTAACGGCGGTTGCGAGATGCCTCCGCCTGATACTTTACAGCTCCAAGTCCCTCGATCGCTTAGCAGGCGACGATGGATCCGACGTTGAACCGCCAGATCCACCACTTGTCGCGGCTATCTTCTTGCAGCATACCTTGAACAGCTTCCTTGTTATAAAGTGTCGTGTCGCACGACGCATCTTGCTGCAAGTAAATTTTCAATGTAAGGTCAATGATGACACTATATAGTCGCTGTTGTAAATTCTTACGCTGATGCGACGTTGTAGAAGATCGGGTTGAGACATTCTGACAGGCGTAAAAAGATATACGCGATCATTCCGAAGTTCCAATCATTTATCTTTCCTTCCAGCGTACTGAACTTCACGTTGGTTGTGTAAAATGTGTAGGCTGTGGATATGAGATTATGAATTTAAAGGAATTGGGGGAGTTGTTATTTCTAACCGTTCAAACACACTTTGAATCGCGGAATGCCTAATCATTATGCATGACTCAGGCTTAGCGTAAGCTGTTTCGGACCATTTCCTCAATCCTGACCAACGATCGAGCTAGGGCATTCCACCGTTCGTTGACGATCACTACTATGTGCGAACCCGCTATGTAGTCATTCGTGACGTCATCCACAAATTGGTCCTCAACGGCGGTTCTATCGTCCCTTCTTTCATTTGACGTTGGTTTTACCGTGTAGGCTATATAGTCGGTACCCAATCAGTCGTTTAGATCTTTCAAAGGGGGACTCCTATACATACTTGTCCTGTCGCTCGTTGTAGCAAAAGCTTTCTGTTTTCTGAAATTACCTTCGTGCGAGCCAATTGGGAACTGCACCTTCACGGTGTGGGCATGGCCTACTTAGGTAGGGCCATAGTGTGGGTCTGGACATTCGGGCTTTCCGCGACTCTAATCTTGTCTCAATGCATACCTGTGATAGGGATGTAACCAAACATGAATGATCCAGTTATGAAACCAAGTTGTAATATGGCATGTTTCTCTCTTAGTCGTGTTTTCAACTCGTATCTTGAACGATGTTTTGGGTTCTTCGGTGCTGAAAATATTATTGAGGGTAAATTTGTTTGTGTGACTTAGCGCACACAATGGATATAGATAAGATGTGCTGTTGTTTTGGATTTATGGCGTTTCAACTACTTAGGTTATATACGACAGGTCAATGCTTCGTAAAGTCTCCGGTTTGACTCGGTCAGGAATAGAACTCGGACCCTCCCGATCAGAAGGCGGATAGTCAAACCTTTCGACCAACTATGTGGTAATGATGTAGTTAGAAGTGATCAGAGAGCCTTAACCTGAGCTCGGATCCCCCGGTTCTTCGGCTGTGAATAGGCCTACTACCTCTAGTGGCTCGCGTTCTGTCAAAAATTATAGCTATACTCTAGTCTGTATTCGCCTACTCACATGACTGCATCTTCAGTAATTCTCTCCGTTTCCTGTGTCTCATCAAGAGAAAAGCTATTGCAGGCGACAGCAGGGCAATTAATCCCATTGGAACGTAAATAAACAAAGGAAAAGCAATTACGTAGTACGTTTTGTAATGATTCAGCCTGTAAACAGTACAAATGTTGAATATCGCTCGATTTGTTCATCGTATGGCGTCTCCGGTAGCGAGCGCTCCCGTAACTCCGCCTGGAATCGTCGTAAAGACACAATCTTGGAGTAAGCCTATAAATCGAATGAACTATACTTACCATTCAACATTTAGCGTGCATGCAGGCCATTTTGCATCGATAGTATCAGCGTGTCTATCCTTTGTCGATACTTCGTACCATAACCAACGTGGAATACACGCCACGAGGAAAGTCACGATCCAAATTGACACAGCCAACATCTAAATATAATTAGAATTCTGTAGTATTGAACTATACTAACAGGTGTATACGCTATAATGTGACTTACGGTGATGTGACTTCTTCTAATCTTTTTATACTGTAAAGGCCATTGGATAGACAGGAGCCTTGTCACGGCAAATGTGAGAATATGTAAAGATGTGACGTAACTTGTCCACGTATCGACAGACCAGAATATCTGAAATGTAACACATTTTAGGAATGGAGATTATCAATATACAGCTTCGTATAGCGATCCATTTTTGACAATGTTGCTAGGTCGCTATTATGCGCCGAACAGCAATGATTGTTAGCGCATTTATTAAGAGGTAATAAAAGACCCAGACGGTTTATAGTTTATTGATGTACTTCCGACGACGATCTGGAATTTCCGGCTTTTGTTGACGACCTAGGGCAACTATGGGGCTTTCTTATTGTGTTTTAGTAAAAGTATCCTGCGGTTCATGTATATTACCATCGCATAGGCTGATATTCCAATGATTGTCAGTTGCTCCAAGCCGCTCGTGATGGGCGGCTCAGTCGCCATGACGTTAGATGACAGAAAGTTTATAAAATTTGTTACAATATATATATTTATATACTGTAACAACTGAATATATGATTATACTCTACTTGTTGCTATTTACTCAGTAGATGTAGTTCTAGCAACCTAGCGTAATCACGTATCAGATTTATAGGTTGCTGGGTTATGAATATTTTATTTGATTTCACATGCCTTGATGTAGGCCTACTTGCGCTCAAACTCATACTGATAAGCGTACAATGCCTTTCAGGTAAAAACGCGAAGAGTGGCAGTATCAATTATTCAATTGTTAGTCACCTTTATTGTATTTCTATTAAGATCATATCGCGACATTTATTGCAGTGTCTCTTGACTGTTTTGACTACGCTCCGATGGCGCGTCGGTGTACGTAAATCGTACGACTCAAATGCGCCCGAAATGACCTCCCCTCTCGCCATATGGGTGAAATTGCTATTGTTGTATAGACTAAGGCAATATGTGCTGTATATAAAGTATACCTACTTCAAAACATTTTGTGTATTATCGGCGGTAATACCTATTGACGAGTGAATAGCCATGGAAAAACGTAGTTGTCTTGCCCCAATGCCTATACTGTGTTCCATTATTCCGTTATTCAAGCATATTGAAGTTCCTATAACTTGCATAATGCAGAAATGGAAAAAGCTCTACTGTCCACCAAATCGCTGCCAGGTTGAATCACGAATGCGGCGAGCAAAGTCAGTTTAGGCAGCATGCACTTATTCGCAGGCTCGAAGCGATTGTAGCATAGAGCGCGCAACGAACTTGGCGAGCAAAGTCAATTTATACATACGCCAATTCGCAGATTCAAAGCGACTGGAGCGTAGAATTTTCTAAGTATTTACGCTGAGTCGGAGTCGATAGAATCAGGACAATATAGGCTTAGCAAACGCGTGTTTCGCTCTCGTTGAAATGAAGGAGTACGAACAGCACCAGATATATCGACAATACCATCCTTTTATGGAGTTTTGTGAAGAAATTTTGCCGATCGAAAACACCTACCACAAACCTCTATCAATGTTCTGACGTCATGACAAATAGGTAGTTAGAAGTACACGAAGCAAGCATAAATAGTAAATACTGACTAACTTCCTCCGCATGTATTGTGTACGATGCGAAAAAACCGACTTCACGCGCAAAACAGGACAAGCTATGACGTTCGCGATGTTTCCTGTGATTTTCGCTTTCACTATCATTCCAATTTATGCGCTCCTCGGGTTGCGACTATACGAATGTGTATGTATAACGCAATAGCTAATTGTCGTGGCTTACTCTTAAAACGGTAGACATAGTCCTGAGAAAGGCTCCTATCTAGATGGTGACGGAAGCGCTCTCATAAAATCGAACTCAACAGTTACTCGCGAAAGTGCGTATTCGGCGCTTGTCGTGACGTGAATCCTTTTGCAAAGTTGTTTGAATGGTTACCACTGCTTGATATTCTCATGTACGCTAGATTGACATCATCATATTTTCGAATCCGGATCATCAAAGCCGATTTGCATGTCATTCTTGCATCCTTACCTTACAAAAACTTTCTGATATCACCCATGCATCGAACCCCCACGTTCTCCGATATAGAAATAGAGGACTGACGAGGGCAGACAGTAGGTCGGAAACGCACAAACTGACGATTAAGACATTGAATATGGACCTGTTAATAGAGATTAATACATTATAGTGGTTCTCAACCACGAAACATTGGTAACGATCAACGAGGTCTCTTGAATAACCAGAACGAGTGATTGTGTCAGCCGGACCCCCGGACCACTTATGGCTTTGCAATGTACCCGCGCGAACAAAGTATAAGATGTCGTTTATGGATCACTCATTACTACGGATTGTGGTAGTTATATATATACATCCAAACGTCGAGATTGGCTATATTACGTTAAAATGGTGGCATTAATGTTCATTTGAGGAACGATATCTCTGAATGTAGGTCCTGGGAAGCATATTCATGAATTTGCTGGTCCGCGCTAGTAAAATTGTTGCGAACTATACTGATTTTTACTGCAAAGTGCTCAGGCTACTTCCAATCCAGAGTTATGGAGCATGAAACCTCCTTTTGCTAATCTGGAGAGTCGATCTCTCTCACCGCAGATGTACCGCTGTCTAGTACTCGGAAACAGACGCCACATGGATTGCCCAATTTAAGAAATATTGTACACGGAATTTTTGTCAATATTAATTCAACATCATATTCGAACCGTGACTGATATGAATGTGAATGGTTTACTCTTCGCAATCCGCAGCTGTATGATAAGGGCACGGGTAAAGTGCGCGAGCAGACGCATTATCTGTGCACGCCTACGACCCACGTAAACTAATCCCAAGGCTCTGTCGGTTTCTATTTGCCAAATTGACGCGACGTCTCTCGTGAGAACTCGCCTCAAAGTCCGTGTGATCAGTGAATGACGCTTGTCGCTTGTCAATACGTGTGAGGCGATGACATTATTGCTCGGTATCATCGGGCCTACACTTTTTGCGTGGTTATTTTAATTGTTACCCATATGACACAGCGATAGGTGAACTAATGAAGATGCTCTACCTTCCCACGCAACGATATAAGAATCGTACTCAAGGTAAAGTCGTTTTGTGTAGTGCTTATGGAATTGTGGGGTTCTCCAAGCATGAATAGGGGAGGCCAGCTATAGCCTACGCATTTGTTCGCCCTAAACATGAAGCACCATCACCGGTTGAAATCCGTTATGTCTTGGGTAGCCTAGAGAGTTTGACGCACTATGCGATTTTGCATTCTATTCAGTCAGGAGATCCGAATGCCCTGGCGATACCGGCCGGCTTTATGCTATTTTGGATTTATGGCATTTTCAACTATAAGGTGTCATCTACGTCTGGCTCAATGCTTAGTTCTCGTGTGGCCATCACAGCCACGAATTTCCGCGCTTTCCCGATACTGACTGGCAAGTTGAGAAGTGTAGCGGCTACCAATTTTAAAGTCTTTGGTTTGACTCGGTCAGGAATAGAACCAGGAACATCCCGATACTAATAGAAGACGCATTCTACTGCTGTTGCATAATGCCGAAAATTAAATCGGCCCCACTTACCACAGTGTCTTTGATGTAATGATCACAGCGATGGTAAGGGAATTGGCAATAATTCCGAACACCATCATCGTTAGGATAAATATTGCTGAAACCGTGACGGCGTCGTCACTGAATGGACGCTGGTAAGGTCTGAAAAATAGCAGGATAGCACGTTACAGCTGCGAAACTTGCCATCGTAGGTTTATTCTACAAACGTCTACATTTTAAAAACCGTGCGCTGAGTAGTCATGCGATTACGTTTTTATGTTGCTTACATATCAGATGATACGGAAATAAAGAAAATGCGTCACTTTTGTATGTAGAGATTTGATTTGAGATGTGATAAGCTATTGATATTCCTTACTCAAGTCGTGTGTGCTGTTACCAAACTATGAAAAATCGTTGCTCGCCGCCCAAAGTCGCCTCATTCATTGAGCTAAAGAACATGGAGTTGATCTCCATAATCGCATTCTTGAGTAATGTATCCCCAACAGCCGTTAATTAAAACCAGAAAAGCATATATGATTTTACGTTTCAATCCGGGCAATTGCTGTCGAAGTGGCTAATTAAATTGCATATGCTCGTTGAAGCTGGAACCACAGCTTACTTTATAGTAGTAGTAGTAGTAGGCCATGCTAGAACCATACCCATCATTTGCATAGAAAATGGCTATACTTACGACGTTGTATGTGCCATCATTTCCGTTGCATTTATTCCTATCGAATCCATACTGGAGTTGACTCCGTTGCTTGAGCCGTTAGTAAAGCTTTCCAACGTCATGTGTACAGTAATCGCTCTACTTGATTCTTCAGCTTCACCAAACTCTATAACTCGTTGGTTGCGGTGTTAGAATATATCCAAATACGATGTAGCCTAATAGTGCACACGCTACCCTATGTGTCTCTACTTTATACTACTAGACTTCTGTGCAAAAAAAATCACTATTCCTTGTGGCACCTTCGCTGGAATTATTTATATCTTCATTTCAGACGTGAGTCTGCATTTTTTGCGACATTCGCTTCCTGCAAGCAAGCCGTCGTCACAAAATCAACTTTTATGCAACTGCGCATGCGTCTAAATAAGCTAGACATAAGTAGCCCTATATATATCCTCCTCGGTCTTCATCCACAATATTCTGAGACTGACCCGCGAACTCTACGCACAGTATGCAGTATAGTGGCGCACAACACAGAGCAACAGCCGGAAATATCTTACGCATATACGTATGGGAATACCTCACACTGTACGTAGGTGCACGTGCTTTCCGATCCAAGGAATCGACTGGAATTTCATCATTCAAATCTTCCCGTTCGTTTAAGGCTACTTACGGCCGTGAGAGATTTACGAAACTCAGATGCGTTGTTCGCACAGGCAAAACTTTCCCATCAAGCAGTCTCTCTCTACTGCATGAATGCCTATTGTTGAAACTTTTTCCATTTATATGTCACCCGAGTACGAAATTGTTTCCGAAATGACAGGACTACATCGGTAGAGGCGTGCACTAAGGATGTTGCGGTACTTTACGTATTTAACTCTTTTCTTCGAATAACTGACATTATTAGCTATAGACTCCACCACCGTGTAATGCTATATTCCTTAAAACATCTTATCATGCACAACTATAGTCGGACTACCCTTGTTGTGTTGACACATAGGGCGGGGGCAGTTTAGGTAAGTGCTTGTTACATGAAGCTCCTGGCACCTGTTGGGGTGCACCAGTCGGGATTTTACCCCGGGACCTCCTAATCAGAAGGCGGACAATTAAACTAAGCGATCTTAGACCACGGGTCAAGGGTTAACTTATATATAGATAAGATGACGCCGAAGCCTCGTTTGCAACATGAATACGTGGCATTAAAATAACAATTTATCCAAGTCGTAAGACGCACGATGACAGTATAGGATACTTTTCAGACTTGGGCAATATATTTGGTAGGCTACGCTTCGTGAATTATCGGAGCATAAACAATAGTCAGTCCTTCCATTTAAATAGGCTTGCAGCGTCCTTGCGCGTATTAGAAGAAATGAACTACAGCGATCGAGACTCTTCGAAATAGCATGACAGTTGTCATATGATAGCCTATTAGGCTAGTAGGCTACACTGTATATATAGACGAAACCAATCACAACTACCGACAATAGTGGAGGATGTTTAGCCTAGGGTACGGTGTGTTCAAAAATGACATAGGCCTAAATAGAATTGTGTTGTGAGAAACGGCTAAAACACCGAAATAGATATAGCCCGCCCGTTTGAACCCACCGTATTCCGTCAACGGATCGCTAAGCTGACTTATGAATTGATGCCGAATATGTCCCACCTGTCTTTTTGGATGCTTTTGCTTAGCTCTCTCGAGTGAATGTTCCACTTGATGGCGAAAGAGAGCTGAAATCAATACGGCATCCTCACCACTTATTGTAATGCCCCTCTCCTCAGTGGGCTAGATACTTGTCCCACGCTATATATAAGGCTTATAAGGCCTTGTCTTGGTCACCCCACGTGCTCACGGAAAACACTGCTCACGGGTAACCACGTGGTCGGGGGGACCACCTGCTCACGGAAAGCCACGTGGTCGCGGCGAACAAGGCTTCGTCCTGGTCACCATAAATGCTAGCTATAATTATATAAATCCTAGTCACCATAAATGCTATAATTATAATGCTTTGTGTTGATCACCCCACGTTCTCAGGAGGAACAACTTGGTCGAGGGGAACCACGTGCTTGTGGAGAGCCACGTGGTCGCGGGGGAAAAAGTCTTGTCCTGCTGGTCACCATAAATGCTATATAATCGTATAAATCCGGGTCACCATAAATGCTATAATTGTATGACCTTGTCTTGGTCACCCCACGTGCTCACATGGAACCACATGCTCATGGAGAGCCACATGGTCGCGGGGAACAAGGCCTCGTCCTAGTCACCATAAATGCTATAATGCCCTGGATAAAGCAATGCCTAAAACCGGTCCGGCTCGGAGGCCTATGCCTAGTTGCCTAGGCCTACAGCATAAAATAAAAATCTGTAGCGTGGCAGTGGCAGTGGCAAACCTGTCAGTCAAGTGCAATATTTTCACAAAACAAATCAGTTTAAGGTCAAATAAACTGCACAAAAACACCCAGAAGCATGAAGCGAAATAGGTATTGCAGGCGAAAACAATGCAGTTTAGAGATTTATTTCCTTAAATCCAGGGTTAGCTGGGTAAGCAAATGGGAGAAAATATCGGGTTATCGGATGAAAAAAATTGAAATATCGACAAATTACTTGCAGTGTAATTGACACACATTATTGCAACAGCGGTGCTGGGCATATCGGTGGAAAAATGTTTTGAAATATTGGTATCGGTTTTGAAGAGGTGATATTGGTCGATCCTTAGTCTGAAGCCTCACTCCTCTCAAATTACTTCCAGTGTAAGTGTAATTCACACACATTATGGCAACAGCGGTAGGCTACTAGGCATATGGTGTGATGAAAATACGCAGTTTTATACGAATACTAAAGGAAAACGTCTGTAGGAGAAACTTTTTATTAGACTGTCCAGCGGGGAAGTTTCCTGTTGCTATGGTTATCGTATGAAGGCCAGTAGCGGTATGAAACAGCGACAATACCACATCCGTACTACACACAAGCTCTGCGGCCGAACCAAGAGATCGAGAGTGTGCGAATGCTGCCAGCACCTCGCCTGCATCACCTGAATTTGTTGCTCAAGCGCATAACGGAAATTTTATGGGGAATAGTAAAAATGGTGACCTCGAGCGAGGCCCCAACAGCTCCGTCCCACGCTCTTCCAGATGTGGAAAAGGCAGAAAAGAGTGATAAAACGACAATCTTCCACAGAAAAACGCTGGAAGACCCTGAAAAAGGCAGGATGAGCAAATCCATCGAAGCGGAATGGCTCCTTATAAAAATCCCTCTCCAGATAGAAATAGACTTCGGCTACGTGGACTATTTCCTAAATTTGTGATATCGTCTCCAAAGTCTAAATTCCGCTGAGACGAATAAAGCTTTATCACCGCAGTGCTAAATCCCTTTGCAGTGTTGTAGCTGCGAAGATGTTGCCTGTGGTTATATCACAAATATATATATATAGCTCAGTGGTTAGCGATAGTGTCCTCTATAACATAGAAGCGGGAGAGAAACGGTTCTATTTTAATGCCATTATGTAGGCTATGTTTCACAATTTAAGAGGGGTGTGCTTGAAAGGGTTCTAACTTCTAAGGAAAAGTACATATCTATATCTTCTATGGTCACCGTCCATCGTCTGCGCTCTAGTAGTACCACTTGCGGCGTTAGCACCAAAACATTTGCGAATCGGGATCGTTCGCACGCATTTGTTAACTGTGACTTTTCCCATCATCCGTTCGCCGTATGTCTGTGTCTTTCTGCCCTGTCAAGCCATTTTTAAAGTAGAGCGGGAACAGCGACCAAGTCCAACGCTGGTAGCTAAGCGAAGCGAGTAGTAACTTCAGCACTTTTTGAGGGCTCAGAAATTCTGAATGTCGGATCTGTGTGACCAATGTGGCATAGGAAAATTTGAAATCGAACAAGTTGGTGCCGAAACTACAAGGACATGTACAAATTGTGGTTATTCCTGCAATTACTTGGAACTGACATCCCCGAATACCAATGATGGATATACTGATAGCAACTCCATATCACTTTCAAAGAAATACAAGACTGGTGTCGGTCCTCCCGCGATACGACCGAACAGGTTGATTGCGATTAAGCAGATACATGCTTATTTGGATAAATACCCTAAGAATCTCTGCCTTCACCAGACAGCAGAACAATTGTTTATAAAAAGCTGGGAAGCAGTACGTGTTGGCAAATTAGCAACATTTGCCGCAGCAACACTGGTGATAGTTTTGCGTGAAGCTGGTCAAAGCGTTTTTATGGATGAGATTTCAGATTTCTTCGGTGTTCGTCCAGGTGATGTGTCAAAGAAAATGTTGTATATTAGATGCTATTACGACGTCTCGGTTCCTATGACCTCGGTTGAACATTTTGTGACAAAGCATCTCAACAATTGTTATTGTATAGGTGATAAAGATAAAGTGAAGAAGTTGGCACTATCTCTGTGCCAATTATTTGAAAGAGTAAATCTCGGAGCTTCTCCAAAATCAACAGCTCTCTTAGCAATATACAATGCCACCATTGCTGTTGCCGCTAAAGTTCCGGCCATGACTATAACAGATTTCTTTAGGAAAACAGCGTTCAAATCACCCTTTCCTGGATTTGATAGATCATCTGCGCTTGTTAAAACTAAGCTTATAATATTGGCTAAGAGATTACCTTGGGCTACTAAAGTTAGTAAAAGAAATTACCACACTTTTATCAGTGCTATCATTAAGCACCAGTCGATCATCTTCCACAAAGATGTGAATGGTGCCGTTTCTAAGAAGCTGCCAACTCCTTGCGCTAACTCCGAGCACGGTGAATCCTCGGACTGCATTGGAGGTGAAATATCAGAACAAATACAGTTAGAAATGCCAGCAGTTTGTTTGAAACAAATTTTAAATCCAAGGCTAGTGATACCTGAGGAGGACGATCCCATATCAGTATCAAATTCGGAGGTTTTAATGGAAGACGATTGCCCGGAAGAAGAACTCAAGGAATACATCAGGACTGATGAAGAAGTTAATATTTATTTAAAATTGAAAGCCTCATTGCCCGAGGAATAGCTGGAGACTAATTCTCAAACACTTACACTGTGTTGATATGTTGCAGTTTACCTTACTACACAAAGATCACGGTGCCGTGTGTTTTGCAGATTAATGAATTTCCAGTATATTATGTATAATGTGGTTTAGTAGCTACTGTTCATGTAGGCCTACTTACTGCAATAACATAAATACGATGCTGAAAATGTCTTTTTACTACAGCTATTCCGTATCTTTTCAAAATTATGTCAGTTTTGTCCTCACCCGGACATTGTATTACCGGATGTTTCTTGACGTTGTGTAGCTTGGAGGCAAATGATGATGAAGTATTGATGGTTTTGGTTTGTTTGCAATTACCGGTACGGCAGTGCAAAACAGTGATGGATTGATCATGGGACGAATTTTGCGTATTGTGTTCTTCTAGTCAGGCAGTCTCCTTGCTTGTTATTATTTAGGCAAGTCTAAGCACATTGCTGAGTCTTTTTGCATGTATTGTTTGATTGTTTGCCAGTTGATTCACGATGGCGTGTATCTTGCAGTTATGAAGCACGAAATAGGCCTAGTTTCTTTATGATAACTAATGATCGTCTGCCATCGACTCCTTTATGTTCTTCGAAATAGCTTGCGTTGCCTTGCAACTTGAAATTAATCAAAGTTTGGAATATGATTTTAGTGGGAGAGATTTCATTTATACTGAAGCCTACACACTTTGGTTACGTGTTATTTGTTATTGTCTCATGAGTTGTTTAGCATTTCATTTTCTCATTGATTTTTCAGATGTATAGATATCATAGTAGAACTCTAGGCTATAGATGAGTATAACTTAGAAAAAAAATGTCTGACACAAGCCTATCTGGCCGAATCATCATTCAACAATGTCTGTCAGCTAAACTGCAAACTAATGCCGAAAGCGGTGAAAAGCCGCAGTTTGTAACCATCGCCCGTGGAATCGTAATATACGTTTGCTTTATGAAGACGGCGACCGAGGAAACCGCTTTGAAAATGGCCAGGACTGTATGCAATGTGAAGTTAAGCCAATCGGACACCGAGTCTGGCCGCGTCTCTGTGCTTGACCTTCCTGGAGATATCCTTGTCGTTCCACAAGCCACGTTGGGTGGAAAACAGAAAGGCAATAGAATGCAGTACCACGGCAATATTGAGAAATCAAAAGGAAAAATGTTGTATGATATTATGATCGAAAATATTAAACTGCTTCATAAGGACAGTGAACGTAGTCCTGAAAATAATGTTCAAATACGGTATGGGACTTATGGAAACCTGCAAGTCCTGTCTATGGATACCAATGGTCCATATACCCATATTCTGAATTTTTAACTAGAAACATTCTTTCCAAGTTTCCATTCACATTTTTTATATCGTTACCGGGATACCTATCTCTATGTTATGGGTGGGTTCAGTCAGCCAATAATGAAATTAATAGTGATTTTGTGTAGAACATATCAAAACTTGGAAATTTTCTCTTCCACAGCAATAAGACTAGTCCGATATGCAATTTTAAGCATATATATATATATATATTTAGTTAGTATATCCTACCAGTAGGAAGGTCCATCATGGCACCGGGATATGTGTGTTATCCCAAATTCCGGGACATTTCAGTCGAAGAGTCTGCTAAACTATTGAGACAGTTGGAATTGGAAGCCTATGCCACTGTCATCAGTGCACTGAGGTCTCAGGTAGAAGCAATATAATTTGTTATTTATGGTCGATCAATTAATTATGCTGATCTCATTGGATTCAGGGAGATCTGTCTAAGGAAAAGCGCACTCTGTTGGGTGAAATTTGTGCTTGTTTGGGAATTACAGAGGAGCGGCACAAAGCTGAAGTAAGTATTAGCTGTCGCCTTACGTTCCGTACTCAAAAGTTTTACTTTGCTTGGCATGTAGTTCTGTGAGCTGACTTGGCAATTCCAAAATTGGCTACTACCCCACCATGCCATCTTCATCCTTTTGTATTGTGTCTGTGCTCGGTCTGACTGAATGAAGTGTCTGTGTTGTTACCGGTACTGCATGCCTGATGATTAGGCTACTACTGCTGTATGTACATGTAAAATATATTGCCTAAATAAATTGTTAGCTTAATTTAAATTTAAATTGTTTGCTTAATTTAAGATTCGCCGTGCAGTGAACGACGAGACACTGGCAACTATTGCGTTGCATAGTGCTGGACGAAACAGTGATGTTGAATGGCTCAAAGAAGGAAGGCGTACATTACGTTTACCGGAGCGGCCCTTGCAAATCACAAGTTACATGCAAGAGGCTGACAGGATCGCTGAAATAATTGCAGCAGAGAATGCAGCCATTCCAGAACCAACGCAAATTGATGTAGATAAACTTACAAGCAGGTAGAGACTAGAAAATTTATTGCATTTCAAGTAGCTACCTATTCTAATGGAACACGCTTGGCGTCATGGCATGACACCTCTCGTATTTCGTGCTATCTCTGTAGGCCTGTGTTGTAAATGTTGTCCTGGTTTTGACATGTGAGAGAATTGGAATTTGTTCTATCAATGGGACTGAAAGAGACTGGCCAATAGCATCTGAGAGTTCTAGAGATGACCTTTATTTGCTATCTACTGGTTTGGTTGAAGTTAAAACTATGAGCTATTTCATAATATAATTTTGCTATTATATATATAAAATATATCTCAATATTTTTCAGATCTTCGCGTAAACCGGACCCTCCTCAAAAACCTTTTGAAGAATCTGAGAAATGCGGCATGAGATTGTACTCGTCGCTCTATTGTGTTGGATGCATCGCCAAACAAAATGAACTCGTCGATGCGGGCACTTCAACAGACGATCTGATCACAAAGAAGAAAGAATTCGATTCAACGACAGCTCCTGATGATTGCATTCATCTACCTAGCGGAACTGTGGTACGAGTTTCTTCTATGAGATTGGAAAAGGAAGAAACAGATGCCTATGCATACGACAGTAACCAATCGGGTAGGTAATTCGTTAATAGTAAGTAAGTGGTTGGCGACACTGCAGAAGGAGCGTGGCTTGATTGCCCTATAGTGGAGCTGCTTCCCCCAGGCCCTTGCCACTAGGTACTTAGCGTACGATATTGTTGTCTTGACATTCTTCGTTGGCCTGGTCCAAAGTCTGGTTAACTGGGATGTGCTGTAGCTGGACTGCTTGCCATCATTTCCCGAACTGTCTAATCTCGCTGTAGAAGTAAGGGCAAAGGGTGAACAGATTTAGACATATAATACTTCACTGACAACTCTGTAATCTTCGTAGGCAACTACGATTTCGGTGGTGCTCCCGAAATCAGCTTAACCGATACAAAGGGCAATAAAAGAAAAAGAAAAAAGTCATCTGGATATATACCACCGAAAGAGGGCGTCGTCACAATCCGTCAAGTCATCAGGCCATCTTCTGATGAAAAGCCCGGCAAACAAACGAAGCAAGTCACGATAACATCGAAACGCCATGCACAAGAACCCCACAAAAAAGAGTCTATGGTAAGTTTACATCTACGGAACTTCGCAGCTGTTTAGTAGTCGCTATCATGATCAGTTTCCTCTTCAGAATCTCAAGTCTGATGTTAAACCGAGAAATCCTATGGCCGACGATTTGTCTGGCCGTCCTATTGAAAGCATGCCAAAGAAGAAAAAGAAATCGCCACCGCAATCATCAACCATTCAACATACACCGGTACCTCCAGAACATTTGTATGCTGTGGGGGGTGGAACTGTGTAAGTACATCGATACTGAATTTTATGTTCAGCCTCGAGTATGTCTTGGGAAGAGATAATGCTGTTTCTTTGGCAAATACACTTTTGTCTTGTACCTTATTATATAGCTTCTTCTACTTGTACTGATGTTTCAGTGCTAAGTCTTCTATTGTCTTTCAGATCACAGCAAACGACACAAGGTTTTAGTAGCGATAGCAATGCGTCTATGACTCGCCTTTCCAAGCCTGATTATATAGTATCCACAGAACATTCACCCACCAAACATTTGGCAATGCAATCCAACCGTCAGGTTTTTTCGCCCACTTACTCGACCACGTTTAGCCACACAGCATGGCAAATCCCTCGTGAGCCAATCACGGAACCCACGTCCTCACACACGCACGGCTTCCGGTACTCTCCAACAAAACCGACGCACAAACCACAAAAATCGGGAGCTAATCCAATGAGTGGTAAATCGCCGAAAGTGCCCCATGCAAAGAGGCAAAGAATGTCGCCCTACTGTTTAACGAAAAGGCAAGGCGATTTGGAATACGACGCTCAGAGAAGTTTGAAGAGGATTCCCCTAAAAAATGACGTGCATGAAAAATATTCGGAAAAAGTGCAGGTTCCTCACAAAATGTACAGACCCACGTTTAATCGAAATGTTTCAGGTATGTGATTTTGCCTGATTTTGTTGCAAAATTCTGCTTCCATCACTTGTGTTGCTGTTGCAGCCTGAGATGATTGCATTCGAAGATACTGTAGGCTCTGAGCCATGCTTTCAAACGGTCATCTCTTGAACCTAGACCCCCCTCGCATGTGTGACTCACTGTCACTGTAACCCACAAACCCATATTCAAACAATTGTTATGTCTTACTGTGCGCTATTTTTGCGTGGTCAGTCGGTGATTGTGGAATTTAGCTGAGTAATCTTTGTTTGATGGGGCCAGTTGAAAGCTTGACTTTGATGATTTGAGTCTCGAAATTTGGTCGAATGATTGGTTGCAGATGTCTAGTAACAGTAACTATACTTTTTCAGGCCATTACCTACCGACTGAAGTGAAATTTGAGAATCCCATGCCTATGCCAGAAGTCTGTGCATCTCGTGACATTCCCAAGTTGCCCGCAAAACATTCTTCGGCTTTGGACGAACTCGCGTCTGTGTCGCTGATGGCATCTGGTTTAAGTACATCTACCACCATGGTTGAAACTGGTTAGTGTCTGGTTATTTTGAAATCCCTTGTATGGGTTTTGAGTTTCGAGTTATGTTGTTTGTTGTAGGTTTAGCTCCAGTGAGTGCAATTGTCTCTCGAGTTACCTCACCAGCGCCTGGACAAGTGTCGTCTTCATTGTCTGTTAAGAAATCGGTCAGTGTCCCGCTCGTCGTGTCAAGAATTCATGGCGAAGAAGGTACGTGCTCGACGCTCATGCTATCTTTCATTCTATAATGATAGGAATGATAGGGTAGCCAATGTCTTCCCCAGAGTTCTGTCACTGTCTACAATTGCTGGCTAACTCTCGCCATCTTTTGCTTTATTAGACTTCCCGTAAGTGAAGTTTTTAGTTTTTACTTGCGCATACAATGAAACAAATTATCATTTATATTTCCTAGGTTCGATTCAAGTTCAAAAAATAATCCAAAACCAACCGACCACTGATGTTGCTGTGTCGATCACCTCTCCAAGACAACTCTCAGTGGTCGCTCCCAGTTCTTTTTCTACGACAAAGCTGAAAATTCAAGGTACATTCATTTTTTATGAACTTGAAATCTATTTAGTAAACTGTCTTTACCCTGTGCTATGGTGGTAGTATCCATCTCCATTTGCGCGGCCTAGTGACTGACATTGGACGCAGACGGTGGAAGCTGCGAATTTTTTGCGTGGACCGAGATCTTTCACAGAAGGGTAGAGAATGGTCCAAGGTGTATCTAGTCGCCAAACAACCTAGTGATTGGGCCATAATTATGTAATAGCAGTCAATAGCATATCATTACGATTTAGGATGGTACATGGCCTACTTTAGTTCTACCTAAAGTAGGCCATGGATGGTAATGTATCATCTATCTACCTTGCTGAAAGTTGTTATCTTACAGGTTCTGCATCAGCCTCCAGTGCAATTACGCAAGTAAGGTTGGCTGTTACTAGCTCTGACAATACCACAGTCGGTAGCGTTCCGATCAGTTTTACGAGCTCATTGCCGCATGTTATGCCCACAATGAATCCTCAGATTCCACGGGTGATCTCGAGCGGTGCTGGGAAATCACCGACCATATTGAAGTCGTCATCAGGGAACGTGATTACTGTGACGGCCAAGCCTCTAACAGCTGCAGTTCGAGGTAAGGGACATGTCTTTGTTCTTGTTACCGGCACGTCATTTTGTATTCAAAGCCGCACGCATAATCGCTGATCGTTTTGTCCGGCTGCATCTGGTTCTACTTTTTGAACTTAATAAACTGCATACTAGAATGCTGGTGCCTCACAGGGATAGCGGGTAACTCTGAGTATGACTTTTATTTACCGCTAAGTTCTTTGATATCTCTCCACCAGTATTCCCACCGAGCCTAGTGCCTACTCAACTGACTGCCAGGGTCTTTGTAAAAGCTTACAATATCTGTATCGTTTTTCAGCGTCTGTGCCGACCATTGTCAGTGGTGCAAGCATCGTCAAACCACAAATTGGACCAAAGACCAGTATCATTGTAGTGCATAAGGCGACGGCTGGGTCAAAGATGGGAAAGTCAATGGCTAGTAATTTTCCCAGCCTGACTTCAGAAGGGGTAAGCATCAAATATATTAGTCCTTGCCATGGTTTTCATGGAAAACTAACTAATGCATCTTGTAAGTAGTTGCTCTGTTAAAAGTTCCATCTGTATTTGCTGGGCTAATCTTACTTTCTAGATTTTTGTTGTGCAGGTGTATAAATTAATCTTTTTGCTTTACCATACTGTTGCGATTTCGCTGTCGTACCCGTCCACAATCAAGTTGTCTTCATTAATTGACTCTGCCCTCTCAAATATCTATATCCATCCTATTAATGATCTATCTATGCATTCAACAGCAGTGAATTTAAAATTTGAGTTGAATCTCTAGCTGGACCATTGTACAAGAACCTATGGTAGTTGTATGCAATAAGCCAAACTTGCAAATTGTCTTCGACCCAACGCATTTACGATCATCCTTCATTTATTTCCAGTCCAAGGTGATCACGGTTAGCACCAAAAATATGACTGGGACTTCATCCGTGGACGTTCCAAAGTATTCAGCTGTAACCACCGATGAATCTGCATCGGAATCAGCCCTGGGCAGTATACAGGGATTAGTTTCAGGACTCAATCCGCCCGGTGTCATCAAAAAGGCCAAAGTAGTCGGAATGAAGCCTAAGGTATGTCGGGATGTGCATTGTAATCATACAGTACCTTGCGATGGCTTAGGGCTGCCTAAAAAATTTCAGTTCATAACAATGCCTATACACAAAAAAACAGCTCCAGGCAAAATAGGTGAGCTAAACAAAAGCAAGATCATACAAAATATCATCAAGGCACCGGGGAAGGTAAGTCTATCATAAAAGCGTATCAGTACTTCCAAGAGAATGGCATACATTTGGCATCTCAACAGGTGTTGGTTAAAACGGCTGGAACCTCGACCCTGTCGCCCGTACAACTGAAAACTATTCCAACTACAAAAATATTGAAGCCCATGGAATTGCAAACTACACCAAACGATGATATCGTGGCTGCCGCACTAAGTCAGTCTCTCGGCTCGGCCATTGTCTCTACAACTGAAATAGGCATGCCCCTGTCGATACCAGTGAGTATATTGATTGGAACTTGCAATTTCGTTTTGTTTAATATGGTGATGGTTACAAGATTTTGCTGCTTTCTTTTAGTCTGAAAGTTCAACGTTTTCCAAAATTGCGACATCAACTCCAGCTGCTTCTACCATAAAGGCAATAGCTGCATCTTACCAGAAAAATACTTCCAGCGTCCAACATAAACAAGTAATTTATATAGACTAAATCATACCATATATTTATTTGTGGTGGACTATTGGTGTCGATGTTTGCGTGTGTGTGTGTGATGAGCACAAGATCCCACAGAAGCATGAGGATTTGCTGAACTTGGAGACTAGAGATTTGGTGAGCCGGATTTGTTCTCCCTCATGGAATATGACAAGTTTTTATTAACAGCTGGACTATCGCAATGTCAGAATGCCCGGAAAATCCGGGACCCCCTCAAACATAGGCCATCTCTTTGAATTCCAACCTGAATCGAAATTTCTATCCTTAATCCCCTGCTGCAGTGATCTCTCATAATGTGCATTTCCTTTAGACGCCGGTCATGCCATCTTCTTCATTCAATCTGCAAGACAAACCGAAAGTCTTATTGTCATCTCCAAGTCAAACACAGCCTATGCTTTTCACACCCTACCAACCCCAAGTCCATCGATCTCCTCAGAGCGGATCGCAACGACCGAAATTGAACTTGCAACCAACTGTGCCCAAGACGATAGTACAGGCAGTAGTATCGTCAGTGAATACCCAATTGACATCGGTATTCAAATCGACAATTGAAAAACCTTCCAGTCCGGGAACGACTCAGTCTCCCTTGATGCAGCTGAAATTGCTAAGTCAACCGCTACAGACCGTATCGAAGCAAGCTACCCAGCAGTTGGTATTCACTGGAGAAAAGAGTGCTCCACAAAAGTATGACAAAGGAGTTGCGTCACACACTGTGAGTGTATTATAATTTTTAATGTTGTGAGTGTGAAAAGCTTGTATTGCAAAAGCTTGTCGGTGAAGGTGTGGCAACTCGTAACCTAAAATCCTCTCAGCTCCTGCGAACTTTTCTTTCAAAAAAGTGATTTCCCAACTCGAATCCTCCTGCCCACACTGCTATGGGGGGTATTTACTGTCGGCTCTGTTGCATTCCTGGTTAGGATGAAGGGTGACACATATCGGCTTAGAGCGATCAAGTCATGTGATTTGTGAGTATTGAGTAAAAGCAAATCCAGGTTTCAGTCAATTACTTGTTTCTCAGTTTCAGTTTCTCACATATAGCGTGAGTGATTTAGTTGTTTGAATATCATATCTCGTTCAGGCTACTTGTGAGAACGGTATATCTGCATGGTAAGGTGTAGATAGTGGTAGGCTCGTTAGCTGCAAAACTGACAGGGTTCAAGTTTCAATTGTATCAGATGACCAATGCTATGTAGGGATTGTGGAGGGCGCCTGACTGTGAAGCCGTACCGGGTAAAATAAAATTTGTCATAATTATGTTGATAGCTAGGCAATTACAGGAACATTCTGAAGAATATTTGTCAGTGTGATAAGTGACAATCTTGAATGTTAAGTTGGGAGTTGAGAAGAGAAGTGCTTCAGAAAAGTCTCCGACTGATTTCCTGTGAGCCGACTGTGACCAACTGAACCACCGTGCATTCAAAGTTAGCCTGACGGAATAGTCGCGACTGTACGGACGGGGTCATCCTAATTCTGCGATCGTTTGTGTGTCGTGTCCGATCGAGAAGTGTCGTCCCGTCAATATCCTTGCTCGTTGAATTATGTTTATCGCCTTAACGTTCACGCCGTTCTTGAAGTACAGCTGTTGAGTGTCGATATTGATCACAATCTTCCGCTTGTAACGGAAAGCAACCATCTGATGTTGCCCTGTAAATACAAGCTCGCCTTACTATCATCAATTTCAGGCTGCTCCAGTCTCTATACAATCCAAAGATCAACAATCTACAACAATAATTGCTAACACGAGTGTGTCATCGTCTACGACTTACATCTATCAGTACCACGCCACAACGCATTCCACAAACCCACCACTCGTTGTGACAGCAAGCTCTACGCATGAGTCTGCGACTTTACAGTCCCCATACGCTGGCGTGACCGCACCAGAAAAGGATTCTATTGCAACACCCCAACCGGTGACTCAAAATCAGCCTGTATCGACGGAGAAAGAGAAATTTGTTGCGCCACAGCAGTTGCCGGTCGGTGAAAACGTTCCTCAGACAGATATGGCCGGAAATGTAAGTACTCAGGATCGACGAGCAGGCAATGAATTGTCGTAGCGTAACCGCTCACAACGACCAAACGATCCATTAGCAGCGTTTTGACCTATTATGGAAATTCACGACTAAAACAATTCAGCGTTAAAGTTCTCCATTAACGCGAAGTCTAGTCACGCAGCCTTGTCTTGTTCGTGGCCTTCAACTCACATAACGTGTCTGACGCGGTGATAAAATCATTTTACTCAGCAATCAGCATGCAGCGGTTTTCATCACTCGTAATAATGATCATACTGTTGCTTGAAACTGTTTCGTGAAACAATCGAGTTTGAATTTTTTTAATGACTGTTGTCGTGTGGGATTCACAGTCGTCAGCCGTCTGTCTCGACTCTGGAAGGTATACCAGAATACAATTGGGTTGACGTAAAATGCGTTGGTAATGTTTCAAGCGATATTATGCTTATAGCAATGCGTCGTGTGTTGTTGTTATTAGTGGCAACTATGTAGCTGCTAACCTGAGCGATGTTGCCAGATTTTAATCTATAAAATTGACAGCAGACGAAGTAGAACATTTCGCACTGCCTTGCAACTTCTGGGTCAAGCTCTTTTCAATTCATTTGTCGAATTCGGGTGGGGCCGGTGGCGGACGATCGATATAGTAAAGTAAATTGTGATTCACACCCGGAAAGTTGAATTGAACGGGCATCTGACGTAAAAAAAGCAGTCAAATCATGTGCCGCTCGGTCCCATGTCGTCGCCTTCCTGTAATCGAAAAGAAAAAAGGTGCGGATTCATCATATCTGGCGATATGGCCCGTCGTCGACCGCATCAATGCGCGTGTGATCGCTCAAACCTACAACTCCTGACAATATGGTATATATATATATACATCTCGATTGGTTGACTGTCATTCTATTGAATGTTTACTTGATTGAATATATTTCCATTGTGGCTTCATTGCTCACCATTGTCTGTTATAAGAACAAATATGGGCAAGCCAAAAATGCGGTGTTTTGGTGGAAGTGGCGGGAAATGCAGATCATACAAGACGGGGGTCATCAAACATTAGCCCTGTCATACCTATGCAGTCAAAACGCAAATAACCCGTGTTTCCTCAAATAGAAGGGAAATGAGAAGACGGATTGGGTTTGTTTTCTGACGGTACGAACAGCTCGCAGAGACATGCTCTTTCGAAGGGCATCGTACTGTGTGCATGGTCGGGGAGAGTTTGATTACGCTAAGCGACTCTGACTCTGCGGCTCCAGTCTTTTAGTATTTCTTATATTCCACGCTAACCCGCTGTTGGCCTCCGCTATCTCGGCCTCACCATCTTGTCAAAGTTGTTCGTCGACAGCGGTAGCTTTTGTTGCATGAAAATGTCCACGCTTTTGCGAATCATGGTCTCGCACATTCATCCTCATGCAGCGTTGCTGCTTCATCTTATCGCGATCTTAATCCTAATATTAGAAGGCAGTTGGTTGTATGATTGGCTTTGGGCTCAATTTGATTGACGTTGACATCACGAAGAGTGAGGATTCAATCTGATTTCGCGCTGGATTTGCTGGTATATTTTCTTTCGTGATGCCCGTGAAACCACGGCCTTTGATGAACTGTTTACGGTAGGCTTATGCTCTTCCGGTGCGTCCGTCATTGACAGCTAGACTAGAATGTATCACACTGTGCGGTCGCGTTTAGCAAGTAATCATCGAAATTGTTTGTCTGTTGGTTCACGCACCTGGCTCGTTTTCAAGAGAGTTTGGATGTCAATTTAGTTATATCATTGTTCTGGGTCCCGCGTGACATGTTTTGCCGAAGTCGTGGTTGTTGTGACTTGTGTTTGCCGTTGGTGAATGTCTTTTTATAGATATATACAAGTACTTTTTGGCATGAATCACCACATACAACATCACGCGAGTCAATGCTGGTTTAGATATCTGTACATTGAACAATCATATTTAAATGGGCATAGATAATAAATATATACATTAGATATAGCAGTTTATTTCAACTCTTTGAATATTAATCATTCATTTAATCATCAATCATATTCGGGGTATCTCACCAAATTTCGGATTAAAACAGCCTGTGATTTAGTGTTGTGCGGTGTGATAAACCGTGCTATACCGTATAAACTCTGCCACTTTGTGATCTATTAATGTTGGCAGCCAATGCCGTCCTTTTTCTTTCCGCGTAATCTGTCATACTGATGCACGGAAAGATAATTTGTCAAATGCAGCGACTTTCGGTTATGGTTACGTTATCGTCAAATAGCATTTATTTCTGTACGCGGTGATAGCGCACCTTAACAGCTCGAGTTCTGTCTTGGTGATCTCAATCGTTGCGACACAAGTTTGCTATTAAATCACCACACTGGTATTGAAAATTAATCCGGATCCAGTGTTACAGCGTTGGAGCTGAATCTGTCCCGCGGGACTTTGTCCGTTACCCCTTTTAAAATAGCATAACAGTTACTGTGTCGATATAATGACCGTCCTTCAAAATCACAGCCCTACGCACCCCCCTGATAATGAATGTCAATCATTTGCCGTAACAGTTGTCTTTGGTTTGACTCGGTCAGAAATTGAACCCCGGAACTCCCGATCAAAAGTCGGACAGTAGAACTACTCGGCCAGCGTCGCGGTAAATCTGCCCTGGTTCGTGAGCTGAGTATGACTTTATTGATAAATTGGTAGGCCAAGGCGGACATATTTCGCGTGCTTCTGGGGGTCGTGAATGTGCACGTAGGCCTACTTCGCAGAGAAGGTCGTCGCTGTAGCGTGTTTTTGAAGGCTTTGGACGACCTGCGATACAAGAACATCGACGAACAACACTGTTTTTGTCCAAACTATTCGAACAAACATACATTGGCGTACCTATAAAATATATTGCTGGCGGACACCCCGTTGACAAAATGCGTATTTTATGCTTCGCGTAACTTCGAAACGGAATAAAGACCTCACACTTACCAACTGTTATTTTGATTGTCCAGTCGCCGCTTCATCTTCTCGCATATTTTGAAGTTCATGGACTCGGACTAAAAAACATATTATGTGTTTGTGTTTGCAACAAAAGCTAATGAGCTATGATTGTCTTGTATGTAAATGGATCTGGCTCTGGCTCGGACGAATGACAGCTCCTGCCAATCGATCATGCAACCAACGCATACTTTCTTCTTTCGAGGTTTCTGTCGCTTTGTTTACACGGAGGCGCTGTGTCAACACCGATACGATTATAATACCATTATGCGTGATATCTATTAGGGGTGGAATGTGAGATCAGATGTTGATGATTAGATGTGTTATCTCGCGTCATTTATGTTTGATTACCGTAAATTAAGAACGTTTATGAGACGCAAATTTTCTCTCGTATATTGCTTCACCTCAAATTTCTAGTTAGCTAGTTTGATTTGATGATATAGCTAGAAACTAACCGTTCGACGAAACGAGCTGTTATTACAGGTGTTCCTCGGAATCTTGGATTCCTCGAAGCAGCAGCATACCGCTTACGCAACATGTGGCGCATTTTTTCGGATTGCCACATATTCGACACATTGCAGTGCCGATCGGATAGATATGATAACAAAGAGCTTTGATACATCGAGATTTTTAGTTGATATTATGCTGTTGCAAAGACAACACCTTGTCATTATTTTATACATATAAATATATAACAAATTCTATATAATATATTGTCACGACTATAGCAATGACCAAAACCTACCCCAGAGTTCTGCATTGCCTAAGACTTTGAATCATCGCTTGCCAATGGTACTTGAACACCGTCAGTGCGATACGGTGCAGTATAACTAAATACTTGTTACTTCCATGACAACGTCACAAGTTAAGATTAATACAAATAGAATGTGAACGTTTTTGTGCACTTCTGTCAAGCCAGTATGACGAAGCACTCCTGTAGGACATCGCATGTTACACGCTCAGTTCAATACGCTAATCAAGTCAAGGCGTGCTTTTACTTGAACCGTAGCAGTCCCACTTTTCAAATTCTTGTCTCCACTTTTACTTCAATACCCATTACCATCTCACTCCTTCGCAAACGACTTTTGTCTGACATTATTTTCACTTGGCGCTATCGTCGTCAAAACTGTATAAGCCTACTTAGCCTGACCTCGTCTTAGCTTTCAGTCTATTTGAATGTATAGGCCTACAAGCACCATTTTGTCTACGCAGTTCCACTCATCGTGATCTGCATAATATGGTTGAAAAATAACTCTGCGAAGGAAATTAAAGCCAAAATTTTCAATGACGATAGCGTGTGGAGGGTTGCCAGCACCAACACTTGACGCAACATATTGCGCTTGTCTTCTTGGAGGTTTTACCACAGCAGTTTCTTTAAACATATTACATCATATCGGCCTTCATAGCTCCGAATGATGGAAGATGACAAGAGTGACATGCTTGATGGGAAGCTATAAAAAGCAGCAGATTACTTAGAACTATAGTTATCTTTCAGGGTTTTTGACTTCAGAAGACGATTACAGCAGAGTTTCAAGATAATCCTGTGAAATCAAAACAAGTTTTAATCAGATGGTTATTATTTTATTTACGAACATTTATTGATAACCTTACACTCTAAGCAAGAGATCCTGCCGATAATTATTAACACAATAGGGACTGGCTATGGGATAAAATTTCTCCTTTGCATACACAAACAACTATGCGATCAAGCATGTGGAAAATTCGAGTCAACGAAGGTTTACAGTAAATATTTGCGGTTACCGTAAGCCTGATCAAAGCACAAGCCGTGGGATATCCAGCACCAAACATAACAGATTAATGTACCGGTGGTAGTTATATCAGAAAAATTCTATACTCACTCGTAAATTGATTAATAATTACAAGGTCACCAGGCTCACCACAGCTGCTGCTGTAATAGCAGTTTTTTGCGAATAATAGACTTATATACAATGCTGGTGATATGGTACACTGTGCGGTGCTTAAAAGGAATTCGCTACTCCATGCATGTTCATATAGTAAACATTCCGCCGGTATTAGTCACTTCTGCTACAGTAAAAGATTAAGTTTGACTCGTCGGGCTTTTGGTGACACGCCCTCCGTTCAAACCGCCGGGAATTAGTCTTTTTCAATCAGTAGTGTAGAGGCCTCGCGAAGTGTTGGGGAACGTAGTAAGGCAGCGATCCGCGTAGATATCTTTGGTATACACGCTATAGGAAGACGTGTATAGCCCCGCTGATCTTAGGGATTACGCTGCATATCGTCTAATTTACATTAACAACTACAACCCCTTGGTACGCGAGGGCAAATATTCATATCGATTGCATCTGACCATGGCCTCCTTTAGTACCTAGAGTAGACCATGATCCGACCAATATTTTGTAATGTAAAACACCTATCAATCCTGAACTTTTGTTCTCATATATTTCACCACCTACCTAGTACCTACTGTATGACGATGATTTCGAATTTTCTGACTTATCCAACAGATGTGGTACTCTGTGTTTGCTACACATTCCTATTATATCGTGGGTTCTTTTCTCGCATTTTGATTGTGTGATTCATCGCATTGATACTTCGCAAAAGAATAAATTTCGTTATTCTGATTCCAACCAGCGCTACAAGTGTACCGATAGAACACAGTAATCAACCGATAATTTGAGTCCCACTGCGGCGCGATCTGACGTTCCGTAAATCATTTCAAATATGATCATCGTTGTGACTGTGTATAATCACCTTGAATCCACAGAGCTTGTATTACTTATATTACTTAACAAGTTCCCTTAGCTTACAGGTCTGAACAATTAAACATGCCCCCGGAAATGACTTCGTTATTCCGTTATTCGCCATTCGCCACGATTTTTCTAGATATTCGAAAAATAGTGGAGCCGATGGCGGACGATCCAAATAGGAATAGATAGAAAAAGTCACCACAGACATAACTGGATTGGACTTTATTTCTGTGGCGACTTACACTCTCTATAGATATTCGGGAAATACTCATGATTAAATCACATTCGACTATGGCAAGTGAAAGGAATACAGTATTTGGTCAATTTTTGCTTTGGCATGTGACAACATACGTGTCCAAATTACAGACCATTTGAGAATCGTAGATTGTCCTAATTCCGTGAATGCTGTGACATTTCAAGCACAACTATATACAATAAGACTTATCATATTATTCGCAATGTTCCACAAAGTATGTAAGCATAGTAATTAGTGGCACCGCAGATAATCTAGGCATATAGCATCATCTTCACGGTCAGTGAAAACTAAATGCAGCAAACATTTTAAGTCCTTTGACAAACATGTTTTGGCCGGAAGTCTAAGTTTTTGAATGCTTACATGAGATTACTGAACTAAAAACTCCGAACGTAACGTAATAAAATACTAACTACATTAGAGACTCAGACGTTTTGTCTCTATAATTTCCATTCCGGTAATATTTTGGACTATTTTGTAACGCCACCACATTCATGAGAATAGGATAATGTACTGCCATATAGTTAGCATCACTTTTTCGCAGCTGTGGAAAAATTCAACGCTGTTGACCATCTGTTTATGATATACCATAGTAATCACAATCGGCCATCAATCATTGCTGTATATTATTCTTAGCGCATGCATGATGATCTCACGGAATTCGAATGCTTTCGGTAACATTATAGAACCCTGACTCTGCTGTATTCCTGTCTTCTATATACACATCACACTAACGCTACATTTTCACAGAAATGGTGAGATTATGTACATCTCACCAAGGCCTACTTTACTTCCATCCTATGTAGCTTCTTGCAACCTAGGGTCTTCACTGGCCATAATTCTGCTATCAAATTCATCATTGTGGTATCTTCTAGGCTATAGTGCCCTCGTCGTGCGAACACGACGCTCTAATGTTAACACTACCTTGGGTTGTTTATGATCTTCTTCATATTCAAATCAAAACCGGCTGTAGAACTACGTAGGCAATGTGCAAACACATTCCTGGATTTCGGGTCTGTGCATTTCTAAATTCTGCTAGTGCCGGGGATGAATAAACAGGAATGGCTTATTAAAATCTATAGATGGCGACAGAGGAGGAGGAGGACAGAGGTACTAACGCACGATGTCATCGAAAGCCATATGTCGTAACAACTTGAAGTATAGGCCTACTGTAAAGGGTAGGCCTACTCATTCACGACTGTCAAATATGGCCGTGGATTTATGGCAAGAGTTGAATGGTGTATGAGAATACTCTGGCTGCCGAATCCTTGCACAACATACGAAGCGTCGTTCTAGTGTTTAACACCAATGATCAAGTAAAAATTTGCCAGCTATTTACTGATGATATATACGTGAGGACCGAGTGTCCTCCATTTTGATGCAGTCGCTGTATACAAACGAAGGACATGCAAATTGTCGTGTTGGCGGTTTTTCTAGTAATCATATAGTACAGCGTGTATTTGCGCGGTATTTATTTATACAGTGATTTCAACAGTACAGGTATGTTTATGTAATTTTCTATAGACATTTATATCTCATCTACTCATTAATCATGTTTGATTTGACTTTTTGGAAACAAAATTGGTTGTCTACTTGTCTATCGATGTTTCTTTTGACCTTCATGATCTCATTTGTGTGTATACAGATGAGAAACACAAAAAGCGTACGAGCCAATATTCTCTTACGGTTAACTAAATTATCAGTTGGCTATGACTCTTCAAGGTATAATTCTCAATAAACCAACGCTGGACGTTAAATCTGTGGTGAATCTTTTTTACGATACAAAATGACCTTTTTTCCTTATGCAATGTTAATGCTGGACGGTCAAACGCATTCTAATTACGCTGTATTCAAATTCGCATATAGCCTCGGGTGCTCACAGAAGCTTTGGGACACACCCATCGGATCAAATGTGTTACTCGAGTAGAAAGAACTCTTATATGCGTTACGTTAAAGTGGTTATTTACAGGTATTGAATCGCTACCGTTCTGTTAGTTCGTTCCTGTCCCAGAGCTAAATATCTAAAATTAATGCTATAAGCCTTTATCTGCTGCTTTCAATCAACATAAAATGTTAGGAGAAAGAACAAAACGGGCTCGAAGTGCTGTCGTTGGTTTGGGCGTATATTAATAATGTTTATGCTGGCTGTCCAACCAGCGACTAATCGATCGGTTACGACCGTCATGCATTTTTCCATCAAGCGCTGCCCACGAAACACTCGCCACAGTCATCCTCTGTCATTATATACTGTAGCTTGACTGCAGTGATTGTTTTACGCTCGAAGATCTTTTTCTCCACGGGCATATAGAGTGGGTCGCGAGTATACATATTCTACAGGCTTCTATTACACGTGCAGCCAACAGGGTCAATTATTACTGAGCGAGGATTGGTTGGGTTAAGAGGCGATCCTGACTGTGTTCTCTCAATCCATACCGCTATTGTTGGACCCAAATCAACGGCGGCGTGTCGGTAATTCAGAGTGGCATTTAGATCGGATTTGAACATCGCACTCAGAAGCCGTGTCAAACATACAATGCGTTGCAATCGTTTACGAAGATAGAAATTTCCGGACCGGAAGATTCTAGAGATGAAACAAAGCATGGTTGGTGGCTATCGAGTCACACATTGCCCACACATAAAACTTTTTTCATTAACTTTCCTTTAACGATGATTGTCATTTGTACCATCAACGTTGGAGAAAGTTAGTTGCACAAGTCATGACAGAATCTTCACCCGCTTGGAAGACGTTGAATTTCAAAAAGTAAATGCTGTTTGCTGGCAGTAATTGGTTTTGCTAAACGCGCAAACGAGCTCATTTATCTTCGTAAAAGAGTACCTATTCGGAAGTCATCAAGGTTGAAATAATACGCAAAAAAATGACCATTTCAACAAGAGTTATCTTCCACCGAGATGTTAAACTCTGAATCAGAAAGTCATGGATCACGATGTCGTCTGACTTTATTGTGCATTTCTACCTCAAATTCTCATCAGCGATTCAGAGTTGAGCTATTGACTAATGATGTGTATTTTGCTCAAGTTACGTGGGCTCGATGGCAATTATGTCAGCAAAAATCTACGCTAAAGGGAATGAAAATTGAATTGGACGACGATTAGGTCGCACGCATATTACCAACACTTTCACATCGTTGCACAATAAAAACAGCTGCGGGAAGAAGTTGAACTTTCATTCATGATTTGCCATTATCGTAATATAATCAAACGACATTATTCCTGATACACTATAGACTAATCGGGAAATCCTGGATTCGATTCCCGACCGAATCAAACCAAAAGGCATGAAATTTGGTAGCGCTTCTGCCACTCCTTGGCAATCAGAGTAATGTGGAGTTTTGGGTTATGATATATAGGCCTGGAGTATCGGCATACGTGCTGAATATGCATAGTAACCTGACGTACATGACCTAAGCAGTTGAAAACGTCATTAGATTCCATACAACCGTAGCCTAACTGCCACAGGACCGCGTTTCATCCTCTGGTTGTTACGAGCTTCTGAGGACATTCGCTAAATGGGGCTTGCCATTTCTATTCGCCTCACCTGTATACTGGTGATGATTGCGGCTGAGATTTCACTACTCCTGACGTGGTCGAAATCAACCTTACACCTAAACATGGTTGTGACCTTGGTGTTTCTATCTCACACTACAGGAGTTACGCAATATATCTGACAAAGATTTTCAAATAAATAACACAAAAACATGTTTTTAAACCCAAAAGGTTCGTCGTTCTTTAATTAGCGTTTGCCCTAAGTAAGCTTAATAAGCGTATCCGGTATTATATGATGAGTTGCTCCAAGTTTAGATTCAATAAATACACGAGTCATCGAGGTTGTAACGTGCCTGTAACTACTAGTTGGTAATGATAACCCATTAGCATGCACAGCAATCACTACCAGATGTCCATAGACACGTGCTGGCGTGTTACTATATATCTCCCGACTAGATGATCACGTGAGCTGGATAAGATATCATTAAAGGCGGTGACAGAGGCGCGCATGATAATAATTAACAAAGCGACCCTATTTGATTCAACGAGTGGTGCATTTGAAAGCCTAGCTGCTGCATGCGTCGATCACGTGTCACTACCTTCTCACCTGATCAAGGAGCGGAACTCAAAAAGCTTGCGAATGCCATAACTCCCAATACACCAAGACTGGGCGTTAAATTTGTGGTGAATCTTCTCTACAATATCTATCGGTCGTCCGCCATCCGCTCCACTATATTCTTCAGGTGTCGTCACTATGCAACACGTGTACACCCACGCTTTGTAACTGCTCCCGTGCGGTATTATATCTCAGAGGAGATGTCAGAATATCTACTGACGATTAACATACACCGCTAAAAATTGACCTGTAAACGCTAATCTGAGGCGTCTACCCTGCTAAATAAATGATGGTGTTTTGAACTACACCGCAAAATCAAATATTTCATTTTTTAGTCCGAGTCAAGGGCATTAAACAGTCACCATCAGTCTCTTTAGTAATGGAAAAACAAATTTGAGGACGACTACCGAAAATGACCGATCGTTAATCAAAATTTTCTTGACAGATGATTTGCCTAAGCTCCATACCCATTGTACAAAGTAAATTTTGCTCCTCACCGCGAAGAAATCATAGCTGATTGCGTCATATAGAACGCTATGTTATTGACCTTTACAATACATTAATATACTTCAATGTTTTACGGTGATGCTACGGCGGTATCGTACGATCAAGGTTCGCTATTGTCGTACTCATCGATATCTAAAAGCGATCTGATTTAGATACGAGACTTAAAAATAATTGTCGCTTTCATCGTGTCGTCTAGTGTTAGCCGCCGAGCCTGAATTCTTACTCGTTTGCGTGCTACTGTGCGATTTGCGATGCGGCAATTACGAATAAGCTACTATAAACCTTATTTTGCTTGATCACGAAAAGATAATGCGGAAAATTCCCGATAATTTCTTATGACTCAAAGATGAAGTAAATACCAATGGGAAATTCGGAATATGGTCCAAGCTAATAGTTTCCTGCTTAATATTCATAGAATTCAACCACCGGCTTAGATACATAAAATGGGTTATATTTGCTGGATTTATGTGACAATCGCTCTGAGTTCAATGGCACCCATCTCGATATTACCCAGTATATAGGCCTGTGTCTATTTCAGGCTGGCAAAATCTATGCATCGGGGAGTTTCGCACGTCAACGGCAATGACTATGCGTAGAATGCTGCGATTTTAGCAGCTTAGGGAACTCTGATTGGTTTGAACTTATGCAGATTCGAAATTCCGTAGGCCTATTTGCTGCGGCCTGCTACACTTTCGCATTGTCAATTACAATTCTGCTGATTGTGGTTGTTAGACTGATTAGTGTTATTTGTCTGGAATCTCATCGATTGGGTCTGACTTGGCGAGATTTAATGACATCGCTACGTGTTTGCAAACTATTTGCGATGAGCTTGCACATATCCACGATTGCGGACCATTCCCATTCACAATCACAACGGCTACGTGTACTAGCACACTTAGACCTAGGCATGGTGGTTGATTCGGGTATGTCCTACTATGGTAAGATAGACTGCATTTGCCCTATCGCGGTTGCATTGAGAACAAGACTTACGAATTACCAGTGCGAACGAGCAATTATTTCTGATTTGGTGATCAAGTAATGGCGCTTATTCTGCTATCCAGAAGCTTACAACACCGAACGTATGTGTTTAAGCCTAACCGGTCTTGTCAATATGTTCAGCCACTCGGCAATACTGTACTTAGTCTATATCTTAGCAAAATTACTGATTAAATGAACAATATGTGGTACAGGATTTCATAACTGAATCGACTTGTTATCAACAGCCGTATAAATAACCATTGCGAAAAATCGCTATGAAACTCATCTATTCGAAATATCGGTGATCGGTTATCGCTCTCAAGTTGGGATCAATCTCACGTCATGTTCGAAAGCGCCATTTTGAAACTTAAAACGCACCTTTCCGACATATTTCGTCCTATGATGGTAGCTTACTCCGTATGTCTGCGTGGCAACACGCTATATAGATTCCTATCGTTGGGACTTTCCTAGCGTATTGAATTCTGTGCATGCCACATTTTCCATTTGCAAAAAAGACATAAAACTTGTATCTTGTAGGTTGCATGTACTAGCGGTGTGAGGTAGAGCCTATATTTGCAGAATCTGCTTTTCCGCATATATTCTACAACTCTTTCTGTTGATTTCGAAAGTACAGTACAAGGGCTACAACATCAATTAGTTACCATGCCTACACCACAGTACAATTACAAAAATCTAGCCCTGGTAAAAATGTCAGTTGTAATCTGGTGGCTTTTTAACTCCTTCAGACCAAAATGCTAAAATGTTTTATATATACTGTACGTACATTCTAATTTAGTCGCTTTTGTCGTCATACTGTAATGTCTAAGCCAAGTTTAGTGCACGACTCGAAACAATTTGTAATCAGTGAAAGTGCGCAGCAAAATCTACAAACATTAAACGACATACCCAAACATCAAATAATCACGACACGGTTGCGCACCGGGTCCCAACAATCAAAAGTGGCCTAAAAACGTGCTCTATTTCTATTGATGATTCGCCTTTTAACGTTAAAAACTTTTGACTAAATAATCAGAAAAACCTCTAAGTTTTACTCAATATCAACATAGAAAGTTGCCTCATTGTCTCTCAACATTGTGGTTATGACGAATCTAAATAATTAGAATTCAAAAATAGGAATCCATTCGTGAAAATTGTATCTAAAATACGACAGTAATATTCGAAAAATCCGAAACGTGTATTTATACGACTGCGAACCACGACTTTGTTTTGACAACAAGCGAAACCAAGCCCAATAAATATAGCATATAAACTAAACATATGATGAAATAAATATATCATCCATATAAAAAATTAATTTCCGTCAGATGTTTAGTTTTCTGCTTGGAATCAAGCTTTAATACATCTCATCAACGCGAGAAGGTACAGCTTCTAATTTGAATCAGGTAAATTTCTATGGCTGTGTGACTAGTGCGGGGTAATAATCTGCTGAGCGCGATTGCTATAGAAGGTCAAAACTTTGTGATGACAGGTTTGATGTTGGCTTCTCACCTTTGTATACGTAAAACTCTGATAGGATTCTCGTTTTCGTAAATAAAACCTAGATCATATACTGATATTATTGCAGTTTAAGGTCGATAGCTGGCATTCTGCTCCATCATTATGACCATCTTCTTGATTGAGTATTTACCAAAGTTTCAATTATACTGTTTGCAACGTTTGGATAAAGCCACATCATGGAAGAATCATATCTGTACTAATATTTATGAGAGATATGAAAAAAATGATTATGGTGAAGACAGCATCTCTTCGCAATCTATGATGTTATAGAACACAGAACAAGGAAAATGCAGTAGATGAGAAAAAAAGTTTGAGCTTTTGGAGAAGATATATAAAGCTGAGGACGCCGCTGTAGAATCAGTTATTCACGAATATATTCCTCACAGCGTTAACTATCTATCAAGCTACGACTTTGTGAGAATATGGATTTCGCCATCTGCGTATCAGTGTATCTATTTCTTCATGCTGTAACCGGAGTAGAATCCACATATCCGCTTGATGACTTCTATTGGCCGAGTAAGATTCTCGTATGCTGTTGTATACGATGGATCAAGGCTTACATTCTGCTTCTGTCTTAGGTATTTGTCCGTGGCAAAAACCGTACATGGACTGCAATCCGAACCCATGCCACGTCCATAAATGCGCCAACAAAAAGGCAGAGTGCCAACCGAACCATTGCGGAGGATGTTCGGTTGACTTCTTTGATAAAAGGAACGTACAGATATCATACGAAGAATGCTACGGAATAGGTGAGTTATTGGAGCATGCATACTGCATAGTAGATCTATTTCCCTGCTATAAGCTAGCTACCGGTAGGATGTAGACGCAGCCTTTGTAATCAAACCACACTAATCATCGGTGTCGCCCGTCTCAAGTGATTATATATCTATAAACATAATAAAGATGCTCACCGATTACAGTTGCTCCGTTTCAAATAATTAATTCCTCAGCTACATACTGGTCGGTCTTTCTGATAAATTGGTGAAGACTACTACAGCGCTCGTTCAAATAACGTTGCTGTTAGCCTTCGGCAGATTCATGTCGCATCATTTCTGATCTTGCTAGCTAGATAATTTGTCATTTCATTGACTATGACTGACTAACCGAGGAACAGCGTGAAATTTATCTAAAATCTCGGTATGTCCTCACACATCATTATGGAAAGGAAAAATTTGCATATAATACAAACGAGTGGTGATCTTCGAAGGAAAGGCAATCCTAACGTTTATAATGATTATACAATCCCATGCGTGAAATTTTGGTAATATTACCTTTATTGTATTTATTGTGTTATAACAAAGAAATTGCCTGTCCAGTGAACTTGTAGCCTTCCGTGTACTCAGTGATTACTGTAAATGCGAGTTTTGTTTGGTTTACAAATCGATTCCGCAAGTGTGGTTGATGTTGTATCTCGTGTACCGTAGCTGATGCAGAAAACCACTACTTATCAGACTCTTCCCATACATACGTAGTCCTATTTTTCTTCTTGTGTTATATTTATATATATATTCACCTGATGAAGAAGCAGAGCTCTCCGAAATCTTGTGAGTTAAATTTTAACAACAAATGAGGCGGGGCGTTAAATCTTTGGTGTGAAGTTTTTATTATGATGTTACATATTTGATCATTTGAATGGTAATATTTTTTAGATCGGAGTTCTACTTCACTGCTCATGTGCAAGATAAAGGAAGTTGCTGCTAAATGTGAAGCGCATCCGAATGCTCTTGCCGTATGTGGCAACTTTTACAAATACGGCAGACGATTGCTACCCCATGAATGCTCTCTCAAGAAAATTCCAGGTATGGTAGGGTTTTATTTAAATATATTATTTTCATGAAATTACAATATTCGTGTCATATTTGATATCTTCAAATTTATGATCCTCCTCCCTTGCCCTGATGCAGTTCTTCTTGCGATCTTTTTCGGCGATGTTCAAGAGTATTACTTAACAAAATTTGCGCTTCAGCTTTTGTCTAAAAAAAAGACAGTGACGTAGCCAACGCATCAAGAACCCGGTTTATAATTGTTCGCAATCAGAGCGCAATCATATTTTGCATGTTAATTCGCGTAACCTCAACTACCGTTATGAATGCTTTCCTCTGTTAAAACACACAATGGTATTATTATACGTATTCAAAGAAATTGCAATGTTTTAGTGTATAACGCCGCGAACATCAATTTTGCGTTTGCAATCGCCTCCACTAAATACCCACATCACTTCACATAAATCAATTGACGCGGCTTTGGTTTTTTTTCTAAATGGAAAAAGACACAGATCTTTAAAAAAGCTTATTGTGCCATTGCAGATAATTGTTTCCGTATAAGTTCCATCGCAAATTGGCGTCACGGTCGAAATCGCATTAATTCTAAAGACTCCCAAAGAACAGTTGATAATTGTCTATTATCCATTCTTCCAACGGAATTGTATAAGAGCTTTTAATTCGTAAAAGGATGCTTCATTCTGGCATTCCTCGTCAAAGCAACCTCTTATTGATTCTAGTAGAACCGGCTCCCGCGTCATTTTTAATCGCATGCGATTCCGACGTTTATCAAAATCTTGGGCTGTGCTATTTCAATGGCTCTTTGTGCGAATTGTGAAACGTTTGCATCTGAATTTTTGCGGACAAAGCCTGTTGTTTGGGATGCCTGTCACATTGGGCCAAGATCAAATACCTTATGAAATTTTGAATACTGGTGCTGGGTCAGTTTCCGGGAAGTGTCTGTCAATCAAAGACGCGACATATACGAATTCTTTCGACGGCGTGTTGTTTGATCAAGTCGGGAATCGAATCGAACCAAAAGCCTTCAGTTTTTTAGACAGGCACTCTTTTCATTCGACAAACTTCTTTGAAAAGGATGACATCAAACCTTTATTGCTGTCGCAATTTTCGCGGAGTAGATAACAACGTCATGACGACCGTCGTTCATATAATATCGAGATTTTTATCAAGAAGCTTTAGATACGTTAGAAGGATCACACAGTTTCATGGTTAACGCTTAGCTGTAGAAACGCAAAGAAACAAATGGCAACTGTCCGTAATGCGTTTTGACGTCAAAATGAATCATTGCAAATTAAGCGTAATTATAAATTCCCCAAATTCTTTCATATCATATTTATCGAATCAGGTCCAAAGAAGATGACATATTACCTATTCGAACTTACGAATTGCCTTATCGATTGACCATGGCGAACTGTTTATACCGGAATGTTTTCCCTGATGTTATCGCTACTGATGTGGCGATCTCATATATCCACCTGTTTATGGCATCTCTCCGCCTTGGGGTAGCTGTACAATTTGGCGACAGCGGTTATGTTAAAGGTTATTTATCACATCAGCTAATGATCGTATCAATAAATCGATAAAAAGTCTATATAAATGAGAATTTATTAAATAATATAACTCAATCCATATACTGTACTACCTCTACACTTTACATGACTTGTTTTTAATGTTTAATCTCCGCATTTGCTTGCAAATGTTTCAGTGTTCTGATGAAGATCTCTTAATAGAACAAGGAGTTGTCTTTGTATGAGCAGATTTGGATTTGTAATCGACAAAAATGATGTTATACATCAATTCTGTTTCCTTCTACTATTTGTAGCAATATGTACGTTGCACCTTCGCAAATAGTTATAATGTAGATAAACCACGGCGGTTTTGTTCTTCGCCTAATCCAACAGCACGATATGAAATGTGAAATTCCTCGCGGGATGCCGACGACCCAGGCCCATTTAAAACTATATGAAATATCGTAAAACGGAATCGTTAATACGTAATTCAAAACATCCCGAGCCTTAGATGTTTTCCTGCGGTCCCTTTTGACCTCACTGTTGTGTAAAGCGGTTAAAACTTTCTGTATGCTCTGTTTCAATTCGTTCTCGTATATTGGACACTTTGTTTTTTATATTACTTTTTATGTAGCAACGACGTGTGTCGTGAATTGTAATTTTATTGCCTAATTGGATATCGATTTTATATGATGGATTTTATTTAGATACTTGTGAAGACGGCTCTAAACCATGCAAAGAAGACCCTTGCAAATACGCCACATGCAACAGCACCAGTCCGACAGTGATATGTGTTCCGGACTATTGTAAATGCTCGTACCATTTCGTCAACGAACACGAAGAGAAGATAACGTGCGGAGAGTCCCGACTTCAGCATAAAGGTGAGCGAATCCACCGCCTCGTGAAATATAAAGTAAAATCAGTTTGCCTGGTAGTTCTGAGTAACTTGTCGATGCATCAAAAACCTGATGGAAAATAAATAGACTACGTTTAACATGATCGATTACTTCGTGGCCGGGTGTCATTATGTAACATTAAACTATAGAATCACTCACGAAAAAGTGTCTTTGTGTGGCGCGATTATTTCAGTGTATAGAACAATACATTGTCGTTGTTGATGAGAAATCATGCTTTGGTTATGATTTCATATGACCAACGGAACTAAATCCATGCTTTACATAAACATGGATGTGTTGTGCTTTCTAAATTTGGCTTCTTTTAAATGGAAAACTCACGTCTGGAAGCGGAATAGTCTACGAATGGTACAGTCACATGTTGGTCTATCCTAACGACGCTAATGTCCTAACTCGAATTTGATTAAAATATAGTTTCATATTAAAGAATATAAATAAGCTTTGATTTCAGTTGTAACTTCCCATCTTAATGAGAATCGTACAATCTTTACGAATAATTTATTTGACAAGTTACGATTACGATCTCTCATAAGTCAAACACCTTTTGTTGTTCATCCTCGAAATGATGAAATGGCATTTACAAATGTAAAGCCCCCTTAACCTTAAAAACAACAAATAGAGTGAATTCTTTTCCTAATTTTCAGAAATCAAATGCTCTACAGATATCAAGAAAAGTACACCGATTGCTTGTGAAGTTGACGCCTGTAATAAACCATGCAAAGCTTATCCAGAGGCTATATGCATTCATGAATGCGGCAGTTGCGAGCCAACGTATTACGACAGAAAGGGGAATAAATTGGACGAGCGTCAATGCCCGTGAATGTTGTACATTTGAAGTTACATTTTTTTTCTCGCAGAGTTTACGTTGTCCCATTTTGTGTCATTTTTATTTTTTCAATCGTGATGTTCGTATTTATGTTTCAAAAATAAAAAAAAATTTAAATATCGCGTGCAGTTGGTTGTCATGTGGTCGCCTCGTTTGTGAGATTCGTGTAACTATGCCCATACATCAAGTGATGTTTGACAGCGGCAGACCGGAGGTAGAATACACCGCTGATGTTGTTGGCTATCATTGTGGGATCATCACTGATAGGTCACGCTGAAAGACAGGTGTTTGATGGTAATATAACGTGCGATAGTGAGAACGTTTCATTCGCTAACAAGCGTATTATATTTCATCAAGCATAGCCCGACCTCAGTGCAGTCACGCGCGCAAATGGTTTGAGTCGGATTTTATCTACACCGGCAGATGGATTGTGTAGCTTAGAGGTATCTGGCAAGAACTTTTCTGTTCAATTACCAGTGCAGTGCTCTTGTTGGTCTCGTGGGGTAGCAATAATCATCTTACCAGTGACAAAGCTGAGAAGTTCGGCTCTAAGATAAATGGGCATTGAAATTTACAGGGCCGATTCATACCCGGTCATTAAAATCGAAAACCGATCCGAACACAGACGACTGTATCGGGATTTGGCATGTGTATAAACCATCTACATTGTGTGATAGGCCTATTCCGGCAAAATCTACCAACAATACAATGTTTCTTGCAGTTGGTAGAATATTTTAGATATTCTTATTATGACAAGGCGTTACTGTCACTAATAGCTGACAGCTTTATATGGTATGTCTTTCCTAGAATGAAAAGTATGAAAAACAACGTAGGCCTACATTCCTAGAAGATCATAATCCCATCCAAACCCGCTCTTATTTTTTATTGTTTTGAATTTTATGGCGATTTCACCTGCTTTTTACGCGATATCTACATTCTCGGTTCACCGGATGGATCACTACCGCAACTCTCCGCAATCCCCCAACAGCCTACTGACTGCGGAACGGATATGGAACGAATTCTGTGGCTTGACTTGGGCCAATTCATTCATGCGAATCATTGTTGCCAGTGTGACTGCTGCCGTCGACGGCGTTTGTTTCGTAACAATGCAAGAGAAAGAGTCTCCTGCTGTTTAGTGTAGATATCCACTCTGCTGTAAAGATAAAAGCTTTGTAAAAAGGAGAATATGCCTAAAGTAGAAGTCTTCGATGCCTTGCAAGCGAACAAGGACATCTCCGCAAAGAAACTGGACGGTGAAGGCAATGTTCGCGAGCTATGTGCTTCGCCCAGAAATCAGATCCACCCTAATAGACCTACGAACGAAAATGGCGAACGCACCAGTAGCCGTAAAATGCCGGCGATGTATGCAGCGCTCAAAAGAACTTACGAATTGAACCATGGGGGGAAGCATTTGGCTGAATCAATTTATAAACTTTGGGAGCTAGACCATCTATGCGATGTGATACTATCGGTGGACAACACAACCTTCAAAGCACACAGAGTAAGCAACTTGGGTTTGGTTTGGCTAGGCTACTCGGTTTCGGTTACCGGTAGCTTGTTGGTCGTAAGAAATCGTGTTTTCTGCATCAGCAGGCTTTACTGAAATTGTACGGTAACACGCGGTAATATACGCCTTTTGCAGGTAGTTCTGGCTGCATGCAGTGGGTACTTTTATGACCATTTCATAACTGAGGATAAGACTTCAGCTGTCAGCGAACTTCCATTTTCGAAATTGCCTCTCACAGGATCGAGGAGTGACGTCATGAGAAAAATAAATCGGGCTATTTACAGGTATATACTTCCAGTCCGAGTGTGTTTTGGGCATAAAGACAGGCAACGTTACGCACTGCCGTTCTGCATCTCTATATCTGTACCTCGCGTCGATGCCAAGCACATCCAATTATTAGGCCTATAGTCACGCGTCGCGCACTAATTTTGGCTCGCTTTATCATTCCTTTACCTACAAGAGGGTGTTGGTCGAATCGTAAGCGGAGCTTTTGTTTACAACGGCACGAATTCAGGTGGGAATACCCTGTTTTATAACAAGCCTACGCAAAAAACCCACACCTTCCTCTGTGCCTATTAAATACAAATAGGTTGCCTTCGTCGACCAGATCAGTAATTCAACCGCATCCATTGCCTACATAGAGTAGGCCATGCCGCATCCCTCATCACATTAATCGCTGTCAAACAAGGCCTGGGTATCGATACTGCGATACAAATTTTTAAGTCTGTGGTTTGACAGGCGAACCCGGAAGCAGGAACCTCTTGGTAACAAGGAAGACAGTCAAACCACTCGGTCAAACTGAGCGTCAATTACTACTGCCAATAGATTGCAGAGGCCATCTCAGGAATATCCCTTACATAATCCTTCGGTTTATGCGTTCTATCGGTCTGTCTACCACGTAGGCCTATGGGCGGAGGGATTTGTTAATGAGCGCGGCGCGGCGGCAAGTCAGCTGTTATGCTGATAATGACAAAGTCAAGTGATATAGCCTAAATATGATAAGGGCGTGCCAATAGAAATTTATCAACAACTTCTACGAATTGTTATTGACCCAGCGGTTGCTTGACGTTAATATTGACTTTTTATAAATGTAATTTGCTTGATGACGGCAACGGAACAGGCATACGACGATGTCGATATCAAGCTAAGTATCAGCAAATTTTGAATTGGTCGCAACTTTTTATCAGTTACATTAATTTGTAGTCAAGGGACAGTACGCGACATGAGCAACTCCATATGACGATTTTCACTGTTGGAATCATTTTATTCGACCGTTTTAATGATCCATATCAAAAATCTGATAATCCAAAACACTATTCGAATCAATTTTTGTGTCGTGACCACGCCGATTTCCGCAAAATCTCCCTGCCTAGCTGTTATAGTTGTATCCTTCGATTTGGCACTTGACACGCGGCAGACAATGAATTATTGCTGTGACGTTAGCTTTATCTGGTTAATGTATTGTGTGATTGACATGGGTAAATATGCACAGGTTACGACTTAACTAGATATATCGATGGATAGATACTGACTTAAACTATTACTAATTTGTTACTCTATGATATAATCACTTTCTTTTTTTCGATTCCCTTTATCAGCATGATCGTCCACGCCCTTTGATGTTCCGACAAGATGCTATCTTTCGCCGCTAATATCGCTTGCACTTTTTCAGCTCAAAGATCACGCTAGATTCGTCTTGCGTCGGAGATATTCTGACGGCTGCGTCATTTCTTCGAATCCCGTCGATTGTGGATGCGTGCCAGTCGTACCTTGGTAACACGTTGTGTATAGAGAATTGCATCCGTAATCTAAAAGTGAGTCAGCCATATTTTTGTATGCCTGTTATGGATTGTATGTTTTCTAAATGATTTATTGAAAAACGTAGTTTCAGGGTGTGCTCTTCTGTCTAAATGCAAATTTGCCATTTCACGATCGACTGAGTTGGCCAGAATATCTATACTGTACGGTTTTCGGAGAATCTCTGAATAGGTGTATAGGTGAACTAATCCATCTACAGCACTTTCGACAACTCATTTATTGGTATATGCCACGAACACAAATTTGACATTTAGCTGTATAGATATATTTAAGATAGTTTGGCCAATAACTATGCTGGGCGTATTTTACTAGCGATAGAAGCACAATCCTCCAATGACCGCTACGGTGTTGCGGATCAATCACGTGATCTCTATTAGCGTTCTACTCACGAAGATGAGCAGAATTGTCAGCCACACAGTTTAGTTAGCTCCTTTCCATAAGTCGGATGTTGTTGCAGAAGAATTCGACGTTTCCTTCGTTCATGTCCATGCATACTTCTAGTAAGATCACTAAGATGTCGACACCACGAATTTACCGCCCCAACTCCGTCGTAAAACTTATAAGGCTAGACGTCAAATTCGTGGTGTTAACTTCTTTGTATATTCTACTAATCGTCCACCGTCAGCTCCTCTGCTTGTTTCTTTGCGATGTATACTTTATAATTTAGTCTAGCTTGACTTACAAAAGAAATGCAGACGTACACCATTCTGCATTGTATGTATGTTTACAAATATACATTCAAGTCGTGTAACTCGCAGGCTCGCCGTACCGCGGGGTTTTCATTCAGTTGGCACTGTAAATAAATTAAATGTATACTGAACATAACATGCCCGGGAGTATATAAACAGGAGTGCCGGTATAGGAATGTTGTCAGCGCATATGTGTACGACCATGGTCTACTAGTACTATAGTACTACTAGTTGGCCATGTTCAATCCAATACACAAAACGTTACACTGATATACGCCGTAGACGCAACGAGCTAAATGCCTTGCCTGTGATTTCTTTTGTAGATCGCGACTCTTCATAAATTGGAGTTCTTGCTGGAGGAAACCTACAAATTCATTTCCTCCAATTTCAAAGACGTGAGCAAACAAGCAAAGTTCAACGAATTGAACGTTATGGAAATGATCGCCTTGATAAAAAGACAAGATGTTGTGGCTGATTTCGAGATTGAGATTTTCAATCCGGTTGTCAAATGGATTGAACATGACAAGTGAGCAATGTTTTTGCCTGTATCGGGTTCATCTGTTGGTTATACCTTCAGTACGGGGACCCCTAAGGCAGCGTTTCTCAACCCTGAGGGGCCGGGATGAGTCCACGAGCACAGTTGGTTTTGCTTGTAATCAGTGCAAACGAATGCAAATAAAGCGTAAATACTCCTATTACACGACAGTTTTGTCTTCGTGATATCACAATAAAGATATTTATTGCGTTCTCATTATTATCAGCGTGTGTGTGTTGCTTAGGCAAAACGCTTCAAGATTCAGCACTACCGGTAGTAAGAAATTTACCAGATGGAACGAACCTGCAGTAAGTTCGCCCCTTCCGTCGCTCGCTCGGCGTGTTAATTGTGCTACTATCTCCCCACGTGCCATAGCCGCAGTTTATTATCGCAAAGTTCGCGTGGTTTTATTACGACCCTTTATTACCGGTAACTAGCCTACTCTTCCAGTCGGGAAGGTACGGTAATCCAAACTTCAAGGTATAATAAATACATACATTCCATGCTTGCACAGTCTGCATTGCACACCAGAGTCTCTAACATGTACCATTCTACGTCTATACAGAATTAATCGGGCACAGTACATCGGTACGGTGATGAAGCATGTGCGATTTGGTCTGATGACAAAAAATCAGCTGGTAGACAACGTAGAAGGTTGCAGACTAGCTTTAGAGTGCTCTGAATTGAATGACTATATCAAGGAAGCTATCCGATATCATCTGCTGCCCTTCAGACGTAGCGTTTTGCAATCTCAAAGAACCATTCCTAGATCGACGTTTACGGTATGTCTGATTGAGCTACGCAATTAAGTAGCCTGTGGTATCTTATCTAGCGCTCATCCATCCAATTTGTTCACACCTGTTAGACTTGAGATATGTTAATCCGAAGATAGCAACCATTAATTTTAAATAATCAAAAGTGTTAGTAACTCCAAAATGCGCATGTACGTACAGCCCTTGACCTTGTTTGATCTACAAGGGATCGTAGATATTTTGTTTATAGATTTTAGGCGATTCTTGTGTTGAATGCAAAATCCGAATTCCCAATTTGACATGCATTGGCGATGTAAATTCTCCTAATAAACAGCTTCTCAACCCACTCATAAATTCTTATGTAATATATCAAACCTCAGCAAAATTCTTTTATGACTTAGTTCTGACCATTTGTGGCGATGCGTAGGGCGTACCGCCGGTAACCAAATATCTAGACGATGTAGGTTTACGTTTATCAATACTTCTTTTACACGGTGGTTATCGGCCATAGTCAGATTAGATAGATTGCATCGTCGACTAAATCATCTCATACTGGCAACTGATAATAATTATCGTGACGAAAGTTCTCACGGTGGACGTATGTATAATGCATTTATAAATTACGGCCAAAACACTGGATTCTCATTGAAAGTGCCTGACTACAAGGAATGTAGGCGCATGGCCTACTGTAGGAACTAAAGTAGGCCATGGAAGGCATATCATAAATTCCAAAAGAAAAACATTCCGTTTGGTTAACAGTAGGTTGTAAATTTCAAGTATATAATAGTTTTCGAAAGTATTCCAATGTATAGTATGTGGTTTGTCAGAAATTACTTACAATGACGCATACTGTTTCAAAACGTGAATCGTTGCCACATATTGCCACGGATGCACTTCCGAAATCCAATGACTAGAACCATCCGTCTTGTTTTGGTGGATATCCCGTTTCGTTTCGTAATGGCCGATTTTTTGTCACATCTCGTCAACCGAATGGATTTCCCTCTATCAGTATTCCAATCTGCATTCCAATTTCCAATCAACATATCGCATTCCCGAAAGTCATGCAGAAGTCAGGAACGATTCCATTGCGTACGGTGCGGTAGTCACATATTGCTGACAGTGTGGTGGTGTTGATGAAAGGACATTTATTTTTAATAACAATTTTTATATCGTTCGAACACATATTTTTGGCCAGATTCTTGGAATCTTCAAGAAATTGTCCAATTTTTTTGTACTTTCGTGAAGCCGGCCGCAGCAAATTCAGCAAATCGACATAGCAAGCTTAATGTTTATTCTTGACTAATGAGGCGGTTTTATACTCAATGATAAATTGAATGAATCGTAGTTTCGATATTTTGACTGATTTTTGGAAGCCATGTTGGCTGGAGATTCTCGTAATACATTTCGTCGCAGTGTGCGCTTTTTCTCTTTAGTCGTCAACTAAACTTTTAACGCCGTGGAAAAAATTTGTATGCAAAGTCATGATTCACTGTATATATTTTCAACATAAATATTTTTTGTGCTTAGTTGGACATCTTAAAATATAAGCAATATTTAGTAATACTTAACGAAAAGTTTTGACTTTATTACCAAGAAATAGGCTTTAATTACTGTATTGAAAAATTGAAACACATAAAATTGAAATTTTCGAAAAATTCCACGACCTTGTATGCATGAAACAAAAGAAAGGGTGTAGCATCATTTTGGCTTAATTAACGCGCGCGCGCATTGTATGCCGAATGGGCGATTTTAACCGCAACGTGCTGATTAGTTTCCTATTGTCTTTCGTTTTATTGTTCACAGCCGCTAATGACGAGCTTTTAGCATGATTAATGATAGATGTGTAAATAAATAGCTGAGATCTAATAAGATTTTGAAGTCTTAGAACCCCCCGCCTTTCTAAGACGCGCAAGCTGTCTTTCTTTGTTTGACTTGACAAATATGTTAACTATTCTGACAAAAACATTGATGCGTGTACGGGAAGTTGACAATCCGGGTACCGGTACCGGTACACTGAATGCCCGCCCTATATAGCTTCCTTTGTCACTAATGAGTATGTGTTAGCCATCGCTTGTTCTGGACATCCGCGTTTTGGAGTTGCCGCTGACTGCCCGCAAAATATGTGGTAACTCTGTCAGTAATTAGCTAATTGCTCATTCATAATCTGGATACGACCTCTAGTTTACGACCTCTTGTTTACGATTCGTTCGTTCATTCATTCGAACGTTTTAGCGGTGTTGTTTATTTGGCGCAAACCGCCTTGGTTGGTTGGTTGGTTATATTTTCCGTTAGTATCCTGCTTTATGGCATTTTACCCTTGTTGCCCTGTTGTCGTCTATGAAGTCCAAAGGTCCTCGTATATACAGCAGCACAGCATCGCAGACCTCCAAGCTTCATCTGGCGTCGTTGGTTGATCGCGATGTTCCGACACATTTCTAAGGGCTTTTAATTTCGAGATATGCTTATAAAAATTAATAGTTGCCTACGATGCATGAATATCTATAGTGGCGTAGCTAATCGGCTTTCGCCCACCTCTCTTGCCGCGATGAAATGACTATACCTAAATATTCGATGGAAATTGACCACTAAGCCACCGATACTTATGACTTACGGTCACGTCATTGTGGTGTGACGCTTAAGTAGCATACTGAAGTCACTGTTTCCCATACGGGCCCACGCACGACAAGGTTTTCTAGAACCGCAGCATTTGCTTCAATATAGGTCTGTACGAATGTTATGTATAAGTTATGCCTATACTCTACGTGCCGCTTTCAGAAAATCACCGCTGGCGTGGACCGTATATACCATACTCTCACTTTGCCATATGCTATTTCTCAAAGCTAGCTGATTGTGATCAGTCCGTCCATGAAATAGTCCCGTGTATCGGTCCTTCTCGCTTCCGCCACCCCAAGTCCATAAATATACGCCTTTTTCAGATGGATGTTGCTGTAGCTTGCGGTGGTATGACTGCGAATGGCAATTGTTGGACAACCACAGGAAATATTTTCTATTACGACGCAAAGGACAACACCTGGCTTCCATTCGCAGAGCTTCCCGAACCAAGACATCATCATGCTGGTAAGCCTTGGAATTTTGACCACCCACGTATTCCTTGGCATAGGTCCAGAATTGGCGTATTGATGCTTGTGGGCGTCGAAAATTTGTGTAAGGACCGTGAATTAAAAAGTATAGGATCAGTTCTTTTACTCGATGATATCGCCAATTCTATTTTTGTTGGTATCGGTGTCTTTGGCAAGGCTGCTCCGAAACTGTTGGTTAGTGACTCAATCTCGTCTGAAATTTGATGGAAACTAAAGACTGCTTAAGCGCCTTTTTGCACTGAGCGTTCAACATGCATATTTGAGTCGAACGGTTGAGCCACTTCGTATATTTGCAAACTGCCAACTTGTACGGTTTTTAGACAAATGAGTGAAATGCATACTTTGGGGGCCCTCAACAAACCAATTTACAGCAATTCCATTTCCCCTTTGGCGCCTCTATACCTTTCACATTCTTTTTCTGTGTTGGCAGTCGCAACGTTGGGTAACTTCTTGTACATCGCAGGAGGGACATTTGGCTTGGATGAGCAAAATTCTTCGCGTAAGGTATGCTGGGTGTGGAATGGAATAAACGGACCCCGCGTTGTGCAGAGATTAGTGGGAACATTCCGCACCTACGTCATCAGAGTAATTAATGATGGGCATGCAAACTCATTTAAGTTAACTCACAATTGCAACATCCAAGGGAATTACTATAATCATTGGCAGAAGGACCTTCGTTCGAATTTTGAAAATCTGTCCAGAAGTATATAACCCCCGAAATGGTATAATCTTATGGTCGCGATATCAAATGCAGCATACTATAGCTGTTACGAGAGTTTGCCCGAATCTGGAAAATTCGGAACACTCGTGGATGCAAATGCACCTCTCCCATCCCAGTCCTGCAGGTCTATACCCATAATTTCATCATGACAGACGGTGAAAATTATCGTCCGTCCGGTAGAACTGTCGCGACACCTGATTGCAGCGACGTGATTCAACACAACTTCTTTGTAGGCATGGAGGTACGATCCGTACGGAGAGACTTGGCTGCGGATAGCCAACATGCTACAGCCTCGCCAAACATTTCAAATTGAAGCATTGGATTCTCGTTTGTACGCTGTTGGTAAGTCAACAGGCTTGGCCAATTCGATTTGCGTCTGATGTTCCTTCTGAATACGAGCCTACAGTGAGTGCTTATACGAAAATTTAATACCGGTATTTCGTGTGAGGTGGCAGAAACGATAGCTGCAAAGTTCTATCATCTGTTGAACGATACAATCCGTCTACCAATGCTTGGTCTATTGTGGAAAGTATAAGTCCAGCCAGGAGATATGTCGCTTTAGCCAGTGCAGGCGGCCGACTTTATGCGGTTGGAGGATTAGGAAACGATACAGTGAGCCGAACTGTGGAAAGGTTGGCAGAGTTGAGTTCACTACATGTGATTGCAGGATTTTGAAGAGAAATATGTTTGGTTCAGTTTTAATCCCGTTTCATCGCGCTGGAAGAAAAGGTGCGCTTTGCCGAAACCACGATTCGGAGGAGCGTTGCATACAGTGAACGAGAACCTATGGCTGATTGGTGGAGCTACTGTTGTAGAAAAAGGTCGAGTCGAAAGCGTCGTCCCGACAAAATCGGTGCGCTTTGATATTTATAGGGCCTATTAGCAGTTTGCAATCAGCGTGGCTTGTCCAGTCTTATGGTGAGTGACGGGGCTTTCCCGGCGGTTGGTAATGAAAGTACGTCACTGTCGGCCCTTTACAATATAGCCTACAAGTGCTATAACACGTCACAGTTCGCGGGCTTAATTATAACTCGACAATAAAGCTACCTACAAATGCCGCCCGTGGTATACCGTAACAATACGTGATATTTTTACTTTTCAGATTGAAATTTACTCCCCCGGAACGGACCAATGGACAACAGTTGTATCTCGCGAAAGCTTCAGTTATGCATTGAAGAATAACGACGAAAGCAGGTAGGCCTGCAGTAGCCTACATAGAACAAGGAATGCGAATAACGAAAGTCACTAGCGACCAAATAAATTCGATTGAAAACGTCATCAACATCGATGGGACTGTATCCCCGCAGTACCTTATGACAGATATGACTGCCCATATCTGGAATGGTCGAAGGGAGAAGAACCTTTCAGTGAAGGTATAGGCTTGACACGGTCATCATTATTGTGAAGGCTGACGGCTGAATCTGTCTAATTTGCATGATGCGAATTTTCTGTCTATTTGTCTTCGTACAGCATCACAGGCGCAGACGGAGAGATTTTGCAAACGTATCGCACCGAACCGGGATCTTGCGTCGTATCAGACGAAATTTTCCTAGTCACCGGTTTCACTGGTTCTAAAAGCAGTCTCTTAAAAGACGTAGAACTCCTCAACGTGTCTGCAATATCGGAGAAATTTTTACCAGCGTTACGAAGCGCTACACAGCAACGGTTGGGGGAAGATAGGCATCAAAATGGACACAATGTAAAGGCGGCAAACCCAAAACCCGCAAATTATCCTCACCGCTGTACTGGAGTGGCATGTGCTACCCTTAAATTGTATAAAAAGCCAAATAAATCCCAATCATCGGCAGAGGAAGTACCAGTTGATACCGAAACAAGAAATTATCAAGGTAAGTGATGAAACGTGAGTTGTTTCCTCGGCTATTCTTAGTCATCACCCTGTATTGTTTTGCCAAAACTATCACATATAGGCCTGTAATCAATATCAAAAACATATGTCATCGCGTGCAAGATGTGAATGTTGAGTGAAATTGCTCACGAACGTCGCAATTACAAGTAGCGCAGTTTTCATCACTTCCGCTCTTGTGGCCAATCGCGTAGAAGACGTTTGGTTATGCCATCAACTTTGTGAAGTTGCCGCCTTAACCGTTGAATCCAAAAGTAGTATGTGATAGCATAATGAGTAAATTACTAGTGGTAAAACGGTGGCTTTGAGCCATCGAAAGTCTTGATGAATAATTGAAATATATGTAGATTGTTGAGGTTAATCGTCGGTTGAAGTCCAAACATTTAAGGATTATGAGGATTACATAATTAATTGCTGCAGTGGAATATCGTCTCATTAAATTTCGTAGCCTATGTGACGCTGGCCAATTGCATTTAAGATAGATTATATCAGTAGATAATCGAGCACTTGGCATCGTGTGTGAATGAAGTAATGTTCGGAAGGCAATTGCCGTGTGGGTGTGGTCACTCGTCCGTTGCCCCATCTCTTCGTATACCCCGGGAACTTACGTTGAACACACTCGTCCCATATATCGGCTGGGTAGCGACCAGATCGACAATCAGATTGTGGCTGGCCTACTATGACACTCAAACAACTTCGTCCTAATGCGGACCACGTCAGTAGCGTATCAGAGGTCTACGTCTGAGGGTTCGTGGATCTATTTACAGGAGTCGAGGCCGGTAGAAGTCGCAAATCAGCGGGATGGAACTCGTCAGATTCGAGATACATCTAGTCGCTGAAGTTTTCCCCTTGCGAGCACAAATAAGATCGGCTGTTGAAGCTTTCTGATTAGCCAAAGACGCCACCTACCGGATGACAGACGGTGGTTCCGCCTTCTACCGTTTTTCTCCCTCTGAGAATCTTCCGTTATGAATAAAAAGCATACTCTTTCCTAAAGTAAAAGATACCACAAGAAGCCCTGACCCGTGTTGCATCATAGATAACTAACCTACATTCCCGTGGGTTAGTTATCTATATTTGACCAGCGAACCTGCACGATGGACATGCTGATATTGATATGCTTAAGATGCATGCTCGCATCATGTCGACCTCGACCTGTCTAGCCGTTTTACTCATATCGGAACCGCCTTGCTCTTTAAGTGATCTTACCCGAGAGCGGCATTGCTTTCTAGGCAATCAATAATTCCAGAACCTGAAAGCCAAAAGACCAGATGAGGCAGGCCGTGTGCTACCATCTACCAATTGGGGGCAGAGCAATTTAAGTGGTTTAGACGACTCCCCAAGTCGTGAATATCCTCAATGCAATCAACAGAATCCCCACAATCATCAATATATTCCTGCTATAACCAAATACAGTAGTTTTACTGCAAACAAAAATAAAACATCTCTAATTTCTAAACTTATAAAGACCATGGTGCTAGGTGCTGGGAGTGTGGATACAAACGGTAAAAATAATTCAATAGCACCTTGCCATGATGTTTACATCATCAGGTAAAGGTTAGAATTGCACAGATCCTATGTCGAGACACTCTAGATCTCGCTACTGACAGTTTCTATGAGCTTCATAATAAGGAACATGCTACCATTTAACATCACTTATCAAACATGTGGAGTGACATAAGGCAAGATGAATGAACCAAGCTATCGTACTACAAGATAGAATCATAATTGAGTCTCATAGTTCATGACATGAACATCAAAACCGTCGGAGTCTGAATTGTGTGCTGGATCGTGTTGGGTTGTGTCAATAGTTCCAGTGACCTCATGGTCATGCTTCATTGCACCACCAGGTATTTTTGAGTTGAAATTCGTCTGGTGGTCAACACCGATATATTGTGTATTATCACCATGTTGAACAGACCTATCTTTAGGTGTCCACACAATAGTTTTGCGATTGATAATTTCAGGTTGTGGCGCATCCTCACTCTCTGCTGACGAGACACTTAGCTTGCCTTTAGTGGCTGCTTTCCTGTGTTGATCATTAGTTGAATTTTCTTCACTTGCAATGGCATCATTAGACAAATTGCCTAGTCTTGATTGGGGGTCTGACACATCAACCTTATCAAGCTCATTGAGGCAACTCAGCAACCCGACCAATTCTGGTTTGTACCTGAAACAATAATATGAAGTCGAGCTGAGATTTGTACACAGAGTCTTGAACTCAAATACAACAGAAATTGCCCGTTACTTACTGTACTGTAGACTCTTGATGTTCATACCCATTCACATAGAGATTCATAATAATGCACCACATGCTATTTAGTTGCTGGCTGTGGCAACCTCAAGTTTGTGTAATTTGGAGGGTTTAGTCCCTTGTATGACGAACATGTGGGACGTGGGTATGTGATAGGTATGCCTTGGAGCATCTAGTCATTCTAGTGTCTCGTGTTTTCAGAAATTTTGGTGAATGATGGAAATACGTACAACAAACTAGTTGCACAGTGCTAATTACAGTTCAAGGTTTTTTACCTGCTAACTTTCTCCAGCATACCAGCTTTCAATCGTAATTGATTAATTTCACTGTCTTTTTGTGTCATTTCTGTCTTGAGCCGTCGTATCTCTGCTTGAGTTGACTCAAGCCAAGCACTTCTCTTTTCAATTTCTGCATCTTTCTGTCGAATTATGGCTTCCACCTTTGTCTAAAAATATTTTTACGCAATTGAATTAGGAAAAAGAATAGGGGCCGTTACTTGTTTTTCAGACTAGCATGCTATAAATACTACACACTACTTATTGGTGCATACGGTACGCATATCCAGTGAGGGCGATCTACATAAGTACTCTTGATGAGGCACGTAAGGAGCTGGGTATATAGTCAAGCAGCCTCTCAACACGATCCCCAATGCCCTGGCCGTACAGCCAAGGGAGCTTGATAACATCATTGGTATGATGCAGAATGGAACAACCTAATCCAATTGAAATTAGCAATTGAAAGCGAACCTGGTTCTCTCTTTCAATATTTTCGAGTTGTACTGTCTTCTCATTCAGCATCGCCCCTAACTCAACAACTCTCTTATTCATCGCAAGTAGATGCTTATTCGCTTCTTCGATGGCAGTTTTATCGAAACTCATTTTGACAACAAAGAGAAATTATACACTATTATCTGCATCAGATGAAAACAATGGTGTTCTAAGAATACAATGCTATATGAGAAGACAGTGTTGGCCAGCAAGATATTGCATGAGCAGAGAAATCATATTCAATCGCGGAAGTGGCATAACAAAAGAAAATTAGTGAACAGTATCATAGTGACAAGGAACAAATATAACTACTTGATAGTTGATAAATGGGTCTTCGTAAATGTCAAAGAGCAAAAATTACATGAGAGCTATGTGATAAGTGGATAACATGATGGGATAGCTTTGGTAACAAGATAGAAAAAAATCAGTTTGTCATCCAACAGAAGTTGATATAATTGTAGGCATACATAGGCTATAGCTGTATTAATGTACTTGGTACTATAAGACTTGACATTTGTGTAGGAAATGGTACCCTTGTATCAAAGCCATAATTGGCCCAATTTCAGCTGGTGGATGTAGGGAATGAGGATTGCTGTCGCCCTTCAAATATTTTTTCCAACAAAGATGGAATCTCAGCTATGGTAGAGGCAATGAAATTTGATGTGGCCTCATTAATTACAGTAAAACCAATTTCTTTAAGAGATACTTGAACAAAATCCTCATAACACGGGGTCAACCGGAACAGTATTGCAGCTAGTAAGTCAGTACGGTTCGCTCCAAGTATATCAGTATTTATGTTGTCTCCTATCATAACGCATTTATCAGGGCTTGCATTACAGAGCTCGCAAGCTTTCAAAAATATGGACGTGTGCGGTTTGTCATGTGGTTCTTCTCCAGAAACTATTACATGATCAAAGAGCTTCTCAGCTGCAATGTGTTGTATCTTCTCCCGCTGTATGGCACTGCAGCCGTTCGTGATAAGAACTAGTTTGTATTTTTTTCGGAGTGTCAATAAGATATCTATTGTCCCTGGTTCTATATATCGCAAATGTGTTAATCTTGTTATATGCCATCGGGAATAAAGCGCCTTTGCAACATCGTGCAGTATGCTGCCATAAGCTTCGTCACTTCCAGGTAGACTCTTCCTAGTTGATGATAATGGCGAGTTTTCCCACAGTGCTTTTGCCCACAGTCCTGTTCGTATTGTCTTTGGACTTTGTGACTTGTATGCATCGTTTGGGGTGTCCAAAATGAGCTCATTGTATGCCTTTATCACCGCTGGGGCTCGATCTTTTGGAATAATGTGAAGCGCTTCGTTTTCCAGCAACCACTTGACGCTGAAACAGGCCATACTGGATGCCTGCGCGGTGTTGATCAGAGTATCATCCAAGTCAAAAAACACCGCATTCTTCCTCATATCACCTTCAACACTCATATCACAACGTTGGTTTTACTGCACCCAACTAAATGAAAAAACGCACCGACATGAAGACGAGAATAAACCCACAGTAAAGAAAAATTGAGAGTCGGGAACAAACCGAACACATCAGATTGATGAGTATGTGATCGTTGCACGGTCCGGTGAGCATCGCGTAGTTCGATTTTTATATCATTGAGAAAGCAAGGTTAAAATCGCCTTGGGAGATCGAAAGGCTCGAGTCATATTGTACACCGGACAAGGGGACGCTTATTCAGGAGTTGTCGCTATTCTAAACTAGCAAAATCCCTCCACTCTAACCCTATAATGCTAGCGCTTAGCAGGACATCTGCGGATAATGGATTTCCCATCGATTTATGGATAACGTCTGTGGCGTGACGCGACCCGGATCTGGCTGTGGCTATCAGTGTGTTTTGGCCTGCTTGCAAAATTGTAGGATTATAGAAAGTACTCCCATTATATTCGATGATAGTACATCTGATATGAATTGCCATTGCTGGACATTCGTAAATTTATTTTCATTGTGCAAACAAGCGACGGCTGTTGCTCCTAAGTCCTCAGATAAGGCATAGCGACCCCAGTGTCAAAGATGGAGCTACTTTCATCAAACTCTATGATCAAACTATACTGAAGATTACGAACCTACCTACCTACCCGTGGGTTAGTTATCTATAATAATCAAACGGGACTCGGCGATCACTGGCACGTCTGTATTGGAATATGGAAACAGGATTTATGGCTAGATTTGTTATATAAATGGTGTGCACTAGCTCTACAAATGCGCAAGAAGTAAACTACGTGCTCTGTGTGCGTGCATGACGGAGAAGGCGTATTGAAATCCAACATAGGGAAAAGCCGATAGCCCCCATAGCCTACGGTACTGAATACTTACTGGTGCATTTGAAGAGACGAAAAATCGGTAATCGTCGTTTCTGTTACTTCTCGAAGACTTACTACAAAATCTCTTGCCATGGTAAGTCTCGACTAGTTTATAAACGTCAAGTCTTAACTTAACTCTTCAAGATGAGATGGTTAGATGTGATGATTCGTTCTTCCGTGGTCGTTCCGACTCGTGAAACGCCGGCTTTAACGGTTACTGTGATGGTACGATTGTCTTGGCTTCAAGCAGAGCTCTTTTGAGCTATTGTTCTTGATTGTTGGCTGCGCTGGGCTGGGCCTCCATATTTCAGAATGGCCGATTCTCATTTGATTTTGCTGGATATTTCTGGTACCTTGCTTATTAATGAGGATCACTAGCGTGCTGGTCTATTGGACGGTGCATCTTAGGCCGTGACTATTATGAAGTCTTCTCGCCATGTTTTCGGAGGTGAGCAAACCTAACAAATGCCGATAAGGATAATTCTAATGGTAATCATTTGCTGCATGAACTGTTTTTGCTAGGGAGAACGAAAGGGGGTCAACAAGTATTATCCTCCTGATTTCGACTACAAAAAGCATGGATCCCTTGACAAATACCACAATTCCCATCCACTCAGGGAACGAGCCAAGAAAATTGGAGAGGTGGGAAATTTCACAGGCAACTGTTGGGTGTAGAAAAAAAACATATGTGTCTTTTGTATCTCAGGGAATTCTGGTCATCCGGTTTGAGATGCCGTATAATATATGGTGCAATGGTTGTGGTAAACATATTGGAATGGGAGTGAGATACAATGCAGAGAAAATTAAGGTAGGCAATTATCATATCAATTCATTGTTTTCCAGTACGGTATCAGAGTTTCCTCCACTGCACCAATTTTACATCAAACCATTCATAAGCCTAGTAGTAGTAGCGTTATAGGCTGCTGAAATACATTGTCATACTTCCATCGTTGATGTAGTAGTACGGTCCTTAAACTATGTTCGTACCAGTCCAGTACCAGCCTGTTATGGAATTTAGCTGTTATAGAATAAGTCACCACAGATTTAACGCCCAGTCCAGTTCGTTAATATAGTTGTGATTCCTTGCTTGCCTGTTTATGGCATTTTATCTATTAATCATATCTTCCATCACTATATCTAAACTATTAAATTATTTCATGTTAATCTTAACTTGGGGTTAATGGATTTTTGTGTTTTTTTTTAATGTATTTGTATTGAAGGTTGGTAACTATTACACCACACCAGTCTACAAATTCAAGATGAAATGTCATTTGTGTGAACAATATTTTGAAATTCAAACTGATCCAGCCAACTGTGATTATGTGATACTGAGTGGTGCAAGGCGGAAAGAGGAAAGATGGAATGCAAAGGATAATGAACAAATTGAAATGACAGGTGACCGTGTGCTAATGGCAATCCAACTTGTGTAATTGAGTGTTTTCAACTATTTAACTAGGCCTACTCTGTTAGGCTGTGTCAAGCAGACAATGTTACTGTTCATAAATTGGTTCCTTCATATTATATGGCTGATGGCAAAAGCCTTGATCACATTCAGCATAAATCTTTTTTTGTTCCATTAGCACTTGTTGCGCTCAATGTAAAGACGAGAGAGAGAGAGAGAGTTCTTGACTTCAGGCCATAAATCTCTGTTACTATTTGGGTTTAGCGATCATATTACTTAAAACAATCTCTCCCTCATACTTTTCCTCTCTCGTACCAAGAGTTGAGCCCATCAAGTTTTCAGCTCAATATGGATAAGCCTTTGAGAATAATTTTGCTATGTTGAATTCTTGCAGATCATCTCGACAAGCAAAAATTAACAACCGACGCCATGTTCAAATTGGAGCATAATGTGAAGGACCAAAGAAAGTTAACTAATGCGTTACCAACGTTGGAAGAAATTCAGGATATTCAAGAAGAAAAGAAAGATGATTATATCTTGAACAAAATCCTGCGAAAGAATTTCAGAACTGAAAAGAAAGTAAGAACAATGAGTTCGTTATACGGCTAGTGATGTTAAAACTTTAAAAAAAACTCTGGTATTGCCTGCTTTGCCGATGCAACATATAGATTCTGCCTGTTTGTTCTCATATTATTCATAATATTTATGTTGAAGTGTAGGCACAATGTATTTTGTTTGCCTTGTGGAAAATGTGTACAGTAATTTAATAAGAAGAACTTGTCAGCTCTGAAAGCTGTGTTGTGGATTTTGCATTAAAGGCGCTCGAAGCAAGTTCAAAAAAAGATCAAGTACTGCTTAAGAAATCATCTCTGGATATCCGGTTGCTACCCGAGACACAACACGATCAACAAATAGCAAAACTTCTTGCATTAGACACTGTGATAGGTACGAGCTCCGGTCTGTCTTTTCATGAATCTAAACAAATTTATTGTATTTCCGTTGCAGTACCTGCGAAAAACTCCGAAGTAGCCGCCAAACCCGTGTTGGAATCTTCCAAGCTAATTTCAATAGGGAAAAGCACTGCGTCTAAGATTTTGGAAACTGTGATATCAAAGTCTTTAGTGAAGACTAATCTGTGGGACAGGAAACCTACGAAAAGATCAAATCCAGACACATTGAATACACTTGGGGTCAAAGTTTCACGGAAATCGAATGATTTGAAAAGTGTAGCACACGCAGCGAAATTACCACCAAAGCTACCAACAACTGATTCCTGTTCTGAATCAAAAGGACCACATCCTGATACTTCAAAACTCAGTAAACCATCAACTAGTGGCAGCAATAGTAGATTTCCGTTAGTACATTACAGCGATGATTCAAATGACAGTGATATTTCTAATACGGAGCTGACATAACTCATCCGGGCTGTTTAGTAGGGATGGGCGCATCGAATCGCATATTTAGAACCACATGCACAAAGGATTCGAATTGGTTTGCAGGCAACTTTGAATCGGTATCTATATTGCCATCTAGTGTTGACGGCTAAAAGGAAGTTCAAGTCGACAGATTTTGCTAAATACTGGGCTCAATGAGCAGACAAAATTCCTTTGTGTTGATTAAACTCTGTAATGTCCTTCATGAGCGTAATGCTGTTGATGTTGCAATTTAATGGCACAATTTGATTCGAAAAAATTATTGGACTTGTATTCAGAAATGATTCGATTCCTACCGTTCTGCAATATGTTATTCATGCAGCTTAATACTCTGATTTTGCACTGTTTGCTGTCTCGCCTTAACATCAAAGGACTCGAAAGGTTGATGAAGTTTATTGAGTGTGTTCGTATGAATCGTATAATTATGGTGTAAATGTAAGTTTGACATGATATCCTCTCTCAGGGATATTTAATATGTAGGCTTATGCAGATCTCCAGATGCAGAGTAATTGTGAACCCTATGTTCATATTCATTGTGAAGTGCGTTCATCAATGGAATTATGAAGTAGCCTATGCTGAATCACTGAATAATATAACAATATGAATATTGTGATTTTTTATAGTTATTAACATAAGAGGTTTACCTTCTCACAGACTTGAATGTCAAACCTAGATATATATTTAACTAATTTGATCTGGTTGCATCAAGATGGGTTGCTGCTACAGTGCAGCGCGTACAAGAGGCGGAAAACCTCCTCCGACACCATCGAAATGGGAGCCATTGGAGAAAAGAGGCTGCACTGATGTTATCCCATTGACAGTCTTTATAATCTACTTCATAGGAATGGTAAGTAGCGTTATTATGAAGTACATTTTTCGTTGGTGATATTTTGTATTAGTGCTTCTTCTTTTTAGATACTCATCGCAACATATTCTATCGTCAACGGAGCTGCTTCGAGGCTTATCTATGGATATGATAGTTATGGGAATACGTGTGGCCAGAAAAACACAAAACTTGTCGACAGTGAAAACTCTGGACTTAATCTCACCGGGAAGGAGTGAGTGGAAATTTTGTTATTGATAGATGCCAGTTTTCTAAATTGAGTGTGCAGCGGTTCACTTGCATTCTGCATGTTCACCTTGCTCAGTCTTCCTTTATGTGTGCTTAGCACAGGACGATCGTAGCAAGTCTCCAGTGTTAGCGTACCAGTAAATGCATTTGTTTCATTTGACAGGTTTGTGTTCTACATGAATGTACTGGATCCTGATTCGTCACTGCATATATGCGTTAAGAAGTGCCCGTCTAACCTCCTGGACATGCAGGTACCAATTTTTGCGGTTTTTGCTGTTTTATCACTTCCTATTAACAGTTTATGGTATTAATTGAATTTAGCAAATGAATTTTCATTGCAAAATACCACAGTAATTATAAACTAGTGGCTTAATGTGTTGTGCTACCTATTAAGCTTATATGATTTTGAGGTCATCTTAGAATTCCTACATGAAGTCGTGAAAATTTTCCACTTGTATAAATAGATAATAAATGTAAGTCTATGCACGATGCACATGTTATACTTGTATTTGCAGCAAGTCTACGACTTCTACAAGAGCGAAAATAGCGCATTGTGCGACTACAGTATACCACCAGAAACATATCTCACTATTGATCCCACTGGTGTTTGTCCAAAGTTTCCTTATAAGGAGACGTAAGTAGCTTTAACAACTTGTGTGTGTGTCTGCTGTCTATCCGTTTAATGTGGTGTGTGTGTCGTAACAGATCTCCGGTATTGTCAAGATGTGTCCCTACAAGCCTTCCGCAATTTTTGACCGACCTTACAATATACGTATCCAATCTACAAACCATCAATTTGATTCTGGGTGACATCTACGTGAGCCGGTATGCTATTATCGGACTCTGCTTCCTTGCTGTTTGTAAGTAGCGATTTCTTGTTTCTTTGCTCTTCATGTCTAGTCTATTGGAGATCACAAAGTACTTACACGTTTCCGTCCTGTCGTCCCAATTTTCGCTCAGTGTTATGACATGAGCGACACTAGAATACACCGACTCTTCAACTAAGAAATTTGCTCTTCTGACCAGAAAGAAAATGTTTCTCGGGTCGACTGTTCAGGCACACTGCAGTAGAGTAGGCTAACCGTTTATTAGGCCTTTGTTATTTGTTATAGATTCTCCTGGATAACCAAACCATTCCCTATTGACCATGGTTCCGTACAATTTTACCATTAAGGGTGGAGATAAAAAAGATATCATAAGATATCCCTAGCCTAAGGCCTAGACCGGATGTTCATACGTGTCTATTGTAAGGTGACAAAAGACTCATCGAAGCACTGTTGTAACTATTTTCTTACACGGAATAAGTGTGAGGATAAATTCCATCTTACAAACCGTCTATTTTAAGTTTTAATGGCTCGGTTAGAAGTTTTTAAACCTGGAATAAAATTCAAACCAGGTTACCAAGGTACCACCTTTTTGATCACCACTCTAAGAATTATTGCGGTCTCTATTGCATTGGTATTCCTGTATTGGTGCTCAATGGTTGTGATTCTCATGTTATTTTTACAGTGGTCTCCATAATTATCGTGCTTCTTCTGAGATTTATGGCCAGCATAGTCGTCTACGTAATTCTTGTCCTTGTCTCTCTCTCATGCATTGGTAAGTAAGCCTACTTGCTACGTCTATTTTTTTAGACTTTGGTTAGTACATGTGTAATTGTGTATTGTCTAAACTGTTATGTCTGATGCTTTGAAGGATATTGCATTTTAGAGAGACCTTTGTTTATATTCTTAGGTGGCACTGTTCTGTTGTGGTGGGTCTATACTTCACCGTACGGAGTCACATTTTTGGATATTCAAATACATCACGGAGGAGATAAGCAAGCCTTCATGTGGTATGCGATTGCAGCAACTGTCTTTACGGTAATTTCTTGACGCATTTTTGAGATACAGGATTCTTTATTATAAAGATGAAGACTACTGTACGTATTAAATTCAATTTTTGAGTGGAGGGTACCTTTGATAGTCCCCAACCTTCCCATTTGCCCAGACTTGGAAACGGTGGTAAGGGAGTTTCTTACACTCCCCACATGCATGCGTAGGCCTACAGTGTTTGAATGCAGGCCAGGCTCTACACTGTCCTTGGCCACCTAGCAGCTAAAATATGTGTCTATCTGCTAATCGTAAAGAAGATCACCACAAATTTAACGTCCAGCCTTGATTTATTGAGTATTTAAACGTTCAGAAGCTTTCGGAGCTCCGCTCCTTCATCAGGTGAAGATGGATGATGGTAATCGTCATCCTCCGTCTTCCATGCCACAGTGACCTTACCGTTTTCCATCCGTTTCTCCACAACAAGGTAGTTTCACGTTGCTATATTATCTTCAGGTTATCATGCTGCTCATTATTCTTGTGATGAGAACACGAGTTGGGATTACTGTGGAGTTGTTCTATGAGGCTGGAAAATGTATCACTCACATACCGTGCTTGCTAGTGCAACCTCTCTGGACTTTCATCATACTGCTAATGTTCTGGGCTTGCTGGATATCAGTGTTTGCCTTCTTGTCAACATCAGGTTTGAGATGGTTTTGGATTCTTTTGTGGGATACTCATAGGATCCTTGCATTGCATATTGAATGGAATTATTTTGTTTGTCTTCTATGTTATTTCCTCAATAAGATAATAGTTGTGTTACATAGTAGTATGCAACCAAATTTAGCTTCGGTAGCATCAAAGATGGAGCTTTAACTGCCGTGCTCACGTACCACTACCACCACAGTATACTTGCACCTAATTTTCTTTGCCAGATTTTTATTATCTCCACCAGTTGGGTATTTTTTTCCAAACTAATTGCACACGCCAGTTCAGAAGCTCATATGCTGTGTGTGCTGTGTGCACCGTGTAGTCGTCAAAATATTCTCTCACCAAATCAGTTGAAATGCATTCGGCAGGCGTAGGCCTACATATGTTTGGCTTTGCGTTTGCAGGTACTCCGTACCTTTCCGATCCCCACAATGGTTGGGTGAAATTCAATGAAAGTGCTCTCGTCACCTATGCCAGGTGGTATCATGTCGTCGGCTTAATATGGATAAGCGAATTCATTTTGGCATGCCAACAAATGGCCATCGCAGGAACTGTCGTCAAGTTCTACTTTACAAGGTAAGGAATGAGTGTAGGGCAGAGTTTGGTTTTAATGCTCAAAGCTCGCCCCCGAAAAATTTTGCCTTTTTGAGTTGAATTAGTGAGATAACATGTAAGTTCATCCAACTCTAATTCTCTCTAGTGTTTCCAATCATGACTGCGTTGAGCTAAAAATGCTGAATCAGTTTCCGTTATTTAGATGTTTCAAAGTCAGCCTGTCGAGCTCCATATAGTACCGTAATACTGTAAGGTTTTTTTTGACAGGGATAAGTCTCAGCTTGGAAATCCCATCCTTGAATCTATCGGCAGACTGATAGGAAATCATCTCGGCTCGTGCGCACTCGGTTCTTTTATTATCACCTTGGTCAAAATCCCCAGATGCATCCTCATGTACATTCACAGCCAGTTTAAAGACTCGGTAAGATGTTTCTATCTAGATTCGGCCAACCTTTCTGTTTCATCATTTTGTGTTTGTGCTGTTGTAGGAGAATATTTTGGCCAAGTGTCTCATCAAAGGATGCATTTGCTGCCTTTGGGTTTTAGAGAAATGTCTGAAATATCTCAATTATGTGAGTACGCAGCTGGAAATTGTTTTGTTACTGTTGCCTTCCACGATTTGATGTTTTGATTTTGCTTTTCAGAATGCTTATACTCTGGTTGCTGTCAATGGTACGCACTTTTGCAAGTCTGCTTGTGATGCTATCGCCACACTGGCATCTAATGCACTCCGTGTTATTGCCATCAACTCGGTCGGCGCCTTTGTCCTATTTTTAGGTAGGGATACCCTTTTATACTGTTTAGTGTATTCTTTACTGATATAGTGGTAGATGGAGGTCCGCTCGTTCAACAAGTTGTGATTTTATTCTTTTCTTCGCACTAGACGTCGGGGCAGCACCACAGCAATGCAATCTGTGGTGACTTATTCTATCTATTACTATTTGAATCATCTGCCATCTGCTCCGCGATATTATTTACTGATGAAGATTTCTTTCGTGCAGGAAAGGTTATGGTGGTTGCCATAACAACAGGCACCGGTGGCATCTTTATGATGAAGTATCATCCAAACTTGACATACGTCTTGGCTCCGTTGAGTATCGTCGCTGTTTTCTCGTACCTCATCGCACACTGCTTCATTTCTATCTATGAGATGGCGATCGATACCCTGTTGCTATGCTTTTGCGAGGATTGTAGAGTCAATGATGGAAGCCCAGGAAGCGAATATTTTATGTCAAAGTCTTTAATGGTGAGATGCTTTTTGTAACTGCAATGAACACAGCTACAATTTCAAAGTGTTGCGTGCAATGCAGTGTTGTTCCTGAGTCACCATGAACTCAAGTCCACTTCGTGCCCGGTTCTTTCAATATTTTAAAATTCTAATTATCAAGTCGAGTAAATGTGAGTACGTGACCTTTATGCCCCATCCGAGTCTTTCAATATTTTTTAAATCATAGTGACCAGTCCAACCATTTTGCCCATAAAGGTACAGCTCCAATAATTTTGCCAAATTCAAGATTTGTTAGCTATTGTAGCTGGAGAAAGTTGAAATTCCGCCCCGTTGTTCTTTCCAAACGTTTCTCTGAAATTACTGGATTTATGGCTTACAAAAATTAATGCCTTGTCTACTTTAGTCAAACCGTGTCGAGTTGACTCAGGTTGTCATAGCACTGATGTGCTGCTCTCGAAATCACCTGCGTTGTCACTTGGTGTTTTTTCGTAGGCATACGTCAAGAAGAGCACAAGGCATCTTGATCGTGCTGATGGTAAGCCTGAGAAGAACACAGAAGAAGGAGTGCCTCTTAATGACATGATTTCATGAACCTTACCACAAGGATTTTTCCATACTGTCCGTTTTTCTTTCACTTAAAATGTAGTTTGCATAAACTTTCGTATTGTTTATTTGTAAAATTATTTTTATTAATGATATTGAATTGTCACACCACTGAGAATGTAACAAATGGGATATATATTAGCTATTTTGTGCCATAGTATATAAAGCACTTTGGCTTCTAATTGATACTTGTGTAAGTAACTCTCATTGTTGTCTCTGCACTTTTGTATCAACTGACAACGTTGGTATTGCAGCTTGGTTGATGGCATGGTACGATTGATTTTATCGAGTCTTTGATGCGTCCCCAAACCAAACGTTTATTTTTAAGGACAACCCACCGATTCTTGATTATTTTTTGTATTATTTTTAATATGTGTATGGTGGAAATGAAATGTTTGAAATTCTGTAGCAAACCTTGACGTATTTGTACGGTACTTTCGTTTTAATCAATGCATGTGAAATACTGTTGTATATGACAATCTTTTTAAACGTCAGAGATGTGCACAATCACTAATGGGATTGGTATGGTGATCGACTGCATTCCAGCCATTGACCATTTTTATTCGCCTCACAATGATCGTGTAGGGCATATTTCATAAAATCAGGCGGTGAGTCTATTGATTGTGGTCCGTATGTGAACTTCTACATGTTAAAATTGCTGGTTACGATACTCCTCTGTTACGATCCGTTTCTTTCCTTTGTTGAATTTTGATTTTGCACGTCTCTAGTGATAGCCTGAAATGTCACGAAGCTATTGCTTTGTTTTGTATGCTGGTACCTGTCTAGCTTTTCTCGTCACTTCTGTACGTGTGTGCTGTACTACACACTACAGTATCACTTTTTTCTTATATTTGCTTTTCCCATCTCACCGATTATGTTAAACCAATGAGATAACACCATTCTGTAACATTCATTTCGGGTGCATTTTCAGTAATACCACTACTTTTGTCTGCATTTGCAGGTGATGACTTGATAAGTATTGTAATGTTAATAGTTAGTCTGACATTATGAGTCACGGAAACGTTCGAAGCCCTTACCAACCTCCACAGTCGTATATGAGAAGACAGGCTGGACCGTCTTCGACGTATCCTGCTCCAGGACATGTAGGACCAATAAGAAGTGATCACCTTAGAAAAAGACCGGGTCATCCAGGAAGCCCGGCATCTGGAAATGTGATTCATGACAGGTTCGTGTCTGCCTTTGAAATATGGATTTCCTTTTTTTGTTTGTTTGATCTTTAAATTCCTTTAGATCGAGACAACTCGCCTTGTCTAAGCGACGTCTTTTGAGCGACAGGATTTTACCGGATCCTGTGAGAAAATTAGTCCCTGACTCTCAGGTGAGTTGTTTTCCGAAATGGTTACAATTTCAAATTGTTAATGGAAATGCTTTTAAGTTCTGCACTAAATCCGCTTCGTCGTCTAGCACCAGTCTAGAGCGAAGTTGACAAGGAACCACCGAAAAGTAGTCCTCGGCGGCTATTGTTTTTACCAAAATCCCGAATACGGAACCTGTTTGAGCAAAAATAATGCCACCACACCATATATTATAATTTTATCTTTATTTTGAGCCAACATTGATTGTATTTAGAGTTTAGTGCCCCTTTTAAGTCACTGTAAAGTGTTTTTATAAGCTTGGATCGATATTTGAAATGTGCCTTCTAATTCAGGCCTATATGGATCTTCTGGCCTTCGAGAGGAAGTTAGATCAGACTATAACAAGAAAGAGATTAGATATTCAAGAGGCTCTGAAAAGACCTGTGAAAGTCAAGAGGAAGCTGAGAGTTTTTATCTCTAATCAGTTTTATCCTCCTAAGAGTGAAAACGGCGATGGGAAGGATGATACTGGCAAGGTTAGTCAACTGCTTCTTATTGGTTCACAAGAAATTTTGACGACTACAACAGTAGACCCACGCCTTGTATATTGTAGGCCCTACTGATTGTGAGAAATTGCAGTCAAAATTTCTAGACGAAGTTTGAGCTGAGCACCTGACTTGGCTGTGTTTAAAAAGCGTCAACTGTACATCGATCTGTCCCAATTTATGTCTAGAGGGGTGTGTCAGTAGCCGGAAACAGGCTTTCAATTTAGGTTCTGTTCACTTGCTGCCTGAACTCTCTTTTGCTAGTAGCCTATAGTAGACATGGCGTTTTTTTCAGTCTGACGAATACAATATACAACATAACCATTCTGATTCCTGATTGTGCCTAAAGATAAAGCTAGCCTATTGCTCTATTAAAGCCTTTGTGTAATGGCCTAACAAATTAGGAAACTGATAACGGAAATGTAAATATTTTAGCAAAGAAAACACCAAACAAGCATTTAATTATTAGGGCTGAATACCGCGCTCGGTAAAGTCATCACACTTGATCTGTGAGATTCTTGACCCTTGTTCACATTTTGTCTTTCATGTCGATTCCGCTCGCTAAAATAAATGCAGATCGCACCAGAATTTGGCAGATGATTTGTGTCAAGTGCCCTTTCTACAGTACGTATGCGACGACGGCTGTTAGTGTTTAGTGGAGGATCTTGTGACTTCAATCAGAAGGCTTAATTTTAAAAAATTGTTTTTAAATTTGTATCTTTGTGTTCCTACCGGGTTTGGTACGGACTACTGGTACTGGGTTCTTTGAAACATATTATTTATGGTAAAAAAAAATTCTGACAGGCGTCATGGGAGCTACGAGTTGAAGGTAGACTACTAGACGATCCACAAGCTCGACAACACGAAGCCATGAAGCATAAGAGGAAGTTTTCATCATTTTTCAAAAGTCTGGTCATTGAACTCGACAAAGATCTTTACGGACCTGATAATCATTTGGTGGAGTGGCATCGTACCAATACAACACAAGAAACCGATGGCTTTCAGGTGTGTTCTATTATGACATGGGTCTTTTCTTGGGTTATGCACCTCTTGTGTGTATTGATTACCTAGATAATAGTTAGCATGCATATATAAATAGACCTCGGCTTCCTGCTTGCCTTATTTTATTCCACCCTTGCCGTGCTCTTTCTCATCTACTAATTCTGTTCTAGGTAAAAAGACCTGGTGAGAAAAATGTGAGATGTACGATGCTGTTCATGCTCAACTACTTGCCACAGCAATATAAATTGGATGGGAGACTCGCCAGGGTGTTGGGGATCCATACGCAAACACGGCCTGTCATCATACAAGCTTTGTGGCAGTATATAAAGTCACACAAACTTCAAGTGAGTCTCGCTTTGCTAATGTCACACCGTTTTGCAGTACATATCGGTACTTGGTAAGGTTCTTCAGGCCAGTCACTTCATTTGGCGGTTTGGCAGAGGTGAAAGAGCGACGTCAATCAATCACGTGGTCAGGGATGTGGTGGTGTAATGACAGGGCACAGTGCGTGCCCCTTGCTCTTTCTCACAACTGGATGCATTTAGCTCCACTTAATTGTTGGAAAATTCGGTCAACTAGTGCCTGGTCTCGTGAATCAGACACCCAGTAATCTGCTGCTGAGAAATAAAATCTTGTATTGAGTATATTTCAGTAGGTCGCCAGTCTAAGAAAAAATTTTCTGGTCCGTGAGGTCTCTTGGCTAAAAACAGTACCTGAGACTCCCAGCTTGACCGTTTAGCTTTTCTTTGTAAGGTAACTGCACGATCTGTGCTTGAATTTTTTAAGGATGAGCACGAAAGAGAGTACATCAATTGTGATGGTTACCTCGGTCCGATTCTTGGTGTGTCTCGACTGCGTTTCGCTGAGATTCCGAGACTGCTGCAGCCATTGCTCCATCCGCCAGATCCAATCATAATTCATCATATCATATCTGTGGATCCTGCCGACTCGAAAAAGCAATCATGTTACGACATTGAGGTTTGATTTCCGGCAATTTTTACCGTGTTAAATTTTAATTGGTGACCAAAGAAGAAATTTTAACACCCGATGTATATACATCAGATATCATTACGGCTGTAGCAGGGTTGTTGAAAAAATTAATTTCTCCCAAGAACTTTACGGAAATTGACTAAACATGTCCGGTTAGGTAAGAATCACCATGTGTAAGATTTTTGCTCATTTCGTTCAGTTTTGGCCGACTGGCGTGACTTTTGAAATTTTCAAACTCATACATATAATAGAAAATTTTGCCAGCCATTCTGTCTCAAGGGTATTACACTTTATCAGTCAATGGTTGCCACTTTTTGAGGCAGCTAGAGTCTGTTTCAGTGCTCACAGATCACATAATATCATGTCATATATTACTCCCAGGAAATCACTCCGTAGTGTTGAGGGTATCTCTCATTCCCCTGACATGGTTGTGTGTTTTAGGTCGAAGTGGATGACACTTTGAAAACTCAGATGACAAACTTCTTACTGTCGGCTAACAGTCAACAAGAGATCGAAGATCTTGAAAAAAAGATCACTGATACCGTTGCGATTATTCAACAGCATCGTATACAGCGAGAGTTTTACCTTGGATTTTCAGATAAGCCTCAGGTAGCTTACGTCTGTCTGCTGCTGCCCACCTGGACACATGCTTGACAGCTCCAGATGGGTTGCCATTGTGTGTCATTACCCTCTATAAGCTCCTTTTTTGAAATGGCTGCCACGCCTTATTGGCTTTGTGGTGTACATGTAGGTCAACAGCATGAAATCGGTAGGTCCCCGGTTCAAATTTCGAGACCTCATCACACCAAAGATGTGAAAATGGTAGACATCACTTCCTCACCAGACGATCGGGTCATTGAGGATAGTCCGGAGGGGTGGTACAATGCTTTTGATAGCACACCGGCTTCGTCGGTCCTTCCAAAAGCCTGCATATACATCAGTAGTGTGTGCATATCCTGTGAGTCTGTGTAAAGGCAGCAAAAAGAACCAAGGACAATTATAATCTACATCCCTATCCTTACTCTAAGATGTAAATATTTCTCTCATGGTCTTCCTAGTTTCTTTATACAAGGTATTGACAATGGAAGCGCAATCTACGACTTGAGTTCTAATTATTTTACTTATACTTGAGTATTTGATTGCCTACTCTTCCCACATGATTCCAACGAATAACAAATCTTGCAACAGGAGTTCATCAGTGATTGGCTGGAATCGCAGTGCCGTGATCTGAAGACTATGACTGACGTCAGTGGCAACAAGGAAGAGGAGCGACGTTCGGAGATGTATTTCTCACATTGGTCACAAGAGGCAGTCACGAGGTACTTTTACACCAAAGTACAGCAAAGACGTCTTGAGCTGGAGCAAGCGTTGAAAAGTGCCAGCGTTTAAGTACAACGTCATGCATGGCCGCTCACTAGAATTGGATATCTTGCTCACGGGGAATGCTTCGGCTTTGAGCCTTAAAGATGGAGTTTTGATTATACAGGACATTGGGTTAATGAGATTGTTGTATTTTTGCATTGGTATTGCAAGTCCGATTCATTATGATTTCTTTTGTATTACAATTGAGACGTGCGATGGATTTTAGTACTCACTGTGCAGTGAAGATTATGCAGACAGGCTGCTACGACGAGGCTATTTGACCGTAGAATGACGCTCGTACAGGCGGTCCGATAAGTACATCGCAGACGGAAATCAGACGGGTGGGTTGTTGTGGTCGTTGCTATGTCTGGTTTTTGCTGCTTTCTACGGCATCATGAGCACCACGGCCGGTATAATACGGGGCAAACAGGGAGGGTTGCGGCAGGAACGATATGCTTCGCAAAATTCGTGCAACGTCATGGACCCACGATCGAGAAGAGTAGCGGATGGTGTTATAACATGCTATCTACCGGTAGGTGTCGCTCTTACTCTGTTTTGACCTATGCAACTCTTACTGACCATTCATGAGTGATCTCCTTCCCTTGATTATCACGACTACGATGGCAGCGATAAATACGATCAGATTTTGCAAGTAGGCCCTACATCTGCATTGAAGTGCTGACGAACACCGGATGGTAGAGAGGCAATTACGGAGCATTCAACCGCAGGTCTACTATACTCCGCGGATGAAAAACTACATTAAATATTACATGGCTTAACTTGAGCTGACGGAGCTGTTTTCTCTCCAGAATATCCACATGTAGGACTTGTGCCTAGTGGTCATCTAGCGCGGAAGAGCTGCGATATAAATCGTGTCACGTCTTTCGCATGAAGCGGTTGGAAAGTCACGACCTACCAGTTTCGTGGCCCACGATCTTACTAATCTACACAGCGAAGCCGAGTAGAAATATAATTAATCTATATATACATAACCAATGAAAGATTTCATTTTTTCTATAATTATATTCTAATCTGTCTAAAGCCTATGAGATAGAAGGCTGCAACTATCTATAGCCAATTAGTTATCCTACCTTCAATAAATATTTTTAAATGCCGACTGATCCACTTATATATGACCAATACTTCCATTCCGCAGTTCCATGTTGAAATCTCGATTCGTCATAAATACATCTAAGGCCTCTTGAAACCCTATAGGCCTAGGCATACAGCGCCCGCCAAAGACTAATTCTAAATTTTTAGTTTCAGAGCCACATGCGGATACTACTGTAGTGTAGTAGTAGAATGCAGTTTCCTTACGTAATGATAGCTGGGAATATTGTGAAGAATGTAGGTCTGCATCTGGACTACTGCACTATACACATGCGTTAGACCTACCTATTCAGCTCCAGGGACGGATCGGACGTAGGCCTAGGCCTATTGGGATTCGCTGGCTATCATGGCTTGAAAGTCTGGGTTTCGCTTAAATCCGATGGACTGCAATAAGATTTTTAAACACTGTTGGTGCCAGGCCCTAAGGCATAGTGGCTCAATTTCATTCTCTATTGAGTTAATGTTCACGTCAGAACTGACAGTATGGTTCTATCAGGGAGATTTTGGTGATGTATTGGTCATCACCTTATCACAAGTGTTGTTTTCTAAGTCTCGACTTTGCGACAATTTGTCTGTTGAGTATTTTGCCTTCTGATCACGGTTTCGTGAGCTGTCGAATTCAGCTTCTGCAGCAGAGCGGCATCCATTCCTGCAAGAATTGCAAATAGGCCTACTTCATATCCTGGTATATCCTCACAATGTTGACTAAGGCCTAATAGCTGAGTGCTGTGTCGCACGCAAATTAAAATGCCATGTTCCGACATTTTTTCATTGAATTAGTCATGGCAATGGAGCTCTGACTTATACACGAACTTTGTGCTATCACATATCAGGATACTTTAACTAGAGATCGACCGATATTGGTTCTTCAAGGCCGATGCGAATGCGATAATCGAAAAATCATGAATATTCGGCTAATTATCGACTTTTGGGCCGATTATTGAGGCTGATATCCAATTTCGACTCGACTAACGGCCAATACCGATAGTCGCAAAAATACAAATATCAGCCTCGATAATAATAATCACCCAGGGCGATATTAAATAATCAATCGGCCCCTAATTTTAACCAGTACCCCTAGTATCCATGCCGCAATTTTTTGAGTTCTACCAAAACCTACCGATTACCCGGACGCCTACTTGGCGGATTAGTTCCAGGGCGTGTTTGGGAACGCTTCCGATCGAAACACTGCACTGCAGTTCTTCCAGTAACCATACAGTATGTCTATACTGCGTACCGGTAGCCTATTTACCAAAAATATCGAAGAACTTTCTTAGATGACTTCCTCATACGTTCGGACGAAACGTTGTAAACAATTGGGTTAATGCATTCTGATGCACGTAATGCAAAGTAACCTCCAACGTGGACCCAGTAATCCAATCTGAATTGAAATTATTCATCTTATACTATAATAGAAAAGAGACTCTTTCAAATCAGGGACGCGAAAATTTACGCTGGCAGCCCGAGGCAATAGAAGGCATAGTAGGCTACACGTGTATCGTATAGTATGCTACTGAATAGTGAATATTTATGTGTGGAAATGGCCCCGAAGGTTGTGAACAACCGAGGCCCCGTCTTGTCCCTTGAGAGAAATTATTATTACTACTTCTAGAGGTCGCACGCCGATCGTCGCAAATTGTAGGCTACATACAGTATACCGCAACTGCATGGTGTTTCCTAAATGGGTTTCGAAGCATTTGATATATCAGGTCAGTCTAAGTCTATACGGTATACAGTTGTATATACTCTCTGTGACGTGGTTACGATGGTTATACACATTAATTATTACGTACGCAACGCAACGTTGTACAAAACTTACACTGTACATTCTCCATACATAGTGATGATAGTCAGTTTCTATCTATCTATTGAAAATTGACAAACAGCGAAACCACCTCTAACTATTATCTACACTGAAAATCGCGGAATGTCAATTCTTGTTTCGTGCATCTGCAACATGACTGTCGCGGGGTGGTAAAATTTCTGCCGGATTGTGTGAGAATAAAACAGCAACAAAGTGACTTCATATCAAAACACTCGTCATGAAGTGAGCGGCTAAGGAATGTATAGGTTAGGTCTATAAACTTTCTTGATTATCTTCTTTCCGACGCCTACTAAGTGTGTGTATGACTTGGTTGCCGACTTGATGACTCAGCATTCAGCGGTCAACACTCAAGACAGTGATCGCGTCTAATCATCAATGTTTCAATGTATGCGATTTGCACGAAAATTCGTGCGTTTCAACACAATCGGACCCTACTCCTTTATCGCCTATCGAGATTCGAAGACGTTTGTCAGCCCATTTAAACATTTATCAGATACCTGTAGTCTACCCCAACGGCACGTGTGGTCCACATCACGTATACGAGATTTGGGATGTATCCCATAAGAAAAGATCCTGAAATTAGGGTCAGCTGCGCCATCGCTCTTCTCTCTAAAAGCATAGGACAGATAAAAATGGATTGGTCATGAATTCACTGTCCAATTTCTCGCACGCGTATGACTTATATTTCGCCATTGGGCTCATGTATAGCATAGACTCTGCGTGATCTATTGGCGACACGTCGAGAACTTAGAAATAGTTCATGCACAATCCGTTGACATGTCACGCTATAGCCTGTATATACTCTATGGGTATATTTTATTGAAGACAACTTCTACCTTTACGGATCTGTCGCTTCTTACTTTATGACTTTTCTTACCAGTTTTCTTTCTGCATTCCGATTTAGTGGTTTTATTTTGAACGAGTTCTCTGGTTATTAGAACCGAGGTGGTAAACAAAACCGCCATAGGAAAAAGCATGAAGGTGCCTGACGAAATGGTGTAATACACGTGGTGCCGATTCAATCTGAATACAAAACATTTCACTCATTGCATCTCATTGCATGTCTTTGCATCTAATCAAATGATATCATCTTGGTCTTAGATTACGGGAGAAACGCCAGGTTCGGATTGGTATTCCTAGTCGACCGTAAGCTACAGGTTAAGGTATATGAGCTACGTGTGAGATTTTGTGCGCCGCATTGATTACAGTGCTTAGGATCACCGCGCTGCCCTACGCAGCTGAACTCCACGGGGATGTACTAAGTAGGTCAGATCGCGGGTGGATGTAACTATAGCTAGCTAGTGTAGCTACCATAGCCGTAGTAGGTTACTGTGATTAGATTGACGTCACGTATTTGCATGAGTTTGCTGTAGCCTAGGTCAGGAGAGAAAGTGAGCAGGACAGTAAGCGAAAGAACTTGAAATTTGTGGAGTATAACTTTGGTGCAACACTCTACAGATAATTGGAATATATCGTTCGTATTGGCCATCAAGAGATAATGTATTCAGTTCATAAGGTAAGCTCATTTCCTCTCAATATAGTCTGGTTAGAAACTATCGAAAATGGCACCAAACTTGTGACTAAACTATTGAAATTTAATGTCTTTGGTTGGCAATGCTCGCGTATATGCTCATATAAATAGATATCCTATGGCGCGTGGTAAATAGGCCTACTATACATTATTGAGCATGAAACTGAGCTTGTGTGGTCGGTCATTGTGACCATTCGTGATACATTGTGACTTGTAGGTGTGGATGCATAAAATGTTGATTTCGCGGGACGCATCGTAGCATTTCCCGTGAGCACTGAGCATTCGGTGCATCAACCCAGCTACGTAGATGCACGCGGCCATTTTCCATGATAAGAGCTTCACCATGTTTTGTTCTCGTGGTACGAGTTTCACGTCAGAAATCAGCAAACGAAACCATACTAAAAGTCCCAGCTTGGATGCTAGTTCTACATGTTAAAACTATGTACCAGCAGCTACTTGGTGCCCGCACCATACGATGATAATACCCGTGTTGATTGTGTGGCATTACTACTACTGTACAATATACGCACCCCTCTTCCGATGTAATTATAGAGCACGACGGCCACCTCGCTTTATCTCCACCCTTGCTTCTGTCTTCAGCTTGATAAAATGTGCAGAATACTGCGCCGCCAAATGTCACCGTGACAACCCAAATCGCTAGTATCCATATTTTCACGTGTCTGTAGAACAGTACTGTGTAGTTTGTATTCTAGAATAGCGTTCACAAAGGTAGATTGCGAGGACGTACCTCTTCGAGATATTTGCATGCGCAAAAGGCCATTTTATTCCAATGTACCGCCATATCGCAAAAGACGCGATGTGTATTGCGGTGCAATATGATGTTGATTCGTCAGTGAACCAGAATAACTTGCATAGAAAGTCTCCCCATTGCCAATCTTGGTATCCCCAAGTTCTGTAATGGAGAATAAACGCATAGTATTCTGGCGCAGGATTTAGCCTAGATAAAAATCTGTAGTTATGATGAGTCTAGTATCAAAGATATATATTGCAAATGGTAATTTTATTATCGAAACTGATATCATGATAGATAAAATACCTTGCGTTTTTCTTATAGTGAAATAGGCAAGGGTGCGGTGTTGTAACATCTCGAGTGACGATTTACATGATTTCAATCAAATTACTTCGCCAACAATTTGAGCCAAGTAGATGATGATGACGTCATCGATGTGCGATCGCTTGGGGTAGCGGGTTGACTGAAGGATTGATTGGGTTAATGAAAGCAAATGAGGACATACACGAGAATGTGTCGATGAGTTTACATTTTATCCAACAGGTTTTTGCAGCAGCTGAATATTTTTTTAATTTAATGTAATTTACCTGCGGTACAACCATAGAGGAGATGCTATCATTCCTGAGAGCAGATCTGATACAGCCAAGCTGAATATAAAATAGTTGCTCTTCTTATGCATATCTTTATGCATTCCGATAGCGAGCATGGTCACAATGTTTCCAACCGTGCTCCATAAACCCAAAACGGCAATAAGAACTGTCACCCCAACCTAAAAAAGCACCATAGAGATACTGATGGATTCATATATGTTGCAACAGTCAAACATGTCAGATAGTGTGCATATCGTAAAGAAGATTCGCCAGAGATTTAACGTCCAACGTTGGTTTATTGAGGATTATAACATTCACCAAACCCTGTACGTTAAAGCTGTGGTGAATCTTCTTCGCGACATTGATCGTACTTATCGCCTCCACCATATATATTCTTCAAGATAGTGTGCAGACAGACCATAACGTTTCGTTTGTACCGTACCTGCGCCTCATACGAAGCAGGGTGAGCTTTGATAACAGTATTCGTAGCTTCCGTGAATTCGTGCAGAGTTGCATTGCTCACTGTAGTCATTATCAGTATATTTACACACAGTAATACGCCTGTAGCCTACTAATTGCAATATGTCTGTAAATCTTTATCTACTAATGAAGAGGTCGGGAGAAGGAATCACGATAATGCCTGATGCCTGCTCAGTCATTCAGTGCCTCACACGGAGTACAAGGTCAAGACGGCGAGGGTGACTTACTACTGTAGCAGTAAATTTGATCAAGTCGCATCAAGCCAATTTTAGCACAGGCTTCCAGCTGAGTAGGTTGGCATTTACCTTCTTAATCTCGAACCGCCAAAGCAGCGTTTCCCAAACTGTGTTCCGCGAGCGTCTTTCAAGTGTTCCGTGGAACAGGGACCGAAGTTGCGACAACGTGTCGGACTAACGGACAATTTCTAATTTCACGGGATTAATCAATGCTAATAGTTTTAGGATTCGATAGCCTCGTTACCATAGCTCTGCGTGTATCTTTGCAACCTACTTGGCTCTGCCCAAATCGTTCCGCTGATAATAATGTATACCTATAACAGGTACTACTTAATGCATAAATCCACCAATGACTTAGCTACTGTTATCTCATATTTTACCAAAACGTTCTCCTCTGTCATATCGTCAGAGACAGTCCATTACTGGCAGAGCAATGCAAAGGTTATGTCACTCAAGTTCCGTCCATTATATTGTCAATACACGAAACCGATGATGTAGCTAGCTTGAGCCAACCCCGCTCATAATGCATCGTTGTCTGCTGAATAAATGTCTTATCATAGCCCATCAGGAAGCGTTGCACGATTTTCCATGACTAATGTAGTAATACGGCGTTAATTCTGGAATAAACGTGATTAAAGAAATATTAAGGACGGTGTTCCGTCATCGTTGACTGAATGTTTTCGCTGTGCTCATGGAGTTCATAATCCCCAGCATGGCTGTTCTCCTGGTCATGAGCGCATAACCTTCTTTCTTTCCGCGCCCTCACGTGGATTTACGTCATCAAAAAACACGACTGTGCCTTGTGCTATTGTGCATTTATAGCCCTAATGTATATACACTAATACACTACAGTCAAGGCTTGGGCATTCGTCAATGATGTGCGTATAGCCTACCCAGTGTAGACAGGTTTCTGCTAGCCTTTAAAACTGATGTACTATAACTCAGGAATTACGCTCTGACACAGATCCTCAAGTCATACACTGTGCCACACAACTCTGCCTTGCGTTAAAATTTGAAAATCACTGTTGTCTTTTCGCCACTGCACAATCTGAGCGTGACATGACAAATCGCATTTGCCCAAAGAGCGATTCGTGGGAACCGATCCGATAATTATTAAACGCCTTTTATCGTAAGAAGATTTGTATCCTCTCGTTGTGGATAACATCCTGTATTGTCTATCAATCAATCAACCATCGTCAACTATTTATCGATGTCAATAATGCCATCTTCTGGTAAGGCTATCCATAGTTATAAGACGTAGTCCTGTCTATTCATTTCTGTATATGGTTTTGATTAGAAAAGTGGTACTGTGCCATGATGGTGTGTAAACAGCATGGAGTCATATTATATTTATTCAAGGGCTATTCCTAGAGAATATGGTGCTGGCCGCTGGATTCGGTATGTTGTTTGCGACATCCTTTCTCTAGATATGGTACCGCCAGGTGTCAGTGCGGGGCTCCTGCAATGTTCGAATGACACTCCGCGACTGAGTTGTCGTTGAAGTAATGCAGTAACTATATGGTATGTGGTGTGTAAAGTTTGATATTCCAGCCTTGTAACACGCTTCATCATGGCGACTATGGTCGTACCTACCTCATGCCAACCTAGTTTTTGACCCCAAAGCGCAAAATTGTTATTGTCGCGAATCACGGCGACACCTGAAGGATAATAATTGAAGTGTTACTGATAGCCTGTGATAGGTTAAGGCCCGGTTTGTGGGATCAAGGGTGGGATAATAATAATAATAATATGATTACAATATAATTGTCGCGGGGTGAGCGGCGCTAGAAGCGAACGGAGCCCTACTGGTGTTAGGGCTACCCGCGGGAACATCTACCTGGTCCATGCCGTTTACTGTCGATCTTCCGACGTATTCCACGGGCCTCGTGGTCCAGCGATACTTATGGTATGATAAAGGCTTGAAGTAACGAGATTCAACCTCCGATGTTTCGTTAATACACTAGCAAATTGTGAACAAGGCCTTATACCAATCGGTAGGTAGCCTGTCTGTAACACTCTGTTTAAACAGTCGCATCAAATTTCTAAATTTAACTTGCGCCTTCACGCACCACCACGCGCCGTGAACCACGCGGAAATAAACACGTATATATTCTTTACTATATATTTCAAGTGCATTCGATATTTACTACGTCAAATTGGAATGAATTCAAAATTTCACAAAGTGTAATTAAATGGACCTACACCAAGTCCCTGCTCCTTAAAACATTAATTAAATGAAACAGATCAAGATTTTATATGAGGCTGATTCAATAATACTGCAGTCAACTTCATCACCTCGACGGTATCTGTTCCTTGCGGACTAGGCATAACGGAGAAGCAATTGGACATGTTCACCAACAAACAGCCAATAGAATGAATGACTAATATCATTTGTTATCACTTTTTCCTTGAGACTGCAGGTGTACTCGCACCATATGTTCTTTGTCAGTTCGCGCTATAGAGGCCACAACTATAAACTAGATTTAGTGGTTGTATATCTACAATTAAGGATATCCATACAGACTATCTGCTTTGTCACAGTGTACCAGTATCTTGGCAAAACACAGCTCTCTCTTCTGGTGCCACAAATCATGTGCGATAACCAGGATCAGTCAGTTCACACATGACTTGTTATTACATCAGTGAGGTGAGGTAACGCGTGTTTGGAACTTGACCCGTGTTTTCAGCATTTGGGTGGAGTTGCATCATATGTAGTTTTTTACATCAGTTGCTCACTTCACCATATGTTGAATCTCTGTGTAGAATTCTGGAATGAAAGTGTATTGAAGCTTCTTTTTGACTTTTTGGAGTACTTCTTGGCGGTTGATGTAGTTTCTGAGAGCCCGCGCCATCTTTTGGTATGTCATTTTGCACCGGTTCCTCTTGGCCTCCCCCCATTGTTGCGACAACTTCTCCTTATGATGAGTATTAAACTGAAATAGACGGACAGAATTAGTTGCTGGATCGACGTAGCCAACTGTTGTATATCGATTAACGGCACAACTGTGAAAAAGCAAAAGCTAACTCCTGAGCATGGCAAGTTTGCACTAATGCAATTATTCCCTACACAACACAAATAGCAGGGATGGATGGATGATAAATTGCCAGTACGAAGACGGGTATAGTAGCGTCTGTAGATTCGATATATTATATATACTGGATATATATGTAAGTATTGCGTGCCCCGACTTGTAGGCTATAGTTACACTTTGTAGCAATCGTAGAAGTAAATATTAACATTACGCTAACCTGTGGGAATACTCGTCACGACTAGCCTGCTCTTGCATTTTTATGTCGAAGTGTGTTTATTTTTACCCATGGTCGCACGGTGTGAGCTTAATAATTTGACAGTTACTTTTGCACACCTTGGTTGGAACACCATATTCAATTATCTAGATATTCTGAAGCGAAGTCTGCATCATTTGATTTCGAAATGTTGGCTATATTTTTATAGGCAAATTTATGCCTTTTTCAAGCATGCAACTTGTGAAAAGTCGAGCTACTATAATTTGTCAAGGTACGACGAAATATCGTTTCCTGTTGAGCTGGCGCGAGTCTACCGACGGGGGAATTCCCTACCACGAAACCGCTTTCTTTACCAATCATCGTTCGCGTCACAAGCACGTCGAGTATTCGTTGTTTTGCAAAATCGTGAAGTCTGTTATCACAAACCTGAAAGGTCCCTTCTGACTTGTCGACCCAGTGTATCATTGTGCCATATTTTTCTGGTTCATTGAGAGCGTCAAGAAGGAATTTCCACAATATTGGCTGCTTTGACGACCGTTTTCGTCGCCGTTGTTGTTCTGTGTGAAGAAATTAGTTGCTACTACCGGTATCGGTGATGGGTGTGCTTCCACAATTTATACTTACTTTTTTTATTGCTTGCGGCATCGTGCGGCATAGGCGAACACGTCACGTGACATTCAACGTCTTCCGATTCAGATATTTCCAATTCTTCCGCCGAAGACTCGTGACAGCTTTCGCTGTATATTCCACTGTCCCTGCTTGGGCATACGGACGTCGTGACGTCACACTCACTGGTGGATTTGTTGCTGTACGTTTCTTCGGGGTAGCTAGAACGTGGATCGGCCCAACTCGGCTCCAAGGTGGCGTCATTGAAATTCAATGCATCCGTGAAGGTTTTCCATGTGCACGGCAGTATTTCGTCGATTTCTTCCAGTTTCAAGGGGAAAAGTGATTCTAACGCGGAGTTGTCGACGGGACTGTCAGCAACCGTATTGATTGAACAAGGCGATACCGCTTCAGAAAATGCTATCGGACTGTGGGCCTGAAATGAATCATAGCATAAGTTATGGAACACGTGATGAATTAGATATATGTATTCTTACATTCATCGTAAGTGAATACTGTGAGCTTGAAGATGACAAGTCGCTTTCGTAACCATGATCAGGAGAGTGTCCATTTTGGAGATAATTCAAATCGTCTGTTAGTTCAAAAACGAAAATGTTATCACAATCAGACCAGAGTGAATGTATTTATCGACTTTGAATCAGACCGCAGCTTTGTGACGTGCCACAAAATGTTCAAACCCGCACCATAACCCTATAGCTGTATATCCTGAGTGTGAGATAAGGGGATCGCCAAAACAATAAAGCCTACGGCACAGACGTTAGCTGCCCGGGATCGTGGCGATATATACGGTAGCTTGCTTAGGCTATCATAGGCCTATATCACAAGCGATTGAACGCGACGATTGACCCAGAGCAAACAGTGGCAATACCTAGGACAGAGGTGGGGTGGGTCGCACACCGAATTTGGTTGGGTTTGACTGGAGTGTGCAAAGTGTTGTCTGAGCAGGGTTAATCAATACCCCGCAGCATGTGTGTTGTTGCAACGGTGAGCTGCAGGCGAACTAGGCCTATATGGTTTATACCCCATTGGGGCAAATAGACCAGTTTTGCAAAAAAATTAACACAAACTAACCAACAGTCAAACTGGTATACGTGGATGCCTACTTGATACTGTCACATACCTTTAAAGGTGTCATAACCGAAAGTAGGCTTCAACTCCTCATAGACGAGTTCATGATATCCCTGAATATAAACAAATTCTGTTTACGTTTGCTAAGTCCAAAGTTAACACTAAGCATTACTCACCGTTTGCTGTTGTGGACTTAAAGCGATGATTTCAAAATTGGCAGCGTCTGGAATATCGGCTATTTCAAACATTGCTGCTAATCTGCAACTGCCTACGATTAGACTTATAATAGTATTCCTGTAGCAATACCAAACACGTTGTTTAAAGAATTATGAATAGTCATATGCGTCACGTTTGTGGCTGTCGCATAGCCTACATATCATGGTGCCAATACTCTCGTGAGCAACAATATGCGACTCTCGCTTTCAAGGCAGATATACATTGTATATATATATATATATAGGCTGTGTGTTCGGACGACTTCACAAGAGAGAAAAAAAGCTTAGCAGAAGGCCTGTCGTCGGCGAAACCCTCCCACTCATTCGTAAACAGAGAGAAAGGGAGTAAAAGTCTCCCTCGACCCTATAAAGAAGAGAACACAAGTGTACAATATAAACCAAACTAGTATGCTAATTCTGATTTAACCCGACAAAACAAACGCGAGAGCTAGAATTTAGGCATAGTGATAACATGGCCGACGCAAATGCAAATAAAGACCAAGACATAAAACACAATCGCTTCTTTATTAGATCTAGTTGTTTGCAATGATAAAATGATGCTTTACACGTCAAAAGACCTAGCAATAAATCGTCTGTGAGTGGCTTGAAATCCCATCAAATTTAGTCGCCATGCAATGCCTATATGTTACACCTGACCTCAACGGAAACTGTCCCCAGTGCTGTATAAATCAGGTCAAATGCAGGCTAGCAAGGTAAATGCGGACGAACCACTGAACGAGATAGCGTATTTCACACTTGGCCGGCCTATTGCAGGAAGTGGGAAATACGCCAAGTTTTACGCTGCCGATGTACTGTATTTACAAGGAAGCAGAGCGTCGCCTGCGCGACACGCTTCGCGTCCGATCGAGAATAGTTTCTTATTTTTACTGGATAGAAATGAACGCCGTGTATGTTCCCCGTGTGTTGGGTACAACAATACGTTGAACGCGTTATCGTTTCTCAACAGTGTGACCCCATGACACTGAATCAATATAACGAAGGGATTTTGCCAGATAAATTTAGCTTGTCACGATCAGATGTATGCACAGGAACATGGTATATACGTATGCGATCAGCATGCCGTTGTTCAGTGGAAACATATGACAGCCACTTTTGTGAACAGTGATGCTTCATAATGCCAGCACTCCACAGTCTGGCAAAACAAAGTGTATGTGTAACGTTGATGACCAAGAAAAATATGTATATAATACTGTAATTCCTATAGTGCATAGCGATCCTGATGCGTGAATGAAGGCACGAATAGCACCAAATTGCATATGTACAGCTGTGCTCTTACGCACTCATCTGTCGTTTTGTCACCATGACAACCAAAGTTCCGCTTCGAATGTGTGCAAATGCGAAAATGTTTTGCTAAATTGGAAAAATATCTGGAGAATCGGCAGAATCTATAAACTAGCCCGAACATCAATGATAAGAAAACATTGGTGTAGCGGCATTGGACCAGGACTCGAATAGACGTGGCGTGCATCGTTAATTAATACATCAGGTGGATCTGCACATTCTGACATATATCTCTATCTGCACCCACGAATTTACGCAACAAGTATGGCACAACAGCCGCATACTTCATTACATTATGAGATTTGACCGCAATAGCTCAAGTGTTTTGGAATTATTACCAGGAAACAGATAGGCTGATACGTCGCTCTGGCGATACAAACCAATCCTGTTGACACTCCCGCTGACGCTCTGAGGCACGATGTTATGCACAAATGAGTTGTACACCCACGCAGTGTTTTTGCTTGAAAAATTCGACTATAGTGCGACACATAATAACGCCTTTTTGCGGTTACTGCCAACTTCAAAATATGTCAGTTGCTTAGATTATTGTGAGCTGTCTGATCGACTCATGTTGCTCACGTAAAGAAGAATTGTCTTTAAGCAACGAGCGGTTTCGCCAACGCGAATAGAATGATAACTCATGCTATTCAAGTAGAAACGATGTCACAAAATCGGGTGGTACTAAAAGGCGGACCAAGCGGACCGCAGAATCGCGGGCCTCGTAAAAATTTCAGAGGAGTTACTGGGTTATGGCGAGATAATAGTATAATTAAAGGGGAGTGAACAATGCAAGAAGCGAACGGCATCCTGACTGCTTTCGGGCAACTTTCCGACATATTTTGTAGTTTGCGAGTTCACCGGGTCTGCCGTATATTATTACTAAATCCACTCTGTCCGCAGTCCGCTTGGTCTGTCGTTTAGTGGCACCCCACAAAATCAAGTTGCTTGTACTGTATGTCCAGAACGGATCAGACATTGACTTTGCCGCCCACGCATTATATCTGCAGAAATTCACTCATTCAGACAAATATAATCTAATGAACTGCCTCGGGGGCGATCAGTCCCGATTTTGAACTACCGTATTGAATTGGCTGATACTTGACACTCACTTTCCTGCAGTCTGTATACACTCACACGGTGCCGTCACATGCACATTGGACATTGAAATTGGACAGGGATGGTGCCATCCTTACGATGTCCATGTTTTATTCACAATTTAGTTTGCCATAAAACATAATTTGCGCGACATTGTATAGCAACCTTGATCTCTGTCTGTATCGCCTTGCTACTGTTCCTTGCCATACCTGCGACATTGTGTGAACGTACATACAAATCTGCTGCGTCGCGGGTCCGTAGTCTAGCCTATTTTCCCAGAAAGTACGTACACAACATGAACGTCATGCGTTATGAAAAGACTACAGGCTCATGAGTCATGTTTATTACGCCTTGTAGATGTGACTCGACTACAGATGAACAATGACAATAGTGAAGGAGGAAATACATCGACGTTTTTGTAGCAAGACGCGGGACAATGTGACGTGACTTGTATCAAATTTTGGGTGTTTGGTTGTTGGGTCTCCACATGTTTGTTTGAGTATATATTATAGACGCCATTTTGTGGTAAATTCCCCATAGCCATGTGTTAATGTCTCTATCAGCCTAACACTGGAAAATTAACCTCGTTGACAAACTATTCCCGATGTCAAAAATATAATGATGAAATAATGAATTTACACAAGACCTCGTTCACTAGCTTGATGACTTGCTGCGCCTTGCATAAACGCCGGTGTGTAAACTGTGATTATAAAGTATATGCAAATCGGTGAGAACTCAATGACCATTTTGATAAATCTCGCACACGATTGTCATCAGTCTCTTGTACATTTAATTTAATTATGTAAGGGCATAGCTGTTACAATTTGTCGATTGCCATGATTGCGGGGTTGTTCAGCCTATGAATGTCCTCCCGATTGCAATTTCTATACGATGTCACTAACACAAGTATTGTCACCATACGCAGCCCAGGGATTTCGCGATGATATAAAGATTTCTGTTACGTCGGAACATTTCCTGATTGGGAGTTCAACGCTATTCATATCCTGATTGTTTTCATTGGCATTGCGCAGTGGTGTCAGTGCCACCTCGTTGGCAACAAATCTGATGCGTTGTTCTAATCCCAGGTATAAATGAGTTTGCATTATTGTGGGAGCAGGCGTTACAGCTGAGTAAATATCATTATCGGCTTGCGCGTGCATTAGAAACAATATTTGTCATTTAATGGTATGTATTGGTTGATCAAATCTTGCGTGCGAATTCGAGGCGCCCTTTGATCGCACTCTCCTGATGTTTGTAGGTTGCTGGATAAAAGTGAGATCAACACGTTTGACAAAAGCGCGAGAGATCGGAAATCCCCGCGAAGGAGATCGGAAGATTTCGTCTGGTGGAGGTATGTTTTCAACATGTCTGTGGCTCTGTCGTACCCCGTAGTTTATTCAACAAGGACTGTGTCTCGATTCGTATCCACCCAATTCAGATTTTGTGTTGAGTGCTTCACGTGAGACTTGGTTTTTCTCCTCAGGTTGTAACTGCGAGTAGAAACTTAAGTCAGTCAAGCTTTAAGCTGATTAGTCATAGTCTTTTCAACGACTATCTGTCTTGGTCATAGGTGATGTTTAAAACTCCAATATCATCACGCAGTTGGTTGGAACCACACAAGTGGGGCCTTGCGCCCAGTGCGACATGCGAGTGTAGTGCAGAGGAGTAAACCACAAACCATTTCAACCATTCCTGTACAATGTAGGCCTACAGCCAGCCAATGAAGTGACTGGTCTGAAGAATCCGGGTAATCCAACCAATCAATGGTTGCTGTGTGTATGCCCTGACATCTAGTCTGAAGAAATAACAAAAAGCCATTACGCGAAAAAAGAATCGCGCACGAGCAATAACAAGAGGTCTTGCGCTTAATGATATCGTCCACCTTTTGAATAAACCCACACTTTTTAGCATGAATACCAACTAGTCTTACGCTAATGATTACTGCGTATCAGGTGCGCGATTGTGTCAGCTCTCCCGCGTTTCCTCTCGCCAACAATATGATCATGTCTGAAGATTTGCTGAGCCGCCTTTGTTTTGGACAAGAGTCATACATTGCGGTCATAGCAGGCTGTCATTTCAGACGATATCTCATGAAATAACACTTGACAGAATGTGTACAAAATTCGTTAAATATTGATTTGAAGTAAACTTTAAACACCGCCACTTCACTTTGTCCTAAGTGTTCGAACTTCGGATCTGTCTCGCATGTAGACGAGAGGACTGTCGCAATTCGGCTCGAATCATTACCAGTTGTACACCATGTAGACTTTTATGGAAATTGTACATCACAATGTTTCAATTATATATTGATTGGAATATGTGCAGTGTGGGTCGCATAGATATCTCATATAGCGAAACATTTACACCGTATATTTTAATTACACCTCTCGCTTTCATGCTTACATGACAATGAAACGCTATATATAAATCACGATACTTTAGTGGCCGAATTGAACTTGTTGCATTTGATTTGTATGTTAATTGAGTTATAATATAATATAATTACCATATTTATATTGAATCCAAATTTGGTTAGGTTATCTGTGCTGCAGATCGAATTGCTGGGGATGGGTTAAGCGTGAGTGGAATTAATTAGTTATCACTGTATGTACTTAAATCTACTATAGTGTGAATCTGCCGTGTCTCGAAATTTGGATCGGGTGTAGTTTTAGCTAAAGATCGACCGATATTGGTTTTTTCAAGGCCGATACGAATCTACCTTTCACATGACTGATAGCTGATATCGATAATCCAAAAAGTTAAGTGACCGTGGGATTTGACAGACGCGGTAACTATGGTAAGTATACATGCCAACATATGATTGATGGAGTCCGAAGTTCAGTAACGTCAATACAGCTGTCTGTATTGTAACCGCAAGCTAGGCGTAACTGTAATGGTTTGGCGCAGATTCGTTTTAACTATTATATCGAAATGTAAATAACAAAAATGTAACTTTGAGGTGCTGGTTATCATTCGCTTAAATAAAGGAAAATGAACAAATGATATTAGATTAATGATGCACTGAATGTGTGATTGCAATTACAATACCGAGACGCTAAGACAGTAAGTTAATAACTGGTTCGTCTTCACAAGTATCCAATATTGTAACAATATTCACACCAAACTTAAAACTAGGAAATATCCGAGCTCATGTGTCTCATTGGCCTGATTATCCGTGGTCCTGTGGTAGTCAGTTTTGTTGGAGGCATTGCGATTTGTTTAGATGCGCATCGTTCGGAACGATTTGTATCGTACCTGAATGCGAAAGAATTTCGTAATTGCCCCTTTCCCCTTGTACTTTCTACAGCTGCGATCTTGCGGAATTTGTCAAACCGCTATCTGGTGTGCCATGATCTTATTGAAAACACATAACTTTACACGGTGTGCAGTTGGTGAATAGCTGTCATTGTAAGCGCATAGTGCTTCAGTCGAATCAGTTTCACAACTGTATAGTTTGTACAGTTTGATTTAAGCACATATTCTAGCGGGTGGTATGTGAACAACTTAACCATCCAAATGACTTATATGATGTTCTCAGACGCTACTTCGGCAAGAGGTTTAGGTGTCACATACGAATCTATTAAATCTTGAATGTATCGACTCTCTATAGTTAACAAACCGGCGTGGTTTCAGGGTGCGTCTAAAATCGCCGGTAGCAGCTTATTACTATAATTCTTTTATACATGTTCGATTCTCCAGCGCACACCTCTCCCCACCGTCCGGAAACTCCTATAGTTAGCTAATTACAATCCTGTTTTTTTTTCACCAATTACCATTCAGCTCCTTACCAATAGTGACGGGAGAATTTCGTTCTACTTCACTATTCTGTAAAGGGTGTTCTTTCACCCATCAATGAACAACAATATGTGCAGATTTTGAGCGTCGTTGCTGGATGTGGTTGCGCACTTACGCACCTACTGTATATACATGTAGCTTTAACAAGTCGCGTCGAGTTGCCATCTCTCACGTGATTCTTTTTTCAAAAATCGACAGGCATAACTGGTTACGTATCACCTATTCTGGGGATATCATTGTTTGTACAGTATGTCTAATCTATGAGGCCTTATTTGGATATGGGTTAACGTTTTAGGAAAAACCCCATTGAAACATAATACGTTACAGTACTATATTTACCATATCTGTTGTATTACAGACACCAGCAATTATAATTCAGCTTTGCCTAACACTTTTATCACCTATTGAGAAATATGGATTAGAGTTGGTGATGTAATTCAGAATATACTCTCAGCAATTTTGATACAATGGTGGATATTCGTCCAGCGAAGTGTAGGCGTAGCGCAGTTTTTAAACGATTGACAAAGCCTAAACAAATATTAATCTCGATTAAATATATGCTTGATTGGCGTGGCTTTGATTGCACGTAAACAGCTCTTGCGAGTGTATCAACATCAATGTGCTCAACTTGGACAGAGTAAAGCGTTATCGTACAACGCTAATAATGATTTAGTGATGGCTGATGAACAAATTGGAAAGCACAACATTAACCTGTGCCGCGTCTATACTTCACCTGCGTTCAGCAATGTTTGGGTAGTATGACAAAGTCCATATTGAAGAATACAGTGGAGCCGATGGCTTATGATCAATAGATATCGTAAAGAAGACCACCCCAGATTTAACGTCCAGCCTTGGTGTATTGAACATTAAATCATTCACAAACTGTCGGAGCTGATGAAGGAGCGGAGCTCCGAAAGCTTGGGAAGATATTAATCCGCAATAAACCAAGGCCGTACGTTGAATCTGTGGTGATCTCCTTTACGATATAACATGGCCTACTTTCGTTCCTTTAGTTGTTTAGTACCTGTAGTACCTGGAGTAGGCCATAGATATAATATGGCAAAGTTGCGTAAAGGTACTGCTGTCGGGTTTCGCCTCGTGCTTTCGAGCTTCCGTAATGGTATAGGTAAGTTAACTTGGACAAAACTAGGGGCAGTATAGCCAAATTGCCTCTCAAGAAAATTACATGCTGAATTATCCGGGGTTGAGATACTGGTATACTCGGGTTGGTCAGTCTTCGGTAACGAGTATTTTAATAATATCTGTCAAAACTCTTAACCACTGCCTTATCTGTGCAAACATCTTATGTATACTTATACGCCTACGCGCCTGCGTTATTTATAGCCTACAATACATCAAGATAATGAGTATTGCATCAGAATATTCAAGTTGTACCATGGCCCACTAAATTTAGGATTTAGACTATTACTGTACCTATCGTAGAGATCGGTAGGTACGATACCCATTCTTCGTATTGTCAGGATTCATGCTGGAAATTTCAACAGTCTTTCGTTTAAAATGTACTTGTAATGTTCCGAAAAGTCCCCGGTAACATAACACGAGATGCTTTACGGATGATACCATATTGCGTTATTAGGATACAGTTGTAAAAAGCTGACCCTTGCTGATTGTTCTTGTTCACTAGTGGTATTATACCAAGGCGATCTAATTAAGATCGCCTTGTACTATGCCCGAATCCTGGAGAGAGTAATCAGTGAACTCGACACTCGAGTTGCCGAAAACGTGCGTATTTCTCCCACGTATCTGTTTCTAGACATTGCGTCATTGTAACCACGCTCGGGAAAATCCCGCTGCAGCTCCCGGAAAGTGTACCGGTAAAAGACCATCGAGTACTGATAGGTATATAACCTCGCGTAGAACACCGAGTGTTTAACATTGAAATATAAATATGCGACCTGCGAGGTATTCGCGACTGACGTAACCCTAGTTTATTTCGGAGGTTTCGTACGCCACACAATTTTTAGTATAAGTCTGTCATGTGCCCATTCAAGTTTCCAAGTAAATATCCTACGCACAAGGATGGAGATAAAATATCATTTCATCTTCTAATCAAATATTGTACTAATCTACGTTTGATAGATGATGATATTTGATTTTTAAATATTGTTGTCTTAATTTGATCTACGATGATAAGTTGTTTGGTTTATGACACCATGATATATGAAGGGTAGGTCACGGCCTACTCAAGGTACTAAAGTAGGCCATATAGGTCTACATATTCTTTATCTTCCGTTTTGGTATTGTTTTTATTTCTTCTGACTATACGTCAGGGTATTCATACAGTAGTCACTGCTAGGTGGCTTCGTCCAGGTTCTTCAGACCAGTCCATCCATCGGGTGGCCTGTATACGTTGCACAGGAATGGATGACATGGACCGCTGTTTGCTCCTCTGCACCATACTCGCAGGCCTAGCTGTCATATGCCTATACTGTGGATTAGGGACTCACCTTGAATAGCACGATACCATTGCGTCGCGTCGTAACATTCTTTCGAGATAGGACAGGGCAACGCTTGGGTTATCGAATAGTAGAGTATTCGAATCGACTTGTGACTGTAGGAAATTCGAATCGAATCGAATAGTAGATGCTTTGTAATGAAAATCACTCATGAAGTTGTAGTAAATTTTGAAACGAGGATGTAGGCCTGCTGAGAATGATTGTGTCTCCTAAACTCGCATCATACAATCTAATTTCGAGTCCATATATTCGTGCAGCATTTCACTGAAACAATTAAAACGGATCCGCTACGATACTATAGAAGATAACGTCGTGGGGTGATCATAATAAAGTATATGTATTTGATATTCGATTCGATTCAAAGTATCTGAATTCGAGTGACTTGTTCTGACTCTTTGTGATAGATTTTGTTTTTTAGTGCTCGGTGTATTCACTATTCGACTGCCTTTGGTTTGTTTTGGCTTTCGCTTTCAATCATTTGTTTGGCTAGTGACAATTGACCTTTAGATCGTCCCGCTTAGATGCTATCCGTATTTTCCATTGTTCACTATGATCTATTACATGGGCTTTATATGCTTATTAAAATGCCGTAAGACGATTACGCAGTACGCTTGCGATATTAGCGACACTCTTCGAGATATTTTTGCGTCACGATTTTATATATAGTTGAAATTGGAAAAAGAGAAAAAATGATGAATTTTGGTCTTAATTTCATGCCAAACGGTCAACTATTCGCTGAGATGTTTAGTTTTATGTGTCATAGGCGGTCATAGTCCGAAGGAAAATTTGGTATGTAATACTCACTGAAGCAAAATAAGAAAATTCCCGCGTGTTTGATGTTTAGGACTGGCTTGTCGTGTTTCCAGAACTATCCCGAACTGATTCGATGCGTTTGGATTGTCATAACCTACGCAAATCCATAGTAAAGGTGAACATTGGATTTATATCTCATCGCGTAATGGTGCCTAGGCGTAGGCCTACTCTTATTGTCATTGTCATAGCCGAAGCCAATTCGTGGTAAAGGGGATGGATCATTGGGTTTCCATCTCAACAGTCAGTGGAGGTTGCCAATCTCGCAGCGGCTTGTTTGTTTCTTTGGAATTTATGGCATTTTCCAACTACTAAGGTCATTTACGCCAGGTCAATGTTTACGGTATACGTGTCAATACTTCCAGTTTATAGCCTGGATCACTATTACAACCACGACTCTCCGCACTTCCTCGATACCGACTGCCAAGCAGCGCAGGAACGGATACCAATTTTATAGTCTTCGATTTGATTCGGTCTTGAATCGAACCCGGAACCTCCCGATCAGAAGGCGGACAGTCTAAACCACTCGGCCAACTTTGTAACACATCTTTGATTTCCATCCTGGGGGTTACTATTATTAATATTATTATTATTATTATTATTATTATTGTTTAAATACTTTGAAAGATAGAGTGGCGGTTATCACCGATGAGGTCTGATGCGCCACAGACGTAACACTAGGAACTAGAATGGCTATACATATTTGTTAAGTCTTTATAAGAATCTCTCGCAGGCGAGGACGGGATTAGTCGCTGAATACCACGGTAATAATCTTACGATAACTCTAATGGGTATAACCTCGCCGATTGTTCATCTAATCATCGCCGGATAAACCAAGTGGTAATTATTAATGATTGGACTGGGGTAGGATCGCACAATCGACCAAGTGTGTTGCTGTAGTTTGATGTTTGGATCATCACCAGCTGTAGGTTACATCACAGACGGAATAGGTACATAGACCTATGTGCAGTTTATGCCATAGTTATTGACCGTGACTTGACGGCCACCCAGAAATAGTTATGCCACGAGATGAGAAGCTCGTCATAGGGATTTGCAGGACAAAATCCTTTCAGCCTCATACGGATAAACAGATGTTGTATGGAATGTATCAATGGATGATGGTCTCATGCCTTTTGTGTATTAAGAAATATCGCCCATTACGTAAGAGGTTAAGAACAATGTTACGTCTAAGCTGCATCCCCGTCGTAAATATCCGTGAAGATCTATTCTATTGGTATTTCGTAGAATATTCGCCAACCCCGTATCTAATCCATCCAATAACTGTAAGGTTAGTTTTACGTTGCGTGCGACTGGACTGTGAAGTATCACGGATTAAGTACCGGTATGTATTGACGAGGGAATATCTCTTATCTAGGTGATGGATGATGGAAAGTAATTTGGATGCAATATTGGGTGGTTTGGTAAAGTCAACAATTGGACCGTGTCTTGCGAAACGTATAGTCGTAACGTTGCCAATTTACAATGTAAATTTCACATTCCAACGTTTCCTAGGCCAATGATGCTTTGTATTGACACGTTTTCGGAAGGAGGTTTACTTACGAGGGTCCGACTCATTCTTTACACGCAATTTCGCTACCATGCGCCCAGAAGGTATGAAGGTGAATACGCAGTCACCTACTCACATCGGTCACAAGTATTGCACGTATCACAGATTGTCTCTGATATTACCGGTATCATGTATGAAAAATTACCACAATGCCTACTTTCGACTTACAGTTACATGAAGTTATTGGTTATTTCTTCGAGAGAAATTACTTACGGGGACATACTGTAATAAGACCATATTCAAGAACGCTACTCATGGGTTAGATCTCAGTATGGTTGATTAAATGGGGAAATGCAAGCGTCGTGGCGTTGTTTTGCATTCATTCTGCGTGCATTTCAATTCCTGTGTGCAGTGCCGTATCATTTAGCATGGTTATGAGCACTATACGCACACACTTTACTCATATACGTGAAAGTAAATGCATGCAAATCCTGTTTTGCAGATAATTGCTTTACGGACGTACCATAACAACCCTTTGTTTGCACCCCAAACAGTGTACAATCGTTTCGGCGAGGGTGTGTTGTGTACCGTGCAGTGTATAGATTCAACCCGGAATGTAGGCTACCTGTAGAAAGTATTCCTCCGAACGGACAGGAGCGCCATTTGATGATAAGTTATTGTGTTGTAAGGTTAATACCAAGGCTTTGTAAATGCATTTAGGGGTAAATTCAATGGCAGATTTAACATAACCAAATCGTGTAGTGTTTGGACGTTTCTTTTCTCTGACGAGGTGGAAATAAAGTCCCACACCCTGGGTAAATCCGGAGGTATATTCTGCCTTGGTTAACTGATACCGTATGAAAAGAAAGCCGATATTTGACGTACGCACGAATCTATTATTTCAAGTCTCTGACAACGCGTTGAATACTTTCTGAATAGAGTAGCCTCAGCAGGGGGTTATGGTGTCAGGTATAGAATAATATTTGAATTGTAAAATACTGAATTTAAATGTGCAGAATTTGACGGTTGTCACGGTAAAGGAAACAAACAAATTGTTTGCACACGGTCTGTTTGCCATCAAAGGCCTTCACACATTTAGCTGAAAGGATATAACTTTTCATTATGGAAATATTGGCGTTATTAACAAGTATTCAAGCTCCTTGTGTATGTATGAATTGGCGAGCTTTTGTCCGTTGCCCTTTATCGAACCCTGCACAAATTGCATAGGCGTACTGTGTTCTAATATTTATTTCCAGAAGGGTTATCAACAGCAGCACGCTCACCGGGCGACTTGCATGCTGATCAATTTCCTGCAACGCATAGTACTTTGTGCTGCGATTTGGCAGGTTGTTTGTAGACGGATGCCCAATCCAATCCTCTGAAGCGACTACTTTCCCTTAGACTGCTACTGGCAGGCGCAACCAATAAATCGTGTATTTTGTGCGATACCCAGAAATATAACGATCATGCCTTGGGGTAGAATTCAGAGTAACGGCCATATTGTAGGGGATATTCAAAAGACTACACCCACTTCGCCACGTATAGAGTGACGTAAGTTTGAGAATGATATTCAAGGAATTAGTGAATATTGCGCGGACGACCGGACGTGTTTGACTTCGGTTAAAAACGCCATTTAATCATTGTAGTAGGCTGTTAGAGGGGTAAGATTTGCGTGTATTTGTGGGGTGGTCTCCCTGCGTATTTGTTGTCAACTGATTACATCATGAACCACAGATATTACGGAATTACCCTACTGCTCCATTATCGAATGGCATATTCTTTGACTGTGCAGATTTGTTTACGTTGAATTCACTTGTTACCGCTACTCTCTACATGTAGCCGCACTTAGCCGGGCGGGAGCTTTACATTTTTGTATGTAATCAATAATCATGCATCCGCAGGCCACAACACCGAAGAGATGCTGGAAACGCAGTGTGTGTTGCATCGTCGGTCCTACTGTCCACACCATTCCAATAACGAAGGGGCCTAGGGCTCGCAATTGAGCGGAGGGTCCGACCGCACAACTCGGCGCTATCGTGGACTTTAAATATGGAATACACGTTTGCGTTGCATGCCATTCAGAATTTCACAATGTAGTGAACGATATGTTTATAATTTACAGCGAAGTAAATACAGGTAGGCTAAGAGGCCTGCGCTTTATAGGGAGACTTGTGTAGTTAGGCCTATAGTTCGTGTATGATAGACAAAGATACTTTTTCCAGTCGTCCGTGGGCCTCATTTCACTAGAGGTATGTGACATTTTATTGTATGGACACGCTTACATTAACCCGGATATCATGTTGCTGCGAACTGACAATACAGATTTCTTATAACAATACGATCAACACCAGCTTGAAAATAAACGTAATCATTGATCACAGAATACTCTAAAAACAGGACAGGGACAATGTCATTTAGTCACGTGTGCTGATGGTCGTTATGGACACAATACTGCACCGGCAATAATTGTACGTGATTGGAATCCCCCGTACCCGTAAAATTTCTTTCAAAAATATGCCTGACGACTTCACACTAGGCTTGTACTGCGGAATGTTATGCAACATTTGTTACGAGCTTTGAATTAATCCACAAATGTTTATCAAAACTATCTGTCTTCTACCTATAAGAATATGCATGAGATAATATAAGCTGTAAGCTCGCCATTGCATGTCTACATTCTAGGAAAACACAATACTGTGAGGCTCTGACATAGATTCGGAGTCATTGCGGTTGGAAAATGGTGAAATCACAATAATTGTGTTGGACTGGTGCGTTTACACATTTCCTACCATCCCTTGATGGTATCAACCGGACCGCCGGACCTTCCAATCCTATATTCACTTTGATATGTAATACATCGGTATCTCGATATCCTACCAATTTAATAAGATATGGTACAAGTTATCGAGGTGGTTTTGTTTGTACCATACACCGCAAAATCACTGCATTATCGTCTTGACCGTGTGGCGCGCTTGAACTCCTCATGCCTGTCGTGCTTTCAATCAATGCGGTATTGCGGTTGCACTAGTTTCAAATACCAGCATGCGACTAGATGTCAGAATCCGGAAGCCGCCAATTTCCTCAATCACGCGACAGAGTCGTCTATGATATTGGTAAGCTCGCTTGCAAAAAATCGCATAGGCCTCACAAAAGTGATTGTCTCGATTTGTATGGCAAGAGAATTTCATTTTAACAGAAACATTTAGTTGAAGATTCAACAGGAGAATTGTGCCCCTAGATTTGTGAAAACTTTGGTTCAACACCAGCGTCAGTGTCACACGAAAGCAGTACTAATTATCTTGCAGTGCGGGCAAGTGGGCACATACTGCGGTACCACCAGGTCGGCAATTTGTCATTCTAGCGTCTACTAGCGGTGAAGACCTCTGCGAAATTACACTCGGTGAAAGCTTGGGCGCTAACATGTACTTGTGCGCTTACGTCATCTAGCGGCGCTGTAACATAGTCGAGCATCAATCGCTTGATGCGCTAGGGAGGTATGAAATGCTGCTTCGTTGAAAAAGCAGTTGAACGTTTGTTTAGAATATGTGATAACATGCCAGGTCGAATAATGTATCGCTTCGGTCATTGCCTTGTGGGAATGAAAATCGGGGTTTTAATCATTCTTCTACATCTACAACTTCCTCTACGCTGATGAATAATTTCTGTCAACATCAGACCGTCGTAATCGGACAGCTGTAGCAGATATAGTGATCCGCAGGTAAATTTGTAGAGCATTTACGCCAGATGTGCTTTCTGCTGCAGCTTTCCTCATTTATCCGGGTTTGAGACCAATACTACACATCGCTCACTGCCTATATGCCAAAATCCGGTTGAATCACTACTGCCAATGCACGCTCAACGTCGAAAATCGTGTCTTTCTGTTTATTACAAGACCAGATAGGCCTACTCCATAATGTTGCCTTTGTTGGAGGGACTCAGAGACACATTATTTCGATCGCGTTCTATTTCACCATGGGATCTAAATACGAGGGCTAACAGTATTGTATATATCAAAATATGGTGACGCATCCGGGACTTGAGGCCTTATTTTGTGTGGGCGAGCGCGGTTAACAAACATAAACACAGTCTCTAGAAAACAGCTTGGGAACTAACACAAGTCGTTCTTCGATTTGTTGTAACAGACAACATTTTTATTGTATCAGACAATTAAAGTTTGATGTACCTGCTTAGACATCTTCATTTTATATCTTGTACGTAGAATCAGTTCGTTACGAGGCAAAACAGTAACAGAAAACTTATGAATAGCCGACTGATGTTGTCAAACATGATTTTAGACAAAGCAGCAGTGCCGCTGTTCATTATTTCAAAAACTACCTCATTCGCGATACGGTGCTGAGAAATTTCGTTTGGAATCTCATTACATCCGGACCTTTGGATAAAGAATTCACTATAAACACCATAAATATAGTTGTGTCGCTTGATGATGTATCATGATGATAAACAATCAATCCCCGGTTATATTAAACAGTATTTAATCAGATTACTACCAACTATTGTGCAAGCTTTCTTAAGTCTCTTTTGACTACTGTATGACCAGCTAAACACTAATTACAGAGATTTTTCAACCCTTCGATCTAGATTATGAAAGATGGCTGAGAAACTATGTTAAATACCGTATCTCTACCTTATGATGGCCGCTGTTGGTCATATCACACTTTATCTATACCGTTTAACCTGCCATACATTTTGTATTTCACAGTGTTTTATGTTGACTGCGCTGCACATCAAGATAATGTGAATATCGTTATACTGGTTGACATAATGAATGTCTCTCTGTCTTGCTCTCTCTGTCTCTCTCTCTCTCTCACTCATGTTTTGTTCGAACAACTATGCCTGTCACGCCCGCGCTTATCATTAATAAAAGGATATAGAGTTCTTGTACATTCTGATGGATTGAGGCAGTTCGCAAGGCCTTGCCTTATCTTATTGAACGCTGGTTGATTAGATAAACTTTGATAAATCGTTCACTATGGACTACATGGCTAACCCGACAATGAACCCTGTGAGTCTGGGCGCCTGTTGAGCCGCCGACATACTTAAGGAGGATATGTATCGTCCTTTTCAGTGCCTTGTTACTTCAAGAGGCCCTTGATACAGTATCCAGCAACCGCATACTCGTGTTGTCGTGTATAGTTGGAGTTGTAGATCGAGTATGCGCTCATTCTTGTTACATAAAATGGCGTAGCCGTTCGCATATTTGATACAACTGAATATTTTGAGGTCGTGTTGCGCTACATACACAGGTTTGCAAGGCGATATCCGAAAGCGAAGAGCACACAGTTGACATTGTCACCATTCGTAAATAATGTCAAGATTAGGATGACCCATTGGCTTATAGGCCCATGTGAATAAAACGGTTGCTGACCCCTGTATCTCTACTAATTTTGAAACAACTGTCATTCGATACTATATATTCATTAGTGTCGGTACGTCTTATCCGCTTAGATGTAGAATAGACGGTAATATTATACCGTCTTTTTCTGACCAGTTTTCTATGGATCTAACAGTATACAATGGATTAAAAATTGGATTCAAGGGGGTTGGCGGTAACTTCTATCTTTTGCTGTTAGATCATTGGGATAGATTGAGGGTATGTTTTGCATCCGTATGTTTTTGACATTGACTTGTTAATATGGGAAACCCCAGTGCGCTATTTTTGAAAAATATTGATTTACCTGTCCACTATTCTCTATGCTATATTTGGACTGGTAGGAATCGAGTCTAAAGTGAGTGACAGTAATTTGCTGCGACTGCGATGATTCTAAACGTTTATTGACACATTGCAACCAAAACATATCTCTAAGCATGAACGACGGAAGTAAGGCAGAGCCACCTGCCCTAGGAAGAGTCTTGTAACCGATTGGAAGACAGGAGAGTTGCCCACAAAACTTTTTTAATCAATAAACACTTCGATGTGAGCATTTTGGTATATATTGCATACGCCTAAGGAGGGCACACCTCAGTCTAAGGCTCTAATACTACGAATCAGATGGTTATGTTACATTCTCCACCATTCCACACGAGTGAACAAGGTCATAATCACAGTATATGCAGAAAGAGTAGGCGTAAAAGCTTTGCAAAATGACCACACAAATCACCATCTATACCATGGCAACGCCTGTTGGTAGTAAGCAGACTAAATAAGCTCGTGGACTACGTTTCCAATAAATTTGGCTGGACTTTAAAACTATGTTGCTAGCTGATATTCTAGTGAGACCTCTCCAGACATTTGTACTAAAAATCATGTCCATGCTCTGATGGCACGTAACCCGGAGACTATATAGCGCACAGCCACTTTGTGGTGGCTTCATCCAGGTTTTTCACACCAGTCACTCCATTGGGTGGCCTGTATATTGTACAGGAATAAAGGACATGGTCTACGGTTTGCTCCTCTGCACCACACTCGGATTCCATTAAAATTTTGTCGTAAGTATGTAAAATAGCATAGCGATAATAAGTCTATCAATAAAAGTTCATACTCATCCACATGAAATGAATATATTGTAATAGATACCGCCTTATTCGTCCTATATCTGTTTATCGGTATTGCAAATATTTGGACAAGAATTCTTCCCGGCTCGTTCTTCTCGAGAGTGATATGGATTTCCATTCAATATCCGTGACTAATGGCTATCCACTTACTCATATTTGAGCAAAGATTTTGTTTTTACTCTCCACGGTATCATAGGATATCATATCCCAGCAGTCAATCAATCGCTTGAATTCGTTGCGCTCGCAGCTGGAGAGATCTATAGTATAGAATAGACAGATAGATCAGACATTGGGGTAAGGCGGCTTGGTAGATTATTTTTGTAATTACAGTGCTTCCTGAGAAAATGCATGGGTCTGTGTCTTGAGCTTGTTACTTATGGATGGTTTACCACAGTTTCTGCGCTGCTGCGCAATCTGGTTTGACATCGTGAGCAGAAACGGTGGGCATGAATCGTGAACATCAGTTCAGTAACAAGGTAAACACGCTGTTCATCAGGGTTGGCTGCAATTGTTAAAGTTTGTTAGAGGGAACGGCTGAAGATTCGTATAGGTTTTTATATGTTGATTATGTTGATAAATTATTGGGCTTGAAGGTGCTTGAACCAACTCTATGGGCTGACCATCCAAGTGGAAGGAAGCGCTGGTTTATAGGGAGGTGGACTTCAAAAGTCATCTTCCCTGTGGACAACTTCCAATCATCTACCAGTTCCAACTTTTCACGAAGGAGTTATTGATAAGATTACGACTGCAGGTGTAAGTCTTCCCAAGACATATTGTGAACACAAGCCTTTTACAGTTTGTGTAAACCCAGGCCTGTATATCTGATCCAGTAAGTCGGGTGGACATCGTTAATCCAATCAATAGCTCACAACGTTCCTCACACAGAAAGTTTAGAGTAGGCCATTGGTGACCCTTGGTTTATTCCTCGAATCAGATGTAGGACACCGCGCACGATAACGACCCGTCCGCAATAACCGGCACCTCGTGAAAGTAGAGGTCGCTTAGGAAAGTCGCTCTTCAGATTCGCCCTAATCAACGTCGACGTGATTCCTTCATTAACACTTTGTGCGTAGTTGATTGAAACGATCGCACCACAGTCAGATGATCAGTTGAAGGGTAACAATGGCATTTTGTTAGCAGCAGGCTACCAGTACAGTAGTGAACAGAAGAATCAGTGTTAGCAGTACAGTATAGGGTACCGCAATAACGTTGAATAGAAGAATCGGAGGTACAGGAATGCGGGAATTATGCATTATTATTGGGATCTATTCAGACAGTATAGATGCAGCAGTAGAAGTTTGATCAGTGCTTCATGCGAAGCAATTTTTCCAGGGTCGTAGTCTTCCCTAACTTCCATTTGTATATAGAGTGTGCTGGTTTGAAGATGGCAAGTGCGAACCCGTCTCATTTGTATGCATCTAATGCAAGAGACTTTGTGGCATCGACTGTGACACAGACTTGTTCATCATACTGTTCGTTTCTTAGAGGTCCTTTCAAGTTTAGGTGGCGGTTAGGACATACAACGTTTCTGAGTAGGCCTATACACAACAAGCAACTTACAGGCGTTAGATTGGATCATACGTAGCATTCCGGTGCTTTATTGTTTGGAAGATTATATTCTTATTGAAGGTCGATATTAGATATCGGCCGCGATAATCAATCAAAACCCGATGATCGGGCGATTATCGCAGCCGATATTCAAGGTTTTTCTGTAATCGGCATCAACCATCAGTCAGGCCAGGAGTCAAATTATCGTAATCGCCATGAAAAATCAATATCGGCCGATTTCTAGTTAGTCGCATGTCATACTTGTCATGTTGCAGTGAGCGCGGTTGATGGTCGTTGGACCTTGTACTATGCTGAGGCAAGAAAAATTAGAAATCACGGTTAAAGATCTCAAGATCACAACAAATCAGAATTCGATATTGATCAATTATTCATCGCAAACATAAATTGGTAATGCAGATACAATGATTTATTCCATAATACAAAGAAATGATAGGCCTATCGACATTCCAAATGTCATAGCCAAAACCTATCATGTCAGCAAGCTATCCCGGCACAGTCAGACAGAACCTTATGACTTTTGCCTCTTTCTCAATTAGTTCACGAAACTTCGCATTTAATTAACATCTGCCGCATGATATTTCAGTACTTTTACTTCACACGGAACCGAAAATTTTCCGGACTATGTCAGTTGTCCATGCAAGTGGTATCAATTATTCAAACAACGTAAAACTTAAGATAACGAGTGCTTTATGAAAACGCATTTAAAGCACCCTCAACGCTGCAGCCAACAAATTGCGATGTCGGGATGTGACACTGATGACACTGCGCTACCTTTAGAGGATGTGATATCTCGCGCCTTATATCCTTGTTGTGGGTTATCATAGCAGCAGTTAAGATTCTGGAACACATATGGGGACTAACCTGTTAGCGCTAGGTGATAAATAGCAATTAGTTGCGGCAAAAATCACTGTATTCATTTCTGGTGACCAATGATTATTTTTTCAATTTCTATCCTACACTGCATCCATAGTGTAGCAGGCAGCACCGTTAATTAGAATCGGGATGATATATTTTAATGTGTCAGTGCGTAATCGAATGGCATCGCTGCCTGACAGAACTTAGCCTTTGCTCTGTTGTATCAAGTGTTATCAGTCGTTGCATTTCTGTATCAATCAATAGTAGTGATGCATGGGATCTGTAAAGACATTATAAAATGTGCTCCATACTTATAATACCTGTGCACGATGACTTGACCTCCACTTATAAAGGGCAACTAGAAACCGCTTAGGACTTGAGTATATCACAGTCACCCCCCTACTGGTATATATGTAAATAACGCGCATTATCGATTGATTTCTTCTAGGCATTGTGTCGTCAAACTGTCACTATTTTCGTCATTGTGAGACAGCTCTGTCCATCCGATGGGTATAATATCCGTCGATAAAATTTCATGCCTCGGATTGTTCGTGAAATATATTGAATACAAGTTTTACTCAGAAAATTATATTACTGACGACCCGAAAATGAATAGTTTTACATTGACAGCGTACGGGTTGAACGCGGCGATTCTCAATCAATTCAAATCTACAGAACCAGTTGTGTTAGGCATTGAAGAGGAAGGGAATGACGTTTTAATTTTTAGTCAGAAGTAATCCGCTGTAAGCTGTTGCCGCCCAAAGAATTTGTAAGAGCCGAAGGGAAATAATGAATCATCAGGTTATGATTTCAGTCTCTCTGGCGGCTTACATAATATTCAAGGCTTTCCTCAGCCTCTTGTTGGGTATGATGCGAGTCTGACTCAAATAGTTTTATTCCGGAGCCAAAGCGGAGCTTATCTGTCTATAGTTCGGGTATATCCCGAAATGCAAAGGCTGTTCACAATCGTCACATCCTGAGCATAGCAACCATAAACAGACCCGTGCCTGTATTATCAGAGCACATAGCTGTTGCCATTGGAAATAATATCTGAAATCATATTATAACATAACATGGAAATGATAGCAATATCTGATTATGAGAGAGCGTGCGTGACATCAATTTCAACGGTAAGATAATACCTGACAGGCGTGCGTTCTTCTGGCATGAGCTGGATGGTAGGAAGACGTACCATCTGTAGAAAATGGGATTTTAGTTGTAAGCAATTTCCATGGAGGTTGCCGCACATGGAGCTATTTTTTCAATATCTTACAAATCACAATCCCTGTGATATCTCAAAGCCATCGTTGTACGCCGTGACATTATCGTATTTGGTAAGGATAAACAAATGAGCTGTGCAAGATATTTTCGAGTAGATGGCTGTTCTATATCCTGATAATAACATGAACTGTTGATATGAAGGGTGAATCAGATTTCAGCTCCGTTGATCCCTGGGATCAAAAGTTAAACTTGTGGGTAACATAGCAAATCCATTGCGACAATGATCTCAATGGGTAGGGATTAAATCGAAAGCGTTTTGAACAGTACCGCCGCATTCTCCTTCAATACATATATGATCATTATAGTATTTGCCCATTTGTTAGCAGTTATGACTGGCTATTCACAGCACGAATGTAGATTTGTTTGAGGAGGTCAACGGAAGGAATATTATTGAGATGATAAGACCAACGTAATTTTATCTATAGTTGCGTGATTATCGCTATAAAAACTCCTCAATCACGGCTGATACTAACCCCGCATAAATGGGTTGTCATAGGAAAGTAACCTGGCGAATACATCACGCAAGTAAAATGTGTATCGCTATAAAAACTTCGCTGTAAAAACTTCACGGCCAGTCCCAATCCCGCACAAATGGGTTGCCGTAGGAAGGCAACCCGTCGTATAATCCATCAAGCCAATAATGTGTGCAATATTCTCTGCGACCAGGGACCACCAGAAAAAACAAGGCCTAAATGGAGAGGGAGGATAGAATCGTGGTAGTGATTTCACTGGACCAATCATGAAACCTTAGAATGTCCTGCTCATGTCTCCCAGGGAAAGAAAGTTCCAAGTAAAAACTGAACAAAGGTAGCGTGGATGCCTACTTTATAATGAGTACGTGGCCTTGTTTCTGATGTTTCATCATAACGTCTGTTTCCCCACAAATGTTCGCAGATTGCGCACTAATCTAATCATCAGCCTAATAACAGACAAGTTGTACGTTTCTTCATTGGTATTCAAGGCACGTGAACGCTGACTTGTTTACTACAGTACGTTGCCTCAATGAGTATACCGGATAGTTATTCACTCTGGGTATTCATCAGGTAGAGATCATAAAGCCTATTACTAATAAGATACTGATCAAGTTAGGGTAATTAGCCTACTTAACCAACGCATTGCAAATAGATATTCACTATTCAGACCCTGACTAATTTCGGTTAAGTTTTCTGCAGTAATGATGATATACTAGTACTCTAGTTGTTGACTTGTCAGGCGTTTCGTACAATTTAATTTTTACAAGGATAAAATCACCCTAACATGTACATTAGGACGATTGCATTGCCGTTAAGCGCATTCTCTTTTCTCGCAATATACGTAGAGTATCTCACCTTCCTGAAGTCATCACAACTCGATAGCTTATCGCTTTTGTCTGCTCTCTAGGCAAAGGCTTGGGCTGTAATCATGACCGCTACACTCTGAATGAGTTCCGCAGTCTTGGCTGGCTTGGGGTCAATCTTGAATTCGTCTAAGAAACCGAGTGCGCTGTATGCATTGAAAGTATAGGAAGATAATACCTGATGGTAACTTCAGTAACAAACGTAACTCCCCAGTCCCTTCAGCCTTTCCATATTCTTGAGTGCGGCCTTATACCGGGTTGAACCGCAAATGTTTCAGCGGCGCGGCGGTAACAAAACAGATGCCATTCTTGTCGCCATTTTCCACATTTATATATCCGGACCTGGGTCCGGTCGTGACTATGTAATATCATTTTTACCCAACGTCATTCCTCCGCAGACCGTTTATGGTGTGCGTAAATGCAGACAATGCAAAGAGATTCTGGCTGAACCGTGTTGCATAGCCCCTCCACACTATCTTTCCTGCTAAGGGTGAAATAAGTGCGTAACAAATGCGAATATTCTTGTGAAGAACACTAGAATGTATCGATTTGTCGAAACGTCCAGAAAATAAGGAACTCGCATACCTTAAGACATTGCGCTTATCGCGATGTAACGCGGTACAGAATGTAAGATCAGCCATAACTAATAGCACATCGTGGGTGGGTCAAAAAGTCACTCTCTTTTAAAAGAATATACAGTATAAGGATAACCACTTGTTGTAAACTATCCGTTTATGACATCGGTAACCGTTAACTCACAGTCACAACATAGGTGTAGCGTAAAGTCGGCCCTTAATTCAAACAATGGCTCGAGTTATTTCAAGACAGGAACCGCTCGGTCGAGTCAAGTGATCCTTAGAAGGTCTTGGTGAATTGTTACAATACGATTTTCAAACACTTCGATTTCATATGTGGCTTGAAGGACGTTTCACTCGTTATTGTAAGTTTCTTGAAACCGTGAGCTTTGCCTTATTCACTGACTCAGAGATGCTTTGAAGCGAAACAATGAGTGGGCAGAACATCTGCGCCAACGGCGCCTTGTTTAGTTTAGGATTCCAGAAAAAAAACAGGGTTAAAAGAATAATCTTGTATTAACTTCTCCCGAAATTTCGATATCCCAAATCAAAATTATCTCAAAAACGAGCCGCGTCGGTCAAATAACGATATAGGTACTTACATGCGTTGTAATAAATCATTCATTGCAATACGAGAAAACGTAAAACGTCATAGCATTACATATGCAAGATCTATTCACATGCTCATTATTTGATCACATACGCACATCTGTTACCAACAAGTAAAGGAATGCAATTCACATTTGCAATCATAGCCATACGGTCTAGGGGTGAATTTAAACTCTAATCAATGGCCAAGTCTGCGGGAATTGTGGATTATCTTCAATAAATCAGGCGAATTGAGTTGACTAGCGAAGTCAAAGCTCTAGAACGTTGGAGGGCACCATAAATATACAGTAGTCAGGCGAAGGTATGCCCGCAGACTGCTTCAAATTTAGTCCGGAGCAAAGTTTGGTAATCATTTAAGTCACTGGGTACTTGAAATTGAAGATCCAAGTTATATGTCTAAAACTCTGAGAATACTTTTGCAAGTAGTACAATGCAGGCCCCACCCCCTCACCCCAAGACTTTTTGGATCTCATGCAACATTTAATTGATTATAAGTTGCTTGCATCGGGGTGTGACTTTGCAATATACAGTAATCCGAAGCCAGTGTCCATGCGGTGGCAATGCTGTAGGCCTACTGAAAGCATATGACGGCAGATAGCATTTGACAAGCCACGCGAATCTATGTTATTCCATCTTTGGCAGGTCTTTTCAACAAAAACCATTGATTTAATATAATATCATTCAAATATGTATATTTTATATACACCAGCAGCACTGAATGACCTGATCTGTTGATAAAATGATGAAGTACTGCCGCCACGCTGATGGCAATAGTGCAATAATACCTTTATTCTCGAAACTCAGAAGCCTATTTGTGTCTTACCCACGCTTTGCGTTCATTCATGCGAGAGAATGATTTTTTCCTCCGTGTCATTCGATGCTTCGTAACAAACTCTTGTCGAGTTGAGCGCACCTTGACGCGGCGGTATCCGATAGGTATGCTCGGCGTTGTGATAATGCCGTTCGTTCTATTGGAAACTACTAATTTACGTTGCTATATCTGGAGACGTTTGCGTTGTTGAGGTACTCATGCAGGTTGTAGTCATTTTAACAATGGCAGAAAGTCGATAAATAATGAATGCACGTTTGTAACTAGATTATTCCGTCTAAAGTTCTAGACGTCAGTGAGCCATGAAGGCGAGCAATGGGGGTCTAGTGCCCAGAGACGCGCGGACTTTATTGGGAAGGAAGTTCGTTAAGGCGAACTTTATTGGGAAGGAAGTTCGTTAAGGCGAGTTTCGAGGGTGCGAGGAAGATAGCAGTTTAATAGCCTGGCATTCGCAGGTGATATAAGATTGGTCTTTAGTTGAGTTAGACAATGCCTACTCTGACAGACTATCGGAAACATGAACATGTTTTTTTATGAGTTACAAAGGCAGAGCTTCTTGGGGTTATCCGGTGATATATCTTACAGTAATGTCGTCAGTTCTATCTTTGCGTAGATATACCCCATAGATTGCCGGTGTTACCTTTGTACCAAAATCTTGTTGAGTGGTGCCGTACAACCACTCATATGATTGATAGTTTTGTCCGACGCTAATGCCCCTCGGCGTAGACATAGTGATTAGCTAACAACCCTTTACCCGATAAAAGACTTCTGTTCCCTCTGTGTAATATTAACAGATTTATATGTGTTTCAACAACTCTAATTCGCACGTCTGAAACATGCGTGACCACATGAGGTGGTGCATTTTATAATGGTAGTAGAGGAGAAGAAATCGTGTCATGTCAAAAGCATGCTGCGTATGCATACAAAATTTGCAGATAGCGTAATTGAGAAGACAAAGCGTGAACCGTTAGACAGTAGTCATTTGTCAGTTCCAGAAGGTCTACTTACTTTTTGCGCATGCTATGTAAAACCGATTTTTTAGAGTACGTGTTATTAGTTTGATGCATCGATTGCTCTGTCTACGCAATCCCCTTTTCCTAATGTGACATCTGTACGTTAAATGAAGCTGCTGCTACACTACAAATTGTTACTCGAAGCGTAGATTCCATTGGCAGTCGGCGACTAATGCATTTTTAGTACTGAGGTGACAGGAGATCGGAAAACTTGGAAAATAGCGCTGAGCCTCCACACATGGCGGACTCTAGGACCTAAAGTGGGTCATACTCCACAGTACTTGCCAATTGCGGGCGAATTAGGCAGGAATTCTTGCAGTTATGAGGATCGCAGGCACGGGCATGTTTGTACTTGTGATGGATTGCACCACTATAATGATCTGACTCAACAGGCAGCCACGCATTGATTTAGAAATGAAGGTGGTTATCCTTGAAATGTGTTAGTAAGAATTAATCGCAATTTGCTTAGAATATATGCCATTTCGTCAGCTTGTTTACGTTTCGCATGCTTACTCTGTACGTGTGCAGGAAACATGTTCCCATTTCTATTATGTCCCAACAATCTGATTGATGATTGTACATTGTTTACGATGAGCGAAGGGATTATCAGTTTCCCTAATGTGTTGTGTATTGTGAACGCAAATGGTGACGAGTTTACAAACGAAGTCAACTGTTTCAGATATGTCGTAGTGAACGGCCAGGGTAATGGTATATGCTGAGGATATCGACCGGGTTTGCTATGAAATCGCACCTTTTGGAACGTTAAAGTTACGATACAGGCCGCAGTGTGCTGGGAAACCTGATCTGTTGCACTTCACAAAGCAATGTTGTCCTTGTGGGCATGTAGAGAGTAATCGTATTATTCCCCTTGGGAAAATCACTTTCCGCGTTCGACATGACAGGGAGGGTAAGGTTGCGTTGTGCTTAGGCTTGGCTTCACTACTGTATTGAAATGGTAACTTTGTGATTACATATTATGACTGTAACGGAACGATGCGGTCTTCCGCGACGTGAAAGTAACTATATGCACATTGTTTTAAATTGTTAGACTTATGTTTCGGTGATAGCATCAATATTCTAATATTCTACTACAGTAATATGTTATTGATGGAATAGAGTTTCAGCATTACATCGAGACAAGGGATATAATCCGACCGAACTGGTTTACAGACTTTGGATCTTACACGAAGAAAATGGGAGCGTTATTTTTCTCCTCATTTCTGTTTGTATATCTCTTCTGTGGATCGTTAGGATATGGTTAGTAAGCTTTTATGATTCTTGTTAGTCATGTATTCCATAACGTTATGTCATGTACACAATGGATTTGCCATAGTTCATGTACGTTGTTGTTTCAGCCGTGATTGATCCTTTATCTGACACGAGGCATGGAAAATGGGTTAATACTTATCCCACTCGGCTGTATTTTCCTTGCTACGGTGGTTTCTAAGAACCATTATTCCTTGGGGATATTAGCAGGCAACCCAGAAATACCCACATAACCTGACGATGAATAACTCTCAGCTGAGGTGTGTTCCATGTCCGACTTTCTGTCCCGCGAAACGCCGCGAATGACAGGAATTTAATTATATACGGTTGCTCATTTTGTTCTACCAAATGCACTTAAATTTTCAAATAGCCTTCTGCCCCAAATACATAGATACTTACTAATGATATTTCGTTTGATTGCGTTGTTCGTAATCGTAGTTGTTTATTTTCGTTGTGTCGTTGTAATTCCTTTGTTACGTCACTGAAAAGCATCGTGCAGTTCGTGCACCCATTGATGACCAACAAACTAGTCCGAAAGTGTTGACGATATGTACTCACAGGTCACCGCGTACCACACCATTGCGACACTCAGTTGACAGTGGCATGTTGATTAATTTGCATGACGCATCATGATGCATTTCGAAATATGCGTAGCTGCCCGTCCGTTATCTGAAAATATACCATAGGCCTACCTCCCTACCAACAAAATCGATAGCGAGACTATTCGTCTTCACTAATTAGTAATTATGCCTCCCTTCTGTATGGGTGGCGCAAGCAACAGATAAATCATTAAGCTAGGTCTCTCTTGCTGTGCTGGAAAGTTAAAACTGGAAAGTGGAAACACAATTCCTCAAAAAAGGAACTCTCAATGAAATGTGACTTATAATCAAAAATCTGAATAATTATGATTAGACAACGTAGGGACAAACCAGACAGTCAGCCATAATAGTAAATATACATGCAACGGAGCCTCGAAAAATGGGAGAATTCTGAATTGCTTATGCCTTTGTAACTAAGTACCAACGGTTGGCTGCCGCCAGGGTGATGCGTATCAGCTGTCTAACAAGTCAATTACATAAATATTCTTATCTCAAAATTGAGCTATTTTATCCATATTGTCCCGCATTTATGGTGTAATATGTAGGTACAGTTACATATCAAATGTTGCCTAACCCGCCTCAACGGCACTACTAAGCAGATGGTAGGCTGTCTTGACATCACTAACCTGCAGCTGTGTTTGATTTCTGATCTTGTCATGCCGGTTGAGCATTCCTCGCCAATAGTAATATCGTAATCTCCGCAAATAAACAGGTTACCTATGCCAAAACTATGCGACTGCCAATTGGCGCACTAAAGGTAAACTCTGCCGCGTACCAGTGTCCGTTGATGTTGTTTCGAATTTATGGCATGTACGCTATGTTCATCGCCCGGATCACTATCCAAACCACCTTCCATGGAGTCAATTTTTAGTTTTTGGCATTACTCGGTCGGGAATTGAACTCGGGGCCGCGGGCAGTCAAAGTTCTCGGTCAACGCGTACCAGTGTCTATTTAATTAAAGAAACGCTGTTCAGCTGGTTACATGGAGATTTAAACTGTAGTTTTTTACTGCTGCTTTAATTCGAAATGTATCATTCACAAATCTTTGTTAGACGAGTTATGTCGTTGATCTTCCATTTGCTTGAATGATACACATTTTGTTTATGTTGCTTGCAAACGTCATGAAGTATTCATCCGTTTGAAATCATCATCGCACTGCTTATACGATGCCTACTTAATGACGGTATCTTCAGTTGCAAGGCACGACGACGCTGTATTTATGTTACGTCTTTGTAAAGTATACAACCTATATACTAGTTTCTAGCATGAGCACTATCTCCCATGGCCGTTGAATATGTCACAGTCACCCTTTATCGCGGTTGATTTATGTATCCGGTATGTCGTGCGTTCAGCCGTGAATGAACTCCGATTGTAGCGATACGCCTAAAAAGTTTGAAAGAGTAATTGTCCTATTTCATCCTAAATTTAACCTTTATTATGAGCATCACGAATGATAACTAGTAGGTGCGTGGGGAATTGTTTTGCTAAGGTAATTATCTATAATTTACAGTAATTGATGATTTTGCTATTTGTTTGAATAATTGAACGTAGACTACCTCGAAAACCGCCGATACGTGAATATGTTTTTAACTTGTAGCAATACCTGGAAGGTAACATCAAAGTAATGCTTATATGGCCATCGAATAGGGCGTTGTCACTTGACAGTCAGTAGTATTATTGTCCAAAAATTCGCTTTGACTTACAGACTTACATTATGTACTGTATTGTGTATGTGTAAGTCGTGTCGACAAATTCAAACCCTTGAATCGTTGGCGTGTTGCCTTCTTGTTATAGTGTTCCATATGGGGTTCAAGTTCAATTCAATTTAATATGTATTGAATTTGTGGCTGTCAGTGTACGGATTAAAGTCTTTGTCTATTGGCGGTGCAAGAATGCAAAGTTTATTACCCATTTGTACATTCCTTGCTAAAATCATCCATTAGTCGAGGCCATATCCAATTTGGCACCACAATTATTCAATAACGTAATAATTACAGTGATTAACGTTAACTAGAATCGCTGGCAGACGCAGTTGACTCAAAAAGCAATGTGATGTGCTATGCTATGAAGGCGTAATGTACACGTATGCATCAGCAACTACGGTCGTCTCATTAGCGTTTTAAAATGTGCTTTGTTTAAGGATAAAAACCTACTGTTCCCGCAGTAAAAATATCATTATTCGTGGTTTCATAGTGGTCATTATAGTAATTTTGTTGAAATATGTAATTATACGCCTTAGATAGTTGAATTTGAAACGCCCTGTTTGACAGCAATAGGTACAATAAGCAACGTGAATCAAATTTGCTAATATTACTTTCAGTAAAAGCTAAAAGTTATTGAATTCTTGACGAGCACCACGAGTCTGGTATTTCGTTGAGTAAATTTTAGAACGAGTCAAGGCCGACTGGTTCTCCTGTTTAGTATCGCGCAATCCGCTCAGACTGCAGTCCGCTTTGTCCATTGTTAGTGGCACCCACTGAAGTAGCACAATGTGCTGTATGTTAATAGCAGATGCCCCCGTTCATCCCACACTTCACAGTTTATTACCATTGCTCTCTATCATTGTCGCATATGTGAACGGCATGATAAAGCAAATAAGCAACAGTCTGTCAACGCATAGTATATGCTCTGGGTTAATTGTTTGGTGATGGTCCTCACAAGCCATGTGAAAGCAAATATTCCAGCTTGAAGGTTAACAAAGCTAAATATTTATGGACTTCTCTGGAATGTGTCTGTATTTCCTAAAGATCTTGTCAATGTGGTTCACGAATCGATTAAGTGTTTTTGTAGTCAATTTCCTTACCGCCAGACTGCTCGTTTTTCACGCGTTTTCTATTTGAGCATGCTGCAATCGAGAGGGAATCTAATTTTTATCGATTTGGGTATTAGAAACGGTACTTTGTTGAAAAAAAATCAAAAACATTGTCTCCGGATCATCGCCGACGGCGACTGTTTTAGCCGCTTTTAGATTTCTTGTGTGCGACATGGATTTGTGTAGAAAGGAAAAGAATTGTTTGAATGACCTAAATTCCATAAAAGAAGTACATACCGTCCATACCGCAGTGATATACATATAGGTAGCCTTTGTGGTCTTAAACTAACTAAAACAATGGTTCAATTTCGGACTATGGTCTTGTAATGATGATTATTTAGTGTCCGGATCGGGCTTCATTACAGATAAGTTGGGCCGGAGCTCGGCGATTGGATTTGAATGAATGGCCGCAATGATTGGAGGGTACAAGGGCCTACGCAATCGCACAGCAATTATCTAAACCAATCGACCAAATCAGCTTAATTAGGCCGCTCTAAGTCTGTCTGAACGGAGAATATATAACCTCACTACACTCTGCGTTTGTGTGAAGAATGAATGTCAATTGTTCACATTTTAAAGAATCAGTGAAATGTTTTGGGTTATAGTTGAGTCCGTAACGTATGTCGTCCTCATTTACCGATATGGAGGCCTCTTGTGAATGGTAACGTCATCTCTTATCATATCTTCCCGCCAGAAATGGTGCGTGACGTGATGACTGATGGGACCTTATGTCCTTTATAATGATCTCCAATGATCCGGTGAACGAAAGACCTATGCTTTTAGCACTGCTGTATAGGCACTAGATGACAGACGTACCTACGTTATTATGGATTCGCTTTCAATATTTAAATACCGCAGCGCAGCTTTAATGCGCCGGACGAAGGCGCTACTGTGTGGATGCACGTTGACTGATTTATAGCCCCAAATATTTTGTCAGTTTTTCAGCTGTAGTCAACCTTCGCTCGAGAAAGTCGTGGCACACTACGGGAAAGGTTCAAACAATCGCCGCTTTTTTTAAAGGAAGATATATTTGTTGTTGCCTATATGTATTCCCAAAAGTAAAAGCGCACTAATTGCCATAAGTAGGCTAATTAAGTAAAAGTAGAAAGTGTGCTATTCTAAATCTGCGTAAGCCCGACACCTCCACATACCTTGAAACATGCAACATTGACGGTGGTAAAGCATTTCGGCAAGCCCAAATATGCTGTAGGACGAGTTGATATATCATGTGGCACAAGCTGGGCCTATTCATTGGTTAACGCTGTGTCCCAATGAAGAAAATATGCGCTGTTCCGCGAGCACAGTGTTCCCCGTGAGCACGTGGTTCCAGTTGAGTACAATGTTCCCCGTGATCAAAGTGCTCCCCATGAACAAAGTGTCCCCTATGAGTGTTCCCTATGAGAACGTAATTCACGTGCTGAAGCCTAAGTGAAACGACGTGCTTACGTGGACCACATGTTCACGGGGAACATTGTGCTCACAGGGAACGATGTGCTCAAGAGGAACACTGCTCACGGGGAACCACGTGCCTAAGTGGACTATGTGCTCACGGGGAACATTGTACTCACGAGAACCATGTGCTCGTGGGAACACTGTGCTCACGGCGTTAGCCCCTGACAAGCCTAGCTTCAGTTTAGACTCAGGTTTGATCCAGGGGGCTATTAATTGTCATGTGATATCGATCGAAATATACGTTTTCAAAGTAGGGTCAATGTGTAGCGCATGTAAGAAGTTCTACCCTTTCGGTACTAGCCTCCCATAACAGAGACGCATTCCATTGCCATGCTTTCCTATCGATGACTGTTGTGAGACGATGGATGTGTGTTGGCAAAATTTAAAGTTTCTTTATATATTTCAGCTTTCTCAGATGAAAGCGTGAGAACGCAGAGTCAACTTGCTTGTGAAGATTTTGAAATTCAACTTCGATGCCCCGGCAATGACATCATCAGTATACAAGGAGCGGCTTATGGTCGTCAGGTGAGTGTCAAACAGCCGATTTTAAGATTAAGATCGCCTTGGTTTCAAGCCAAGTCAGGTAAACGCGAAAACAGACCGAATTGGCTTGCTCATTGTAGTTAGGCTATTCTCTTGATTCTTGCTGCTGGTGGGCAAGTAGAGTGTGTTGCGGCTTTGAATGAAACGTTTTCAGTAACTGTATCCCGCTACCTCCCGCTCCCCCATAAATCAATGTATCGTTACTAAAAATAAACAACAGTTGGTGAATCACCTACGAACGGATATGACAATATTTATGGATTCAATAGAAGCAAAATACTGCGTTTACCGAAGGTCATATCCAAATGGAATTTTGATTGAATGGGTCAATGGCACTGCAGGCTTGGCTGTGTTTGTATGAATGGATTGTTTTTATTTTTATGCCTACTTACTTACAGTAATGGTATTCTGATGAGACATCCCCATTCATCTTTACAGTGGCAAGCCTACTGTGTTTTCTTTTTGTATCTTAACTCAGTCAACATTTTTACAATAGTACCGGTAGGCGGTAGTTTTTGAATATAGACTGGCATGTATAAGATTATAATCGAGGACGCCTTGTAAGAAACGGTTAAACCAAATTACTAGTGCCTGCCCATTCACCTTTGACTTGCATCCTAGCGGAGTCGCTGCAATGGATGGTGATCCACGTGTTTGATCTCACAGAGCTTTTACTGTGGATGCCCTCCTGTCTCCAACTGTGATCCTGTAACTCCCCGACCCATTCTCCGGGTTTCAGACCGGGATTGGACATTGCTTCCCGGGGCTGCGTTTTGCTGCATGGCCTACTAAATATTTAGTCTAAAGCAGGCCTTGGGTGCACCTATCACGATCTGTACCAGGCTTCCTCATGTCTATGTCTAACAGAGACTTCGATTATTATCTTCCAATTTATTTGACGGTTTACGAGATAGCGCTATATATTTGGAGGGAGATTAACCGCCTTTTGCTGTTATTTGATCTGGTGGAACTGCCAAACCGCTCAAAGTATTTCAACGCGTATTTGCGTGGTAAACAGATTTTGACCCGTGCACTTAATCAAGTTGAAGTACCCTCCTTCATCGAAAGCCAATCACAGCAAGTGCTTTACGAGCCGTTATGATTTCCTAACACAGCATTTTCAACATTACATCATCCAATGGTGAACTATCATAACCTGTCCTCACCTAACTATGCAATAAGTGATTGCGCATCCAGTATCGGCGCTATTCTTCTTGGGATAAATCGATGTGGTCCAACAGTTTTAGAGGGCCGAGAGAATCTGTGCCTGACTGTGGTGAAATTACTGTGTTTTAATTATCCCGTGATTACTCGAGCGTTACGTATTTAAGCTCTTGTTTCACTTGACGTCCGCACTAGTTCTCTTTCGTCAATAAAGGATTTAGTTCTAAAAAGGTCTCTTTCGCAAATGTCAGGACACTAACTATGTTTTTTTAGTTGACTACAACTGATCTACAGACACAATGGTGTCATGACAATATACATGTCCCTGACCTCTAGGTCTAGGCTAAAGTTAGGGAGTCGTGTCACGAGAAGTGACGTTAAAGTTGATCGGTCCATTCATATGTCTATTGCATACAAAAATAAACATGCCTCAATACAGAAAAGTACAGATGGGTTGTTTTTAGCAGAGTCAATCAACGTTTCGAAGGGGTTATAATGAATCAATATCCTGCAGAAACAACCGCAGTGTCCTTTTCTAATGCATGCACACGCCCTCGTTTCCATTATCTTGTCACGTAGTGCTATGCTATGCCATGAGCAGGTTCCATTATACACCACACGGTTCGTCCTTTTATCTTCTACATTACAAAATAACTTGCCTTGCTTTCAGGATGACATGACATGCGTGGTTAACGAAGATGAGATGCAAGACATGCACTGTCAGCTGCCAAACGCTAAGGAGATCGTGGCCAAACGGTGAGTAACCTGCTAAAGCTCAGCCATGTTACGAATCGATAGTCCTTTGTATTTTGATGTCAAATATTCCAATTCAATGATTCAATGATTTCATACTTAATTTGTAAGGGGAGATGCGCCAGGTTTGTAGATTTCACGCTTGGGATTGCAAATTTGTCCAACTCTATCTGTATATCGATTGGCTGAACATTACATTGTGTCAAGTCCAGAGTAGGGATCTATCTAATTTAAGAACCAAGTGCTATAGCGCAAAGACTATTTGGCTCTTCTGATAGTTCTCAGGTACATTTCATAATGCATATATAACTCTTTCTTCGCTATGAGACCTGGTCACAATGATTATGGGCTTTTTCATGCAGCAGGCGTAAATAATATATCCTACAATTCCAAATTTAAGTTCTAACATTGGATATTGCGCTAAGGTAATTTGAACAGAAGGAAATACTATAAAACGGGCCCAACGTCCACCGGCTTAGATTACGGTCTCCTGCCCTCAGCGACAATGCCTTTCAGGCCTGTGAAACGCTATGGCTGTATCCCAATATATTAATTCGATTTAGGGTCGGGAATTCCAGATTTTCTATTCTGCAGACGTGAAGGAACATTTTGTGTTCGATATTTGTATATCTCATGCCTACTATCGGGGTAGTCATTCTTCGTTTCGCGTGTCATGACACTCAAATTACACCTACCCTTAATAATTCATGGAATAATCGTGACCGATGTTACAAGCGATTATGAGAAATATGATTTCATGAACCACACCCCTCATGTAATACGTATTCCATGAAATCTAGGCTTGACCGATTTGTTGGCGCTCGTGGATTTGTTAATTCCAAATGGGTGAGTGTGTTCTTCGGAGTGCATACACCGCGTTGATAAGAACACGTCGCTCTTTGACAGTATATTCGTCAGGCTATTAGAACTATAGTCAGAAAAGAAGCTTATCTCTGAATTAACTGAGTATTGTGTCTTGTCTTAACTTCACTGATAAAGAATGGATAAATTTGCTTATCTTATGAAAACGGCATGGGTTCCTTAGCTAAGGCTCATTGCTCATTAGAAGGTCTGTAATAATTCCTGGAAGTGCGCTTACCTGCTTGCACAAAAATGGTGGATTCAAAATAGCGTGACTATAGGGAAATCCTTGAAGTATGTTGATCCACAAAGCCCGTCATGGCATATGTAATGAATCTACTGAAGCTCTATTTTGAATGACTTGAATGTGAAGCATGCGTCGCCAGCGTACCTAGTCGATGCGTAATTAACACTAGCAGACCAACTGTAAGAATTCATTCCGCACTTGATGACATGCTTTGATTAGCCATTCGTAGTAAGAGCTACTGATTTCGATTGCGTGCAGTTATTGTAAAAGGGTCAAATGCGGGTAAATCATCGGTTCTAGTAATTAACGCCCAGCTCTCTACCATATTTGGCGTGAAAACTGAAAATGCTCGTCTGGTGTCCTGATGAGGGAAGGCTACGCTAGGCGTCACGAACACGTTACGTATCACACAAAACTTCACACGCGAACAGTACAACATTAACGCGCTGCGATATTGGTTGATATGATGGCAGAGACAGACGATATGAACCGTTCGTGTCCGTTCCATAATTATAGTAGCTTGTGATGCTACCATTCCCTACGGAAACGACCCGTATACTTTACCATCGCTTTCCGGAGACGCAATATCTATCGGTCATCGATGGCTTATTATAAATCATGAACACGCTTTCGTTACGTCCAGAATCAATGGCCGACGTATTCCATGTTACATGATCAGGAGCATTATGCCTCAAGGGAGTTACTAATATAAATCCAGAGTGACCCTTCATCTGTAATTGCTGGCCTGGATACAAAGTAATATAAGCAGATGTTGCAAGAATTAAGCCAAATAGGATTTTGATTATAATATAATATAAGCGTGATGATAATCTTAATTGTTCCTCTATTAGAATTTTTCTATCATACATACCGGTAATGGCAATATTGCTATGAATGGGGTTCTAGGCATTGCCCTGCAGACCCTGCAGTAGAATCTGACCAGTATGGTAGGGTAGGACTTCTGCCACTCATCTGCCATTCCGGTATGCCCTCATAATTCATGAATGAGTCGGAGAAAGGCAGCGGCGGTTCTGCCATTGGTAAGCGCAATCTAAACATCCGGATATGTTGAGAGAGTATAGTATAATGCTTGTTCTTGATTGGAAATATTTCCATTCATCTGTACAGGTCTTATTCACGCACTTACGGTTAACCTACTTCGTTTAGAGGGCACTCTTCGTTGTAAATTGAGTGCCCTTTCAGCCAGTCTGAGTGAGTTAGGTCCTGACAACGCGTTCAGCAAATAATCTCAAGTACCCCTTCTGTTTATAAGCATTCTGATGGGCGAGCTTAGTTGATGAGATTATGGGTATTTTTAATATAGGAATAGACGGATAATATTCAACCGAATATAAGAACGTTATCAAATAATATAGAACCCGGTGGCGAATTTTATTCAACGAATCCCATACGATGCTGATGAATTGATGATGTCACGTACTATGGTATCGAACGTTGAAAAAATATGACAGAGTTGGTCGGCCTGTCGTTTATGGCTGAGGCTCGAAGTGCTGCAGTGCTGACACATATTCTATTCGTGAGCACTCTCGACAGCTGCACGGCTATTTTCGCTCTTGTGCGTATCCGAAGGGTGTACGGCTACAAATACTGTTGACTAGTACTGCGAATGGAGTGTGACCGTATAGTAAAGAGGCGCGAGGTGGACAACTCACGAGAAAGGGTTATTAAGGGGTCCCCGTTTCACAACTTTGAAATTTTTGAAACAGTTCAAGCGCGAATACTTAAACGTTTTGTTAAATATATATAACCAATTGACCACTTCCTAAATATTCTTCATACTTTTATCTGTTATTCAAGCCATTATCATGTTTTCACCGTTGACGGCGCTGAGCCACGTTGATATAACGACTCCCCAAGTCCCCGCGTGACAGTACAGCTAATCATGGGCACGACTGACCGCACTGATTACGAAGGCTTACTCGTCAATTAACACTTTGCCTATGTGGAATATAGTCGATAGCGGCGTGACAATTTACTGAGTAAACACCTATACAAATGATAGATGGTGGTAATGCATGGTGATAATGTAAGCGACTTCATCTATCTCAACGCGCCATTTGCAGTAGGATTAAGTGTATGAATAAGTAACGTATAAGCATGATTTGCTTTCCAACCCGGATATGAAGTCTATTCGCCATGATTAGTAAATTCGACTTGAGGAGTATTATAGTGCTTTTGTGGACAGTTAGTATTAAGAAAGGCAAACATGGTGGCATAGTTCTTAGCCGTGAATTGTTAATTAAGCCTAGTATCAATATATTGCTACACACTTTGAAGAATGACCCACTTTTAAAGAGTCTGCTACGGGGAATAGGTTACTAGACATTATTCTTTAGCAAAGTCAATACAGATATTCAGATTATCAAATTTCCTCGCTCTCGTCTATTCATTGAGTTATGACAAATCAACAAACGCATAAGTTTCATTCTGCGATGGGAGATCAAAAAGGCCGACTAGAATTGTGAAGTAGGCTTGATCGGGTTTGAATTTAACTCAGGCACCCTTGTCGTAGAGATCGATATCGTTCGATGCGCGGCCGCTATTAATCTATTGACGGTTCGTAGTATGGAAGTACGTGACGCCAACGGACGATTTTTGAGTATATAGCTAACCATGTTCGCTATCGATTGCAGAGCGTCTGAAGCCGCGATCTAATTTCGAAAATATCGTTTCTAAAGTGTGTGCGGGTTATAATATGATGATGCTTGCATAAAAGATGAAAGTGTTAGGAACGCGTGCCGTCACACATTAAATCAATCTTTTTGTCAGTGTCACCTTGGCATACTAGTACGGCCTACAACCACTGCTAAGTAGGCCATGGTGTCACTTATGCCTCGCACATTTTGTCAAACAACCGTCACTTTATAAGTCATGCCCGTTTTTCGTGGGAGCGTTATCAGCCATTTTATTTAGTAGCTGCGAGTGGACATGCTTTGATCTTGGAGATATGTTTTCTATTTACTAAGATTCAAATACTTAACGAGTTAGGACTAAATTTTTTTTCGCTCGCTATATTGAATTTACTGAAAGTGCAAAGTCGTTTGAAATCTCTTTGGGGAGGTTGAGAGTTGGGACTGTGTTTCTATTTAAGTAGGCTGAAATTGAACCGCAGAATAATGCAATTTACTGCATGTCTTGAATGTGAATATTTCACAAACGCCACGAGAGTTAGCCAAATCGAATTAACGTAGATCTGGAAGTCCAGTCGTCTTCAATCTCAGCTTATTACCAATCTGTCTCTGGCGCCCCAGCACAACCTTTTAGGCGTGATGTTGATCGGTAAACCCTAACCATGGTTGGTCCCAAGCCCGCCCAAATGAGGAGAGCATTGACTAGAAATGGCATCATGCATAAAAAAATCACTGTCAAATCACAAGCGGTTTGATCCGTTGTGACGTCACACATAATAGAGCATGGCCTAATCACACAGACGTTGATCTAGAATAATAAGGGCTAGGGTGTGAAATTTGAAAGTTGCCCAAATTTCCATTCCGTATAGTTTAAGCCTTACGCACTTCTATGTGTCTACACACAGATATATAATAATAACAATAGATTCTAGTGGAACATATATACTATACAGTCTGATAGCCGAGGTTCTAGAAACTATCAAAGCACAACTAGTCATTTCCAACAGAGTCTGCATCACTAATCAGAATTTGAAGTCATAAATTTGATATTCTGATTTCTTTTCCAATCGATCACATATTGCATATGCATGCTACAGATAGACTGTGGCCGTCACTTGGGATTGCAGGGATGAGCGATATTAGCTTGTCATGATACAATGGTTACATTATGTATGGGATAATCAGTTACATGAAAACGTCACATTATTGTCTCATTAACAAGGATAATCTAAATATGAACATAACAAGTCAATACAGTTTTTAGCGTCACCCGACTGAGTTACTACACTCAAGGGATCGATCCGCGTGACTTTTGGACAAAGCATATTGTAATCTCAATGTTAGGTGTAGCCTTTTTCTTTCGTATGACTTATATCGGAATAGCCAGCCAGTTATAGGTAGGCGATATTGCGTTGTTCGTTCCCATCTGGCGTGTGTGGGCCTATCTGAAGTCTGCGGTAGGCCGAATATCATGGTGTGTGTCTGTCTAAATGCAGAAAGAAACAAGTAAGGACAAAAATACGCGTGCTTCTAGTATGTACACTACCTATTGCTATTGTAAAATGGCCCAATATGCTTGCAATATATGCATTTTGTTTGATCACATGATACATAACCCACTCATCAGATAGGGACGCGCGCATAGGGTGAGGAAATGCAGACCGAGAAAGTTTCGTCCTATCCCGATTGCGCTACCCGTCCAGGAGGCGTACCTGCGGATGCCATGTTATCGCGCTTGTAACGACACGGTCGGAATTCGATTCTACGACCTTCCAGTTTCGCGGCCTAAGACCTTTTCGTTCCGTCACAAATTTGGTCGTTAGATGTCGCTGTTTATCAATTGGAATTCACGGCCGTCATACTTTTCTCATCCGATTTTCATGCAATGATTGAGAATCTATGTCCTTTCCATTTGAGATCGATAATAATTAACTGCTCTATCCTTTCATCCAGCCCATCAATAAAACTCGTTGTTTCTCAAGCCAAAAGATCGATGCTCCTTGTTTGATTGGGATTCCCTAAGGGATAATGACAAGCCACATCTTGTCAGAAATAACCAGCATAACCACCGATTTGTTGTATTCATCTGTTTGCCTTGTAGGTTAATGAGAGGTCGACCAATACCGATACTGATACTTCAATACCCTCTTAACATGACATAGACCATAGAGTATAAGGCTGAGCCAAGCCTTAATGCATGAAATTGTTAATTTGGTGAAATTGTACTTGACAATAGAAGCGGGCAGATGTCATACAGTTTAACCCAGCATGACGTTCCCAGCAATGTGTAGGTCCACTTCCACTATGGAAATTGCATTCAAATGCAATTAGAGTGTAGTCAGACCATATACGACCCATACCCAGAGGTGATTGAACCATGGTCAGACCGTTCCTGTTACAATCCGAGATGATTTTGATCGGTCGTTTAGAATCTGGATCCGATCCATGATCCGTCCGCTATCTTGACCATGTAGAGGCGTCAGGGTGCCTCAGACAGGACGCGCATTGCGCAGAGTTTTGCGTAGCGTTTTATGCGCAGCAGATTACCTAGTAATGACTCGAAGCGGAAACACGCGTTGCTTTCTGCGGTAAAGTGTTTGGCATCTCTCTGCTGCCTCCCGCCTTTCCTCATAAGTTTCTCTCTATCCGTTAGGGGGCGCACGTACGACGTACCTGCCCGAGTTGTTCATTGAGTGTTCAATTTTAGATTCCCGATAGTGTCTATAGGTATATCTTTGAACTCAGTTCAACTTTGGCAATTTGAAATATTATATTCTTGTTACAGGTGCAACGGGAACACGTCGTGCGCTTTTATGGTCGGTGGAGAGGTATTTGATGACCCATGCCCGGGAACGAAAAAGTATCTCAATATCGGCTACGAATGTGTGCCTTACAGTAAGTGATACGAAGGCGTTCTTATTCATACAACGAATTCACGAAAATGACTTACTTAGACTGGTGTGATAGCGGGGTCATTTTGCGTATGATTATGGTGCTTTGTTACAGACGGGTATGTGATTTTCGCCAGTATGTAAATGCACGTTCCGTATGATGACTCTTCTTAATCCTTACAGTACTAGGCTGAGCTGTGAGCATATGTGCTAGGTCGGCCGACCAAATAGCTGAAGGAAGCAGGATTTAGTATTTCTTAAGACCAAAACATGAGTCACTAGGTGCTTGAATAAGATAATAACGGGCTCTCTAAATCCTCACAAATGCCCAACCTTTACGCTCGGTTAACCAGCGTTTATCAACGCTGTCGTACACAAGACCTGATTTAAAACCTTAGGAATTTTCTCATTCGCGATGCTGTAGATCTACGCGCTTGTAATTTGGCTCCGATCATGCAATTACACGGCTTATGAGGATAATTTATGTGTTTATCTTAGGCTAGTTGTTGTTAATAAACTCTGCCTTGCTTTGATAGCTTGGGAATTAGATAGGGTAAACCACCAATGAGGTTTAATCCGGATTGGTTTTAATTGCGTTCATTAAGCTAGTCTTGTTTATTAAGAAGACGTAATTCTTACAGCATCGCATGTTCGCAACCACGTCTGTAATGTGCAGATAGGTTCCTATCGCTGTTTAATTTTACCCATCAATCTGCATGCATGCGCCTGCGCGTATTTTTTCCATACTTAAAATGTAGCACTCACCATACTTCTTCTAAATCTGCTGTGCCCACCTGACAAAAGAAGGGGCTGGAATTTACTTCTGGGACTTTGATAACACTTAGGGAGGCTATACTCAACCGAAACTTGGTTAATATCAGCTGGATTATAGCTGCAGACATGGCCTACTACAATGTAGTAGGCCATGCTGCAGAGTATGTGTAATTAACCGCGATATTGTATTTTTAATCTCATCAGCTATACCCGTATTTGCTCCGCAAGTGCGCACAATTCTAAATAAATCTAATTTAATATCCCTGTGTTACGTACTTTAGCAGATACGAATTCTGTTGGTTTATTAACCAACTGAGCATTCGCGTCATGTGACTTCACGACGGATCTATTTTGCGAATTTTGCCGGACGATATCTCCATAATTATGCGGTTTTGAGGCGAATGATATATATTGCTGTAATCAGAACAAAATGTTCTACAAAATAGGCCAATATAGTTTTTTACCGATGTAGATGCCCGTTAAGACCGAGCGCAGCGCCATAACACTTACAGTAGTACAGTACAACGCGCATCATGCCGTAACGTTGTAGGCCACCTCAGTGCAATCCAATTATGGGTTTGAACTAACGATAGTATTCATAAGGGGTGTTTTTAATCTGGAGACAGCATGGGTAGAAACCGCGTTGACTTAACATACCTTCTCAGCGCTTATCCACCAATGAAAATTATGTTCGCATTTGCCGATTACGGCGACCGCAAACTCATCGTCATAGTTGCAAATGACCTTATAATCCCCGCCATATCCTGTAATCAATGTCTGAAGAAGCGAAGCGTTTCGGTAACAGTTATATCCTATATACACGATCTTGTACTACTTGACATCATACAGGTTGATTAAGAAAGATGTGGTAATCGGTAGGTTGAAAATATCAAAACTACTTGTATCAATCTATGCATGTAAATAAATATTAATGAGACAATCCTGTAACGAGAAATGGCGTAGATAACAAATCGACGATTCTTATTTCCTATGACTTTCTTCGGGCTAGACGTCAGTGCAGCCACTTCTTGGTGGCCTCATCATCCGCGGATCTCGCTGCGAAGTCTGAAACTGCGTAACTGTCTTGAACCAACGTTTAAGATAAGGTGTAGTAGTCTCAACGTGTTTGCGATTTATAAGAGGCCTGGTGTCCGTTAACACCACCCTGCTTTTGGTGGCGTCAGCTGGTAGACGTACATATGATTTGGCTATGGTCATTGCGCCGAGAGTCATTGTCGCAGTAACGTTTCCCATAAGACTCCGTCTGAGCGGCTGTGGCGCTCCACATGTGCGCAGTTTCGCACTATACACAATAGGTGTGAGCTGTGAGAATGCAGACCGGTTGCGTACGCCTCACACTGTCCTCAATGCATTGGTTGTCGTCAACGGTGAGATTGCAGATACCGTGTTAACGTCACTGGTGTGGTGTGGTAGGTTAGGTATTAACGATGCTGCGACCTGTGACTGTTTAGTGGACGTCAAATGTGCGGCGAGACTTCGCAGATCCAGTTTTTGTTGTCTTAGAATTCACGGACGTTGCTAAACGCGAATGACACCAGAAAATGCGGTGTTTCCAAACTCCCATATTCTCGGAAATTCATTTTCCGCGTCGCGCTATTTATCAAGCTATTACCTGTTAGTCGACGTGATTATTAACCCCGGTAGATTAGATACTGTAAAGGCTCTATCTATAACTTTTTTACATAGGAAAGCTTATCTAAGTTAGCATCTGTGGTGAACTGCTTTATCACGTTTCGTGCATTACCAGCGTTGGTGGGTGAGAGAATAGGATAAGTTACAAGTTAATCGTGAGAGATATGAATTTATATCATGTAATTTTTGGAATCAAGGACAAGCATGAACTTATGAACACTCCACCGCTAAACTCATTTAAAATGCGCCGCAGTGAAAGGAAGCACAATTTAAAACGTTGTTTTCCCCCGCCGCTGCTGATACGCGTCAACCCCATTTTGTCCTTACGTTTCGTAAAGGTTTCACGTCATTGTTGGTATCAGGGTCAAGTATGAACTTAATGTAAACACACCACTGTTGTGTTTAAACTCATTCAAAATGCGCCACAGTGCAAGGAAGCATGCTTTAAAATGTTGTTTACCTAGCCCTGTTGAAACACGTCACCCCGTTTTGTCCTTACGTTTCGTAGGTTTCGAAAGCGTTCTGATTAATCTATCTCCGGTGTTGTATGACACGGATCATTTTGACTGCGAGCGGCAATTAGCAAGCGTTGATTTCTCATACGGATAACAGTTTATTTACGCGAACCTTTCGGTAGTATTTTATCTGATCCCTTCAAGCATGAGCATTGCAGTCTCGTAAATCATTCTTTCCGATCTCCCTAATGTTTTGGCAAATATAAATGTTAATGTAGATAGAAAAAGATGCCGGGTGCGTTTTCGTGGAATGTGACTGTCGCCCGACGGTCATCTGTCTTTATTATTTTCACGCATGAATGAACAGACTTCTGTGATCAGTAAACACGATACGTTGACGACCTGTGCATTTTAGGGTCGTAACATTGCCTCAAGGTAGGCAGAATTAGAATGAAACGATTCATTTTAAGCGTCGAATTACATCCTTAATTATATGACATCCGATCGTTGTTATTTTCGCGTTTTTGTGCAGGTTTTTCACCAAACATGCGTCTAATATCGCGTTTCTGATAGTTACGTCTAATTTTGACTCGTTTTTCACTGATGTGAAGATAGAAAATGGCTGAGCTATGCGGTGTTATTGATGTCGCTTATCTACTTTACATTGTATTGGAAGCGTTGGTGAAATTATAGATGCAATGACAATCGTTACGTTTCATGATTAAGACCACAGTCACTAGAATTCATTTATTTGCATTGATACGGAGCCTGGGATTTTTGGTCGCTGCTAAGAGGTTTGCTACAATAATGGTCATTGCGCCCAGCATATGAATGTACGCTAGTAACGCTTGCTTGGTGATAGTTTCAAATTAGGTGCGTGAAAAACTTACAAATTGCAACTTGAAGACACACCAAATCGCTATTGTGACGACACACAGCTCCATATTGCTCTTGCCCGCTTTGTACGCTTGCTGCTTCGTTATATCCCACATGAATGAGCCATAGGAGTAACATTTCTTAGGCCCTTAGGATGACAAGGCATCGATTGTGGCTCATAATTTTGTTCTATGATTTACTGTTAGCAGTTGGCTCATGTCAATACAACGCATGGATGAGTTGGTGCCACGCTGTCTTTGATCTTTGTTATTGGTAAATTGGGTGCACCAACAGATTACGGGATTCATTCTAATGTCTGGATTACTCCTGTAAATTGTCTTTGATCGCGCCGACCGTAGCACTTGACCAAATACATTTTTTTCAAGTGCGTTCATTCAAGTTGGACCTATTCGGGGTTTGTGAAAGATTGATACACGGAGTCGACGTAATCGGATTTACGGACGAGTAGTTTTTTGTGATTTAATGACAGTAAATGGAATTGATATTGAACCGTCTAAGTGAAATGAAACGCTCGCATACTTGACGTGACTCCGTTTCCTGTGATATTCTGATGAAGCTACTGTTGCGTCATAGTGCGTTAATAAATAAGACGACTGGAAGAAGAAAGAGATTATCGCATCACAATGGTAATGGCGATAGTGAGGTTCCTGTTGTCTCCGAACTCATTTGCCATTTTCTCTTGTGGTTTCTGCAGTACTGTGTTTGTGAGGTTGTGACCACGCCCTACTTCCTGTGACTCAATGAAAGGATTACCAGTATATCGATGCTCGTACCTGTGAATCACCGCGATGGCAGACGTGACAATACCGTACGATTCGTCAAATCGCGTTGCGAGAAAGATTGGTTGAACTTGACATTAAATTTTTCGCCACAAATACAGTGAATGCGGTGTTTTTTTTCACGAAAATGGACAATGGGTGTCCGGTTAATGCGGTTCGCGCTACTATATATGGTACCGTAACTGCGACCCGCGAAAATTGTATCATTTGCTGTTGGTAAGTCCGAACGCTGTACGCTCTACATAGCTACCATCCCGAATGCGCAATTATTGGCGCAGCGCTGTGCCGCCAAACTTATCATCTAAACACGGATACCTCGCAGAAACAAACCTTAATCTACTCATAATGACCCACTGGCGTAAGTGAATGCTATGTAGTCATCAACACAGGAGCCGCGCGCGCACTCTCTCTTCTACCACTTACAGAACACCGTGCTTGGTCTAATATCAGTTCCTGAAAAATTGTGGCGAGATTATTAACATTGCGGTATGCCATATGCTTTACATGGCGTCGATGCATAATTTACCGATCGCTTATGGCTCAAGGTGTTTATGTTAGTCTGGAACTGGAGCAACTTGTGGGCGTTTTTCACACTCGATACTCACTTGACTAGCGTATACGCTCAACGTTACGTATAGTCTGACTTTTGTGAATCATCGATATATAATTATAGCTCAAAAGCACTGGGTTAAGAATGTGTGGATCGGCTCTATATCACTCCTATGCTGTCATAGGCCTATACTTATACAATTATTTTAGTCTCTTTTGTGATACAAGATTTGTTACCTAGTCACTGTGCATTAGACAGCGAAGTCTTCAAAATAATACGCGATTCAGGCACAAATTGCAGGGTGAATGCGTCATACCGGTGCCGTCTCTATCTTTTAGGTTATGTTCGCGATTATCAAGCCCCTTCGGTTTGAAATCTGAAGTCAATGCGCCCGGTCCCTTCAAAATGCAATATTTACTCTGTACCGCACTTCTGTGATACAACAGTGAGTGCGGGAGCGCCAAACGATGTGACCACTGTGTCGCTTGTTTAAGTTGCGAAATGAACGGCTTTTGGCGTATAGAGCTATCTGCCGTGCCTAGCTTATGGGACTCTGTGGGTGTTACGGCCAGAAGGGTGTACAAGATTGGATGTGGTGTGATTTTGGTTCAAAATTCCCTAAATCCTGGTGAAAATACATCACTGATACTTGATCAGTTGATCTCTGTCGTTTGGAACGGATTTGACACGGTTTGGAATTTCAGGCTTTGCATATTTTTAAAACTCTGTTCCCATATGCGAGAAGCGAAGCAGCTAATGGCGATTAGTAGGACCACACACGGTATTTATTAAACACTTAATATCTAACTGGAATTCCGTTTGAATATGAATTAAGATTACACAGAAACGTTGCTTCGAAATTTTTTCAACAGTCTTAAAATCCCATCTGTTTGAGCGTTTTTTACGGACAAAATTCCGACGATGCAAAATCATTGCTTCAAAAACGTTTTCACCAAGTAGTTTTTTGTGACGCAACATAGTTTGGTGCTCATATTTCTTGCCGCGATCCCCCATCGTATTACGTCAATGATTCATCAAGGTATGAGGTGACCCATCCTTCACACCCCGCTAGGCATTATTTGGTTGGCCTTTTATGCGTAACACCAGAGCGTTGTGTGACCCTGATAGCGACTTTTCGTTTATGGCTCGTCACGGTTCACGAACTTGTCAAAATGCGCGCGATACAACCTTAAAAGTAACTCAAGCAATTTGTACATTGTGGAAAAAGTGGCAAGAAACATTGATGACGATTTATCGGCACGCTTCAATTATCGTCATGTAAATATCCACCCGTTATTGCTTTACACAAACAGATTATTCCATAAACGTAAAGGCTTAGCCTCCCCACCTGCGTTTCCTGTCTTCATATGGTAATTATTTTGCTTGTTTCTTGCATATTACCGTATATGAGGATAAGCCAATTATGTCAATCGTCTGCAGTTACAATAGCGGTCATGTCATAACCATGTACTCATTGTACTGTATGTACCTATCTTTGGCATTAACCTGAAGTTCATTAGTGAGTATCCCTAAAGTACGGGAGAGCGGGAGGCATCGCTAAAGTACGGGGAGCGACGAAAAAACGAGAAACACGCAATCCTAAAATACGGAACTGCATCGAGAAAACGGGAATAGCGCGATATGATCAAACAGGATCGCAGAGCGTGGATGAAAGTAGAAGCAACGTTGAAATTACTACCACCAGATGACTAGGGATCCCCATAACTTCGGACGGCTCCTTGTGCAATAGTATTCCTAATGGCACCACAAGTCTTATGCCAACTTGATATACAGAGCTCTAAACGCTCCGAGGTTTTTTACATGAACTCCATTAGAAGGACAGTTCCTGGGATAGTGTGGTCGTTATCGTTATATAGGCCTATTGACAAACCGTTGGGATACAGTAATTTCTCAGGGTGTGGAATTTCGATTCCCAGTCGGCGTGTCACCAAAAAGCTATTTACTAGCAATTTACTGATGTATATTTGTACCTTGTTTAAATATGTATTATGACATTTCATATTAAAAAAAGTGGCGATAGAGTCGTTGTCAGACGAGGAATCGGATAAAAGATTCATCGGCCATAAATAATCGCGTTCGGCAGGTTTCCTATTAGTCTGTTGACACGGGCGAGATTAAATCGGCATGTCTTTCGTCGCATTGTGTGATTTTCAAAGCAGAAGGAGATTAGTGATCGAACTGCTTCACAAAACTACTCGTACGGCTTATAACATCCACTACTCGAAGCAAATGCCAATTTTTGCTGCTAAACTCAGCAGGTTCGAGACTCTTTTGTGTGTTCGCGCAATGCAGGGTTACCACGGACAGTTTTTTAACCCTTGGGAATTGAAAATCCTTTGATAATAAGCGTTGGTAATGCGTTTTTTCGGTTTGCTGCAAGATCTTGCATGTCTACGTTAATGGAAGTATCATTGATTCCGCACCAATGCAACGCATAGCTATTTTAGCTATCGGCCTTATTCAAAAATGCTCCAAAGCTTGTAAGGCACCGATGTATGACAGGTTTTTCGGAAATTTTCTCCTATGTAAACGACTGACGTTATCGAGAGGTTTTCAAAGCCCCCTTCGGAAACTATGATCAACTAAACGCAGCCATAGCTTGGGTGGCCAGTTCGGAGAATTCCCTAAGATAAATATTATGGATTGTCTTGCGCGAAGTTGTGTTAAGGTTAGAGTATAGGCTTAAATTTGGAACTTCTTCGGGTGCAATATTAGCTACAACCCGGAATATACTCGGCTTCGGACGAGCAACGCTTTAAATTACAGGTCCCCGGTTCCATAAATCAGCGCTGACTACGTACCGCACGTGGACGACACTAATCGTCAATCGATTGTGTCATCACAATCTTTCGAAAATTTGGTAACCTCAGATTGGTTGAAGTAAAGTAACACCATTGTGATGTATCAATCCGTTTGTAACAAACGAAGTAATGCGCTCTCATGATTTGAATTGAACCGTCTAGAGAAAGTTCTCAAGAGCGGATCTTGACATCGCAACAGTGACACTTGAAACTGTGAAATTCTTCTTGGAAATGACACATATGTTGAGTAAATCTGTACTAGATAGAACTACTGGGCAAGAATAATGTAACATAATAAGAGAGCGAGTTCGATGACAATTTTACTGTGAAGTCCCGCGTTTTATCTCGCAAAACTACACTGGGGTGTTGTGTTTCGTGTAAGGTCGAACCGGGGATAATAGACTATACCGTGTTTGTGTTTAAGATAGACCCTTGCATTGGTCGGCGCGATGCATTCACCTTTGATGATGGCTGTTATATCACGCGTGATGTTTTCTGCGTTATTATTTGTACTAATTCAATCAGCGACTGTCTGGTCATTAATAATGCACGAGGTGGAGGTACAATTTGACAAATTTCGTTTTAAAATCGGAATATTTTTCATGCCGTTCGCTACAGAAAAACAAACTCGGTGAATTATTCATGATGAAAATTGCGGAATTTGATGATTCGGAGAAAATGACATTAATCACTTACTGAGTGGCAATGAAACTTCTTGATGTGTGGTTGTTGAAGTGAAATTTTGCTACATAAGTTCAAGTCATGTGTGTGTTATGCTCTTTAACATATTCTACCGACTCGGCTATGCGTGCTTTATAATTTCGATGGTAGGTTACAGAGGGGGTGCTGTTTGCGAGAAGGACTAACTGGTGTGCGAAAAGATATGTTCCAGTTCGTAGCGCTGTGGGTCAATAAAGCCGCCAACTCGCCAGCTTGTCTTCGTCGAATATATTCGAGGTTCGAATACGATTCGGATACTATTTTATGGATCAAATTGAACAAAACTTGCCTGCTAATTTTACTTATTCGTGTCGAATAGTTGAATATTTGGATATTTTCCTCATGAATCGGGTCAACTCGAATCGAATACTTCATCAAACTTACCAACCGTGAATAAGATTTAGGCTGTTGCTGTAAATTTGTGTCCAAACCACAACGGGTTGTCTATAATAAGTTTTATGATATGCCCACTTTGTTACCAAGCTATGAAATGTCCTTTAGACCTTTGAATATGCAGCGTAGGTTGGTTACCTCGGTTGTATTTCTCTTTTTAAAATCAACAGCGTGACACAGGGATCTTTTTCTCTGATATCATTCCAGAGAAATGATATTTTGTTAGTTAATTCCTGAAAAAATAGTCTCATTGTTGATGACAATCAGGGCGATATATTTCCACCTGTGTTCCGGATGACCGTTTCTTGACGTTTGAGACTGATGCGAAGAGTCGATGGCAACGGAGAAAATATAGAAATTTATACAAACACGGGATGTGAAGGCGTGAGGCAATGGATATATCCTTACTTAGGAGTTAGGTCGGGTTTGGAGATTATAGTACAGGATCATATATGCTAGTTAGGAAGACCTTTTGGAATTCCGTCTTTACCTGATGAAGGAGCGAAACTCTGAAAGCTTGTGAATTATGTTCTTATAAACCGGACTCCACGTTAAATCGGTGGTGACTTTAATATTTCTATTAGAATTTCGTAATATCCCTAGTATTTGATTTGCGGCACTTAATCTACGTTGCAATGGCTTTGATAGCTGTGCTTCCGCATATAGAATAGATTACCACGTACCCGTTAGACGTAATATATCCATACTCAAAAGTTGTGAAGTAGATTTTCCAATATCACGAGTACCTATTTGATTTATAGGACTTAAACTACGCTGCGACAGCTCGTTTTTTCGTTTAGGTAGGGTGTTTCAACTGTACGTCATGGTGACCAAATACGATAAAACACATCTCAAGTAGGTTCGTATATGTTAAAGTGTGATTTTTCCAATGGTACTTCACTACGCTCTTTTAGCTATTACGAAGCACCTGGCTACCGCGCTAATGCATACAACAGTGGTGGTGCTATTATACTGGAATCGTACGATAATTTAGTTACGATTGAAGTATATTATGTCAATTATCGACATGCTTTTCATATGCCTTACATATTCTATACATGAGATTTTGATAGTTTGATCACTGTTCATATGTTTTTACGCCGTGAGCGGTGTGGCATTTATGAAAATAATGCTTTGTTGTATTCGTAATAACAAAATTGCGTTGGTGATATCTGTAGTGTATAGTAAATGATATAGTTTTTGCATGGAATTATGTATCAACTGTATGAGTCATTAGAAGAAATTGCGCTGTTGTTTTACCATACATGGTTTTGCTTATAGGGTACTAAGTTTTGAAGCGGTCCGTGTCAGGTGTCTGGTATGAAAAAGGGCCAAAGGGGGGATTGGATCTATTATGATTGTGTTGTGCGACCTAATTCCCTATTGTCGGTGCCTACATCAAGGATATGCTTACCGCGTAAATATGCCAATGCTGAAGCGATTATTTTGTGGCCATAATTAACCGAAATTGATGCTTGACCTGAAAATATGATACTATTCTGAGATGACTTTGTTTTAAACGCGGACATACCGATTTTCACCACTTAAATCAGGATAAAATCCTTTGAAGATAAATAGAAGCCGTTTCGATGTTACTAGAACGTTATAAGGCGGATTGCGGGGAAAATACTGTATGGTGACTTACTGCGTTTTCTGGGCCTTTAGCTGTTATTGACGCCATCATATTTTATCGCAGGGTCTCATTTAAGATTCACAGCCGATACGTATATTGGGTTTGTTAAGATGCAAAAAATAATTTGAGTGCGACAGCGCTGTGAGGCGTCGTGCGCAATATTGTTATTATTCAAAAACGGCGTCGTCAGTCTGAAAATTGTATTAAAATAGACGCGGCTGCCTTTTAGTTCTCTATTTAACCCGGGTGGAATGCCAATAAAAATTTTTTGTGAGCAATACACAGATTGCGACTGCCTCCCGAAACGATTTCGACAACTCAACCTTAATCTTATAATAGAATTGAGCGTATTCTCTGTAATAGTCTGTTTACGAATTCTTCTATAGTCTCTTTGAAGCTGAGAGTTTATATGGATAATACCTGCAGTGTATACGGACTTAGTTTTTTCGCCCAACTAGCAAGTATGGATTTGTACTATGTAATCAACAACCCGTGTCAGACAAGCTGTATTCATCTTACCACCAACTCAATATTAAACTTTCTACATTCCTAAAGATTACACCACCAATTCTCATACTTATGATTTGATTTTTACTGTCCTCAGTAATACAGGTGGGTTGTATTGTAGTCAAGTAGTCAGTTGTAACAACACTGGCCTACAACAGGTCGTTATGTTTCAGTATAAAACAGTGTGATTTATAAACTATTATCATTTTGACCGTATCACAAAGAAGTACATCTCTTTTGGGCGATCGTTTCAAGATATTAAACGCGGGATATAGTGATCGCTCATCTAAATTTTGGTTTAAAGTACGCGATCCGTGCATTAAGTGCTCTTGTGTTTGCTTAGGCGACGATTCGAGCTTACCAAGATGGACAACGTTGGTGTGAGACCGCGCTGGTTATACATACGTCGAGTGGGTTTTCATCTATTTAGTTTTGACTGTACGACTATATGCTTGTGACAAGAGTATGAGATGACACCTCGTTGATAGCATAGTATAGATAGTCTTGTGAGCCTCATTGACTTTTACAAATAGAATTTTTTAACTGCTGAAGAAATTGTGGCTTGAGGCATTCTATGACTGACCGGCATGTTGTTTTCCCATTTTCAGCTCAGGCAGTTTGGAATTTCCGACGTTTTCCTTAGGTTAGACAGATATGGATGTGAATATGAGGCCTTCGGTGTTGCGTAGTATTATATAAAGGTATCAAAAAGTGATGTACTGTATAGATTCTGAGTAGGCCCCTTGACTCGGCTGTCTTCAGCCTGGTTAAATGCGGAAGGTTACAGCAAAAAATGACTTTAGTAAAAACCGTAGTGATCACCAAATAATGGAAGGTACGAAGGCAGTAGAGTATACTGAAGAACGTTTGCTGCCGACGTTACGGTTGTTGTTGTTGTTGTTGTTGTTTTGAATTTGTGGCGTTTTGCATCGGTCGCTATTTCCAGTTTCTATCCCCTGTCACAAACCCAACTCTCCCGACACTGACTAGTTCCACTCTGTCGGGAATCCAATTACTTAAGGGTTGAATTGAACACTTGGACGTTGGAACTGATTGTGTGAGCAGAGGCCTAATCTGCGTGTCCGCAATCTGCATGTGATAATGACTTGTTTTTACCCACATACGAGCCGCGGGCTATCATGCTTAGAGCCGTCACACATTCTGCCTGTATTTATTATGCACCACAAAAATATTCGTCTTATCTATGATGTCATTTATGTAACCGTAAACGGTGCAAATTAGAAACACGAGGTTAGGCGAAGTCACGCAGATTTATCAGTGATTTTATCTATCCGTGTTTAAATGTGAAAGGTTTGCTGACCTTAAAGTTTCTGAATAACGCGATTATGTACGTTTACAATGTCAGATAACAACGCTCCACTGTATGTTTCACTTGAACTTTTTCTCAGTAGAGTTACAGCTTTTACGTTGGTAGGAAAACCGACCTTCGTTCGGCAGGTTGATGTTTCGATTCACATCACATCACGTGATATAGGCAGGTGGACTTAGCAAAGTCTCTTCCAGTTGTAAGTTTGGTGTGGATAAGTGGCGCAACTCTGCTCAGTCCAGCGTATCCTTGCGCAGTCAGCATATTTACGTTCTACGGATACAGTATACTTTGCTATGTACGATGTGCTGATACATGACACGCATCCACGACCACCAAAGCCTTTCCATCACCTATGGAGCTGGTCTGCGACAGGAATGGCATCAGGCCTAACAGCCTATACAGTACATTCGAATCGACTTGAATTGGGTGTGGCCACGTTATAATTGTCATTTTACCATCACCCACTACATTTCGTTGGTGTGTGTCTTCGTCTACCGCAATCCTGCTGAGAATGAAGTCAGTTCCTGTTGCTAGTGTGTGGTGGGCGTCCCTCGGAGCATTAGCGGTCTATTACCAGTAGGTCGTGTATCATCCTTCATTATTTATTCCATGAGACACTCTGACGGACAGAATTTGTTTTATTCGCTTCCCAGATTCTTTCTATGGGTATTATATACAAACTATAGTGCTCCTAGTCTGCTGTATATATGACTGGTGTTTCCAGTAGCCTTCAAAAAGCAACGCCATCTGTTGTAGAGGTTTGTAAGCGGCGCATCAATTGAGCGACTAAAAATTGAGTTGGCGGTACTGTATTGCGATATCATTAAGTTTTGTACACGACAGAACTTCGCGATTATTTCCTTCCATGTTTTACGCTTGAAACGCTTCAATCGAACGCAAGTCAACACGGATTACCTTTATGTGAATTCACATTGACATTGACGAATTGGTTGGCGTTAAGACAGTCGCGTGCTTACTAAACTCGTACGTTAAATACACTCGTTCTCATTTTGAGTTCGATTGCGGATTACTTGTGCTTAACGGTAAGCATATTGCACTCTTTCACCTCGTCACATTTTAGAATAGGTTTGCGGTCAAAATATAGTATAAGTGTAGGATGACTCCTTGGCAGTTTAGTCATTCCCCGTAGTTCGTGCCTACTTGGCATATGGCAGGAGTTATAAGGGTACATCAGTGCCCCGCTTCGGTCGCTAACCTGAGTTCAAGGTTTGTTCAAGTTTTCGCTGTAACGGCGAGACTCCACCTTCTTGCGAGGTTCAGGGGTCCAGGCGGTGAGTATGGATGGTGGCACGTGTCTCAGAATCCTTTCTGTTTATAACGTGGGCGCGAATATGCTAATTTCAACACGAGCCAACGCCTGTGCTCCGGAAGAACATAGATTCTCCTCCTAAGCGAAATAAGAACTCCGCGCGTTGACCAACTAAGCGTGACGATAATTTCCCCTGATAACTTTTTGGCAATCTATGAAAATTAAATTTCGGTAGAAACTGACTGCGGAGATTCAATACTTCTATGTTTCCAAATCAGCGTATTATATGTTATACTCGCAGACCCCTTTAAACCAGATAGGCCCAGTTGACGCGATAACCTACCACAATGTCTTTCTACGATATTTTTCCGTCTAGAAGTGCGAATTCGGCTGTTATGTGAAACTATACCTGTATGAAGGGGATATTACTTCCATGTTTTCTGTGGAATAGAGAGACGCTTAGATTGTTATCATGTTTAAAGTCTTGTATAGCGTGCAGTATTAGCGACCATTTTTGCCTGTGGGCTGTTTTAATAATGCGTTGATACATGCGTTCTTTGTGTGACTTTAGTAGTTGCGCACAATTTTAGCGAGTGATATGTTACATTAACGAGGGGTCGTTTCTCGTTTGTCTTTTGAATGGTTTGGAATTTAATGCGGTGATTTTCTCAGCGTGTTGCCGTCTCATTTCGCGCTGCGATGATTTTTGGGGCCAATGCTCTCTTGTCTGAGGTTTAATGATCCGTTATGACTCAACAAGCCGACAGTCTCGGTTAGCTGTAAATCGTTCATGCCTACATAATATGGGGTACTTCACTCTGTTGTAGACGGGAGGAATATAGAAGGAAAGTCTACCAGATTGTGATGAAAACTTTGTGCAGTCTGTCAGTCACTTATTCAATGGTGTAGGTAAAATAAAAGGAGGAAAGTGTAGCATATGGTGCAGGGACATATGGCAGCCTAGTTATTTCTTTACCTCTGTATCGACCAGGCAGCGTTTTCTTTTGAGTTTGACGAATTAGAGTTATCCCAGGTAGGGTTTCAATGATCTCAGATAAGACTACAAAAAACGGCGGCCAATTACTTAACAGATATAGCCGAACGAAGTGCCATCTACTATGTGTCTCTTACATGTATCGGATTTCGTCGCTTCGCAAGTAACATGTAATTGTAAGCGCGTGAAACATCACTCGGATCGAAGTCAGAAGAAAATTGCGATGTTGGTGTAGTCTGTAGTCAATCGCGGTGATATCACCCGTGGTTATTGTAATTGGCCGATATTATGTCGTCACTCGTGTCTGGAAATGTAATAAGTTTTGGCGAAAATAAAGCTATAGTGTTTCGCCATGGTGACATGTGGTATTTTCGGCGTTAGCCATCAACATTTTGGAGTTACGTACGTACAATAAGGTTAACTTTTCAGATGAATTTTAGATACAGATTCATCGCAGGATTAGAAAGCTTTGCTACGGAATGAGTGGCCCCCGGACCGCTGCAAGGCCAATGCCAGACGTAGTCCTTGGCGATGTATTTTGATTTTCTGGTATGGTAGCTATGAGACGCGAACTTTAGAGATTCAATCTATTCGATTGTGTTTTCCATGGATATGTTTGAGACTTTGAGTGTGAGTTGACAACATAACAGTTGTGGGCGCAATGCTATTAAGATGAGCTTTATTACTGTAGTTAGGGATTTTATGAATCATAAATTCTGGTCATGTACATCTATATTGCCTATAATAAATCTGTTGAGCCTTGTCCAATGGGGAAGGTGTATTTGCTGAATCAAAGGTATATGTAGCTTTTGGTAGAGCGTTGAAAGCAAGTACATGAGTGAGAGCCAATAAGCACTCAGTTAAAAATTCATATTGATGGATGGTTAGTGGGGATTTCTTTCCATAGCCGAGGTTCTGATGTGAAACGATAGGAATTAAGTCAGAACTGTAGCGTCGTAGCGTGCTGTGAAAGTGTGTGCTGGTGTCAGTTCCCTAGTCTTCACACTTTGTTGTTGTATGGATTTTTAGTGTTGTCAACTGCTAGTCGTATACACGAAGCCATCGCGTAGACAATTTTCCAACTTTGATATTTAGGACTTACATCCCGACCCACCCGTGTCAACCGCAGCACTGCTCCATGCCATGCACGAAATGTAGCGTCAACCGCTATACCTACTGATTCAACGGCGGACAAGCAAATTACAAATCACGTTAACAAATCGTAATCACGGCACTGATGTCGCTAATTGTAATCAACGAGGTTGATTGAGATTCTGTTTTTTCGTGCGGTAACATTAAAAATGTGGTGCGGGTTGTACAGTAACAGCATGCTGTGTTAATCGCATCTCGTCGGTGAGGGTCGTTCGCTACAGTGTAGTCATCGGTGCGTTGTATTGTACAATGCGTTCCGTCATAAGGTGGAATTTCAACCCGGCATTAGGGAGAAAGTTTGTTAGGTTAATGTGTGTGAACTTTCTAGAGACACCCGCCGTATAGGATGTGACTATGAGCGGTACGGTATTCTCTTTCAATGAATACATTTTCGCATTGATTAATCCAAAGTATTGAATCGTGTTGTGTCTAATCCAGACGTACGCGTTCGTAGTCGCGATATTCAATACTTGTTTTCATGTGACGTTTAGATTCTGTTTATCATTTGCAACGCATCTCACGCGGAATGTGTTGTCGTGAAATAAATCGGATGCGAGAAAATAGATGAGGCTGTCGAGTTGGTGCGCTCGCAATTTAGTTGGTGTGGATGTAAGATCCTCGTCGTTGAGTAGGTGAGGATGGCCAGAGCTATCCTGTGATATGGCTTGCGGCGACTGTGGCGTGGCTGTTGAACTCAATATTCACGCCTTGTCTGCTCTACGAGCCGCAGTAAGGTCGAGTATTGCGCAGATCGCCTATTTTGGTTATTGCTAGATTTCTTCAATTTCTTATTGCGATCGTGCTCCTCAAAGTCATAAATTGTTAGGCCTGGCATGTTCTGTCGAGTTGGTGTGCTCACATTCGAGTTGGTGTGGATGTAGGAATTTACCAACAAGTCTTGATGCAGCTGGCTTGCGAGCTTTTCGTACGTTATAATCAGCGACTATTAGACGATAACCTCGCGTGTAGTGCTTGAAGCAGCGTTATTTATGACGCATTTCAAGTGTAATTACTAGCTATGCTTCATTATCTTCCAGAATCAGCCTTTGAGATAACTAACGTTAGCAATAGAACTCTGCGTAATAGGCTCCCTCGGTTGATGTGCATCATTTAAGTCTAAATAAATTTCCCCAGGACAGAACGTTCAGTGCGTTGAAATTATTATGATAGTTGATGGCGCGAGAGAGAATACTAATGCAACTCCCCGTGCAAGGCTACAGAGCTACAGGCATAGATCATCATTTTTTCAAATTTATTGTCTATCTTACGAGCTGTATCCACAGAGGTCAGTTACAGGGGAATATGATGATGTATTGAAATAAAGATCACCACAAAAGCTTATTGAGACCTTTTGCAGCTGTAAGTTTTGGTTTTCGCACTCTAGATGTGTGAAGTCTTCCCCGAAAGTCAGTGTGACGGGAAAATGGGATCCACCTTCCTAATCATTTTTCCTCAGTGATCCTTGTGAGTCTATGCAGTCGTACTTTACCTTCATTTCATAATTCTGCTGTTAGCGCCCCGTTCGCGTAGGCAAGACTAAAAATCATCTGCAGCTGTCACGACTTACGGGAGGTATCAGTGGCGGTGCGAACCCCGATTTCCCTACTGGTCGGTTTCAAATAGCCAAAGTGAGGACACTGAACGTTTTTGTGAAATACAGTACTGTGCATTATAACTACTCTATTCTATTCTTTCATTATTTTCAAATTCTCTGATGTTTTCACCGCAGTCTCATTTTTCCATTACAACCGATTTCACCGCAGACTCATTTTCCATTACAACCAAACGGTGAATGTAATAACCTCGCTGTTGGTCATGTTCGTGGCAAGCTAATCTGTCGTTTCGCTGCGACATTTTTCGCAACTTTCGCTAACGTGGGCTAGAACTGATCTGGCGACAACTATCTACAACAAAGCGTATGTAATCCTCTTACAGTAGCTCACTTCATTCGATCTATCATATCACAGGCGCAATTTTGAAATTGGTTTTAACATATATTTATAGATCTGTAATATTTATCTGAGGCTAAATGAGAAATGCAGTCGCTGTGGTGAAGATTTATAATCGTTAACCGTCGCGTCATCGAAAGCTGTACGTGACACCTTGTGAATAATCGAAATTCTCAGCTAGATTAGCGTCAGTTGGTATAGCAAGTGATTTATAGTTCCCAAGGCGGATATGTAAACCCATCGTGGGATATTACAAGATTAATGTAGAGATGTACCGTTTGTAAGTTGCGAGCTAGAAGCCCAGCGTGTGTTTGATATAACACAACACCAAATATTCGCCATTTTTTTACCAATGTATATATTGACAATGTGACTGTTGTGGTTGCGAATGCTATGCCGGTAATTAGTATCGTTGAAGATCACACGTGTGACATGAGTGTTCCTGCACACACATGAAAAGAATTTTTTTTTCATCTAAGTGGTGTATATTAACAATGGTTGCGTGTAGATTTCTTTGGTGTTGTTTATGATGGTCTTTTGAGTCTGATTGGTGTTGTTTGCATTGCGGCAAAAGGTCCTTCTTCTTGCTTGATACACAATAACGAAGACTGTATTTGAGTTCTGAATGTTTCTCAACGCTTTTTGTTTTTAAAGGTATTAGAGCGTCCTTAATCCAAACTTTTTTTTTCGCCCAACTCGACGAGTGTGTTTCTGTGTCAGTGATTCGTCGAGCGTCGTCATTTGACGCCGGGCTATTGTGCCGTCGGCAAGCGCGCTCACTAGTGTACATTCTCGGCTGTCGCGAGATGAAAACCGCGAGTTTAGTTCGGATATAGCATAAAGGTATGTTAGTATCCCGTAGTGACGGTTATACATGATTTAGTTAGGTTCGATCGGGGTAATAAGCCAAGTGCTAAGAATATTTGCAGTAGTCATAAGCGATAAAGTAACGAAATCGACCGTTATCAGTTTGTGCGGTCCAGCTACCCCGTTGAGGTTATTAAAATATATTTATCGCTTGTTTAATATGTATATCTTGCGAAATGAACGCAGCGTGTTGCTGGCGTAATGCCGGATTTTAATCGGATAAAGAGTGAAAAGGAGAAAGCAGACAGGCCATATGTTACAGTTATATTAAAGGAGGGGGACATCATTTCAACCGCACTGTTGTTATGCTACTGACGGAAGGAGATGAGGTTGCGACACCTGCTGTTGTCGAAGTATAGATTGCCTTGAAACGTATCGGATTTTTGTCGGAGTTTGTGTAGAAAAATAGGTGGCCGCTGTGTTACCACACCAGTGATAACAGTATGCAGTCGGTTTAAGACTACTTCGCTATTATTTCCTCTGCGATTTTGTAAGGCTACTTACTGGTTGCACTCCCATATCTATGAGATATATATTTGCTGTGTTGCTTTTAAAAAAGTCAGTAAAAAGTTAGACTTCAGTGAATTTTGTCAGTATTTGTAGCCGCCGTAGTCGAATTCGTTCCGGGCAATTGGCCAATGGCTACTGTGCAACCTCCATCCTGCCGCCATTACAGACAGAACAGGATGTAAAATTTAGCAGGTGACTGTCACGGATAACAAATAATGCCGGTATGAATATATTATTATGACGTAACAAACGTTGCATTGTCGTCACTTGAATAGGCGATTGATGAACAGCTAAACGAGGTGACTGGCTCTTTCACACGTTTAGTTACGACGGGAATGCGACTAACTTCCGTTTATTACATTGATATGCTAATTAATTAAAATTTCCATTATGATCAGTTTTAATAAGATAACGATTATGGTATAAGACAATAATTCTTTTGTAACAATCGCCGGTTGTGCAAAGACCCTTTTTCGGATAATATACGAACCGGAAATACGCATCGGATGCAAACTATATTATTGATTAGCGGAAGAATATCAAAGTAATATTACGAAGTGAACGTAATAACCATGAAATCAAGAATCCTAATCTTTCTCACATGGATATTTATTGTTAATGACGTCATACATGTCGTGATATCAACGTCATCAATGGACGGTAAGTTGTAGCTACGTTATTGCACCTAAGGCGGAATCGGTCGTACTTTCTCCGATGACTGTTGTCGATGACAACGTACGCTTTGCATGAGACATTCTGTTTTTATATATCATAAATATAAACGCGATATTTTGATTATAAATATATACGGAGTATGTCGCGACAGTGGAAAGCAAACAAGGCGATGAAAGTGAATTTCTCACGGCGATTGGCCTGTAGATGGATTAATTGGTGTTGTGAGTGACACTAGACAACGTATCATTATATCAGGATCAAATTTTCACCTGATGAAGGAGCGGAGCTAAAAAAATTGGTCGGACGTTAAAAACTGTGGCGACACTATACAGTATATCTATCGAAATGATCATCCGCCATTGGCTACATTCAAGATGTTACCATTACTGTACGATCACAACCACTGTTTCCCACGAGTTTTGTATAATCTAACTTTTGGTAACGCGTACACTACATTATTGTGTTTTAATGCTAACCCAAATACAGACCGAATGCGGTGCCATTATCTCGTAAATGATCATAAAACGTTGCTGCGTGTCGTAGCGCTTTTGTGAGATTATTTAATGTGCTTTGCTCCAACTAGACTTTAAAAGCATATATTCTATTGATGTTAGGGTATTAAACTAGTTAATTGGGACAAGTCAAGCTTTTGGACTGCGCCACGGTTTCCTTTAGGAATCTCTTTATGGTAGGCCAAACACGCGACTATATAATGACTGACGTCATGTTGACTTGTGACAGTTTTTGTGTGGGTACCTCTAGAAATTTTTTAATAATTTTAGTTTTTGTTCAATTGCTAACCCGTGTACTTTACTTCTGGGAATCACTGTTACTCGTGTTGCTCGTATTTGGATTCTAAACTGTGTTTAGCCAACCAGTTCTTTTCGAGGGTGGCGCTTTATTTGCTAATAACAACATTCTTGAATCTGTTCACGATTTGTCTCCGAGATACTCGCTATTTCTCATAGCCCAGTCGCCCAAATGTCTGCCTTGTATTGTATGATAGGCTTCTGAATATTTTTACTCAAAATACATGACTCACAATATACAGATATCGCGCTACACTGTCACAGAAATGCGGTTGTTTCGGCTAGAAATTCGATATGTGACCCGTTTCTTTTTCGGTAGATCTTATTAACCCATTTTTCTCAATGGGCCGAGTTCATTTAGCGCCATTCCACAACTGTCACAGACAACAACACCGCATGGCACAATCCAATTTTCTGATGTCATAATTCACAGCCATTTTCTGCGTTGCTACACATATTTTTTGCACGCGCGCAATGTCTTTTAAGTGTTGTACCATTTAACCAATGGCATGCAAACAGTACTGTGCCTGCGAGCGCATTTTGTTAACCACGCCATTTTCTTTACAGTCATACCATGCCCTGGGAAGTTACTAAGCGTCCAATTGCCAGTCAGAAAAGCGACAAATCTGGAGAAAAATGCAGTTTGGATGAAAGACCCTTTTCAAGTTTCCGACAGGTAAAATACACACCTGTCTATACCGCGCATGCGCACGCTGAAGTTGCTGCTAGATATACATAACCTTAGCAGTTGCTGTGGGTTGTCTGTATTTTAGTACATCGTCGTCTTGAATAGAATTTCCAAGTCTTCTAAACAAACCTGTAATACTGGCTGGTAATTACGATATCACGGGAGTTAGCATAGACTATAGACTATAAACAAACTGCTAAGCATCACAATGTTGGAATTAGCATCGGGAGGTTTGTTGGTGTTGGCTATTAAAAGCATGAGACACAGTAGCTCATGAATTTGTTTGGTATATTTGCGTGGGCTTGTGGCTTTTGGCCACAGACTGATTCACAGTGTTGATGGTTGTCGATGCTTGTCTCGTTGGCACTCCCTCCAGTTCTCCTAACACTGTCTAATTGGAGGCGCAATATTTTTCCAGGTTATTTTATATGGCGTACACGCAATATACCACGCCGAGACTTTTCGAATATGAATCGGTGAATGATATGAGAGGAAGACCTACTGCGTTTCATAGTATGCCTGAAAGTATTGATGGAACAGGCATGGTCGTCTACGATCGGAGTGTGTTTTATAACCCGGTATGTATGAACTGTCGCTTACTCCACCCATGGCCTACTACATGTAGTAGGCCATGCTCCACCATTTTACAAAGTCCAGTTGCTGCCTACAATGCTTGATATTGTCCTTGTGCCTGGTATCGGCATACCTTCATTGAGAAATACATGTCGTTTTTGGCCGACTTGTTGAAAATCGATGTCGGTTGATGAAGGGGCGACATATTTACGCAACACCGCGTCTCTTTTTCGGGTTGGGTGTCTTTTTTCTAACTTTCACGTTTGACGGTTTGATTCCCGGTTGTGGCACTGTACCTTTCCCCCCTCCCTTCGCCCCATCCATTATCAGGTGCCCGCCGCGGATTGAAGGAAGATTCCAAACCATCCCGAGACGTGTTCAACTTTTATTGTTGGTTTAGGGCGTTAGGCGAATGGGCAAGCACCTGAAGTAGTGTCCTCCACAGCACATTTGCGACATAGTCAATGCAAAATATTTATAACTTTCTTGAAGCCCACGATTTATTTAGAATGCGGTGCTCCTTGAAGTGGTCATAATATCACCCCCAGACCGCATAACCACTGATTTGCAGGCGTTTTCCCCCGAACAAATAAAAACGTAACGATTTAATCAAAAATTACCTCGATTTGTTAACAGGAAGGTTCAAGGAACGTCGTGAGGTACGACTTGTCAACGCGACAAGCCGAAGCCAGTCAAGAGCTGCAGGGAGCCAACTACGGTAACACCTCACCGTACGGTATTGAATTATCAACTGACATTGACTTGGCCGTTGATAAAAATGGACTGTGGGCGGTTTATGCCACGGAAGCAAACAACGGGAACATAGTCATTAGCAGGTACCACACCGGGCACATTTTTATCATTAGTGTTATAGTGTTTCAAATTTCTCATCCGTTAGGAGTAGAATAATGTGTGGGAAAAGTGATAGCTTGTGATAATAATGCATTAGCTATGATAGAATATGATACATATATATATATAATTCGATAGGAAAATGTGAAAGATTGTTGTTAAGGAGGATAACTGCTGTATCTGCGATTGCCTATCTATGTTGTTCGTCCACCATCTGCTTCACTACGTTTTTGGAATAGTGCGCATTAGAAACGTTGGGCGTTTCGTAGTCTTGTGCGACGCAACACATTTAAAATTTATGTGACGTCATAGAGGGACTCATAGTACGCCTTACAGAGATAGACGAAAGTAAAATGACCCCACAAATGATGGAGCAGTAAAATTCTTGGTGGCACGCGGCCTTCTGAAGTCAGGAGCCCATGGGCGGCATTACATTATTGTCGTTATGGAGATAGTAATGTCAAAGCCATGTGATATTGGTCGATCTGAATTTGGTGATTTATCCCATGATTAATAACTGTAACAAGGCTTCTGGCGCTATAGTACTTGATCGAAATCCACTTGTAATAGAAACAGTATTGGTAAAGGGCCCTTGAAATTAGCCAGTTTAATTATTCACCATTTCCTCTTAATTCACAAGTGCCCCCGCACTCAATCGTCTTTTTTTCTTTGCCTACCTAGACTCAAGCATCATAACTTGGAGGTTGTCAAAACCTGGGAAACAAACTATGATAAGCTTTCGGCTCTCAATACGTTTATGGTGTGTGGAGTGCTGTATATCGTGAATTACAAAACACTGACGATTGACCATATGTTCAATACAACATCAAATGTTGGAACTCACGTAAGTGGATACTGCATTTTTCAAGTCGTCGTGTGGTTATATTAATGTACGCATTGATGCCAACATTGCCAACTAGGCGCAGAGCTACCGGGAACGCGCGTGGCCTCTGCCAACAAGTGACATTGTAGTAGCCTACTTATGTCATACACGATTTTGTTTCTCCTGATGAAGGAGCAGACCTCCAAAAGCTATGATTCAAGGCTAGATAAACTTGTGCTGAATCTTCTTCACGATAACGATTTTGTTCGGCTTTTTATTGGTCGGCCTGGGGGTTTGAACCGTTTTGTATGCTTGGTCGGCCTGGGGGTTTGAACCGTTTTGTATGTTAACAAGATTTATGCGTAAAGACGATGTACCCTTTGTTACCTTTAATGTCAAGTAATGTATAGTGCTGGCTATCATGTGTAGGTGTCCTACTTACATGGATAATTGGTTATGATTTACTGCGCCTTTCTGTAATGGAAGGAAATACAATATCCGGAAGCCGTCGAAACAAGGCAGACTGCTTTCTGTAGTCCAGAAAAATGAAAAATAAATGGTTTGACTGCAGCTTCTACGGCGTCAAAAAAACCGGTCTCAATACCCATACTTTGCCGGTAACAGGAGGGTCATCCTTCTCTCACTTTCTCATTTGTGATGCTATTGATGCAGAAAATGGTCGTTTACGTCCCTGTAAGCGTCTGTGTGGTATCATGAGAGTAATATCGTAAGAAGTAGGTCACTTCATTGATTATATTGCTCACCCCTTATTGTTAGGGTCAACAAATATTAATGGCTCGAGTCTCGCTTGTATATTACTCCATATGTTATTTTTTAAATTTCTGAGACAATTTTGTATATTGATGTTGATATTGATATTGGCACACAATCTAATTTTGTCTTTTGTTTAGGTTAATTTCAGAATCCCGGGATTGAGAAATAAGACATCGTCTATTAAATACAACCCAAAAGAGAAGAAACTGTATGCATGGGACTATGGAGTAGCTATCACCTATCAACTCAACTTCACCCCGTTCACCCCTGGTCCGACACCAACCCCATCAGTGAGCTCATCTACCACAAGATCGACTATTTCCTCGACAACAATACGTACAACGACCTCCACGCCAACAATAATCCGTCCTAAACCAACACCGACCAAATTATGTCCGAGCGTGATGGTGGGTGGTACGCAGTGGCCTGCATCGAGAAGGGGTATCGTAAAAGTACGTTGTCCGACACCGTCGTTTGGAAATGCGATTTGGACTTGCGAAGGCAATGCGACGTATCCGAAGTGGGCCGATGAGGAACCTGATTTTGGACAGTGCGTTTCGGAATGGATTCAAGACATTCAGAAACAGGTATGGGACTCGTGATAACGGACGCGAAACTGTGATTTTCCACGAGTTGTTGATCATAAATTCATAATAATTATAAGATAATTTCCCACTGAAAATTTCTTAACAAGCTTTTGATCACACGAAATGCATACAGTTTCTACATGCTTTGTTGGTCAATGTGACTCAGGAATTGCTAGAACACGCTAGTATTAAATTCCACCATGGCCTACTACATTCATAGACCATGATTCCACTAATACTTGGTATGTGAATCAGATAATTTTGTATATTGCAGTTGAATGATGGAGTTGGTACTGCAGCTCACGTCAGTGAAAAGTACTTCCGTGAATTAGAAAAGCATATCAACGCCAACACAAAAATGAGCACTTGGGATATCATCACGTCTATTGAATTACAGAGAGGTGAGTTGTTTCTAATATGATTCCATCTTCACTTGATGAAGGAGCGGAGCTACGAAACCTTGTGAATGTTCTAATTCTCAATAAACTAAGGCTGGACGCTAAATCTGTGGTGATCTTCTTTACAGTAATAAGACCAAGGCATTTCATTTGGTCACCTTTGGTTTACATCCCAACTGAAGTTGCAACATAGCTTGTGCTGAGCTCGTGGTGAAGCAGATTTTTCTTTTGTTATAGCTATTCTTAACAAGGCAACTAACCAACGAGAAAATGCTGCGAATTTGATGGGTTTCATGTTGAAAAGTGCCAGTCTACTGTTACGCAGTGATCTTCGTGACGCATGGCAATCTCTATCACCAACCATGCAGGTTAGTGTTGTTTGGTTGTGCTTAGAATTTGAATGTAACTAGGACAGGTGAGATTGTAAGTAATATAAATATTAATAATAACTCGAGAAATCAGGATATTCAGCAGGTAACTCTGCTAATATTGACACATATCCATAATTTCCTGTCAACAAATGTATACATCATGTTTTTCAGTACCTAAGCATATAAACACATGATCATGAAAATAATAATTCATAAAAAATTGATTTTTTGTTTTAGAACAATATGTCAAGCGAACTCGTCACTGTTGTGGAAGATGCGGCGTTCTTCTTAGCGTACGACATGTCGATCACTGTGTCTCGTTCAACAAAGCCGACATCGCAAAACAAGTTGAACTGGTCAGAAAACATGGTGTCGCTCGGAATAAGAGTCGAACCGATCATCGAACCATCAGAATCTAGTTACCACGAAAAGATTACATGGCTGACCGGGCAAGGAGATGTGGTCAAGTTGGATACAGAAGCAGTCCTTTCGGCAGCACATGATTACACATCAGGAACGGCAACGTCTACATCTGCTAATGAGACCGTCACACGACATTTAGCCGTCGTATTGTTATCATTTCGCCACTTGGGGCAGTATTTGAAAGATCTTGAGCTTCCCGTGAGCGATCCTGTCGATTCGAAGGTGTTGTCTGTCTCAGCGGCATCTATCAGAAGAGTTACGGTTCGTCAAGAAATTCCTGGGAGGGATGCTGTTGACAAAGAAACGAGTGTGCTTGTTAATCGACACCAAAATATGAATCTACGAGAGCCGTTAATAATGACGTTCACTCACACTAACCCTGGCAAGGCGCACCATCAGTGTGCATATTGGGATTATAAAGATAGGTAGGTAGTTAGCTGAGTTAATTCTGCATGAATTGGAATTATTATTTGTATTGAGGATTCTACTGTATTAAATTCATAGTCATCGTCTCTCCATTATTAGTGGATTGGCGCATGATTTGACTGTGGTTTATATGCCTGGATGCCCGCCCTGCCGCCACCCTTCGCATTGTACCGTGAATGGCCACGGCTGGAGAATTTTATTTTGCCTGTGGTCCGGCGGACGTGCCATACAGGCAAGGAGATCTTAATTAATATCAGCTTGCGTACATGTACAACTGCCTTCATAGTTTAAAGGTCAATGTACAATTTGCAGTCCTCGTGACTTCGACATATGTGAGAGTAGGCCTACTTTGTTCGTGACAGGTTTGCATAATGAGATTTTTCCCTCCTTCCCTCCCCACCTGCTGTTGAAATAATAGGAACTAATTGGAACACGGTTGTTTCTTTGATTATGAATAGAACAGATCATAAATTCAGTCAAATGAAAGTATTTGTTGCGTTGAAATCCCGCAACAAATATTGAATTAGGGCATTTGTTAGGTTTACCACCTGTGTTGATTTTTATGATTTGCTATAATTTATGAACGTCCCCTCCATGAAAACAAATATGTTGACTTGACGCCTTGGTAGTTGAGTGGCTGGACTGTCGACCTTCTGATCGGGAGATACTGGAGTCTATTCCCGACAGAATCAATTCATAGACTTTTAAATTGGTTTCCGTTCCTTTTCTGCTTGGCCGTCACCGAGCCACTGTCAGGGGAGTGCGGGGTGTCGTGGTTGTGATAGTGACCCGGGTTATACACCGGAAATGTCGACAGGCGTATTCCAACCATTGGCCTGGTGTACGTCCCGTGCGGTTTGTAAGTCTGACTTATTTCCACTTCAATTTCAGAACAACCGTCGGTCACTGGTGGAGAAAAGGATGTCGGGCTATCGAAAAGAATTTCACCCATACAGTCTGTGAATGTAATCACATGACGTCGTTTGCCGTCCTTTCATCTGATGCAACTTTTCCCTCTTTGGGAGCGGATCTCGATTCGAATGGACCTTCTACAATGCTTCCACTTGAGAAAGAAAGAGATCTACCGGTCCTAAGGGCGGGTCTGTGCATTTCGCTGCTCTTTCTTGTCCTCGTAGCGATCACTTTGTTACCTTTAAGGTGAGTGGCGGTCGATACAAGCTGAATTGAATCGTAGTGGGTTGCTGGCATGCAGAAAAATATGTGAAAATATTTGATATGTTGTCATAATCACCATGGTGTTGCAGGGTTAGCGTGCTGAAACATATCATCCATTTAAAAATTGGGACATGAGAATGTACATCCACATTCTTTTTTTAAATTATGAGGATATTGAGGGGAGGTGACGTAGAAAGGTTCGCTTCAGCGTTTCATGTCTTAGCATGGGTGCCGACACAGAATGCTGCATCGCGGACGTATGACCACAATCACGCACGAAACTCACCAGCAACGGCCGTCCCTACGCCTAACATAATGACGAGGTTTGCGGCTTGGATGGCATCTGTCACTGGGCTGTAGCTACTCAAATTTTCGTCACAGGCCAAGAGCGTAGGACACTCTTTTTTGACAATACTTCCTACTCTTTTATACTATATTGATTTTATTCATTTCAGTGCATCAAGACATCTGCAAAGCGATATCAGTACCATCCATAAAAACCTCATCCTATCTTTAATTGTGACGGAAGTTGTCTTCTTAATTGGCATTGATCAAAACATGGTTCCAGTGGTAAGTTTGCTCTATTATTAATAATAATTACCAAGTAGGCCTATATGCAATATATGACTTGACAATTTCTAATATCAATTGTCCTTGTTCAGCTCTGTGGCGTCGTAGCCGGCTTGCTTCATCTTGGTCTGTTAGCTGTGTTTACATGGGCCGCGTTGGAAGCATATCATCTGATGGTTATCCTCGGCGACGTAGCAGACCGACGCGACCGATGGAGATGGTACTATATCGTGGGATATGGAGCGCCGATTATTGTGGTAGCGGCCAGTGCAGCCGCTGACCATACTGGGTACGGAACGGGTGTTGTGTAAGTAGTGGGAAGCGAGTGCATGCTTCATTTTTCATTTTAGCATTTTTTTAACTATTTTTTGCGTAGTAGTAACGTGTGGTGATGGTATCGGTACATCAATTTACATAATGAATTCTATTAGCGCTGTCCACTCCATCTTGAGCAGCATGCTGTTTAAACAGCAACCCTAACCTTCCTTTTAACATTACTCTAAACCATGTGGAAGCACCATATGCGTTACGCAAACCCAGACGTAGAAATCGTCCTTTGCTACTAAACCCAATGACACTTCGATATTGCCTCATGCTTTTCAACAACTAGCTAGGGATATTCTGCCGCATGCCCATGTTTTCATGAATCCATATTCACATTACGATGTCTTTGTTTGTATGTTTGTGTGTGTAGATCCAATGTGGACTTCTCTAATCAACGATTCTAACAAAAGTATTAACCGAAAATTAAATAATTTTACTTTAAATTCTGAGGACGAGCGTTTTTGAAATAGATGTGTATCGTTTGACAGTTGAAAATATCCATCCGCCGTTTAGGAAATTGTGAAACAACGTTGATTGCGTGGGGAAATTCTTATTGCACTCTGCTGGCGATTTCTCCATTAGCTAGTAGCGCCATAGCTCAGGGGTGAACCATACGTTTGAAAATCTACACCATTGTGATCCTTTCGATGCCGTTTCTCTTGTAAACTGAAGTGTGGTAGACACATTATTCTCCTCAGTCAATAGCCTGTTGTCGTTGTGACGTGTAGGGCGTGCTGTATATTATAAGTTGTAGTCATGTGATTAGGCTACTGATGCAAGATTCTAGAATATTATTTTTCTAAATTCTGTAATAATTTTTTAGATGTTGGCTGAAAACAGACGGCAGTTTCATATGGAGTTTCATCGGCCCTTGTTGTTTTGCGATATTATGTTGCGTTGTGTGCTTGTCGGTAACCATGTATCGGTTACATCTCTATTACTCTGATTCAACAAAACAGAAGTCTGTTCGGTGAGAATTTATGTATTTTTAGGACAATAATATTAGTCACGTATGAGTTATTATGAGAAATCCTGAAATATATATATATATACTGGTAACTCACTCCTCTTTTAGCACAGCTTCTGATTTCCTAGGTTGGTGACCTGTTAATGGTGGGCTCCGAGGAGTACGGAGTGTGAGGCCCTGTTTTTGGTCTCTGGTCTAATCTATAGTGCTTCTTTTTCGTACGACTTTCCTTTTCTTCAGACTAGTCGTCGGGGCTGCCACTGCCTGCTGGCCTCTTCTATAGGGTCTTCAGACCAGTCATTCCATTAGGTGGCGTACACATTGCACGAAAATCGATGACATGGTCTGCGGTTTGTTCTCCTGCACCACACTCTAGTGCTACCAATCAGGAAGCAACGCGGTTCATGGTTTGCTCGAAACCTACACTGTTTGAAATATTGTATTCGATCACAGGAGATTAGCGTCGCGCCGTCATTAATAATTCACAGTAGCTGGATTAGTGTGAAATAACATGCCCTTGGTTGATTAAATGCAATTATTCACGATTAAAACGGAAAAGGTCATGATAATTTTCTTTGTTTAGATCTGGAGTGTCACGATCGTGTTTGCTCATGTTTCTACTCTGTGCGTTATGGAGCTGCGGCGTGTTATGGCTCAGTAATTTTCAGCCTCGAGCTACAGCTATTCTCTTCTGCATATTGAGCTCGTTGTATGGAATGGGAGCGTTCTTTTTACACTGTATACTACCGAGCGAAGTAAGTTGATAAGGATTCTTGTGTTATTTAGTCTAAGCCCTGTGATTTGGTGAAATGCGGTTCCTGAACCCTTCACATTGAGCTGCAAGCTCAGTTCAACATGTAGGCCTAAAGTAAGTCCCAAAGGTCCCAAGGTAGTACCTGGTGCTTTAATCGACAGTGGACATCTGTTCCGTGTTCAGCGAGTGTTGGTTTGTCGCACCCCATGGGATTTGAACCAGTATGTCTCATGACTGACTTCTGGATTACACCGTGTACGGGAATATGGCTGGTTGGGGATCTCTGGGATTTACTAAGAGAGAGAGAGAGAGATTTGTTTATTGGTCCGTGAGGAATACAATGAAATATATAATTAAGTTGCCTGCATCAATGATTGAATAACATTCCATATCTAATTTAAACCCTTGCTTATTGCAGGTGCGAAAACATTATTCATCTTGTTTCTCTCGTATTGCCAAAAACTCTCGCGAACACACGGACGCCTTCCAGAGGCATCGACATTTTTCCGACAGTTCAAGGCACACCTCTGCTGTATCACATAACGGAACTGGAAGACACGATATATCTCAGTCGCTCGGTGGTTATTATTCAACAAGAACAGGTGTGATTTTAATAATATAGGCCTGTAACCTGGAGATAGTATATGATGAGAGGGCCACCTTCATGCGCAAAGACTCTGTAGGGCTACCCTCATTTCCTGAAATTCTGTCTTCCAAATTTGCTGAGGATACAAACCGAAAGCACAAAATCGTACTTCACCTTCGTATTTATTTATTTATTTATTTATGCGCCAGCCGTACGGTTAACATGTTTGGCCTAAAACAGCATCTGATTAATAGAAAAAAACGAAAAGTTCAGTAAGCGGGAAATGAGTCGCCAACGGCTACTAATTGACCCTTCAAACCTCGACTATTCATGAAGTAGGCTACCAGTATGAGAAAATGGACCTGGTGTAATATGGTGTGTGGTCCATATGCCCGAAGTAGTTTACATTACACCAGTTAGTCTTATGAGACCAAATTCAACGTATAGGCTTACTGTGTCCTGACGACTGCATTCTACTGTTGATTCTTGATGGGACTGAGTCGATGAGCTAATGGTCGTATCGTCTTCCATGTCTATCTGAGTTAATCGCGTGATCTAAGGCTTTACTGAAATACATATCAATGTGGGGGTGGGTTCTGTGCATGTGTAATTGTGTATACTGATGTGTTTCTTTGTTTTAGGATGTACGACAACACTTTTGCCAACGTTAGCTGCTCAAAGCGCAGTCATGTCGTTAAATTACGGACGGTGTGCTTCAGATATGGACATTACAAGAATTCAACATATTGACAATTCACACTTTGCTCTAACAAGGGAAGGACATAGTGATGGGTCGGCAATGGAATTAGCACACGAACCGGGTAGGCTTTTGATCTACAAATACGCCAAATAATATGATGACAAAGTAGGGATATAAACAGAAATAGCGTTTTTTAATGTGTTGGGTGTGTCTGTGTCTATCATAAAGAAGATTCGCCGCGGATCTAACGCCAAGCCTTGGTTTATAGAGAATTATAACGAAATCTATTGATCGTCCGCCATTGGCTCCACTATAGTGTCCAAGTCGTAACTCAAGTCATTGAGTATAGAGACTAAGCAACACCATTTCGCCCAGTCATCAGTCACTTACTGCATTCTGTTCTTCTCAATAATGTCATTGACAAAATGGTGACGAGATTCCCTGTAACACTGTTGCTTGTCTTTGCTGATATGGCCATGTAGATTAGACTCTTGCATGCCTACCTTCTCAGTTGGCATGAATTGATTGATTTTGATCACACTATTTTTGCAGATAACAGAGATCCGCTTCTTCATCACACTCATCCTGGACACGGAGAGGTAGCAAGGTGGCCGGAAAGACGCTACGAACAACCTCTCCCGCAAATCCCACACTGCTCAACTGTTGCATCAAGGGCGTCGGGACATTACAATCATCTTCACGAACATTACCCAAGCGGGAGTCATCATCACTTAGTGTTACCTCCAGGCTGCAACCACCAACGCGTTAATCATCATTACGAGACGATGGACTTGCCGTTATGCAAGGTAAGGGCTTTTGGTTTTTCGCAGGGAGCTCGAGATGAACCGTAAAATAGCATGAATTTTTATAGGATTGCCCAACGGAAATGGGTGTGCAATTGCAAATGGGAGAAAACGGAGAACCAATGGCGGTACGTTACAAACACTGTGCCGGTGATCCTCAACGCCGTGCGATTGCCAACACAGCTCCAGCAGTACGGAGCAACCGTGCATCGCTTCCGTGTTGCGATCCAAACAGCGAGCATCTAGCGGCGACTATGCATCACGGACTTGAATTAAACACACATCCTGAGTATCCACCAGATCACACTGCGGTCAACCGAGGCTATTTGACTCATTCGTCACAAGCCAACGCCATGAGACACGGACATATCAAAATGGGCACGAGCGATTTGCAACAAAGCTACAGGACTGATTACGGACAGCCGCAGAGAAGGCCAAAGCATGGGAGTTATAACAGAGCGGGTAGATCATCAGATCCATTGTCTACTGATCAAGGCTATGATACTGATAGTCAACAACATGGTTGCCGGGCTTGTTGTGATTCGCAAAGCGATAATGATCACTCGTGTAGTCCGCGACCATCCTCAATACCAAAGCCATGCTTAGTGGTGAGATCGGTCGATGCAAACATGCTACCAACCATCACAGCATCATCTGATTTAGAATGTCAGTCTAATAATAACATTATCGCGCCTATTCCAATCAAAGCCGTTCCAACGACATCAAGGCATATACGCTCACCATCGGACGAATCGCTTTGTTCCGAAAACGATAAAGAAGTGCAAAGAATAATATCATCAACAGATAATTCAAATCCATCATCACCTGCTGGTCACGGTGACAGCGGAAACTATGAAATCAATCACAACGGTCCGCAAAACGGACTATTAAAAGTCGACCATGACGATATTATCGACACCGCACGAGGTGGTCGATTAAGTGTCGCAGAAAGCGTCACCAGCTGGTGCGCGCACGCTGGATCAAATCCACGTGCCGTCAATTCCTCATACGGCAAACATAATAAAGGCAAGAGCAAAAAAACTGCCGACCCGATGGTCATTTTGGCTAACGCGAAAATGAGAGATAGTGGCGACACCCCGCCGCAAGGACGCTCCAAAACGTACGTGTACACACTGCCTGGGACAGCAGCTACTGGTACCAAGGCCAAAATTGATTTGAAGAACGGCGGAATAAGTATGATCACCAATTTGTAATATGATGAAATGTTTCTGCTATTAATGAATTACGTTTACAAAAACCATTACATCATTCATATTCTTAAAAAATGAAGTGAAGGAATACCGTGATTCCTTGTTCATGTCGGTACTTGAAGTTGCCACTGTGACATTTGGCACCCGTTTGTTAAAAGTTAACAATTATATCTTATTTGCTAAAATTTCCTTCGGTTAGGTTTTACGTAAAACTGCATTTGATCGTGTAAAAATTGAGTTGCTAGTCCACCATTTTTGTGTGCGATATTTGGTGAAAATTTTTTTCGAATGCCTTTCGGCTTCTGTCATGCTAGCAAAGTTCCCTGCTCGGATATCTTCCTGCAGTTTTTGTGAGTCCATAAACACAAGCATCCCTACCTGTGGTCAACAAAAGCCATTGATGGTTTGCCTTTAGGTGCTACTTGTATGCATCTTAGTTATTATATTTTGAATTTCTTCTCTTGACACATTTATATTTAATTCATTTTTTTCTTCTTTTTCTTCTTGAAATAGTGATTTTCGTCTTTTAATAAAAATATGTCTCAAATACTGGGGGGAGTTTTTAGTTCAACTGGTTGGGATTTTGTGCGAATGTGTACAGCGGAAAGAAAGGATTGGGAGACGCACACGCACGCTGACATGTCCTTGGTCCAGTCTTTTGAAGGCATTATATCGGGGTAGTGTGGAGGGTTGTGGTTGTGATCTGTGACAGTGATCCGGGACAGGTACGCAGCCAAAAGGGGCTTCTGGGGATCAGAGCATCCCCCGTTGTTTTTGAAATCTGAGATTGGTGATATTCAGTAGCCACATTGATCTGTGTGCTAAACTTCACGGCGGCACTGAAACATTTATATCTGCTGTATATTGCTCAGCTTGGTGCCCAGCCGTGCACAAGCATTTTGTCTAGCTACAATCGAAACATCTCAAAGCGAAAACGAGCGTCCCAAGGCACAAAGTCTCCCGACGGGCAATGTTCCCCGTGAGCACGTGGCTCCATGTAGGCACGTGGTTCCCCATGAGCACATTGTTCACCGTGAGCACATTGTTCCCTTTGAGCACGTGGTTCCGCGTAGGCAAAGCACGTGGTTCCCCGTGCGCACAGTGTTCCACGTAAGCACGTGGTTTCCCGTACGCCAAGTCTATATTTTGGTGCAAGGGTGGAGTGGTCATCATTGGTTGCACCAAAGTATAATTACCGAGTCATAATCATTAGAAGGTTGCGTGTTCGCTACAGAGTGTTTCCCATGAATAGGCCTACTATGTTCCCACAAGCTCAGTAAAACCACCCGGTGGAAAAACCGATGTTCACGAAAACACTTAATTGTGACGTCATGAGTCGGATGGAACTACATTATTAGGCGTCTATAATGGGTCTTTTCTATCCTGGCTGCGTCCCTGCACCATGATAAGGTGTTGTGCTGATTGAAACAAGCACTTTGTACGTACCCCATACATCTGCAGCCGACTCGCGTTTAAGCGTCACGTCCGCCACACTCACATAAGCTTGCAGTTACCAACGACCAACCACCGGGACTTGTCTTACTCCAGAGTTTGGAGCCCATAGGCTACGTGGGACCTCTGTTCTCTATGCCTACTGCATTTGCCGTCTGGAGTGAGGCAGGTCTCGTGTGTGTTGGCCACGGTAGATAACATACATAGAGTTTTTTGTAAAAGAAAGTAGGATAATGCCGGACTAAGTCCTTAGCTTACGTAAAGTAGATGTGCTTGTCATATCTGAGATCGTAGCAAGACGAAGGAGGCAAAAATATTCGCTGCGAGCAGGATTCGAACCTGCGCGGGAATATCCCATTGGATTTCGAGTCCAACGCCTTAACCACTCGGCCATCGCAGCTGCCTCCCAGCGGCGTCAGAATTCTAGATACCATCCCTGAATGATCAGCAAGACATTTTTACCGTTTACAATATTTTACTTATGAACCCTGTCATTTCTATATAGCTGAGATAATTGAAATAAATCTGTTTATACTTACATTTCTAAACTTTCTCAATGCTACAGCCTTAGCCTTCAGGACATCCACTCACTGAAGTACGTCGAGTGTATATCAATGACCCCTGACCAATATCTGTTCCGTTTCTATGGTAACTCGTGATCTTCGCAGGTCCGCCATTTCTTTCTAGAACGCCAGATTGTAAACAATGAAAGTGTCGAGCGCAATGCCTTGCCAGTTATGCGTATTTACAATCTGACTAAGTGTTAGTGTGATTTACAATCTTCATTAAACCTAGCTTGGTGGCAGAGGCCGCTGCTAAGCGTGTCGGTATCAAAGTAATTCGGAAAAATTGTGAATAATATTGACTCTCTTATTCTGTTAGAACCACTTTGGGTTGTGTTAGTAACATCTTTAGCTATGGGCTTCCACTGCAAGAGAAAATGAGATAAATAGTATGGATTCTGTACTAGAAAGTCCCCCCAACGAAAGGACTTTGCGGGAACTTGTGCATCTTGCACTTGGAACTCCAGAGGTGGGTTGATTTTTAAATGTTTTCCTAAACTACACACGACTCTAACCTGCCAGGGCCGTCTGAGCCACTGATCCATAGGATGTGATCCTACTATTACACGGCAACCTACGCATGTATCTATTATGATGTGCTTACACACTACCAAATGTAAAGAAGGAGGGAGGTGCAGGTGATCATATTGGCGGCATGACCAGATTGTTCTTTGAGGAATTTCTAAATTTTGAAAATCATTACCAAATTATTATTTCAGGTCGGTGCTGTCAACTTCAATATTCTACAGACACTTCTACTAGCACTACTCGACAAATTAAAATTACAAGATTCAAAAGCTGCTGTTGCTCCTGGTAACAATAATGCGGTTTTCCAAGCACATGTTGAATTTTTACAAAATTGCAAAATTGGGTGTTTTTCTGGATTTTGTACTTTTAATAATGTTGATCTAAATAATGTTTGTTGGATATTTTTTACCGTACCAACCAGACTGCATTTCATGGCAGATCGCGACAAGGAAAACTTGTGCACGCAAGAATTGCCATTCGCCAATTGACTGCCGCCAATCTTTTGCTGCAGTAGTGCCTATGGTAATCACCCTGGGCTCTAATGATATAACACACATACACACGAATTATTCATTCATATCATGTGATCATATTTCCATGTCCGAAGATTTGATACTCTGACCAAGACCAACTGCCTTCTTCAGCTCTATGCTTATTTGACCAGCCTTGCCCTCTTTTCAGTCATCTTAGAACAACTGCCTATACCACGATCCCAAGCATCAGTCGAAAGCACAAATGGAGTTGGAATCGTCGTCACAAAATCATCGTCATTTGAAGATCTGGACAAAAAAGTTTCGAAAATTGAAAATCAATTAACCTTACTCAATTCATTACCAAGCAATGCCGATATACTCGGAAAAACCAAGTAAGTTGATGCTAATGCACTAATTGGCACTTACAAGTAACTTTATCTTTAACAAGACAAGTAAAGAATCGGCCAAATATAGTCGATTAACTGACTTGGCAGGCCTCCAAAACTGAATAATATAAAACGCTAGACGAAATAGTGAGTGTGTGGTAAAAAATTTTATGACAACCCTGCAGTGTTATTTTCTTATTGAAATCTTACCTACTGATACTGCATTGCTTGAAAGAGAATTATGTGAGAAGGAAGCAGAGAACTTAAGAGTGGCATATCCTACCCATGAACTTTCCTATTAATCTCTGTTTTATATATTAATTTCCTAAACTATTGGCCCTAGGATGCTGATACTGTGTTAATGTCAGGCTTTGTACGTCTCCCGTGAGAACTGGTAAGTAGTTTCCCTGATAGCCATATATACCGGTACCGGTACATGTTATCAGTAGCTTTCAAGGGCAACCCTGTCATGTATAGACCTCCCAAATTTCTGCATTCGACACATTTATTGAAAGTTCTTCCCATTTTTTGACAGGTCTGACTATCGGGCATCCGATGTATGGCAGCACATGACCATACAAAAAACTGTCCAAAACAATGAAAGCGGCATAACAAGAGTGAGTGATGCCAAACTGTTAATTGCCCGCCATCCAAAGTCGTAATGTTTTGATTTATTTTTCATTTTTAGGCGTTATCTCTTATTGACGAACTTTTAAAAGATATGCAGTCCTTGAAAGACGAACAAAGTAGATTATCAAAAGAAGTTACGCTTCTGAAAGAGGAATTATCTCAAGTATATATATAACATGAGTTTTTAATTCAATCTGTCATCTGTAGTTGATACTAGAGATAGGATTGAGTCAGCTGGTGCAATGGTATGCTCGTCAACTATGAAGTCAGTAGGATTAGAGTTAGAATCCTGACGTTACATGACATGACATCCTGACATGGTCATAACAAATACGTTTTCAATAGTCTTCATAGTCCCCCTATCAGACAGTCAATTTCGGAAAGTGTGTAGATCCAGTTGACTTCATTGGAATATTATTCACAAGCTTTCGAAGTTCCGCTCTTTCATCAGGTAAAGATGTAATAAATGTGCAACTGGTATCTAGCGAACATTGTGTGTGTATGTGTATTGTCGTTGTTGTTTTTGAAGTTATGGCATTTTCAACTACCGTACTAAGGTGATGCACACCAAGTCAAAGCTTACGGTCCATGTTGTAATACTTAAAGTTTATGACCACTATCACAACCACAAATCTCTGCCTTCCCGTGGTACTGACTGCCATGCAGAGACGGAATGGATACCAATTTTATAATCTTTGGTTTTGACTCGGTCGGGAATCGTACCCGGAACCTCCCGATCAGAGGGAGGAAAGTCTAAACCACTCGGCTAACTGAACGGTATTGTGCGTTTATATGTGAGTATTGTGTATGCGAAGCAAAAGCATGTATGTACAAAATAGCGCACTGTCCTATTATTCTACTAATAATCTTAAAACCAGCCCTAACATATGAATAGTTTTCTATGCCTTAGGAGCTACCCATACCTTGTTGTTTCTCTAGATGGGAAACCCTCAAGAACTTGAATCTAGAGTAAAGAAACTGGAAGATGACTTTGATCAATTCGGCAATTTACAAAAGGACTTGGTAAGATAATGTTTAGTTTGAGCCATTGTCTGCTGTATTGTACAACCAGTGCTGTAAATCAATAAAACAGGATGTGATGGAACAATACTAACTCAAGTCTAGAATACAATGCTAACATCATTTCTTTCACCTTGAGTAAGTAGGCCTATTGAATTGTGAAATTTACTTCAATAAATTTTGGCTGTTTTGTCCAAACTTGCCTCTGTCTATATGTTGAAGGCTTATGGATAGAGCCAGTTTTTTTTGAAACATTGAAACATTCAAACTACGGTGATTTGGTAAAAAGATTTAACTGCCTTCTAATAATAATATTTCTGTAACTTCATGTGTCTGCACAATAGGCCTGATGGATTATACTACTCTTCTGGCTGGGGTAGCCAATGTATTGTAGGCCTATAGTCAACTTACTTGTGATTTTTAATGTGATATTCTCGATAGCAACCTAGTGAGCTCATGTCAGTACAAATACTACACAACCAGCCATTTTTCTTCGTTTCTTACCAATGTACATGTGTATACAAGCCTGGAGGTGGACAAACAAGGAGGGTTGTTTGCTGCAGCTGGTTGGCCATCTGTCGTTATGAATACTCCCCATCTACTGTGGTACCCCAATTGGCATGAAATCTGAAGGGTGAAGAATAGTAGGCCACATACTATATTGATCTATTGTAAGGACTCTGGACTCACATCTCTATCTCTCTCTGGAAATAATGGTGAATATGACTTTACTTGATTGCAGGATGGATTATCGGAGAAATTAGGTCAATACCCAGACCCATCTGAATTTGAGACTTACATCACATGGCCGGTACTGGAAGAAGCACTCAGTCAACACATGAAAAAAATGGAAGATTTGCAACAAGCCAGGGTATGGAGCATTTTATATACATGGATTGCGATAAATCACTTGATTTTGAGGAATCTAAGGATATACGATCTTTCCAGGATACTGCTGAAGAGATGTTGTCTGGCAAGTCAAGTCCACAGAAAAGTTCTAGTAGCTCAAGGTTAAGCTCTGCCAAAGAAAAATTCCCTCAAGCAACAGACATGTTGGAACGAGTCGGCGCATTGAGTGATAAACATATTGTCTTAGAAGGAAGAGTGGATGTCGTAGAGGTAAATTTACACTCATCAATGTATATTATCATTTTGCGGAAAAATACTGTTCTAATGTATCACCTGACCTAAGCAGGGATGTGGAGGGGGAAGCTCAAAGCAGTGGGAGGTGGTCCAATTTAAGTGGACGCGACAGCATGAAAATTCCACTGCTTCCGCTCCCGCACATAGTAAGCCATATGCTTGCAAATTATCATGAAATGCCTTGCCGATGCAATCAATCAAAAGTTCGAAAGTGACACAAGGCGCCTATCTATGATAATTAGGTACTGGTATCCTAGTCACGAGGGGTCACGATCAAGTTTTTACTTGGTGGAAGCAATTGAAAATATATGGTATAACTACATCTGCACCCCTGCCGCACGGCCAAATATTGAATTCTCATAATTGTCGTCCACGGTCACTTCGCAACAGCATGACCCACCCACCAGACCAGCCCACCAGACCCACCAGTTATATAATAGTAATTTAGCTTACGGTACTGATATGGCGTCATGCTGTTACCTCTCCTTATTTCCACAGGATACACTGCCAACGAAAGCGGATAAATCAGATTTGGAAGGCTTGGGTACGATAGCAATTGTGACATGTAAATTAAGCAATTGGTAGTGACATAATTTTTATTCAGGAGGTCCGGCTGATATACCAGACGATCTGCTTGAACAACTCAACTGCCTGAAACAATCCATCACTGCTCTAGAGAACAATAAAGATCAGGTTGGTTGATACAGTGCATAGCCCTACAGTTACAGTTGTATCCTACAGTATAGGATGTGTAACTAGGACTGTGATATACAGAACTGATTACAACTAGCACCTTTAAAATGATATAAATGATCGATAGCTGGGCATTAAATTTGTGATGATGAAGACTATTATCCAATAATTATATCGAAAAGCAGTTTCATATTTTTGATAATTTTCAATAATATTTTATAGTACCTCTTAATAAACCAAGGCTGGACGTTTTAAAGCTGTGGTGAATCGTTAAGATATGTATTGATTGTCTGCCGTCGGCTCTACTATATTATTCGAAATTTTTTGTTAGTTTTGATACTTCTACGAAGGTGCTCGCAACACATATGCTACTGCCTATTTTAGTCACAGAGTTCCTTCGAACATGAAATTTGAGAAACCTGTAAATAGTGTAGTCGTAATTATAGTAGTGTTTCTAGGTAAGGTCCTGCCAGGTCATGTATCTAAAATAATTACTTACATTCTTTGTTTCTTATATAATACCCTTGAATACCTTGGTCCGAGTCTGTGTGTGTGAAAACCATATACCACGGCCTTGTAAAGCGGTAAATCCTGGTCAACTTCAATAGACAATTCTAGTAACATTTTAAACAAATCATTGACTTAGTACTAACTAGCTGGCTATCCCGGTTTCACTCGGGGAAAAATGCGATCTCCATTTAATCGTGGGTGAGACCCTTCCCTCTCTTCTCTTAACGAAGGTAAATGGCTCCTCGATTCACTTCTCATATGCAGTATCTAAACTCGTATGAAATATATCTAAGACGCCGAACTGAGGGACAGTACATAAGCAAAATGTTGTAGCCAGGCTACCTTACGCGACCAGAAATGAAGAAATTGTTCCGCTAGATGGCAGAAGCGATCTAAAAAGTGCATCTCTCATTTCTGCGTAGCGAAACGTGGAAATAGCAGCATTGGGCGATGTATAACTTAGGAAATACACGGTGGAAGCACTGAAAAATCACATGGTCTTACTCATAACGTCCGTCCCTACATCTCTGTGAAATCTTATGCCGATAGCTTCAGTAATAAGGAAGTTGATTGGTGCAGAGACCAGACATAATGCATACATGCAAACAGGCTCTTTTATTTATATAGATTAGTGGCGGAATGATGACAACATCTTTTTATTACTTATGAACAAGAGGCATCCAGTATTAGTGTGATTCCAAACTACCAAAGCTAATATATTCTCTTCAGATACAGTCCAACAGATGCAGTATCGCAGTAGTAGACAATTTCATTAGCATGTGTGGTGTTTGTCCTTACTAAGAACCGTAGACTTGTAACATGGCCGGCATGGACAAGAGTACTTCAGCGTTATTAATAAAAATCCAGGTCGAGTAATATAGAACTTATTCAGATGTCAGATGTTGTGAAGATGCAGCAAGATAGTATTGACAACATTCTCACTTTCAAAGGAAGTTTGGCGTCGGTTTCAGACGAGGAGAGTTCAGGTTATGAGTCGGCAGCTGGAATGTCTCCGGTAGAACTGAGAAAACTGGAAATTTATTGCCAGAGACTTGGAGGAAAACTTAACTCATTAGCCAAGTAAGTTAAAACTTTGAATAGAATTTATTTTATTGTTTGTTCTTTTTATCGACTCATCACTGAGGCTTTTGCTTGACATGTCATATGCAGCAGTTGTGTCAATTCTTGTAAGTTTTATATATTGCTATTATTAACTCAAGTTGTTTACAGATAAAAAATGTCATAATTTGTAGATAGGCCTATAATGTAGCATTGAAGCATTAGTGTTGTCGGACATTATCTATCGCAAGGCCAAAAGTATTTCATGCTAGTCTTAGTGTATGCATGCAGTTCTTACAGAACATCCCGAAGCATAGAGATGAGGAGGTTACCCTGAAGACAAAAGTATTTCCTAATTTGCAGGCAGTTGTCTGATATGAATTCTTCTCTGCAAACTCAAATTGACAAAAACAAAGCCTCTGTAACCGGAGTAACAAACCAATTGTCAGAATTTGAGAAAAAGTTGATAGAGTTGTTTGAGATGACCAAAAACGTCAACAGCGCTACCAGCCATTTGAAAAATGGACAGGGACAGGCTGTAGATGAGGCGCTGGCTGAAACATCAAACGTCAACAGTGCTATCTTCCATATGAAAAATGGACAGGGACAGGCTGTAGAGGAGGCACTGGCTGAAACATCAAACGTCGACAGTGCTATCTTCGATTTGAAAAATGGACATGGACAGGCTGTAGTGGAGGCCAACAAGGAAAAGGCACCGGCTGAATCATCACTGAGTCTAATGTCAAGTTCAAGACTTAAAAGGAAGGTGAGAAATGACTTAGCACAGGTAATTGATCAGAACTAAGATTCTTCCAAGTCATTACTTATTACATATACTAGCAATTTAAGCCTTTTATGGAAATGGTGAAGGAGCTTAGGAGTGAGGACTTCCGGATATTGTTTAAAGGAGCTCTACAGTCAAACTGCAATGATGGCTTAAATACAAGTGGGCGTAAAATTGTCATCGGTTGTTATTTGCTGCCGAGATTGAAATTTTTAATGCGATACTTGGAATGTAGAAAATGAAAAGTTCTTCCTGCTGCAATAGATTTAGAACTAAACTTAAGCTTGAGGAGGTGACCGAGCAAGTGAGGCTATGGAAAGTCAATTATCAACCGCATGCCACCAATGACATGTCACACCCTGGCTATAGGATCCGCAATCCTTGTTTCTTACTGCAGGATTCAGGCGCAATATCTGGAATTCAAACGTCACTGCTCAACCTGCAAGCTGAAATGGAAAAATTAGCACGCCTCATCGATTCTGCTATTGAAGAACATAAAGAGAAACAGAAGCATATTGATGTAGGTGTTATATGGCTTTGTTCTATATTACTTTTTGCTACAGTGCATTATCTATTTTTGTCTAGACTCTGTACGGATACACTGAAAAATTAAGTGAGACAAAGGCTGATAAAGAAAATGTCAGAATGGAGATCGATGTGGTATGGGGTTAATGTATAACTAGTAGCTTATTCATATCACTGGGTTTGGTTCCAATGAGTCTTGAAAGTCAAGTTTTTACTCTTGAGTCACAGTGAAGACATCTACAATGATGTCGCCATTATTTGTACTCGGCCGTTTCATTAGGATTTGCCAAATACTTTTATATGTTGTAAACACTTGCTTTTTTGTTTGTCTTATAGAAAGCCGATAAGAGGATTGTTGACAGCAAAGTAAATGTCAAGGATTTTGATTCTGCCACTTCTGAAATTACAAAAAGCTTGGATGAGATGCTGGAAAAAATTTTGGGACAAGTATGTGATTTTTGGTAGTAATTCTATGAGTATATTGAATATTTGCTGATTGAGGCGACAAGTTGCCGCAACAATCTTTAGACTTGCCATTTGGCCCTTCACTCACATGGCTGCTGATTCAAATCACTTCTATTACATGAGATCTTTAATTTGCAAAAATAGTTATCCATGCTCTACAGCTTCCCTACCACCGCCTTGTTACTATAAGGTTGGTGAGAGGGTGCACGCTATGCTGTACAATCTGTTGATGATGATCTCTTGCAAAATTGAACTTCCCTAGCTAAAGTCACCGTGCAGTCCCAAGCCTACGTAAATAAGGAGGGAAGCCAAGTCATCTATAGACAAATTGGCAAAGACCACATTATAATGTGAGGGCTGACAGGGCAATGAAGCTTATTGGTATTTCTGTTTCAAGGAAAACAATTGGCAAAAAGCATTGAAAAAATTGTCGTCAGATGTTGATGGTAAACTGGATCGTTTGGAATTGGAAAACCTCAAAATGCATCTAGAAAACAGGTAGGTTAAATTGCGGACGGCGTTTTCAAGACTATCGCTTTTCTTGTAATTTTTTTTAAATCTAAATGTGATGCATCATATCAAACTATTCTGTTAGAATGAAAGCAATGAAAAAATTGATCGAAAAACATCAACCTCAGGAAATGTTTGCAGACGGAGACGATGCTGCCGGATTCCGCAAGCAACTTCTACAAAATTATCACTGCATCTCTTGCGATAGACCCGTCGAATTAACTGCGGCTGGGTAAATTCGCATCTACATATCTAACTAGGTTCCAGTGAGGGCAATACCCTCATCACATATCCATTGACCGTAAATTCTCTTTTTGTTTTAGCCCTATTGCATCAATACCAGCCACAGCCGGTCTTCCCGCAACAAAATCTGTGAGGCCTTACACTTCTTTTGAGCTAGATCAAATCAGACAACAAGCTAGAGGGTGAGTTTTGATAAATGTTATATAACGATATAATTTGCTGTCCATATATTTATTTTATGTCACAAGTAATTCTTTCGTAATGAAGATTCACCACAGATTTAACGGCTAGTGTTTATAACAGTCACAAGCTTTAGGAGCTCCGTTCTTTCCACTTTTGGCCAGCATTTGGAGGCATAGACTATATTGATGAATATAGTGGATGGTGTACGATCAATAGATATCGTAAAGAAGATTCATCGCAGATTTCATGTCCAGCCTTAGTTTATTTAGAATTATAACATTCGTAAGCTTTCAGAGCTCAATTATTTATCTAACAACAGATGATGTTTAGTAGAAATGTTCTTTCATTCATTCAAATTGCCCAACTTTGTGTTTCAGCACAATGCAAATCGGACGTAATTCGACCAATTACAGAGCAGCGTTGGAGGAAAGAGAGATTGCCAGGCTTAGAAAGTTAGACCAGTTAGCGTTCAAAACACATTACCCTCAAGGTGATCCGCAGATGCCTAGACGGATGTAAGAATTAGATAATGCTAGTTCAGGATATACTGTATTATAACATAAAATCATATATTTAATAAGTTATAAGACAGTGTTCAAGATTCATGAGTTCAGCACATGCCTGGATTTGATGATGCTCAGATAGAGAAGGTTATTTCAGCTATTAATGCCTCAAAAGCACTGTTGGGTTACGAACAGAGAGCAATAGGAAAATATGATAATCCCTTGTAACGAAAATTATTGTATTGTATTGAGACATTTGATTTTTTGGCCAGATCAAATACAAATGATGTATGTATCTATACTGGCGTGAGTTACTTGAATAGTAAGAGGACATTTTGTTTTGCATTTTAGGGATACTGAAGAGATTGAATACATGTTGCCATCCGGACGAAGTTGTGGTGGAGGTTATACTATGACTTTCCCACACAGACGATATACAAGACTTACTCATCTCAGGTTTGTCCTCTCACTCATTTGTCATATTCGGAATCCTGTGGCTAAAATCTTGTTGAAGTTACCAGTCTTTCTGAATTCCTTTCTTTATCGAAAATAGTCAATCTACCTAATCTAGTCAGACAAGTTCAGCTGAGAATAGGCCTATTTCTAAACATGAAAATTTTGGTACTTGAACTGTCGACGTTGACAGAACCTCAAAGTATTCAGTTGATCCACTTAGCTTCATGCATGGGGTCGTACTCCTATTCACTGTCATTCCTCTCTTTTCTACATCACTTTTCCGAGCCTGCCTTTCCTAATGTGTTTCTTTCTTCACTGTTACCATTTGGAAATGTCATAGACAGGTTTTATTTGTTGCTTTATTGTAGTGAACTTTGGCAAGATGAAGAAGCGGTTGTCGACAGCGCTAAACAAGAAGTTGAACTGCAAGGACATGATGGCCACATTTATAGAGGCAGATTGCCTGTACTACAACTGCACCAGGTTTCTATGTCTCAATTACTGTATACAGAACATTAGGCTTAACGTCAATGACCATATTTACAGCAAGGATTAATATGGTACACAATTTTTCGGAGCTCCACTTCTCCTTCATTTGGTGACCCCTATCAACTCTGAACTACATTTTAATTTTCAACAGCACTTGGCTGCCAAAGGTTCTGCTTTGCCTGAAGCAACTTATGATCAAGTTTATGGGAACAAGAAAGGCATGCCAATGCGTCCACTGTCAGCACGCTCACCTAACAGACCATTTTCAGCTGGTCGAAGAACACCTGCCAGCTCCGAGCGACCGAGGACAGCAGGAAGATCAGCATCCCATATCACAGTTGCGACTCAAGATGTGCAAAAACCAGGTACAGCAGGCCTACTTTGTAACGCAAGGGCCTCCTGCTTCACGACGGTTGCTTATAGATATGGCTTCTTCTGGTTATCTTTCAAGGTTTCTGCTTTCCTCTCTTTTTACTCCTCTAATTGTAGCTAAATATTTCCCGTTGTGTTAGGGATCATGATGTTACGGCATAGAATATTTTCTGGCAGACAAATAGCTTCGCCTAGGAATGTTGTAACTTTTTTCTTTGTTTTCAGAATCTGTCGGTGTTGAAACGTCACACGTGTCAACTAACGAGCAATTTTGAAGCATTGAAAGACAATTTAACTTAATTTTAATTATTAGCCTTTTATCACACCAGCCTAATTTTAATTGGTTGCTTGTGTATATGTATCAAGAACTAAGCACTTCAAATGCTAACGACTTTTCGTTAATTGATAATTTTTGGAGAATATTGCTCTTAAGTTTTCCGTTGTTCATAGTATCGTCCAGTATGCTGAAATAGTGTTTTTAGTTCTGTTAACAAAAAGCACTTGTCTAGAAAATTTCAATACGATGTATTTTGTCGATGTACCTTCATTTTTCCGTGAATGAAATTTTTGTAGGATATTTTTGAACAACTACTATTTGTCTATATATTAGAACTCTGTGAATAAGCATTAGGCTAGATTAGTATTTATATGTACTCAAGTGCACCCGCACCATTCCAATATGTAGATGCCTTATATTTGAATTGATTCCATCCAGCAGTATGTATGAATATCCCATGCTTCCAGCAACCTCAAGCCATAACAGTGTCAGAATGTCATTAGTACTGTCTGATCGCCTTAGTTCTCTATCTATGACATTATGAAACTGTGGACTTGTTATCTTGATTAGTTGATCTATATTAGCCGCTTTAAGATGGTGGCAAACCCACTTGAACTAATTTTTATGTACTGTGCTCTCTGTATTTATGATAAATGTGTATCGAATAATCATTTCATGATGAGACAATTTACGAATGTTGAATTCGCTAGGCATGGGGACTTAGGGAGGAGATAGGGCTGAAAAATTTAAGTGAGTGTAAGTAACTTGGTGCGTTATCAACTCTTCAAAAACGTTGACCTTTTTCATATGTGTAGGAGCATATGTGTGTAAAAGGCAAGTCTACTTCTGAAAGCATGGGGTCTATGGCTATGGCTTGACAGTAGCCTACCTTCCATTGGCAGTTATTTGGAGAAGAAAGCGTGGTTGTTCATTTGCAAAAATTTTGATTTGATATAATATAGGACTGGATTTAAGCCAGAGTCTGTGTTCGATCTCTGTTTCTCCACGTCTAACAGAAAGTTACCACCATTGAGAAAGTAATGATTACTTTCTACGTGTACGTCCTAACCTATTTGTATGCATTCTGCCAGAAAGAGATAGGCGCGGTCGACGATCGCGTCGCTCGGTGACGGTACTCGACCAATGGACGAAGACGACGAGGGGTGGAGGTGAAGGACGCGTCCTTGTAGCCTGGAAGATTGCGACCGCCCAGTTGGAGCCAAAGTCTCTCTTTTATTCACTCTGGTTGGAGCATGGAGGACGAGTTACAATATTATTTGGTAAGCCGCTACAGCTTGTATGTTTTGTATCTTTATAGGAGACAAGGAAAAGGCGCTGTTTCTTTTTGTCATTAAACCCCTTGGTCCCCCGTCCCCGTGGGGCTCGCGTTAAAATATAGCGACGATTGCATATGAATTCATTATTACCTTCGCCTTGGTCGTGACTAATGGCTGTTTAGATCTAGAAAATAGCAACCTTTTTAACTAATCGTTGCTTTGGCCTGGAGCACTAGACATTTTGACCATGGTGTACAACCAAAGGCATGGCTGCAAAACGGATATCTCTGTCAAATTTATTGTCCAAATTTGAAACTGTGTTTCTTTTGTACTGTAAGCTCCACAAGCCTCTTGACACTTACCCGAATATGTCAGCAGTGAACCCAAATCCTCTGAAGTCCCAATACTTTTTCTGAAATAATATCCTATACACATTGAATATAGGTATTGTACATCCTTGTAAGCCATGGCTTGACAGGCTTACATAATTGCTCACCCACAACAAGCATACTATATCTCAGTGTAAATCCTGTTATATGCACTCACAATTTTTCTCAAGTATGAGTGCTGGGCCCACAGCCTATGTAAATGGTGCCGTATGTGCATCAGACATAGGATTTATTTATTATCATTATTTGGAGGGTATAATGTGATTCAAGGCCCGGTGGATTGTATTGTATATTTATTCACCAGCCAGGCTCACATTTTCAGCCCAAGAGGGGCAGACAAACCGAAAAAAATTGAAAAGGTCAGTAAGAAGAAGATGGGCCGAGTGCGGCCACTAATACTCCCCTTCACTTCGACCGATTTTAAAGGCAAACTTTGCAGGGGCAAGGGAATAAAAGGCTTTCAACAATGTTAAGCACTTTATAGATTGAGTTCTATGTTCATGGTTTCCACCTGGCACCTGCATCTAGTACACAGAGCATTGGATTGTTACTCACAGAGGTGAGGAGTGCTGACACTGCTGAGTGCACACTTCACATGGCACTCTCTACAGTGCTAGAATTGGTAATTTCCAGCCAGGAAGTGGAGTAAACTTTCCATGCTTTCACGTCTTCCTCAATGTGGCTTTCCATTGTCATGCCAAAATCATGTGGTCTCAGGGCAAAGATTACGCATGATCTAACCTGGAATGCACTTTCGGCTTCTGTGCTGTTAAACCATAAAGTTTACGTAGGCTACAAGATGCCTTATTAAAGTCTAAAATCCCAGACGCTGCTACTCTAGTTCTATCTAAGTTGTGTCCTTCAATATTGGCCACCCGAAAGACTATCAATATCAGTGACCCATTATATTGATCAGTTCAGTCAAATTTATGAATTGTGACAGGATTCAAATTACTTCCTTGTTAGCTACTACAGTTTTCATTGGTAGCTAACCTAATAAAATTATGGTTTTTGAATACGTTCTCAGTGTTACTGGGTATTGTAGTGATTCACTCTCACCAAGCCTTTTAGACCCTTAAGTGTGTGGTCTTGTAGCCAGCATACATAGAGTAGGCCTAGTTACTTTTTCTGGTTATGTCATAGCCTTTACCCCATGCAATGTATCAGTGACGTCCACTCTATTGATGAGAACAGAAAGCTATGAGTGTTTCCTGTTTTGGTGTCTGGCATTTCAAAAGTTCTAGCATGGTATATGGTATTTGACATCTGCAGCAGGGATTGTCAATGGGTTCACTCTTTGACCTACCCATATGTGTCTTGTTGTGGCGGCGTGCCGCTGGAAAAAATGTTAATTTTACAGGAAGCTCATGATCATTACCTGTGAGCAGTTTGGTAGATTTACCTTCAAACAAACAAAGTGGCACAGTATCGACGCCACTTCATGTTCAAATTAATTTAAATGTTCAGATTAATTTCCTACTGTCTAGCAATTCCTCTGGTACAACTTTTGGCTGGTTAAGGACACGGTTCCACATTCACCACTTGTCAGTGGAAGGGTGGAACGTAACCAATATGTGTACTTTTTTGAGATTGGGTGTATGGTAGGTACACTGTACAACCTTAGTAGGCCTGCATAATTTCTAATGTTGTCAACCTGAATTGTTGGTTATAGAACCGGTTTTGTTTAACTGGTAGTTACTAAAACAGCTGCATCACATTACCATTTTAAGTTGAGTAGAAGCCAGGGTGTTTGGGACAGAACATTGGACTAGTAATATTTCATTCTGAACATGTACACTGAGTGCTGAGTGGTCAGGTCATTTGACTGGTATTATCATTTTTAATGACCATAATTGATTAATAATAATTAATTAATCTTCATGTTGGTAATGTAGAGTTGTTGATTCATTCTACCCCATTGCGGTTACAGGCATTTTGGTACCCGTCAACTCAAATCCTATTTCGTCTCTGTACTTGAATGGACTGTGATGTGGGCTAATTTGTCATGCCATCATTTTCAGAGTTACTTGATCATCCTCATGCCGAGTAAAATAGGACACAAAGTAGTTCCTCGTTCATTTAAGACCAACGTTCGTAGATTTGATAAGGGGTTATATTATCCTGAAATTGAGAGCTCATGCTGTTCGATAATCTTTATTGCGAGTGTACTGCATATACTGTATGGCAGCAACTTCGTCTCTGCGTCTACTTGTTGTTGCGAAATAATAAATAGTACTAGATACAGTAGTTATTAAATATTCCAAGTGGCAATTAGTATCCTGCAGGCCTGGAATAGTTTAATACCCACAGATATGAAGTGAGAATTTCATGAAATTGTAGTTTGGTGTGTCACGCCCTACAGATAGTCTGCGAATTGCGAATTGCGGAAAGTTCGGATCACTGCTAGCAGTTCAAACTTGTGTTCAACTACATTATATTGCTCTTACAGCAGATAGTGAGTGACGTCGATCATAGCCTACCGCTAGAGGCTAGACAGTAGTGTCAGGTGCCTGCCACTAGAGACTAGAGGGATGGCGTTACAACTCCTGCGAACTTGCGAGAATTTTTAATGCTTCGTCAATCTACATTGTATGTGCCTTCTCGATGTCGAGGAAGAGAGGGATATGGAGCTTTACCGCATGTATCGTATATCAGCTATTTCATCTAGTGCTTGAATTATTCATTCGCCAACTGCGTACTAAGGAGGATGCTAGCATCAAGAATGAATTTAATGATGCCCATTTGAAATCTGACCTGGCAGTCGTTCAGGGAATGGTCGTATATATGCTAGCGAATGGGAAAAACTTTGGGTAAAGCTAATGTGGTGACGTCATTTGATACTTCGCCAGGAAGTTATTTTTCTAGTCATGGCAGAACTGTGGGTGTTAGGCATATATTCGCACGTTTGAGCTGATAATTGACAGGCTGACTGACTACCGCCGTGTTAAGTTTCTAGTTATTAACGAACTTGATGAACGTGGCCTATTTGTGGTAAATTGTGTCGGTCATTTCGTCTAATTCGGAGATTTCCTAGTACAGTAGGCCTACACTTTATATTTGGTATGTACTTTGTCCCTATATTTTTTTTCGTTTGATATCGCCATTCGCCTCTGCAGGAGGTCTTCATTCGATCGATCATAAAATAGTATCCCGGCTCGCAGCTTTCATACACGACTCAACATACATTATTCATTGCAGCTGCCGTTGAATCGAGAGCGGCACGATGTCGTAGAGTAGGTCATTCGTTATCGACGCTCTCCGAGACGAGCCCGCCTTCGTAGATTATTGGTTTGTGACGAGTGTTACGTGAACACTGCGCTTGGAGAATCCGTGATCAGCGATCCGTGACCAATTGCTCTTCAATCCTATCGAGTGAACGCCTCTCGAACTACAGTGCAGTAGTTGTGCGCCTTTTGAGCGAGTCGCAGGCCGACTGTGGATGCGGAATGACTCCCGTCTGACTGTTATCGATGCAGGGCGTTGCCACTAATCATTTCGGCGTGTACAGTCACCGTCGTCTATCATCAAACCGTCAGCTTGCTAAGAGATGTAGTGAGTGGGTTGGCATTGCCTTAGAAGAGCAAAACGCTCATCGATCGCATCCATTGAGCGAGACGCCCCGCCGAGTATATTGATTGAAACGGTTTGCTTTGTTCGTTTCCCGCTTTCTGATAACCAGTTGTTTCTAGAGATCGTAATTGAAGGTCTATATTTGTGCGTCTCGTGTCATTTTTGTATTATGCAACTTGTTAAATATGTTCATGCTAGTTGCATAGTAACAAAAGTGATCATTCGACGTTGCAGAAGAACATCTTGACTTTGAATGCTACTTACATGGCCTTGATGTGTGGGTTTGCGTTTCTTCTGCGGATATTCGCCGGCGACCGTCATCGCCTCGGGTTATCGAAATAGCTCTCGGTGCCGGCATCGACGTGCCAAATCGGTAATGCGACTCCGTCAGCCTACTGGTTTCCTAGATTTCCATGATTGCATCAATGCGCCTGGGAGTTGCTTAGTACAAGTTACCAGCAACGTGATAGTTGAAATTCGAACTAGCTGTAATGAACGTTTGGATTTTCCTCGTGGTTTGACATGATTGAAGTCGTCGCGTTATATGTTTACTCAAGGCGGCCGTTACACTGTAAGACCGCGAACGTTCACAAGGCAGCTACTGATAACTTGAATCTAGGTTGTTATGTCGTAACTCCCTTGGAGATTAAAACCCTATCGACAGATGCAATGCCCACTTGATGACAGAGATTTGTTAATCCCGGTGGAGGCCTCGTCAGAGAATTCCCGATGACGGAATTTGAATGCGAATTGTAATTCCGAAGTCATGGCCTAAGCCATGCCGAAGTCTATGGAAATTGCTTCGTATGCCACTGGAAAATGTGAATATTATATATTGTTTGAACTCTTCTAACCTTTGCCGCATCACTTGAGTCTACCTTCTTACAGTAGTTCATGGTCATTACGTTTTCGTGTCGTCGACTTGACTCGTGAACCATGGGTTGAGTTTGAAAAATTCAATGGTTATTATGACGTGTGAATCACCATTATGACACACTGGAACAGGCCTCGCGGTATGGCTGGCTACCGATTCGATAGCTAATTTTACTACCGGTACTTGGATTCTATCGCCGCAAAAAAATGAATGCTATGCTTCATCGCCTGTCGAGCGGAACTGTAGAACTGCCCAATCAACAGGTTGGCGCGGCATTCGCGGAGGTCACCTACGGAGGTGGGCTATTATGTAGTAAGGATTACGCTATGCCTAACTGCCGCTTAATTACTTTTATTGGCGTTTTCTGATAGCAATGGTCGGTAGCAAACGCACTGGCATTGTTAGGCTGTTTATTGCGTTATGTATGTAATCTTCTGAACGTACATCTTTCCATTAACAGGTAACATCACAACCCTCGTGAACATAGACTGTTCTATCATTCACCTTTTACTTCACTTAAGGTAAGCCATGGGTGGGAGCAGGGTGCTTGTATAGTACAAGGGTTTTCATTACAGTGTTGATGCGTACAAACTATTGGTACATATTACGGTTCCCTAGAAATTAGGTAAATGAGGCCTATGAAATCGATTAGACGTGGGAGAGAGTGGAATTGTCGCCTGCTCGTCGAATGTCGGGGTTCGAATTAGGAAGTTGATTCATCCCAATAAAATGCGTCGTACTCTGGTACGGATTTTGACGGTTTACTATGAATGCGATTTGGCGTAAGGATTAGCGATAGGCAAGAGCGTGTCCCAAAGACCCTACCCGTATTATCTGCGAGATCGGAGTTTCTGCGCGTGCTCAGATGGAGGGTAATCTGTTAAGTCTTGTCTATCGAAGTACCTAAAAATGTGACTGTATTTTGCAATCACTGACTGATATTGACTGGACATTAACTCTGTGGTGACATATTCTAGCTAAAAGACCGTGATCACTTACTAGAATATCAAAATTGAAATGGATTCATTATTGAGTGGGGCAGAGATTTGAGTATTGCACCATTGTGTAGCGTAGAAACACTGTTATCTGCAAATATATATGTTACATTCAGGGCAAAATGTATCGGTGACGGATTCGATATAGACAGCAATATCCAAATCGAAGGATCTTGTCCAGGCAGGTATATTAGCGGGGGGAAGCGGCGTGCTACAGTCACCTTTGACGAAGATGGCGACAGAGGTTCGTTCGTCGTGTGAAGTCTAATGACTCATTGTAAATTCAGTGGTGTTAGCTCATTATGCAAATCATACTACGGAATTGTATCGGATTTTATTTCAGAGTACATGGACCTGCTGGATGAAAACGCTGTCCCTGTTGAACTATGCCATCGCGATCCCTTGAGCATCGCAAAAAAATACTTGAAGCATCGTGGAGAATACATGCTATGCAGTGTGAAAAGTTAGTTTTGAATCAAAGAGATCCGTTTTATGTCTCTATAACTTGTTTGCCATATGACAGAAACTAAGGACGGCTTGATTAGAGATGCAAGGCCTCTGCTGACGAAACCGCCGGTCGATTTACGCCGTGAGTATAGAAATCCAACTCCGTATTAAAATCGATCATGCTTTCCTCTGACGATAACGAATGGTGTACTGTACTGCGCTAGTGTACTTAAGTTAAATTCTTTGCACTTTCCTACAATCGTGTTTGACATGACTGTACTATAGAGAGGTTACCGGAGCGTGAAAATCCCTCCGCGGGATCAAGTCTATTTTTTTGACGGTTCGCTTTTTCTTACCAACGCTTTATATGCTATTGCCTTATAGAACGAATAATGAGTGCCATTCGCACAATGGATCGATTCAAGCCAATAAGGGTCGAGAAGACGAAAGCTGAGCCAAAACGTAAAGGAAACAAGAAAAAACAATGATATATACGAGACATTTCATGTTGGGATTAAAGTTGTGTTTATTTTTTCCTATTATATCGCTTATTGGTTTTTGTAGCAGTGTTTAATATCTAGAGTGCCGGGATTCCTTTGAATGATGTAACAGCAAAGAATGATTGTATTTGATCGCCATCGTACAGCCGGCTTATGCGGCGAAGGACCATACTTCCATACGCGTAACAACTGGTCCCTATACAACTCACATACAGTTGAAACATGAAAATTTCAGCGAGTGCCCTTGTAATACTCGCGCTGTCTTGTAGCCTATATTATCCAAACATCGACAGGTTGCTACCAACAATAAGATGTGTATACTGCACAGCATTCTTACGTGAGATGAGGACTCTGTACGCAAAAAAAATTGTTTTTAAGAAATATGCATTTTCGCTGTATATAATACAGTAGAATGAGTAGATGAAAGCATATTCTGTGCCAGGGAGCAGAGTGTTCGCATAACATCTGTAATCATTACGAAACGCCGAACCGTAAATATTCATGCCAAACGCCAGATAAGATCGGGAGAACCAATGCCAAGGTTAGAGCCTTCATTCACGCTTCTAGGAAATGGCCCAATAAAATGTACATAGGCCTACCGTCATTCTTTCTTTCCAGGTATCGTTGAACTAAAACGATATGCACAGAACCTTCAGATACATAGAGTTGTGGACCAAAATATGACTCGCACTACGGAGGTCCGGGTTCATAAATAGCTTGCGACAACACAACAGATCCTTTCAAATAATTTTTTTCCTCCGTGCTCTCACTGTCGCGGTATCACATCATATCAACTGTCTACAAACTCTATTTTAGGTCTATTATGGTGACCGAAATATTCTTTGGCATTTGGAAAAGTTTTGGCAATGATTGTAGGTGATGGGGCACGCAAACCAGAAAAGGTGTCCCTCTTTTGACCTAGTTCAAAACCTTCAAAGACGCCTATTAGAGACTTATATATGCTTTATTTCGTAAAGATCTTGCGATAGTCAAAAATCACACAATATTTAGAATGTGCTACCACGGAAAAAGTCATAAATACGCCTATAGTGTAGGCCCTATGTAATGTGTAGAAATATGTACAGCAAGAACGTCATATCTATGTACCGAAACACCAAATCAAAAAGCGTGTCCCAAGATTTTCTATTAACTATAGCCTATATATGTATATATTAGAGAAAACCTAACGTCCTAAATCTTCTTTGCAAGACCATCAGGATTCGTTACTTTCTTCCCGTCTCGTGCATCTGCATGTGATTGGATACTTCATCTCCACGGTTTCAGTTCCTCTGTTTATTCTGACGAGTGAGGTCGTGAATACAGGATTCTGCTTGTAAAATCTCATGTCCAATCGTGTTCGTGTTACTGGGTCCACGCAGAAATCGGGGCATATGTTCACTGTGAATTTGCTTGGTTCAGAATTCCGACAACGTACGCTGCAATGTGAAATATATTGATTAAACGAAGGTTTTGTTTTCGTTGGCCACGGGGGGGATTCAGTCTATAGGCTATGTGTGCTGTACGTGTACTGTACAAGGAGTGCTTATTTCGTAGATAATGTGCTAGTTTCACCTGACTGCACGGTATGACAAGCGTAGGCAATTCCAACCATTCCATGCTCGACATTAACCACTAAATTTTAGTGACTTCAAAGCCGAAGTAGAGGGTTAAATGAGTAATGTTCTTGGCCCATTAGCTTGCGCAATCGTAGTCATTTACGCACGTGATTTCGTAAGCATTTTACTCGTGCGCTTTTCTGTACCGTGAGCCCGTGACTCGCACCATTTGTGCATGTTTGGGAACGGCATTGATTGGCCTTACTGTCCATAAGTAGAATAATCAACGTGGTGACTAAGAGAACTCGAATCTCTCTGATGCTGTGATATATCAATGATTTCTTGACCCCTCATGTGACTGACACTAGCCCTATATATAGTTTCTTGACAAAGCATGAACTTTATGCATAAGAAGTTGAACTTTCCAAAACTGGTAAACTGTTAAAATCAGACGGAGGTTTGGTTTGGTTTTATAGTTCCTTTTTTCGTAGCTCGAAACCTGACACGTCGCAATTTCCACTCAACACATATTACATCCTCTTACCAAATATTTCTAGTAGAATTTAAAGCCTCTATACGTCGAGTTTTAGACTAAAAGTAATGATGTCATTAGACCACGGATTTATTTCTGATGCAAACGCAAAAGCGATTTCCCTAGTCTGTAACTACAAACCGTATAGCCTGTATATCGACCTCGTACCCGACTCGCGTACACCATGCAGTCACGCTTGTATAATTTGACCAATAGGCCTACTCCCAGAATATCCAACTTTACCGACCTTGTCCAAGACCTCGATGTCTTTAGGCATACGTTAAAATACGGGATAACGTCACCGATTGCGCCGTCCATGGGGACGACTGGGTTGCCACAGATCTCTGTGGATATGTTGAGCAAATGGCGGTTCTTACCTTTGACGACAATATGGTGCGAATCCACTTCCGGTGTGATGGATCAGTCTGGGTTCGCTCAAATGGCAGGTATTTTGAAGAAGTTGTGACCTGTATTGAAGGATAATCGGATAAAGATAGCCTACCAATTGATTAGAGTTCCGGTTTAATTAAGATTAACTCGTGTGTTCACGAGATCAATATAAACTCGAGCTTCATCTAGTCATCGATTAAGTAAATCGCCTGTTCATCTCAATATGAGCGTCATTTTCGGTTTGTGATAACAAGAAACTCATCATCGTGGATTGCGACATGCAAAATATTTGATTCATGCAAGTTACATTTGCTATACTCACGGTAATTGAAAATCTTCCACAGAAGAGCAGTCCACTTGAAATCTTCTCGATGGTGAAGGCAGACTTCGTGACATGGTGTAATGGATCTGAACCATAAAATAGCTTTAGCTACTCTGACGCCCGATTCGATTTCAGTAAAGGTCTTGCATATGACCACATATTGCAGAAATTGCAATGCATAAATTTCATGAGATAAATCATAACGTCATGTTTCTGAATATGCTTTAGCATCTGATGCTATATAGAGATAGTCTGTTCCTATAGATTCCTAGAAGTTTCCATACCGATAACGCCATGAAGATGATTCGAACAGCAACTTTCAGATTCATTTTGATGATGTATAGTTGAAGATTTGAACTCCACAAGACTTTTGAGACTCCTCAAGATTGTTAGCAAAGCCGGAATCCATCGTATATATACTGTATGCGTCCAAGTAAGGGGACAACTGCCCCATATCGATACTACCATCCGTTTTGAGTAGGCGGACCACTTTTTAATAACAGGAATGATCTAAAGTTGGACCAGGAAATTTGAAATGGGGGCTGGGTATGACGATTTCAACCCCATTTGAGAATTGTGAGATTCCGAATCGCGGTAAATAAAAGGCAACCTGATCACTTTACATGGTTACTGTTCTCTCGCCCTTTATCTTTTGTTTGTTGCCTAAACGTCTGATGCAGTCGCGTTCATTACGAAAACTCCCCATCTTGTTAGACCGAGTACCTGGGTATAGATTACAATATATACAATATACAATACAAGGCCGATTAAATTGGTGGAAAATTTCACGGAAAGTTCCATCTTTTGCCTCTTCAAGTTGTGATTGCTATCAACAAGCAACCTCGTTTGTATATGTTCCGTTTGATTTAACCGTTAAAGGGACATATATTGATTTGTTTAGACATTGTGGCTACAATGTCATGTTAATGTTGAGAGTCAGCAAATGAGTCTTTTCGATGTGTTGTTTGTTTTTATCGTCGTCACTGTTAGTTGGTGGCTGGCTATAGTGAGTGACAGTGGGCCTTAATTTTATTTTAACGATGTAGGTAAAGGGTTACGTACCGGGATTCTTAATTTCCCAGGAAATGGTATTCCTATATCCGAGATGGCCGTAGCGATATGATATCTAAATCTCCAATGATTTGCGTGTAATATGACTCCCGAACTCCTAAACAATGGGTGATATCATCCTCATTGATAGTCCCAACCATGCCACAATGTGTCGGCCTCAGCTGTAGTCTACTACCGAATCAAGTGTATGTGACCTTATTTGTACCTGAGCGTTGAACTATTTGGGACTAAAGCAAAACCGATAAAGTTAGCTGATGGTAAACACGTCGATTTCTAAAGAATGACGGCAGAAAATTGTGCCCGGCAAGTTTCGCGCCAATTTTAGGAAATTTCATATTTGCCCGATAGACTCTGATGACTGAGGTAATCAGACTTCAAAATCTAGCAGCCTAGAACAGGTCTCTATATGTAGGCCAGTGGTTCTCCAACTTTTTAAGCCGCGCCCGATTGACACTAATCCTTATAATTCGCGCCTCACTTAATATTAAGCAAATAAAAATTAAGCAGGTATTTATTTTCACACTATATTTTGTCAATGAGAAGGATGTAGCTCGTCGCTGTACGGTACACAGCTACTGCAAAATGTACTTTCACAAACAATTTTCTTCATCATGACGGCGAATAATTGCGCTAAAGAGCACAAACCTTAAAATTTAAAATGGTAGGGGACGATTATGCCGCAATTATTACATCATTTTAAACTTATATAAAACACAACTAATTTTCTGTATATCTGTGACCCCAAGGAAGTAATGTCCAGTGAATTAAACGTAGACCATGATCATGAATTTAGTAGGCCATGCGTACACTAAGATTACATCTTAGTGCTTTAGGTTGTAAAATATTGTCCCGCAAACTCGTTCTTAGAGGTCACTATATGTCACTGAAAACTATTTCCGATTTTATTTTATTGGGCTCGTTACTCAATTTTTATAGTTATCTGCGCCTTTCGCTCGCTGGATGCAATTAGACTATGCGACTCAATGCACCGTCCATTTCAATGGGCAAAAGTGAGAGGTGCATACGAGAGAGGATGAGGGACGCTCAGCTCCTTACATCACAAAGCAGACGGTCTCACTCCTACGTTCTCGAAAATGGACGAGTCGCCGCAACCCATTGTTCGGGTAGGAAGGAAGCCACGGGATTTTTGGATGATGAGAGAAATTCACATGCTCCGCAATTTAAAAAGATAGTGTTCGGCATTTTAAGATGAGGTGGCACTCTCAATACGGCCTTTGTTATTCAAAATGCCATGCTTATTCGCAGCGCCAACGTATATGTTTTGATAGCTTTCGTATATCCACATGGATCATACTTCTTCTTCTTCTTCTCACATGGACCATACATTTTTCTATTCTGACTTTATACGCCAGTGATCCGCGCAGTTTGAAAATTCTCAAATTCTTGACCCGTGGAGTTTGACAGCTGCTAGCACAATAACCCCTAGCCTGACGCGAAACTGTTGCCTACTACAAGTGTTTTTAAAATGAATATTCTCTGCATTCATATGATGAAAAGGTATATTAAAAAAGCAGTCGATAATACATGAGATATAGTTACAGCAGAAAAGGTTACAGAACATGCACCCGCAACAGCGGTTGCAGAAAAATAATTGGTATTTAGGCCTTATCTTGCAAGAGAAAATTAAGGTAACGTATATAGAATTTTCGTCGTCTTCATCGGTCGGTCGACACTGTAGTGGATGCTATTTATTTAGCGCCGTTTAAAGGAGCTTTCACACACCTACATCCATATACCAACTGCATTGTCTTCTTCCTTCCCCCTTCCTCAAATTTATGACTATAATACAAAGGCTCATTCACAAAGCCATACAATCTTCCTTTGAAAGGATCGTGACAGAAGTTCAGGCATGTTATGGAAGAAATCGCAACGCCGTACCGTTTTCCCGTGGTTAGGTTAACGCGTCGATATGTGACGTTAATCTGCGGCTCGAAAGAGTTCATGGCAACTTCCATTGGTTCAACGGCGAACCATGACCCCATGTCACGGCTATGACGTTGAAAAGGAGTATGCCTACTGCTCCTGAATTGATAGAGAAATTGCATTAAGAGTATGCCTACGAAAATGATTTGGGGAGAGGGGGTGCGAAGAGATTTTATGCTAACCCCTATGTTAATGCTAGATGACGCATCGCATTATAACCCATGGGGATCTAAACAGAGAGCTTTCTTTTTAGGCCAAATGTATGCACCCAACCGTTGACTGAAACGCTAGATTTCAAATATAGGCCTATCTAGTATTCTCTATTCTTATGGTCGAATACTACTTGCATCGTTGCATCCTGCCGGGTACAGTTGGTCTTTTGTACATGCGGCTCTCATTAACATGTCATGTATAGGCCTAGACTAAAATTGATGAAGCTCGTTGCAAGATGCAAGCTTACCTGCCGTAAGATACGAGTGCAGCAAAAACCAGCGTACGGATACAACCGACGTATAAACGGCTTCTTTTATTGCATTCCATGATCAAGAAATTGATGCTACGCGTCTTGTTTGCGGCACGAAGCTGAATTGATTTGGTCGCTTATTGGTCGCTACATATTTATAGGCCAAACCCGATATCAGTAGGAAATTCCAAACGGGTAGGCCTAGACCAATAAAAATTCCTGGTGGAGTGCTCCGTTTGGCAAGTTGCGGCGTGTGTTTGTTCTTTGGTTGACAGTAGGCCTACTTTGGTTAAAGGATTCCTCAATAAACGGTTGGATGTTTTGGAAGGGAAACACGACATAACATGTCACGCAACTAGCCTATAGTAAAATCTTTTGTTCTATATATAGCCTTTTTGTTAGAGGCTCTTCTTTATTGAAGATTAACTTGTAGGCCTATCGGTTCATAATATGCCATGTAAATGGCCGAATAGAATCATAGGTCTACAGGTCAGAGCGAACATAACGGAATATAGGCCTATAATACAAAAACCCAACGAAAGTAACAGTGTGTAAGAGAAATAGCAAGTTCTAATTTGGCCACACGATGGCGGTCGGCGCGTTTGTGTAGCGCAGCGTAAACCACAATAAAGAATGCCTATCTATAGGCTTGTACGTCCAACTCATGGAGTGAAATCTTGCCCCAATAGACTACAAAGAGAACAGAACTACGACATATACCTGTAATTTCAACACAGTACTGTATATAGCCTACATGTCTTAGAATGGGGTATTGCCCTATGCCTATAATGGATTTTCTGTACTTCGTGCGATGTATTTATGTAAAGAGTTGTTTACTAGGCAGGATCAAACCAATCTCTATGATCAAACAAGACGGGACTGGACCCGATCCGGATACCACTGCACCGCCGGATTCGGTCAGAAGGGTAGCGCTCCTAGCGGTTAACTTAGGTTTTGCTCGAGCAACCTCGGCGCCGGCAAAGTCTCTCTCACTCTCGGCGCCAGTGCTTCGGCCGAATCGTTGATGCGTTAAGGGTTGCAGACAGGACTGACAGGAGTGCGGGCCTGCGGCGGCATTTAATGTTTTTGAGCGATCTGTATGAAGGCTGGTGGCTTGGTGCAGGTGTGACAATAATGTTGTAATGCTTTTACGCTCTCAGAGACTTTATTGGTCGCGTACCGCGACGCGCGACCCCTTGTAACTCGGGCACACGCTGCGGACTGCAGGGTGCAGGCATGCAGCAATATCTGTGCTTATTACACATTTTGTTATGGTACCGTACTGTACTGTTTCTTACTGTTATCATCAGTTGAAGTTAGCTAGGTGATGTTCAGGCCCTTATAGGGCAATGGATGTTGATTAGAAAGACTCCTGAATGGTATGAAGCAAGATGGGTTCTATCGAGTTGCTGTTTGCGACGAGGATCGTCTCGGTGGATTATTATATGGCAGAACCTGTTGCTGGATTGGATTTAGAACGTTCGGAATTTAGTAAATCTGATATTAGATCTGTTCCGGTAATTAGAGTCTTTGGATCAACACCTAGTGGTGAGTTTTGATTCTTGCAGCCAACAAAACCGGACTGCATTTCATGGTGGATCTAAACGAGAACTTGTGGGTGTACAGTAAGAATTCCCGTTCATGCAACCTTGTGCACATTTCTCTTAGCCCGTGCCTATTTATGCCCTATTTGATCCATAGTAGGTGGAGAGACTGCTCAAACCTTGCATTCTTTCACATTCCCATCGTCTCCCGGCACTCCTAAAATACGGGAGCGCCTCGCTGCTTTGGTCGCACACTTACATTATGAAGGCAAAGCAAATGGTCAGGCTGGTACACCGACCTAGTCTGTTTATTCAAGAGACCTTGAGCGTTCTCGAGCTCACAGCCTCTCGTAATCTATCCTATGCTGTACTGTCCCATTGAAAATGTGCATGCACAGTAAATTTGCTTTGTTGAAATTTAAGGGATTTTTACTTGCCCGTTCATGAGTCAGATGTAAATGTCTATTCAGGACAAACAACCTGTCTCCATGTTCATGGTGTCTTCAGCTATCTGATGATTCCGTATGATGGACCTGATGTTGTGGAAACACATTGGTCAGAAGTCGAAAGCTACATGCATGTGCTTGCTGTCCGATTGGATGATGCTCTTAACGGCTCTGGTCGCAAATTGAGAGCTAACCAGCAACATGTTTTCAAGATTATACTTTTGAGGGGAATGTAAGCGAATAGGAAAATTCGATATCTTGCTCCGCTTTGCTAATTTTTTGAATGGCGTTTTCAACTAGTCAGGTCAATATGCTTAGTATGTGTGCCTATACTGCCAGTCCATAGCTGGGATCACTAACTGTTATGGAGTCATGAGCCATATCCGGATAGACTCCGGAACGACTACAGCCAAGTGACGACCACGAGGACTAACTCTCTTCTGTTCTGAGGTCGACTTGAAGACAGCTCGTTTAGGAATAGCGTATCTTGCTGTATTTTAGGCTTAATCGAATGTGTTATTGTGTTTCAATGAAGCAATAAAGAAAAGCTTGAATGCTAACACTAACACAATCACAACCCCCCACTCTATCCTAATGCTGATTTCCAACCAGAAAAGGAGCAGATAGCAGCTTTTAATAAAGTCTTGTTTGACTTGGTTGGGAGTCAAACCAGGACTTCCCGATCACAAGTTGGACAGTCAAAAGTCAAACCACACGGCTAACATTGAAAATGTAGTCCTAGTTTGAAATAATTTTACCCAAGTAATTTTAATCTGTAACCATGTTTTATGATCCTGCTTTTTTAGACCATTTTATGGATATCATGCAGAAGAAGAACTCTTTTTGAAAGTGTACTTCTATTTTCCGGGAGATGTCAAAAAGTGAGCTAGACTATGATATATTTTCTTGCCCACATCTTTTGATACAGCCTGTTATACCATACATTACAGTAATGTAAACATTCATTACAAATTGCAATGTACAAGGTCTGCCAACATGTTGAAATTTCAGGGCGGCTGATATTCTCCAGAACGGAATGGTGTTGGATCATTCATTTCAAGTTCATGAAGCGCATATTCCTTATGTATTGCAATATTTTCTGGATTACAATCTGTACGGAATGAATCTTCTGCATGCAAGGAACTGTTGGTTTCGGCTTCCAATAGGTGAGATTTTAAGCTCATACATTGTATAGTGTATACTGTACCATATATATAATATTTGCAAACTAATCAACAATTGGAAGATAGGCATACAAGATTTGTTTGTATATATATATATAATTGGACTTGGAAGCAAATTAGCAAATCTGTAAGGCTTAGTCGTTTTCAATTTCGTTTGCAAGTATACTTTTTTTGTTATTATTAAGCGATTAAATAAGGATGTTCGATTTTCGATCCCTTATTAGAATGTGATCTGCTCAACATTTTAATGTGATTCCTGAATGTATGGTTGATCCTTCATATTGTAAATTGACCCAATTTTTGTTTGATCATCATATTACTCATATGGATATAGAGCAGAAAGGAAAGCCGTTGTTGAAATAGGGCTTGTCCCAAATGAGATTGTCCTACTTTGAAATGGCTTCACTTTGCTAGGAAATAATAACTCTGGTATAACATGTGTCATTGCTTGTGCCAATATTGTATCAGGCAATGGTTCTCGGCTTTTTGATGGAATTTATTGCTCTCAGCCGCACAAATGCTAGAATGTTAGAATGCTAACAGGGTTGGCGACATTTTTGTGGATTATCACAGGCCTATTTGTACAAAAGTTTGGTAGGCATGCACTTGGTTTTCGCATACCGGTACCATTGTTTTTTTAATGAATAATTTATGTTTTTACCATTCTGGTGTGGGTGCTATTCTCAAGTCACGCACATGCAATTTTTGCAAGTTTTATCCAGAGAAAAGGGTAGTCACTGTCACTGCGCACTTAGGACCCTTATTGATATGAGTATTTATAATTTTATTATCTGACTGGTATCAGCAATGATTTTTTTCATCTTTATGGTAAAAGTAAATGATATGTATGATAAAATGTGTTGAATATTGTCAGGAAAAAAGGAATTAAGTCTTTGATTCTGAATTTTTCACTTTTTTCAATCAAGTGTTAGTTATGGTATGTCTTTCATGGTTATGTACATTCGGAAGCTGCCGGTGAAGGCCTGCAGTTCTTGAGCGGCACGTAATTACAAAGAACCTTTGTGTCTTGGTCAGAAAATTTATCAAAACCTAAACATCAATATTGTATTGCCATCTGTTCCAAGTCACCTATTTTTAGATGGAAAACGAAACCGGGCAGAATATGAAATGCCTCATTGAATAAGCTATTCAGTATTTGGGTTTTGTAAAAATCTCTTGGCTGTTGATACCGTACTACTTTGTTTCCTGAAGTGTGACGGAAATACATTCCTGAAAAGAAAACGTTGAGGGTATTTACTTTAGTGTCCTGATATATTCTAGACATTACAAATAGAAACATTATGTTGCTCCTCTAATTATGCTAATTGAAGGCCGGGTGATTGTGAATTTTGGTATACTTATACTGTTTTTTGAGTTACCGGTATAATATATACCTTGCGATAATATAATGCTGAGTGTTTTCTTGAGCTGAGAAATTTAAAATATATATCTTATGTACAAATACATAGATACTGTCATATTCCCTCTTCTTTCCAATAATTCATGCCCCCGCTCCTACATTGATTTAGATCCAAGCTCGGGCCAAAGCGTATTTTAGATGAAAAATGTTGAACGCAGGTCGACTTGTCATGAATTATCATGGTTTCCTAAATGTATCTGTGATTTGACGATTTCCGTATTTCATTATAAAGTAGACATATTGTATCCAGATGAATCACTGCATTACTAGACTATAATCTATAAATATATTTTAACGGGCATTGGTTGTCACTAAAAATTAGTGTTGGATAGGTACGGCTTTGAGCATAGCCAGACTTGAAATTTTCAGAAAAACACTGTAATTTTTGCCCGCATAATCAGGATGCGACCCTTGACTATCAGTGTTATTCTCCATTCAAGGCCATGATAATTGCATGGTGCAGCAGTTGCAACATGGCGAACATGGCAGCGAAAGTGATTTAAGTGTTATAATCCTGGAACAAGTCATTACGATGTAATACCGAAATGGTACGCACATCCGAGCTTTTCGATTTCTAAGCCTGCTTCGATTTGTAGGCTTCCTGTGTAGTTTGGGGAGCATTTTTTGACATTGCAATGTTGTGAGTGAAGCACACAATTTGTGTAAGAACTTTTCTCTATAGGATATCCCAGACTTTGCAGAAATACGATTGTGGCTTGTACCGGTATCAGCATTTCCTTATCTTGCTTACATCATGCACAACCGGTACATGCAATACACACAGATAATGACCGATATGGATTGAATGGGAACAAAATGTTTTGCAGTGTACTGGTACCGATAGTGTATTATATGGGGGCAGTTCCGCTGTAACGGAATGACGTATTAGAGTAAATTTCAACATTAAAGTTGTAATAAATCAAATAAGTCACCACTGATTTAACGTCCAGTCCAGTTTATTGGAATGTAATACACAAGCTTTCCGAGCTCTACTCCTTCATCAGGTGAAGATGGAATTCAACTATCTTCACCTGATGAAGGAGCAGAGCTCTGAAAGCTTGTGTATTACATTCCAATAAACTGGACTGGATGTTAAATCTGTGGTGACTTAGTATATTTATTACTATTTGAGTCGTCCGCCATTGGCTCCACCATTTTTCGTAACTTTAAAGTTGATACGTTATCAAGACAGTGCCATTGGTCCAAGTATTCCACCTATTCTCTGCTACTATTACTACCCACTCCTATTATCATAAAACCAAAGTATGTAATCCGAGATCATGTCTTACCAGCCCATGTACAATATGTAATTTCCTCGTATGTAGGCTACTGTGCTAGCAATATGCAGACTCAATTTTGTACAGAGATTTTTTCAATTTTTGTAATGTATGATTGTAGTCTTGTTAAATGCAGGATCCTGTCAGATTCACGTCGATATTCTTAGACCTAACTGAATTATTTTCTCTAGGGAAACCGGATCCGATCAGTGAGCTACCGATGATTCGACGTCCAGAAGATGTACCGAGTGAAGGAGTGCAGAACACAGGAACCAATCATATAGTTACAGGGAAGAATCAGATTAATACTGGTGAGAAATGGCTATCCATATTGTGAATATTTCTCCTTGGGTCTCTCTCTCTCCATTTGCTTCTCCTAGGACCGGAGCCGACCAGTGGCTTAGAAATGCTGTGACTATATCTTATTTTTTACCATTCCTGATATCAACATGTGCCACACATTGAGCAAATTATGCATCCATTGGAAAACAATAATTTACAAGCTTTTGGAGCTTGTCTTGTCTGTGTTAACTTAACTTTTTCTACCTATTACGCTTCCCTACAAAGAACTAAGAAACCAGCATGGAAGTTGCAGTTGCTTTTTTCACATCTTTAGTTGGGGATCACACCATACATTGATTTAAATGATTAAACCATTGATCTGCCATGTAAATTCACGACACATTTTATTTATACAGCCACATGGCTGTCAGAATTGCAATTTCGTAAATCCTGAATTGATATGAAAATTTTCCTTGTAGATGATAATTTCCAAGTTCCCACCATGTCTCAGTGCAACTTTGATTGGAACTCATTGAGAGCAAAGGCTTTAAGTCGCGATACTCCGAATGCGGAAGAGTTTGAGCAAGCCGAAGACTTGGGCAATTTGTCTGCCGGAAAATCTGTTCGGTTAACGACTTCTCAATCGGCTCAAAAAGTCCGCCGTACATCCCATTGCCTTTCTTGTTCCGATCTATGCAAATCTGTCATTTCAAAGACTTTAACACAAGATTCTACGTTGGTAAAATCTCCTGAATTTACCGCTCATCATTCGTGCCCTTTGCATACGGTATGGACTTCAGAAACTGTACCCGCGGCAGCTAAACTGCCTATTGAAGTGGGAAGACATAGCACTTGTGATATCGAAGTAGATGTGCTCGCAGCTGATATCGCCAACAGGTAGTTGATTAGACTAAACTCGAGCGTTGCTGCATTGTCTGTAGGCTATTTTAAGCGATACTGCAATTCTAGACGTTTTCACATCTGTTCCATTAACTATATTACACGCTTGCATGTATGTGCTTGCCAATTGATTCCCTGGAGGCAGAAAATGGCAATAGACTGATTTCTGAATGGCCTGAACCTCAGGGCTAGCTGCAAACAAAAAAATTGTATACCCAGCAATTGACAAGCATCCAATTTGGTGATAATCCTGGTTATTTGTGTTATGGCCTCATAAATGTCTCATGGCCTGATATAGCAGACGAAACTGTAACAGAGGAAGCTATTATAAAATAGGTTAGTTAAATATTAGCTAACGAGATATTGGGCAGTTACATTTGTAGCAATCCATTATTAGTTTGCATACCTGTAAAAAATTAGTAATGCCTCTTGTTTTCTAAACTTACGGTGGGTTACCTACACATTATGACCTAACAGAAATTGGTCGTTTGAACAGGTACGAGCTGACAAGTCAATCTACGAGCAATCCTGGTATCGAAGCGATATGGGAAGACGAAAGATCCAGACGACGGGATCGTGATGAGGATTCACAATTTTCGTTAGATCATTCACAACCACGGGTTTTGCCAGATAATCTGACTGAAAGGGAGTCACGCTTTTTCCAGGTATGGATACAGAGAATGCGACGCCTTGGGTAGTGTAATGGTTAAATAATGTCTTGCATTCAAAATGAGATGTCAGCTTTCATTTTCCAGGAGAGAGGCCTAAACACTTACACATACCATACCATACCATACCTTACCATACCTTACCATACCTTACCATACCTTACCATACCATACCATACCAATTTTCAGGCTTTTTCGAGTCGTTGGGTGCGGAGCATTCCATTGTACAGCTCTAAATATCGTCGACTTGCTGGTGGCTTTTAGCAATCCATGCGTGAAAGCTGCAAGGCGATTTTGCACTAGCATCCATTGTGTGGTTGTGATTTGTCCACCATCTGATCAAATATAAATCTTTGGTGTATTTTGTCAATGCAGAAGCTTATTGTTTGTGTAAAATTAGTAAAAGCACTGAATGACACAATATTATAAAATATCGACCTGTCTGAACGTATGCATTACAATCATATAATCCACACATCCTTGCCAGGCTCTCTCAAATCGCAACCGTTATCGTTTTAGATGCTTTTTGACTCCTTGGGTCGGTACAAAGAAGAAAACAGCATCAGGACGTTAAGTGAATCTTCATCATTCAATGCATCTTCCTCAAGCATGAGAATGTCGTCTTCGTATCAGTCACATTCTCAATCGAATGATCTTTTCGCTTCGGGAAATACTATCACTAACAATGACGACATCATTTCCTCTGGAGGATCAAAAAATCTAATCAGTAGCCCAGTTATAATATCAAGTGGGAGCTCAAAGGGGAGAGATTCGGAGTTAATAGATCTTACTGGACTTGATCAGGGTGTTTCAACGCTAGAGATGTTGCGACGATTGGATGAGAGGTAGGATTTTGTTTTTCTGTTTTTCCATCATTGCTGCAGCAGCGGCTGTCTACTCTCCGATGTTTTGTATATTTTTATGATGAAATTCGGGTTATTTGATAGGAATATTGATATTCATATTTTATCCGTGTTCAATTTACTGTCATTGCATGGGCATTTTCAGACTTGAAATAAATTTCGCTAACTGTCACGCACTATGAACCCCTGCTGTAGCTCTTCTATGGGGTTTGTTGCGGGTCTTTGTAGCATCTGTTTTGCTTTTTGACGACATCCATGTAGTACACTTGTGGTGTCGGCACCAGAACCAGTGCGATTTTGAGAGACTAGGGAACTAGATTTTTGTGATGAAACCTATCGAATGAAAATAGGAAAGATTATAAGACAAGCATTCAGGGATGATTGTATATTATAGGTTAGTTTGGGCTGCTGTGACTTATGTAATGTCTATGTGCTTGGTTTGTTGTTTAATAATAATGCTAATCTCGCCGCCGCAGCTTGCCCAGAGTAGAGATTATGGATTGGTTAATGTGAACACTTGTATGGGCGCTATAACCAGCAAATTTGTTGGAGCAGTAATATTAATTTTGCATTCTCTGCTTGATCAATTGAGTATAAGCACTTACCATAGCTTACCATTGCTTTTTACAGTAGCAATGATAAATGGCAAATAATGTCAAAATATGAATGCAATCTGCACAATTTATTAGTTGTTCGAATAGAAGGATTATGCACAGATTTATATTAATCTCGACCACAGTCTACAACATCATAATCAGATATGCGCTGAGTGCTGGATCATGTACCGATTGCCGTCTGGTACATACCTTATGTTGTTTGCTTAGCCAAAAATATACATTGTGGAATTGTTCCCTATGAAAAATCGTAGTCACCTATCAGCCGTGATTCTGTATTACTGCAACTTGTGCTATGAATCTTTCATGCCTATGGTCATGTAACGCCGGCTGAGGAATAGAGATCAGATTGATTTGTGCTTGGTGACTGGCATTGAAATCAAATCATTACAATTGCTGTACCGGTGTTATTATGATCACCGTGCTCTGACGACATGAATAATTTCTCATCATGATTTGAAAATCAATATTGTTTTGGATAACGGTTTGAGTTTAGAATTTTATTGAAATTCCTTGGTTTCTGAATTGGTTGAGAGAGGATTTGATCTCCAGTAGGACCGTACTACAAGTACTACAAGCTCGTACGGTACATAAATTTAGCATTCATAAGGTACTGGTAGACAGTCTCTATCTAAGTGACCCTGACCCAGTGGAAATAACCCAAAACTCACAGTCCTTTCTACTCGGACTGGGATTGTTTTACACTGTTTTACCATGAAAAATGGAATGGCAAGGTCTTACAATCAGTTAGAGATAACAGAGCATGAACTTTCGTTGCAAGAAGTACCAAAATGGGTACAAATGCACCATTGCTAGAAACTGTCAGTGGCTTTCTTATTAAAGTATGTGATTTGGACCTCGCATGGCAATAAGGTTTGATGATATCTATAAAATCGTGCAAGGTCCTTGAGGTATTAGATTCTTTCACTCAAGTAGCCTAGCCGCTTACAGCACTTATTAATAAGGTGTTAAACATGTATATATAGATAAAATTTGATTTATACAGCTGAAGAGGGATGGAAAAGTGATAGAATTTTTATGACTTTACATCTCCATAAATAGGTGATAGGAGTTTATGTGTACAGAAGACTGTTGGGATTTCGCTGTTATGGTTTCCTGCTGTCTGGAGTTGGTAACCTAAAATCAATGTTTTGAAATTTTATTACAATGGAAGTGTATTAAAAATACTTATATAAGTCAAATGTGCAAGTGAGATTTTGGCAAGGTCAATATCTGTAAGTCAATGCCACGTGTAGCTGTGACAGATTACAGTAGGCATAATGTATCGGTATAGCCTAATGCAGTGAGGCATGGTCAATTCAGTCAATCGGTTTTCTTGATCTTTCACGAATTTGAAAATGTGGCTTTCACATAGTTTACTATAATGTGAGGGAAGTACCGAGCCCACAATAGCAATATATATTCTATACCATGTCGTTTGTTGCCACAGAGACACACAGTTAAAGTAGGTTACCGTGTTTGATAAGAAAATAAAGTGGGTCCAATCTAACCAAATAAATGTCGATTGCATATAAGTAGCAATGAAGCGAGATTTTGGCCCAATGTCCAAGGCTGTTTAGTAGGCCTAAGCAGTTAATGGATGAGGGACTTATGGTACGAAGGCTATTGTAGGTGTAGGCAAGTGAGCCTAAAGTTACCAAATAGCAATTGCATAAAAGTACCGGTACTGAAAAGAAAAAATTTTGGCCCAATGTCATATGCCGAGGGAGTACTGGTACCGAGACTATCATAAGCCTAGGCAATAGCTGATCGTAGTGTATACCGGCACTGTACGTGTCTGTGAATTGGCGTGAGCATCAATTGCAGTCGCAATACTCAGTTCAATTACACTTGTAAATATAGAGTAGACATACGTTTTACATCCATTAAGGAAAACAAAGTGGCTTGAAATTTCCCCTATGATGCTCAATTCCAAGACACTTCATTGAAATAAAACACTGTCAATTCCTAGCAAACGGAAATTTGTATCGAAATGAGTTATCAAAAGTCAAACCACGCCTGGAGGTGTATGTATAGAGTACGATTTTCCGTATTTTCTCTTTTTTCAAGAAATTGTCTTATCAAAACAGTATATCATCTCTTTTACAACAATAGCTTTTATTTTGAAATTGTCAGCTTTGACTCACACGTGATTAATATGATTTTGAGAGACTTGGGGAAACTGGATCATTGTGATAAAACAGTTTGAGGGGTAGAACGAAAATAGGAAATATTTATAAGACTATAGGTACTATTCAGGGAACATTTTATATATATATATATATATTATAGATTTTTTATATTTTATAGGCCTATACCGGTATATATATATATAATTTATATATAATGTTATGTTTGCCTACCAGAGACTTTTCTCGCCTTTGACAAGATTACACCTCCTCTGATCCCTTTCCTTTCTTTTTAGAGAGTCATCGGCAAGCTGTATCAGTACTCAACGTGGAAATGGTCCACTAGATGATGATCAAGAGCAGCTTGATTCGGAAGGATGTCTTCGTTTGCAAAACCGCAAGACGAGAAATCTGTCTCAGTCCTTCCACAATTCGCCTGGCAGTCAACTTATTGATTCATTTTCAAACTCTACTCAACCGTTACCGATACCTAGCGATGACGAGGTAGAGATTGAGAATTTTGAAATGTCGCAAAGATGGGATAGCGCTATTCAAGATCTGCTGAACGATCTATCGGACGCAGAGGATCAAAATTTCCGAGGTGATGGGAATGATGATATACCGCAACTGGATGGAAATTCAGACGACCAGCCTAAAAGTGAGCGACTAGTTTTGTTTGATGATCTATGGTTGGTGTGGTTGGTCTGAATTTGGATGGCTTAGGTGCGGTTAAATGATATTATTTGCACATAAATGCAGTCTTAAACCGTATAGTTCAAGCATGGCTAGCTTGCACAAATACTGCACCAGCACCTATCCTCGCACCACAACGATTCAGAAAATTTACACCAAGCACATTAGAGATTAGACTGCACTGTTCAATTTTTCTGGGTAGTAGGGTTTGTAGTAGAGGATTAGGTGTAAATTCTTGACCCATAATAATTGAAAACTTGCGTAAATCAACATTGCCGTGCCATCGTCTCTCATATTCTATACACAGTAGGACGTTATGATTACCATATGTCAAAATGTAGGCTACATTCCATATTCGTCCGATGACGAATGAAACTGAAAGCTTGTGAATTACGTTACCTCCATGGCAAGGGTCCCCAACCAATCTGACACTGAGAACCACATTTATTAATGTGTTACCGCAAAGAGCCATATCATACGCATCGGCCTCCGCTAGTACAGTGGTTCCCAAACGTTTTTTTCGTGACCCTAATTTGCGCAATTTAGTAGGCTCGCAACACACGCAATGTTGTAGTATAAGGGAAAAAAAGATCGGCCTATTCAATGTAGCCTTCTTGTATATTTCTAGAAGAAATTGGGCCTGCGGAAAAGAGCCTCATGCGACTCGCGGCCTGCAGGTTGGCCACCCCTGATCTATGGCGTTTTTTATTTTATTCTGTAATCAAAATGTGAATTATATTCCAATGAACTGGTCTGGACGCTACATCTGTGGTGACATAATTATATACCTATTACTATTTGGATCGTCCGCCATAGGCTCCACCATTTTTCATAATTGCAATGCATAGCTATTGTTATCCATTTCATTTAGATACTACGGTTAAGCCTGGTCCTGGACCGGCAGGTGCAAAACGACAGTACGCTGTCCGTTCGAAACACAACAATTCTGATTTCATGAAGAATTTGATCAACTTGACAAGCGGTAATGTGATTGGAAATGATCCGTCGCTAGACAATTCGTCTACGAAAGCGACAACCGAAGTTGGATGTAGAGAAAACGTTGACGTGAAAAGTTGCGAAACGAATCAATGTACAGTCGATACAGTTTCAGCTTTGCCCAACGATGCAGAAAAATCAAAAAATGATACACATTTCAGTATGAAGCATAATTTACCTTTACGAAATACCTCAAATACCATTTTTGACAAAGACGAGGAAATTGACACAGGGAGCTCAGGTGACGGTACAATCACGGAATCGAATAAGTCGATCCGAGAGACTCGGGATGGTGAAAGTGGTGCGACGGCCTCTGGTACTACCCCAATAGCTTCGAGACTTGGGACGACATCACCACCGAGTAGCCTCACATTAACGAAGCGTCAGCCCAATGACAGAACGAACGTATTTTCAAGAATTCTAAACGAAAGCGAGGGAGTTACTTTGTACGATAATACTAATCTATGCAAATTCACGCACACTGCCATCATTAATCTCGACCAAATGTCAGAAAGTCGAGACACCGATAAATTTCCTATTTCAACATTGGATGGGAGTTTGATTAAAATCACTTCGATACCAATCAATGAAAAGAAATTCGAAAGTGACAAGTGTTGCGGTGATCGACCAGCCACGAGGAAATCCAGGAGTCATAAAAAAACAGATTCCGCAACACTGACAGAAGTGACCAAGCCAACAAGGACGAGAAGGCCAAGGCTAGCGTCTAAGAACAGGTAAAACAAAAGCCTTTGTCGTTTCAAAAGGGGGGCTGGGTTCAATGTGTGACGGTACCCCAAGACAAAAATAATAATCTCCTCCTTGTGGCCATGTTCCATATGTAGGGGGCTAGAGGGGTTCGAAAGGCTCATGATTGGTAGTGAATATTACTCTAAATGCCATTCCTTTTGCAATAACCATATTTGTTCGGGCACGTGACTGGCCACGGCTCGGAAATTTTCAATTTTACTGCTGCCGTGACCACATACGGGTACATTCACAGGCGTAAAGCATGACCATGACATGATATTATTGTCAAAGTAGTATAGAATGTAATATACAAGAATATAGTAGAGCCAATGGTGGACGATCAATAGATTTTTTAAAAGAAGATTCACCACAGATATAAGGATTTAATATTAAATCTTTGATGAAATTTTTCTTACGAGGATTTACGCTGCAACTTCATAGATAAAACAAGCAATCAAAACTCAAATTGCAATGTCTTCATTCATTTCAGTTACCTGGACGATACACTTTTCGAAACAGTTTTCACTTCTGATTTTGAATCTGATGTCGACGACGTGCGTGCTGCCTCTAGTAAAGCTTCAACTTCTGCCCCGAAATCCACAAACACGAGAAAAAGCAAGGCAAAGAAAAAGACCGAAGGCAGAAAGAAAAAGGAACGTGTCATCACAAAGTGGATCATTGTCAATAGGTGAGTGAACTGCTTCCCATTGAATACAGGAATTGTTGATAGTTTACGTTGTACACATTGGTCCAAGTACTTGTTGATCGACATGGCACTTGGCAGTAATTGTCATACTAGAGTATAAAACTAGTAGAGATATCACTATAGGAATCTATTTGCTAATGTAATCTAATTCCTATTAGACATTTCACGATAGTCACAACCTTAGAGCCTCTATGGCAGGGGCCGGGTTTTTTAATACTGGAAGACTATAAACACGTATCATGAATGTCGTGCATTGAGACACGTATAATTCTGCTCGCTGCTCGCTTGTTTTATTGTGTTTCAGTTAAGATCCCAATTTTTTCTGGCAGGTTCAAAGGCGTGTCTAGCATGAGAGTGGGTCTATGGAGAATACCTAATCTAAAAAGAGTGAAACTGACAGCGGAATTGTTACGGATGTATGAACTCTATTCACCACGCAAAGTTGACATCACAGTAAAACCTGTCAGACCACCGTTCATTCATCCACCATCAAAACCACGACCTATGGGGCGACGAAGCAAGCATATGTTAGCGAGTTTGTGTTTGTTCGGGCCTCTTTCTATTGGGTCCGGTGCGTCCTCTACTAGTGTGGCACAGACCTACATAAAAACGCTGACCAAAAATCAAAATGTCCCAGCCATATCATGTGAGGGTAGCGGTGTTATGGAGAGGTCAATTGACCATAATGAGATGACGGCACGTCGAGAGAAGAGTGAGAATGTTTCTGATTTGGCACGCGGTGGAAAGCAACGAAACACGGGCAAGGATTCAAATTACCGGGCTGCTAGTGGCGGTTTGAAATCGAGCACGGAAACCGCAAGAGCGAGAATGGTCAAAGGGGATTCGCCGATCTTGGAAAAGATGGCGTTTGATTTAATGCGTCATGAAGACAGTTTGGGCGAACAATATCCAAACATTTGCGACGCTCGATCTCAACAAGACGTAAAAGACACAAATAAATTTAAGGAAGTCTCTTGTGTTGATACTAGCGCCAAAAGTACTTCTGCGCCTTTACGCGAGTCGAAATCGGACACCTCTGTTATGTCACCAGCGGAATGGGATTCGGCCTCATTGCTTCCTCTCAAGATTACTTGCTGCACGGCTGACGTAGCAGCAATGAAACGAGATACCGCATCGAAGACGGAAGTTAACAGTTTAAATCAGACAGGATGTACCGTTCATTCCAATGATCCATGTAAGGAAGGCTGTACGTCGAACAAGCCGAGCAAAACCACGATCGCAGAGAAGGAAGCTTTGTTTGAATCTGTTGTTCGGCAAGCTGAAAAAATTGGACTGGAACAAGCTATGGATGTGTCTAGTGGCGTTGCTGAAGAATCGACTGCGAAGAAATCACAAAGCGGTTTAAAAACAATGTCTTGTGTGCTGAGTAATGACGGTATTGCTGATAGCTCGGTTGCTTTGAAAGGACTTTGTATCAACCTCGGCCACCCTGTCTCTAATATAACTCCAGAAGTTGGAGGAAAAGATAAGTTCCGTGACAAAATCGGTGAGGCAGAACAAATTGCCAAGTTGAAACGTAACGATAATGAAAAATCGATAAAAAAGAAAAGCGTGAGATCGAAAAAGGAGGCGAAAAAAAGAAAAATTGACAAAGCGGAACGCGATGCGAAATCTCTACATGGTGGTGATAGAGAAACAAAAGTTTCACGGTCTATCGTACCTGTTACAAGTCGCACAGTTGAACCTATATGCAAACGTGATTCCCCAATTTTGGAACTCGAGAGTGATTGCGACATAACACAGTCAGGGCATCACGACACTAGCGTGTCTGATATTTTGAATTTCGAGAACGATTCTGACGTTAAAGAAAACCCAAAACCTGATGACAGTCATGTTGGTGATGCAAACCACGTGAAGAAAACGACAGGAAAAATGAAACACGTTATCTCAGGAAAAGGACAGAGGAGTATGATGAAGGTTGCAGTGGCTGCGAATATCGAAAGTACGGTCATAACAAAAGCCGGAATCGCAATACAAGAGAATAAGACAGTCACTACTGTTACGTCTACACGAAAGATATATTCGCCGAGTAAAAAGGTAAATTCAACTAATGCCGGCTTAAAATTGAATTGAAATTAATTATAATTCCACATAATTGAATGTTAATAAATCTTTGGTGACTTGTTCTATGCATTACTATTTCGATCGTCCGCAATTGGCTCTGCTATTTTTTGGCTTGTACGGCTTTTCTTTTCTTCGTACTAGACATCAGGGCAGCCACACTGCACAGAGTACTTGGTCACCTCGTTCAGGTTCTTCACCAGTCACTCCATTGGGTGGCGTGGCTTGTACATTGTGCAGAAATGGATGACACAGTCCACGGTTTGCTCCTCTGCAGCATACTCGCATGCCACACAGAGCTTAACATTGAAAACACTGATCGCCTGATCATGATTTCCATTGCTTTGTAGGTTACCAGAAACAGTGTTGCGGTCAAGCTTAATTCCATTAATCCGCCGACTACAATGTTCACAAGTGTTTCGGATGATAGCTCCGACGCCTTTCCGCCTTTGAATGCCCTCATGACCATTGCCTTTCCTCCGACGCCACCGAAGCGTACTAGCGTCGTGAATGAACCGCCAAGGCCTTGGACGCCTGTAAAGATGAAAAAGACCGAGCCGACACCGCAGGACAATGCGGATAATATTTTGGAAGAACTGGCTGAATCATTTGGGGCTGACGGTATGTTGTAGGTGTGAGATAATAAGTGTTGTGTGGCACAGAAAGACAGGGAAAAATGTTCCCGTCATAGAAATTCCACTGTACGGAGAAACCCTCACCCTTTTGTGTGTCAGTGTAATTTGTTGACTGCAGAAGAATTGACTGTCTTGCTGAAATTTTTCTGTTGCATAGGAACAAAGGTTCTCGATATTGTGGACGAATCGCTTTTCAACAATATCAATTGCTTTGAAGATTTGATAACGGATCACAAGAGTCATAGTCAGTCTGAAAATCAAAAAGAGGCTGCGATGGAGAAGACGGTTTGTTGTTGCAATGATTTAATATCGTATGATTTTTTCTTTATGCCCGTAATTACATTGTAGGGTTGCCGTGCAAAGGATAAAAATGAACGAATGTTAGAACATTTTGATAAAATCTTTGAAGACGTGACTTCATGCGGATCATCGAGTGAGTTATATCGTAGATTCTTTCCATCTTCGATTCCCACGGTTTTGTAACTATTGCGACGTGGATATTTACGCACATATTGAATTCAATTACTGTTTGTGTTTATATGCATTTTCTGCGTTTAATTCTGATTTTTGTGGGATGTATAATTGTATATATATATATGACTATTGTGAGACATAAGAAATATATTGGAGCAATGGCAGATGATCAATAGATATCGTTAAGAAGATCACTACAGATTTAACATCCAGAATTAATTCATTCACCAGCTTTCGGAGCTCCGCTCCTTCATCAGGTAAAGATGAAGGAGCGGAGCTCTGAAAGCTTGTGAATGAATTAATTCTCAATAAACCAAGGCTGGATGTTAAATCTGTAGTGATCTTCTTAATGATATCTATTGTCAGAAAATGTTATACACTTTCATCTCTCATTTAAACCACCATCATATTTTGACCGGACGCTCTTTTACTAACTTTTTAAGTGAGGCTGAGCAATTTTATGGTGCTGGAGTGCATTTTTGACATTCCCGCTTTTTATCTAGAAGTTTCGGTGTCAGCTGCCCATTCGTCCCGCCAATTCGATGAATTTGAAGAGGAAACCCTAATGGAGTTTATCGACGAGATGACATCACCAACGCAACTAGGCAACAGCAATTCATCACAAATGATGTCATTTCCTGTCGCCGCACCCACACCGATGGAACGAAGCGACGTTGCTATCGGCAACAAAGACCCCACGATGAGTAAACAACCACTCCAGCAAATTCAATACCCTGTTAATCAACAGGCTACTAATGAACTTCGAAGACCGCATTCGACTTTACCGCACGCTGGTCACGCAGCTAACGTTTCTGTGCGGAAACAATTTGTGAACGAGAAATGGAGTACGGCAACGTTACAGGACCGTCCACAATCTTGTTTTCCTGCTTCCTCGTTGCCTGACGTGGCCCAAATTCCACGGTCGCAGTCTGTAATGGGACATTGGAACAAGGACGTTCGGCAGGAGCAAAACGCGGTGTTTGATAATTCGCAGATGATGAAAATACATAGTAACGTGACGACCAGCCCGATGACTTACAAGCCGCAAGATTTATGTTACGGTGCGCAAAACGAGTCGGGTTACTTTGTAGATCCGAGATCGACAACGCAGCACGCTATTAACCGGCCTTATCCGTACTCTTTTAATCAACACTACCATGATCCGACTGCGATACCAAGACCAAACAGCGTGATGGATACTCCTCTGCAAGTTTTTCATACACACGTTCATCACCATCATCACGTTCATTCGATAAATAATTCGAATCCCGCTGCGACTGGGGCGACTCACGAAAATTTTCGTGATCATAAAATAGGACATCAGATTTTTCAAACCGCGCGAACGGATAAGAGGAATGCAGCCGGCAACGTTAAAGTTGAGAAAATTGTAAATCCCACGTGGCCTCAATCTGCGATTGCGATGCCTGGCGTCGAAGAAAAACTACAGAAGCCTCAAGGCGCTTTGGACACCGCACAATTTCATGAGACAGACCCTTCTCTTTTGTTTTCAAAATCTGGACAACAAGTTCATCTGCAATCGCCGGGGCTCGTGCAGACTTTGACGTACGTCAACCGGAACGTGCCTCAAAACACAGCTGGCAAGTCGAATTTTTATAATTTTGCCGGTTTGGATCCGAAGACGGAAGGTATCGTGCAGTCGTCAATCATTTTGCAACCACAAAGTCAATCACATCGAGATGTACCGTCCGTTTTATTAAAAGGCACTTGTCAATTGCCACAGTGGGAAAGAACAAGCCTAAAAAAATCAACCAAGCGTAAGACTAGTCAAAAGGGAAAGGTTGTTAAGCGGAGGAAATCCAATCTCGTATTATGCCAGTCTATGTTAGAATCTACAAATTTTGACAGTATCACTACTTCTGCCAAAACTCCATACGGGATCATGAAACAAAACTCATTAAATAATTTAAAGAAACAAAAAGATGACGCACCAAAATCGATAGAGCGTAAAAGAAAGACGATATCTGATTTTCGTGCACCACCAGATACTCCGACCATATCATTGTCGGGGTGGACGTCTGTGGACACAAAAAATGATTCGGCAGCATTTGAATTGTCGCAAGACCTTTTTGAAACGCCGATTCATTCGAAAACGGTGTCTGATTTGAGCCATAATGATAAATCCATTCCATCAGTTCCATTACCACAACCCAATGAAAGATGTGATGAAAAATTAGTGCTGCCTGATACATTGAGCAAGGAGAACGATGCGATATCAGAGACTGTTTCGGAGCCGAGCATTCGACCGACTCCGCAAGTCGGGGAGGAACTCATTTTAAACTCTGCGACTGGAGAGTGGGAGGTGGTGCCGGCTGAATTGCATAAATCTGATGACGAAAACAAACTGTGTGTTAAAAGTCCTGGAGAGTTACCGACTTTGACTGATTCGTCTATTGGGTTTCGAAAAAGAAATCTTTCAAAATTACCGGATGTATCATCAGACGATGATGTTAGCGATATCAAACGGAAGAAAAATGTTAAAATTGGATCGGCGAAAGTACCATTTTCTGCTCCGGAGTACATGGTCTCATCTGTGGATTTAAAATCTGACTCGCCCCGACTTAAATTAACGTTGAAAAAGACGCTGTCCTCAAGAGGCAAACCAAAATTCTCAACTTTGCCATCTTGTGACTCACCCTCTGATGAGAACCTTCGAGAGGCAGCCATCGTCCAATCGGAAGTCACGAATTCGTCATGTGATTTGAAATCTGACCAATCAGATGCGGTAAACGATTTCATACCGTTGAAAATTGTGAGAATGAAATCTTCAACGAACAACGAGTCGGAATCAGATTATCGAATCGATGATTCAGATTCTACCGATGACGCTTCCGAAGTCGGCAGCGTCGCAGAAGACGATTTGACACCTCTCGACGAGCATAAGAAATCGGTCGTAAACGTGTACGTCACACAAGTAAGACGATCACGTATCCCATTTTGCGTCATAATGGATGAGTTTTACGTCACCAATGCATTGACTGCAATGAAAAATCAAGCCAGTGTCATTAAGGAGCGTCGGGCATGGCTAAAAGGTAGCAAAAAGTCATCAGCTGAATCAAAATACTGCAAGACATCTACCAGCTATACAATGGGTAACAAGCTTTACCTTTTTGAACACCCCTAGTGATTATATATTAAATAGTTCCCTTGTTGGACTGCTGCCAAATGACTCCTGTTATCACTATTTCGTGATAACATGCACAAACCGGTTGATTTTCATATTGCCCGTGGATAGTGATCTGCGAAAATTATGTGACATTTCTGAATTTTTCTTAGAGGTGGCACTTTGCATATCTGCGTGGCAACACATAACATTCTATCCTATAGTGGCTACTTTCCTCGCATACACATAACATTCTATCCTATAGTGGCTACTTTCCTCGCATATTGATATTGTGCATGGCACATTTTCGATTGTGGAAGAGAAATGGAAACATGTAAAATTGTCTTTGACAGGAAAAGACACTTCAGTTCATCAAGACAATGTTAAACAACTACTCGACGAATGTTGTGACCAAGTGGCGAGCTCCGTCATTTTCACACCAAAGTTTCAACCGACAGGAGTCCCTTTTGAAGCGACCAGTGGGAAGGAATCTAGTCGTGGACAGAATTTTGGTGAAGAAAAACCACAAAAAGACAACAAAAACGGCACCGGTAACGCAAAATCATCTTCGGATGCTATTAATCCGACCGCATCAAAAAAAATCAAAGAAGATTTAGACCCGCCGTCACCGGCAGAAAATAAAAAGTTCCTACAGAATTTCATCCGTCCTTGTTTTGACGATGTCAGGCATTTTTACGTGACCTCAAATAAACCGCCTGCTCCATCGCAAGTCATGCACGATCTGCAACAAACAGGCCAAGCAATCGGTCTGTATTCAGAAGAACCGTTTTATGGAGATAAAAACGACGTGCAGTCAACCAGCAATAGGTCAGCATGAAAAAGAGTAAATTATTTTCCTCGAAAGACTGTGATTTCGTTTTTTTTTAAAAAAGCTTTTTTCCGTGACTTTACCTTTCTTTGCTACCGACTTTTTTCTCCAATTTTTATGATACGAAGCGAAATATTTGAAGATTGCAATATTTTAGGGATTTTCTTGATCCCGGATACCTTTTATTTCAGACTCTCAAATTTACCCCCTTACATCAAGAAACCTAAACCCCAAAAAACTATAACGGAATTATATGAGATACCACTAAGTGGAGGTATCCATGAACAAATCGTCATGGCGACGGCACAAAAATGCTACACCGAGGAAGAAAATTCTGTCCTAAGAGAGAAAGCTTCGAAGATTTTACCGGAAAATGTTCATGTCTGGGATCACCTTGACGTAGCATGTAAATTGTCACAGTATCCAGCCCTCGCTAAAGTGTTGACTGCCATGTCAAAGGATATTATTTTACGAACAGCAAATCAACCACCGACGAAAGGTGACGTACGAAAATGGATGGAGGAAGAGAAAAACAGAAAACGACTCAAAAAATCATCCAAGGTCGAATCGAAAACGGCGACATCAGAAATTGGGAGTTCTCTCTTAAAAACACTTCCAGTTCCACGCCTTGATGATAATTCTCTCATTTCACCAAAAACATCGTCCTTCTCTTCGCCTCGACCAAGAAGAGTCAGTTTTGATGTAGCAACAACATCGAATCAAGATGAATTCAAAATTATCAAACGCAAACGATGCTTGCAAAGATCAATCAAAGGCAGCGTGAATAAAAGTTCAAAATCTACGATCTGGAAAAGCACACAAACCTCAATTTCCCCAATGCATGGCCTGATATCTCCATTTGCACCATGGTTGTCTCCCGTGACACCAACAACTACTGATGACAATTTGCTAGATATTTTCAGTCATAATCAGTCATCTGTGACGAGTGATATCGCCAGCAGCGCGATCAAAAGTCTTGTGGGTTCCTCTAATCAAGACGATACCTCGATCTCATCACTCATATCCGGTACGTTCACTCCCGTCATGAAATTCGCCAGAAATGATTCGAGTCCTCAACAGTGTGATGGTTCTATGGAAAAACAACCTCAAAGCACTCCAAATTATTCCAAACAGCATCATAGCCGTGCGCACAAAAAATTGAGTTATACACCAACGATGCAACTGACTGCTGATAGCGATAATGCGAAATCTATCTCGCCGATATCGACGAAATCAACGCCGATATTAAAATCTGGAGCCCTTCAAAGAGCAGTATTAAAGAAAAATGTATTCCAACAAAGCAGCGATGATGTCGTTACAGAAACAGGATCGCCAAACGATTCGGCCAAAACAGTTCCGTCTCACCGTTCAAGTCCGACTGAATCACCATCGTTGTCTCTGAACACTCCACGGATTGGAAAGAAAGAAGGTTCACAAATCGATGGCCCAACGCTTGATAATACACATGGATTTAAAGCGCCTCAACAAAACCTCGGGGATGCTAAATCGTTGCATGTTGTTCAGCATATCACCGTGGTAAGTGAAACTATCTATTTTGACAGATTGCTTTCTAAGTGTAACCAAATTTGCTGCTATATGTCTTCATATCGATTCAATATGGACGGCTACACTGGTTATGTAGTTAGTCTCCTGGTTAGCGCTGGTGCAGAATGATTTCCATCCGCTGTATTTAACCTGCTGAGGTGTTGCAGTTGGTATCCTGCCCAGTACCCTGCCCCTAGGCGTAGATAGGTATGTGTAGTGCCCAGCAATGTGAAGGACCGGTTCCAAGGAAGGAGGGTGTGTTAAATGTGCAGGGTTGCAGAAAAAATTGCATGACATTTTCTGTCAAGAAATTTACCGAAATTTAATATTTTGTTTAAAGTGTCAGTTTGTATTTCATGAAATAACTCGATTCGCAATTTCTAGCTCAGTTTGGAATTGCACATAAAAACAAGGATTGACCTTCGACCTGATCCTGATATGGATGAAATTCGATGCTTGTTCTACTGTCTGGAAAGTGACTCGTGGACCGGATCGGAGAGAGGAATGCGAACCGGGGTGATTGTGGTCGATGCCGCGTCAGTGTCTCAGGTAAGGCCTATAAATTGCTTCAAACTTAGGTCAAGGTCATTGCAACCATGGATATTGGAAATATATAGAACTATCTGGGGCGTTTAGTGATACCCCAATTAACCTTTCTTCCTATTAATTATCTCAACTCACCATCACATTCTGTAAATGTCAATGTCAAAATAATTATCATTTTATATTAACGACTCTTATGACAGGATGAAATGATATCTCCTGATGATCCGAATACATCAACTGCTTCGAGGAACATCCGTAAAGATAGGGAACTATTGAAAAAATCTGGCGTCACAAGTTTGGAAGTATTATACGTGAAAAGCGAAATGGATCTTTTCTTGCGGTTTGCTCGGATGATGCACCGATGGGATCCGGATATATTAGTTGGTTAGTGACATAACGCGACTTGTGTTCACGAAATACTTTTTCATTTTATGAGACGGTCTGAGTAACCATTGCAATGACTTTTTGTGTTAGCTCTGAGAGATGGTACAAACTCACAACTCAGTGAGCTCGAGTTCAACTCAGGCGGGAGGTTTGCTAATTGTACCCAGAACTTTTGAGATTTATCTGCTTTTGATAAATACTCTGTGCGAGTAATTTCTCGGGCATATCTTTCATCGCTTGTGCTAGATCATAATTGCCGCTGTGCACAGTGACCAGGGCACATGATAATGACTATGTGTGCATATAGGCCTACATTCTACAAGGATTTTAGTCATCAGTTCACACTCGGTATTCGGTAATGAACTCATGCCAAAAGTGTGTGTTCGTCCAAATATGAACATATGCCAAGTTCTTGCTAGCCCTATTGTTAACTGTCCATGTCTCTTGGACTCGATGTGGTATCTGTACTACGATGAAGTCTGATTACATTGGTAACCATAGTCAGTCTTGTATGAGAACTTGTGGTTACCGGTACGGGAATTTTTAGGTTACGAGGTACAGATGTTGTCATGGGGTTTTCTCTTGCAACGGGCCGCTCATCTCAGGTGTGATTTGTGTCGGGCCATATCCCGGGTGCCTGCAGACGAACAACGGAATAAATATCAAGCCGTTAACGATGCGTACGGTGCTGATAACGCTTCAGAATTGCACATTGTTGGACGGGTGAGTTGAAAATTTACCCGGTAGTCGCTGGGAGTTGTTATTTCGGTATTGTGTAACATTATAGCCGGCGAGCCTCTTAACAATTGTGCCAACTCGTCACATTTTGCAACTTCTTTTTTTTTAAAACTTATTTAAATGTGAATGTTTTCAGGTGGTGCTGAATTTATGGAGACTGATGCGTACCGAGCTGGCTTTGTACGACTACGGTTTTGAAAGTATTGCTTTTCACATGTTACATGAAAGATACCCCGCGTACGATCACAAAACTTTAACCAATTGGTTCGACCCGCCGGTTATATCAGGTCAGTGTCTATTTTTAGTGATCGGCACGCCAGAAATCTTGATAACGAGGGTTTTTGAACCGGGGTTTCTGTTTCAAATGGTAGACCACGTTGTCGGTTTGACTCCAGGCCCAGTCGTAAAGATGTAAGTGGATAGACCACAGATTTGAAGATCCAACCAACCTTTTTGTCATTTGTCATATGCAATAACAATGTAGGTGTTGGCCGTGTTGTGTATATGGTAATGGTACAATGTGGTACATACAACAGTGAAAAGCATATGTATAAAGATAAAACCTAACAAAGATCATTAATTATTATCTTATATCGTTATATTGTAACTTATATCGTTGAATTGTACATTTTTAGGTGTTCCGAATCACTGTCATAGATGGCGTGTCATGGATTATTTTGTTTCACGAGTTCAAGGCAACATGAGACTGTTAATGCAACAAGATTTTATCGGAAGAACTTCAGAGTTGGCGAGATTATTTGGGATACAGTTTTATGAAGTTTTGACGAGAGGTTCGCAATTTCGGGTAAGACCTGGATTTTTGTTAATACATAAACAAGATTCACCACAGATTTAACAACGTCCAGCCTTGGTTTTTGGATAATAATAATACAATATATAATTCTTGATAAACCAAAGCTGAATGTTACATCTGTGGTCAATCTACTTAATCTATTGATCGTCTGCCATTGGTTCAAAAATTTTAACTCACGACTGAAAATGCACCCTGTGCAAGCGTTGTCGTCACTCTCTCTCTCTTGGCCAGTGCAAATGCAACAAAACCTTCTATGACAAACGTTACTTAATTATGCCCAAGAGCTAGTGTGTTATGGAGAGTAGGTGTCTGCTATTTTGAGGTCTTGTTCAGGCTGGCATTCTGCCTTTATTGATTTTTGACTTTTTGAAAATGCCGCATATTTTCCTTCGGCTGATATATTTGGTGTTGCACAATATTTTTCTATACTTGGCAGGTCGAAAGCATGCTTCTGCGTACGGCGCGCGCTCATAATTTTGTCGCGGTGACACCGAGTATCCTGCAACGTGCTCAGATGAGAGCTCCAGAAGTGATAGCGCTCGTTATGGAGCCAGAGTCTAAGTTTTATCACGTTCCTGTTGTCGTTGTGGATTTTCAAAGTTTATATCCGTCTATGGTGATCGCCTATAATATTTGCTACTCTACTTGCCTGGGAAGGGTGGAATTTTTGGGAAGGTATGTTATGTACGTTATATAAGTTTTGCCCATGCATTTGCCGATGCCGGCATCTGATATGGCATATGCGTTTTACGTTCCCAGTACCTAGAACTATCTTACGGAGCAGGATTGCATTCAGTGTCTGATTTGCAGATGAGCATAAACCAAATGTTTACTTTTGCATATCTGCATTCCATACTCAATGCTAATATTCACCCTACAGGGGTAAGCCAATACAGCTTCAGAGGCAAGCGACACCCCTTTCCCCTGTATGACAGCATTTCTGTGGCTTTTTTGGGCCAATCCAGATTCCAGACCCTCGATGTCGTAAGCATGCCAGACATGAGTTGTTGATCTACAGCTCCAAATTTACATAACCTTGCTTGATGACTAGTGGTTGCTCATCGCTAGATGGCGTGGCATGGCACTTGACTTTGATAGCCTTACGGCTCCTTCGGTGCCTCCTTGTCTCGCCTGCATATGTAGTGAATGTGACGATGTGTGTTATCATTTGAGTCTGTGTAAATGCAGCAAAAATCAAATAAGGACAAAATAGACAGTGTCCTTGGTGATATTGAGCAACTTGGCGGTACCTCAGTGATGTTTAATGTTAGTGTTCCTTTCATCTGCTTGCAGTGATGCCGTATTCACGTTTGGGTGTACGTCTTTGCGAGTCCCAGCAAAAACTCTCAACAAGTTGATAAGGAAAAATCTGATCATGATCAACCCGAGTGGCGTTGCATTCGTGAAGGCGGGCGTCAGAAGGGGAGTGATGCCACAAATGCTTGATGTAAGAAAACTTATTATTTCTTGTGAATGAGAGCTGAGAATAATTTCTCCACGTAACTGACTAATGTTACACATTCTGGCACCAGTATTATAACAATGTCAATACAAACACCTGGAAATTGATGTCTGCCAGCAGCAGCTTCTCTGCAATCCTCACATATCCATACAGAATATCCATATATGTCATTTTGGCATGACTTCTGGGACATATATACATTATATATTGGCCCTTCAATTTAGGAAATCTTGACGACAAGAATTATGGTGAAAAACTCGATGAAAAAATTGAGACCGGAAGATTCGGCGACGAAACGTATGTTAGATCATCGGCAACTTGGACTCAAATTGATCGCTAATGTCACATACGGTTACACAGCCGCTAATTATTCTGGACGAATGCCTTGCGTTGAGGTACGTAGTCAAGTTGCATAACATTTGTGCTATATAAATTTCGACCAGTGAAAGGTGCCTGCGGTGAAAACAATATTTTCATATTCATCATTATGATGCAGGTGTAAAATACTCTTTTGCACTAGACCATTTACCACTCACCTGAATCATGCGAATAGGATGCTTTTATTTAAGCGACAAAGCTATGTAGCATGGTTCTATTTTCCTGCCGATTGCCGATCATCAGCTGCTATTTTTCAAAGGTGTTTAACAAATACAAAGTCTCCTTTCCAGTCAGACAATGACCAATGATGTCGTCAGACTCCTTGCGTTTGAGTCACTTCTCAATGGATTGCTATTGTGAATCACGTTCACGATCAGTCATCCGATGGCTCCAGCAAAATATAGACCAAGCTATACCGTCTCCTGCTTTCCAGACATTCACATTCTTTTTTACCAACAGATCGGGGATAGCATCGTTCACAAGGCGAGGGAAACATTGGAACGAGCCATACAGTTGGTGATGAGTCAATCATCAAGATGGGAAAACGCTCGGGTTGTGTACGGCGACACAGACAGTATGTTCATCGCGCTGGAAGGCGTCAATAATACAGGCTGCTCAAAGGCTCGGGCTTTTGAAGTCGGGAGAGAAATTTGTGCCGCTGTCACTGCAGATAATCCAACTCCAGTGAAGCTCAGGTTTGAAAAGGTGAGTTAATATTTGACCGTGCTTGTTAACAAAGTAATTAGAAAGAAAAGGAATTTACTTACCTATCTTCGTAGGTTTATCTGCCTTGTGTGCTTCAAACGAAAAAACGATACGTGGGCTATGCGTTTGAATCAGAAGATCAAAAGGAGCCGATATTCGATGCGAAAGGTATAGAGACAGTGAGGCGAGATGGAACACCAGCTACAGCGAAAATTCTCGAGAAAACACTCAAGATACTGTTTGATACAAGAGATGTATCACAGGTAATGGATTAATTAGCCAGTACAGTCTTGATACTTATTATACTGAGTCACAAGTCATGTTGAGTCATTTTTCCAAAACAAAAATACACAGCTACAAAAATTTTGCAAAACTGATTTTTATCAGCTTTTCTAGTTGACTAAGGATAAAATTCAATTGTTTTGGCGCTGGAAATGGAACTTTTTGCTCTTTCCTAACGTGTTATTTTAATTAATCCTGGGTCGATCGCTGACAACCATTTTTGTCCAAGAAACTGATTTATCTACTGAGTTGATTGGTGACTTGCAAATCTTTTATTCCAAATCTCGAGTCACATCGAGTCATTCATTCCAAGTGACGCAAGTCAAAACATGTGGAATGCAAGACTCGAGGCATCACGACACTGTGTCCAATCATTTTCTAGGTCAAACAGTATGTACTGAAGCAGTGCGGCAAACTGTTGGATGGCCGAACAACGCTACAAGATTGTATCATTGCGAAAGAGTACCGAGGGAAACAATACTACAAACCTGGTGCTATAGTTCCGGCTTTACAAATCGCAAGGTTTGTTGCATCTCATGTTCTCTCTGCTACATCCCACGCGACTTGTAAAAAAGTAATTCGTGGGAATGTGCGATAGGGTCTTGAAGCAGTTGACTTAGGACTGTTGTCCTTTACTGCAGGCTAGGCTATTCAATTTTTCCTTAAGGTAGGCGTTATCAGATTATTGTTTTAAAATAAATTCTCTTTCATTTGCAGGAAATTGTTGGCCATGGACAGGAGAGCTGAGCCACGTGTCGGAGAAAGAGTACCCTATGTAGTTGTACATGGGGCACCAGGAACTCCACTCTACCAGTTGGTGAAGTCACCGTTGGACGTACTGAGAGATCCCACTCTTCAGCTCAATGGTGCTTACTATGTTACGAAACAGGTGAGATCGGAATCTATCATATGGTATACATAGCGTTTAAATGAAATGATTTGGGGATATGAATGAAAATGCCAAGTAGTGTGGAAGACCACTAGTCAATAGCTGATGTGACAATGGCTCATTCTTGTCTGCCTGATGAAGAAGGAGCAGAGCTCCGAAAGCTCGTGAATTATATTCCAATAGACTGGACTGGATGTTAAATCTGTGGTGACTTATTCTATCTATTACTATTTGGATTGTCCGCCATTCACATTTTCCGCTCACATCTGCTCCATATTCTCTACATAACATATCAGATATTATTTTGATTGTTATCAAGGTACCCTAATTTTAGTAACTCTGTGGTTGGTAATACACTTTCATGAGAATTTATTTTTTGCTGTTGCTTTACATATCTTCTTGTACATCAAGGCGCTTTTTTGGTCTTTTTCAACATGATTTTGCAGCCGTAGGAATTTTGATCACTAATGTCATCTATTTTGTATTCGCAGGTTTTGCCGGCTCTAGACAGAATGCTCAGTTTGTTGGGGGTAGACGTGTTCCTGTGGCACAAATTCATACCACGCATGATCCATTCATATCACAACGCTGATTTAGAGAATAGTCAAGATACAACGACGAAGAAGGTAACGTTATCAAAATTATGATAATTTACAATTGGTTTGAAGCTTTGCTGATCTTCAGGCTACTATATCACAATTTTTCAAATCGAAACATTGCTTGGTTTGTAAAAGTCTTTCTATTCGGAGTATATGTGAGAACTGCCTTGCGGGCGACGAAGCGAAACAAAAATCGGCAGTGTCGTTAACAATGGAGGCCAAGTTGCTTGAAAGACGAAAACATCATATCAATAAAGTAAGCTGTTTCATTTGTCTGTGTCACCGGTTTTCCGAAATAACATTGACAGAAGATGCTAAATCGCACTGGGGTGGGAAATTTGTTACTGTGAGTACATCAGAGGACGGAGAAAGTCGTGCAATCCAAAAAAATTGGAGGTGTGGTGTTGCAATGCCTCCGTGTGTACTGACCTGTTGTTGGATGACAGATGGGCCGGACGAGTGGGCGTCTGTTCCAGAATATATAGCTTAGCATTCACTGTATGCAAAATGCAAACCTTTTTCAGATTTGCATGCATCCATGGATGACAAGTCGTCTGTTCTAGAATTCAGCCTAGCTGTATGAATAATGCGAGTCCGTTATTTTCAGATTTGCATGCAGTGTACAGGTGCTTATTGCTCTTCAGAAATTCGTTGTGTCTCGCTCGATTGTTCCACCTTGTATAAATCTTTTCGTGCTGCTTACAATTCTTCCAAAGTCAAATCGCTGAGGAAGGCACTTCAAAAAGACGATCTTTTTTAGACATTTCGTAAATATCCTTTCGTACGACGCTTTCACTTGAACCAAATTTTGTGCTAACTTTAATATTAAATTATGTTAGAATCCTGAAAAATTTGCTACTCTATATTTTTTTCTGTAACTGATATGCCGGCGAGTAATTTCATTCGATACGATATCATAATAATAATTTGTGCATTTTTTCTGCTTGTTGGTATTTGCTCAAGAGTTTTTCGGTTGTTGTTGTGTTATTTTCTTGTATTTGAGTGAATGTTTCGTGTTCCAGCTCGCTGCCACAATCAAAATCTTTTTGGAGCCTCGATGGGCTTGACGTTTTATAGCAATTATATGAATGGTATTACCCATGAGATGTTCCTTGCATAGAATTTCTTTTTTCACATTATTCTCAATTTGTACTAATGATGTTCTTTGTTGTTATTGATTTCTTACGCTGTGGTTTATAATTAACATGATTTCGGTGATCGTGAATTTGATGTGGTTGATTAAAATAGCTTAGGGTAGCGGCTCAGCCTTTTGCTCAGGGTACAATCACCGTAGCCCACCTACTTTGTATGGGATCTGAGACTTCCGCTTGGTCCTGGGTATGACCTTAAACTGCATCCAATGGTTCAGCTTCTTGTTGATATTAGAGATCGACCGATATTGAGTTCACGGGGCCGATACAAATTAACCTCATATGATGGCTGATGCCGATTTTGGAAAAATCAAATTGAACCCTTCACTTTGCTGATGAACAATACCAATTGATATTGTCGCAAAACTCGAATCCGATATCGATATAATTATCGGTCGATCTCCAGTTCAGATCAGAGCTGAAATGGAAGTCTTGTTTTAGTAGCGGGGCTCGCCCTACAGGTATTATCATTAGGTTATTTGTGACAGTCAGGTTGTCTAAAAGTCTTAGATATAGTGACTCGTATCTACGTACCGCTATGACCCCAGCTTTGTATCCATGCACCTTACCTGCTATGTAAAAAGTTATTAAAATTTTCATGGTAAAATGTTAGTTCAATGTTGAAGAAAAAGACAGAACTACCGGTAGTTAGTGCAATTTATATAATGTACCATATTTGTTCTTGTTTTTAGTGAAGTAGGTCTACAAAGCTAGCGTTTATTAGCCAATAGCTACCTCAGTCCTGAATAACTGCAAGTGGAAAGGAGCCTTCGTTTGCATATATCGTAACATATAATGTGATGAAGTGATGGAGCTAGCCAGCACCTTATACAACAAGATATCAGAGGCTTTTGGAAATCCGTATATTGTAAAAGAGCTGCCTTCATCTGATTATAACAAACTATCTCCAATCGAGCAAAGTCCGCCACTCTTTTTGTACCGACACAAGTTCATCGATTGCGTACTACTACATCCAAAACGAAGAGATCTAATGATTCGAATATTTCGACTTGCAAATGCTGACTTATCGTTAGCGAAAGTACATTTTCGAAGTCTGTCTTCGCACATTCCGGACTTCTACCGCAATTTCACGGAATGGTACACCGCAAATAAATTAACTAATTTGAGTGAGATGATAAGGAAATATGAGTCGTGGTCGTCAGTTCATATCGCTGTCCAAGCTGGGCTACAAGAATTCCTTACTGCTGAGCAAGCGGGACATATCATCAATAATCAATTCTGTGATAAAGCAAGGTCGCCGATGCATTTAGCATGTACCTTAAACCAACTCCACATCTTAGAAAAATGTGTTCTAATCGGCGGAGATTTATCGCTACAAGATGAAAAAGGCGACACCGTGCTCCATTACGCTGTCAGAAATAACGCAAGACCATTTATTGATTTCTTAACTAGAAATATGAGCAAAGAAGCAGTCAACGTTCAAAATATCTATGGCGAAACAGCGCTTCATGTCGCGATCGAGGCTGGGAAATTCGAATTCGCAAAAGTTCTGATTCGGGAAGGCTGCGATTTGGATAAAGGCAGCAAAATCGGATATCCTATCCATTATGCTTTAAAACATACAAATAACTCCTTCACGTCCTACCTATTATCGCTTGAGCCTGAGCAAGTGAATTACGCATGTGCAAAACACAAAAGCTTGCCGATACACTGGTCAAAAACTGCTGAAGATGTTAGACTTCTAGTGGAGCACGGAAGCGATATATCGTACATGAGTTCAACGTGCGACACACCGTTACACATCATGGTTAATAAAGATCGTTTAGATGCTGCTATTGGTTTGATATTTCAACATGCAGACATCAATGTTAAAGGTAAAGACGGTAACACAGCGCTTCATTTAGCGATAAGAAACGACAACGCAAAACTCGTTAAAATGCTGCTGCTGTTCGGTGCGAATTGCAAAATCAGAAATGACTTTGGAGAAACGCCAGGCCTGTTTGCTTGTCGAAGCGCCAAGTCAAACAAAGAACGTATCGTTGAATTGTTATCGGCAGTGGGTGGCATTATAATGAGCCAACATGATGGACCTTCCAAGGTAACGAAGTCAAGTACTGCTAGCCTTCCACAGAATGGTACAAAAACAGATTTGAATGCATCCAAAGCTAAAATACTATGCCTCGATGGTGGTGGCATTAGAGGCTTGATTCTTACTCAAATTCTCATCGCTATAGAAGAAATGACGGGCAAGCAATGCAGAGAAGTCTTTGATTGGATCGGCGGTACAAGCACCGGTGGTATATTAGCTTTAGCTCTGTGTCAAGGGATTAAAGCAGTTGATTGCCAAAGTATTTATTTCCGTTTGAAAGACTGCGTTTTTGTTGGATCGCGCCCATATGATTCAGGCCCGATGGAAACATTTCTAAAAGATGTTTTCGGAGAAAATGTGACGTTAGCTGATATTCCATCCAACCCAAAGGTAATTGTAACATCAGTCCTTGCAAATCAGCGACCTGCGAAGTTGCACTTATTTCGTAACTATGAACCGGTGCATGACTTTCACATGAGAGCCAAGTCTGATGTTCGACCCATAAAGAAAACTGATTCGCTTACAATAGAAGAGCTACAGCTTAACCCATTAAGAACACCACTTTGGCAAGCTGCGAGAAGCAGTGGGGCAGCACCAACCTATTTCAGACCTATGGGGTTGTTTGTAGACGGGGGATTGATGTCGAATAACCCAACTGTTGATATGCTAACTGAAATCTTCAAATACAACAAGGCATTACGACAATCTAGCAGGCAGGACGATATTAAACAACCTGGCTTAGTTGTATCTGTTGGCACAGGAAAGGTACCTGCTGTCAAAGTAAAATCGATCGACATAGTACTACCATCAGGTCCGAATCCTATTACTTTGGTCAGCTCTGCCATGGCTGGGTTCGAGTTGACGCAGGTTATGATAGATGCTGCCACAGAAACTAACGGGCATGTTGATGATCGGGCTGCGGCTTGGTGTGATTCAATTGATGCTGCGTACTATCGCCTTCAGCCGCATTTGAAAGAAGACATCATGATGAATGAAGTGAATGATGAGAAGTTGGTGGATATGCTTTGGGCTAGCAAAATGTATGTCCAGAAGAATAAACACCTCATACAAGAGATTGCTGATTTTCTTCTGAACTAAAATATGCAGGGGCAAATTTAGCTTATTTCGTGGTGAACTCGTGGCATTTGCTACTTTCTCAGATACATGGAAGCTTCCTGTACTGTTAACTACACATTGTGTGAGCTTGACTTGAACATCTTACAAGAGATTGCACATATTCTTCCGAACAAAATATACAGGGTCCAATTTAGTGTATGATGACGGACTCACAGTCGCTTGGCTCTTGCATCTTTCTCATATACGCGGAATCTTCATATACAGTTACTACACACATTGTGTGAGCTTGACTTACGTCTTACAATATCCATGCTCAATTGCTCATGCTTGGTTGTGTCTGTGAGCTACTTGAAGCTGAGATGCAACCTATTCTTGCTGCTCTCTATGCCTGAGTTAGATTATTATCAGGAATCTGAAATTTGTAAACTTTACAGCTTTAACTTGGCATCAACGTCTTTTGTATACTTGTATCGTTTACTGCATATTGTTGTTGAATGCATAATCGCCATTATGTTGTGAGGGCCAACTGTATTTGACATACAAATTCATTTGCTGCTGTGCCCCTAGTTCTTCAATTTTTGAACAAGTGCAGGCTGGTTGCCACAGTCGATATCATTGTCCTTTCTCATCCTACCTATGTGCCTCAGGCTACTAACTTCTTCTGTTACTCCAGCAGACATCATGTCGTCTCCGACAACATCTAAATATCTCCCAATGCATGGTCTGTCCAGCCCATTCTATGTCATATCGACATGCAGAGTGTTATAGTCCTTGTCCCTCCGCACATCTCCCAACGGCCACATTATATATCCCTCTATCTATTTCTCCACACTTTTGGTCTCTGTGCCCCCCTACTTGTTGATGGTTGAAATATTTCTCACGGCCTGGTCTACCCTTTAGGTTCAATCAAATACAGGGTTTCAAACCCTGCAATTCACATAGTAAGTGTAAATCATTTCACTGTGCCAAATGATGTATTGTCCCCAAGTCCACTAATAACATCATAACAAAAATTTTCGTTTTATTTCTTTCAATATCTTCCAGCGGGTACCTATGCTATTATTACATTTTCTGTTACTGTTGATTAATTAGTTCCCTAAACAATATGTGCCATGTAGTAGGGCGCTACGCATTTGTAAGCTTGAAATTGGTCTGTAAGTGCTAATATATGCTGTTACTGTGTAGTTTGCAATCCACCTATCTCATATGCATTAAAAAATGAATGTGTGTTGATCGTAAGTAAAATGTACTATCTCGGGTATCACGGGATTTAGAGGCAGGGACGCCGTGATTCTCGTGTGTCTTGGCTTTTTGAATCTGATGTTTCGTTTGCTCGTTAGGCGGCGCCCTCGGTTTATCCTTGGACTTCACCCTAACACTTGAGGCGTGATAGGGCTTCTGTGAAATGTGAATCACCAGTTAGCGTATCGCATTGTTGTGTCATTATACCTGTTGTACTGTAGGTCATCGGTATTTAAACACATTTGTCTGTATTAAAGAATTAATTTGCTTGATGCATGGGCTTTTACGTGGCATTGACGACGTCCTGACGAACACCATTCTCTCGAGGTTGTGAATTCGATAGTAATCGGTAAGTCGCTTTCGCTTTACGACGATTGGCGCCTTTTTATATCACACGTGACTACCGGGATAAAGCCGACTTATCGCGACGAATGCAAGCCGAGACTGTGGTATGACGGGTAACACCCGACGATGAGTCTATATATAGAAGGCCTACATCCGTTCCGTATTTTAGCATAATGGTCAGCGTCGGCATTAGATTGTTTAGCCAACCGTTTTGTTGGACAATCAGAAGTGGCAATATGACCGCAAGCTGTGATTTGCAGATCTATCTATAGATTATTTATAAATCCGTTCTCTTGGAAAAATTTTCGCACCTCCACACGATTGCTTTTCAACAATATGGGAAGGAATTTTCAACATCATAATTTAATATAGTTATTAAATTAATACAATACTACACATTTCAAATTGTTGGTGGTCTCGGTTTGCGTCACAATCATTGACTAAAATAGGACTAGTTTCGTGCTGTAGGTTGGTGGAGCCTGCACGAAAATATAGCCAATGTCACCTGCCTTTTCATCTCAAGATGAAGGCCTGCCGAAATTACTTCCTCTTATGTAGCCTACTAGTCTGTGAATTTACTTGGAAAAAATGCTTCTGGAGATATCGTGCCCTTCCGTGCAGATAACACAAATATTAAGGACACCACTGTGTGTAGTGTTCATTTTGGTTCTTGATATAATCCTGTTTTATATATTTTAAGCTAGCCTCACTAAATTACGCCCACGGATTGTGAATATTGACGTAGCCTACGTCTTTATATAGGCTATATATCGGGTAGGCCTAATTCGTGTATCTCAAGTTAGTCAATCTGACACCTGGAAAACATATCCCCCATAGGGGTATGGTCGGAAATGTGAATCCAGTAAGATGGATATGACATGGTCTGATGATCAGGACGGCGCCAAATTTTGAAAATAGAAAGTAAGCTATAGTCTGTTAGCCTACTAGTAGCCCTACATAGTGTATTTGCTGCCAGTCCCAGTAGTAGGCTACGATACTTCACAAATATATTATGCTTTGTATAATCATATTTAGCAATATCAAGACCATGTCGGCGAGGTTTACTGCGTATGCTGGTTTATCTTTACAACCACGCTCTTTCTCGCCCATCTGTCAATCACTATCCGCTTTATTAACCTTAATTCCATGATCTTTACCAAATTCTAACGTTTAGCCTCCTTCAAGTGTCTTAGGCTATAGGCTACGCTATAGTCTTTAGTCTGTTGGAAAAACCTTTGACAGCAAGTAGGCTATATGGGTCACTTAACTGAGATACCAAGATATCAGCGCAAAGTCTGTAAATAGGTAGAGACACATTTGATCGTGACCGCTGAAATGTGCCCCGAGCAACGAAGTAGCCTAATGCCTGCATATTAAGAAGATTTACCCTAGTGTTCTAATCGCGCCGATAATTTATTGACTTTCAAGTTCAACGTAAAGTATCTTGTTATGAGCATTTAAGTTACGTGATCCGGTCAACTGAGTTAATATCATTGTAATATTTAATTAGCCTCGAAAAGGCCGCATCATGTTGCGATTTTTGTGATTAGTGATTGATTAGTGATCGTCCAAATCCTTTTAATTGTAATATCTTGTTTGTCTAGCCGATCCAATCGCCCCCAAACATGCCTGAACGACGGCCGCTCCGATACGAAAAGTCTTGAAAGAAAGTACATTCCAATAAAATGAAGATTCTTTTATATGCGATACAGAATATCGTCAAATCATGAATATTCGCAATTATACTCCTTATGACGAACGATACTGATTGAAAACTTATGAATATATATCGGCATTGATTATCGACCTGGTCAATAAGTCGCTCGATGCCTAATTCAGGTGTAGCAGTATTAAAATTTTACTTTACGATTTTACTACCTCGCTTATTATATACTTAATTACTTACCCCGTGTGAAACCGGACAATGCGGGTAAATATTTATTACTACGTGAAACAAATTGCGCGCATCTGTCATCATATTGATTACGATGTCGATGGACAACTTATGATGAAATTTGTTTAGTTGGCACAGGAGATCACCAATAGCAAAGTTCATGCGGAACTATTGAAATGGGCGTGATATGGGCAATGCAAAACGTCAAAACGCAATGTTTTTCTGAAAAATATTGCATATATTAAAAGGATTTTTCGCCGTGGAAACGCAGCGTATATCCACGTACGATATATAGAATATTCTTCTAGTATAATATAGGCCACAATACGTTGCGTCAACCTGCAAGAGATTATCGAAATAACAACGCGGTAGCTTTCACTAAGCAATAATTTATTCCAGCTATATAATCTACAGTATAAGGCGACGATCTTCCGGATTTGTGACTGAACCGTATTTCTCTGGGAAGGACATATTATAGTGTTTACAAGTAGTGATTTTCGAATGCAGATCGCGCATTTAAGCTATTTATAGCAACGCACGAACCTTTAATTTTATCCTTTCGCTAATACACTGCGTTCTTAACTCAATAGACGTATTACGTATATTTTCCGAGTGGTACAAAATGGTTGGTGTAGTATGTTAGTAATATTATCTTGCATCTAAATACTATTTGATTAGTTCTCTGTGTCACAGAGAGTAACTCCTATCGTGCCGCGCTTCCAGGTAATTGCGTGCCTCTGTGGGTGTGGAAAATTGCGGAATTTAACGCCGACGCATTGCAGCATGATAAATTACTCTGCGTGTTCACGTGTGCGTCACGATTAGGAATTTCTTAATTTTTCTTGTGCGGAAGGTTGTGGTCGTGATTGGTAGTTCGGCTATATATCAAACGGAAGTATCGACACGCGTTTACTAAGCACTAACCTAACAATTGACCTTAGTAGTTGCAAACGCCATAAATCGCAAACCAACAACATGTCGAACATAATTGTAGCTCAGCCCAAGACAGATTTCGTTCTGCATTTTATATAGGGGTCTAGCTCTTTTCAGCTATTTGGCGTCAGACGTGTTGCGAGTTGAGACAGCAATCATTTTCCGTAACCAGCTCCTTGTCCTATGCAATCCCCATCCAATCTTCATCATATATATCCTTGACAGTCAGCATCGGGGATATGCGGATGGTTGTGTCTGTGCTAGTAATTCCGGAATATGCAAATCCCGTACTAAGCGTTGACCAGGAATAATTAACCATGAGCAGTCGAATACGCCACAAGTTCTAAATTGCAGCAACAACTTGTAGGTATGAGGAAAAGTCCTATGACTTGAAGGTGCATGCTTGAGATATTGTATTGTCACTGAAACCTTTGAAACGAACGGAAGCATCGCATTTGATCAACAGATATTTTTATCATAATGTATCTCACGAAAATGTATTTGTAAAATCAGGTGTCATGGCCTCATGGGTGTATTTTTTATCGCGCAACCTTCACCGTTTTCACATACCAAACCCACCGCGATCTTCGTACACTTCGCTATCGATGTAAACTACTGTATGTGTGAAATGGGTAAGATAGGGATTCTTGATCCAACAGAACATGGGATTATCTTTGTGATGTTCGCGCTGCACCGGAGATAACCAGACAGATATCGGAAGTCTACATATAGTTGGAGAAAAGACATCTATTGTATATTCCACCACCTGATCTTAAAGTAGGCGAATTTTAAGTATCAGCTATATATGCGGTTGTATTTTGTCTGTAAAACAATATTTTAATCATTCATGAGTGTTAATTTCAGCACGTGAACGATTACTTATATACAAATATATACAACTTTTACTCGTCTATATTTATCTTATCCAAGGCGGATTATATACCACACCTATTAAATTATTTTGACCAATATAAAACTATTCTGGTCGATCAAAGCATGAGCGGAACAAAAATAGACGAATATGGGTATAAGAAAGCCTGACAATCTTTAAAAATAGTTCTTGGTTCATTACATATTCTGATATGCACGCGCTCGCTGTCCGATTCCCGACTAAACCCTGTTGTAAGCTCTTTGACGATCTAAAAATGTTCACATATCGTTTGCTAAGATTAGTTGACAGCATTGATAATACTACATATATCTCGAAATGAAATTTATATGCACATGACTTAATGTAATTTCACATACGACTGCTACAAATCGTCCGTTCACAGCTTATCGAGTGGTCTTCTTCAGCTTACAAATGACACAAAACTTGGAAAACGTCTCGCATGGGAAGTTTAAGTATTGCTTCGTTACAGGAGCCGCCGCATCGCGATTGTGATGTGCACAGTGAGTTGGCTGACCCATTACGTTGGATGCCCTTCAGTCGCAACCTACCCCATTTTCCTATAGCTTTTGGCGCCAGTATCGGGCATCGCTGCCCATGCGTTAGGGATTTAATGCAACGAGTCCTTCAGTCTAAACCTCACCCTATTTGCCGATAAGTTCAGCACAAGATCCGGCATCGCTACCCATGGCCTACTAATTTTAGTAGGTCATGCGCCACCCATGTGCTGGGGATTTAATGCAACGAGAAGGATTCGAACTCAGTTGTCCCGCTAGGAATTCGAGAAGAGGTAAGCCTTACAGAGACCCACTTTTACGTAACTTCGTTTTATTAAGCTCTGGATGATATATTCAGTAAAAATACATTCCAAAAGCGAAAGAAATATTTCAATTGACAAACGTTCAGGCTGAAAATATTGGAAAACGAAAGAAAGAGTCAAATATTTGACATCAAATGGTAAAGTACAGTACAGTACTGTACAGTACAGTACGGTACAGTACAGTACAGTACAAATTTTGGCGATTTCAATTCAGTGTGAGGTGTGTGAATTGGCTGCTGTGTTTTATATCGGTATTATCACGATCTTTCGTGATCTCGTGCGGGATACGATAACTTTATCATCTTTTCAGTCATAAAAGAGTAGAGATAAGGGTTCGAATGTCCGGTTGCTACTTTACTGTTTTATCTTATCAATAGAAGAGTACACGGTAGATGCGAAAGTGCCAAATATGCGATCGTTGGCGACGGTTATTTGTGCGTTCCAACAAAATCATAGAAATGCCATTGAGTTCTTTCAAGTCTAACTACAAGAAGCACCTAATCATGAAACTATTCGTATGAGACCATGACAAACGGCATGGAATTCCCGAGCCGATTTAGGTATTGAAAGACAATATACGTGTCGATTCCAAACTATTTGCGTTGCCAATTCCATTTGATTGGCGACGAAACTAATTGGTTATACACAGAATGAAGATTTTTGTTGGAGTGAAGGGTCTCGAATACTGCGTGGCCAATAGTTATTGTGACGTAAAACACTAGCAAGTATTCGCAATTACCTTATGAACTATCTATTGTGACTGAAATTCATATCTGATCGTATCCCGTCCTCCCATCGCTACTCGTTTGATCTTACGATTCTAGCAAAAGTTGTGAAAGTACAACCATGCCTAGAATCAATTTTTCTACGTACAAGTGCGGCTAAATTTGCTCCATTAACGCAATTTCTCTTTGAGGGTTTAGTGAATTGTAGCGGAATTGATACGTTCATTCTCCATTCCTGGAATTGAAAATGAAAATGTCCAAGAAACGTTTTGATACTGTTCGGAGCTCTATACTTGTGAATTGTTAGTTAGTGATGACTATGTAAAAATATACCACAAGTTAAATTAACGACGATATCCCTGCATTTTGTTAATTGAAGTCTAGACCGCGTTAAGCCACCGAGACCGATCGATTTTATGGTTTTGAACTCTTGATTCGACAAGATTACCAGATTAGATTCCTAAATTAGCGATAAAATAGAATAAGTGACGCCATGAAGGAAAAATTAGCGAAACTTAGCATTCCAGACTACCGTTTTAGTTTGGTGAAGGGTGATGGTGGAAGTCTACAAAGAAATCAACAGCGATAACGTGAGATGCATAGGAAATGTACTTTTCTATGCGATTGCGTAAGCGAGACAATCGAGATTTGACACCACCAAGCGCTATTGCTTCTTATGATCTTATTTTCTGGAGCCGTGAGTACCTTTGTGATTATAGACGTTCTTATAATTTGTACAAATCTCCTGACTGTTGGGAGACGGTAATGGTGTTCATGGTGAAATGTGTTCTTGATTTATGCGTGTGGTCATCGTACACGACTTTTGCTTTAAAATTGAATATTCCTTCGTTACTTTCTTCTATTGAACATCAACATAATGTGATACCAGCACGTATCACAGGCATGCGAACGAGTCTAGCAGAATACCCAGGAAAAACACTGCTCGAGTCATTGATCATAGTTTGTTGGTTAGAAATTTATGGCGTTTTCAACTACCAAGGTCATTTACGCTAGGTAAAGGCTTACGGTATGCGCGTCAATACTTCCAGTTTATAGCCCGGATCACTATTACAACTAAGACTCTCCTCACTTCCCCAAAATCGACTGCCAAGTAGGGAAGGAGCGGATACCAATTTTAAAGTCTTCGATTTGACTTGGTCTGCCTTAAAGCAATAATCAAATAGTGACAATTGCAACGAGATTGCCAACCCGAGGTACACGGAATCTGTGAAGACAATCTGCTGTAGATAGGCTATCATATCATAACATAGAGGACTGTTCTAGTTTTTCTACTTATCTGCTTGTGTACGTCAATCAAATTCTCGATGCAGTGGGGGGATTTAGTCGGATGTAATTGGGGTCACAATATAGGGAATAACAACGCACGACTTTGGACAACACCGGGTGTTTCGAAAGGAAATGATGTATAATTACGGCTAAATGAATAGCAATGACGGGTTAGAATTCGGGAAATTTGAATTACACATTAGCACTGGAAAACCCCAAATGTTCAGATCTTGTATAGAGGTACAATCAAAGAGGTATACCATTATTATTGCAAATTTTACTAATTACAGAATTTTTGTTGATCGATAGATATATTTGCTCTCGTTCTAGTCAAAAAGTTCATTTTTCGTTTAAAACGTGGGATTTGATAAGATGGAAAAATCTATAAAATTCATTTGTTCTCTCGCGTTTGCAGATAAAATATGGATCAAACAATATCATCCGGTCCGCAACTCCATAGTTCAATCATTTCATTCTTGATTTGATATAAGAACTTTAAATAAATAAATCTGCGTTGACAATCGCACGGATCAAAGCTTCAAGAAATTTTACAATTGCCCAAATTTGTCGCCCATTTCCTCAAGAATCATTATTATACGAATTTACTTGATGAAGGAGCGGATATCCGAAATCTCGTGCATGCAGTTTCCGGATGAATTAATCTGCGCGTAAACAGCACTGAGTTTTTCCTACTGAATTTCTCTGTGGGCTCGATCATATAGAACTGAATATATGAACAAACACTTAACCGCGTGACATGAAAGTTCGTCATTTGTGTAGCTTTTATGTGCCTTTACATTGATGTTGATACTCAGAATTCAATCTCCACAAACACTTCTTTTCTAGCAAATTCAGAATTTTCATCACAATATGTTTGAGTCATTTCATAATTTGCATAGTATGAGTGTGATGTGCATAACATTGATGTGTGTCATTGAAAACATTTTCCCGGAGGGTACACCGAATATGAACGAACAGCAGAAAAATTTCAATCACAATGAGAATTCATGGGAGATAAGTTCCGATAGTCTATGCTACACCAACTGTTACACCTACATATATTCCTCACACCTGCAAATATACGTCGGTTTTAGATTATAAAGTATGGGATAAGCGGGGCCTCTTTAATGTGGGAGAGCGTAAGGTATCATACATTCGGCGTGTGAACGCCGCCCACAATTTCTATTTTACATAACCTGTACGTACGGAAAGCAACGTGTGATTTTGATATTTTTAGGTTTTATCTGTGCAATGGAATAAGTCATATTTACCTCTCAATTGAGGCTTTGTCGTTACGAATCTTAAGAAAAGTAAGGATGCCCGTCGTTCATATATAGCACTTGCATAACACAGGACAACCGCGTAAATTATATCGCAGGTGGTTGTCATTACAATGGTGCCACCCACACTCTTTCGTTTATGTTCAACACACTGTATATCTGCGCTAATCAAAACACAATGAAGCAGAATTCCTTGCGCGCGGCCATTTTTTTTAAAAGGTGCTGCAAGTATAACGAAATGCCCAGACGTATTTCTCGCCGATTGAAGAGTGACTGAGTGTAGGTACTTGGTACCGATGATCAAATTGGTGACAATTCATCGAAAATCCCGTCCCCACAGCTGCTTACAAGTCGGACGATTTTCGATGGAATACGTCGGCAGAAAACATCATCATGTTTATTAATTTTAAAATCATACTTGTCACCAATAAGATAAGTAGTCTACCTTTGCGATACTGTAATTGAAATGGTTTAAATGTTGAACGTAATGATTGCTCCTTGTTGCTATACTTCAACAAATGTTTGGAGGATGACTTGTTTATGATCTGGCTCAATGATGAATCGAACAGAAGTTGATTCAATACTGTTTCAGTGGTCGTCTGCCCTTTTCAGTTAAATATCAGTCGCTACTGTTGCGGTCAAAACAAAGTTTTATAATTAAGAATAGAAAAACTGCAGTAACCAGTTATAACTAATGGTGATTCATGTGATGCGGCATCGCCATATCTGTCCCGGATGGCCCTATGTTGTGCTATTGTTGTTGCTGTTGTTGTTGTTGTTTAGAATTTCTGGCTTTTTCAACACTTATACAATGCAAGCCAGGTCAATGCCTTCAGTACACGCAGACTTGTTTTGTATTTCCTGTTGCAGTCCAGATTACTATCGGAAGCACAACTCTCCGCACTCTCTCTAGATACTGACTACAAAGCAGAGAGCAGGAACGGGTAGGCCTACTAATTTAATAATCGAAATTCAAAACAGGGACCTCCCAATTAGAAGGCGGACAATCAAACCCTTTTGGGAGAATCCTTGAGCCATATTGACTCAGTGAGGGAGTGGATATCCGAAAACTTGTTAAATAATTTTCCAATACAGTGAGTCTGGCTGGACATCAGCACTGTGCTGAGACTATCTATCGTAAGTAATCATACGCGATTGCCTATTATCAATAAACAATTCAGAGGTATTTTGACCTCTTACATCAACGCACCGGTATACTGCAGGTGTTCAGTGCTCACCATTCCGTCTGTATGTCAAATAAGACCAATCGGACAATGGGCACATTGTCTTAAAGCAACACTTCAACTTGTACATGAACGATGACGTCATCGTCATTTGAATGAATAGCGCAACAAAAGTATGACGTCATCAACCCAATGCCTTGCCGCACAGAACGACACAGTGCCAACTTTGGTAATTTTTTAAAACTCTGCCCAGATGATAACATAACGCAATGAGAAAATATTAATTGTAAGCTATTTTGGCAGTGACACTGCATTTATGACATAAATGATATATTAATGAAACATTGATTTGTGATTACTTCGCTTATAGCAGATAATACATGACAGGAACGTTTGCATAAGAAGTTCTAGCCGCACCCAACTAATCCACACCGATAATTTTACGTTTTTCGTCAGAATTGTCATAATCTTAAATTTTCTCTAAAATTCCAGCAAGGAGCCAAAACCAAAATGCATGTTTCTCACGTAACGATTATTACGTAACGTATTACGTAACGATTATTTATTACGTACATTTGCACAATCACTCACATCCACACTGTTCTTGAGCGGTCTGCGTCGAGTATAGTCGCCTGCAGCACTATGGCTTGGAATGACTTTTCTCTTTATATTTTACTTTGGTCGGCCAGGGATTTCTAGAAATCCCTGTGGTCGGCGGACTCACAAGTCCATAAAAATGGGACTTTGTGATTTATCTAACTTCGTTACTCGTGTTGCTAGCGAACCATGTTTTCGTGCAAGTGCATTATTGAGAACTAAATGAGATTCATACGAGATTCGTACAACTAAACATCAACCTGCAACGTAGAGAACCAGTATAGAATTACAGTATCGTCCAAAGAGAGGAATTACAACGAGAGATACGGACTACTACATGCAATCATGTTTAGGCGTAATCATCGCAAAGCAGGAACGCAAATAATTCCACACGGACGAAAATTACACCGCATGTAGCATATCCACAGGTTTGGCGACTTAGATCAAGCGGTTGTGAGCCAGCTATCTCAAACCATCGATTTAAAATTTTTCGAAGGTTTCCTGACTGAGTTCGACGTCATAAGAACAATGCGGAAGGGTGGTGCAACACGGGGGTGTCCACATCATCCAGCGCCTCGTTGCCAACGTCGACATGCTCACAATGTACGCTATAAGGTCTGTGGGGGTATGGTAGTGGAAAAATGGGGTGGGTTCTGACAAAATGAGTATCCGGCGTAAAAAATCATTGCCAAGTCATATAAGCTGATGATCCGTGGTGGCTAGTAACAACCTGATCATGTGGCGGAATGAACAGAAGTATGGATAGGCCGTTGTGAGTTGGTTCTACCACATTATGCAGTAGCTAGGTAAAAAGACATGGAACCATTGTTCTTTTTTTCAAAAATAACTCGAATTTGATAAGACAACGACTGACAGAGAAGAATGCTACAACGTGGTTTAGCTACCACACACCATTCTTGTTGCTAAAATTTCATTGTTACATGTACTCTACGTAGGTGTGATGACTTGACACCATATGCGCGGTTCACCTTTTGTTGAAAGTTCAATTCCTGTTGCAACACATTGTTATTTATTTAGATTTATATCAAACATTAACAAACGGGTTTTTTGCTTAAGATCAGCAGTTTCATTCAATCACGGATTTATTAAAATTATAGGGATAAGTTATGTTGAAACACTCTTTATCTGCAATCACTAAATGGGCGGGATCCTAAGGCGCAGCGAAGCTGTCTCGGTTTACTACTCATAAAACAAGCTTACAATCACTATTTAAAGCGGAATGTTAATCATCTCGTAACAAAGTAGAGATTTCTACTTGCATAACTCGAAAAACCTGTGAGCTGCGGCAATACCGCCAAATTCTTCTTTGGCTGTGATATTTATTGTCTTGTACCATATATATATTCTATGATATTATGACAGATATTCAGATAATATCAACGTAATAATAACCGCATGTATCAAAAGAAAGAATATAAAAAGGCCAAGTCTTGCCGCCAACCCACAATTATATAATGACAGCTAGCATTGATGACATGCCTGTTACTATTGCCAGAGTCATACTCTATGCAGTAAGAGGTGTATGGTACTGATCTAGAGAACACTTAGCATTGAGTGAAAGAGCAGAGGTGAAATGTTTTATAGTTTGCGTTGGTGCTTTAATGGTATTCGAGCATGTAATAACGCGACTTTTGTTCTACAGTCCAAGCTTTTGTACCGTATATGCAGAGATGGTACTCCGCTCGTGTGCGTGGCAGCACGTAACATGCGTTAGATTTGTGTCGTGGGTGCTTTCCTCACGTAATGATTTTGTGTATACCCACATTTTTCGATATTGAAAGAGTAGTAAACCTAGAAATCTTGTATAATGAGTGGATTCTTTCTGATATTTCAGCATCACTAGATGGAATGGCACAATGGATCACCATGATCATCATGATAATCACATATACCCCAGATTCCCCTGCTGTCGCAACTCACCTCATTGTTCCAGGCTTGGGACGGTTGCGGGATAAATGTATTGCTTCCCCAGTTGCTGTTCCTTATTTTACGGTACATAATGCACAGCGTTACCGGTACCGTTGAAGGCAAGGACCATTCAACGTAGGGCGACTGTGTTGTTCAACTGAGAGACTGATTCAAGTAATTGATAATTTCGATCAACCTCGGTCAAAGAGTCAGGATACATTATTTCCAATTTGAACGTTAATAAGAACATTGACTTTGTTGCTGTTGTCTACATACAGGTCAGTTGCATCAACAGTTTGAATTATTTAGAGATTGGGAAATATAATTCCAAAGAAATTAACCGAGACGTCAGTCAACAACGATAAGTTATACGCTTAACATATACATATCTTCTGATAAGATGATATCTTTTCACCAATTACGGCGCTTCTGAGAACGCGATCTTAGCAAAAATCTGCACTTGGCCTTCTTACAAAAGACTAACCTTGTTTCGCAGCAATTATAATCAAACATGCTTTCGTCCTTATCAACGTCTAAGATGTTATAAGCTACCTCCTAAGCCGGTATGAATTTAATAATGTTATCCTCATTTCACAATGCAACACAGATCACGTTGATCAATTTCTGTTTTCTCTCTTTGACATTACTACATTGAGGTCCGCACTGGTCGCATGTATCAGTAACGTGTATTGTCGGGGACTGCTAAGAGACAAACTTTAAAAATTCACAGTTGTGGTTGCTGTTATCTACATTTTTCTAACGTTAAGGATAGAATTACAATTTGTCCACATAACAACCCAATCGGGATGAACATAAATGCACCATCTCACAGAAAAAATAAGGTTGTTGTTAGAGAAATACTAAAAATATGAGAAGAAAGATATATTCTCCATGTTAATATATAACGGATATTCATTACTGATAGATTCAGTCCCGAAGAAGAGTTATAACACTCAGTAGATTGGATCCTTTTGAACAAGTCGTGACAAGGAGGAGATGAGCCGGATTCCCCAACTTACGATCAAAAGCATAGCAAACACCATGGTAAGCGTTTTGATGTGGCAGCGAGATCTAGAACACCGTCGAAGTCCCTGGCGCTGGGCCTGGGGATTCAGAAGGTGCTTGTAATTACGCGCATGCATGGAGTGGAAGGGTTAGATGTCAGCTCTCACAATTTTCTCGGCCTTGATTGATATTGATTAGACAGAATAACCGAGGTCACGCTAGCTAGATTGAAACCATGATCATAGAGGAAAAGCATCTGATTACCTGGTTTCGACAAGAGGTTGTGACAGCTCTTGGCACTACCTTGTAGATACTTCAATGTTACACCGACAGCACTTGATAACCAAGGTGTAAAGTTTCGATCTTGCGTAGTCTACGCCTACTAGGTATACAATCTCGCGTGCTTCCAAATCTGATGGCGTGTGCTAAATTACAACCCTCATCACAAAACTATATATTTTGTAATAATAAACCATTTACGATTAAGCACTTTCAACCCCGCAAATGTCATGACAACTGCTGATTCATTGCGTGACGGCATAATTGCTAACCTCTCATACTGAATCGGATGCATCAAGTCCTTAGCCATCAAACAACGAGGTATTATATGAGAGTTTCGTTTAGCCTGGAAGCAATGTGGTAAAGTTGTGGTTGATTCTATACTAATATCACGTGGGCTGTATCGGATAAGCATCTTGTAATGCGAACAAATCGCTTCGACCGCGAGATTCACCTTCCGCATGGGGATTTGTGAGGCTGCTGATATGAATTAGTACGCTGTTTACGCTACCGTGATATAAACGGAAGATTATGTACTATCAATACTAAAATAATTGTCCGCATTGGGTTCATATCGCTGGTGTCCCTACTTTCCACCTACACCGAATCGCAGTGTTAAGAACCGGTTATCAAGTTATCAGGTTTAAATACTATTAGTAGGCCTATATCTCATTTTAACCCTAAAGATATAGCCTATGCTCCAGGTGTTAACGATCATGAAGCATCTCCATTCATTCTCCCTATATCCAAAAATCAGAGGTGGCATTTCTCTTTCACGAGTACACACTAAGCTTTCTCGAGACCGGTAATCATGTATAATTTGTAGCGAATAGTAAGACATCATTCTGCTATTTTTATCACAAATCATCACCTACTGACGCAAATCTTTTAGTAATGAAAAGCTCAGCTGAAACTTTGACTTTGAGTTACTGACTCTATAGCTGGTGCACGTGGCTTCGCTAAACAGTATTCTCACTCAGTTGTTCAACCTTAAATAGCAGTATATATAGCGATTTGTCCAGTCAGTTTACCCAATTCTGGGGCTTTTAAGTCGCGCATAGGCTTTTGCATTCCCTAGAATGCGGAATATCAGAAAATAGGCGGTCGCATCTCTTCTTTACCGGATCACCACCCTTGCTTGCGGTGCTCAGACTGCATCTCCAACTCGTTAGTAAGTTCAATGAAAGCGGTGGTAAACTGGCTGAAAAATCAAACATTATTCTCCATACTCCCTATGCTAAATGATCATAGACCAATAGTTACATCATCATGCTCATACGTCCCTAAATGTCCGTGTCGTGTCCCCATGTTCCTAACACAGCATGGGGCATATACAGCTATACCCAGGTCATGATAAGGAGCATTGGCCGAGTGTAATTTAAGAGTATATACAGCATATAGTTATAAGGCGCGTTCGTGCCGGGTTGTTTGAGTTGTATATACTAGAACTAATTGGCGGTTTGCAGAATCTTGTATATATACTGACGGCTTAAATGCGATATATATTTGATCGGTTTAGTAATCTCCGATAGACTTTGCTGAGACATTTTCGTTGTCGTCATCTGTTTCGTACATATATAGTATTTCTTATAGCGACTAACGTTGCAAACTGGATTACATATTCTCCGAAAATACAGTGACGAAAACGCGTCGAGGCATCATTTTTGCCCACCTATTTACACTGTGCGCTGTATAGGTGGATTAGCAGTCCCCATCCATAGTGCGTGACAGACGAAATCGCCATGATAAACTCATGATTGCATGCAGCTGCTTACGGATGTATCCTTTGACAGCGATGGCATATAGTTACTGTGAAATCGGGCTTATATTCCGTGAATAATCTAAGCATTGGGGTATCGCAAGAAGCATCAGGACGTGGTTTCACTAAAGAACGTAAATGTTCAAATGCGCTTTATCGGGTGATTAATGGCTACAGGATGACATAATACTGATTGATATCTAGGCATTATACGCCATGAAACGTGTCAATATGCACAACCGGAAGGTGGGAGATAATGAGTAGATTAACGCACACGGCAGCTGTACGTGAATATTGAATAAGAACTCTAGCCAGTTCGTCAGGTCAGTAGGCCTAGTTGGTGGGACTATGTTGGTGTGACGTCAGTAAATTATAGTCTCAAGATGATGTAATAATAAAGACGACGCTGAATTATATAAACAAGCGCGGACAAGTTAATTTGTCAATTATCTATTATTATTATTATTTTCTATCAATGCCGGTAGCAAACCATATGTGAGCTGCGCAACTCAACACCAAATCATTTTACCGCGCAGTGTAAAAATTCCTAGAATTGCCACCGGAAAAATCCCTGACCAACGATTTATGGTCCAATACGTGGCGTCAGAACTTGTTCTGACGGTTGTCACACAAGCACCTCCCCGGCCAGGACTTTTGGATTTCAAAGGACAGGTTAAGTTCAACGTCGCCATGTTAGCGTCATGTCATCTCTACCCCATCGATTTCCAGCCTTCCGGAGGAGAATATTCAGCGATATTAGTTCCATTATATGTGTAGCACTGTAGATCTAGATACATCTATAGCGTGCGCAGAGAGCATAGGGCTGATTTCGTGTGTTCTGTCAGATTCAGGTAATCAGTATAAGCTTTGAACGTATATGTCATCCCAATTTTGATTACGTGGTTTCATATCCAGTATATTCAATTATTGGCTACAAAAAGCTTGTACACCAATCAGACAATCTGAACAAGTGATACGAAAAACACCACGTTATAACCACAACCTAAATGACATACACAACTTTTTCAGTCTCGATTCCTCAGTGCCTGACACTGCTATGTGCAAACTGACCACAGACAATATCAATCCTAACATGTACGTTGTACAAGTATGATATGAAGCATTTTTTCATGTTTCCGCTGTATATGGATACATTTTCGCATAATATTTGATCACCAATTACGAATTTTATCACTGAATATAAGAAATCTTGAAATAATTCACGCTAATCAGTGGTTGATTATCTCTTTCAGATACTAATCGAAGTTTTGATCCGGGCAGGAATGTGTGTTAGCTGGTAAGGCGTTATGTAATTTTCGTTGGCTGTACTCGACGCGAAACTTGGCTTCTATCATATCTAATTTGCGCCTTGCAGTGACGCAGAGATAAGAAATTCAATTTCAACTTCTAAGCATTAAGGTGTCGCAGAAACACCTACTTCCTATAAAACGAGTGACTCAATCCCCAATTAAAGTCGTGAGCCTAGTAATATATCTGCGTTGCTACTTTTAGGGAAAGCTTCAAACAACATTACTCCTGCGAGATCAAGTACACGGACTACAACTGCAATGGTTTTGCACCATATTCCACGGCAACATATTACTGCAGAAAGGTCACCGATCCTGACATGCGATTTCTTGACATCGTAGAGTGCGCCAGTAAATGTCGAAATCCATTAACATTTGAAATATTGGACAGAGAGTTATTCAGACCCAAGTTGCACGTTATTCAACGAAGCTTTCGTCATAATATGACAGACTTACCAAGCTGCTTCAACCAAATGAAGCGAACGATGGAAATTCCGTTTGCTTGCACCTGTGAGAAATATGTGGCCGAAGAGTTTAGGCGAAGACCTAGACCCAGAGGTCTTTTTGGACGAGTGGGACATCGAAATTCTATTTTGAAGCATTGCAAGAGACTATGAAGGCCATGCATGAGGTCTTCTACACTCTGCCAGGTGTTCACCCAACAAAATACATGAGTGGAGTCGTTTACAAGACTACGGACAGCTAACCTCAGACATTGATTACCGTACTGACGTGACTTTCCCTCAGAACAATGGCGACATCTACCGGTAGAGGTTTAGTTGTCGGTGACGTTTATGTTCCAGTTCACTTCGCTTGCATGCGTTTTTGTTAAACTTATTTGCACTGTCATAACTGTGGAATTATTTAGATGACCTAATATTATTCTTATCGTTGTTCCTCTTGTCATTTCCGTCACCTACACATCTATATATATATATATATATATAAATATTTGACTGTTGTAATAAAGACATGGTCTGATGAACTTGATCATTGAGCATGGCAGCAGGGCAGCATTGAATATGAAGGCAGGATCGTCGTCATGCATGGTCGAAGCTAGCTGAAAACACAAGGTGACTGATGATGTGATGATACAAATATACAGACTCCATGTAGAGTCTCAATATTACAACCAGACAATTTCGATTGCAATGATTACTAGCACGCATCGCGTCCTAGATCGGACAGAGGCATAGTATTATATCGCCGCTTTCCCAGAGGTTTGTAGACACGAAAACGAACCAAACGCGGCTGCGAGTGGCAGCCACCAAACAGGCCGTAGAAGGCTAGGCTGGAATTGTGAATTGCTTTCCAAAGTTACCAGTGAAGCATTATCATCAACATTAGCAAATATCAGTATCGGCAAACTCGAGATATTTCCTAGTTTTTCGACAGCATTTAGAGAGCTCTGTTACCTAATTTAAGTCACGTCCGCCAGAATTTGAATTGTTTGGTGTTCTGTAGGCTAACATTAGGCATTGTGTCAGACCGTAAGTGGCTTCCTTCGCCGAAGAAGCTGCCGAGAAGCCATTCCTCGACGGGTCAAGGCGAACCAACCAGACCGCGAATGACGTGGATTTACCGATACTAAACAGCGGACAACGGAATCGCAGAACACATATCGGGATAAGAATAGTGCTTGGTTGGCGGAATCTGGGGTGAGATGATACGCACACTATGGTAAAATTGTTCCGAATTGAGCGACTGGAGGAGCAAACGGTGCCCAACGCAATTCCGCTATCCACCGTCGTCATCGGTATTTCCACGGTTCATCGCTGACGTAGGCTAGGCTACTATATCTTTTGACGTTTGTGGTAATTGCTTGTGTGCCTGCTAATTGAATCTCCTGTAATTTCACGGAGTAAATGAACAACAGAACTGTCTGCTTATCGAAGGTTCCTTTTTGTATCTGTATAATCAAAGACGTTATCAAAATCTATGCTCAATAAGTGACTTGGCACAGTGGCAAGCGAATATCATAACTGTAGTCTGTAGAATATGTTGTTGGAATTCATTTGATAACTATCAACGTTCTAATGTGTACTTTCAGTGGGTAATACTGCTATTTTTAAGTTGTTTTATGTCTACACGATGACAAGTGGTTGCAAAACATGAAGCCTTACGCACTAAACCTCAATCCTGTGGATAATTTTGAAGGTGAACTGACTGAAATATTTACGATTTGCTGTACAATATCTTTTATCGTTTCATCAAGTGTAATTTGCTGTCGCTGGCACCGATAAAAGTGCCTGTACGCGTTACTTTGTTTCATCGATATTCAACTGTTTGACAACAAACTTTATTTGCTACCGTACAGTGTCAACGATAGAATATTTAAATGTCAAGTATACAGCTAGAGCCTTTTCGATAAATACCTTTGTTTTACCCGAATCCTTAACAAATATAGCGCGTTAAATCAATGTATAGAACCGATAATCGGAACATACCAAATCTGATGATGTTATTCCGTGGCAAATGGCTACTGAGAAAAGGGGTATTTTACATTTCCATCTTTTCTTGATCAATGCATTATCATATTTGTCCGCATAAGCCTGTTTTGGCGACTGTGTCCAGGGATTGGCTATCTGTACCTGATATGCTTTAAGGTGGTACCTGTTAGCGACCTATCAAGAGACAAAATAGGGTATCTTACCCGTGATACGGCACCAAAAACACAGGCATGTTTAAAAGATTATGAAGTCACGGATGGGTATTTCAGATTTCAGGCAAAACCGTAAAACGATTCAGCGATAATATCGCACTTAAACGAATTTCCATGTAACAATTTTAGACGACCTCCGATATAGGTTACAACTTTCGTTCTTGCTACTCCACCCGGCTTGCGCTATGACGTCGTGACGTCGTTAACGCCGGTGTAGTTTCACTCATGGCCTGAAGTAGGCCATGCTTCACTTACAACCATACTATTTCTATGTGAACTTAATTACCAAGAAATTGCTACATCTAAAGTGGTTACGACGCTGTGGTAGGTGTAACGGAAGGTACTGTATGAGATATTAAAGAGATCGCTTTAAATCGCACAAGAATATTGATCACGTGATTCTGCGTTGACGTACCAGATATACCAAACGTTTGTTAGTCATATAGGTGATATCGTTTGACAGAATACTGTCACTCAGTTGAAAATATAGACTACCTCCGTAGACGATGAACTCAAACCATAGACTCATATATTCAAATTTGTTCGTCCGCAAAATTTAAAAACAAGTGAAGAACCTTTTTCATTGGACGTGTATGTCATCATTTTCGTGAACTAGACACACTCTGTGCGGCGTCACCTGTCGAAAATTCTTTGCGTAATAGGTCTACCTCTAAGCGAAAATATGAATCATGTATCAAGTATCAGTTACCCGCTGTGGTTGTGGAAAACGATAAATCGTGGCGTCGATCGTCTGGAGCTGAAGTTACACCACCCAGAGATGGCGTTGGCGACGTCTGACCTAGGCCGGCTGCAGCACGGTCATTGCGAGAACACGAGGCGTCGCTGTCTTGTCCCGCTGTTTAGTATAGGATATACCGAACGAGCCAACATCTTGGCTTGGTACACATGTGCCTAATCTGGAAATCCCGTCACACTAGCAAGACACTAACCATTAAGTATTCCAGACAATGTAGATGGTGGTATTCCGCCCTCCTGATAAACGGTAGGCATCAGATTAGCGCAGTGCTTGATGTCCATCCAGGTCACCGCGCTCCCGGCGTGTGATTTGAGAATTTATATAATTCGAAATATGAACGCGTAGAGATCACACAACAGACTGTGATGTAATAATATCAATATAGATCTATCCATATCTCATGCGTCAGCTTGCGGTCCCAACTTGGTAATTTTTGGTTTTACAGTTAGGTCAATTTATGGGCAGTTGTATAAAACTTTTTGATAACGCCATCACCACGAGTTCACGACAAGATGCCTAAGGTTTCATAAGCCCACATTTGAAGTACCGTACCATGGGCAACGAGCATCAGTGCCACGGTGGTCACCCAACCTGTTTATTAGTCAAGATAAGGCCTAGAGGTTATAAACTTAAAGATAAAAAAAAAAACGATTTCAAGTCATTAAGAATTGTGGTTTTCCACAGATAAGGACAATGGTTATGGTATATGAAAACATTGATCATTTCATCATCCTATGCAACTTCGCAATGAACTCAGACCACTGCGATACTTGTTGATGCGGGGAATGGTGTCTTCGTGATAGATGATTGATGATGTCGATGAATTATATGCTATTTTACGTAGAGATGCTGCTGACTCGTTCTCTTGCTCCACGGTTGCCGCTTCGTATTTGCGAAATTGCAATTCTTAAAATTGGTGTTTGGCACTCATTATCGAGATAGTACGGAGGTTTGTGGTTGTGATAGTGTTCTGGGTTATTAACCGGGAGTATCGACACGCCTACTAAGCACTGACCTGACGTATAGGACCTTGGTAGTTGAAACGCCATAACTGTTCGTTCACGAGGTTTAACTCATAAATATTGTGCCATTATACATTAAGACATATAGATCAATTCTAACGCGTCTAAAAGGGACGTTTGTTGAAAAATTATCATTGAAACCATATTCTAGACCATTCTCATATACGATGATTCATAGAAAATGACAAGTCTATAACGTTAATTGCAAACATCGAGCTGTTGATGAGGGTCTGGGACATGTACCCGGTACATCAAAGTCGTCAAAAGAATGTTATTTGCTAAAAAATAAATAGATTTGTCATTTTGTATGTAAAATTAGACTCTATCTTTAGATGTGCCGCTGTATCTGTATCTGTATCTATCACAAGTTATGACGCATCGATTGGATTTTGTCTCGCCTCTATCTGATGAAGTTGGAAAATTGATGAGGACATCTTCCGGAGCGAAAGTTGGATAGATATACACGTACGTATGTCGATGGAAATTGTCTAGAACTACAGCAGGAAGAAGCCATTACGTAGGTTGCAAACGCGTTTGTGTTGTATAATATGTACTGTATATATGATGTTTCAGGTTGGAGGTCGAAATCAGACGAAACAGCGAAGTTAAACGCATCCCTCACTTGATTGAATAAGTAGGAATGTAGGCCTAATATAATGACTGAGATAGGACCTGGATGGAACTGGACTCATGTCTGGTTCTAGTATCATGTCAAACTGTTATAGAACGGCTCGGTGGAGTAATTTTAAATTTCGGGTGTCGCCTCTAGTGAGCTGTAAGGTTGGAGATACGGGATCCGTTGCACTAACCATGTTCAACTCTGAATATGACTGATGATAGTTCAATTTGCGTCAAACCAGTGGCACCAACCGTGTTTAGACTTTGAACGAGGATATTTAAACACGGATGCCCTAAAAACGCGACACTCTCAAGAGCAGTACAGAGCTATCTTCCTAACCGCGTCACACGTTGATAACGTATATAGCATGTGTATACGCGCAAAGGTCACTACCTAAAGGAGAAGTTTTCGTCAGGAAGAGTCTCTGACTCTATGGCATAAAAAAAAACTAAAAACTGTCTTTGCTTCTTGCTAATCTGCTGTTGTTAAGTTTAATAATAAATTCGCAGCGCACTGTAGTACGCATTTGCAAGAGAGTTTAAATTTTCAAAATCTACATATTCAACAACGCTCTGTATTCGGTAACACATAGAACATTTGCTATCAAAATTATGATCTCCGCGCGGTGGGCTGTCCATCAAGACTTTGGCGCCAATCAAAACGGCTGACAAACGATCAACAAATTTTTAACAGAAAATTATTTACATTTCTTTGTCTATAGAATAGCCGCAGACTACTGTATAGTCTCCATTTTACAAAGTTCTCAGGAGATTCAAACTGCACCGTAGATACCTTTGTTGTGTGCCTGTGACAGAACGTGTTTATAGCCTGTTATTTCGTAACCGCAACCATGGTGTTAAAAAGTGTCACCACTTGAAATTTGTGGTCAATACACCAACTACAAAAAAGGGAAAATAAAGCAAAGACATTGTATCACAATCTGTTTTTGTCAGCCAATAATCTGATGAAATATATGGTGTTTTTTTCTCTTAATGATGATTGATGTGATGATGTCCCATCAGAGAAATGTCTCATATATATAATGTGAGGTGTGTTTTAGTAAAAATTGACGGAGGTGGAGAGGTAAAAAACAATAAGTGCAACCATAGTCATAATCTACAAGTAGACTTACTACTGTATATATATGCAGGTGCGTACGTGCAAAGCTCCGAAACACATTCCTAAAAGGTCTCAAGTTCTATAAGGCCTCCTCTGGGATATACAGGTACGTTCCCACTTGGGCTTAGTTCATGGATAAAATTTCTTCAAAACGCATTCATGATACCGCGACAAGTATAAGGAGACCAGAGTCCGCCGGAACATACTAGTTCCGGGTAATTCTTTTTCGTACGCCGCCGCAAAATATGACGGGGTTGCATCGTCATGAGAAAGCACCTCGGTTCGTGTTTACCTCCGGACCAGCTTTTCTGGAACATATCCCAGAAATGTGTTTGGGTAGCGATTTCGGGGTCTATTGTCAGGATTCTTACCAAATATAGTATCCAAAATTTGAAATTTCTAATTCTAGCATGTTTTGTGACACAAAATTGTAAATTGCGATGATAGTGAAGACATTTAGGTCATACAAAAACTGCTCTTAAATCATGGATTGTAAGGATAGGCAAAATATCATTGCGTGCTTGGTGCTTCTTCATCGGCCATTTTTTTCTTGTCGTCTAAATCTGACTTTTCTTCCAAAGCAAAGGCCTAAAATAATATCACGCTCATATCGTTGTCATTCATATCACGAAAACAGAGTACTACGGCTTCACGTTTTCACACTCTCGCTGATATGAGCATCAAAGATTCAGATAAAATAAATTTATGCGCTTCCGGATGACGTCAGGATTACTGCGCGTGTACATATAGAAGGTAAGTGAATTTAAAGTATGATTTAAGCTAGAATTCAAAACTGTGCTTAAAGTTAATCGAGTGAAATTAATTCAGAATTATCATTAGACTACTCCAATACGAGAGTGAAACGTAGCCCCTGGCTAGTGTGGCTACCCGCTATAGTCTCCGTCATCATTCATTAACAGCAGCTACAAAATAAGGTCCTGAATACGGTTTCGCAGATATTTTAAATCTAATCGTAATCTGATCAACCCTCCCTTATTCAATATGCAGCTAGGCGAAAGCCCCGCGCATTTTTTTGCATCTTTGAAACTGATAGTATTTTGGTATGGGGGATAGGGTAGCCCTATAGCATCAGTTGAATTCACTAAGCCTTGTGATATGTAAACTTGATGGTGGTTGAAAATTAATCATCAACAGTTCATAATCCACTAGCTAATACCCTAATCAATCTTTATCTGAGTCGATTTTAATGATAACGGATCTTATCTCGAAATCAACTAATGCACATTCCTTCCATTTATTTTACGTAACGCAGAAAGCTAGCAGTGTTGTCCTAGTTTCGTATATACAGTATTTGAAACTTAATCTCGTCAGGTAGTGACCGCCACCTACGATTATTATGATCATTAATATGAGGTTACAAGGTATCGAAAGTTACGTTCACACGAGATATTTGGAAGGTCGTGAATTTACAATTTTTGCGTCACAATGCCGACCACAATGACGTACGCTCGTTCAGGAACGCAGCCCGAAATGATTGCGCTTTGATTGCGCGCAGTGAGAGATACCTCCCAACTATTCTGGAACAGGAATTTACAATTTACAATTTTTGCGTCACAATGCCGACCACGATGACGTACACTCGTTCAGGAACGCAGCCCGAAATGATTTCGCTTCGATTGCGCGCAGTGAGAGATACCTCACAACTATTCTGGAACAGGAACGACATCTAGTGTCAAATATTGCATCAATGGTGCAGACATCGATGGTGACATCAAAATCAAGATGGCTTACTGTAGGCATCGATCACGGAAAGTAATCTTCCTTTAAATGTTACTTACTGAGATACACCAGGGCAGAGTAATCCGGCCGATTTCATGCCCAATTTTGACAACAGATCTGGACATCTATGGCTTATTCATAAATCATAAGATGATAATTTTACTTACGTCATTTACTCCATTGCCGTTAGCTTTGTGATGTTCGTTGTCACGTTGGCCAGCAAGAGCACTCCTCATGGAGGGCATTTTAGCAAATACCACCAATGGATTCACAAGGTTGCTCACATAAGTAACAAAGAGGGTAGCCTAAATTTGAAAATGAAGTATCAGCAGATATTTTGGTTGTCTGGTTAGCTATTATAGACTATTGTAGTGAATGCACAGTCAAAAAAACATCACCTTCAGCGTTGAGTGCGTAATTCTAACTAGCAACAGGGTAGGCCTATATGAGTTTGATTTGAGTAAGGATCAAACAAAAGTCTACAGCGAGCATTGAAAAGATGGGTTTGATTTACGCAGCTGTTCGATCGTTTGCTGGTAGATCACTGCCTGGGATAGCCAGCCACAGGAAACGAGTTGCGGCCTTGTAATTGACTTTTCGCGCCGATAGCATCGACCGTAATTATAACAGTCCCATTGATAAAGCGATAAGAATTTTACTATAGCGCCATTTAAGCCAAATGTATTTATCAAATACCTTAAACAATTCGTACTTCAAGCACTATCTAACGACGCTCCAATTTTGCGCCTAAACAATTTTTACTATAAAAACATAATAAAAAAACAACACAGTGAATTAACGCAGATACAGAATATAGGCCTATACGATGCATTGCTAAATCAGTGGCCAATAAGTGATTCTGAGGCCCCATATGGTTAAGTTACTTCTGCAGGAAATGCAGCACGACTTACATGGAACGCATTGATTAACTGTGGGTTGCAGTAAACAGTTGCGTAGTCCGCGATCATTACGATAGCCACAGGAAGAGTACAGACGATGTATGTCGTCAGCAGGCATTGGGTCAGCTGGATGGCATCGCAGTTGCCTGATTTGGAAGTGAACGCGTTCCTGAAAATGAAGTAGTAGTTTAAATAGTGATTTCATGAGTTTGCTATGTTGCGACATCTAGCGAATTTGTTTTTAGCAAATAATAAGCGCTTTTGGTTCTAATCAAAATGCAGGACAAACTGATCTTACTTTGCGCTAGCTTTCATGTGTAGATACACATATACGCCGACAGCAGTCGCGATCGCGAGCAGAAGTAGAATGGTCATCATAAGGACATAAATCTTCGTGAATGGGAAAATAGGAATGGAACATTTGTTCTCGCAGTAATGCTGATGCGGAGGATCTGGAATTTGTAATTGATTAGCTATAATTAAGTCGGGGTTTTCATACACGCGGAATCTGTTCTGTGTCTCTACGCAAGTTAGGTAGCCGCGGGTGAATTAAACCACATTTGATACGGCTGCTGTTTTAATACCGCGGGTCCTCCCGACCACAATCTTGCCAATTTACCCTGCCTGAGACCGTCTGTGGCTGGGTAAATTCAGGTTCGTCACTCGTCAGTGGCCATATGCGATCATGCTTCTACAGTCCGTAGAGGGTATAGTCAGACCATGCATACTGGGCAATACGGCAATTGGATAAGTCGTGTTGCACCACCCCTCCACACTATCCCTGTAGCCTAACGGCGGGTAGGCCTACAGGAACGCTGCGGAAACATTTTTTTGTCTACGACTTTGGACATGACACGTATATCGTGTATATATGCACCAATCAAAATTTGACACGTATCAACTTACTGATGCAACCGATGCAATTCCATCCCGCAAGTGGTGGGATGAACAAAGCAAGCGGGGCGTGAAACACTGACACTATGATTAAAATGATGCGTCCTGTGCCCAACTTTGCGTTTCCGACGCCAAGATTAATTTCATTTATCCTGTAAGACAATATTGTGAAAGGCTTGATTATTATAATCAACACAGTGTCAGGCGCTAAGCTATAAATGCGGCTTACAATTAGCAGTCCTTGTCACAAAGACTAAATATAGGACGGGCCATAGCCTACTAAATTTAGTAGGCCATGGACGGGCTAAGAGGATTTCTGATCTTGCGTCAAAAACTTTAACCAAAGCGTGTGTTTCCTTCAAGAATGTCTTGACTTAAGAGGATAGACATCCTTGGATTCCTTTTACACGGTGTCTGGTCACTGGATAAGGAAGGTCTCTTGATTCAAACGAAGAAGATACTATCACTCACAAATGCAATCCAAAATGTATTAATGCTGCGATTTGTGGAGCCATCGTCAACATCCAGATTCCACACATGACAAGAATCCACATATTCGCGTGCGTGTACATGAGGTGAAGATCAAAGCTACTGAACCATAGAAATTGAATACCTCCCAATAGATCAAAGGCTGTAATGAAAATTGATTCATTTCAATAAAGCGATTCACAGAAGGTCGCTGCGGTCCGGTAGAAAATATATTGGCCGGAATCGGTACATGCCGCGTAGGGGCCCACAAAATATGTGTATTATCACTTCTCCTTGGTTAACAACCGGCCTAGAGATTCAGGTGTCAGGGATCAAGGGTTCGAGACAGGCTGAGCGTAACCTGCCAGCCTGAACGTGCGTCGAACCCGAACGGATATAATCTTGTTATGCTGGCTTTAATATGGCTGCTGATTCGGTCCTTGAAAAATTTGGCACGACGCGCGTGTTTTTGCTGTGATCAGTTCAAATGCTACGGTACGAATTACAGCTATTTCTTAGGAATAAAAAGTTATCGATCTGCATTTTCGATAATTTGCATTTGCTTTTTAGGTGCAGTTACTATGTCAGTCTTCCAACGTAAATTTAATTCATTTACTGACCGCGACATTTTATAGCTCGATTTGATGGCTGGTTTATGGCTTTATATTTATATAACTTAGCAAAGGGCCCCGAATTCCACCATGCGGACTGAAATATGCATTTCGAAACAAAATCGCGATTTCGATAATACTGTGATGTAAATTCTAAAAATATAGGGCTTACCTAACTACTAATCCATGTCTGTAATTAATCTTAAAACTGTCATTCTAAATCTTACTTCGCAAGCGTTACCAATTTGATTACCTGCGATCACTCCAAGCAGATACGTCAACGATTTTCTCTGCTTTGGCTTCTTGATTAAAGCCACAAGTACCAAGATGTTCAAGAATATGATAAGCCCCGCCACCACAGCTGCCAAGGTACTATAGACTCCTCTTTCCTCGAAATTGACCGATTGTAGAAGTGGCGCTGGTGGCTCTGCGTATGGTCCGCCAGTCACAGGTTCCGCTTCCGCTTCCGGTTCTGGTGACGTCGCGAACGGGTTTGAATACGCGGTGCATTGATATACTTTCCATCTGGTTATTTCTGGAACGCCTTCCGGTTCACCTTCCGGTTGTCCTTCAGGTCCTGGATTTTCTGGCCACGATCCAATTTCTGCCGTACCCCCCTCACCAAAGGGATATCCAACTCCTGGGGCTTCGCCTACAGGAGGTGGCTCTGATTCTCCAAAAGGATTGGGACCCTCTCCTGGCAAAGAATAAACCGCGGTTTCTGGAGTAGGAGTAGTCAATATCTCAGGTGTTGCTGACGAACCAAAAGGACCTCCCCATGATGTCAACTCAGATACTGCAGGCGCTGAAATCAACGGATGCATAATTAGCCCATAGATCAAAGAAAATTATAGGCCAATATCATGCTGAATTCGGAAGGGGGTTTCAATCTAAGCGAAGCGTCGATAAAGTACATTTGCTATGGATAACCATAATCAAATGTGTCTGTCGGCCAAGTGATTTTTTGACTGACTGCCTTCTGACCTTGTCTAGACAAAGAATTTTAAGTGATTCCCGTTTCCTCTCTATTTGGCAGTCAGCATCGAAGGAGTGCGGAGGGATTTGGCTGTGATGTTGATCCCGGCTATAAACCGTGAATACCGAGAACGCGTGCTGTTCACATTGACCTGACGCCATCCCACACAACGGGTTTCGTTTAGCACGGCTGCCTTCCCGTCAGTTCGTAAATCAGCTGTTGCCAAGAATAAAAGTGCCATTTTGATTGATTACTTATGGCATAGTCTTATGCAATCAATTTGGCGCGTTTGATGCAGTATTAATCCCACATATATATGATCGGGCGATTTTAAATTATGCCATCAGGATATTTACACAGCAGGCCGCCTTTCAGTGACTGTGGGTATTATCCTGTTCGAATACCGGGGTTCACGCATCCTACTACAACCCCAGAGACGTCAGCGTCGGGGATGCCTTTTCCCTTCGGTTTTTGAATAATATGTGTAGTGTTTTGGGCACTTCTAAGCCTTCTATCCAATTTGTACTTACGTGCTAGTGTAGTTGTTGTGGTTGGACTGGTTGTGGTAGATGTGCTTTCTGTTGGATCTATTGAGGACGTCGCCAAACCGTCGTCTTTTTCATAGTCCGGGTAAACAGAATCGTAGTAATCGTTATCGCCCATGATGGCGTATATATGTTACAGAAAGGTTGATTGCCGAGTAATTAATGACACACCTAAGAAACGTTCATTAAACTAGTTGAAATATCACCTTAATGACTATGTAATTAGCCGACATTTTGAAATCAAACTCTATCAGACAGGATTTCAAAGGCTATGACTTCACGCAATTACAGTGGCGCGTAGTGATTTTCAACCACTGTGTGCTGCGAGCAAGATATCGTTGGATTTGAGTAGTGATTAGGATGCAAGTAGCCTACTCTCTGAGTGGGAGCATTTTTCCAATATATCGAGGGTGATCGGTAGTTTTGCGATAATCGATTCGGGCCAAGTAGACCCAAGACGGTCGATATTGGACTCAGCCTTGTATCAAAACCGATATTCATCATTTTTACGGTCTATTGTATCGGCTTCGAAAATGAATATCTGTCGATGTCTATTCAATTAATCAATTGTAGGGAGGCATGCATGCGGCGGTTGATGGTCGCACTTTGGGTTCACACTTTCAGCTGCTGTTAGGCCGCGTTCTGAATTTCCCCAATGAACCAAGATGCATCTCGGCTTAAATGCAGTTGAACAACACCATATGTTTCACTGATTTTCACGTGTTGACAAAAGGCCTTGCTTAGGTAAGATTGTAATCAATACATGAAGTTAGATTGATCGATTGATTTCATTCACTGGTGTCTGTTCCCGATTCAAGCCAAAAACAATCGCACGCATGCAGTTGTCAAAGATGCAGCAAAGCATTACAACCGTAACAATGTACCCTGACGTCACGCGTTCACGATGTAATTACATGTCAACTTCTCAATTGTATGTTTCAAATTTAGACCATTGCATGTGTTACATTGTACGAGGAACCCTCAATCTGTCAAAATATACTTTTCCTGTGCTTCTATCGCCATTTCTGTAAACACGCTAAGATACTCAACAGCTACGTAGTCCCAGACTATGCTAAACCATAACCAAACATACTGCATGGACGCCGCGACCATCCTCATATACTGTACATATACACTCCAATTAGTGACTGGTGTTAAGACATGAAAACCGTGATAAAATGAAACAAATATAACCTGCTACTGTATGTTGTATTGATTGTATGATAGCAGTTCGGTGCGTGAACAGTTGCGTTACGTGTTAGCCGTAGTTGGCAATACAGTATAGTTGCTCTCTGTCACATTATTATAGGCTACTGTGCTGGACAGTTCATGAAATAACATATCGCTTGCAGCTGCCGTTTCTCTGCGGATGCTATAACGTGCCGGTCATATGTCCCGACACTTGGAAATTAAACTTCAGGAATATTAACCTTGAGCCCAACACCCGTGCAACGAGGCGATGACATATTACATAACAGCGTTTTGATTAGAATTTACTGATATCTTTTTCTTGTTTCCAGCATTTCCTGTTTCTGACACTGCTATACGGTACTTTCCATCTCCCTGTCTAGATCAACAATTTACTGCGTTGCCTCGTCACCGAGCGATCATCTTTTTCCCTGGTAAGTCCTGATGAACACATCTCTTACAATTAGCTATATGACTTAGTTTGCAGCGTTGTAGTTGCCAAGTAGCCTTGTAAAACATGTGTATCGCGAAATTAGTCGTAATTTCCAATAGATTTCCTGATGCAATGACCGAAATTGCTCGAGGGCAGGTGTATTAAATACGAGACCACTGAGGCGTGAAGTCGAGTTTTTTTCTGTGCAACGCGCTCCAAGATTCTTAAAAACGTCCAGATTTAGTTTTTGCAAGTCACGATGATAGACTATTGTAAATGCTCTAATTAGGGAAATAGTTTCGATTCATAGAAAGATAAAAAGTATTGCTGGCATAGCATGACTTTAGCAATTCCTGGCATTGGTTTTCGGGACTAGTCGGAAGAATAATTTCCAACCGGGCCCAAATAATTAAAAATAAAGTTGAAAATGGCATGGAAAATAATGAAGTACAACTTGTAATTATGGGTATTGGAATTTTCGCCTTTAGGCAGTATTGGTCGCTGTGTGAGCAATGGTGACATAAGGCTAGTGTAATTTGTGGGATGAGTTCATGGCACTCAACATTTCACTCACAGCAGCTGATGTTCTCAGGGACTCACTGACATCTATACAACTTTATAGGGTTAGCTATTGCCTAGAGCCTTAGACCTACAATAGTCTCTTGGTACTCCCAGTCCCCCAATATAGGCAGTTAAACTGCTTACTGCATATTAGGACGATACGCCTATTTTCAGCTTTTTTTGGTTTACTTTTATGCCAGAGTTATTTAATTTCATTAGGTCCCACTTCGTTTTCATTTTCTTAGACAGAGAGGTGGTTCTGTGTGACTGCGCGGCAACACGTAAAAGATTCCTATCGTGGGGTTTAGGCTTGTACATTTCTCGCATATTGACTCTGTGCATCCCACGTTTCAATTGGTGAAATAATACTGTATATTGAATTGAATCTGTACGGCACACAGTGTTAGGGTTAAGGTACTGGTACTATTCATGAAGCCTACGATGAAAATATGATGATGGCTTAAGTATGTAAGAGATGGAAGTGTAATGAATTCTTTGGTAAGTAGGCTTAACCATTCCCCATCGAAACCAGCGGATTATGAGGTTACGTTTCAAACAATCCGCTTGGCATCACGCGTTGAAGACATAGCTTTTTCACCTTCCGCAAGTTTCGTAGGGAGATGACTACCACTGTAGATTATCTTGAACCTCATCTTTCTTTAGACACCATCATATCGTTAGCACGAGGTCCCTTTCGAGGCTGGCCCACCAATTCTTAAGCGTGATCATCGATATTCAGTTCTCGATGGTCACGGCTAAACCCTAATGCGAGTATTTACTTTGGCTATTATGCAAATGACCCGGCTTGAGCTCAGGACCTCGCGCCACACTTTCCGCTGCCTCGACCGCATCCGATTACGCTTATCTCGTTCAAAACGGAATAGTCCTCCAACAAAGCAACCGCGAGAAACACAACGAAACAGTGTTTAATAGAAAAATGGCGAGAAGTAGGCAAAGAAATGTCACAAAACATCCAGTGGTCAAGAAAAAAGTATTTACATTATTTGCAACTAGCGTATCAAATGAGCAAGGACACAGTGATGCATCAATATCTTAGCCGGAATGATATGAAACACTAATGAGCAAAACAAGAAAGTCTAAACCACAACCAGCAATTTCTTATGATACCACGATCATTTCAACTACTGCAATTCCAAACGAACGTCATTTTACCAGAAAGACAATACCGTTAACACACCCTCACGCGAAAGAAACTGAACATAACATACTGCATTATGTTGCAAACCTCAAAAAGCAACAGCCATTGAATATAGAATAGTCCATATCTCCTTACTCGCTACAGACAAATATCCAGTCAACTGAGAATAAGAGGGCACTGCAGCTTTCATAATATCTGGCGAGGCGAGGAAAATTTACAGGAATAGACCACGGGTCGCCAGAAGTCCAGGAAAATGTTCAAATCGTTGGTTAGTGGTTATTCGCGCTTGACGGTGGATTCACTCTTTCACAGATTTATGTCGCTTGGCATCGTGAATGTAGTATTTTTCGCCTTTGCCGAGCAGCGCACTTTCCTCCGTCACTTCGCGACGCGGTCCATTTTCTGCGTCAAACAACTCCCATAATCTGTCAAACTCGGCGACGTAAGGCTGAACTACGTCGGCTTTATTTGTCGCCACAACGTTCTCGTAATTCCCTAAAAAGTAATTGGGACGTCTACATAAATACAGTAACTCTATAGGATAGATTTGTCTTCATATACGAACTGGCGATTTGTAAAACGGGAGTTGTGCGCGAATGCTTCAACCAGTGCCGGATTTTCCATTAAGCTCGATGGGCCGGGCTGGGTACAAGCCTAGGAGCCAAGGGAGACTCCAAATTTATAGGCATCTAAATTTGAAATGTCAGCAAGACAAGATTTTGCCGTAAATTCTGGATTTCGTGAGTTCAGAACATGGCGGGGCGGAGGGTCGCGTGGCTCGAAACGGGTTACCACATAGGGCTTTTTAAGGCATAAATCCGACCCGGCGCCAACATCTTGCAATTGAAAAGGCATCTTACCTATTACTGCAGCATGAGTCCAATTGAATGAGCCGGTTATGACAACCTTCTTATCGATGACGACGAACTTGTGATGCATCAGGTACGATGATCTATCGTGTCTCACTGCAACACCTTGTCAAATAAAGAAGTGACAGATGAGTTCCGTAGAGTAGACCTAAGAAAGTCTCTTAATAACTAAACCCACCAATTATTCTAAATACCCTCGTGCGAATTATAGCAATAGATAGCACATTTGGGAGAATTACACCAACGACGGGTATGATCGCTGAGGAGCAATAATCGTAATGTAGCGAGTGGTGAAGCTCTGCAGACACGCGAGCAATCACGAATCAACACACTCGCATTAATCAACAGAAATGCATGTAACCTTTGCGAATGTCATCATATACACGCCTGGTCTGGATGGCTTGATTAGCAAGTATCCATGGGAATTTGCAAATATTCAGCAAGAACAGTAAGCGATCAGTTCAGCGAGCACATAGCCTACACATAAAATTTAAAAGCAGACAGTTCAGATTTTCGATCAAATCAAATTCTTTCAACTTCAAAATCAACTTGATTTATCTGTCTGAATTTAGAAACGGCGAACAGAAAAAAATTACGGCGTCGTCTATATTTAGTGCGTGAACTGCATCGTCACTCTGATCTTTTTACCAGACAGTCCTCCAGGAACCATCAGTAATGATTCCTAGTACGTTATGTACAGTAGATAGGCATTTGTCATCATCTAGCATAATCACTTTTCACAATGACATCCATCAAAAAATGAAAATTGCATTTTCTGACATCCATGTCGGTGCAATGGTAATTGCAGGCGACAATTTACGTGAGACTGAAATAAACAATATCAGACGCGGCACTTGGCAAAGCTGAATAGAAATCTTTACTAAATATAGTTATGGTATGATGTTCAAAATCTTAAAGGCACTATCTGAAATAGCATTTGGGTCACGATGTTATGCTTGAAATTGGTAAAGCATCGAAAATTATGAAGTTTGGTCTCAATTTCAAGTAAAACAGTCAACTATTCGTTGAGATGTTCAGTTTTAGGTCAGAGCCTACAGGAAATTCAGTATGCAATATTCACTAAAGCGTAACGAGAAAATTAGCAGATATAATTGCAGCCGAAGCGCTCAAGTCAAAATATGTATGTATGCCTTATCGACTATTAAAAATTTCACTACATCCTTTGCAATACTTGAGTGTGTAACCATAGTGGAATTCTGTGTAGCATTCTCAAGCGTCGTTTGTTAGTGTAAATTCGTCTAACCCTTTACCACTAACCTATCAGTCTGGTCGCAGCTATGGAAGCGATGCGGTACAATCCGGATTTAGGCCACAAACATTGAAATAAAGCCCAAATAAAGCCCACGCGCTTTGTCTTTCAGGCCCCGCACCCAACCCTCCATCTCAGTATATCTTACCGCAATCATTAATTCATTACAATGTATTCTACCGTAGCCTGGGTATTGGTACTCAACTACGTTGGATGCTTAGCAGTTCTTAGCGCTAGTAGGCCAACTCACGGCCGTGCAGACTGCATATAACGAGCCAACGCGCGATAAGATTTTTCCCGTGAGAGAAAATCGAAGTATGAGGCTGATACAGTATCACGGTTAGCGTCTCATGACTCATGTCCTCGTGCGAATCTCAAGTACGCCTACAACACGGATGTTACGTAACGCAAAAATTAATGTAGATAGATAAATGGACCCAGCACAAGCATTATTCGACTTGGTGATGCAGATAGATCTCGCATTTTCACGGTGGTGGACCAGCTTCTTTTGTAAGCTAATTTCCTTTATCGTATAATGCTACCCACAATTTATCAAATCAAACAATTTGTTTATCACCTAGTCGCGTAATCGCTTTAGAACTTTCCCTAAACAAACACAGCTTGAACCGAGCCGCTAATGATAACATAAACGCCGTTTAATGTCGTTCAACCATCACCGTGTAACCGCACAAATTCCGAAAATGCGGTCACATGGGGAAACGCTGCGGTCATAAATGAATCCCCATCAGTCGATCAGGTCAGGAGGTAGATGTAAAGATGTAAATCAAAACCAACGTACAAGGATAAAAACCAGCGACCTTTCACTATCAGCCAGCCACTATTTTCACATAGGAACACACAAAAATTTGTGCCGGATGTTCTCTGCTATCTAACTTCCTGTCACAACACAACAGTGCGGGATTCAACGATCCAATCTTGAACTGCACCGTAAAACTCACAACAAAACAAAAAGTCATCAAAATAAGCGAAAAAGGAAAAATAGGACGATGGAAAATCATGTCATGTACGATTCGAAAGAGATAAATAACAACGCAGGAGCGAAGACGGGCGGGAGGAATCCAAGATAATGCTTGAGTACGCCTACATCATCACAAGATGGGTCACAGGACCTCCTCCCCTCACACTTTGCCTGCATATTAGTTTGACGAACTCACCCACCCACCACTGGCATTTTTCTCAATCTAGCAATACCCACGATTTGTTTTCAAACCCCACTGACTTGCTCTGAATCTTTTTATTCTTATGATCAAGTTGGCTAGCGTTCTTATCTTAATCACTAGTCTAGTCATAACAATATCTAAAGTCTACGTCGTCACATGGTTCAAACCCATTGCTCTCTTTTAAAGTAGATTAATGATGCGAAATGCATCTACCAGGTAAACAAAACAGGCATTTTGTTATTGTGTTATGAAAGCTTGTGTGCGCAGCACTCTAGCGACAACTGCTGGTTAAATGCAATAAAAATAGGTTTACCTTCAGACATGAAACTTGGTATTTTGGAACCGCTCATATTCATGTATTCAGTGTCCGCAATCACCCGTACTTTTGCACCCAACCGGTACTTGATTAGAATTGCTTCGGCAAGTTCCTGTGCAATTTAATGTGGGTTTTTCTATGAGAAACTGGATGACATCACGTCAAGGTGGTTGGGCCATTGCATGTGTTCACAAGCGGTTTAGGGAACAGTATTTGGCAAGTGGAAATTTTGCTGAAAATTGACCTTATAGGTTTCTCTTCAAGACGTTGTGAATTGAACACTGGCTGATTGATCTGCTAGGATTTGAAGCATTTGTATCAAGGCAATATGAAAGGGGGGTGTGGTCAAAATACAATAGCTTGAATAGAAGATGAAATCGTCTAATATAGTTTGGCAATGATCTTTTTCCACAAAAAAATCAACATAATGTTGTGTGATTCTTTATAATTCAAATCTTAAACTTTGCTTTTCATTCCATCTTCACCTGATGAAGGAGCAGAGCTCCGAAAGCTTGTGAATTATATTCCAATAAACTGGACTGGAAGTTAAATCTGTGGTGATTTCTTATATTTATTAACAGTATTAGTGTGAGACCAGTTTTAATACTGAATCTTTAAGGGTTTTGTTTCACTCTGAAAGTTTGTTAGAGATTTCAAGCAAATGTAGTCTGGCATAGAGAAGGCCACTGGTTCTGACTTAACATGCATGGTAGAGTCGTAAACTGATGCAATGATCCATTGCATGCATATAAAATCTCAAAATAACTTGACTTCTGTACCAGGACCACTGAAGCAAGACCACCAAACCGCTCAGAGATTCACATCACATCAATTGCAACTTCTGTAGTCTATCCCCTTATATCACAGTGTAATTCTTGACAGAAATAGCCTACCTGGCAAGTCAAGCTGAACATGCAAAGATCAATAGATTGTTTTGCATCCAATATACATCTGATAAGTTGTATAAAAGATGACTGTTCATCATGAGAATGGAGACAAGATTTTCGCGTACATCCCTGTTGAATAATTTTAAGGTATTTGGTTAGCAAAGATGGAAAAAATGATCTGTGGCATGCCCCTGGCTACACATGCACTGTTGCTTGTGGCCAATAGGGACCGACTGGTCAACTAAGACACTTGCTTATCAGAACAATATGCATTTTTGGTGGAAGTTGCGCAAACCGATATCCACATTTATCGACTGGGCTTAGGAGACCGGGTTCAAAAGGACTGAAAACCAGTCATATTAAAATGTGGACTGCAGATGAGAATAGACTGTGCAAAACTATCGATACTAAACTAAACAGAGGACACATATATTCATCTAGACCGAATCATCTGGCACGTGGTCTCCGAAAATTAGTAGAGGCAAATGCAGTAATGCACGACTTGGTGATATTCATACTTCAGATATTTGAGACAAAACGATTCCAGCCACAGAACTAACCAACTGTGCAAAGTTGAAAGAGAACTAATTAGGGTACCAACAAACACGAACTGAAAGCACTTACGATATGTGCACAGCGAAACACCATGTGTTACTGACCGTCACTATGCATAGATATAGAAATGTCAACAGGCTATACTGTGAAATGTGAGTGTACCTGTGCAGTAAGCAAGTAGCTGAAACAGGGGACTTGTTTGTCAGGAAAGAAGAGCACTTTGCAAAATTCGACTTCCGGGTTACTGCCTGTGCCTTTTTGGCATACAATTTGATTGTTTTTCTTCTTTATATACCTCCTGTACAAAACCAAGCATACCTCTAGCGATGCGACCGCTAAAATCACGCTAAAACGTCTATTCTCGATAAGTGACGACAAACCCATTTTGACGGAGTGGGGAATGCCGAAAGTAATGCATTCTCGTTTTGGGTAACTCCCTTTACGTCACGCTCTGAAGCGTGACAATTTCGATGTCACTGGTTTTTATATATCATTGGGCTGATTGTACTACTGCTTTTTCCTCTGTTGATCAATGTGCTAGAGGAATATGGAAATGAAGGGAGTGTCATCTGCACCTTCTAATCCTTGTCTATGTGTTGACTAATAAGCTAACAAGCTTAACAAGGTCTACGCTAAGCTGATCACAGAAATGCACTTGCGGTGCTGTGCCATGTAATAAACGCAATAAACACATCAAAGAATTTCTACTAGTACTAGTCTAGTAGAATATATATCGACTATAGTGCAAAGCAAAATGCAGCTTAGTATGAAGTTGAAGCGTATGCGTATTATGTTAAAACAGCTTAAAGGGCAAATCACAAAAATGTAGGCGGAAGACAGCGACATAGTTTGCATAATCACTATGACGTAGAGAATATAGACCATTATAAGCATATATTTATAATGTATGAGCCTTTGCGTAATTTTTAAAAGTTGAATATGAATACTTTTAATCCAATAACGTTTTCAAGTAGCGATATCCTTCGTCGCGGCGAGCGTCATCGTTACAATACTTTTTTCTGACATCTGAAAACAAAATATGTGAAGTTGTGAACACGGAACACTGCATATTTATGTGTTGAAATTATTTTTTCGCAAAAATTCGAATATCGCTGAGATAGTAATGCATAGGACTACGGTTGAGATGCGTAGGGCCGATTGCACAGCAGCGCTTGCGGTCCGACCGCTTCAAACATACTGTATAGACGGAAATTATAAGACAATGACTTTAGGTTCTTTCTTCATTGAAGTTCCAATATGTAATAGGCCCAGTGGTCTGCTAGGCCTACACTCATTGCTTCATTGGCAAGGTTGACTTTCCTGTGGAAGCCGCAATCACTTTGAAGTGACATTGTTCGCATGAGGTGTTCGCCGTCACTATACGAATTCGCAAAACGTGACGCTGAGTCAAAACACACATCTCGTAATCTCCCCATGCATGGCCTACTAAAGTACTACTTTAGTAGGCCATGCCCCATGTAACGTCGATGTTTTTCCGCACTCCAATCAATTCTTACGTAACTCAATCATGTGATTAACAATATGTGAATTAGGTATATGTAGGCCTATAGGCCTACTGATGATTACACCATACGGGTGTGTTCCATCCACTTACGTGCACGCTTGTATAATTTGCTTTGTGAGAAGTAGGCTGTTGTACGAATCGCGAAATTGCAAGGTCTTGTATATCGCAACACCTTCGTACAAATTACTAGGCAATTCCTGGTTTTTCTCTGGATCCCAGCAGACGTCGGGACATTCAAACACGAAGTCAAATTCTTTTATGCTTACGTTGTTAGGTTTACTCCTGTAAAGTGTTTTTGTGATCACTATACCAATATAGATTATATTTAGATACCAAGTTAGATATTGGGCTTGGCACACTTACCTCGTCGTGTAGAGGGTATATTTCGCGAATCCGTTGGTGATATGTTGTGGCGTTCTATTGTAGTGAAACATGAGCTCGTCGTCGGCGCAACCCGTACTGTTTGAAAGAGCCAAAATAACTATTTACATTTGCAGTAGTCATAAGTAAGGTAACTGTGGTCGCGGTGGCGCTGGGGGTAAAAGCTGCAACGCTCAAGGTTAAATACAAAGCAGATTTCTACAATAAGTCAGATACTCAAAACTGATGATGAGATGAGACTGATGATTTATCACATATCTCTATAACTGATAGGCTACTTTGTTGGTAATGATTTTTTCATCAATTGCCTTGGGCCCAATGCGTAGATTATATATTTATTCGACGAAATGACACCGAAAGGGCAATGAGTGCTTTGACCAATCTTGCTGGCACCGCTTTACTTTTGACTATGCTCAACAATAGCCCAGTAATTGTAAAAACTATTCATACGTACTGCTTTCGCGTAGGATATTGACTCTGGCTTCTCCCAAGACAAATTATTCTCCTGAATCAAAAAATTGTATATTTAGATGAAGGACATGGACGGCCGACACAGTTTGCAATTTCAAGAACTAGTGAAATGTCTATAAGACTGCCTTGTACGTAAGGGAACAACGGGCCTCACCTGCCAGCAGCGGCTTCTCCGTACAAAATCACGAAGCTAATCACGGTCAGGATAGAATTCTAAAAAGTTAAATACGTCATAAGATGTCAGCCTATAGCCTATATGTATAGGCCTACACTACAGTATATTACACACGTACATTCACAGTGTTTCGCGGTAGGTATAAACATAGTTAGAGCTGTCAATATATTTAGACTTATAATTGCCAGTTTCCCTGCATCTATAGTTGAAATTGGGTACTCACCATAATAGTCACCATCATCTTTGGCTTCTGCTTGTGGGTGGATGATCTATACCCGAGTAGCGCAATTCTTATGTCTGAAACCTACACCTGAACATGTCATATTTATCCTTTTTTAATGTTTAGATAGTAATAATTATTATGGGTCAAACTGCTAATTGATGGTTTATGTGTTTCGCGCAGTTACTGCGACGCATGATACTATCCTGGAAACATATACTGATCGTGACGAAATATTGAAACTTTTGGCAGTCGAAATTAAAATATTAGTTTCCCATCGACACAACGTATGGAGCAAGTCGTGTAAACTTCTCGGCTGATCACTTTTGCCACGAATAAACGACGTAATACAGCCCACGCATACGTTATCTCCCTTGTTACCTCATAAAAATTTCATTTATTGGTAAATATCACCGTGTACAAGTCAGCGTAATCAAAATAGTCTACTCAGTAGTGAAAATTTCATTTTCAAATCGATTTATTTATTCATTTATGTGGACCAGGTATGGCATATAAAGCCAGATGGCCCAAACACGGCCACATGTACGCCTATCTATGTTGGGTTTACGTACCCTTTGCGACCCATGGCCACGCGCAATCGCAGCCTCGTGCAATATGTGGGATGAGCCTATACATTACCGAGGTTTTACTTAAGATCACGCCAGGGTTCAAAATCACTGCCTATGGCTAAATCCAATGCTTAGTAAAGGCTTGATCGGTTTGTAGTTTTACAGTATTATAGTCTTGTAGGCTATAGTTGGCGATCAGATATGAGGCATGGTGGCTGGTGATGTAATGACACGTTTTGTTTCAAATTATTATTCGATATTAATTATCAAAGGCATCTGTCCTGGCGATAGAGTGATATAGTCTACTAGAAATTGTGAGTTTGGTACGTTTTTGGTAATATTACTCCTTGGGGAGGAAGAGATTGTTTCATAAAATACATTATTGAGCAAAATTGCTAAAAAAAAAATGTTACACCCAATGTAAATCACTGCATTACAACCCGCAATAATGGAGCATATCCTCAGGTGCTTCACCAAGTGGAGATGTATTACAAAACATTTTGATTTAAAACAATCGATCAAACGATTTAAGAGGATTAAGAGGACCATGGCTTTCGTATCTATTTGCTAAATGTCAGAAAATTTACATGCGCAAAAGCGCCTTTTTTGTCAACTTTATGGCCCTGACCTGCGATTACGACATTCCAATGCAATCGTCATTGGATGACTCCATCACAATGTTTGATTCTATCAATATTACATACATATACTGTATAATATGACCATCCGTATAAAGAATTTTTAGGTAGAAACACCGCTAATTTTGAAATATATTAATAAACATGACCAGTTCACGGGTTAATGAGAATCACCCGTTGTGTTTACTCAACGATGACATAAATGAGGTCATTCCCCATCGGTAATACATCGATAATATGTGTAGGTATACCGAGGTACTATATATATTCTATTCCAAGTTTATGGCTACATGTTAGAAACCTCTGCTACAACGCGGTATCACACCCTTGGTCCAGTGTCAGATACTGTATTCCAGGTTTATGGCCTGGGGGATAGAAACATCTGCTACTGCGCAGTATCACATCCTTGGTCAGTTGTCAACACTGTAAACTTAGGCTTGCAAACTACAGTAGGTTGTAAGTAGCGTGTAATAATGATATTCAAGCTAGATTGTACATGGTGAACTCGTAAAAGGAAAACACATGTTTACGGTTAACACTGTCTTCGCTAATGTTCCGTTAACCTTAATTTATCTTCCCATCAACAACCACAACAAGCGCGCGTTAGTGGTGTGGTGTCACATGCTATGTCCCGCAAACCGTTTCCCAAATACATACTTGCATCCAAGCATCAAACTGCATATGTATTTAAAAATAATAATAAACTATAATCAAAATTTGCTTTCTACATCATAATATAATCTTTATAACATATAATAAATATGCTTTTTAAAATAAGTCGGCAGTCAAAGGCAAAAAGAAAGGGGCATGGACTTCGTGAAATAGGTATTATTATTATTATCATTATTATTATTATTAATATTATTAGTATTATTATTAAAGTCTTCGATTTGACTCGGTCAGGAATCGAACCAGGAACCTCCCGATCAGAACGTGGACAGTCTATACCACTCTTATGAAAAGCGAAACATAACAAGATATTCCGAGTAAAAAAAATGCAATTAGAATTAAGAAATGAAAGGTCGACGATTGCATACGTAATAAAGTCCGAATCGGCTTGAACTGTCCCAGAATCGCCCGTTAATCGCGTTGTCTTTCGCATCTGAAAACGAAAGTGACAATATTTCTTATGTAAACAATCGTTATGTTAATGCATATGTTTAGTGAGGCTTAGGCCAGTTTTATAGACAACTAACATGTATATTGTTTATCGTGATGTCCGATAGATAGACCTAATTATAATGTACAGGCCTGTTTCAGCTATTTTTGGTGTACAGGTCTGTAGTATTTCCGGGTATTGAAGTCGCCTTGTGGTCAAGAACGTCGATCACCTAACCGTGGTGTTAACACCATAAAGGCATAAACGGTAGTAAAAGCACACATAGATACAACTGGCCTGTCCTTAAATAGCGATTATCCAACCGTGAAGGTATATTGCAGTCACAGTAACCGTTAATAAATGTACAGTAAGTAGGAAGGCCTATACGCGATTTCCGCCCGACCGCAGGTCGATGCAATAGGCCTGTTATACAGTGAGGAAGTGCAGAACGCCTGCATCATACGGTGGCCATATCAAGGTCTAAGTATGAAGAAACTCCATCTACTTACGTGCATGCCTTTATCACAGATACATAAATGCGGTCTGCTCCATTTGGTGTCACTCTGTGTTGAAGCCTTATCTCTTTCACTTCGTACTTCTGACTGAGGGTTGTGCCGGTGCGTGGATGGGTGCAGCGTTCCGGGCATCTGGGGACGTACTTTATCGTCTTTGGTATCATATTTGTTGCTTTCGCTCTTCGAAAAAAAAGTAAACCCAAATATTGTACTGCTGCCGAAAAAAGTGCCTTGAAAGTTGTCCAGTGGTATATGATTATAACGCCTCAAACCCAATGGAAGGGTACAATAAATTATAGTCTATAATAGCATTCTCCTGACGCCACGGTAACGCATGTAGATTGTATATATACTTGTACTGTAAATTCTACAATTCGCAGACGTAACGCGTAAGGCCTACGCTTGTAGATGTTTTGTCCGCAGCATAGGCCTATAGTAACTCATGTGCTGTCTGTTAGAATCTACCTAAAGCAATACTTGGGCTGTAAATTCAACAATTCACTGACGTGCGTATAAGACCTATTCAGCATAGGCTCTGCTTATACGTCTACGTCTTTTGTCAACAGGGTCCGGCCAATTGCAACTCAGCTACTGTCTGATGCTTATCAAATTTCCGCTATACTGTATATAGAGGCATCGGAATTCACAAGCTTCATTTTTTATAGGCAAACTATGAATTATAGTATATCTTTTGAATACTCACTCGCACAGTTTGTACACTGCAAACCCATCTGTTACGTTTTGGTACAAATTCGAGACGCTATAAACACCCAAGGGCGACGTTTCAGGACTGCAAATATAAGATCAAAAACCAGTTATCGAAGAACACAATTCAAGGATTATACTCCAAGACTTGGCACAGATTAGGACATTATCTCCACCGTTCATAATGCATTGGATAAATAGGGATCTTTAACAAATTCAAAGCTGCATCGATACGAGGGTGTAATATTATCCAACGTGGTGCTGGCAGATTTTGCGTTTTGATGTCTTACCTCGATAGCCTATAATAAGCCTAGTGTCTATACGCAAGCAACGACAATATACGGTGCGTTGAAAAATAATGCCTTCCCCATGGCTTACTCTAGGTAACTAAAGTAGGCCATGCCTTGCTCTTGAGTAAATGTATACAGAATATAGAACAATTCCATGCATTGTGAGCTTCCGATATAGTGTGCCAGATGGTAAGCTCATTGGTGAACAACCCTGCATGATTGTCCAAGTCTCTCTACTGTATATTATACCAAAATACGGAGCATAGTCTACTGCTTGTTTGTGTTATTAAGGCTGTCAAGTACAGAATACAATTTATCATAAACACAAAATTTTGCTTAGAATGCAGGCTTACGTGCAGTCTGATGATATTGAGCTCCGTATACATGTTAGATAGACGATCTATAATTTTGAAACATATGTTATTCTTGCTCAGTGTGTCCCCTTATAAGATATCTCACCATGACTGTTGATATAAAGAAATTGTTCATCTTCGAATGCCTTTGAAAGTTATCGTTCAGATCAGTAGCCTATGTGACTATAATATACACTGTTGGTCACATCATTAATTTGTCTGCTTTATACTGCAATACCGCCCCATACTATACCCGTGTCGCTACGGGAAGTCTTGTGATCCCGGTAGAAACTTGAGAAAAATTCAATGTGCATTTTCCCAGTCGCAAGCAACCCGTATGACACATTCTGGGTTTACTATAGTCATTCTGAGAGTACTCAATACAGCTTGGGAAAACGAAATTTCCTTTACGAGGGCGGCGGGTTTGTGAAGCTTATACCAGCAAACTGGTAGCCTATAATTGGTTGGGCATCGATGAAATAGCCGGCATCTACGTCCGATTTTATCAGGTTTTTGAAACTCGAAGGGCTTGATATGTTGCTTTTGCCATTTTTGCCTAATTTGACCTGTGTATAACCTATACTGTGTGTAGACCGCTCAGTTTGCCGAGTATTCTGACTTTCCGATTTCTGATCGGGAGATACCGGATTCGATTTCCGGACCGAGTCAAACCAAGCCAATTTGGTATCCTTTCCTGCTCTGGTCGGTAGTCAGTATCCAAGGTTATTGAAGATTGTGGATATGACAGTGATCCGGACTATGAACAGGATAATATCGATATCGCGCATTATATGCATTGACCTGCTGGCGTACGTGACTTGAACAGCTGAAAACGCGACAAATTCAATCAAAATTCCGGTTACACATCAATAACTTTCCAACTTCTAATCAGCAATGATTGGTGGCGGTCTGAAGTCCGTGCAAATGTAATGGGGAGAGTTTGTGGCAGGAAAGCCATTCGGCGTAAATTCCGTGGGTTAGACTGTCCGCCATCTGATCTGGAGGTTCCGAGTTCGATTCCCAACCGAGTCAAATCGAAGACTTTAAAATTGGTATCCGTTCCTTCCCTGTCTGGCAGTCGGTATCGGGGATGTGCGGAGAGTCGTGGTTGTAATAGTGATCCGGGCTATAAACTGGAAGTATTGACACGTCGTAAGCATTGACCTGGCGTAAATGACCTTAGTAGTTGAAAACGCCATAAATTCAAAATAAACAAACTCTACGAAATCACCGTGCGGACCACCATCAACGGCTGCAACCATGATTGGCAATCAAACGGGAGAGTTTACGTGACACATGTAACGTAACAATTCAGTCAGGTACACCACAAACTCATGAATGGCTGCAGCCATGTTACTTTCATAAACTGTAACGGAACCTCGTGTTTTACTATCTATGGCGTCCAGCTTCAAGCCCACCACGCTTACTTTGAGATTCCATTCTCAATACGAGACTCTATACGTGGCGTCGAGCAGGGAAATCACGACGTTTCGTAGATTCTAAACTACTGTATACATGTGAACTCAGCTGTATGATGTATTTGCACACTTTCAGTACCACTGCTGTTTACAAAGTAGGTGGAACTATGGGCTAAAGGTTGCAATGGCTACTCGACTTCACATGTGACTTCAGATTTACACCTATGCGGCGGAGGCAGGTAAATGTCTTCAGTCTTCGGAGACAGGAGCAAAAGTCAAGACGAAGGTTTAGGCTACTTTGAAAGATGTAGAATGGACATATCATATGCAATGCATAGCAGATTGTGCTTCAATATAATTACATAAAATCGAATATGACCTTAATGAATCAATCAAATATTGAAGAGTGCAGTGGTAGTGGAGCCTCGATGGCGGAAGATCAATAGAAGATCACCACAGATTTATCGCCCAGCCTTAGTTTATTTAGAATTAGCATCAAATATGAAATTGCCAGGTTTTCTAATATCAAATATGGGTCGCATGAATGTCTAGATTTTCAGACGGTCCGAATCTCGTGAACCCTTCCATTTGAACGCGTCTATTGAGGGCATTTTACCCTCTCGTTTTAGGTATATAGCCCAAAGGCTAATCTCTTTGAAAATCAGCATGAACGAGCTTTACTTGGTGAAAGCAAGCCTGAATAGGCCACATGATATATAACATGCTAAGAACAGAGTAAATAAATATTTAAAAATATTAAATAATGTAGTATAGAGTAGCATTGGAGTAGCCTAACGTTGGCATTCGCTTGAAAACGTCAATGATGTGGTTTTCCACGTCTCTTCGTCCTTGAAAAATATAATAAATAGTCGAATTGAAAAATAACACAGAGTAAATCGGTAAAACTCTACATTGAAGGAAATAACTGCAGCAGCACTTTCGGTTTTGAGTCAAGTCATTACAAATTATCTTTCAAGCAACAGTTATGACCCGGAAAGTTTGCAGAATTTACAAGAATTTTACAGGCATTGAATGCATAGAATGAAACAGGAAAGTGCTTCGTATAAGAGCTGTCAATACACTTGTTGAATGCGATGACTCAATATAGTCTAAAGCCAGAGATTGCGGTAGTATTTTGTCAGCGTTAAAATTATACACAATGTCCTCTCGGCAACCGCTATCTTGCCGGTTTCTGAAAGTGTTCTCGTTTTGTATTAGTAGTGTGTGTCTCTGCTGGGTGACCAAATTTTCCTATTGCGACACGCGATAACAGAATAAAAGCCTGTAAAGTATAGACTCTTTATCCTTTCTGCGCCTGCTTGGCAGTTAGTATAGACCAAAGAGGGAGCGCGGAGCGTTTGTGGTCGTGATAATGAACCGGGCTATAAATTGGTATTTAAGACACGCGTCGGCTACTCAAGCATTGGCCTGGCGTAAATGACCTCGGTCCTTGAAAACGCCACAAATCCAAAACAACAACAACAAGTATAGACTAGACTATAGACGCGGCACATTTTATGACCGTGGTGCAAAAGACCTTCGGGCGGTAGGCGCCACTAAAAATTTTTTAGTAGTAAAACCAGTGACAACTACTTGTGCAGGATGAAAGATATTCTGTATATGAAACGGGCCCGACCATGCACATTACGATCTGTTGGAACGTTACGATGCTAATTACTCTACTTCGCGTCCGACACGTGCAACCAATTATTAAAACCCCGCTGGGTAGCAGTTTCTACTGCCAGAGCCAAGGCCGTGAGAATAAGGAAAGTTGCGGCGTCAAGAATGAAGCAGATCCACGAAAACAACCATGGTGCATCGATTTCCTGTGAACACCGGCGTATTGTATCACCATCGATTACTCGATGGCCGCGCGGTCTGTTGGTAACGCAATTCCTCATGGAGTAATCGATATTGATTAATTAATTAGACAACCACTTTGGTCACTTACCTCCTCCTTCTCTTTGTCGGTGGTTGACATCTTTCAGTTTCCTCGCTAATGGTACTGCTGACGCAAGTGCATGCTTGTGCTACATTCATTAAATAACTCCGCATCAGCCCCGTTTCATTAGTGTAGCCACGCATATTAATCTGCACCAAGTTTGTAACTGGTTGCACTCTGTAGCCAGCGCCCATGTCTTCGTTGGTGCGAGGATCAACACACTTTGTACCACATCCAAATGTGTCATTTTCAGAAACAACTGCCTTGAACCCACTATTCGGTTCGTAACGAGAACATTTGACCCTGAAAAGGGGGAGTATTCCATCATGGTAATATTTTTCACGCTAGATTTAATTTTGATGTGGATGCCTGTTGCTCCCCAAACTCTGTCCTCCACATTGAACATTACTATTCACCGCCTAAAAAGCGTATATCCCCAGAATATAGCACGACACGGCCATGGGCAAACTAGGTAAACTAAAGTAGGCCATGACACGGCCATGATATCCAAGTAGATGCACACCCCTTTAACGACCCAGCGTACCACCCGGTCTTTGATATATTTTTTGGGTCTATGTCGTTTCGCGTGATCGTGTTTCTTGTGCATTTGCATCATTGCATACCAAAACCGTTATTGTTGTGAGAGATCGTTCTGCGAAATCTGTGCGAACTATACTACATGTAAGCCCATGGCCTACTCTAGGTAGAACTAAAGTAGGCCATGGTACGCCTACTGTGAATTTGTCAATTGATATAGATTTGGCTGCACATCAAGGAAAAATATGTGGGAAAAAGAGTTTAAAGTTTTTTCTTCATGTTCTCGGGCAGAACCTAACTGCGTAGTTCGGAAAAGGCATGCGGGACCGCCGATTATTGTGTATTTTCAATGGTGCGCTTGGTATAGACTCTATAGAGACTGCATTACGTCGATTATAGTTACAGTCCATTCAACCGACTTACTTCACAAGCTTATAATTGACAAAACCTTTGGAAATAGAAACTTCTGTCTTGTCACAATTCGCCTCTCGATAGACCCTGAAATACATAAATATCGTTTTTTATTGAAATTGTGGCGCCTTGAGATTTACTTTCGTCAACCAGCAATGTAAGCCGACATTCACAGTACAAGTGTGCAATTGTGTGCATATAAATGTGCTCGTAAAGCACTCGCAAAAAAGAATACATATGGTTGGTCGTCAGTCTCGTCACTAGTGACAGGAGACGGCGATGCAACCACAAAGATAATAGTGTCGAAAGGGTGAACGAATGCATTGTTACTCACCACTCTACGTCATAAATCCGCTGAGAATATATACTTGAGATTTGCATAATGAATAATAATGCGATTGATGAATACAGGTTTTTCATGATGTTTGTACTTGCTTATACGATATAAGTTGAGCGCAGGCGCCTTTTAAACCTAACACAATTTGTAAATTCTCGCCCGTAGATTGTCTCGTCTGCAGACTTTCTAATTCGCTACCCTTGCGCTTTGACCGCGGAAGCGATGATTTTTCTGATCAGGAAACTTGAGAACAACTCATTTTATACACTTTTTGTGCTTTTGATGTACCGAGTCTATTTGCACTGTCTTGATGAAATGCGCGATTAGGTAAACTACCTCCTATTGTCGACAAGAGGCAGTTTCATCATTGACACAAAACCCAATTGTTCATAGATTAAAGGAAATACCGTCACGCAATAAAAAAAAAATAGGCTATCAATGGTCGACCTAACAATTGATTCAGGGGGTGATTACAGTTGCCGGGGATTATTTGAGAGAAGGAAGAAGTAAATTTGTAATTATTAGATGTTGACAGGTATATCCTACAGGTTCTATAGAAATATTTCTCCTACTGCTAAATGTTTGCTTGAATTGTATTATCGTGGACGAAGGACCTCTTTGCTAGGTTCAAAACACAGAATAAAAATAAAAATCCGATGGATCTCTCACCGAAGTGGCTTTACGGATTTTCCGTCGCCATTTTTCGGCTTGGGCAAGCCATGGTCTTCATGCAACCTTCAAGAATTTTAAGCGGTATTTACAATAATTGCCCTGCGTTTGGGCGTTCCGGTCTCACCTTCGTCTGCATCCCCCGCACTCACATTTATTCACCTAGTAGATTACTCATCTACTCTGCAGTAGGATATATATTACGATTTATTGACGAAAATAAAATTCCCATTAGGTTTGGCTTATGCTTTTGGGAGGATTTAGCTCTCTCCCTTCCAAACGTGAAACGCACTATTTGAATAAACCAGTCGAACGGAGCATTGCAGTTGTCTCCAACAAGGAAAATCACAACCGCAAGATGTCAGTATGGAGTGACAAGAGGTTAGCAACGCTGTTTGACTTGATGTTTTCTCATATTCCATGCATTCTGCTTCTGCTTGAATATTTGAAAAAGAAACGTTCGGGCCACAATGTTTATCACGTGTTGCGAGTCACGACCTGGTATTACGATCGCACACATCAAAGAGCGTGAATTGTTATGGTATTTCGTCGATTTTGCATCGTTCACTTACTAGAGGTTGTTTTTGTAGAGCCTTTCGAATAACTGGAACAGAAGGTTCTAACGACCGCTTGAAAATAACACCGGAAGCACATCTCTTCCGGCGCTTCAGTTTACCGATCGTGCCTTGACACAGCTCCCGTTGAGAGCGCAGCGATATTATATTCTCTACGGTTTTGACCCTTTGGTTCGACGGCAGTCGAGTTCATCAGATGACGTCAACTAGTTATTTACATACTGTGCCACCTAACGGTGGGTAAGGATACAGCACGTCATCATCATATTTGTTCTAAATAATTTCGATCGCAGAATCGCAATTCAGGATTATATAGGAGTTACGCGAAGATGCAAAAGCTTTCCTGCGCGTTGTAGTAAGCTTACATCGGCAAACATATATCTTCGCATTTATAGACACAACACAAATTTGAAAATACACTGCAGTCAATAAACGCTGCGTGGAAAGTCGCGCAGAGACACTTGCTGAAGCCACACCATTTGGGGGACTGTGAAGAGATACTGAAGGGGAAAAGCCAGACCGAGATCGCATGTGCTATCTTGCAGAGTTGTTGTTGTATTGAATTTATGATTGTTTACAACTATATTGTGGTCATGTACGCCAGGTCAATGCTTGTACACTTGTCAATACTTCCGGCTTGTAGCCTCGAATCACTTTTATAAATCGGCGTTGTAATCATTTGCACTTAATTCTATCCCCTCCAGTTATGATGATGATTATGATGATGAATAATGGGTTGTGTCGTGTGCACCGACTACTCTGGTCTTTTACCCCACTCTATATTTTGTTCAAGAGAGGGAAAATTATGATAATAACAATAATTTGCCTGTTGTCTAAAAATTAATCTTTGACGGCTGTATCTGTGGCAGTAAAGAAGGAAGCGGTTAACTGTTTTAGACCGTTCAGTTGGCCGAATGGGTTAGACTGTCCGCATTCTGGTCTGCAGGTTGCGGGTTCGATTCCCGACCGAGTCAAATCGAAAACTTTAAAATTGGTATCCATTCCTTCGCTGTCTGGCAGTCGATATCGGGGAAGTGCGGAGAGCCGTGATTGTAATAGTGATCCGGGCTAAAAGTCGGAAGTATTGACACGTATACCGTACCTTAGTAGGTGAAAAACGCCATCACTTCCAAAAAAAATATAATGAAATAAAACTGTTTCTCTGGGTTAGTACGCCTAGATTATAACATGCAGTAGAGCCATTATGGTCATGTGGGCATCCACGCATCAATCAGGGCGAAATCTTCCCCTTCTGTGTCGGAGGTGTAAATTGATCGATCATCCCACATGTTGCGTTATCAAGTATTTTCGGCATCTATTAACCCGGGGTGTCTAAAAATCCCCCTGGATTTTTTAAACGCTTATGCGCTTATTCCCGTTTTATGATCCATACCAATTACGATACTTCGATTACATCATGGAATGACTGTTTATACCAAGGAACTGGAATCGAAAGGAAATATTTCTTAACGAGGGGATGAAAGAAATCCGATTGAAATGCAATGTCATATATGGAAGGCCTACAGTAATTGCAACGACTAAAAAAACTGAATTATATCTGCTGTTTACAACAGTTGAGGTCAACTTTTCAAAATCATAACCGGAAAAATGGATCATTGTTTGCTTCTACTAGGTAATAAAGCGATTTTGTTACTATTTATGTCAATGACCGTGACGGTATAGGCTACCCGTGAATGACGCTTCATTCATCAATGGATGATATTCCGAAATTGTGATCTCGATAGTGGGGGAAAAGAATCCAATGTTTAATAACGATTTGTATGGATAAATGTCAAATTGACAAAATCTTTTCAATCGTGACACTAAATTGTTATATCGTTCGATGAATAACTTCAATTTTTGTCCTGGTTGCGCCATCGATCTGTTTAGGCGTGGGTGGCCTTAAGAGATCCGGACGAGTCGTTCGCAAATGGTGATTTTTGTATGGGTCGCTTCATACTGCATGCCCCAGTGAATTTCGTATGGGCCGAGGCCAAGCCCACACCATAAGGGGTTATTCCCGCGTCCGTGATCGAATGCCAGACTTTCATGATTTTCAACAAATTTTATTTCATCACTTTTTAAAAAAGTGACGACGATAGGGTTGACGTCATATATGCGTCGATAATTTCTGGCATCATGATCATTGTGCCCCCTCCGAAATCAAAATCCGGTTGGGTGCCTCACCGTGGCTGACACTTTCCGTTTTGCTTGCGCGGACGGTTGGGACATTACGAATTGCCTATAGCTTCATCATTTAGGGCTGAGTTGGGCATGCTGCGGGTAAGGACCAGTAACTTATGAGCTTAATCTCCATGTTGGTGATTGAGAATTTTAGTTGAATTTCAGCCGTATAATACGCTATGCTAGAGAATGTGAGATACTAGCTTTCTTCTACGATTCATAGTGGCAACCGCAACCAATCACGATTTAGTCGAAGGAAGGCCGTGCTATCCTTCCGGAAAGAACGGAATGTACTACGATATTTTTGCTTAAATGTCGCAATGAACCTGTACGGCAAACATAACCTATTTATTTGATAATTTGTAAAAAAAAAAAATTTCGTTTGATTTGAACCAAACACCGTTGACGCTTCCCTTTCTATTTTATTGATTTTTAGCATATAAAACGTGGAATGTTATTAAGGCAAGTGATCAACTCCGCCATTCATAAATTCGGGTTGCGATCCACGGTAGCCTACATTAGATAATATATAAACATCAGCATTTCGTATTTGATATGTTTCCGATTGATGGAAACAATAGATCATATTCCCCTGATAGGATATTCCGTTCACGACGGGCGATCTTTTCACAAAAATGACATTCAGAATCACGATCGAAAGATGAAACAATTTGAACGATGCACAATTCTCACTTACGACATCCAAAAGATATGTCATTACACCATTCTCTTTTGCGCTGTAACTTCCGGAAATTTTCCTGTATTCGTTTTTGTTTTTTTCTCTAACCCACCGACCAAAGGATATAAAAGATGGCGTGATGTTCGTGGCCGACTACAAACGACATTGGCGCATCCTCTGTGAAGTCTCTTCAAAGTCCAATGAAAATCCAGGTAAGAAATAGTTACGATTCTAGTCACTGATTGAGGATCTCCACCAATTACTGTATTATATATTTTCGACACGTAAAGTGATCAGCAGTGATTTTTCACCGTACAAAGCGGTGAATTTTACGCTGTTCCCTTCCAGAAGCGCAATTTTGAATTCCCTTTTCCTTGTTAACTTTAGGTAGTTCGAAACAAACTGGTCCACTTTATTTCAGACATTTAAATTAAAGTATATATAGTTCTTAGTGATCTATAGGGCAAGAAGCAACGGAGATACCCTGCTAAACAGATATAATTTCTGGTCACCTCCAGAACGCGCAGCTTCATATCACTATCCAATCCATTTATCCATGGTAATGCTCAGATTAATTTCACAGGTTTTTTTACGATTACCAGTTTTACTTTCCTTAATCAGTCTGGAAATGTACAGCTGCGTCGCAAGAAATAGTTCGTGGAGGTAAGTTAACCTATATCTCAGCAATTAGTTTTTTTAACCTGCATAATTATACAATTGGCAGTTCTGCGAGCTCGAGATGGGGTTTGGGAAAGCACCGCGCTTTGAAAATGTCACGCCGGGTCTATATGGGAAACTCGAAAGCACGAAATTAGGTCTGTCGGATTACAATAATGCTCCGTCGTCTTCTCCACCAAAGATTTTTCTTGAACCCCAGCGCTTGCGCTACACACACAATACAATTAGCTGACGTAGACCCACCATCATTGACATTCTTCTGGGATCTCGAGATTGGTTTACCATCTATGTTATCTTCCGTATGTGTTCACCCAGGCCAAGCTCACAACAGGCCCTTGCTCGAACTCTTTTGTGATTGTCTCCACGAGAGGAGATCGTCAACTAAATAGAACTCTTTTGTTTAGATGGTCTCAGCGACAGGATCATAATTGCTCCGCCGAAATTTCAGTGCCTTTAAAAGTTGATCTACAGGGATTCGCCCCTTCCTACACCGTCCATTACAAGTGTTACAACGAAGGTCAAGCATTTGAGTTTGATGAAAAATTCTGTCTACCGTTCTGCCGTGATCCCCATACAGAAGCTGCGTATGTAAAACACACAACGTCAGACAACACTGTAAAGGACTTTTGTACAGAACAAATTGTTGTACCAAAACCATTTCCATCGCAACCACGCGTGGCTTCTGTTGTTATAGGGTGCAGGTGCGTTCTAAAAACTCGCGAACGATGCCTCCGTGACTACACAGTCTAGGCACGCGACGACGGCTGGGATAGGAAACTTTAAAATGTGCAAAGCATTGCTATTCTTATATAGGCCTACTATGTGTGCGAATACGGTTATCAACAATCTGGTTCAACCAATATGTGAAAGTCTCGCTCGTGAGGCCTACCCACCGGTTTATGTCATGTGACGATTCCAAGTCAGGAGTCGTTTTGTTGGGAGGGGCATACGATACGAGATGTTGCAATCGTGCGATCTTGCTACATATAGGTCTACCGAGATTCCACTTTGTAACCAAGTGAACACGCACACATATTTGAAAACGCTCATTTCTCGATGCTTACCTGCTTTGCTGTTGAAGTTGAGTCAATCTTGACATTTGACATTTTTACCTTTGTCATTGGTGTATAGAGACCAACTCTTTTTGGTGAAAATATTTTATTTGTACGACTAATTGATAGGATATTCTGTGATAGTCTATTTATTTAAATAGGCGTAGGCCTCCATCATTTTTGTTCACACCGAAATTTATAATGCAATATTTATGCATATTTATCATGCGTTTCTTTCATTCCTTTGACTTCCAAGTGGTAATTTCTCTGTTTCATTAGCGTCACCTGGCGGCTACAATTTGTTACGCTTTATCTTCCACATGCTGGTATCTTTGTGCGGATTGCCCCAGTCCACCGTTGATTGATCTATAGATAATTAGATATCTATACATTGGATATCAATAGTTGATCTTGATCGTTGAGGAAGGAGGTACCGTAATTCGGGTCGCGAGCCACCATCGGTTTCGTTAGATATTCGCGAAAGATATTGGCGACACATTTCAATAGTACAATGTCTGAATCAGAGGAAAGTGATATCAGTACGTCGGGAGAAAGCGAGCTCTCTGATGATCAAGATTACCCGTGGCAGGATGAGGTTGCTGAAGACGGTGGCATATTTTATGTTGAAGAAATGTCCAATGATGACATTGATGAAGAAAGGAGCGAAATCAGCACCAGTCCGCTGACCGCTAAACAATCCACTAAACCCAAAAATACAACCTCAAAGTCACATGCATCATCGTCTAAGGACTTCGTCCCAACAAAAACGGTGTTTGTATCTGTCGACCCTCCAACATCTTATGACACAAGGTTTTCCTCTCTTTTGCGGGAAATGCTAGGAATCATCTCCCTTGAAAATGAAGCAAGCCGTGCCATGTCAAGTCAACTTGGGGGGAGGTATATTGTTGTGAGTGCTTTAGTACCAGCTGGACCGACAATGGCAACGGACTTGATTGATATTGGAGACATATTGCTTGCTATCAATAATGTCGCGGTGAATCATTCCAATGTGGAACAAGTTTTGGATCGGGTTCCGCACAAAATGGAATTGCAATTAACTTTGATGTGCGACAAACACCACCAATCATCAAAACGCGGGCGAAATGGGGAACAGGAAAGCTTAGGGTCAACTCTTCCGTTATTTTCAAATATTTCAAAAAGCGGGATAGAAAATGGTGCTGCAGTGTTTTATTTGACGTTAAATGTCGATTCTGAGTCGGCACGAGGAGAAGAAGATATTTTGTACATGTTCCCTCGGGATGTAAACATCGGCAAATTCAAGTCGACACGTGGTGTGTTTTCTACATTAGCCGACATATCTCACGACACTTTTGGCAGTGAGATAATATCTTCCGCTATGATAATTGATGATAAAGTTAGTTATTGTATGTATCATCAATGCGGGCAGGAAGTTCTCATTATTTGCACTCCCCCATCGTTAAAAATCTTGCCAATTCACAACACAATGATTAATGACATTGTGAAACTGTTGAAATTAATTTACAACAATTTGTCTCGAGCGTTTGAAGCAAAAAACTGGCGCCACGTGGACCATATATTTAATTTTTATTTATCATGCTTAACTGATACTGGCAGCCCACCTGGTGGGTTAGAAACCATCTCATTGAGTGATGGATTGACTAGAGATATTGATTGCTCTTTGACTGAGTATGAAGCCTCTGATTTTGACGACGGATTCCACAATCCTGCATTAAACCGAAGGATATTTTCAATCGTTGGAACTTGTCTCTTTTATAGAGATACACTCATTACGTCTCACGTGTCGTCAAGTCATACAAACGACTTTTATGCATTTTGTCAATGTCATAAGTTGTTTAGCATCTCTGATGGTGGACGTATATTAATTTGGAGAGAAGTATATCCTAATAAAGAACCAGTCATTCCAAATGCTAATGTGTTTAAAGAAGCAGATGGTCGATACTTTTATTTACTGATCGGTCTGCGAGGTTTTGTGCTTTGCGTTTTGTTGAAATGTAGAAGTCACTCATCGTCACCACGCTGGAAACCGGAGCCGCCTACAATTTACATTAATCATGGCACTGCGGTTATTCTAAATTTAGAGAGTTTGGGAATTTTGCAAAAACTAAAAAATTTTCTGCTACAAACAATGTCTGTATCAAGCCCTGATCGTTCGGCCAAAAAAAGCAGCATTTTGAAAAATGCACCTATTGTGTCACGTTTTGTATCGGCCTCCAACATAACTCTACAAAAACCTATTCTGAAGTCAATTTTAACAAGAAATGGTCTATCTTTGTACTATATGCAATACCCTGATTTTTCAGGCGTTGTTGTCAGGAATCTTGAAAATCCATCATCATCAGCCACACCTCAAAAGGCACTGATGGAAATGTTAGTGAAAAATTTCAACCGTACTGCAACACTCTTCCACAGCAGATGGAAATCATTAGAAGCCCAAAAGCCTGGCATGAATACGTATGAAGAAGGATCATTATTTGTATTAAAAGATCCTTCTAAGCCAAATAATGAAGGGATCCCATACTGGGTTGTTGGTAGATACATCCGATCGAAGTATCCGAGAGAATTTTATGTCTGTTATCCCGATATTGAATGTCAGGATGTAATCGAATTGGCTTTTAAGATGGGGTTTTCATTCCATGATAATGTCATTGCATAATAATATGAAAATATTTCCCGATTTATATTAAAGCCTTCTAGTCATATTAAGCCTATGTAGTTTAATGGCAGTGTTGATATTGGTGTGTTGACTGGATTGTCTTGCTTTTTAATATCTACTCTAGAATTACAGCCTATAGGCTATACCGGTACTATGATTTGTTATTTTTAGGTAGGGTACTGTAGGTAGGCCTACGATAGGCATAGCTTACGTCAAAGTGGGTATTTACATCGAACTTTGTACCATGTAGTTCAAGGTACAATGTTATCTTTTTTTAGTTTTTCTTACCTCTACTTATGTACACTGAGAAATGTGACACCCCAAGCTGTTTTTGCTGCAGCAGCAGCAGAGTTATATCATGTATTTCGTATAAACCAGACTGCATTATATGTTACATATATACGTAATTTTATGACATGGAAGCATTATTTGTAATCAGTATAGTACGTACAGTAGTATATATAATTTCTGGTATTTTGTTAGATCTTTACTAGCTTACTTATCATGGAATAAATAACTGCCAGTATGTTACCTTGGACTCGGACTTTACATGTTGCTACTGGAAATTTTAGTGGATCTACGTTGTCCGTGACTAAAGACTACATTCGTAAATGTCTCTGTAACATCGTAGAGTTGGACTATCGATATGGATTCTGCAAAGGTCATTTTGACACTTTTACCCCCAAAAATGTATGCATCGAGTACAGCTCTCCAAACATCGCAAAGAAATTCCACGCTGGACATTTACGGTCTACTTTTATCGGACAAGCGATCTCTAATATTCTGGAAGCTCCTGGAAATAACGTAACGAGAATCAATTACTTGGGCGATTGGGGTATGCAATTTGCGTTGCTTACTGTAGGGTTTGAAAAATATGGCAGTGAAACACTTTTGAAAGAAAATCCTATTAAACATTTACATGACGTTTATGTACGCGCTAACCAAACTTGTGAGGATGAAACGATGGAGTTGGCAAGGCAAACGTTTAAGAATATGGAAAATGGTGACTCGGATGTTTTAAAATTTTCGAAGTATTGCCGAGACATTAGTGTTGAACAGTTGCACAAACTATACAGAAAGATGAATATTGATTTTGATTGTTATGATTCGGAATGGACGTATTTAGATGACACGAAAAAACTGATAACAGACCTTGAAAATCGAGGTTTAGGACAAAAATCTTCTGACGGTTCATTCGCTTTGAACATTGATGCATCGTCGTGGTGTCAACATGGGAAACGATCAGAACAAAAACCAGCTATGTTAGCTCGAAGCGATGGTACATCGTTGTATTTAAGTCGTGATGTTGCAGCGGCTATCTCTCGTCAAAAGAAATTTCAATTTGATAAAATGTATTATATCACTGACATGTCGCAAGCCGATCATTTTATCCAACTTTTTGCGGTGTTGGAGCAATTGCGATATCAATGGGCTGAGGAAAATGCTGCTGTCTTGAAACACATCGGATTCGGAAGGGTCATCGGAATGAAAACGCGTACAGGTGAAGCCATTTTCGCTGATGATATTCTTGAGGAAGCTATCCATTCAATCAAAGAGGATCGACTCAAACATGCTACAAGACGATTGGACATTGCAAACGAAGATTATGTTATTCGAAACCTGGCATTAGCAGGCCTCGTGTGTGGTGATTTGAAGAGCAAAATTGCCAAAGATTACCGATTCACATGGTCTAGGGTACTTGATAGCAAAGGTGATACTGGGATTTTCATGCAGTATACTCACAGCAGGATACAAAATCTAAAGATAAATTGTGGATTTGATATCAACCTTGATGTTGATTGTGGTGTTTTATTATCCGACCCATTAGCAATCGATTTATTTTATCAATTAACGAAATACAATGACATCTGTTGGATGGCATATACAGAGCTTCAGCCATCATATCTAACAAACTACATGTTCCGATTGGCACATTTAATTGGCAAGGCACATAGAAATTTAAAAGTGAAAAATCAAGATGTTTCTGTGGCATTGCCGAGGCTTTTACTCTTCCACTGTGCGCAGATCACTCTTCGAAACTGCATGCACGTTTTAGGAATACAACCTCTTGACAATATGTGATGGACTAGTTTGTAGGCTTGCTATTTGTCGTTGTCTGCTCTACCGGATTCACAATCATCATTCATGTACGATCGAGGATTCGAAGAAAACTCTTGTGAATATTTTCAAAGAACCACGTATAGGTCTGACCCGATCACGCCTCGAAACCACAGCTTCGCAAATCAGAAGTTTACCTAACGCTCTACCCTACTCTATCTCGCTGGAGAATCTGTCTGAAATGAGAGAATTACGTTTGCCTCTTGTAGAGTATGGTGGTGGGCCTACTCTTTGTGTGTCGACATCTGAGTATCTATACTCTATAGGCTTACGGTACCCTGTTTTCCAGTCGTGTGTATGACATTGACGCTAGCCCTAAAATTTATTTTTCTTTTGCAGACAAAACCATATAGGCCAGAAATTTTTTCATGATAAATTTTGCATAGAACTAACTTAAGAAACTTGAGATATGGCTCGTGGAGACATCAAGTCAACATTGAAATCAAGAAAGCATCATCGAGAAGTTGCGTCATCTTCGGAGTCTGATGAGTCTCATTCTGAAGATGATTCTCCTCCAAGGCATACAAAAGACCGAAATGAAAGACACCGATCACCGGTGGGCCATAAAGAGAAATTAAGCAAACATAAAAGAAAACACACAAAAGAAAAATCTTCATCAGAATCGGCTGATGATGCAGGTAATGCAACGCATTTCATAGAAAAAACTCTCTTCCCGTCTCCAAATCTGAAGGAGGCACAGCCATTCTGAATAATCAAATTGTCCCTCAGTGACTGATCCAGGTCTTCCACGTACTGATTAAACCATTTCTCTCCACAGACTGTCTTTGTACAGGCAGTATCTAGAACAGCACATCCAGTTGCCTCTGCCACATAAATTTCATTGTCTGCTAGAAAGGTATCATTTACCACTTGTTCCACGGTTGATGCGGCTTCAGAATCACTTGTATCCCTTGCTTCGGAGTCACTCTCTCTACTTTCAGTTAAATGCACGAATTTCCGTCTGGGATTGTGTGGACATTTGCTTGCCCAATGCATTTTCGAATCACATACAGCGCACCTTGATATTTCGCCTTGTTTGTTTCTTGGATTTAGTGGCACGTTCGGAACTTCATCTTTAGAGAGCGACTTTCTGGAAAATGACCTTTTCAAGTAGCACGCTTCAGCCTCATGGTAACTTTTGATGTCCGAGGACGCCGATTCATCGGAAAAGATCCTCTTTAATGCAGACTTCATTGTTGCATACTTCATATCATTTGCAACCGTAAAAGCAAGCTGTCTTCTTGAAGCAGAAATTGTGCTTGCATCAACAAGAATGAATGTCAATATCGAATCTGGCAATTTTATGTCGTGGCAATTCATACGATGATATCTATGTTCGAACTCCACTATAAAATCATGCATTGATGTATCTATAGGTTTTTTCCATTGCATAAATTTCTTGTAAGTGTCGTATGCATCATCGATTTTATCCTTTTTATATGCTTCATCTAATTTGGCGATTAGGGTTTCTAACCCGGTATCACAGTTCATGCTTTCAACTGATATTTCTGAAAGCACCCTTTCAGCTCTGGAATTGTTTTCAAAACTCGTCAGCATAACAATTACTGCTTGCTCACGTTTCAAATATCCAGTCACTATGCTCCACATTTGTAATTTCTTCCTCCAGTTGTCATAGTTTGATCCTTCAATGAACTTCGGGGGATTTTGTTTTACACCCATTGAAACACGTGTGGTACTGGTATTACTGATATTATTAACATCACCATTTCTATGAGATGGCGTCCCTCCTGACGCTCCTTCACCTGAAGTTCTAGAAATGTTTGTCTCGGTAGACATTCCCCTTTTGATTGAATATATATTGTATTTGCAACTTCTGCACGAGTTACTAGATGTTTCTCCTCGAGAGTAAACACCCTTCAAAAACGCATCAACAATCCCTTTGCGGGTCCAGGCTCCACAGTGAGTCTTTCTTCATTCAACGATGTCTCCTCGAGAGACCACTTTCAACAGCCAACCATCCTCTGCTACCATGTGAAAACACGGATGTTGACCGATATTTATTTGCGACTACACGCCACGTGCTCGCATTTCCTAGTTCCTAGTCAAGTGATATAAATGCAGTAAACAACAGAAAGGAGAAAAGTATATTATAATAGTGATGCGACACTTCCACAAACTCCCCCTATCTTGTTAAATGATTTTAAGTTGCCCTGCATGTAACACATCACGTAGTTTTGAAGACGAAGCACCAGCTTTTGTCAAGTTATCTGCCGATTGAAATTTTCCTTCTACCCATTTGACTCGTGACACTTCCTTCTTGCTCAACATCTCCTTGATAGCTGCTAGATCCACACGTAGTCTCTTGTCAGCGATTTGTTTGTTGGACTTCAGTGCATTGTGCAATGACAAGTTGTCTGTAATTACCTCAATTGGAATTTTCACTTTTTCCACTGAGCCATTCCACAATTCAGAAAGCAACGACGCTATGTATACGGCATTGTCAATTCCTTCTGATGCAGCTAGAGTTTCAGCTGCCAGAGAGCTTTTTACTACCCGCTTTAGATTCCCAATGGAGCAAATTACATTTACCATTTGAACCGACCAAAAATGTGAGATTACCTGCTTGGCTTCCATCATCACATAAATTGGCAAATGACGCATCAGCATAGCAACTTAGTTTTAGATCAGTGCCATGACCCAAATGTTGAAACTTCAGGGCCATATCATCTGATTTCAGTCGCCGCAGTACTTTGTTTGCTCTGCGTAAATCATGAGTTGTTGCATTCTTGAAATTTGTAGCCAAAATACACACATCGTATGATACATCTGGTCTCGATTGACTACTAACCCAAAGAAATTGACCAATCCTTGAACGTAAAATAGCTTGTTCTTCTTCTGTCAGTTTCTCATCAACTCTTCTGTTACTGCCAATTTTTAACGGTTCAAGTCCGTTGATGTATTTCCTTTGATCTATCATGACTAAGGTCTTTTTATGACTTACTTCCAATCCGAGGTATTTGAATCGCTCGGATTCTTCGCTGCCGATTTTGAAAGTAGCCCTGAGTTTCCTCAAGATCTTATTGGTAAGATTTTCATTTCCTGCCCATAAGAAATCATCCACATGAATAGCAAATAATCCCTGAAGCTGGTTGCTGGTATCATGCCAGCAAAATATGGAGGGATCAGATTTGGTCATCTTACCACCGTTTTCTTGCATAAAGCGTTTGACTCTGCTGTACCATTGTAAAGAGGCATCAGAAAGTCCATACACACATTTTTGAAGTTTCCAAATCTTTCCATAGCAACCTTTAGCTTCCTTAGGCGGATGCGCATATACATCTCTGTTGAGTGTTTCCCCTTGGAGAAAGCTAAAGGTTCCTATGGAAAGATTTGGAAACTTCAAAAATGTGTGTATGGACTTTCTGATGCCTCTTAAAATCATTTAACAAGTTAGGGGGAGTTTGTGGAAGTGTCGCATCACTATTATAATATACTTTTCTCCTTTCTGTTGTTTACTGCATTTATATCACTTGACTCGCCTACCTTTTTCTGTTGAACATCTGTTTCTCTCATTTAATGTTTCCCTTTTTCTCCTCTCACATTGTAATGAGAGAGACACTATGACTGTGGTAAAGCAGTTAAGAATGCGAGCACGAGGCGTGTAGTCGCAAATAAATATCGGTCAACATCCTTGTTTTCACAGATGCAACAAGTCCACCGAAAAGGATGAAAAACGATCACGACAAACAACACAACTCGCGACGGCATCGCGAACCGGATTCATATTCGAAACATTCCGACAGAGAGAAATCTGGAAAACATTGTCGCCATCGGGACAATGAAAGACATCGAAGGGATTCTAAGCGTGAGAGATCGCCTAGTATTAAGATTAAGAGGGAGGAAGATTTTGACCGAAGACAGGAGGAAATTCGGCGGAAGCGAAGAAAAGGTGAGATAGTACTCTTTGTTTTCTCATTAAATCAGACTCCTTTCAACACAAATGATCATTGTCTGAAAAAGTGAGTTTCTATTTTCTTTTAAGGGTAGGCCTATAGTCAGAACTTGGTTGGCTCATTGCTACTAAATACTGTAATAGTTAGGCTCATAGCCCCTAACTTTCTCCAGTGTCTATTGCCTACATGGATAATTGGACATGCCTCAACACTAAAGATGAAGCATAGATGTTACATTCAGTCATTATTTCTTAGGAATCCTACAAAATCGATGATCTAGTAATACTTTCTAGCCGTATTTTACTGTCCATTATGATTTAATGAATTTAACAGATGATGATCATGGTGAGAGAAATCCCTATCATTTCAAAGTCAAAGAAGAACGCCTATCTGATGATGAAGGAAGACGAAATCGAAATGACAGAAAAGGTACATAGAAGCAGAGGGTAGAACATACCCAAAGATTTATTATCGCAACTGCACAATTGATGACAGTAGGCCCATATTATGGTGTAAAAACTAAAAATGTGTCATATAGTATAATGAGACTATGGTGTTGGTAAAGTTTCATTGCTGCTCAAACCCAAGATATTTTGATGATTAGGTAACAGAAATCGCCATGATATTGAATGTGAGCGAAGAGCGAATGATGCGAGACGAGCTGAGGCATGGCAGAAGAGAGAAAGACAAGGTGGACAAAACGCAGAGGCATTGTTGGAAGGTACCATTTGTGGTATTGTATTGGGAACTAACTCACTTAGGTACAGCATGTAGGTGGAAGATTCAATTTGGTATAGATACCACAATGGCAAAATGTTAGCAGTGACCATAACTTAATCTCTAGAGTAAGGGTAGTCATGTAAATTTGTCATCCTTATCTCATTGGTATTTTGGCCTCACAATGCCATCTCTATGCATAACGCTACCGGTACTGTAAATTTGTGATTAAAAAATCAGGTTTCGATGTTGTTTTAAGACACTTCAGAACCAAAGGAAAAAGAAAAGCCTAATTTAGGACTTTCGGGAGCTCTTACAGAAGACACCAACACATTCCGTGGTGTTGTTATAAAATACAATGAACCTCCTGAGGCTAAAGTTTCGACTAAAAAATGGAGGTTGTATCCTTTTAAAGGAAGTGAAGCTCTGAAGGTTGGTTGACAGCACTTCTAGCATGATCATAAATAATCGAAGTACGGCGGTACTTAACGTATATTTCTGTCCTATAATATTTTGTGCTGCGATTACATGCATGACCCAGTGGCCTTATCGTATACCATGATTATGGCCAATTTCTAAATGTGCAGGGGGCTCATAGTTAAGATGTTTGTTTCAACCTGCGCTCTCCACACAATATTACTCATAAAGTGCTATAAATGCCCAGTGTTTTGCGCATCGCAGTAGGTTGTACATAATGCAAATTATGAACATTCAGTGGTAGACTAGGTTTGATATAACTTGTTTTAAAAACCTACTTTGGAAGCTATCTTATTTATTTGTCATCATTATAGTTTGACGAGCTGTAAATGTTCTTGTGTGTTCAGGTTCTTCACCTACACAGACAGAGTGCTTATCTCCTCGGAAAGTTGCGACGAATTGCTGATATTCCCATCGATCATCCATCTTGCTCTAAGCAGCATGCAGTTTTTCAATTCAGGTGTGTGTTGCCTATTGTTTTCGACATGTACAAATTATCTTGGCAAGCTGATCAGTGGTCATATTAAACTATTCTAATTGTGTAGGCAAAGTGTGTGTTGTATTGTTAGCATGTCTAGCCTTGCAATTAGCAATAATGTTGCTTCTTTATATAGATTGGTGGAGGAGGAAAGAGCTGATGGTAGGAAGAAAAGAACGGTAAAACCCTACATTATCGACTTGGATTCTGCTAACGGAACATTTCTCAACAACCAAAAGATTGCACCTCGAAGGTAGGCATCGACTTTTTATATGATGAGTCGCTATGTTGCATAGTTACTGTTACGTATCTTTATTTGAAGCCATGACTTGTGTGGGTTTTTAGGTATGTGGAGTTGAAGGAAAAAGACGTCCTGAAATTCGCCTTTAGCTCAAGAGAGTATGTTCTGATACATGATAAGTCAGATACCACTGAGGTAAGTTGTACAAAATGCCAACTGTCAAATTTTTTTTAGAAGGTTTTGTATTTACTTGACTTGTAATTGGCTAGTCGCTGTGGAGTGACACTTAATTTTTACTCGGGATTGATCATTGATCTTACATAAACACAACATGCGAGTTCTGTATATGGTGTGGTGTTGGTATTCATGTTGCACCATCCCCTTCATCTTCATTCACGCTATTCCTTTAATGATTGGTGTCGAATAGAGATTTGTAGAGTGTCGATTTCTAATTTTACTAGACATTCAAGGGATTGGACTTTCTAACTATCTGGCTGATTACATTGTCATCATTGGCCCAATTTGACGTTGTAGAATTATAGGAAGGTGGTCATTTTGTATAGTTTATCGATGGGTACTGGGTAGCGGCCAGTGGGTAGGTGAAGCAACTTCATGTGACACGGTATAGAACATTATGTCACAGGTTGATCTGTCGGGAGAAGAGAATAGCGACGAAGATTGAAATTGAACTCGGAAATAGTCAATTGTCTCGGCTCGTTCTTTATCGATAAAACACTCAGCACATGAAAGATGGGGGAAGTTGACTTAACTCTGGGATCGTGTGGCTTCAACTTGTTGCTTATTCACTTTTCACCAAGTTGTGATCGCCCTGAGGAATGACAAAGTGGGAGCAGGTGGCACAAGATTGCATAAGATAAAAGAATAACAATGGTATCCTATAAAATCTTGTACTTGGCTTGACACTGTGTTACTGGTCTAGGACCGTTGATATAGACATTGCCAAATAGTAGGCGTAAGTACAGTTCAGTTAACCCTAGCTTCTGCCAGATTGGGGATTAATGTGTATTTCCAGCCATCCATGCTATGCTATGCTGACACTTACAGTAACACGCAATTTTTGCATATTGTACCAATGTCATTGGTTACCTCTTTGCACCGGTTTGTCTGCCCTAATTCATATGGCTTTACGAGTTAGTTGTTGATGCTATTGAATTGCTGCAGCTGAAATAAAAATGTGTTTTGTCCGTTGAATGATTGATACAATGCAAAAAGCTGGATTACTTTTAGGTGCTCATATTATGCTTGACATTAAACTTGTGGATACCTTCTGCTCGCAGTGCATCCCGATGGTAGTGTCATTTTACAAAGGAATGAATTCGAAGGAATGTGCTTCCTCAGAAGTTGTGGTGCCCGTAGAGGAATTTCTGGGGTGGATTATAAGTCATGGGAGCCATGAGCCAAAATTCGCGATGAGGATCCCTGGTTTAGATCCTTATAATTTAAAATATTTCTAAAATATGTGCCGGCACCATCAAAGATATTGTTTTCTCGTATTGCAAGAATTAAACTGTCTACCCGTAGGTTAGTTATCTATAATTAAACTATGACACAATATTGAAGGTGATTCTTTGCCTTGTAAAGGTGAATACTTGATGGGTGAGTAGATCATGAGGAATATAATGGGAGACGACAGCGGACGGTCAATAGATATCGTAAAGAGGATTGATTCACCACAGCCTCCAGCCTTGGTTTATTGAGAATTATAACATTGGGGCCCCGGGCTGCAGCCCCACCCTTTAGCCGCCTCCGAGCGATTTTATCCTCGCTATGGGTGGCCCGCTTTACGTCAAACTGCCACAACTCAACCATAGAGCCTTAGTACGGTAGAGTAGTTTTGCAGCGGAGAGCAGCTGTTGCGTTGCGCAGAGGTCCAGTACTGCTATAGAGACGGGCCGGTGGATATACTCAGGTATCGCAGGTACCGCAGTTCCTGCAGGTATCGCAGGTACCGCAGGTATACCAATGAGAGTGGATATACTCAGGTATCGCAGGTATCCCAAAATTACCGCTATTTCTTAATATACGATCAATTTCCAGCGCAGGTACCCACTATTTCCTAGTCTACGATCATTTTCCAGCGCAGGTACCCGATATTTCCTAATCTACGATCATTTTCCAGCGCAGGTACCCACTATTTCCTAGTCTACGATCATTTTCAAGCGCAGGTACCCAATATTTCCTTATCTACGATCATTTTGCAGCGCAGGTACCCACTATTTCCTAGTCTACGATCATTTTCCAGCGCAGGTACCCAATATTTCCTTATCTACGATCATTTTGCGGCGCAGGTACCCACTAATTCTTAATCTACGATCAATTTCCAGCGAAGGTACCCACTATTTCCTAGTCTACGAACATTTTCCAGCGCAGGTACCCACTATTTCCCAGTCTACGATCATTTTTCAGCGCAGGTACCCACTAATTCTTAATCTACGATCAATTTCCAGCGCAGGTACCCGATATTTCATAATTTACGATCAATTATTCCAAGTCGCTTCGATTACACGTTAGTACGATGAAACAATATTAGTAATGCCGAATAGACAAGTCGAATGGTGTATTTTCTATGACTACATGTCTACAGCGCATGTGTGCTCCGTTGCGGCAGACAACCAGATACTGAATGTCGGAATAAAAGAATCCCGATTTTGAATTCAAAACATGGCGCCAAATGTCATCACGTGGTTCAACCACGGGAAAAACAATCCCAAATTACGTCAGCGAATTATCTTTGCATGGCTTGAAATCCTCCTTATAATAATAACAGAGGGAGGTTAGCGGTACTGTTATGATCGGAACAGCAGGAGTGTATTTTGTTACTACTAAGTCAATTATCGATTCCGTGTGCTATATGTGTTACTTAATTATATTATATGTCTTGTTTGGTAGAACCCACTAATGGATAAAACTCTCAGAGAATTTAGGGCATGTCCGAGTGTCCTAGATACGACAGTTGATGTCGCGTATATACATTCAGAAATGTATATGCGGCACACAGGTACCATGAAAATGTGGAATTACCAGTCGATACCTGAGTAATGATTTTTCTGTTTAGCCTACTGCACTGGAAATTGGTCGTGGATTGGAAATAAGTGGGTACCTGCTGCTTAGACTAAGAATAAGTGGGTACCTGCGCTGGAAAATGATCGTAGATTAGGAAATAGTGGGTACCTGCGCTGGAAAATGATCGTAGATTAAGAATAAGTGGGTACCTGCGCTGGAAATTGATCGTAGATTAGGAAATAGTGGGTACCTGCGCTAGAAATTCATCTTAAATTAAGAATTAGTGGGTACCTGCGCTGGAAAATGATCGTACATTAAGAAATAGGGGGTACCTGCCCTGGGAATTAATCGTATATTAAGAAATAGCGGTAATTTTGGGATACCTGCGATACCTGAGTATATCCACTCTCACTGGTATACCTGCGGTACCTGCGATACCTGCAGGAACTGCGGTACCTGCGATACCTGAGTATATCCACTGGCCCATAGAGACTGCACTCTCTATGGTACTGCTACTGGTAGTTTAGTTCATGGCTCCCACCATAGAATGTAATCATTACATTCTATGCTCCCACTGTTGTGATTTTCCACCCATATCTTGGATTGCTAAATTTTTTAGTATAAAGCTCAACGTACACAGATTTGCATTTTGTCGTATGAATACCCCACGAAGAAATAGAAACTACAGGCAAAGGGGTGGAATTCGTTATTTTCAACCCCTATGAAGTGATTTTTACGCATGTAAGCACTATTCGATCTTTGCGACGTCAGAAGTAACGTTGACGTCATTGGCTGTACTTCTCCTGTGGTATTAAAAATTTTATTGGCTGGTTTGGATATCATTTTGTAATTTGGGTTTACCCGGGGGTTTTTTATCGTGAATTCTAAGTTTTTTTGTTATAAAAGAGTGGGAGCCCTAGTTTAGTTGGATATTAAATAAACCGAGCTTGAAAAATTGCGCTCCAACCCTAACCACCCACGGTCATTTTTGTTGTGCAATCCTCGACTCGTGTCAGTAATTAGTATATGTCGTATAGGGGATGCGGACTGACAAACATAGTACATAGACTGCAATATTTTTCTTATGTACCTGTACACGGCACCTGTAATGTGCTTCGCTTCAGTTTTGCATCTTACATGGGTTTAAATAATGCTCTTAAGAAGTGATAATAGGACCCATATTCCCCGAGGGCAATGCAAGAGAGGGCAGCTCCTCACCCATGATTAAACGAATACGTATTTTTGCATATGGCTACAACGTCTTATGTTAATGTTGTTACCCTTGGTGAAACTGAGCTAATCAGCTAGTCTTTAATATGGAGATATATTCTTCTTTATCATTTTTGGTCTTGTTTTTCAGAACAGTATATCATATATTGTCAAAATATGAGCTATTAGGGTTCAGTGTAAAAAATTGCATCGGAGTTCGAAAAATGCCTGGAACTGCTTTACTGCACGGGGCATTGCGATGTTGCCGAAAATGTGTTCTACATAACTTTTCAAAGACATCCTCATCAAAAGTGATCTATAATAAATTGCATTTATCACAAAATGCACGGACATTTCATCAAAAATCATGCTACACAGCAGTGTTGACTCAAAGAGGCCCGATCGCACAGCACTCTGTATCCAACAAAAGATATTTTTCCATGTCATATATGGATAATGCATGGATCCCGTGGCTTGGGAGTTCTGAACCACCTGTTATACCAAAGAGCAGTTCATCTACACCTAGCATCCAGCCTCCACAAGATACCGTTATGTCTTCCAGTACTATGTCAGATGCTGCTTCAAGTTCTCCTGTTGATGCCGCGTTTGACTCTGGAGTTTTGAATGATGCCGTTAGCAGTGTGATTATTGACCCACCCTTCACAGAGCTCGGACTTGCGACAAAATGGTTTCCTAATCATTTTGTTCATCAATTGTTGGAGTTTGTCCATCTTAATACAGGTAAGGACGAGATATGTGTGTTGTAAAGTCACAGCATTTAATGAAATTATATAATAATATATATACTATGTTGCTTGTGTCTGGAAAAATTGTGGAAAATGTATGAAAAGATGTAGTCTTCTTAATTCATGCGGACCCTTGCTTGCGTGGATAAAAATACATAGATAAATGGTGTTTGCTACAGAAATTGACAAGTGCACTATCATTATCTAGCATCGGTAATTGATTAAGTATTTTGGACAATTTGCTTTCTGGTTCTGCCATTCCAACTTCAACTCGATCCACTTCATGTGGGCTTGTGATTGACAGGTCTTGAAGCCGGTTCATAGTGTGTTGCTGCTGATTATACATCTGCACACCATACTTTACACATTGGTTCATTCTATCTTCCATTTTATCACCTTTGATTTCAGGTCTTGAATGGTGGAGCACAATCATATTAGGAACTTTAGTGATACGTATCCTGACCATTCCGTTATTCGTATTAACTCGTAAAATCACAATCAACGCACAGAATCATGCAGAAGAGATCAAGGTAGGTATTAGCAGCCTCTGCCTTAATTATTTATAAATCTATGTCATAAATATCATTGTTACACGCATGCAAGAAAACATATTACGAGTAGGGATATGCCAAGGAATTGCTACAATCAGTGAGAAATTAATCTTCAATGCCGTATTAAGATACAAAGATGTTGGGTTAATGAGTTTGCCTAGAATTTACAGACTTGAGGTGAAATGCTACAGAGCTTTCTAGGAAATTACATATATGCATTTAATTTTTGATTTGATCAAACAGAGCCAGTGAAAAATGTAAGACCTACTAAGAATGGCCCATATTCAGAAACCTATAGCAAATTTATCTCGAGCTTTTTTTAATACTTTGGAACTATGTCTACATCATCAAGGTTTGCCGTCCGTGATGTGCAAGGACTATGAAGAAACTTTTACTCAGTTTCTATCTTCTTTTTAACAGCAAGGTCATAATAAACTTGAACGATACAAGTACTCTGAGGATACTATGAGGTTCATGGTGGCAAGGAAAGAGATGCTGGATATTTACAAGAGAACAGGCACTGGACCTCTTCGAAGTAAGATTTCAATGTACAATAAACCACGTTAAATCTTTGGTGAATCTTCTTTATGAAAATATACATATAACTTGTACGCAAGCCGGACTGAATCTACCAAACATGGGCAAAGTACGGCCCGCTGACAACACATGCGCCACGGCAGACTTTATAATTTGCGACTGAAACCTGTTATATTTTCTCTGCAATTCTCATGTTCCAACTATCTACCATCAAACAAGCTAAAACCACATCTCGTCTCCATATCGCTATCCCACGATATGGATTTTTCTTCTACAATGAGGTGGGATTACCCAAGCATGCTATCCATTCTATCCTGGTTTTCCCCTTGAGCCAGAGTTTGCCTATCCCTGGTGTAAGCTATAGAACTTATGTCCTAAGTATTGCTCTTTATTCAGCTATGCTTACGGCGCCGAGTATGAGCTTCATATTTATCTCATGCGTGATGGCACTTCGACAAATGGCCGCTGTTCCTGTTCCATCTTTCCTGGAAGGTGGTGTGTTGTGGTTTACCGATCTTTCTATGCCTGATCCTTATTATGCACTGCCGATCATAACTGGTGGGGTTATGGGGCTTTACATCCATACGATGCTCAAGAGTGGGTCAATGCCGACCAGTTACGACGGGTGAGTAGATATTTGATATCGGTAGTATAGGCCTACGAAGGTTTGCTTTGCTTTGTGATAGTGTGTCTGTATGCCATGAAACCAGTAGGATAGGAAAATTGTCTTGCTGAAGATGTGAAAAATAGCATAAAAATCCACAAGTTCCCTGCTGAAAGCCAATGGTATTGGATAGTTTGCATTGTGACTGTCACAAATGCTCACAAAAGAACAAGAGGTTGCCGGGACGAGGATGGGAAACCTAATGATTACTTGCACTTTTTTAGCATTATTCGGAAGGCAAAATATTTGCCAATCTTTTTTATACCGCTCGTTCTCGGCAAATCGTCATCGGCCATCTTCTTGTACTGGTTAACCACAAGCGTCTTCAGTTTGACATTCGTGCGAATGCTGGCAATTCCAGGCTTCAAAAAAATGATCGGGTTTCCAGAAAAGGTGAGAATGCATTGTTTCAATCTTGTATAGCCTAATAAATCCTGTATCTCGCAGATTGCCTACCTCTTACCAACCTTTCCCAAAAATTTAATTTTACAAATGCCGTCCTGTTGGGATTGGGTATAGATCATGAGAACTATAGTTACACTTTGCGTTGTGGTTTTCTCTCTCAAACATGCTCTCTCGGTGGAATAAAAGCAAAATGTAAAAGAGATATTCGACTTTCTGTGCCATGAAACCCGCTGGTCATACGCATTATGACCAATTCTACAGCCCTGCCAAGTTTCACGGCCAAACTCCTTAAAACGGCAGTTTTGGGACGCATATGTTATATAGATAATGTGGCCTTGAGATTTGCAACCGTTATCTATCGGTTATTATTACACCACAAAGCCAGATTGACGAGTCATCATCTTCTTTTCTAGAAACCTGCGTTACCTGCGGGAAACGTGAAGACGCAGACGCAGACAAGCGCTCCCCGTAAAGGCGTGTGGGAAACGGTGAAGAACTGGAAAAATGACAGTTACACCAAGACGTACCAACGGATGCAGTTCAAAGAAATCGCAAGGGAACGCAAACGTGCTGCGAAGGAGCAGAAGAAGATTTTGAAAGGAAAGCCACCCGTTACATATGAGATTGGTGTCGACGCTATGCCGGCGACTGTTGAAGTCCCAGATTTTGAAAAGGAGTGGCGACCGAATAAGCCGAAACATTTGGGATATTGATACTGATTTTTTTATTCGTTTTAATATACAATGATCCCAACGTGCGGAATAGTCTTGAGATTGTCTGTTATACTGTACACTTCAGGGTCGGTTGCTCTAACGTGTAGTGTCAGCGTCGGTGAACGAGAGCCGTCTACGCGAGACAATTCAGGTATATCCAATTGTCCAACCTAACACGCGAATTCCCTTGTCCTTTCCATGCCCGTTTGTGACGGCACAGCTGCTCTCACCATATGCAAAATAATTATTGTGCAATCCTCATCATGGCCCGTTGTCGTATAAGCAGTTTAAGCACCAAGCATTTAGGACTTGGTGAACTCAGCCTGAGACATTCGAAACTCAACAAATGGTTTGCTTTCGAACACTTGTCACAGCAATTGAGGGTGGGGCAGGAGGCAATTAAATGGTCCCGTTATCCGCCCCCTCGGTTCCGTCGGCGACGGATATCTCAAGACAGATACAGTCGATAGGCCTACTAGCACCACTGTTGAATCGTATCTGCAGTTTGCATGTAATGGATGTATAAATCATAAATGGATAAAATTTATTGAAGGTTTCTGTAGGCCTTATTCAGTTACGATGCAAAACAAAGCCGCATAAAATACAAGTAACCTAGAATTGTCCGCAGAATTGATATGGCGATTGGCGAACGCGTAGTCCCGCCATCCAAACCTGGTCGACCAAGCCCAAATGCGCTGCATATAGCCTACGATCATGTTTCCCATTATAATCTGAAGCCAAGAAAGCGGGTACATGACTTTGCCGCGAACGTGTTTGGAATATAAGTATATTCAGCCAGAGTCCCCTTCGAAATTTTTAACTGAAGCTCATCATTGAGATCCAAACTGACGACATCACTGAATTGGTATGGCCTGACGACTGGTGCGCCTGCGTCTGAATATACGGGAGGAGGCATAGGAGGAGTTGCCATCACATTTTCATCCGTTAGATATTCAAAACCTGGAGGCGGATTGAAACTGACTTCAACAGCAGGGGGTGTATCTCCTAAGTTATTGCCAGCGACTGTAAATTCACGAACTGCTACACTGTTACGGAGGATCAGAACCGTGGTTTCCTCATGAGAATGTACGCAAAAGGCGACTGACAAGAAGTATCGACCAGGTTCTTGAATAGTAACTGTTCCGCTTTCAGGCTGGGTGTATGCACTATCACCTGCTTCGTCTATCAAATTTTCTGTGAATGTTATGAGTGGCGTTAATTCTGAGGATATGTCGTAGACAATCGATGGTGGTGGAGGGGGAGAGTTCTGGTCGTAATCAAATGACACATCATCCGCAGGGTCTCCTGTAATATCTCCACTCGATGCGTGAGCCATAGCGAATGCCGCCCCTGCAAAATAAAGTGAAATAGATAGGCTATTACCTAACGGTTTCTAATTTTAGGTGAAGATTGATTATGATATTGGTCAATTAAGGTAAAGATAGCCTTGACTACTTTAGGCTTACTGCGACGCGCCCAAGCGCTGACCTTTCGCGGTCAAGTGCAGAAAATCTCTCTTTTTAGCCAAAGTTCGCGATGACGAATGACAGAAACGAGAAAGATATCCTACCTTCTCTCGATGTTCCTTGCAAGTCTCCGAAATACTGGTATATTTCGTCCTCCGTGAGAGTTGCGCCTTTATTTGTGGTAAATAAAGCCAAACTCTTTGCCGCGTCTGCCACCTTCTGAGCTTTAGATAACTCATTATGTACGGTCTTGAATTTTGATCGCACACTGGTGATATCAGCGGCGTTTTGGGCGATGTTCCGCGAAATTTGTGCGTCTCTGACGTCCCCAGTGCTTCTGTAAGATTGCAACTTTTCTTCAACGTTTTTGAATCTACTTTCGTGGCCTTTCAGTACTTCATCCAAATATTCGATTTGTTCCTTGTTGGTGTTGCAGCAAGGGGAATCTTGATGATGGGACGGATGGACCGCGGCCTGTTATTAGAATGGTTAGTCAAAGTCTCCGCTAGCAACGAAACTTAACTTATCCTGTATGCACGTATACTAGGCGATGGCGATATAGCAACAGGCCTTGTATGCGAATTCATATGTTTAATGTCAGGTCTATGAGTAAGCCTAGACCTAGAGGAGAAGACCTACCTGCTGCATAGATGGATGATTAAGCGTTGATATAGTCATGACGGCAGAGGTGTCCTCCAACTTTTCTATTCGCAATTTCATGCTGTTTTGTTCAACTTGCATTCCTCTGACCACCCACATCAGAGCCATAATCGCGAAAATCAGCAGAATCACTGTGCTGATGATAAATGCTGATTTTATGCCCACCCCTGAAATATGAGTCGGAAAAAGTTAGGTCCGCATAGAGATAGACTTCGCACTCGAGTGACAGGGCTACTCAGGGTACTCGGACTGCTCACCCATCGCGTAGCTTCATTGGGTAGCCACGTAACCTTGTTGCATATCATCCTTTGCCGTAGCCCGTATAGGCACCAGTGATTCTCAGTAAGCCTATGGTGTGATGCGTCACTCAAGCAGAAAGCTGTGTTAGGAGTGTCTTGAATTGCGCACATATGACTCATTAACCTAAGTCCCGCTTATCATATGTCATTTCTAATCCACTTTAGAAAGCGTTAGCACAAATATCGGAAATAACGAAAGTACTTCTACCAGTTTAAAATCAAACCCGATTTCTCTGTTGGAATATGGTTGCGGTCGACAATGAATGAATAAGAAAGATAGCCGTAGCCTACTTACGGCAGCATTTCTTCTTTTTGCTTGATGTATCTTCCGTCAGGAAATTTTCGTTAGCGAAAAGAGAATAATATCTGTAAGTAATACATCCGAGTTACACTTTGTTAATTTCTAGCAACTCTGAAGCAGCTGATGGGTACCCCAATGCTTACCTTCCATTGCCTTCATATGTCCCAACACTCTTTCTTTTTTCTTTGGGATTTGAATTCTCGCTTGGTTTTTCTGTTAAAGGGTTTGGCTGTGCTTTAAATTTGCTTAGCAATGAACTTATATGAGTAATAAATGTGTTCATATTGTAAGGCCTATACATGTTCATAGAAACACTGTCGGTTCTTTGATCACTTGATAATCATTTTTTTCAGTAGGCCTATAGCAAATTTTGTGCTATCGTGGTGCTGCGATTATGCAGTGGCGGATGGGGTGAGGATGAACGAGACGAGGTCTGCCATAGACTTATGCTTGTAAAAACTTTAGCTGCGACTTTTTTGCTAGGGCAGATGGGATGACTTCAAACTGGCGAAAAGCGTGTATGGCTGAATGGATGACCCTTTGCTTCCTCGACATCTCCTTCGTACAAGCATATAGCCTAGATGGTTTATGGAAATTAACTCTATTTCGCCCGTCTATATGACGTGAATCATCAGTCTCTGTAGCTTACTCTGTACCTTTACCAATCGTTACGAAGTAAAGTCGGAAAACTCACCCTTTGCCTCCTTCACTTCAGGCTTCATATTGGGATCCGTTGTACTGTACAAAGAATAATCATACGAATTCTTGGCAATAGGCGCTATGCAGTATATGCTGGGCACTTATGTGTATGTATGTATGTATATTTATCCACCAGTCGAAGAGGAAAGAATATCAAAGCGAGAAACTATTATGGTCTACAGTAAGAGGACAAATTGTAATGCGAAAAATGCCCAGCATTACTGCCAGCTGCGTTTGTACTGATGTTGATAAACGGCAATGTTAATCAACTTGCAGATTGTAATACTTTGATTCACAAAGCTTTTACTGCATATTCGAGTATCGAGATATTGAAACGCATCCTAAACACGGTAAGAGTCACCCTCCAACAGGATATGATATTATCGCTACATATTTCATGAGTAAGAATCACGTCAATCTACTGATTCAACGATTCAAATGCTTGTAGGCTATGTTCAGTGAAATCTCAGCACACCACCGCGCCGGTATCAAAATTATGGCCATCATAATTTCACAAACACGACTAGTCATGTATGTATGTAGATTGAATATTGAAAATCACTACGTGTAAGGCCTAGGCTACTTGAACGTCCAACAAAATTTAATGGCAGCTTGATCATTCATGCTCTCAGAGCCTCGCTCCTTCATCAAGTGAAAATGGATAGGAAAACATCGCATGATCAATGATTTCTAGCCGCTACTTTTCACTGTCCCACAACCCGCTGCGGGGAACAATCAATTTGTGTGCTGTGCGTACGCGGTCAATTATCGCGTGGTAGATTTATCTAATCATCCAAGCAACCGAGTCTTCATCCGTACCAAGGATAGTTGGTGTAAAGGTTTGAGGACGCTTTGGTTTGGAGTTCTGACGAGGTACCAAGCTTATCTCACCTTGTGGGATTCTTTGTTACTGTTCCCGGAGCGTTTACTTCGTTGTCGTCTTCAGAATCGTTAGTCAAATTGTACATGTCTTCCTTACCACGCTAAGAGAAGAAAGCGGCATCCACCCTATAATCCAATTTACCAGTATGGCCGACGACGGAGGCGAAAGCATGCAACTCTGGTGCTGATTACAACAATAACTAACAGACTAATTCTTTTTTCGCATACATCTATATATATTCCCGATACATTCGTGACGCGCATGAGGCATCGCGAAATATGATTTAATTGCTATAGAATTCATCATACCGTCGATGGCATTTTAACAGAAGGGAAATGGATGTGATGTTTGTTCTAATAATTGCATACATCTCCAAGAACTTCAATAACAACGCGCATACTATAAAGTTCTATCACGATTTTATCAAAATTCGCATCAATGACATTTTAGTTTGGATATACTCTATTCTTGCGTCATTGTACGCGACGGTACATCACGTATTATTTCCTTACAGATGCTTCGAAATGAAGCAATTACGGTTAGCTGATAATTATTCGGAAACACTTGGTCTCACCTTGCGGCCTGCAGCCACCGAATTTAACCAGATATATTACTCCCGGACTCTTGATCTCTTCGTTGTCTGTGTCTACGCTTGGTGTCGAATAAGCCTTCACTGAAGATCGATACGTACACCCTATATATCGGATACGTGTGTATTGCTGTATATGTGATTCGGGATATACACGCTGTATTTGAGTCAACGCATAATCCATTGCGATACTGATGTTACGAATGCCGGATATAATGGAATACTATCGAAAATTTGGATGGCGATGGCACGTGGCAATCCAGGTTAGTTTCTGAAATTGACTTACTCGTGTGACTTGAATGTTTTGAATTTAAGCTGAAATGTCTTATCTCGTACTTGACCACCCTATACTGGTATAGGATTTGTGTAAAATGTATATTTGTCAGCACAAATATGTTGCAATCAATAGCACCACTCTGCTGTGATGTCAAGCGTCGTCTATTAGCGTCAATTCTGTGAACATTGGAAAATGCTACGTGATCGCTGATCGGCCTGTAACGCTATAAGGATAGCCAATCTGTAGCCTTATTGTCGTTACGTAAACAGTGAAAGAGTTTGACTGGAAACTGCTGTCATCCCGCCAAATATTTGCTTTCTTTTTATGCTGTGTCATAATGAAGTTTACCTGCCTTTGACGTAGGCCTAAGCAAGCACTGCCGCTGCCATAATAAGTCGAAGATATAGTATACGGTTAGTCTTTGCTGCTCGTCGTAGCTACGTCTATAGCCTATATACGATTGGGGTGAGTTGATTGTTGAGTAATGTACTCCACCGAGCATGTGTTAGGTATCTTTGATAGGTGTTAAAACCTCCGGGTGATATTACAATGGAAACTTTTTTGTGATATAGTTATTACCAAGATGGCAACCAGAAATAGGAAAAGACCTCCAGTTCCCTCTGTGAGAGATTATTCGTCAGTGCGACTTATTTCCAACATCATTAATCTATCCTTTTTGATTGGCGTCTCTTGCGTGGTCACAGTATTACGATTCCTTGGAATCTCCAAAAAAGGTTTGTCAACATTTGCGCATACCCAGTACCAGCCTCTCTATTATAATGTGACTTTAATACTACAGGTTACGGACGATTCGCCAACCTACCTAACATGTGAGTGAAACCTTGTACATTGCAAAATAGTAATTAACAACGAGATTACTACCTGTGAATCAATACTAATTTTGCACCCGTAAATGTATAGGCTACATGTAGGCTATATAGGGAAGCCTATACATATATGGATGATTCCTGCATGTCGCGACGTCGGTTTGTATAAGGGCGACAGGGCGTGTGCATAAGCTGTATCGGCTTTAATGCTTTTGTACAGTATATATGTGGTATGTGCATGTGAGCTCGCACAGCCACAGCTTAATATTGTGGTGATCCGGAGCTATGGTACTTGCTGTTGCTGTTCTGAATTAACGGCGTTCTCAGCAACTTAGGTCATGTATATACACCAGGAAACTAGTGGGAACGGCATCCGTTCGTTGATCAACCAACTAAGAAAGGTACTTTAACAGTTAGAAAATGTCTTGGTGCATTTCGTCGATGCATCTGCCTGAATCTGAAAGTGATCAAGACGACGAAATGAAATTTGTAATGAGATTGACTTACTCTTTCTTGAAACCATATGACGTAGGCATATGCTGCTAAGCTAAATGCGTCTGTATTGCTCGTTTCAGATCACTGCAATTCCTTCGTTATCTTTTTGAGAACATTCCCTTGGACAACCAAGTTGTCAAAGGCAGCAAAGCGCCCAATCCGGTTATACACGCGATGGACACGTACGAAAAGAAAAGGTTGTTATAAACTGCGGCTTCAAATTACGGCTTCACAGTGACAAGTTATAGGTTATAATTGGTAAAATTATTACTCCATGATTATTTGTTTAGAATACTAGACTTTTCATCTTCATTGAAGCCACTGGTACTGATGTTTGGATCATGCACATGAGGTCCGTTCACTTCCTCGTTGGAGGAACTTGAAAAAGTTCTACAAAAATATCGAGGAAGGGTTGACTTTCTTACAATTTATATCAAAGAAGCTCACGCGGATGATAGCGGCTGGGCGAATTCGGCCCCTGGAAGGTAGGTAAACATTAGGCTACATTTATTTGATACAGTGAGCGATATTACGCTTGTGCTTTTTATCCCGATGGGACTGAATCGAATTGAACTGCGAATGATTCATGTCGTGGTCTCCAGAGTGAATGGAGATCTATAGACAGATAGATTTGGGCCTGGTATCATTCCTAGTATCTCCAATAAACTTTGGCTCTTGTCATTCTTCATAGTAGCCAACTACACGTGCTTGCCTTGATTCTGAATTGCATTTTAGGATCCACTTGAAAAACCATAAAACATTGGAAAACCGCAATGACGCCGCTCAAATTCTAAAAGATATGTTTCCAAATTGTCCAATATATTTGGATAATTTAGAAAATGAAGCGGCGAGGTTATATTCTGCATTCCCTGAGAAATTGGTTATCATATTTGGCGATCATGTTGAATACATCGGCAGACAAGGTCCGATGGGTTTTGACATACAGGAGATGGTGGATCATTTGGAAATACTGTTAGAAGACTTATCATAGAAATTTGATCATATTCATTTATATTCTCCTTATAAAATACGTAACTGCAATTCAAGCTACCGTTATATTTGTCAATATCCGCAGCAATAAATTAATGATCCAGCGTTATTACGATGAAGGCCCTTTCCGTCCCGCTAACTATTTCGAGGCCAATGATGACTTCAGTGGTAAACGCTATTGCAGAATAGTGCCCCTGAATCTGATTCCATATCTCGAAAGAAAGCGTGAGAGATGAGTTCATCGGATCGCGTTGCAATCACTGTTATACATAATCTACCTCTCATTTCAATGATTAAAATCAAATAAATGATTGTTGTTGTTGCTTTGATGGCGTTTTCAAGAATTTCGATCATGTAGTCTACGCAAGGTCAATGCATACGCATGCCATCTGGATTATACAGTAGTTCGGATCGCTCACAACCACAACCCTCTGCACTCCCTCGAGTCATGATACTGCGTAAAGCCTGCAATAACGATTGAATTCTCGGGCTTTGGTCAACCGAACCGAGTGAAATATAGCGAGCGATTGCGGAGAACTGTAGCCTACAAGAGTTACGCTTTGCAGGCAATTAGCCCTGAGATCACAAACATGGCCTACTTTAGCCTATCGGTGTAACTAACCCGTAGTTTTAGTAATTTATCTGCCCTATATCGGTCAAATGTTCGCTTGGTACCAATCGCGATTATATCGTGATTCGGTAATCTTATTCAGGAGCTTTCCTTCTCAACGGCGAGGACATGTAGACAGCCTTAACCTCTAGGTCTACTGTTGTAGCTTAACAGGACGACTAACACTGGAAAGATTGTCCATGTTTTAATCCCATAACGTAAAAAATGTTTTAGGATAGGATATTTTGACGAATAATTTCGCCGCAGGCAACACTCCTGAATGCAAACACCAACGCACCTATATTTATAGGTATAGGCATAGGCTATCTTAGCCTGCTTTAGCAAAGAGAGACCATGAACGATTACATCTGTAAAGCAGAAAAGGTGCTCGCTGATAGTTATGGGATAAAAGGGCAGGTAATAAAGACTTTCAGCGGTTATGAAGACCTTAATTTTCTCGTCAGTCAATCGCAGGACGACACGAAATATGTTTTAAAGATCATTAATTCATCGGATTCAGGAAAACCAGGTAAAATCTTTTTAATATGGCTATTTATAGGCTATTTATCGTGGTGTAATCAGAGCGACGCTGACCATATTTCTTCTGGTAAAATTAGGGACGCAACGAAAATCGGTAGCTCAGTCGACCATCTTAAACAGTTTGAAAGTGATCGTAATTTCGGTGACGACCTCTCGGAATTCCGAGAAAGACAGGTTAGAAGCTTGGAATTTGAATCATATATGCAAAATGCTCGCAAGTCCTTAACTGCTACGATTCTATCATAACCTAGTCATGGCCTACTTTAGTTCTTTAGTAGTTCATGACCTATCGTACCGGCATGACTCTCATGTTGACAGGTTTGGTCGAGGCTGTAGCAGGTGTCATTACTAAAGTCCAGGAGCAATGTTCTTGTTCTCGTATAATCGAAACATTACGACGTGAAGCAACTACTGTGGTGATGGACGGTAAAGATCTCATTTGTGACTTGTAACTTGAACTATATTGATAGCAAGGGACGAGATGGATGCCTTGATAATTTTTCAGGGTCAAAGGTCAGAAAAGTTATTCTACTTTCTTACATCGAAGGGCAAGAAATTCGCCAGCTGCGTCAAAGCCAAGCGCTAGAGCTCTTACTTTCTGACCTCTTTTCAAATGTGGGAGACTTTGTGGGCAAATTTTGTGTGCAAATGAAGGTAGGCGTACATTAATGAGTAGGCTACAGCTAAACTTAATAGACCCTTACAGAAGTCGCTAGAGCGTTGTCCGCTTCAGCGAACACGGCTTTGTTTAGTCAGCTTAGTTTAGAGACCGCGCAGTCTCTAGGCAGCCTCTAACCTCTATGCAGACTCTATGCAGTCTCTACGCAGTCTCTTCGCACTCTCTACGCACTCTCTATAGTCGTACATTTGAAGATACTTGGACAAACTATAGATAACTAACCTACGTATTAGGTAAGTTATCTATAGGTTGTCCGAGTATCTTAAAACGCGTACGACATGAACAAGGTCGAGTTCGCTGAAGCAAAAATCGCTCTATTGACTTTAGCCTTATAGGCTATTGTTCAAAATTCCTTTGTCCATTTGTCAAAGCCTTGACACCATAGAATATACTGATTACATTCTATGCAGACACTAACAATATCTGCAAGCTGGTGAAGTTCAAGGCATACTAATTTGTTATCGCTAATATGTTAATTATCGCCTTCCTGCCCAGACTATCCAGGATTTTCCAACCATACTGCAGCGGGATAAAATGGGTTGCAAGTTTGAAAATATCTCTATCGTAAGAGAAAGACTTGAAATTTTAAGAAATCCCAGTATCCACGACATATGCTGTAGCGTAATTACGAGAATTGATGAATTCTGCTGGGGACATGTTTACAGTGGCATGACCAAAGGTAGGACATGCTAATCTTACTGCACCACAGGCGGAGTTATTCTTATAGTAGCTTGTATGTATATTTAGGGATAATACACGGAGATCTTACTTTGGAAAATTTGATTTTTGAACAAAAAGATAACATGCCGACTCGATATCGCGTGAACGGTGTCATCGATTTCATGGACGCAAGTATCAGCTGTTACGCTTTTGAAATCGCGACTATGTTGTGTAGTGTCATGCACACTGCTGTATTTGTGAAGTTCGATCCTTTTGCAGCAGCTGGTATTACATTAAAAGCTATCCGCCAACATTTCTGTTTGAACACTGTTGAACTGGATGTTTTATATAACTCTGTTATGGGAAGATTTTGTATTCTTCTCGTATACTGTGGCCACGACATGGCCCTAAACGAGCAGACAGCGGGTCATATTCCGCTAAATTTCAATATCTTGGAACAACTGCTGAAACAAATATGGAATATGGGAGCAGAGCAATGGAAGAAACTCGTGATTGATTTCAATATATCTGAATCCGAATAACGAGGTATTTGTCGTTCTAGGCATGTGATACGTCCAAACACTCGATGTAGGTCTGGTGGACGTGTGTAGCATACTAAGCCAAACTGGTATAAACGTGAAACTATCAACAGAAAATATATTTCGACTGTGTTAACGTCGTATCTGTGTAAATGCGGAAAAAACATTAACGACATAGGATTCAATTCTATTTTCGACGGTATGACATTATTAAGGGAAACATAGCTAAAAGTCTTATGCATGTTATTTGAGTGATTGCGAGTAGAGGCCGCTTCTTGTAGTCTCTAGTAGAGGCTTTGATCAACGACATATATATGTCGTTGTATATGTCGTTGCTTTGATTTATGAGCACAACGATATAGACTGGCGATTATGACCACCGCGATTCCCAATCCTTCTATAAAGTTGTAGGTGCATGATAGGAACTTCATTTTTCAACAAAAGGGTCATGTAGATTAGACTTATCATAAATACATTGATTTGGATATCGGAAATACTGCTCTGCCACGTTGTTTTTATCGAAAAAACCTGCTCAGGATTTAAAAAAATACCACTGTTTGAATAGAATAGGTAATATCGTAGTCACTAGTTGTCGTTAAAGAGTTACGAAGACAAATGATCACGAGATTTGTTGACTGTGCGAGTGTGCGGAACAACAATACCTACGCGAGAGGGCGAGAGCTTGGCTTCGGTGAAAATAGGGGCTGAATGTAGAATGTAGAGTGGAATATTATGCTATTTCAGATATCGATAGTGGTGGTGAGAGAGATTGAAACCCATAAATTTAGCGAAGTTTCTAGAACCCAACGATGAACGATGGGTTAAGGTTAAACCATGGAAAGTAATCGATTATATTCGATGGTTAAAACTGTTGCACCATGATGACGCAATATCGAATCGCTTGGGCTTGGTGGTTAACCGGCCAAAATTGCTCGCTTGCTTCCTCGTCTCCTTTATGATTCCTTCCTACTCGTGTCGCCGAGTCGTCCTCTTCATCAGTCATATTGGTATATAGTTTTGTTCTTGTTTTGACCAGATCGGGTCAGGTAGCTTGACTGTAAGGAACTCCTCACTCCTAAGGTCTTAATCGATCATATAACTATAGGAAGCAAAGTGCTGTGCACTATACGACGCTATCATGACGCCCGGGCTGTTATTCTATGCCCAGGCCTGTTGCTTTAGTGAATCAGGTACCGACCAGCAACTGGTATACGCCCTGTTTGTTGGATTGTTGCTACAATATGCCCGAGCAAGAACAACCTTGTAATTAAAAAAGATCAGACTTAGCAACCAACTAGTAGGCCTGCTTATAAATTTTGTGATGGAAAGATAAAAAAACATTGAGAAAGTCCTCTCTTTTTCAGAAGCTTGCTTCATACAATTAAAGAAATATAGTATCTTTATATATGGCCGGGCACTTATGCCCGTAAAGATATAATTCGGCTTGACTCTATTCAATATAAAATATGAATTTTAATTTTGACTCAATGAAGAGGACTAAGCCTATTCCTGGAGGAGAAAATGTATCGGAGTATCGTACGGTGATGCGCAAAATCATGGAAGGTCTCACACGAGACAATTTCGATACATTGCTATTTTTGTGCAAAGAGCATATTCCTGCGAGCAGAGATTTTAAAAACAACCTTGAATTTTTAAAATATTTAGAAGACAAGGATCTTGTGTCTCATCAAAGTGCGGTTTTTGTCGCGGAAGCCTTGCATATAATACGCAGAATGGATTTGTTGAAGATGATCCCATGCATTCGCAACAAAAAGCATTTTGAAGATGAATATTTAGCATTCACATATTCATCCTTCTCATCGTACAGAGTACTGACGGTTCAACTTCAAGAAGAGTTGTCCCAACGAGATTTTGAATCATTTCGGCACGAATGCGCTCAACATTTGAATAACAGACGTATTGATGCCGCGCACAATGTTCTCTGTCTTCTGCGTAACTTGGAGGAAGAAGACGTTATTGATGGGACTAATTTCAGTCAACTTATTGAAATTTTGAAAAATATTGATAATGTCAAGCCGCTGAAAATGTTCAGACGACTACTGGAGGGAGATGAAAGCGTGGTACTTCCACCTGGTAAACAACAGCAATATCGACAAAATAGTGAGCAAGATATGTTCCCAGACAGACGATCCGTGCCTATTCCAGCTGCAGACCCACCTGCATACCATTCTCTTGATCGAGTAGAAGCCATGCCATATTTTCAGAGAAATCCTGGTTTTCGTGCTTCAATGTCTACTGGAAGTGGTTATGCTGATCATCCGACAAAGCATGTGCATGTGAATGGGCCTGCACTATTCAACTTTGATGATCCATCTGGTGCGATTAAGGTGGATCCAACCAATCCGAGATTGTTTTCTTCAGATGAGGTTACTCCTAAAGCACTTATAGCTTCCTCGGCTTACCCAGAACCTTTGAGAATGGAACCATTACCTCCGCACTACACTTCCCATGATCCTCATTTACGAAGTCAGTCCGTAGGAAATTTCTCATCCCTACCGGATAATCGACAGCATCATCCATCACTGCATCCTGCTGCATCATACCCACAGATGCAGGGGGTTCAAGAGCAAGTAATCTATGGTGACAACAGGCCTGTGTATCAACAAGGGTATTATTCTCCGCCCCAACTGCAGTTTAATCCATTTGCATCTCCTTCACAGTCACATGATTCACAAACATCTCCACCACAGTCTCAAGATCCGTACACTACTCCGAGGCAGACGCATTATCGTCATGATTATCCTCCACAGTCCTATAATCCTTTTGCTTCATACCAACACCATGATCCTCAAGCAACTTACCATGTCCCATCTATATCTCATGATGAACACCCATCCACATCTCATGGCGTAGCTGCCGAACAGCAACAAAGTTTGCAGATGCTGAAAACAGAAAGAGATCATGAACTTGACTCGGATTCTACGCAACTTCCTCCTCTTGAAGAAAGAATTGAGACACTTGCTGTATCTGACACTAGTCAGGTAGAAGGTGTTGCAGTAGAAAAGGTCTTGAGAGATTTCCACAGCGACGCTGGCAATATTACTGAGTCTGCTAGTAATTCGGTAGTGGAAGAGCAAGAGAAGGAAGAATCAAAAAAGCAATATGAAGAAATGAAGGCGCAAATTTTACGGGAGCGCAGAGATGGTTGTTATAAAATGGATAGCTCTCCGGTGGGTCTCTGCATATTAATCAATAACATCAATTTCGTACGTCATCTGAAAGTTGACGAATATCACCGTCGTGAAACGCTCAATAACAAAACAGGAAGCAGAATGCAATTACCAAATATTGAACTCACCGACAGAGAAGGCAGTGACAAAGACGCCGATAAACTAGAAATGTTATTTGAGCGACTGGATTTTGATGTGCGTAGATACGATGATCTCGATCATAGAAAAATGCACCGTGTCCTTGATGAAGCGAGCGATGCTGATCATACAAATTACGATTGCTTCATGCTAATTATATTGTCTCATGGAGGACAAGGGTGCGTCTATGGTGTCGACGGTTTCAAAGTATCCGTTCCTGACATTCAAGGAAAATTCTTTGCTGATAGGTGCACGACCCTGGCAAACAAACCAAAGATAATCATCATTCAGGCGTGCCAAGGAGGCAAAGAGATGCCGGTCGCGTATGCTCCAATGGCAGATATCGAATCTGACGGTCCTGTTGTCGACGATTATCTGAACAATGGCACCCCAAATAAAGCTGACTTTCTATTGGCGTATTCGACAGTACCAGGGTACATCTCATATAGATCACGTCTACAAGGATCTTATTATGTTCAAGAAATAATACGCATTTTCAAACGGCACCATCAAGAAGAAGATTTGTTAAGTATGATGATAATGGTCACTGATGCGGTCGGAAATTACGGCAAGAAGCAAGTACCAATGCCGATACCTACCCTAAGAAAAAAAGTGTATTTTCGCTTGAAAGAGGGATGCTCTCTTGATGATTTGGATGACAGTCGGGTCAAGGAGTATCCATCCATACAACCTCGAGGACAGGAACTAGTGATGCAGGAGAGCCAAAACGAGCACTAAGGACTATTTGGTATAAAGTCATTATTATATGTTCCATATTGTTAATGAGGGATATCCTAAAAGCTAGTCACATTCGTCGGAATTGTTGGTAAACATGAACGAAATACTGAAAAGCACTATGTTATGATTAATTTGTTAATGCTATGGTTTCAAGCAATGACACGCTGTTCCACTTAGCAATCAGGGTTTGTATTGAATACATAAATCTTGCTATTCATTTTGTCTACTGTAGTTGCCTTTTCACGCCAATAAATATAAGGGATGTTTCTATTTGTGTTGTATTCTGTAGGATAATAAGTTGAAGCTGTTGAAGGTCCAGTTGATTTGTAGAAACCCTACAAATGTGCCATAGTAGTGTTAAGTGTGAGGGTTACTGTAATGTAATAAGACTGCTGACAGTGCTAAGATCCACGGGTATATCTGTACTTGCTCATCGCAGGTACATAAAAGAGAGACTTTGATTCGAAGCGAATACGTGTAGCGCACTTGGAAGAGGTTCGTCTTTGTCTTATGAGTTATGACGAATGACCGGTTTCGAAATGCTATCGATGTGACTCTGGAGGTGTGTCAAGGGAGGGTCTCATTTGAGGAAAGGTTGGCGCGAAGGGGCATAGTTATTATGGTGAATATTGTTCGGTCGGTATGACGATCAGATAACTATTAAAAAATTTAGTTATATGATTTTGTATCATAACTTTAGAAGGCTTGATTAATTAATAAATGTGAGGTTATTCTATGATGACGTATTGGATACGAATGAGTAGGCATCAAAAATGATGCAAGCAATGTATACAAGCTTACGTCATCTCGCAGCTGACGAAGCCTCAAAGTGGAAGTGAAAGACAGGTTCTACTCTAACTCTATGACCTTCGATATTTGCAAGATAGGAAATGGTTTATCTTAAAGTTTTACCAACATCAAGTCCTCCGCGAAAATAGTATTTCGGGTATTGCATACAGACGTCATTCACAAGTTTTTGCATTTTAGAAGGGAGCTCTGCGGTGCGGCAGCCTCACCACCTTCGCTGCACTGCACAATCTGTACGGCTGCAACGTGTAGGCTGCGACAGGTCCACTCTGAATGACTTTGCATTGGTAGTGATAGTTTTTACCGTTTCTATAGAACATCTAGAAAATGAGAGAATCTGATTTTGATAGGTATAGGCTACAAACACCCACTGAAAAATCAAGGCATATTAACTGGAATGTAGAAAGCATACGTGCTAACTGCTAAGCTGCATCGGCCTGAGTTATAAGTCTAGTCGAATGCAGAAAATTTCCACGGAGATTTTCATACGGTAGTATATTTTACAATTGCAAGAGGGCTTTCGTTTATAAATAATCACAGTCTTCAGTCTCCATTCATACAGATTAGATTACCAAACCTAGAAATAGAATTTGCCTGACCTTATTCCTAAAATGGAGCCTTGGCATGATCCACAAGTAGAGCGAATTACAAAAGAATATGCGTTAACTAATTACGCTGATCACCGTCAAGCCGCCCACGCTATGTATTACAGCAAATGTGACACCAAAGCATTATTTGACCGTATCCCAATGAGATACAATGTCTTAATGGTGATGCGTTTTGATGGCAATATTGGTTTTCCTGGCGGGTTTGTGGATATGAATATGGAGAACGCTGAATCAATTGAAGCTGGACTAAATAGAGAATTACTAGAGGAAATCAACTTGAGTCCAAATTTTCACGTAACAGCAAATGAATATCATGGCACGTATGTCCATAAAACTAAGAGTAGAAAATTCATAAATCATTTTTATTTAAAAGAAGTTACTGAACATGAGTATGCGAGTATTGAAAAGAATGCTTTCGACTCCGTTGAATGGGGTAAAGAGACTTTAGGGATCATTAATGTTCCAGTTCAAAAAGGTGTCGGTATATCCAGGACTTATCTCCCAATAGTTGATTTTTTACAAAATAAATTTATTGGTAATGCGAGACAAGAATTAGTTGAAGGATTACTTAAAGTTGGAATATTCACAGATGATGAAATGCGAATATTTTGGAAGGATATCGAGTGTTGATCACCACAATAAGCTAAAATATGTACTGTATTTTGAAATTGTTAATGCCTAGCTACATATGTGCTGATTTTCTTTACAATTGCTACATTTTGTGATTGACATAGGCATTTTTTATACAACGATAATTTCACTTTTCAGACTTTATTCACAACTTCTGTTTTGAAATTTGAAATTTTTTATGCTACAGTTCTGAAATAGCCTATGCATTGTAGGTTGGTGGGCGAAGTGTACTATTAGGGCTGCCAATGATTGATTGACTGGGTCTTGTTTACTGATATTATTTTTTTATTTATGTCATTGTCCGTTGCCATTACTTCTATTGCTTTTGTCATGCCTTTTCAGTTCATATTGAGAATAGTGGAGCCGATGGCAGATGATTACTAGATATCGTAAAGAGAATTTAAACATTCTGTGATCTTCCTTACGATATAATCGATATATATATATATCTTTTGAATTCAATAATTTATAAAATTTTAACAGCATTTGTGATTCTCTGACCAAAGTATTTTGAAGTTTGTTAAATCACAAATAATGTTATTGTGATTATTTTCTTGGCTTGACCCTCTGAATTTGTTCATTATTTTCAAACAGTTACAACTTAATTGGCACAGAAATACTTTGCCATCGTTTTATGTGCAATGATTTCATAGAGGTTGTTCCCAGCATTTTCTGGCGTCATGAGTCGTCATCATGGAATCGTGAAAGAATTTTTAGAGAGCAACTTTGGCGAAGTAACGAGACTCGATCAACTTTCAGATGCAAAGGTTATTTACAAACAGCTCCTAGGAAAACAAAGGGACATTGAACACCAGGTATTAGTCTCACCTCAGCTATTCTTTTGTCAACTAATGATTGACTCAATCTTGTGTTGCCTATGGCTTGGTAGCATCAACACACAATGTGTACAGTAGGCTACTTTACCACTTTCTTGTATAGACTTTATATATAGACTTTTATTGCACTCATTCTTAACATGGCATTTTTCTCTATATTATTTGGAAACTACTTGTTTACCGGACCGGTACTGTGTTTTGCTTATCATACAGTATGGAATACATACTCTAACTGGTAGTCCCTACGTACGTGTATGTATAGTACTGGTACCAATTACTTACAGCTTTCAGTGATAAGGAGTGAAGTCCCAACTAAAATCGAAGGAGCCATTCGGCTTGCGGATGAGAAGATATCAGAAAGTGAAGAACTGATTCAACGCAAGAATGATTTGGTGGAAAAAATTACGACAGCTTTGGCTGATTCAGAACCGATTGACCACGAACTTAGTGGAATGGTCCATCAAGTCGAAGAAATTGAACAATTTGTGACGTATTTGCAATGGATCGAACACATCGAAAAGTCAAGGTGTGATAAATCTTTAACTATTTTGACACATTCTTGTTACGGTACCGCACATAGGCATACCGTATGACCAGTTAACTTACTTTTACTATTGTTATTCCATCATTTGATGCATTAACGCTATTTGGTATACTAAATATTGATATATCGGTATCGTATAATATATTATAATGGTCCCTTTTGTCAATGTGGCAATTGGAAAATAGGTGCTAATTTATAGATTCCCAGAACCTGATAGAGAGGCCACTAGGCAAACATCGTTGCTGGTTTGCTACAGTAAACAAAGAATACTATCCACTCATTGGTGGGGGTTGTTAGTGGATAATATTTTTACTAGACTAACCTACTGGTCCAGTAGTACTGGATAAGGACAAGTTATGGGCAATATGATTGCCTTCATTTTATCTATCTTATGATTTAGATAAGCTATGGCAGGTTCTTAAGGATTTTTGATTTGAAGCATCGGTAACATGTCTTTGTAATTTTAGCGGTGAAGTACAACGATGTATTTTGTGCGGAAGTTTCACCGAAGCTTGCATCTCGTTTGCGAATATTGTCAAGATCGATGACATGCTGACCATACAAGATCATTCAAAATGTGAAAGTCTTGTGAACTTTATCATAGATACAATCTTTTATTGGAACAAAATTTTAAAGGAAAAACTGTCTGGGTAAGTACTTGACATAGAATTCGATAGCCTATGGCCCTTTTGCAGAACGCTGCTCAGAATAGAATCAATTTTGTCCATCTCTCGAAAACCTCTACCGGTACCCCAACCAATGTGAAGCTGAACTAGTCCCCACCGGGGTCATGACCTTGGACTAGGAAGTCGATGTGTCTAATGTGTTGATGCGTTAAAACTAAATTATGAGAAGTTGCTGAAATTGTGTTAGAAAGCTACAACAACACTGAAACTTCAGCAGACCAATTAGGCCTACCCCTGACTCAATTCTGTCCTAGTACTAGTTTTGAATATGAGCCTAAAACTATCAGTTATTCGTTAAAGTAATCAGGTTGTGATATATATATAATAGTGAGCTTGATGGGATTTTGAAGAAAATTGGATGGCCATACATCTTAGCACCTGGCGCCAATAATATTCCAAAGGTTGCTAGCGTTGGTAGCGAAAAGAAAAATTCAAAATCTGGATCTGGAACAACGTCACCAACTGATTTGGCTGCTGATTTTGAAAGGGTCTTTGCAAATTTGCTTCGTATTCAACTTCCGTATCCTTTACATCATCAATATTCAGTAGAAGCTCTATCATATTTAGCTGGATAAATGGTTCACAATTTCTGACAGATGTCTTGTTTTGGTTTTCACTGAATCCACTGGTACGTTCTCCTAGTGTTGTTCTTGTCTCTTGTGGTATGTAGTTCTTTTGTTTGTGTTCTACTCAATATATTTGCTTAAATAATAGATATATTGTTATGTTGTCAACTGGGGTCACAGGCCTGCAATGTTTAGTCCTACAATCTTGCACTTCTTCACACTTTCCCTCTCAATCAATAGCCTAGTTTGCCATGTGGACAATATATATATATATGTTATAGAAATATAAGATGTGCTACCTTTGTTGTGAGTTGTTTAGTAAGGCCATATGCTGTTGGGAATTTAATCTCTGGCCAGTCCTTACAGTGGCGGCTTGTGTATTTAGGATTTGGCCTCTTCAAAGTTCACTTTATTGTGGTTAGGAGAAAAGAACACATCTCAGTGGAAAAATTCGTATGCTCTACTGGCTTTCCATAGGCCACCAAGTGTTCATTGACATAGCATTGAGAGTTCCTCAATTTGATTACAGTGACTCTAAATCTGTCAAGCCTTTTTTTCTGGTGTTACTAGTAGAATGATATTTTTGGATTGGAATTTCCTGGGCTGTACTTTGAACACTGAATCAATCTTGGCGATTTATTTGTCAAGCACGGAAACAGAGATTGAATCATTTTTATCCGAAAATTCAAGCCTTTAATGGTAGGACTATTAGCATTGGGCTGTTTCGCCTGGACGTCCAAACTTCTTGGCCTCTCCTTGCTTCCGGCTTGGCTTCCGGTTTGATCTCGCATAGATGCTCATTCTGTGAGTGTTCACTGAATCTGTAATATTCCTAACGTAATTTGACATCTCGGGAGGGATGCTATATTTTAGTCTTGAGACTCTCTTTAGTCTATGAAAAATCCTTGACTCCGATGAAAACAGGGACCATTTGTTGAAGAAACAGCATGAAACTCAAGGTTTGATGACAATTCTGTAAGCTTTTTTTCTCAAAAGAGCTTTAACGAGGCGTTTGTTTGACTTCAGATCTACCACTACATGCTGCAGATAGCGCCATCCTATTACCACTTCAGCTATTGATCAAACCTTTGCGGAAAAGATTTCGATACCATTTCTCCGGTAATAAGCAGACAAATTCAATCGCCAAGCCAGAATGGTACCTCACTCAGGTAATGATATTAGAGTTCCCTATGTATTTCTACTCGGATACCGGTAGTTCTAAAATGTAATCTAGCTAGACCCGTATTTAATACAGAATATGTAATATAGCCTTCCAGATGCATGGGGATTTTAGGCTAGGTCTTAAATAGGTTGATAGTTTTGCCTATTATCAATATCATGCCTGGTATGACGCTAATATTTTGACTGTGTTTGTATTATGTGAAGAGTCACAAGTTTGCATTGCCGTTACAGTATTGACTCACATACAATAAGCGTCATGTCCATGTGATGGATGGCATGGCCGTTATCTACACATATGTAGTTGCTAGCTTTTAGTGAGACTGTGTTGCATCACCCAATGATGCCAGTTAGATATTTCAGAATACAAAAATTATGACTCCAGTATGAGTTGGTTTCCAACAAATTAATTTTTCTTTTTGACAGATTTTGAATTGGGTTGGGAATCACAAAGGCTTTTTGGAAACTACCGTACAACCTATATTAGAAGATAAAGGGTTTCGCGTTGATGCACTTGTAAGTTCTTGCTGTGGCCCTGTGCCTCTAGCTAGTCTACATATCAAAACCATCAAGCTTTGACTCACTCACTTCTGTAATTTCAATTGTTCGATTTGTGGGCGTGAATGAACATGTGGTTTGTGGCTTTCAGTCACACTTTGCAACACTCTGTGATATGCACAAAAGACACACGTTTTCGGTACTGATATGATCTGTGCATTTGTAATATGCTGTTATGCTCTCAAACCAGATTCTCCAAAGTCTATGCACAGTTCAATACATTCACACACACACACAAACTGAGAACCTCAAAACACAACCTCAATACGTTTATTGTTCTTGAATGTGAACTGTATTCTTGTGTATTTTGTAATGGAATGATTGGACTTTGAATTTGTTAAATGTCTTATGATTACAAAATCAATACCGGTAGCCTACCTTGTTCAGGCAATGTTTACCAAAGGTCTTCTACATCTTATCAACCAAAAGTTGGAAGAAGATATCGACCAACTACTACTAAACGACGATATATTTTCCCATACTGTAGATGAGGTAAGAATGGTTGTTTATATAACTGCTGCTGTTGTCTAAATATCTCCACCACTCACAATTTTGGCTATGTGGAGATTTTTCTCGATCTAGACAAATTTTGATGTATGAATTTTGATATGAATAAGCGGCAGTCAGTATTTTCTGACATTCTAAATTTTGGTTTTGAAATTTTCACAGATTTTACTTTTTGATCGAGAATTACGAGGTTCCCATCACTTCTCTCCGTACACTTTTGGAAAAGAGAATCCATTAAACGTTTTCATGTCGCCAGAGTGTATACAGAAGTGGATCAGCATAGAAAAAGCATGTAAGAAATATTTTATGTGTATCGAGCTCATTTTATATAAGCCATAGTCTAATCCAACCATTATCCTGACTAACGACCACACGTCATGGCAAATTGTATTGTATATTTATTCACCAGCCAAGCGGCTCATACATTGCAACCAAAGAGGGGCACACAAAAAGAAAAAGATCAAAAGGCCAGTAAGAAGAAGATGGACCGAGTTGAACTTCTGAACATGACCAGAAGCCAGCTTTATGCATACTGCACTTTGGCTCCTGACTGTTTTCCAATTGATGGGATAACCCATATCTGTATATGGATTCCTCCAATATTAGAATTATGAATGCCAACCGTTACTTGTATTCTACAGGTGCCTTAACTAATCTGTTTTTTTTTTCACATCAGGTGCATCTGATCGATTGGATGCAATGCTGTCCTCTCCAAAAGCATGGGAGTCTCAGTATGAAATTGATTCAGGTGACGCAAATATGATAGGAACCGAGGGACTGTCTGATGAGATGATGGTGCCGGAATGTACGGAATCCTTCATCACAATGCTTCTCACTATTACTGACAGGTGAATATCTACTGTACGCATGATCTGCATGTGTATCGGTATTCTCAGTTTTGCTCATCATAGATCATTGACCAGTACGATATCATAGATATCAATCAGTATTAGTTTTGATACGCTGTGAATTGAATGAGATGAACCATTTTCTATTAATTTCCTATCGAATTAATTTTTTCTTACAGATACAAATGCATTCCCACTGCCGGTTTTCAATTTAAATTTTTGGAGTTGCAATTACTTCTGCTTGATGATTTTAGGATCAGATTGACACAGGTGAGTTGTAAGTACTGAGGAGCCCACAATTCTGTAGTAGTCACGATTAGAGTTGAAATAAATATCTCAGACTCGCATATTTGACGTAATCAACTATGTCTGGTCGAAGACTGGTAAATTTTTTAAATTTGCACTACTTCAGTAATTTTCAAGTAGCAGAAAGAGTCTTGAGAGCCTTTTTAAAGATTCAAAATTTTAATAGGAAAAGTTCAGTCGTCTAATTTGACGTTTTACCCCTGAAACTGTAAAATTTTACTATTTTTATTATAAAGGTTGATGACCTTGTTATTGCTTTAGGTATTGAAAAATGAATCCAGCGATTCACGATTAAGCGAAAAGCACTTTGCTGTACTCAATGCGGCTTACTATGTCGCGGAGGTGTTAAGAGAATGGGCTGAGAATTCAGTAAGTTAAAGAGTAAGTAGTTGATGTTTATGGTAAGTATATTGTTTGTGGTTTTTTTTTTAGTTTTTTGTGGAATTGAAATACAAAAAGGATAAGGAAGAAGCAGGAACTGCCGTCAATCCTAATGAAATCATACCTCAGTCATTATTGAATCTTGGACAACGAAAAAATGTAAGTGACAAAAGTGTTGAATTTTTGTAGTAGTATATACAGTATATTGGTATATGCTTACAAAAGTTTGTGTGGTTGCTGAGCTATGTACTGTAGTGCGCAGGATGTCACGTAAAAGGTTTCCGAGGGGTCTTTGGATTGGTTGTAAACTTGTAATTGCTGGCATGCTGGGTAGTTCCTGTGACATTATACATTACATTTGCATTAATGTCGTCAGCTCAAATTGCTGTGAAGTTTGATATATCAGCATCAGTAGTATTAGCAGTATGACATGACTGTAATTCTATCTGCCAGTCTGCCATTTGTAATGACTATGCTGTGACTGCACTGGATACTGCAATATTGCTTCTGTGGAAATAACTACGACTTGAATTTCATGTTTCTAGTCATACTCCGACAATGAATATGAAGATAGCGTGTTTGATTCCATGCTACGATTATACGACCGACTGCACAGGGACGGAATCGAACAAGTGGCGAGGGTCGTGTTTTCAGAGTTCGAAATCAAAGGATGGACTTACATCAGTGAGAGGTTGGTTCCAAACAATACAGGTCTACCTTACATCATTTCAATTTTGACAAAATATGAATATGTGAACGTGTCCATTGTAAAATCCTGATAGAATTGGAGAATGGTATGGTTACACAATATACACATAATCAATAGTGATCGGAGACTGGCAAATGTTATGGGGTATTCAACTATTGTACGAACCTGTGCTTCTCAAATAACATGACAGTATTAGTATTTTATCAATATCTTTGGGTAACGAATACTGTGGGAAATTTCCAGATTGTTTGACAGACCCTGGGGATAAGAGTTTCGCTACATCTACACCCATCATGCTTGCTGTACAATGTGTATTAGTAACAGTAACCAAAAATATGTATCGTAAAGATAATTCACCAGATCACCACACAAGGTATTTGTTCAGCTCTGGGCATGGCAATTGTTGGTCCATTGGGCAAAGTCCAATTTCCAGATCAGTATGACTAATTGACTAGTCACTGACGCATTTCATTGCAACTGCAGCGGCCACATTTTTACGATGGATGTTGACCTGTTCTAACTGAGCAGATAGATACTTTTACTGGTCTCCAGCCATGCAGCTCACTGATATCTAGAAACTACCTTATCACCTCATTCACCCATTTAGTATACTTGGAATTTCATTGTGCAATCATATATCTTCAGCTGGCTTACTTTACCATCTAAAGAAGAGCAGCTGACATTGGCTGTGTCGAGAACAGCTTGCCCAATGCTTGTTGTATTGCAAGAACGACTCGGTCTTCTGAATAGAAAGTTATGCTCGCTTATGTTCACATCGTGCTGGCATAAAATCTCCAATGAAGTCGATTCATTTTTATTTCAACAGGTCAGTGCCGCAAATGTTTATGTTACCGTATAATAGCTAAAGGTCAGCAATGGGAATGAATGCCATAATTAATTCGATAACTGCACCCCTACATTGAATTTGCTGTAGCTGTTGCGAATTTGAAATTCTGCTGGGAAGGTCACAATCTTCAAAAGGGCGCCACTGCTGATCATGATCATCCTCTGGTCAACATGCTAAGCCTTTTGCGATTAGTTTCTGCTTTTTTAAATTTTACTAGACATTTCCTAGCGTGTAATCCCTCTCTCTCTCACACACACACTATCCATGTGAGTGGTTGGGAGTATGCGTGTGTGACAAAGTGACGAATGCATGTCAATTTGAGTGTGCGGTATAATGCATGTTTTACAATTAGGTGGTTTTGCGAAGCAAATTCAACGTCGGAGGGGCCTTACAACTTCAGTTTGATATGACAAGAAATTTATTTCCATTGTTCAGTCCGTACTCAAGAAAACCAGAAAATTATTTTCGAAGGTAGGGCTTCTCTAGCTGTTTTGCTACTGGGCAATATGTCGCACCAGTGGTATGTCCCCTGTGACTCGTACTGCACTTGGCAGTATCTGTCTTTGAAGAGAAGTACAAATTCTGGTAACAATTTTTCAGGATGAAGGAAGCCTGTATCCTTTTGAATCTTCAGCCTGGCAGTGCGATGCTTCTAAATGAAGTATTGGAAACTCCTTCGGAAGCTTTGGAACGAGCGGACTCGATTCAAAATCGCAACGTACAAGTCGTTAACCCTGTTGCCGCGTTGAACGACATCAATATCACTTTACTCAGCCCGGAAAATGCTGCGCAAATTTTGAAATTGCGGATCGACTGGCCCCTTAATAATTAAATGGATAGTGAATGGATTGAGTATTGTGGTGTGCTAAGGTGTAGCAGATTTGGATTGAAATTTTTCAAATATTTTTGAATTTATTGCATTGGAAATATATATGCCTGGTTGCCTACCTATCAATAAGAGGCAGCCGCTCCATTTCTTTTTGCTAGTAATAATGGATCTGAATATAGGATATCGTAATAAAATAATATTTAAGATACCATGCTTCCTATCTGAATATTAGTAGGCTATCATCGATGAATGCTTCATTTTACAAGATTACATAGAGCTCAACCTTTGATCAAGTACCAACTGTCTAGATAAAATGTTCCAGCTGTAACTAGCTTCAAGCAGCTAAATTTACAACGGGGCACGTTTCATGCTGAAGCCGCAGTGTATTTTCAGTAGCTAGGTTGCTAGCCTGTGCATTCAGTAATGCAAATGTCATGCTGAGACACGATTTTTACCCGGAGGTGTAATACCACTTGATTAGGCTGTCAATAATAAAACTGACCCCCTGCCCGATTAAAAAGAACGATACACGGTGGTTTCCTATTTGATTTGGCAATATCATTTTTGCAAATGTTGATGAAATAATATATAATTCAGGAACAAGCATGCAATAGGGAAATGGTAAGAAATTAATGCCATAATAGAATTTGGAATTCCACAAAAAGTCAGATGTTCTCAGCAAGCATGTATGCTTCTTGGTAAGTGGTGTGTGCAGTTGCACATCCGCGAAATCCATTGAAAGCTAAAATTCCCTGGCAGCTTTTCTCAGCAACTGGAATTGATGAGGTGATTTGGAATATGTGAGCCAGGAATCGACCGTCGAGTCATTCCACGCCACCGGCATCGTTAATCTCTTTGATACCATCAATTTTGGCAGCGAATGCATTAAAATCTTCGAGGAAGTCATCAGCATCTTCAACTTCCTCGTCAATCTCAAATGTTACTTCTTCAACATTTCCAGCTGTATCAACGACTGCGCTCGTAGACTCACTGTTCTCGTCCACTTCCATTTCTGGAAAGTCAAATGTTATTTCATCGTCTTCAAATTCTTCATATGCATCTTCATTAGACGATGAGCTGGAATGCATTCCCCATCTATGAAAGCTATCGACTAACTCGCTCGGGGTGACGTTTTTACGTTCTTCTGCCGATAAGTTTGCTTTTGCTTTCCTTTTCTTCCATTTTCTCATGAGTTCATTCGAGCTTGTCATTTTGATTTGACTTTGTGAGGAAATAGTGTCATAAATATCACGCGTGAGTAAATCGCGTATCGTCGAAAACGATTTTTCTTGTAACCAACCGGATTTAACGTCGCACGTTGAAGTGGACGGGTTTTCAAATTGCTGCTTCAAAATTTCTTCCACTTGTGGGAGTTTGATATCACAATATTGATAAAACATTTGTCGATAAGTAGGAAGAACACCTGGTGTAAACAGATACACAGATTCTTTATGAGAGCGATCACAGTCGCCTGTCGGTGTTTCTGAATTTTCAAGACTGTTGACAGCATTTTGACATCCTTTGCTACGCGGTTTCAAATTTGGAAGTCGGTAATTCAATGTGCTTCGTTTTGCTCTTATCGGAATATCAGGGTTATTTAATCCTTTTCGAACACGAAAATTCAACAGTTGATAGCGAGCTGCATCGGGAGTTTTTCGAGGATCGTAACCAAATTTCACCCATAACGATCTCCAAGGTCCTGTTATGAAATAATACGCCACAACAGGCAAGATGTTTTTCAGACGATCATGTGTCGTCTGTAAAATACACACCAAAGCATTCTTTGACCAAACTGGACGTTCTTCGAACAGTTTCCTTGTCTCTTCAAGAAGGAATTCTGAGTTTGAGGCCTTTTTTACGTTCGCAATCGCTAATGGTAACGGATTTTGGGGCGTCCAGTCTTCTTCAAATTTTAAATACACTGCATAATGGGAACGTTTAGGTCGTGTGATAGAAATTTGATCCGGTGCAATAGCACGTCGTGCCTTATACTTATATGGCAAACGGAAAAGAACATCTTGTGGTTGATCAAACCGACTAAACGTTGGAGGCGGTAGAAACAACGGTGCGTCTTGCGTGAATTTTTCACCGCTCAAGTCAGTGATCTGTAAACTGGGAATCATATTGACGAGATTATTGTCTTTATCATTGCTTAATGGCAGATATTGAAAATCGCAGAGAGCATTGAAAGTAAATGCTGTGTTGATAACGCCAACAATCTCCGGAATAAATCGGAATTCATCTGGTGATTGATCTAATGATTTTTTCTTTTTTCGATACTTTCGAACACGGAGCAAAAGTGATGTTATTGATTTTCTGTCACCGCACACTGGGTGGCAGCATGGATCATTTGGTCGAAAGCGCAAATCGATACGCTTATTTGGAATTCTGTACGCTTGTCGCAAATTCTTCATCCCTCCTATTGTTTCCATCATCTTGTCTAGATTCTTCACGATGCCTGGGTATTCCAGTAGAACAAGAGTGCGGTCTTGCTGGTAGTTGATTACCTTGTCGCACGAAATTCCAGGTTCCATATTTTTGTGTTGCGTCCGACTGTCTGTCTGTAAGGTTACAAATTTTATCGCTATACCTGCATAATCAAAATTTAAGCAAGATTACTATACGGGTGCGCTACATTTACTCATACGAAGAAGCGGCCTTGTATATATATAGAGGAGTTGCTTGGCTCCACTATGCTTGTCCCTTCGAAACCCTGCGTAAACGCCACTAGCCCCACTGCCAAGTCTGTATCTGTAACCACTCCAGAATCACAGACGGTCTCACGAGGAATGAAGGGTTTCGCGTTTAGACCAGGGAAACTCCCAATGCTGATATCCCTGAAAGCCCGTCCCGCTAGAGGTGGTCAAGACCCGGAGAAGCTTTTTACCAAAAATACGGAATGGAGAGGGTTTCTATTTTTGTGAATTGTACAGAACCTGGTAGGAAAACATTTTTAAAAGTATGGTGTAGAATGTTTAGATGATTTGGCCTACGGTATGATTATCTGTGTAAGAAATCTTGATACGGTTGAGTACATACGAACGCAATGTAACGCCTCAGTGCATTCTGCATTTATAAGTTACAAGAAGGTAGACGTCGGCGAACGGGTAGGAGAGGAGTACGCTGCGTTTTGCGTGTGTGCTAGTTAGTTCCAGGTCAGTGGAAAACGGAGTAAAGGGTGGCTAACAAACATCTGTAATTGGACATGGACCACAAACCTGCTTCTCGTGTGTACGCGTGCATTGCCTTGGCTTCTGTAGTGTTGTATATCAATACGATATTTTGTGACTTCGTTTTCGATGATGTGTCAGCAATCGTTAACAATCCTGACCTTGATTCAGACGTTCCATGGTCTAACATCCTATGGAATGACTACTGGGGAACACCCATGTCGCAGGTAATAACTGTTTTGTGATGTTGATCTATACGGTTATATATACCCCTTCGTACCGGTATGCTTCGAGAGGCATAGCTCTTGGTTAATGCAAAGTCTATAGTGTACCACCTGTTTGGATAGCCTGCATACAGCAATCTTCTAATATTCTAAGTCGAGCCACTGTGTGAAATTCTATCTATATATACCTTCGCCAATCCAAACTAAATAGGACTAACATGGAAGCCAAAGTGTGAACAATTATCTTTTTTGCACAATTCTATTAAGAGACTTTTTCTCTCATGCAGGAAGGAAGTCATAAGTCATACCGACCTTTCACAGTTGCGACATTCAAACTAAATAAGTTGATGTTTGGAAAAGATCCTTTCTCCTATCATGTTGTCAATATCATCCTGCATTCTGTCGTATGCATGTTATATTATCATGCTATCCAAGTCATTTGTTCTACTGCGTCTACACATTCAAAATGCAAAAGTGGAAACTTGAAGTCTCGACATCATGTTGAATTAAAGCAATCTGTTGAACGAAACATTTTCAAGTATGTCCCACTCGTAGCTACATCTATGTTTGTTACACACCCAATTCATTGTGAGGCCGTAGCAGGCGTAGTGGGTCGTGCAGAATTGTTATCTGCATTATTCATGTTGTTAGTGTTTATATTTTATACGAAACTTCAAGTATTATCTCAATGTTACGCAGTCGTTTTTCTTATTTGTGCTGTCAGTAGTAAAGAACAAGGAATTACCGTAACAGCAATTTGTGCGGTTTATGATATGTTTGTTGCAAACAAACTGACTCCTTTTGAGCTTGTGCTGTTTCGTAAAACTAGTAACATTTTCACTGGGCTACGTGTTTGCGTTTTAGCATTCGCTGCTTGCATAATTTTACTATGGAGGATTTCTTTAATGAACGGTGAGCTGCCTATTTTTACTTTGTTTGATAATCCAGCATCATTTCGTGAAACGCCGTCTCGTCAATTAACGTTTAACTATTTGATTGCGCAAAATTTTTGGTTGCTTTTAAACCCTAGCTCTTTATTATGTGATTGGACTTTTGGTACAATACCGATAATCGAACATGTTTGTGATTTTTGTAATTTAGCAACTGTATTTTTTTATATTGGATTGTTCATTATTTCATATTATGCGGCCAGTTCTCGAAATGCAACAGCGAAAATGCTGCTTATGGCTCTATCGTTTTTGATGCTGCCGTTTCTTCCTGCCAGTAATTTATTTTTTTCTGTGGGATTTGTTATCGCTGAAAGGGTTTTATATGCACCGTCTATGGGGTATTGTTTACTTATTGCCATTGGCGTATCAAAATTGTTGATGCTTCCTAAATTAAAGAAAATCATTATTAGTGTTGGTGTTTTTATGGTATTGTGCTTTTCCGTCAAGACCATTCATAGAAATTTTGACTGGGAATCGGACTATTCACTTTTTCAAAGTGGACTAAAAGTGACGCAACGTAACGCAAAAATTTGGAACAATGTCGGTCACACATTGGAAGAAAAGCAACCGGAAGTGGCTCTACTTTATTTTCAGGAAGCTGCAAGAATTCAACCTGATGATATCGGATCTCATATGAATATAGGCAGGATACAAAAGAGACTGGGATTATTCAAAGACGCTGAAAAATCTTACAACAACGCGAAAAGTTTGTTTCCAAAATTGAAAGATGGGGGAAGAACAATAGGACAGGTTGCTCCAGAGCACCTACAACTGTTTGTACTGTTAGGAAATTTGATTAAACAAGACAAGTCACGTTTGAGTGAAGCCAGTGAGTTATATAAAGAAGCTTTGGCTTACCGAAATGACTTTGTTGATGCTTACATCAACAGAGGTGAAATTCTTGTACTAATGGACCGTTTGGATGATGCCATTACATGCTACAAGGCTGCCTTGATGTATGCGAAGCAAAAAGACGATGTTTACTTTAACTTAGCCGTCGTGTATTCACAAAAAGGAAATATCTCCGGTGCTGTAGAATATTACACGTACGCCATACAAGAAAATCCGAATCATATAAAAGCTCTGTACAACTCTGCAGTTATTTTCGAAGAAACAGGCAACAAGGATCTAATCAGACGGGCTAAAATAAGAGTGGAAAGAGTCCTCAAACTAGAACCTAACAACCATCTTGCTTTATCATTGATGGGATCTGTACATTTAGATAACGGCGATGAAAAAAGCGCAACCAAGTTGTGGAAAAGAGCGCTGAAAATACACCCTGGTGACAAATCAGCTTTGTACAACTTGGCACTTTTGTATTCGAAGAAAGGAGATAAGATTGATCAATCATTGAAAACTATCGAGCGACTTTTAAAAAGTCATCCTAAAGATATCAAAGCCTTAATGCTGAATGGTGAGGTGTTATTAAATCAGAAGAAGGATCGTAAAGCGGCCGGAGAAGCTTTCCAAAGAATAATTGCGATAAACTCGTCTCATATTCAAGCAAGACATAATTATTGTGTTGTTATTTTACAAGATGGCAATTTGTATGACGCTGAAAAATGTATGGAGGATGTCTTAACTATCGCCCCAGATGCAAAATATGTCGCCGACAATTTGGCGCGTATTAGGAAACACATCGCAAAAAAGATGAAAGAAAATGCGGAAAGCATAAAGTTCTCACAATCAGATGAAAAGATTGACATGGCAGAATCAGAGCCGACGACATACAAACCAGCCGAACCCGAAATGGAGAACGAAGAAGAAGAATTGATATTTGTAGAACCAGCGCGCAAGAAAAACACATTTTCAAAAAGAGCACAATCTATTTTAGAAGATGCGAAACTAGCCGCATCGAGTGCACAAGCAGGCGACTCGGAAACAAAGTTACAAAGACTAGAAAGCGCATTAGAGAAAGTAAAATCATCAGTCAAAAAGTTAACTACTATTAGCAAACAAGCTTCTAGCGACCTTGATGAAAAATGCCCCATGAGCAAGGAAAATGTGGAAAAAGTCTCTGACGCAACTACCAAGGGAGAGGATTTGGAAAGTTTGAGAATGAAAGCCTTAAAAGTATTAGATGAGCTTGAAGCTGGCTTGGATTAAAGGCGCAAGACTTCTATTTACGTACAATCTTTCTGCGATGGACAAATCTTTACAATCATGCAGACATCGTTGTGCATGATTTTTAAGCATGTTTCTCTTTTTCACACTAACCCTTTCATATAAGACCAGAATTGGTCATTAACACAATAGATTAACTTCCATCTTACATCGTCTTCCTTAATAGGTATTTACTTGAATTCAACTTCAGTGATAGTGTAAGTCGTGCTTGCTGTATTAGAAAATGTCTCAGAAACCGTACATTCCTAGTTCTAAGCATTGCCTTCACAGTGGATTTCATCATCCCACACTCAGACAATGGCAATCTGGAGATACAAGGATTTTACCAGGTTAGTGAATCTTCTCGTGTAGTAGCAGGATTGTAGTATTTCATATCAGGACTCAGGTGTAGAATGCTCGTTTGATAACTTTTCTAGCAGGGATGCTATAGCTCAAAAATTTTACTGCTTCCAAAAACAGTAGAGCTTGAATACGTATCTATACATTTTTGGTATTAAATCAGGTGTAGTTGATACGTAAAATCAAAACCGTCATCATTCGCCGCGCTACGCAGCCACTTTTCATATGATTTCGATGTCGAAATATCAAATTATAGTATTTACGTCTGCTAACTTGGTGCGTCATTCATTGTAGCGCATAATAAGATGTGCCTGACCCGGTCTGTCTCGTATTTTTTTTTGTCGGAAGCGGAAGCGAAACATAAATAACAGCTTACACATCCCTGTTTTCTAGAAAACCTCATGTTTCCTGTTTTCATCACTGACGAAAGTGAAGATGCATATGAGGAGATCAAATCGTTGCCTGGCCAAGCTCGTTATGGTGTGAAGAAACTGTGTGAATACCTACGGCCATTTGTCGATGGAGATGGATGTTTGCCTTTAAAATGTGAGAACTCCTTTTTTCTCGTGAAACTGAGCGTGTCTACTTTGTTTGCGTCAGCAAAACTTATCGTCACATTGTTTTTAGCTGTTTTAGTCTTCGGTGTTCCAACGAAGTGTGTCAAAGATGGTGTTGGTTCTGCAGCAGATAGTGAAAGTGGGCCGGTTATTTCTGGTATTAAAGCTTTAAGGAGGGAATTTCCTTCGTTAATCGTCGCTGCGGATGTGTGTCTTTGTGCGTATACAGGTACGGTAGGATGTATAATCTTTCAAGTTATGGCCGCCAATTTTTTGGCCAAGGCCTCGTATTTCGTTACTATATGTGAGGTTGTCCGTTGTTTAAACAATGACGTTTCAATACCTTCAGATCATGGTCACTGTGGAATCTTAAGAGATGATGGTACAATTACAAACATAGAGAGTATTGAACGATTGGCGGAGGTTGCAGTTGGGTACGCTCGTGCAGGTGCGCACATCATCGCACCAAGCGATATGATGGATGGAAGGATTGGTGCGATAAAGAAAGCCTTGAGAGATGCAGGTATCAAATCTCGGAATACTGTAACGCGGATGGCCCGAGCTATGAATGACACTTCTCTATTGTTAGGACTATTCAAATATTTGACTTCTCGTTCCAGATTTTGATTCACGAGTCTCTGTCATGAGCTACAGTGCCAAGTTTGCGTCTTGTTTTTACGGGCCTTTTCGTGACGCCGCACAATCAGCACCGAGTTTTGGGAATAGAAAATGCTATCAGCTTCCACCAGGATCGAAAGGACTGGCATTACGAGCTGCGCAGCGTGATGTAGAGGAAGGTAGGCACTGTTGTTATATCACGGGTTACAGCAGGGTGAACAGTGGTCTGCAGTTTGCACCCAACTCAAACTAGGCAATGGGTAGAACAAAAAAGATGCATTCCGCTATAGAAATTGCCGCACGAATCCGCAACGTACATCGTGAAAAAGAGAACAGTATCTGAATTCTGAATCACTGTTTCAGGTGCAGATATCCTGATGGTGAAACCGGGTATGCCATATCTAGATATCATATCTGATATAAAGAGGCTTTATTCATCGCATCCTATGGCTGCATATCATGTTTCTGGGGAGTATGCCTCGATATGTCATGCTGCCAATGCAGGTGCGTTCAACTTAGAAGCTGCTGTCATGGAATCATGTACTTCCTTGCGAAGAGCCGGCACTGATATCATTATTACTTATTTTACTCCTTTTGTCCTTAAGTGGCTAAAGGAATCTTAGTTGTGATGGGAAAACTTAGCTAGTCGGTACAACGCTCCGAACTGCTCAATATGCATATTATAAAAATTCCGTAAAATGGTGGCAAGAATGGTTCCTGGACGTTGAAGTTCTGTCAATTTGCCATGATCGGTATCTAAAACTAAGATACATTTAGTAGCGAACATTATGCATGACCACGAATGCAAGTTGGGTTATGTTGATGTGCTTTAATGATTAATTGCAAAATTTGACTATGACAAGGCCTCAATTCACTGAGGGCTACTGCGGTGGAGCTGAAGTCATAGTTGATATTTATATACCCTTGGTCATTATTGGTCCTGTGATATTTAGCACGGTACTGAACAATTACATAACGGTGAATGAAATTCTACATTTTCTATGAAATGAAAATCCACAAGGTGTCCTCATGTATGTAAAATTTCAGAAGAAGCTAGTAATCTAGAGGCATCTCCACTGCAGCGAGACAGTTACCTTGTTTGTGGCTAATTCGTGACGTCGGAGATTGCCAGATACGCACGCAAGGCAATATCACGGTACACCTCGCGTCTGCATCGACAATGTGAATGATATGGTAGGCTACCTGCTTAGACAGTTATCATAGAAAAGTCTGCTGCACTGAAGACAGCTCTTGCTTTTTCCATGTCTAATGTCTATATAACTGATATACTTCCTTCATATGAATAAAGGAGTGTCTTGAGTTGTGACATCCCTGGGATCGTGCATCCTGCTTCCTTCATATTCAATTCCGTGTCTATGTGACTATTGCGTAAAACCAGTTCATGTCGACAAAGGAGTGGTTTGAGTTATTATCCCTGGGATCAAGCTTCTCTCATATTCTGTGTCTAAATAGCTGACGTGTTATGTATTATTCCTGTGGATGAAGGAGTGTCGTAAGTTATGACATCCCTGTGATAAAGCTGTGCTTCCCACTTCTCTCTCATAACAAATTGTCTTGACATAGTTAACTTACAATATCGAGAGTGTGCAATCCAAAATTTGTTTACATAACTTGAAACGAACATAGTGATCATGATAGGTTTACAGTCGGGATAAAGTCTTGAACATAAACGGTGATCGTAGCACAAGTTATTTGTCTAGTGTAATTAACTGTATTCTTCTCGGTGTCTTTTTCTCGGCACCTTTTGCAGATTTAGGTGAACTGCCATTTTTTGCTGCAGTAGTTCCATTACAAACAGTCAAATCTTTTCGAGGCGTATTCTCCTTACTGATATCTCTGGTGGGTATTTTTTCAGGTTTGTTGTCCTCCTGCACAGATACTGGCGTTAACTGAACCCTCCTCGGCCTGCGGAAATATAGGCAGTTCGATTGGCTAGTTGCATTATAGCATACTTCTCAGTACGTCTTACTTGTTAGTAATAGGAGTGGTTGGCTTTGTTGAAATGGTTGTTATTTGAACACGTCTCGGAGTTGACTTCCCCTGTAAAATTTGAAAATGTTGGGAAGTTGTGCTCGTGACTTTGTGTGATATCAGTACATGAGCCTTGAGCAGCTGTTTATTGGTATTGCTGCCCCATTTTCGCACTCAAGTCACAAGCAGATTGAGTAAGTAGGCCTTAGCTTAGCATTCTTCAGATAGGTAACGCTGCAGACCTGCAGAATAACATCACTTGTGTGTTGATATACGGGCCGTACATTGTACAAATACATGTAACAGGCTGAAATTGTGAACCATACTGAATAGCCAACCTGCGATGAAGGCAAAACGGCGTCCGGCAGTGTCGCGTTACCACTTGTGTCCATGTCCTGATCATCTTGAATTTGTATATCTTTCTCTTTTGGCACATCCAAAGTATCATGAATTTTCGTGACATGAATCTCATTCCCACTCTTATCAATTTCCGTGCCATCTAATGGCACTGTATTGTCTGTGTTGGTACTATCAATGTCCATTGCATCGTTTACAGTTTCTGGGTTGCTCGCACTCTCCTTGTATATTTCTCCCAGTTCATTCTCGTCAAAGCTGACAATGGTGCAAAATCCATCTCTTGAAGAAATAACTAATTGTCTAGCGTCGCAGCTCCTGAAACAGTAACACGGCGATCGTCCAAACCGTGAGACATATCAGTTTGATATTTGTGACTTACCAAGCGAGATCAGTAATGGCAGCGTAATGTACATTACTGATGAGCGAAAACGGTTCGAAAGTTTGCGAATCGTAGAGTAAAACGGTATCAGCGGAAGCAACGGCAAAGATTATACGATATGATACATTAAGGGCAGAATCTAAAATAAAAAAATTGTAAATATTATATAGGCCTACATAACAAAAGAACAGCAATGAGTGGCAGGTAGGCTACTTACCTGAACTATGATTAGTAAATGTGCGGAGAAGAAATTTGACGGGGCAACACCGAATTGTTGTAACCGGCTGCTTGAACCCTGGTAGAACGACAGCAGGTTTAGAAAAGCAAGACCTTGAGAATACGTACGCTGTGTTTATCTGAAACGTATCAAACATAATAATTAGTTAAGCAGATGTACAGGAATGATCATACTGCAGGCGGAACCTCAATTATTACCTGTTCAACTTGGCCTGCTTGCTTTTTATTTAAAGTTCCCGATGGCACAATCAACAAACTTCCATCAGGCGTAAACGTTAATCTAAAAATGCAGATGCATCAGATGTCTGGTCAGGTATAAGTCTAGTACTCTAGCCAGTCACAGATCAGATAATACAATATCCACTTGATAACTAGCAATGCAGTGTGTCACAACTTAGTCAGATGCAAAGTACGCAGATATTTCCTCCGTTGTTTTGACAATGTTCAAACACGCGGTATTGCTGCTGGGATGAATGGGACGAATAATATGAAATATTCAGGCGTAAACATCAGGTATCATTAAATACATGTTTTACAATAGTTTCTCTTGGTCTGCTATTCTTAGCAATGATCTTAAGAATATATTTTTAAGACAGCGATTAATAGATCGTTCACCTTCTTCTAACGACTGATTCATCGTGGAACATGCGTTGTGATTTTGTTGTGCTTACTTCTTCGTCGTCTATTTTTGACTCACTCTTTTCTGTGTTTGATGGATACACCATCTTGCATACATTGTGAAGAACTCTATTATTTTTCAAACTGTAAACTCTCATAGACCTGAATCAACAATAACAATGCTACACTACATTAGTAGTGGATGGCCTTAGACTCAGAATGAGATAAGCTTATAGAATGTAGGCCTAATGTTGCTCGAGTTCAAGCAAATTTTGTAGGCCTACTGCCTGACGAAACAACACTTAAATTGCAAATCTTTTATCATTGGAAAACCATCAAGTAATTTTCATTTGTACAAAGCAAAGGGGCTGTAGCAAATGCTACTTGTTTCTAGGCCCTGTAGATAAGTCGCATACTGTAAAAAGCCATATGATTTGTGTATTGTAGATTTATTTGGAGACTCAACAGTGGGCCTATTACTGTATCTATCCCACTATCTTATTGGTTCATGATTGGTACATGCAACATGCAATCACCTGTCTCCACTTAGTGTTGCTGCGAACTCTCCCATTGGGTCGTATGCAACGCCGTGGATAAAATGCTTTGCTTCTGCCATGATTACAACTTTGGATGATTTTGTTATGTCCCAAATTATAGCGGTGTGGTCGATGGAACAAGACATTAAATAATTTCCATCGTCTGACCAACTCAAGTCATTGACGTCTTCTATGTGACCTCTGTAAAATGATTGTTGTAGAGTTAAAGACGAATATATATAGTTTAAAGGCTGATCTTTCATAAAAAAAAACAGACTACAGACTATATAGAATTATAGATGGTCTTTGATGCAGACGAAAATGGATTATGTGATGACGTACCTGAGAACTTTGTGTGCATTCCAAGTTTCCACATTTTTTCCGATATCAGAGTCGTCTTCGAAAATATTCGGAACATCGTTTCTGTCGTTCAGTTTCCAAAGAACAACTGTTCCATCTAGGAAATAATTGGGGGTTAGGAAGACCAGAACCATGCCTTGAGCAACTACTGGTACCTACTACTTCTGCTGTTAAAAGTTAAGGCTCAATTGTATTGGTGGTGCACTGCAAAAGTTCTGCTAAGCTAACTTACTACAGTCTTTCAGGTTAATTTAGTCGATTTATGTAGTCTATAAACGATCTTCTCTATAGAACAGAACAACTCTACATAAACTTTGATCTGGAGAAAAGCAAGATTCGAGCGCATATTCTGATTTGCACTTATCGAACATACCATCTCCTCCAGATGCCAGAATCTTGCCGCATTTTGAGAATCTCACAGCATTCACTGCCCTTTCATGCCTTGAAAGATTTGATAAAAATACGATACCAGTCTTGCTGGATGGCTTCAACTCCCAGATCTGTAAACGCAGTCAACTTAAGCTAACACGAATGAAACATAACCACAGTACCGGTACGCGATCAATGATCCTACCCGAACATTTGAATCGATTCCTCCAGTTGCGAGACGACGAGGTTGACCTTCTTGCTCAGTTTGGATATCAACGGAATATATCGCTTCCTTGGCATGCCACGATATTTCAGGGGTTTTAATTATCATATCAACTCCGGAAATGCCGCGGATTAGAAAAAATGCGACTTGAACTATATACACGTCGCAAAGACCCGTGATAATAAGAGGTCCAACGGTGGCGTTCGTACACTGTTCAAAGCTGCAATAATCGGTGACAATTCCCTCCTTTACATATACAAATACTTCAACCTGAGTCCCGAACCCGACACTGCATCAATAACAAACAACACGCTCGGGAAGTTCTAGCCAGAGTGTGTTTGAGAGACTTTGGTTCTAGTTAAAACAATTTGTCACTGAGCTGTCAATCACGAAAGTTTCGCGCCGTTTTAAAATGCCGTGGTTCCGTGACTTTCGTGATAGGAATCGCCGCGAGATGTCGCTAAAGGTTTGGAAAGGCAATCACTCAGTCATGCGCCTGCTCTGCAGTGTCATCAACTAGAGACTCCGCGGAATTCGAAATCTTCGCGTTTTACCACCTTCCCAATTGCGCTGGTAGGTTAGGCTAGGCCTAACGTGCAAAGGTATACACCAAGCGCTCATGTAGGTAACGTAGTGTTAGTGAGACTTACACGTCTAGATATTTTTGAAATCCCTTTATCAATCGGGGCTTAGGTCTACATTTAGTGGCACCTGCTAGTTCGACTATGCTTCTTGCGATTTAAAGTCAATTGCTGGTTATTTTGATAAGAATTTTTATGTCGGCTTGCCATAGAATTTTAAATGCTGGGTATTCAACGCCAAACGAACTGACGTCATCATAATATAGCCTAGGTACACCTCACGTAAGGCAGGGGCCTGAAGTGTAAAGTAATTCTCAAGCAATTAATTTGAAAATGAGCGACTAAATGACCTGCGGAGCCCTTTGTATTGCTTTAAAACTTGATGGTTTTTCAATCAAACGTCGGCAAATGAAGCGTACTGTTGTAAAGTAATAAGGATGATGTGTACAATCATTTTCTACAATTGATTAAAACCACGCTCATTGTACAAGGGGACTCATGTTGTCATTAAGTAAAAAATTCAAGCTAATACTAGTCTGCGGTGACAGCTACGCAATTAACGTCCTAGCACTTAGCTCATTTTGCCAGTGACCACATGTGCCTTACGTACGTTAATATGAAAATCTCCTTACGTACCTACGTTTGAAATTATTTTTCAAACAATTAGTACCCTACACCGTGTGAAATTATTAGTCTTGAGAAAAGCGGAGGAAAGGTGGTTGATACGTAATTTTATCCGAAGGATTTCCCAGATAATTAATTAATAATTTAATTAAGCTGAGATTGATCATTTTTCCGCCGATCAATTAAGCTTAGTAAAAATGTTATAACTAAGGAGCCTATGTTAAAACGTGATCAAAGTACTAGAACATTTAGACCCACAGGCAGCTTACAGCATGCTCCGCAATGAATCAGTAAGCACGTCAGCGCGCTTTTTGATGAATAGACGGAAGCTGGTGCAATTTTTACCGTCGCAACTACTTTTTCTTGAACATATTTTCATATTCTTGTGATTCGAAATTAATGAAATCAGCAAAATATTAGGAATATAACATACTAAGTAACCGACTGGTTCCGTCCTCGCAACAATTGCTCTTTGTCCTCACAGTTTGAACTATTAGCTCTAATACATTCAACCTCAATCGCAATCCATAAGTCCTAAAATTTGCCGCATAGCGTGCTGACTATAAAACTGTTACAGTCTGTGTTGAATAAACCTATACAATATATATATTTACCATTTTCAATTTATTACTTAGTCATTCCAAAAATTCATGTATATATATATTCTATGTATGCTAGTTGAACTTGTGTAGGATAAAGGTTGCGCGCAGTAACGTGAAACAGTGTAATCAATTCAACACCGGCGTGCATCGTTGTGACTCCGACGCAAGCAAACGTCGATGGTGAGGTTGAATAATTCTGTCGTCTGGTCCATCGTGATCTTCATAAAAGTCAATCACTGCTTGAACTGGAAAATTGTGTAGGAGTTGTTGGGCGTCTTTGTATTTGTAGTTGAACGCTTGACTCCGCGGCCACATTAACCTGATATGGAAAAATTTGTATTTGCTGAACTTTTAGGTTTCATATTGAAAAACAACGCTGTCTTAAAGCCGTTGTATTGTATAGGCATCTGCCTATTCCTCATAGGAGCAAGCCATTTGCTGTTACCGTGTCATTTCTCTAGGCGTGGGCGTCTAGGGTAACGCCTATGAATTGCTTGCCAGCAAAGAGTAGAAATTCGGCATTTTCTTGATGTTACCAGCGCAGAGGAAACATGGAGGTCGGAGTAGAAGTGAACGATATTAGGACGAAACGATGAAGTAGAATAATCCGATGTGGGTACCCTATAGGCATACTGGCAATGGTGAAAACGCATGAAGGGGGTCTATTGTGTCCGCAGTTAGTGATTGATAAGTCATACGGTATGGTGCAATTTGTGGTCTGCCTACCTTTAAAATATATTCTAATACACACTCACCTCACAGGATGTTTGAAGGAGTTTAGAAATTCTGGAGATCTTGTGTCCCAAGTAGTAACGGTTGAGGTAGGGGATGTGCTCTTTATTGAGGTGGTTGATGGTGTATTAAATCCTCTTGATTCTTGCGATTTGTGCTCGATATTTTCGCAAGAGTGTTTTGACGCGAACGATTGTCTGTGGCCATTAGTTTTCATGTTATGAGCACTAGGCATTGTTCGTGATAGACCACTCATGAATGGTAGTTTAGGTATACTTTTTGATTCTTTTGTGTGATGTGACTCTAACCACGGCCGCCAAAACTGCATCGTCGTATTTATGCCGACGCCTATGTAAGTTTCCTTGTCTGTGCGATCAATTTCTGGAACTCTTTGATCTTCCGATAGTCTTTTATGCTTCCGAATAGGAGAAATCGGAGGTTGTACTGTTGTGGTTAACGCTTTTGCGCCTGGTTTCGAAGAAGCTGGTGGTAGGATCCCGTATTTGACAAAGTTTTCCAGCAAAATTCTATCCCGTTCGCGACTGCTTTTACTTTTTTTGGAATCTTTTCTTGCGCGTTTTGATGCGCACGAATCTGTTGATACAGCTTCACACTTTCTTTTTGATCCGTTGCCACTATGATTGTAGTGTTCAGTCATCGTCAAGGTTTTTGAATAAGAGTTTCAAAAAAAATTAATATGTTCAATGCCTAATCGCTATATTGCCCAACCAATGATATAGCGCAATTTGCTCGTTCTCGTCAAGTAGGATGTACGCCTACGGGATACCTCTGACAGATTACTCGCCTGACTTTCGTTTTATACGCTTATGGTAATTTTTTTCCTTTGGCTTAACCTGTAATTAATTTCTTTGGATGGTGTCCTAAAGAGTTATAAGCAGACAAGTGACAAGGTTTAGTATAAGACTAAAGGCAAATCAAATTCCAATCCGCAGAGCCTGTACTGGACTTATATAAACTTTCTTACTCGAATGCATAGTAGATATTCCATATCTTTTCCAACTATCGTATCCTCAGCCTATGTTCAAGGACATGCGGTCTAAATATGTATGAGCAAGACTCAAAGAAAAACATATTTCCTGTGTGTATTTTTTTATATATAAATACAAAAACAGCTTGCTTTTTAAATGCCAATTTTGAACACAATAGTTTTATCGTATTTTTTTGCCGCCGCTGCCGCCATCGCCGACCCCCTACAAGATATCGTGATATTTCATGCAATCCCCCCTCAAGCCTTGAAATTACCTATAACAGCGTGTTGATACATATTCAAACACGCAAAAGAGTGAATAACCTTAGTCCACTAAAATGAGAAAAAGGCATTGAGACAAGCTGTTCACCTTGACGTCATTGTTTGTTTTATTGCATTGAGTAGGTGCCAGGTATATTTTGAAAACAAAAAGGAATATTAAAAATGGTTTAAACTAGGGTATTGAACAACTGTTTTAAAGCAAAACCTTATTGGGGCTTATTAAACAGAAGTAGGGGTTTTCCTAAGGATACAGTCGTGAAATGATTTGTAAAATACTATAGCCTCTACTAGAAAATTTGTTTCCTTATGGTAATGTTTTCATATTTCTCAGCAAAGAATCGCCGGCTTCCGGTCCTATTAGCCTTCCAAGTAAGCCGAACCGGATGTGTCGTAGCAGGATGACAAAGAGTATTTCTTTGAAAATGTAAGTACGATTCGTTGTTCCTTTCTTCTTAAACAGACTTTTAGGAAATTGCTGTAAATATAATACTTTGAGATCAACGTTTTAGGATTGTCCATTTGTGCAATTTATGCACCTGGACACACGGCAATTTGACACAGTGAATTCAAGGTGCCATAATTACTAGACTTCCTTGTAAAGACAATAAGCAAAGAGAAATTACCTCAGATATTAAGCGTAATTGATTAATTCGACTCAGTGAAATGTGTTGGTCTGATGTATCAAATTGATGTATGTGTACTTTACAGTCTGCAATGTCAAGGTGTGCCAGTTGTCTTCCAATCGTTAGGTCTAACAGGTGCACAATTCAATCAAAGATACTTGCGAAAAAATCAAATCTGTTATCAACGATTATTCGGATGGGGTGTTTTGACGAGTAGCGTACTGTACATCAAAGGTTTAGATATCCTGGTTGATGCTATTTTCAAGGACTTTCATTTTAGCAAGTATTTAATTTGGAAAACTAATAATTTCTGAGAGATTAGCATGTAGGTAACCATTTAAATATAATTGCTTTCCGAAATTCCCACCGATGTACTCGTCCAACAGTGAAACTTTCATTCTTCAACACAAAGAGGCTGTGGCTTCTAAGTCGGAAGTGCTTTAAATTATATTCCAAAGTGCGATTCATCGACCGCTATGGACCTACTCGCACTGACGTCAGTTCCCTGCCACGATGTCTACATCGTCAAGTGTTTTTATTTAAATGTTTGTGCACCAACTTGAGAGGCATTGCAAATTCACCCTTGTTGGTTTTGATCATGTCACGGCGCTGACACGAACAACATAACAAGATGAGCAGGTGTACACAATATTTCCGAGCTGTACAAGTGATTATGAAAATTCATGACCTTGGAATTTTGTACATTTGTGTACTTCGGAAAGTTATTCATATTTAGTCAGCAGTTCGAGTGTTCGAGCATGGCCTACTTTAGAGTATAGTATATTTGTAAGCCATGGTTCGAGGCATATTGAGTAGAATTCATCAAGCGCTATACATTTGTTACCGATCTGCCGTAATTGTCGCAAATAGTTGGAGTCTATTCGAATGGTTAGTGCAGCCTATGGTGGACTATCAATAAATATCGTAAAGAATATCCCCACGGATTTAATGTCCAGCCTTGGTTTGTTGAGAATTGAACATTCACAAGCTTTCGGAGATCAACGCTTGTGCTTGTGAATGTTTTAATTTTCAATAAACCAAGGCTGCACGTTAAATCTGTGGTGATCTTCTTTACGAGTCTATTTGAATAACACATATTTGAGTAGTACTAGCTAGTGGCTACGCAGGCGGTGCAACCCTTTACTTTGATACACCCCCACCATAACCATCTACTGTATGTTCTATTCCTAGGATTCTAACATCTAGACAACCGATGTCTTTACCAGTCACGAGTCCGCTTTTTCTAAAGTTTTCCTTGATTCTCTCATTTTGGCACGATGCCTTATCACGATCTGCAGTAAATCATTGGCATTTGCGGAGACATGTGCTTTGCGGCATCAATCGTAAAAGGAATGCAACGAATCGGGCCTAATTGCATAAGAGCATAGCTGCCATCACTTGTCTGTTGGTCTTCGTACTTCGAAAGCGGTCTAAATATTTCTGTAAAACGTATGGTAACCCCGTGATTAAAGCCACCATGTTTCTTGCTGTTGTTTGTGCAACCTACATTTAATCATGTAGGCCTACGCCATTTACAGAAAGGGAGTGTTCATTTCAGAGCTGTATTATTATTTATTTTTTCGACTTTAAACCATGCTCTGAGCGTAGAAAATAAATTAGTAGGCCTACTTACGGAAGCCTTCATTATCAGACAACATTTCCGTTTCCATAGCACGTGATTACATACTTGGTTTAATCATGTTCAAAGTGAAGTAGGCCTGCTACAAGACATTCAGTATATTTCATGGTCCTTGTTCTATTACAAACTGCAGTAACTTCACTAGTTTTGACTTGTTTTTCTGCAGTAACCTACACCCGTACTGATTCGAATGCATTGAATGACCGTGCATTAGTGCTCAGGATGTAGGCCTACAGCCTATACAGTACGTGAAACTTGCTGAAGATCTATAGGAACCACCTTGTCAGTAAATACCCTGGGTTGGGTAAGTGACTGCTGCGAGTAAACGTCCAGCAGTACAGGCGTAAGTGATTGTTAACTGCTGAACCGCAAGCAAAAACAGTAGGGGATTGGTTAGACAACCCTTTTCCTTCACTCTTTCCTCTGTCCCGTAGACTAATGTATTAATTGTTATTTTGGTCCTTTGGCGATTAAATATATACTACATCGTGTTTGCGGCGACAGCGTAAATGAAATTAAGATGGGTAGGCTTGTTTCTCCGGGTGAGAACATGGCCTACTCTATGTAAAGTATGCCATGGTGAGAATGCCGAGTTGAGTGTCTTGCTCACCTGGAAATCGTTGTAGAAATTTGTAACGCGAAGCGAACGTACATGTTTACCGAGAACGGCGCTTGAACTTGCCGTGAAAAAAAGCGAGACTTGGACATTCCTGAAATTCCAGATATCTCTTTGCAACGTTCTATCAAAGCGAATCGTTCGGGGCTTTTGGTAAACACGGATCCACTTAAATTAGGGCTGCGGTCAAAATATGAAGAGTATCCCATCGACTGGACTGCGGGCAAATGGAAATATGCACGGCACCGTCTGGAAACGAAGGGAAAGTGGAGTAGCAACATACAGTATGGAAGATTTATGATGAGCTATATATGATATTGAGTCATACTCCATTGAAATTTTAATTTAGTAGACGATATTCTATACGTAAAGATACGTGTATGAAATAACAAAAACGTACAATCGACGGTATTTTTCCGGAATTTTTCAAACTGACGACATTAAATGCTTTACGCCATCACATCAAATTTCGGGGGCGGCTGTGTGTTGTAGACATACGCGCGACTATAAGAACAAGAACAGTCTAATTATCTACTTACGCAATCTAGGTTTACACGATTTCATGCTATGCGCTACCATATACTGTATAGTCGAAAACGCCAGGTTTTCACTTCATCAAATACCCTATTCTTACTCATGCGAAATTTACATGATATGTCTTATCGTCACCGATAGGTTTAGACTTTGATTACTTCCGTTGTGTTGGGCAATAGATAATACAGCTATAACCTGATTCGACTAGAGCAATCTTAGAAATTGGGACAACGACTTAATTTAGTTCCTCCTGGAAAAAAATCACCCGCAGATTCATCTTTTGACGCTGCTCAGTGATATATGATATTGCGCAGTAGTACAGTTGAGACGCGTCTTCGCGAGTGTACGTATATTTAGGTTTACTGTGTAGGCACTGTAGGGTATACCAACACCATCGCAGCTGCCGCTGTTCGCAACTACAGCCAACGGCCAGGGGTATATCTTGTATCTCATTGTTTATCGTCAACATATTTTCAATCGGTTCAATTATTATTGGATAGTGATACTGAAGCTTCTTCGTTTCGTTTGGCATATTTTTTTTTATTTCTTCGGACTAAGCTAGAGACTGATGCTATAGGGTTTGTCGATGGTACGATGTAAAATGGCGTTTGGCAGCGATGCTGCTTCAATATGGCTCATGTCACGAAGGGATCTTTTCAAATACTGTCACCACTATATTATGGTAGTGGGAGACACAAACGTGACTTAATAAATCAATTTTGTTTGTTGAATCAACTCTCGAATTGGTATTTAACATCTCGTGATCCAACTCATATCAATTCATGCATCACTTGTCTAGAGAGGCGCAACGCTATCAACCAAACCGTGTCTTTTGGAAGGGACGATATATGAAGACAAATTAAAGCAAAATGACGTCGCTTTGGACCTGCGAGTTTTTGATGCTGGCGATGTCTATAATTGTATTCACAGGTAATGAAAATGTAGTAGAGGTAAAGCCGATGACAAGGGATCAGAAAGAAGATATAGCGTCGCTGAAAATGTATGAGTACCGGCTCAGCTGTTGTAGTATGTATAGTATAACCTCATCGGCTCTATATGATGCCTATATCAAATAGGATTTAATGATTTCTGTTGTGGTTATATATATTTTGATTTAATTTGATGGTAACATGGTGGAAATACTTATTATAGTAAGTTTCCTCCCACCTGCTCTGAATCTGTTAGATCATCCTTAATCTGATAATCGATAGATTTTAATTGGGCTAGGCTGATGCCCTAATATATTTTGGTCTATAATAGCAATTTAGGTTCATCTTAGTAATCACCTATCGCCCATTATTAAAGTCTCACAAGGCTATAGCTCTTTGTAGTATTAAATCAATCGTGACGTCAATATACGAGTACACTTTAATTCGAATAACGTTGAAAATTCGGTTATCATAATGCCCAAAATTTTATTTTTAAAAAGGTGATGATATTTTCAGATTTAGAAATAATTTCGATGTCTTGGCGCACGCAACATATTTTCTATATGCGATGGTAGCGATCAGTTCAGTGCCGCCCCGTTTAAAACCGCAATAATTACGTTTCAACGGTCACGAACGTACGTCTACGATAGGCTTTGTGAGGCTATTACAAATTTAATAATTGGCTGTGACAAGATAAAATGAGAAATCCACTTGTAACTTGTAATTGTAATTGCCAATATACTCAAGGGCGAAACATGGCTCTTAAAACTTCTTGGAGTTATCCAAGGTGTAGATTTCAGCTCTTCTTGGGACTTCTATAGACTAAAGAATTCACTGAAACGATGCGTAATTACGAATGTGTTCGTAAAAGTTTTTTTTCCAAGTAGCCTATGACTTTACTTTGTGCCATAACCAAATAAGTGATTACTAAACTACTGAGCAGCAGAAGGGGAATGGTCACAGCAGTTCTCAAGTCCAGAAAAATTCATTGGAAACTTACAAAGCAGTGAATTCAGCGTATTTGGTTGTATTACGGAGCGGAACTATACGAATGCTTGTGAAACTATGGTTCGATGCTAAAACTGCGACAATACTCACTCTTATTGTATCTTTTATTAAGTTCGGCGAGGCTTTTCCTATAGACGCAGAGGATACACAGGAACTCGAAACCTCTAACGATGTAGGCCTTTTGTGCACTCTCTAATGTAGGCCTAGACGTGTAAAGCCGTAACCTACCGACATACTGTCAAGTATCGACTCACGTTATGGACGTTAACCTTATAAATAATGAACCCATACCCACAAAAATATAGATAGCTTTTGCTCATGCTCATGCTCATGCTCATGCTCACTAACCAGACAACAAAACGGAACTGAAACTGTATGTCACATTGTGTGGGCCGTTAGCTGCATATGAAATGGACCTGTCGCCCGTTCGTGATTTGTTAGTCTCACTAAATTCTCCGAAGTCGATTTGAAGATTACTAACATCCATATTTTCTTTTTAACAGCTCAAAGTAGAAAACTGGATCGAAGAGGTGGAAACATTTTAATATTGAGCAATTCCACGTCGCAAAAGTACGACTACAGTTTCCCTGATAAACATTGGAAGTACGATGTTATGGTTAGCTTTGTCGTCAGTGTTGGGAATTTGTCAAAAGATGATTCATTTATACTTAAGGGTAAGCGTTGCGCAGGCATTGCTAGCAATGTGATAAATGACACGAGTTAGATTACTCGCAGGCTGCTTATACTCCTTTGAACAACGACCGCGCTTTGCGAAAAGCAATCCGTGAGGTTGATCAGAATTTTGCTATTCCTTTTGTCGGTCACATCGCTCAGGTCTGGTTTTGTTGTAGTGGCCTATATATTTTGTGCAAGATATGTACATTTTTTAAACGTGAGAGCCTCCTGTATCTAATCCTTCAGTATATTTGCACCAGCTTTTACATCCTGATGAAACTGCAACACTGTTCTCTCAGGGTTTGGTCTCGTTCAAAACACGTCGTGTTTTTTCCTGGTTCAAAAAGTCGCAGGTGCCCAGCGCCTTTTCTCAAATTCTTGCATCGTCGACGAAGGAAAAGCCGAAACGCATGGTTGCAAAGTGGTGAAAAATCTAAAGAGACTGAGAATGATCATTCGCACCGCGGCTTCACCGGTCAAGAAGAATCTATTTTATATATCGTACTCCCTGCATGCATGCAATGCTGGTGAGGGACGGTGATCAATATGGCTACTATACAGTTTATTTACTGCAAATAAAACCCTACACCTAGCAGATTAACCTACAGTGCAACTGTGTGTAGACGTTAGAACTACTGCATTGCACAATAACGGATGTAGGCCTAAAGCATAAGCCTACTGACTTATCAATTGGGTCGCTTTCCTAGATACAAACGTAACAACCAAGGCACCATTCTTTTTCTCAAATCACATGAGAGTTGCACCAACAGCCTACGAAAGCACGGCGAAAACTTATGCAGAGAGTAAGTTTTACATTTCCAGTGAAAGGCGCTGCATTCCATTCCTAAAGACTAATGCGTTCCTATAGTATGTGAGAAGCTTATTGCTGATTTGGTTCCTTCTTAATTGGTATGGTCTGGGATTAGGCGTGCCCCTGTCCACGAATATTGCTCAGTCTTTTTGGGTATGGCTTGTGTTCGTTTTGCCTCGTGGATTGCGGGTATTATAGTCTGACAGGGCTCAGCGCCGTCTCAAGCATATAGACGCATACCACATTTTCACAAAAAAATTGATATCTGAATGCGCTTTGTATCGCCTGTAGCAATCAGTAACTTTTCCGTACTCAGGCACGCCAGGAATATTGCCAACAGGATACGTAGGCCCGAGTGGAAAAAAAAACGGACTGCTTCCAGAGTTTGAACCGTTACAAGGTAAGCATGACCATGAGTGAGGTTTTACTAATTTCAATCAAGTCCAAAACGTCACTCATGTTGCATACAGTGTGTACAGTGTGTAGGCTGTATCTATACTGTAGGTAGGGTATACTGCCTGGTACTAGTTTAGGCCTATTTCGTTACGAAGTCGTTGGGAAGAAGAATTCGTCTACAGACGACCTTGGCGTTCAGTACAACGTCAAGTTAGGATCCCAGTGAGCTCCAAAACCACATTTTAGTACTGCATAATAGGAAATTCCGTCATACAAAATTTATACTAAGATACTTGTCCTTTTGTTTTAGTACCGACGACTGTTGCAGATGACGCAGCGGTCAGCAACTGCCCAGACTGTAACCGCAACCAACACACGATATTGATCGTTGCGACAATCTCTGGCACCATAGTCGTGATCATCATCATTGTTGTCATGATTCGTTGTCTTCACAAGAGGTGAGATGGCCGTAACCCAGCGAAGCTTCGCTGCATAATTTTATAGTAAGAAAAACACGCCACTCTACCTCTACTTCCCCACTTCCGACCCGCCCCCGACTGGCTTCGATCTGACTCCTCTGCCTTAGACGCGTCTTAATCGTCTTAGAACAGCGGTGGGATGCATCAAGTCGTCCCTTCACAAGCGGAGTCTTGCGTTCAGTGCGACATGTGAGTGCAGTGGTGCAGAGGAGCAAACCACAGATCATATCATTCGCTCACGTGCAGTGTATAAGTCGCCCAGTGGAGTGACTGGTCCGAAGAGCCTGGACAACGCCACCAAGCAGTGGCTGCCCTGACGCCTAGTCCGAGGAAAAGAATTTATAAAAAATTCTAAACGAAAGAAGAAGATATTAAACCTCATTACTAATATAAATGTATATTTAAGAATATTTATAGTGCATCATGCAATATCGTATTATTTCAGAGTTCCAAGAAAGGGATCCACGGCATCATCGAATCAATTGGAGACGACAATTTCATCAATCGGGAGTCCTATGCCTTCTGCTTGGACCTGTGACGAACTGTCTATCGACACTGCGGCTTGCAGACCGTCAGAACTGACTGAAAAATACATATTTAGCCCGCCAGTGTTTCGGCGACCATTCGAGTACCCTACTGTCGAGGCCGGTTCTGAATATTACAGTACGCCACCGACTGTGGGTGAAAATCCACCGAGTTCTCCAGATAGGGTGTACGACAAGCCCCTCCATGCTATCAAACTGCGGACGTCGTCGCCTAAGTATGGAACGAGCACAGACGAAACTGCAATGGCTTACGTTGTATCTTCAGTCGCAGATTATCAAAAACACAACTTAGATGCATCGTTTTCAACTGTGCTCGCAGAACTCCTGAACAGTCGCCCGATGGGAGATAACATTAAAACTGAGGACGCTGAAGGGAATTATGTCAACCAAGCTTTTGCACCAAACATCAAAGACAAGACCACTGATGCGGAAGCAATGGAAGACCACGTCGATCCACACGAGGCATTATACCATATCATCGTCAGCGGCAAGGAGCAACAACATCAGTACGATATTCCCGAGTTTATTCCGCCACCTAGCGAATTTGAATTACTTCCACGTGAACAGAATCCCTACGACTGTCCTTACTCATTGCCGTCATCTAGCGGACAAGCTCGAATCGTGCGGGCAGCGGGGCAGCATGATTACGTGAACGTGTTGCCGCCAATTGAAGAAGGAAAGGAACAATGTTATGAGAAAATGGAAGATCAATATGAGCGACCGCAGAAGCAGCAGAGGAATGAATATGTATCGATGAAATGGAAACCAATTCGGTGCACCGAGTATAGGGCGAATTCTGGAGAAAACGAAGGATAGCCGTGCCGTTTTTCACACGGGTCCGAAAATGAAGCATAAATCAAAAGGTTGCAGTTAAAGTAACAATCTGTCACGTTCGAGAATTGTCAAATTGGCATAAAGGACCAGGGCATCGGCCTCATTTCAAGAAATCGCAACAAACTCGCAGTGACTCGGTTGTCGACCTCATGCGAATAGGAACTGCTGTCTCCTCTAAATCTGTTTGTGTGTTCGCAATTCCGTGCCCTTAGCACAGCGGGCTTCTTTGCTAATTCTTTATATCCCTGATATGTACAGGCTATCCAACATCGTTATCGTGATCAGGCTATACGGAATAACTCTTGATAAAATTGAGTACTCATCCTATATGCCCAGCCCGATATGATTTTGAATATGTGAATTACAGTTCAGTTCCCATAAAAGCTTCCAGCTCTCTGTGTCATTATTAAAAAGTGGACCCTACTCCAACACCATTAGTTTGTAGTGTTTATATAATTCATTTATTGTGACGCTGATTCTTACATAAGTTAAGGACAAGGCACCATACGATTACATTAGTTACGATAACAAATTGCCCAAGAAATTATTTGAGTATCTGTCTTTTATCACCATTTCCTACTTGAATCCATATAGTTATGCCAACTTTGACGGTATATTACGCTGCTATTCGCGTGATAGCAATCATCACTTTATGCCTACTATAGTAATTATTTGTGTAGATAGTCTTTAAAGGCCTACATCCTTATCGTTCTTAGCATGTATGATTTTTTCTACTAATGTCAACTAATACCACTTTATACTTGAGATATTTCTTAAGTTTTTATATGTAAATATAGATTTTCTTAGGCTTTTTGCTGTAAATACCACATCTTTTTCAACATGGAATCTGCGCCGTGACGTATTGAAGCTTTTACGTGATAGTGTTGTGAAATGTGTAAAACGTCTTTAATGATGGATTTTTTTTTCGCTAAGACTTAGTACATATGTACTTACTGGTGAAAAGATTCAGCAAACTGTTCGCATTCGTGAAGTCACGAGCGCGCTTGTTCGGGAAAGAGTGGATGTGAATATGAGGTTATTGGAGCGCTATATAACGCTTTGCATGCACTTCTGGCACCAAGAGTTGGCCAAATGGGAGTGATTGAGACGAAATAGAAGAGAATTGCAGGACTGAAATAATATTAATAAGCACACCTAGCTTATAACTCACAGAATTGATTTTACAAAATGGATGGATGGAAGGATGGTAAACTGACTCGCCAGTACCTTTAACAACAAGGCAATTGCGTTAAGTCACAAACTAACTGTCGACGACATTACAACCCTACGCCTCTATTTGTAAAAAACGACAACTTTTGATTTGAGCTGTGGTAGGTTTGGTTGCTTTATACTGTGTGAGTATGGTTAAGACTATTAAGGTCAGGAGAGCATAAGTCCTTTTGACTTTGTGTCTGGTTGCGTCTGGGGCTGTACCGTTTTTGTAGCCAATACACTGTATTATTACCGTTGTTTGGAGCCTACGCGTGTCACACAATGGCTACTTGAGACTTCTCACAATATCTCCACTTTGGATGGAATGCGATCAGTTTATGATACAAGGATAAGATTGATTGTATGGCATATGCAATTAAAAATAGTCAAGACGTCGAGGCAGGCAGTGACAGCGCGCTACTAAGACTAAGGGGACATTTCAAGAATGTCAGATATTTGTATATGTGCATAGGAATCATTTGGTTTTTTAGGCTAGTTGCGAGGACGTATTTCAAGGCTGTGACTTACCACTTTCGCTATCCTATCACAATCACGATCGCACATAATTATGGTGATATATTCAAGACCGGGGTCTTTTACAAGGCCACGAATTTGTCTTGACTGATATTGCTAAAAATAGTATGGACGAGTAAACAAGCGTAATGACCATATGGTATAACTTTAGAGATTTTGGTTTGCGTAGGTTTGTGAGAAGTATTTGGTACTGACTGAGTTTGTTAACCTTACCTGGATCAGTCTTTTCGAGGGATACCATGTCGTTCATGTGGATACCATGTCATTTATGTCCGCTTAGAATCATTTGCAATGACACTCTCCTCGCAGTCGCATAAATTTGTGTATCCCGATTGTTTACGGCAGATAGAGCCTACAGAAAGTAGACCTCCGCGGTGCGATCATCTTTTTATTCCACTGATCTATATGATTTGGTTTATTATAAGCTACATGGTATACATTTAGCCTACAGAACATATAAGTCTTGCTGTATAATTAAGACTGGTAATTTACATGCGGAAAGTGGAGCGTTTTGGCTACCTGATTTGAGCTGCAAAATTGAAGATACACGATTGAGAATTACAATCGATTTAAATAGAACAAAATCCGATTTAGCACGTGCAATCAGTTCGTAGTGTACGACTTGTGACAGTTAAAGGCCACGCTACATGACTGGTACAGCTGCGGCGTGGTTTCATCACAAATTGCGAGGGATCAATTTGGCGAGATGTAGCCTACAGTCGATCGCTTTGCAAATCCGCAATTGAGATGCGCTTGTGAGGAGCGCGAGACTCGGCAGACTCCAACTTTAATTATAGCTTGATTGTTAGATCTATTCTTAAGTGACATTATACTGTAATATAAAGTCTAAATTCAAGCCTGATATATTGGCAATGCGGGAAGCGCAAGGCATGCAGATTGTTTGTTCCTGGACGCTATATATTTCAAAAGTATCATGTTATTCTATATAGGCCCTACCTTCGGCAGATCGGCACCCCCATTTTTGTGGTCACACTGGATCGAATCGCATATGATTGGTCAAGGAGACCCCTCCGGGTGGAATATTGCTGGGCTTGTGTCCGTCAGTGACTAGAAAATTTATCATAAACTGCTAGTGTCAAGTACAGTATCTCCGCCGACCATGGGTAAAATATCAATAGCGAGCGCATGAAGCCAATACTCTATCTCTTCGCCTACATACTGTTAATTAGATTTGTACATTGGCAATATAGAGAAAAGTCATCCGTACTTGCAGGTCAGTTGCCGCGATATTCTTCCTTGTACATTGTCAAATGTAGTCATAACGTAACTATTCAATATTTATGAAAAGGAAATACTGAAACCGGCGTATAATAATAAGCTGCTGTCATTTCTCACCTGAAGAAACGCCTCAGACCACCAAGATTGCTGTAGGATCGCAGTTGATTTAATAGTGTGGCACTATACTTTTAAAAAGGGTATGTCCGACTCTGTTGAGTAATGAAGGAGGCATTGTCTATATTTCATATGCACATTCATATAAAATAATTTGTTCAAGTTGATCCTGCCTAATCAATACTTCTCAGTTGATTACTTTGTGGGGTTGCGATCGTCATATCATGTTTGACATGCTTAATGATTATGTAGAATGTTATACAGCGTAGATATCACCATAGCCAAGGGTTGTGCTAATGTACAAGTTTTTGATTGTTGGAAAAGCGAGTTTTCTTATCACCATCCTCTAATTGCGTGGCGTCTTGTCGTCCGTGTGGACTCTCAAACGTTATCCTGTTACTTTTAGACTTAGAGCAGACGTGTACCCGGTGCAAGCTTTAGAATGTGAGTAAAGGTTAATTGTATGCGATTTTAGATTGTAGCTAGTAGGCCTAGCTACTGGCAGGTGGCAGACGATCGCTGCTACGATATAGAGCGTCACCGCAGTTTTAACGTCCATTCAATTTTGTTGGAAACTTAGTTCCGAAGCGCTCGTAGTTCAACTCCTTCTCGGAGGCGTTTTATGCGTAAAAAAATTGTTTCTTAGCAGATTTTTCAGGCGACTGTGAGGATCATTTCTGTAAAGATTTATTGAAGAGTGTAGTGGAGACGATGGCGGATGATCAATAGATATTGTAAAGATTTAGTAACTTGAATAGTCAGTAGTGGCATTGTTTAACGTCCCCAGCCTATTCTACTCCGCCGCCCAGTTTAGGCATTTCAAATTTACCTGCCTAAAGAACACCAATGGTACTCCGTACGCACCACATGTCGCCATAACGTTAAAAAAAATTTATTCGTCAGCACCCGTACGATAAATGGAGTCTATTGAACCAACCCTATGGGGCGGAACTCACACTTTTTCTTCCGTAATCGTGTAATTTCGGCAAATACAACCTTTCGCTCCCCCCGTGCATACTTTGTGACTCGTCTGATTGCGAGGAATACCGCCGTGAACCGTTTCTGTTAACGAATCGCCATTCGTGCGCATATTTTGACATGTGTCGCATCTGCTTCTGTTGCTTACGCCATTGGTCTTCCCATTCTAGATGCTTGTAGTATGGCTCTTTAGACGAAAGTCGCTTTAAAATTGCTTGGTTTTCATGGGTGACTCGAAGTAATTCTCTCTGCCGCCTTGTTGTGTTTAGGCTTTTCTGTTGGTACTGATTGTCCATGTCAATTCGTCCTTGCGTTCTCATTGTGTAGCTGATCTTTTCTAGTAAGATTCTGTTGTCTCTTTCTACGATAGCTAGTCTTTCTTCTTCCATTTTCAGTTTCTTCAGTTTCAGATATAAATGCATGAACGTTGAGGGCGGCCTGTTGTCAATGACTGGCTTCGCGAATAGCACGTTTTGTCTGTGTTTATCGAAGAGTTTTTGATCCCATTTTCTTTTCAGCAGTTTATTATTCGCTGGAGTCACTGGTTGGTAATACCTATGCATCTTCTTCTACTCGTGCGATATCACATAAAACCGTATCGCTACGATTTCGCGGAGAAATTCTAATTATTTCCCGAACGTTTATGCGATTGTGACGTCATAAATTCGATATAAATTTCCATAATACACATATCGTATAATATTGTCCGAGTACACCTACAGTACTACAGTAGTGTATAACCAGTTCGCTAATACAGCCCCAAGAAATGCCTGACTTAAGTCTTAAACCTAGTTCCCGAAAAGAATGTAATCGAAGCGTGTTTCTCCTATTCAAAAATCGTACCGAGTACGCAAACGCTCTAGTTAGAATTACCTCCATAGACGGAATACGTCCGAGGATGAATTCCTTCTAACAAAGCGGATTTGCCATATATTCTAAGATTTTTTCGCACGGTTGAAAGCTTTTAAACTCGGTATAAACTTCATACCAGGTTTGTCGAGTTAAGGTATCTTTTTTATGTCTTTTTGAAGATCGCCACAGATTTAACGTCCACCCTTGATTTATTGGGAATTAAAACAATCACATGCTTTCGAAGCTCCGCTCCTTCATCACCTAACGATGGAATGGTTTGCTAGATACTACAATTCCCGACTTGGTGTCGGAGGAGCGCAGCCATTTATTGAAATGGGATGTTTATAGCTTGCAATGGCGTTTAGCCAAGCTTTCGGTTTAAGGGTCCGCAAGGCAAGGTATTTCCCGGTGCGATAGTTTCACAAGCGGTAGATTAACGAGAAATTTCATTAGGTGTAGAGTTCTATTCTGAGAAAAGTGCGTTCTGATATACTTTATGCAAAGGGATACACACAACGCTACAGTAGAATAAGGTGACACAGATTTAACGCCCAATCGAGATTATTGGAATTGTGAATTTTATTCCAATAAACTGAACTTGACGTTAAATCTGTGGTGACTAATTTGATCTGATACTATGCAGATCGTCCGCCATCGGCTCCACTATTTTTCGCACAATGTATATACTTATACTTATCACTGCCATGCATTAAATATTAATTAGGATTAGCGTATTTTAAACTGGAAACACGGCGTGGCGAGAACGTGGGAGAAGAAAATGAAGTGTATAGACCAGTTACCGAAATTACGATCCAAACTTACCAGTTTGAATATATGTTCCATTACACATGCTATTGTACACTCGCGCAATATCAAACACACTGCATAAAACATTTACAGGGGTATGCATTGTGTATTGAGACTTTGTAAATTAATATTCTTCTTCCTCGTTCGGTTTCCTCGCTTATACATACCAATAAACTGTATGGTCAAATATAATTTCAATAATTTTTCCACATAGGATCTGCTACCTCACTTTGTTTCGTTTAGGTGTGTAATGTAGCGAGCCTCAACAAATAATCGTGAAACTATACCTCATGTCATTGAAAGATGTGACGACTTCGATTCGATTGGGTTGAGCCCAAGGGTGATCTAATAAACAACGCATGTTGTTGTTGTTGTACAGTAGTATGCTATAAACCAACTCGTTTCCAAGCAAATTTTAGCGATACACAATTACACATGCACGAATAAAGACGTTCAGTTGGCTGAGTGGTATAGACTGTCCGCCCTCTGATCTGGAGGTTCCGGGTTCGATTCCCGACCGAGTCAAATCGAAGACTTTAAAATTGGTATCCGTTCCGTTCCTGCTTGGCAGTCAGTATCGGGGAAGTGCGGAGAGCTGTGATTGTAATAGTGATCCGGACTATAAAACTGGAAGTATTGACACGTATACCGTAAGCATTGACCTGGCGTAAATGACCTTAGTAGTTGAAAACGCCATAAATTCCAAATAAAACAAAACAAAGACGTAATAGCCAAACGGCATACGTACCCTCGTGTTGTCGTTTCGTATGACCTTGGTATCACAAAAGGAAAATACGGAACGATGGCCAGACCCTATAAACAGAATCAACACTGTCGCGATGTGGGTAAGTCAAATAATTCTTTGTTTCTCAAACTTGTTATTCTAGCCCATGCAGGGTATTTTGAGAAATATCAAATTTCAAAAAATCAAAGTGAATGGAAATTTCACGGTGAACTAGTTTGGTCAATACATAGCAACAGCTACCTGAAATTCACCTCTGTGACACCTGGATTTAAACATAAGACTTAACCACGCACACAAGCTTGGGGTCTATAAATCAAAACAAGTTCTTTCTCACGATTGAACTCGGCCAATTCTTGGAAATTTTCCATGCGATAAAGTTAAGGCCTCGGTTACACAACAAAGTCCATGTATACATCCGCGTCTCGACTGTAAAATTACCCAGATATGCTGTAGTATTTTTCTCTTCCGCGAAACCAGAAAATCCCCCACGTATTATCTCATATGCGTATGGGGTAAAGGTAGCGATAACTGGTATATTACTTAAATAAAAATTACGAGAATCTTTCTCATCATAACTCACAGTAGCCGTAAGTAATATAAATGACGTCCAGCACACATCGTCGAGTCGATGCCTGCTCTGCTCAAGCGTTGTGCTACAGTGTAATATCACTGGATGACTAACCGATGCTAACGCTGCTCAAGCAATGTACTTAAACTTGAGAAGAGCGGATGCCTGATCTCCTTGAGCGAGCATCGTGCTAATGTGTAATCGACTGGATAAGTTGATCTTGCTCTGTTCAAGCAACAGTAGGTCTTAGAAGTTGATGAACGTCTGGTCTGTGCACAAACAACAAGATGGTATAAATCCCCAGGTATCAGACGTGACTTGATCAGAGTTAGTGATTTATTATCAGTCAAAGGGATAACCCCAACATACAACTGCGATTAATGAAGATATATTCAAAACATTTATCCGTGAGCGAAAAGCTATCCTCTACCTTAGTCACGCACGCGTTCTAGCGTTCGGCTTCACACGCTTCAGCGGGTTTTCACTGTGCTCTCGGGAAACGAAATTGTTCTGTGCTCAAAAGGAAATTCGTTCAGTCATATCAGTATTAAAATCCGGAGTAGTTTGACCTATACCCATTCCTCTTCACAATGAACTTAGACTATGCGGTAATTACCCTGAACTTGTTTATTCGGTGTAACAGAATTTTGCTATATCATTGAACCAAATCGTGTGATGATATCGTATAGTATTCTTATTGAATTTCAAGCTTAGATGAGAGCAAATGTTTTTCTAAAAAGAGGACCTACATTTCTTTCTTTGTAGGAGTAGGGGTCGAAACGTACTTAAATATCCAAGCTGTGGTGGGGCAGACTTTTTTGGGGAGGCGACGGACGTTGAACACAAGGCATAACTGCTACGACCATGTAGGAGTAACAATCTCCAACGGCCAATTTGCTAAGTAACCATTGTTAGAGAAGGTGGACGTACCTACATGCCAAATATTTAATCACCTATCACCTGCCAAAAAAGAACAATTGAGTTAATAAAATTAAGTTGAGAAAGGGATAAGTTCCACGTGCTAGTTTTGGGTGTATGGCTATGTACATTTGAAATATAATACAATGTAACTCCCATTGACAAGGTTGAATGCCTTTGTATGCGTTCTGCTTACATTTTAGTCTCAGAAATATTTATTCTGACCTCATGCTTCATATCTCCATTAAGAAAATTCACGGCAGCTGAGTAATTATATTATATACTATATAAAAATAATTATATCGAGTTGGAGTATGAGACCTCGTCTAGTCTGCATTATTGCTACGGTTGTATGCATTTTTGGCGTAATTCCTACTCATGCAGGTAAGAGGTAACTTAGGTAAAATTGAAATGGTAGTGGTTGTTGAAATGAATGTTGCGTTAACAACTAGATTTGGAAGGACAAGGAGATGCTCTTGCCAGAGAGTGCATGCGAGAAGCGAAAGCAAACGTTAACAGAGCGATTCGCAGGACGGAGATTCGATATACAAAATTTGTGAGCATTCGACTGAAACTTTGTCACAATTACGTTAGAGAGAATGCCTATTCTAACAGCATGCATATGATGGCCTGAGAGATACCAGAAAACTGACCCACTGCAGTGTAGTCAAGTTTGAATCGCACTGCGCAGCTGAGGCTCTCTATGAACTCTGCACAAGCTTACGTTCGCTGTGCTGTGCGGGTGGGCCATTTGATACTCACGCCCGCTGTGCGAAGCGATGGGCTGCATTCGTACTCCCTGTACCCGCGGGTGTAGCCCTTTATCAATGATTAATAAAGATCAACAGATGGTGTAGCGCGTCTGGACCGAGCCCGTGACCACCAATCGAAAATCCGGACCCCTAATTCCTTGAGACAGTAATGTATTTAGCCTAGGGATCTAAAAGTACGCTGTTTTACCTATGTATATTTTTATTATATAAGGGCAACGTTTCTTTTAGGACATCTGGTCTAATCCGATGGACCTTTTCGAGTTTTTCAAGCGTCCACCGACGGAAGAAACTATGATGATGGCGAGAGCCGGAGATGTTTTCGAAACGACTGTCAATACGTATCATCGCAAGATAAAGGGTGGAAGGTACGTTCAATCGTGCCTCTCCAATTGAATGTTTGGTAAAAACTGTCCCGCACAATTGTTACTTTACAGCAGTTGACACGATTTGACAACAGTTAAATTCTAATATTTTTTGTTTCTATACAATTAATATAGGTTTATAGATGTATTTTGAAACCTTTATTCCAAATGCGTATCCCTGGGATTTTAGGTTCAAGCGGAGAGTCAATGTCACAGACGCACTATCCTCTGAGACGCTAGCCGAGCTGGCCGAATTCGCGGGATGTCGTGGCAATCGTAGACCGATGGCATGTTCTGCGTCTTGTCATGCAAACAAATACAGGTGAGTGTGGCTCCTTCGTCCCATTGTTTTCACTTTCTGAGATTGCATAGGGATAGAGCACGGTAAAGATGTATAGGCCTGCAAAGTTCGAGACCTATACTGTCGGGTCATAGATCTACTTGGAATTCTCTGCCTCATAGTGTTGTTGACTCCCCCACTCTCTCGATCTTTATTATCCGACATTTTGATACCGACCTGTCGAATTTTATTAAGGAGGGGGGGGGGAGTATTAGCGGCCGGACTCGGTCCATCTTCTACTTACCGGCCTTTTTGATCTTTTTCTGTTTCTTTGCCACTCTTGGTCTGAAATGTGTGAGCCGCTCGGCTGTTGAATAATTATACAATACAATAATACAATACTTCAGGTTACTATTATTGTCAAATTTATCGCATCGACTATAGGAAATTCTAAAGGGCAATTCCAACCCTTCGCACGAAGTGTCATTAGTATCACGAAAGTCACAACCCGTGCAGTGGCAGACTTCCCTATCGACGAAACGGTGGATATTGTGACATGTGGTGGCGGACGGCGGTATCTCTACTTAGTCGATAGGATCCGTTATGGCAAACCTGATAGAAATACTTTCAACGGCTGATCAACTCCTTCCAATGCCAACGGAAAGTTACAGACTGATATTCTACCATCAATTGGTATCCGTTCCTTCCCTCTTGGCAATCGGTTTCGGGAAAGTGAGGAGAGTCGTAGTTGTAATAGTGATCCGGGCTATAAAGTGAAAGTATTGAAACGTATACCGTAAGCATTGACCTGGCGTAAATGACCTTAGTAGTTGAAAACGACATAAATTCCAGAACAAACAAATTATTATTTCAACTGACACCCACATGGAACTGAGAGAACCTTTCAATGCAATGAGAGAATTCCTGATAGTCATTCAACTGTACTGATACGCACATGTTGCAATGCTTTTTTTGGACACGTTCCTTGACATATATAGTTCCGTTTCATTTACGAAAATGACGTAAAAATAACAAAGCTTGTTGCAAATTCCGTAAGTGCCAACATCACGCGCTCGCGGGTTTCTCTTTCGTGGGGGAAAATAAAACTCTAACAATAATCATGACGCAAATGATTCCAACAAAAAAACGGAACCTATATGAACTTATAAACGAGTTTAAGCTAATAATGGTCACAGGCATACACCAAACAGAGATTTTTTTACAGAAGAAAAGTTGTTTTTCTCAAAGGCCTCACCCGTTCTCAGTTGACTACTGTATTACGATAATCACGAACACATTTCCTTTATGCCTTTAATACTACCATTTTCAAACTATCAGTCTTTCAATAAGCCTACTAAAGTTAACGATATTGAAATACAGTATAGGTTGTGATAATCAATAAATGAGCTCATCATTGGCGGTCGAGCTCACATCGATCCCGAACTCAATCATAATCGTTCTAGTTACATTTCCTTACACAATTAGGCAAACGTCATGATGACTCATGAGTCATGACTTATCCGCATGCCGATCATATAGTAAGTCATAGTTGTCCGAACTTGAACTTGGTTTACCCTCACGATGAGATGTCGGTCAATACTACCACGATATCGATGTCTCGCCGGATAAACTTTGTAAAATTTCGTAAAATTTTCCTTCCAGATCATGGCATGACGTCTCCTCTGTGATATCGGTTCTATGCTGTAGCAATCAAGATATCTAACAAGTTTACCTGTTGCTGTTTCAGAACTATCTCAGGAGAATGCAACAACAGAGCTAATCAATACTGGGGTGCATCTAACAACAAGCTGAGGCGGTGGCTACCATCTCAATACGAAAATGATTTCACAGAACCGATGGGATGGGATCCAGAGCGTCTTAGAAACGGATTTCCGCTGCCAATGGTCAGAAAATTATCGAATGAAATCATTCACACAAGCAACGAGAACGTCACAGGTTCGTTACTGATAGGCCTAAAACATTGCCCCCTGCAGTAGAAATGTACAAGGCTATATAGGAATCAGATCCCTGGTGCTGTTTGCAACATTTTGACAGGATCAAGTGAGGTATTTAATCATCCCACAATAGTACAGACGTATATGGCACAGTAATGGGGGAAAAATCAGAATCAGGCATCTTTGTCAATGTCAACAGGGTGTTGTCGCCGGCTCCAGAGGGCCTCTGTTGTTTTTTTAGTTTCTCATGTCCGACCAGCTGGCCAGATACAGATCACGCAACACTCTGATCTAACCCTACTTAAATCAGCTCGAATCAGGTCTTACTGGATTGTTGCATCACTAAACTTGATTCGGACCCAACGATTTGTTGTATCAGGTTCAATAATCTCCTCACAATTTTCTATTCAGATGACGACTTGTATTCCCATATGCTCGTAGTATGGGGGCAATACATAGATCACGACCTCGATTTCACCCCACAAAGTCTTAGTACCTCTACCTTCCAAGGGTTGACCAACTGCAAAGAGGCTTGTGCCAATTCACCTCCGTGTTTCCCGATTCCAGTAAGAAGATGTAGCAATTGTGCAATAGGTTTCTGTAATAATTTCTTTTCTTATATTGTAAAGAAGATCACCACAGATTTAGCGTCCAGCCTTAGTTTATTGAGAATTAAAACATTCACTAGCTTTCGGAGCTCCGCTCCTGTGGATGAGATGAAGATGGATTACATCTTCACCTGATGAAGGAGCGGAGCTCCGAAAGCTAGTGAATGTTTTAATTCTCAATAAACTAAGGCTGGACGCTAAATCTGTGGTGACTTTACAATATCTGTTGATCGTCCGCCATCGGCTCCACTAACTTTTCTTATATTGTGATAGTTGTGTGATTTATTTTTATGGATCTTGTGCCCGCAATTTCAGTACTTGACACACCTGGCCTTATTGGCGATAAGCGCCACTCTATTTTTAGAATATAGTGCAGCCGATGGCGGACGATCAATAGGTATCGTAAAGAAGATTCACAACAGATTTAACTTGATGAAGGACCAGAGCTCGGAAAGGCTTGTGAATGTTTTAATTCTCAAATTAGGCTGGACGTTAAATCAGTGGTGAATCTTCTTTACAAAGTAAATTTTTACCAATAGTAATATTTATGTGATTGTGTATTACTAGTGCATTGTTATGTTTGAGGTGGTTATCACACCGGAATTATGCCTAAACGTGTAGATAAATTTGCTAATGCACTCAGTCATTCAACCTTCTGTTACGCTTAGATTCCAGATGATGATCCGAGGATAACCACCGTCGACTGTATGCCATTCTTCAGATCAGCGGCGATATGTGGCACGGGAGAAACTGCCGGATTCTTCGACAGCGTCGCACCCCGTGAACAAATTAATGCTGTCACGTCATTCGTTGATGCTAGCACGGTGAGTGTGACCATAATTCTTTGAGATTGCGTTCGGCTTTCTTCGATAAGCGTGATGTCATTTCAATGAATAAAAAAGTCAACATAGCTGAAATAACATGAATGGACAAATGGGGATATAATGTTCATCGTTACAATAAATACGGTTCGTTTAATTTGCTTGGGGAATTTCGGTGAGCCTTGTGTAGGCAAGGTATTCTTGCTAAGCACAACATACATTTTGGGCGTGTTGCTACTGTGTATAAATCTGTGGTTGGTTGGAATCATTCGAATCCTATCAACTCCTTTAAACTTAAGTAAGAATTGTGAAAAGGTTAGCTTCCCTGTCAAGCTCCCGGCGTCGTAGAGTGAGAGGTGGTACCGTGGTAGGCTATATCATACCTCAGTTCAACCTGTTGTTATGCCTGTGTGATCAATTGCCCACGCTGTACGCTGTATACGGATTGCATGATCACGACAAAAGCAAATTTCCCCAGTCATGACCGGTACCAAGCTCGGATATAGCGCACGAATGAAATGCATGTATACCTGTAGTGTGTGTGAATATCATTGTGAGTCTGTGTAAATGCAGCAAAAATCAAATATGGAATAAATAAACAGTGTCCTTTCCTTGTCCTATATTGCGGCGCGACGGTCATGCAGAGTAAAAACGGCCCCAAATCGTATGGGGTTCAATCCTCTGAGTGACCACCGAATAATGGAAGGGCCGATGGTGGAACAAGAAGGGTTATACACATGCATTTGATCGACGCTTTTCAATTCTGATCACTCGTTATTAGATACTCTGAGCCTCCATTGATTTATATAGTTGTCTGACCCGATTCGATCCAATGTTAGTAATATGCATGTCTACTCACAGGTTTACGGTAGCACGGAATCCCTTGCTATGGTCCTGAGGTCGAGTATGGAGGACGAAGGCCTCATGAAAGTCAACGACAGATTTGACGGTAAGTGAAATGTGTAGCTTGTAGCCATGCACGACTTATATTGACAAATAACTTTAGTTTATGGGCCCACGTTATTATAACGGTAGGAAGTCGCCTGGGTCTCCGGACCCGAACCCGAGACGTCGGTTCATTTTCATAAACTTTGGTTGAACAGGATTGAAGTGCGATTCCAATTTATATTATTATTATTATTATTATTATTATTATTATTATTATTATTATTATTATTATTATTATTATTAGCCTATTATTATATAGAGGCGCTTATCACCGTGCGGCATTTTGCACCACGAACAAGACAGGCTGGAGTAGATACATGGATATAGTAATCGTGATACATGATACATGAATACAACAATCGCGATTCGCGACACATGATAATATGGATGAAGAAATTGTGAAACATGATACACAGTAATCGTGAATATAGTAATCGTGTCAATACCTCCGGCTTATAGCCCGGATCACTATTACAATCGCGGTTCTCCGCACTTCCCCGATACCGAATGCCAGGTTCTTTCAGTAGTAATAAATATAATAAGTCACCACAGATTTAACGTCCAGTCCAGTTTATTGGAATATGATTCACAAGCTTTCGGATCTCCGCTCCTTCATCAGGTGAAGATGGGATAGACTCCTTTCAGTAGAATTTCTCTATCCTTTCTTCAGCACCCGTTTTCAAGTAGGCCTACTCCCTGATTTGAGGCGCAAGTGCTTATTATGGTTTTCTGTATGTCACTGTAAACTACAAAGATTATTGTTTTTAAGATTTTACGCAATTTCTCATCTTAATCACCTCCATCTCTTTTCATCTTTAGATAATGGCCTGGAATATCTCCCATTCAACGCAAATAATCCATGTGTGCAGGATCCATCTGATGCCAGTGGCGAGCAGATACCTTGCTTCCATGCTGGTGACGGAAGGTAAGCAAGTTCGCCATGCATAATAGCGGCACGCCCGTTAGGAATTTCATTTCTAGTAAAAGCCTGACTATGGTTTCGTTCGTCTACTATGCAAGTTTTCATAATACGAGCGTCATTTTATTTCTTGTAGTCTTGATGTTATCGCCGATTTGTCTGAGTAATATGCTAATAATTTTTCCGTAGGGTGTCGGAACACTCCACTCTTTCTGGAATTCATACAATATGGGTGAGGGAACATAACAGACTCGCACGAGCTCTGAAAGAAATGAATCCACACTGGAGCGGTGAGAAACTGTATCAGGAAACAAGAAAAATCGTAGGATCTTTACATCAAGTAGTACAGTACAGGTAGGCCTACATAACCTTCCTCATTAACTCATTAACACAGGCCGAAGCTTTACTGTTAATGTCAATTGGGGAAATACTCCTACTCTCTGCAATTCACCTCGGTGGGGGTAGTGTTTAGGTCAACAATATATTTATAGGATAATCTTTCCTCTAACTGTAGCGTTTATAATACCGATTAGAGATTACAGACAAAGAGCCCTTGAGCATTTATTACGTGCAGATTAATTAGATTGATAAGATTTCCCTTCAGTCGACCAAGTCAACTATGAACTCTGATATGAAATATCACGCAGAATATCTGCTTTCTATCATGATTTGTCGTAAATTCTTCGATATATCTGTATTCAAAATACTAATCCATGATAGACTTTAATCATCATTTACAAAACTTATCCTACACCAAATTAATGACCGCTGCCTTCCTCACATTTCCTTTTCGCGCTTGAGTGAATCCATGACTCTCATTTCCGGTCCTACCTGGTTGTAAGGCTGTTCCGCTCGATCTGCTGGATACTGCCGTTGCAGACTGAGATGCGTATCCATGGTTGCACTGAGACGAAGAGTCAGGCAAATGGGGTTCGTCACCCGGGACGAAATGTCATTCACATTATCTTTCGTTCTCTTTGCAGCGAATACGTCCCGAAAATCCTTGGAACAAGAGGAGTCGAACTGATGGGCGAATACGATGGCTATGACCCAGAAACCGATCCAACTGTTTCGAATGTGTTTGCCACGGCCGCATTTCGATTCGGTCATGTCACCATCGCTCCGATGTTTCGGCGTCTTGGAGAAGATTACGAAGAACACCCAGACTTCCGCAACATTTTACTGCATAGGGCGTTCTTCTCACCATGGCGTATAATAAAGGAAGGAGGATTTGATCCTATCATTAGAGGTGACAATTTTACCATCAATTACTGCATTAATGCATTTGTTGTATGCCCTATTTCTCATACTTCAAAGTTCAAAATCATGTTCAGGCTGTCTGTAAATCAGACAGACATCCACCAGTTCTCGATCCCTCCTCCTACATTCTGTCTAGGCCTACTTGATATTTTCACAGTGAAGTTTCCAGTCGATCTCTTTGTCCTTCAAGATAGTGTTGCACTCTAACGTGCAGGCAAGCAGTGTAGGCGACAGGCGCAAAGTTTGTGTTGTGACCACTACCAATTGTTGCAGGGCTAATTGGTCGACCAGCAAAATTAGCCACTCCACGACAAATCATGCATGAAGAATTACGAGAGAAGCTTTTTGAATTGCAAAATCAGGTGAGAATATTTCTTTTGAAGTAAAAAATAACATCTGATGCTCAAATCTTTCAAAATAGTGAAGTAAGCAAGTCGTTTAACGGTTTAGGGCGATTGAAATTTAGAATGAAGTAGATAAATCGCGTTGAACTGGTGTTGCGTTTGGTAGCCTATTCCCCTTGGACATTATCGGTTTCATAGCATGAACGAACCACAATATTTTCCAAAAACCTATACGGGGTCTGAAGAATCCACTTCGGTTAATAATTACAATAATAATATTTCAGTTGCATAATCAATGCTTTTAGGGATTCAATAACCACCTTTCATGCTGTACCCCTAATCCTTGGGTTCATGCAATACAATTTCGGGTGACCACAGCAATTTAAACCACGGATTTGGGTTGAGATGGTTACTCCGGATGTCTTTCCTGACGGAACCCTGCCCATTTACCCTGCCTTATGGGTACATATTCTCTCATTTTGCCGGTGTTGATAGATTCGCGGACCACAGATCATCGTGTGGGCTTGCGGATTAGGCCAGGACGCCTGGAATAAGTTTATACTGTGTTTAACCGCAATGTATAATTTCAGATCGCGCTCGATCTTGCATCATTGAATCTGCAAAGAGGACGAGATCACGCCCTTCCTCTTTACAACGACTGGAGAGAATTTTGCAATTTATCTCGAGTGAGCAACTTCAGTGAGGTGGCGTCTGACATTAGTGACGAGCAAGTGAGGCGAAAGCTGGAGGAGCTTTACGGTCATCCTGGGTAAGTGTGCCAGATCCTAAATATGCTCTTATAGCCTATACGCAATCAAAGTTAGGCTATGCTATTCTGCCCTAGCTGTTCCGCGCCATTTATAGGCAATACAGAAACCTACGCGCCTGTAAAGCGAAATAGCAAGCGTCCGTACAAGGTTCGTATCATAATAACTCATTATTCTGACGTAATTAATGGTGGAGAGTTGGTGGTCGAATCACAACCGAGTCAAACCTACTGTATGATGCGACACATTTTTAGTATAGGATAAGGATATCCACAACTTCCATGCTAAGAAGTTCCCGGCTTTATATGGACAGATGGGAGGGTTGGAACAACACGCGTCACTGCATCCACCATATAGCCTAGTAGCCTATAGACTGCTTCCCGGTCAATTTTGCAACTCACCGCTATAACATGAGCTCCTCTACCTACAGAAATATTGATTTATGGTTGGCTGGACTTGTCGAAGACTTGATTGATGATTCTCGAGTTGGTCCGACCTTCATGTGCTTATTAGCAAAACAATTCAAATTCCAAAGAGACGGAGATCGATTCTTCTACATGAACGATGGCGTCCATACTGAACAACAGGTATGGAATAACCTATACCAATTGATTCTCATGAACTTCTCTAATCGGCGAATTTATCATTTAGAGGGAGGCTTTGAACAATGTCAGATTTGCGAATGTGATTTGTGCCAACACGGGTTTGACGAGAGTACAAAGAGATGTATTCAGATTAGCCTCGTTTCCTGATGAGTTCGTTGATTGCGATGAGCTACCGCCTCTTGATCTTGCGGCGTGGCGTGAAAGTCCTGAGGGTAAGGTGTGAATAGGCTTTCAATTGCACGCAACCTTTTTTCGTGTAACGCACTCTAGTAGGCCATGTGCAAACCATTTTATTATTTGTGGCGATACAGACTCGGTTGTTCCAAATATGTTGAACGCTTCCAATCCAGTGATGCTGGTTATTATTGCTTTCCTCTACATATAAGTACGTGATGATACCTCTCAGTTGGCCGAATGGTTTGACTGTCCGTCTTCTGATCGCGAGGTTCCGGGTTAAATTCCCGACCGACTCAAGCTAAAGACATTAAAACTGGCATTCTTTCCTTCTGTGCTTGGCATAGTCAGTATTGAGAGAGTGCGGGGTTGTGGTTGTGATAGTGACCCGAGCTATAAACTGGAAATAACCACCAATCAATTAACAGTTGGATCTTGCGGTCGTCCTCGCGCAATCGAAAACGGCAATTGGAGTATTTGTGACGGTGACACCGTAACTTATTACTGTAATTCTGGATTTCGACTTATCGGCAATGAGGAGATTACTTGCTCATCCTCTGGCAGTTTTAGCTCCGATCCTCCTACGTGCGAAGGTAAGACTTTCCTGTGCCCGTCTGCCCGACGCGTCTTTCATTATGTCCTCGTTCTTCTCTAGATAATGATGAATGCGAAAGCGGCGATAACGAATGTCAAGACACGTGCATGAATACTGAAGGGGGTTATGAATGCGGTTGCGAAGAAGGGAGACAATTAGCCTCTGATGAAAAGTCATGCGAAGACATTGCTGTAAGTGTAAACCAGCAGGATCAGCATTTAATAGCTATTGCGTGGATGAGCTCTTGGTTTGGTCGGATCATGAAACTGCAACAAGTCACATATCTGCATTGCATATTATAGGTCTATAAACAATACGTGAGCTTTTTGATGATGACTCAGCATAGCAGGGGCGTGAGGCGTATCACAGCACGACTGCACGATTCTTTTCCTAATCCAGTAATGTCCTTAGGACAGAATGCGTGTTGAGTGATGACGTCGCAAATTATTTGCATCATGTGAAGTAGGAAGAAAATATATGACAAACCTCTTCTTAATGAAATATTTTTATGAGGGCCGAGTCTGCAACTGTATCAACCGAATCCCCGCTCGGCAGTAACCGTATATGCCCCATCTCCCGTTCCAGAGATGTTTTTTCAAGAATGTATAAATGCAGGCTTTGGGCCTTGGTGTACCGTGTCGTACCCGCAAAAACGCCAGCATGTAGCTGTTGGGTGCGAAATTTATTAATTCATGAAATGATTGATCTCAATTTCTTCCAGATTGAAGATTCTGAAATAAATGTTGCTGCGATCGCTACTGGTGTTGTGTTGGGAGTTACAGTGTTTGCAGCCATAGTATTACTTGGAATCGTTGTTTACAAATATGTGTAAGTATATCATCTGTAAATTGGTTAGATGTATAGTAGAATAGGTGTGTTACACGATGTGCTATGCAGACCATATATATGCTCATACCAAGCTATCCTATTACAGAGTAGTTAGTCAAGAAATAAGGCAGTAGCCTACAGCCACAGGCAGCAGCCTTTGAAATTAAGAGTGCTGAATGAGTGATGTGATCAGTCTTGTATAGTCCTATATGCCTCATTATTCAAACCGGTCACTGTCCACTTGATATATATGCCTGATTCGGGACCCCGGGGAGACAGAGTAGAATAATCTATCAGATTCCGAGTATTTTCACATAGGCCTACCACGACCCCCGGTCTTGCTCAGCGCTGCACGTATGATTCAATCACACCGATGAATACAATACGGTCGCACATCTGAATCACTTTATCACACCACCCGATTTCACCGATATCCTCTGAAAATATATTTACTTTCAGGAACCTTAAAGACAGCACCATGCTTCCAAATTCAAGGTATCCAATTGACAGCGGTAGCTTAAGTTCCGGGGTTGACAATCCAACAGCAACCACAGAAAAGATCTAATTAAGAGGGGATAAGCAGAAATGTATAAATATATATATATGCAATTAATATTTGCCATTTATTCATTTCATAGTTGATTAAGGTTCATGCTGATGGTTCAATGATTATGTAGGAATGAATAGAATCGCGATGCTTCTATCGCGTTACGCGCAGGCCTACCTATGATATCTTGCCTACATCAGTATGTTGAAATTTAATTCGTCATTCTTGCGTGTGGCGTTTACGTAACTGCACATCAACTCTATCAAGGCACGTCGCCAAATTTTATCGAACCGACATTTCGTCGTCATGTCATTTCCATTGGCTACAAAAGCCAGTATATTTTCAGTGTTTTATCAAATGATGCAGTTCTGTTGTGTATGACTTCCACTGTGAAAGACCCTACAGAGCTGTAGGAACAATCATTTCGTCATCATGCCAATAAACACATTTATTTCATGCCGATATAACTTGAAATGGTAGGCGGTCGGGGGAGGAACAGGTGGTTGAGTAAATTTATTGAGACCACGTCATACGAAACATATAACACAAAACTGGTATCCGTAATTTTCCATATATTGGTAAACGGCCGGCGTCAAAGCAGGAGATATTGTGTAGCTTGCGCGATTTGCATTCTCTCACCTTATGCGGTACCCACGTGACGTGCTTCAGCATTGCACAGCGTCCGAACCGCGAGGGGGCAACTTGCGACATATTTCGGGCATAAGTCAAGTTTTTGCCATTAATACGAATAGCTAGCCTATAGAATATTGATCGATATATTATATAGGCCTACGCAATGAACTTGCAAGCTTCACGACTGCGATAAATAAAGATATAAGAGGCTAATAATATTAATATTAACAATAAGGTAGCCTAGGTATACTCTAGTAAAACTTCCCCTTCGGAAAGTCTAATAACAACACGGGCTCATATATTGGCCTATAGACTACAGAAAATGCGATTAAGATCGCCTTGGCAACAGCAGGTAGGATGAAGGCCTGTAAAGGGCCCAGTGTATTGCGCAGATGTAGTGGGATCTTGAGTGACTGCTGGGCCCCATGATGATAAAACGTCATTGATGAAGCCTGAATTCCACTTCAATTTTAAGTATTCAATTACATCTGTTGCATTCACATCCCTGCATCTGGTACCGACGAAGTTCGTCAAATTGTTGTAAACGACGTTGACATGCCTTTCTGACAGCCAATCACCACTCCAAACCAAAACAAAAATGATAGCTAAATAGGCTATAAGCAAGAGTATTGACCTACATAAGCCAATATGGTGACAAAAGGTGACTACTCTAATAAATTGTTCGATTCGTCTCAATGCGTTGCCTTCCCGCCAACAAGGCCTGTCCGTTAAGCGTAGGCCTACGTAGTAAACAACTGCGGTATGCGCACAAAGAATAACGTTTACCTTCTCCCGCCTTTACCGAAAGTGCCATATTGCAGGGGCTAGACAGCTGCGCTTTCAGTAGGCCTATCTAGGTTAAAAACACATCGCAACCTTGAGAAAGGTTAAGAAAGGTAATAGCAGTTGAGCTGTTCACAGCAATGAATGAGGTGAAGAAGACTTTGTTGTCATAAGTGTAGGCCATGGTGGACCTATATAATGCAGCTGATGGCTTTGTCTGCTTCGTGGTTGCTGGTTGACATTGGCATCGAGACCGTAGATAGGTTTTGACGGTTTGATGCATTGTCATACATAGACAGGTCGTCAGATGGCTTAGTTACTCTGATATATCAGTTTTGGTCTGATATATATGAGTGATACAATAGAAAAGTAGGCTACTGTAGGCAACAGCTTTCCCGAATATTCCTCGTCACGCTTCGTTGACACACGCGCTTCCTGTACTTTCGCCGTCTTCGTTTCTTCAGCGCTGACTCGGTTGACCGTTGGGCTTGGGCTTTGTCGCATTCGCTATTTCGACCTTCGTGCTAAAACTCGTATAAAGTTTGAATAGAAAACATGGTGAAAGAAACTAAATTGTACGATACCTTGGGCGTGAATCCGAGTAGTACGCCGGAGGAGTTAAAGAAGTCGTATCGTAAACTGGCGTTGAAGTATCACCCTGATAAAAATCCGGATGCTGGGGAGAAGTTTAAAGAGATTTCCTACGCCTATGAAGTATTATCTGACCCGAAAAAACGTGATATATACGATAAAGGAGGGGAGCAAGCTCTCAAAGAAGGGCCCGGTGGTGGACATCATTCCCCCATGGATGTATTTGATATGCTTTTTGGTGGAGGCGGTGGGAGACGTCGTCAACCGGATAAAGGCAAAGACGTGATACACAAACTGAAGGTAACTCTGGAAGATATGTACAATGGCACCACAAAGCGTTTATCTCTTCAAAAGAACGTGATCTGTGCAAAATGTAGCGGACGTGGTGGCAAAGAAGGTGCCACTCAACCATGTGGCAATTGCCGTGGAACTGGCATGTACGTCCGCATCCAACAAATCGGACCAGGCATGGTACAGCAGATACAATCAATGTGTCGCGAATGCCATGGTCAAGGAGAACGCATTAATCCTAAAGATCGTTGTAAAGTCTGTACCGGAAAGAAGATTGTGAAAGAGAGCAAGATTCTCGAAGTTCATGTCGATAAAGGAATGGTGGAAGGTCATAAAATTACTTTCCACGGAGAAGGCGACCAGGAACCCGGCATGGAAGCTGGAGACGTCATCATTGTTCTTATTGAAAAAGAACACGACATTTTCCATCGCCAGAAACAAGATCTTCTCATGAAAATGGAGATATCTATGGTTGAATCACTTTGTGGATTTAAAAAAGTCGTCAAGACCCTTGATGACCGTCACATTGTCATAACCTCCCACCCGGGGGAAGTTGTGAAATACGGTGATGTGAAATGCGTCATGGGAGAAGGAATGCCCGTATATCGTGACCCCTACCAAAAAGGTCGTTTGGTTGTTCAATTCACTGTCGACTTTCCTGAAAATAATTGGATTCCGGAAGCTGATGTGAAAAAGTTGGAAAAGTTACTTCCACCTCGAACAGAAGAGCTGATTACTGACGATATGGAGGATGTTGATTTAACTGAATTTGATCCAAACGCGAGGATGCACGGTATGGGAAATGAAGCGTATGATGAAGATGATGAAGAAGGTGGTCACAGAGGAATGCAGTGTCAAACCCATTAACATTCCGATAGCTATTGTAACTAGTCAAGTAAAAATTGTCCATAATGTCACTCTATAAGCCACCGTACCATTGGTAGGAAGTTCTTTGTAAAATGATTTTGGATAGTCCTTACTAATGGTAAAATCATCATGCCAATTCAATGTGCTATTGAAGCCGGTTTTATTTGCAGCTTGTTCCACTATCTAGAAGCTAGGTGTTTGGCAAGCATTAATAACAAAAGTAGATCAATGTCGTGTATTTACTCCTTTGGGCCCATCCAATTAAGTTCGCCGTCACGACTCATATATCTGTACCTGGTAAAACTTATGCTAGGCATTCTGAAGTAACGCTGCTATGGGTCCCCGGTCCTTGAATTCTCTCTCTCTCTCTCTCCATAAAGAGTTTGTGACTTGATTTCGTTAATTTATTGTGGACTACCCAAGTCCCAACCTGAAGATATCAGGGTCGAATGTTTCCCCTCCCCTATTTTGTACTGTGAATGAAACATGTTTGATGTTAGAATCTCCGATGGCTTCTGTGGCTTTCAACATGCATGATTTCGCCTACATGGATTGCCAGTATATTTTTTGTGATAATTTTGAGTTTGACTCTCTACTAAGCGGTGGAGCTTGAGAAATATTTTCCACCTCTCCATCCCCCAAGTAGTTTTCACCAAAGTTCGGTGCCTAAATGATAGTAGCCTTAATGTTATAATTACAAAATGATAATTTAAAAACCCATTCTTGTTTATTGAAGTAGCTCGAAAACAAAGAAGTGGTAGTACCCCTCCTCACACCCCCAACGATATCTGTTATTGCGACTTCACTTCTGTATGGGCAGTCCCCTTCCAATTTGCTGAAGTAGCAACTCGTGATAATGGTATCGCTAATGCCTGCATATCACATTACAATTGTATTGCTGTCCGTCTTCACATGATGAAAGACTGGAGTTCCGAAAGCTTGTGAATGTTATATTTCTCAATAGACCTAGACTTAACGTTAAATCTGTGGTGACTCTACGATATTTATTGATTGTCTGCCACCAGCTCCACTATATTGTCAGTTAACTATGTTGATGAAAGCAAACATTATCTTGCATGGCTAAGAAATGACATTTTGTTGTAACTTGATGTACGGGTAATGTTTTTGGCGTTGTATGTGTTTTCCTACTGCTTTGTATTCTTGCTATGATTTTCACCTGATGAATGTAGGGTTACAGAAAATTTTATAGATTTGTGAAATACTTTGATCATTGAAGGCAAATGACCATAAATGGATTGTAAACATGTGAAAGGTGGGAAACTTCGTCCAGGGACATTGCTGGTGCGTCCTTGATTATTCTGCTACTTTTGTGGTGTAAACATCATGACACTGCTGCTGAGCTCATGTGTTTGAATCCAAATTTATTTGTGCGCTTGTGAGAACAGCTAATGAGTTTCCTGGGAAATTTGAAATTTTTCTATACCTAATAGTCATGATGAATGTGTTGTTGTAGGATAAGACTTATTTATTGAACTTTTGGCTTTTCACCATACTCCACCTCGACTAATAAACTTGTATCTAATCTGTTTTTCTGGCTATTCCATGTATGTTATATAGCATAGATTGGTCTTACTCTCTATACTGGTAGTCAAATCGGGCCTTTGACTGGATTGAAGAATACTGGCGTGCTTCGCTGCTTGTAACAGAGTGATGAAATATATACTCGTATCTGGTGGCGTCATCAGCGGTATTGGAAAAGGTAAGTTCTGTAATTTGTACTTTTGGAATAAAGGCTTGGTATTATCCCTGTTACTTGGTCCTGTATGTTGTTAGCTACAGCTGTTCGTATTCATTTATTTGTTGAAACTCTTCTATTATTATCACACCATAGACTTGGTGCTTTTTCAGACATCTTTAATAGACGTTGGTTGTGTCAGGATGTATTTTGTATACTGTTTTGTGAATCATAGATCTTATCAATATCACAGTACAGTACATCACATCGGTACATGGAATGATATCAATTTGAATGATCACGACCTTTAAAATTGATGTTTCTTAATTGTACATCATTATGCATTGTGTATCTCTAACATTGCAAGGGCATGGTGTAAACTGAACTGACTTCTAGAAGTTTTATACCCTGTGTCTAGGCTATTTGAGATTGGTTTTATACACTAAGCATTAATATAATAAATCTGAACACTGCAAGTTACATGTTAAAAGACAATGTAGGCCCTACCCTTTGAATTCAATTGTCATGAGGAATATATATATTGGATTGTGCTAGATACATTCAAATCAGTATATAGGGATTTCAGATAAATACCAGTAAGAGCTTTTTAATGTCCTTGTGTTGAGGATAGAGAGACCAATACAGATTTTTCAAAGCTTATGTATATATATACGATATTGACTATCGAAAAATCGTAAATACCGGCCTCAGTAACTGGCTGATTGTATACCTACTAAAGCTACTATGTCTCTCAGCATTGATAATAATTGGTTGTGCCACTAAGTCAATCTCTAAAGTTGACTTTTGTGGCTCCAGGGTGGCCCTATCTAGGAGAATCGATATACCTAGGCCTACTGTAAGAAAAAAAGTTGTAGATTGCTTATGCTTACCTATCCGTTTAATCAATTAACTATGCCAAGCCTAATTTGTGGAAAGGAAGCAGTACACTTTTTCATTGAGTTGTTTGTTGGCTGAGTTCGATAAAGGGTGTGTGTTTTAGGTATCATTGCCAGCAGTGTTGGTACCATCCTGAAGTCATGTGGACTCCGTGTCACTGCAGTTAAGATCGACCCATACTTGAATATAGATGCTGGAACGTTCTCTCCATATGAACATGGTAATTATTATTATCACTTTTTTACTGTTGTGCAGAGGTCATTCACAAGTCAGCACTGTGATAATTGTCCTGTCTGCAGAGGTGTGACTTCCAACTTTAAGTCAGGTGTCATAGTTATTTGATTTGCTTTAGGCCATCTGCAGTGTTGTGAATATTGATTTAGTCACTGATTCCGATTCACCAGGACTACGAGTCCGAGTCTCCAATATTAAAAAATCTGAGTCACTGAGGCCACCAAGCCCAAGTCATATATGAAGTCGACTTGTGTTCTTGAGAATTGAGATCAACCTATGTCTTGCTGGACGTCACAAGTTTGATGAAATGGACTGCATCAGCTAAGGACCACTTTTTGTGTGCTTTTGCAACTGTGTGAACAAGGCAATATTGTTATTTGCAGGGGAGGTTTTTGTGCTTGATGACGGTGGAGAGGTTGACCTCGACCTCGGCAACTATGAGAGGTTTCTCAATGTCAAATTGCACCGAGATAATAATATCACAACTGGTATATATATATATTATTTGTTCATCAAATGCATGATTGCTATGTGTTTTGACACGTTAGTTATATAGCTATATATACTTGAGTTTCACTACCTAAAGCTTGACCAATTTACACTAGGCTAACCAGTACCTCATGATAGAACATAAACGAGGTGGTTTTTACATGAGATATTACTCTTTAGTTTTTATTTCTTCAGAATGAAAAGTATTTGCGAGACTTGTATTTTGTTTCTTGACAGGTAAGATTTATCAACACGTCATAACTAGAGAAAGGCGGGGTGATTATTTGGGGAAGACCGTGCAAGTGGTGCCTCACGTATCGGACGCAATTATGGAATGGGTTGAACGGGTTGCCAAAATCCCTGTCGACGAGTCGGATGTTACACCAGAAGTTTGCATCATTGAGGTGATCTCACGTCTGGATTTTGTTAAGTAATTCCTTGGGTCTACCTTGAATTTTTTACTTGCAGCTTGGTGGTACTATTGGTGATATCGAAGGTATGCCTTTTGTGGAAGCGTTCCGCCAATTTCAGTTTAAAGTCAAGCAAGAGAATTTCTGCAATATCCATGTCAGCTTGGTGCCTCAGGTATGAGTTTTGTTGCATTAAATGGTAAACAACCACCAGTAATATGAGATAATGATAAGGTCGCTGGCCGTGAGACTGGGTGTTGCAGGGAAGAGTTTTGAGTGCACCATACCTGTTTTCATTATGAACATGATATTACATGGCATTTGGGTTTAAAAGCTGGTGCCAAGTCGGACAGACGTATCTGCTGCGAGTGCTGCAAATGGACTGAAAGAGGGAGATTTAGAAAATAGCCAATACACATTTTCCCTTGTGGTCACCCTGGCGATTGTACAACGTACAGTTCCCAATAGCCAAGCCAGCGGGTCTGGAAATCTCCGAGGCCTATTAGCCTATATAACAGGGTTGGAAAAAAACCCGGGTTTTATTTAATAAAAAAAACCACCTGTTTTTTTTTGCAATTTTTGGGTTTCATATTATTCCCTGTAATAACCTAACGATAGAACATCTGATTATTAACTCCTAATGTCAAACAACAGGGCCATGAAAAACCAAATGCAACACGTCAACAGAGAAGCAAAATGTTCTTATAATATAGTGCATTTAGCTTAGCGTTCTGGCAGAGAATTCTGAGATTAGGCTTCGTTGTGTGCTACCCATGACCGAATGGGATACGTCGATACACCTCCGCCTGCGAAATCTGTTGAAATTTTACAACATGTCAGTTTCGTACTTGTGGCGACGCAGAGAACAATTGTAGAATCGCTAGCTGTCTGTTTGGTCGTTAAACCAGTAGGCCTAGTGTTATTTTGCATTACCTGTCAATGAAACAAGCAGTCTCGAAAGGCAAAGTTAAAGTATATTCTGTATTCATGATTAGGCCTACAGTAGGGGTATGGCATTGTATTATCATTTATGGAGCGCCTATATCATTGCAATGTTGCACCATCATTTAGAATGTAGTCAAAGTTAATGCCATGGTAGAATAGAAATGAATACTGCTTCTTCACTTCACTTTAGTAAAAAAAACCCACATAAACCCCCAGAAATGTGTTTTTTCAAGTGGGTTTTATTTGGCGGGTTTTTTAATTGCCAGCCGTGCTATATAAATAAAAAATTTTACTTGATTTATTATAGCTGCTAGTCAGTTATAATAATATTCCTTTAATCCAATGGTTAGAATTTCTGCGAATTAGGCCTATGTAGGCTCTCCAATTTCAAAGTATATTCTGAATTGAAATCCTTTGCAATTTGAGAAATCTTCATCCTTTTTCAGCCAAGTGCGACCGGTGAACAGAAATCGAAGCCTACCCAACACAGTGTACGAGCTTTACGTGGACTCGGACTTTCTCCTGACTTGATTGTATGTCGCAGTCGCAATCCTATGGAGGATGAAGTCAAGCAGAAAGTGTCAAACTTTTGCCACGTTGGACCGTCTCAGGTAAACATACTTACTGTGACATCACTACAATTGGTGCAGTTTCGCAATTTTTGAGATTTCCGCCATTTTTGTTTTAGGTAATTGGTGTCCATGACTGCTCTTCGATCTACCGGGTGCCGTTACTGCTCGAGGAGCAAAATGTGTCTCAATATTTCGCAGAGCGTCTAGGGTTGCCAATCAAAACAAAAAAGAGTCATTTGTCCAAATGGAGGGTTCTTGCTGATAGGTAAGTTTTAAGGTGTAAGAAATATCAAGAATGTTCAAAGTAGCGTTGCGACGAAAAGACCCGAGTCACATTTACCCCGATACACTGACTTGAGTCTCTCAGGCCAGCCTGGTCAATAAGTCGGATTGACTGGAGGAATGGCTTGGTCCCAACTAAGCTGGAAGTTCCCAGCCGAACACCTTCAGATTGCTGTTACATTTTTGCATAGCTGGCACAGTGGTACAATTCTGAAGATGGTGCAATACAATGTTGTTGGTTCTGAAGTTACAGGCACTGAACAGTTCACAAAACAAACTGACAACCCCAACCCTAACCCTATTGTAGTCCGTTATTACACCATTGTTTATGTTTCTTATTAGGACTGTGTACCCAGTAAATTTGTAATGTATATATGAAGTATGAAGTATCAGTATCCCCTCTCAATGACTTTGCCTCTAATCTTCCTTGGGAAGTGAGACACTGAATTTGAATGCCATGGAATATATGAATATAATGGGCTGTGTTCTTTAGCTTACTGTTTTGTATGGATTCTTCTACTTATCATTGCTGCAGCAGAATGTAGATCTGTCTTTTGAAATTGCTTTGTTTGCATTCCAGGCAAGAACATGTCCACAGCTCTGTGAATATTGCATTGGTCGGAAAATATACAAAGCTAGAAGATGCGTATGCGTCTGTTATCAAAGCCCTGAAACATTCTGCAATAGCTGCCAACAGAAAACTCGAGCTCACAGTGAGTTTTTCACTTTCTAGAGAGCTACTTTTAGTGTTATCTTAATAAACCCCTTTTGTATTCCCAACATGCTTGAATTGCATAAATTTCAGAGTATAGTATGCTATGTCCCATCTATTGCTAGTTGATTACAATTTGCCCGCCGTTTTACAAGGAAAGTTTTTCACCAGATCATTGAAGCTGCCAATCTAGAAAACCACATGAAGATCAAGAACCCTGTGGAATATTACGAAGCTTGGAAAAAACTATGCTGTGCTGAGTATGTCACCCTGAAATTTTGGATTATTGTGTATTATGTCTAGTCTGTCCACAAACTACCCAATACCATATGAAATAGTTGATTGGCTTGATATTTCTTATTATGGGTTGAATAGTGTAGTTGAGCCAATGGTAGACGATCAATAGATATTGTAAAGAAGATCACCACAGATTTAACGTCCAGCCTTAGTTTATTGAGAATGGAAGGCTCAAGGCTGATCTGTGGGGATCTTCTTTACGATATTTATTATTGGTTGAACTTTGTGTTTAGGGGTGTTTTGGTGCCTGGTGGATTTGGAAACAGAGGCACAGAAGGCAAAATCGCTGCTGTCGAATGGGCAAGGACACATCACAAACCATTCCTCGGTATTTGCTTGGGAATGCAAATGGCCGTTATCGAATACGCCAGAAATGAACTCGGTCTGAAAGGTTGGCTAACACGCTTTGTTTCTTGTGCATCCTGTGTCTATACTTTGCTATTCCCCGTTACCATTGCTATGCGTTAATCGCATGCACTATGAAACTCGCGACGCATTTTGAACCGGTCATAACACATATCGTCAGATAGTTTCTAAGGCCACTTGTTAAGCCGAATACCACCATTCAGGCACTCTGCTGTCCCTAAATTCACTTTTGCTGTGTAGTGGAAGTGCTGGTTGGTGGTTCAACAGCTTTCCCCAACACCTCCAGCCAGCGTGATGTGATAATATTTCCACAATTCACTTGTCTTCGGTCCCTGTGATCGTATCGCCATGATAAAACGTATTATATGCCAACCTACCAGCTGACAGTTTATTACAGCTTTAACAGATATATATATATATCTGTAATATATTGTAGGGGCCAATTCCACCGAAAACGATCCAACTACTGAGCACCCGGTGGTGATTGACATGCCTGAGCACACTAACATGGACATGGGAGGTACTATGCGTCTGGGAAAAAGGAAATCAATTTTCACTAAAGAATGTTTATTGAGTGAGTAGTGTGCAAACATATCGAGTAGTCAGTCTAATTGTATTAGCATGAGTCACACAATGAGAGAAGATCATGAAGTTTGACTAGGCCTATAACGTGACAATTATAGTACAGTATCTTATTCAGGGTATGAATGAGAGATGTATTGTACAATGCCTTGCATGTGCAGGTACTGCCGTATTGATACTTGTCTTCACAACCCAATGTTCTGGCAATATTATTACCTTCATGTTCATTGTACATTGGATGGTGTTGTGAGCCAAATCTATTTTTGTATTGGTGCCTTTGACCGTTAGCTTTTGTCAGCCATAATCTTATCGGAACATTCAGTTCATTCATTTGGATATGTTTAGGCAATGACCGGGAAGGCAACTCGGTGAGATCTGTTGTTGTAGTCAATGCTGATAAACGGATGTCATGCTCATGTGAGATATGACCTATGGTGCCTTTGTTAGGCATGTAATAGTGAACTCACAGCTGCAGTAGTTTCTTTGTATGGTTTTTTGTCGACATGGACATCATTCGTTCATCGAATATACAATGCCATGAAATACGATATCACTGTTGATTTGATTGCTTGTCTGCAGAGAAATTATACCAGAACACTGAGTATGTTGAAGAAAGGCATCGACATCGCTATGAAGTCAACCCAACGTTGACTCACCTATTTGAGGAAAGGGGTTTCCATTTCTGTGCTCAAGATGTAGAAGGAGTCCGAATGGAAGCAATTGAATTGGAAGGTTTGTTAAAACTTGTAATTTCATGCTGCAAAAAGTGTATATACCGTATGTATTATTATTGCAAGGTTTGTTATAATATCTACGTCCTGTTCAGGTCATCCGTATTTTGTTGGTGTTCAATATCATCCTGAGTTCACCTCCAGACCTCTAAGTCCATCTCCTCCATACCTTGGATTTATTCTGGCTGCCTCTGGAAAACTTCCAGCATTCTTGCAGAGAGGATGTAGACTGTCACCCAGGTTAGTACTCGTTTGTTTCACTAAAGATGCTGACAAGGCTCCCGTGTCTTGCTAGAGTTGCTAAAGATTCAATTTGACCATTGAGACATGTGTCTACACCGTTAAAGTTTCTGTTGTGATTCACCAAGGGTTATTGGTGATCCCGACCGAACATCTTTGTAGACGGGTTTTATGCAGAGGTTATGTACCGAAAGTTGACCTCGAGTCCCCTTTTTTGTAAACTTAGTAAAAATTGTCTAGAATTCTGTACGCTCAACACCTATAACTGGCTGTCTTGTCTAGGACTAGGATGCCCAGCAGTACAGAAGACTCAGATTCTGATGTAGATTATGAAGTGCATTTGGTTATGGCGAAAAAGAACTCATCCGATGAATCAGTTGACTTGGCCACTGGCGACTGCCGAAAGAAGCTGTAAATCGGATTTTACAGACATAAAATTGAGCTTTCTTGTAGCGCATGCGACCTTGTGTGCTGTTATGCCTCTGCCTATGTTATTTTCAAGATTTTCAAGGTGCTAGCTAAGGTTTGAATATGTGTAGCACTCTGTAGTAGCTCTGCATTCCCATACTACTAATTGCCTTTCACGGTATTGACGTTTGACATTCGTTTTGCTATCACATTCTTCTCCCTTGGGTGCATCCATCATTGTTGGCTGGATGCAGCAAAATTAACCCCTTTGTAATTTGACTGTGTTTATCGCACTGTTCCTGGTGCAATCCTTGTGGCGTATTTGGGCATGTAGGAATCTCACTTTTTACTGTGATAACATGTACACAGATTGTACAGTGTATGTATAGTTTCAGATTGAGATGCACCACTCCTTCGCATTATGTCTATAACGTCAGAAGCTGCAGAACGTGGTTTTGCAGTTGGTACAGTTGCTTTGATTTGAATTGCCAACTTCACTTCTTAGCTCATTTTTGATAGCAAGTGTGGTACGCTAAAAATTTGAATTTTACTACACCACAGCATCCAGTCTGCAAGCTTGCATAGAACTTTACTTTGGGCATGCCCTTGTATTTTGTTGGTACACCTTGCTGGTATTGCAAGAATAGCTCCCTTTGCATATTTTTGTCATGATTCTACAGCAAACACTGCCATTATAAAGGTACCTGGTTAGTAGATTTCGATGTTAGAGCTGACTGTATGTTGCTTTTCAAGTTCAGTTAGCTATTGTGTATTGCCAAGTCATTTGATACGGTTGCATTGATGATATTGCATTTAGAAACTTTTGGGCTGTTGTCGGGTACTGGCAACTGTGTTTAGTGATGTCATCTATAACTTCTCTACAGTGTTATTCTCACTACCCAGCGATTCCATCAAGTTGGTAAGATTTGTTAGGACAGAAAATGCTTCAAAACCCATCAGAATAATACTGGTTGGTCGCTAATTCGTGCGTAGTAAACAACTACCAGGCAAATTGCCTGAATGGATCTATTTCCTTTCCAGGTCACATCGAAACAGGGCTGTCATATTATAGCATCGGGCCTACCTGGTAAAAATCATTCAAATGGCCAAAATTTTCCCCTCGACTACAGGTCTATTCCAGTTAAGCTCCCCTAGGTGACATCCCTGCATATGTCCTCAGTTTCCCAATACAGCAATACAGTCGACGTTATTGCAAAATTATTACATCGAATTCATTTGCCTCTTGTTTGCAAAATCAAAATACTGAAAGTTAACGAAATTTTGTTACTAGTTTGTATTTTTCACATGAACGAGTTACTTGGCTACACCATAAAGCGGGGTATGAATTTTTTTACCACATGCAACTTGCCTGACGTTTGATTTCTCATATTCAAAATACCGTATTCAACTGACTGTTTTTGTACATCGTTTTTGTAATTTTTGACAGAACATTCGGTGGAAAATGTTGAACCTGATGCCAAAGCGTACTCAGCGTCGAACCTTTTATATGTGTTCGCAGATCGCATTCATTTTTTGTTTTTGACGGTAGAAATACATTGTGGTGAGGGAACACGCTGTTGGATCGATCTACTTGCTATATATAATTTAACCAACTATGGTCTGTCATGCCACCTTTTTGAGTCCGTTCGTGTACCTTTCATCACCTACCGAATGATTCTTGGTCCGTGATTCTGCGTCAGTCATGTGCGAGCTTTCTGCAGGGCGTTAGGCAACCGCGGATACAAGCTCGTCACTCGGCGACTTTCCAGTGTATTCTCAACAAAACCGCAAGATAGTTCGTTGAGTGAAAACAGCAGTGACTGCGCGATTGGTTCAGGAACCGAGCGCAAGTCCTGAATGAGAGGGAGAGAGAGAACTTTATTTTGTCAACAAGGAAAGTATTATTAAGTACAAGGTACATGAAATCATAATATTTGTATCCAGTATTGACAGGGTGGCCCGATATGAATGTATATCGTGTGGTTCAAGCGACTTGTCTGTTTCAATTCACGGATGCCGAGAAAGAAGGAACGATATAGGGAGACATTGTCCGCTAGTGGCTGCTATGGAAATTGAGGCTATCTTTGGGTTTTTGTTCTACCGCGCCCTACAAAAGGGTAAGTACATGATTTAACTGATATTGAGATATAAAGTAACAAAAAAAACGTCTTATATAATATAAGATCGAACCCGGAGAGCGGGCACCTCATATTGTATTGTGGTATCGAGAAGAGAGATAGACGGTTTGAGTGATTACGGAAGGCCTATTATCCAACGGCAATACAGGCGGAGGTAAGAGGTCATCGCGATGGATTCAAAATACGTTGTGATCATGATAATGGTCCAACTTTGTGAATCGGCACTTCTTTACGGCGGGTGAGTACGCTATGCTATTGCATGTTGATCATACAACATGCGACGATTCTCTTAACGATTAGGCCTAGGGCAAGTGAAAAATAAATAGAGAGTGCTGACTGTCAAGTAGCTTACTCCAGTCGTCGACATAGTTGGTAGGTAGGTAGGCTACTGCGTTTATTCTATAATGGATTAACACCCTAAAATGTAGCCGACAGGCGCAAACATAAGGCCTATCTGAGGTACCAACTCCTTTTTACTTAGGGCTAAGCCTATGGGGTAGGCCTATGGCTATGGCCCACCTACACTCGATAACCCTAAATTCACAGCCGATCACGATGTCCATATCGCTACGATAGCTTTATGTCGTCTGCCCTTACTGCAGTAACCAGCAGCCCTTCGTATATTGATATATACATCCGAATCGGCCATTTGGGTCCGACGCCAAGTTGATTGTCAGAGTCACTCACGACTGCTAATTAGGGATCAACAGAACGGCCTCTGGCGGTCGGCGCAGATTAGTTTTTAGCGATATTCGTTATTCACGTTGCTGAAGCGAGTTCGTTGCGATTGAAGTTGTTCAGACGACAGTATAGACACCATAAAAAATGTATATATGTGTTCAAGTTGAACTAAGGCGGACACTTAGTAATAAGCGTATCAGCGGTTACTGAATCGTCCAGGATGTTTGTTTAGTATCACTTTCGCCATTGTTCACCTGCATGGGCACCCCTTCCGAACACGATATTCTCTCACCATGAATCTTGACTTGTTTTTTCAAATTTGATTCATAAGGACATTTTATCAACGTCTAAAACCTCAAAAAGAGTACAAAGCACATAGAACTTGTACCAAAACAAGTAGGCCTACAGTATATGCATGCGGTAGCCTATCGGTCCATAGAGATCATAGGCTATATCAAAGCATTTCTGATGCAGATGAATATGGCTAAGTGGTAGCTGCCTCAAAAGCGCACACTTGTACCAATATAAGTAGGTCATTCATCATAGTAGATGACCTAGGACATGGCCTATTACAGGACTAGACTATCATGCCATACGTGATGCGGATTCATTGCTCGCTACTAGTTATAGCTACTTCTAGTCATTCTCTGCTCCGTCTATTGAAAAAAAATATATATATTACGTTCTAGGCAAAATGTATGCTCGAGGGTCGAACATCACGCGGAAAAGTACATGGTGGCCGTCGCCAAGACAGTTCCTGTCACAAAGAAAGTCAAGTGCTGGGATATCCGAAAGCGTTTCAGGTAGCCTTTGGGAAAAATAGACCTGAACAAATAGCTGTGGCTGTAGGCTACTAGCCTCTTTCAGGAAAATAAAAACATATTCATTGAAAAACTACTGGGTTTGAATTCAGATGTGATAAAGTATTCCATGAGAAAAAGATATTCGAAGAAGAAAGAACACGACTGGTGCCTGTTACGACTCAATTCTGCTGTCCAAGATCCAAGCGCGTTGGCGACACTTGCGTCCGAAGATCTGGTAGGCTAGGACTCAATAGCTGTTCGTAATGCTGGTCAGATCGCTTTGATGAGACGAGTAGACGTAGGCTAGAGTGTTTCGCCACAGCCAAGTTCATCTAAAAAACGAATGAGTATATCGATCAGTCAGTCATATATATTTAGCAATAGGCTTACATTACGCCATGAGAGTAGCCTACTATAGTCTTTTACTAAGGAATTCCGGGGGGATCGGTGATTCGGGCTTCGGTAAACGGAGACCGCCTATGACAATATCGTAAACAGAATGCCGTGGATCGCCAGAACGGCCCCCTAGCCTATCCTTGTCGCATCTGTAGCTCTTCAATAGAAAAAGGGTACCCCGACGTAAAACCAAACATCAGGACGCAAAGCGCAAAGTAGACCCAAATCAACGAAGACGACCTAAATCACTTGTCACCAAGACGATCTTAACCAGAAATGAATCAATTAATATCGCCTTTCTTTTTACCCTTATATACTTACTATAAGAGAGCTTGTTAGGTAGGCATGACTTGGAGATGAATAAGGTAGTCTACGCCATACTTAAAATTGTATTTCTCAGATATTCCGAACAAATGGACGATTTCTGCCAACGGCTGCCAGTGCTACTTTGATCCACGTCAAGACTGCGCTTGCTGTGTCTATGGCGGTTGCCAATGTGGCAGTCGGTATCCAAATAGGTGCGTTCAATGCGGCAACGGTCTCAAGTGTCATCCAATATTTCGTAAGTAGTAGCCTATATATAGCCTAATTGCAATTAAAGGATGTCTCAGAATAGAACTTCTTATTCTATCCCTTTACGCAGAAAAAGAAAATCTCGAAGGAATAGATGCTTGGACTTTGTCTGAAACTGGCTGTGCGTGCGATGGCTCGCACCGGCCTGGCGACTGTCCATGCTGTCAACACTTGGGTTGTCAATGCAAGAATGGGAACTTGAAAAGGTGCAGCCAATGTGGCCTGCCTCAATCGTGCTGTAAGTTCATCTATTAGGCACTGTCTACAAAAATTCAGAACGATAACATGACCCGCCCTAAAGAATTACATTGCGTGACGTCATCCGTCGTATTATAGGCTAGTGGTAGGCCTACCAATTGTTGGCTGTGCCTATTGGTATTTGGATAGTCATTATCGGCCAATCTATGTGTCCCGGTCCCAGTAAACTATGCCAGGTCTTAGGGGGACTATTAAACTCATAAACATTTAACTGAAGTAGGCCTACATTTTCTCAGATGATGACACAAAGCAGTGAAACAAAAACGTCGAAATCCATCCGACTTCAGAACTCGATGGAACTGAGTAGTAACTTCTAGTGCAATAACAGTCCTGTATTAATTAGTAGAATGGACTAAAACATATATAGGCCTATATGTAGAGATTGAGTAGGCTTCGAATAATATAATAAAGCTTGGCTATGTGGGGAAACGTGTGGATGTAGCCTCCTGCTAACTGTAAGTAGGCCTACACAGGTACCTACCGTAGAACTTCTTGGACTACAGTAATCAGGCAAAATATATATACATAGGCTACCGAGACCGCAGGCTGAGAACTGGCTGTAGTAGAAGAGCGAAGTGTCTTTACTTTCATCTCATCCTGTTGTATATGCAGTGTGTAGTGTAGCCTACATTAGGCGTGAGACCAGCAGCCTCTGCTTCGCGAATTTGTCGATGCTTTAGACATAATAGGCATGTCAGATCTTTTGCGTATCTTGGCGTGCCATAAGCTCTCTTTATCAATGGGCCTACCCTACTTTCTGACTCGAAGCTTACACTTATAGTATCGGGAAGTGTGGAGTGTTGTGATCCGGGCTATTAACCGCAAGTATTGACACGGCGTACATGACCTCGGTAGTTGAACGCCCTAAATCCAAAACAACAAACAACTGCCGTGTCCTGCTGAAACCCATATATGTCATCTCTATTCTCTAGTGTGCAGGAAAGGGATAATGTAGTGACTCGCTGAGACACGGAATCACACTTTACTCCCGGCCCAAAACGTGTTTCAAATGACTTATACTTGAATCACCACATGGGTCCTAAGGCGATATTTGTTACGCTACGTGGGTCCTTAGGGTAATACCTGACTATATCAATGATGCCTGTGATGATAGTTGAGTATATCAGTGATACCTGCAATACTGGTGATACTCGAGCATACCTATGCCGCCTTCACCAACCACGGCACAGCAACACCTTCAATGTGATAGAGATAGACCACCCTACCTCCTGATTGAAGTAATCCTGATCGGGATTTCAGCGTTTGCACATCCGTTCTCAGAAAACTGAAGATATAACCAACTACGAGCCTACTGTTTGCAGATTGCAGTCTCACAATTCTCCGAACACAAGAGACATTGAATACTCCCAAGTCTCAACAATCATCGACTAAAGGCTAAAGAAGCATGTACCGAAATGGGTGTGTTAACGTGGCAACATCGACGAAAACAAATCACAGACATACATGACTTATTCAACGACACAAGAGTCTACACATACTGACACGCACAGCCACACAGGACAAACGCAAGCCTACAAAATATAAATATATTACAAACACCCGCTTATAGGCATGTTACAGGCCGCCCAAGATGTGACATGTGAATATAAATACAGTAGACAGTAGAATACACAGTGCGTGAGCAATACAGCGAAAATAACCTGGCAAATTTGAATACCAGTTAGTTTGAATGAAATAATATGAAAGCAGCATTGTTCCGGATTGCAGACGTTACCCAGCATGCAGGCAACAAAAATAGCACCATCTAGTGATCTAGTAAAAATTTGACCTTGGGAATCTGGACAACGCCTCCTCGCCGCCACCAGAATATCAGTCCACACATTTAGTGTAGACACAACGACGTAAGACGTATTTCTTTAGCAAATCCTGTGCTATCACAACCAATACAGAAATAACACTATTTTCAATCAAGCTCTGAATATTTTCATTGTTTCGTTTATCCTTGTGTTGCAGACCAAACATCTTTTAACTTTGGGGACGCATTCGGTACAAATCGCTAGGTGCCCACAAGGAATGCAAACGATATCGATGGTGTTTTGTTTACAATTTTTACAAACGGACGATTCTTGCATGACACGGAGGCTTTCCTTCATCTCTTGTGTGGCTGAAGAGGAAACACAGTCGTTGAGAAACTCACAAGACCATGGTTACGGGATATGCCATATCTAGTTGTCTATTGCTAATGCATGCATCAGCTTAACGTGACTCATCGGGAAGCCCAGGTCAAATTTGAATTTGGATGCTAACCCAAGCGTTTACGTCCCAAGTAGGGCTACAGGGATATATAAAGTTTTCAAGCTCAAGTTGTCAGGCTTGTAATGCAATTAGTACCAGAAGAACATAATATTATCAGCAATATCAGCATAATATGTACTGTACAATACCGCAATGAACGAGGAAAGGAAAGGACACAGTTTATTTTTTTCCATGTCGGTATTTGATTTTTGCTGCATGTACGCAGACTCACATGATACACACACACACATACACATACTACTGGTACATATGCAGGCCGGACATGGAGCCGGAAGGCTATCGAAGTCAAGTCCCCCCTCCGCACTATCATCTACGCGATGGGCCTCTAGCAAGGAAGTTACAGATACCATTTTTAACATTTTTGGTCAGACCTACTGGTTTCGTGACCAACAAAGCCGGCTATACTTTACAACCATACCTTCATTTTCAACTGGTCCAGTAGGAGATTGCGTTCTTGTCTTCTTCATGTTTGACATTCTACTACTTGCAGGCTGATCCATCGGTCGCTTACCTGCACCATGTTGTTCCTCAACACCAGCTTCATTAGATGAGGATGTGTGCCTTTGCTCTCCATTGCTTTCATGTAATAAAGCATCCAAGAACAAAGACCACGATGCAAACCCCACACCGTCCTGGTCCATCTTTCTGTGTGAAGAATGGTACAAGGTTAGGTTACAAATTTTCTAGACAGTAAAAACCAGCATTTTTGTTCACGAGCAACCAAACTTTCAATATGTAGGCTAGATACCCGATTAGGTTTTGCACTATGGCATGCTTTATTCAAGGGTTTTTCTTTCATTTGGCATTGTAGATATTTCTTTGGAATAGACTTCGGGGCAGCCACTGTGTGGTGGCATTATCCACTATTTAGTCGAGTCATTCCACTGGGTGGATTTTACATTGTACGGTCATGGATGACACGGTCTGTGGTTTGCTTCTTTGCACCACACTCACACGCCGCCTTGAGCGCGAGACCCACCTTGTGAAGGGACTACTTGAAGCATCCCACCCCTGTTCTGAGTCAATTGAAATTACCCACGCTAGACGCAGCAAATTGAAGCTGGTCCCATTGTCGTCGGCCCAGTCTGCTGCGAGCGAGAGTGCAGCAGGCATTAAAGGGTGTCTTGATTTTAGTCTAGGCTTGTAACTTAGTATACATACCGCCGCATAACTCTTTGTATGAGATCGATTGAAAAACCCATATTCATCGCAGATTCAAGCAGATTAGTCGGTAGCTGAGGTGGTGAGGCATTCGGCCGAGGTGCAGAGGAATTTGGTTCAGATGCAATTGTTGGAGGCACATCTTCACCAAGATTGAGATTATAAGATACTGAATTACGTATCAGCGGCCGATTCAGATTTGGATGCTGCTCGTATTGTGTTCGTACGAAATTTTGTCCTTTGGAACGAATGATGAACGCGCACCTAGACAGTTGTATCAACAAAGTGATTCCTAAGATCGAGTTACATGGAGAACATGACATTGAACTCACCCAGGGAACCATTTTGCATGCTCGGTCCATGGTTCGTCATTTCGGTCCCAATTTTGCAGGCCACCGTTGCAGAAATAACATTTCGTTTTATCAGACTCTCCTGAATTAAAAGCCTTTATTAAAATTGCGTCAAGGTTACACTTAGTCCAATGTAGGCTACACTATGGAAGCACATAATTTGAATGATCTAATGATTCACAGGCTGTGAATCACAGCCGCACGCATCATGCAAGTCAGTGGTGCTCAATTGCAGATTGGAAATATTTATTGATCCATGGGCAGAAAGATCATGGAATTCGGTTACAGTCAGATCGAGGAAATGCCTACACCCCGAATAGGTCATACTTTTGGGGGTCACCCCAAAGTCGCAATCGTGACTGAGTGTCATGTCATGTCATCGGATGACGATGCTGTTGGTACGAGAAGTTTTAGAGTGCTTCGCAAATTGTTGGCGACAGATCGACATATTGCTATGCATTCAATTGATAAAAGCTTCGTTAAAACCTTTATTTAGTAAATGCAACTTTCTGACTTTTTAATGCAAGAAAATGCAATTTTTGATAAAACTAAATGCATTTTTTTCAATTTTATTCTGCAAGAAAACTTGCCTTAGTTATTATGTTAAATCGAATACCGACAGATCCCGGTTGACCAATTACAACTTTTCGAACATTGGTCCTACCTAATGGGAAACTGTTACTTATTTTAAGACCTACGTACGAGCAACAAGCCTATAGTTCAACTAACTAGCCTACATTTACAGTTTCAACGAGATACAGGTACAATATAAATTATTCACAGCCACAACTTCACTAACATTACAGAAACCAAATGCAGCATGGTTAACAAAATCTAACACCTCTCGTAAATTCCAATGGTGTTGTTATCAAAGGCACCATGGTGAATTCCCTGGTGAAAAACAGACGTTTTAGCATCGATGGTGCAATACCACCAGATAGGAATAGGATAAATAAAATGCGCTAGGGATTTTTATGAGAAAGATTCCTGTAAACTAGACACAACCTCAGCAAAATGATAAGAATAGAAATATTGACTGACCCAGAAAGAAAAATCCTGCTTTGGCAATTTCCTCGATGGTAGCACGTGTTCGATTCGGCCAGCCATCTCGAAAAGTTTGCAGTCGCTGATTGTATAAGATCATATGTGGATTTGCTGGGTTATTGAGAGGATACAATCTTGCAAGACGTAGCCTCTCTTGCACGGGTGGATCTGGAGGTTCAACGATAGCATCTCGATCAGTCAACAAGCCTTGCTGCCTCAAGCGAGCGTTATCAATTTCGTCGGCGGCTTGTCTCGCTTGCTCAGTCATCATGACATTTTCAAGAGCAGCAGCTCCCGTGACAAAACTAAACAAAAAACACAAGCAAGTATATAAACAGTGGAGCTGATGGCGGACGATAGTAATATATAGAATACGAACGGACGATTATTAGACACTGGCACAAATTTAACTTGGGTTTTACAGAAATGAGGCAGGGATGCTAAATTAATCGTCTGGTGTCTACTTCTTACAACCAAGTTTTTAATACAAAGCTGAACAAGCCTATTCAAATACTACATAGTAATCGCAATACCATGAAATAAGTTTTCAATGCAAAACACAACTGTCAGCACAGAAGGTGAAATGTATAAATCAACGAAAAGTGATTGCTCCAGATTTTCATAGAATTGGGAAAACCAAATAAAATTGGCAGGCCTATTATTAAAGATTTGATCATGTCAAGTTTACGTGCATAAACATATCTACCGGTAGGTCATACTGCAGCAAATTCCATTCCCTTACTGGCTTACTTCATGCTCAAAAATGCCATAAAACTGTTCGAAATAGACATTTGCAAACCATGTCATACCAAGGAAAGGAGTATGGTAACTATCAGTTATTCCAGTAACACAGTCAGATAATGCTAGCTGACTGAGTCGAATATGAGACCATGACAGGATTTGCGCTACTGACAATGGGACACACGTGAATGCCGATGCATACCTAGACTACTGTAAACCTAATTCCAATATTCCATACCTGCATTTCGAAAAGTGTTTCGCATGTTGCTCAGCCACATTTTCAGACGGAGCCCAATTTCGTAACACACCAGTACAAAAGATGCATTGGGTCCTATCCAAGTTGCCAAGATAAAACAGTCCATTTTGAGCAAGGGCTCGAGGCATATACGGAGCTGGATAACTAGGCCATTTCTCAAACGTTTTCCTAAATGGAGGCAATATTACATGTAACGGTGGACAAGTTCACAATGCAAACAGTCTCGGCCTACCTTCGGTTATCTTCTCGCCTTAAATCCAAGCTTTTCACCCACCGTTCATGTTCTGGATCTGGCATGCTAGCATAATTGAACCGCCGCTACAAAAGTAGACATATATACCGTACATATAACCGTTGGTAACTTTGAACTGAATGTGGATTACATAATGAATATATACATTATAAAACAATCATAATATACACTGATTAGACCATGGGTAACCAACCAATCATAGAGTAACAAGAAAAACTATCTGGTTAGGCCACTGCCAAATTTCACCTATAAAGATATTTTCAACATAAAAGCTATTGCTTGTTCAGAAAGTTTTGCACACATACATACACACATACAACCTTCAAAATGACCGAAGGCGTAATTACCTGGTGTTTAGCTTTTAGAACAGAGATGTACTGATGATTGATGCATTGATATTGATAACAAGACTAAAGATTCTCTCATATCATGAGCCTAATTCCAGAGTAAAAACCTTCTCTAATCATCTTGACTTCAAATAGTCGTTTTCTCATCTCCATTCAAAATCCTACAGTACAGGCCACGGTATTGCAGGGAGAAACCGCGTGGTGTGTTTTACCATTTCACGGGAAGATGATCTCTTATAGGTTACTTATTAAACCGGAGTAAATCAAGGCCAAGGAAATCAACAGCTAGATGAGTGGAGTTCGCAGTTCATGTTCATGTTAAGGATGTGAAACGCATAAATGGCAGAATCCCCACATTATCGAGAAAAAAAAACTCCTTCAACATTATGCTCTAGGACAGGGGTGGATAAGTTTTACGCTCGCAAGCCACATCGGGATTTTCAAATCGACATAATTCGTGCAGGCAGAAGGTGCCGTGGTTATACTAAGCCAACAGTGCGATATTAGATAACTAGAACATCAGAACTGCAGAAAAGTAAAATAGAAATAAGGTTTTTCAATGTCAACGGGCCGCATAGCCCATGTCTCCTCCACGCAGTAACAACAATAACAATCAGACTGTGAGTAAACCTGCCAGAGTGACATATGAGAAAATTGATGATCGATCACAATATATGTAAAGAAAAATTAAGACATTGACATAATTATAGGCCTATATCATAATTTGAAATATGACAAGTTCAAGTACCATACCTACTAATAAAACACAGAAGTCGAAAATTGCAATTTGAGATGCTAAATAATCATTCAACTTATAGGAGCAAGTTATAATTCATGTAGGCTATATACCGGTATATATATATTACTAAGCTCTGATTAACTTCATAGAATCATAATCTAACCTACCTGAATATGAAATATATATACCGTTTTTTTCCTATGTATATAAATGCTTAGTAAGTATTTACATGCACCAGGTCTATGCTCTACACCAATTCATTAGCGTAAGGCAGCATTTATTTGGCTGGGATGTAACACCGACTTGTTAATGGAAGAGTTTGCGTTTTTACCACAACCCAAAAAAGTGCTGTACGTGTATTGAATATCGATAGTGCAGTAAATATCTACAGTATATCATCCGAAAAATCGATCAATAGGAAGAAGCACTATGCATGATGACTAAGATATCCATTCCCACACTAGAGTGTATCACCGTACCGCTACTTTTAAATCTCAAGTCAAACGAGTGAAGCACGTGGTGACATGGATTCGTAAGTTATGAAGCATCGCAAGGCCACTACTCATTGTCATAGTGAAGCCATTGGCACAGAGTGCCATATTACACTACATCATTCATCATTGCTACCAGCCAGTTAAATATCCGACCTACCTGTCTTTGTTGATTTCTTGAAATGTTTACATCTTGAATTCCTGATACGACATCGCAAATATTAGTACTGCCGGGGTAACCTCGTCTTAAACCCTGGAATACAAACCTTATTAATGTGATGATTTGTCAATGAAATGGCAAGGCTTACTAGCATAAGTTAAAACTATTCTTCAAAGGTCACATTTCAAGGACTAATAGCCTAATACCGGTAGGCCTATAGCGAAGACTAGAAGTGGCGCTAATGACAGGATGATAACAGAATATATATATATATATAGCAAGTCCACAACACGAAGTTGATAATTGCTTCATTTATTATAATTAACATAGCTCACAAGCTTTCGCAGCTCAGCCTATAGCAGAGAGCCAAAAGCCACAATGGATTATCTTGGGCTGCTCTGTCTCCACAGAATGGTTTAATTTACTTGGTGCTGCTGCCAAGTGCAAAGCTGGCAACTACTCCGAGCAACGCAATCACAATTTGACAAGTTTAATAATGCACTCACCGGCAGCCAAGTTTCCAAGGTCAATGACAAAAACTGTGATCGGACATTAGCTGGGTCTCCACCCGGGCTATAGATCATAAGACAGTCATTTCTATGCCACCGTGCCATGGTCACATCATCGCCAACCATCCATTGTTCTACAGTTATTCCACAACTATAAATAAATAACAGTGTATTTGTATAATAAAGCTTTGAGCAAGAAAAATGTACATCATAGGCAACATAACATACCTGAAGCACCGGACTCTGTCACGAAATCCAGTGTAGTAAAAGCCCATCTTAGCCAAAGATAGTGGCAGGACAGGAGACGTTGGTGGAAATCGAGCAAAAGTTGCGATGCGGTATTCTTCGCTTCGATGATCACCAGGTGGGATATAAGCACAATCTTGGCCCAATAAGGAATAAAATTATAGGCTATTGAAATAGGATTATAATTTCAAAGGAGATATCAGACACAGTCAACGTATGTCCTTATTTTACGCCATCTTTTGGCTTTTACATTGTAAATCTAGCTGAAAATTCCTCTAGCGGCAGACTCCACTGCTTCAAGCGGTTACGTTTCGCTCCATGATAATCATGCCCTATATTATGCCGATGCATCACAGTACGGTCTCTGTTCAAGGCATGTCTCAAAGGGTGGGATGTGGCAGGCTTTGCAGTTTGCACCCAGTCTGCCTGCAAGACGCCGTCATTGAGATGGGACTGAGCAACACAAACAATCGTGATGCACTTTGGTCTTGTGATCAACTGTATATAATTTGAACAGCAGGTATTGGCCATTAACTTTTTAAAGTCAGAAAAAAAACTAGCCTATTCAATAACCTGGTGGATCTTCCTCTTTTCTGGCAGCAATTCCATCACTCTGAATAACCTCTCCTGATACACGAGCAGAAAATTGTCTGGGTTGAGGCCGAGCTAAAGTAGACAGTACAATATTAGTGAAAAGGAATCTACTGATTTTGGGCCTGTACGGCCTTGCAATGAACATGCAGTCATTTTGCTGCAACTGCTGATGTGATAAAAATGATGTCGTATTTTTGGAGCGCGTTTCGTGCGGCATATTGAAAATCTGTGCGGAAATATTTGCTAGCTGGTGTAGAAAAACGAGCATTTGTGTTTGTCTCGTGCTCGTGGACATGTGCAGGGTTCGAGGGCCTGGTGCGGCGTTCTGTGTGGCCCTGCCACGGTTTTTATACTGCCCCACACATAAAATCCCTTCAACAAAATCCACTTCACTATTCCCAGTATCCAAAAAGTCCTATCGCAATAGACCATTCAAACGTTTTACAATTTGGATTTTGCTAATGGTAAAATCACTGAATGTTAATAAATGGAAATCAGTGCAAGAATACCTGCAGGAGATTCAAACGCGGAGTTACCGGTACCTCTCCGCTCCATAGAAGGACTACGTTTAACTTGATCGCACAGGTGGGTTGACGATTTGGTCGCCCTCGCAAGGCAGATTTGGTCGCCCCGCCCAACAACAACTAATAACCGAAGTCTCTCTAAAGAAAATCACGTTTTTAGTCCACCCAGTCGTCATGTGCGACTACAGAGACTTCGACTAGGGGCACTGCTTGTCTCCACGTTCCGCTCCAGTGAGCATCGGATGCTTAGTGCAAAAGGTCTGTTATTATTATTAGAAGATTTTCAGTGGCGCTTATCACCGGGCGGCGTCTTGCACCACGAACAGGACAGGCTGGAGCAAATACACGGGTATAATAGTCGGGACAATTATGTTACATTATATATATAATATATAGGCCTATTTTACCGGTCATGACGCAAATAGGTTTCCCTTATAGCCTATATAGTAGCCTACTATATCGAGATACCATCAGATATATAGGCCTACTGTACTTGGTCGCCCCGTCACAAGTAGGGTCTCGCGTCCAGTGTGCGCGCAGTTAGCAAACCGGGCAGACCATGCCGTCCATATTCTTGCACAATAGCACAACAGCCCACCCAATGGATGAGTGACTATAGTCTGAAAACCCTGGATGAGGCCACCAAACAGTGGCAGATTGTGTGTGGTTGTCGAGACGTCTAGTCCGAATTAAGAAAATGCCAAACGAATGAAGAAGGCCTGCGATATGGAACCCCGTGGTCATTAGCTAAAGCTACTGTTGTAAGGATGACGAAGTTGATTTACTCACCATTCCTCTGTTATTGGGCGAGGATCATATAGCAGCAAGAGCAGGCTGGGGCTTGGAGCGGATGTAGGCCTATGTTGTGCAGCTCCATTCGAAATTTCCTGCCATAAGTTGAATAAGTAGATTTTTACTGAGCTGCTATAGTGAAATGTGTGAAGATCGAGATGGTAGCCTATAATGGTTATGGGCTTTCAAACTACTTTCATGCTTTTTTTTAGACTATATAATGTATTTGACTGATATTTGTGATGTATAGGAGTTGCAATTGCGTTTCGATTGACTAATAAATCGATTGCTATGGCGACTCGGTAATCACTCATGACCCCCTTCGATATTCAACACTGACCTTGTTCCTGGTGAAGAATATCCGTTGGATGCGAGGGATGATGAATACGTTAGTCGATGCTGACTATGCCTTAGTGATGTCAGCATGACTAGTGTATGTCCCAATATTCCACGGAAATTAAACTTCGTCGTACCAGATTTACTGTCACAGCTCTATTCAAAATCATAATACTCGGATATCATGAGTGAAACACAGGCAAGTCAATGATGTCTAGGTACATCGTGCCCAGTGGTTTCTCTAGCTAGTCAGATTTTCTTGCAGAAAAAGACCATTTGCACCATGTTCAAGCGTAGAGGCTTACAGTATATGAAAATCAAACTTTCGAGTCTACATTACAATCATGAACTATATCCAAATAGGCCTATTCATTGAGGTATATAACTATATATATATAAGTCATGCCCTCTTCCATCCGTAATTCTACAAATCAGCTAGCCAAAAGCCGCTATATAGCCAAACGTTGTTGCACTAAACCTTTTGGTTACGGACCATTAATACGATGGGACGGGACGACGAAACCAAATTGTGTTTGATTCAATTCCAATGGTAGAGCCATAATACGAATAAAGGCATTAGGCTGACAAATCTTTAGCGACCAATTGGATTCATTATATTATTAGTAGGCTACTTTAGCATACCATGCTACTGTGCCGTACAGCTGCTGTATATGGTCTACTCTGCTGCTGTATGGTAGGCCTATATTCTCCGCTCTGTTATGTTCAAAATGTTCTGCTAAGATAGGCCTACTCAGTGAACCAGTAGCTGCTAGCGAGTATCCCGATCTTCAGATATCATGTTACACTACCAGCATTTGTTTTGCTCTCTCATGAAGGCAGCCTACTAGACGGATACGGTATAGTTAAAGCTGCGTTACTTTGGTTAGCCCAAACCTCTTACTGACTACCACAAACAACAGTGTTATGTGAAGGCTTATATATATCCCTCTCAGGCTAAACAGACTTCAGTACCAATACTCCGGATAGAGTAGGCTTACCACATGTGTATAGAGTTGCTTTGCCAAAAATACAACTTGCCGTGACAACACAGAAGACTTGTAGGCCGATCGTTACCAGTAGCCAGCATGGCGACAGCTAATTCACCTCTATTTATAATCAAAACTGAACCGCTCAATGCCTATAGGATCACCATATCGCAATACAGTCACGATATGATACCAATAAAATGGGAATGTCGTCTGTGCCAATCAAATTTCCGGATCTTGAAAGCCAGGTTTCAAGTTTCAACAGCTAATGAATTCATTTACATTGGCATGGCTACTTTATTTTGGAAAGAAGTCCGTTATTTTGGCATTCGGTAAAAATGCGATTCCATAGAGATAAGACTATATCGAGCATTGTCTGTCAGTTACTTGAACGCTAATGCATTCATCCTCATTGACTTGGCTACTTAATTTAGGAAGGAATAAGTCCGTTATTTTGTCAATCCGTAACAATGCGATTTCATCGAAAGTCCTCGACTTGAGCGAGATAAGACTATATATCAAGCAGTGTCTGTCAGTTACTTGAACGCTAACGTACGGTTCGATTAACGGCTACAAAGCATAGGCCTATATAACAAAATAGTCTGTGTCTTACTGTTCAAATTTTAGTATAAGTAGGCCTACCGCTTACGAATAGTTACTGGGCACACGACAAACAACAATCTAATAATAATAGAGCGTAGAGGTACACGGACGCCACCGTACCACGAAATATCGACGGTCTAATGGAAACCTAAGCATTACTGCTCTGTACTATTTTATTTAACATGCTTAACACGAGTATAACAATGAAATTTCCATAACCTTTGCATTAACCAAGATAGCCCCCCCAAAATTATCATCTCAACACGCGAAAACGGCGGTCAAAAAATCTTTATTCTGGTTACTGTCACCACCTTTGAGTAAATTTAGTTGAATAGAACGACTTCTCCAAAGAAATTTCCGCCCACGTCACTTAATTCATGCTAGCTAAACCGCAGCCTTTAACCGGTCGGTATGAGCTGACGAGTAAACAAATTGAATCCGTTTGAAAAACAACGCCCGGCTGATATAGGCTACGGTACATAGGTGTCGCTGCAGCGCAAAGCGATGCTTTCTTGTATTGCCGCTAGAATCTGCCATCAACGACTCAATTGCGATCCTTTACTGTATACATCTTTATTCAGTACGTAGACGCACTTTATACATAAATTCTCAACATCATTTGCACAACTGAATAAGCGACATAAGCCGATCCTTTCAATGGTTATGATTAGGTTATACTTTGGCGTTCTATAGGAGCCAGGGCCTTCACCCAATTGATGTTAATTGGGCGCGTGATACACAGAGTAAGCCGTTTAAACCACCGACATAAGACTCCATTTTACAGGCCTAGAAATGGGGATCAGTGATCACAATAATGAAAATAGGAATGTGTTCTAAACGCCCGAGCTGCAAACTGTGATTTGACTTTTCGACTGAATGGCTGATTTATCCCAATTTTCAGTCAGAACGCGTTTATTTGCATACCCCTGCGGTATGAACATGAGCTTTTAGGGCAATATGAACGAATCACTGATCCGCTTGATCATCTTTCGAAACTTGCAAATGCGTGCAATATCAAATGACGTATGTATGTTTCTGATGCTGACAACATGGATTTTACGAAATACTGTGTAGCATAAATGAGTGTAGGCCAACCATAAAGCGACCAGACTATAGCGGCACAACTTGAAAGATTAGACTGAATTTTGAGGTTCATTACAGCCAATCATTAATCATCAAGGCATATCAGATCAATCGTCGCTGGTCGAATTTTGTTGATCCAACACAACAGACCTTGTTAGGCGTCGGGATTCCAGAAAAACGAATTGACAACAACAAAGACGAATGACGCAAACTTTGAAAGTTCAAGATCGATTTCTAAGTGAGTCTTCGCCAAAAATTCTTACAAATATCAAAGCATGTTAAGTATAAGTAAAGTAGCTACTAGGCTATATGAATAGCCACTCGGCTACATATACAGGCCAGGGTCGCGAGCAATGATTGTTCAATTGAGCAAGTCGCAAGCATAATTAGTAATAAAGTAATTCATGCCGTTGCTGGGTGAATTTCTAAAACACTTCTGGAATTTTGTTCGTTACATTTAATAGGATTCATGCACATTTCCCGTCATTTAAATGACATAATTATGTGGAATTGAACAAAGATTGTAGACGCCTATTACGTATTCCAGCATCAGTTCCATCAGGAATACAACGAAACGGAATAACATGTAGGCCTACAGGAGCTAAAGTTGCTCAATATAAAACTGTTGACGTATGTTGCGTTCAGTCTTAACTGTGGTAACGCAGATTGGTGTTGTACAGCGGTATGTGCAACTTAAATAAGCAAACAGTATGCTTACTTAGCAAAGAACGATTTGCGATTTAGGCCTACATTTTCCTCGCATATATTAATGCTTACTCGCAGCATTGTTGGAGTAGCGCAAATATACCCGAAATCGCTAACGACGTCATATAACTGATTGCCGATTGCTTCCAACGATAGCGACGCCACAAACAAGTAGAATGGGAAGTAAAAGAGATTATGAAGAAATCTTGAGCGTTATAGGCAGGTTTGGTAAATACCATCGCGTAGCCATAGTTGTGCTCGGTTTATCGCTCGGTGTTGTGAATGGAATGATATGTCTCTGCAACGCCATGCTCTCCGATGGGATACCAGATCATCATTGCAGTGTCACCAATGACTTGATCGATGCGATTCAACAGGTACGGCAAGATGAATATGTATTCACATAATACAGGAATCCACGAAGTTGGTCTACAAGATACAATTTAATTCACTATAATTTGAAAGTCATTACCGCTTTTCAAAGACTTGTAAGTATGGTACTAAGTACGACGATGTAAAAATGGCGTGGATACAGCTGATATGTCTGTAACAGATTTACGGTAATAGCTAATTTGATATTATAGTAGGAAATAGAAATTGTCTCAATGGGAAGTTGTACGCGACTAATCATTTCACGTTCGCATTAGTTGACTGATTGTAATTACGGTATATGATGGTGTGGATAGCCATTTTACGTGACCCGAAAATTCCGAACGAAATCGTTACTCATCTGTGATAGGTCGTCAAAATGGACACTGCGCTCCGAACCGAATGCAGCCATTCTGTCGCTCATCGACGAACAGTATAGAAGCTAATCGGAGAGGGAATAGAAGTCGAGCCCATCAATGCGATTGCATCAAATTGTTTAGTCTTACGATATATTTTGTGTGAGTGGATATAGGACCGATTATCTCAAACACATATAATGCCTGGGAAGTGGAAACTCTGATTCGGTTTACAGCTAAGAATCTTGCAGCATATGCTATAGAAACTACGAACTTCCACTTCCCTACAATTCCCAATACCCAATGCGATTACAGATACCAATATGCACAGAAAATCGGGTATCGGTTAAAATCCGTCACAAAATACCTGCTCTGCAGCTTATATGTGATTGAAATCGTTCCCTTTTATCCCTTCCTTCATGAAATTCCTAGAAATCTGAATCAAAACCGCCATCATAAACCTTACCTTTACGCCGCACGTTTGGGAAGGTTAGTAAAATGGCGGGCCTTTTCAATTACGAGATGACAGCAACATACAGTAGGCTGAGTTGATCCGATATTGGTGAAATGAAAAACATGACGAAATACACATGCTTTACTGTAGATTTGCAATGAAACCGCATCCCGCTACTCGGGCTGCCTTCAAGAAGCATGCAGTAGGTAAGTGCAGATTTAATCTTCTAGCTAGACAGTGACCACACATAACTAGAAGTCTACCATAAACATTTGTTTTTGTAGTGGTGGTATTGAAGAAATTGTTATTCAAAGTCAGTGCGAAATTCGATTATCAAACGCAACCGTTTCTAATGTGACTTCACCGTGTGATGAACTACCGCCGATCAAATGTACAAGGTATGAAGTGATAATTATAAATACAATTTTTGTGTATTAGCTATGCAATCACCAGTGCGATTCGTATGCTCTTATGATAATGACCCGAGTATTGCTTCGTAACCTATACCCAAACCTGTCCACGGTACTTTATGACTAAGCGTGCCTTGAATTCAAAAGCGGGAACCGGGTGGACCTAACAACACGAAGTGAATGTAATCACGAAATGTAAGAACCGTGGCATTTTGCGAATGTGCGGCCCGGGCGGGCATGGGGCACAATGTGGGTACAGAGCGGGTTAGGGTATTACTGGTAATTTTGAAATGTGGGCCCGCGGGTTGGTTCCGTACAGTTCTTGTAACACTCTGATATTGAAGTTGTCATATTATATACATTTAGTTGGACATACAACGGCTCCGCGTTCCGTTCCTCCGTAGCAATGGAGTTTGATCTCGTTTGTGACAACTCATGGAAATCACAAATGGCTTCGATATCACTAATGGCAGGCATCCTTGTTGGATCTTTTATGTTTGGACAACTTAGTGACAGTTAAGTAATCACTTGTCCCTAAAGAATGTTGACTTTTAGAGGCTTAGATATTTTTAACAGCCTTGTAAAAGATTTTTCACTGCAGAAATCCAATTGCAGATACGGAAGGAAACCAGCTTTAATCTCAGCTAACGTCATGTTGATAGTATCAGAGTTTATAAGTGCCTTCGTTAAAGACTTTGCAGTTTACTGTTTTCTGCAATTCCTAAGTGGTGCAGTATTTTTTGGATGTGTAGCAGCAGGATACATAATAGGTATGTATAGGACCAATTCAAGAGTGGATAGCGCTAGATAAGGCAACTCCAGTACTAATGTCCAAACGCACTACAAACACTAGAAAGCGCCGATCGAATTTCTTGTTCATTCACTTGCAGTTACCGAAGCCGTCAGCATAAAGCACCGCGTTATCATAGCCCAGTGCACTCAAACGACGGTTTCTATAAGCTTAATGCTTTTGGGAATGTTTGGGTACTTGGTACCCGATTGGAGGATAATGGGCAAAGCAATAAGTGCAGCAGCAATGCCAGTTCTAATAGCGTTTGCGATGTAAGTATGTGCGCCGCGTATGCGATTCTATACTGACGATTTTGAGATTCAAATTCATTGGGACGTGTGCAACAGCGGACGTTGTTACTCAACGCTACTATAGTGCTACCTCAGCAGTTATCGTTCTTGACTGTACAGCGTAACGGAACATGTATTCTAGAGAGCGACAATATGATATTCTGTTCGTTCTTTCCCGCTAACTGGCATTCGTATTCGCTTGAGAGAGTATAGCGTATCGTAAGTCATATCCATTCCATGCAGCCCGAATACTTGTGATCTTGCAAAGTACTTGATGCTATAGCCATCCCGGGGACAGTCCTGGATTTAGCATTTATAAAACCAGTAGGCTGTGAAATACATTTTCGTAGGTATTCTGTTGAATCGCCGAGGTGGCTCTACGCCGAAGGAAAACTAAAAAGAGGCGACAAAGCCATTGAAAGAATAGCTCGATGCAACTCATCTCTAGACAAATGGGTGATGTATTTGTTAACATTCACATAAGCTTTTCGGCTTTCAGTATTAGTGTTTTCACCTTTCCGCTGTAACATTTTTATGTAATTATGGTTACAGAAGGCATATTTGCAAGAACATGACTCTTCTTCAATAGAAAGAACGAAAATGATGGATGAAAAACCTATTGCAACAAAACAATCTTCACTGGGAATTGCCGATCTCTTCAAGCACAAGACATTGCTTAAATTTACTTGTGTGTTATCATACAACTGGTAAGACTATTGGTAAGGATTTTCATTCTCGTGTATAGACCTACTAATAGTAGAGTCGTAGCTATTAGCTAGATTTTGGTGATTTGAGGTTGAAGTTGCTTGAACGTAGGCCTGGGTGGATAATGGATTCTCGATCTCTATGGGACTATGAAAATGTAAGGTAAAGGTTATCGCCGCAGGGGCGGAATCATTCCACTCACCACAGTCAGTCTCGTTGACAAATGAGAAGCACGCATTTGACACGCTGCATCTTCTCGGATTGTTATTGTATCCTTAACTCTGTCAATAGCATTCGGATATCCTGATCTGTCTGCCCATTTTTTACTTTAACGTTTTTACTCAGGTTTGTTTCCACCTGCCTTTACTACGGATTATCGTTCAGCGCCGGACTATTAGGCGGTAACGTTTTTCTAAATATATTCTTCTCCGGATTAGTTGAAATACCGAGTTATGTTATATCGGCCTTTGCAATGGAAAAATATGGACGTCGGCCTCTCTGCAGTTCTATGCACATTATATCAGCGATAGCTCTGGGTTGTATGATATTTGCACAAGGTAAGAATTGTCCAATGTCAATGTATATGGCGCATGATGTAGAAGACATCACACATTTCCTTTCCTATGACAGATTCTTACACAGCTTCACTTATTCTCTTTCTCCTGGGAAAGCTGGGGTGTACTGGAGCTTTTGGGGGTATATATTTGTATACAGCAGAACTTTACCCAACTCCCATAAGGTAAACTACATATATACGTATCGACATGGCCTATACTTCAGTTCTAGAGTAGGCAACTCTAGAACTGGTATGGTATGGCTAGGTTGTCGGCCAATATGCGGGGCGTCGATGGTTTGAATAACCCGAGGTGCCATGCCACAATCGTTTGAATATTCACAGTAAGGACAAAATCTTTTTAAGCGTAGGAAGATATACACTGCACCACAGAACGATTGGCAGATTGGATACAGTGTCCAACTGTCCATAAAAAGACGCAATGTGGTGTGCTTACGTGGTGTCAAGGTTATGTCCTACCAAACCTGCCGCGACAATGTTCCCCTGGTGAGGTCAGTCACGGCGGCGGTATCCTATGGGCATATGCCTATTCACATTCTTAAAGTGTTCTTATCGTAGTTGGCCTTTACAGTATACTATTCCCGTGCATACATTTCTAGAGGAATCGGCATGGGACTATGCAGTGGCATTTCCAGATTTGGTGGTCTGACAGGTATAGCCATATTAATGCTGGGGCAAAAGTATCCTGTTATGCCATACATGATATTTGGAGCATTGGGACTCATTGCAGGTATGATATGAGTTTAAAATGTGTGACAGGGCCTACAATTTCGAAAAAATTTCTTACAAGATAGCGCTAAGCCTTGCTCAACATTTGGCATCGTGTTGCAGGAATATTAGTTTGTTGGCTTCCTGAAACCAAACAGAGCGGCTATCCTGATACCGCCGCTGAATGCAGGAGAATGGAAGACCAAGACAAACTCTCGTTTTCATCATGTTGTTGATATTATTGCATTAAATGCATTTTATAAACTATCGCTGATGAATGGGGCGTGCGTGCATGGGTCTGCTACAATTCACAATACTTTGCGTGTGCATCAGGACTACAATTTAGTCAAGACTGCATCACAGCATCGGGAGTCAACCATTTTTGAGTGCGTTGATAACAGCAGTCGGAGGCAACTTGAGATTGATAGCCAATATCAGAGCTTTTTGGGCTTACATACGCAGTCCAGTATTGGTAATAATTTGAACCATCTATAGCCTATCATATAAATCGCTGACCCGCCAGGCCCCGCAGGAATTTCCATAAGGTTCTAAGAAGATTGCATGATTACACCACTGCTGTTTGACTGACTACGTCAATGCTGCTAGGGTGATACAAATGAACAGCAACAACATGCTCAATATCACAACACAAGCAGTAAGCATACTGCAATGCTACATGCTACTAAGAAAGTCAAAGTGTTGACTGTTACTGAAAGCTGACATGTTCATCGATAGCGCTAAGTAATGCGCACACTATCCACAGACGCTGTTACATGAGCGGGGTGGCCTTTAAGACCAGCACACCCAACGGCACTAACTTCGTTCTCTAATGCCTTGACTAATAAGGTATCAACGACAAATCAGAATGAGTCAATATAGTCATTATATCAATATGCGACACGAAAGAGCATAATGAGGGTTTTGTTGGAACTGGGCTGGGCTGGCAAGATACAGCTCACGTAACACTCCGGCGTTCAGTCACCCGGTTCACGACTTACTCGATATGACACAAATACGTGGCACAAAATCTGCAAGACAATTGCATTCCCTCTGTAATTCTGCATTGCCTTACTCTTAAGCAAATGAATTCACTTGCGAAACCTCGCATTTCAGCTTCCGTTTCCTAGAATAACTTCTTCAACTAATTGAAAATTGACATCAAGTCGCGTATACAATGCGAGTTTAAGTTAAGAATCAATTTGAACTAGCAAAGTCTAATTGGACCAAGACGGAAAACATATCTTTGACTGTTATATGCCTTATTTCGCCACTGAGCAATAACCACAACGTGGCGTCTGTGCTTAGGCAGTTTGGCAGTTGTAGAGGTTATATGAGTCAAGGTTGAAATGTTGGTCGCCACTTTTGGGGCGGGTTAAGGTAATAGGCAGTTGGATGGTTCAGTATACTAGTGTATAATCATACTTCCGTAAGCATATAGACTCTCGGTGTGAGTGAGATGAACCTCACCAAATTGGGCAGGGGCTTTTGAACGTGTGCAGCAACATATTGGAACCAACGTTACGTATGCCTACAATACGCGAATGGCATATACAACCTATGGCGAATGGTCAAAAGAAACTGAATTGTAATTAGAATGTATCCGAGAAGATGATAAGACATGGCTATAGCCATTTCACCACTTTTTCATCGTGGGGACACAATACAAAATATAACGAATAAGCAAATAGCCGAATCGAAATCATAATATATTCCTGTGTTCCAAGTCTTCCCTAGACCGCTTGTCCGCTACGGTAATATGATACATTCAAAATGTTATATAGTGTAGTGTCGTAGCCGAGCGGAGGCTTTCTCCTGTCTAGGAGGCTAACTATACGTCTAGGAAGGCGTAGACTTCTTTTAATATGTATTACGATACGAGCGTAAACCAAGAGAGTCACCGAAGATCACGAGCACGCGTACAGCGGCATCGGGTCAAGGATCATGCGTAGTCATGCATATCATCACATATAAGATATCAGTAGCTGTTTGGTTATAACGAATTAGGTGTAGACTAGAATGCTGCATTGGAACCTAGGTACGGGTGGGTTTGCGTCGATTTCAAAATATGTGGGTGAGTACCGGCGGGTACGGAAACCGCCCGAAAGAGCTCTTCATTGCTTTGACGAAAGTGATAACAGAAGTCATAATCAGGCATTTTGTCAAAGTTCGTGTCGAGCGGGCGTATGAATCAAATTAACTGAGTCTATGGCGGTTTTTTGTAGAACTTGAAATTCTCGTCCGCCGCCATGCGAGCCGCAGTATAAACGGTAGACATACAGTAGAAACACACATCGTCAGTAGGGTCGAGTAAGCCGCTGAGCCTACCAATTCCGACTCCACCAGTGCCACGGGTCATAACGAAAAGCGGTGGTGTCAATTAAAAAACGCATATTGTACGTTCAATATCATACATACGTCAGCTCCGTGCGCTCATTTACGATGTTACGCCGCCATGCATTTTACGTCGTTAGCATCCTATGCTCATTGGTTAGCGAATTTCCATGAACAGTTTATATAAAACAGGCCAATATGCAATGACTCATGCATTGAGCAAACGTACACCTGATCAACGGATCAATTTGTTGCTTACACAGATTAGGAATATTAAGGATCGACAGTAAAATGACAAGATTAGACGAAGCCATTGAGGATGCAGGCGGATTCGGAATTTGTCAAATTCTATTTCTGGTATCGACGACAGTTTTCACAAGCTTAGTCGGTGCGAATATGGGAGCGTCGATTTTCGAAGCTTTCATGCCACCAACTCAGTGCAAGTCGCCGTTTGAAAGCGAGTTGAAAGAGGTAAGTGGATCGAATATCGTGATGAGTAGCCTATGACTTGACTCTAATGTACATTTGTGTGTGGACATGGCCTACTACATGAATGTAGTAGGCCATGGTGTGGATTATATGCCATTGCTGTAGGAGGACACATCCATGCATGCATGCATACGTGTCATTTTTAGATCTTTTTTCGCCGACGGGCCAGTCACAGTCGAATCTCCCGACGACTCTATTCCTATCAAACGATCGATTTCAGGCGCTTCGAAGTGCGTGCGATTTAGGAAATAATGAAATGCACGTGACAGTTCAGCTCAATGCTTGCACACAGTATATGGAGAATTCCGTAAGCCAATCGTACAGGGATGTTCGATTCTGATAGGCTGCGATCTGGAAACTAATTTCAAATCTGGCCGAGTAGCGTCTGTTACACACAGGTCAATCTTTTTTTCACGGCTATAAACGCCAAGGATTTCCACAGCTCGTTATAATTTCGAACGGTATGGCCGCACATGGCCATGAGCCACAAAATTCGACGTGGCTGGTAATTAGGTTTCTTAATCCTAACTCAAAAGATAAAACGATTTTCAATCGAAGTTTTCTAAATAAGTTGTCGTAAAGAAGATTCACGACAGATTTAACGTCGAGTAGAGCCTTGATATGAAATAGAACATTCCCAAGCATTCAGAGCTCTGATCCTTCATCACGTGAAAATGGATAAGTTGGTAATATCATAAAAAGTGGTTCATCTGTTTTGGTCGTGACAAATCAGCGAAACTTGTAAGTAATCAAATCAGGAAAAGGAGGCCGTCACTCTTGCTGTAATCGGTCACGCAATCGTAATTTACTGCAGATTTGCGCCAACCAATAGGAACCAGCAATTGCAAATAAGAGCTGATTGCGTTAGTCAATAGAAGACTATAGGCTCAACGCCCAAACAAGTGCAAAACCATAGAATAAAATTTGCATCCGTTCCTCCTGTCTGCTTGGCAGTCAATGTCGGGCGAGTGCGGAAGGCTTTGATTGTGATCTGGGCTAAACAGGAAATATCGGCAAGCCTACCGAGCATTTATTCCGTGTCGCCTATAAATCCACGATCTAAGTAGCCGAAAACGCCATTCAAATTCACAACAACAACAACAACGACAGCCGTCATGATGAGACAAACTCATCACTATAACATTACACTTGCAGCTTTGTCCTGACTCGTTTCGCGAGCTTTTGGTGCCAAGACAAGAAGATGGGAAATTATCCTTCTGCTACAGGTTAGCTATCATATCAAAGCCAACGTCTACCAACATCTACTAATAAGTCTTATAGACCTGCTCAAATACAGGAATACAACTTCTAAATATTTGGCAGGCCTATTTTTATCGCTTCAGCTTAGTTGAATTTAGCAGAATTATAGACTTCAGTGGTTTGCACACCATCTGTAAGCTATAATGTAGGTCCTTGGTCTAGACTAGATCGCTAAGCCACCTTTGACTAATCACGCTATTGATTTCTCTATAGTGCATCATGCGAATGTCACTGTGGTTTAAAAATGTTTTGCTTCACAGGTACAATTTTACCAGTGGACTACCCAACATGACTGAAAGCGATTCGCACAACAAAAGTTGCCAATTTCAGGTTTCATTTTCATTACAACTTTTCATCGGTTAGGCCTCTTGACCAGACTCGCAACCAGCGCATAACACGCCACAATTCACATCCACCCAAAAAATGGCTAAAGATTTCCCGCCCATGTGTACGTTGCTAGATATCAATGGCAATGTGGTTTAAAAGGATACTTGAAACTCTACAGATCGTTTGCTTTCTGTCTCGTGACACAGGAATTTAGGTGGCGCAGAATTGCCCTTTGTGACCCCCTGGTTGTGGGCCTGTTCTTTACCACGAGTCATTAATATTTGCCTTACGGCCACGTTCATGCTTCAGTGGCGATCTATTGACAGGTGCAGTGCTAGGCAAGGTCCAAGGTGGCATATCTGTAACTCGTTGTTGAAAACACAGTCAAATCCATATTGTTATTAACATTACTGCTCTTTCGCTTCGTCGAACTGATCTGAAATTCGATACTTCACTTTAGCTGTCGGGGAATCGCAATAAGGCGGTTGCGTTATAAAGAAATGCTTGCCGCACGAAAGCGGAAATATTTACACTCAAATTCTGCTTCGTAATGTACATTACTATGAGTTAGGTGTAATTAAAATGTTTATAAGCGTGACGGCGGAAGTGATCCCCTCACATTACCTTTTATCGTTAATTCGTGTTAGTTGATTAAAGAATGCTGCAAAGCAGTAGGCTATAGCTATTGTGGTGGCAGTAGAGAGTATCCTAAAATATTTAGACCATGGAACTGCGAATGTCATCAACAATTCACTTCAAGTGGTCACTAGTAGTGTGCCTGGCATAAATATAATTAAATCAACTCTGAACTGGGCCGTGTCGAGACGCCCTTCCACACTACCGTCCCAACTCTCAACCCCAGGAAAGAAGCTATGGAGGTTGTCAAGGGGCGCAAGCCCAACACATTGCGTTATCTCGCCGGTTGTCGCACCCTTCCGGTCCTGTTGCTGAATATTTAATGCTATTGCATTTAGTCGCAGCCTAATCTCTTATAGGGTTTGAGGTGTGACTGTAAACTGTGGTGGCTGACTAGATGACAATGCATCGCAAGTGCATCGTCGTGTCGCCATCGACCTGATAACAGCACAGTGCATTCTCTCTTCCATTAAAAGTCCGTCTGTCTGAGGAAATCCAAATAGCGAACATTGTTTGAGAAGTCGAAGTATTTTTCAGTTCAACAACTCAGATACCGAAACTATTCGATGCGATGATTGGAGTTATGATGACAGCGTGATGACAAGAACAATAGTAACAGAATTCAATCTCGTTTGCGGAAGCCAGTGGGGAGCATACCTATCGCAATCTGCGTTAATGCTTGGCGTTGGCGTCGGAAACGTCCTAACAGGATATATTTCGGACAGGTCGGTAGCAAATATGTTGGCTTTGTCTCTGTGGGAGCCATACATTCATGTATTGTATATATCTATGTATGTCTTTAGATATGGTCGCCGCCGTGGTTTACTCATCGTTAGCATTGCAATAACTGTGTCTGGAGGGTTACTTTCTATTACAAAATCCTATATTGCGTACAGCTTCATGCGTGCAGTGCTGGGATTATTTGTATACAGTCCATTCTTGATTTTGTTTGTACATGGTAAGTATTCAAGCAGGTGTATCGCCTTTGGAAATGATTATTTATCTGGTATGAAGCCGCCCTGTATTATCTAATAGACGCTCTAACTTATTAACTAATTGAGGCAACGCGAAAATGGTGGTATCAAATCGATGCATTTCGGAGCCCTCGTAAAAGAGATCTACTGTAAGTAGAGGGCATACGTTTACATTATATTTGGTTTTTCACAAACACAAATGTGGCCACAAAGTGCGAGAATGGTGGACACTAGGCAAAGTGCTGCATAAATATACAGCTTTACATAAACACAAACGAGATTCGACAAGACAAAAACACAACAGCCCGAAAAAGCATGTGCCCATGTTTGAACAACAAAGGTCGAGTCTACATCCTTAAAATATATACTTGCTATCAGGTGAGACGAAATTCTTCGTAAACCATTCGCAACGCCATGCAACGACGCAAATATGTACAAAACAGATATTTTAGCAAAATTTCATGCCCGACCCAGGCCTAAGTTGATTTATAGCCGTTCGTTATGCATTCAGTTTTCCTATACAGGGCCGAATACAAGCGGCATCGGTTCCTATGTCCAGAGCAAAGAGGAGCGGAACATTGCGCTACCATGTTTAAATATTTGCTATAACATTAGGCACGTTTGCACCACGACAATTTTTGGTAAACTAAAGTCATATAGCGACTTAACCCAGCACGCTCAACTTCAATCTCTGGTGTCACGTAGATATACCGCTAGTTCTAATTGCATAATCAGGGCTGATTACAATCCATGGGAGCCATTGAATACAGCCCTTGCTTACTAAGCGTAGTTTTAGTATGTGTATTGTCTTTCAGCATTGGAGCTCACAGTTCCGCGTTATCGATCTGTCGTGGCTCAAGTATTGGAGTTGTCTTTTCCATTTGGATTTGCCTTTCTTTCGTGGGTCTCGTATTCCTTGCGAGATTGGAGAAACATTCAGCTGGCTATATCATTGCCAAGTATTGCGGGACTCATAATATGGTGGTGCGTGTTATGTTATCGTGCTTTTTAAATTTGTTGCTCAAAAGCATACTGCAAATGGCCTCCGTTCATACGGAAAAGTTTGTATTGAAGCATTCACTGTAGTGCACGCGTTTGGCTGACGGATAAGTGCATGAGGTTTGCTCATTGGCAAGAAATCACCTTCCAATGCCACCGTTATCCTCCTATGATGCATCTTGTGTGAGACAATGCAAGGTCCGCCCCTTTGGCCTTGAGCTTGACGGCAAATGCTCCCGATTGCGAGCCGTCGATATGCTCTGTTCGTTTCGTTCTTCATAGCTTATGTGTACGTCGCGGTGTGGCGTTCTGAGCGAATTTGCCAGCTGGCCAACTCGGTGTAGGCCTATTCGCCTAAACTATGAGGTGTCCCATTCTGTTGGCACTCCTCTTTGTTTAGCCACAGTGCGAGTAATGATCAGTATATAGCCTACATCTAATTTTACGTCGAACGTCCTCCTACTGTTGTAACCCACCTCGTTAACCCTTGCTATCCGGAGTCAGTGTTTGTGGTAACTGCTGACCAAAACCATGACATATCTTTGACTGAGTTATATTTGTCAGGGCATCACCAGAGTCACCGCGTTGGCTAATGATGATGCAACGAGAATCCGACGCTTCCAGCGTTATAGCAAGAATTGCCAGGATTAACAGGTCAAAACAACTCTCAACAGGCAAGACAGAGATAAAGTTTTACCATAGCCATTGGTCCTGTGCTAGACTTGATCTGTTTGTCTGTATAGGCCTATCTAACTATTGTATTGTAGCCTACTTCTAAACGCGGGCGTTTAACATCGGTTTGGGGTCACGAGTGCGCCTAGGCTTTTGTTCGCATGATAAAAAGTCCGATCGAGACTGCGTTTTGTGACCTAATTTACCATTCAATAGTTCTCGAGGCCTTAGCCCTCCCACCCATTAAGCTATTGAAATTGAGCAATCCTAGAATATGATATTTGGCAGACATTATTCGTTAGCGTAAATAGGTTTTTATCCCTTTGATGAAATGTTCCAGATCAAAGAAAAATTCTATCGATTGAAATTGCTTCGGAAAATGAATCAAACTCTTTCAAATTAATGTTTAAAACGCCGAGCATTCGATCAGCCAGTCTACGGATGTTTTACAACTGGTAAGACCATGGCCTACTTTATTAGAGAATAGCTTAGAGTAGGCAATGGTAAGACGCTTATATCATATTGATCGGCCTCTCCTAAATGGTGGCAAAGGGCGTAGACGAAGTCATGTGCCCCCACAACCTGGGTTCCAGTAAATCTGTTGAAATCCAGTATTTGCAATCGAACTCCTTGGATAGGCGATGTATATCTCCTCGGAATCTCGCTAGTGTTTACAGCGGAGTGTTGCATTGGGAATTGCAACCCATGCCTACTCAACCCCGTCCGGTAAGGGGACAGACCTAATAGTGGGTTTAGGTTTAGGTCGAATTTAAAGTTTCTGACTAGGCCTAGATGCAGCGAGTGCCGAGCGCAGACTAACATTAATCGAGCCTAGTCTTGGCTTATTATATAAGCTATCGACTAGCAATTATTATCACTGTTGTTTACAGGTTTGCAGTTTCATGCGTTTACTATGGTCTGACTTTAAACGCAGGCGAACTCAGTGGAGATCCCTTCAGCAATTTATTAATAAATGCGGCTGCCGAGGCTGTTGCCGTACTGCTGACGATTCCATTGGTTAACATTCTTGGAAGGCGAATTACAGGCGGCGCATCAGAAATTTTAGCTGGTCTGCTGTGTGTCCTAGTTCAGTTCGTTTCACACACAACAGGTAATGTAATGACGGGTAGGGTAATTTTACACTCCAAATCCAAGTAGTAAATTGCTGATGAGTGATGACACAATTACAGCGTGACATTCCCGCTTAACGGAATTCAAAAGAATATTGCCACTTATTGCACGATGTAAGCTCAGAGTCCTCTGGTTCGCATTAGCAGCAGACTACTACTGCATAGTTCCACCATTATTCACAATCACACCTACTTTTATTGTTGCAGCATCGAAAGCCCTTGCGATTTTCGGGAAGTTTGCAATATCAATTAGCTTTTCAACCATGTTCATTACTGCAAGCGAGATTTACCCGACAGAAATCAGGTATGGTTAATTCTCTGCCCAGTCAATGCAACGAAGTGATGTGAATACTATGTATGGTTATAGGCTATTTCATGATGAATTATATAGTAATGCTTGCATTAATCATATTTTCCGTTACACAGGAACTTCGCGACAGGATTGTGCAGCGCAATGGCTCGTCTCGGGGGAGTCGTTTCGCCGCTGATTTCAATGACATCAATGACTAGCAAGGAACTGCCGTATGTGATTTTTGGCGTATTAGCGTTCCTTGCTGGTATGTTTTAGTCTAATCTGTTTACATCTAAGAAGTCACCGCATCTGAACTTGTTGTATTACAGGGCTAGTGATTTTAACCCTACCGGAGACGAAGGGTGTTCCCCTTCCACAAACTATTGCCGACGGAGTCCAATTTTTGGACAATAACCGAATGTCTTGCTCGTCGAAAATCCCCAAAAGTCTGCGAACGTGGCACAAGGCAGAGTCGGATAATATGGCGAGTAAAGAGTAAAAGAGTCGTAAAAGGACGAGAACATTGGCATCCCCCACTAACTTGTCTGTTTTGCCCACTCATTTCGTTCGTATGTCGACCGTTGTTGTTGTGTGGATGGAACCAGCGGAGTTGTAACCCCCACAGGTTTGGGTTGGCGGTTTGATATCAGTTGGCTCAAACCGTTATTATGATGCTACATCCTTCGATCACGAAGACAACCTTGAAACACAGTATATACTGTAATGACTGATGGCGACAACGTGGAGGCGCAACAGACAAACCCCATTATTTTACACAAGTCCACCTTTCCAAAGTGATGCCTGAATCCCAACAGATCTACTGATGTATCCATATATTCTACGTTTACCAGTAGCCTACGTCGAAGTTCTCATTATTTGGCAGACAGCATTCCAGATTATCACATGCTTTTAGACTGATCTTTGCCTCACGGGCGAAGAACATTTTCTCGAACGTCGATAGCGGTCATGAGAGGTCTTACTGATCACTTGATCAGCAAACTGTCGGGCAGCCAATGCAAGCCATTTTTCAACGGACTAAACGCGACCAACCCGAAAGGGGCGGGTTTAAAACGGCGGAGACAGGAGTTACCGGGACAAAATTTATTCAGGGGCCTGTGCTTTGACGAATCGAGGTCAAGCAATTTTTTATATAACGTAATGTTTAGTAGCGCCGATCGGTTAGAGGCGGTGAAGTGCCACGTAAAATAAGGCGGGCTTCAGTTTATTCAGGTACGTCTTCTCCCATCATGTGTACAATTCTCGGTGGAACAAGGAGAATGGTCACCACTTCTGCGATTGAAACGGAACAACAACAACAATAAGTCATGGGATAATGAATATTTTACTCTTTATTAATACCGTACTAATACATACTAAGTTTGTGTTACGAACTAATCATTACAAACCAGCTGGCAATCTCATTGCTGATCTCACGCCTGTCGAAGCATCGAATGAAAAGTGACCTTCCAGCAATTGCTTAATACAGTTATATTTCCGCGTGCATTCACGCCTAACAATCTAATTGGCAACCAAGTAAATATATTCATTCTATAACCAGTGAAAAATACAAAGACACAAAGCAACAGAAATTCAAAGAGCTGCTGAAGCCCACACGACTTCCATAATGCACTGCCCCACATCAACAGTTAAACCCTAAACAGGCTTATAAGTTCTATATACAGTACATACGAGCTACATTAGAATAAGACACTACATGACGTGATTTAAAGATGCACGGCTTGACAGGTAAGGGAAGGCACAAAGAAGCTTTTTTTTCATTTTCCACTGCACATGATTTTATAAGGAAGGGTAATTACTCAATTTAGGCAATTTCATCCTCGTCCAGAAGCTTATATTTCTTGGACTTTTTCACCGCAGGAGTCAATGCAAACACGGTAATCTTGGCAGCAAGACCAACCACCGAAATGCATAACATCACAATGGTTATGATTGTGTTTTTCCTAGTTGTGTCAGGATAACGTACGATTATACCAGACAATGCCCAAAACAAGACCACATACCACGCGTAAATATATTTGGCGGAAAAGAAGAGCACTGTGTTTTCTAATCCCGATACCAAAACAATGATGAATCCCAATATGTAAAGGCAGAGAGATCCAGCATCATCATTAGACAAATGGTACGGAGTGTTGGGGTCATAGGTCAATGCCATAGAGATAGATATCAACGTAGCAAACACACTCCAAGAAAAGAACAGACACAACCCGTTTTGGACCAAAACTCTAATGCAAATCAAATCAGCAGGCATAGTTTTGGCTAGGACCTTTTCATGTAACCTTGTTGCAAACATGTTGATGAAAAGCGCAGCAAATCCAAGCAAAGTGACAACAATTAGATCAAGAGCGGTTAGGAGAAATTCCTCAGCTGAGAAAGCAAAGTACCAGAAAGTAGTTGCAAGACAGCTGACACAGTACGCGGCGTGGAACTTTTTCGGCATAACAACAGGATTCGTAATCACCAAGCCTGAAAAATGGCAAGCATTAACATCCCATCCACTACTACACCATCTAAATACAGATACGGTAGATACCTTTACCATTGGTTCTGCACATGGTGCTGTAGGCATACGCAAGCCAAGCAAGCTGGAAGAGATAGATAACGCCCCATATACCAAATGTATAATCTGCTGGTGTGATTGCAGTCATATAATCCGCTGATATCTCAGCAATTGTTTTGTTGAATATTCCATCTAACGAAGATTAAAAATGATATCAAGTAAGAGTGAAGTAACACATTCTTATAAATTGATCAGACACATGTAGTATTACAATCGTCAGGAAATGACAAGTCGACATGTTATACCAGGTAGCCTAATTCATGTATCGGTAACAGAACGATGCTAAAATTCAATGAATAGGTCTATAGGGTCTTACATTTATGTGATTTCTTCTGAAATTCTCGACCTAGGGGCTGTCTGTACAACAGTATTGCTAACCTATTGTACAGCAAACCAAGTGAACACGAGCGTTGGTTAAAGTTACGAATATGGAATAAATTCTTGAGAATATGAAACACGTAAGCATTTTAGCAGTTGCCCATAGTAGAAATAGAAAGATTGGGCATATCAGGCATACAATGCCTGGCAAGACTTACACGGTCTTTTCTCAAATGCAGATTCTGCATATTTAATTCTTAATACATGAGTCCAACATTTATTATAGATGAGGTATGATTATGAGAAAATATCTTGACTTGGTACACAGATACCGATGAATTACTAAATCTTAAATATTAAATGGCTCCCGGTCAAAGTTCAAACCAACACAATCACAACAAATGTCAAACCAACATTAATTGGACATAATATGCAGTTTTAAAACAGCAGCCTTCACTTAAATAAATTTTACTTACTGTTAGGAATGTTCATAACAACACCAAAAGTGACGATGGACGCAAAAGTGAGCGTGGACGCCACAGTACATAGAATCAGCATCGTTGCACTAGCAGCCATCTTTGAAATATTTTAGACTCTCAACTTATAAACTAAGAACTATTTCTGCCAAAGATACCCTAGACAGACATTGAAATCGCTGTTAGGGTGATAATGAATCACATACATAACCACCAAGTAAAAAGAACTACCAATTTTGGCAGCTGTAATTAATGACTTCGATAAGGCTATTCAACCTCATGATTGATCTGCAAGGGGAAAGTCTTAGTGAATTGCCACGAATCTATTGCCTATCTTTTTTAAATTAATTTTGAACTCTCCCATTCATACACGAGTTATACTGCGAACAACTGCCATCGATTTATGATAAATAGAAATACCATAGCACAATAGACCTATCCACAATCAGTCACTTTGGAGGCTCATTGAATACTAAGTCTACTAATACAGTAAGATAGCCTGGAACGTCTGATCAATACTCCTAAAGTAATTTATCATAAGAACTGCAAGATGTCACATGGCTATTAGTCCGGCTCAGTGAATGCTGAGTGAAAACAGGAAATGACTCAAATATGGCTGCTAACTATTGCTGAGCAAACAATAGTTTCGGGTTAAAAAGTGAATTCTAAAGTCCATTACATTATCTGATTGTAAACGCATTAAACCTGGCACTGTGAACAAAGTACAGCACTAAGGTCTTGTAATATTTTAGGTGTAACATCTCCTTGCACAATGTAGACTAACACACTTTAGATGTGGACATGTTGGACCATTGGACGGCAGAAATGCAGCCTACACTTCAACTGATTGAATTTCACAATCAGTAGTATCACACATAGCATGTGAGTCCATGTTTCAATTTTCAATACTGATTAGGCCTACATAAGAAACTGTGGCATAAACAACTGAGCGAGCAACGAAGTTGCGATTATCTGACGGTTCTGACTTAGGTCAGGCTTTAGCAGAATTCACCCAAGGCACTTATGCCTGATTGTCAACTTGGGCACCTTCATGTGGCAACTCTGGTTCGTGATCAATATATTTTTGATGGGTTTCATCACTCGTGGAGAGTGAAGAAGCTAGGCAATAGGCTTGGCGTGAAAACAGGCCGATATATATCTGTACGAGCAGAAATCTGCATAGTTGGTACTGTGTGGCATCCGCTACAATCAAGAATATTAAATTCTGACAACACCTCAAATTTTCAAACAGCCTATGCCTGGCTAAAAAACCGAACTGTAGCAGAAATTTTATTTCTGTGCATGGCAAAATTGGTTTGAATCGTAGTAGTAATTTCCTGATATGTTGAAATAGTCACAAACCGCAACAGGATCTTATTTACTGACTCATGCACAATGAAAATATCGGTAGGTTTGGTGGCATCATAAACAAATTTCAAGGATTTCGAGAGGGAACTGGTGTGTAAAACGCGGTTTCTATTGGTTGAAGCAGACTTCACTGTCCTCAAGACCTCAACGAGTTTACTCTGCACCTAATCTTGATCTGGAATCGCTCATGCTCATGCACTGCTGTAGCTCGGACACAGTCTAGTTGGAACTTCGAACAAGCATTGTATTTCTGCGATAATCTAACCACCTCCTTCGACCTACGATCTTTGTTGCGAAGTTCCAAAACAAGCCAGCACTCTACAGCAAGATCACTAGAGGGCGACAGTGAACTATATATTTTCGACCGTAAGGTGGCGTAATCCGTTCCGCGTAGAATAGTTGTCAACGGATCCGGAGTCTCAAAATTTTCCATTGACCCGAAGCAAGATATTAGCCATATACGGCACTTTGCAGTTTTTGATAGGTGCATTGTTTTTTCTAGCAGTATTTAGAGGCCATTTCTTGCGTGAAAACAGCAGGAGTCGGATTTCGCTATTTCGAGTCGCAGATGGATTCGGATCGGATCAGGAGTCAAAACTTTCCGGCGCAGGAGCGGATTCGGACTTGAAAAAGTAGCCTCCGTACAAGTCTGCCGTAGAATATAAAATCACTATTCATTGTATTTTGACCATCGTTGTTTCACATTAGACGTAGCTATTAAATACGGTAGGCTACTACATTCCATAACCTCTCAGTTTATGCCATGCCGGTTAGAGAGACGATAAGTGACGAAGCATTTGCTACATTGCAAATGATTGACTACTACACTACAGTCTCTAAAATGACACCGACCGATATTAATCTTGCTGTTGCTCCAATCAGAAGATGGCAAGCCTAGGCAGCTTCACCTTCGCTATTCATCTACGATCTACCCATGGCCTGATCTACCCTTGTGTGCGTAGGTGTGGTTATCCTTAGTCAAGTTAATCCTAGCCAAAATGTGCTGACTTTCAAATGCTGGTATCGCCTTGACTCCTTACTTCTTGAGCGGCAACAGTCGAATCGAGATTAGCCGGGATATAGGCTATAAGGATGATTGAATTGGGTCATTCGGTTGGGCGGATTTTAGTAGGCGTAGATAATCGCTGAATCGCACATACACCCGGCCTAGTTGTGTAAGTCATAGCAGTTAAATTTCTATTCATTTCGCATCCGTGTCAGTGTCGCATATCCGTGTACGTAACATAGGCCTACTGTAGCGCCATGCGTCACGGGTGATCTGTTATTCAGAAGGATGCTCTTACAAAGGTCGCATAGATTCGCATCCAGTTTCTTGTTTGTGTGATTGAACCTATACGTCGCCGGCAAATCAACATGGGAATTTTTCAGAAATAAATTCCATTCATTGGTGCTGCCCTGTCACCGACAAATAGCCATGTCCGCCCCATTAACAGTAGGCCTGCACAGGATTGTCACGAAGTCATGTGGAATCGTTGTGTTATGCTGAAACTCGATAGCAACGTGGGAGAAAGAGGAGTCATGCGTACTGTCGTCAGAGTATCAATGGTATTGCCGTCTTATTGCTCTTGATTGGCCATGAAATTGCCGTGGACCGTGCGATCATTGCTCGAAAGCTAGAGAGGATTAAATGTCACTGGATGAGATCAGACTCGTTGACCTAAATGATCTCTGTTCAATACTCCAATTGTAGCCTAGGCCTACATATGAGGCAATCAAAAGGAATTTAGCATTACCTCATATAGACATCTAGCCAATTAATACTGTCTGTCACTTTTGGCCTACTGATAGACCATAGCAATTAACGGTAGCCTACAAAAAAAACACTTCGAACACTGAATTCGAGACAATTCGGTATGCAAGCATGCTGTGGGCTATTAGGAATGTGACCACAAAAACAAATCCAAAAATACGACGGCAATTGTATTTTCCTTGAATAAATCGGGCGGTGACGGAGAAGTGAAAATTGGGAATAGCCAAGGCCAATGACGCAAGCTCATAATATAAACTTTATTACCGCACGTGATATTGGCCTGTCACGCAGATGATGTAAGAGAATGGCATTTACAACGCGAAGATTTGACGCGTTATTGTCGTATCGTAATCGTATTACATAAATATCCTCTACACATCCTAATCTATATGTACAGTAGCTATAGCTGGACCATGGCATACTTTAGTCTAAAGTAGGCCATGGCTGGACCTTTCATTGTTGAAGTGGGGCACAACCCGTTGAAAAATGTTAACATAATTCGTGGTCAGCGATTTGTGAAACATGCGAATAAACCCTGATTAATTATGGTGAGGTTGCAATTGTGATCACGGTATGGAACAGGAGGAATATATCTCAAATGACGACGAGCTTCCAAGCTGCAGTTAAATCTTTTCAATTGAGGAGCATTGACGTAGTGATAGCGCCATTGGGTTTTGTTAGTGTTTGTATATGCAACGTTGAATTTGAACGGAGAATATAGTTCGAGTCTATTACAAAAAACTCCTGAAGCTTTAACACCATGATGCGCCGGTGACTTTGAATGAACGATACTACAATGCCCGCGTCCAAAAATATATAATGTGCCTATTCGTGGATTCGTGCACCACTTTCATAATCCTATATGCCCACAATATCACGATAAAGTAGTGAATATTTGGGTTAGGCCCTGATTATAGGATTTCATACAGTCTAGGCCTACCACCCTTGCGATTACACACACATCGACGCTAAATTAAACAATCAATGTCGTATTGGCGATTCCATTCAGCAGGCTGGGAATCATTTGGGGTGAGAGAGATAGTTTTTAGCGAGTATTTGTGGCCAGCAGTGCCATCATTAAACCACGTGCCCTTACAGGTGAATGCAAGGTTCACTCCAGTAGTATCGCATGAACTGCGCATGGAATTACCTGCACATTACCAAGATTCTAATGGTAACTAACGACTGTCAAAGCTTTTTGTTAAAAGTACTCAATGCCAAGTGTTTATGTATAGAGGGCTTGCGTAACTGGTTTAGGCGTTTTGATTATAAATCCACTCATCAGACAGATTATAAACCGGCGACATCGCCAATTATTTCTTTCACATACTTCTTTAAAGGATACCAAACCACACTGTTGATGAAATCGCAATTGCAAGCAGGTGACTTGCAGTATCACCAACGTTGTTTATGATATCAACAAATTTGTTGTGTAAACGAACATGCTGACGTTGTATCACGTTAAAATTAATGCATTTCTTTTCTTAGATATCGAGATAGAGCACAAGATGCTGTACTGAGGTTATGTTGGACTACGTTTAAAACAATAACGTTGACTGGCTGCAAAACAAACCACACGTGTGTATTACCAACATATATCAAGGCTTTTCATATAGATCATGATGTTGTTCACCAAATATGTTATTAATGTTCCTCAATCCTTCCTTGAAACAAGCTTGACTGGGATATCTGTAAACTTATACCGAAAAGTTGTTAGAGGACAGACAGCCAAACAAGCAAATATAGATTACAAGAAAAGTTGAAAACACGGTTTGTATGATGGCCTCACACGACACAGTTTATTTGTTATGGCAAAAACTTTAGACTGTAAATATATCGCCAAACCGCTCAAAGAATTTACAGTACTTTGATAAAATGTCTCTTTCCACGCAGTCGTTACCGCGAGAAACTATAGTGGCCAAGTGAAATTGTCGCACAAAAAGCCTCATTTGCATAATTTGTTGCATTAAAACAAAGTCTCCGAAACTAATGGAATAAAAATAGTTGTCAGCTTTTCATACCATGGCTTATTTTGGCCATTGGCCATTGGCCTTTTTTAGTAGGCCATGCGGTACCCCACAATGAAATGGCTTTCCCAGGATTCAAATTGATATGCAGCATAATTTGGGATTCCTTCCCAGGAAGGAATAACAATAACAAAACTAACAAAGGAACGACGTAATTAGTTTAATGAGCAACTGCGTTTGCTGCTGCGGTGTCAGTTAGTTGGAAAGAGCGGAAACATGTAGAATCAAGCCCTTATTTTAACCACTTACTTGATAGATTTGTTTATTTCATTGCATTTTTTACAGATATACATACAACCCACATGCTACATTCTGAAATCGGGTATATAGCAATAGCATATATACAAGTGATGAGCTCAGTTCAATTCGGTAAGTTTTCATTGAGTCCAATGGCCATTTCGTGCAATTGAAGCGAATACTGGAACGTCAATACCTTTATAATATTACATCAACTAACACTACATAATTTCACCATCAAATTTCCAGTTACATCCCTCGAAGGTTTACTATAGGATCCGCATGCAAGTGCGCTCTACGTGGATTGTTTGCCAGGGTGTTTGTAAAGCATTTCGCAAAGACAAAAACGACGTCATTCCATAGCCTAGACTAGACGTTTTATGAATGACGCATTGCCGGTGGGCTCGATGTTAATTTACAAAAATTCGATTTACGCTGAGATCCGCACAGGCTGGCACAGCTGCATTGCAGAGTAAGAGAGAGTAGCACCAGCAGGTGACGATCGATGCAGAAAACTCTCAAGACGTCGATATGTTGAGGATTGCGTGCTGAATTCCGAAAGATTTTCTTGACGATGACGTCCCGTAAGACATCGATCAATAAGGTATATCATCGTCGGCGATCAATCAAACGAGTCGGACAAATATTTTTAATGTTTCACGAACTTTCAACCGCAGAGAGGAAGTCGTTTAGAAAAACGATTGGTGTGGTCAACACAAATTTCTTGACGGGTAACATCGAGTCAGAAGGTTCGAAAAAAAAATTTAGTGAGACGTGTCTAACCTGGAGCAGCAAGTACTTCCTTGGAAATGCTATAGATAGATAGGCCCTGCTGTAATAACAACTGATCGATCAAAAGTAATGCGACAACAGCGGTGGGAGAACATCCACACTGTGCAGTATATTACAGAATTGAAAGTAATGGCAAACCAAGAACACAATCTCAATGCTTGTAATGAAGCAGTTGTTTACTCAAAAATATTGTTTCGAACGGACCGTCCACAAGATGTCGTGATTCTGTAGATTCACAGAACTCCGTTTCGAAGACTGGAATAGTTTATAATTATGATCAGCATCCGATTCGTAAATATGGTATCACGTGGCAAATAGAGTAAAAATGACTTTTGATTATTTCCAATTCTCCACTGTATACAATTTGGTTAACGGGGAGATCATAATAACATGTATAGTGACATTTTGGCATTCCGTATCCTTCGCGACGCTATAACGCATGCGATGCGTTTAAATATACATTAATTATATAACGAGGAAAAATGAATGAAATGTTACTAAAAACAAATCACCGTACCGGGATTCAGGACTCTAGACATCTGAAATGTAACTGAACATAAGGTCGTAATGGCCATTTCCATTCCCACAGGATAAGTTTCTATCGATTTTCTGTGCTATCTTCTGCGTTAGTATGGCTATATTATAAATGCATATCCATACAGGAATAGGCCGCGACGTCTAGTCGATGATACAGCGTCATGGATTATCGCAAGCGGACATTACCGGTAGGTGCAGCGGTGTGAAACGTTTAGTGCTTACAGTGGGAATATCTTGCTGCAATTTTCGATTGGCGCCAATTAGCGTTAAATGAGAGTTGAGTCGTGTGTGATAATTTGCATGATGGGATGACAGCGTGGCGCTGAGCATACTGTAGATATCCTGCCAGGCCTTTCTAAAATATTATGAAGATATCTATCTTGCAGCGCTATTTCGTATTGGCGGTCACCAGCACGACAAATCTCTACTGTACCTTCTCTATTATTTTTGCAGTCTTCCGGCATGATTCTATAGTGCCGGGGATATATCTGTCAGGATGTTTTGATCGATAGAAAAAGTTACATTGCTGATGATCTCGTAAAAGGTGACATGTGCGCAGTTGAAATTGGTTATTGTCGCATGTAGTGACAGGAAGTATACAGTCACTATAACGTGAAGTCTAGACATTATACTTATCCGCATGCAATTAATACAAAACCTATAATTGTGGATTTTGTATGTAAGTGGGTCTGTTTACATTCTTAGAATGCAGGCAGAAGCTTTCAATCAACTTTATTTAGAAGTCCAGCTGTAATGGGCAAGTGATTCTACAAGTAATTCCTCGTAGAGATTTAACCTTCAGCTAAAGTTAACTTTATTTTAGAGATGTAACCGAAATGCTTTACCTATTAATGAAACAACCATTCGCTTTATTCCTATAGTTTACCGTATAAGCTGCTTAACAATAGTACGGGCTTATTATGAAGTTTGCATATACCTACAGGATTTTCAAGTACATAGTGTGACATAAGCTGCATGCAACCTGGATAAATTATATATAATCATTCTCCACAGTCGAAAATAAATTGTAATAAATTTTTTATGGCATCAAGTAAACATCGGCAGTGGGCACATCTTCATATCACGGATCAATTCATACTGCGGCGCCCATTTGCGGGAGTCTGGTCGACTCATAATAGACGCGGTGCGGTCTGCGGTATAAACCATGTAGTCACGAATTTTGGCACAGTGCATCCTGTATATTATTCAATCATCCTATTTGTACCTTGGTATGCGGTATTTGTAGCCTGGCGAAACTCATTCAGTGTCTGTAATCGTGTAGAGTGAAAAACAAGGGGTGCGGAAATTGCGCATAGGTCGTAGGGTCTACTCTACATAATCTTCTAAGGCTAGCGGACTCATCACGCATACTAATTTAGTTATTACGGATTACGAATAGGTTATACCAATTTTAGCAACAGAGTCTAATGATCGCCCGAGACTTATCAGTACGTACTCGGGTCGTTTCCAGTTATAGATACAAATGCGAAGACATTCACGAACGCTACATAATACAATGGGAAGTCCTTTGACGTATGACTAAGCCTACTTCTCTAACGGGCAGTAAAAAAGGTACGCTTTCTCACGCTGAGAAGACGAAATAGTTGCACCAACTAAAAAAGATCGATAATCGAGAGAAGGCGTTCGCGGCGGTCGCACATTTGTCGCAGGCGTCGAGGTGATGAGTTGTCGAGATACAATGGTTTTACGCAATATTCATTGCATACAGTATGCTGTAAGCGTCTTTATGATAGCTTTCTAGATATGTATATGATCTCTCGATGTGTGCGTTTTCAACCCGATAGTACAGTATGTGTGAGCACAGATAAGCAGCTATGGTTTGAGGAATAGATACGGCAGCCGACAATGAGAAACGTTAAACTTTCGACAGAAAGCGCGGTAGTATATCTTACCATAACATGTATAGTCCCCATTGCAAATATTTGTCGACTATACTTAAGACCGATAAGGATTTGTGGGGATATATAAACTGCACGTTGATTAGTGTGGGTATAGGTTGATTACAACGTAATAATTCGGACGAGAACCGCTAGAGCTGTTCTCTTGTCGCCCCGCGAATGGTAAATTCAACATCAACAATATGAGTTATAGACCGACTTGTTTCAAGTCATCGGGCTAGATTATACTTGCGCATTTGGTCGCTTCTTCGACAATTTCGAAGTTGGAGCGAGTTTAAGTCATAACTTGAATAAACGAAAGTGGCTTCGCTATAGGTCAATAAGAACTGATTGTAGTCGGTATCGAAGAAAAACATGTTTACAATGAGAAGGGGCGATAGCATATACGCGCTGTTGGTTGTTGGGTGCGACAGATTTGAATGGATAAATCCATGTATACTTGAGAATGGCACTTTTAGGATATGGAGGATTCTGATTTGTTGCTACGAGTATCTGTTATGTACACAAATGACAGGAGAACTACACATTGCGCGTGTGAGAAGGTCTTGTAACGATTTTCCGACACTTTTTCACATCCGGAATTCATGTTATGTGTAGTTAGAGTAACCGGCGAAACAAGACGACACGTCGTTCTGCTACGGAATTAGCCTACAGGTCACATCCTAAGCCCAACGTAAACATACAGTTCTGTTTCCAATACGAACAATATCGCTACTGCAAAAAAAAATAGGATCGCTGTGCGAAGGAAACCACGCTCACACGACAATCGTTGAAGCATGTCGCGTAAGATGAGACTTCAATATATATGTAGTTTTCAAATCACCATGACTGTGGTTTTGGATCGAGAACAAATTGTGTGGTTGTTTGGTCAGCTGGTAGGCAATTTTATAAGGCCTTCTTTTCAATACTTATTCGTGTCGCATTACCGAAAATTTCAAATTCAGCCGAAAATATAAGCTATTTTATACACATAAAAAGATCAAACCCACTGTTTTTAATCATATTCTATAGCAAATCGTACAAACTTTTCAGTTTAGAAGGAGGAATTGATTATTGAATAGTTTTGCTACTTGTTTCCAGGTATACTATACTTTAATTGTGACTGTACATGTGGTAGAGGCAGTCCTTGGTATAGTCACTCTTCATCGCAATCTGTCTCATATTTCTATCTGTATCTCAAATGCTTAGGGGTGTTGAAAGATATTAAAATGATACCTGAGAAGTTGTTAACTACAGCGGGTCAAGAACTTATTGACAGACTTCACGGTTTCGATTTTGTAAAGGTTCCTTTCCATCTGTTTTTATTATCAATCCAATGCTTGGTAGCACAAAAATGACAACTTTCTATAGAGCAGGCGACATTACCAAAAAAAACTATTTCGTGCCAACCGCTGTTAAATATTTTATCGAAAATGCGCATATGGAAGAAATGTTCCCGACGAATTCAAAAAGAGGTCACAAAAATAACGGCTTTTTACTATGGAAGATTATGCTCAGCTTTGATTCGTCATATTTTGATTAAATATCTCCACAGATCTTCTGGGCGTATTTATCCTTACTCTTAGAGATTACAGACAAAAATCTATTTTGGTACATTATATAAATCGAGGAAGCGTAGTAGTACTATTTTGTAAGTCGTGTTCGAATTCCGGTCACGCATTTGTGAGCATCTCGCATATCGTTGCATGTTCACAACGGTTGTTAATTAACATTTTCGTGCTTATGAAATATCCACACCCAATGCTTATAGTCTAACTCACTGGAGTTTATCGAGTAATCTACTTTAAAATTCAGCTGCACCCCTGCACCCTCTTTCTTACGTAATCGTGATTAACAAAAGTTGCGGCATGAGTACCTAAGTTACAATCACGGCTATTTCCAGGGAAGCTTATTAGCGAACATTCACATAAGATGTAGCAGAAAGTTTTCCAACAGACAAAAGCGATTTTCCTGGTAGGACCCTCGCCTTTGCCATGTTTTTTTGTCGTATGGTTACCAAGTGGCAGACGAGACGCACCATCGGATTTTACCGTCAACCCCCACCCCACGGTCCGCCATAAGCAATAACACTTGGATACCGTTTTGCGTTTAGACGCTTCTATATCGTTTTAAGACTACAAGTTGCAATGACATGGCACTAACAAATGGCCGAATGATGATGAGAAATTCGGTTACCTCATCGACATACTCTCCCAAAAGTTTTTCACCAACGAGCGGCATACCACAGTCCGTGACATCGTCCACTCTCGACAACGCAAGTTTGGATGAACTAGATCGAATCATGGATACATTATCAACACTTAGTCGAGAGGCGTCAAAGGCAAGAGCAGCAAATCGCGAAGAGACAAAGTATCCTCTCCCATCACCGCCGGAATCCCAAGAAAATGCGCTGAGAATCTACCCGGGAACGCATCAAACATCAACATCGTTCAGCAGTAATATCCAAACCCCAGTCTACCCGCCTCCAGTATCAATATCGATGCCTCCACCTACAACATCGCCCCCACAAACGCCTATGCAGCATCAAAGAAACTTCACCGCAAACCCAAAGATCATGACACTTGCAGCGCTACCCGCGCGACAAACAGCGATGTATCCAACGACAAGAAGCGACGCAAGAAATCCAGCAACGATACCTCGCCTCCCAGTTAATCCTTACGAAAACACAAGTTTATTACACGGCAGTCAGGTAAACGTACGTCCATCGCGCCTGAGTTCATATGACCGTACCAACCCGTTCCCCTTAGTCCCTGATAGTCCGTATGTGAACAAGCATCCTTCAGTGAGCGATGAAATTGGACAACATTTCTTCGGACATATGCCAGAACCAACAATACGTGAATCTCCTATTGAGTCGCAACATGCTTCGCAAGAGCCTAAAAACTTTCCTTTATCAGTACAAAGCACGGACCATCACAACATGCGTCCACAAGGTGAATTCATATCATTCCATCGACCGCATCATGACAACCAGGAATCGCAAACACTGCCAGCATACAACGAGAAGAGAAGCTACCTCAAAAATCTTGAAGAAGGAACGTTACCCCGTCCAAGAATCGACTCAGTAAAACAGCTTAATTCTCACAACGTTACGCCAACCACCAACCGAAAGCAAAAACAGAAACCTAGCATCACAGAAGACGTTGGGGACGCCTTTAACAGACTTTCCTTAAGGCGATCATCGAAACGTCGCACAGCCAAATCAGGGGCTTATAACACATCAAAACCGTCTTCTAGACATTCAACAACATCGTTCAACTCATTCGATATGGGTAGAGGATATGCATCAGTCTCAACAGCACCAGCATCGACGCGCGGGCTAATTCAGCATGAAGTGATACCTCACGGACGAAAAAAGAGACTTCCTTCTCCTCTCGCCAACCCGAAATCTCCAGAGTCCTCAGACGAGGATGAAAACTGTTGCGTAAAATACGGCAGATTTTTGTACTCCAATGTATTGGAACTTATAATTTTTGTGGCGTTTTGTGCTGCACTGCCAGCAGGAATCGTGATTCAAGCAACACAGTTTCATCAAACAGCATCGTTTCAAAAATATTACACGTTTTGGGGTTCTACCATGTTACCACTTGTCTTATCAACCATAACGCCGCTTCTAGTGGTCAGCTCAATGTTAAGTGGCGTTGGAAACCTTACTGTTAAAGTGCTGAAACGTCTTTCAGTCTTATTAACTGTTTACTTCACGGCATCAACTGTGGCTGCAATTGGTATCGCAATTATGTTCTCGTTTGCGTTGTATCCCGGCTCTCATTTGCCGTCACCGGGAAATTCTACGAATGGAACTGAGGTGTCTGGAGACGTTGTGTTAGCAATTGGTGGCAAAGGAGAAAATTTGGATATTTACCCTACCAAGTATGTCCAACACACTGTAATCACAGATGAGATCCTACGCTTCATTCAGTAAGTCTGTAGTAGGTCTACTAGATAGCATGATGTAATTTGTCGTGATTATATTTGACATTGTTCCACCACTAACGACCTTGGCATATCAACACAATTATGATTTATGGATAAAACGACTTCTGCAGAACCGCAAGAATATAGCGTAATCTTGTTTAGTTGCCCTAAAATTCAATTCCGTAAAAACGTATCGTTCAATTTGGATCCATTGCCGTGAAATCATCTGTCATCGCCAAATTATTGCTGATATGCTGAATTTGCCAATAGTATATACTATATGACGATTAATAAAATTGGAGATAATAGTCCTTCCATTTGAAACCTGACCGTGAGTGAGATTTACGCGTACATTCCGTGTGGGATGACGGAGAAAGGATGTAGTGATCGGATACCTATATCGCTATATGTATCGCGAAATATTCTCGGTATTTTCATAAATGGCGCCGAACCACGTAAACGATGCCTAGTCACAAAATTTGTGTTTTTTTTACCATAATGTCACAGTTTCTTAATGATTGTGACAATTACATGGCTATCGTGGATACAGCCTGGCATTAAGGTGTACCACGAATGTAAACGATTTCACCACTTGAATCTGATGCCAAGTTGACTTAAAGCATTGACATCATACTATTGAGATCTTTCTGTTCAAACTGTAACATTGCCTCTTGGACTAGAACCATAAAACACCGTTCTCAAGTGTTATCGTCAGTAAGATGGACACAATTGACAGGCATTGATTAATTCCGAAAACCGTTCACTCAATTTACACAAAGCTGTTTTCCAGCTTCTAATCACCAGATAAGGCTACGTCGAAAGTGCGTTATCACGCCTTTACATAAATTGACCGTATAATGAGGTCGCGAGTCGAATTGGGATTGCGAATTTCCAAGCGGAAAAAAGCCTATTCTCTATAGCCATATTACAACAAATTGTTTAGCATGATGCAAGGCGATTTCGCGTCACATTGGGCCATTCCGTCACTATTACCTCAGTTACTGTATATCCTTGTTTATTACCGTGCCGCATTTAGTAGCGTATTCTTGTTTGTTTAGTATGCGTCGGCCATCGGACACCCACACACATCCCCTCTCGTATTATGATGACCTGTGATGCAGTTAGTGAATCCTTGCAGATCATTATTTCCAGATACAAAACGGCTTTTGTAAGTCACGTTGGCTCATTATAGAAATGCTGTAATTTCTTTGTTCAAATTTTCAGGTTATTATTTCCTGGTTGTGGAAGTCCGATGATCAACGATTACGGCGAAGTGAGTTAGTTACCTCAGTCATTTCGCATATTTAAAATTCTATTTGCAACTCAAATCATGATTCGCAAATATTTTGAAAAGCATACGTCGGCTCCCATAATGTAACATACAATCAGAAAATCGTGGTCTCATCAAATAACCAAGCCATTTGTCAATAACGTCCAAGAAAATTTGGTTTACATTCAATGTGACGCCAATTGAAGTGTTCCTTTTAAAATCATTACAGTTTTGCAACCTGTTTGTCCTTGCATTGTTTGCTGGCGTTATCGGTATCGGCGCCTCCATGATGAACTTGGAAGGTGGACCTATCCGTCACGTTTTTTCTCAAATTGGAGCGGTCATGTCAAACATGGCTGACATACTTTTATGGTGAGTACCTTACATACATAAATTGGGTTTTGAGAAAGGAGACTTTTAGATACTGCCATCCTTCACGCCAATTTACTATACTACAGGCTGTCCATATTTGCTGGGTGATATGCGATACCGTATTAAAATTCCTTGGTTTCATCCAACTGGTAAGTGATAACAGCCGCTATGGTTATGTATGATACACGAGCCGATAAGAGACAACTTTTCTAACAGCATCAGTAACTTATTCCCATGATCTGTGCTGCTGTCATCAATCTTATGCGGCGTGGAGACTAAAACCACACTTTAATGGTGAGGTTCACGGAGGCATAGACCGTGAAAAGAAATTTCACTCTCCTTGACATTTTAGGAAAACAAACGTTGGCATTTCACATCGCACCGCAAATGATAAGTTGCGTTGATCGCTAGGATCATTGGAGATATACTTTGAATTAAACAAACTTTTGAACCGTTATGAACCCCTTGTAATGACTCAATGCTATCGATATCTCGTCGATTCCTGTCATTCGCGGGCGCGGAATCGATCAGACAACCCAATTGTTTGTGATGTTAGAACCAGCCATCTACGGGACACCACTCCGGGTTTTCTGTTGGGGTTTCCTCTCATAGCCTTGCCACCGTATATACATATACGCCAATTCATAAACGAGGGGACAGAAAAAGAATCGTACTTTGACAGCAGTTGACGCTCTATAAGCAAAATCCGTCATTGCGAAATGTTCCGCGGCTGTCTTTCAACAACTGTTTGATATCCCATTTATGTCTCACGAGAAATGATGACTATAATAAAAAGACACGTTTGACTTTAGTGTTGTGGCATGCGAACTACCACAAATGCTTAATGATTCAACGCAACGCGACCCTGCGGTAAACCGCAACAAGTATCGACTCTCCTCATGAGAAAACTGAAATTCCCATATGCAAAGATGCTACGTGAAGGCCTATATAATAATCAACATGTTTTGATGAGATAGTGACAGGCTTCTAACTTCCCAAAAATGCATTCGGTTACCACTCTATGACTCGTTAATGTGGCAAAGATTAAGTAACACTTCATTCCCAGGAATGCTGGGTCGCTCATAGTTAAGCCATGGCCTGCTCTAGCTCCGTTTCTACTTCGGTAAAATTGAAGCACGGACAAATGGAAAGCGTATAGTTCTTTCGAACCAGCATAGCCACAATCACCCCATCCGTTAATTTATCATTATCTCTGTGGGCGCATTAACTTCTCCTCAGCAGTCATATTTGCAAGGGTCAAAACAAGCGATTTTCAACCAATTGTAGACATGTGAATCATATATTATGCAGCGCTAAGTACTCGCTTTTACTGTTTAGTAGGTGGTACGAGACTAAGGTTCGTCTGTAACATCTGCTATCACATCGATCGGTTTCGGTACCGTACGCGATATAGCAAGGGGAAAATCAATACCCAATTTGCTGCCAATATCGATCAGGCAACGTTAAGGCGCATTATACCTACAATTTGAAGTGAGTCATAGGGATTGAGGAAATGCTTGAGGCATTTAGTCATTCGACATTACTTGTCATCATTCCGAGCCTTCGCCGCTGACGCTGAGTAGTACGCAGTATATACAAATACATGCATAGTCGCCCATGTGTTACATTTTAAATTTTGTCTCCCACACAGTGCTGTGTTGCAACCTTGCTTACGCTTATGCGGGGCATATAGTAGTTTAATCGTGATTGCTAGGGCGGACCTTCCGGCGTTGAACAACCCAACTAACGGTAAACGGTTAAGACTAAGCGTGCGCGTGGCAAAAGGGGCAATCAATGGCGCAACCGACGTCATCACGCCGCCAAACGGGTAACTAATAAATAATAATTTTCCATCCCGTGATTAAAGCACACTGCCACGGTCGCGGTTGATATAGCGGAGCTGCCGAAGTCATTCTGACTCAGCCAATCACAGAGAAACGCTAGTTGTTAATATCCTGTTTTGTCCCAGACCTCAGACTACACGTCAACGGACCATTGACAATGGCATCGCGGCATGAAACCCAATACGTTAATGACTATATAGTTATGAATCAAAGAATTTACCAAAGCTGACATTTCATTGCGAACTGACGTAATTTATGAAAGACCCAGATCGGTGCTGGCGCTCGTATGTCACTAAACCAGGTAGACTATGCCAAAAATTCCGGAAATACTGGCCCGAGACCTCGAAATCAGCATCTACCGCTGCCCTGCTAGCTAAAGGCAGCGTATTCCTTAATCGTCTTACACGGAAAAAATGTACCGCACTCTCACAAGCTTAAAATGTACAGTTGAGGATGTATATGACCATTGCTGTGATAGAAAGAGGTGGTAATAGAAAATAGAAAGCCTATATAATGCACATATCACCTTACAACACCAGCCAAAAGATGAGAAATTTATGAGAAAATCTTTCACCTGTCTAGTCACAAAAACATAATTTTGAGAATGGCAAAATATAGGGGTAGCATCCTCCTAACGCACAAAGCTTCTAAGTTTTGGCAATTTATTCACGCCAAGTGCCGTTTAGAGTTTCTCCTTATCATGACTGTCAATAGGAAATCGGATACATGCTCCACTTGATACCGTCAAACGTAATAGCATCACCTAACACTTACAGTAAGTTCAATCGTTTATTTGGGATCTCGTAAGGTAAGCACGCAAACAGCTCAGGACAAAAGAAAAAATGTTGAAGGAAAATGATTTCATACAGCAGTGCAGGCGACTAAATCCTCAAATGACATTCAAGATGAACAAAACAACCAGAGTCCTGTTTCTTTAAATAAGTAGCGGAACAGGTTCTCATGAAGACTTGTTTCCGCAACCATGAAACCGGAATCACGTCATCAGTTTTTCTATACGGACTTGCTAATATTTTAGTCGTCTTTACACGGGTGCTTAGAACTTTCATGATGATAATTCTGATCAAAACGACGTCAGCAAGAACGTTTCCACTTAATTGGTATCAGCTCTATATGAAACCAGTTTTTAACAGCACTTTCTCTTATCAAAAATTGCTTTTCGTATTCCAGTTCGAGTAGAAATTTCTAATTCCATGCAGCACAGTACAAGGCGAGACAGCAGCAGTTTGGTCTCACTTATTTCCCGCGTACGCTTTCTACAAGTGACTATGATGACAAATTTGACTTGTATTGACCAAGGCCGATTTTAACTCAGAAGCTTGAGTTTTGTCACCGTACTTCATGTAAGCGCGTCATACTAAGCACTGAATCGGCGAAAGTCAAAATTAGGCTGGTGAAATAAATAGTGAAGGTTTTCCTTGGAAATTGTGATGTTTTCGACGTAACGCACAGTTTCGCCGATAAATAAACCGAACGCCAATAAGTCTGTGAGAGCACTTGCTTTTCTGTATCGCTTTTCCAATGACGACAATTAAGCATTTGGGTTCGAGTGTTTGTTACATCGGATACTCTCAGTCTTCCGTGAAAGATGATCACCTCGGCTTAACGCTCTCAGAGTACAAGAAAAGTTTCCATCGAAACAAAGGCCCGATTAACAGACAAGACAAACGTCGCGTGAGAGTAGTCGACCCGAAAAAAATCGAAATTCACCTGAACATTTTCACTATAGAGGCATCGCATTATTGGGATGTCTACATGCATACTATATACATACTGTATCTTATCCCGTTTCATTCAAATTGAGCATTTGACTGATGCAATAATCACTCCGCACGCAAACACAGCTGAGTAAGTATCCGTTACACCGGCTGGTAGACTAATATAGACAGTTGAATTCTGTGTACACATCATTAATACGGACTGACAAATGTCATTCTACGTGACGATCTTTTACACTGAGTCGGGATGGGCGCGAAAAAGTAAATTTTAGGGCGATAACGAAGAACACAAGCACGCCAAGCACTTAACTAATCTCGGTATTATCTCAATAACCGGACGTAGTTTGGATTGGTTTGGAGAAATATAAATGGATTCCAAAACCTAAGCCCAGACGATGGATATTGCCCGTTGATAAACAGTAACTTCGACCCCACACACGAACGAACGTGGACTGTCTATACGTATAAGCACGGCGCAAGATTTTCAACGATCTATGTTGACAATTTCGGGTGTACGCTCTACTATTATTATCAGATTTACATACATTCGGTTAAGTACATTGCAAAGGCAATTTAGAACTAGGATTTTTAAATGGCCCTATTCCAGCCAGATGTATTAGTGTATACGCCATATCACATAAATGCAGATACTGGGCTGCACACCAAAGACTATAGACAACGTTCATCCAATATTTCATGATATTCCGCCAGTATAAGTTGAATTTTTATTGTAGGCTTGGAATCAATAATAGATTAAAACAGAGCGAGGCAAGACCTTAAGAGTGGAGGTACGGATACTTTCATGTGAGGTTAACACAGTGTCTTAAAACCGCAATAAATATTTTATACTTTTTGAAACTCAATTAATCTAGGATCAATAAACATTTTATTACAGCTCAGTTTGATCAAAATGCCGCGGGCATTTCAAACGCGATAAGACAACATAAGGATACGCTTAAAACCGAAATTACATCCTATTAAATAAACTGGGTGCACTTAAATATTCTTTTTAAGCACCAACAAAATACTTTTGATCGCTTGTGTGTTGAACTCATCACAATAACGATGCATGGAGGTCTATGCGCTGACCTACTGCTACATCCGACCCTCAAATTTAATCGCTTTTATGCTCAATTCAAGAGCAACTATATAATCCATGAAACTATCCCTTTGAGGGAATCAAAATATCGAGTCGTTTCAAATAGATAAGAGTGCTTTTAAGGAACGCTTTACAATGAACTTGTGAATAGTAATTCGGACCCAAAATATATTCTGAATCATGCACTAGGTAGTGATGTATTCTGAAAACCTAATATGGTTGACTACAACAGGAAGATCGTATCGTTTGTGAATTATGTTTGTTTAAAGGTCATAAATTGTATTATGTATTAAACATAATTATTTCCCTGATGAAGGAGTGGTGCTATGACGTAATAGGAACTATATTTCCAGTAAATGTGGCTGGATATTAAAACTATGGTAATGGTATACAGTATCCGTCATAGCCTAGTGGCAGCTCTAAAGCGACACCCTTTATATTTTAGGTATGTCCCTTTTGGAGTGTTCTTCATCATATCTGAACTAGTTGCTACTAAGTTGAACTGGACACGCATCGGATTCGATACACGACTTGATAAGACGAACAGTGTTAACGCGACTGCACAAAGCCTAACTGCTGATGTCACAGAGCTCGACGACGCCACCAAGCGTTTCATCTTGACTGTGATTTCTAGCATCGCTGTCTACAGCTTGGTGTTTATGCCTATCATCGCGTGTCTTTTGACAATATCAAGACCTTGTTCTGGAGTAAGGTTCAGAACAACAGCGGCGTTGATAACATCCTTCACTATTGGCTTTAGGTAAGTACTTACTGACGAGCACATGAAGTCTACAGAGCCTATATAGCCTACTGTATCTGGGACTAGATAACCAGCTTCGTGCACCATATGCCTAGGCTTTCAAGAAGTCAGCCTCAAGAATTTTTACATTGCAGCAATACGTTTAATGGAATTCTTTCGCTATAGAATCAAATAAGGTGAAAGGCGCATTCTCCCATTATCAATAAAACTCTCTTGCCAGTGACCTATGCATCCCGCTGACGCTGCGGAGTTTGTTGAAGACAAAGGGGGCGTCCCGATGTTGCAAGCCTCGAGAGGACATCGACCGCCGCATCGTCAGAACATCAGTCGTGTTAGGTGCAATTTTTCATCGCGCTGGAACTGCGATTTTGCTCACTTGCTCGGCGATTTTCATATCTCAAGCAGAAGGGAAGCACTTGACAGCCGGGACTGTTGTACTAATCGGGTAAGAATTGAAAAGATTCCATTGAGTAGGAGCATACTTTCTCCATTGAAGTTGTAAACATGCGCTTGCTACTTTCAGGGCTTCTTCAATGATCACATCTGTTACATCCACTACAGGACGTTGGTTTCATCAATTTAATCCCTACATGCGCGCAATAGTAATAAATCTATCAACTGCTGGTCTAACTGCACCAGTCGAAATACCAGGGAAGCTTTTATGTTTCTGGGCAATGTAAGTTTTTCTCACGACTGATGAAGATTGTTATACAGTACCGAGAATGTTATCATCTCATTTGTCAGGTGTCGCTTTGCCGCGTTTGCTGATACCTTAGTCGATGCGATCGGGGCTCATATTATCTATCACCATTGCAAGTCGACGATGCGAGATATACAAGATGACAAAGTTGTATGTCAGGATGAAGACAGCACTGGTATGGCTCTTCACGAGCTTCATTATATTCTGAATATTTAGCATCAGCCGCCCTGCTAGCAGCAAGACCCTATTACCCCTACCCATACACATGGATGCTTGTGTAGGCTACGCGTAAGGGGCTCCAATATTACAATGCTATACTACACACCTGGTTGGAACGATGTCAATAGTCCCCTGAGATTGGGCGGCTCAGGAAAACACCATTACTATTTTGTGTTATAGCCTACTTAATCAGTAAGCATAAGAGAAAGGAGATAGAGCCTTAATAGTCAATATTTACTGCTTTCAGATTCAAGTAACCTCGACAGTAAGACAAGTCCAACTCACAAAAGTAACCCTCCTCGATCTACAAGTGGTGAAACAAGCGATTACGAAGAAGCGCCGTTACTATTCAGCAGGTTAATATCGAATTCAGCTATGGGCGGTAGCAGGAGCCGTTCGGAAATCAATATAGTTCATTGCGAAAAGACACGCCCCCACACTGCATTTGCGTAAGAGGTAGGAGTGGCCGCGGTGTCGCGTGAATAGAGCATGGATATGCAGTGAGTTTCATGTCCACACGCCGTATACACGCACAACGTCATTCCCAATGCAACATGCACGATTGTAACAACCTAGTTCACGATCAACATCATTTTGAGAGACTCAGGCGTGGAACGCTACAAACTTCATGTACATTGCTTACCATGCCTCCCATCAGCACAGCCCAGAGACGTTTTCGACCCCTCAAAATTGCCCCCCCCCAGCATTTTGGGCTTACTACAAACAACTTTGAGCTTCGTTGATTATTATTTATTTTGAGACTTAAGACCTCAAAAAGCACGGGCCCAAGGACATCACCCCGGCCCCCTTAAAGCGGTTCTGGCCTATTGTTGCAGTTATTCGTTTATTCACCCGCGTATATGATATATATTATGTCAAATCATTCCTCATTCTGTGGTCATAAGCATGGATTGTTGCATCATAGCGTTTCTGTTTAATCGCCCAATTGCCATCCCAACATTTTATGCCCGTTGCGGTTTCAGTTCGTTAAGCAAATAACAATTTGTCTTACGTTTCGTGGTACAGGTCAGCCGAAGGTGGAAACGAATCGAGCTCTACGAATAGTCGCAATGACGATGTTTTCTTACCAAATCGGCCTCAAGAATCGCGACCCACACCACCACCACCACCACAACAAGATTTCAGACGAACTACCAATCATCCTGTACAAACTGCTCATCGTGGAGAAGTTTCTTTCATTACATTCTGATTAATCTCTATTAGAGATGCAATGAAGCTCTCGTTAATATATTCATTTCATATTGTCATCGTGTTAAGCATCAATATATTCCGTGCTATTTTACTATTTGCGTGACCATAGACTATACAGCAGCAGGATCGTAGTGAGAATGGGATGTCGGCCTACAGTAAATGGATTAGGCGCTAGCCACGCAATCTGGTCGAATCAAACCAAGTACTGGGACATTACAGGGTTGGTGCGTAGGAGTAAAACAGTAACCCAAACTAAGGGCAACACTTTTCGACTTCGATAATGTGCCCGCAAATAATGCGGGTGTTTGTCCGTTCGACAAGCCGTACCACAGACTAATGACTATATCAGAAATAGAAGGGCTTAGAACCTCACCGTGAGATAACAGACATATGATATTATTATTATTATTGTAAAGATTTTCAGTGGCGCTTATCACCGGACGGCGTTTTGCACCACGAACAGGACAGGCAGGGGCAGATACATGGGTATTATAGTAAAAGAAATAGTACGAGTAAATAAGGACGATAGCACACAGGAATGGGGGTTTTATAATATAGTCCCGGATTCTGTAACATAATCGCAAACAAAAGAGGCTAGTTCGGGAACGGTGAGTAAGTTGTACATTGAGAAATCAACATTGGAATCGATGCAAGCTCTAATCAGTATTTGTCGAAGACGGGTGAATCGGCGGCACTGCATTAGAAAATGTGGGACTGTCTCGGCGCATTTACACATCGGGCATAGCGGGGTATCGGAGCATTTAATGCGATATAGGTGATTGTTCAACCGACAGTGGCCTGTTGTCAATCGGAGGAGTGCTGTTTCTTGGGATCGGTTTGCGGCGTGATATAGTGGGGATAGGATCGATGTATGGAATTGCTTGTAGAAAGCCCCTTTTACGCTCGACTTGTAGGCTGTGTCCGAAGAATTGAATATATACGTTCGGATTAAACTTCTGGCGTCACTCTTAGTAGGTCCAATAGGGTCCGTGTGGAAGGGTGCTTCGGTAGCCGCCTGTTTCGCTAGCGAGTCCGCCAGCTCGTTTCCAGGAACACCACTGTGCCCCGGGATCCACGCGATGGTGACCTGGCTCCCACTTAATGCGACCTGGTTGAAAATCTGAAAGATACGAGAAAGTACGTTATCTATTCGACGAAAAGGTATTTGTGCTATCTTCTGGATTCCACTCAGGCAGTCGGATAAAATCACGTACTTCTTTGGTGGCCCCTCACGTCGTATTCAGTCCAATGCACACCAGATAGCTATCATCTCGGTTGTGAGACTCGAGAGGGACTTGGAACAGGGACGGGAGGTAACACTGAAAGAGCTTAAGCTGTTTGTAGGGCCCCTTCACTATTTAGCAGATACGCGAGAAACAAGGTGAGCTGTTTCGATATATCAATTCAAAAATATTACCTCAGACGGCGTAGAGCGACAGGGAATAGCCTTTCATGTATACGTGAAAGATGTAGTCCGACGTAGTGACACTCATGTTACCGTTATTGCAGACACAAGGTCACCATCATGAAATCGATGTAGCCGCAACGTGTACCCGTGGAATGACGCCATTTTTGATTGCGTCATCTAGGGGATTGAATTCAAAATCAAGAATCTGTATGAATGAACGAATTTAAGAGCTCGCACAGTCTATCGAAAATCGTTTGAATATTAACTGAACAATTTATCTGCTTCTTGGCTCAAGAAAATAATGAAAACGTTTCAATATATTGAAGCGAACCTGGAAATTCAATCGGTGACACGAGGTTCAAATTCAAGCGCTCAGCCTTGGAAAGGCAACTACTACCAATATCAATCCTATGCTTGAAACATTAAGATCAACACACCTGAGACAAGATTCTCATTACGTAGGTGACAAAACACAGTAAAGGCGATAATGTATTGGCTCCTGCAATGACAATTTACAGAACGTTTCAACAACCATGTCATTACCGCTCCAATACACGCGCAAGCCTTGCTATACAACGGGCATAGTCGTTTAGGGCGAAGCAATAGGCCTTATATTGGTTGCGACGTATAGCGACGACCATGATTTTCCGTTGTGGTTGATCTAATTTTGATTGAATACGCTAAGGATCTCATCCTTTATAATTTTCGAAATTCAGCACGCCATCCGTAGCTGATCAAATATGGTATGAGTTAGTTGCATGAATAGACAACTATAAGCAACGACGAAGTGTATAGGTATTTCGTAACTGGCCTAAGTATGGAATGCTAACGCTACTCAACTTTTCCCATTCCACATGGTGATGGGTAGGCAGCTGCTGCGTAGTATCACAGTTCTTATCTCTCAAGAGAGCAAGACGTCTTGCTCATTAGTTACGATGGAAACTTAGAAATTTACGTAACATAGATAACGCAGTCGTGATAACAAGTTGTCATTGACAGCCTACAGCAGACATTAGTCGTGTTCATATTCGTATTGAGACAGCAAAGGGTATATTATGGTACAGATGTACGTATAGTGAGTGCTTGCTTAATTAAGGTAAGCTAAGGAAAGGTAGCTTTTTTGCTAATATTTCTTCGGCTTCGATAAAAAAATAATGAAAAGGCAAGCCGTTCTCGCCGTCATATTTACTGTGCATTAGATTCAATGTATGCATACACTTCTTACGGACTGCGCATCACTAATACATAATGGACAAGAGATAGGGGTTGTATACTCAAGAGACTGACCATAGTAACACACAGGGATGTCTTGACTCAAGACTTAAGTCATCCTTGGTAACACAAGGGCGAAACGGGCTATGATGATGGTCTCAGAGAAAAGTTGGAAAAAAATATTTCACGAAATATGACTTTATTTTATTTTCGAGTGATTTTCCAAGTTCCCTCTGAGACCATCATCATGGCCCGTTTTCGCTCTTGTGTTACTATGGTCACGAAATATCACTTACAGTACTTTTGCAGATATCTATCTTTCATTTGGAGCAGGAACATATCCGAATGACCGTGTCTCCCGACATCAGCGTATCCATATAGTGGTAAATGGTAATTCCTTATCACATCCTTCAGTTTTGGGCATGCAGGGTGTAGAAATATGACGTCGGATGACGTGTCGGAGGTGCTGAAAAAATTCAAGGATGACATCACGCTAGAAATGGAAAGACCAAAAATGCGCGGCAAAGGAGCGGATCTTTTCGCAAGAAGACGGCAACGGATGGAGAAATTTATCATCACAGATGAAACTCGACACCAGAAAATAGAACACTCTGCTTCAACAAATGGCGTCGTCGATACGAACGGCAGCTATCAATCACAGATATTTAACTCTAAACCCCCGACACCAACCACACCAAATTTTTCTCAGACACATTCATTCTACCAACCACTACCTGCAAGTAGCATGTTATCTGGGTATTGCACAGACGTGGAAGACGACCGGTCAAGTTTTCATGAAACCATGAAGGTAAACTATTTCAGCGACTGTGAAGACATGGGAGATTTTACGTCCGAAAGAAAGGGAAGAAAAGGCCGCCCTGCCACCCGCAGAGCGTGGGAAACTGATGTTGAAGATGCGTACCAGTCAGAGGCCGAGACTCCCATAAGCACCCACTACAGCCTTCCGAGCCCAAGTTACGCAGGTATAGTACCGAATATGAATCGGCCAGGCTGGGAATCAGCACCGGAAACTCCAGTATACTCACCGTCGTCAAAAACTCAACACAACATGTTGCCAAAATCTTTTGCAACACTATCCGCTCCAAAGCGAGCATGGTCACGAGTTAGCTTCAGCCCGAAGAAGACAATTCCACAAAGACCAAAGCCACAACCAAGTAAGCTCTACACGCCAAACAATTCTTACGGAATTTCTCAGCCTAAAATTGAAATCTAAATCAACCTTGAAAATTGCGCGACCACAGAGTTTTAACTTGAAGTGTTAACATCCGTAGGTTCCAGTACTCGTCGACGGACGACATTCAGAATTATGCGGTCCGCTCCCTTCTACTATCGGTCATATTTATCACGTAGTCGGTAGTCCAATGGGAGGTTTCGTGAACCACAATACGAATGTATTATGTTAGTACTTGGATCAGAAACGTCTCTATATACACCTTGTCGAAGATGTTCGATTCCCGGAAAACTGCTCTATCAACGTCGCCCGCGTCATTATTAAAACGATTCCTAATTATAAGATGTACTGCCCAGCACTGTGCTAGTGTGGTTACACTATAATGAACCTAATGATTGTCCCACAATCGCTATATAAATCATATTCTGTACTAGAGCAAAAATTATTTCGTTTCAGCTGTCCAATACCCTTGCGCAAAAACAACCGTACCAACAGCAATTCAACCAATCAAGGCTAAGGCGCCATACGTTACCAAATCATTGATCTTCAATCCAATCATTGCAAGCAAGCGTGTTAACACAAGCAGAGCCACGAACAGACCCAAAACACTACCCGTCAGTCAAATTTTACCAAAAATTGACGAAACCCCGACGAAGAACAACGCGATTTCGAATCACCAACCATCAGCTGCGGATGGAGACAAGAAACAAGCCCCATCGATAGTACTGAGTTCTGCACCAACCCATCGGCCAACGCCCAGTCATAAATCATCCGCAACAATAACAATAACAAGCAGGAAGAACACTCAACGTCAAGAACAAGGACGGAGGATATTAAAATCAAGTGAAAACTCTGCGCCAGATGCACCCCCGGAAGAAAACAGACCAGAAAGTCCATACGACAACGATGACAACAAGAGACCAGGTTCATCCGCAAGTGTCGCATCCTACGTGAGCTCTAATTCATCTATGTTCACATCTACAATACCGTCACGATGTCTAACACCAACAAACAGATCCCGCACACCCATCGGCGTACCAAAAGTCCTAAAAATCGCAGGAGCAAACCAGACTTCACCATATCCTACCGAATCGTCTCCTACACCATTCAATACCCCTACTCCTTTAGAGCAAACAATTACGCAACCGGTTGAGGCAGAGCATTTCAATGTGACAGAAGATAATAAATCATCCGCAGATAAAAAAGTATCGGCCTGTTTGAAAGTATTGGATCATACACGCCCGTTATCTTTGCCAAAGTCAACGACATATCATCACACTTCACCGTCGCCAACTCTCAACGCAGTTTTGAAACAGGAAATAGCAGGCAACTCATCTCAAAAGATAGGCGCCAGTAATCGGATGGATGCGTAAGTATGACACTTTACAATGTGTGGAACTTCCTATTTGATGGATGCGAGGAAGGCTTGTACACGTGCACTCATAGTAACGGTTCCCGAATCGTGTAAATGCCGTCACTGTTTCGGAACTAATGAGACAACTTGAATAAATAGCTGATTCGATGGGACTGGCCGCGGTCTTGACTTCGATATATCCTTATATAGGTCACTCTTGAGTATCATATGTCCGTACAGCAGAGAGCGAGTTTACTACTGACATGCCATGAATAAACGCTTCACCGTGATGTGAATCAACAATACTGCCACAATTTTTCTTTCGCATAAGACAGTGCCTTAAAGATATATATACGTCATTATTTACAGGGAATATACCCGGGCGGACACAACGACAATCAATCGACAGCAAGTCCATAGGTCGCAAGCCCCAGTTGGAAACAGAACGCCACAAGCATTGGGCTCTATCGCCGAAGGTAAGAAGTTACTATGACTACAGCCATTCTCCGTTCCGTAAGCCTATCATAAGGCTCACAACTTAACTCACACACCTGCCTGCAGTCAATGCAGTAATCCACACCACGATCCATTCAACTACTGAAACGGGACTTTTCGTTGGTTAAAGTACAAAGCAAGTTAAATTACTGTAGTACCTCACCCTCAGCCGGAAGGAAGTCTTTCCAAGAATTGAACGACAGCTCAGGCAGGCTTCCTGACATCTTATGATAGCGGCACATCCCACAGACGCGATTGTTCAGGATGGTCTGATTTTGCTTTAAAGGAATGAAAGGGAAAGGTGCGAGGATGTTCGAGAAGCAACAAAAACGAATGCAAAGTTATACAAAAGAAACAAGCAAAGATAGTTACCCTGATCTGGCTTATGCCCACGAATCAAATTTGCCATCAAATCCTCACGGATCTTCTTCAACCGTTGCTTTTCACCCACCCGGTGACGTCAAAATGGGGATGCGAGATGTTGTGGGCGAATTCCAAAAGTCCTCTCAACCAGGAAAAGCGGTATGTCAAATGCATAAACCTACCATCGCTGTAGGTAATAGTAATAGGCCTACTCTCGTAACGCCACATATATAAGCTAGCAGATACGCCTACCAAGTAACCACAAAAAGCTCGCTAGGCTGACACGACCAATATGCATACAGATAAACCAGTAGTGTGTAGCCATGGTAGTAGGCCATGGGTAGGCCTGCGAACACTTAATAAACGGTAGCCCTGACTCAGCTTTACAGTAAGTATACTTTTTAGACTTCACCATACCGTAAGCATAACCCTTTTCTCAATAACAAAGTTAAATAACCCTAATGCTTCATGCAGGTAAGCCTAATAGCATTCCAAGTAACCATAAAAACCTCGTTATGTCGACACCCCTCCAATGCAGCATAAGAATTAGATGCGCCTATAGTCTAGGGCTGTAGGCCTACTTTTATGCCGGTATAAAACATGGTAGGAACTTGACCTGCGTTAGGGTTGACTCATCTGTAGAAGTTGACTCTTTATATTTGAATTACTTACCTTTATCACTGTCCGCTATGCCATATCGTATCCTATCCTAAACAACGCCTACTTCTCTCTTTTCAGAAGCGACCAAGCGAGACCAAGAGGCGAACGAGAGATCCGTTGCACTATCAGCAACAACTCACGTATTATCCGCAGTCCGTTGAAGATTTAACCGAGTCGCTCCAAAGCAATTATACAGACAAGAGCGACAACATACCCGCAAACTTTCAAATGTATCCATCAGCGAATGACTTTGTGCAAACACCACCTTCGATCCCCTCTCCTAATGATCCCCGTTGGACATTTGGCGATGACGTTAAATCGACGAGGTCGACATCTTCGGTGTCTTCACAAAAGTCGCAAGGTCCGAAAACCGCTCCGAAGCCTGCAAAAGTTGTCATTAAAAGACAACTTTCTAGAGAGTCTATGAAACAATTCTGTTCACCTTCGGAAATAGAGGGCGGCCAGAATTTACAGCCCCATCCTGGTAAGTAAATATGAAGTGGTTGCAGGTGATTTGACATGGACGAGAAGATTTTTTCTCACGAGGAATGAAGCTACTTGGCCGCGTCTGATTATTACTGCATGATATACCAATCACGATGTCGGGTTGAGTGAGTTTGTGGGGAAATCGGTCGATTTTTGGGTCTCGACTGGCGGAACCATACCTTATTAGCATAGAGGAATTGCGGATAAGGTTACAGCAAACAGGACTCATGCAGCGTTGACGAAGGTACACGATGCATTCTGAGAAATTTATACCAAGGCCCAGTTAGTCGAAGACCCAAATCACCGTGTTTCGTATCACCCCGCCACATTAATTACTAAGGTACTTCGAAGTTCTTCTTCCCCATCACCGCTGCCTACCACCAAGACACTTTTTGGCCTTTGGTACTAAACTTCCTGGGTCATTTTCGGTAAGATGTGCGTAAGTAAGCCTATAATGTCGTTATTCAACCACTTTACTTACCCAATTGTAGAAATCGGTGTTGCTCGTCCTCACAAGGCCCCCACACCAGACCCAGCGTTTCCGAATCTTCGAACAACACACTGCATCAACTTTCGCTTCATTATGCCGGCACCAAACCACACCTCATCAAACTCTACTGCTTTTCATTATTCAGAAAATCCAGGAGACGATGACACCACCCGCAAAGCATCATCGCTCAATCTGCAGTCGCCTTCCTGCCATGAACTGACCGAAACTGTGCGCGCCAAAAATGATGAAGACGTCATGCGTGACGGTAGCTACTTGCCGACTGGCAAGTCGAATACTGGTGAGGCACCCAAACCCAAATTCGATGGAAGAAAAATTGGAGTCCATTTTGAAGCATGGAATCCTTAACTTCTAGTTATAAAACCTGTAATTCTGTATAAATACCATGTCTCTGGGCAACGTGTCTATCAATTAAAGGCAACGTCAGATAAGTTCGGCGGCGGAAGCCACTGTCACGCAGGCTACTTCCTCATACGGTCGTACACACCTTTTCGTAACTCTATTTTCGTTCATTCTGCGTTGCCTGGAGTCTGGGTCTGGGCAAAGCAGCGCATTTAGAAACCGTTACGTACGCCCAGTCGGCATTGAAGTTCGATTAGGAAATCGTTTTAAATTTTGAAGCTTCGACTTCTCCAACGTTATTTTTAATGTCATACCATACTGTATAGTAGCCTACATAAATATATAGCCTTTTGTGCAATGTGCACCCACTCAACTTTGATTCCTAAGATATCGGCGCCGTAACGAGACGGTCTTTGTGAACTGACTGCATGTCGGCAACAGAAGTTGTTTTAAGTAGGATCAGTTATCCGCAGAAAAAGCGACTCCGACGCGAACTCTTACCCGCAACTGTGCAGTTTATTGCCACTCTCGAAGAGGTAGATAAGCGCTGTCCTCGAAAAGGTAATAGCTAGTACGATAAGGCGACAGCCAATGGCTAAGCTATGTAGCCTATCTCGCCTGCACAGTTCTCTGAATATCTCAATGATTTTGAGCATACTGAGCGGCTTATCTTCATCAAACTATAGATAACTTACCCGTAGGTTAGTTATCTATAGTCAAACTCCCCGTATGGGTAAAACACCTCAACGTGAGGTTGCAACAACATAGTGACAATCCTGACCACGCCTAGCCCACTCTTTCTGAAGTAGCTGCACGGAACAGAAGCAACGTAGAAACTATATGGAAACCCTTGTATTAGAGAGGTTACAATCCTGAACCCAAACCATCCATGCACCATAAGGTAACAATGTGTTATTTTTTCATATGAAAAATTAACATATACTGGTTTCAGTTAACCAAGAATTTACTCTGCTGCCGTGAAAAAGCATAAGCAGATTTGAAATTATATCGAAACAAAAGCCAAATATATCCACGAAATTAGGGCCATACACCTTACACCAAGCTTTTCGGGACTTGAAAATTTTGTGCAACCTGTCAGTTATTTGATAATTTAACACATCAGTCAGAGGACGCCTCAATCACACACCAACAAGACAATTCAAATATCGGACAAAAAGAAAATAACAAAAGAAGTGACTCCCCAATAAGATTCAGGGAAAGGAAAGAGATAGACAGAATGAGACGAGCGATAAATCGAAAGAAATATCAATATAAATATGAAAATAGAGGATATGGGTAAACTATAATGGATTTTGGACTCATAAATGACTCTAGACGAAATGCCAAAAGCAGCTTCAAATATTGTCAGTTCCCAGACTCTTTCAAATGACGCAGGCAAATGCCAGCCGGTCTATTCCAAACAAACACATCACCTGACATTTACCATCATCATTGACAAAGGAAGTCATACATTCTCAATAAGTCCTTTAAAGCAAAGCAGTAGAAACCAACCAGACTTCACAATTTCAAATATAACGTTGAATTAATTGATCTGCATCTGGGGTAAAGACCGACAAACATGCCATAATCTTGACTGTCCTATCTAATGCATTGATAGATCAATTGAACTTGCACATTGTAGCCACAGGCAGTACATAGAGGCAACTGCTACTGCTCTACAGCTAGTGGTATTCCGATTCCATTCCAAACACTCACAAACTTTAACGGAAATATCCAATGAATTCCCGACACAATGTCAACTGCTGATCGCTTTCACAGTGCAACAGAATGAAAAGTATTCAAGAACGATTTTGATAATGCGAGTCACGCCGGTGAAAATTACAAAATCTCACGGCGCAGATCGAATTTAAGAAAGAAACGAAATGGAACATGTGAATGGCGTGTTGTACTGCGATTGTTACATCACAAATCACGATTTTCCTTCTTGTTTTGCATCATCTTCCTCAGAGTTTTTATATTTAGATTGCACTTTAGGAGAAATGCCAGCACTTAATTTCCGGCCATCCTTAGTAGTGGATGGACCCACTGGCTCTTCAACTGTATTAGACTTGGAACTTTTAGGTCGTTTTTCGGGCTTCGATTTCTGTTTTGATGAAACCTGTGGAAATGGGAGATAGTTGTGATCAATGCGACACTTTCTATTAGGCTAGTTGGCAGAAATCTTAGATGCCTCGTCGCCCAGGGGGGTTGAAATTTATAAGTTTCTAAATTCGCAACAAGGAAATTTTTGAGACCAGAATGGGATGGATGGGAGCTCAAAACCAGATTAGCTGCGATTCAACCGACAATGAAGACAAGCATTATAAAAAAATTATAGAATAGCATGAGTGTAAAAATGTGAATAAATATTCACTTCTATACCAGAAAACTTAAAAATCTTACTTACTTTGAAACGACTCAGCAACGGAACTTTTGACGACGCAGAATGCTTTGAAGTGGTAACTTCGCTGGCGGGCTTTTCTTGCAAATCAGCCGCCTTTGAAGTTTCCGGATTGCTTTGATGTCGCTCCAATTCTTTCTTTGTAGTAGGTGTTTCAAGATCTGCACTCATCTCGGCATTCTCACACACCGGAATGTCAGTCAGAGATAGTGGAGATGGAGACGGTGCACGCGCAAGCGGTGAAAGTGGTATATTTCCAACAGATTTTCTTCTAGAATTTCGTAAATTTCGAAACTTGTGGCTTATCCCCTGCAAAAAGCAATGGTTCTTAAATTGCTTAGTACAGAGAGGTACACGAATCAATGATGTTACATTTAAAGCGATTTGCATGGGTATTAGGTATCTAATGGCCCGGACCCAGAGTCTTTTGTGTGAGTTTGTTCCCTATAGTCTGGGTCAAGAATTTTAGTTTTTGCACACTTTTCTACTCCCCAGAAATCATTAACGACAAAGCAATGATATTTTCAGAGAGCAGCACGTCACATTGCCTGAGACATAAGTTTGTCGACTCTTTCATGTCAAGCATCGTGAAATATTAACTATCCAGGTGGAATCCATGTGCTTTTCTCCACAACATAATTTTAAGATGTGTTCCACCGATTTTAAGTAATAGCATATGCTTAAATTTTCAATTGGTTAAAACAGTAGTGAAGTCAAAATGCTACAGGAACAAGATCAATGAATGCTACTCAACTTCCCATTACATCCCAACAGTCAATGTCTAGGAAATGAGCATGGTATAAGAATTAATTCTTGCCAAAAATGCAATAAAAATTACCTGTAGAGACATTGGCCTTGACGAAGACGGGGCCGACCTTCTTCCACCACCTGAAATTGGCAGTTTCGGACTTTTCGAAGAAGATCTCATTCTCACAGGTGCTGTGTAAGTAGAAAGAGACGCCGCACTCTCCAGAGTTACATTGACAGCAGGTGTGTTTGCATCTGTTTCTCGAGGTCGATTTTGAGGGGATAGCGGCGAGATGCTACGGGTTGGAGAGGTAGGTCCGCTTTCACCAGATGAGACAGTTTTGTGTGATTTTGACATTCCAATAACACTACGATTGGAGGACAATAATGGTGACTGACCCCGCATTTCTAAACGAAATTGATGACAACATTGGTAAAGATGGTTACAACTTTTATACACAAATAAAAAATACCTCTAGGCAACATTTTTCTAAAAATCGAACTTCGTCTTTTTCGACCAAGCTGTTCTTGCCCGACACTTGGTACATTTGGCGTGCTAGAATTTTTCGATCCAGACCCGACAGATAGTCGTGGATGAAATCTCTTTTTTCGTCTTCTGATGAGCTTCCCCTTTCCTTTAAAGCTGCGTTTTCCTACAGTGATAGTTGTGCTCTCGATGGGCATGGCATTAATTGTCACCTAGAGAAATACGAATCGAATTTTCATCTGGAAAAAATACAGTGTAGCATGTAAATGCTGAATTCTCAGGAGTACATAAAATGCATACAAGTGTCAGAAAGTTTCAATAAAAATATAGTGCCTCGTATGTAACAGATTAGCTATGAATATAATTTATGGAGACCAGAAGTTAAAGTCAAGTCGGTGCAAACATTTTCACTACATAGGTGTACGTAGTGATACGGACCTGATACGTGGTCTCTTGGTCAAGTCAGGTCAGCATACACTGTCATAGCAAAAGTTATCAGCAGTGAAACTAACCTTGTGTTTACTTTTATACATAAGTTCCAAGACATCAGTATGAACGAGGCCTTGCACTAATTCCTTGTTGATATGTGTAATAAGGTCACCAATACGCAGTCCAGCTTCATAAGCGGGACCTTTCTCATCCACAGACTGAAAGAGAAACATCACAAGTTAAGAATATTAGGCCTACATAAGCAGAAACGAATATGGCAAACTCATTCAAGCAGATTTTCAATTGCATAGGACTATGGCACATGTAGCTCGTCGTAGGTTGGTTAAAGTTTATTTAGTTTACACAATTGGACACGAAATTATCTCAAGTAATGATGTCTCCATGAAATCATCATAGAAATCATCACAGATTTTGCCTGCGAAAGGCCTTGTTATTGGAGAACTATATGATCTTAGTTCCTCAAATCAGAAATAGCTCCTAGACTTGAAGCTCATCTATGCCAGTGTGGCTTGAAATAAGAATAAAGGAACTGGCAGATGAAATGTGTAGCTGCTTACTTTTACGATGTGATGCACAGTGAAAGTGCCTCCTTTATTCTCAAAAAACACTGGTATGGCTTCCATTTTGAAACCAAATCCTCTAGAATTTCGGCTGATAACAATGGGAGGCTTGGGAGATCCGGGAACAGGAGAAAACGACCGTCCTGGAGAAGAATCTCTTGAACTTGAAGCAGATTGTGCACGAGATGATTTTGGATAATTGAACGATTGTCCAGATCGAGGACTGGCAAGAGGTGATGAAGGATGACTGGTTTCTTCAGGAGCAGGTATGATTAGCTAAAAACAAAAATAATTTTGATCAATCCACAAATATTGAATGCTACCAGTAGATGTAATCCTACTACTCTAGCATTGTACAGACAAGGAAGTTTAGTGCTATCTTTGAGAAATAAATCAGTGGGTTGCAAAATCGGGTAGAGTCAATTCTACTGCTACATGGCAAATGCGTACCTGTAAAGAAGACGAACTCGACGATTTGATAATCTTTTTGAGAGAGCTTGACCTTTTCATTTCCCCGCTGAAATGTCGATGCTTGGCGGGAATATTGGCAAGAACCGCACGGCTAACAAGTTCACCTTTACCAGTTTGTGGATTGTACACCAGTTCCGGACTGTTAGTCCCGCTTGAATTACTACTAGTCGGGCTAATTTTATGTCCATGAGGATGGGACTGGTCCTTGATACCTCTTTCCGCGACCATTTTTGAGCCGGCCCCGGACGGTGTTTTCAAAACACAATGAGATCCAGCATTAGATGTCGATGACAATCGTCTCGATCTTTGCCTGTGATGATGATGATGGTGGTGGTGTGTATGTGGGGCAGCTGCGTGGGATCGCGGACTTGAATGATTATAAATAGAAGTTGGAGTATTAGAAACAAGAGGAGACGGCATGTTCGGCGAATGTGACGTACGTTCATCTATTGTACTTGAAACGGACCTTGATAATACTTGTTTAGGACCTATTCCAGTAGACAAAAAGTTCGGACTATGTCCTGGTTTCGTCAATGTTCTCCCGGACTTAGTGCTTGTACTTTCACCAACGACAAGCGGGCTATCGGCAGACATGCTTCTAGATTTCTTAATACTGCTGAGCGAACCCATTTCAGGCGACTTTGGTCCACCGGTGACACGAAAACTAGTCTGCAAAGGTTGTATTGAAGGGGATACTGTGACATCAGATAAACTCGGGCTTAACTTCCGATGTCCCGATATAATAACCGGACTGCTTTTTCCATCGTGAGTGTTCTCACTGGATTTAACATCATCCTCGGAAACTCTATTGCTTGAGTCCCTTCGTGCTGATGGTCCGACACTACTTGTACTTCCAGCAGAGCTTTCCGAGCTCATTCTACGGTGGTGTGCTAACATGTTGGTGACTGGTGATTTAATTCCAGACGCGTCACTTCCAGTGCTTGAAACACTCAAAGTACGGTCAGTGCTACTCTTATCGTCTAGGACGACATCAATTTCAGAGTCTTCGTCTTTGTTCCCATGTGAACCATCTATTTTAGAATCGTCGTCAACCGTTTGAGATTTTTTATTCCCACTGTCCAATTTCACAATATTTTCCAAAGGCTGCTCCATTTCCGATTCACCAGATATAAAAAAGCTCGGCACATCACCGACATGAGAGCTCGTCACTGATATTGCTGAGAGAGGTGGGGAGTCGTATACCAGAATGGGGGATCTGTCTGTAAGTGATGGTGATGCATCGCTATCATTGGATGACTCTTGAGAAATTCTTCTACGCCTAGAATAGAAAAACATGTAACCACATCAAGCCATGAACGTAGAAAATAGGTATCATTCGCAACTTCCCTGCCTTTCTCTGTCTGGGTGCTAGTGTGTATTGGTAGCACAACTCAAATTAGCCGACCCCTGTTTAGCCTATGCTGCAATTATACACTAACACCACTATTCGAATCAAGAATGCGAGCAAATACTTTGTTTGATGAACAACGTTGCTGGGTTGAACTATACCATTCCCAGGCAATAGACTCAATTCTTGACAAGAGTGAAAGTTTCACTTATACACAATGTACAGTTGTACACCGATCAGAATAGGATGTGGAATAAGATATATATATATATAGAGAGAGAGAGAGAGAACTTTATTTTGTCAACCAGGAAATTAGTAAGTACAAGGAACATGAAATCATGGTAATCGGACCGACAGAAATTCTTTGTTACTCACACTTTGGAATCAGACACTTCATGTTTTGTTTTCTCTTCAGGTTCAGAGCTCAGTTTCCTTGGTGTCTGAATCGTCTACAACACAAAATATCCGATAACTATTAAAACATCATTTTTATATTACCACGGCAAATTCTAGCAAACCTGTGAATATCGTTTCGTGCTCGTATTGAAATTTGCGATGGCAATAATCTCCTCATCCGCCGTTTCATCGTCAGAATTCTCATCGTGGCAATAGCGGTCAAGACGATCTGCACAAAGTCGATATGATCACGGTCAATCAATAATTGAGTTGAAATATCGTAGAATCCAACTAAGCACATAATGTCACAAAAGTAAACTTTCAACTCCATCCGTTCACTAATAATAAGACATTTTTATGGTCATAGTCGCAGCAGCCTCGCCATGAAGTACGCTAGAGTACAGTGTGTTCACGGCCGTACTAATTCCACAATGGCTGAGAAGGTATCAACAGATGAGGTGTGAGGGACACAGAGGGTACTGGAGGCAGCATTAGCTTAGCAGTCCAGCTAACACCATTAAGAAAAGCTAAACTTGAAGCATGACATGAGTTGTTGAAATACTCATGTGTCCGCATTCCACAATTTCAAGCTGGAAATGCAACAGTCATGGTCATATACAACTTTATGAGATATTATGTTGCCCGTCACAAGTTTAAACAGATAAAAGCTAGCCAATTGGAAATGGGTTTCTCATCAAGGTTCAATGAAATTTCCCTATGAAAAGATCAGACGTTTTCTATGCTCTAAGAGCAGTTTTCATGATAAATGCTGTGCATGAGATGTGACGTCTGAACTGTAGTTAACTGATACTAGTCGATATTCTATATTCTTAAACAGGACTCTGCCATCATAATTGTCGGCACTCACTATCAAAATATGAAGTATCTTCATCATCATCAAGAGCCGGTATGAACTGAGCTTTCTGCCTCAACAACGAAGTCCAGTCCAACGTATAAAAAAATTCATGACTTTTCACTTCATTTGCGCCGTGAGTTCCGAGTCGTTGTTCTGGCTCTCGTTCCAACAATTGAGAAACCAAACTCATCACTTCTGTAGGCAATGCTTCCTCACCTTCAGGCCAAACAATATCATCTACAAAAGCAATGTAGTGAATTGAGAGCATATGGATCGTAAACAGGGTACTATAGTAGGATTCAATGCCTGCTAGGGTAAAGAATCAAAGCAGTAAATATGTAAGCATTTGAAGACTAGGTTGCTCGAGGGAAATCCCTGGGCTGCTGAAATACTTTTGTCAATTTTTACCTGATGAAAGGGGATTCCAAAAGTTTGTGCTTGCGAACTAAGATTCCAATAAATTTAGATCAACATTAATAAAACCGGGTGACACGATATCGGTCGTAAATGATAATCGTCCGCCATTAATAGTAATTAATAAAATGCTAGAATGAGAACATAAAATGAAAGAACTTCAACTCACCATTGATCGCTTGCGCGAAAAGTTCATCCGGTGTTTCTCCAAAGAACGGAACACATCCAACGACAAACTCATACAAGCATATTCCCGCCGACCACCAATCCACAGGCGGTCCATAGCCGTGATGCAATATAACTTCCGGTGCGATATATTCCGGAGTCCCATGAATTTGTCTGTCTTTGAATTGCGTCGTTGTCTCCACATGATTTTCGTACATGTTCGTCGTAAGTGACATTAAACCAACTTTAGAAAGGCCGAAATCCGTCAGCTTGATATGTCCCATTGAGGTAATCAGAAGGCTAAAGAAAATATGTGGTCAATAAGGTTTCCTCTCAAATTTTACCAACCAAGTGGAGATATTGGACAAAAAATTGTGAACAATGGACAATTGGACAAGCTGCCTAGCCAATAGCCTGCTAATGGTGACAATATTCTATCGTTTGAGTTTCAACTCCCATGTTTCAATATTCTTCATGTATATGAATGTTTAGAGTTACGTTGAGTATGGCAAAGTTAGTTCAAAATTTCGTAAAGCCACGAATATAATTCGCTTGATTAGTATTGGCAGAAAGTTATTAACTTGAACGCTATCAGACGTGGCTAAACAATATTCAAAGTTAAAAGGCAAAATCAGAGCAAGTAATGTAACTCACTTGTCAGGTTTCAAATCTCTATGCACGACTCCAAAATTATGAAGATACTCCAAAGCCATGACAGTCTCAGCAAAATACATTTGCGCAAGTTCGATCGGCAACGGCCCGATATTCTTAATCAAAGTCGACACGTCACCACCTTCCACAAATTCCATCACCATGCAAAGATGTCGTTTCGTTTGAAAGGAGCAATATAGCGTCACGACAAACGGATTCTCCGCAAACGTCAAAATATCTCTTTCGGCAAAAACCTGAAACAAAAATCTGCCCGTTGGAGAAACATACAATCTCAGTTGAAGTACTAGTGTGAAAATTACACATATAATGAAGTCAAGACCCAAAAGCTTGCGAACGTAACTACTACTAAGGTCGTAAGGTTTACGAAAAATGAAGCCAGGCGTTACGATCACCCGCTTTATGCTCCAGTATAGTATATTAAAGGAGCGGTTCTCTGAGAACTTGTGAATGTAATTCTCAATAGCCAAGTCTGGATGCAAAATCTGTGGTGAGTCTTCTTTATGATAACATTGCAAGAGAAAATTACATCATAACCTACCTGTTCAATTTGATTCCGTAACGCCAAATTTTGCTTATTGATCTTCTTCATGGCAAATCTCTGCTTTGTTTCTTTATGGCGAACGAGGTAAACAGCTCTAAAAGCCAGGCCATAAAGAAACTGTTATCAGCTGTGTATTTTTTTTAAAATCAACAAAATGACTTGCTCGCCACTTAATTCCTTCAAGCATAAACCCCGTGAAAGCATTTCTCAAAAATGTGTTAAAATTGAACCTCAGTATCCCCTAGGAATGCTAAACAGGGTTATCAAGTTCATTGCCAATGCATGTCAGCGGAAGGTTTAAATGGTTTTCACACGGGCCCAAATGGAAGATACATAAGACGGTGGGCCGGGGCACACCCACAGTGGCAATGGTAGATCGGTAGTAATCAGCAACACAACATCAGGATGGCACCAATGAAAATGCGTCAATCCTAAAATCTTGTAATGCAGACCGAGTCCACACTGGGTTTCCTATCTGCCAATGTGCATTTTCTGCCGTTATTTCCTGTTGTTTATGCATATTTATTCCATAACACAATCTACGGCACTCTCTTCATCTCTCAGGGATGTGGCTTGATGTCCTGCTCGTATCATACACTCACCCTAACCAATTTCACTGGTGCGACAAAATAAACTCTTTCTCAAAATTGAAATAGGGAACAAGTTCCATCATGGGAGTGCTCAATTTGTGAGCACTTTCCACATTCCCCAACACATATCAACTTGTAAGGCCTTTAACGCAAATCCAGCTCACCCGTAAGCTCCATTACTGATTAACTTTGTAACAACAAAGTCATCTTCCGACACTGGATTCCTGTCAGGAGATCGATTTTGATCTTCTCCATCAGTCTCATCTTCACTTGACGAGGACGACTTCTGTTTGGAAAGACTCTTCATCTCTTCCACTGGATCTTTGTTTAATCCTAGCTGCTGGATGATATATTGTGGAATGTCAGTCTTGATGACATGTTTTTCTTCTTTGGCAGCATGCTCGGCCGATTCCAGCAGATGATAAAATTCTTCCGGGTTGAATTCCTGCATCGTTAAAAGTAAAGAGGTAAATATTTTCGATTGCATACAAGTAACTCTCATTTTCAAGGAACCAAATGATTCTCTGATTCTAACAGTAACCGCAATTCGCATAGGTCATAAACTAGCCTACGATATCGCCATTACATTGGCGCCTACAACTCTGTTGGCCAAGAGGTTTGTCTATGCATCTTGAGGGGGACGTCCTGGGTTCAATTCCTGACCGACTCAAAACAAGGCAACTGGTATTGGGAGAAGCCAGTAGGTTGTGTTTGTGACAGTGATCCAGATGGTAAACCGGAAATATCAGTATCACATACTGTAAGCATCATAAGCAGTTGAATACGTCAAAAATTCAAAATCACAAGTTCAGCACTTTAGATTGGGTGTCAATAGGTTTTGTGCAGGTATGGTGTAAGATTTAGGAAAACTCTCCGAGAACAAAACAGTGGTAGATTGCAAAATACATATTCTGCGATTGACGGAAGTATCACACAATTGTCATGTCCCATGTAAATTGAGCCACAAGTTTTTAAACAACTCAATGGATACCACACAAATAAAATTTTTTTTTATGCTGACTTTCATCCTCACTGAAGTGCAATTTATTGCAAGCAGCTATTGAAGTAACCCTATTTCAACTCTTAAACAAAAGCAATTAATAAAAACGCGCTCAACCAGCATTTTCTATATTCTGTTACTTACCAAGCATTCCAAGAGTCGTGCTGGTCTTGCTACAATCATCAATAGTTTCCTGATTAGTTTCACAATGCTGCCTCCTCCCGAAGTAGACTTCTCTTGAGCCTGTAATGAAGATACGTGGTGAAATGGTAAGTGAATGCAACATTACAAACTACAAGCTAGCACTTCCGGGAAAAACTTCCAAGAATCCATGAATAGAAGCAATGTACACTTCACAGTACGGTATTCTATTGTTCGAAGGGAATAATCTCGATGTCATACTTACATTAGCCATGAGCATTTCCAAATTCTCAGATAGATCGTAGAAATAGTCAGCGGTGATGAGACCGTCTTTCGACTTCGCTAAACACGCACGTGCCATTTCAACCACTTGGTGACTCACAAAACTCCACGTACCATCAGCCACAGGCTTCTGCTGTTCTGACGAACACGATTCAATGAACACCTGACAAAGAAAAAGAGGATTTTAAGGCTCATCATTAGTAGTATAGTATCAGTATTATCATGCCTATGGTGTTCAGAGTACGTAAAGTCTTGCACCCGAGGTAACACAGAAACAGCGGTGAATCCAGGGCAACTTTTGGACTATATTGGATGTCTATTATCATTCCAGCAATGTTGCGGAGCTAAATAACAGCAATCGCAACAACTAAGTTCAAGAGGATGGCATTATCCTCTACCTTCAGCTTCTCTTCCATTTGTGAAACAGCATTAGGAAATCTTTCTCGATACACATTGTTCATCATCATCACTTCACTATCGACGTGTGGAGTAACCATTCGTCCAGGACTTAAGCTTCTCGCTCTTTGTCTGAACGGGCTCCTACTACCGGATCCGGGTTCGTCTTCATTGATACTTTCGTTTGAGCAAAAATGATTGGTGAAAAACCTGATTTCATCATCGGTCGGTTTGTAAGGTAGCTGATGTAGGCGTTCCTGAACAAAGATGCAGAAAATTTTACAACAAGTTTTGGTAAATTTTCTGGTCGCAAAAGCCGGCTTGCACTATTCAACAATTCAAACTCAGAAGTCTGTACTCGATAGCTCATACACATTGTTGGATTATGACTGGTGATAGATACTGTATCACCTTTCGTAATAGGGATATTAAAAGACAAAAGACTTCCTGTTGAAAATTTGGCGATACATACCAATGATGGTTGATTTTTGTCAGTACAGTAGTAGACGTACGGCCTCTTAACCAAATCTACTCACTTGTGAAGAGCAAGCGGATGACGACAATGTAGACGAGGGTGTGTTAGTTCCATATCCACTAGATGGCAGAGAAGCGACCGACCACCGTCTTCCATCAATGGCCGAAAGTGGTGGCGGAGCAGATGATCTCGCCTTTACGGTTGTGGTGCTCTGTATTATACCGGCAGCCGAATTGAAAGAGAAATGAGCTGCATTGTTAGGAGACACGTTCCTTGGACTATCCAACGGACTCCCCACTGAAAACAGAATATATAAATGTCAAGAAGGCTTTTTAACGGATCATACAGTGTAAATATGAGAGTGGCTAAATATAGAAGCACAGGAAATGTTTCGGCCGTGGTTACATTTCCCAAAAAGTCTCGGTACTTGTGCTTTGGCTGATTTGAAATTGCGAGCGACTCAGGATTGAGGTTCCCCCTTATGCGGCAGGTTGCAGTGCATTTTCCCATTTTGCGCGGACAAAAGCAAGCATATAAAATGAGTATGACCATAAAGAGTACCAGTAGTTAGGGAAAAATCAAACAAAGGCATTAAAGCTTCAGGATAAAGTCGCTGATAAGACAGATAGATCAATGAGTGGAATAAATGTTGGCCTATTGATTACCATGGGCAGAAATCCCTGGCGAGAGCGGCCGGGGCAAAGTAGGTGAGGTACTTGAAATTCCAATTAGGCTTCTTCGGTTTGTAGATGATCTTGGTCTAAACAAGGAACAATTTCACACATTAAATTTCCTTATAGATCTCAATGAACTTGTCAGTTATGATCCTGATTTATGAGAAAAAGTCATACGCATGTATTATGCTAACAGAAATTCGCCACTGTGGTCGATTTCTTTACACCTCTAATTGGAAACCAATGGTAGGATTACAACATGCATTGATTTAACTGCCAACTAATCCATCACCGTCAAGCCGTGCCAGAGAAAATCAATCACAACTTAATATCAGAACTGGTAAAGATTGCAGTTGTAAATGCAAATTGCCAGTCACTCAAAACACATGACTTTCACAGCGGTGGCCTGTAGAACGTGAATACTCGCGAGCCACTCAATGAACAAGGCGTAAAAGACCTTCAGGCGGTAGGCGCCACTAAAAATTCTCCATAATTAAAAAAAACGGCAGTGGCATTTACATAAACTATGCTTTCGTAATGGTCCGAACAAAACGTGCTCTGTTACTGACACCGGAATTTCTTGAACAGTGACTACAGCCAACTCCCTCGACATCTCAATTCCATACTTCATAATGACCTCAGTAACAAAATCTACTCATTTGAGTAAACCAGTAGCTACAAGTATCGATTCCGCGTATAATTTCCTTGTGGAAATTTTCATCAATGCTATACCATTACTGCGTGACGATACGCTGTAAGATGATCATTCATAAATGATACATTATTACATCGTACAGTAACGCGTAACAGATCGTACAAAATGATTATCCCACTAGCGCTCAATCGTCTACTATACTATACTCTCATCAATACATGGTCAAACTTCGTTTGTGTGACGGCGGTTGATGCAAAAACGCAACGCCAGAACATGGCTTACTTTAGTTCTAAGTTTTTCTCACGTTTTAATTAAAGTAGGGCAGTAGGCGATGGCCCGAACTAATGTACGTATGGGTAGAAGTTCATGTATATCACACGAGCAAAAATTTGAAGAAACGCCATATTCGAAGGAGTCGACTGGCACACAAATACCAGATTTTCAATCAAGAACAACAATTATATATATGCCAAACCGTGGAACAAAAACAAACATTTCCCGCGTTAAATCATGTGTAAACCTCTGGCAAACCACCATTATTTCGGATCAAGGCCCTACGATGCCTGAAGCCTCGATACATTTCCAAACAAAGAAACAGTTATTTCACGACAGTTAGTCCACGTCTTTATCATACGTGATCACAGTTTGCGACAGTAGACAGAACAAAGGCTTACAAGTAATGACAAAATGATGTTTAAATTTTAATATTTAACCAAGTATTTGTAATCAAGACTTGTGATTGAATGTTACCAATGCAACAAGCGCCATCGCTATAATTTATATGATGAAAGAATGCGCTTTGTGTAATTAATTACTCTAATCAACAGTGGGCGAATTTTAAATGTACACGCGTGGAGAAGTTCCTCTCCGGCGTCAGACATCTGCGTTACACACATCTACACTTTTCCATGACAAAACATATGCTTGCCACTTTCCTCGCCAAAATGAAGGTACTGAACACCAAATGACCACAAAACAGCGAAACGATACGAAAACCCCAAATACATTCACACAACCCACGGGAGAAGGCGCAAAAAGGTAGTCTAATGCAAATTCGTCAACGATACATCGCCGTAAAAGTGTTTACTACCAACCAAAAGCATTGAAGGCTAGAAATAATCATTATGTTTCCAATTAATCGCGAAAGATCGAGCATAGCTCAAGATTTGACACCACACGCCCTATCACCTACACCCTACTACATTGCATTAGCTAAAGCTGCAAAGGCACTGCAGATGCGCAATTACTAACCAAAATCCACACGATTACGACATATACTAAAAGCGAGTTGCGATCTAAATTTCCGCCAACGCATTACTAAATGTTCCACTACAGACGTCGTCACATTCATGTAGATGACTCCGAGGTTGAAATAAGATTTGACGTTGCGTATTTCCGCCTAGTAGCAAATGAATCCCAGACTAGGCTACCACTTACCGCAACAACCACAAATACAGTATCGCTATTGGCTATTAGCCTACTAATAAGCACAAGGCTGCAATTGGGCAGTTGCGCTTCGTTGGAATAGTTCCGACCAAACGCGCAAAATTTCGCGGATTTTAAAGGCGTGCAAGAAGCATCGTAGACCAGAATCTACCAATTCGCTAGTTGTGAATTAATCAATTCACATTGTCTAGTACCATATACCATGTTGATAGTAGATACTAGAGTGTTGACTTTGAGTAATATAGCCCACGGGCCACGACCCCTTTGCTTACAGAATATCTACCTCTCAATCTTATACAATCCTGTCAATGATGAAAATAAATTTTCAATGGCGAATCAATTTACTCACTGTAGATCATTGGAGGCGTGCAGTGCTTTCAAAAACTTGATCAACTTATACTTCATTCTCAATTTGCTAAGACAAACTTGACATAATCCACTACATCTTCAACACATCAACACGTTACACTATGCAAATCGTCCAGTCTTCAACAGTTACCTGATTTTTGTATGCTATATAGCCAAGTAAGTAAGTAAGACTTGCTAAATACAGTAGAACCTGAGAGAATTCGATACGTATGAAATCTCAATCTCAAATCTTAACTTACTACTATCTGTCTAAGATATGATAAGTGGATACCCTGGATAGCTTATCATAAGCTATTCATGATACGTGAGATCGTCAATTCGATGAGATAATACTTCTTCCACGTTATCCGTGGATGGTAGGGGTAACTAGCTAACAGCTGACAACTAAGTGCAACTGTAGATTATCTGCGATCATATTACCTAGAGTTTTTAATTCTGGGTTAAAGCCAGTGTTAGAGCTTGAGTAGTCAAATATTCTCAAGTCTCAACTATAGTAGAAAAACCTAACGGTTAGGTTTTCTACTATATACTATAGATTTAGGTTAGGTCCTAACCCATAAAGTCTCAGCAAGCCACTTGAAACAAATTTCTCAGCACTGCGTTCAAGAAAATATACATAGATCTGCCCAGTTGCGTCCACGTCAATGACACTTATATCCAGTACTATCCACGCCATTTCAACTACGTTGTGACAACGGCGCTAATACAATGAATAACACTGCGCCAACGCAGCGCAAGTCATGATTAGAAGACTACATAGTATCGCAATAAGAACGGGCTTGCGTTACGCTATTACAAAAACTAAGACCGTGGCCCGTTTTTTAAGTCGCAATATTCCTTTACAAAGTACAAACCACCGTCTGCAATGCGCAATATGAAAACCGTACAAAGACGCGTTCCAACCGATTACTAATAAATCAGCATCAAAGAATCGACTCGAACAGTCACTACGTAAGTGGTGACCAGTATGACAACGCCAATCGTTGTCGAGTCCGGATATATATTACAGCCGAGTGCTCCAAATAACGATACTCTCCCACAATCACTATATGTAAAAGACGTAAAGAAAATTTCGTGACGGCACCATAAAGAAGCAACCACATGAACAGCCATAACATACGTAAAATCCGGTTCCCACTGCGTTCTATGGCTGACAATGCTTCTTAGCTAGAGACTACAGTAAGAAGTAGGCACCACGAATTCAACGTCCAGACTTGATTTAGAAAACTTCATTCACAAGCTTTCGGAGCTCTGCTTCTCCATTAGGCGAAGATGGAATGCTATAAGGGCAGGCATAGTCGCATTATGAGCTAACATGAGCGATTTGCCGTTGAGCATCGGAATACATAGACGAGACTCTGTAAGGATATATCATATTCCCGCTATGAGCTTGACGATGTGAAAGAAGCGACGGGTTGTTATAGGCGAACAATCTATGGATAACTCGTAACATTGAGGACAACGCTTCGATTTCACTTCCGTTCAACTCGCGGCGTAAACTACACAACAGAAATTCACCATTAAAGATCATCAATGCGATAAGATGGAGCATGCAGAAGACAGTATTGTAAACAGTGTTCTCCAGTCATATGTCAAAACGACTATTACGCAGGACAAATCCGTCCAGATGAAGGTTAGCGTAAACACGAACTCAACTAACTCACGACGCAAAATGATTTAAAACGTTTCTTTGATTATAAAAAAAGCGGATCTGCGTAAGTTAGCAACATAGTCAGATGTTATCGGTGCGGGGATCACGCCGAGGTGTAAACCGTACAATGCAATCCTGTAGTCAAGGATAACACGCAACCCAGACACGTACTCACTGTAACCACAACCATACACATATACAGCACACCTTATATGAATCTCAAAAATGGCGGGCCTAAAAAGCGAAGAGAATTGACGCCTGTGGATCTGCAACTCGTCAAGGCGCTGGTAATGGAAATGCACAATTTTTCCGATACTAGCGATTAGCTTTGAGCTCGATACAAGATCGACACCCATTTCTATCGAGATCGATTGATAAAGGCGAAGTCGAAGGAACGGTACGGCGTTAAATATGTGGCCTACGACATGCATTATTCAAGCTTACTGTCATAAGTCAAGGAAATAAAATCCTGCAAATCCTGCAACAAAACCCTATTACCGCGATGCCCATCTCGGTTAGCCTTGTGGGAAACGTACTAGATATACAGAAGGAACGTATGCTAACACTGTAACACACACAATCGTTACAAGGATCCCGTTTACTTGGCCTCGTATATAGTTCAGGACATGTCAAAAGTCTTCGAGAGCGCCGTGATTGACTTCTTTCGTTTGGCATTGTTGTTATTTCTACAGACTAGGCGTCAGGTTAGTCACGCAGCAGCCACTGTTTGGTGACCTGTACGTGGTACATGAATGGATGACATGGTCTGCGGTTTGCTCCTCTGCACCACACTCGCATGCCGCACTGGACGCGAGACCTCATTTGTGAAGAGACGATTTGAAGGAGCATACCCCCCTCCCTGGTCTGAGTCAGTTGAGACGCGTCCAGGTTAGCGTTGACTGACCGTCTATAGAGCTGCAGAACGGCATAGACAGCCTACTTATTATGATTTGGATATTTCATATATTGCGTGATTGACATTAAATGTACAGAAGATAAAATACTCACTCGTTCCCAATAAAACTATTAGACACGCTTCTCTGTAAATTGGATACATTCAAACTAGATTTAACGATATTAAACCGATCCTCCTCCGTTGAATGTATCATTTTGCATATGTAGCAAGATCTTTTTAACTCCCTTATCCGTACTGCGTCGTCATTAGCATATAGAACACGCGTCAAATTTCGTAATTCTCAAATATTTCTTTGATGATGCCGACTGGTTTGACATCAGTACAGTAACGTGGTATCGCCTTGTGACATGGTTGGGATGAGTAACAGAATAAGACGCGATGAATTCGTAAACAGGTCTAAATTATGTATAAGGAATAGAGGGTCTACGAAGAAATGAACAGTTTTTTAGACAAGTGCGGATAAAAATGCTACCGAACTGTAATGAAGAGAAATTAAGAGCTGTTGAAACATACTCTCCTGCATACCTTCGAGTTCTAGAATCGTATGTTCGTTCTGTCTAGCCATCTTAACACACACACAAAATACTCACCTACCCTACCAACTCTCGTGTAGTTCAAAAACTATACAGATACACTTTACATCCTTAAACTAGAAGCAGCAATCCGATTCAATGAATGGAAGCGCGCACTCTGTGACATCAATAGTGCCGGAAATTCGTGGAAAACGTAATGATTTAAAATTGTAAAGCTGCTGCACACCAGCAAACGCACGGGGCGGCAATTTCACGTAGACACTCTTACACAATTTCAAAGATAATCCTAACCAATTCCCACAAATCCCAAATTGCGAAATTGGAGTAAACATCACGCATTTCAAGCGTTTTTGGTGACGTAAGCATCAATCTGACTCAAATCTTAAATTTTTGTGTCTAGGCTTATTCAAATTGTCATCAAAAGAGAAATTTTCCTTACCCAATGGCAACGGGCATTATCATATCTAACAAGGCATGACTAGTTATAATTATTCAATTGCTACACAGACTCTCACGGTGTTGGTTCTTGGCCTGACCGCAGGGGAAAAGTGTGATTTCAGCCAATCATTCAATCATTGCTGCCGCACTGATAACCTGGCGGGTGTTATTTCCTACGATGGCAGCATCAGAACAAGTCATATACTTGATTACTGCTCTCTAAAACTGCAATATCCTCTGTTTATAACCAGCTACAAAACATCATAATGACAGTTCACATCTGACATCTTGCTATTTAATACTAATCTCGCAAACGCAGCTTCACACCCTAATTATAATCATTACGTGGCCTAAATACTTAAAAAACGCTTGTAAACCAGCTCTACCTTCCACACAACTTTCAAACCGGAATGACTTATGGCTGTAATAACACGCTGAGTAAGGCATTCATTACACGCCTTGATAGCAGGCGAGACGGCCATCCACCTTTACAAATTACTATTATAACCACAAAATCAACGACCGACTCTGCTTAGGATAAGCATAGTCTACAAAGAAGTGTATTCTATCACAACGCACACATCTAAATCGACTTTAGTTCAGTGGGTACTTGGAGAAGTAGGAAGCTGCCACAAATATAATCAAGTGGTACACAAATGGTTTCAAGTAGGGTTTTATTCAATATCACAACGACCGTTACCATTTTGGATATGACAATAAAAGCGCATAAAGGCAAGGAATTCAATGATGCCTAGGCGCACAGAATGATCACGCACATTTGCACACACACATACACACTCATTCAAAGCAGCGCATCTTTTCCAAAATATCTATCTATGGAAAACTTGCCAACAAAGAGCCACGTTCAAGGGGAATACAAAAGACTCATTCCTTCATACAGTATTTATCGCACACTGAAAGCAAAGTCAGTACTTCAAATTCTATCAACTTTACAATGAGAATGACCACAGGCTAACAATCTCATAACTTCCTATCATATGTCTTACACACACCACACAACTACCATTCATATGGATCCATCAGTCTACAACTTCCAACAGAAAATCATTTCATTTACAGCTCTGGGTCAACACAGCACACCTTTTCAGTTAAAACCGATCACAAATCACTACACCGTGACTCGCCTAGAAACTCGAAACGAGAGACCGAGTTGCCCAGAAGTCTAGCTGAAGGTGAAGGTGTCTCGCAAGTAATCCAATGATACAACCTAATCTACACACTAGCGACATCTAGCGAGAATGTTTGTGGAAGGGAAGATTCGCAACGAAGGCTATCGTGGATGAGCTACACAGCCTGGCCCGGCCCAGGCGATCTCAAGGCACGAACTAGTGTTCCAGAGCTGCGAATTGCAATGCTTAACAAAGTTACACAATAATAGCCGAACAGATTTACTGCAATGACCTTACCCACGACTGATAATTTCATACGGCTAGATCGTTCATTCCAATAAATAATAATATGTACTCACGGAAAGGCTACGCTATCCCGTCTTGAAATCGTGGCAGACGGTGAGTCTTTCTGTAAAGGGAATACGTAATGTAATCTCATGAGCGTTACCGCATTCTACAAGCGCATAAATAGATATATTCTGCACTCTGAAGTTTTCAACAACTACACACAGATAGGAAGCCATGTTCAGAATACGTGGGGTCTAGTCGGCGCTCTTCAATCATGCAATCAATATAAACGATGGACAGTGGATAGTTAAAGTGTTTCCAACTGATGTCTACTTACCCCAAGAGTTGTCAGAGACGGCGCCGAATTTCCCATCACTTTGTTACGCATGCGCACAAGATTCCCAGTTTCTCCGACGCCACCGCCGTAACAATCGTAACCCGAGAAAGCAAAATCTCGTCGACTTGCACGACCTGGAGTAAAGGTAGAAATTTTCAAAGTTGACACCAAGACTAGAACCGCCTATCGGAAATTCAAAGCAAAAGAACAAAACTAAAATACCAAACCAATCAACTTGATTTAAGATTGAAAATTAAAGTTAATGGCCTTTTAACAATTTATATGCAGTCAGTACTACTGTAGAGGGATATAGATTCGGCATTAGTCGAATTCAAGTAGCGCTAACGTTCAAGATCAGTGCTAGGGTACCGTCATAATTGCCACATTTCTTATGCTGTGTGTCCCGTGCTGCATATTGCGCATTAAGCCTTGTTCACACGCAGTGTAAATCTTTGTTTATGTTCAATTTGCGCTCGCTGGATGCGCTCGGCGTTTACGGTTGCACCAATCGCTCGACGAGCGTAAAAGTTCTAACGTCAGAGTCAGTTCCTACTACTGCTGTCGAGTCGCGATCACGTGACTTAAAACTCCTTCGCGTACTTTATCATTGTTAATTTACGCCCAATGTGAACAGGTATTTATATTCTATTCAACGGGGAGGTATAGGCTACCTGTAGATATTGGTGAACACAAACTTCCTCTACGTGTAACTCCATTATTCTCTGACAATTGCCGTTTGATGACGAAGTTTCTTGGTATGCTGGCGGACAATTCTTGGCTCCCGACGAACGATCTTTGTTGAATTAGCGATGCGGGGGGAGACATGAACTCAGGATCACTCTAAATAAGATAGAAGTAGGCTTGAATATTAAACTTAAAACTTAAGTTCGGAGAAAGTGTCTAATGCATTGTATTATGATATACAATCATGCTACGTATAAGTCCGCGCATTAAATCATAAGTTCATACACTTTCGAAATGCGATTGAAGATAAAACCTATATCCAAGTAAACTGCACTAAGTCCGCATGACGGAGACTTGCAATTCACACTTTCTCAAAGCGCAGTCGGACTGAACTCCAGTCGAGAGTTTCAAGTATAGTCACCCTAACATCGCGACTCCGAAATTTGTTGTCGCAGATTCAAACGGTTTGTTATAAACTTCACAACTGGCTAATTGACAATAGTGTTGCATGACTTGCATGGCAACCGGACATTAATCAGCCTCATTGATTTAAAGAGGCAGGCCATCCGGATATCGCCTTGACGCGACGCCAGATGACAAACTTCGCATAGCGAAATTATATTCCCAAGAGAAATTGCCTATAACATGACATGATTAAAAGTCATATCGAAAGTATAACTTTGATTTAAATCCCTTGCGAAACGCGGCGGGCAACGAAGCCAATTCCATTACCACAGCGATATTTTCACAGTAGCTATTCCTCAGCTTCCTTAACTTCGCAAAATTCTTCTCCCAAGAGGAGCGCAACAAGACATCACTGAGCAAAGTGTGAGCTCGTGGGCGATGGTGGTAGCTCCTTGACCGAGAATGTCGCGATCCAAAGTCTTTTGAAGATGGATCATCAGTTGCGGCAACTTTATCCTCATTAGAGTGCGATGGGCGTGTAGACGGGGGCAACGACACAGGATCGAAAATGAAATTGTCAGTACGGCGGGTTTCGTCTACAGACACAGAACGTCCGAATCGAAACATGACCGCCGTGAATGTTGATTGCAACAGACTGCCAATTCAACAAAGTCAATTCTTGATCCAGTTTAATCCAGCGTTGGTGCTTTTCCCGGATATCGTTTCAACGAGTAAAATGGCAGCATCATTACCAAGGTTAGCTAACAAACTCCATTTCGGACTAATTGCAGCCACCGAGCCGTTAAACCACTGCTTTCAAAACAACGCACCCCCATCTTAGTTAACGAGGTATATAATCCACATTGAGCAGTCTAAGTACTAATTTTACATAAATACTTAGAAGTAATTTTCCCTGGTCTACCATTAAGGTATATTCTACCTAACTTAGGAGCTAACAGCTAAGTATTATAGACTTCTAGTTCAGGTGACTATCCTAGATGCGCGAACCTCCACGCTCAACTGCTGCCTGCAGTATATCCTCTGAAAATTGACCAAATCTCGACGCGTCAGTCGTATTCCAGTCATAAACCTAGTCGACCTAAGAAATCTCATTGCTGGGGGTATAACATTTATCGATTATTTCCTCTCAAGGCTGGAAAAAGCGGTCGCGTTTTACAACAACGCTAGGAGCACATTACGTTTTCAGAGGCCTCCGGTTTTGAAAAGAGAAAAGCAGGAAGGAAGTATGAGTCTTGAAACATTAAGCATGTTACAGTATTCATAGTAGGGCTCAAACCTATAACATCAAACAATGCAGAACGCGACTAATCGCAACTGCAAGGTCTATGACTGCAGGAAGCAAGTCAAAGCGATCAACGTAACTATTCGTTAAAGTTGTAGCACATTTGTACTGGTAATAGCCAACTATAATCTCATAAGAGGAAATGACTTAAAATATATTTTTCAATCTTAGTCAACTACAATCTCTAAGGGAACGGAGAGACTTAAGTACGTTTTTTCAATCTTCGCTGCATTTATACATTTACATTAACTTAGCACACACCGGATAGGGCAAGCTACAAAATGCCATAAACAGACGAACAAAGCGTGCAACGTGTATTACCATTACCACGCGTATATGCGGGGTGTGCAACTGTACATATGCAAGCTGAACATAGAGGACTGATCCAATGGTATGAACGACCTGTAGGGATCACAATCGCACTGACGCCTAGAGAATTGTAGCTGAAGAATACCAATAGGTGCAAGGAAAAGTTTGACGCAACCGGGAATCAATTACAGCGAACTCTGATCAGTGACAAGTAATCTCACGTCTGCTAGACCTAACTGCGCCTTGTTCTGTGTCTCGTATCGACTTTTGTGAAAAAATCATTCGCCGATTCAAATATACAAATCTACTAACGTGCTGATGATGTTATCTTGTCAGCGGTATATTCTAATTAACGTCACACGAATAAGCGATCGTCGGAATATCTCTATTAACCAGCGTTCCCTGTTTATAGATCACGTCTGACAAAACCCATTGCAGCCGGTTCATCAACAGTATACCAGCTTATGCCTTAAACGAAATATGAGGTGCGTTGCCTGCGCAGGAACAAGAATACTAGTTCGACGCATGAAATCCACGAAGGCAGTCGCGATCCTATGACGCGCCACAACGAGCTAATGTATGAAGCATTTCCGCCACACCATCAGCTGTGAGTAGAGCGTAAAAAGAGCGATTCATAGTCATACAATAGGTAACATGTGCGGTAATTCCTTACTCCATAACAAACCAACATAACGTAATGGCTTTCAAACGAGCTCTCACTCTGGCAAGTCTAACCGCAATGTGAACTCATTTGTCGCTAAAAGAATTACCGAGTTGTGCCGTTTCGCTAGTAGGCCTACTCGCACGTGGTTTTAATGGAACTTCTGACGTTGTAATTTCTCAACAAGACTGGTACAAGATACCGGGGTTTCTAAACTCCCAGAAAAGATACGAATAGCCAACAAAACCCTTAGCTCAGATATACTTAGTCACAACTGCACTTAAGTTGAGCAGGGATTAGCAAAGTCTACTCAAAAAGATGATAGTGCGCTTATACATGTAATGTGCACATCAAGAATGTTCCCATAAGCACATACTCAACAGCTTTACTAAAATCGTTCTAGTTGTACTTACTCCATGAGGCGTGACTGTAATTAGTGGCAAAGAACAATTTCCGCGGTGCTGCCACTCGCTGCTATGATCCGCATCCGGTATATTCATTTTTAGTTTGGCATAATTCTTTGGGGGGGTGTTCAGAAGGAAATCTTCCAAAAAGAGTGACCTTCCAGTTAGCGTAACAGAGGTCGTGTGGTCTCCGTTTGGCATGCTACAAACCCTACGAAAACGCGGGGTTGTCGCTGATCTTTGAGGTGAGTGGTTCGGTTTGATATCTCCAGAAGCTGCCGCGATCTGGGCGCTGCTCCAACGACGCAATGTGCGAATAGGACTGCCAAGTACACCCATCTTCTTCTTGGCTACAAAACCCAAATCGGAAAGCACCGGTAGTTGGTTTTCGTTGACTCCCTCAAGTGATCTTCGTCTCCCAGCGTCATGGCTTTCCGGATGAAAAAGCGGTCTGCGGACAGGAGTGTTGGTATAGTTTTGGATTGGAGGCAATATTTCCAACTGTGTGGGTCTCCTCGGAGACTCGAACCGGCCATCCTTTTCCGCCATTATTCCGCTATGTCTCGTGACAAGTTTCCATACAGCAACTAATGAAGCACCCGCCCGGGTTGATATTCCATCACCATGCAGATACAACGGTACTAATGTCAAATATCTACAGTAGCAATTCAATTAATTAGACATGTGCAAGTAATAAGTTTAGAAAGTCGCAAAGCCTTTGGTTTGTATCCAAAAACGTTACTTAGACTTAAGTCTAGGGTTTCGTTCAGCGGCGAGAGAAATATCCATCGGCAATCCAGAACGTCGATGATTACGTGTCTATCAGCAGAACCTGCGAAATCAATTCGCCAACTCGAGAGGCTGGAGCAACAAGCCCTTGCCCATTCCTTCCTCGCTGATACTGGCCTAAATCTGAACTCATAAATACCTACTAAGCAGTATATATACAAACTTACATGTCTATATCTACACGGAGCAGACAATCGCGTTAGAAAGCAATAAAATTGACATATGACAAACGACCAGTTCAAGCTAAACTAGTAAATGGCTGGAACATCGCGGAGTCATAGCGGACAATCACTTTCGGATTGGCAAACGCGCAGAGAATTCAATATTAACCATTCCTACGACTGCCTTGCTATTTTTTGGCGCATTTAAAAATCGCTTCTGATTTAACAATAATAGCTCCTTTACTGTATTATGTGCCAAAGACTGTTATTTCCCGACACCACATATATATGTATGTGTGGTTCAATACAGCATTGCATTGCAGATCAATTGATTAGTATCAATGTCTTTTGCTTAGTGATTACCATTCATAATGCGACGGCTCAACTGTCAAATATACGCGACACAGAGAACGTGCACTATGTAGCACGTTGCTCTACTTCTCCCCGTCAATAATACAGCTCGATTACTAACTTGACTTTATCTGCGACAGATGAAATGCTAGACATACATTGACGATTGCTTAGTAAGTTGGCACTCCGCTAGATCTGTAGCATCGTCATATTTCCTGATCCATGATTGCCTTGACTAAGCCCAATTGCTGCATGCAATAACTAGTCACTATAGACTTCATGTAATGTATAGTTCTATTCCATGACTGTTGGCTTAATTGAGTCACTGGCTGACATATACCCGGGCGACTGACTGTAACAATCAAACCGATGATCCAAGCGCTAGCCATTAAATGTGGCGTCAGTCAAAGTAAAATGAAATACTGTTAGGTTACAGACTCTCACTATAGTCATTTCCCACAAAAAGCAACGGTATTGGTGTGAGACCCCTTTTAATATCGGATCTCTAAAGGGTTTGATCTCGCTTCGATGATCCTGGCAAAGAGCGGAAGTTCATTGGAGACAAGGCGATGAATTTAAAATCGCCTTGGTTGGAGATATCGTACAAACGTACTGTAAGGGCTCCTTTCCAGGGAGGTCGCATGGAGCGTATACTTAAAACAACCACAACGCTACTCTCAGACGTTTTTCAGGTTTACAGCCCTAACAACCACTGCCCATAATGCATTCCGTGCGTTAATCTATTTTTTCCTCGCCATCACCATATTTTCACCGCTGACCCTTCTAGCTACATCCATGAATATCACCAACTGCATAAGATCGGCTACGGAAAACCCTTCCTGCACAAAAGCATCTATAACGCTGATCAAACACACTGAGCTCTACACAGACTTTCAAGGACGCGTCTTCCACTGTATTTTTAAGCCTTAACATAAAGACTTGCGCACTTAAGCGCCACAAATGATTGAACAGCATACCGCCTAGACAACGTACCAATCATCGCCTAATCATTCATCAAACGCTTGAGAGCCGATTTCGACATCTGCCCACCAGAGCAATCATTTACATTATGCAGGCCTCTGACTGTCCACAGACAGATTATTTTCATCCTAATCATTACCTACGGAAGGGATTGGAGACGGTATAATAGCACTGCGATCCTATTACGCTCAAATGGAATAGGGCTCGATTACTTGATAGCACACAGCATAGCGGGAAACTGGAAAGATGCATGCGTTAACGAGGGCAATGTTGTTGGCCTGCGGCTACGTTCACACTTCGCACAGTTCGTCAGCATAGGTTGGTTTACAGCTCTGAGCGTTGTAAACCTACCATTAGATACCCAGCGTCTTGTCTTGCTACATACTGGACAGTGCAAATGCAATTTCGGTTGACTAATCATAATATGTAGCTTATGATATATTACTACATGCTAGACAGTTTCCCCACTAGCCAATCATTGGAAGTCAATTTCTTGGTAGCCTTCTTGTCAATATTCCCCTATCACATCTCACAATAGCCAGGTATGAAAGAGATGAAATTTCACACAGGTCGGTCGACTAATTCTATTAGACCAGTTGTTGGATAAGCATACATGTGCGCTATACAGCAGGCCATGTCAGATATGATAAGCATATTTAACCAAACTGAATATAGATAAGTACAATTCTCACTGAGCTAATAATAGCTTGCTTCCATCAAATGTGCCAAAAACTGACTATAAATTACAAATCTCATTGCACAAGGACTCAACACTATGGTCTTTCACTATTGCTATTGACATTACTATCATCAATATTCTTGATTGATGCCCCTAGAGAGGTATGGGAGCCTGACTTCGTCCAACAATACAATTGAATAGCTTACTTATTTCAAAAATTTTCCAAAAGTGATAAAACATTGGTTCAAAGAACCTAAATATAGCGTTGGTTGCGTTAAAATATTTCCAGAACGGATATTAAAATCGAAAATACGCAACCGCCTTTTACAGTTCAAACCACAACACACGCTTCCGTAGCATCATCCACTAGGAAGCGTAAGCGCAGTTTGCTCTCACGTAGCAGCGGCAAAGTTTGACTAACTCGCTAGGTGTATTACATTCCCGCCCTTCTCGTGAGAGGAATCCTTCAAACAGTATTGTACTGCCTGCGGGCTACCTCCGTACGAAAGATATAAGCTTTTAAGTTCTAAAATACGAAATAATCCACGAGACTGTAATGTGTGAATACCAGAAATATTTCTGCAACGCGCGATAAGTTGAATGGAAAAATTTACGGTACGTCAACGTGTAGTCTTGTCGAATCGACTGGCCCATCTGTTCTAGCGTTAAGAATCTGAGCATCAAGCAGTCATACAAGGTTTCAACGGCTAGACAAAATGCCGCAAAGTACCGAAACGGATGAAACTCTGCCACCCTATTACCCGCCCGCTGCAGCATTCACATTTAGAGTGGGTAAAAAATGAAAAACAAAACTAAAAGCATCAAAAAGTTCAGCGGTAGAGACGCTTCAGAAAAGGTATCGGTACTTCCCCTGCCAGATGAAACACACAGACGCGATTCACTAATTTCTGCATTATAAAAGAAAAGAACGGACAAAATTATCGTTTTCGGCCCTATAATGCCACCAGCCACACAGTAGGTCCCAGACCCAAGCCTGGGCAAACGGCAAATGTGGCGACTTGAATGGTATCCGGTGTGCAATCACTATCAAACGACGACTTATTCAATCAGCTATGGTCACCCGCAAAACACAACACGGCCACATAGCAAAGAACGAACGTTGGAATCGTTGGAAACACTTAGCATCAGCACCTTCACGTGAGCGATGAAATTACTTTAGCACCATTGATATCAGGGCCAACACAGAACAAGCAAAGGTCAGAAAACATCGCAATCGCCATACCGTGACAATAGGTAGGGGGCAGGAAAGGCGCTGAGATATTGTTCAGAGACACCAGTACAAAGAACAATAAATTAGAACATCTCATTGTCTTAAATAAAGAATCGGGTGGCGTTTTGTCAAAGAATTGTTCTACACTTACGGGTTATTGGTGGCGATCAGCTGGTCAATACAGTACAAAAGGCTTAGACAATATGCAGGAAAATTGAACAGTCCTTTCAGGAATGGCTGTATACAGCTTACTACATATCCGCGATCTAAGTCGCGGTAACACAGTGATCATAAGTGACAGTTTACACTTCAGTGAAATAAATCGCAAGCTCCAGCCGTTGGGAGGCCCTTGAAAATTTACTCTAACCTAAACCGCATTGGATGCTAATCCTACTTCCATCGGTTGTTGGCTCCATGATGGCTGCGTAAACACTTCTACGCAATGACCAACATATCTTCTTAAGAACATTCGTATGGTACACAGGTAGTAATATGTCGAGGGCCCACCCCCGACTTGGAACAGTGCACAGTTGGTCTGCAAACTCACTGAAGAACCTAATTGCTTGTTCAATCATAGGAAGGTTCGGCAGCTCGTCTGCGTGTAGCACCGCAAGCCAACAAACCCTGTCAATTTTACATTCTTATATAGTTAGAAGCTTTGAAAAGCGCCGTCATGTTATGTCGTGTATACCAGTATACCACGATAAGAGATCAAGCATAATTAGACTTCCGGGGATCTAATCGAGTTTACGTTATCTCAAACTGCGTATTTAATGACTTACAGTTACCCATTACAACGAGATACACAAAACTCATTGACAAATTTACTCTGTATCGGACGAGTGTCTCTATTAGTCGGCCAACAGCAATGTACAAACAATACGACGTAAACACAACAGGTAGTACGTTCAACCACAGACGGACCAATCGACAACGTGTAATCGATTGAGGCGGGGTGGTACTCTGCTACAGTCGAGTGTCTGCGACATCGCTTGCTGCCTAGATGCTACTGTACAAGTTATAAATATTAGACGGATTCTTAACGTTGTATTGCGTCGAATAGTTCAAGTTCACTCAGGAGAGAAAAGGGAAACCATTTCGATTACGGCATTCCATATACGAGTAATAATAACCTAATTCTATGATTGGATAGTGAAAACGTGCATATAATGCTCAGCTCATAATCTTGTTTGTATAAGAGCCGCGATTGTAATAGTGATCCGGGCTATAAACCGGAAGTATTGACACGTATAAATCTGGCGTATATTACCTTAGTAGGTCAAAAACGTCATAAATTCCAAATAATAAAAAAATCCCAAGTCAGATTTTCAAAACAAAATTTAATAAACACGACAATACCATGGCACCAAACTACCATACGCGCGCGAAGTGAGCATCCATACTACAACGTAACGTCTGAGGTCAGTGACCATTATCAAATTACCCGATTGCGGTGAGGCTTGAAATTGACATCGACCCGTCTGCAATACGGCCTACGTTATTGCCGCGGTGTTACTGTTCCAATTGACCGACCGCGTCGCCGACCCGTCGCGAATACCACCTGCGTTATTTCCGTTGTGTTACTTTTTCACTTGACCGACCTCGTCTCGGTCTTGAAACTGAAACTGACACCGACCCATCGCCAATACCGCCTATACGTTATTGCCGTGGTGTTACTGTTGCATAATGAAAGCCTCCGATTCACGTACATATAAGGAAGCTTGTAAGCTCAGCTAGAGCAGAAGCAACATGTGCACGGTGTGCTATTTCAGGCGAAGGTTAAGTAGAACCGTTGCACTGATGTGTAATTAACTACGACAAATGTAACCAAATACCGCTCAGTCTGCAGCAAGAATAACGCCCGCAAGACAGACACAGACAAGTGTTGCACAACTTGCAGTGGTTCGTGCATGTTTTGTCATTACACTTCATCAAAAATTTGCTCAAGTCTTTGAAATTGCACATTTAAGCGGAGCAGGCAATCATTATTATCACTGCAGTGGAACGCAACATTCGACAAAGCCATCATTAGATGGATTTTGAACAAACTTGCCCAAGCAAAAACTATAGAAAATTCAGCAAGTGACCTGACAACACCAGTGCGTCACTCCACCAAAAGTCTACTGCTATAATATACGCTCGATTTTTGTGTCACTGTTAAAGAGGGCAGCCGCGTATGTGCGATGCGTTCATATCAACCCAAGCCACGCCGTCACGGCATCGCTTAAACGCAATGACCCTTGAAATGTTTGAACCACAAACAAAGTGTTCAGCCAATATAGCAATCCTAGCTATACTCTCAATCAAGTCGCATAACTATACAGCACCGTACGTATCTATATATTATAAACCCTTGTTGCGCTTCTTATTCTCACCGCAAACGCCGCGTTTGTGCTACTTATTGAGCAGTCATAAGTTGGTACGAAATGCAATTTACTTACAAATACGTTGGGTGTTATCCTTCCCGAAGTCCAATGCCTTGGTGATTTGCATCCCACGACGCAGTAACTTGAGATAGTAGCCAGCGGCGATATCGGCATGTGATAACTAGATCTGTGGTTCAGATGACTACTCTGGGATGAATCGAGTGTATGATGCGACTGCGCCATCATAGCATTTCCCATAATATGTCCTCTACATCCTGGTATACTAGTCACTCTTCGTAAAGGTGTAGATCCGACCGTAGAGTGTCTACGTCGTAGACGGGTCAGTCTAGAAACCGGCCCTCTCGTTCTAGGGTTCAGCAAAGACGACGCGCGTTGCACAGTAACGTTAGGAGATTTGGACGGTGACAGCACAGCCGCGAACGACCGTCGTGTTTTGAGTGGAGTTTTAGGCGGCGTTTCGATTCGAAGCAGCTGAGGCAAATCAGACGGTCGTCTAGATTTCATTGTGTCATGATCGCCTTCGTTATCGCCACCATCAACACTGTTTTCATTGCTAGAATTCGATGCAGACGACACCCCACAGCCTCCTACGTGAAATCTTACATTTTCAGAAGTTTCTTCTTTGACGGATGCATACGGCGCTGATACGGCTCGTTTTGCTAGTCTCGGAGAAGCCGTTGGGGTTGTATCAAGCGGTGAATCAGATTTAGCTCTGCATGATTTTGAATTCATTGATCGTTGACGTCGACGAGATTCGCTCACTGAAAATTCCTGTTCAGTCTCTTCAGTAGGCGATCGCTTGCCATCATACATTCTAGAATTTTCAAGACACCTTATATACTCCAAATCACCATCATCCACCATTGTCTCCCCAGAACTAGATGTATACAATTCATTTTGGTTACGCACGGCGTGATTTGATGAAGAATTTACACTTTTCGTAAAGACATCATCCTCCTGACTGATTTCATCAGTACTAGTTGATTTTTCACAAGAATCCCGTCGTCCAGGTAAGGAAAGTAATGTGTTAGTGTTGTCGCTTTTCGTTGCGGAATGTGGAGGTGACATCAAACGTTTTTTAAGAAGGGATGGCTTGTAACTTTGCTCGTCGCTCATCGTGGAAGTAATCCGATTTTTCCATTACAAAATGGAACAAAATCTAAATCCGCGGCTAAACTTAAGTTGGTCCTCACTAGGTCCTCACTAATCGGAGGAATTCCCTTATTACTCTCGTGCATGTATCATAGCCAATGCCTATATAACAGAATAGAAACATACATTATAGCAAAACGACAGCAACGAAGTATCTGCGTCTACAAAATACAGGCAGTTCCTTTACTGTGCAGAACTTAAAGATAGCTTTCAGCAATGCATTCATCATTTATGCATTATAATATATTCTCGAAGACTTTTCGTTGCCACTTATCCGCAGAAAACACTTTTTATCGTAGACCTCGAAAGCCATAAGCGTGCCTATGCGAAAAACTGTTTATCAAACACCATTCCTAGCATGTAGAATCTGTTTAGAATCAATCAGTGCACGCATATTACGCTGTGCAGATCCAACACATACGATGCCATGGCAACGCAGGGGAAACTGAAATACTAATTACTTTAATCATGCATCGTTAACAACTGCTTCAATCTTTCACTGCGAAATTTCCTATTTTGCATTCACGCCTTGGCGTATAGCTTTAGCATGTATCTAAACTCGCTAAAACTGTGATAAGAAAACTACACTACGCACTCCACAGCGAAACTATGATATTTAAGCGAGATCGTAGGATCTAGTTTACTTTTCGAATAGCGAGGAGCATCTTAACCGCGCGTGGCATGCGTTTGCTACCTTTCTTTTATTATCTTCAACATCATCACTCTTAATACCGATCTCGTGTTTATACTACATCGTGGATCAAACGAGAATTGCGATACGAACTAAGCCTGTTCAGTTGAAATAGTAAGCAAAGTACTGTACCGCCGTACCTCAATTCACACAATACAGTATCCACGTTAAAAAAGCATCCTACAACTCGATGCAGTACACCCACCAAGGACTGTAGTTCGAAAAGCTTTACAAACGCCTATTGAATTCGATAGAAAATTTATGGTGGACATATTGGCTGTATTTAGTTACTTACGTACACTCTCGTTACGAGGCCTGTGAATTTATTGAATGACATGAGCATATTTACACAGCCCTTAAAACTTTTATTCCATTCTTCGTTTGTAAACTATGCCTGGTTTGAGAAACTAATCCGTAAAGACTGAATGATATTTTGCATAGCAAATGCATTTCCAGTTGGAAGAAACATAACGATGCGAAATGCGTCAGAAAATGATGGTTTCAGCATTTCCTAAGTGAAGTAATTGGTATCATAACATCCAGTAAAAAATCTGCGTAAGTGCAACTGCGTAGGCAATGAAATATTTCGCTGACAGTTAACCGAACTACTACTAACAGAGAGACGCGGCGACCAGAGCAAGATTACACCTACACCTATATGGAAGCGATCGATCGATCTTTCTCTCTCTCTCTCCGATCTCTCGATTCGAAAAAATCATGAATATCGATTTCCTTTGGCTAATGGCCTAAACCGAAATACGAATATCTACCCAGCGTGCCAACCCGTAGTATATGGCAGACGCGATTGTGAACCCTATGGTCTTTATTAGCATGACATCATCCTGTGCGTACACCCGCATTGTGGAGCAGCTGGTACGGCTTATTCAAAGGAGAATCGGGGAAATTCGAATAGGCGGCACCCACCATCGTTGTGCATACGACTACATACTCCACAGTTCCTGATAATTCCATTCAACCATACCATGACATGTCACTGCAACCAAGCAGATTATCAAGCATCAATAGGCATATGTTTAAGCAGTATTTTGAACATAGCCTCTAACCAGCGACAAATTCAATGTGACATATTTTGTGTTGCCAAAATAAGGATATCGACTACAACTAATGTTGTAAGGCCGTGAACGAATTTCTAGATACATGCCTTCAAGGCCAGTTAAAATTTCTTCAGGCCAAATGCATCTCTCTTACACTGTCATCGCCTTTGACATCGACAGGCCATGCAGCACAGGCCGTGTTACTGCAACACAAGTACGCGAGTTGTAAGTTACGTAACGTCGCTACATGTTTTTAGCTTTGCCTGACAATTTTCCGCCCACGTCTTCGGAGACTCGCATAATAGCATGTCTCATAGCATTGACGAAAAGTCACAAAAAAACTACAGTATTACCAACGCCAAACCGAAAATCGTGTGTTTACTCTATACTATACGTGTCAAGTTGCCAGCTTACATTCTACTATGCGCAATTGTTTCATGCAGAACCGACACAATTTTGTGTTCACATTTATGGTTTTGTACGCGGTGCGGTGCAAACTGCTCTTTCTGTTTTCAACGTGGTTGGGTACTTCATAACTTACAGTACAAGCCAAGCCAGGCCCGATTTGAACCATATTCGCGCAGTAACAAACCAAAGCAATAAGCAAAAAGGCCAATTCAGTCATAAGCATTCTAAGCACACACGCTAACAACTCTTACAGACAAGCTAAAGGAATATGAACGACGGTTCATAACCTCAAGCCAGATCACTGCTAGCGACTACAGGAAGACTCAAATTCAGTCATACGGTAGGTATATCTTCTGAGGAGAACAGACGAAGTCTTTCTGAGATAAAGATTTCAAATTTAAGAAGGCCTGCACAGATGTACGTGTACAGTCACGGCCATCATTTCCATCTTTCTCTAAACACACACACATATATTCTTCAAGTGTCAGTCCATGCAAATTTGCGTTCAACAAGTTACGAAAGGCACCCGCAGGCATATATCGACCTTACGAAGGCAAATACCAAATTCCTCAAAGCACTGGTCGCATAATCATCACCGATCGATCATTTCCTATCTCTCACCCCACACCACATACAGATAAGCTCTGAAAAGCAAAAAGTACGTCCAGCTTTGAATGTATTCTGATACAGAAAGAATCCGCCAAGCCTGAATTACAAAATTTCTTGATAACGCCACCGCGCACTACATTCTATATTAATGTGACGTCATCAAATTAGCCTATAGACGTGAAAAATGATAATTGTAAAAGCATCATGGCCTGATACGGGATAGTCAATCTGCTTCTGCTTCTGCTCCCGTACTAGCAAGCCTGATCCGTATCACAATACACTCGCTACGATACACTGATTTCGGCAAGTCCGCCATTGAGGTTCAACCCCTCGAAGTCATGCGACATCCGTTCGTGTTAAGGACAGCTTTCATAACTACCAGGCGCGTCATTGCATGGTAGAACAACGAGGCAAGATGCAAGTCAGCGCAGCGTAAATTAAGCGCTACGCCTTCAACTATATTCGCAAGATCTTACACATTTCCATGGAATGACTCATGTGAAACTACGTTGAACTGCCGGGTTAATAAGCCGGTTTGTTTGACCTAAAACTTGCGGTGTACTTATAAAGTTCCTTGTAGTTTCGCAGCGCTAGAAATCAGGGTAGGAAAAATACTGACGCCCAAATGACAAAAAACAACGCCAAGTCTTGGATTAGTCCGAACTTCGCAGTCTGCGATATAGACAATAGACTGAATAGAGCGCATGAATCCGAGATGATACCCTAAAACAACCGCATCAATCGATCTGTCTCGCCTGTATCTCTTTCAACGCCAAATGGTACCCGAATTTTCCCCTTTCACAAATGAAATTAGATGTGACGGGTATAGCTGAACAAGCTTTCTCGTTAGAGTAGATAAACAACTGCGAGCTAGAAGTCCTCATCTCTTCCGGTGTCAGATCCACACTATTACAGTGTATTGCACACATGAAAAGGCAAGCATACCTGCAACACAAGTTGCAGGACTTGCTAAATAGATTAACACTCCACCAGTCTCCAAGGTAGGTTAACGCAAAGGCCAACTAAACCTAGCGCATAAGATCAATCACAGCATATATGCATACAGACATTCTGAGAACATCCGAAGTAATACGGACACGTCATGTAAAAGTTCAATTCGAGCATATTTTCACGTCAGCGGAAGTGCAGTGGACGACGTCAACAAATTTGTATCTTAATACACATTAAAAAGTCATCCTAGATCTATAAATGCATATTTTTGGCAATTTGTGAGCACGAGCGATAAACTGTTGAAGTTTCCGCTGCCAAATACATATCATGCCAACACGCAAACGTTTGAACGGACTGTAGTGAACCTACGGTGCTGAAAACGTCGCCAAATTTCGACATTACAGAACAACAAAAAAGGCAATCCTTGGAAATTTCACCACACACACACACACATCTTTAACATAATATCAAATCCAGCGTGGCCAAGTCATGATTTCATGCACGCCAACGATTTGTATTACAAATGTCACCGTTGTTTTCCGCGTAACAACATCCTTCTACTATATAATATATTTAACTGCAATATGATACTAAGGCAGGAGATAACAGTTAAGATTGTTAGATGTTAAAATAAAATGACATAGTTTTGCGCAATTTTTTCTAGAAAATCGCCTATTCAAATTGCCGCTACATGGGAGAAATACAGCGATTGATCCAAGATTGCAAAACGAGCTGATTTAATCAAACATAATTTCTCCCTTCTGACTTGATGCCTTATTTGCCTGGAGAGATGATTAATCAAAGGAGACACCCTAGCCCCGGTCGTTTGGCGTTCGTTAGTTAAAAGACGAATAAGACAGATATGCTTGCTTACGTTCAAATTTAGGGTAACATCCTTATCGGGTCGCCACAGCGAATGGTGATCCACATCGTGATTGCACCGAGCTTCTAGGGCCTCCTACGTCGATACCTTCCTACTGCAAATCCTTAACTGTCCATGCTCGAAACCGTGGATTGCAACCGTTCAGATCGAATCAACGGCTATTTAGATGGAGAATTTGGTGTCAAAGGTCAGTGTATATCAATCAGCAGCGCCCTCTAGTTCATCAGCAACGGCTGAATAGGCAAACCTTTAACACCTTATTAGTAAGGCCGAATCTTAGTTACTCAGCAACACTTAATCTATGATTAACATAAGCTGTGACCAACTTAATCCATGATTAACTTAACCAGAAACGATTAATCACTATAAGTACCCATCAATGCCATCATATTCGAAACAAAATCAATCAAACCAACTTTGATAAAAAAAAAAAAACACCAACTACCCCAACTATTGTACGTCGTTGGCTGATAATTTTGCGCGTAAGCATACCATGCAGGATGGCCATCATTCATGATTACGTACCTTTCGCGCATAGTTTAAAAAACATTAAGCCAATTGCCAAGACAGAGCGGCTCCTTCAATAACAATACAGAGGTCTATTTCCCACCAATAACGCCCTACAATAAGGAAACAATATCGCATACAATACAGTCACACACAACCCGGCCAGCTTGCTACAACGGACATAAACCTAACTTTTAAAGCAGTGTAGCATCACGCAAATTCCAGACAGACTACACAAATACAAAGCCATCGAGGCGAGCCAACAAATTCCTTCAGACTGCATGAAAGAGTTCACCACCATCATGATACATGACCATTACACCTAAGGGTAAACTTCCATGTCATTTTAAGTTATACATCCCTAAGTATACTTATCTCGCATAGATTTCGATCGCATTAACATTGTACAGAAATGAATAGGCTCTTTCTAATAGTAAATCAACACGAGGTCGCTTATACTTGACTGATAAAACATTCCATCCGGTCGAGTCGGTGTTAGTACGAAATCGACGTGGAGATCAGCGATATAAATAATGATGCAAACTCTGCAGGCGATTATGACGTTACACTTGATTGGTATTACAATCACTGTGACGAAACAATTATGCATTTTGTCGCGCAAGCGCTCGCTCGCTCGTCAGGAGTCCCGCTATGTCTGTGCCTACGCTCAGTTCTTAATAAGCATCATCATCATGATGATGCCGCGTCAGCAAACGAAAGGCCGAACTTGAGATCCGCCTGTGTATGAAGTCGTCATCGGTCAGTATAACTCACGAATATCATATCGCCTGATTCATGGAGCCATCACATGAGAATGGTTGGAAACGTAGTTCCGCTCGATTACAAGTGAAAGCCTCAAGTTCTTACTCAACAACGTCGTCTGGCCGAACGGAGCGTACATTCTGAAGTAATCAAAGTGGTCTTATCTTATCCGGGCACCACAATCATAGAAAACAAATAAACATGGCTTAACATAAGCCATATCACCAATGCGATTAAATTTCCGACAAATTTCCAAGTGAAGCCGAAGTTCCAAGTCAACCTCAAGCTAACACCCCCTCCATCTACTGGAGGGAGAAGACGGTGGGGGAGGCTTAAGCATAATCTGACAATCAATATAACGAGGAATACATTTTTTATGTATGTTACCTTGCAACCCTTGATTTATCAGTACATCGCGCAGAAACAACCAATTTCAAATATGTTATGTGGTCTCTACTCTCTAGGCTATCACAAAATATACAATCATCGTCTACGAATCATTAAAAAATTGAAATACACTGCAATCATTTTAATACGCGCCAGATGGTCAATCGTCATATATATATATATATCCCCGAAATCCTATGTCAGGCTGCGGCACTTGAATAGCAAATTTGCCACATATATTTTTATGAATTACTTCGCCTGGAACATCATCAATCAACGTTGCGCAAACATCGCACACACTCATCGGTGGGGCATCGAGTTGCGTGCGGCCTTTCTACCACTCTGTGGTGAATTGATCATGACGTCAGTGCTGTATCTTATAACAAAACTCATGGCTGTAGATCATTTACTAAGCCACTGACCAGTCCTACTGCTTGCAGAACTACAGTTCTTACAAACGCATTTGCAAATTGCTGTGCTACTGATCCGAGTTTGGTTTGCCCATTTATAACGCCTACGCGTGATCTGAATGCGTTCACTATCACATTGAAGCCTCAGGTTATAAAAGGTTCATGGCCTTGAAAGCTGTTAATTCCCAAGTGACGATCTACGCGTTGTAAGAATGGTTGCTGTGCGAAACGGCTGCTTTTGATACGCATACCTTTGCTACCTCTACACTTGGTATGCGCACCGTTACTATTACTATATAGTCGAGGTGCGCTGCTACAAACGGTCATACTTGGTTATTAAACGCATAAATGACGACCGCTTCCTGTCGCAAGGTTTTGAGGATGCAATTGTGGTCGTCAAAACTGTGACTATATTGCAATACAAACCCAAAATCTAAACCTGTAGAACTGTTCGATATCGGGGCAATTAGCATTTTGCATCCGTAATTCACCATAACATGTTTCACTAGTGACAACCACGAAACCACGAGTCCACAACACACTGGATGACGTACATCGCAAGACGTAGCTGACCAGCACAGATTCATATCAGTGGTAAGATTCTGCCAACAATATCGAACTGGCGTGTCGATCCCAAGAATTTTTTACACCAGTGGAAAACTATCTCAATCTGAAGCTTCAGAGCCGTGGTGTAAAAATTAAAAAAAACTACGATGCATGTAACCTTGCAGGATATTCGATCTGCCTGTAGGAGACGAACTGTAGTAAAACCTCTTGACTGCATTCACTGAAGCGTCAATAGATGTCATGACCGCGAATTCGATTCAAAGACCCCATGAAATCGAGAACTGTCTAAGCAAGGCAACCAGCTCCCCTCCGCAACGTATAAACGTGTAGTAAGCCGATACCTTTCTTTGTACCGGATAATGTAACGAGGCTATTGTGTCAGACATGGGACATTGTACAAAGGATCATATTGGAACGCTGCTAAGGACGAAGACGTTGACGCAAGTAGTTTCAGATTCGCGTGACATCTACAGTAACACAACAGAACAGTTTTATCTACTATAAAAGAGCCTGTTTGTCTCTATGTATGTATGTATGTATGTATGTAGGTATGTCTGTGCACGAATCAACTTTTTTATTACCGAAGCTATCGCCATAAGACTTTACAGGAATGTAGGCACGCACGTTATGCGTTTTAGTGCTTCCAGCGTATTTTTCGCAACTTATACATAGCCCAATGCTGCTATTTCCACGATTCGATAAGCCGAAATCAGAGATGCACCTCTTAGATCGCTTCTGCCATCTAGCGGAACAATTTCTTCACCACTTCTGGTCGCGCTACAACGTTTTGCTTACGTGCTGTCCTTCGGGTCGGCGTCTTAGATCTATTTCAAACGGGTTTAGATAATGCATATGAGAAGTGAATCGAGGGGCCATTTTCCTTCGTCAAGAGAAGAGAGAGAAGCGTCTCACCGACGATTAAATGGAGGTCGCAACGTCTTATGTTGTATCCGCCGAGTGAAACCGGGAAAACCAGCTAGTAGTTAATAACTAAAGTCAAAATGCGGCCCCATCAGTTTAACACCAACAGTATTAATTGGACATTATTACAGGGCAATCCGTCATCTTTACGGATCACGTGGAGCCTAGCCGTTTAGTTAGCACCTTACTGCGATGCTCACCGAACTCATCCCATTCTTTCCCAGTTTACTCGTCGTCCAATTGAGCTAATGAGCGCAAATAGACTGGTGTGGACGATAAATCTGTAGTGACTTATTCTGGTTATTACGAAGTCTTAGACAAGGGTTTTTCTCATTAGCCTCGAGAACACAGTTTCGCATCAATAAGGCTCTCCTACTGTTGTAGCATACGGAAGTTTTACGCAAGACAAGCGACGCGCCGATGAGACATGGATACCGTTAAAGTAATTGAAATTGCTCTGGCATGACTCCCGCACTTCTAAACATTGAAATTCGTCCCGCTGGTTACTCAATCAAGGTTAAAACCCTGCAGCAGTAACTTACACGTCGTTATATTACGGTTGCGGATATCGTGTTTCAATATTGGCTGCGCAATCAGTAATCACGCCGCGTTCAAACTATTTCATCAACACATAACAAACAACGGTATCAACGTAAATCCGTTCTCGGCCACGCAATCTCATTGACACGAATACAGATCTAGATCTAACTGCCTTCAATACTTGCTAAAGTAACAAATTATTGCGGAACACAAGAACACTCTATCTGTACCTACGCTGGTCAATCTAGACTAGATCCCTAGTCAGGCCTATCTCTCGTTTGCCCTCTCTGAATTATTCTATTGCTAACGTCAGAAAACAATATCTTAGTTGTATTTTCACCATTACAACACCACAATCTGGCCGAAATCACATTACGATTTCCAGACAACCCAACGCATATTTTACTCTAATTAGCGTCCAGCTGTTTTTAGAAGGCCCGATTATTTCGCACAGATATTGTCTTAATGATAGGGTATCGACGATATTGAGCATAACATGCTAACAAACCATTAGGTGGACAGTGATAGCATCTAAATCTTAGTAAAACTTGGTGAATCTGTTCGTAAGTCTGAACATCCAGGGATCACGATGACTTCCCATAGTCAGATGGTACACTACGAGATGGACTAGCATCTGAAAAAACTTGGCGGATCAGTTCCTAAGTCTGTGAAAGCTCAGTGACTTCCCAGTCAGTCATCGAGCAAACCAGGAGATGGACAGTGATAACATCTGAAATCTTACTATAACAGGGCGAATCTGCTCCCAAGTCTGTGAAAACCTCAGCGTTTACATTGAAGATTTGAATTCCTATACTATAGGACCTATAGCAAGCTAAGAAACAGGGAAATCAACAGAACTAGCATATGAAATGTAAGAAAAACCTGATACATGTACCACATCCACTTCCCAGCTAGTTTCAACCAATAATGACATTTATCAACGTTGCATTGTTAAAGCGCAATTTCTCATTAGAAAATGTTACAAATCGACGCAGACTTTCATATTAGCAAACATACCAACATCACAAATCGCCAACCCTCAATCAAACACCAATCCATAGATATCACCGCTTAGCACAAGGCTATAATATCTTCGGGTTCGAAATGTACGCGCTACACCGCAACGATGACTGTCATAATGTGATGCGCATCGGCGCCATTCACAAAAAGTAAACCGTCTCGCGTCACTGCGCCCACGACCCGACACAACATTCTTAAAGCCGATCGATGACTTGCCTAGTAAACGTTGCGCGCATTCGTACAAAAACGTTTGATTGACACATTTAACAAAACACTGCGTACCACGATAACTTGAAGGCATACGTGACAAGGAATATTTATTTCAAAAATAGCAACCCCGTACGTGTCTCTATATAATCGGAAAACTCGATATAAACGGCGGAACGGGTTAATTTGAAACTGGCAAGGCAATGCTCACTCACTCACTCGTCATAACTTTAACGATTGGAGATAACTTTTTGATGACAAATCTGCGTCACACTGTTGACATTGTGATAAGTGGATACAACTACAAGTAGGTTATTTTTTCCACCTAATCAATGGCATGCATTTCTATAATAAAGAATCGTCACTGAGCAGCGATGAGTTCGGTTTGAGTAAGTGCTGAATATAGCGCAGGCGTACTCAGAAAATTCCATCTACCCTACAGTCAGAATAAAAATAAAAATCATCATATAGATGAGAGGAGTTCTGAACGCTTGTGACTTAAAATTCTAAATAAACCAAGGCGGGGCGTTAAATCTGTGGTGAATATTCTTTACGATATCTATTGATCGTCCGCCATCGGCTCCACTATACTCTTCCAAAATATTGATTAAAACATACCGTTATCCTACTAAATAAGACACTATGCCTATATAACAGCCGAACGGCCCTGCCTGAAGCCCCGCAAAGCGCAAACACAACCCTTCAAATTTCCCGCAGCGATTGCAGACGATGCCTGGTGACTACCAAGGTAATAGCCTGGGCAGCTCGCAAGCTGAGCGGGAGAGCTGTTACCGAACCAAACTATCAAAACACCTAAATTGTTGACTAACGATTTTTCCAAAACCCATGTCAGCTATTGTCTAGTACGTGACATTACCGAGGAGGCCTAGCGTCACAATACTACGTCACGATATACGACATATTCACACACGTCATGCTTCCTCCAATCGAAGTTGCAGCCTACACGGCCACCCATTAGGCTTTCTAACCTTGTTTAAAAGCTAAGCTGTTGAATGTAAAAATGGAGCATGTAGAATATTTGTGCCAAAGTAGATCTCTAATCCGCTTAGCGATCACCGAAGCTTAACGAAGCGCAGAGCAGCGACTGTCTGTGGACGCATTCTCATAGCATGCGCTTCCGTATGCATCATTCAAAGCACCAAAAGTAGTGTCGGTGTATGGAGCTATAGTAGCCAATGAGTTCCTTTGCCACTGACACATTGATAGATACTTCAGAAAATCTGATCTTCTACAAGAGTGTGTGAGCTGTGTCTGCCCACTCATGGGGTTGGAATGAACAAAGAATTTGCATGGATACAACTGCATTACGTCATAACAAGCAATACGGCACCTACTACCTACAGCTAAAAATATTATGTGGGGTAAGATGAATCGCATTCCTCGCCATGCTTCAGAAAACTACATCATTCATGGGTGGTTAAAATCAATAAAGGCGCCGAGTGCAGTTTAAGGGGTCACGCTGCATTACGCAGACTTCCTACATATATAACTGCCTCTTGGCGGCAAATGGCTGTTTCATTTGTAGCTCCTCACTCTTCTACAACGTTGATCGCATACCGAGGTGTCACATCTGATCCAAATCCAAACACATCGGTATCTATAACTGCGTTGGTGCTAGAGCACGAAATTATGCCCTCATGCCTCAGTCAGAACCACAGCGTTAAAGTCTGACAGGGAAAGCAATTAATCTTGATTATATATAAACTGCTACTCGACCAATCGACCCAAAACGAAGGGATTGAATACCTCATCTTTACACCATACCCAGTCGACTTATTGCCTCAGCGAAATTACAGTTATCTATAAGCCACAACGTGTTCGTTTCACCCAAATAAAGCACATCCCGATAACAACATGACTAAAACGAGCGCGGTTCTCCCGAAGAACAACGGTAGCTACCTAGCTATAGTCAACCCGACAGCGCGGAAATGAAAAAAAGAGGGAAATCGAGTGAATGTGATAAACGTCATACCTCATCGTCTTCATTCTCTTTATCCGTCATTTGCTTCGATCTTGCAACAGCACGCATTAAGTCTTCTCGATCTCTCATTTCGCGCACATCGTATTCATCCTACAACGGGAGAAGATAATAGACGAGGGGTAAGGCCTGAAACTAATAGGCTGTGAGCGAGCCACAGAAATAGACGAAATTGCGCAAATTAGCAGCAAAACATCCAATAAAGCATCAAGGACTGTGGCGTATACACACGCTCAACTGGCCGTCTTTCATCCTGTTCTTGTCAGACATATTGCTGTCATTTAATCGCAATGGCCAGTTCGTCTGTTCGTCCCTAATTGCGCGAATCATTTTGTGAATCTGCTTCGTCCGAGTTTAGCATTGGATTGTTGATGGTTTGTACAAAATGTACTGTAGTATTGAGTACTACCTGAAGTTCATCCTCTGACAAGCTTTGAAATTGCTCCACCGTGAAGTTTAGCGGGAAGACTCCTCTCAACCGCGCACAGTTGCATGACGTAAGAAATGCGTGAAGTTCATCCGACAGTAAAATGCTGAATATAGATAATAATGATGTGAGTGGGAATGAATATTATCCAAATGACCTAGTAGTGGAACTGATCGCCTACCAAACCATCACCATACATTTACGCTTGTACGCCTGATGTATGAGCAGAGCAGAAATATTGCTAATTACTGTACGAAACCCAATAAATATAATAAAGTAAGAAATAGTCATGAAGAACTGCTACTCGCCCGAGCGGCGGCATTACTGCTGCGTAAGGTAAAGTTTAGTTCACAAGCTCCGCTCCTTGACCAGGATTAATTGTGTGTGCTGTAACTCTCTATTCCATGTACCAATTTTATTTTTCTACACTCAAATGAAGCAGCAAAACGCCACCATAACGAGTTCCATATTCATCATCTATAACTATAAGGCAAAGAAATGACTCAACATCACCACCTAGCGGAACTCACTAAAATTAATCGTTTACCGCTACCTGACGCAAGACGTGAAAACATAAAAGTCTCGCGACAAATACATTACGGTAATAATCTTGGTTATGCAGCCAAAAGATGCAATAGCCATAAGGCCCGTAACAATCGTCGATGCAAATCCAGCCACAGTGAAGAGGTCCGGGGTGTTTTATAGAATACGGCATGAACTGCACGAACAAGTCAGTCGCACACACCCAACACTTTCATAACTTATCCGCCCAGAGTTTAAAAGAGTTATGTGCGCGATCCAATACGAGGCTCCCTCTTACCTTTGGTGTAACGGACTAATGTCTGATGCTCTTCTGTGGTGATGAAACGGGCTGCTGAGATGGTCATGAAATCTCGATGGTTGAGCGAAAGACTTCGGCGACGAGCTCCGTCGTTTCCCGATTAAGTAGATTTCATGAGTCGTCGGAAACGGATCCGACGCTCTCGGCCTAACTCTTTTCGGTCTCATCGTAGGATTGGTTCGGTAAAAAATAGGACTTTGCTCCGAGCCGCTGAAACTGAAATAGTGAAGTTGAGTAGTATGGGTCTGTTTTATGGTGAAGCCTTGCGCCAGACTTCAACGATTGAACAAGCAGTCATAGTACTGTAGCAACCATCCTACCTTTGAAACAGGTTGTTTCGTAGATCGGCCGTTGGCGAATATTCACAGCTACTATGTCGCGTCCTTGGGTTCTGTGCAGATGTTACAAGGCGGCTTGGTTGAGAGAAAGGACTTGCTGGAGATCCGTACTGTTGCTGTTGCCGGAACATATGAAAGGAAGCTATGGAACGAGACAGATCCGGGCTGCTAGTTACTCGGCCTGGAAATATAAGTAACCACCATTATAGATAGATACGACTGCATAGCTATTTCTGTATTTATCTTCTATATGGTCAATTATATTGAACGCATCTAATGAAGGGCTTTCCTTGTGTGAAATTAATCATCGCATGATAAAGTATATGCTTCTAATTAGATCATTGATCACTACCGCCAATAATTCAATAACACAGTTAAAACGCATCAAATGCTAGAACAGCGAACAACTGAAGTCCTGAGCATACCTGCAAACTGCAAGGCCGCAAGACTGCAACCTGAGGCAAACAAAGTCTACAGCACAACATACACAGCAACACAGGCTACAGATTGTGGAAATAGGCAGCGATCATGGCTTTCATAAGTGTTTTGGATCGTACAATTAGAAATTACTGCGAACGAAAAGGCAATTTTTTAAGACGACGAAGACGACGAAGAGTGCGTTACCATTCGTCACATCAACAAAATCACCAATATTTTCAAAAAAGGAAATACTTTATCCACGAGGACAACTCATGACAATAACAAAAACGTTACCACAAAGTATCCAAGATATTCCGCAAGCGACCAAGGTGAAGTGTATGTTCCACCTGAACGAGTGTGTCGAAAGATAAATAATTTCAAGCCTACTTGAGATAGCCAAGACTTTCAAGTACACTTTCGTACAGTGGCGACAAGCGCGAGTATTTGCAGAGAGAAAAATAGATTATAACGTAGATGGCAATAGCATCATGGCGCACTGTGTTCGAAATGGGAGATATTTTCTTTCCCGTCAAGGTCAGTCTACTCTATAGTCTATATTGTTGTCAAATCGTCAATGGAATCGGTAAGTTGTGAAATCCATGAGCCGTCGGCGCCAGCGACCCATGTACTGCAAAGAAAACTCAAATCACCCCCGTAAGAGCGTCACGGCGACGATGGCGCACATGCGGGACGAGAACACTGAAAAAGAATATTTTACATGTCGAAAATTACATTCAATAACACAACATTCTCAGCGTCTTATCTGGCGGTGGTTGTGCATTCACAGATATACAGTATTGATGAAATCGGCCAGTTATGAATTCCGAAAAGCGGATTTTCAACTAGAGAACCAAGCGTCGAGAGTCATTAGTCAACAGACAAATCTACACATCTGAAGTAACGTATCAAACCATGTATCTTCAGTATTTGAACCCCCGAAATCGCTCAACGCATGCCACAAATCTACCATGATTATCGCAACGACATCATAAAGCGTAACGTTAAGGATTATAAGAATTTAAAGAGGTGGGAGCCAACGATTTTCACCGATTAGCATCACAACGTATGCGAGATAAAGTAATTAGAAGCCCGCTGAATCCAGAATAATAGATCCCGGACGTCGAATCGACTTGTATGGCAATGTACCTTCATTGAACACGGCATTAGAATAGAATAGAAGCCTGTAGAATATATAGTATAGTCGCGAACCATCCTACGACCGTGGCACAAAAGACCTTGGGGCGGTCGGCGCCATTAAATCCTCCATATTAAAACAAATATAACATTCAAAGCAATAGGGCAGAATTTGCATGTCGTAGGGACAAACTAAACAACTGATATGCGTGATTTTTTCCTGCAACAACTCTAACAGGAGAATCTTGCGGGCACCATTTCCGTCGAGAAGGCACGTTATCGGCTTGCGAATCACCAGAAAACTTGAGTGACAAATTATCGGCTCCTATCGTGTGATTATCACTAGTTCAAACACGATCAAAATTCTACATTTTATTCAATATCGATTAAGCCTAAATAGCGATGTACGGACAGATAGCATCGAGAGTATCGAAACGCCTTAGAGCGATGCCTTTGAGCTCTTGATGAAGTTCATGGTATTAAATTTAACATTTGTAGCTGCAACATTACATAGCGTAGGCAATGAGGCACACTGTAATATCAAAATCTGTGTTTCCTACAGCAAAAACACTGTGATGTACTGAAAGGCTTCCGCAAAGCCTTGGCTTGTTCAGCTAATTTACCATGACTGTCGATCTCCAACTGGTTTGGAAGTAACAGCATCTTCCGACTGTCACTTGGGGGCAATACAGGAAGCGAATGAGGCTGTATCAAATCTGTATTCGATAACCATTCGAACTAAAATAGGCTGCGAATTGCAGGCAGTGATAAATGATCAATTCTCTATACCTCAATCTCACTAGAATGACAGACACAGCGCATCATTGTGCATAAAAACTCGCTGTGCTTCCGAGCTGAGCCTATAGCAATTGTGTGGGATCGATAGCGGGAACACCCTATAGGATATTTCGAAATATGGCAATTTCTCTTGCTACAATACCTGAGATAAACTCATGGTGAATTTTTGGTCTGTTCAGATGGTCGTCGTTCACTCTCTCTGTCATCAAGAAGCGCACAGTGCCTTCCAGCAAGCTTTCAATACGGGCGCGGACACATTACCCAATAGCAATTCTCCTTTGGATAAGCGGCAGAGTCTGATATTTTACTTCTACGCGAATATCCCACCCCCTGGCACGCGTACGTACGAACTTGCATACTAAATTTCCATCCAAGCTGATAGTTGCGATCTTGCTGGCATGCGTGATAAATAATTTAAAACCGAACGTTGATTTTTAACCGTCATCACAACTCAATTGCTCAGCGACCAAAAGACGCCTTTTCCAATAGAAAGGCCTACTCTTCGATAATGATACAGTACATGGTACATCGTAAATCTTTAGACCCGTCGATTTTATGGCGTTTGGTCGGGCGGAACCTTTCAATAGAGATGAGTGCGAATGAGATTATGACACAAAATCTACGGTGTCGGTATACTGCCGCGAATATCCCTAGCGCCAGCTGGGTCGATTTGTCAGTAAAAATATGTAGGCCTATATAACATACAAAGACGCCGTAACAAGGTGAATCGCCATTTCTCAAGTCGGGAGATTGGAAATAGCGAACCCGCGAAATTAACATTCACGTGGATGAACGGATTCCATGTCGACCCGTTGAAGGTGTACACCAAATTTGAACGCTAAATCTGCAGGGAATCTTCCTTACAATATTACTATCAAAACTTTTTTTGTAAAACCAACGTGGTTTTATCTCCTATCCAAGTCAACATACAGCAGGCTTACTGTGAGAATTAATTGTTACACTGCGATTTTTCGTGATTTTTCGTAATTATTCGAGATAAAAGGGGTAAAAGCCACTTCGATTGAGTATGTTGCCTGTAGGCCACTTTCAAACGGGCGACTTCAGTTTCAAATGGCACGTTCCGTAAACCACACCGCCGTTAATCGGCAGACCTGTTTTTAGCATGCCTGCACACGTGATCGATCAATTTTCGCCCTTTATCTACGATTGGAGTTTAATTTCCTAGAGGTTCAATTCAAAGAGTAAACACAGCCAACAACGACCAAGTCTTCGAGACTGTGTCCACAAATCGGGGCAGGAACCTAGCATCTACAGTAAAGAAGAATGGTAAACGGCACGTCAAGCTGATTTGTCTCGTCAAGGATTAAACGCACGCATTAAAATTGTATGATAAGATAAGAGCCACGCCCAACACCCAACACATTTCGTAAGGAAAGGAGAAAGTAAATAACTGAAACGCGATCACAATAACAACCAAACATCCAGTGTCAAAACTAACTCTACTAACCTAAAACTACTTTCCTACTTGGGATTCGTGAATTCATTAACGCTTATCACGTTATCAGTACCCTACAGGAATGAACCGGTTCCCTACGTCTTGGCCATACTCAGCAGTAACACACATTTTCAAAATTAACCATCGTCATAATCCGTTACATATGAGAAAAGGTAGAGCTTAAAGATATATTAGAACCAAATCACAAGCCATCACGAAAACAAAAACCTCGTGGCAAGGCTTTAAATTGTTTAATCCGAACTCGGACCACAGACCAAATCGTGCCAATTACAGCTAGCGAAACTGCGATAGTCGTCGACAGATAGCGAGCACCGCGACCCGCGAAAGTAGAAAGACAACTGATAGGAGTGGGTTTCTATCTCGCTACGCGTTAGCGAACTCTGGATGCTTTCCTGCAGCATATGCTGTAACATGCATTGCCACGCGGGTGCCATAAAGCTAGGCATGATGGTACATATCCTTCAGATGATTGCAGAATAGAATGCGTGCATATGTGTACATACAGTATTGCCCTCAAAGGCCTGTGTTTCAAACGGTTTACAAACGGCTTGCATGCAATTTCCTATGTTACATGGCAGTCGCTATAGGAGACGTCAACTCATTCGCTTGAATACCCGACGACTGTTGAAACGCCATACCCGTAAGTTGAAGTATGTATGTCAAATACCAACAGAAAGTTATTACTTGAAAAAATTTCCAAAGAAAACATTGAATGCTACAATAATAAAACTTTACAATAAAACTTGGACATTTGATGCCATTATGAATTGAACTATCCACGTCGAACAGCAATTACGAGCACGACATGAGGTACTGCGGTTGAGCAAATCTTTCTCAAAGACAACACAAGACACAGCGAATGATATATTTCTTGCGTAAGTTTGGAGCCAAGTTAGGAAATTATTCGAGCAAATAACCAAAATATCTTGTTGTAATGGCATTTGGGACGAGAAAAGACGCCACAACCCATCTTCCCACACACGGAAAGCATTACAAGGTATTGCTAGTTTGTTACTATCCCGATATACGCAGTTGCCAAAGACCAATTCAATGACCTTGCAATAAATCAATGGCGAAATTGTTTAGACCTAAGGGACTTCGCTTTCAATAAATGCGGACGTCTATCATATCAAATTATTCTCAAATCTGATCAAATATTATACTAAAGCTACGAAAAGTTCAACCGGGTTCATTGAAAATAGACTAATCGTCGTTATTCTAAAGATGTCCGATGCACTATAGCTGCCAACAGAGTTGCGAAAGAGATTTGGTCAAGTCACAACACGCCGCATTTCGATTTTCGTCAGAGTTCGCTATGCGTATACCGAAATTGACTTTCCGCTAAGCGCCGTGGACTCGCAGTTCGATATTTTTGACACATCGTAGCCGAATGCCAGATATGACCATGACTGTCTCAGTTTAAGTCATGCAGTCACGGGAGTGTCAGACTTTTACATATCTCCACCGCGAACTAACCCATGTTCAAATCCAAACGCATTGTTACAAGCATTTTGCCTTGGGAAATCATAATACGTTATCATGACTACCACAATCAAATTTATCCCTTATGTGATGCATTCAAGGCAAATGCTCAAATTACAACTAAGGTCTAGCTATCCGTTAGCAACAGCTTAGAAGTCAGATTCCCTATGGACATGGCCGAATTGAATTCGTCTCCAATGAATTAAATCCTTCTCCTGTTGATGACGGGCGCATCATGTTGATCGCACCAAAAATAGTTTAAAACGTAACCCATAATATAACCAAGTCCAATTATCTTACTCACTAAAAAGAATGGCGCCGTGCTATTAGATAATGATGACAATTAAAACCAACTGTTTCAAATTGGAGATGTCACAGACGGATGTATTTTATTACACCAGTAACGGCCAAGATTAAGGTAGGAATGCTATCGATGAGTGGCAATCAAGATCAAAACCTCGGTTAAGCTATGCGAAAAGTCGGCCATTTGGTGGATGCCACTAAACGACGGACTAAGTGAGCTGCGGACCGAGCGGACTTGGCGATACAAAACAGCGGACCAAGCGGACAACAAAAATTGTCCGAGAGTCGCCCGAACTTAGTCAGGACTTTGTTTTCTCCTTCCGTCGCTCACGCCGCGTTAACTATACTATTGTCTCACTATTAATCGCCCTTAACCTTACCAGAATCTCCTTTAAGAAAATTACGAGGTCTGCGATCCGCCGATTAGTATCGGTAATTCCGAGTGGCTCGTGGTCTGCCGTTTAGTATGACCCCCGTTTGATACAATTATAATAGCAGCGGATTGACGCATATCTCTTAATCACTAGGAATATAAGCAGAAGGATGAAAACGGAACGCAGTACAAGGTCAGAATGTGCACGATCCAATTCATCGATTGTACCCTACGTAGCGGCGTCACCTCATTTCACAAAAGCGCGCAAAAAAGCAATTTCGAAACAAGCTGCAATAGTGATGCGTTACGACTTGTGTGGTTTCATTTCCCGTCACTACATTGCAAATCATAACATAACCGAAAAACATTCATTCCTTGGCAATTGGATTGCGCATTCATTCATCATGAACATACAAATGATCATCTAATGACTACGAATGAATGAGGCTAATATTATGACGTAATCCCGCAGACTACAGTATGACATCACTTACAAACAACAAACGACGGCGTCGCGTCGTCGTCGTGTAGGCAAAGCGATCTTGATCGCCTTGGGTGTAAGTGAAACATGAGAAACATGCCAAGTATTTTTTATTTCCTCTGTGTCCAGGAACTAAGTGTACAAGTTTTACTTCACTTTGCAAATTGCAAATCAGGCATGCACAGAATCAATATTGTGAGAAAAGTATCCACAACAGAGATCTATATCATGCTACGTGTAGCCAGACACACACAGACTACCACATCTGCCTAAGAAATGAAAATGAAGTAGGGCCTAACGAAATGACGGGGATAATTCTAAAAAGTAGCCACCAACCACTCGGCTGGCGTCTGGTTCATAACAACCAAACCTAGGAAGATGCTGAAATACAGTTTGGAAGTACAAAATTACATCTACACCGAGTTGCAAGAGACGACAGTGCTGCTCATCTACGCGTCTATTGACTAATTGCCAATTACCAATAATATGGCTAGCACTGGAGTGATATAGCAGCAGGAATCACACCTTGTTTTATACTACGATACTGATCCTGGTACACCAACGTCAACGACACTACTGAGTACGAGTACTGCGTTTTACATGGCTGTATGGGCTGTATCTACACCACCTACCGATAAGTCGATATCATCTACAAGTTGCATCTGCGTTTCATGACTACATCAGCGTACAGAATCGATCAAAGTACAAACCGCTTCCCATTAACATTACCAGTAGATTTTTCCTCGAACAATTTATCATCAACGCAGCACAATTCAAATTTCCAAACGCCAAAATAAAACGCGATGCCTCGGTGTGAAGCTTCGTTGCATTACAACGTAAATAAGGGTGCATTGGAAGCGTAGAAATCTCAATATTCCCAAGACCCGAAACCCACCGAGACGAACTGCATGAACAGTTACACTAAGATTTACGGTCGCTGCGACGCTGCTTCACTTAAATTGGTAGTAAAAATCATATACCCTAGTAGCTGTCCTCTGGTATAAAAAACCAAACGGGATACGTACAAGCCTAATATGGCCAACCGCGCTAATAACATGAAGGCATGTGTGGTCCGGTCGGTGCACCGAATAATTCTTAGCGATCTCAAGTTTTATTCGCAACCCCGGCGAATAGGTGGGTTGGGGGCAGGCAGCGGGACAGGTATGGTGCATAAGAGTTCTGCCAAACTAGTGGATATAACACGACGTGATCGCCCCCGACTTGGTAAAACTATTTGTTTTCGATCAATTGACTCAATAGTGATGATAATTATTGACCAATGCGATTCACACACATCAATCACTAATGCTTTTTGCCAGGATCATATGAAAACACATACTATGCGACAGCTGCCTGCATTGAAAATATCAACCGCAACTTAAACCGCGGGTTAACGGAAAAGGCAAGGCTAACAACAGGCAGTTTTATTTATCAACGTGCCAATTATTGAGCAACCGACGGTATTCACCAGGGATTTGTAGGCATAAAGTGTCTATTTCTAAACTTATTCCAAGCACACTCACCACTGTATAAGTAGGCTTGTTTATCACAGAAGTGACACCTGGCGGTTCCGGTTCGGCTGCTCAGCTGAGACATCTTTTTGTACAAGAAACTAATGTTATTATCAGCGCCTATAGTCTCGAAACATATAAAAATGCAGCCTACTGCAAGAACAAATCGTTTACCAACAGTCTAAAACACGTTACAGCACTACTAATTAGATCCGGCCATGTAGTGTTCTGATTACTATATTCTTGTTCTTATAGTCGCTTAGCTATGCTGCTCCTGATCTTGCCATCAAGACTGTGTAGACTGGCCGATTGGAGTATAATTAGTAATTAGTACAGTGAATGTCATACCCAATGTCGTGTAAATCACGGTTGCGTGCACATAAACAAATTCCTGGTGCGACGCCTTTGACCCTATCCAACGCTCAAAATCACCATATAATAATCCACGCTACTTATGCCTGCCTCGACGCTGCATTGTGAAAAAGTGACAATAAAATATGTACCATACGACCAGGTTACAGAATGAAATTCCCAGCCCTACTATTTCATATCAATGTGTACATAACTCAGCCTATTCTACGGTCAAAACTTGTTTGGCATAGCTCAGGATCACGTACGCCTATTTGCAGATGACACGTGTGCGTGGACATATTGTGACGACGAATGATGTATGTTGTGACGACATAATGAATGTTTTATTGTTACAAATTCCCGTCGCTTACTTCTAGTTCTGTTTCTGAATCCTCTGAAGATTTCGAACGGCGTTGGAGAGGTTGATCTGCTGCCATTGTCGCTTGGAGTTGTTGCTTTGCTCGATGTACAAACGGAAGGAGTAGCGCTGCAGCTGTCGGTCGACAAACAGGAAAAATCGAGAGACACCAATGGTGATGGATTTTGACAATCTGGAAGTAAAATAATGATGGATCGTATTTGCACTGACAACAGAGTTCACTAAAATAAACTACAAGAAGATTTTCAGGCAAGTGATTGCCAGGCGGACAGAGACGCTATCACAGACCACAATTTCAGTCTTGTATCTGTAGGTAAGGCAAACAATAGAACATAATAGAACAAGCTCAGTCATAGGTTGAATAGATTTGCACCACGAAGGGACGTAGAGGGCACTAGGATGCGCTGTGAGTGGAGAATAGGATATGAGCTGTGGCTTCAGGCTAACTTTCCCTGAATTTCGGGCAATTAAGCTGTCACGATTTTTCAAATAGTAGTAGAGTCCCAACTGCCGATACGTAAGTGAAAACCGGTTCATTACAAGCAGTCAACGATTCACAGGAAGCATAACAACAATTAGTAAATAATACAATAAGGATTCAATATTGCAAATCGGACGAAAGAATTAATATACCATGTAGGGCCGGCGGCTAGATAAATACGTCATAAAGGAGCAAGAACAAGCGCTAGTTGTTCATACAGATAACACTTGAAAAAAGTCATATTCATGTTGTTCATATGAAATAACAATCGATACCTTTCATTCTTCTTGCCTCCTGCGTTATTCTATCGCCACATGCATTACTGTAGTCATTTCTCGGCATGTCTGATTCCTAATAGGAAAATATACAATTTATACAGATCACGGTAACTAACATCTACATCAGAACATGAAAAAGTTGGTAGGCCTCTAGTAAGAGCTCTCAAATTCACAAGAACTTTTCATCAAGACGGCCTTCATCGATCTAGAAACTAGAATATACATTGCATACGCTGAACCCGGACTACGCCTGCTCGCTAAATAACCCATGTCAAAACTCTTTCCCGGTGGGAATTTTCCAAGCGGTGCCCGCGCCGATGATGAGTTGACGACACTGTGCCGACAACGCGGCACTACCAATCTAACATTGTTGTTGTTGACCGAAGGCTATGTCGTACCAAGTCACAATCTACGTACAAGTACCGGCTATTTGAAAAATAGCAACTGCTAATAACTCTACATATTAGTAGTCTGATACAACAGCCAAAAACCGAAACGGAAGAAAAAGTCATACTAAATCGTAGCATGCGCGCGTGACATGTAACACACTTAGCAAGATGCATGAATGTAATCGCGACTACGCAAATGGCTCATTTTTCAACTCATTTTAGCTATTAACGTACATACCTCATGTGAGTCGTTCTCGTCTTCCTCGTGCATAGAGTGAAGCACTGAATAATCGCATGGAACCGAGAAGCAACTTCGATAAGACGGAGTCGACGGGCGACAATGGACAGAATCTGTTGAAAGTGAGAAACTTCTCATATCTTAATTCTTGGCGATATCATAGCGAGTGGAAAAAATATAATGTGAAGGCGGATGATTACGCAGTAATTCAGTTCTTTTAGGAAGGATGTCTTGGCAATTATGTTATCTGGAGAAAGGTTTTATTCTGTGTTATAACAGCGCGAGATTGGAACAAATCTTGTCATGGCCGACGTGAAATAACCATGTGTTACTTGACGCTGCTATTTATAAACGCTACAATCCCAACGGCAAAATTTTAGGACTGGTGTAATGAAGGACATGAGCAGTGAGATAGAAACGCCAAGTGTGATGGAACGCTCATTAGAATTTTTCAAGTTAAAAATATCTATCTATATACCTATAAGTTACCAATGCTTATGATTGATACGGAGTGGGTTATGCTGTACGCGCACTAGGAAGATGTGGTGTGCGAATCGTCGTCAGCGTTGCATTGCAAATGCGGAAATTTTCTTCTATTGCACTAGCATGGTATGCTCTGTGGTGACATGACAATGCGCAAAGTCAAAAATTACAGGCCACAAACCCATTCAAGTCATGCAACTGGTTCGCGCTCACCAAGTGTTTTGATTGTGTAATGTAAGTACATATCAAAAACCTTTACTGTGCATTCAAATCTTGGTTCTTTTGAGCCAAGAATTTTGAGGCAGTGCAGACCTGTGCGTTGCGCTACTAACAAGCAATTCCAAATCAAATTTGCATGACGAACGTAATCTCACACTCGCACCAAATTGGGCAATGGTATTGCAGTCGCTGAGAAATCTCGATGCAAGAGGAGAAAGGAAGATATGCGTATGTGCAGTCAATGAATCCGCCTTCGCAAAGACTAAATAAATTCTCCAACATGCCGTGAGTCACGCTGAAGTCATGTTGCATGAGATTGCCAATCACTGGCGGGATCTCTTCTCCATTTACCGCCATAACTGACTGTAGTAAAGCGCAGTCGACGACATAAGCAAACGGAGGTATTTGATAATTGTCTTTAGATTACATAAACGCATACATATTTCCTCCGCTGCTTGTCGGATCAATCAACTACAACTCTACAAGACTACAACCTAGCGTAGATACAGAATAATTACTTATATATTTACAATTTCCAAGCATCATTCAAATTCGAAGGACAAGACAACCATTTGTCAATTGAGCCCACAAGCATTCATCACCACATATCTTATCATGAATTATGAAGCCTAGTACCCGCTTGTCGAAAACTTGAAATGCCCTACCTTATGATAAATATTTCGTCACCTCGGTAAAAAATTTTGTACCGTCGGTATGTACAAACACCATATACATAAATCCATGAAATGATGTTGTTGATGATAATTAATGGTATGAAATTTTATTAATAATGATGCATGCCGCAGTATTTATATCGATTTTATGCGCCTAGAGTCTATAACTATAAACCACGTGGTCTCAATACGATTTCAGGAGTATAGAAATAATGGACCATGACCTCTACATTATCAGATAGTCTGAAGAAATGGCTTACATACTGTATTATGATGTACATAATGACCAGCCTTGCAGGCCAAGCCACGTTCGGTTCATCTATCTATGTCTTATTATAGCATGAATAGAGCTATTAATTTACAAAAGTTTTTGAATAGAATGGTTTAAACAGCCAATCAACGACCACCTCCGTATGATTCTCCAGGGAGTCCCGCAAATAACACCTTTCCCTGACAGGTGCATTAGGATTAGGTTTCTGCTCAAATCTGGCCACGTACGATATTATACAACAAACAACGTGAACACGCCTCAGGCACGCCTACCTTCAGTGCATCTAGTGTTCTAGCAAATGAATTAAACGCCACCGAAAACACGCCAGTAATCAAAAATTTGCAATCAGCAAAATTCAATTAGCACAACTTTCTAATGAGTGAAACTATACCCAACCTACATGAAACTGGTAAACAGTAAGCGCAAAGCTGCAAAGACGCAAAATCAATATGGTAGCTTTATGTCAGGATGAAAGACACTGACGGTCTTTGGAATGATAGGGCATTGTAAAACTGGTAGGATGATGCTTCAGGGCAAGTATCCACCGCAATATATATAATTATGCCAGGGATGATCTGGCTTCGGATTAGATACCTGTAACTATTTTTTGTTTAGTAAAAAAGATTCACCACAGATTTAATGCCTTGTCTTATTGAGAATTATAACATTTTACGTTTGTGTGTGACTGGCAGATAAAATTTGAGCATTCACACAGCCCATTTTTTGAAAGCACAACATGATTTGTTTGTTGCATGGTCTGGTAAATTTCTCAGAGGTTACAGTCATCATTACTGTACTGATATTCAACAAAAGCCCTGGAAAAACCAGAGCCATAAAAAAACTTGGTGCACTAGATAAGTAGGCTATAATATAATACCGTACATTTTGTTAGGAGTTAGGGTAGGAGGGACTTTGACTCAAACTTTTCAAGTTCAAAATTTATGTTCTTTTATCTTTTACAAAAAAGGCAGGCATGTACACCAGTAGAATCTTACCTATCTTAGATAACCGTTTCATTTCCCCAACTGAATCCAAGTCAGCTTCAATATCCATATCCTGGTTGTAATCTGAGACATATTTTGTTTCCCTGGAGACAACTTTAACTTTCTCCAAGTTACTCTGCCACATTGTAGACTCATCATTGGATCCCTCCATCTAACAAATGCTTCAGCTTTGCTGAAATAAGCAATTATGAATATAGTGGCCTTCATCCACATCACAGTTGCAGATGGTGCTCTATGCTAGTGATACCGATGGCGATAATGCTCTTCCTGGCCCCGATGCCCCAGTCCTGTCACAAACTCTCGCATTTGTTCTAACAGTGAATTGGGACTGGACGTCACTGACTAAATGAAAAAAATGGTAATTTGGTCGGAATCAAATCGTGTTGGATGTGAGAGAGACTAGAGAGAGTATAATTTCACTCTATGACAAAATTCTGTCTGCAGCTGTGAGCTGCTACGCTTACAGTAGCCTACAGACAACCACAACATTTTCAGTAGGCTATGTGTATTTCATTCTAGAGAATGAACTATTTTCATCTACAGTGAAAGTAGATCAAGCTAGCAGTATATGACCTTATGTAGCCTATAATAAAATGACGAAAACTTTAGATAGCTTGTATAGGCTACCGGTACTGGTTAGTGAGCCTAGACCGGACCTACTTCAAAATCAATAGAGACTATATAAAGTTCTTTTTCACGTGATACCAGTCAAAACATCCCAATCATAGGCCTTCTTACAGCATTACAGGCCTGTTTTGGTGGTTGTGTTTGTTTTTGGTTTATTTACATATGGACACTCAGATGTCAGATCTATCTATATACTACAGTCTGACAGACACTTTCATACCGAATACACCAAATTTGGGAATTTGCTTCATGATTTTTAACTTGTCTCAAAAATTATCAACGCCCGATTCCACAAATTATGTTAGGTCTGTGAAAGTAACTGATGAATCTTTCACAAAAATTTGATAGGTTGGATTATGCAAACCAACTAGGCCTACCATTAACCAAGCAAAAGTATTTCATAAGATCGAAGTGCATAATATATCTGCCTCCATCAAATCTGTCAAGTGCATCCAGGCACCATATCCAAATTTACAGGAATGAATCAATTGCATGTCTTGCTCCACCAAGTAATTCCTTATGAAGGGATACTCCAGCAGGACAACTGGCATTGCATTTTTTTTATCTTTGGTCTGATCACTCTGTTATGATGGGGGTTCAAACCTGGACTTTCGGAACATGATTTGATGCAATAACTTTAGACTTAGGTCTTAGCTCACCTTTCTCAGTGTTTGGCAATCAACAGTTCTTCATTCTATGTGCATGTTAATAAATCCAGTGTAACCATATTTTAAGCCTAGCCTAGGTAGAAACTACAGCAAACTGCATAGCATGAATTACAAATAAACAAACAGTTAAAGAGTTACCGGTAGCGCAACCTTGCCTTTTCGGAAGTTGTTTAGCAATGCTTACAGCACATCTTATCATTAAAACGAAAAATCCTGCTAGACTGCCCGTCCGTTAAACTTGATCATGGCGAACAATCACACCGCACGCCGTCACTGTCTCGCGTTTGGTCAACTGTTGATATTTTGCAAATATCAACAAACCAAGGTTCATTTGAAGCCCGCGCTTCGGCTGACCAGCGCCACTCAGCGCTTGCTGTTCAGCCGACTGCTATTGGACTACCAGGTTGTTCATAATATCGCAAACTATTGGGAGTTAACAAACCTATTCGTTGCTGTGTGACTAATTAGCCCCGCGATCTGAAGATGTCAAACTAATGTCGCACAGTAATACCGGAGTATTCCTGCCTAGGTTTCAAACGTCGCAGCAGGTCGTCACGTAACATCGGGCGTACGGGGAACTCTTCCACACAATGACGTCAGATTCAGAGAGTAGCCTACTGAGCGAACCCACGCATCTAGTCGAGCAGCTACGACCACGTGTCCACACCCCAAACCTCACTAGGCCTGCCTGTAGCAGATATATGACTAGACTGTACGCTCTCTTAGATCGGTCCGAGTGAGATGTAGAGCCAGTAGATGTAGATATGAGATTGTAGGCCAGCATTTTAAATGCGGGATCGTCGCGGCTTCTTAGCACGTAACTTCAACAGTGCAGAACATACCGATGCCTGGCCACCCGGCTCGCCAAGCCGGCGCAGAACGCGCATCTATGCCAGTGCAATGTGACGCAACTACCGCTCTCATGATCAAAAGAAACAGCAGCGATTTGTCCTGGTCCGCCAGGCCAAACAGAGCAGTAACACACTTCTCGACTCTGTGGTAGCCTAACACCTGGCCGCAAGGCATTCTGCAAGAACTTTTGTAATCAACTCCATATGCACTACCATGGACTGTAATTGCAAACGAAGCAATAAGTGCAGTAAATCCAACCAAAAAGAAAGAAAATATAAATACAACGCACAATCAAGCAAGATTTACAGTCGGGATACGGGATGCCCATAATTACTCATGTTGGCCTGTAATTATGAATCTCCAGTACTCCTCGATCTTTTAGCAAGTGAGCGATACAGAGTATTCAAGGATGTGACTGTTACGTCCTGGAAAGAAAATACAGTTTTTATGTATATGAAAATTCAATTTGACTGAAAAGCTAAAATGGGAAGAACAAGGAAGAAACAGCCTGATCATTTTCTTGTAGTTTTTCTCAAATGCGTTTAGTAATTTCTGGGAGCATTATATTCCGAACTTTGGAAAATAAATTATACCGTAAAAATTGAGTCATTGGCTTCACCAAGAATAGAAGCAGCATCAACCTACCTCAGGCTCAACTAGTTGAACATTGGTGACTGCGTCGAATAGTGGATGATGAATCGACACATGAAGAGAGGCACACTTGTTTTCATCACATAGGAACTGAACCAGCTAGAAATATCAAGTAAAGGCAGATCGTGAATCAGAAAGGGACACAAGTTATAAAGAAAGTTCCATGACGAGAAGAGCCATTTTTGTGTTTTGCTTTAAAAACACACTTTGAAAAAATTGCAAGTCTGTGGCAGGGTCTCGTGACTCGACTTGACTCCTGAATCATGGTCGGTGACTTGTTCACAACACTGACTAAAACAACAATGCACATCTATATGTAATACACACCTGTAAAATTTCCGGGTGGGTGACGGCTCTCAAATATTCAAAATGAATGTCCCGTAATTGCTCCTTCCGACGAAGCATCAACCTCTTCCTACCAGGGTCAAGGTTAATTTTGCCTGCATAGTTCACTGGAAATCCAGTAGCCATTTCAAATATTACTTGACCTGAAACAACAAAGTTGTACACATACACAGTTTGACACCACACGTCTATGATGATGCAATGCTTCTCATTCTCAGTTATCAAATGATATAGGATACAGAACACACCACTTACAGGCCAAACTACGTTATCATAGTCACTAAACTAGTAGGCTATCAGCAAGCTACAAGATTGGAACTCGGAGCCCTAGTCCAGCGAGTAATGCTCTGAATCATAGTGAAATCAAGAGTAGACAGGTCACAACAGCACAAAATGCACAGAAGTACAGAATGAATCACAAACATGTTGCAGATGCTCTTCTCCGAACTTGCGAATGTATCACTGATGGCCAGCTTATTCTTTACTCTATAGCACAATTCAAAGCAAATATCAGGACATCCAGTGGATATTTCAGAAAAAGTAACTTTTTCAGATATCCTGGGTCGGCCCAAACACATGGAATTGTACTCGTACACTGACAGTTGCATTTACGTGTAGGTGTAGGTAAGGTGTAAATGTCGAATCAAAACGATATGTATTGCACCACTATGGATGACATACCAACATCGGCAAGCCCGGCTCTAGCAGTATTATCCCATTCAGTTATGTCCTTAGCTTGAAAGAGTTCTTCTTCATACCCAGAAAGCTTGCACATTTTTCCATTGACCATTATGTTACCAGCATGAAGCCACATATGTGTCTGGAAAATGGGATATAACCCGATAACTATTGGTTTCAAGCATTCCAATCAGTTACAGATTTAATAACAATTTCAACAACTTGATGAAGAAGTCGGCCTACAACAGAGAATTTAATAGATGAAAAGGTCTAGGATAGCACAATGGCCTACTTAGGTAAGCAGGCCATAAATAGCCTTAAATTGAATTGGCATACATAAGCAAGCATCAGAAGGTCTGCGGACACCGGACAGTCAGCTGCTAGCACAGCAAGTTACCTTCTTTAAGGGGTAGTGAAGTTTATCAAGGAAGAGAAGTCCCATAAGAATTTGCTTTGAATAGGAAATGATCATTTCCACGGGCAGAGCTTTTCCACACTTGATCTTCTTCGAGTTTGGAGATGATGTCAAATGATGAAACGGTTTCTGCAGGAAAAAATTTAAAAGCTAGAGAAACTTTATGCTCAATTTCACTCATCGAACTGACCATTTCATGCAATTAAGATTATTTTTTATCATTTGAAGAAATTTGATTGATATTCCATATGTTGTTTTCTCAGATAACTAAATCCATAGAGATTTGACAACAATCTGATTGATAGCGAGAGATTTTCGCTGTTGGACCAATCACGCTCCAGCGACCAGCGTTGCAAGGTCACTGTTGTTGAAAGTAATTTTGATTTAACCATTAATTCACAAATCATCTTGGGCCACTAAAGATTATAATCAATCATCATTATTAAATTCAGGCACATAATAATGATGGGCCTTGGGCAATTGACCATGACAAATAGACCAAACAAGCTGAAATTGTGATTTGATTCAAGCTATACATGAAGATGAAATTTAGTGAAATAAAGAATATAATATCTCAAATAAATTAAATAAATAGTTCAGTGGGAGTGCAACTTTAAATGTAGAATCTAGCAAACTGGAATGTAAGAGTGTACCACCCTCTGGCTGAAATATATGATCTATCAGGTAATCAATTCTGATGGTGTTGTTGAGATCAATCTCAATATACTGGTACCAAGATTGGAAGGTGTGAATTATCCAAATGCTTTTATCATGATATGATATGGCATCGCACTGACATACCAATCCCAGCAATTTATCTCGTAGAGACCCTTTATGCACGTACTCATGGAGTATGAGCAACGAATCTCTATCTTGAAAGTACTTGGCGTCAAAAACTGGGAGTATGTAAGGGCATAACTCATCCTTGATTCTGTCAAAGATTGTGTACATGAAGGTTCTTTGTTGTTGCTCTTCAAGACCAAGTCGAGCAAGTTGAGTAAGTTGAGACAGTATGTATCTCAAAAACATAAAAATGAATACGTACGTAAAGAGGATATCCAATGCAATATTGAAAGTTCCATTGTTCTTTATAGATCTTTTCAGCTTTGGATTCAGCTTTATTTTGGCGATGCAATTTCCTGATGCTAAAAATAGACAATGTCAATATAACATGAGATATTCGAGATGCAGTCATTCCTAGTCGGATGGACAAGTTGGAAATTTCATGCCGGAATAATCAAAGGCCTATGAAAATTTCCGTTAATGAAAGACGAACGACTCAGCATAATCATCCATCCTTTAATGACATGAAAGTGTACCGGATAAGGACAATTGCCAAATTGGTACAACTCGTTTGTCGCAGGTTAAAAGCATAAGCATTACAGTATTCCGTAAAGTAGACACAATGATTTAATGTAGAAAAATCTCAGAAATCATGCAATTTTTAAAAAATAGGCCAACTCACCCACTGGCAGAAGCCGCACTTTATTCTTGGCTTTAGCAAGTGTCTTATCTCGAACAACAAACCAATAAGGATTTGCAGTAGAATCTGAAATTAATTTAGGATTTCCTAATTAAATATGCAATTAAATGAACAATGTGATCAAATTGTGACACATAACGAGCCATTGATATCGCTGGTAGAACTTTGATGTTCGAACAACCAGTTCCATGCACTTCTGCACTGCAGCTTCAACTGATATTAAGCTACTGCCATGACATCAGCTTGTATGTTTACTAGATGGCAGATGGTGTGAATAATTATTTTTACACACAACAATTCATTACTCATAATCCGATATTTGTAGTTTACCAGCAATAGTTACAAACAAGTAGTGTTATGGCAAATTCATGAGGGAAGCTACAGTATTCAGTATAATATACTAGAATCTCACTTTTGAGCTTTTGGAGCCAGCACTACTCATCAAAAGACATGATTGCATTCATACAAGCAGCCTATGGACGTAGACAATACTTACCAAGAGACTTATACTTAGTCAAGTACTCCAGTCTTGGCATCCCTCTGATATAGAACTGTAGAGTCATGTAGGCATTGTCGAAGTCTGAAAGAAATCATCTCTCACCACAACTACAAAGACGAAATCGGCTGCTTTTTGCAGTGATTGACTCGAAACAAAAGGAGACAATCAGTTCTTATTACCAGTAACAGGATATCTTAGACGAAAGACGATTTTTATTCAAATGAACTTTGTTTTATGGCTGAATGGATCTGTACCATATATTTTCAAGTCTCGCAGCAATGTGGATTCACCTCTATGGTCTGAGTCAGTTTTGGGTTGGGTCTAAAATTTGATCATTTGCATATCTCTACACTTTTTTGTTGTTGCCATATCCAAAACTCATAAACAACAATCTCACTTGTTAAAGAATTCGTATTTTCTTCAAATTTCCTGTAGCTTCCAATGAGGAGGGACGAGTTTTCATCTAAATCCTCTGGTGTGTACGATCTTCTCCTATAAGCAAGAGAAACGGTTAGGCTATAAATTGAAGGATGTAAAGAAAGTCTAAAGAACATCAAAATGCAAAAGAACTGCATCAAAGAACTACTAATTACTTACCTGAACAAGCAAATAACGAGAACAAGGATGATCTGCAATATAAATGTCAAAGACAAGGCAGTCGCGGCCTGAAAAACAAAAAAAATTGAACTGTGGAGAGAATGTCAGTGTGGTTCAATCGGCCATGTCTACACAATCATGCCAAAGGACAAAAAAGAATTATAGTGTTCTCACCCAAAAAGGATCAATAGTCATGATGAAGAAGACACATCACTCCACATAAGTCTGCGAATTATCGTATAGGCCTATTATTTTCAATCGCTGAAATTCAAATTTATTCAAAACAAAAAGACATTGAACTTGCAGATAAAACAGGATTATATGAAAACAAAAATAAGTTGAAAAAAGACACTGTTGTTTCCTAAGATACTAACAATTATTTTTCCTCGCAATCTGCAATAACAGTGTAATCACAACCAATGCAATTCCTTCATTATGCCTCCATTACTTATCCTACTTCAATGTTTTGAGGACATGAAGTAGATTAAGTTGACTACTGGTACAAGAGCTTGAAGCAATAATAGAGAAAACAACTAACGAAACTGATCACAAACACTTTATTAACGGTTGAGAATCGCGATCTTTCTAGTATGCATCTATTCTTTTGCAATCGCCAAGGGTCCTTCCTCAAGAAATGTGCAATAACTGAATTGAAATATTATATTTTGTCACAGCAATAAAAAATTTTACAGACAAGGTGAAGCATCATGATGGAGCAATATTCATTCAATCATCCACCCATCAACCACCCTAGAACAAAAACACCAAATAGTCTATTGGCAACCGCAAACCTAGTAGTAGTAATAGTGAGTAGCACTCTTATGCTATCCTTAGCATGACACAAAAAGAAAATATCATTCAAGAATCAACCTACATTGTCTGATGTACGGTACGGTACAATAGGTTATAGTGAGGTTAAATAATGAACCAAGGCTATTCCGGTCAATCAAGGACATGGGTTGTGGCAACTTGGATATCTTGCAGTAGCGTCAGTTACAAATGGAGGAGTTGCAATCAATTGGTGGTCAAAGAAATCGCCGAAATCAGAAAATAATTTAGAAATTGGCAAAAAGTAGCGCACCTCATATATTTGCCATCACCTAGCGAGTGAATATCCTATTGTTTCGAAAACAATCATCTTCGATGTAACGCGTTTAACGACCTGCCGCATCATTCATTCCTAGTCGAAGTTTGCAATGGTGTGCAAGTAGTCCTACATTACACCATAATGAAGTCATTCCCTATGCTCTATATTCCTTTCGCGTGTCAGACAAGTTCGAATCACTATTCAACTTAATTTGTTTCGGAGGGGGTGGATCATTGCTACTGCTCGAAGTTGATGCATTTTCTTCTGTTATTGATTCAAGTTGACTATTGTCTTCACATTTCCGTTTGTCGCCTCTCTCTCCATTGAGTTTTCGATCAAGTTGTTGGTATAAATATCGCAATAAAATGGTATTACGATCGGACACGATAACTTGTTCTGTTGGCTGATCTTCAGTACACACATATGCTGGCATCTTCTTCTGGTTGTCAGACTTGAAAGTGGTAAAGCTAGTTGAGTGTCTTGATGGCATTCCTTGTAGGCACTTATTACCAGCCATTTTATCCACAGTTGTTTTCCCCTTTTTAATATTGCCTACTTTATTACTAGTAGAACCAGTATTACACTAGCTAAACTCTGTAGAGTAAAAGTGTAAGTAAGGCAACATAACCTAAATGTAGTATACTGCCAAAGGAAAGTACCGGCAGTTGCCACATTTACTCAGTGTTGGCTCTTGCTCAGCCTTCACCTTCCGGTTTGCATAGTAAATATATATATTTTCCAGTTTTAGACTCTGGAAAGTGGGTATGGAATGCTTTTCCACAAACCCTATAATCATGCAGAGGTTGGTAATTCTGCAATCGTAAGAGTAGCGAATCGAATATCAAAATCCAACGGTAAACAATTTTTTCAGATCTTCTTTCATAGAAAATATTTTCATTCAACCAAGACGTAGGGTGTTCATAAAACAGATCGTTGTCGTCTTGATATTGAGGCTTTTCATGAATATTTGGAAGACATTCGATATATCGGACTGAAACATTGACATGTAAATGAGAATACAAAGGAGTAGTATGGCACGGCATCAGAAAAAGAACATGACCATCACAATCTTGCATATCGATACACAAAGATTGTACTTTAGCGTCTAAATCGTCCATTATTTTCAAAGGCCCACTTTGATGAATTAGCCCGGTGTACAATGCTACCATGAGATTGCTTAGTAATAGATAAATCACGATGCATCTCCGCCATGTTTGTGTCAAGGACGATAATATCATGCCTAGTAACAAACAGCCTATTGGGACTAAATGCAATACGAATCGAAATTCTTTGTGACCTACAAAGCTATAAGTAAGACATGTCATAAATGAAACCGTTATTAAAGGGACATAGACCTTTGTGTTATATTTATAACAAATTTTTGATAACCTCAGTGTGCCATAAATTAAAACGGGAAGTTGTGGACCAAAAATGGCAGGCACCCCTTGTGTGACATACCAATGCCAAGGGTGGCTACCATAATGGACGCCTAAATTTTTCACAAAATTAAACATAAAAAAATTCCACAACACTAAAACGAATCGACCATAAAACAGAAAATCGACCAAACTAGATAATGTCAAAATGAGTAAGCTCAAAATTGTATACCTTACAAAGGTTTGAAGGAATGAGCATCTTAGTATATGCAATATGACCAATGGGATCCATACTACCGCAGCCGTAGGCCTGATAACAGTCATGGTGATTGCGACAATTTGGAAACATCTAGTTCGACTTTTGCATTCTTGTTTCGTGTTCCAAGGGTAATAAAATAATCCAAGGCATAACACTGAGCACTCTACTGAATTAATTATAGTGCGGGTGGCACAGTACCACCAGAACCAATTGCATAACAACGAAAAGAGAGACAATTTAGCGATAGCAATCCCAAAATGTTCTTTCACGAATTTGTAAAAGTACCAATCACCGATTGCACTGAAAACGGCTTGAATGAGACGTGGAACATAAATCAGCATCTTTGTGTAATCAAGCCCTAGACATGCCAACAGTCGATAAACCACAGAAAATACTGATGGGTATACATAACTTCGAAGTCCATAGCTCCATTCCCAAGTCAGACTACCATATCCAAAAGCAGAATAGTGAGCAACTTCCAGCGCTTGCCAGTACTCGTCAGGCACAAATGATGTTTTCACCAAGAACACATTACAAATTCGGAATGCAACCAGATGAATCAGCAGACTTTTCATTTCCTGACTTTCAAAGAGGTCACACCATTCCAACAAGAGTCTATAAACTTGTATAGTGTCGATGGTTGGCTAATTAGGTAGGCCTGCTATATTGATTAGGTAATCCAACTCGATTAACTCTGTCTGATCAACATAAAACAAGATGCACACCGGTAAATTCAAAGTGTGCGAATATCCAGGCAAAGTCACGGCTCCAGGTAAAGAAACTAAGATGAAAATGGCCCAAGAAATCCCACCCCATGATAGGCCTACGAACATCTACGGACTAGGATGTTAGACAATTAATCGTGCACACATGATATGCACGATGCATAAGTAGTGTACAGTAGCATGATACTATATCGAAAAAAATGTTTCCAAGTGTCACTAATGCAACTGTATCTTAATCTCGATCATCAGGTGAGGTCGTAGTGATGTGCAATGCACAAAACCGGAAACCAGCCGAAAAAGAATCATCAGATACCTTTCGCACGCTTGTATCCTCTCAGCATAGTTTATACACTCTTCAGCACTCATTTACACCAAAGTTGCCCCAACGGATTGTGCTGGTTAAGAGAGCATTAGTGTTATATAAGATACCCTTCCTCCCAGCCACATTCGCCTAAACATCACTTGTCAAGGGCTGGGTAATTGATGACCACCAATTAATCACAGATCACTTCAGGCTAATAAGCACTGGAGTGGGTTGACGGAAGACATTGCAATCATTGAAATCTAAGAACAGCAAATATTGTGCAACTGCTCCTTATCAGAGACTCATGGTTTGGAATTCGGCATTCTCCAAGCAAATTCATGGAGTCCCCAATTTCACCCATTCCATAAGTTCCGATAATAGGTACATTTGGAATTGTCTTTCGAAACATGCTGCTTTCAAAGTTTCTCGCTACATCATTTTCGTTTTCCGCATCATAATAATATTCTGTGCCATTGCATCTGGCAATGCAAGCTACCATAAAGGCAATAGTTTGAGATGAACAGCTACTGCAGTAACCATGAACATTTCGATTCGCACAATTGTCCGAACAATTTTTACAAAAATCTGCCACTGTATTTTTCAATTTCTCCATTTTTTCATCAAATGCAACAGTTGATTCGACATACTCATCGATCAGCAAAGAAGCTACGCGTAAATCTTCACCTTTAAAGGACAAGACAGCAGCTCCCGATTTATTACACTTATCCCGCTTCTCATTAGAAAGCGGTGGACTATATATGATTGGTTTAGTAAACATACAACCCAGCACAAGGACGCCTTTTTCAATAGCAACAGGGAACATTTCCTCAACCAACCATAGTGGTAATTCTGGAGAAATATCAAAAGACACACAAAGGAATAAAAGTTTTGTGCTTGGGTCATTTGCTTCTCTTATTAAATCGTCCTTGAGTTGCTGCATGTCATCGGCTGGGAAAGGTATTCCAAGATTAAGAAACTCCACCGAGTGTCGATTTGAATTAGATGGGAAAGATAGGAAGTTCTGTACAAATGCAAAGTCATCAATCAATTCACTTGATGCTGCATTGTTATCAACACATATCGTGTACTCAAGACACGGAAGAACCAGAAAATTTGAATTATCCGGCAGCCAGTATCTTAGCATATTTTCAGTGTTTTATAAGAAAATTTGAGCTGTTTCTCCAATAACTCATGCATATTCCAGAAAGTGGAATTGACGACCATCTGTTCCTCCATTCTTGTAACTTACAATACTTCTCCGAGTCTTTCTTCCAGGATGCTATTCCACCCGAGGACTTGAATGATACAAATCGGTCTCTACGGCTATTTTTGCCAAATGTTAATACCTGTGCCCTGTAGTACTGTTCACGCACAGAAATCATACATTCTGCGCACTCTTTCCATGCCTTGCACACTGTTTTGATGCGATATAAATCCATCAGACGAAGATAATTAAATACTTTGTGATAAACCACAGGCACACACGTCATAACATGTGTCACAGGATCCATATTTATGTATAGGCTACCTGTATGGCGTTGTGTGTTGGACATACCCTCTGTAAAAACAAGAAGTGATGCAAACATATATAATATACCGGTAGGTATCTTTCTAACAATCTGATTAGGATGCAAATTTATAATAATTATCAGATGGAGAATCGCAGATGCTCTAGATGAATGAAAATCAAAACTCAGGACTGAAGTCCAGTATCCGATTTGACTAACCACATAAAGTAGTTGAATACATAATTAGTGTAAATGTACCAGTCAGCAATATAAGCATGGTAGACCAAAGTTACAATCATATTACTGAACATACAGATTTTATTATATAGATATTCCATGTGAATAGTCAATCTACCATGCCCATGAATGGCCTGCTGGTTACCAACTCATACCATACAGAGTGTCACTAATAAAATATATTTGTTTTAATAAATTTTAATAATATATATTTGATAATGCCAGTCGTCAGGACACGTCAATCAAAATTAGCCATTTTAGGCTAAATCATGAGTCTTGGGGCTTGGCACTTGACTTTCAACTCTGTCTAACCAAACGAAATTGGAAGATATATCTGTTTACATCTTCTTGAACTAGTCAAGTCGCAATAAAGACAGTCCGCATGCTTCAAGAATTAAAGCACCAGTGCACCACAAAGAAAATTTCACAAACCTTGTATATAGTTTTTACTACACCTATTTAAAATAACTGAGCAAGTTTGTTTTTATATCTACTTCATATTCACCAATTATTCTCGAAAAATCTCATCACCGTACTATGTAAGCTATAATTATACTGCTCAGCTCAGACTATTAAATATAATATATATATATACCAGTATCTTAGGAAAGCGGCAGGGAAATCGAGTACAGACTGCAAAGAAGCAAAATTGGATGCAGGATGAAAGAATGAATAATACACACAATGGTAGCGGTAACCAATTAAGAAATAAAATTCCATCACACATAACAGTCGAAGAGTAATGACAATAGACCATGTACTTCTGCGTAGTGGAGAAGTTACCATAATTATATTCATTTCACGGACCTTATAATGTGGTCAAGTTTATTTCCTCTCCACAACCCTTCATCATTTCACAGGACAAACACATCTGAAAATCAAATGCATAAAAAACGATAAGGTCAAAATGTCTGTCATGCAGGAGTCTAAAATTTCAGTCTAGTGATGGAACTACCAGGATCAGAGATGAGATGGTAAGTACGGTTTTCCTCACACATCATCCTTCCATCTTTGCGGAGCGACATGTCCAACTAAATAGATATTGTCATAAAGATGTCCAGCAAAATCGCTGTCCACAGCAGCAACTGCTTGAAGACGCGCTGCCATTTCCGGAGGTACAGCCTGCATGAGGTTATTTCCGGGTAGGTCTCTCAACTCATTTCTACGATACTCTCCAAGAGCTGAGCGAATGTTCCGCACAAACTCTCTTTTCGACATCTTATTTTTAACTTGCGGACTAGTTAAGTCAACAGAAAGCAAAATCAATGAATAACACAGAATACACACAATTTCTGGTACGAGTCCCAAGCTTGGATTATCGTTGCAAAATCTCACAGCAAATTTATCGAGGAGAAGATTTAAATATTCGCCCTGAGAAATCGGAGAGTCAACAGCTTGAAAAAACTTCCTCAACGCATTGGGAAGAAACTGATTCTTGAAACTTTGCAGTTTTATCAATTCATCGAGTATGTCTGGATTCTCGTTTAGATATTCCCGCACTTTTTGCCAACATAGTTGGTTTGTCGAATTAAAGAAAAGCGCAATCTCAGATGGTTTTGATTGCAGAACGCAATTTTCAATTAAATACTGTACACCCCATGCTGGCTCGGCATTAAACGTCAAACTACCTTCATCCAGTAATAAATACAACTTTTTGAACGATTTACCTTCTTCTTTCCAAGAATTATAAGCACTGCAATGTCCCCATGAATTCATACATAGTCCTTCCCAAAGAATTTCATCATTTGCCAAATCAGACCAAACACAAGCCGCAAGACACAAATCAGTTGCATTCAAATTTTTCAGAACTTCCAAACCAATCTCCGGAGGAAGAAGATAGAGATCTGGAAAATTCTCGATAATACTAGACTTTTTCGTAGTTGACCGTAATCCTCTCGATCTGCGGTGCTTGAAAATTTGCCATAAAAAACTCGGTCTGTAGAGATGACTTTGACCAGGACTTCTTCCAGATTGTTGCCATATACGTCGTGTTGACCCTCTTGTTGATGAAGAGGGTAATCCAGAGGAACTAGCTCCACGGTTTGAAAGTATTTGTCCCATTGTTAGGACTAATTCAACTCTAATCCATGTTGTCTTTTCGTAGATAACTATGGTAGGCTATACACTAGGGAAAGGAAAGCCATGATCAAGATAATGCAAGATACAGTAGGCCTACCTATTTTTCCTGGATCGGTACACGCACAGCTAGAATAGATACGGTACATGCTAGTCTAGCAGTAGCAGCACCGTTACCCACCAAGCGTGCTGTGGCATTCCCAAAAATATTGAGGCAACTAATAAGCCTACAAGCTTCTAGCTTCAACTCCCTTATCTCAATCGAAGTCTCTCTAAAACACTCTGATTTCCATGAATGAAACGAAACTCATCCTCAAAAGTTCTTTCATTCGCCAGTTCGGGTCCAGGCTCCAGCAAATGACGCCGAAAGACACCGTATGTTGTCCGACTGCAGATTAGTAAACGCAGGACTGGCATAGACGCAGACGCAGAGCAGAGTGAGCGTTGTTGGTAAACTTTGCGACTGATTCTGTCCTACGTCACTTTGCTCTGCGCTTTCTGCTTGCACAGAGTTGCACCACAGAGTTGTACGGACTTTGATACACCTCACTGACTCTGACATCCACTGAGAACTTTCTTGTTCAGGATGCGGGCGGGACGCATAGAAAAAGGAAAGGACACTGTTTATTTTTGTCCATATTTGATTTTTGGTTAATTTACACAGACTCAAATGATATACACATACACTAGTGGTGCATATGCATATCATGCGAGCATTGCGTGCATATGCAAGCCGGACAAGGAGACGCCGAAGGAGCCGGAAGGCTATGGAAGTCAAGCTCAAGTCAACAATGGCACATTTCAAGATCCTACCTACGCTCGGCAAAAATTTGGCTACTGCGATATTAGATCTCGCCGAGTTAAAGAATCAGGTAAGAGACGGTATAAAATTAACGTTTGCAAACTGCAAATGTATGTACCGTGGCCTACTATAGTTCTAGAGTAGGCTAGGTCATGGTACGTACCCCACCAAGTTTGTTTATTGTATATTGTATTAATCATAGTGATATATTGGCCTATTTACAATGAAGACAGCAGAAACTTCAAATTGTTATACTTACGAATCGTACAGTAGCCTATGTAGGCTCGAAAAAAAGCATAGGCTACTTTTAATACAGTACCGGTAGGAATTTTATAACCGACTGTGGTTTGCTGTCTAGTCTACTTTTGTAGGTAGCCTATATTTCTCACTCACAAACCGGGCTTAGTTGTTCTATAGAGACTGTCTCTATAGTTGTTCTATGATTTTCACTGCCGGTGGTTACCCGTTCCTAAAAGGAAATCGTTCAAGGCCCGGATATATAGGCCTATCCTTGACAGTCGTCATTTAGTGAAAGAAGGAAATTGCAAAATGGCCCTTTTTAATCGTACGTGAAGATTCTTGTTTCATATTCCCATCGTTACCACATCCTACAATCCCATCGGAAAGCTTTTAGTCACGCGACCTTCCACCATTAAAATCGTTCAGAATGTAGACTTCCAGGAACATGAATTAGGGACTAAAAAAATGGTTTCACGAAACAGCCACGCTTTCTTACGAATGTCCCTTTTTTGTGAAATTTACAGGATCGAAAGCATTTTGTGATATAAATCTTGATACCCTCAATAAACAACTAATATTGATCGGTCTACAGCGTAGCCTCTACTATCGAATGATATAATTCGCCGTGCGTATAGAGTAGACTACACAATCACATTGAGAGCGAGAATTAACTTGATTACCAACGTTGATGAAATTTTTCATGCAATTTCGCCGACATTAACTCGCACATCATTATTACCGTCTATTATATAATCACACTTCAGCTAGTAGTTCTAAATACAAAAATCGGAAAATCATTCCGCCAGACGTGGTTAGAAGTTGCCGCGGTAGTCAACCCGATACTAAAATATATACACATCAGTCGCAACGTCCAATTTTAACTTGCATTCAAATTTCATTTGCAGACCTAGGCTATATCTATTCTCTGATCAGAAATTAGTTGGTGCATTTTGTCTTAAACCACGGTATCGAGAAGAGCTTTCCGATTTTTGTGCAGTGGCATAAAAAACCAAGGAGATAACTCAATCAATATGCTTCAAAAGAAATTTATTAAATTGATCAGTTTGAGATTTGGAACCGAGCGGACGCGCTTCTGTTTATACCAGCCGCCTTTGAGGAATTCACAAGGTGACTTATGGGTACTTGCTGTCATATTAGTGGGCCGAGTTAGGCAATAGCAGCATATACCGGACTGGAATAAAGACTTTAAGATTAACGGTTATTGGTGATTGTTTTTTCATGGATTCTTTAGAGTAGACCATGGTTTTTTCCTGTTTAATTTCAAAGCTAACATGAAATCTGCATGCTTAATTCTGCTCCAACGTAAGTTAGGCCTACATGAATTTGGCGGTAACGTAGGGTTGTAGGCCTATTTTGATAGGTCTATAGTGCATGGAAAGTCAGTTACTAGCGTAAACTCTTTGGGGCCCGAATTTTGTATTGTCTGACGGTCGGACAATTTTTGCTGGGTCTGTTCCATTCGTCTTGTCATAGCTCACGGATGCGACCTTTGAAAAAGCTTGAATCGAATAATTTCATTGTTGCCGCCTCTGAGCATATTCTGTGCACGAATTGCTGTACATCATGTTGTGTTGAAGCCAATTAGTACGTGTCAATTAATTCTTTACCGCTTTTGAACCGTATGACATTTTGAACTATTGTGAGATTGTCACGAGCGTAGTAGGAATGAAACGGATGATCATAATTAATTGTAGCGTAGGTGCGGTTAGTTGGCAAGCGGGATTTTCCTAAACTGTCTGTGTACAAGCATGCACGAATCCTTGCCAACACGCCAAAAGCATGAGATCTACACATTTGAATCGTGATTCGTGACACCATGCGCCGCGGCATATCCAATAACAAAGCATGTAACTAAACGAAACGCCGGCTTCATATGACTTTAAGTAGGCTACAAAACGCAACCATTTTACAGAGTAAAAATTTAGTAAAAACTTTTACCAACGTCGATGTTCCCCGATTGACAAAATCCATGTTATGGAACTTCCTAGTCCAAGCATGGTCATGGTCCACGGAACTTATAATCACATGGCCAAACCGGTACAGATATATATTTCAAGTCCAGCGTGATTTATCCTTGTGTAAATGACACCATTTTCGTCGTAATGGAATTTTCAATGCAGTTAAACGCCGTTCAAATATGGAGAGGCAAATTTTACTAACAAAAAATTTATTCAATCTAGTTTCAGTGTGTCCACACCTGACGGCAACCTTCACACCGTCGGTTAAGACAACGTCTACAACTCAATCTTTCGAAGACATACCCGAAGTTAAAGGCAATCCATTGATCGGGACGATTTTAGACTACATGCCGTGGAACGGATTCCGACTTGGGCACATATTCGAACTGTGGAAAGTGCGGCATGAAGAATACGGTGATATATTCAAAGAGAAAATATTCTCAACATGTACGTCATCGCAACTTATGGAATGATAAAGAAGCAGTTTGTCACTTGCATCTTTCTTCACGCAGATATGGTTCATTGCCGATCACCCGAGGATACTGAGAAAATGTTTCGTTCAGAATCAAGAACTCCGACCAGAATTAAAATATCTGGTATGAGTAAGGTGAAGAAATGGATGGGGTTACCAGAAAGCATGGTCAATTTGGAGGGCAATGATTGGTTAAAGGTGAGAAGGATATAGTAAGACACATTTCCCCTCAAAATTGCATTCATGCCGGACCCCTAAACAGCTACGCAATATCAGTACGCTTACGATCGGAACAGCGTTCGGCATCCACGAAACATCGACAACATGACGTAATTGCCCTATATAGCTTTTAGGAAGATGTGAGAAATCGCATAAGGTGCATTATGCAATATATAGACCTATTAGACAAGACGCTGAACACTTACATAAAAGATTAAATGCGGGTATTCCTGTTTAATAATTACTGAGCTCATTTCCCACAACAACAGGATGTTAAAACAATGTCGTCTGTTACTAACGCAAATTTAATGCATGAGCCATGTCCGTGTGGTCGGAGCGGAATCGATCAATAAGTCGGATTGTCTACACTCTACAGAGTTATACAAATTTGAAAGGATGCTTTTAGCCTGCTGCAACATAGTCGCAGTGGAGATTCAAGTGTCAACCCATTAGCACAATCTAGTTCGCGCACGATTTCCCTAACGATTTACAGACGGTCCATATATTACATACAATCAAACGTGTAGCCTATGTGCAGACACATGTAAATATATTATATAATAACTTAATAAGTATAACAACCCGTCATTCTAACCGACAACATACTAAAAATTGATAATTACCATGTCATTCCGTGTGTAGGCTCGTTGTACGCGCAGGATATTTTCGTCATTATTGTTCACTCTACAACATGTCGCTATGCGTCCCTATCCTACACACATTTACTATTCACCATTCATCTCACAATTTGACTGCGTTCGATTGGCTATCCACGGTATATCCTTCGCACCGCTTTTACATTCTGAGCATGCGCCATCCGCTGATCATTGATTTAATTAGTCACAACATGTTGGGGTTTGATGACTATAGCAACTGTTTACGTGGATATGGGTCAGTAATCATGCGCGGGTCAATCATGATAATCACCATTAGACAATTATCGTTATAAATTTCGAATTTCGTTTTAGATGAGACAGGAAATAAACCATTCCCTGTTAAAGCATAAAATGGTGTGGAAATTTACCGGGAAACAGCAGGATGTTTGCAGAGATCTTGTCAAGTACATTAGAACACATCGAGCCACAAACGGAGAAGTATGTTTTAGACATTTCATTCTATATTTACAGATCAAAATAATTTTATGACGCAGGCTATGGCTATTAGCTCGATATGACAAAAGTATCAACTTTTTATTCATCAATAGTAGCTATATAATAATATCCACCTATCTATAAAAATATTTGACGCCTATCCCTAGAACGGCAAGATGCGTCACGAACTGAAAAAGTAGAATCCCCATGGTTCCATCTAATTTCTTTCGATTAACACCTCAGGTACCGCATTTCCGCTCGATTTTGGATGCGTGGGCTTTGGAGATGTCAGGAGTGTTTTTGCTCAATACCAGATTAGGTAAGAAATTATGAAAGGAAATATTATGAAATTATGAAAGGAATAACGAGCGGCAATACTAAATAACAGTTTATTGATTTGATAGGTCTACTTGAAAGCAACGTAAAAAAGGATATGTTTGAACTTTTTCACGGCACAAAAATGGTTATGGATTTCGTATCGTCGACTGTTCATGGCAGCGGGAAATGGAACCTTAGAAAACGACGGGTATGTTGAATGCTGAACGGACATTTTCGAAATCGTCACCTTTTGTTTCCATCGTTGGTCCTCCCATGGGTGTAAATGTATTCTGGTACTATAATTTTCAAGCCAGACCCAAAGTAGAGCTGATAATCTCAATGGAAATAATAATAAAACTCCAACAGGGGTAGTCCTACCAGTGCAACTTTTGTCCTGCACAACTGCACGGCCAATGAAAATCGGATTTATCTTTTGATTTGGTTGCCTTCCAGCTGATTATTAAGTAAAGCGAAATTCGTGACAGAAAAATCAGGCCATTGTGAACTGTACGATTAAAGCATCAGTCTATTCTCCTTTTCTTCGCAAGAAGGCATGTTATATATGTATGACGTAGAAGGAATATGCAGACGTCAGGCATTATGTCTAGCTACGGCTGACCACATAGCAATTCTAAGCCGTCATGTGGCGCATTCTATATATCGGCCTTCATTCCCGGCACCCGTGTACGGGTATACACAGTTACCCACGGTTAATTTTTGGCCTAAAGTGCTTTGAAGAGCTCGAACTATATCGGAGGACATCGAGATAGGCTACATCTGCGCTTCAACCCATCTTCGTCGAAGTACCAGAGTATCAACGGTTATTGAGAAGGCCTGCGGCGGAGCCATAGTCGCAGTTGATTGATTGGTTGCCAGAAGAAGCTGCATATGCCACACGCTTGATCAGCAAGGTTGTCACGGTGTTAAGCAAATCCTTCAATCACACCATACATTCACAACTTTCCAAACGCCTCGTTCGTAATGAATTTATTCACAACGACAAGACAGCCAAGACACGGATAAAAATAACTTTGCAGATAACTTTAAATAGCAAACTCTCGTCGTTTTTTGCAAGCGAAAAAACGTGACCGGTTTTTACTTCATTAGCTCAAAGATTTAGTTTCTGTCTATCGAGCGGATGTGACTCCGACTAGATATCGGCCAGGATGCTTTATGAAACAAAGGCACATTTGATAAGCACAGAACATAATCATTCCATTTGTTTCGATCGGTTTGCGCGAAGTCATCACGCTACGGTATAGATTAGAAAAAGGTGCATTAAAATGCATCCGGTACAGGAGAAATTGCTTACTAATAGCCACCCATATCATAAGCTTAATATGTATACCATTTTTACAGGAAGCACGCGCTCACGCGATACGAAGCCGTGACATAGTAGTTGATATCATCGAACAGCAGAGAGCATCTTGTCAGCTCGACGGAACCGCGCTGGGAAGTGTACTAAAGAGTGATACATTGACCGACTCGTAAGTATCACCTAGCGTCCTAGCTAGCTGTTTTCCGCTACTTCCGTCACGAAGTGTACGGTGTACGGAGGCGTTTTTTGACATGCATAGGTTTTCTTTTACGAAGAAAGCATTTTCTCCAGGGAGAAACTTTCACTGGTTTATGATGTGATGTGTGGGTCGATAGAAACAACTGCAAACGCCATTGGACTTGTCCTGTATTGCGTCACTTTGAAAGATGAGATTCAAGAAAATCTCAGACAAGAAGCCCGGTCTCTGACATCCAACGACTCGTTGAATGGAAAGGTAGGAGAACGACTAGGAAATCGTGTGCGCTATTATTGCCGACGATGCATCTGTATGATAAATTAACCAGCTAGATATTAAATTATCGCATACCATCAAAAGTCTGGCATGTAACCTTGGGCATACGGACATGAAGTCGGGGAGCATTGACCATCTGACAATTTTGGGAACTTGGAATACGCGGATGAACATGACACGACTAGTAAGTCCAGCCGTGATACGTCGCGCCGGGAAATTGCAAATCCATTGCCAAAACATGTTTGATGAAATACGGTGCAATCACTTCTCAGACTTTACACGCATATTCACAAGCTAATAAAAACAGATGGAGCTGGCATGGCAACCATGTAATAATTACGCACTAATTACTGAAACCTGAAACGCAAACATAAATCGGAAACAGAATCCGAGATGGATCACTCCTAATATATATAAACTATTCTATATGTGGTTTGTGTGCAATTTCCAACCGGACTAACCAGAAATGAAAACCAAAGCAATGCGAGCACGCGCACGATTTCAATTCTCCTATTCACTATTCGTTTCGATATGCAGTGAGGCCTGAAGGTAGACTTTGTTATTGCCAATACGCCGAAACGCATCAGCCACTTGGATCTCCGAAATTGGAACGGGACTAGACTAGAGATGATGAGATAGACACGTAGTTTAATGCCAATCAATCAACATTTCTAATTAATCATTTTTATCGATAAAATTAATCTGGGGGTGGAGCAATATACTATCCATCATTAACCAGCGCCGATCTTAAGTAAGGGTAAATGGGGAAGGCCAAGTCATGGTTGTGGGAAGAACCTTTGCGATATTGTGCTCCTTCTGCTTTGCAGGACGTAGAAAGGATGCGTTATATGGGCGGATTTTTAAAAGAAGTTGCAAGACTGTATCCAATGGCCCATGGTCATATTCGCACACTTCGGCACGACACGGTTCTCTCTGGATATCGAATTCCAGCGGGTGAGTGGTAACCCTAACATTGAATTGTCGCGTGTCATTAACGCTCAATGGTTGGGCACGGACAAGTGATCATTCGGTCCATCGGAATTTTGCGACATCCCCAGTATAGCTAGGTAATTTATCTGCGTATAATGACATCTGCCAGACTCGGAGGGTCTTTAATTTTATATCCTTTGTTATCCCAATCCTAAATTGCTGTTTCTCATTTAGGAACAATTGTTCACAATACGGCGAATTCTACTCAAAACAAGAACCCGAAATTTTTTCCTGAGCCGGATAAGTTCATGCCAGAAAGATGGCTGGAAGCGCACCGAAAGCCAGCCAAGTAATACTCACTGGAGCATGACGGATTGTATATATTATGTATGCAAACTACATTTTCGTTGACAGGTTCACTTCCACTGGACCGTTTGGAATTGGGCCACGGGCATGCCCTGGTCGGCTTTTTGCGGTACAAGAAATGCGGCTGTTACTAATCGAAATATTGAAAAATTTTAAAGTTGAATATCACCATCGGCCGATAGTCTCACTCTTCCGAGGGACAGGAACCACCTCCGAACCGCCAAGATTCTCTTTCTTGCCGCTGGATCAGCCAAAATCTAACGTCTGATGCGTTACAGGCTTAGGCCTACAGCTTACGGTTATACCCTCCTATGATTGACTTACTGGAGCAGACAGCTAAATGACGAATAGCCTGGCGAATGAGTGTGTGGCTATCATCTGAGCTATGCACCTCACCAACTTTTTACGATAAACAATTTGGTTGATGCATAGTAACTGGTGACAACAGGAATGTCTACTGACTGGTAGCCTAGTAAGTAGTAATTGCTCCTGGGCCCTGGGACAGATATATGGAAGGCTGCAGTAATGCAGATCGCAGAAACTATCCCTATAATGCTAGGTAACCGCTGGCAATATTCTAAAATGGCAATGAAACACCGAACAATATCACCAACACAAGACAGTCAGAAATAGCAACACAACCCTGCTGCTCACAAACGTCACAGTACGAAGGTCGTCTGCGCGCTGACTGAAGTGGCAGCTTCGAGAAGCCTCACGTGCACGACGAAAACAACCATTGAGGGTGTATGTGCATTGGCTTGTAATCACCGCGAAGTATTTCCGGTTGTATGAGAAAGCTCCACCCGGTAGAGAGTAGGCCTATCTTGATTGTTTTTCGGCCGGCATGATCTGACGCTCACGTTTACTTCGGTCTAGCAATTTTATGATGTGCACAAAAACGGTTTATACATATTTTATTGCAATATTTTTCAACATTTTTATGAGAAAATAATGACATTTCTTTCGTTGAATTAAACTGCAGGCCGCATCACATCATCAGCTGCCAGATACTACTCCAACCAGGTCTCGATCTTCCTCCTAAGTAAACATGAGTTGCGTAAAAAGTGAGGGGCCTTGTAAGTTGTAACACAAAAAGACAATGAGCGACCCGCGACCGCCACCTACTGGATATCATATCAGCGACGAACACCAACATGCAGTTCTACTAAGAGCTCCAAAACATTACATCGATCAGAAATAGCGAATTTAATTCATATAACAAGTCAGCATACACAATCCAACCAACAAATTAGTATCATATGACAATCACGGATTCATAGTACAGCCAGCACAGCAAGTTGTACAGAGCGAACCTATATCTTGTCCCGATATTTCGGCACAATATAAGAGGTAACATTTGAGACGATTCATACGATTTCCGTAAATCACCCAACATTTACTGTAGTCAAGTCCAATTTAAGCCAATAAAGTGAAATATTGCACGAAAGATCACTGTATCTACAATCATTATGACTCTTGTCTGTAGTAGGACAATACCGTCACGAAGGAAAAGCGACCCTTCACATGGAGTTATACTCGGACAGAGCACCACATGAGACACCATTCCACATAATTTCAAACTGACGGACGCAAAGCAGACAAACGCGAAGGCCACTAGCAAGAGGCCTAAGAACATCCACTTATTTCCCAGAACAGAAAAACAGGGCATGACTACTTCCTACATGTTATCATGTTTCCAACGAATCATAAGCAATCTGTATCATGATATTAGGTGGATTGCATACAAAAAATGGAACATGGGTATATAATAATTGTGATTATAGCAAATATCAATGGCTGGATCACCATACTCTAGCTGGCAAGTATAGCCTCCATTCTCATGTTGCAGTGTTACGTTAAGGGAAATATATTTTATTTATTATTTCAAATAAATCATAGTCCAAGCCATACATTAAGCTTGCTTACTCCTTACAGTTCAATTCCTTCATAATTTGGTTGTGCTTCAGCGTCGATCCGGAGCTGAATATGTTCCAACGTGTTTTTTAAATGCATATTAACCACGTCGTATTCTTCCGCATTCTCTAAAGATGGCAACTCTTCTCGAATCTTCCGGAGCAATTGATTCAGAATATCTGTCGTTACATCTGGACAGCCCGCCTCATAGAAGTATACGTATTTGTTTAATATTTCAATGAAGAGCTGCATTTGAACGGCCGGTTCCATACATTGGTTTGTTGTTCTAACTGCTTTTTTGAGGCATTCAATCACACGATGACCATCTTTCAACGACTTTTCTCCCGTCTCTACCGTTTTGCCGGACCAGAACAAATGCGTCACATGAGCGACTGCACGGCTTTGATCCGGCTTTTTCAGAAGTCGTGATGAAGCATGGGCACATTGGGTCCTCAATGGAGCGTGGCTTTCTTCTTGAAAACAACCCATCTGCTCTAACGTTCCAACAATGAGCATGACCGCAGAAAGTTGAGCTCTGCTATCAGCAATTTCTTCTTCATAAATAGAGATCGCTTGTGACATAAACTCATATGCTACCAATTCTCGATTGCTAAAATTTATTTCCGAAGCGGTCAAAGCACCTTGAAGAAAAAGTCGCAGTGGAAGTTCTGCTAAATCAGCCTTAGATAAAGCATTGATGGTGGATCTGCAAAATTGGAAAATTTTGTTGCATTTTTTATCCCAATTTTCATCTTCATCTTTCATATCTTTGAACTTGATTGCTAGTTTGAAGCTAGCAAAAACAATTGCAGGTAGGGTATAAGGCAACCTAGCGTTTCCTCCTTCACCAAAATGCTTTCTAGCCGTATTCAAAATCAGAAACTGCTGGTCCAAATCGTCGACACTCAACAGATGAATGAATCTTCCCATTGCAGTTTGCTCTTCAACAAAATCAAATTCATCAACATCACCCGTCGGTTGGTCAGCCTGATCTCGAACAAGTGGCGATAAGAGCATCAACACCAAATCCGCTTGTTCAGATGATGTAACCATTGTTTCATTGTCAAGAGCATTTGTAACTAATTGAAGAGCCAATTGCTTTCTTGCTTCAAAATCCAAGTGCTCGTAGACGGGAGCAAAATACTTCAATTCCACGACTGTAATGATATTGCTATACGTGTTGAGGATTAATTCAAGAAGTTGGGTGACTTCCTTACATAGGCTTGATCCAGAATTTATGATATCCACGTTTCTCCGTCCTAACACTTCGACCGTAGCTTGCAACACTTTGTTTACATAATCTGTTCGATCGACATAACACTTTACAGCCAGATTGGTCAAGGCGGTATGCATGGACACGGCGTGTTCGCAAGGCATTTCGCTTCTTGTTTCTATGATTTTAGCCACTTCGTCAGAAAATATATCAAAGAGTTTGATATCGCTAGGTATTCCTTCGGAATCATCTCTTGATGCATATTGAGCCAGTCGTTCGATGAGCGCGATAATAGTATTTTTAACGTTGACATTTGAGTGCAGATTGGCACAGGCGTTCAAAAATCCACCAAGAGTTTGTAGGTGAAATTCATCAGGGAACACTTGAATTATACATTCCATGAGATATTCTTGAGCGATAGGATCTTTACAGTTGACTACTTGTTCCAGAATAGCTCTCAACACGGTCGAGACATATTGTTTGATATCCAAACCTTCCAGTTGACTTAAACGCACCAGATTAGTGCCGACAAGGATACGTAATTCTTGTCTTTCCCGCTCTCTTTTTTCTCTATCTCTACTGTGACCAAGATGCTGCATTCTCACCCACAACTTGTTCATCTCGGTGAAATTAGTCAAAATGAAATCGATTGCATTACCAGCAGTCTCATCTTTCTCATTCTCCTCTGCTTCGGTGTCTTTTTCCTTTTCACTACTAGATAACGATCCAGGCAACACATTTTTTGTACACTGTAGAAGATAATATCTCAAAAAGAGGCCCCGTAACGGATGTTGCACGCCTCTACACATTTCAACAAGATCCTTCAAAATAACTGTTGATGATGATGGCTTCGCCTTGATGTAAACAACTCCGACCGTCACCAACATGTATAACCTTGGAATGATGTCGCCAACGTATTGAACAAGCTCATATAAATTTGCAATATCTCGTCCTTGTTTAAATTCTTCGCAAAGATGCAACTCGAGATGACGAAGCTCATCACAAACGGCCATGTACAATTCATAATAGCATTTCGGAGACATCTCAGATGTTCTTAATTCTTTCAACATGGTCGAAGCACATTTTAAACCTTCCATTAAATGATCTCTGTCTAGCTCCCGTTTCATTTGGAAACTGTCGTTCTTCACAACATGGATCGCAGTATCGAGTAGACGTTCTTGCTCCTCCATTGCTCCTTTATTGGATTCACTCATAGCAATAGAATGATTTGGAAGATAATAATCACAAAATTTGCGGGTCGTCGTGCAACTCGTTAGAACTTATGTGAAGCAGAATAGTAGTAGTTATGATCTATTGAAAAGTTGAAAAAAATTGAAATTCACCACGTAGCAATCAACATAATAAAACTGCCATTCTAGATACTTTCCATCGAGCAGATATGCCTAAAAAATCCATGTTTCAAAATATTTTTGAGTTCACGATAATAGCAAACAATGATATAATGACCATGAAACCAGCATACAGACGTAGTAGGCCTAGAAGGAGATTTGCATTCTTGGTAACATGTAGGGCCTACATATAAATAAGCACTGCTGAGAACATCACCAGTATCAATTCAGAGATTCAGATGATAAAGGGTTTGAAATGCACAGTGTCACAGAATGCATGCTGAATCAACATTACCATATAGGCCAATTCTTATAACTTTATTCTAAATGCATAATGCAGTAGGACTGCAAGTGCAAAAAAAAATAGAGGAGAGCTGCAATCAGCATTATGTTTTTGAACTACCGTTATCAGTACTCTCCATAAATCTCTTTTGGGTAGATAAAGTATCCTTGTATAAAGAATAGTTCCATCGGACAGAGGTTTTAATGCTATGAACTTGAATGCAAATACAACTATCCTTCCGTTGACATCGACCAATAACACGGCATAATTGATCTTCAACTGGTAAATCACGTACATGTACTCCAGAAAGATCTAATATGATAAACTGTGATACTCCTACATCAGGACTTTTCAGTTCGGCCATCGATGTCGTGGGGTCATACTCAGTGAAGAAACCCACGACGAAGAATTGTTTATGAATTGCCTCGTCTCCCTTTTTCAGAAGATCAGCTATAGTCATAGGCCTACATGTTAATTCTGCGGGAGTGTCCAGCTTCAATATAAGCCTGCAGAAGAAACCTACACAAATATAATCCGATATGTGGTGAATATAAAACAAACAGTTCCGAATAAATCACATGCAAAATGGAGCATTTCGATAATAATAAAGAGTTAGTGGAGCCGATGGCGGATGATCAATAGATATTTTGTATAGAAGATCACCACAGATTTAGCGTTTAGATTTTCCATCTTCACCTGATGAAGGAGCGGAGCTCCGAAACCTAGTGAATGTTTTAATTCTCAATAAACTAAGGCTGGACGCTAAATCTGTGGTGATCTTCTTTACGATAATAATAAAGGAACATTTGCAGCTCATGTGTGTATGAACTCCAGAATTTTTATGGGAATTCATTTTTGGAGCATTTAAGCGGTATAAAATCGCCAAGTGTACTTGGCTGTTGGTGAAAACAAAACCTAGCAAGGCTACTGTGTTCCAACCTTCAACCAATATATGTGATCGGCAAGATACGCTTCATCGTACCTAGACCTGGAAGCGAGAAGTTCCAGTGAACTACTGTACATATCGATGTAATTGAGTGCACAGTACAATTTATTACTATGAAGCACTAAGCACTCGTAATTTGTATTGAATTTAGTAATGATATCAATGTTACGAGTCACTATCCCTTGAGGTCGTTGAGCTATTATTTTCAGGAGGTGTGGCATCCCCAATCGAATGTGCCTCTGTGATAGGAGGAAACGGCAATATTGCATGACCAGAGCGAGTTAATGCCGGCGTTTCGAGACTGCTGGCAACTTGAAAAGTTGCAGAGATTATCAACGGGAAATGCTGCTTCCATGGTCTATCTAAACGGTATTGATCAGGAGATGACTCCCAATATAGAGTCAATACAGTTTGCTCCTGTTCTTTTTGAAGTTGGAGGGATGATATCTCAGTGCTTTTTTTGAATATAATGTGACCTTTTTCATCAACAGAGGCAACAGTGACTTTGAAAATAAAATGCCGAACTGGAGCAAGACTGACAGATGAAGCACATCTTTGAGAACGTACATTTCTACGAAATGTAACAGTTCGTGGCCCATTGGAAGAATATGCCACAAGCAAGTCTAACCCGAAATTGTAACCATTCCACCTCCAACAGTGGTCAGTATCTCTCAACAACAAACGTCCACGTCTTAGACAGTTACTTTCAAAATCTTCAAGAACATATTCTCTTGGGCCTAGTTCAATATTTTGCTCAATACGAAGCATAGAAATCCATTGTTGACGATATTGTTGCAACAACCATGAACCTGGGATGATACGATCATTTTCAACTTCCCTACATGATATAAAGTCTCTTATAATGTGTTGCAATCGCAACGCCTTGAACACAGGCATGAACGGTTTGCCTTGTTCTGTATCAAGAAAAAATGAATCGTTCAATTCAGCTATTCGGTGAAAATAAGCATCGGCTGTTGATAATAATCCTTTGAAATCGTAAGGAAAATCTGGAGTAAATTTCAAATAAAGCCATTTTTTTAGTAATGTGTAAATGTCCATTTCAATTTGTATTACTACAAAATTTGGAGATCGAATTATGTCCTCTAATAGATCGGTATCTAATTCTTGCAATAATTCGCGACATTGTCGCACCATCAAATTTGTTTGCAACCAAATCCTGCATTGTTCACAAACTTCTGTTTGCCCATAAAGTAAAGCTGCATGGTAATATTTCACAACAGTTTCAAGACAAGTAGTTTCTTTCATAACTTCTTCGCATTGTTGCATCAAACCTTCTAATTGAATTAATGATGCTGCTGCTAAGATTGATACAACTTTACTTGGAGGAAGCAAGATATCCTGAGAATATAGTGACCCAAATGTGATGTTCAACGCTTCAACATCAATGTTTTTATCTGGAATTTGAAGATCAATCACTTCTAACGACGAATCCTTCCACTGCCTCTGATACAAACTTTCAAAATAATTTGCTTGCTTTAAATATAATTTGTGTAATTTCCATTCTTTACCGAGAGACCGAATTGTCACATCACTGTTCTCACCCCGAATAAATAATGTATCATATATATATTCTGATGTTCTTCGTAGCTTTTTTCTTCTTTCTGGCTCCAGTGACGATTTCGAATTCGCACCTTCACCACAAACTTGATCGATTCCTCGTTTCTTTGACTGGTTCGTTAATGAACTGTGTGATCTATACACTGGGTCCTCAATCACTTCTTCCTGAACGTCTGATGATGCGGTGTTTCCCATGACACAACTGTGCCAGAAGTCAAATTCAGGTATCGAATGCCATCACAATTGCATTAAGCTACACAGTAAAGGGTATATAGTGTAAAGTTTTGGTACTTATAGCCTACATCGAAAACCAAGAGCGGATACCTTTTAACTCACAGCAGGCGCAGGGGAAGTCGCACCAAGGGTCAAATTTGCTGCAAACTTCCCCGAATGTGAAGTCGTCCTGCAATGCGAAAAAGTTTCACAAATGTCTTCTCCAACTATCCTCAGTCTGTCTACGACTGTTATCGATACGGGTCACCACAGCGGCGCCACCCCGGTTGCATTTATGTCCCAGGCAGACCGCCGATCAGGTGCACACACGCAGAAAACCCCGCCTTCCTTGGTTGGTTCGTTGGTTCCTTCATAGAAAGTAATGGTTCCTTGAGAGGCAGGTAACGGCCGTGCGGCGTTTGCCGGCGGCCTTGCAAAAAATCTAGAAAATCATAGAGAACATTCTGTGCTATGATCATAGAGAATTAAATCGGAGAAGATTGGAGGTTGCTTTCTCGCTGTAAACATTAGCAGCCACTGCGTAGCCTAACCTTAAATTAGAATAAACCCGCGTAGCCTAACCATTGAATACTGGTGCTCAGTGTTCCAAGAGCGTTCATTGGGAATCCATTCAATTCTAGACAACCACCGTTTCGAATGGTTGAGCTCATGTCACTACTGATTATAGATAACTAAACTACGTTCAAGGATTAGTTATCTATAATGTCACACTACCCGCTGACTTTCTTATTATTTTAGGTGGGGGTGCGGTTATCGTACCTGACCACTCCAAATCCCGAAACTGAGTCGCACCTCAAATCAAATCTCTCAACAGTATATACAAAATTTATCCGGCAAAAACATGTGTAAGGCTAAAATGAGTTCGAGACATATCCAATAAAACCAGTAATCTATGACGAACAATGTCAACATTAAACAATTCTGAAGTAAAAACCATATAGCATAAGAGTCCTTTCGATATTGTGTAAAGCTTCAGTCAAGGCTCATAACTTATCCGTATACTGTAGTTAGTGCTTAGAAAATTTATAGTGAAAATACTGCATTGATTCAAACCAAGTCTACGGAACAGGAAAATTGCATCAGCAACTGTTAACTCAAAATCGTTTGCTTCTAAAGAAGACTACTGACGTCAAATGCAATATAAACTCACCCTATCATATCATAGAAAACATATAGGAATCATCAGAAACTGCATCATGCAATACGAGCAAAATGGATTAATAGGCATAAATATGGAAGTATAACACTGGATATAAACAAACCATATATAATATTGTCATTTATAGTAATATGTACAAAATTTGAGGACAGCATTGCATAACGGGTATATTGACGGATCTTTCATATAAGTGACTCCTTATTATTCAGTACTATACTTTAAATCATTGAGAGTCAATGGAAAAAGGTATGAGCTGTGCCAAAGTGGAAATTCATGTACCAGAAACAACACAGAATCTAAAACGGATAGCAAAAATGCAATTTTGTTTCTTTGTAATTATTAATAGTATTGTCATGGCTAGCTGGCGGTCAGTTACGATCGATGGTAACGTCATGGTTTAAATCCAGCCAAATATGGGAAATTAGTTTTCAAACTTTTTCTAGGGGATACTCATCAATGCTATTTGATAGGAAGGAAATGTGGCAGTATTAAATTAATTTTCAGCTGCAATTATGAAGCTATGAAGAATATGGTGTAATGTAACAGTGCCACATATAAAATTGCTTCGAAGCTGGATTATTAGCCAAAGCTTTCCCACCCACAACCATCATCGTTAACTGCTCATCGCTTTCAGATACAAATCGCGTTTTCAAATGCGCATTAACATTTCGGCTACGGGTACGATCTGCAGTGGCAGAATCCAACACTTTAGAAACTTTTGATTCAGAAATACATTTGTCGACATTGTGATCTATTGATTCCAACTCTAAGTCGGCCACTTTGCTTGAACTTGAATGAAGAGGTTTCACATGAGTTATAACAGGATAACCTGTCTTCTTCGGTGGGTCTGGACTTCCGGTAGTAACATCAGTAACACATACATGGGACGATGGGGATTTTGAAATATCAATAAAACTTGTCTCAGATAATTTCCAAGAGGTCTCATTCCCTTGAAGCGAGTCATCTATTAGATTATAAGAAAATATTTTCAAACTACTCCCGTTTGTAATATTTCCATATTTCATCCGTGAAGTAACATAGTTCCCCTTAGTCGGAAGTCTGTCAATAGTGTAGTCAGTGGACACGGAAAGTTTAGAAGGACCATGAGAAGATGTGGGAGTTAACTGTTTTGAATGCATCACAGGGTTATCATACGCATATTCAAATTTGCTTTCTTCATTTGGAACGAAAGCAGCCATGTCAGAAGTAACAGAGGTGTTTACAAACACAGTAGAATCAGATGCAGATTTAGTATTATTTGGAAGTTTTCCGCATGATACACTCCTTTCCTTATCAGAAGAATCCTTCGTTGATGCTCGCTTCTTTCTAACATCCGGAAATGATCTAAACACCAAATTACTGGTTTACTACACCAACCAAGTCCCAGGCGTGAATCCCATATTTGTAATTAAACGACCTACCTTGTTCTGTAACCCCATTTCAACATTTTTGGAGAACGTAACAGAATCATTGAATGTCCTGACACAGAAGGAGGCTTCAAATCCTTATGAAGACACTTCTTCCATACGGTATCAGAGAGAGACATCGTCCACATATCACCGGATGTTTTATCAAACGTTCCAGTGCCACCGAAAACGTACATCGTGCCGTCTATCTACGGAAGCAAGGAAGACGACATTTCAAAACTCTTGTAGCCGATTGTTGTAATTTGCATAATCTCAGCTAGTGACGATTACGTTGAAGAGGAGATAGGGTGGTGATCCGATGACCTTACCACTACACTATAGAGCGAGAGAATAAGAGAGACATTTATTTCGTCAACCAGCAGAGAAAAGAGAATGTTATGCTCGTAATGTGTTTTTACAGATGAGAACACATAGGGTGGCAAATGGTAGTAAACCTTCATAATTGCAGTCCATGAGTGATCGGTGAATTGAATGCCCTAAGAGATGATATCAAATGTACAGGGGACTACTTGAATTGCCTCAAGAAGGCGAAATATGCTTCTCGCGTCTAGACCTGTATATTGGCATATCCGACCCACCCCAAGTCCCCAACTGCTGTGAAGATATTCTTTACCTAGCAGTACGCCTACAAGTATGAACAAACGATATTTGTCTGTTATAATTACAAAAAAATGCAATGCTCACCAGTGACATGGAATGGCCAGAGAGTTCTTGTGGCCCGCCTTTCGTTTTGACTGCAATCCAATTCATCAATTCTGTGAGTAGATATCATTGTTTCATTTTAATCTAGATACGCTATAGCTATATCTCACCAAAATTCCAAACGAGTATATCAGATATGGGCTTCAGACCAGTAAGACCACCACAAATCCACATCGATTGACCATGAACAGCAGCACAATGACCATACCTTCCATCAGGGGCCGATTCATTGGAGGCAGCAACATCAAAATGCCAGGTTCTAGTTTCTAAAGTTAGAAAATTAAGGTAAAAATCATGGCAAACAGCAATCTAACACTTGACAATAGACTAGACAGTTCGAAGATGAAATCTCAGCCTTTGCATGTATTCACAAAACGGGGATCTTTTAAGCACAATCGGCATTACACACAAATACATGGACAGTTGGACACTTGTACAGGGTTCTACGCTGCCACATATAACACCACTTAGTTGTTTCAAATCGCTTGGTACTTGTTACTCACCAAAATCAAAAAGCCACATTTCTTTAATTGGCCCAATACAGTCCTGATACCCTCCGTACACACACATGATATCCATATATAAAACTGCAGTATGCTGACGTCGGCCACCAGGCTTCTGTAGAAAGTGCAACATGCAAATTTATATTCATTTAATACAACGGAGGGAAGGTTTTTCGAATAGCGGCGGATTTTAGTAACTGAAGGTAGAAATGGAATTGGGCGAGCTGTTAATTAATATGTTGTGTAAAATCATCACTGGTACTTCTCCAACACTTGAAATGACTAAACAATGTCACTAAGAGTTTAGACCCTTGGGGCATGAAAGTACTGTTTCATATTTTTTAGCAAGCCTGCATTTTCCACCAGTATCTCATCACAGTTCTATTCTCAATAAACTAAGGCTGCACGCTAAACTGTGGTAATTTTCTTTACAATAACAATCTTTCCATTAGCATAAAATATTGAATGCCTATGAAACGAATTTCCATACACCTAAACACACGCACACAATGAGAGAGGTTGGAATACTCTTTGAGAGCAACACACACAATTGCTAGGCATAGAATGTTTTATAACCGCCTTACACCTACACTAAAATATAACACAAACATGGAATATTGAATGGGAAATGGATTCTTGAACATAATAAGCATTGGCACTCAAGCAATCTTACCATTGCAGTTCTAGGAGAGGAAATTTTCGACCAAGTACTTTCTTCAATGTCATATGACCATAAGGGAGATTCGTCAGCCGATGCAAAGCTAATTTCTCCACCAAATACGTATATCTTCCCTTGATATACAATCATTGTATGGCCTTCCAATCTTGAGGGTGAGTCTTTTTGTGGAGGTAGTTCAACCCATTGGAAACTGTCTGTAAAATTTAAATTAATTAAATATATTTTGCCGTAACGTCTACAGTCTTTAACAGAGCTGTACAGTGTATAACAAATCTGTATAATTATACTTTCTATATTTCTAGCTTCCATTCTGCCCAGCAGAAAGGTGTACATTTGATCAGCTCTATTTAGATGTTGTGAGAAAGAAAGGTACATCTACTCAGATCACATAATGGTTGTTTGAATGTGCTTTTGTTTGATCAGCAGCCATCTTACCTACACTAGCTCGCATGACTTCACCAAGAATTTGAAAATTAAGAAACATTATTTTGGGTGCATTTTTAGTTTAGATTATGATTTGTGTAGGATGACAGTCAGCCCAACAAGACTAAAACATAGGCTACCTTATCTATCTATCCCTATCTATCTAGATGAATAGAAGTTGACTTTGTTCGAAATAAATATTCGTAACCACAACAACAAAGACAACATCATGACCATGAGTTCAATTTCTATTGCTCAAAATGAATGGTTGGGGTGATCACTATTAATAAAACTATCAAGTTGTAACTAAGTATAAGTTCACAAACAGAAGCTGACAATATTCATCGTAAGGTGTAAGTTCATCTACAAACACTGAGTAGAGCACCCTAGGACCCACCATCTGGATATTCAGCTTTACCTTACAAAGCAACATTGTTCAAAGTTAAACAGTACGCATAGGCCTATTTTTATACCATAGGCTTAACTAATATTTTAATATGAATATAAATAATAATATAGTGTAAGTTTTCGTGAAAACATTCGGTAACGTAGGCCTAATAAAATTAAATTATGAGGTAAGACTCGTGACTGTGACTGGTAGTGGAAAAAATCCAAATAATACCGTATCAGTAGCCTACAGCAGTAGCTTAGAAATTCCTCCTTACCTACAAGGTAGTAGATTTAGGTCTATTATATAATTAATTAATGATATCATTTACATTCATCCTTTTGAATAACGTGAGAATTGTTAATTGCTATAATCTATTTAATTAATAAGATCCACTGTCACAACGTCCTGGCATATGATTTCACACCAATTATACAGGATACCACAAAACAATAATTCAATTTTACAGTACCGGTACCGGTACTTGATCACTGCCTGATGTCATGATTAGTTAGAACTATCATGATAACAACACAAAAGTATAGGCCAGTGAAGACAAACATACCGCAATCAAATATCCAAAACTGGTTTAGAGTTCCTTTGCTTCCTCTACCTCCATACATGAAAATTTTACTCCCAACTGTACAAACGGCATGATTGCTTCTTTGTGAAGGTTGGATACTTTCTCCAAAGACGGGAAACCATGAAGACTGGCTCTAAATCATGAAATGGCTCATTGAGAGATTGCCGTTTTTACGTCACAATGGAATTAGTAAAAGAATGTATAAACAATGGGCGGTAAGGAATGCTTGGGTGGATCTGTATACTATGTCCTTGCGATAAGGCCATAAATCAGGCAACTACAGGGTAAGGATAGGGTATCTTAGTGTCTATAAGTATCTTATACTGGTACAAATTTCACTTTCACTTTCACAAAAATACCATGCAATGCTGGCAATAAATCATGCATGAAGGAAATAGGGAGGCTTCAGAACTGAGATAACACCATCAATATCACCTCAGAACGTAAATAAAACTCCATAAATATTTAATGGCATGCATTGCATAGGGATTTTCTAGATGAAATTATGTGAAATATATTCGGAATTCCATCTCCAATAAACTGTGTCATGTTGATACACGTTGCACCATTCTATTTGTGTAATTTCAGGGGGCGGGAACTAGAAACACGTTATTGCTTTGTTTAGTGTCAATGAAATGTCCTCCCTATGATGACTGCAACACAAAGACGGATAGCATCATATACTGACACACTTATGAGAATAGAATTGAAATTTTCACAATGAAATGAACAAAAAAGAACAATCTAGGTACTGGCAAGCTCATCCTAATCAGCAAGGCTTTCCAAGCAGTAGGAGCAAAAACTTGGAAAAAACACAATTTAACTAAAAATTGTACATAATTATATATTGTGGATGATCTGCCGCCAGTAGCCTATCAGCGATATAGTCTATTAAAGAGAAATTAATTCGGATTTTTCCTCGTGGGAAAATGAAGTCGTGCATAAATCGAAAATGAGAGTACCGGTATTCTCACTTTTATTTTCATCATAATCTCGATGCTTCCAGACACTTTATCATCATGGAATGTGGCAGGCAAAGATGATTCTGGATAATATTATATAATATATACAGTCTATCATTTTTAGTCTACTATTTACTACTGTATAAAACCAAGTGAATACAGTGCATAATCTTGTGCATAGTCAATAGTAATGCTGTTCTCTAGGATTTCCTCTTTTCTTTTTAGCCCATACTTGCGGTGAAGGCAAATTTACCCCCACAACATATCACAATGGATGAACAACTGCACACTTGACTGGATAAGAATTTCATTTTGATGCACCGTATAAATGACTGGTAAAATGACATCATTATTATTGTTTGATATACACACAGATAAGATAGAAAGGCATGAAATGTATGGAGCTGTAGCAGAACTCTCTTACAAGATAAAAGCAATAGGCCAATACAATATACCTTTATTTATAAGAACCTTATTACCTTGGATTGATTAAAATCGTGTTGTGTTGGCTTGAAACAGCTATATTCCAAGAACTTCATCAGTTAGCAAATAAATGGGATAAGGAACTCCTTTTTTTATCTCAGTTAAACTACACATAAATACAAGATACAAAGGTAACAACAACGCGGTTAAGACCAAGGGCAAGGTGCAGGGTGGACATGCCGCAAACGGGGCTGTCGTTACAGGGATGTCTGACTGTCAAGACATCCCGACTCACGGACTCAGTCAGACATCCCTGTGTCGATATACCAAACGGCGCCCTACTCTGGCGAAAACGTAAAACAAACCCATCTGACGCATCTCAACCAAAATTCCTAAACCCCTCCCAAACTGATGCAGATAGAAACGGTTGTGGTTCGGAGATCGGAGTTCTGTCTGGCTATAGATTAGGGTCTGGCTGGACCGATGCTGCCACCTACTGGTGATGCAGTTCCCAGGTTCATTAACTCGGAAACCGAAGCGGTCTCTGACATATATATTCCATGTGGTGATCTTTTATCCGCGATTCACCGTCGCTCAGATGTTGACAAACTAGCTCGTCAGGCCTCCGAACGATCCTTCGTCGATGCTCAGCTACGACTGTCCGTATGCGAAAGCCACTCTCTCATAACTACCCTCAGTAAAAATGAATGGATCCAACATTACGTGGAAAGCGATACAGCGCTCCAGTACAAGACCCTGTTTCCCTCACCGGCGAGTTCTCCCGACCCTCCGGTCAGGATGTCAAGAAGGCACCAGGTACTTTTGTTTCGTCTGCAGTCCGCGCATTGTCGCCTCGGTGGACACCTCCACAGGATGGGCTTCCACCCTGATGGTCTTTGCCAAACCTGTGGAACCAGGGAAACCGTCAGTCATTTTCGGCCACAAATACAGCCTTCAAAGACTCATATTCCGACAACAGGCCCTCAAACTCAATATTTCTTTCACCGTCAAAGAAGTCCTGACTAACTCACTTCTTATTTCTCACTTGATAGATTATGTTGCTTTGACAGGCAGATATGTTTAGACCGCTTATAGAAAATGACTAATAATTTTTTTTTTAAATAAGTATAGAGTGGTGTAAAAGACTCGAGAAGTCGGTGCACCAACCAAAACGCCTTATTCATCATCAGATGTTGATTCCAATGATCCAATCCCGACGTACAGTAAGTTGCGCTCCGTCTAGCGACTCGAACCTGTAGCGCGAGCCTAAGACCTATTTGCAACAAAAATGATCCGCCACTTTCTACACTGCGTGTTTTCTTTCATATATGCTACTCTAAATATGAATATATCTACGATTACTCGATCGTTTTCATAAAATTCGGAGCAAAGTTGACCATTTTTCTAATCCATTCGTTGTGGCTATAATTCTTTCAAGGGTGTGTAAATTCATAAAAATTTGGAAGCTTGGTTACATTCCTCTTGACGAATAAAGTTGAATATGAATCTCATGGTTTACAACACTATTGCCGCAATGCTGCATATATGAAGGTGAAATCAATGAAAAAATGCAAGATCATTGCATAAGGAGAAGCGGTAACAGATTTTTCTGACATTTAACAGATCAACATCATCTTAAAGAACATCAATTTCAAAAACCTCAATTTCAGACACACGAACTGTCTGATAAATCGGTATTGCACGGAACATCCGTATTCCTTGCGGGTCGACTGGCACATGGACGATATCATCTATAGCATACTCGTGTGTAGGGCTGTTGTCAAAGATGTCGAGCAATAGATAACGTGGTGCAGGTTTGTCAAAACTCAGTTGCTTTAGGGAAAATGCATGATCGTAAGGCGTCCCCTCATCGTTCATGTTTGTCAATGCAATTGCTTGTTCCTCATCAATCAACAGCTTAACCCAAACCTGAAAGAGTTGATTATATTGCTAACTTCAGAAAAGCACAAGGTTTCAAGTGTAGGAGCACACCTCTCGTCCGCTTCCTGCTGTAATAACACGCCTTCCTTGGATTCCCAGAGGATCTTGGTTTACAGCAATTACTTCTTTATTGAAATAAATTTCATCTCTTATCATTATGTCTATGTTACGGAGGTCAACTGAAGCCAACAGCGGCGCAGCAAGCATGGCCCACATTCCTGCAATGATATATTTCTCACCATTTTGGATTTTGAAAGAATTTGCTCAACGAAGTAGCGGAGCTCCAAACACTATTGGACGGACATTAAAAATGTTGAGGACAATCTATTCTCACTAAGCACACAGAAACAATTGTTATCCACGTTCTTACCAAATTGCAGTCTTGACTCGACATAACTCAGAGAGAAATCTCCTCCTATTAGCATGTCGGGATCATTCCACTTGCCAGGACCAGCCGCAGGGATTAAAACATCTTGGTGATCGCCCCACCATTTTATAATATTTGTGACATCAGCATAGGAGTCACCGATGTCGCCATAGTTGCGCCACAAATTGCAAATTTCTCCTAATAGGGTATAATTGACCTAGAAACATTTTTTTAGTTTCTATACACAAATTTAAAAGCACTAATGCTGGATAGGCGTATAGTAATAACTGACCTTTGGTGGTAATCCGCCACGATAAGCAGGCCAGCTGCATGAGTATATTATATGGCGGCCAGTGGCATTCAACTCTTTGCTCATTAGTGGGTAACCAGCAGCTTGCTGGTCTTCATTTGAGTAACACCCATCTAATTTAAGCATGTCTATTCCCCATTCTGCAAAAGTCCGAGCATCAATTTTTTCATATCCCATTGATCCTGGATAACCGCCACAAGTTTTTGTTCCCATGTCACCATAAATTCCAAGTTTAAGACCCTGAATAAGCAATCTCAGTCCTCAAATTAACCAAGGGGGCAAATTCCCCCACATCCAGTGTTTACGGACCTTGCTATGAACATAATCTGCCAGTGCTTTAATGCCACTAGGAAATCTTTTCAGGTCAGGCTGCAGTTCATTTTTTGCAGAGCGATTTTTTTCCGACCAGCAATCGTCGATATTCACTAGATTGTAGCCACGCTCAATCCAACCATCTTCATAAAGTCTAAACAGACACTGTAGTGTAAACAGGCCTACTGTCAGGATGTTGTGAATCAATGCAATCTTTTAAGACACAAGGAGCTAGACCAAAAGGTAGGCATATCGCGTAGGTGCGAGTAGCTAGTTTTGTCTATAAAGATTGAAATATAATTAGCTGTCAACATACCTGTCCGCCATGTCTATATAGAGTCTTTCACTAATGCATGAATCAGGATATTTATCGCAATCGGTAACGCAACGGAACCTTTCCCATGAAAGCCAGCCCATAGGCGGTGTTCTGGCAACGCCATTATCGTAGCAGTAAACGTTGCTCCATGCAGAGATAAGTAACAGCAGATTTACCCATGTACGGGCCATATTTTACGCTGCAAAAGTTGGAACAGTACCGGTACTGGACTCGAAAATGACGATTGGTGCACCGCCTTCGCTTGTTAGGAGAGTCTGGTAGTACCAGCCACGAAGTATACAATAATTGGGCAAAATAAACTCACCTCCACCCGTCATGTGACGACACTGTCAAGCTTGAATGCCAGAATGTTGCATATTTGCACTTTTTTGCAGGGCTCCTCGATGCAGTGAAGCATGACAACTTGACAACACACACCATTGAGATTAAATAAACCTATGACGAGCAAGATATGCTACCGGGCACTCGCCCTTCGACGTTGCCCGCAGAACAGAAACGAAATCATGTCTGATCAGATCAGAAATATTATCAGTAGCCAACGATATGACTGCCAGATTACGAAAACCCGCCTCCCTTCCTATTCCGAGTGGAAAAAGAGAGACGCCTTGCCACCGAAAAATGACGCGGGTCACATCAAAAGTAAAGCGCCAAATTTTGAGGCAGGTCGCTTATAAATAGTGAAAAGGCTGGTCTCTACACCGGGCCCCGATTTACCGCCCGAGAATGTGCCTGCTCACTTTAAACGTGAGACGTCGATTTGCCGCCTGAAAGTGAAGCGCGGATCTCACATAAGTAGCCTATAAAGCGGGAGTCTCGATTTCGGCTACCCATCAAAGTGTAACGTATACGGATAGGCAGCTTATCATAGGCTATATATATATTAGAATTGCGTAGGCTATACTCTTTTAGATCAGGAATGATAATGTAGAATATGTAGGCTAGGCCTAGGCTATATATGCCTAGTTTGAAAATGCTTCATCAGGTCTCTGCAGAGAATAAAAAAGCGAATCCAAATCCCCAGTTTTATGATAGGCTTATAGCCTATCATATCAACGATCTCGAGACGTATTGACATAACAGTATCACTATAAGTGTCCAAACTGAAGACCGATTCTTCGTAGACGAGTTGTCAGGATTATAGATTTCTGAAAGCAAAGTTAAAATCATGAATAAACGGTTAATGCCTTCGAACAGTGAAGTGTTGAGGCCTAGCGGAGGCTCTAGCTTTGCAGTTAACAAGACGCATATCTATGCATTCCAAAAGGAAAATGCAGTCCTACCGCGCTTTACTGCGGTATCACCACAAAAAGCTACTCAAAGTCCTCGTACAGTCTTACTCACCGCAACGGTCCCCGATATATGGCTTGTAGCACAAGCAAGTACACTGAGCGACGTCTAACAAGCCTCCATTTTCACAAAGAAGGCCGTCACAGCATAGTCCCTCACTGTCTTCGTAGAGACCCTCTAAAATAGGAAAGCATTGTGTAGGGGTAGGCCTATATACTGATAGTAGAAACATGAAATTTTATTTACCCAAACACCCACAACAATCAGATAGATAGGCCTAGTAGGCTATAGAGCCTTACAAACGGTGACTTACCGCACTGTCCACAGGTCTGTGTGCACTGATCGTATTGCATAGGTTTGCATCGTGCCACTCGTTGGCCTGGTGGCAGCATTCTTGGACAGTCTGGATCCAGATCACCGCAGAGACCTTCATATATTATAAACAAAATGTCGCCCGATCACATGGTCAGTGTAGGAGAAAACTAGCCTGCGAAATTTACCTGAGCAATCAAGCCCGTCCCAACCAGGAGCACAATCACAACTGCACGCCGTTTCATTCAATATCCCACAATTATAACAATCAACTTTACATTCTGCTTCAGCACCACAATCTTTCACCGTCTTCAGAGTTGGATCCTCAGGCCAAAATTCTTTGTGAACTGAACTTCTACATTCGGCTGCGCAACAACGCAGTTCTAATAAATTTCACGCTAACGCATAAACAGTTCATCCGAACCTACCGCACAACCCATTATCGCACATAGCTGATCCTGATTTGCATTGAGTGCAAATTGTGCCCTTTTTGTATGGCCAAGGAAGGATCGTATTCGCCATAGGTCTTTGATAGTCGCACACAATAATTAACGCTCTAAGATCTGATTCCGTACAATCAGTACGACCACATCCCACATACACCGACTCGGCAGTAGCCACCTAAAAGGGTGAATCGTCAGAGCAAACCTTTCCCAACCAAAGTCAGTAAACATCTTCCAATGTGCAACAATCAATAGGTCCAGGCTATGTAGGAACATGTAGGCTACACTATAGTGCTTACCCAGCCCACTTGATGATTTTCAAAAAGGTACGCGATATATACCAGAGTCTCTATTCCACAACGACACTATACCGATTGCGATACAATAAAGCTGATATTTTGAATATATATCATACCTGTGTGTAATGCCCACAAATCATTCCCGGTATGCAACTATGGTTTTCGTATGTGTAAAAATTGATTTCATCCCACCAATCTTGTACGATTAGCTCGGTAATTTCTCTCGTCTGATGTTAAAATAACGTAAATGATGTTTAGCTATACCCTGAATATATGTGTTGCAACGAAGCTCCTGAGTGCTCTAATTGGGTTCTGATTAGATATTGCGATTAGATAGCAGCCCATCCTGGAAAGAGATCTCCTTAGGCCTTGGGTAACCAAATGCTACACCGCGTTATTTGGATTTCTAGAGCTCCATGATTTTAAGGTACGACGCATATGCTTGATGCCACATAATCCATGAGGGAACATGTCTGATATTCTACTGCGGTTATAGCTGCAGGCCGCATATAGTAGGCTATTACCACTATATTACCTGAGTTTTCGTGCCCATCCAGATATTCTGTCCCAGATACGTATACGGCTGTCTCTCTTTCGGCCACGCCTGGCCATGCTCAAATATGCATTTATCCGCCCAATCCTGCGCCATGTCTGCCAGTCGGTCATCCCATTTCTGCAAATTCAGGAAAATCGTTCCAGCGCCAACCACTGAGATAATTTCATTTCCCTTACCATAACTTCCATATTTGCCGCCGGTGGCGTCACCAAAGCTCGAAGTTCATTGTGTTTCGCTAGAATATTCATCGATTCTTCGTGAGTAAAATTCGTAGGCCTGCCTCTGACAGTTGTCACGGCAAAACAAACTAAGCATATCCACCGTATCATATCCCCTACCTCCTCCGCATTATATTTCCTCTCTATTTCTAACGTTATACTACCAAGCCACGGAGCCTCGTCGATGCGATTTAGGCTGACGCTCTTGACCTGAAACGTCATCAATTGAGGGGACAAGAGATGGACTTTGAGCATGCCAAGTGGACGATGTGTCTATGATAATTAAAGTCAAGAGGGTATTGATAATGTCAAATGATGCGAATACAAATATTACTATTACATGGTATGATTTTCGCGTAATATACTTAAGAACTATTGACAAGCTGGACGGATTGGTTACTTGTATGCATATAAGCGTTTCCATTATTACCTATTATTCGAAGAAACAGACAACAGAAGCCTGGTTACAAGCTCTAGATATTTTTTATAGGCTCGCAGACGATAGTCAGGGCTATCTTCTGGACTCTATTAGCCTAAAACTAAGTGTGCAATGGTTATTCTCAATAATAACCTGAGGTTAGCGATTAAGGTCAATTGGATATGTCCAGGTATATTGGTTTGCACTTGTAAAAATTTTTAACGATGGATAAACATACAGTTTGTTATCTATGCTGGGTTGTTGCAAGTTGCTGCCCATGCATATGTAGTATAGAGAAGTCCAAAATGTCTTCGAACTCATGCGAATGTTTCTACTGCAGGGCTTTGAAGATCCGAAATGCCTTGTAATGCCCTTACTGCTTTGTTATGAAGCTTTTCTTCCAACTTAAATCCCATCAAATCTTTCCTATAATCGTTAAGCCAAATGGGTGGTATTTTAAACAAATAAAATATAATCGAATAGGCAATACAGATTTAAATAGGGTAACCACTAACCGGTAAAACGACATTATACTATAACAGCTGCGATTTTGCAAAGTTATACTGCTGGAATCACGCATACGCCGCAGCCTACGTGGTTAGGAGATCGACTCGCTATAGCCAGAGACTTGGTGTGATCAATTAGATGGGATTCAAACTCAACGCCACTGCCTGGCAGCGTAAGACTTTTCTCTCGAGGGCAGAGGCGCAAATCATCATCCAAGGCGTAGCAATACAAACAATAAAACATAACAAGTTAGTGGTTAGGAACCTTGCGCACGACGTGAATGGAATATAAAGCACCACGGGATTTTCAACTTTATACAACGCTAACTATATTATAGCCTTCTTCAAGACCTAAATACTCACCTGGTTATGATTCCCACGACCTGATTTCTGTCATTGACTACAGGTAAATGTCGTAATCCAAGAGTACGGAAAATGATGTAGGTTCTGTGCAATGAGAATGTGTCCGGAATAGTGAGGCAAGATCGATTTATATACGGAGCCTGGAAAAGAGGTTGAGCTATATGGTAAGGCGGGAAAATACGCGAGGCATCCTACGTAGGAAGAAAATAACGGTAACTTTTAGTATCTCGTTGCTGTTGCTGTTTTGAATTTCCGGCGTTTTCGACTATACTTAAGCTGAAGGTGGCGCACCCAAGCCAACGCATCATGCACGCATATGCACCATAGTAGTGTGCGTGTACTGTATATCATGTGAGTCTGATGTGTAAATGCAGCAAAAATCAAATATGTCGAAAAAATAAACAGTGTCCTTTCCTTAGTAATAAGCGAACTAAAGTAGACCATGGTAGGCAACGTATGCGTGTCGATATTACCGTTTTATGGCCCGGATGGGCAGAGTCACTAATAACCTCCTCAATCGGTATGCAAGCCTTGTTTATATCATGTAGCCTAAGCATGCACATTGCAGTGTGTATAGACCCGTGAAGATGCTGGACTATGGGTTATATTCGATAGATTGTGGTAACGGGGCGATTTGGCATTCAGGACATTGCTCTTACCAAATCAATGTGTTTGTCTTGCGTGTCATCTCGATTCAAGTACTTATCCAACGTTGCATAGACTTCAACAGCATTAGTTAAGCGGTCAATATGAACCTGTACAATCAATGAAGTCATGAATTGGGTGCCATAAAATTATCCATGCAACAACATATACCTTCTGATAATCTAATTGCAAGCTCGACGCAGCTGACTGTTCCTGATCATCGCCATTCGCGGTAAAAGTATCGGGATATTGCAGCAACATCAACATTTCCAGCCTAAACAGGAACGACACTACAGTATAGCGTCCAGTTCAAATAAATTGCATGAATGATTGATTTTACCTGTTTACAAGACCAAAATACACAGGCTCTGCGGTTGGATTGTTTGCTGGGGGAACGCAAACTGGAAATCCTCCGTGAGTGGTGTGTAACAATAAATCAGACAGCGAACGAACAGATTCGACTGGTTTTAGGGTTTTCACGTCCTTGGTCATTACATCGCTGGCTTTGTAGAGCTCCAAATTCAACCTGTTTGTAGTATTGTACTGTATATTAGACTTTAGAGGTGCGAGGAATGGTGCAGTCAATTAACAGAGATAACACTGAGGAGAAGGCTTGTAGCTGTAGCATAACATAGGAGTGCTTTATGCTCACAATGACGTGCACGGTCTCGGGATGTACCGCATACAGGCCTGCGTCTAAATCAACGCCCACTTGCTATGCATCATACCATGAGCTGAAAAGCATGATGGACAATACAATGGAACACTGCTGTGTGCTGGGGATGACCATAGTCTAGTATAGGTTGTTCTACTAGTGGTCGCCAAGCAGATGCAGATCTTAGTAAACGATGAACTAAACGATCTTACAACTGTTCTCCATCCATATAGACAACAGGTTCGGAATCCAAGAACGGAATGCATTTCAGTTCCAGCAACGCATGATACAAGGGATGGGTAAAATAATCGCCGACCCATTTCGCAAACATGATCGCTGTCATCAACGGAAGCAGGAAACTAATATCGTTGGTAATCTCCATCTGGGAAAGAATGTTCAAACAGCTTGAACGGTTTACTCTAATCAAAAGAAAAGCGCTGATACCAGCTCGTAATCTGTTCGTCCGAATGTCAGGTGTGGTCTAGCGTCACGGCATATCATTTTGCGTCAAACGGTCATCGTGCCATGGCTCTCTCTGTCAATCGTACGAGTAATATGACCAAACAAGATAGGTTGGCCTATAACTTTCCGTGCTGAATTGCTCTGCGTTCGGTGCGATAGTAGGCCACAGGTCTAATGTTAAATATTCGAATGCCTTCGGAGCCCTTTTGACCGCGTCGCGATCGTGTAACGTCCATGTGTCTGAGTGTGACCATCTCCATATCGCCACCTTTGCATTATTACTCGCCCTAACGAAGCAAAAAAACTTTTCATACCATGATGACAGTTAGTGACATGGTGAGACGAGACACCCCGCCGAAAAATGAGGCAGCACCAATTAAAGCGAACGCTCCAGGGTCAATCCATGACCAATATATTTGACTTGGAACGGTCGGGCTGTTCACTCCAAACCAATTCACCATTGCTTGCCCGATGATACGTCCGTACAGGCCTCCAATCAACCTAAAGATATTGTAATCAAGACAGACGGCCACGTGTTTTACCGATATACAGCAAGTAGGTATATTATCGGAAGCTAAGTTCCTGGACATTTGAAAAAGCATGAAGGCGTCTGTCCGCGGTAGCATTTTTACAGCATCACAGCATAATTTCCATCAGATTAGGGATAACGGGAGATCCGTGGTGTCAAGCCAAGGCGATTGAGATCGCCGTATGTCAAGCCCATACCTCCACGCCGAAAGAAATAAAATACTCCATACTCACAGCATTGGTACGACAAGTCCGCTGGACATGGAAGTTCCTGCAGACCAACATGCCAGGATATAATAAAACACCAACACTGTCACTAAACTCCCGATGGAGAATTCATCATGAGTTCCTCTCGAAAATAAATGCTTTATCGCCTGCTCTCCAGTCACAAACATCAACGTGGCAACTGTGCGACACAACAATTAGATAGTTTTATATCATACTCTCCTATATTGTGTTTCACCTTCATTGTAAGTTCTGTTAGTGCTTGTGACACCAGTTCCGTTAAACAGTACACCTTTCGGACAGGTGTATCTCGTTACAGAATCTTCAGTGCGAGGTGGGATATTATCTTCAAGTGTCAGCGTCACACATTCAGGGCTGTACAGCAAAAACGGCACGACTACTAGGCAGCACTATTGATAGTATCCTAGCATACTTTTCTTCAAGGACACTGGAGCGACGCCTGAATTAATTTCAGGCAGGCCGCCAAAAATGGAACGACTATGGTATCAGAACTTGTTAGGACCCTAGCATGTTTTACTTCAAGGAAACGGTGTCACGCATGAATTAGTTTTAGCCGCATCAGTTCCTGTCGCTGATTGGTAATCACTACGTTCAGCGAACTGTGAGGAATGTTCATAATCTTAACAGTTGAAGTTTGTTTCAACAAAGACGCTGCGCATGGCGAAAATACAAATCAGTAAATCACAAAGTACAGTAGGTCAATGTGAACGTATTAAGCCTGGATAAATTTGCTGAGATTTTGGGATTTATAGAAAATTCCATGAAACCTTGTAAAAATAACGTGATATTCACCACTGCTGGGTTACCACATGATAGTTTCAATACCCCTCTATGTAGCTAGCGGAAATTATCTCTACAAAAGATCAAATTTGATCATTTATCACCCACAATTTGAACGATAAAATGTCAGCAGTCAGAAGATTTTACATTTTTAAGGTTATGGCGTGAATACGCGATAATTTGCCGATATTCCAATAACTATCCGATTAGCAAATGAACGTAAATCGATATAAATGTGATCGAGGCCGTATCATGAATGACTTGTGAACTTACTGCGTCAATTCTGTAATATGATTTTGTCCTTTATATTCTTCATAACATTGAAACTTCTTACATTGAAACGCTGCAGGCATCAACGTGGAAATCGTGACCATGATGATCTGTGTGCGTGAAAGCAAATAGTTGGGTTTGCTAGAATTGATATCAACTAAAACAGAAACCAATAATACAAACCAATATCACACACGGTTCCAAACATCGAAGGATTTTCTTTATTGATGGTTTGCGAACTTTACTCAACAATAACCTTCTCGCTCTGGCGATTTTCAAGTTCAAAAACGTGAAAAGTGCTCCCAAAATACCACCCATGCAACCCAAAATTGCGCTAGGTATAAACGCAAGGATGTTGGTGGCGAGAGTTGAATCCACCTGAAAACAAAACGAAGGTTAACGTAAAGAAGGGTTTACTTCTTGAGACCGAATTCATCAAGCCAGCAACTTTCGCCACCAACAGCCGTTACCCAGGAGTATATCGCCAACGAGACCTTGAGATGAGATACCTACAGTTCGAAGAGACGGCCTGCTCACGGTGTGTAATGCAAATGTGTGACAACGGGCATCAGTAAATCACATGATCACCATACGCGGCCTATAGTCACAACATGGCCTACTTTAGTTTACCATGGCCAGGCCAGGCCAGGCCATGGTCACAAACTCATTTTTTAAACGAGGCGGGCTTGCGGTAAGGTGGCTAATATTTCAGAATCCACCGCGAAATCCTCGCTGCGGCCTCCCGAAAATACTAGAAGAAAAATGAAGTGTAAGTATCACGTCTAGCGGCTCATTGGCTACTCGAGTGTATATGCATACAATCGAAGCGTCTTCATAGCGCGAATGTTTTTTTAATGCATCAGCCTACGTACTTGGAACATGATGTTAGATTCCGCTCGAAACATCCCAAAATATCCCTCATATCTGAAGGCGGTAAAGGCAGAGTTGAACAAATCTGTTGTGATCGTGGCAACCATACAGCAAAAGAACGTTTGCCACGAAAGCTTCATGTTCCAAAATGAAGAGACTTCCTCCATAGAGAATAGAAGACCACCAACAGGAGCACCAAATGCCGATGCCACACCCGCGGCAGCACCGGCAGATATGAAATTCCGTCTGTTAAAGTGAATGAAGTTACATAAAATAGCAGCTTTTGCACAGCAGTTTAACCAAGCGATATATAGCAACGGTCCTAAAATCAAATGCATATTTGCACACGCCTCTAAGACCCGGCGCACCAAAACAACAGACACTGAGTGGCAATGCGCAGTGTTAGTTCTAACTTCGAAGCCCGAGAAAATGGGGAGAGTTGCAGTGGGCAAGGCATCCGACAAATGCGGTCCAAGCCACCGTGAAGAACACCATCTAACTTCACCACCAATCCGCTTTGCACTGACAGTACAAAATGGTACGTACGATAGCGCCTACTTACCGATCTTCGGAGTTCCTGAAGCGTTTGAAGTAATCAGGCTTTATCCCAAGAGAATCAGATTTGAACTGGCTCAACCCCGCACCAATCAGGCCCCTACGCAAGTATATTGAAGTAATCGTAACTCCAAGTGGCAAAAGATGTTGTTAAACTGAGGGAGACGCCAATAATTGATAATTGCGATGTAGAGTAATAACTCTGAACTTTCGTTAAGCAGTGAAACATGCCCCCATCCCTTGAGTAAGGCATCTCCCCTTTTTAGCTTTATGGTGAAGTAGCAATGAGAAGCGACTTACCCAAGATGAATCATTGGACCTTCAGGTCCAACTGGCATGCCAGATCCAACAGAGAACACGCATGAAACAAACTTGACAATCATCGTCCGTATGTTAAATATATGGCGAATAATAGTTCCGTTCAGAAAACCGATCAATTCTGGTAATCCGGAACCAGCAGCAGAAGGTCGATACCACTGCAAGTGTAGCAAACGATCCATTTCAGCGAACAGAAAGAAAATATTTATGCGATTCCATGACGTGGAGGCCTACACAGGCTACACGTCGTCACAGCAGATTTCTAGTCAATTTATGGCCACGAGCGGGGTTGGCAGTGGCAGTATAGACTCCATAGTGGCAGAGATCCAAATTGCGCCCCCAAGATTTATTAGTCGTTGGGCACTGATCTATAGTATCTAGTAGGTAGAGTGATGATGCAGGCGTTATGACAGATCTATGGATTATAACGAACCTATTTATGACTATCATATTCCCTTCAAAGCTGTCTTTAGACTCTTTGCTCTACAGGGTGAAACATGGCGAAGGATGGCTCTACGATGAGAGCACTATTATATTATGCACAACAAATATGAAAAATTCACAACGAAATCGGAGATGATGTCACCGTAAGCGTGTATTATACGTATGGATTTGCTCGAGCTCCTCAAGGATCGAGCATATTAATGTACTCACCACAACGAGCGCCACTCCTGGTACTAGAAATATCAAACTGTATCCAATCGAAAATATCCACGCCACGCCGAGACCTTGCTGTGATATGGAATTTGTTAAGTTGACAACTTAATCCGAGACGAATGCATTTCTATTCTCACCTCAAGTAACCTGTTTGCGGTTTCCCATTTTGTGTTCGATATCAAGTCAATGAACTGATGTAATAGAAAACCCACGAAACCAACAGAAAACCCAATCAATCCCATCATAACCCATCGGTCCCAATCCAGTCTGAAAGTACGATTGGAGTGATTTCGTGACTATATGACAAGTTTGTAGCTAGGATTAGTATAGATCAGCAGTTGTCATCGCAGAAGCACGCTTCTTTACCTCTTTGGCTGTTGTTTAAGCCATGCGCGGTAGGCATCACTCCACGGCGGCAAGTAATCGAGACTGTCGTACCTAACATCACATAAAAGAGGAATTTAGCCATTATCTGACTTGTCGACAAAGATTGTGCATTACTTCTGCAATTCCTCTTTCTCTGCTTCAGTGTACTTGTGGTTGACAAAGGCACTTTCGTAATCTCTTCCCGCCGCGAAAAATCTACCTACACAGAACAAAGATTTGGCTAGCTAGGCTATTTGATAAATATAATGACCCTTTTAGTTGCCATAAATGCGAGCAGAAGTAGCCTGTGACTGTCTGTAGTAGCCCAATCGACTTTCGACAATTCTGGTGCTCACTGCCCACGCACGCAGACTCTTTCAACGCTATGCGTAGGTACTGATAATAGGTACGTACCTGGCGATGGCGTTGCTGCTAAATGAGTATCATCCTCGTGTTCTCTGAAAATCGATTCGTCTGCTGATATCCTGGCGCTTGTTTCGCCTTTTCTTGTGCTGTCCATTACCCTTCCTCCGATCTGTTATTCTTGGGTATGAATTGCTCTTTAGGTTCAATGCATCGTAGCATGTTATCCGCTAATGTAATGCAGTCTGGGTTAATATTCAACAGCGGCTGCTGCACTGCATGGTAAACATCAGCGACCATTCGGTTACGAATGGCCCTTTTGTGTATAAACTGTTGCAGTGTCTATCGCGTATAGGCTATACGTCACTACATGTCTAGGGCTATACGGCGAGTTTCAGGACAGAGGAGTGAGAGGGCTCTCGGGCGCCGGACTGGCTAGTCCTTCGTCGCCCACCTTAACACAGGGCGTAGAATGTTTAAAACGGACCTTTCGGAGATGAAGATATTAGAGATCTGTTGCCGCCTATTTCTATACTGTAGGAGGTTGCTCTTATCATGAACCCAATCGGCAAAGCTGCGTCGGTCTTCCCTCAGCCAAACGTCCTCAACGTGAGTTCCTCACCCATACGGGCGCCAACCACAGGTCTCTCCCTACAGCCCGCACAAATTATGCTAATAGCATAATAGAATTAAACATACGCCGCATATTCATTCGCCATCTCGCTTCTATTCATTTATTTACATCGGAAAATCAACTAGAGAAGATGGCTTCTTCTCGATACCCATCAAAATTCTTGCAAGCAGTAGTAAAGACCAATTTTTGATATATCTTTGGGCTCCATTAGGCTATTCTTTAAAACAAGTGTAGCCCAACACATTGTTTCACTCTGAAGAATGGCAAAATCACAGTAAACTGATGAAACAGTCTAGCAATTGGCTTGAAACTCGTTCGAAGCAATAACACAATGTTGGTTGGAAGAGCGGACGGAAGGAAAGTTGACGGGCATTTTGAAATCATCAGGGCGTAACACAAGTCTCGGATCAGTCCGCACCAAGCTTCATTTCATTTGCGCATCAACTGCGACCTTTAACTTTACTGTCCTAGCAAGGGTATTAGTAGATTCACATGAACGCTTCAGAATATTTAGAATCTTCCGGAAAAATACCGACTTGAAGCGCAAAAATTGCGGAATCCGACACAAAACGTCGCTAAGGTTCCGTCAAAAGAAAGGGGTAGAAAAATTGACGAGCATGCAATCCCGATTGCGTAATCGCCGTAAACATAAAATAAACTTCATCTGAGAAACTTTACACATAGAATCGGCAACTATATCTTAAAGTTGTTTCTAGATACCTAATCTGATATTTACAGACTGACTGCATTATTAAAGCCATTCTTCACGACTCGCATCAAATGCATCGACGGGTCAGGGAAGAACTCTTACGAAATAGTAACGTCACAACGAGAACGAAAGTCAGGGAAATAGCAAGGCGACGAAGTTACCATAACAAAATATAGAATACTATCTATCGCGATCTTACTTGATAACAAACAATTTTCAGCACAGTAGAAAAAATCAAGCGTTGAACCAAAGCATCATGATCAATCATGTAACGAAATAACCTTACCAAAACCATTTGGAAACGGAAGGTTTAATCCATCATAAGTTGATCACGATTAGAACACAACAAAACGAAATCACGCGTCACCTTGTGATTAGAGCATGGACAATTTAGAAGATAGCGTAGGTTATTATATATTGGTTGAGACCAATGATGAGAATCGGACGCATAAAGTTTTCACTGCACTTAAAAATAGTTGGTTCGCAACTTGCACAAGCACAGCCACAGCAACTAGTCGGAACCCTCTCAAGTGATAGAACAGAAAAACAATGAAAAATTAAAAGAAAAAAAAACATGAATATTAGGATAGATATCTATCCAAGCTACGACAAATAAAATCACACAGACCTCACACTATGGTGCTCTGTGATAAAAGATTCTCTCGATATCTCGAGAGCAATAAAAAGAGCTCATTTTCACTTGAAAACGGCACAAGATCGCTCATAAAACACAAATATTCTTCACAAAAAACGATTTCATTAATCTAGATATAACAATAAAGAAGAGTCCCGAAGCGAACATATCGAAGCATCCAAGGTTGCCAATTCGATGAGTAATCTCCCTAATGTCACTTGAATCAACGTCGAGTTTGTACAAATACCGCTTCCGTATGAAAACACTTGACATCAATCAATCAAAATCATATTTTCTCTTTCAAAAGTCTTTTGATACTGGAACCGATGACAGCACAATCCACCCTTCTGAGCCATGTGTAGAAACCTATTTGAGGTGACATGCATGAGTTGAAAAAAGAATCAAAAGTGGGCAACACGCGTACGCATTTCTACTTACGTCTTATGTGCCGTATTGATCGTCATTTTGGATGCTGGCTACTGGAGGATTGCCATGAAGTCCCATGCCTTCATCAACCTAGAAAGAGGGCTAGCTTTAGAAAAGAAAAAAATTTCCGATAAAAGGTAATGTCCAAATGAAGGGCCTCGACAAGTTGTTTTTCATCCGTTTGTTTCCAGTAATAATTGACTAGCTCGGGTTATTGATCAAGTTATTCACATGTCGACTCAAAATATGGAATGGAAGAACAGATTTCAAGGTCTCACCTGAGCTGGAGCCACGGAATAATGTGAAATATATGGTGGCGGAGCAACCCCATTCGGTCCGTACTGTAAAATAAATTCAAGTATTAGAATACATTGTCTCGAGTAAAACACACAAAAAAGGAGGTCGGCCTATAGGCCTAGTAATGTGCAGACATGAGAAGTTCATAAGCCCTCCTGACAATTTTAGAGAATATGACGTCACCACGACCCATTTATAGTAGGTTACGTGACTGAATACATATTTAACCCTCCACACTACAACATGATCTACCACCTAGTCTACCTACCTCACCCACTTGCCTTCAGACTCACTGATAACTCCCAGCCGACCGGAGCGTGTCATAGGCTACTGATGGTTATGAAACAGTGGGCCTACATTATCATAAACCGGGTTATAGCCTAATATGATGGAGGGTGTGGAGGTAGGTCTGCGTGAAAAACTAGAGAACATGATATAAGGATTTATAAGTATCATATATTCTGGGTTAATTGGTCATTCGGCCAAACTGGATAGTTTAATTCCGCTGACCCAACCTTACTGTACAACTTCCGCGGCAACAAATCCCTCCTATACCCTCAGGTGCATTACTCTAACCGACTGATGCCTTAGATGATAGCATCACAACTCATGCTCTGTGGGATGGTTGAGTCGTTAGCCATCATCCGGTGTAGTTCAAGGGATTACCGGGTATCGGTAATCAATCAAATGAGACGAACAACGTTTGAAACACCAACTACAGTAATTACTTTGACTGGCCACGGGCAACTCAGAGTGGGAAAGACCGCTCTATCTTTAGTCAGAAATGGTCGATAAAGCGGCTGGTTACCTAGCCGTTGCGCCCTTTGGCAATAACCTGTGTATTGCTCAGCAATTACGTTGATTTTCTGGAAAGCTGACTGTATTGACGGTTATGGATTCAATCTCGTCACACATCCTGGCATTTACCTGCTAAATTTCCTGGTGTGAATCATCACCGGCACTCACATCCTATTGGCTCGATTAACACCACACTCAATAAGCATGCATAGTCTCAACCCTTCCACTTTATTACCGCTATACGTTGACACCTACGTCCAGAAAAATATCAATGAATAAACTCAACATGCAAAACCGCAGAAAGACTTGCGCTTTAAAACGACTAATCAAAAATCTAACTCAAATCTGTAAAAAATATCTCAAAAAAAGTTAAATCAACAAATTCCAATTCCATTTAAATCTCAACATTTCATTACTAACATCATTTCATTAATTTTCTTTTACATCTCACCTAAGCCACTACATCTGACGAAGTCAGGACGATACTACCGCTAGCGTTGTGAGTAGCGGGAACGGCGTAAGTAGCTTGCGACATCAATGGGTAAAGGCCATCCTGACATGTAACGTACGGTACACCAAACTGAATACCTCCTATAACTGGCAATGCACATACCGACTCTATAGGCTTCAAATTAAGTTCACACAACTCACACTGAGGTGGTACTAAAGCAACATGTTGCGTACTGTCACTAATCATAGGCTTGGACTGAAACTTATCAGCTGTACTAAACCCAGGAGGTGGCGCGAGATACTCCTGCGACACGTCTTTCATGACGACTTCTCCATCATACAAATCCTCCGGTAGACATAAAGCCTGACTGTTCAAAATAGTAGCGGCTTCGTTATTTACCGAAACTGTCGCGTTCGGGTTTAGTTGGAGTTGAGCCATTTGAGCTGTTAATTGTCCGAGTTGTGGTACGACACTTGGATGCAAATGCATACCATCCACAGAAGGAATCACAGTGCCCTGAAAAAGAAAATCGTGTTGAGTACAGGAATGCTGAGATTTCTTAACACCATAGCAACTTACGGGAGTAGTGGCGTGTGGTAAGACATATTGTGGTCCAACCCATGTTGGAGGCCCCTGCAGTTGATAAGCCTGGCTCCCTGGTCCGGGCAAGTATGGTTGCATCATCATTCGACCTTGACCAATTCCCATTCTGAAAGCAACCATGTATATATGAATAATGTTGTGGTCCACTCATGTGAAGACTCTCCGTTTATTTCTACCTACCCATTGTGGGGTGGATCGAATGGGAAAGGCAGTTCTCCACTGCCCCAATTTCTACCATTCATGAATTTCTGATGTTGCTTATTTTTCTTGGGACCACCATCAGCAAATTTACACAGTAGTGGATCCTTACTGGCGTCTAAACACAAAACAACTATTATTTCCATCATGGCAATATATAGCACATAGTTGTGAGAAGAAGAGGAAACCTAGCATCCTGGACAAACCTTTAGAGCATTACAGAAAGGCCTGAAGTCTCTACATAATGAAGTAGCAACAAGACTATATATCCCTACACTATAGGAAAAGAGAAAGATTTGTATCTTACTTGAACCACCACCACTTGCGAGGTATTTTCCATTGAGCTTGGTTATAATAACTTCGCACTTCTCAGTTGACTCCATTCTAAAACGAAAGTGTCCTTACAATTACACAATGAAGTGGATAAGACCATGTCAAACTTGGCTCAGATTTGAAAATTCAAAAATTAAGTCGCACACAGGGAGTCCCGCGATTTTGAATTTGAAGGGAGCAGAAATAAAGTTAAAGCCAGATGACTTGTACAAGGATTTCAGGACATATATACAGTATATTGCCTAGCTGACCGCCCATGTAGATAGAATGTATATAGAGAGTGCTTGTATCAACAGCCAGAGTCTCAGAATTCAATGTCAGCTTACTTAGCCTCTGAGCAAAATTCTCGTGTTTCGTGAAATGTAACTTATATTATTTTGTTTCATTGTGCTAACTCACCTCGTCTATAGGTGTAAATGACATATTTTCAAAATCACAACACAGCCAATCTCAAAAACACTTAACAGCAAAAATCCTACAGCAGCAATAGGCACTGTGAACTGTGAAACACATTCCCACTACGTCAGTGCAACAAAACCCTCACTTTGTTCTCAACATATGCATTGCGCGAATAAATTTGTGAAAATTCACACAAGGCATTAAGAGGAACCGATGGATGGAAACTACCATGCACAAAGCACGTCATAAATAATAATCATTTAAAAAAACCCAAAACGAAATTCTAAAACTACATGGGAGCATGACATTCTAAATCCAATCCATTACAGACCAGTCCAAAGTCCAACTAGTATCATAAAACACTAACCTCGCAAAACCCACGCCTTTGCTCGATCCATTGTTATCTCTTAATATCCTAGTTGAGATGACTTGGCCAAACGGTAGAAGCAGTTGCTCCAAATCATGTTCATTGAAGTCAGCAGGTAGATTGGAAAGATATAGATTGGTGGGATCTTGCTCTTGTTGCTGAGTTGAAAAATTTTCAATCAGTCATGATGCATTGCAATAATAATAATATTGAAAACAGATTTACAAAGACAAAATTTGCATTTTAACTCAATGGCAGAGAAACATGCCAACTCCTTCAAACTGACTTGAGTTTGTGGGTTCAAAATTCCAATCTCTTTCTATTCTATCACAAATGGCGTTGCTTCGGAGAATTGTAGTGAATAAGTGCTTATAATGCGCATATTTTGCTGAAATGATGCATTCTACGTTACGGCGTCACATTTCACCATAAATGAAACAAAATTCTCAATATCAACAACTTTATGACTGTAGGCGATGGTAGGTGACGTCAGCAAAAATTGATTTACCTTGGGCCATTGGGATGAGGCCACCAAACAGTGGCTGCTCCGACAACTAGTCCGAAGAACTAACAGCACTCCCAAAAGAAACAAGACTTACTACCTTAGCCTTCTGAGCTTGGATACCCTTTGCTTTGAGCTGTTGGACAGCGATATCAGCTGATTCGAAGCGATCAAAGTCTACAAATCCATAGCCTTTGCAGAGGTTTGTTTGTGGGTCAATGATAGCTTTTGTTGATACAATTTTGCCAAAACTGGAAAAAAGTCATTAATAAAGAGGTCAAAGTGGGCTTTTCGAAACCAGTCCCATTTTCATAAGTATTAAAACCCTCGTCATCAAACAATCACCAATCATGTGTGAACTACGAAATTGTATAACCGGTACGCATTGACGCGTACAAGCCGAGTGGAGCTTTAAGTAAACACTAGAGAAAGGGTGATGACGCTCAAGAATGCGAGGCGCAAATAGAGATGCCGCGATAAGCACTTCGATAACGACAATCGCAGCGACGGATGAAACGCGAGAATACCGCAGAGCGTAAACCTCCGGTTCTGACGCAATTCAAATCGAATCACTGTGCGTATTTACAAGTAGCCAAGCTGTCGTACATTTCACAAATTACAGGGTCATTGCTATATAGTAAATCCGACCATGATCCGACCCTGCTCAGCTCATGCGTAAACGCACGGTACGGACACTTTTCAAATCAAATCACTATCTGCATCAGTGCATCACTCTACGCATTGACAAGTAGGTCTACACCCCACAACTTACAGGGCCAAAATAAGACGAGGACTTTAATAACAGATGAATGTGAGAAAAAACCTGTCGTTCCAGTTATATCCGACCCTGCTCATGCGTTGCGTGGCGAAGATGCATTCAGCATATAGGCGGACGATCAATATCGCTACGATTCACCACAGTACATCCAGCCTTGGTTTATTGAGAATTACAACATTCACAAACTTTCGGAGCTTCGCTCCTTGGCTGGAAATTAAATCTGTGGTGAAGATGGCAAGGCATTTAATTTACAAGCACTGGCGATACCATAAATGCTCATTTACCACTTGGGAGAAACTATGAAACTGCTGCCATAGAAAACCGCTAGTTTCGCTGGGAAACGACAATTGCCACATAGCATCTCACAAATCTGAATCCATCATCATATTTCCAACGCAGGCACCGTTCAAGTCTTATCGTAAGTTGAACGTAACTTTAAAAAAATTCCCTACGCAACAGTTGTGCGTATCCGCGTAAAGCACGACATCAGGTCATCCGCAGTCGTTTCAAATGCGTTATCCCAATTAAGCATATCGACTGTGTATCAGTGTTTTCTAACGAATGATCCGGGGTCGCCGACCTCATCTAATCAATAATGGACACATGTTATACAAATGTAACAAATAGAACGATGACAATAACAGCTCGAGTCCTCGATGCAACAAAGAGTTGAAAGCAACGCTCGGAACTCATTGTTGAAATAGTTGTACTACTCATCCTACGATTTAGCGACTTGAAATCTATGTAACGGTCGCACGACGGAATTGAATACTTTGAACACTATAGGCAGGCCGTATCGAATTTACGAAAGACCCAAACGCGCATCGTCTGACTTGATACAATAATCACCGCGTGAGCCGGTAGGAACGACACCCCCCGCTTTATCAATTTATCGATCATCACGATCAACTAGAAAACGGTTTCGATGTTTCAAATGCAGACGTCCGAGCCGCCGGCAATGCCCATACGTTCATCTCTATCAACGCCACTCTTCTAGCGTAAATTACTGTAAAGGTTACTCTAACGCCGGTGACGCCGCTTTTCCCGTTCATGTCGGGTACGATGCGAATATGGGCAGTTGGTGACAAGAGAGTTTCTGTCAGAGCCGCTTGGAGAAAATTTAGGCTCCTCAAAATTTTGAGGATCATAAAAGTAGGTCCCGTGACATTGGATACCTTAAAATTGAGCCCCTCAAGGTGTTTGAACCCCAATCTCGTCGATTATTATATGTTTGAGGCTTTACCCCCGAACCGTAATCGGTGTAGACACCAAATTCGTCTGCGACATAATATTTCAGTTGCTTTTAGTCGATCGGAGCTGCATCATACTCATTACTGTTCAATTTAAAATCGTCATCGTCCCGACACCTGATACTGACTCCAACCGCATCGAAACTCATCAAGTGACGCGTAGGCAGCACACGGAAGTTGTGGTTACCGTAAGACTCAGTCCTGATCCAAGCATCCAAACGCATCATAATGTTCATGGAAATAACGAAATTTCCAAGAAATTCTCTTTTGCATGCCTAACGTGAATCAACCTCTCGACCTTTTGTCTTTGTAATAGTTCAATTTAGCGTAGATACAGCCTTCGGTAGCATAGCGCCATTTTTTGTTAGATCCGCTATTATATACGCCAAAAGCTACATTCAAGCATTATTCGATGAGTCACGCCACTCTGTGATGGTTTCCGTTACCGCATCGGCGCACAGGCACATACCCACAGGCACATAAGCATGAATGCAGACAGTAAACACCGCGACGCTAGAATATTCCGGTGATATTCACCAGGCACTGCGTATTTAGAGTTATCAATAAACAATTGACGACGATGAGAGATTGTTCCGAGGCCCGTAAAAGTTTATCGACTTCCCGCAGCCGCCGCGGATCAGGTCACGTGATTGTTCGCGAAATTGATCTGGCAATCCATGGATAGAACGGGAAAAGGAAGCGTGAACGCTGCAGACGCTGTTGTTACTCGGAAATTCAGGAATAAATTCTTTTCTGAGAAACCATCCAACCAAATCGCCCACGACCACAGCAGCAGGATTGTCTAACGCGGAAGTGCCCAACACGATCGCACCAGATCGGCCTACTGGGCTGCTTTTTACTCTCAATTCAAGCACACTTCCCCCAATGATCGAAAACTAAAGGTGCGAGCAGAAAGAACATTTTCAACTGACGCAGCGTTGTCCAATCACCACATGGGAATCCAAAATTTAGCAGAATCAGATTGTATGCGCAATACGCCGCATTTTCATCGCACAGATAGCTCCAAGCCACGGACGTCTGGCGCGATCAATGAACGTACAGTAAGGGCTGTGACCTTTTCAGAAGTACTACGAACGCATATTGACTCACGCCAACCCCAAAGTGCGACAGCAAACAGACAATATTCCAAGTTACATCATATTAAACAATCTCCTCATGATCTCACCTACAGTACTACAGTTACGAGGTTGCACAGTGATCTCATCGTTGAGACGACTGGATGCTTAAGGTTATGATTCAAGAGAGCGCGAAAGGGCATATTCCGTTGACATTGACCTTACCTAAAGACGCCGCCGACTGAAACGGTGGTATGTTAGAACAACATGACGTAGGCGAGCAAGAGCACTCCTCATCGGGTATGGTAGCGCCAGTCCTTTTACTAGACAGTAGATACTACATTCTCTTGATCACGCTCACTTTAAAGCGATACACAATGACGTCACCACAATGCGTGTAATAATAGGGAAGGGTATTTTTATCATCGTCGATGCTACGACAGGGAATTTCCAGGCGACCTGCGATAATCTGATCGATTTTTTTTTTTACTGCAATCGATCACCTGTCAAACCTTCCCGCTAATCGCACCATTTGTTCCAGTTCAAACAAAACACTCTGATGAGGTTCATAATGATACTCACGATTTGCATAGTTCTACTAAATCTTCATCCTTGGTATTAGGCGACAATCCACGAATATATAAGTTTGTTTTGCTAAGCTCGCCGTGCCCGCATGAATGTCCGTTAGACATTGAATGGCCACCGACGTGATTGTTCGTTTGCAATCCCTGGAATTCAATTACACCCACATAACAAACACGTCCAACGCAATAATAAATATGTAACTGTACACAAATGTTGAAGAAAATAGTGGAGTCGTCGGCGGACGATCAATAGACAGAAGCATTCAATTCTCCATAAACCAAGCCTGGACGTTAAATCTGCGGTGATCTTCTTCGCGATACACAAATGTTGTAACACGGTAAATTTGACTTGCCTGCTGTACTAGATGCGGTGGGGCATTGTGGTTCAACGTTTGCGGGCTTCCCGATCCGCTCGACGAACTTCCTGCACATTACATAAGAGAGCGTGAGTTTAATTTTGACAGACTGCCACAAAATCAATACTTTTGATCCAAAGTTACACCAAATCTCAATTTGAACCGAGGGAGATTTAGAATAAGTTTCGAAATGAAATGACCCTCACTCGCGTTTAATTGATTCTATGGTACTTCGCCCCGGCAGTATCCGTATCATAACCAATACGAATTCCGTTTGCAGTTTGTTTCAAGCTAGCTAGAAACGATCGCTATTCGCATAGAGCTTTGTAAGCTATTGAGCAATAAAACAGCAGATCAGCGATTTAACATTCCGATGGGAACAACCCTATTATATATCCTTCCACGCGTGGCACAGAATCGACAAACGGAAAAGGACAACTAAGATGTGAACATAGATGCATTTCATTGGTTCAAGTCCAGCTGGCATATGTCATTACAAGTTTGGACGAGGCCATCAAGCAGTGGCTGCTGTGTGGCTCCGCTTAGTCTGAAGAAAAGAAAAGGCCAAACGAAAGAAGAAGATAAAAAATGTTAAGTACTATCGCATAAGCCAAAGTCAAGTCGCACCGTCCCTTGTCATATAAAAGGCGCATGAGCAACTCGCTGCAAATTACCGAAGAACTGAATTCGGCACAGTAAGAACGCAACAGTGCATGACAACCGAAAACACTCAAATAGCACGTATGCTTTGTTCAAATCAAACTCCAACATTATTTACCCAGCGAACCGTGTCATTTTCACCATACGTGAATGTTTAGCCGTGCTGGCGAAACAGCACAACCATCTAACCCACATATATTTAGAACTATTATTTGTTCCTATCAACGAAATATATTTTTTTGTTTGCCAGCTTGCATTTTGGGTGTGGCTATCGTGTGCTGCGCAACGTAACGATGATGTGGACAGAGAATACACCGAAGACAAACACACAGTGCTGAGAATATTTTGTAATGGATACGCTTTTCGCTTCATAGCACCAAAACTAGTGGTTGTCGGCTATTCAACTGTTATTATCGTATAAACGATATAGCGTACCTGCACTATTGGAATGTTGTGATGAAGTGTTGCTTGCGCTAGAAGGCGAGGGAGGTGGCATATTTCTTCCGTGATGAGAAGGGGCGGCGTGTGCGTAAGGCTGTAAAAGATAAAGAGTTGTTACATAACATTGCACTAGAACCATGATTTATGTATATTGTATTATTAGAGGGGGCGAGATTACTAATTGGGCTCTATTACGAAACCGCTGCAGTGACGTCATTCGGTGATTCCCCAGTATTAACCTAGTCGACGGCGAGCAGCCAAACAAACGTCTATACCGTCCCACACGGTCCACAATAAGGCCGGGTGTACAAAACCTACAGAAGACACTACACTCACTGCATACCGCGAAGTGGATGATCTGTTGATGTGAAAAGCCGTGGGACACGGGTTGTTTAGTGCAAAGAGATCGATACATCAATCGCGAACGCGGTTGACCATTTACATACATCTTCATTCCTAAAAGCAACGGCCAATCGCGCGTTCAGATAGCACTCAAGTGCTAAAATGAAAACAGTAGTGCGAATAACACGTTGCTGCGGCAGTAAAGATATTCACAGTCACTCAAAACAGCATGGCTATGTTTTTTCTAGATCATGTGAAATCTACCAAGAAAGGCAGCAAGAACGCATAGTGGAAAGGAAATAATTCAATCAGCATTATCCTGGCAAAACAGGATCAAATCCGCCAGCGCAAGCTGAATGAAAACTGCAAGGTGCTAGTAATAATCGTCATCGATGTCAACAACTCTGCCGACGAAATTCAATACCTTTGTTTCGTCATAATGAAAAAATCTTGGGATTCAACCATAACAACTGCGCCCAGCGTGCAACGGAGATTCGGGTTATCAAACAGTATTTTGATTGAAATCGTGATAGAATTGCTTCGCTTTGAACTTGACCGCTGTCTCAGAAAGCATGCGCAGAGACTCATATACGTTCAGAGTATATCGTGATTGTCACTCCAGTTACCATCTGCGATTGCTAATCTTTTACGCGGTGGTACATGTATATAGCGCTTTAATTTCCGACACGTAACCTACAAGGTGTTGTTCACAAGCGAACCGTACCGAAAAATGAAACAAAATCGGTCACACGTAACATTTGCGATTGGAGTAAGCTTAAACCCTGCATTTGTATCAGTTGATAAAAACCTTGCTGGAATAATTATGTTCTATTCTGAGTGGAAACTTAGGCTACTATTGTCGGGAAGCCCTTTGCAAGTAAATGGCTTGTGTTTGCGAGGGAAATTTAAACACTGCACTTGAACTGTGAATTTACGAGGACACTTTACCGCTACGTTTGGATCTTAATTTACGCACGTGCTCTCAGGAATGCTAACGACCTTCTTGAGGAATAAACACATCTTCGAGCCCTACACTACGCAACAGCATTGCCGCACTTATTTCACCTGGTTTTTTTTGTACCTACACATGGACTATTTATCACAGAAAATCGAGGTAATCCCATAACCTCACTACGAAATGGGCCATAAAAGGGCGAGTAGGCAAAGGTGATTCGTGCCAAATCAGTCAATATTATCAGTTATCACTCCTAGTAAGGAAATTCATCAGGTCCTTCATTTCGATGGTTCCGCACGATGTCTGTGCCAAATCCAATTCGCTACATCAGCGGCTTATCGAAATTATGAAAGGACTGCGCAGATAAACAAAGCAATAAGGAAGACAATAATTGCAATAAGGAAAAACGATTCGAAAAAAATGACACGCTCAGCTATTCAGAGAAAAATTGAACAGCCAAACCTACATTGCTGCTAAACGAACTCACCCAAACTTGAAAAGGACTAGACGCCCAAACGTACATGCTTCAAAAGTATACGATGAAGATAAAGTCGGCGTCTATATCACACCGGAAAGAGCCGTGTAATTTTCTTTCGCAAATGAATAAGTAGTATATCGCACCAATGAACAAATCAAGTTATGGGGGCTGGGCTTCTTCTTATTGAATATATTGAATACGGTATTGGCACACAAGTACAGGAAGGGTGGGGGTATGTATATAAACAAGGATCGTCACACAGATGCAAGGTGTTGGAAGCGAATTATTGGTGGGGGATAGTTAATGTTTTTGTTACATGCGAGGGGTTAAATACTGATTAGGCTATACAGGGAATACATGTATATATATAATATATAATGGATATATAAGCTGAAAAGGCAACAAGACAAATCTTAATTAAAAATCCTTTCTTTCTCTAAGGTTTAACAAAGCCTGTCCGTAAATCAGCAATTCTAACTACATGTTACGGAACTAACAACGCCCTCATAAATTTTCACAAAAGAGCTATACGGCGGCAGGCGGAGCGTAGTATCTCGAGGCCTCTCAAATTCTATGACCAACCAAACATAAATGGCAATTGGACAAACACCGGTCGGCATAACGGAGCAGAACAATGTTACAATTGCTGCTATTGTTAAGACACGAATGCGTAGCGTAACTACTCGAAACAATAAGGCCGAGTAGTTTTTCTTCATATAAATACAAAACCTAACACGGTAAATCGTGTCGAGATTGATACATTACATCCGACGCGCAGATCACAACGCAATGATACCTTCAAGTCATGGCTTCCTGTGATCATACAGGACTATCACAGAGTGAGAAAGCGTTTCCTGCAGACGCTAGTGAGCTAGAAATATCTGTAATCACTGGAGTACTTGCATACGAATACGAAACAGGACATTATCAATATCTTGCCCTCAAGCTCGAGTTCAAATCATTAACCGATCATAAATATTTAGGTGGCGGTGGCATAGTGCGCTGAAGCAATGCACTTTCCCGTCTATCGTTACAAGAAACGAGCGCTCGATTGCTGTGTTCGTCTGGATTCGCTGCAAACGAACTTTGCAATACTGCGATCAATCGCAATCATCACGACAAATACTGTGCTACTAGTTGCTACGCTAAGCAAATCAACGACCTCACACACCCAACACTGTACGCAATACGAATGCACTCGAAGACACATATATCATTTCCGGATTCATCATACCATCGATGCACTGTTGATAAAATCTGTTCTATATAGCGTGCCTTTATAACGCTGTGCTAAAAACGCAGCTCCTTCGCGTACATGCATTCGAACCATCGAACGTTCTTCCGCAAATACGTATGCTTTTTGTCGAGCAGCGAAAAATAAACGGGCACCCAAGTCGAACGGCCGATATACGGATGATTGGGCGGTGTTCGGGAAGTGATACTGCACAGAAACTTTAAAGTCCAAGTAGTGTTCCCCATGACCATAATCACATTTTTTTCTCGCATACATCTCAAGCTAATACAGAAAAAAGACCTTTTCTATAAAACGGTATCTACGTACACGATTATTCTCGTTTCATCGCAATTTGAATTCACATGAGGCGTAACATTAAATTCGTTTCCTTACAGTACGAGGGAACATTGCGGCAACTCGAGCGTTGTTTATCTATGATAAGACGCTTGAAATCACACCGAAGAAGTTCGCCTAAAGCTACACGACAAACCTCTTTCACTTAGCACGAGCTACATGACTTGTAGGTAAGTAATCTTACAATTGATACGCAAGGATTGCGCCCCGCGGCTATGCGAGTTCCATTGCGATGCCATGAAGACACAACATACCTCTTGAAATCTCTTCACCCTGCTCACTGAAGGACAAGGCAAGTTCAGCTTACCTTGTTATTATTTACCAAAGTTAACTCGCTGCAGAACGGTGAGTTTGCCATACTCTCAAAACATGTTGTCAGTGTGGCAAAATTGCTGACGGGTTGAAAGCACGCATAGAGGTGACAATCACAATGGCCGGAGATGAGCCCAGCAATCGGCTAAAGTTGATTATTGGTTGAACTGGAATCAACTGACAGAGTATACGGATACGGCAGTGCGTGACAAGGATATTTCATGCCGTTCTATCAGAGCCTCTGCACTCCGCAAGTGATAAGACATGATTGTCAGCACTCAGCATGATATGTTTTTCTGGTTGGCCTAGTTAAGGTATTCGCGTGATGCTCTTAATAACCCAGCTTCTTTCACCACCCAAAAAAGACGGATTATACGATATATTGTTCGTTTCCACCTGTATGCCAAAATCTATGACCTATGAAATGGTGTCTACTCATATCCTGCGTAGGTTCCGAATACAAGAAGCTTTGAATACTCTGCAGCTACTGGCTTTCAAAAGCAGTGAAATAGCTAGCTACCTCATAGCTCTGGTGACTCATGTCCGGAACTGCCGGTTGGCGCACAGCACGACAAGATAGTCCATACTCAGTATTCAAATACTCTCAAAAGGAGGCGGAACTGAATTCAGACATTTTGATAGATTTTGCTTTGAAACGACCACGCCCAACATAATACCGTACCAGGAAAGGATAGCGACTATAGTGATAAAGCGTGAAACGCTAAACTGAGCAAATACGGTAGAACAACTAACTGCAATAGAACATGCCTATACACACTATTAGGCAGCATAAATACAGAGTACATTATTCAGACCGATGCGCAACTGCTAAAACTGCCAACGCATACTGAAAGCTCAACAGCTGCCGTATGATGCGTAAACCCGACGCGGTCCGTGATGGAACACGCAGGGAAATGACAAAATTAGCAAGCCCATTATATCGAACATTGTGCTGCTAAAATAACGCACTCATTGTGTCGATTATTACATAATGGCATTTAATGGAACGCAAAGCGTCAGTCAGCTGCTATTTTCCAATTTCTCCATAGAACCAACTAAAACTGCAGTATAGCGTTGGTAAAGTCACATTGGGCACGATGCTATAAACCTTGTGAAGCGGCCACGACCATTAGGAGATGTCACAATTCAACAAGCAGCCTCAACCTGCCGACTTGAAGAGCTTCCTGCATCGTTAAGAAAAACAACTAGGAGACTGATGGCGCGCTACCTTGCAACAGAATGCGGAAATGATATTCAATCAACGACAGACCTATCGAACAGTAATGGACTAGCAATTCATTGCGACAGAGTAAAACAGCGTACCCTCATACATGCGCGACGCCACCACCAATTATAAGTAGCAGATAGCGTAGTACTACAAGGCGCACGGATTTCATTAAATTTCACGTGCTGGCACACAACATGATTTTTCCACAACTCAAAACTTTCATATCCGGAATTGTCACTGCGTTCAATACTGCGATACAAGCGTTCAGTAAAAACTTGTTTCTTGGGCACACCCGACCAAGTGGTACGTCGCCTTTCTCGCAGTCTTCTAGATTGAAGAGATCGTTTCTAATTAAATTTATGTCGCGCTTGAAATATATCCAAGACTTCTATTGGTCTTATACATTGATATAAGAGACGGATGGATGGACGATCTATCAATAATAGTAACGGGGCACGTCAGCTAATACATCTCCTACGACATTTCGTTGAAGGCGTTCATTTGTTAAAAAATATTCCACTATGCGAACGTTGACGAATCAACACACAGTAAGTCAGAACTCAAACTTGACGAAATATTATAATTACGAAATCGATCAAAGCTTTCATCGTAATCAATGACGGGTCTTTCTTATCCCACGGGATGGTAGACCGCGGACGAACCGTTTTTCTCCTGACTAAATTACATCACACGCGACACTTCACCACGGCAGTTCGGCCCATGCCTAATCAGCAAAGACACAAGATAGCGCATAATAAAATCGATTGGCGAAGATTTTCACTATAATATAGCCTGAACGCACGAGCCGACAGTCCATTTGTATGATTACTGAAAAAGCCCGACAGAAGGTAGGTCGAATGTTTCGCTTTAGACGGATAAGACCAAATTACGTCATTAACTTGCCAAACTGCGTTTTAGACATTTCGTGTTCTTTCAGGAATTTTACGATAATAACAGGAATACGAACAGCTCGGGCAAATTCCTGCAAATCACAAATAATTCGTGACTTCACGTGAACATGTTGCCAATTATGGCTGCCTGGAAAAACACTACACACCATCATGTCGCATGATCAGCCGTCATCTCATCCCGCCATGAATAGCGCGACCTTATCGATCAAATTTAGACTCCCGTGACACCCCTCTAAACACCACCAATCGATAACGAAACTTTCCCAGTCAGTACACAAAACCAAAGACCTCCTATGTTGCAGTCAACAACACAAATTTCTTTTACGCTTAGTAAGATAACACGGCCGTGACGCCGACTTAGCAGTCGTCGTCACACGCGAAAAACGCGATCTTGCGTAACGAGAGCGCACCAAATATGGGATTTAGCAACACTATTTCCTACTACCAAATGGCAACCGGCGTTCGTCATTTCGTACGTAAACGACGCGATACAAACACAGCGAGATTACAAATCCACTTTCTATTGTCAAAGACCTACCAATTTTCCAAATCAATACTAAAACACCGCTACAGCAAGAATTCATTGCCCAAAAAAGAAGACAAAAATCGAGAGAGTTACGCAAGCGGCTTGACAGCTACGTATCTAAACTCGGAAAATCCGCAACTGCGTCCGCACAAAATATTCCAACCGCTGATGTGATGCGGCCGATGCGGGACTTACTCACGGTCACGATTAGATGTCAATCTCTACCGTCAGGCAAAACAACAGAACAAGATTTATCTATAAATCGACTCGCACACTCACACGCACATAAATTACGATTTAAATCGCTTGTCTGTATGGGCAATAACTGGGTTGTAACGCAAAACGGATCTTTTACGAGAGCTGATGAAACAGCGCCACCAGGAAAGTTGCATCTTCGAACGCAGCGATAAGGCATAGGTACGCGCCAATGCCCTATCAGGTTCAAAATTCCAAACAGGAGACGAAAGATACTATAGAATTTGACACGCTATGAAGTGGGCATTCTCAGGGTGATAACAAACAGATAGGAGCCGATTACGGTACTTTCAAAAAACGTGTGATAGCCAAGAACAAACATTCCTCTGGAAATATATCATGACGTTTCAAGTACAAAAATCCTGCTGTGGGTTTTGTTATGACGTCGTCGATCGTTTGGAATTCAAACAGCAGATAAACGGTGTTATGTCGTCGACGTATTACGATATTGCATATGCTCCGGAAGATATAAGAGCAAGTAAAATCAATTGCCGACACAAACCAAACAGCTACCCGCGCGTGACAGATCATGACGCTGTGTCCACAAATCAACGGACAATAACGCCGTTGAATGCGCAGAGTGATGAGGCCCCGTTATGTCCTCAGTATGCCACAGAAACTTTTCGATTTTCCGGGCATAAACTTTGACCTACTGCGTGACGTCACTTCGGCATACGTGACGTCACTCACACCTAACTACCAGGCGTGTAAATGCTGGCAGAATAATAAAAGTGCATGCGTCACGTTTTGGGTAATCGTGCGGTGAAAAGTGACGATACCACGTACCATTATTTCATCTCCCACCGGACACAGCCCACTACCTTTGCACCACGGAATCCGCTGCATCCGAGTATCGATAGCATACAGCCACTGCAGAGGCAGAATGTACTAAATAGCATAGTCACAAAAGCGAACATGATACTATTTACATACGGTCTCGATAAATCTGCCTAGAAATTCCGCTTTACCGTTGCCTGGAACGTTTCAATCACGAAGCTATACAGACAGACATACAAAAATGCCCACGCCTAAACAACGTCACACAACCATTTTACCGGATTCCTGACTGTGCTGATATAAATAAAGCAATCTTCCTACGCCCTCACAACCATTCAACCATGCTATAAACTGATATATATCCTTCCTAAACCTAAAATGACGCTCACCTCACCGCATCTGGCTTGTTATTTCAACTACTTAACCCGGACATTTAGATTGAAGCAAACGAACATTTTTGTCCGTTAGGTTATCTCCAAAGAACAAAAATTATAACGAGAGAGCATATATGCCTTCCATGTCCACATAGCAAACAATCCAAGACGTGAAATCAAGGAGTTACTATTTGCTTGTACTACAGAATTGTTTGTGTCGCAAATCGTCACCAGATAACTAGCGAAGGTATGGCCACCGCCCGTAGTTATGCAAACATTGGAGTGAAAGCCCGTTTAATCAGGATACGTCGAATGAAACAGGTCAAATCTCCAACGGCTGAGGTACGTCACTATAATAAGTGTGTCTTATATCAACAACGGCCTTCTTTCCGATGTGTCTTTATATCCACATAATAGCTAAAGAAATTTCGGTTGGACCAATAATAAATGCTAATATTCGCTATTTACCACTGTATATATCATTTGGACTGGCCTATAAGCTAGTCAAGTTCCATCCGGCTGCCTTTCAAAGCCTATATAACATTCTTCCTATTTATGCATTGTTGCCAAGCAGTGTTCTGCCTGGGAATAGATTACTTGAAGCATACACGACACGTTTCATGCTCCGCTTCAACCAAATGTTTCTATCTCTCTGAGACTAACATCTTCCAAACAAATTCACCACATCACCAGTAAACAAGTGGCCATAAAACTTAATTGCCATAAAGAAAGTATCTTCCACTAATTGCTTGCTATCTCCAAGATTGCAAATATTTACAAAGTTATTGCAAAAAGAGTTATTACAGACACACCATCACCTATCGGGGCGTGCCAGGGTCAGCTCAACTGCCACTCCTATAGAAAATTATTTCAAATCTTTCGTAGAGAAAATCCCAAACACATACGCCACATTTTAGTCTTATCTATATTATACTAACAAAAAACTGTTATCACTTACCGGGATGGCGCAGTGAAGTTGATGAGGTAATGGCATGAGAGGCGGAGAAACAGGGAACCGCATGCCTGGGTGAACATTTGAATAACCACCCCAGTGTGGCTGGATCACTGTTGAACCTGGCATTTGTGGTTGCTGCACACTAGGCATTACTGCAAGTACTGAAATAACAACATGAATAATAATAATGCACCAAGATACTGAATCCAAGTTATACATTACCTTGAAATTGATCGGCAGGGAAGGGGCAGGTCCTTACCGGCGAAAGTCTTCTAATTACGGTACAGCAAAGTTACCAGGGTTACTAAAGTTTCTATGCCTGCCTAGCCTGGAACAATATCAAGTGTTGCGCTTGAATTAGCATGAGGCAAATTCATAATCTGTTGTCATGAAGTCTTTTAAATCATTTCGATGGCACACAACAGTTTCCAAGAGCACCGATTTCAGGACTTGGAATGAGTGGCCATTAAAGCCACTCACATTACTGAGTACCACTCAAGTAGTCTTCGGAGTCAAGCATTTCACAAAAGCACAAACATCCATACATGTCAAAGAACTATATCAAAATTTTCAACAGAAACACATCAGAATGATCATAGCTACAGCATTTCTACTGGTTACATTACCAAAGACAAAAGCATCCAATGTACAGGGTAATATTCAATACCTGCGTAAAGGATTTCCTGACAATCTCACCTAAATGATACAATGCTGCTAAAGCATCGCATTGTGATTAATAAGAAATATTGAGATAAACACTGCATTGCTCAAATCAAAGCTTAGTAGATAACAAATCATGATAGATTATGAATCTTTAGAAACATTGATTTTAACAGGATTCACATTTGGTAACTGTTTACAGATAGACTTAATGTAATGTGATACACTAAGCATTTCAGGTGTTATTCAATCTGCCTCTAAGAACTCGACACTAAAAGGTAAGATTACTGAAAGACCTTTAACGGTCCTCCATTCCACAAACACTTGTCTAGAATTCATGCTCTTCACTCCAATGTTTATTAGAGGTTTTAAAGCTTTTAACTGCACATCCACTCATGAATGTGTGGCATTCCATTGTCAGTTTATTGCACATGTGCAGCAATGATTGATTAGGGTTTAGTCATCAAGCACTCACAGTCACAGGTTATGGTAGCCTGCAGACAAAATCAACATGACACTTACAATCCTGCTCTGGTGAAGTCATAATTTAGATGGAAGTAAAATTGGTATCCACATTTTTTAAATGGTTGCAATTTTCAAGATCCATAAGTTGCAAGCATTGGCACGACTGATGGGCTGCCAAAACGCATAACCTTGGGCTTCCTTACCCTGTCATGTTCCACTCTGATCGGAATAGTGGGGGACTTGAAAGTTAGCAAAATCTGGGTGAGATTCTGAATAATGTACTGTAGTCTGTAGGCTTATCTTCTAAGCAATGTCCGGATCAGAAATTCAACCCCATTAACGTCATTATGCTAAATTCCGGTAGGTAGGCCTACAGTCTTCGAAAACTGCTGTGAAGTTGGAAAGTTACCTCAACGAAATATTCAGCTTGTCACAAAGCGTGTGACAGTGTCAAATGAATCACTTAAAGTGTTTGGAATGCCAATGCAACTTTCCTGTATATTTGGGCACCTATTTTAGACCTACCACCACATACCACACCTACCCGTCAATGCAGTAAGTATCGTTGACCTCATAATCTTCCATTGATACCGGCGTTAAAACTGCTGCAAGGCTAAGCAAATGCAGTTCCTTGCAAGAGTTTAAGATTCTTAACAATTAGGTGAATACAGTAACGGATGATAAGCACACAAACACTAACCTACAACAGCATAAATTTGGCCTTTGTTAATAATCATAATTATGTGCAGATAGAGGCCTAAATGCCATAACGCCATTAAGCAGCTGTTCAAACATTGCTTAGATAATATTATAATACAGCAGCAAACAAACCTAAAAATCTCCATATCAGTCACCACGCCACAGATTACTAGTAGGCCTATCAAACAGGTTATCTGTTGAGCATACTAGAATTTTAAGATGTGGTTTTCTTACCTTACTGGAATTCACGTCGTCTTGCAGGGGTACCGGTATCTAACTTACACAGTTCCCAGCGATATCGCAAGAGTTCTGTAGCTCATCTCCCTAATCAAGAAAGTAACGGCAACAGACCGGCTATTCAATCTTATCATATGAAACCGAGCTACATCAACATCACAGGATGGGCGTGGCAAAATAACACCTACCGGTATGAAAAACCGTACGGTACCTAGCATTCTAGCATTCCGGAACTGACAGCTACGTACGTTAGTAATGTGAAACTTGACAGAATTGATGCCTCTGTTAACATGACGGCGCATCCGATGCGAGCAAATAATTAACAGATTTGTTAGCTACTGCTAATGCCCTTTAACGCAATCGCTCAACCGTTTCTAGGTTGGTACCGGCGAATGAACTTCCGAGGGGCGTACCCCACAACGAAGAATGACAACAACCATTGACTCACGTCACCACCTTGCGGTTATCATTGTCATTTCACAAGCCTACATCCTCGGGGGCAGATATGACAAATATACACATGTGCTTTCTTTTCTGAGGATCAACAGACGCCCCCGAACATATGTCAGGTCATTTCAATGCACTGTAATTCCTAAAACATAGTGCTCACACAATAGACTTCATGTCTACAGACCTTGCCTAAAGCATCACAGCATTGTGACTAGAGCGTAACCATAGAATGGCGTAACTGTAGGCCTATATATTAGGGGTCGACCGATTATCGCCCCGGCCGATTATCGGGGTCGATATTTGTATTTTTTCGATTATCTGTATCGACAGTTAGTCAAGTAAGGAAGTCAATATTGGATATGGGCCTCAATAATCAGACGATAATCGGCCTAATATCGACTTTTGGCCGACATCGAGGTCGATATTCATGATTTTTTGAATATGGATATCGGCCATCAGTCATGTAAAAGGCCGATTATCGTATCGGCCTTGATAAAACCATCAACGGTCGATCTCTACTATATATGCCTAAAGTGGGCACGGTAGACCAATAGAGGCAGGTTTGTATAACCAATGGGCCCAGTAAAGCCCATTCTAGAGTTTCTCTCTGCGCGGGGTTCTCCGTCACATCTAGGAGAGGAAGTTGTTGCTACGGGCATTCCCTTCAAAAACGATCGTCTTTATGCAACCCTGCACTGCTAACCCAATGTAGGCTTTGACATACACTAAGTTCTGCATTATAGTTACACATTTTATTCGTAGCGATGCAGGTCACACCCTGCAAATTGGTAAATCAAACAATACAGATATAACAGATATAGGCCTACTAACTAGTCAAAGAGTCTATAGCAAGCTACGGTGCAAAGATACGTAAATAGAATGGTAGGATATATTGTAGGCCTACGCCTACGGTGTGTCACACTTGAACTTGGAAAGCACAATTTGAACGTAAGTTAGCCAACAATGCGGATTGGTCTCATATGACAAGGCAACTGGAAAAGTAATTAATGTTGCTCTTGACATGGAATCAGCAGGCCGAGTACGTCAAGCGGACTGATTTTGCATCACATAGGCCTACCTACCGTTTTTTTGGAGACCCCTGAAAATTTCAGACCGTTAATTTGCAGGACAAGATATCGTGAGACAAGTCAAGCTCAAAAGTGATCAGACTTCCTGTCAATAGGACGGGCTTAACGCTAAAAAAAACGAGGCTGGACGTTAAATCTGTGGCGATCTACTCAAAATAGTTGCATGAATACAAGTTGATAGTGTGAAGAATAACGGTCAGCAATAACAATTACATTGTATGTGTATTCCGTACAGTAGAGCAGTTCACTTTTATACAGTGCATAGGCTATATAACGATGATATGACCTTTCTGACTGCGGTTGGTGAAGTTATTGTTTCTAGTGCATAAGTAGTAATGCTTCCCTGTTGCCGTGAATTTGATCACAAGGCCTGCGAATGATGCATCAGCGTTACTGAGTCGACTGTCCATTTTCGCCTTAGTATCAACTGCCTTGCTGCAGTCTTGAAAACACCTAAAATAACAATGAATGTGCTAGAATATGCGAGAAAGCTAGAGTGGGTGATAATTTGCGGTCGAAGATGACTTATTGTCCTCCTGGCCTTTGAATTGCTGCATTTTAGGCTGGTCCGATGGTCTAAGAATGGATTCCCTCCTTGTCGTTACCAGTACCGTTACCATTCACAAATGTTACACCTCGCAAGAGACAGGTAAGCTAATGAAGACTACTTTACAGCGATACTATAAGTACATGCGCTAATATGGTCAATAAATGCGGGTGTGGTCGGTCTAAATAGGGTGGTAGACGGTGGTGGTCTGTGACGGACGGTTAGCATGACCCCCAGGACTCTTAGCTATAGGCCATTGCATTAGTTCATCCTCTCCACATGTAGCAGTCGGGTATTTAGGCCTACACTTTGTCACTAGTACGAAAGGGCTTCTTGAAAGAATGAGATCTCAAAATGCTTAAAAACTAATAAGGCATAAATAATAATAGATATCGGAAATACCGTAATTGAATGAACAAACAAACAATGATCCTTGCCACAAAAGACAACAGGATACTACCGGCGTATACTAAGGGGGCATCACTGTAAGTGCAAAGTGATGAGTTCAGGTGAAGTAAATACTCACTCGTAGTATCCCGAGGTGGCTAAAATCAATTCGATATTTTTTTCGGTCAGACTGATATCACCATTGGAACTCCACACCACATCGGCATCTGTATGAATAATGTTGAGTTGCTCGATTTAATGTTACCAGTCAAAGTCCATTGAAAGATTCATTTACTTTTGAACATAGTCATAGTTTCCACCGGTACAGGAAAATTCTTATCTGGGCCGTTGGATTGCAGCATGTTGTGTCTGTCTGTGCCACGAGCTCCTTCACCAGCGTCCCCAGCTTGACCGTCTCCTCCATTTCCATCTGGGACGACAACAGAATTTTAGTTATCTTATCCAGAAAGCAAATGGACGAGTCGCAACAGTAGTGCTCAGGTAACGCAATCTGCACTATTATTGTCGTGCCATATAGGAATCGATGCTGTAGTTGTGGGCGTGGCTATGGTCTCGCCATCATCGGCGACTAGGCATTGATATATTTTACAGTTTTAGGCTTCACACGACAATGGACGATCATCCGGCGTCAAGTTTCATTAGTCATAGACAGCTAGATTTCACATATTGTATATGCGAGAACGCTCCACTTAAAACCGTTAACTCTGCTTGCTGTGTCCACTTACTGTTGTTATGGGTATTTGAGCCGGTCCATTGAATGTGTATGTAATCACGGTTTACACGTACATCGTCAAGGCGATTCGGTACGTAATCGTATTCTACGGCAGGGAAGGTCTGTACAATATTTCCCCGTTTGCCTTGGACGTTCAAATTGATGATACGTGCTTCAGGCTCGAACGCTGAAAAATAGTAATTCTAAATAGTGGTGCATGCATAGGCCTAGAACTATTACAGTTCTCTTTCCGAGAGTGGGGCTTGACATGGTCCAATCGCCTTCTAATGAAAGAGTGCTTTCCAAAGTAAAAATAAGCCCTAACAGAGTTATAGAAATTTTCAAGGCTTTACTCACAGGCGGGTCTAGAACGGAGAATAAACACATGAGACCTATCTTGGAAAGTGCGTCCAGTTTGAGCAGTGTCGATAGCCAAACGAAGTGCTTGAGCATTCGCACCAACGTCAACCAGTGGGTTTTGTTGTACGGGAGATTGGTCACCATTGCTAGTAAAAGAATATCGTTTTTGTTAGTGTATATATACTAGTGTTATGAAAATATACATTTGAAAGTATGTGGCCTGTTTAGCTAACAAATGCAAATACGCAAATCTTGACGCTCACACAATATGTTAGCCCCAATCCTATCTATCTTTAGTCGGATCAGCGCGGCCTTTCAACGCGGAAAAATACTACAACTACAGAGCAAACATATATACGTAGATATACGAAAATATGGGCGATCCTAATCCAGGGGTCAGCAAGCTACGACCCAGGGCCAAATCTGGCCTGCCATGGAAAATCGTCCAGCCCACGACGCATCAATTAGTTATTACAGGAATACGACTCATTGGCTACTGTTTTATAAAGATTGTTGCACCGAACTGTGCAGGCGGTGGAATATTACGAGATCGGCAGGGAGCAAGGGTAAGGGTGCACAGAACGGACGCGCATTGCGTAGTGTTTGCGATTCGGGCGGGTTCGGCCTACCTGTACTGAATGTAATATGAATCATAGTGTTATTGAAAATTCTGGAGCGCCAAAAATTTGAAAGTTCAACATTTGGCTCGTCGCTAGCAACGGTTGCCGACCGTTGCCTAAATCGGCGCAGGTTCCTTATACATACGGTAAACTGAATTGTATCGGGTGGTCGGTTGTAGTGTAGCCAGTGTATGCCTATTTAGCAACAGTTTGCCAGTACAATCTGTTGTCCGTATAGGCTCATAGGAGAAGACGATTGACCGGTAGCATATGGGTGACTGAGCTCGTATTTCTAACTTGGAGAACAAACGCGACTAAAGAACGATTCCGCGTAACCTTTAGGTACGGTACGAAATGGGTTAATGAGGTTGAGGGAATGGCATCTGCAAGGAAGATGTGCAATGTACATCAGTGTATCGTATCCAGCACGCGTGACAAATGACTTTAATAATTTAACCGTAAGGTGTCGCGAATCAGAAGCGGATCACCAGTCCTACAATGCGTCACTTCGATGCCGTACCGTGAGAACTCTTCGATAAATTTGAACGCCAACACATATAAACCGCAAGTCACTACGGTCCTAGTGATATTCAATAGATTTCATTCGAGGTGTATTTACTATAATTTACTCCACAATTGCTTTTATGAGGCGGCACTAATACGGATTCCGAAAAATTGTAAGTTCCCATTCGTTATGTCCGTACTTAACGCAAACGTTGGAATTGAGATTTTACGTGTCACAGTAAATCTTCATGCCATTGGATAGCCACAAGATGACTGTACAATCAAGCACCCCATGAAATCGTATTCAACCATGGGTATAAATATCAGTAAGCAATTGCCCGTTACCGGTTCATGCGTAACTGCGCGTTGAGAAACGACCGGTAATAACATATATTTAAAGGTCATGTCAGGGAGATGGTGCAACAACTTTTCAAGTTTTTGCTTGTTTGTCGTTATATACTGACGGTATCATGTTTCTGCATCGTCCTACGCATCACGATGAAACAGCCATTGCAGCAACATGTTGTATCAGTTATCTGACACCACATCAACAGCAGTCGCTGCGGTCGTCTAAGTAAATCTATTCAGGTACCATATATATCCCTGTTATTTTGTGCATATAGGTTCTATGCGTAAAGTTGTCAGAACATCCTCTAAAATTGGTCGTGCGTTCAGCCTTAATCTCAAAACAGCAACGTTAGGTATTGAATTCGCTAATTTTGCCAACAGACACCCGCCGTGGCCGTCGATGTCATGTAGGCTATACCTGTCGAGGGATCTGTAAAATCCTGGCAGAATCCTTTTGCAACCGAAAATTTGACTCTCGTATACAAGAATGGAACTAGTAAATCTAGCATAGATGCAGTCGTTCAATACTTACTGATTCGAATCTGTGTTGTAAGGATCATAATCGTCAGTAGAGATATTATATCTAAAAAGAACTCAGGTGTTTAGAAATTGTCACATCAACGATTTCAAGTAGCCTACCTCATGCGAAGAATGCACCGTTTGTCGACTGCACTCGGGAAGTAGGGTAATATCCATTTATAGCTGAGTGCCGCTCCATCTCTACCGTTGCCCAAATGATTAGATCGACTCCATGGAGCAGCCTACAACAAATCGCATGTTAAACATTTGCATAAACATGCAAACGCAGTCATTGAACGGAAACGACTGAGCAGGAAACGGGAACGAATGTCGGCTACTGTGGTTACAATATAATAACCCATAACCGAAGCGTAACAGCTCCAGTAGGCCTACTACACATGCACAGTGGCTTGGCATTCTAAATTCAAGCCAGGGTGAGGTGACCATACTGATAAGTAGTAGCCTATATATACCCCAACATGATTCACTCGATGCATGTACGGATTTTAGATAGGAGATGGGGCTTTCACGGGGTTGTGGCTTTGAGCCTAAAATTGAACCTGCAACTGCACCAGTTACCTTTTCAGGTATGTCGCCAAGCAGAAAACGCGACCCTTCGAGGTAGCATTGACTAGGCACTACCGTACAGTGGCATCTAGAAATATGAGACCTGATGACTCTCAAGTTGTGTGTGCTGCTGTATATGAAAACTTACAATGGAAATACCGACGTTTATTACGCATCGATGACATAGCTTATATAGTTATTTCCTTGTGCTTCAGAGCTACAAGCATTTTTCAATTTTGCAGCATTATAACTGCACCGCGACTCACGTATCTAGATGACCAGCATGCAGTATATGAGTGGTAAACATATCTGCTCTTAATGCTATTCAGCTCCACTTAAAAACAGTATTGATCTTTACACACAGAATAAAGGTGATAACCAATAAATAACGAATCAAAGTAGAGATTTGCTTGAGATGTGATCACCAACAAACACCAATGTAAATTGATGAGTTAAACAGTTTGAATTGACCATCAATCTATAAGTGACCCATTTAACGTAAAGCAAAGTGTGTTTTTGATTTTTATCACTGTCATTTAATTGTACAGCAGGTGTCTACATAACATTCCCATTCCCCTGTAGTTGATCATTCCGCCATGAAAAGCTTGTAAAATCGGCTAAAATCATGTCACGTATTCTATCCACAATAAAGGGGCCTTAATGCGTTGATGTTTAACAGAAGACGCATTCACATATTATCTTTAAGTTATTCAGGAGGATCCAAACGACATGCAGTCACGTGAGACATAAATGTATTCAGTTTGCGGTAATTCATGAGTTGCAATACGAGTGGTAGATCTGTCACCACTGTCAGCAATATATTTGATTATTGACGCAACTAGATTTTGCCGAGACCTTACCATTTTTAATTGGTAATCCATGTATTTACTATTTCGAAAAGTCAAAATTTCGTCTCGTCGCTCCTTGCCTGATCCCGCAATAATTGTGATGACGTGTTAGGTGTAGGGGTTATCTGCTACAGTAGATGATGATACCTATCTCTCACATCTAACAAAAATTTCAGCACATGGCAAACTAGTCCAACTGCATCGACAGGTTTACTTACAAGTCGTCCTGCAGTACAATGCGGGAATAATCGTCATATTACACATGGTGTTTCTATACACTCTATAACAAGAAATCGCCTGAGCGAGCAAGCGGTATCACGCAATCTCTCAATATGTTTAATGGCATAGCACTTAGAGTTCAATCACCAGGTGCCATTAAATATATAGCCATTTGATACTATATTTTACGCAAAATGTAATCCGAGTCGCTCACATAAGTGTGAGATGAACCGTAAACTTCGTGGGAAACCAGAAATCCCACATCCAGATGCGTTGAAAATGCTACAGATTGCTAAATTGTCACTTATTCACATGTTATCATAACAGTCAAAAACGTGCTCTGTGAAATATGCTATCCAAGATCACTTTTAGAAACGTACCCGACAATCAATTGGTTGCGGTTGAACGAAGCAAACATCAGTGATTTCTTGGTAGGAGTTAATTTTCGCTGCGTCATAAGGTTTGCCCCATTTGTATGTCAGTCCATCGCCGTGGTTTGATTCACACTGTAACGTATTATACATCGATAACGTAAGGTATAAAACGATACTTTCAGTCATGAGGTGTCAACAGGCCCCTTTTTCATATTGTCTGATAAAGGCCCGTGCAAGCATTTTTATTTTTGTCAAGTGGGTCGACTTGAGTCGCTAGCTATTGGTGTCCAACCACTAGATCGTTTTTTTTTTCATCTTCTTCGTCCTTGGGTTCAACTATCTTCAGTTCCCATAGCAGATTCCGCACATGATTTGGCTGTAGCTAGATTACCGTCCAGCCCCAACTCTCACCGTTTACCCTGGCTCGAGACTTATTCCCGCACCTCTTTCCCCAGTCTACCTGTTCCCACTGTACATCGTATGGATGTAGGATAACCGGTAAAGATGATATTTCCAGTCAATGAACGTCCCAAGACCTGGTAATGGGTATAGTTGTGCGGGTATGATAGGATGGACATCGGGCGTAACAACGACAGCGGAATAAAATTGACGTGAGGTAAAACTGGAAGGATAGCCCAAAAATGAAATGATGATCAACGAACAATCGTCTGCTCCCAGCATTTTAGTTTCACGTTTGGTAATGTCAACTCACTCGATCGATCTATAGACCCTTATACTATAGATAGGAATTTCTTACAGCAGATTGTGTTGTGTGTTGCGGTGCCAATTCTAGCATGGCGTAAAATGCAGTCCATTCGCCTCCATTGGATATACAGTCTTCTTGATTGTTGTGTTCGGAAAAATGCTTCACGTCACTGCTTCCACCGAATGTTTCGACGCATCGATGTTTCGGAGCCCGATTGGCGCTATGCTTTTCATAATATCTGCAAGATATAAACATCACCTTAGCTCTATCGTATTTACATAGAAATTTCACGACGATTGTGAGCACACTTCGTCTTCTGGTCATTTGACGAGAGTGGAATGCTATGGATACCATCTTGAATATTTTCTGGTAGCCGTCAATAGCATCCGTATTTTTTTCTGGCTGCCACTTGGCATCGAGAGGATCGAGCTAAAATGGCTAGATTGTGGTGAGAGAGAGAGAGAGAGAGACAGTCAGCAGAGTATAGAGAACGTTGATCACAGTATCTTGATGTATACAGTAGTCAACCAAACAACATACAGTATACGGAAACATGGGAGTGAACCGGCATAAACAGAGAAGGGTGATACGATCATAAGCGGTCATCGAGTCAAGCCGTCATCTTAGGTGAGAACATTAAAAAAGCTCCATAAAGATCCTGCCTAGCAATTATAATTAAAGGATACGCTTCTAATATTTGGAAATTAGGTGGTGCGCCAACACTCTTTTGAAGGCGCCGAATTCAAGTGATTTCGCAGTGCATCGCCTACAATTTTTGTCCCACAGCCGACGGCTTCTCAAGAGAAGAAAATTAGACGTCTTTTCCAAATTATACGCGCTTTCTACGGAATCTATTACCCATGTTACGTTTTCTATGTTTCATTATCTTTCATGAAGCCGTAATTATTTTCCAGGCATACCCCTTTTATGTAACGTTACGAGAAGGGTGAATTTCGGATGCCTTAGCCCCATGCATGAATTTTGGGCGCCATTTTGAATAATGCCGTTCTCAGTGTGTCTGTATTGGTTATACTTACGAGCATAGAGACTCGTTCTGTGCTAGTACAGCAATGTCAACGAACGGTGTTGGATGCCAATACGGGAAATAATCTCTTTCTTCAGGACATTCATAACCACGTCGTGTCCCGTCAGGATTTTGCCTTGTGGAAGTTGCGTCGTCTCTGTTCAGATTTTGAGTTGCGGTAAACAACCCTGAATAATACAAGACAGGTTGAGATACGGTAAGCTATAAAGCTATATGAGCAAAATATGGACAACCGATTATGAAATGGCAAGATCACATTACGGCACAGGCCGCATTTGTTCTACAAAGACTTCTGGCATAAGATATTCAGAGTGAAGGGTGGATCAGTGGATAGGTGCTGGGGGACTGCAGGCTATGTGGTCTGCGGATGTACGATCACCACAAAATTGAAAATCCTCAGTCACCGACAGGGGCAAGCCCGTTTAAATAGGGCAGATTGCGGAGGTAGTCATTAGCGCGAAATACGTATTCAAACCAAATGTGTTCAATCGGCCGTGGTGTCTAGATTCTAGACAGACAGATAATTGATTTTCGTCTCACGAAGAACACAGTAGAAGTTCCGGTATGCACCAGGTGAGACCTGGCCCGCAAGGCCTTACAATCAATCCCCCACATGACATAGTAGACCTGTTTTTTGTTTCTGTTCGCGTGCTTTGCTTACCGTTGTTTTTGTTGCGTCGTGCGCAGTCATCATACCAATACCACGGTTCCTGCAAACCTTTATTAGCAGCAACGTCGCTATTTTTTCGATTTTCGAAGTTATTTTTGTTGGAATTCGCATCTATTTTATTGTAATTTTGTTCTCCAGTGTTGCTGCCGTCTCTCAAGGTAATTGCATCATCAGCTAAAAACAAAATCACAAATTCAACGTCCGTCTCTCAAGGTAATTGCATCATCAGCTAAAAACAAAATCACAAATTCAACGTCCAGCTCTTTGAAGAAATATATTTAAAAGCCTTCAGGGTCATGCTCCTTCATCACAGACTAGATGGCACACATGTGGTGACACATTAGTTTTGTGGTTTGTACAGCTCTAGGCACTACTAAATCACGTGATACCATCCGGTACAGAATCTAGATGTTGGTCGCATACTGTAGGCCTAATGGCCTATACACGCGAATTTGAGTCAAAAGCTGATTGTGAGTAAGAATAAGCGCAAAGATAATCCAGATTTAGCCAGCCCTAGCAGTGACATATGCAGTAGATTAGCAGTCACCATTCATTGCCGTTGCCGATTAATATTCATGTCAGAAGCTGAAATAGACAGTATTCACAAAATACGAATGCCACCCCAGGGCAGCAGGAATATCTATGAAGCACAGCCTGTGTAGTTTACAGAGTTCTTGCAAGCCTGCACTCTCACACCGATGCCAAAATGCACAGGGCGTGTGCATGACAAGGTTGCAAACCTCCAGTCTTGGCAGCTCGCAAGGCCGAACAACAGCCAAATGATGTTGATACATCCGCTGTGAGCCTGTTGCCTCTCATAAATGGTAGCAGAACGGTGAAGTGAGTTGGGATACGAGCTTTGCTCATTTCCTTCGGAATTCATATTTGCTAACTTCAAAATGAAAATGGAACTGCGTACGTGCGGCGTTTGCTGACTCATCCTGACAGAGCGCTTGAATAACGATATTGCAATTTTGCTTGTGAGGATCGGTGTCTTCATTTCCCCCGCAGCCGTGTTGATTGGTCCAAGAAATGATTAGTTCGCTTCTACCGTCAGGCTCAGCTTGTGTTAGATATTGACCGCTTTGAAAGTATTGCTAAAAATTAAGATACAAGGCTGCGTTTATATCAACTGTTCCTGTGAAGAATGTCATATAACCCAAGGAAAAAGAAACATGTTGTAATGTCGTGCTGAAATTCTTGAGACGACGTTAAGGATCTTCTGAATCATATTTGTATCGACTAGACCGCTACAGAATAATCAACTTCATTGTAGCATGAATATAATTTAAGCTGTACAGGTTTTGTTGAAAACAGAAAACTACTAAGGTATTCCATGGCGAATTTCGTGACAAGGCCGTTGACGCTTCATAACGGTACGGTTATCAGCCACTGGCAGGTTGCAGAATAGAATTTCGATCACGTCAAACCAAAGATGTTAGCAATGGTATCCGACGGATGGTATATGCCATGCCTGGTCTAGCAGCGACAATGAGCCTGCGAGGCGATTAGCCAATGTTTATACTGACTGTCCCGTCGTCTAGTCGACGAAAGCGATAGTAACGAGTAACCATCAATTTTCAAACTCTTACAACCTTGAGCTCGTATCAGGTTATCCAAATGTCCATACATGGTTATAATCTTTATCATTGTTTGCACTCACCATGCGATACTGTCCGTTTTGTTGATTTCCTGCCGCCTTATTGGTTTTATCTCCAACGTTATACCCACCACGATTGTTGTTCTGTAACATAGATCATTAATTATGAACTAATTGAAAGTGGAATGATTTATAATGCATGATGTATCATGGCCTACTTTAGTAGGCCATGGATGTATATATAAACTCCAAGCTTCAGCGAAGGCCCACCTGGCTGTCAAACATTCTATTCCCGTTTGCCCTCGTTGCAGTGGGTTCATTCAGCCGATTGTTACTTCCTCGAGGATTGTGCATATAGAGATCAGCACTGCATAAATGACAGGCTAATAACAGGGAAGTTAATACCAGAAAACCCTTCATAATGATCTCTGTAATGCGCAAAATGATAGAAACAATTAATTGTTCGTGTCAATAAGTTAACAAGGGTGGCCGAACGAGGGAATTTTTTTACTGCTGCTGTAACTAAACAGTTAATTTCGGTGGGGTCAGTGTCTACTTCCTTTCTCTTCGCCATTTTTTATTGATTGCCGAAAGCGGATTGAATCGCACATTGCTTCAACTGCGGTCCTTCCGTATGCCCTTCTTGCCGCGTCATTTCCCAATTACCCGGACCGAAAGGAGTCGGAGGACCAACCGTGGCGGGTCTCTTTCGTTTTTGATCGCCAACAAACTTCACAAAGCGCGAGCGTAGCATCAGTTTGATAATTTAACCTAATATTGACACACGCTCAAAGTAAGCCGAGTTTATGGAACAGCCAATTGCCAGCAAGGTATAAATATAGCCAACATTAACCATACGGAATACATGGGCTAGAAGGATAAGACTGCGTTACCAGGCCATGACACTGGGATACGTGCAAACAAGCAAAATCTTCCTCAAGCTGAAAGCAGTGAGACCCCCACGTGCCACACACATTGGAAATGCTGAAATACAGTACCGAATTTATATAAAATTTCTGCCGAACCACTTCATCTCCTTTGACGATCACCAATGTCGACCTGGCCTGCTAACAGTCAGATCTAGAATACTGCACCTTGATGGTGAACGAACCTGTGATTTTTCTTATACTTTCTATGCTTTACATGCTATCTAACTGCTATTAGTTTTCATGTTACCTACGTTACGCGCCTTCACTGTCAAACAGACAACCTTACACAACCGATGAATAAACGGGTGGTTTCTTAGATGCAGTACGCGCGAACAACAAAGCACCTCAGTCAAGGTTTGCCTCAGGCTCATAAGTTTTTCGTAATACGAGCATCGCATTCTGAGGTGTCTTCGTTGTTACAGAACCTCTTTCTGTTGTTGAGCTATCGCGTTATAGAATGACCGCGACGAACCATTGTCTCATTTCGACCCTCGCAGTAGCCATGCGAGAAAGCATAATGTTCGTCATGGCTAACTTTCCTAAATATATGGGTCCAGCGATTTTGATTTGCCTTTTTCGCATAGGGTATAGGCAACTGCGACAAGGCTATATATCTGATCGTGGCTCGAAATCACCAAAAGGCCACAGCGAAACAATGAAGATGTTCACTAGAAGTAATAGAACCAGCTGACCACTCCGCAGCTGACTGTTTATTGTTTACCTTTCTAAATACAGAGCTCAATATATACTGTAAACACTTGACCGGAGTATGATGTGATCCAGCCTGGCAAGCAGGCTCAACTATTCCTTCCCGCAATAGACTCAAATTGATACGGAAGCTTTGCGTCATTTCGTAGGCACAGATAACTAAAATAGCAATCATGTGGTGTGTTGTCACGTTTTCTGACGTAGACCAACCACTTGGTTTCTATAGAGCGAGCATTGAGTCATGCATCAGATTGATAACAACCGATTACAACATTACAATTGTACCAATGCGACATCAGACACAAAAAGACCGCGATAGCTTATAGTAGCCTACTGATTCCATACTATATATTCTTTCGCACTAACTCGTCAATTTCCTAATATGGAATTTTTCATAAAAATAGCAGTTTCACCGATGCGTCCACCAAGTTATGCCTACCAACTGAGCTGGATTATGCTCAACATTCCCAATAGACCAAATGTGACACATTTGTGTCCAGTGATATTTAGGCATTGGAAAATAATAAATCACTTGAATAAATCGGCTGCAACAGGATTTCTGGGACCGAAAAAGGATTGGCTACAGTAAAACGCACAGGCAATATCAATTGGTTTCACACCTTCGTTTAATGTAAGCTGTAGGATTTTGTAATCAGGTAACATTTAATATGAAGGAATAATTTTATATGACATATGTGTGTAACAGACAAATCTTTTGAAAACGGAATAGGCTGTTCGTCATTTCGGCGGAGACGGGGCGGATTTGCAAATCATGACGCTACGTTTGATGAATTTCCGTTTCCGCGGAATTGGTGACACATCTCTCATCCTAAGAAAGGGAGAGGTTGCGCTTTGAGGAAAAGCTAGGCTATTTTATTTGCTCATAGATGAAGATAAAACGATTGCGGTGATATGCAACCTACTGTACAGATGAGTGCATGCCGCAAGCCCATTCATGAATCAATGGAAAAGGAAGTTAGCATAAGACCGAATAGTGTTCTCCTCATTGAAAAGTTTCTTGAGTAAGATATCTGTCTAACAAGCCATAAGCCTCATTTGCATATTTCTTGGCAATACTGGGGCATTTACAGTGATTCCTCACCAGTTATTCGTAAAATACCAGGGGGATCGAATGATAAGCACGATTAAACGTTAATCATAGAGACGGTTTCGGGCAATTTGCGAGACACTTGGAACTCACATGGGGTAGACCGAATGGTATGCAGGACTATTTCACCATAGGCAGAGGTGTCTACCTGAAGCTCAGAGTCATAGCGCCAATATCACACTAAATGCATTCTGTATCGATAGCGCATTATCATGTATACAACGCGACCGAGAACCGACCCCAATTTGAGGCACGCTTTTAACCCCGGAATTTAATCGCTGTTAGTTACATCAACAAGTGTGAAAATGTAACGGGCCCGTCCCGAGCTGCTCTCGCAAAAATCTCGATCCACAGTTGCCAAAACGGGTCGGATCTCTTGCGCCATCTAACGGTGAAAATCTTTATGTGCTCGTCAAGCGGAGAAGAGAGAGACATCTCAAAATAAAATATCTCGATGCGGACCTAATTTCCAGTTTATTAATATTTTCGCGCCCAAATGTAGCGCGAAATGTGCCCCAACCCTAAGCATCTCAACCTCACATCGGTCCTACATATTCCGCATTCTTTGTATTCTTCAAAGTATTTATTTTGTATTTGTAATGCTCATGAAATATACTGTACTGAAATTCTCGAAAAATCCCCCTCCTCACAGCGTAATGACGCAAACGCAATCTAGATCAATTTTGATATCGTCGTACTCCAACAAATAGGAAGGACAGGTACTGATGGAATTTAGCATACTAATGCAACAAAACTTACGCTGCACCAGTCTTTTAATTAGGTTCTCCACTCCAAGTTCAAATACAACAAATGATATACCAAATCCAGGAAAAATGGGAAGGAAATGGGCGTTGGTGACCCGAAAGTAATTACTAGCCTTCATCTGTGTAAACGTACAGTAGGCTACAGGTAAGGATTTCTAGATTTGAAAATTGAACTTGCAGCGCATAATAATCAATGGCTACGCCAAATCATTACCAAACAGACTTTAGCCACAACATTGCCAGCCAAATATGTGGCTGACTTTGATAAATTGTAGATAACAGAAAAAAGACACACAATTTGAATGTACCTTTGCAAATTTACGTATAGTGTGGGCCTATCAAAGAATAGTGTCCAAACCAATATTTTGTGTATCCCGATGGAACTTCCGATGCACTGTTTTGTTTTGCAAGGCTTATAAAAGTTGATAAAGAAATAATAAAAATATATGTCATCTAATCAATTTCAATGCATAATGTAAATAAGGCTTGAATGGTAAAAATTGCCGGGTACTTAAATGATGACAGTCAATGCCGTTGAAGGCAGAGCTTGGTATTTTTCCCAGCAGGTAGGTAGTAGGTAGTAGGTAGTAGGTACCAGTAATGGCAACTATGCAACCCGATTATCTGCAAGAACCTCCGTTAGCATTGTTCACATTTCCCACATTCCGCTCACCGGCCCACCATAGAGATCGGTATGTGTCAATGCATTTGCATACGAGTTTTATTGGGGGGTGTTACGAATCATTTTTCATGGGTCGCCAACAACGCAAGTAACGTGATTTGCTTTTATGGGCCCTGAGTTGCGCATCCCTGCCATCTTGGAACATCGTTGATGCAATGATTTGCCAAGTGCATGCAGTACAATGGAAATGGAGACAGCTTGTGACAATATGTGGTGGATATGCCAAGCACAACAGGTCAAAGGTCAACATAGAATGCCTCACTGGATCCAGCTGAGAAGAGGCAACAATAACATATCATTTCATACAAAAGATGAAACAACGCAAAGTATCATCAAATGAGTCAAACTACGGACGTCAGAAACGCATAAAAACATGAAAAGTCATTTCACTGGAAATTCAGACGAAAAACTTTGCTTCGTACACAAGCTCGCATTATTTTTAATTTCATTGAAATACTTCCCCGTATAATAAAAGGGATATTGAAAAAAATTCCTGATTCGAGGATCTTGCGTATAAACGCTTGTGTACCACGACTGTGCATCATCAACAGCATTGAGCAGGCGATCAAACTCACAAGCTCCTTCACCAGTCACATCGTCTTCATGAAAATGTGGAGAAGAAAGAATGGTATGTACGTATGACTGAAAAAAAAATAACAACTGACAAATTCAAATTATGCTAACAACCTCATGCAATGAATCTTCACGCCGGGTGGCGATTTTGATGTTTTTTTTCTGTCTGTCTTGGAATAGAGTCGATGCTGAACGCACGCGCGTCATCAACTACCTTGCTCGAAGGGCTAAGGCAAAACGGATACTCGGAAGACTTTGTGGAAACAACAGGCTCATTTGTGGGGAAAATAGGTCGTCTCCGTGGGAAATTAATCAGGCACATTTGACTTTAAACTAGCATGCCTGGTAGCATGAGATTAATCCGAAGCATTAGATAAGTTGCTTATTATGAAATTCACCTGGTGCTTTTGAGTTTGAAGTTTGTACTAGCTAATGCGCATGGGAGTTCACTGGACTGTGAACTGCCGAAAATACTCGTTTTCCGGAATCGGACGCATTAGCGAAAACGAAAGTGTTTTCGGGAAGTGATCGGCCTACTGGAGAAACAGGGGATGCCATTGCCTCTTTGCAATTTCTAGATCCGCGAATACCGGAGGACTGGAGCCCATATATATATGTATTATATGAGGATTAGCTGTATGAAATTGGCAACTTCGGTACCGGTATGAAATAAAATGATTTACGTACATTCATCCATAAGCTGAGGTGGATCAAAACAATGCCCAAAATGAAACTGATGCTGAATAATGTAAAGAAATGGAATAGGATGTGGCGTTCGGTCAATCTGAAACGAGAAAAATCACATTTGCGTCATAACACAAAACATCAAACATGCACCGGTACATATATATATATGTAAACAAACCAAACATTATATTTCTGTTCAATCATTCCCTTACATAACTTAGTAGGCCTACTAATGAGGGAAGTTTTTTTTGCATGAAACATTGCTATACATGACTTTTTTTTACAAATACATGCCCTAGACACGCCCCCGTCACAAGACGCATACGATAAACATTCTTTCCATGGCAGAACTGAAACTGTTGTCATTAGAATTCATGATATGAAGTAAACAGGGGAATTTTTACGATTGCTTTCGAAATCAGCAATTAGTAGGCCTAGTACGAATTGAATCACAAAGTATATTCTACCGGTACTCAAATCAGCCTCTTTAAGAAAAGTTGGAACCACCATAATATCAAACAGCTCTACAGTAACGGTATTGCATGAAATTCACAATCACCTGTTCTCTTCGTATCTTGGACCATCATTCTTGATATTTGACAGGCTAGTGTTACCTTCATTTTGTATTTTTGGAGGATTGTCTCCTGATCCGTTACTTTGAGGAATTTCAACATCCTCAGCCATATTGCGCATAGGTATTTGCCTACACCTAAACACCGATTCAATAAAAAATCATTGTCGCTGTCAGTTAGAAATTGCATTTCAAGCAGGGTAGGCTATTCCATGAAGTGCAACTGAACATTACACAACACACACAAATGGTACTCCAGCTCTTTATAGACTATATGCAACTGCCAAGACTCCGAACCAGTTCGAACCATCATTACACTGGTAGCTACTGTATCATCGTAGCGTTTCCTCTGAACAGGAACAAGGCGTTGCTTTCAGAGACGTCCATCAAAATACCACTACCATTATCTTATTACACCTTGCAAAGAATAATTGAAAGCAAGCTCCAAGCTCCAAGCATTGTTTATGCTGAATAGAGCACACACATGCTGAACTCTCAGAGTTGTTTATACTAGTCAGAATCATAACAATATACATGAAACTTGATTAAACAGTGGGATGCCCCTGATATATATCATATTCATAATATAGCATCATTGTCAATAGCATTATAGAACCGGAACACAATAGGTTTCTTTATAAACTGATGCAACTTGCTCTACCTTGACACATCATCTCACAATACTCTTTCCGCTGTATTCAAATAATCACAATCCTACTGCCCGGAACAGGTACCGGAACTGATCAGCTTCAGAAACCTCTCTTCTATGTAGAAAACCATGAAGCAGTCCACTAAATGCGTCCAATCACCAATCTCATATATAATTATGCTGCAATTGTTAATAATACCCGTAAAAATCCAATTAGTCAAATCCTGTTTGCCTGTTGACTTCTCTGTCCTAAGGTTAACACCCTATCATTGCACAAAAATGAACATAAGCAATTATTGCCATTTCCTAGACTAGGCCAATCAGTAATTCCCTACAAGCTTATACGAATTCTAATGAGTGCATAAGCACCAGATCAGCATAGAGTTATTTGAGTTGAATGTAATGAAGCAAACAAGGTCGCAAAGCATTCCTAGAGAGAAATATTTTAAGATGGCCATCAGAGTTCAAACACTTTGCTAGTGAGTAAGCCACATTGCCACACCAGTTTTTCGAAGGAAAGATCATTGACTCGTAGTCATCATACCCACTAAATATGATGAAATAAATGCGTGGGTGGGTAAAACAAATAAATCGAATATAGGAGAAATGATATATGAAACAGATATATCAAAAACCAAGATAATGCCAGAATAGTCTCAACATATCAATGATGTTACCAGGTATGGAACATGACATGACGATATCTAGTTGATCATTGACCGAAGGCGTTATGTTTACCATGGAAAACAGTTTATTCGAATTATGTGTGTTGTGCCTCAACAATCCACATTAACCATACATAACTCATGAAACAGTGCAATACATAACCTCGCTTCCACTGATAGTACAACGATTCAACTTTCACATCCACAAGTCCATAACCACGTGTATTTCTATAAAAATATCACATGCATGTTCTATTGGTTTTAGTCACACTATGTCTCATTTGATCGCCTGACTTGTATGCTGATGAAACAGTACTGTAAAAAGAATTCCATGCTGCAACACAGTTGGCGAATTGGCATTGGCAGTTTGACAGCTGGCACAATTATTAGCATTGGGTAGTACCGGTACCCAATGGTTACCTAATGGGTACAGTACCAGTATGTAACTACTGTACTGGTTCAAAAATATTGATCAGATAAATAGATCTAAGCTCTTTCAATTATGAATGATACAATGATGAGCATAACAAATCGAATACCATATTCTATTCTTAAATCGTAGGGTACAGTTACACAGTGGTTGCAGTGATTTTACTGCTTGCAATAATAATGTAAAAACGACACACAAGTAAGGTTAATGGTTATTAACTGGATTTTCACCAAACATCATTCCCTCATTGTGTATAGGCCTATAGAACTACAGTAGCATACAGTGCAACCTATTATCAGACTACAAACTGCACATGGGATATGAAACCATTTGACCTAAGGCGATTCCATGAATTTTGCATCGCTAAACGAAGTAGTCAGGAACGCATCACCAAATGCGAGTAAATAATCAATAAGTCGTTGTTTCGGCCAAATTTTTCACAAAACACTACACTGTTACTCTCATACTGGTTATTGTAAGGAAGATCACCACAGACCTTTTTATCTATTGACTGTCCGTAATCGGCTCTACTACACTCTTCTCATACTGTTGGTAAAATACTAGTACGGTAACCTAAATAAGCTGAGAAATTTTTAAATGGCAATGGTTTGATATTGTTGAATATATAACAACATATTATACACATTGACTGCTTGAGACATGGAATGTTTTGAAACATAGACAAAATGTTACCACATAAAATGTGAAGAAATAGGCCTATATATGACTTCAACTTGGTTGCTCAATGATGGAATTCCAAGTCTATTAAGAATATTCACGAATTATCACCAGCACCTTGTACAGATGTATATGCAAATTACCCAAAGGCCATATCTGCAAGGCCTAAGCAAAAATGAGATTGTTGCTGTCATGAAATTTGAAATACAGGAGGACCCTTTCCTACATCTACACTATGGATGTATCTATTTTGTCCAGTATCTACGACAACTGCTCTATGGAAAAGTCGCGATCAAAACCAGACGGCCCATGCCTCCTGTTTTTATAGGCCAGATTAACTCAATCATTGTCAGAACTCTGCAAAAAGACTTCCAAAAAATCAGTCGTTGGATGGATAGGCATTTTCATTGTACGATATGGAATTCGTGCGGTAGCAACCCAATTCTCACACTCCTGACGCCCAAGTAAAGATAGTGGGAGCCCTACTAATACAATGCGGAGGCTACATGATGTTATTCAAAGAAAATTGATAAAATCGTTGATGGAGGCAACGGGAACATCAGGATCACCGTACCAGTATGGACAGTCTGGATGGCGACGTGGTCTCGGATGGTTGGTAAATGGCAATACCAGTACCGGTAGTAAGTTCTGCGCTACAGAACGATACAGTCACATATACAGGTAATGAGTGAAGACAGACCTGAGTTTATAGTCAACATCGCCATTTCACGTGCACTACACTTGACATTTACCCCAGTATCGTAGCCTAAGCCTACGTACAACCTACCAACTTTCCTACCTGTACCTGGAAACGAAAATGTAGCTGAACAACAAAATGGTAGGCCCAATAGAAAACATGGGAGCAGACAACTTTGCACTACTGTACCTTCCCTACATGGGATAAAAAGTAGGCCAGGCGTGTGGGGATTCGGGGCAACGTACCTGTACCCGTACGTGGCGTTCGGACGGGGAAAACGAATACTCATATGAGTGTCTCACCGTACTTTTCGTCGGCTGACAACAGTTTCTGCGTCTTTCTTTTTTAACGATATCATACCACTTCCTCCAAAGAGTCTGGTAAGGTTACCTTAGCAATGGACGCGAACACTAGCCAGTGCACGTAGGCTGTGCTTAGGCCACGGTAAGTGCACTCAGGGCTTCGGCTTCCGGCGCTACCTCGTCACGTCCCGACATTCGCAGATAATTATGTGAGTTCTCTCCATAGGATCTCTATGGTTCCCTCTAACGACTTCGCGGTTGACTGCAACTACGCTCTCGGTTTTTCTATTATAGAGACTGCGTAGACTACGAATGCATAGTTTTCCCATAGCCTTCGTATCGTTGATGATGAGTCTTCCATAAATGAGATTCGTCGGCTCGAGGTGGTCAAATTCTATGCCCAGACTTACCTCCGGCAAAGGCTAATCATGCGGAAAATCTAATCAGCCTAAACGGTCCTACGAGAAAATGGGACACCTTGCATGCATAAATCTCTACCGCCTCCGTTTTTGTGTAGTCTTGTGTAGACAAGCCTAAAGTAGGCCTATAGGTCTATAGGTATCGGTCGAGCTAAACAGAGTGTTCTATGCGAAGTATTTTATGCCAATGTTTCGCTGAGGCTCGAGGGTGTGTTGACGGTTACCTGGAAATTAGAGGGCTTTGTGAAGCCTCATGATGTCAAGATAGGGATGTAATGTGGGGTGTGGTCATCACGATTGCGGCCTGTCGTAAAGATAACTTACAGATAAGTATTTATAGTATACCTACCTACGCAGGCTATCTGACGTAAAATGTTACGGAATGTTGACAAAATTAAAATATGTATATATAGTCTACACATTATATAATTCCACCTCCACCACATTGCATATAGGCTTTTGCTACAGTTGGGTGCGCTGACGAAACAAGTAGGCTTAGCCTTGGCCTAAATGGTGAACGTAGGCTATTTATCTCCTACAATTTCAGGACTGATCATCAAAAATGTCAGGAAATATTTCGTGCAGATGGACTTCCGTAGATTCAACATAAGGAAGAGTATGATTAGCTCGCTGGCAATCCGAAATATCCCGGTCGCTGATGAAATGATGAATGATGTCATTCTTGATGTTGTTGTTCTCGTATGTTTGTGTTTTACTTGTCATCATGTTGGAGTAAAACATTGATCTCATCGGCCATTTCTGTAAATAACATGGCATTTGAAATTACAAACGAAGGGAAGACTTACATCAGTGTATACACAACAAATATCGAGGAAGTCTACGAATGGTTGGAGCTCGCTTCTCCAAATTTTATTACGCTTACGTCCCGTGAAGACAGCACTCGGCTCACCGCTGAAGTCGCTAGCAAGTCAAGAAATTACACCTACACGGCTTCAGGATATAGCCTACAAATATGACGGAGAAACACGAAATACTTCAGCCTAACTCATGATATCCCCGTAAAATTTTAGCAATTGAATTGTCGCACGTTATAGGCGGCTGCTTGTTTTTTATGGAGAAACATATCGCATCCCAACCCTAAAATGAGTTAAGCTAATTATGGGAATTTGAAACTCTTAATACCAACTTTCCAATATTCTATCTATTACTGTATATTGCCAATAGGAGCGAATCCTTCGCCTGCTGGACGGAGAGCCATATTAAACAAAACACGGAGATTTTGATTTTTGACAAGGGCTGAACCTGCAAATCGTTGTCATCGAACAATTCACAATTTCATTTCCATTCGCGAGCGATTGAAAGTGGGATTAGCTTCAAAGATCTACGCACACGAACTTGTCAGCACCAGCGCGTAATGAAAAGGTATATCTGTAAGAATGATAGCAAAATGAAAGATGAAGTTATTGTGTTTGTTAGAGGTTTCATTTCCGGTCTAATGAACATGTTTTGGCACGTGGGTGCGAGTGAATGAAGCGGAAATACTTTCCTTTGCTTTCATCGCGTGTATCAATAGGATGAAAACAAAGTGATGTATAATGCGTGACAAGCTGAACAGTTAGCAAAGCGAAGCAAACATTACGTAAACCAAGAAGATGGTTATAAAATTTTACCTGGATAAAGTGTAAACATTTCTAAAAGTAATTTAGCGATATTTTAACTACTGGCAATTTCACCTGACTATTCTAGCCTAAAAATTTGCGATCACTATTTAACGCTCCTTTCCTCATTGCAAAATTTAGTTCACATGCTTTCGGGGCTTCACGTCGTCACTAGTCATCAGGTGAAAAATATTTAAGAATGCAGCAATGAAAAGCCAAACTTCTCCCATGAGTGAGCGACGGCGGTGCTTGTGTCACGAATGATCATTGTGGAACGCGCTAAACGCCGCGACGGATTGTAAAACTATAGGTGTATTGTTACTAATTGGTGATGATTGGTCGTATGGTCGGAGCATGGCCTACTACATGTAGTACATGTAGTAGGCCATGGGCGAAGGTGTTAAAACTTTTAGGTCGTGTTTAAATCTGCCGAAATTACTACATATATATAATCAATGAGAGGCCATAAATGGACATATAAGGACATCCGAATGCGTATATATATATAGGCATGGCCTACTTTACGCCATCATAAAGGCTATATGCTTTTCCGTACGCGTACAGAGATCTGGGGCGTTGGACGTTGCCGTTCAGAGAAAAAGGGTTGTGACACTTTCCACGTTCCGTGTTTAATTTCTAATTTCAAATTGAAATGAACCTCTTTACTTCTTCTACTAACAGGGCGGACGCAATACTTTGACCAGGATTAGAAACAAAATGGAATAGCCAACGGGTGAAGTGTGTTAGCGTTTTGCGTCTCACAAGTTAGAAGACTATATATAGTCTAATATATAATCTTCTAACTTGTGAGACGCAAAACGCTAACACACTACGTGATAAATTGGCAAAATTTCACAGTACAGTACAGTACCATCAGGGTATAGAAGTGTAATAAATCAACCTTTTTCAAATCAAATCTTGCCTTACAGGGTTCCTTCGTAAATAATATTACGCTTCCATAATATAACATTGCCATATTCCAACTTATCAAACATCCGTCCTTAAGCCATTTTGACCTTCAAGGAACAATGGAGCCTATGATAATTGACACAACAGTGATACACCGTCAGTTCAACATTCGCAACGGTCAATTGGTAGTTAATAGCATCTTGCTAATTATCACAGGGGTGGCGGTTTGTGATGTTTCCTCCCGAGCAAACAATGTTGATAGATTCATTTGTCACAACGTAAATAGCTGTTCATTATAGTGAGCATTACCCGACGGCACGAGCAAGTGCATGGCGTCAAAACAGGTTATTATGGCCGTTTTGCTCAGAGGGTGCTAGGAAATCCTCGCCATTTCAGCTGCTGCTACAGCTATATACAGGACAGCTAAGATACTTGAGCGTAACCCTCACCCGTAAAGTATAATAAGCGCTTTTCACACATTTGCATGGAGAGAGTGGAATATTCCTGACTATTTCATAAGAAAATAGCTTTGTCTCCGTTCCGAATTGCTCGATAGCGGGGCTGTCGATGATTGACAGTCTTCAATTCCGACGGTTTAATTAAGTGATACTTCAGAACTAGCATTACCTTTACAGGGTGCATGATCGTTTCATCAAATTTTCTTCTTTCGTGCGCTGGTATGCCCCTCTTATCGTTATGACCTGTGTACAGGAAAGTGGTCTCAGGCACTGAGATTACAAAGTAGAATATATCAATGCATACCGTAGCGCATATTCGTATCACTTGATTCAAGCTTTCTTGAGAGCTGACGGATGTATGTTGTGGCCAAGATCAGTATGTCTAGTTTTGACAATTTTGTGTCTGGAGGAACGGACGGAAGGATTTTTTGCAGTTTGACAAATGCGTTTCGCAGTGTCCTCACACGATTTCTGAAACAAAAATACATTTTACACATTTGCTATCAGCATCGATCACGTAGGCTGACGCTAATTTTCCAAGTCTCACCTCTCTCTTGCTGCGTTATTTGGATTTCCTCGCTTCTTCGGTGGATTTTTGAGGCCAAGTGTGGAAATTGCATCAATTCGTAAGCTATGACTATGACAATGTATCGGGTACCTGGTTGGTGTTCGCATTTTCACATATAGCCTAGCCTATTGTAGTGAATGCGTCATCTGTCATATATAAACATCTGTATCGTATTACGGAGTACAGTATATAGAGTCTGCTGGAGCGCGTTAACGCCATTTAACAGAGATTGTGTACGCACTGAAGCAGTAGATAGATAGTACATGGCGGACATACTTGCACGACCTGTGTTGCCAGCGACACGTGCATGTGATTGATTGCTGGGTGCTCCTTGATTTATCGTCAAATGCGTTGATTGACCTATGTTGAATCTATCGGAGCTAAATCTGCTCCACAGCAGCTAAATATGTACTTTCAAAAACTGAAAACCACGATTACACACGAGTTTTGATCTCTCGCAGCTACATAACCTATATCCTATACGGTCAGAGGCTAGCGAAACACTAGGCCAGCATTAATCTAGACTTTGACTACATCTGATTTATTGATATAGAGTAGACATCATTTCCTGCCGTACGGTGCTCTTGCCTTATGATGTGAGACTTCATGCCCGAGCAATACAGAATATATATCGGAATTCAATGTGACGATCATTCGTGTCCATTTTACCGCTTCTTTCGGCCTGAGAGCGAGAGAAAGATTTACCGTATTTAATATGCTTGTTTGTTTCTTGTGGAGACGGTAAAACATTTGAATGATCTCTGACGGGGCCTTTTGTCAAGCTGACGAAGAAACTGTATTATATAGAGGCTAATCAGGCTATGCTTACGAATTGACGCTGTTGCATGGTAATTATGTCCAGGAATATCCTTCTTGTCGAAAAAGGCCCCAAAGTGCATAACCAGTTGGCAACGTGGGTCGTCCCACTATATATACCCTAGAAAAAGTTGTATCGCATACGAGTATTGGAATAATGTTAATGACGCGGGTATATTGGAAAGATAGGATTTTCGCTTGCGGTCACGACGGGCCACTTTTCACAGAGGAAGTATAGAAGTTGCGCGGGAGCAAAAACCGTGAATGTAATCCGGTATTTTTGCGAAAAAATAATGTCATGAAATTATATTTTTTAAGAATGTATGTATCTTGAGTTAGTAGCAACAGCAACTATTCAGCAAGAGAAGCGGATGAATCGCACACGGAATATCACGCGATTTGTCGCAGGTTCACTTCCTTCCGAAGATGAACGCAAGCAAAGTATATAAATACATTTATCAGTGAGGTAAAGGTATATGATGACAACAACCGCGTTTAAGCAGAAACTCAAAGACGACTACAACTTTAAGCTAAAGACGCACAAGGTAAGCATTTCATCCGTTAGATCGATGTCTCACAACGACACCGCTAACGCAGTGTAAATACCACTATACGCTAGCAGTCAGATAATATGTTGACTTCACCATGTAGGCTACTTGCCAGGACCCAATACTCAATCGAATACACGCATGGAGCCGACGGGGGCCTAATTTACAAATCACGATAGCCTCATCTAAGAAAAAGTTATTCCAGGCTCCAAGTCTCGTTGGTCAGACTCACGTTAACATCGATCGCCATCGCATGGAGCAATAGCGATGGAGATCGTATAGTAGGTCCGTGATAACCCAGCACAGTCAGCATCAGCAACATAGTCAGTCGGCCACACTGACGATCGACCAAGGATAGGCTATTATTATAGAGAATTTCATGATGATAGATATCACTGATAGTCACAGTTTCCACATGCAAAAGGTACTATGGCTTCTTTGTATAACAGATGAATATTAAAGCCTGCATCAGTATTATAACAATTTACCTGGTGTCGGAGGTTCACAGTGCCTGTTACATGTTGGATGGATGCAACCCTCCCGAAGGAATAAATCCGAAGTTGGAATGGTCGTTAGAGGAAGAACCTTGCACCAAATGTCACTGTGATCTTCACAGAGTAGACATTGTGAGAAATTCACTATTTCATTAATCCTCGTTATTGTACCAAAACAGAGTGTGAACAGAAATGAGTTATTTTGGGAATTTAATGCAAAGCTGTTATCGATAAATACGATAACTATCGCTTGTTTATCTTCGGGACAATATCTGATAGTGTTCAGAAATATATGGGACCAGCAACTTAGAATATCTGCAAAACTGCACCGGATGTGTAATAGGACCGATCGTTACAGGAGAAAGAACCTAGCCTAATTTTAATCGAGACATATAGATAAATCGAGGTCATGCGATTACTATTGAGAGTTGTGCTTATCAAGGGATTATCGTTACATTATTTGCACACAATTAGATTAAATATTCGTCGTCGAAGTGTCTTGTATTTACAAACGTATGCCTATGATAAGATAGGTTGTCTAATGCAGCGCGTACAAATCCACAGCTATAAGTTATTACATTAGTGTCCAACCCGATGTAGTCACCAAGAATGCAGACACGCGAAGGGAAAAGAAACCGACCTACGCTTAAATACTTTCAATAGCGTATGGGCTTTCTAGTGAGATTGTACAGATTCCACAAACAGACGGAAACTAAACGCATCTGCACCTTTCTTATTTTGTGCCAGGGAACATGCACTGAATTCTACTACACAGTGAAGAAGAGTGCGACCGGATATTTCGTGGAAAGTGAAGAAGAAAAAGAGGTTCCTAAAGCGTACGCCAATTGGACAGAGTGCGATTATACAATATCATGGCGATACGATGACGACACCGGTGACTTTATCTATCCGACAGGAATAAGGCACGTTACGTATTATTACTACGACACTTCCACATCATGCTGTTCTACGTAAGTATTCTACGAATGTAGATAACCCGTAATCCGAAACAACATAAGCCTATTACTTGCAGCCAACATGACATAACAATATCATAGGGTTAGACGAACATGTATTCAAGCCTCGGTGAAATGCTTATTGGCAACCAATGTGGGAAAATCAAAACGGCTCGCTCTTTACAGAATGGTGAAATATCACTGCTAGCGAACCATTACGGACTCGCATGCCACCACCGTAAGCTTATCAAGGGGTAGGTGAAACATCCGCCAGGTGTCGCAACACCGCATCTGCATCGGTAGTGGGCTACAAGTCAGAGGTGAAGCTACGACAGTGAATGCATCTGCATTCTATCCTTGTTGTTGCAGAGCATCTGCTTATGGCGGTGTCCCACCAGGATGTAAAGAAGTCAAGGTGGATGAGTGTACTTCTAAAATTGTCATGGCCGACGATCCTACAAAACCGTGCGAACGCCCAGGTCTCTACTACGTCGGTTGAAAACTGTTCCAGAGATATGCACAAGCCCGCAATGGCAAACTCTAGACACACTTAAAGAATGCAAATCACGTTAACACTGAACCCTGTCCCACCAGGCTTAGGTACCATTGTCAACATCAACGCCCGTCAACCATTAGCGACCCACGGAAGGTTGCATATCTTTATACACGGTATTGAAATAATGAATGAATTTACATGAATAAATGGAATAAAAAAACTCCTACCAAAGATTGTATTTTGTGCTTTGTCTTTATGAATTCCTCATCTTGGTTCATTGCTGAGTAAAAATGATCAAGAAACTTAATTTTTGTCGGGCCAACGAGCTTTCTAAAGTCGTATAGCTTACACGCGCCGTTAGCGCCCCGGTAGACTCACGTAGGACATAGCCGATTGACTTTTTATGCACCCTTATATTGAAAACACGCGCAATTATTCAAATCAAAATGAATGAATTAATCAGTAGCGTTATCAATAAATCGACAGTTAATTGACGCTGCACTCAATCTCTGAAGAGTCCTATTCACTTCCACCAACGGTAAAATTAAAAGGAGGAAAACATTCCCGGCCACATGGTATTGAACACGCGCGATAGTATGCTGAAATGAACCTACCGTTTCGCTTCTAAAAACAAGATTGTTTTTTATTATTAAATGACAACGTTATCGTTGTTATGTTATAAATTATAAGCAACGTTGTCATTAAAAGATAACATCAGACACAGTGATGAGGTTTAACGCTCTTAAATGTAGCATCATGTATGATTTATTTACGCACAGGATGTTTTCCTTACAGAGATCGCCAAGTGAAATTGACGGTGAGTAAGGTTTACAGCACCAGTAACACAGAAAGCCTCTCATTTTATTCGTTTGCTTGCTTTTTGATCTTGTTATCGTTGTACCTTGGCTAACTTCGCTGACAAGACGATTGCTATGTCTCAGCAATACTGTGACATCTGCAGCCCTTAACACTTATGCGAACGCGGGCTTCCCGGTGCGGTGGTAGGCAACGGATGCAGTGGGTAGTGGCTTAGAACCCGGACCGAGTCGCACCAAAGATAGTAAAGTGGTATCCGTAGCCTTCTATATGTCCCTTTGTAGACGGTCAGCGCATTGGGGATCTGGAGGGGGCCGCTCCCAAGTCACCAACAGATGTAACGCCCAGTCTTTGTCAGGTCAAAGATTGAAAAGCCCGGAAGGTTCGATGAGTTCCAACATCTATGGTCATTTACAGAACGACTATGCATACGTGACAATTGCACTATAGTCCCAGGTCACAGTGACAACCACATCTTTCTCATTCCGATTAAAATTAGCATCACTCCGCGTCGTAGCCTGTATCAGGTAGTTGATTGTTGACTCATTAACACATAACTGAGAATAGATTATCCGTAGTTTACTCCAAAAATTGAAAATTTTCATCTCGTCCAAGCAACTATGTCTGGTATTCATCTCGATAAAAACAAAGCGAAAAAGATGAGATTTCTCAATACAGATTCGCATGCGCGTTAAAAAGGTGACATATAAATTCGAGAGAAAGCAGCGCTTTTTTGATGAAGATTCCTAGCAATAAGATAATAATAGCTGTACGTTACTCGTATCTTTTTCTTGGAAGACGAGATCTTATTTCTCGGAAACGTGTAGCGTGATAGAAATCTTCCGCCATATTTTGAGGAAAAAGGAATTAATTTTAACCTTCTCATAACTTGAAAAACACATATCAACAGCCGATGGCGGAGAGTTTATAAAAACAGAAAACAGTCTAACTTGTGCTTACTGTAAGATCGTGTCGAGTTTAAGTCTTCGTTCAGTAAAAATAAACACAGAACAACTCGTAAATACAACTCATAGTGTGACGTTAACTTTGACAAAAAAAAGAGTCAAAACGGAGTCAACGATGAGTTGGTGCGGTGCTGTATCAACACTTCATATCAACTATTTCCGGAAAATTATGCTTTATCTACATCTATTTTAATCTACTCACAGGATAGAGATGGCTTTGATCCAAGTGAAAATTGAACTTGCTCAACCCCGTATTAAATACATAAAAGCCGTTGTATATTTCTTAGACCTTGTTTATGTGAGGAATGAGTGAATTTCACCATCGTCGCCCGCTATAAAAAGCTTTTTGTGAATTAGAGCTACTGCCATCCCGTAGGCTTATTATGTATTAGATCCACCATCATATTTACACTGAAGGCCCCCATTAACAATAATAACGTGCAATACAACGCAAACTGAGCCTTATTAAGACTTTGTGGTCGTATGTATGTAATATCATCTTGACCTCATTTAGCGATTTGTTAAAGAAAACCTAGATATACTTTTCGCTTTCGTCAGGATGGGAGTGCTATTTATGCGATGTCTCAAATGAACCTCGAGTGCTCCAACGAAATGATTGCCTTAGGCACATATACGTCAATTCCAGGAAAATTTCGGTCGCCTTTCGCGCAAAAATAGCGTTGCCTGTCTGTATTTCTTTTTCCACGCCGGTTGTCATTGCGCATATTGGCGGGGAGATGTTAGCTGCTTTGTAATTTTCCTGGATCTGCCTTATCGAGAAAAGAAGATGCCTGAGGATCAGAAGGTTAGATATATTTTTCGAATGCCTTCTACAGGATTAATTCCGATTGGAAACGCTTATATGTTAATCAGTGAGTTGTCACGGTACTTTGCTATGTCGCGAGGAAGGGCCATGGTCGTTTGTCACGAAGACGCAGCCTATATACAAAAGCTGAACAGAACTAGACACAGCTTCGCATTTGAAGGTAATGATACTACGTGGCGGGTAATCATCAAACGAGATCATAAAATGCTGTTAGCGTACAATGGGTGATGTGCCAACTGCGTTTGCATGCGCATTATTTATCCTCAACCAGGTAGTCTAGCATGCTTATTTTGCGGGGCAACGTGAGTATTGGGGCTGTCATAAGTTAGTACCCACACGCCTGCATGTAAGGTCAAAGGGATGCACGTCATCACGATGGTTTGCTATCAAATTCGAGAAGGACTAGGCTACAACCAGAGCAAATATCAGTGATCCGGACCTTGGATTGGTGCAACAAACACCCGGTCGGGCCGAATTACTTATTCGACAAACGTCCTTACGTGAATCAGTCGTGGTAGCAGTTCCTTTACCGTACTGATTGATTGGTTTCACTTCGTCAGGCGAGACAAGATTGTGTAATCGGCTGAGTGTTGATGACAAATTCACTAAAGTCATGCAGTTGAAACTTGTGGTTGGGTGTGGGAGTGGGGAATAACCAGCATCCAGTGGTGTGATTACATCTCGCACAACATATACTAGTGAGGCCTGGGCGTTCGAATCGCCCGTTGAAGTAATTCTGAACAGACGAAGATATAATCAAGCGATCACTCATTAAGTCGCTAGGTTGCCCGTAATTCCAAGCCTTAAAATCTATCGACGCTACGGCAGAGGAGATCATGACTGTCTCGCTCCAACATACGTCAAACTCTATTGGCGCTTAATTTCATTAAGATCAGGCCAGAGGCGCGCACTCTAAATTTAGACACATGTGCATGGAAATCAACAAAACGCGCTGTTTCATGTCTTAGATATGTTGTTGTATATTGCATATGTTCGCCGAGACTCTTATTTCGAAAAGGGGCACTTGTAAACGCATATTTATGCAGTTTTAATTGGTAGTTAGGCCCGTTTGTAAATCGCGAGTTTGTGGCAGAGATAACGACATACGCGTAATTCCGCGAGTCATAAATTCCCCTTGTGCGTCGCAAAATCGTCAATCAGAGCTGGCCTTGTGGTATGTTGAAGGCTCAGGCGGCTCCTTCACGCTATTTACGCCGTCATATCCTATCGCACCTAATTGAATGGTGTTCATCAAGTATACACAGTATATCCCCAAACTGTTTGCGGTGATCGACTCTTGCGCGTACGTGCAATGTGCCAAAGACAGGACGAGATGTTTATGCGAAACTATAAGTATCTCCATATGCTATATTATAGTATCTGGTTCAATTGGAATTCCTCCAAGTAATCATAGAGTTGGCAAACGTTTGGGTCGTGCCCGCGGTTGCGGTATTGATATCAATTTAAAGGATTAAAATATTCAATGTTTACCTAATCTGCGATCTAATTAATTCATGATTAGGATAGTTTGCGGGGAAATAGGCGGCAAATAGCTCGGCGTGAAAAATTGTCCTTTTATCTTAAAAGATGGCAACATAACAAATTCTGATTATGGGCGGAGATGTACAATTTTCGTTGAAAAAGTCGAGGAAATTGCGTTTTCATTTTCAACCCGATTTTTCTCCGATACGCATTGTTTCGCATTGCCTAGGGCAGGCGATCTTCGTGGAAAACGTCGAAACAAATTTTGTCGTGTCTTCGAAAATTACTTTTCCTCAGCTACCATGAGAGGAAATCACGTTTTCCCAAATACCGCAATATGTAGGTTTGGAAGATATAGCACAATGGATCAAAATGTCTTTAAATAATCACTGTGATATAATACATGGGATTAGCATTAGCAATTTCGATTTTTTTTCGCAGAATACAGAATATTGGCAGAAAAGACGCAAAAACAATGAAGCAGCACGACGGTCAAGAGAAAAGCGAAAAATGAACGATGTGTTGTTGGAGAAAAAGGTCAATCTTTTGACAGAAGAAAACAAGAGACTAAAGGCGATTTTGTTGCAATTTCGAATGAAGTTTGGTGAACTTGGCGACATGTACACACCGTTATCAAGTAAGAACACCGCTAAAGCTAACGGAACCGGAACGGAGTGCAAAATTCATTCCGTATCTCGCGCACCTTCCCCTACTTGACACAAACTATAGAACGATGTGCAGTTGTCACCCATCGAGTCACTCATGCGATCTGGTACGGGCCATGCATCATGATTAATTTCGCATGGACCGCAATGATTCACTACCTAATGAAATTCCTAGCTTAGTTAGGTTACTATTGGCATTATGCAGCGTACGTAGGCTACCTACGGTGGGAATATCAGTCAGAAATGAAAATATTTTGGGCAGCCAACCCTCCGCGAGCGACACAGTGAACTATTACCCCTACAAATTTTAAACCCTATTCACTATTTAGATTCGATTGCTCTAACGCGCGATTTCTACGATATTTCAAAATACGATGACGACAGCAGCGATGGATCCTCCCCAGATTTGTCATCCATGACCGGCAGGTCAAATGGTAAGCGTAAATATTCCCTTAACCAATAGTTCAGCAGTTATGAGGGAGAAAGATAGATATTCCTACTCACACTGACTTTGGAGGCGTGGTGCCGGCCAAATTTTCCATATGCGCCAATATATAACCATAGTATTACCAACGGCAATGGCATCATTAACGTCAAATAACAACATATCATGCGATTCCTACTCGTCGACAAGTATACGGTACGTCTAGAAGACATTTCCCCTGCACTGATCCTTCGGCTATTCCGTATGTCAGTTTTACACTGTTGGTTACACATTGCCGTTATTATGTTTACATGTGCACTATAGCGCATCTACGCGCACAGCGTAATTGGCAGTAAAGGTGTGGAAATCCTCCAACCAGAAATGAAAGCATCTTAATTAACTGAATCTGCTCATTGCGAAAGAGTTAGCAGTTGTTTGAATTCGCACAGTCGACAGCGATACTCCACGACGGCGCATAGTGGCGACATTTTGCAATGGTACCTAAGGCTCCACCATTTTTTCAACCTAGACTGCATGGACGGTCATGATAATTGTACACGTATAAGAATAAGACAGCATTAAATATACTAGTACGTAAGATCTGATAAAACGACGCGCTAAATGCATCGATCTCGCCAGCGTCGGTCGTCAGGTGGCTCGATGTTGGTCAATTAGTCGGGTATATACAATTGATCGCTTTCCGGCCGGACAGACTTTATTCTGCGGGTATGTCCAATGAAATTCAACATGTGACTACCCGATAGTTTGAGTGCAGCATATCATCACCGTGTCGGTAGTTCATTAACCGTCAGTGTATTTTTTGCCAGAGCTGATTGATTCTGGAAGTGTCTCTCGCCTCTTCACCTCTAAGGTTTTCACCAATGCATCTGGAGACACCAGCGCAACGGTTCACGTCAATAAATTACCAGGTAATGATGATAAGTGAGTGCACATGCAATCCAAATGAGCTGATACTAGAGACCTAATGAGGCAGGTTGCTATTAACAGCACGGTTGAGTAAATGACCGTTGTTTCTGGAAGCATTATGCTCCCCGCCGAGTGAAGGCGAGTGGGTGGGATACGGATTTGGCGCTGGCGAATATTGGGTTTCTTGATGAAATTACTATTTGGAAATGTGTCAAATTGCAGTCGCTTGTCAGTGGTGTGCGTAGAATGTCAAGTATTTCTGTTTTCTGGAATTTAACAATCAAAAATTAATATTTGAAAAGCCACCTCAATAATGAAACGCCACATCGACTTACCGGGAGGGATTGTGTTCTCCTTCTTCCTACGAAAACCTTAAGCTTACAACGATTGAATATAGCCTATACACGACAGCCCAATGATGCTATTTCTTATTGTCTTTTAAAAGCACTTCTGTGGTTAAATTATGGATACAGTAAATGGGTTGTGCAATGTGTAATGGGAGAGGGCTTAGTTGAGTAATAATGACTCTCAATTCGGGTAAAGTATACGGATGTGTTGCATCGTTCTTTGAATGATTTCCTTGCATTAATGAGGGTTAATGAGAAATGAATGCTTCAACATATTGCTTATTCGAACTCTTTAACGACAATTAATAGAAATCGGCAAAACAAGCATTCACGAAAGACGAGAAACAAGTTCTGAATGCATCCTGCAACCCTTTCATGGGATTTCCTCAGTGCCCTTTTATGCACCACACACTGTCATGAGCTCTTGCCGTGATTTCTCCTAGTGAGTTAACCATTCATAATGAGCATTAAGTAGGTTACTTATAACTGATTGACAACGCAGTCACTGTTTGCATCAAAACCCATGTTGCAACGTCTCAAATTTACCGCTCCCAAATGAAACAGTAGCACCGTTGCCAGTGCTGAAGTCATAATAACATGTGCATTATATTTTCTTAGTAAGTTCCCATCTGCACGGGACAAAATTTTCATTTCAAGACATGCCGGTATCTCATAACGACGCATTGGGTATGAACGGGTCGGATCTACCCCGCGATCTGTCTACATCGTCGAAGCACCGCATTCAGCAATTTCAACGCGAACGCTCAAGAGACAGGAGAAACGACGGACTGCATCATACCTCACCTCTTATTGGACGAGATATCTACATTCCTACGTTAGGTAGAAATGACCGGTTAACTGATGACTACATTTTTAAAATGAGTCTTGGCACCTCGAGACACGCTACGGACAAGGAAGATAACGCCACAGCGCTGTTAGCGGACAAATACGACAGCGACATCGTGAAGAGTCTCTCTTTCAGCAAACAGTCTCCACTGATACCCTTCAATAACCATATCCCAAGACACAAACTAGCAAGCAATTCAAATTTGAACGGTAGTTTGGAAACCTCCTTAATTACAATTCCACCACTGTCATTGCCAATGGAAACATTCTTTAGGAATTTCCGAGGAAAACCTTCTAGAGAATTATCCATGGAAAGCAATCATAATACACCAACAGTTCAAGTCAACTCATCACCATCAACTAGCATACAGTCGCCAATTCTTGTAGTAGAAATCCCGTCATCACCGAACAGCGTCAAGAGAGAAAGTCAATCGAAAGACGTTGTTACAGTACCTTCAATTCGTTCATGTGACGACGGCTCGCCTGTGGGCGGTAAAGCACGTCGACTGGATAACGAAGAATCGTCCGTCGAAAGCGGCAATCAGTCGCCGCCAACTAGTCATTATCAGAATGACGAATCACAAAGGACAGTTCAGCTACCTCATAAGCTTCGTCTAAAGAAAACTTGCAAAACGTGACCCGTTTAGGGCAGATGAGCCGATTAGGCTACGCTTAAAATTCACTGCTCAGAAGCCAATGTCCAAGGAAACTTCTTTTGCGATATATAGAACTATCGCACATGGAAATGCTACCTGACATAGAGAGGGTTGGGACTATTAGTCGAAATATTCTGCAGAGTGAACTGCAACATGAAATAGTCCGCTGCTCCATTATCTGACCACGGTATACTCGTGAAAACATTGAGCTGCTATTATGATGGTCAGCTACATCGTTTTCAGTCGCAAACATTCCGAAATAAATTCCTCATTTTATAGTTCCTGAAGCAGAGCTGGTTTACTATTTTGTATATGCAATTTTTTGGCATGAAACGCCGACACGGGTTATCGCAATTACAATAGAGTTTCGTTACAGTTCTCTAACCGTCTAGCGAGCAAACAAACAGAAAACGCAGGCAGTGCGATCAAGGTATGGACGACATTTCATTACAATGTCTTAGCAGACGTATGATATATAATGGCGAGCGGGTGAAGCGGAGCGGCGTACATAGCGTACAGCATCGATAATTTTGTCTCCTAACCTCATGCCGTCGCATTGCCGGCGCAGTACACAAAGATGCTTCCATATAAGCATCTTCGATAACTCCAACTGCAAACGAAGTATCTATGCACAGCAGCAGCAAACACCGGCAAAGCTGTTTAGATGAAAACTATAATGAATTGGCCTATACTTGAATAAGTGTACGCTTAGTACATTTGTGGTAGGCTTATACGACAGATACGGGGAATTTTAATTGGAAGGAAGAGGCTTACTCCACCGAACAAAATGATCGACGAATCTTGAGAGGACCGTTCAAAAACTGATATTTGCAGTCGCGTTGGTGGATGAAGGCTAAGTTATTAACGCTAATTGTGATTGGTAAAGTTGGAAACTCCAAAAAACAACAATATTTAGATCATTCGTCACACATCATAATACAGCTAATCAGTATCCAGAAGCGAAATTTCTATACTGGTTATCGGCGACTATTTTAGTTATACTGCGGTAGTAGAAATACTCTCTTAACTTCAACGCCTCGATACAAAAGGTACTTCCAACCACAGGCGATGACTATAAACAGGATCATGATCAGCCTCATAGCCTGCTACATTCATGTCGGCACTAATACCAATACCCATGACACAAATGAACAGATTTATCCTATTACGAAGATTTGAGCTACTTACCGCCACCGAACGTCCATGTTGTTCGTAAGTGAAATGAACCTATCAATGCCTAGAAACAAAGAAAGTATAAATCAACGTAAAAGCTGATTTCCAATGGGACCTAAGAGTGAGACAACTAGCAAAGAGGGGGGGGGGATTATTTTATGACGGGTATTCGTGATGTGCAGTCATGCAAGAGTCGCCTATATATGCCCGTGGCGCGTCAATGAGCGACAAAATGAGACTTGTTTGTTGTTGAAGGTCCAAAAGAATTCAGATTTCCTTTGGCAGGTTCAAACGTGTCGCTTTTCAATGATTATACCAAAAAACATATATTTTGTGCTCTGCTCCTATGGGCTATATGCCGCGCAGTCCGAGCTAGGATCTATAAAATGATTACGACTACGACTGACAAGGGAGAGAGCAGAGGTGTAGCTAGATTGTTTGGATCACAAGAACCAGCATTGCAGTAATTGGTCCCCGTTATAGTTCTTTGCTATCAAGCAGCTTTAGTGACCTGGAATCTAAGCCTGGAATTCTGGTTTGACAGGTTTGGCCTTTTACTAATATTACAAAATTCAATGACACTTCATATTGAAATTTCAAATTCCTGTTAATTATCACATATATTTCCAACGACTACTTGAGAATTCACGGGAACACCAGCCCAGGCAGCACGGTTGTGTGGAGATAATCTCAACGTGGTCATCACATTAATGCGGAGTCAGTATAGGCACTCAGTAGATCTAAGTACAGGCGGTGCTACTCCTTGTATACCGTACGTGCCTGGTTTCGAGACAAACTATATAAATATTGGTTGTAGACTCGCCTGTAGACTCGCCAGCGACCCATGACCTGGTGCACATGTCTGCGCGCAACTTGTTTTACGCAAGGCCGTTGTAAAACCTATGGTAGGCCTATTCAATATTCAAGAATGTAACGAACAAATTGTAACTTATACCCGAAGCATGTTTGTGGTCAAAGTTATACTAATTACGGGTAATAAAAGTAATACAATTTATATAATGCTAGAAACTTACTACGTTTTAGCCAAGAGAATTAGGTCATACTGTGAACAATTACGTTGAACGGTTGATAGTTGAGCTCTGCCAATCTGATTAAATTATCACCCTATACGCTACATCATTAAGAGGTTTAAATTCTAAAAATCAGCGAGAAATTAATTCCACGATGCTTTGGAGAGAAAGTGATTTAGTAATTCAACCGGTTTTTGTATTCGTCGTCAGATCGATAAATCTGCGGACAATAATATAATAAAACTGGCAACAAAGGTGCGCCTCGAGGGCTCACGCTCCGCTACACCGTTCTTCGAATACAGTTCTTAATGTCGAATAGATGATAAACATCAAGTAATGAGTTGGAACAGTGATTTAGACTTTTGTGTGTTGGCAATTTTCATAGCACAGAGGGTGTAAAATCAAGATATGTTTAATTTCAATCCAAATCGGCAAAAATTTTGTTGAAATTCCACTACATGTCTCAAATATGGATACAATGTCAAGTACAATCACTTCAATTCGCCTCAAGGCATTTTCATGTTAGAGTAGATGTCAACTTGTCTAACCATCCAAAACCTGATTTGTTTCTTCTCTCGAGAATACAGCGACTAGCCTTTGTTAGCAGAGCTGATCGAAGGGATGATTAGAAAGATTTTAGGCTACGGGATTTAGTAGGATCAAAGTTTATGCAGCACGGGCCAATTCGTGCGAGTAAGTGCGCATTTTCAGGCAAGAGCAGAGTAATAGTGAAAAAAATCAATGAAACGAAATGCAGCGGAATCTACATGGTAACGAGGCCTGTACGCTACCGCAAATCGGTTAACGTCATGGCGATTTGTGTAGTATTTGAGTCGGTTGTGAGCCGTAATGGTCCGTTTACGGTGAATTGAAACCGGTGGTGGCTCGCTGGCACGGTCGCCTTCGATATGCAATTTGCGGCACATTTTGGTAGTTAAAGAAGCTTGATCTCCGTTGTTCGAACCAGTTTTAAAGTCGCGAATTTCAAGGTTTTCATATGGACTCCAGAGATACTAAAGTGCGACGCTTACTTGCGCAAAACCACAATTTCTAGATAACTAGTAGTAAAATGATAGAGTAGGCTAAGATTTGCAGTGCCCCATCAAAGTGAATCCCTTCACCCGCGTCAGCGGGACTATATATAAAGGAACGGTAAAGAAATTTCAGACATCACAGCCTGAGCAAGGACTACAAAATGGCCCACCTCAGTATGAATCCTGAGGGTCACATGGTTCGAGACGGTCGGACGTTAGCTGAAGTGGTCGCGAATGATGAATATCTCGATCCGGAAAAGCATGTCGAGGAGAAAGAAGAAAAGAAAGAGAAAAAGATGAAGTTCTTGAGCTTTGAATTGGATATGAAGTATCCACGGACTCTGCGCGGGTTTGTCAGGACGATCCAAATAGTAAGTTAACGATTGGCATTTTAGAAATACCTTCGTCTCAATGATTTCAACACTCGATTGCTGTTACAGAATTTTACATGTCGTGTTTTGTATTCGAAAGATTGATTAACACGCCATTTAGTAGACTGTTTGGCGATTAGTGTACATAAGAAATTGCTGAGTAGGCTGACTATAGTTCAGATTGAGACCTATAAGTTCCGTTACGTTCAAATCCCGAGTGAGTGACGTGTGACCACGTGAGTCCCGACTGAAGCTGGAACCCGAACGTGTGAGCTATACTGCGCCAACAACATATAATAATGAATGGAAGACCGACCCGACATGCATGTGCGAGTGTGGACGAATCTTGTGACGAGAGACCACATAAAACCGCTTCCATCATGAACTATATCAGTCGGTCACCTGAAGTCTGCGGGCCCAATATTCAACAGGAAACCCTACTCGCCTATTCCTGAATTGGTCAACGTGATATACGGTATTGATAGGTCAAGCCGCATGGCGTCAATATACTGTCAATTACCGTATTTGTCTTGCTGGGAATCTCTCGGATTATTGTATCAATTTCAAGTCCTTACCAATTAGGTATTAGATTCGGTAGTGCGCTACGATGTCCAAGCTAACTTTAATAATGATGAGCGTGAAAAGGATAATCTGCTTTTCGTCTGATTGTTCAATCGCAATCGCAACCGCATTCGTCATGACGGGACTTGTTCCCTAACTTGCTCTGGTCGTCGGATACTTTTAAGACGATTGCCCGTCTCCCGGCTATACTCTACTTTCACTCGAGCTTATGACTGGGGAATGCCGATATCCTTAGCTGGCGGCTGGCAAATATGGTGCGCTAACCGTCGATTTAGGTTCGAGAACATGGCGGGGTAAAGGTCAGCATCAAGCGCGTTTTTATACAAAAGTATTATACATCGTCCCCGCTGACTTCAATGCGAATTCAAGGAAGCAGCTAATAAAATAACCAATCAATCAAATAAACTACCACAAGAAAGGATATTCAGCTGATTTCCTTGGGGTTTTCACACAATTATCAAGCTGATGAGGTGTCATAAACAGACCATTCTATCGTCTCTTACAGCTTTTGTTACTGGTCTCATTTGTCTGCCTCATCATTACATCTTGGGGAGACGCGCAGGGAGCATATACCTTCTACTGCATTGTTCTAATATTTGCTGCTCTGGTCGGCGGATTTGTATTCTTCACTATCCTTACCGGAAGCAGGAGCGGACCACTATGCGGTAAGCGTACTCATTTTCATGTCACCTTTGAGCAAATCATGAGCTTGTTATATGTTATACCTGCTTATATAACCTTACATTGGATATAAAAGATCCACTTCATGACAGACGATGTCGCGTTCCCACGTTAATATTGACCATACCCATATCTAACCGATCATTTCGCCTTTCACCCTCTGCCTAAAACAAAACAAAGCTTTGCATATTCTACGCTGATTTACAACCGTACGTGTCGTTACAGGACTGTCTTGGGTCAAGGTGGAGCTTGTATACTTTATATTATTTGGCTTTCTTGTGTTCATCGGGGCATGCCTTGCTGCGAGCAACAACTCGACGGGAAATCCAGCCTTAAATGCAGGAGCGGTGAGATGGCTAGTCAAATTTTATTCGAATGGATAAGTAGGCCTACACTCCCAGCACAGTACAATATAGAGGTCCAAGTCGTAAGGGTCGACCATAATTAGGAATTATACATGATCCGCACGTACAAGAGAGGTAAATTATTAGAACCTGGAAACCACAGGAATGGAGAAGCCAGTTAGTGTCACCCAGTTCTTAACTGTGGGGGAATTTACTCAGAGAAGAAAATTTTTGTTAAAGGCAGGAAATTCACACCTTGGCTTCACTCGACCGCACGCGAGAAGGTATCCTCTGACATCCGTAATGCTACTGCTGTTGACGTGGGATCAAAATTCTAAGCTCTAGAATGCCAGAGAACTCATACTTTTAAGTTCCACATTTTACTCTTTAGGCGTTCGGATTTCTAGCCTGCATCACCTTCGCCGCGTACATATATTGGACTTGGCAGGATTACAAAAATCCTCCTGACGACGAAGAAGATAAAGATGATGAAAATAAAGAGGAAAAAGAAAAAGAGGAAGATCCCGAAAATGGATTGGACAGCATTACCCCTAACGGTGTACCCGGGCCACGAATTGTGAGTCAGCGTCGCCGCGGAAGTCTCATAGACCCACCTCATAACGTAAACGGGGATTTGAGAATTGATCCTCCCATGAATAGAGACAACAATTTTCGGCAAGTTCAAAATTATTATATTTAACTTATACTAATTAAATAGTCTGGCTAATCCTTACACCCATATCCCTAATTCATCACAACAGTCGCGCCGAATACTGTAACCATCCTCGACTGCCAACTCTGCGCCCACTAGTTACACAAAACCAAATAGTTCAGCTTTGATCACGAAACTGAAATTACAGAACACTACAGGGTAAAGCAAATTTTTGATAGCGAATAGCCTATATAGATTTACATATAGCATATGCGGCGTCCAAAGTATATTCCGTTTTGGAGCTATCGATATTGAAACAGAAACACAGGTGTCTTATTTCCATCACAGACATATAAATTTTTGCCAAGGCGGCGTGATTAGTTAATGTTTATCCATCAAATCCTAGTATAATTTAATTTAAGCAAAACGTGATAACATCTACTTCAATTTCAAGAAATGCCTGTCTAGTAGCGATGAGTTTCTCCGCAGAACTGGTTTGCCGGTCGCGACAACTTACCTCATATTTTCCTCGAGGCGTTAACTATGCCACTTATCATTATAAAGGTGTTTTCGATTGAGTAAAGTTTCGCTTGAAAATGTTGTTTTCAGGATGTAAGTGAAAATATAATCAGTACACTTGAATGACTTGACCTGGGGCTTGTTGTGCTTTTTTAATTAAAATGCCAGACTTCCAAAGACATACGAGACTTCGCTGATAATGGACATCACGAATTGCTTATAGTCCACGGTTCACAAAATATGAAGTGGTTACTATAGAAGTACAATAAACACAAGCAGAAATAGTGATCTACTTATAGACCTTTTTATACTCCGAATAATAACAATACCTCGACTGCTCAGCTCATACTGCCAGGAACGTAATGGTCAATATACTTTAGCGTTTTCAAATACTTTAAATTTTCTGATTACACATATCCATGTAACGAATGACATGACTAGTCAAAAAATTGATTGCGTTCTTTATTTCAATTCTATCAATTATTGCAATAACGTCTGGTCAAGTTGTAGTATATAAGTATTTCACACTCCGAATCCTTAATCGCGACTCACACTCCAGACTCCACTCACATCACTGCTAAATATGACCTCCACCCCCAACTTTATGCATAGGCCTGTCTGCAAAAACTGTTTAACCCCTATTTTACTTATGCTCCTTTTGATAAGACGTAAACGCCTTTTTTTCGTTTACAGCAAGTCAAAGCAAGGTCGCCGTTTCCCGAATGAAGAACATGCGCCTCTAGGTGGGCAAATATCAGTGATATCTCATAATGAAATAACTGATCCTGGACTAAAACAAGACAAATATTATCGAAGACAAAGGAGGTAGTCTATATACACTGTATTTATCTCATCAAATATAGACAATTTTGTGTGTCCCGCCGTCCGCAGGTCCGTCATTATATTATTCTAGTAGTTTGGCTTCGTATAGGCATACAGAAACATGTAGTAGGCCTACATATGATCAGCTTCTTTAACCAAGTAAACACTGTACAATAATAAACCATGGGACTTTCGCTCACATTCGCAGTGGATCAGACAAAGATTCCGCTTACAGCGAAGGATCAATGAATGAAAGAGACAGGTCCTTACCAACCAAAATTAGACGATCAGCCAGCATGAGGGAGGACAGAGCAAGAGGGTCGGTAAAGAATCCACGACATCACATGACAGACAGAAGAATGCATAATTCACCAGGAAGGTGCGGCCTAAGTATACAATTTGTATACTTAGATATACAACGAAAACAGGCACTATATGAATCTCTTTCTAGTATTATATCGCATGAGGAACCTCGCCTAGATCTAACCTCAATTCCTATATATATATATACAGTGTTTATAGCAAGAAAAATCATGGATAAGTTGCAAATGCATATATATATGGACAGATCGTAGTCCACAAATGTGTATACGACTTTTCGTCTAAGATCTGTCCTAATCCAGTACTACGCGAAGTGTGACGGGCGACGGCTCGCATTCCAACCTCCAAATGTTCAAATCAGCCACATGAACTTTTCTCTGGAAAGAGAAGTGCCAATTACTTTTTTTTTCAGACGTCCCAGACAACTGTCCGCACAAGAGTTGATGAATGAAGACAGTCCTAAACGCAAATCAGTTCCCAGTTGGCTTAAAGCAGCTCTTGAAGATGATGATCCCGAGATACACCGACTTTTGTCAACAATGCCAGCAGTTAGACGAAAGAACGAATTTCCACTGCTACATACATCGGATGAAGAATCCGTGGCGTATCCGTCGGTTTCACAAACACTTGCAAATCAACAGCCAGTATGGAACAACCGGCACGCTGGACGAGCGTATCGCGAAAATTCTCACCACATTCGCCGCGAACACAATCATACGAAACACGGGCGAAACAACGTTTTCCATGGTCCGCATCATAGGGGTAACAAGAGGCTACATGCTCACGGCCATCGGCAGTTACAAGGCCACGGTAAACGCCATGCACATGGGCACGGACAAAACAGGCAAGTTTATGGCATTTCCGCATTTTTTCAATGGGGTATTTGGAGATGGTTTTCCGATCAACTTTATCAGCTGAATTCCCAGTTCGGATGTAATAATTATCTTTCTGCCAAATCGGGGGAAATGTCGATCCAGATTGTAGCGAATCGTTGCCAAGCCTCGGCAAAGATGCGATTATGGCGGGAGACCTTTCGGCAAAGTTTCTCTATCCCTTTGGGAATCTGCTTGCGCATCCATTCTGTTCCTTTTAGCACTTATTTCCCTCAAGGATTTGCCTTGTAATGTATTTCCCTGTCGATGGGGGATCTTTTTGGCATCCCCCAATTGACAGTAGACTTAGTTATGATTATTTCAGAGGGCACCACCGACATATCGATCGACATGGCAGGATCGGGCAGGGTCATCAGCGAGGCCGTCAAAACATTGCACACGGTCGAGTTCGTCCACAAGATAACGCTTTCCTTCGAAGAATGGTTGAGAATGATACCTTAGTTGACCACAGAGGGGATGCTGTAAGAATACAAGTGAGTACCAGGACTTGGTTGTCAATAATTTAATCCTTGTTCCAGGAATAATAATAACGTTTTTATTTACTCTGTTTTAAGGAAACGAAACGAACAAGGCAGAAGCTTCATGAGACGCCATCATCGTTGCATTTTCCTGATAGGTCTCGATGGGACGACAATGATATAAATATGCCAGAGCGTGGTGTGACTAAAACCATGATAGAAAATTACCTAGAATCTGACTAACTAAAAATTACTTTCATTTCCGTCGCCTTTTTTGCTATCTTTTTTCTGCATATTCCAAAGATTTTACTCCATGTAAATCGATTATGCTACACATAAGCCGAATACACATCCATTTATTCATCACGAGTTCTTCACTCGTTGGGACGACGCTTTCATTCCGATCTCTGTAGAGCTTTCCCTATATCCTGGCGATATGGACACCGGTAATGGGCACAACCTTCTACGTGTCGTTATTCTTCCCTAAGCGAAGACGCTGCATCCTGCATGTAGGCCTACTGTCATTACGGAATTGAAAGAAGGCTACCGCACGCGCACGCATGAACGACACGCCATATATACTCCACGTATACGCCATAAACAACACTATATCCATCGCCTATATCTACAAACCGAGCTCTAAAACTCCATTGTACGTGCATTATGCAGCCGTAAACCACGACTTTTCAAATGGCCTGGGTAGGACTGTTATAGGCCATAACGACACAAAATTATCGCCCTAACAGTTCATATACTATTCGGCCTACTCCGTTGCAGACAACGTGGTTGTTGGTGTTGGTCGGACTAGGTCATGGAAAATCGGGGGAACAGTTCGGTTGAGTTCGGCAGATCCGTTTGCGCCGTCTGTTATAGACCCAAAGTATAGATAACTAACCTACGGGTAGATGTGCAACTCGGCGAAGTCACGTGAATTCACGCTTGAGCAAGCAGTTACACTTTTGCCGTGAGTTCTTAATTAAGATTAAAGAACTCCATGCGACAGGTTGTCAAGAGTAGTCACGCGTAGCGACCCCTCGGGAGATGCCCGAGGTATTTCGTTAAGCAATTTGGCTTATACGCCATGCGTCAACTCATGGCGGACTAAATGTAGGACTGCATAGTGGATATGCATATCAGTCCTACACGCTTGCCGATGCGCCTTTTGCATGCCAGTTGGGGGCCGAGTAGCGGTTCACTAGCGTCATCACGTGTAACTCAGTCAGGGTAAACGGCCACGTCTGCGACGATGTCCCGCCACAGGCAGCGATACAGATTTTTATGTCATAATCGGCCGTAAGACCGCCCCGCCACGCATTAACCCCGCCTGTTGTCTCTGCCAGTAGCCATACTCCTGCCAACCGGCGCAGATGGGCAGCATTAACCTCGCACTATGCAAGCGCATAGCACTTACATCATATTACCATATAGCCTACCATTACCCAAGACTTCACAACAAAGGACACTGTTGCATAAATATATTCAAACCATAACATGCGAAATTATTATGCTTCTAGTCATTCAGCTTCGAATAGCTTGGAGGCGAGAGCTTCTTACTGATGAGCTTCCAAAAAACCAGAGGGACGCAGCTGATCGCTGTTATCGCACAGAACTTCCAGAGAAATGCTACCGTCCATAGAAAGGCTGGGTCTAAAATTGCCAATTCCAATTAACATAGCGCCTGTATTAATGTCAACTACACACGTGATTCATTAATCAGCTTTTTAGCATGGGAGGGCCAGTAAATGGCAATATAGCGAAGGATGTTTGGTCATGTTCTACCACCCTTGGATCCGTTCTAAATCTGGTTTAGCTGAGGATATACTGCTCCAGACAAAGATACCAGCAGACAACTCTCTTCTCATCTACTGTATTTCCCACTCACCATTAACCACCAAGAGGGAAATTAGTCCTGTGGGCCATGTCGCCGGGAGTCAGGGCTGGATCTCATGGACTAGGTGCAAGAATAATCAGCATATTGTATGTTCGGGGCTTCTGACAATAGCCAAACTACACTCGTCCCAAGACCTAAAATATTTAACACTGTACTGAACTCACCGAAGAAATCGGTCAAAATGACCAACGATAAAACATAGATGCCCAGTGATGCAATGATAGACACAAACATGATCCAGTGCCATGTGCGAATAGTTAGTGCCACCATCAGCAGTTCCGTCAAAATAAGCGATGTGAAAGTAATAGCAACAATGTGCAGCATGTCGTCATCAAAAAATATCAGAGCTCCATACAAAATGGCGGCCCCTAAATCAAAAATACTGGGCCATAAGGTCAACAACACACCATTCAACTTCAAGCCTAGACGTACCTTGATATATGCTAATGATAACCCATGTTAAAAATGTTTTCAACGACAGTGATCTTCCCTAAATAAAAAAGAACGTGGTAACTATCCATGGATGGAATTTGCAAATTCATTTTCCATACCTTTGTGAGAGATTTATAGAGTTCAGGAAACATAAGTGCCTTCTCTGCAGATACATCCTGATCAAGGACTAGTGAAAACACTGGAAACATGGTGTATATCGTTGTGTACCTGTCAGAAAGGAAATGGGATACAAGTTAGTAAATGCTTTATGGAAGCAAATCAGCAAGATCAGTGCAAAATGATAGCAAATGTGCCTTCCAGCACCGAAGTCGAGCAACAAAGAATTATGAAATGTGCAAACTATCACGACAAATCAATATGATGGTGTAGGGGTAAAGACGGAAGGCGGGGTGTAGGATAACAATAGGACGGTATTTTACGTTATTCTGTTATGAATTTTGTTGCATATAAACAGATTCATAATAAGAGAATAACACAACTACACACACACAATCTTGTGCAATGTATGGAGATGCCTGAAGGTAGCTTCAGTAACACAATATAGAAACCATCAATCCACTCACCCCACCATGAGAAGTCCTTGGTACAGAGAAACTGAAGAAAAGTAGAAAACTGAAGAAAACACCGCCTGCAAAGCATTATAAGAGGCTGATATCAAAAGATAGATGAGAAAATCAACAATACAACAATCAACAAACCTGCATTACAGAAATAATCAGTCCACGGTGGATGATAAATTGACTAAGTGAAGCAGATCTCTTGTAGCTATTGCGACCATGAACCAACAGAAGAGGCCCGACATTTTTGAATTGTGAAATTGAGAAATCTGCAGCGAGTGAGGCTTGCTTTCCTTCTTTACCTACTATGCCAATCCCACAATGGGCCGACTGGATCATGTTGACATCGTTGCCTCCATCACCTTGGTAAAGAGAGTAAGATAATAAGTATACCGGTACTTTTATTTCCTTTGTAGTTGTGTTGTATACTACTACAAATGAGAATATACATCACTTTGAAGTCAAGTCAATATTTAAGCAGAAAGTGGCATCAGAGGTAGCACTGCAGTAGTGCGGTGACAGCTAACGTAGAATTTAGAATCTCCTCAAAAAATGAACAGGCACAAGCACTAACAAATACTCCTTCCAACAAAACTTAAATCTCTGGTTTAACAACCTTTTTGTAAGCTAAGATTAATCCTAGGATTAGGAACTTCCAAATAATGCACTAATCACATGCCTTGGTGATACAGTAACACTAAGAAGGCAGTTTCTTATACAGCCTTATTGCACCATGTTCTAATTCCAGCGGTTTATTACATACCTATTGCACAAGTTCTCTTTTTGGCATGTACCCTCAACAGCTTTACGATTTCAGCTTTTTGTGTTGGAGAACATCGACATACCACAACTGCCGGACATTGACATGCCAGTTCGATGAACTCGTGTTCATAAAATTCCAAGCAAGCCGCTAATGATTCACCGCGGATAATAAGAGCTGCGTCAGATGCTCGTCGACGGAACGAATTCAATTCCAAGTGAGCATCATTCCTGTTTGTCACCTGCGAAGGGAGTAAAGCCATGATACTTTATTGGTCAAAATACATCAGGTTGAATATGAAATCATAGGCTACCTGCTTGAAGATATAAATTTCTTGAACTCTGGAAACCAGACGTGAACTTTTAGCAATGCAAATGGCCGTCTCCAGCTTATCACCAGTTAACATCCATATCTAAAGTCAAAAAGCAATTCTGTCATGAAAAAAAATCATTCCCAAACAAAATATTTGTGGCTTGATTTTCAATGTGCCATGACAGTCTGGATGCAGCCAGCTAGGAAATGTCAAACTTACAATAAAGGAGTATATACTATACTACGATGGACTGGAAACCCACAAAAACGCAGAGATCCACTACATTAAGTTAAGTTTGAAATGAATGACTTGGTGTGCTATGCTAGCAATGTTAAAGTAGTTCTGCAAGTATGTAAAAAGTACACTCCAAGCAAGCACTGTTCAAGAATCTAATCATTGAAAAAATCCTAGGATTGATCAAACATACTCGGATGCCAGCATTCTTCAATTTCTCCAAAGTTTCTCTCACGTCTGTCTGCAATTGATCTTCGACACCAGTAACACACAGTAACTCCATATCTCGCTCCAATGTCTCCACGACAGCCGAAACATGTGCGGCTCTATCGGTCACACTGAGTTTGGCTTGATGGTATCGTGCCTGAATAAAAATGCATGAAATCAGCAATGATAGGCCTACACAATTTCCATATTTTGGATCTTACCTCAAAATCGGCGTAATTTCTTTCACTAAGTACCTTCTTTGCTACTACCAGAGTTCTCAAGCCTTCACGAGCCATGTTGCCACACTGAAACAGGAAAAACCATGTCACACAGGTACAGCAGGGTACCCAGTACGATAGCTGTTCCATAAGAGGCACTCAAATCAAAGATTTATGTTTAACACCAAGGATATAACTGACTCAAAATAAGCTGTTATACAGCACCAAGCATAATTTGTGTTCACACATGGATCAGTATCTAGCAACGCCGCAAGCGTTATACCAACTATAACTGCTTTTTGTTCATCTTACATCAACATGTGACTATAGCCTACACAAGCAACTATAAAGACTGACTTATTCAGTGGGGATTGGGATTTTGGTGAACATCGAGGATAAAATTCACCATACACGCAAAGCGCTTACCTCTTCATCCAGCCAGTCGCTATATCTCACTATATTCGTCATGATGACATCAGCGCCTTTCATATAAAATGTTATTTCATTTGTAAACGAATTGCGTACAATAATGCCCATCCTTTTGCTCTCAGATGTGAATGGAAAGACCTAAAGCAAATAGAAGTCAGTTTAAACTGATGCCTGAACAGAGTAACACAAAGCTTGAAATGTTACAAGTCCGGTCCAGAAAGACAAGGGAACTATGGATATGCAGCTCAGTTAACACAAGGCTGCACTGTTTTCTGACCACTACACCGTAGCAGCTAAGCAATCAACGTACTGTCCATAGAGACATTGTATAAAATCCATAGGAACAGCATATCAAAGTAAATGCATGATCAACGTACTTGTAAAATAGTGTAATGTATCAAGCTGCCGTATGGGTTGCGTAATTCAATGGAAGTCAAATCTCTTTGAAATAATGTCAATCCAACTTGTTCTGTCCACGTCACAAGTGCAATCTTTAAAAAACACAGCATTTTTCGTTATGAATCAAAAATACGACCTAGTCACTCTTACTTCATCTGGACTAGCAGCTTGGTAAGTGCGCATGCTATCAAGTAGAGTCATGTCCATAGCAGTAAATTCCTCATCTGATGCATCCTCATAAACGGGAGTGACATTGTGGCAAAGAGCCAAAGCTAAAACAATCATAAAGGAAGTTATACATTTCAACGAGATGCTTCATTCTCGTATAGGCCTAATAAACCTCTTTGTAAGCATCTGTGAACAAGCATTCATAATACTGTGTTCTCTCAAACAAGCTTTGCAGTTTCGGAATGGATGCCAGAAAAGTGCCCGATTGATCAGCCTTTTATATATCCCACAAATTCCACAACACAGCTACCGGTACTAAGCTGCATAGCACACGTTGTACAAATCATATTCTGTATGACGTTAGGTTGAGCATAAACCATCATTTTCAGCCCCCTGTTCACTTCTGTAATCTCCAAATTTCAAACGATAGTGAGCCTACCTTTTAATGCTTCATGCACACGGAACTGGTCACTTTTCTTGATTTTTGGCGGCTTCTGTTTTAATGGAGTAAATACCATGGCTTCTTCAGGTGCTTCCGATTTGACGGAAGGGTCCGGATAAGATTGACGTAAGTAGTTTTCAACCTTAAAAAAGACATAACTAAATCAGCACTTCAAAAGCATAAAGATGTAATATCACGCTATGATTATTATCATTATTATTAAAAAGAGCATCACATATCCCAGATTACAATCATAAATGAAATAGGTCCCTTATAAACAAACACACTGAGGAAATGCTAGGACTCTTATATCCTATCACATTGTTGTCATCAAACCCCACCTGATGTGGTAAAATACTCGTACTTACTTCGGGAAGAGAATCGGATCCATAGGACACAGTGCCAACGTGAAGTCTTTTGAAAACCATTTCATTTCGTGTAAGAGTACCGGTTTTGTCTGTTAATAAATAGTTGATCCTGCCCAATTCCTCTGGAATAGTGCTTGTCCTGCAGATATTCAAAATATTGACAATTTATAAAAAATGAGAAATTATCCAAGTTACATTACCTCACAATTGTTTCGGGAATTGTTTTATCTCTCTCTATAAACCAGCTGTAGACAGCTTTGCCCATGTCCAGATTTACTCGTAAGCTTATTGGAATGATGTAAGAAAACAAAACGATGAAACGAAATAAATATATATACCAAGGTCCGTGAAAGCCCTGAAAACAAAGCAGTTGAGAGTCACAGTACAAAACAGAGAAAGTCTAGACATACTCTGCATACTCTGATTGATTACCTTTGCATTGTTGCATGGTAATTATTAACTACTAATTACGACTCCTCGTTTGCCTATTTAAGCCTGTTTCGTTCCGTGCACGTTATTCGTATTCTGTTGTTGAACCACGACAGTGGACATCTTTAAGCCTTAGTTAAGAAAAAGGTTTGGTTTGAGTTCTGTTTCATCACACAAAAATTCAAGGATGTCAGGTAACCTATTTGCATGCCTCATTCCCAAACCCTAGTCTTGTTGGACATTGTAATCGTATAATTAGTACCACGAATTAAACCAAATGAATCAGAGATAATGGAGCTTAGTTACAGATTACAACCGTAAGGCTTATTTCTATAAATTATAATCAAGGCTTGAAGCTTGATCTGAGGGAAAAATGTCTACCAGCACCATAAAAGATATAACCAATATGTCTATTGCTGTTGCCGTAGAGATTTTTTACATAATACGGACAGTTATGTCTAGTTTTCTACAGTCTATACGTCTGCGATCTGAAGTTCAACGGAAATGCACCTAGAAGAATGTGAAATTGTACACGTAGGAATTCTTCGGCCATCTTCATAACATATACTAGCATCAACTAACCTTCATAATTATGAGAGCAAATGAGAGTAAAATTACAGCCGCAAATAATATCTTCGTCAGTGTATTGATTTCTTCATCTAACAATCCAATCTACAAGTGCAAACACAATTTCGCTGATGCATCATTACAATATGTCTCATGGTCAATTGGTTAACAATACTACTATATTGATTAACCTTTGACCTTTAGTCATATTACCTTTGTTTTCGGATTGGATGCATTCATGACACTCCTAGTATGTTTTCCAGTGTATACGACCACACCGATTGCAGTACCTGATGCAACGACCGTGTCAGACCATAATGTATTTTCAATACTCAGTGATTCATCTGCATTTCCACCTGAGTCATCGACCTTCATAAAAATATCAAGTGACAGACACACTGCAGATAGGTGAGAGGCGACCACAGACAATTCAACCAACACTCGCGAAATTAAGGTAATTTCCGAGAGATTGTAAACTTTAAACTATGATGCTCCGGTGTATAAGCAACGATTCAATAGGCCGATAGTGTTGGTAACTGTGATGATCCATTCTACTATAGGACACTTACTGTGGTGAATGTTCCAGTGAAAGAATGGATATCAATCTGTGGCTTCTCTGCATACATGAAGGGTTGGATTTTGAAAATATCTGCCGTTGACGGAGCTTTTTGTGTGCTTCTGATGGCAATTCTGAGTTTCCAATCCGTCTCACCATCGAGTTGATCAGTACGGATGAAGCAGGTCCCTGGCATAAAATAAGGCATTCATGAAAGGAATACAAAAGAGTGGACATGTTCAAAGAAAAATACCATTCTTCTCTGATGTTCTGAGAAACACCAGATCTGCTGGGATTCTTTGATCCTTCTCGATCATCACCACATCTGAAACCTTAAGTGGACACAAATCATTTATGGGACAACAAAAATTTAATCTAAGTGAAAACCACTATTTCTGCATGGTTTAGTCAATTTACGGGTACAGCGACATTTCAATTTCAGCATAGCATAGTTCAGCATAATCCTCATGGAGAATTAGTAGGAGATTATTGATTTTTCTCACAAATATGTCATTCTAGTTATTTGACAGTACCACCTACCGTAAAAATTTAATTCATTACTGGCAACCGTAAACTGCAACACAAGCTAATCAGGTAGACATATTCAAACTACAATGGTAGACGTACCGGTATGAAATGGAATCGACCACAGGAAATGATGATAGTTTCTATGTATGTTGAAATCACCACAAATATGAAGTACAGCAGACATTTGTTGGGGAATTTTAACACTCGAGACGCGACTGATACTTTAGTCTCAAGAAATGTTGGTAAATAGGTTAATGCTATTTAATATGAAACTCATGGAGAGATTAGTGCTAGCTGAACAATGAATCTATATAGCGATAAATTAAAAAGAATGACACCTGGCTTGCTTTCAGTCATTTTCTGCCAGAATAATATCTATATTTACCTTAATATTGCATGCAGCAACATCGATAATTTTGCCGTTAGTCAAGATCTTTTTATACATAGTGTGATTGATATCTTTGTCACGAAAATATCTTCGTATTTCATCCAAGCCTTCACGAAGCAAAGTAACTCCTAGGACGAAAGCCTTTCAACACAGAAATATATAGTTAACACTAAAATAAGTCAGATAGTAAGAATACAACATGGCATACCAATGGCGCCCAGTATGTGTACAAATATCCAATCTTGAGCTCAGGTATAAATTGTGTACAAGCCATCACCAAAAAGTAGAGATTCAGGAAAAATTTGAACTGATTGTACAGGACCTGCATATTGAATAGAGTGAGATTATTCGATGTGCAATGCTTGTCTTTGTAAGATAAAAATTCCACTTACACCAGGCACGAATGTAATGATGTTATACTTTTGATTACAAATTTTATTCGGAGGAAATTTAGTTTCTCTGCCATCTAGTGAGTTGGCCTGAAAATAAACCAGGATTTCAAGATAAGTATTAGTGTTGAACAAATACGGATCAACTTACTTCAATCCCAACATGAATAGTCCTCGGACCAAACTCATTTCTGTTTCGACAACATGAAGTCAAGCTAGAAAGAAAAGACATACAGGTAATTAAAACAAATCTGGATTCAACCTTAGAAATGGATTGGTTCAGAATTGCTTTATGAATTGCTTCTGATGGGAATAAAGGAAAGCTCATTCTGAAGACTGACAAAGATAACAACAATGCAGGTGGACTAATCTTCGTCGGTAGGTTACAATTATACGGTAATAAATTCAAGTCCACTTAATAATGGTTTGTTTTGTCATCCCTAGAGACAATTTGACTCAGAATCCAAACGTTTTGCTACACGATAGAGGTACAGCATACAGTCCTAGGCTTATCCCAACAGATGTTTTTGGCATCACAGCAACTTCGACTCACTATGTCACACGAGACCACAAACACACAACAGAAAAGTGATTAATATGAGTACTATCACAGTCACAGAAGTACCTGTAGCATAAGTTGGACACAGCCAAACATAACCTTGATGACAAACTTCGTCTATTTATAGGGATTGTAGAATATGTGTCAAAGTCATCATCTTCCATAGTCATTTCAATATCGTTAGGACCCATCGACATTAGCGGAATCTCGTCCAAACCATTCAGAGAAACATTGCTGTAAAACAACAATACATCAGTACAATTGATCTCTGTAGTCTGCACTATGAACTGCTTATGAAAGTATTTCATGAAGGCCTATAACTATGAAAAGCATTTCTACGTTCTTTGCTTAGAGCTGATGGCCTTATTGATCAATAATAGTCTTTTGAGCCAAGATTCTCTTGTGCTGCTCAAGCAGATCTGATAAACAATGGTCAAGTCACACCTACAACTGCTAAGCCGTAGACCCGTGGTTAATAATGCTTTTATTAAAATATGCCGTATACCATGCTGATTCAATATCAGCATCAGTATACATGCTTGCGTTCGAAACTGCTTGAAAGCCACAGCATACGGAGGAGCGGGAAGGATTGCAGTCTTAGGCCATTTTCGAATATTATGCCTGAGGGTAAAACATTTCAGAAATAAATAGCTGAAGGCTTGAAGCACTTTTGATAAAAGGATGACACAACTAACATAAAAATCATTGTTAAATTTAATGAATGAAATGAACCGTTACTGCTATATTATATATATACCTCAAACTGTTCCATTACATCGATAACATAAATCCACCAAATGGAGTTTGGATGACAATCTCTAGGCCTACTACCCGCGCTAAGGGCAATAGGCGAATCAGTTTTCCACCAACCTTGCAAGACGTGAGTACTTCGCACCTCGTCTGCGCGAATCAAGTAATGGTGCTTTCGTTCCGTCCATTTAATGCGCTCCATTCATGTTTTTGTTTTTCCCATGAGTCAATTCCAATTCGAAAGTCACGCACAGATCCACGGCGCCAACTACGGATAGGAATGGATAGCACTATGTTAAGGCCAATTCAGAATTCACCTCGCTTGCGACTTGCGCCGCACCGTTAGAACTAAATGAGTCTTTTCGACGTTAAAATATCAACGAATCCGACGTACCCTTTGACTGTCGGAGCAAACTAAACCGCACTAATACGTAACGTTAGCCTGGAGATAGAGTGATAGACCTATAACATAACAAAAAACGACGAGACAAATTCGAGAGATTCTATTCACTTGCTTTATCACGCGCATCGCGATCACTCATCCAGTCTCGTGACCGATAAACAAATTTCCGTGTCGACTAGGAGGGACTGGGGCGATTTTGTGGGCCACAGACAGCGCCGACACCATAGAGATGACAGACGCCCGATAGACCATCACTAGGCCTAGCCAAGAGCCACTAGCCAAGAGCCACACGTCTATATTCATTGATTGTATGAATCGTTCAGTCATGTTTGTGTTTGTGTACTCTGTGTGTGCGGTTTTTCTCTTACTAGCTCAAGCCTGAACACTAAGGCGTGCAACTCACAGCCCGCAGTTTGCGCCAGCCACCGTATAGATAATACAGAACTCAATTGTAAATTGAAGCTCAATCAAAATCATACGTATTCATAATTTTATCCTAATACCATAGAATGTTAATACTGATACCTTGTGGTGAAAAGAAATTACAACAAAAAGACAAGAGGTGGAGATAGAGAGCAAACGGGTGGGCGACACCCAGCGAAATATGTTTTGCCAACAGCGAAGTATCCGAGCGGAAGTGACATCACACCGGAACAACTTACTCCCATTTGTGCGCCAAACGGTCCTGTAGCAAGTCCATTCAGGTCTTTGGGTGCTGCTAAGTTCAGCATGTTGGAAGCAGATGGTGTTATGACCGAATTGAAGAGCTATCCTTATGGTTCCGGAGCCGATACGGTAGGTCTATAGGTGCGGAGAAAGAAGAGTGGGTGGCGGTATAGAAAAGACTTGGAAATCCTAACTTAGAAACACTCAGGAGTTTGCGTTGACAGTGCGTCAGGTTGTGCCTGATATATACTGGCCCCCATTATTATATTGTGCCTGCATAATGTATCCTAAATTTTTACCAGTTGAATTAATCGCTGAAGTTTGGCAACCTGGAGGTTACGGTTGTATTTCCAGCATGTTCTGTCGGTATTTGACTGGCTACACAGAAAAGTATTGTCACGCATGAATCATGCACACTCATGATATCTGTGAAAAGAGCCCAGCATTCCTCAGCGGTGCCAATAACTTTGTTTTATCACCTTTTAAGCGAAAAATAATGGGTATACAATACCATATCATCGTGTTAGCGGTTTGGTAATATGAATACGCTATTCGGTTATGCCTATTGAAGATACAAGAGTAGGCCTATAGGCCAGGCCTGAGTTCAGTCTAGCCCACCATCTTTCTAGGAATAGTAGTCACATTGATATCGCATGAGGAACTGAAAGCATATCAGTAGTTAGATCAGACTTATCTTCCATGGTATGGTATATAATATATATATATATGGTACCGGTACCAAATAATGTTACGTAAAGAAATTTCATGCAAATCCTTAACGTGAACTTTATATCCGTAAATGGCTCTGTTTACTTGTCAATCATTCACTTTGTTTTGTTTTTCTGTCGTAGGCAAATGGTGTATCTGTGTGTAGTGTAGCCTCTCTAACGGTGCAACGTCCGAGCTATCTTGTCTTTATGATATTCACATGCTTGCATCCCGTCTCTTGATTTCAAAGGCATAATTTAAATTATATCTCTCAGGGGTGGCTAACTATTAATGATATTCAACAGTTTTGATATGTATTTGCCCAGTTATGGTAAACATAATATGTCACAAATCTTAAACCTATGGTTTAGATTTATCTTCAAATTTAAGTATTGTGTTTTCGCAGGATCTCTGCTACTTGCTACCCAATCATAAGGTGGAAAGGTCACGTATGAAACGGCACTATGTCTCACTTCCACATTTGATTTACTGTGACTTATAGACCTAAATCTGGTGATGACTCTTGTCTTCCTGTATGATGGTTTATCTACAACTTAAAAATGCTAGATTGACTATTATAGCCAGTCATATAACATTCGCATTTTAGCTACCGCGTTGAGTGAGCAATAACTAATATTATTCATGACAGTGATTGCTGAGTACGTCAGTAGGCGGTCTGGCCTATCATCTATGCCGTGCCTATATCATGTCTATTTGATTATTAAGTACCGTGGTAGTGGCAGCGTTCTGTCTTTACAGTTTGTTAATGAGATCAATCCCATGATCATTTACAAAATAAGCTTTAGTGGAGAGAGAATTGTCCCTGATAGGTTTTTCAGTTTCCAGTCCCCTAAATACGATAGGGCTACACTTTGTATCATACAGGCCTATGGTGTTGGCAATACCGTTTGTGGTGTGGGTTGGACTAGTTATCTTGATTAAGCGATTTCAATAATCATATTTTTTTTGCACAGATCTTACTATTTTACATGTCTTAATCTAAGCAACTGAAACTGTACAAGTCCAGTATTTGGGCAATTGCTTTAAATAAAAGGACTTTATGAAATGGGCAAAGAGCCGTGTCCGTAAATCTGCATCTCGTGCAATGGATGTGAGCAGAGACAAAAACCAAACTGTAACGATATCGGTGATACTATTAGATCATACTCCGGCGGAGTTTCACATTGGAAAGCGTGAGCATGGACAAGTGCTCTTAGATCAGGTCTTTCAAAGACTTAAATGCAAAGAACCAAAGTATTATGGTCTGCAATTTCCGCAAGATGTACCAGACTGCATGAAATGGCTAGATCCCAACAAGTCAATTCGAAAACAGTTCAAACGGGGATATCCTTTGCTTCTTTATTATAGAATCAAATATTTTATTTTTGATATCAGCCGGATTAAAGATCAGTCGACAAGATATGAATTATTTTTGCAAGTCAAGTTTGAAATCTTAGAGCAAAGACTGAAATGTCCTCCCGGGGTAGCTCCGTTATTGGCAGCCTATGCACTGCAGTCGGAAGTTGGTGACTTTGATCCTGCAAAGCACAATGATGATTACGTTAGCAACTTCAAATTTTTGCCAAATCAAACAAAAGATTTTGAAGTCGAAGTCACAAAATTACACCAAAAACACAAGGGGTTGGATCCGACCCAGGCGGAGTTTCTCTTTTTACAGGAAGCAAAGCGGATTAAAAGATACGGTGTCGAAATTCACCAAGGAAAAGACCTTGATGGTAATGATATCGAAATAGGTGTAGCAACTGACGGTATGGGTTTGTTTCGAAAAAGCGAGTTGCGTCACAAATATGAGTGGGCAAAGATTGTTAAAATATCCTTTAAGAGGAAGCAATTTTCCGTTCATTTACAAAAAGATAAGGTGAAAGACAGTGCGTTACCGATTATAGAATTCTCCATGGAGAACTACCGCGCATGTAAAAGATTGTGGAAAAATTGTGTCGACTGTCATTCATTTTATCGCAAAGAGAAAGAAAGACTTCATCATAAGCAAGGGAATAACGGACATGCAAAGCCTGACAAACCGATATTTGGTTTCTTTTCGGTCGGAGCGAGGAATAAATCCAAGTATGACAAGGCTGAGAGAGAAATTCTACGCTTCAGAAATCCTCCGAAAAGCTCATCATCAAAGATGCTGAACTCCACTGCCATTAATAATGATGCCGAAGAAGGTGTTAATAAAGAAGCAAGACGGTTGAGTGCCCCACCGTCAGTGACATTCGCCGTAATGGCAGATGACCTGGGTTATCCTGAATATTCCAGCGATCATGACTCACCTACAAGCTTCACCAAGAAAAGATCATTTCAGAATCGAAACAGTATGTCCAACGAGCCTTCGCTGGATTCGGAAGCCATTAGTGAGCCAAATGACGGCAGTTTCTCCGACTCAGCTTTCCAGCAGCAATATCCACTAGGGGAACCCCCTCAAAAAGTTGGCGAGCAGGTAGTCTTGCCAGGTGATATCAACCTTGTAAGACTAAAACCGGATGATCAAGGGAAATTTGGATTTAATATCAAAGGTGGTGTGGACCAAAATATGCCAATCACAGTATCAAAAATCGCGGCTGGTTCTCCGGCGGATCTATGCGAACCAAGTTTAAGCATTGGCGATGAGATTATTCAAATCAATGGCCGGGATGCAAATACTCTCTCTCATGATGAAGTCGTCAATTTTATTCGTAACACTAGAGAACGTTTCGCAGGAGAGCTCGTCCTCTTAGCCAAGCCTTTTACAGTTCAGTCTTATGATGAAGCTGAATATCCGGCTGAAGTTCCAGTGCCAGTGCCGCAAATCATAATGAACGGTCCAATTATGCCACGCGAAGAAGAAATCAGTCTCAATGGATTGGAATACTCGATGACCTTGCTGGAAGATCAGTTGGAGCATGGCCGAGATGTGAAGTTATTTGACAAACTAGAACGGAAAAATCCAAATTTAACGATGAAAGACGCAAAGCTGCCAAGTAACTTATCAAAAAACAGATACAGGGATATATCACCATATGATGTCACAAGGGTCAAATTGATGAATTGGGAGACCGATTACATCAATGGCAATCATATCCTGATGGAGATAGCAGACACTGCTATATGCAACCACTATATAGCATGTCAAGGCCCGTTACATAACACTTGCGGTGACTTCTGGGCTATGGTGTATGAGCAAGAGGCGACGTTAATAGTAATGGTAACTACAACCATTGAGAGAGGCATGATGAAATGTTGCCAGTATTGGCCTAGTAAAGGCAATTCAGTGAAGTTTGGTAACATAACTGTCACTTCGAAGTGTGAAGAAAAGACCTCATGTTTTGTGTTTCGTGATTTTGAAATTGACATTACTGACTCTGATAGTGAAAGCACGAAAAGGCACGTATCCCACATACAATACGTTGCCTGGCCTGATCATGGCGTCCCTGATGACGCTAGCGATTTCTTGTATTTTATTTCTTGCGTGCGAGAAAAAAGAGTGGGCATGACTGTTCCTACTATAGTCCACTGTAGCGCAGGTATCGGCCGTACCGGTGTCATGATCGCAGTTGAAACTGCTATGTGCCTCATGGAATCAGATAAGCCCGTGTTCCCTTTGAAAATCACCAGATGTATGAGAAATCAGCGGGCTATGATGATACAAACTCCGATGCAGTTTCGATTTGTTTGCGAGGCCATTTTGAAGGTATATAAGGATGGGATATCTGCGCCAGAGTAACCATCCATCACGGGTTGTGATAAATGATCGCCGCTTGCAAGATATACATGTGATATGTATCTTAGGCTTCTACTGTATCATGAAAGCAAATCATTGTATCTACAAATCTATGTCCCCTAGAAGACAATGTCATGAACCTGCAGCATGTTTCAGGTTGATATTGTCCCGATATATTCTAGTAAATTGATGCTTGTTTTGTCCTTCACACAGCTTTGCTCACATGATATGCTAAAATCTCAAATAATTTTCATGAAAAATAATGCTATGATTGTGCTGGAGAAATGAACTAATTATTATCGCCGGGTCTTCACAATTTTCACGTGTTTTTCAACAAGGCATGCGTTTATCGTCTTGTCATGAAAATTCTGCTCACTGATGGTGCATAGAAAATGGCCTCGCTACATCCTGATCTTAATGAATGAACTTTGTTAATATAGTCACTATCGGTACCAGAGTATTGTTTATTAAGCCACTTGAAAGGTGTTTATTTTTTGACCTGCACGATTTCTGATCTTTTCAATAACGAATTGAACACTCTGCCAATGTTTTTAATAGCGATGAAACAGTGTGATTACCTCACCCCTCTTTGTGAGAAAGTATCACTTATCATGGTTTGCTTGATTGGTTTTTCTTTATAAGTCAAATTTCTGTTCGATTCGAACTGCCGGCCTTAACATCACTGCATTTCATTCATATGAACTTCTCCATAATTGAGGTAAACTATTATCTATATTACTTCGGAAATTGTGGCTACCGCCTACCATATATTGTCTCATCACATTAATAAGATTTTAGTGTTATAATCATGTATCCACTTCGCATGCAGTCAGTTTTATTGTTTAATTTAACTATTTTGTTTGTATTTTATATGTTTTTTTTCTTGACACATAAATAAGGTGCACGAGCCTTGTATTTGGTCATACCGTGTTTTGATATAAGTGACCAACGTTTTCAGCAACATGTTTTTGCGATATCATCAATTGCACTTCACGATTATGTATGCTGAAAGAAAGAGGGTCGCTTCACTATTATATGATTGGCAAAAATGGTGATGAAATGGGAAGAAATACAGCTTCTATCGTTGTCCGACTTGGTTCATGGATGCCGTTATGTTAAATCAGCACACCTAATTATGCTCAGTGCTCACACTCGCTCTCTGACATAAGGAAATTTTCAATATTGGATCTTGCTAGGCTGGTTACTCTTCAGTATGAATTGAATTGAAATATCAGTGATTTCGGTTCATACAGCATGTATACATGATGGTTGATGGTAGCCTATTGATGTCAGTAAAAGATATCTCTTGCGATACGGCATGCTAACGGTTACTTTTATTATGTCCCCTGTTTTTCACGTGAAATTGAGGTCTGAAAGTGTCCCAAGGTGGAAATTACATACCCAAACCATTGTCTGAAACTTGTAATGGTTAGATTTTAATAAGTCGTGACTGCACTCTTATGAAACCAAATCGTCAGGCCAACAAAACGCTGCTACCTCACAGTGTCGAAGCATAGTCTTGTGATGAACTGGGGGCCTATTGACAATCCCCGAAATTTGGCAGTCCATGCACATTGCCTATTATGGTGGGTGTGTCAAAACTAGGGTTATTGGCATAAAGTGTTGTGGTGTTTTATTGACTCATACTAAGTCCAGTGGCTTGTGATGACCTATACACATTTGTATCAATTAGTGTCACTGTTTCCACTGGTGTTGTTATATCATCTTGTCATAGCTACAAATGAGTTTTGATATCAAGAAATTTACCTTGGAATTCTGGATAACCCAAGGTCTACAATTGAGCCATGCGGGCGATGACATTGTTCTGTAGGCTTTTCATGTACCGGTAGCAATGTATCCAGTATTGGCACCCTCGATTCTTCCTGGTTGTCTCATTATACATATTTCTGTGCTTTTACTACTAAAATGTCTTTACCCATAGGAAAATCTTATCTGTTACTTCATTTTCCATGGAAAATCTCTCAGCTGCAGTTTTAGTACCGTATACAAATGGTTGAGTTACTATGTTCGCTTGTTGAATAATTTTTGTGTTTTGTTCAGTACACTCAAAGTAGTACTAATGTGTAGATTCACGTATTGAGGTAAAACATACAGTTTCACAATCGATGAGATTGTGTGACCAGTAAATTGCCATGCGGCGAAGACGACGTAGCAATGGAGAAAATTCATCTGCTACGACGGTATCGGAGCTTTCAGGGAGCAGTTCTTCCGACGACAGTGAAAACAGAGCGATTTTACGAAGCAGCAGCCGTGGCTTAGACATCAGCAAACCTTCTGATGCCCCAAAGTCTAAAAAGACACATCGCTCGGCATTTGATCGTAAAGAAAAGCCGCTATTCAAAAAGAAAAAAGGAAAATTTAAGGCTATTTCTAATGATCGACGCAAAGGGAAAAGTGAAAACAGTACTGGTAGTGAGAATGGAGACACTGACGTTGAAGCGAGACATTCGAGGAGGATGAGAACTCGTGCGCATGGACATGACGTAGATTTGGAATTGGTGCCACCCTCCATATCAAGTCCTAAGCGACAGAAGCAAGAAATTTCTGTTGAGGATCCAAGCTCTCCGGAAAACGGTGGGCTGCAGAAACGCCCCCGGCGTAAAAGGGCAATAGAACCGAACACAGAAAAAGACGCCGTTATTGCTAACATTATTGCTGATACAGGAAGTGGGCGTCTACGGCAAAGAAAGGTCCTTCCTTCCTACACAGATTTGAAGCAGTGTCCCACACCTAGCTGTGACTCACAGGGCCATTTAACAGGTCGCTTTGAGCGACATTTCACACTCGCTGCTTGTCCTATGTATCACAATTTGACTCCAGAAAAGTGCAAAGCCAACCATGAAGCTTACAAGCGCATACGAGAAGAAAGAGAAAAAGAGATAGTTTCAGAAAAAACAACACCGCTACATAATACTAGAAAACAGCTCGAAAGTGGACCGACGCAGTGTCAGCTTAAATATCGGAACATGGTGAACGAAATGAGGAAGCTTGTTGAAAAATACGAGCCTCCGAAGGGTTTAGAAACCAATAAAAACATTGAAAAGAGGGAGCCTCCTTTAGAAGGTCTCACTTCAAAGTATGATCTTGACTTATTTCGTCGCGCTCAGATGATCGCTTCTGAAGAGTTGGAAAAAGAGATGGACAAATGGGCGAGTTCTGTCACCAATGTGTCGCCAGAGAGAAAAATTAAGACTATAGAGATCGGACGTTATGAAATGGAGACATGGTATGCATCACCGTATCCAGAAGAATACGTCCGACTGTCGAAGCTCTATATTTGCGAATTCTGTTTGAAATATATGAAGAGCGGGATTATTTTACGGCGCCATACGGCTAAATGTGTATGGCGTCACCCCCCTGGTGATGAAATTTACCGCAAAGGCACGATATCAGTGTTTGAAGTGGATGGCCAAAAAAACAAGATCTATTGCCAGAACTTGTGTCTTTTAGCCAAATTATTCCTTGATCACAAAACCCTGTATTACGATGTTGAGCCGTTCTTGTTCTATGTGATGACAGAAGCTGATGTGATGGGATGCCACATGGTTGGATACTTTTCCAAAGAGAAAAATTCTTTTTTGAACTATAATGTATCTTGTATACTCACGATGCCTCAGTATATGAGAAAAGGTTATGGGAAAATGCTCATCGACTTCAGCTATCTTCTGTCACAGAGAGAAGGAAAATCGGGATCGCCAGAACGTCCTTTGTCTGATTTAGGACTTCTCTCCTATAGAAGTTATTGGACTGACGTCATTTTGAGGTATCTCTGCAGCAAAGACTCAATCGATGAAGTCTCGATACGGGATATTAGCTTGGAAACTGCGGTTAACCCTGCTGATATAGTAAGCACGCTGCAAGCTTTGCAAATGCTTAAATACTGGAAAGGCAAACACATAATATTGAAAAAGCAAGAATTGATTGATATGTGGGTGAAAAAACAAGAGAAACGAAAATCAGAATTCCCACAACAGAGAACTATTGATTCTGAACACCTGAAATGGTCGCCGCCTAATAAGACTACAACTGCCGAGAAGTAGATGATCATGAAATGAAGGTGACATTCCATACCTCCAGGTAGGCTACTGTTCAGGAAAGAAGCACAACAGTAGATAGGTGTGAGTTCCGCATCGGACTGTTCAAAGGTGTACATACACACCTCAAGTTTTGATATTGTTTGTCCACTACTTGCATGAACACTGATGCTTTCCCAGTCATTAGACTCCACACATAAACTGAATTATTGAGCAAAGTAGCACAATATGTGCAGATCGATGCTTGTCTATGAGATTTGTCCTGGTTGGTGCACGATTAAGGCACATGAGCAGAAAATGTGACACAAATCAATCAAATTATGGTTCCATAGTTTTAGTTTCCTAAACAACGCATTGTCACATGTTTTATAAGTTTTTTTCTTGAACCCTTGAGTTATCATGTAATCTTATTGTGCGGCTATATTTCTATAGACAACGCCTTACGTGCAGTAGGTGAAACTCGAACTCGAGTGCCATGATGAAGCACTGGTATTTATAATTATACCTATTGAATAGCAATAAAGATTGCCACTGCCATATTTTCCAGATTTACACGCTTACAATTTGAAATTGTGCGGGTGCAGTTCCGCATGAATTTGGATTAACATGACTGAAGTCAAAAATTTTGCCATTGATACAGTTTACCTTATGTACACAGGAAGTGAACAGTTCCTGTTGTATCAGATAGTTCAGAACCTAATCAATACCGAAGACAGACTGTCATGAAATAGTTAATCTGCAAGCTCATAATTTATTAACTACCGACATTTCAGTCAAGCCTTGCCCATTGAATATTGACATCCTGTGTAATAGGCCTAGTAGCCTAGCATCCCAGTTCTGAAATATCGGCACTTAGCCAATGACAAGAGTACAGGCATATTGCATGTTTTCATTTTTATTCATTGGTACTGCAGTACAAGTTACATGTAAGGCTGAGTATGAAGAAAACTTGAGTAAATTGAAACGCTTGGCTCTGCTCTTTTGGCAAGTATTTATAGATCTATATCAGCATGCTTACGAAAATTCAAAAAGCCGTCCCTAAAGCATCTATATAGTGAACAAAATGCAATTGCGAATTGGCCAATGGCCTTACTGCAACATCATGCGAGCAAAACTTGCTTTACCCCTTGATTTGACAATGTACACAACAATTTTGATAATGAGACCGACCGAAGCCGTTGCTAAAATCACTATGGTTAATATAGTGTTGGGATTTGACATGTCGTAGTTTTTCACAAGAATGGCAATGGTTGACCATAGGAGAACTCCATACCAAGTGTATATGAAGCTAAAGAATCTGAAGAATATCGTGTTTTCAGACACTGACCAACCGATAACCAATACCAACAAAATGGAAAGCGAAATCAGACTAGCAGTTTTGCTGGTTATAGAGCCATTAAATAGTGGATCGTACGTTATTGCCACTGACAGATTAACCAGTGTTGCAACTGTACACCATGCAAAGAGTATGTCAAGTCCATTTTGAATTAACACATAGTTCATAATAAGATCATTCCTGGCTTTTGTCTTCAAGTTCTCCACATTGTTAGCAGTCGCTATAGCTTGGACAGCACTCGCGACATACCCACATCCAGTAAATAGTAGCAGCATTATGAAGGCAACAAATAGTTTTTCATTACTCCAAGCATAAAGCCATGCGATGTTGAATCCACAGCTTACAATCCAAAAGACATAAAATGTGACAGGAAGGACAACAGGATTGAGATACACTGGCCCTGTATATGAAATTGTACATTGGATTGAAATGTACCCTTTTAATTGGCAAGAAATATCCCAACAATGATATTGTCGTTTTCCGTCCCCATTTCAAATTTATGGCGTCGCCCTCCATTCCAGTCCTGGTGATCTCTGGTTCGTACCCTTCTATACGTTATGTAGGCCTACCAGGGCTCAGACCGATGTGCAAATGTGATGCAAGAAGTACATTTTGTCCATCAACATACGAAGCACGATTGCAACGATCCGCACATCGTATGGGCAATATGCATCCAGATCGAGCAATGCCGCTTTGCCATAGGAAATCATGATGTGAGGCCTAGGCTACAGCAGTATAGCGGCTTACACATTGCTGCATCATCTATCGATAAATCGCATGGTCTAATTAGGACTAACCGTCAGCATTTTTTCTGTAAAGAGCGGCGATCGCATATATTATCCATGCCGCCTGCCACGTAAATATGACAATCCAGATACCGAAAGCGTATGAAGCTGGAACGATTTCAGTGTCATACTTATGAGACACTTCTGAAATGGTCAGGTTGAACGGTCCTGTAAAAATGTAAGTTCCATGAGTTAATGTTGGGTTGTATGCAGCCCATCCCTAAACCTCAACTCAGTGCAACTTACTAATCCCAGCACTCGCAAGTCCAGCAAAGACAAACTCCAAAATTAATCCTGCGGCGGATGCCCAAGTTAGCCAAAACAACAATCGTCCATTACTTTCCATGACGCCTCAACGATTCTAACGTTTAAAATACAAAAATTCGAAGTGAATGTGCTCCTGAGCCAAACAACAACAATCGTGAAATGATTTGGCCTAGGCTGATTCGCTGGAGTCTCTGTGATGATTAGTCACAACTCGCAGGCACATATTATGTAATGTTTCTTTATCGAGCTTACGTAATCGTTGTGATCACGATCTAACAAAGCGACGGCGGCAATCACACGAGTTCATTTCTTTGTAGATAGCCTGAATGTTGTTAAAAGCAACAAAAAAAGTGATCAGTAATCTCATTCTAAAACGTTCCCTGGTATCTAAAGTTGGTTAAGCAAGGAATCATGACTTTGTTTTCCTAACGCATGGATAGGCCTATGTTGTAGTCTTGAAATGTTAACTGTCTTGTGGGACGTAGTTGTAGGCTACCATGACCTAATTTAACACCGATTCTTGTCCGAAAGCAAATGACATCGTGTGGAACACCGACATTCGTTCTTTGATAAATCGGCATCGCGCGACAGTCAGCCCAGAGGTCGATGTTTAGTAGATGTCTTTCTCTGGGTATAGGGCCATAAACTAATCCTAAGTTGAGTTCGAATCACCCCTTAGGTCAACTAGAAGTTAACTGGAGACCATGAACTATGTCGAATCTGCTGATTTATCAGTGCAAGTCCAAAGGTTCATGATTTAATTGTCAATGCAGTCCATCAGGCACCCAGTGCATCGTATATCATTTTATCATATTTGGATCCTACGATTTTAAACTTTTTATTTGCTGCCTGTTTCTATTCTATCTGCAGCTCTGTGAACTCTCTGTGCGAAAACGCCATGTCTCTGTGATTTGCAGTCAGTCATTCGTAGCATGTTTATCCAACCGTGATGTTATCAACTCTGCCGCCTGGGATCTGGTGGCTTGGCGGGGCAGACAGGAGGGGGGTTTTGACTGGCAGCCTCGAGGGTATTCTCGGGGGAGATTTTCAAGGACGTGCTTTATCATTCAAATGAATGATTTTGTCATATTTCTTTTGAGAGTTCAAAGGGAAATTGTAATTCGCTTTTTGTAACAAAATGAGTGACATACATTCGGAGCAGTCAGCACTTTCTGAAGAAGAAATATATGAAATTTATGGGCTATCCTCATCTGTAGCAGGAGTAGAACAGCGTTCTGAATTTTCATTTGAGTTCACCTCAGACTCAGATGATGAATCTACATCATCTCGAACCGTTGTAGATGTGTTTGCGCCTCAAAATGCCGGAACAGTAGAGGATGATGCTTTATTGCAAGGAGATGACATTGGCGCGGGAGACTTCATGGCTTACAAGTCTAGTAAAAACGTTGAAGTCACCAATCGACCTCAACTATCAGTCTCTACATCAAAACCAGTAAAGAGGTTTGGGGATATTATGAAGACCAGAAGTAAACGTAAAGAGAAGACCAATACACCTGTTCATTCAAAGAGCAAACCATCTGAAAAAACTGAAGCAGTTATAGAGAGAAATGCATCCAAATCTTTGAATGTTACGAAAAGTGTGGTGGAAAAGAGACACAAAACGGCAAAAAAGAAAAAGGCAGCAATACCAATACCCAAACCCTCTGAACCGAAACCTACAGCTAAAGTAAAAGATGACATGAAGTTTGAAAAAGATGATAGTGGAAAATATAAGTGCCCACAATGCCCTAGAGTCTTTAAACGAAATAATAGAGTTAAAGTACATCTTCGCATACATGAAAACAAGGCCTCTAAAAAATGTAAAATATGTGACATTGTATATATTAAGTATCACACATGTAAAAAAAATGATTCAGGTTATGAATGTTCAGTATGTTCCAAAACTTTTGCTTTGAAAGCCTCACTCACCATCCATGAAAAAACGCATACAACTGATAGAAATTTTGTGTGCAATGTCTGTTACAAATCATTTCATGTTATAAGCAGTCTTACATCACATCTCGCTACTCATAAGGAAAAACGTTATCAGTGTAGCTGCTGTGATAAATGTTTTACAACAAAGTCGTTATTACGTGTTCACTGCAGAACTCACTCGCAAGAGAAACCATACGAATGCAAGCATTGCGGAAAGAAATTTACCCAACGTTCTAACATGAACACACATGAACGAATTCACACTAAGGCGCATCCTTATATGTGCGAAATGTGTGATAAGTCTTTCGCTCACAAATCAACCTACAATTCTCATCTCCGCACACACACAAAAGTGAAACCTTATTCTTGCGAACTGTGTCAGAAGTCTTTCAGTCAGCGGGGATCTTTATATAATCATATGAATACACATAAGGAGCCAAAGTTTTCATGCAGTTACTGTGGTGCCAAACTTGCCCATCCTCAAACACTTTGGTATCATGAAAATAATCATGTCAAGCAAGGACATCAGAAATTATTGATGTTTGGAAGTGCTACTACTTGAGTTGTTTGATAAAAGAAATTTGATTCACATGGATTCTGTCTCATTTCCATGATTTCTGTGAAATCGTTTTTCGCCACCTATTATTATTAATGCATCTATATTATTGTGATGAACTGCCATGAACTAAACTCTATGATTTTGCAATGTGGTTATTTCGATATACTCCTTTCATGCTATCACTCTTCCAACACATTCAGGCTTGGGAATGGACGTGGCTGGTGACTTTTATTGTTTCAGAAATGTAAGCTCTTTTGTATATGACTGTCAGTTATTAGTTTTTGTTACTTGACACAAACTTTCTCTGCGTTTCTGCAGAAATTAATTTGAATACTATAGCCTATATTTCTTTTTTACAAAATTATTTAGCCTTCCTTACCTAATTTGTGAGTATTTGGTGTCGCATGAAGTAAGAACCTTGGGATGGCATCAGATATTGGACGAGTACATCAGAAGGTGCATAAAGATCGCATTATCTCATCATTTGCAACATGTTTTCACGACGGTGCAGCTATTGAGCAAAAGCAAGATTTTGATCCGAGAACTGTGCAAATTTGTAAAAGTCAGCAGTTTATTAATGTCGGGTACGTTTTGCAATGCCCTTTCATGATTGGGTGACATGTAGTGGATTCAAATCCAAATGATTTGCCTGTTTTCATCCTGCTGCAACACTGTTTTCTTGTGGTATTAGGCCATGCATACAGAGTGTGTGCATGCACATTGGCAGAAGGGCAAGGAGGTGTTGAACTGAGCGATGAGCTGTGTTGCACCAACCCTCCACACTATGGCGGCAGGAACCTAGCAGAGAAATAATCAAGCTGCTAATACTCGAGCATGTAGCCTACCTATTGAAGCGCCTAATGTTTAACGTTGGCGATGTGATTTGAATCATCAACTTTGAAGTTGAACAGCTGGCCTGCAACCAAGCCAGTCAGGTTCATTGATTGTTGGTGAAATCTTGTATCTTTAAATCTATGGTTTGTGGCTTTATTATTAAGTACCGGTAATGTTTTTCGGTACAGTTTGAAGATATGCAAGATGATTGTCATTGGAGATGTCGGTGTTGGCAAGACATCACTAGTTTCACGATTTTGTAAAGAGTCGTTTGACAAGGACTATAAAGCTACAATCGGTGTCGATTTTGAAGTGGAGAGATTTGAGATTTTAGGTTGTCCATTTACATTACAAATGTGAGTACTGTACTAGGTGTCATCACTATCAACAATGCTTGAAATTGGATTTTCAACAGTCATGTTATCCATGGGGATTAAAACTTGTGGCTCTTTCTATTAAACAAGACATCAGGCATTTATTGTCAATCCTTAGTCGACATACATACCGGGATGCATCTTCCTATGCGAAACCGCTAGTATTATTATCATGTGATTATAATAAAGTAACACATTAGCCTACTGTGTGGTCAAGGTGCATAATATATACTTGTTTGTTCAATAAATAAATATAGGGTATAATAGTGCAGTTGGATTCTATATCGCCTGTATATTTCATGACTAAACTTCTTATTGTATTGTAGGCCTCTGTATTCCGTCACTTGATTTGACACAACTCCAGTAGTAGCAGCTGTTATATATATTTAAGCATTTTTATATTCATTCTATCACCTTGTTGAGATCCTGCCTATAGGCCTGGCTATCGTATATATTTTTCTTTGAGATCCAACTTTATTTACCGTCATTGCATACTTCCAGCTACTTATAGATGGTGGTATGTATCCTCCCAACCTTCAGTGACCACAGTTAATAACCAACTTGTCAAGTCAAGTAAATCAGTCATCGCTGGGCCTACCTCCTTTTACCAGCTGCATGCCGAGGTGTAGTTGTAATTGAAACAGTATGCCGGCCTTTTCTATCTCAACAGTCAACACAAAAAGCCTAGATTATTGTAATATACAATGTATACATGCAGGTGGGACACTGCTGGACAAGAAAGATTCCAATGCATAGCTGCTGCATATTATCGTGGATCACATGGTACAGTGCATATTGCGATATGTGTAATTTTTAATGTTAACCTATTGATTCATTGTAGTTGTCACCATTGTTTTCGATTTATCGGATATTCAAAGTTTGAAAAATGCAAAGTGAGTAAAAAATGACAAGTTTTGCGTTTAGTCACGTTGAAGTCGCAGGTGGAATATTTTCTTAGTAAGACGTCTTTACCAATATGAATATTATCTAGGAATGATCTCTCACAAACCTTTGTTCGAAAAATAATCTGGTATATATATATTCAATGAGGCAAGTTAATTATTGACTTGATTTGTTTGACTTACCAAAATTTAATGCTTACTGAGAGTTAATGAGTATTCAGTATCCACTCTAATTTCTTGAGTCTTGAGTCAAGTTGTTTCATTCACCCAGCTGAACTTGAGTCGTCACAATACACTAGTATTTTGGTGGCAGATTCTGGTGATGTGTTTTACAGATTAGATACTGACTGGTTTATTTCTATTATAGGATATGGCTTCAATCTGCAATGAAGGAAAATCAAGGCCAAAGTGATATCAGGGTGTTTTTGGTTGGCACTAAAAGAGATCTTGTGGTTGGTTATTCACTGATTGTATTGCATACATGTAAAAGTTAACGACACTTATTGCCATTTCTGCAGTCTGACGCTGCCTACAGAGAAGTAGAAAAAGAAGCGGTGTCGATAGCGAAGACACTTCATGCTGAATATTGGGCCGTGTCTGCGTACACTGGTAACTTTAAAACAAGGCTTGTGTGCCTGTTCAATCACTCACTGGATCATTTTTAGGCGATAACGTGAAGAAATTTTTCTCAAGAGTTGCTACTCTCGCATTTGAGTCTTCAATGTTGAAAGAATCACAAAGACGGTCTGCTAGCAATAAAATTGGTGATAGTGGTCTCGTCAGTAAGTATGATATTGTGATTGCACATGACATGCGAAGCAGGAAATTAACATTTTTTTCCTGCCATGAACCTGAGATGGGTTGATTATGTTTTATATTATGATGTGCCCGTATCCATTTGTCTATCTTACTAGAGATATCTTGTGTGTTTTTAGAGATCGGAGGCCAGGATAGCCCGAATCCAAAAAGTTCACAATGTTGCAAATCTGGGTAAGATGCCATTATATGTTTATGTCTCGACATCTTTGAACTCTTGCCACATGGATCAGTTGTCAAATTCATCCTACTGTGTCTATGTTTCAAAGCATAGGACAACTATCATGTCTAGGATTTTGCAATTTTTATATTATTTGCTTGGTATTTCTATTGGGTTTTAAAACTCCAGACTCATGTCAATTTTTCAAGTGTTCAAATGTTATACTCAGTATACCAGGATGGGCCAATATGGTCTCTTGCAAGTGCCAAGTTGATCATATTTAGTGATTTGACATCCATAGTATGTACAATTCCACTAGTTTCATCATATATATTATATATCCTTGAATTTGTTCAGTCACTGATCCAAACATAATAGAGAAGGTGCATGGTAATGGTGTATTTCACAAATTGTGTATGTTCAATTTGACGAGCGGTTCATCGTTTACTGCAGTAATTTATGGAGTCTGTATGTGAATAGACTAATTCGATCTTTTTAAATAAATGTTATCAACCTGCCCAGCCAAAGGTGCCACTTTCTAAGACTCTCATTGTGTAGGCAACTTTGTCAAGCCTGTTAATGATACCATGTGGAACGGTGACATAACTGTATAATTTGAATTATTGTAGAACTCCCAAGTGTTGATTTATCACTGTAAATAGTAACCACAGTATTCGTCATGCACATGATATGTTACTCCATTCCTTGATTATGGTACTACATAACTGTAACCCATTCTATTCGTTGCGACAATTTTTTTATGTGTTATATAACTAAGATTTGATTATATATTGCAAATCCTCACTCATTAGCTGGATAAGACCATGTCCAAACAATTTGTAACTAACTGAACAGTAGTCGCTGTTGGCATGTTTTAACGCCAAACTACTTTTAATATGCAAAATATGGTACGTTTCTCTGGTAAATTGGAAATTTGATTTGAGTATTTTCAATTGAAATGAAACCTTTACGCCATACGCGTACCTGTGAACCCAATCAACATAGAGCAATAACAACGTAAAGTCATTTAAGACCGACGAATAGCTAATAAACGGAAGCGGCTAGAATCCACAGCAACTCTTGTGTGACATCGTTGAGCGCTTAGCGCGCACCATAAGCGTAATGGTATCACGGTGCCTCCAACAAATCGGAGAATATCGCCGATTTCGTCTTCTAACTGCAGTTCACTCAATTTCAGCAATTAGCCGAAATTGAGCGATCGGTGTGACATGTAGTCGTGATTTTCGGTGATCGGCGTTGTCTGTCATACATGTGATGACACCAAATATCACGTCGGCCTTAAAATATCAATATGGGTCGATCTCAAGCCTGGAATGTTCGTAAAGCTCTACCTGGAGTTTAGCTTTTGTATTCTGTCGACTGTAAAGTTGATGGTGTTGTCGAACAGTAGGGTAATGATCATATCGGCCTTGCGTTAGCAAGCGCGACTTATCAGCGCTTATTATACTGGTTCAATTTCTTCAATTGTTTTCCGGTATCAGACGAACGTTGCATACTATACATAATGCGTTTTTTTTAATAATTGGACTATTGTTATGGCAATGCGCGGTACTAATGCAACAGTTTGGTACATGCATTGTAATTGCACCGTCCGTGCGTCGCGCGTGCATTACTGCCGCTCAGCCGGCGTTATCCACTGGACTTGCAACGGTATTTTTCAAGTGATCTGGAAATTTTGAATTCGATCATGTCTTTCTCAATGTGTAGCGCTAGTTTTCTTCACAGTGACTCTGCATTTTATGGTTGTTGATTATGTTTGAAATATATTCTTGTGCAGGATATTGAAAACATCCTCTGCGTCTATTTTCACAGCATTTTATAGAATATTATAGAAAGACATGAGACATACTACATTGATATCGTTCATATCAGTCAATAATTTCGCAAAATTCGCCCGAAGTGTTCGGGTAACATTGACAGTTGAGATACCTATCACTGATAAGGAGAAGAATGGAATCATCTCCGGTAGATGAGTAGTGATCCAGCAGTGGTTTAATTTCTCTGATAAAATCGTACTGTCTGGGGTCCATCGACGGTGTTCCAATGTGAAATCCTAGGCTATCAAAAAGATGCCACTTCCTATTAGACAGCTTCAAAGATGATGGCGTCAGCTCAGATAGAAATTGTGCGGTCGTTTCAGTGACAGATTCCGGGTACAACGTGGAAAGCGAAATCATTGTACATTTGCTTAGATACTTGCATTGGCATGCCAACTTCAATATCCGCGACTCCAATAACGCAAATTGAAGTTGCATTTGCTCATGAAAGTACTCTGCAAAAGGTAGTGTTGGATTTAAAGCTTAATGCTAAAGTTCAGTTTCTGTCTTACCTGAGCTAGGAGTGGCGAATATGACATCTACATTTTGTATAATGAAATTAGCGACCGCTGTTTCAACCGTCTCGTTTGAGGATCCCTCATTGTCGTATAATTGCAATATTTGTCTCGTAATATCCTGTTCATTTATTGTGGATTGCGGAGTTTGACTTGCGGAGTTTTGTGCGCCGGACAACAACACAACAGATGCACTCGCAGCATCTGACAAAAGCAATGCACGATCAATTGCCGCTTGCATCGTGTCTGTCCTGTCGTACATCGTCTGCAGTTGCTGTTTGAAAAAAGTCTCTCTTGCGCCACTATCGCCTGACATTTGGGTAGTTATGTTTTGAATGCGGTCTTGACAGACGAGTTGCTGCTGCTTCAACCGCGCTGTAGACGATCGTAAGTCTCCCTGAAGATTCAAAATGTCGCTTTCGCACTGGTGCAAGCTTGTATTCATGACCATGAGTTCTCCCAACACGAGTTGATTGTAGTGTTCGTCCGCGGCCGTAATATTCGCCTGATATTGGCGAAGAAGAGAAGCCAGTTGCTGCTTAGCTGCTGTTATGGCATTAGTGTCAGCCTTGCAAGCCTCAGCTTGAGTCAGAAGCTCCGAAAATTGCCTATTTATAACATCAATAGAGCTTTTCATATCCGAAAACTTTACTTGTATATCTGAGTATTGTGCTGTTACTGTTATCAGTTCGTTTTCGATATTGTCATTGCGTGCTGTACAGCTTTTCAAACTGCCGGTACATCTATTTCCCAAGGTCGAACAACTGTCCAATTCCTCTTCGCATTTCATTAAGTTATCGGATTGCGTGTTAACTTGTTGTTGAAGGCTTGATTTGTCGTTTGTACACGCTTGCAGGGAATTTTCCAATTGTAATTTGGTTAGGGAGAGCTGAGAATTTTGCTGAGACAATGAACTTTTTTCCTGTGTGCAAACACTTACGGCTAAATTCAACTCACTAATTTCTTTGTTTTTTTCAGTAACTTGTTTATTACACGAGTTTAAGCTGGTCTCCAGCGCAGTTTTATCAACTTGTAAGTTTGAAATGACTCTGCCCAGTTGCGCAATTTCATTGTTAGCCGTTGTCAGCTGTGTATCTTTGAGTCGTATGCTCGCCTCCAATGGTACCTTTGCATTTTCCCATTGAGCCTGAGCTGCCGCATGGGCGTACTGAAGGTTCGTAATCTGTGCCTGTAATTGCTGAACTATTGCTTTTTGCGCAGCTAAGGAAGTTTGCAGTGTTGACACGGTTGCTTTAGCGGCGTTTCTTTCAACTTTCATCGTATTTAGGTCCGATTGGCACTTATCATAAAGATCAGCCACTGCCCTTGCTTCACTGGCTGCAGCATCGACCGCTTTCTTTATGGTTGCAATTATGTCGATATAGGGTTGGCATACTATTGATACTACAGAATTACCAATACAATCGCGTTTGTGACATCCGTGATGGCTCCAGCGACTTCTGAAAAGACGTCCAATTGAACTACTGGCGCATCCATAGATACCGCCACAGCATCTTGCAATGGTGCAGAAGGCGCACTCTCAGACGGGCCATCCATGTTCAGTATCGCCATAGTATTATCGGTTTTCCCACTGTTCGATGAATCCATATTTGTTCCACTTGAGGGAATGGTCAACACATCGTTAGTGATTTGCTCTGACTGTGCAACAACTTTGTCATCGCCCAGCGAATAGCGTCTGTCTATTTCGTCTAGAACGTAGGGATGAAGTTTGATTAGCGTCTCTTGTTGATTGCTATCCGAATCTAAAAACTTGCTCACGTTGAATAAATCAAGTTCTATATCCTCGTAGAATTTCAAGTAATTATTGAAGCTCCCAAAACAATCGTGCAAGGTGATTAAATTGGCGTCTGGAGGGATGGGGAAGTTAGATGTGAACGAGAATTGTATACTATTTAATTTCATCCGGAAATCTTTCATTTTTTGCAAACTTTCACCCAACAATCGCGTCATCACTTCTGCACTTGTTAGGCGCTCTTCAAGCATGGATTTATCATTGCTCATGACTGAAACCTGTCTTTCTAGTTCTGCAATTTCAGAGTTCAACAAACTCTTAGATTTTTCCGAATCCGCTAACTGAATCTTTAACACATCAAGTTTCTTTTGAGTCTCTTTAGAACTATTTATCAAACTTTCGTATTGGTCTTTCGGTACGCAAGGTTCCAGTTCTAGTTTTTCTCTAGCGGAGTGATACAATCGCTTTATAAAGTTTTCGTCGGGCAGGTTATTTAGGGTTACAGCATAGTCGATTATTGACTCCATTACTAGCGATTGGTCTAATGATTTGAGAATTGATGGCAAATCGACTGGTTTTGGGATTTTGTTGAACTCGTGCCTGTTTTGAGTAACCATGATGGCATTTTTCATACACCTCTGTAGATTGTCGTTACAGCTGTCTTTTTCCGATTCTAGAGAATTCATAGTTCCCCACATAGATTTAAACACTGACTGGAATTTCTTTTTTTGATAGTAGTACTAATAATTGCACTGATCAAGTTGATTCTTCGAAATTGTCACCTTATTAACCAATCTTCCGACTTCCAAATTGAGATACCGTACTTCGGATTGTAAGGCATCCGTTTTTTTGCTTTGATCTTGCGCAGCTGCTCTCCACCTCGCATTTTCATTTTGAGTGCTGCTGATCTCTGATGTTTTCATTTCATTCTCCTTTGTAAGACGAATCACTTCATTTCGGAGATACAATATCTCTTCGTGTAATGCGTCATCAGACTTGGCGTCGAGTTGAGTGTCTTCCCTTGCCAGTGCACCCACCGATATTTCAAGTATATCCTCTGGATTTGCCGCAGATGATGCAAGGGCTATCAATCCCACCTTATCCGAACTTGGCTTCCCTTCTCGAAACTCGCGTTGTTGTTTGAGCAACTGATTTTTTAAAAATTCTCTTTTCTTGTCTTTGTACTTCACAACATCAATCCCCTTGCACTTTCAAGACGGTCTCGTCGAGTTCTTTTGTGAGCTCATCTTCTACACCCCCTATCTCTTCAATTTCTTTCTCGGTATGGTCGGATGTTTTCTTGAAACCTTCGGTAAATCCTACGTTTGATATATCTGGGAACTGGGAATAACCTAAGGGGAATACCAACATTAAGAAGTGAAGAACGAAACGCACCATGGTCATTACTTTCTCGGCATTTTGTTTGGTCAGGCTTGAGCGAGTCCAGAGGCACCAACAGTAAACGTGTAATCCGATAAATATAGTCTAGCTCGAGCTAATGCAGTAAGAAATTTCCTGTTCTCACTAGTGCGCTCGGGAAGTCGAAGTTACGTATTTCCACGTATGCGTAATGGTTTATAGGGCCGAGCAGTAGCCGTGACCTCGAGTTTTACAACTCAACATATGGCCTTACTGCGATTTAGGCCTATATATCCTATATAGTTTGTGTCGCATATACATTTCTGAATGTATATACGCGACATCAACTGACATACCGCTGTACGAAGAGCTCTATAGAAGCGTACGTCACTGACGTGGCGTTTATCGTGGGGTGTTTCGAACACGCAGTTTGGAGTCAGATCAGCGCGGAGTTCAACTACATTACGATATTCTCTCTCCACCAACAACCCCGCGATAAAGTTATTGTCGGGTACGAAGCCGTCGCTACTATGTCCATACACGGAGTCGTCGACATGCACACTCTGCCAAAAGCGATCATCAAACGGTTTTTAGTTGACCGGTAGAGGTCTACTGGGACCGAACATCTTCTGTGACTTTAAGTTTAAGTTAATTATGACATGGAGGAGCACAATGAATAGGCCGAGAATACGACGTTCGGTCGAATGTCCAGGCCTACGCATCAGATTTTACTGGCAACAGCTATCTGGATCCGGTGATATGATATATGGTCCTATGAACGTTTATGGAACTCGACAACGTTTCGCCCGCACTTCGCAGAATCGCCACAGTACAAAAGTGTCAACGCCGAGGGTCCAGGCTTTTATTGGTGTCTGAAGTGTCGTCATCCTGGCAGAAACGAATATAATTGATGCCAGAAGCTTGGGTGTTTTTTCAGGAATGAACCGCTGCTTCCTTGCCAGCAAGCAGTCCCGTATCATACGCCATCACCCTGCACGCCTTGCCATTCGACGATTGAACAAAGGAAAAGCCGCAAATAAGCGCCTTCGCGTCATGGTGAAAACTTTTTTCTCCTAACTGAGTTGTCTCGTTTTTGCCCAATCAAATCCCAGACGGATGTACGTCAGGCAATGCTGTTTTCGAAAGAGCGTTCTAGCGCCCTCTATTTGTAACTTATGGAAATTAGCGTGGTGAGAGAAATCAAACGACAGCCTATCTGGATCAATAGCTTGCGAGACTGGTTGTGTTCAGGCATTTTTTCTTCAGTGTGGACAGTGGAAAAACGCTGATAGCAAGAGCGCGATTGCGAACGAAGAAGTTCCTCCGTAGCAAGATACAGCAGCAAAAAAAGGGGAAAGAAGAAGGTTGTTAATTTGAGGTGAACAAAAGTGATTTCGTTTGCAAAGTATATTTCTATTCGTAATGCGCAACTTGACCAGTGCTCCGCCCCATTGTCTGCGAGCTAGTGGATGGCCCCGGCACCGGTGCATCGTGCCAAATATTTACAGTTCAATACTTTAACCTACCGGTCGGTTTCTGTCGTCATCGTGGCGATGTCTCTGATTACCTAAATACCAGTATAGAAGGGACCGCTCGTGTTCTTCATTGCTGGTAACTCGACGTGACTGCTATGATGATGATTTCCACAATGGAACTGTAATAAACCAGTATGCACTTTACACAAGGTGCAGTGCTACTGTTCTGCTCTTATGCTGGAGTATTCTTTACAGTTCTGGATTATGAGCCGGACTCTGATAATAGAAAACACCGACGATTTAATCGGTTTTGTTTTGGGGTACGGTACCGGTATGTCAGTTAGCCATTATAGTGAAAACAGGCTGGGTTAGCGTCAATCTGGCTAACAAAACAGTGCTTTATGATGTCATAATAACTGTACCAGCCACACATATGTGCCATAAATATGCGTGTAAGGTAGTTTGAGCCTGGGCAGCACAGACAGGCCAACATGCATGTTCGTCATTTTGTGTAGAATATGGGCCTAGTGAACGATCAATTGGCATTTTGTGGTAATACGATGAAGTACTGTTGGTGTATGTGATGGTTGATGTTGTAATAGAGGACTTAACTATCTATCGCTATTTGGATGGTCCACCATAGACTTGATAATTTTTCATACTGTATCATGGTTAATGTGGTACTGGTAAAATATTACCGGTACAGTATCAAATATTCAAAAACTAATAAAATTACATGCGAACAAAAGTGGCATGACATAATCAACTATAACATTGCCAGTGATACAGATCATGTATCACCCTGAACTTCGAATTGTCTTTGAACCGAGTCATCAGCATTTTCACTCTTGACCGTTTCTGCTATTATGCGATCAAATTCAGATTTTACAGTCTGTGTACCGTAATAGTACACAGTATGTCTTCATCGTCGAACAGCAGCAACCGCCTGATTAGCCTATACAAATTGAACCACCAGCACCGGATATAATCTTTATTACTGTTGTACAATCGGTTTTAACAACTGTCATTGCTTAGCAGCTTGGATACATAGAAATTAGGTGTTATCGATTTATTCCACCCTTTAGATTAGATGTCCCCATTCCTACCTTTTTATACTTCATTGCAGAGCAACATGACTTCAGATGCTTCGAACGCGTTCTTCTGGCATGGAATACAAACCAACGATAATGGATCAGACTTGCACATGCAGGGAATAGCGATCGATCGGTTTGTTACGACGGTAAGTGGAGGCTATTATATCACTATTTTCATATCGTAGCATGTTTGACATATATTTGTTTCTTTGAATCAGGACCGAGATCCGACAACTTTGGGTATCCATGCAGAAGACTCTTCATCACCTCCTGGCTTAATTTCTGTCAATGCAGATAACACCAGAAACAGGTTGGTAAAAGATTACAGTTACACATTAGGTGTAGGATTTTAACTTTGATGTATTAATATCATATGAAATATGGTATTCTGATACTGATATGTCTACACAATCAGAATCGGCAATTTTGCCTGATGCTGGTCGTGGGTCTGGGAGCAAACCCTTATTTTTCTCTCTCTTGAAAGGTTAAGCTATTGTGACTTGAACAAGTCACTGGTATTTTGATTCTTCCTATTTAGGAAAGTGAAGCAATGCAGTGGCATCGTGGTGTGCAGCATAGCTTACTTATGCCTACTCCTAGCTTCATGCCAACATCTTTTGGTTTGTAGTAGAAAAAAATAGGGATATCCCTTGTATTGCAATAACATTTTCCCATTATAACTAAGCCTGGTATTACACATGTTGTAATTAATATTCAGCTACCTCTGTATGGACAAATTTGTAGTACCAATACGTATTTACTTTTGGGCATTATCATCTGTTTTTGTCTTTCATAGTCCGAGCGGTGTCTCTGTTTCGCAAACAGTCTTGCCAATTGGTGTGATCAATCCGGATGCCATTATACCTCAAACACGAAGCTACACCTGCAGGATATGCCAAGTATGTACACGAAAGTGAAGTATCGTACATATTCTATTCACATCTTGTCATTTCTTTGCAGACCACTTTTCCAAATAAAAGTGCTGTTACTGTCCATTCAAGAGAACACACCAATCATGAGGGGAAACCATACAAGTAAGACGATTATTCTATCATCTGGAAAGAGTAATTCTGATTTGTGCCTATATTTTCCACAGATGTTCATTTTGTACCAAAGGGTTTTCTACAAATTTTTACCTGAAGCAACATGAGCGGATCCACAATGGCCAGAAGCCGTACAAATGTCCAATGTGTGAACAGTCCTTCAAGCAGCTGTCTCACGTTCAACAGCATGTGCGCACCCACACCGGTGTTCGACCGTATAAATGTAATTGGCCAGGTTGCGGAAAGGCGTTTTTGCAGCAATCACACTTGAAGAGTCACATCGCAAGGCACTCGCCCAAGTATTGTTTGTTAAATATGATTTTGGTGGCAATGTACTTATAGCTTACATTTGTTAATGTAGACAAACCAATGGATTGCGTCCTTACAAATGCCACTGGCCTGAATGTGGCAAATCGTTTGCTCAAATATCCAACTTGAAGTCTCATATTGCACGTCATACACCGAAATCGAAGGTCTCGAAGAATTTGGCAGCTAGCAATCAAAGTGGTGCTATTAATGAGCAGCAGCAAATCACATTGGTAAATTTCTTTTTTTTGTTGTTATTTGATTGACTTATCAGTCATCTTGTAGGCTGCATGCATCATCTGTTGTTTGACTATTCTGTGCTTTTCAGATTCCAGATAAACAGGAACACATTGATCTCGGAGATAACCAATCTGCCATGATGTCCCCCGATGTAATTGGACAGGCAGCTGCTGCTGCTAATATTGTGCCACCGCAAGTCCAGATTGGTGGTGGCGGAGAATATGAAAGCATATGTCCATTTCTTTGTCCTGGATGTTCAAAGCTATATGTGCGAGAGGCGACTTTCAAGAAGCATCTAGAAGAATGCAAGACAAAACTGCAAATGTCTATTTCAGCAACTGCAGCTGCCTTGGGTATCGACCCACCTCCATTGCCATCTCCAACCGGACATATTTCTGCATATCTCGGAGACAACAGTTGCCTGCCTATTGATATGGCTCTTCCAGAAGATCCTGGCGCGAGTGTAGAGCCGGTGAGGAAGAGCAGAAAAACCTCCAAGCCTCGGCAAGCAACTCTTGTCGATCCATCTCAGCATCAACAGCCCGTGATTGAACTTGTGGAAATGCCTCTGGATGTTATACAGGGCAACTCTAGCACCAATTTGTCAGATGCAGCCATAGTAAAACAAGAAATGGTGGATATACCGCTAGATCGCGCGACTTCAGGAGGGGTTATGTTTCGACTCCCTCAACACATTTTAAATGCTGTTGGAGTGAATGAGGACTCTGGTACAGTGTCTACAACTATGAGTTCTGCTTTCTCATACAACCCGTCCTCTCCGCATGTTCTCGATGGCGCTTTTCTCTCCAATCCGTTAGCTCCATCTTCAACAACTATTAATCTCCCAGTCAACGTATCACAGTCACTCACATCCTCGCAGAGCTTAATGATCTCTGGTGCAAACGTGGACAAAAATGATACGGGTAGGCATATCAAAACAGATGGCAATGACGGAGACGGACACTCCACCATCAATCAAAATGCTTTACGTTGGCAATGGGATCAACCATCCGCGCCTAGGATGAATTTTCCTTGAAAGTATGCGGTTTATAGTACATGCGACGACATGTCTTGATTGGTGGCAGTATGTTGGGGTTGATATGAATACCTTTGTGGAGTCTCAACTAGCTTTTAAGCTGTGCCACTGATGCATAATCATTTTCTATCAAAATATGTTGTGGGGGGGATCGCCGTATACTCTGTGCTTCTATGTAGTCGCCTTTTACGTCTCTCCTATTATACTGGTTCCTGTAGCCACATCCCTTACCTGTATGCGTTGTTGTACAGTATTTTTTTATGCTTGTCAAATATCTGTTTCATATTAGCAATTGTGGATTCCTATTAGAGAATGGCCTCCCCAAGAGCACATCAATCTGTTATGCATTTATCATGAGGATTTCAAGTATAATGTAAGTAATCCTGGTCGCCGAGAAGTCTTGAATTTAATAACTACGCCAGTGGTGAAGGAATCGGTGGTAGATTTGTTATTTGGCCACATGTGTGCATCTTGCTACATCCATGTTAGTAATCACAACTTCGGTTTCTTGTTGCAGTCTTATTTTATTTGTTGACTTAAGCTTTACTAACCGTGCACTTACCACTGGAAGAGATTTTGCACTGCTGAGTGAGTATGTTGGCGTAGGAAATCACTACTATGGGTTTTGTTGCCTGTAAAGTTTTCCAAATATAAATCGATTAATAGCTAACATGGGGTCGTTGGTTTTGTTTGCAATCATAAGTATGATCCGTACTGTGCTTGTCTCCGATGTAGTTTTGTAATGAGCAACTGATCCTTAAGACTGTCAAATAGTCGTGCTTTTCCCCCTAAGGGACTTATGATAATGTGAATTGGACTAGATTCAAATGATACTTTGGTTCCATTGCTATTATGTATACTTCGTAAGTCTTTGTTGTTGGGCTTATTTTTACTTTTTGTGTATGTTCTGGTGTCATCGAAAACGGACTTTTTGTTGAAGCCTTTTTTACCTTGTCAATATTCCTTGATGAAGTCACGTGACTCGTCGAGGCGTTCTATAACAAGCTTTTGGACCATCCTAACAAAATCATTTTTAACATCACCAAAATATCAGTAATAAAAAACAAACATAAAAATTTCGAGCGATTAATGCAAGCTTGGGTTGGTGGTATCTATTGAAGTGTAGTAGCAACTATGATGAAATCGTAGCCCTACAACGATGCCCAGCTGCAAATGGATCGATCGCTACGTTTCAATACTAGTAAAATTTTATGTAACAGTGAATCGTCTAGACATTCCTCAACCGGACATGATCCTTCAGGTAGGTGCTGGAGATTTTGTCATAATTATATAAATAATAGAGTAGGCCTACCATAAGGCGTTAGGGGCTTTATATCATGACCCAGTCAACACGACTGTATGGTTAGGATGTGGTAACTGTACACTGTCAAGTACGGGAACTGGGTGGGATACCACGCATTAACCCCACACTCTTGTCCGCTGGCATTGCATGGTTACAGTATGGGGAAACCACAATCTGAGGGTGGTTTTTCGGTGAGATAGGAATGTACAGCTCGCCATGGTATTTGCGTGGGATAGGAAATTTCCTCCCACGCTCACCCTAAAATACGAACCGCAAAACGCCTTTTCCGTTGCTTCTGTCGTCGTGATGCATTATATCACACAATTAATACAAAATCTGTGGTTTTATTTACAAATTTCCATGGTAAGACAGGCTGGGTACCAAAACATACATATGGAAAGCTCAAGCGCATTAATTTCACTGTGGCAAACGTTATACATTATTGTAAAGAAGATCACCACAGATTTAGCGTCCAGCCTTAGTTTATTGAGAATTAAAACATTCACTAGCTTTCGGAGCTCCGCTCCTTCATCAGGTGAAGAAATCTGTGGTGATCTTCTTTACAATATCTATTGATCGTCCGCCATCGGCTCCACCAACTCTTCAAACGTTATACAGTAGTACGTGGCATTCAAGCGGATAATATGACACAATTTTAATACAAAATCAGTAATGTTATTTTCACGGGAAAATAGGCGGGCTACCAAACGTACCAAAAAACTTAGTATATACGTGCTGGCATTGAAGTGGCTGACAAAAGACAAAGCAAAAACTAACATAACCCTAAAAAGGTTGGGTTAAAACAAGTGTCATGAATACAAAAGATTTAATCATAATACAACATGAATAGAATGCAGAATGTGGTCACAAAGAGCAAGATGCATGAGGAATACCTGCTATACATGCTTATGGCAATCAGGCTAAGTCTGAGGAAACATGGCCTATCAATACCAACACTTCATGCAACAAGTCAGACAATTCTAGAAATGAATTTATAAAATATCAATGGACAGAGGTTTCAAAATTTTCTTATGAACAGTGGTTAAGTCACAATGGCAACTATTAGTTACCATTGAAGAAAAAACGACTTGGGACAATTCCAAATTTACACAAGTAAACACAGCATATTGTGCAAAAGGTGTGGCTTTACACGTTCACAATGTGCACCTGCGCAATGCGTATAGTACCACTGCATTGTGGTAGGATTGCAACATAATATGAATTTTGGCGATAGCGATGTATAGAGCCGAGTATCACCGCCGTATATGAGTCGGCTGAGGTACAGGTATACTTAACTTCTGTCCTATAGCGACGCAGCTCGGTCCTGACTTTCCCGTCCCTTGCAGTCCACACGAATAGTGATGGATGATCGAATCTTTATTCCTTAGCCTAATACACACTGACTAGTAGTCTAGTGGTTCCCTTTTCAGTAGGGCACATGAGTCTCATCAATACTAGCGGTTACAAGAGCTTATATACTAGTAAGGTGAGAGAGTTATGCAGAGCTAGTCATGCGTTTAGGGCATGCATAGCGTACAGACTTATAGGGATATTGGAGGTGTTCTAGGGCGTGGGGATCTCACCTACACTACCCCTCCTTTATGAAGAATTTGGGTATCCGAATTCTTGGGTCCAATACCTATAAGCGAATAATGTCTGATATCCGTACGCGGCCTAACTAGGGTGTAACTCCCTTGGGCACTACCCACAGTCGGTCGTGTGATGTATCAAGGAATGCATTATACACAATACACAATAAAACATGAGTATAACAAGTAAAAGCATCTATGCGCTCAGTGGCGACTTAGATTAATGTTCGTCTGCTTTGAAAGCAGGGGCCTAAGCGTCTTCATGACACTAGGAGGCCAGCAATGCATGGTTGTCCATCCGCCTGGTGGCGTGGTGGAACCATTTTTCAAAAAGAGAGAAATTATTGTATGGGTTTTCGCTTTTATAAATTTTTTTTTCGGTTTTTAAATGCAATATAAAGAATACGCATACACCAGGTAATCCATGGCATATGTAAAAAAATAATTCGTCAAGCGGCGTGTGGATTGGCGTTGCAACTAATGTTCTGGGCTACCGGGGTTCTCATCATTACCAGTGTGACCATAAACTGGTCGAGGCCTTTTTACATGTTGACCTCTATCACTTTTCTTGACTTTCCGAGCATCGCGGTTGTGAGTGCGAACCTTTGCGACGGGTTGTTGATTTTCGTCGGCTTCACTTATGACGATCGTCGGTGATGGAGGACGGTTAGGTGGAGTAGTTAACTCACTCACTGAAGCTGTATCAGCTGTTTCCGGTTCGTCGAGCTCGGTGTCGTTGCCTGGTTGATGGATTTCGGGAGATTTCTTGTAGGATACCGATGTGAAGCGGTTATTGTTCATTTTAGGTAGCCCATTTTTGTCACGTTGCATGCCATTTCCATCACGATCACTTCGACGCGTTGCATTTGTGAATCTGGAAGATAGGTGCCGTAAGGTGTCGACTAATGGCTGTCTTCTACACATTACACTAGCACGCACAAATGCACAAATAGTAAAATAAAATCCCCAAAACAAGGTTATACAAGTTAAGATTTCTAGGAGGGTCCTAAAAATCGGATTGGTGATGTGGCTGAGGGTTGACAGAATGCTATTTTGGATGGCATCTGCTACCTTCTCAAGAGGAAACAGTAAGTCTGGTATGGCAACAGGTTCTGAATTGGGTTTTAGCGTAATCGAATACTCAAACTCGCCTAATGGTGGCTTAATTGTCTCAGTGTCAAAAATGTCGGCGTATGACGCGACTATATTTGCAACTCGATCGTTATCACACGATTTAATGTGATAGATCAGCCTGCAACTGTCAGGTGATGAAAGGGAGCCATGTATAGTAATACCACAGCGTTCGTCAAATATAACACCAGTTGCTCCTTTAACGGCCCAACCGAACTTCGTAATGAAGTCCCAACCCAAAATAGCAGTGGTTACGTTAGCTACCACGAAGTCGTATTTATACACCTTGCCAGTACCAAAGGTCAATTCAAATGATTTACATCCATGTCCGTAAATAGCGCTGCCATTAGCGCAAGCTAATCTGATAGTGGACGGTTTAGACATCAATTCAGAATCATTAACAAGGCTGATTTCTGCACCACTATCGACTAGGAATCTAGTTTTAGTATTGTCATCAATAAGAAATAAAAGAGAAGAAGGTTTCGACACGTGATTTGGTCGTCCCTCCACATCGCAGGTGGGTTTAAGGGAGCCAATCACGACCTCTCTAAAAAAGGTCTCTTTCTCTCAGGATTATGGGCATTCTCTCGTTTCTTTCTCTGTAACTCCGCCCATTTACATTCCTGAGGGTTCAAGCAATGTGGAGCTTTATCACCAAGCTTGAAGTGGGCAGAGCAGCACCACACATCGGGTCGTTTCCTATTCTGCTCGCCGTTTCTGTTTCGATTTATGTTCCTAGTTTAATTAGGCTTCTTGCTACCTTTCAGTTGGCCTATTTGTTCTCTCAAATCACGCAACTCATCTTTCAGGGTGCTGTCAGTTTCTCGGGAAGTGTCGTGAGCCGACCTGTCCCGTTTCATTTGGCGGCCCTGTCCACGCCACGGGGCTCTGCCCAAGCGGGTGGTATTTGTAGTTGCGCTAGCCGCGTTGCGTGCCATCACGTTGATGGTTTTTGTTTGTATGATATTAGGTTGACTATTTCCTTTAAGCATATGCGCAGCTTTCTCGGCCAATTCATGTGTGTCTAATGTCTCCATCCATGATCTACATGCTTCCGCCGTAGCGGGAGGGAGGGCATCAAGAAGGCAGTTCTTCCTGAAGGTCCCTATGCCATTGGTATCCTCGCCCGTGATCTCAAGGATGCGCATTTTAGCTATGAACGGCGGAGGTTTCGTATCAATTATGTGATTCAATTCAACCGGCGTCTGTGCAACCCAAGTCTCATTTCTACAGTATTGCCTTAGTTTAATCATAAACGTCCTCTCATCAAACACACCATCCCCAGTAGGACATTTGAGAAGCATTTGACGCCGTACTTCGACCGGAATTTTGGTATAGATAACTTTGCAACGAATGTACGGAGTCAAAATGTTCATCATAATGCAATACTGATCACAGTCAGCCAAAAATGAGTCTAGGTCATTCGCATCAAAACAGGCATAATTTTTCTGTCTATTCAAAGCCAATAGGTCTCTCTGTTCCTGCTCTTTAGCCGAATTACCTGTTTTATCTGTCCTGTGTCTGCTGCGGCCACTATGTCTAATAAACCCTTTGTCATCATGGGTGGTATATGCCTTATCAGCGGGTGTGGGGGCGGTTTGTTCGTCCCCAGCCACATCACTCAACACTTCAGTGTCGGAGGCCTCGTCACTGGCATCCTGATCGCGTTCACTGTCACTCTCAGGTTCACTACCCCTCTCATGGAAGGTTTGTGAGTCTATTTCCGGTTTTGCGTCCGGTTTAGGGTCTGAGGTGGAGGTAGTGGCAGTCTGGCCCGACGTGGTACCAGCTGCTTTGGCATTTCTCTCAGGATTACGACGGGTCGGATGGAGTTTCTTATCCTGACTAGACATAATAAGTACTGCCTAGTATCAACACAATAACGTAAAACAGTAACAGAACTGACAACAAGCAATGAGAAACAGTGCTACGCTAACACAAGTCTACCCAATATATAGAAAGCCAAAATGTCGACGGCACCTAACGTTCTCAGAGACACAAATTTAAGCAACTTACACGATTTTCCAGTCCAGTGCAGTCGATGTGACTTTAAAATAAAACAAAGGTAATTAGTTGATGAAGGCTCGATGACGGAATTCAGAAATCGACATCGTACCTTCACGAGAGTCCGATTGATGGACCGCAAAGTGTAAAGCTTCAACTTCACCACAGGTTTCTGTTGTTGCTAATGTGTTTCGGCGCCATGACTGATATCAACACCAGCTTCATGCCCGCCTAAAATGACTTAACAGGTTGCCAAGTAAGAGCCTCCAACAAACAAAATAGGCTATATACAGTCTCTCACATGTTCACTTCAATTTCTTTTCAGGTTATCAAAGAAACTAGTTATCAAGCCCGGTCAATCACTCACTGAGGCTCTGAAAAATAAAGACATTTTATGTGAATTCGTTAGGCCACGCTTTTTTTTATTTTTCTTAGCCTGAGAGCTTGTATGCCGTGTTTCTGCGTGGGAACACCCAACATTCTTTAAATTCCTATCATGGTTAAATTCCTCGCATATTAATTCGGTGAATTCCACACTTGACATTTGAATCCCAAGGTAGGCCTACCGTTAGAAAGACGTCGTTCGTTGGCGCTATTAGCGTTTTTCAAGTATGCTAATAGCTACACTACCGAAACAAGTTGTCACAAAGCGAGTTGGATTCCAGGACGTCAAACCAAAAGACGTTATTGTCGTGCGATTACGCAATTTCACCGATTCGTCCACTTGTTAAACAGGCGGTTCGTCTTCATTCCGGGCAAGGAATCGCTTACGTTTTACATTACGTTTTACATTGTGTACATCATATCAACGGCGGGTCGAAGGCGTATTTCGATACGAGCGTACACCAAGAGTAGGCCATGGATCAGCTATAACAGATACTCCACCATGACTTCATTTCGCAGAGGGGAAGACGGGTTGGGTGAAGTCTGAGCGACTGGCCGTGCGGAGGCAAGCAGAGTTATGGTCCAGGTCTGACACAACAACCCACCCGCCAAGACATATAGGCTATCCCAGTCAACACGACTGTATGGTTAGGATGTGGTAACTGTACACTGTCAAGTACGGGAACCGGGTGGGATACCACGCATTAACCCCACACTTTTGTCCGCTGGCATTGCATGGTTACAGTATGGGGAAACCACAATCTGAGGGTGGTTTTTCGGTGGGATAGGAATGTACAGCTCGCCATGGTATTTGCGTGGGATAGGAAATTTCCTCCAACGCTCACCCTAAAATACGAACCGCAAAACGCCTTTTCTGTTGCTTCTGTCGTCGTGATGCATTATATCACACAATTAATATAAAATCTGTGGTTTTATTTACAAATTTCCATGGTAAAACAGGCTGGGTACCAAAACATACATATGGCAAACTCAAGCGCATTAATTTCACTGTGGCAAACGTTATACAGTAGTACGTGGCATTCAAGCGGTTAACGTGATCTGCGTGCGAGCAGGTGCTTCCATTGTGTATTTCCTGAGTTATACATCGCCCAATGCTGTTATTTCCAGAACAGTAACAGACTCGGAATTTTTCCGTTTTTGAAATTACTTTAGTGCTCATTCTCAAGAAGCCGCGTTTTCGTGTGTAGGAATAGTCCAGGACAGTACCGGTGACAAAATTTTAAATTCCACTTTCCGGTACGCAGAATGTGGTCAGGACAGTAACAGACTCGGAATGTTTTCGTTAGTTAAATTACTTTAGTGCTGTCTGTCAAGAAGCTGCATTGTCGTATGTAGGAATAGTGGCCCTATGGCCTATACTATATATTGTTATGTCAAAATTGTAACCATTTGTCATTGTTAAGATGCTTTCATTATATATGCATGATACGGTAGTCATTAGCGTTCATGCCTGGCCCAAGAAAAGCGCGGAGGAGCCTTTTTTCCCATGGCAAGAGACTTAGGACTGCTACCAATGCCTCTCATGATATTCAGGATCAGGAATACTTTGACAGTAACATGCCATCCCAAACTCATGAGGCCAGTTGGGTGGCTGAAGGCATACACCCCTACAGTAGTTCGAGTCAGAATAGTGCTCAAAGAATGGCAATTGCTAGGGTTGCAGAATCTCCGCGAACGAGACAACTTCGTCGTCAACATGATGCTGCACGAAGGGCACTATCCAGGGCTGCAGAGTCCCCACGTTCCCATCAAAACCGTCGTCTTGCAGATGCTGAAGCGAGAACAGTTTCCAGACGCCGAGAGTCGCTTGAAAACCGTCAAACGCGTCTTCAAACTGTTGCAGCAAGAACAGCTGCAAACAGGGCTGCGGAATCACCACAGACTCACCAAACGCGTCTTCAAACTGATGCTGCCAGAACAGCTGCCACCAGGACTGCGGAATCACCGCAGACTCATCAAACGCGTCTTCAAACTGATGCTGCCAGAACAGCTGCCACCAGGGCTGTGGAATCACCGAAGACTCATCAAACGCGTCTTCAAACTGATGCTGCCCAACTTGCAATATCAAAAAGGAAAGTGAACGAGGAAAGCTGCTACAGTCTACAAAGTTGATTGTTTGGGATGAATGCATCATGTCTCACAAAGGCGCCTTCGAAGCTGTGGATAAAACCTTACGAGATTTGCATAAGAATGATCGAGTTATGGGAGGGGTGACGGTTTTGCTTGCCGGTGATTTCAGGCAGATATTGCCTGTCGTACCGAGGGGAACAATGGCCGATGAAATGAGTGCTTGCCTGAAGAACTATGTGCTGTGGCAAGACATTCAGTGTTTAAAACTGACAACAAACATGCGCGTTCACCTGCATGGAGACGCAGAAGCAGGAAGATTTGCAAGCAAACTTCTCGAAATAGGTAATGGAAATTTACCACTGGATACCGAACAATAGCTGCATCACATAACTGTTGGAATTATGGTGGCTTCTTCCATTGAGCTCATTGATAAGGTTTATCCAAATTTTCTACAAAATTTTAACACTCGCGACTGGCTATGGGAGAGAGCTATCTTAGAACCGAGGAATGATGCTGTAAACAGAATTAATCTGGATATTCTTGACCGAATACCTGCAGATGAAAAGGCGTACTCCTCCATCGATTCGACACTTGATCAAGACGAAGCTGTCCATTACCCAGTTGAGATTTTGAATTCGATTTTGAATTGAACCCACCTGGAACGCCAGCGCACACACTTCGTCTCAAGCAGGGTAGTCCAGTCATACTTTTGCACAATTTGGACCCGCCAAAACTTTGTAATGGAACACAATTAGTTGTTATGAACTTGCACCGCAATGTTATTAAGTGTGTCATTATTACTGGAACCTCTAAGGGGGAAAAATGTGTTTGTGCCAAGAATTCCACTCATTTCATCTAATAACCATTTGCCTTTTGAGTTCAAGCGCCTGCAATTTCCTTTGCGAAGTTGTTATGCAATGACAATAAATAAAAGTCAAGGCCAAACGATGAGTTATCTGGGGCTTGAGTTGAGTGATCATTGTTTCTCCCATGGCCAATTTTATGTCGGATGCTCAAGAGTTTCTTGCGAACAACATCTGTTCATTCATGCCAAGGTTCCAGGTTACACTAAAAACATTGTATACAAAGAGGTTTTGTAATGTATTGTTTTCCACTCATGTTTCTAGCTCTTTTCTTTGTTTTTATATGCTAAGCTGTTTCACTGTTGCGAAGTTATTCATTTTTGTACCGTTCCATGATGTTTTGTGATGTGGTTTGGTGTTCACTAATGTTTCTAGCTTTATAACTTCTTTTCTTTGGTTTAATTTTTCAGTTGATCTGCTGCTGTGCATTTATACACTTTCAGTATTTCGGCAATTACAGTAGGCTATACTTTCATTACTTTTCCTCCCGTGTGAAACCGGGTACTCCGCTAGTCCCCAATATAACTTTCGCGTCGTAAACCAAATCAGAGGCCACCAAAAACCTGGTCCCTACTGCAATACCATCAACCATCACCTCGGCCCATACCTCCCCAAAGCAATTAGTGAGCTCCCCATTTAACATTTCTACAACTCGACGAGGTCCTTTGAGTTCAAGTCTGACTTGTCTACATATTTCTTCATGAATGACCGACTGCTCACAGCCAGTGTCCGCAAGGCCTTTAATCAAAATATCACAAATCCCCACAGTCACAAATGGTAGCACCCTTTTTCCTAGTGCGATGCGGAGGCGACGTCCGGTGCTGATGTCCCCCCATGGCCTTTTCCCGCATTTGGCGACCCTCCACACTGACTGGCGATGTGCCCCCACTGTCCGCATGCAAAACATTGTCGCAGGCCTCTGCTGTTAGCCCACTGAGCTTGTGTGACATCTGTCAGGGGCCTATTTGGGCAGTTCCGAGCAATATGGCCTACTTTGCGACATGCATAACATGCACCCCTTCCTCGTCCCCGAGCCCCAGCAGAGCATGACACACTTCCACTGTCTCTTGTGGATAGGATCACACGAGCCCGAGTTGCGATTGCAGCCAACCCCAAGTTCTCGACCTCAGCTACAGACTTCAGCTGAGTCTTCACGTCCACCGGCAGACCAGCAATGAATGCGCACTTAATCATTGGTTCTGCCACTTCGGCCTTCAACCCTATCAGTAAAACCAACCTCTTTAGATCCGACAAGAATACGTCTACCGACTCTCCTTCTTGCAGCACTCTATTCTGGAACTGTTCATATGCCACATAGCAATCCACTCCAAAGGCTGTTAAAATGCCTTTCTTCACCTGTTCGTAGTCCTTTCTAGTTTCCTCCGGCATCTGGTTGTACACTGCAAAGGCCGGTCCGTCCAGCAATAACGGCAGAACACTAACAAGGGTGTCCTTTGTCTTTTGAAGTTCTGCCACCAATTTTAATCTTGTTATCCAGTCAGCAAAGTCTCCTGATGTTTCACAGTCCACGTATCTTTTCACTATGTCAGTCAACTTCACGTTCGCCATAATGCCGGGATAGCTTGTAGTAATAAAGTTTAATATGTCCAAAACAATTTAGAAAATACGACACAACAAATCCACACCACACGTGCCAATGTTCCCCCGACTGTCCACTGCCCACGAAGCTAGCAGGCACATCTAAAAGTCAGTGGCCAACACGGTTCACATGATCCAACGAATAAACATATCACAGGTACTGTTGACGTCGCAAAAGTGTATGTGAGAGACGAGATCCCAGCTCTTCGATCGCAGATACCAAGTCCTGAAACCTGTTTGCAGTGGGATCATTTGCGTGGGATGGCTGATAAGTTGTCTCCATACATGGTGGATGTAAAAATTGGCATTTTGTTGGGCACTGATGTACCGAAAGCTGTAACACCTCGTGAAATCATCACAGGCGATGAGGGTATAGTCCCTTTGGCATTCGTACTGATATCGGTTACAGCATTGTGGGAAGAGTATGAAAAGACAAAGTTGTAGAAGGAGCTGTCGTCTGCCACAAAGTTGTTCTTCAAGAAGCAAAGAAACCAGCGCACATTGCACTTGTTACGAAAGTCAAAGAAGTCGTCAACCCAGTCGATGTAACGAACATGTTCGAGTTGGAATTAGCGGAACACCAGAGAAAGCAGAGTCCATTATCAGTGGAAGACAGAAAGTTTCTGAAGGTATTGTTCAGAAACCAGACAAGCATTACGAGATACCTCTGCCGCTCCGCGACGAAGCCATGGAAATCCCGAACAACAAGAACTTTGTAATGAAAAGGACAATGCAACTCGGTAAGCGCTTGAGGAAAAACAGGGTATTTTGCAATGAGTATGTGTGGAGTACGTGGCGAGATCTACCGCTGCACGACGGAAAGCTCTCTGCTATCTTGTCTAAGGATGTTCGATTCCCGGAAATCTGCCTTTAAACGCCGCGCGTCTAACACAAGACCGATTCCCAATGATACGAAATTAGTACCAGCACCGTGGTTACAGTGTTCAAATATCATTCAATTAAGAAGTATCAAAAACATTTGTCTGTCGACTAAAAACAACAACCAAATATTATTAAAATGAAGAGCTATTTAGAAGTCCTAGCTGTACGCCCCAAGTCCCTACTAAACCCCTAAGATATCTACGAGGCAACTCCTTCAGAGTTGCGTCCGCACATGGTGAGATGAGAAAAAGAGCTACAGCCAAGCATGGTGGTTGACGCTCACTAGCGGTTCGTATGCTAGTAAGAAATCCGCCGCCAGGCGCTACTATCCTCACCATCCGACAAAGTATGTTTCCTTTATGAGTGATATTTTGAATTGTTATGCTGAGGAGGTGCCTGAAAGTGAGATTGATGTGCAAAATGGTAAAGTAAATTATTTGATCCATATGTGTGTGTACCATCCTCGTAAGCCCGATAAAATAAGAATTGTCTTCGATGCTAGCGCCTCTTATGCGGGTGTTTGTCTAAATGATTATCTTCTTGGTGGCCCAAATTTCTTGACCAAAATGCTGGCGATTCTCTGCAGAATGCGGAAATTTGATTATGCTTTGAGTGCTGACATAAAAAGTATGTTTTTTCAGTTCCTTGTTTGTTCCAATCACCGTGACCTCCTTAGATTTCTTTGGTGGGAAAATAATGATATAGAGCATGGGAAGTTGAAAGTTTTCCGCTTGAAAATCCCTCTGTTCGGAAAAAAGTCTTCCCCTTCTGTGTGTAATTTTGGTCTTAAGAGAGCAGCTGATGATGGGGAGAGTGAATTTGGCACTGCTGCAGCTAAAAGCAAGCTTTAATGTCCGATCGTTATCATCTCCTCCTACTCCAGCAAGTTTTGCCAGTCGCTTTAGATCAGCTAGATATACGTCTACGGACTCACCAGCAAGCAATACTTATTTCCGAAAGTCACCATAAGCTGTGAACATATCGCAAGCAAAAGCTGTCAGCAGCGCCTCCTCTATCTTTCCAGCATCCTTTTTGTCTGTGGCGGAGAGGTTGTCGTAAACGTTGAATGCATCTTTATCCAAAAACATAGGCATGACAAGGCATAAGTCCATATCCGAGCTAGTTAGTTCCTTGGCCAACTTCACTTGTTTAATCCACGTCGTGACGTCGCCGGCTCCAGAGAACCGCGGTATCAGGTCAGTTAATTTGTATGAAGCCATGCCGTATCCTTACTAGGGCCGTGATAGCTTGTTGTAAGAATGAAATTTATTGGCTCTTTAACACATTAGCAGTAAACAATACTAAACAGTGAACCCGACCCACACCACTCATCACGCTAGCACGCTTCTTCTCTCTCCTTCCTCTCGTCCAATTCCCTGGCAACAGGCAAGGTGGTTTCACGCCCCTATTGGAGGTCATCGTCCATTGATACATGTATCTAACATTATGTAGTGCTCACAGCAAATGAGCCTAGCTCTGATCACGGCGTCTGTTTACGTACAACTGACGAAAGTCCATAATGACGTAACAATCCATCATAATTGTTGTGAAAAGTAATTTGAACCAATCAGAAGGAATCATCTTAAAATTTGAACAGTCTACTTTACTTAGATCGGGTTTATAAGTTTTGTGTGAGACAGTATTCCAAATTGTTTGATGCGCCGGCCTGATAAAAAACAGAAAGTTTTTTTCGCGGTATCTTCAGATTTAGCGAAAGGGTGATGGGAACTCGCAATTCTTAGGAGATTCCGCCAACAAGGGTAAAATGAATGTTACATTTCTGTCGCAAAGAGGACTGCTGGCTGACAATTCTGCTTGTGTGGAATTTTTTTGGGAGCACGAATTACTGGCCAGTAGTATGGATTGCAAGGTCTGTAAAACGCCGATGAAGCAAGGGAAAGCTTCACACCTTATGGATAAAATGCGTTGGAGATGCGAAAATAGAGTTTGTAGGTGGACACATTATCATGCCGTTATAATTATAGTAATTAAAATATACTAAATATTTTTGTTTATTTTATTGTTATCGACACTTTACAGATTACTTCGTATAATTAGATACTGTATCATGACGTTACAATTATTAGAGAACACTAAAAAAAAAATATCAACTCATTACAGAAGTTTCAATATAAAAACGGCAAAAAAATAACAAAAATGTAATCCGTCTCAACACCTTCTCTTCTACGAACTCCAAAAACGTCACTGTCACCAGCGCATTCCTCTTCCTCCACCACACGCTCTTGCCCGTCACGCTTCGATGCGCCTCATTAGGGACACCTAGAATCACCGTCTCCACACTCCCCCGTGATGATCTATTCATTATCATCATCGTCAAAAACAACAAAGTCCGACAAAGGGCTCAGTGGCCGTCTCTCTCTTGCAATTCTTCTGGCTACACGCTCACCGTCGGTATCCTCTTCTGCGCCTCCTGGTTCAAGGACACCACCTGTCTCTGTCGCATCGACATCTTCTTCGCGCCCACTCCCATCAGCAGCTCCTGATCCTACTACACCGGCACCGTCATCTCCACTCGAATCACTTTCCTCTTGCCCGCGGTCCCAAAGAATCGGTACCCAAATGGGCGGTCTGTCAGGTGAGTCCACGGTCTGGTCCGACTTGCGTCTTATATCCTTAACGTGCCGAGGTACACCATCCACCAAAACTTTGTGGGTTTACATCACTTGGGTTACCACCCCGCTTTTCCACCGCGATGTGCAACGGGCCCCGACAGGCTTAACCCACACCGAGTCACCTGCTTTAAAGTCGCTTTTCACATCCTCTTCATCTCTCACTTCATGGTTTTTCATTGACTCTAGAAATGGGTTTCGCCACAGTCTTCCAAACATCCGCTCCGAGGGTGTCGCTTGATCTGCACCCTGTGGGGACACGTTGTACCAATAAACACAGTTCTCGACTCGTGATCTAGTTCTTGCACACATTCTTTTCACTGTCCTATGGTGTCGTTCCACTATGGAATTTCCCGAGGGACGGTGAGCACACCGGGATATCAATTGAACACCCCAAAACTCACATAGGTCCTTCATCAGATGTGACGTGAATGATTTAGCATTGTCGCACAATATCTCTTGAGGGTGGCCCAAATTCAGAAAACGTTTGTCTCAGTACGCCAACAACTTCCGCATCACACTCTGTAGATATCCTTCGCCAAATGGCGAACCTGCTCGGGCCACAGTCGACTAGCGTCAAGTACTTGGACGAGCTGACATGCGTAACATCGATGGCGACTCTTTTCCAGATCTCATCAACACTCAGACTTAGCGGGAAGACCTAGTCTAGCCCATTGTCGTGGTGAGAATTCATTAATTTTTGCAGCGAGCTCAATTGCGAGTGGTGACGTAAGATCTGGGCGGTGCGCACGCCGTAAGTCAGGCCATGGTATGTTTGCTGTGAAAGTGTATAAGTCCCAATTAACTCGTATAGGATCTTCGAGTTTTGCAATTTTGTCTTTACCATGGTAGCGACGAGTTTTCCGCGAACAGCGGGCATTCACTGTCGTGAATTTGCGAAATAAGCTAAGTACCATAAGGCGATACACAGTCATATGTTGTGATAGGCGGTTTGACGGATTGATTCGTGCGAACGCATCAGCTGTGACATAGTCTTCCCATGACCAGAGGTGGCGTATATTACTTCGGATATCACGTCGATAAGTAATATCCCGTTCGAGTGCGCGATACGATAGCTCCGGGCGGATATGCGACAGGCGGCGGTGACATAAACACGATCTTTCAAGATCGAGTAGTTCATTATCATTCCAATAGCGGGAATCAGGATAAAATGCCTCGCGGAATGTACCCATTTGTGCGATTACAAACCATGAAACCCGGCTATAATAAAGACCTGGATTTCGTGGCTGAGTAGTAACGTTGTATTGCCATACGTGACGGATAGCGTGGATCTCCCACTCGCGGTCATAGGTATGAGACCAGTCCATACCAAGGTCTTTAACGTGATCTACGGTAAACGCTTGCGAAATGTCTGCTAACGGTTCTAAAGAAGATATGGTGCGGATTGAACTCTTTTGAGGAGGCGGCTGCGCCGTCGCAGCCAGACACAATGATAATGTGTGTAATATACAAATCCACATAATTGTAGCATAAAGGCCGTGGCAGTAACGCATAATATCGTAAAGGTTACCCACTCAGTAGATATAGGTGGAGAAATCATGAAGTGATAATATCCCACAATGCTAAATCACAGCTAAGGTTAACTATCTCCTGGTTAAAATCAAAATTTTACAAGTTTTAACTTCTTAGCCGAAAATTTTGAGCTATTTGGCTCGTCAATAGCTGGCTATTCTGTCACTTTCTCAATAACTGAAGCACAAAAACATATCTTATGTTGAAAGCACAACCTTGTGTGGAGATAGCTAGGAATAATGTGAAAACGAATACGTTATTGATTATAAATTACAACATCTGTCTAAGCATTGTGATGAGTTACCAATATTCTGCAGCTAATTGAGTCATTACTGTTTCAAGTTGACGAGCAAAGAGATCTCTTCGCGTTCTAGGCCGTATGCAAAAAAATCGGGTCTGATTGACCTATGAACCTGCGCAATACACCTTTACAATAATAATTATCAGACTCTTGCCACTGTTCATACATAACTTCGCATGCCACGCATTGTGCGAAATCTTCTATGCCCAAATACTTGAAACCTGATGCTGCTAGCCAATCCACATCAATGATACGGCGAGCTGGAAAATGTAAAAACGTACCAAGCCTGTCCTTTTCACTATGCGGTTCTTGCAAATATATGTACAGGGAAGTATCATTTTCTGTCTGATTAGTAACTTTCAACGGCATAATGTTTCCTAGGTTAGTTCCAAGCAGGCTGAAACTTAAGAAGTAGTTAGAATCATGCTAGATAATTTGTCAGATTTCGATTAATTGCCCACTATATAAAGGCATGGACAATGGGAAAATTAATTCATATTATCGTGGATGTAAGGTTTTTTGGATGAGGTCAGCGAGGGAAGATCTTCCTCGTCAGAGACCTCATTTTCAGAGCTGGTGCTTTCAATCAATATAGATCTTTTAGCCAACTTTCTAGGAGGGGAACAACTGCTCGTTGTTCGCGGTAAATTGGCCCTTCTAATGCCGCTAATTCTCGGATCATTTGCGCGAGAAATGGTAGAATGCGGCCGCTTGTATAAATCGGCCTCAGTTGCAATTGCACCCGATCCGCATTCATGTGGGTTAGGGTTATGTATACTAGACAGGCAGTAGCAAAATTCACATTCCTTAATATCACATCTAACCAGGTGATGTTGTAGATCAGCCTGATTTGAAAAAATGCGCCTGCACTTAGCGCATCTGGCATCTTTGGTATTAAAGCTACTATCCTCATTTGACTTGTGCTGGATTTCATAATGATCATGCAATTGTTCTGCAAAGCGGAACATGAAGCCACATTCCATACAAGTATTCGTGAACGGAGAAAAATGTTCCCTGGCCATGTGGAGTTTCAAATATGCGCTACTAAGAAAAGTCCGAATCCTTTCGGACGGACACAATAAACAAAAGTACCTAGGATTATTCGACCTTTCGGCGCGATGAACTTCTGCGTGCATTTGTAAAAAAGCTGAGCCTAGACATGGCGAAGAGCACTGCGGGCAACTCAGAGACGTATGTATTACGACTCCATGTTGCTCCCCCATGTGCTCTCGGCGCTTCACCATATTTGGGAAGGATTCATTACAATAATGGCATTGTAGCGGCCCGTTAATCGATATGTTATGAACGTTAAGTACATGAATATCAATTTCTGAGTGACTTTTCATAGTTTTATCACAGAGTTGGCAGCCATACAAGGAATCTGTAATTCGAACAGCCTCGACCCTGTTCTTCTTCGGGTGCAAGCTAGGTGACGACATTATGATTTTCGCAACAAAAGGAGACTATAATTATTGACGTCTGAAGTTCTGAAAGTATGTTCTACAATAGCAATTGCCTGGCCTGTGCTAGCCTGCCTGGTTTATTATGAAATTTAATATTTAAATCACCGTATGAACTCAAAATCTGACCTGGCTTTCTCGAATCCAGATAAGTGGAGACCTCTCTGAGTTGTTGGTTAAGGATGATATGAGCCTTCAGCTGTTATGAGTCTTCAATAGTGGTGCTCTTCCGACTGATATCTCGACAAGTGTGTGATGTGTTCGGTGTCAGCAAGTCTTATAGTCGAACGTGTCGCCATATCTTCTAGCCTTTTTTTCTTATATATCTATTGTACATGTTTCTCGAAAAAAACATGTTATGCACACGGATTGATTGAAACAATAATTGCTCAGAAGCTTGTAATCTTCTTGACATGCGGTCATGTCTCGAAACCTATAGCACTTTAAACGTATGAGACTCGATCGAAATCTAGCACTTAGAACACGCTTTTAATTTACAGACATTATTGCGACCCACCAAATTTCGATATTCTTTCATGGATGCGCGGCTAACGTACGACGACTGTTAAGTGGGTTTCGTTTTTGTCATACTACGTAGGGCTTGTAAATATTCGTGGGAAATTTCGTTTAGTTTTATACTTTCGTAATAGCTAAGAGGTTTTTAAGGTACAATGTATGGTCGTCTGAGCGTCGACCTTGAATGGCATGTTTATGATTTACGATTTATTGTTGCAATGAGTATACGCGCGATATTGAGGTCATGATTTCATCAAAATAAAAGTCTTTTCTACTCTTCCTCGAATATCGCCATATGAATACGTTAATATAGTCTTGGAGTCGCGTTCTACGAACGCCAAAACTCCTAGAAAAAGTACGTTTCAATAATGCCCAAAGACCTTCGATTCTATTGGTATGTCTCCCAAGCGGATCTACGAAATACTGCGAGTGGTTTATTGTAGTATGTACGTAGTCGTATCCTTCAAGACTACCGATCGAGTTGTAAGCTCGCCACTCATCTGAGAGGATATGTGAACCTGGGAGATTCATTCGTTTGATTTTAGGTATTAGAACGGCAGCTGACCTTCCAAGATCCGGATCACAGATTTCTATCGCGATATTATTCAGCGAGTCAACTGCGCCAAATAGCCACACCTGTGGTGTGTACCGTCCGTGACCATTACGTGTCGGTTTTTTTCGAGATACGAGTGTCTCGTCGATATTGACTTCAATGCGATTTCCAGCTACATCGCGGCCCCCCACCCGGGGTGGATTTCGCGATAATTCGATGCTTATCACTTTACGAATTCGATTGATCCAGCGCGAAACCGTTTCATTTTTAACGCCAGACTCTTTCGCGATCGTCCTAAAAGGTGTTTCTATCGCCCAATAATAAAGGATTGTTACAATTTGACGTAAGCTCAACTTACTCTTGTGAAAGAACGAACCTAGGCGTATTGAGTGCTTGATCCTGCATGCTCTATCTTGACATCTCCACGCCACTCCATCAATGCATTTTCTTGATTTTTCCTGTTTTATAAGGAAATCCACAATGGCATGTTTGTTCGGTAGATATCAGACCCCGGCTTCTCAGAAATGCGATCATCTTGGTTTTATTCGTGAAAAGTTCGTGGTCAGTCATCCATCTCATATCACACATGGTTGGCTTCGTATCTGAAACGGCAGTTACTTCCTGCGCTGCGTTTACAAGCGGCAACGTTTCATGGAAGTTTTGCGTAAGATGTTACTCTGTCAACGGTCTAAGCGCGAGTGATTTATGCGCTCAGATTACATTGAGCCTGGAGGTCAGTGATTATGTGTGCTTTTGCGGTATCTCTCGTTTTGTCTCCATATGTCGTCTACATTCGTACTGCGTCTTCAAGAGTGTATAGAGCCGTGAATATAGGAGGGTTCTATTGATGGGATGTCCCGGAATCTCGGCATAGGGCTCGTTCCGTAATCCTGGCGCTGCACGATACCGGCGCGAGCAGCCCCGGAGTTTAGTGAACTTGGAGCTGCTTCCAGTTCCTGTCGCGGTGAATCACCTCCCTCAGCCATCTGAATCCACTTCACTTATCCTCGTCGCCAAATGTAGTATCCAACTCCGTTAGGTTAGATACGTACGCAATAACTCCAAGACACCTTTATTACTTATTCATAGTACTCATACAGTTACACACGCTCTCGTCCTTACACACCCGTCCGCTGGCTCTCACCAACCAACGTCCTATCACTTGACACAACCATTACCCACAATGCCACGATACCACAAGCTCGTCCAAGTACTTGTCGCTAGTCGACTGTGGCCCGAGCAGGTTCGCCATTTGGCGAAGTATATCTACAGAGTGTTATGCGGAAGTTGTTGGCGTACTGAGACAAACGTTTTCTGAATTTGGGCCACCCTCAAGAGATATTGTGCGACAATGCTAAATCATTCACGTCACATCTGATGAAGGACCTATGTGAGTTTTGGGGTGTTCAATTGATATTCCGGTGTGCTCACCGTCCCTCGGGAAATTCCATAGTGGAACGACACCATAGGACAGTGAAAAGAATGTGTGCAAGAACTAGATCACGAGTCGAGAACTGTGTTTATTGGTACAACGTGTCCCCACAGGGTGCAGATCAAGGGACACCCTCGGAGCGGATGTTTGGAAGACTGTGGCGAAACCCATTTCTAGAGTTAATGAAAAACCATGAAGTGAGAGATGAAGAGGATGTGAAAAGCGACTTTAAAGCAGGTGACTCGGTGTGGGTTAAGCCTGTCGGGGCCCGTTGCACATCGCGGTGGAAAAGCGGGGTGGTAACCCAAGTGATGTAAACCCACAAAGTTTTGGTGGATGGTGTACCTCGGCACGTTAAGGATATAAGACGCAAGTCGGACCAGACCGTGGACTCACCTGACAGACCGCCCATTTGGGTACCGATTCTTTGGGACCGCGGGCAAGAGGAAAGTGATTCGAGTGGAGATGACGGTGCCGGTGTAGTAGGATCAGGAGCTGCTGATGGGAGTGGGCGCGAAGAAGATGTCGATGCGACAGAGACAGGTGGTGTCCTTGAACCAGGAGGCGCAGAAGAGGATACCGACGGTGAGCGTGTAGCCAGAAGAATTGCAAGAGAGAGACGGCCACCGAGCCCTTTGTCGGACTTTGTTGTTTTTGACGATGATGATAATGAATAGATCATCACGGGGGAGTGTGGAGACGGTGATTCTAGGTGTCCCTAATGAGGCGCATCGAAGCGTGACGGGCAAGAGCGTGTGGTGGAGGAAGAGGAAAGCGCTGGTGACAGTGACGTTTTTGGAGTTCGTAGAAGAGAAGGTGTTAGACGGATTACATTTTTGTTATTTTTTTGCCGTTTTTATATTGAAACTTCATTAAGTATAATATATAGTTATTATTATTATTATTATATAGAAGATTATAGTGGCGCTTATCACCGGGCGGCGTTTTGCACCACGAACAAGACAGGTTGGAGCAGATACATGGATATAGTAATCGTGTAGCAGATACATGGATTTAGACATGATACATGAATACAGCAATCGCGACACATGATAACATGGACATAGTAATCGTGAAACATGATACATGAATACAGGTAATCGTGAATATAGTAATCGTGCCAATACCACCGGCTTATAGCCAGGATCACGGTTCTCCGCACTTCCCCGATACCGACTGCCAGGCAGGGAAGGAACGAATACCAATTTTAAAGTCTTCGATTTGACTCGGTCGGGAATCGAACCCGGAACCTCCCGATCAGAAAGCGGACAGTCTATACCACTCGGCCAACTGAACGGTTAATATAGTATTCTGTAATGAGTTGATAAAAATAAAAAAACAAAAATATTTTTTAGTGTTCTCTATTAATTGTAACGTCATGATATCTAATTATACGAAGTAATCTGTAAAGTGTCGATAACAATAAAATAAACAAAAATATTTAGTATTTTTTAATTACTATAATTATAACGGCATGATAATGTGTCCACCTACAAACTCTATTTTCGCATCTCCAACGCATTTTATCCATAAGGTGTGAAGCTTTCCCTTGCTTCATCGGCGTTTTACAGACCTTGCAATCCATACTACGGGCCAGTAATTCGTGCTCCCAAAAAAATTCCACACAAGCAGAATTGTCAGCCAGCAGTCCTCTTTGCGACAGAAATGTAACATTCATTTTACCCTGGTTGGCGGAATCTCCTAAGAATTGCGAGTTCCCATCACCCTTTCGCTAAATCTGAAGATACCGCGAAAAAAACTTTCTGTTTTCTATCGCTTTAGAGAATTATATCGTCGCTATGCGTCGTCGTATAGGTCCTACGACACACTCTAGTGGCACGTCAGATTCTTACCTGACTACGCGCGATACGTCCTATCATTAAGCGGTACCCTTGGATACGTCAGTCTTATTTTACGTCATACTTCAAAGTTTTCTTAGTGACGTCATAACGACCTTTGACCTGCCTTTATATACGTTGGGTAGTTTTGTGAAGAAGAGCAAAGCAGACCAGAGGGTCATTTTAGTCAGTACCCCCTGTCAATCAAACCAATGACTACACGGTGGACTTTCTTGTAACAAAAGAACCACCAGACTTAAACTTATTGGGTCGTAATAGCATTCGTGAGATGAACATTTCAGTTGATAGCATGATGTTTGGTGACAAAGTGCAAACACAACACTTGAACTCGGTAAAAGGAACCGACAAACGTCAACCATGCAAGGAGCTGGTAAAAGCTTGCAAAGAACTATACGGTACTATATTTTCCGCAGCTCGACAGTCAGTCAACAATATTAGGCTTCTAATCGCAGACGCAGAGCACATGCTAGCTATTGCGTTGCACTAATAATTATCTTTGGTGTCAATGAGATTGCAAACACCACTACACTTATTACGACACATTTCAAAACGACGTATTGTGCATGCAAGCTTATTAAATATGATGCATTCGTTAATAATGCAATTCTCTTTTTCCCCCACATTACCTTAAAGAAAGAATATATTAGAGCCGATGACAAGATAAGTGAATAGTGTAACGATGATTACGCACAGACTTAACGTCTTCAACTGATGAAGGAGCGGAGCTCCGAAATTTTGTGAATGCAATTCACATTAAATCTGTGGCGAGTGATGAATACGTCCACACTAGAATGCTATACTATAAGCCTGTATAGCTCTGTCACTAATTCATAAGTAAAAGCCAGGTAATTAAACGTACACTACCCGCCCTTGATACTACTGCCAAGCCAAGTCATTTCCGGTCATCAGAAATAAATCAAGTCATACACTCTAAACATATAGTAGGCCTACTGTTGTTTAAGTATGAGATATTATCCTCACCTGCTCTTTCAAAGCAGTCATGCAGTTTATGAACATAAAGGCAATCTGAGAAATAGCACCAGTCATTGCAATTATCTAACACCTGAACCAAATTTGCGGCATCTGCAAAAGAAACACCAGACCAGTTCGAAAACGTACTTGATCAATTTACGATATACAGTAAGATACTCACTATCTGCTAGTCCATCCACAAGCGATTTCTCACAAAAAGGCATTGCATTTGCCACTGCTGCCAAAAGCCAAAATACTTTCAATGATGCCATGTTTAGGTTCAAATTCTCCACAGGCCTTTATTTGAGTCTTCTGACAATCATACACCACTTTATGAAAGTCGATTCACTTTATGCTCCTTATATAGGCTTACATATCACATCATCAAATCCGCCCATTTATTGCAAAGAGTTCTAATTTACGGTGTACACGTGGCAATTTGGCATTTAGAATGACAGACAGTCCTTTATGCTTATTATATATATAGGTGTATATATCACATCATCAAATCCATCCATTTATTGCAAAGAGTTTTAATTTACGATGTACAGGTGGCAATTTGGCATTTAGAATGACAGACAGTCCTTTATGCTTATTATATATAGGTCTATATATCACATCATCAAATCCATCCATTTATTGCAAAGAGTTCTAATTTACGATGTACAGGTGGCAATTTGGCATTTAGAATGACAGACAGTCCTTTATGCTTATTATATATAGGTCTATATATCACATCATCAAATCCACCCATTTATTGCAAAGAGTTCTAATTTACGGTGTACAGGTGGCAATTTGGCATTTGGAATGACAGACAGTCCTTTATGGTCATTATATATAGGTCTATATATCACATCATCAAATCCGCCTATTTATTGCAAGAGTTCTAATTTACGATGTAGGCTACAGGTGACAATTTGGCATTTAGAATGACAGACAGTCCTTTATGCTTATTATATATAGGTCTATATATCACATCAGAAACAGTCTTGCAGTTACGAGTTTGTGGCTCCTGGGCATCCTCAAGCTGCTCGTGTGCAACCTCGCCTGATATATGTGCTGACTCGCGGATGAGATGGCGAGGGGAAAACAGTGTCACGAGGTAGCGGAGGAGAGCGCTGTTCATTGTCCTTGAATACATTTTGTACGATTATACCACAAGCTATCACGGCAGATGGCGAATGGCTTTTCCATTCAATCCGCAATATCTCCCGAAATTGCTGAGTCAACATATATAGGCTACTGATGATTATAGTTATCTTCAGATTCGCCATTATGTGGTGATAGCTTGTAGTTTATTAAGATATGGGTTCAAAAGCTTCAATGTTAAAAACAGCAAAAGGACCAAACCGACAACACACTTTGATCACCCACTCGCTCCCACGGCTCCGACCAATTCGTCGTCTCGCCCCGAGATCTCGGCGTGGATCATCATACACATAAATACTGGCGGTGTACACGGTACACAGTGACGGCCACCACAGACGATAAGCCTCTGTCCCAGCTGGTCGCTTTTAGAAGGTCACACGTAGCAGATCAACAACTAACTTGTAACTGCAAGACTGCAAGAATGTGTCTGTCATTCTAAATGCCAAATTGCCACCTGTACATCATAAATTAGAACTCTTGCAATAAATGGGCGGATTTGATGATGGGATATATAGACCTCTATAATGAGCATAAAGGACTGTCTGTCATTCTAAATGCCAAATTGCCACCTGTACATTATAAATTAGAACTCTTTGCAATAAATGGGCGGATTTGATGATGGGATAAATAGACCTCTATAATGAGCATAAAGGACTGTCTGTCATTCTAAATGCCAAATTGCCACCTGTACATCGTAAATTAGAACTCTTTGCAATAAATGGGCGGATTTGATGATGGGATATATAGACCTCTATAAATGAGCATAAAGGACTGTCTGTCATTCTAAATGCCAAATTGCCACCTGTACATCGTAAGTTAGAACTCTTTTCTAATAAATAGGCGGACTTAAAGATGTGATGGACCATATAGTGAATCGACTTTCATAAAGTGGTGTATGATTGTCATAAGAAGACTCAAATAAAGGCCTGTGAAGAATTTTAACCTAAACATGGCATCATTGAAAGTATTTCTGCTTATGACAGTAGTGGCAAATGCAGTGGCTTATTGCGGTAAATCGATGACAGATTTAGCAGTAGATTGTGAGTATCTTACTTTACATCGTCAATTGATCAAGTACGTTTTCGAACTGGTCTGGTGTTTCTTTTGCAGACATCGCAACTTTGGTTCAGGAGTTAGATGAATGCGGTGGCATCTGCGAACAAGAATTTATTTGTATGTATGTTCACGTAATGCATAACTGCTTTGGAGCAGCAGGTGAGGATAATATCTTACTCAAACAACAGTATACTGTATGTATAGAGAGTATGACATAATTTATTGCTGATGACCGGAGATGACTTTTCTTGGCAGTAGAATCAAGGGCGTGTAGTGTACGTCTAATTACCTGACTTTTACTTATGAAGTAGTAATAAATATATTAAGTCACCACAGATTTAACGTCCAGTCATCAGATGATGAAGGAGCAGAGCTCCGAAAACTTGTGCATTATATACCAATAAACTGGACTGGACGTTAAATCTGTGGTGACTTATTATATTTATTACTATTTGAATCGTCCGCCATCGGCTCCAATATTTTTTGTACTTATGAATTTGTGACAGAGCTATACAGGCTTATAGTATAGTATTCTAGTGTGGACGTATTCATTACTCACCGCAGATAGGCCTATAATATGAATTACATTCATAAACTTTCGGAGTTCCGCTCCTTCATCAGTTGAACACGTTAAGTCTGTGCGTAATCATCGTTACACTTTCCACTAATCTGGTCATCGGCTCTAATATATTCTTTCTAGATGATAATGTGGAGGAAAAAAGATCTTGCCTTCATTCCACGGTGTCAGGAACAATTGGTATAGCTGAACACTGTCGTATTTGGTGTAAACGTCTCCATCCCACATGTTTCAGGTATGCCTATTCTAAACGGTGAATGTATTTCGCAATCCTCATCCGAAATGCCAGGTGCTCGCTTCCAATTTAATGGTCGTGTACGTTCGACTAGTAGTCAACGCGAATATATTCGTAATCGATACCGAGAAAATGCAAGTTTTGCTGCGCGGAAGCCTATAGGCTCTGTCTCTGCGATTTTCGGTTGATATATTAAAAAAGGAGTTTGTGGAATTGTGAATTGAAGAGGTAGTCCTATATAACTAAATGTTCGTTTCGCCAAATATGGGAATAACCGAGGCAGTTTGGAACGTTAATTATTAAGTTTTTCACATAACGCGGGACTTGCGCGGCTTGGGAAAATTTGCACAAATAACGTAGTCGAAATTTCAAATTCTCTACTAGCGTATGAATGGTATAATGATATGATACAACCGGACTGTGTACTAATTTGTAGGAACTTGTAGTATGTGCTTTCATTTCAGGTCATGACCACGACCAATTCCACTACCATCCACCACCACTGAAGAACAGTGCTAAAAGGCGAGTTAAGCTACTTATACAAAATGTCTTGGATTCGTTCTTATATCACTCGCCAGGAATAAATATTTTCAAGCGCAAAAATCGTTTCACAATTTCGATGAGTTAACATGTTCACCTACTGCATTGCCTAAACGTCAGGTTACGCCATAGCTCATCGGGTGGTTCCTTGTGTATTGTGCCACGCAAGAGGACCATTTTCCATAATTTAGGCCGGCGCATCAAACAATTTGGAATACTGTCTCACACAAAACTTATAAACCCGATCTAAGTAAAGTAGACTGTTCAAATTTCAAGATGAATCCTTCTGATTGGTTCAAATTACTTTTCACAACAATTTAATGGATTGTTACGTCATTATGGACTTTCGTCAGTTGTACGTAAACAGACGCCGTGATCAGAGCTAGGCTCATTTGCTGTGAGCACTACATAATGTAGATACAATCTTACAAACACAGAGGCGCGGTTATCTGCGTAAAAGCTCCTGTTTAAATGCAATAGATTTATTTCTCGCAGACAACAACAATTTCATGCGACGTACGCATCTATACTGGCGAAAGAAGATGACGACTCTCGCTAGAAACTGATATCACAATCGTCAAAACAAATGCCGTCCGCCGAGCTACTCCCGTCAGTCAAAACTTGCCAGAAACCCTAAACTGCTGTTTATTGCAAATATTTGGAAGTCAGAGGTCATTTATTTTGTATCGCGTAAGGCTGCTAGTTGGTAAGGTCACCTTTGCTGTGTGGGCTACCTAGAAAGTATCGGTATTGATTCATTGCTGTAGGCAACTGCATGAAATAAAGTAGGTTTCCAGTTACACTCGGGCATCCATAGATTTCTAGACACTATGGTGTGAAGCTGTAAGGTTTGTGTGAGACTTTGCAATCCTATCGGTGAACTACTCATGATTTGGCTACGTCAACAAATCAACAATGAACTCACGTAGTAATTCTGTCTCATCTCGTCTGACACCATCGTTTGAAACAAACATCTCGCTCGTGTTGCACAGAGTCTGCAGACTCAACGACTGACTTCCAAATAAAATCGGACCCTTCAATCTTCCACTTGTCACTCCCGTACTCAGCTACGGAACAGTACGTTACGTCTTAACGCACAGCAAAACAAGATAAGCTGAAATCTGTAACACCAGACGCGCATTAGCCGTAGCCACCTCAAACACTCACCGCGACTCACCTCTTATTTTGAAATGTTCACCTAATCCAATTTATTCCGACTCAAATAAACGATAAGAAGCAAAATGACATCAGTTTCAAACAGACATGCAGATAAGATGATTGAAACCAAAAATTCGAAACTGTTGGTTGACCACCGATCTCTCTTTTCGAACGTGACTGTCCAACGAAAAACCTCTCCCTTGTATCCGTGCGGAGGTACACGTCGATTGGGTCATCAAGCCAAAGTAATAATCTTGATAAATTAGTCACAATCGAGCAGCATTTTCGTCATCCCGTAGAATGCGCGGCCAGATCGAGTACGCTTTACATTATCCTCCTCCTCCTGACGGACGGGGCCGTAAGTCAGACGTGATAAAACCGGCGACTAGCCCACTACCTTTTCGCTGGGAACATCGATTGACTCTAAAACATGAAGTCTTTGTACAGGACGGCAAAACAGTCCTTTCTGAGTCTTGACTTTCGCGGTTCGGGTTCAGGACTATCAATGATCTAAACCGATATTTCGCTCAGAAACAAACTCCTTCCTTGGAAGAGAGAAATAGATTGGCAGAAACATACTATGGCACTAGGCCAACAATTAAATCCGCCGTGCGCGCTAAATATAAGTCACAATTGTGCGGAGATGCGCAAACTCCGCCAGTAGCAGCATACGCAGGTCCATGCTACTCAGGTTCCGATTGGAACGGGCCGATCTTAACGCGTGATTATTATAATTCAAAAAACTAGCTGAAGGGCTGTTGGGGTCACCCTCTGACCAACTGCCCGCTCAAGCTACTCCATTTAAATATGGGACAAATTATACTTTTTCAGACAATGTTCGATTTCCTTATTATTATACTTTTGAATGTAACCAACCTCTAATAGCTATCTTCGACAATAAGCTCTTATTTTTACACGACACCAATACAGGTGCCGTCTTTTTGAGTGATTAGGCTCAACCGCTAACCTCTTAAAGGAAAAAACAGCTGTTGAATGTTATCCAAATGCATGGGCCGCGCGTAAACCTATCCACATAGCTTTAAAGGGAGTGGGGGGAGACGTTCCTCTATCTCACGTATTGAAGGTTAATGTGGGTGGGCAAGAAGTTCCATTTGTCACCGGAAAAGACATACCGTTAAATATTGTAGGCTATAGTTGGATCGATAAAATGAGAAGTCACCCCACTATCAAATTAGAAAAACCAAATTCTCACATGACAAATCTGGGGCGGCATTATGAACACTCCTCGCAAACGTTAACGAGCTCGCTATTGACGCACGAGCTCGGTAACTCGAAATTTGGTATTATGAACTACGCTCTCGGTAGCCGAACCTCGCAGACGCCCTCGTTAGTATACGAGCGCCTGTGACTGCTCGCTATGCGTGTTTTTGGAAGAGCCGCTGATGATGGCTGCGATTCTAGCAGTGCAGCAGTACAAAACGAAGGAGAAACAAAATGTGATTTCATAAAAACAGTGTATATGCAAAGTAACACCATAAGTGAAAATGAACATGTAAACTTGCAAGCAGGCAGAATCAGCTATGCACAATGCAAACAAATATCAGTGAACTTTTGAACTGCTATGACTAGCAGCCTCCTAGTAGGAGGTATTGCTTCCACCACCGGTTTTGTCATCTCTTTTTTCCATTCTGCAACACTTTTTTTGGCTGCACTCTGCAAATCCCACCACTTGTTCCACCGACTGGGTCACTCGCGATATGTTGACGGAATTTACCTTGATAATGCAAAGTTATCGCTAAACCATAGGTCAAGCTATTGGTAGTACCGGTACTGTTGAAAATGAGTCGGATCCGTAGAGGACGTGGGCAGCTCTATCAGTAACATTACCCTACTGTAGCTGTCTAGCTGATGTATCCTAGGTGCCGTAGCAAGCAGGTGTAAACTTTGCCATCTTACCTGTGTTGTCACTTTCTTCCACGCAGCCTGCCGCAACCCGGCTACTTCTGATGAAAAAGAGCCTAATATATATTTTCGATTTTGCTCTACGCCAGTTACAAGAGCATTCATCTCTTCTTGCATAAACCATCACAAAATAAACAAGAAACAACTCCTGCAACAAACTGCAACGCGGCACTGTGCTATATGGCACGGCACCTAAAGCTATGACATCGCAAAAACCTCGACTTTGCTGAGTAAACAACACGTTACGTGAACGTTTTGACGCATTCTCTCGGATTTGCGTAAGATGTCTACGAGTTGTTTACGAGGTTACTTCGTAATACCAGAATCCTTACCGAGTTCCTCGCTCGTAAATCGCTCGGTAGCGAAACAGCTAGCGAGCACGTTAACTTAACGAGCGAGGAAAAGTTCATAATGCCGCCCCTGGTTCTGACGGGAGAAAGAATTCCAAAATGGCGCGATGCATCGCCACCAAAGGTAGTTGCTGCCGTCTCGCTAAATGCGACCTTAAATCCTGAAGTACCGGAATTTGTACCAGCCGTAAAGGCACAAGCCAAACGCTCGTATGCCGACCCTGTGCACACTCCTCGAGCAAAGGAGATGGGTTTGGACACCGAGGGTATGCGATTAACGGATCCGTTGTTGTTATTACCAGCGCGTCGTACAAAAAATGAAAATATATTTGATGAGCGAGTAAAAAATGAGTTTCGAGCACCTTCCGCTGAACTCGAGGTAATTCCTAAATCCTCCGATTCCAAGTATCAAGCACCTTCCGCTGAACTTGAAGCAAGATACCGAGCACCTACCGCCGGACTTGAGACTAAAAGCGCTATAAAAATAGACATAAAAAATAGTACAAAAAGAATTTCTGCCGAACCTGGGGCACAAAGCGCTGTAAAAAATGCCGTAAAAAATGCTGTAAAAAATATTGCCACCCAACCAGAGGTGAAGGGCACTAGTCACGCCGATGATGAAGCAATCGAGTCTGCGATAAATGCCCCGTAAAGTCGGTCCGCAGTACCGCTCTTATTAATGAATGTAGTAATGGCGTTCGTGATAAAGGCACTTGTTTGATAGTCCACGACGCCTCAGCCTGCGATAAATGCACCGTAAAATCGGTCCGCACCGCTGCTTATATTGATGATTATGATAATAAGGCCTGCGTCTGTGATAAATGCACTTGTTCGATAGTCCACGACGCTCCAGCCTGCAATAAATGCTCCGTAAAGTCGGTCCGCAGTGTTGCTTTTACTAATAAGGCCTGCGTTTGTGATAAAGGCACTTGTTCGATAGTCCACAACGCTCCAGCCTGCGATAAATGCTCCGTAAGGTCGGTCCGCAGTGTTGCTTTTACTTATAAGGCCTGCGTTTGTGATAAAGGCACTTGTTCGATAGTCCACAACGCCTCAGCCTGTGATAAATGCACCGTAGAGTCGGTCCACAGTGCTGCTTCCAATGATGATATCAGTGAGGTAAATAATGTAAATATTGACTTATCGCCGGAGAGTCACGACGCAACTGACTCTACCGCCAGCTTACAAAAGGTACATGAAGTATTAAATTCCTCGCCTCCGCTCAAGGCGTTGTATGCTAATGCTGTCGCATCGTGGGATATCAAGCCGCTTGATTCCTACCAACTCAAACCATCAGAACCAGATTCTGTTTTAACTCGACTTGAAGCTCTCAAGGAGCAAGCTATTTCCTTGGCAAGACAACCCTTGCCACCTTCTCATCTTGACGATCCAACTAACATTGTTATCCCAGAAAATGAATGGCGAAAGGTCTACGAACCATACGCCAAAGATTTAGAAGATTTAATGGGTCATTCAACACAGCCAAGTGCGCTCAAATATCAGTGTGAAATTAAATTACGTCAGCCAGAACCGCCGCCTTATGTGTGCAAACCCTACAATCTCAAGGGCGAAGGAAAAAAAGAAGCCCTTTTTGAAAGCGTTGAGAATCTAAAAAAATTAGGCGTGATTGAAGAAGGTGTCTGTACATGGCGTATGGGCATCTTTGTTGTTCCTCAAAAAGTCTCACAGAGAGAGAAAGAGGAAAGAAAACGTAAACAAGAATGGACTCAGAATTTTCGAGTCGTATGCGATCTGCAGCCATTGAATGCTGCTTTAGAAGCACCTGAATTCCCGCTACCATTAATTTTCGACTTATTACAGATGACGCAAGGTCGTCCGGTCTTGAGTTTGTTAGATTTACGCAAGGCGTTTTATCATGTAGATATTCCAGAACATTGTCGTCATTACCTAGGCCTGAGTTTACCGGATTCATCGTATAGATGGCGGAAATTAGTGATGGGTATTCGTTCCGGCCCAGCGATCTTCCAACGGAACCTAGAATGTTGTGTTTTAACTCCAGTCAACCGTGACTACCGTGCGAGAATGGTTGCAATGAATCGACCCGATGAGTCACACGCACACGCTGTAGCAGGATATATTGACGATATAATTGTAGCTACTAAAAACAAGGCAGATCATCTCATTGCCTTAGACTGTTTGTTCGCTCAACTAACAAAAATGAGGCTCACAATTTCGGTAAATAAATGTTTTCTTGGACGAAAGCAAGTCCATATTCTAGGATCGACGGTATCCGGGCACGAAATTCATGTTCAGAAACAACGCATTCGCGCGTTGCAAGAAATTGTTCCGCCAAGATCCATTCACGAATTGCGTGGTTGGATCGGAGGTTTGCGATACTTATCTTCTCATATCCCAGATCTCAGCCTCATTTTAGCAAAATTTGACTCACTCACTGGAAATATTCCAGCTTCAAAAAGTAATATCACTCCAGTCCCGTGGACTAATCAATTAGTTGATGATTATTGCAAGGCTCAAAAGGCATTCGTCAACCCGTCACGATTGTATCATATTAAACCAGACTTACCGCTATTTGTTGAAACCGATGCGTCTACAATAGGATTCGGAGGGGTCCTATTCCAGACAGAGGTTGGCAAACAGCCACCTTTGGCATCAAAAGATGAAGTATATCCCATTGCATATTTCAGTCATAAATGGGATTCTGATGCTCAGCAGAATTATAATGCTTGTACAAAGGAGTTGCGTGCGCTACGCGACTGCATAATGAAATGGAGTAGCTATCTCCTTGGCGTGCCTTTCACGATAATCACCGATAATAAAGGAGTGTTTGGCCTCATTAAAAAAGCCGCGGAAAAGTCAGCTCCACCATGCAAAAATATTTTACACAAACGATGGTTGAATGATATTTGTTTACATAACGTCACTCGCGTAATCCATCTTACTACTGATCAAGTGTTTACTTCAGATAGTTTATCGAGGTCAGTTTGGATGGAAATGGCAGCATCTGAAGATGAGCCAGGTGTTTGGCCACGAGTCGATGACGTCACACCGCATGTTAATTTAGTCGTAGAACGTAGTAAACTGGTCGATGGTATTCCAACAAGCGCAAATGACATCACACGTAGCTTAGTACGTCACTTTCGTCATCGCAAATGTCCATATGTTGCCGATGGACTCCATCCTTGGCACGACATTCAACAAGTGGTTCACCGTGATCTAGGGGGCCCACCAGTCACGCTTGAACGACTTCGAGCTATCTTACGAAATTGTAATCGTACTTTTATGAATGCGTATGGCGCAGGTGCTTTGGCTGGCCACGGCATCGGCATGCCACCTACTTACTCACCACTTCCGGCTTCGGGCACAATTACTACGCTCTATCATGCAACAGGGGATCCGTCGCTTGCCCCTGATCAAGGCAACCGGACTTCATCGCATGCAACGCCGCTATATACATCTCTCTCGTGAACGCCAACCACCGAGAAGAGGGCGCAATCGTACTGTTACAGTGAATGTGCTCAAAGCACGCGAACTTGGGCACACGTTCTATCAAACTAAACATCCAAATGTGTTTCTTTGCGAAGGGCCTATTCCGCCGTCAGCATTGCAATTTGAACCTAACCCCGCTCGGGAACGCAGACGCCGCCAGTGTACGGCTTTATCGCTTCCCGTTGTAAATATTCCTTACTAGCTGGTTTTCCCGGTTTCACTCGGGGGATACAAAATAAGACGTTGTAGCCCAACGCGAAAAATGCGACCTCCATTTAATCATGGGTGAGAAGCTTCCCTCTCTTCTCATGGCGAAAGAAAATGGCTCCTAGATTCAATTCTCATATGCATTATCTAAACCCGTATGAAATATATCTAAGACGCCCAACCGAAGGACATTAGGCCTACATAAGCAGAACGTTGTAGCCAGGCTGGCTTACGCGACCAGAAGGGAAGAAATTGTTCCGCTAGATGACAGAAGCGATCTAAAAAGTGCATCTCTCATTTCCGCGTGGCGAAAAGTGGAAGTAGCACCATTGGGCGATGTATAACTTGAGAAATACATGTCGGAAGCGCTGAAAAACCACCTGGTCGCACGCATAACGTCCGTCCCTACATCTCTGTGAAATCTTATGGCGGTAGCTTCCGTAATAAAGAAGTTGATTCGTGCACAGACAGACAAACAGACAAACAGACAAACAGACAAACAGACAAACAGACAAACAGACAGACAAACAGGCTCTTTTATTTATATAGATTAAACGTAATCATAATTTCAAAAGAGAGGGGGGAAGATTGTAGATATCCTTTTTCATATCCGTTCGTATCGCATCATCGCATTATTTATTTCACATTAGCGCATTATCCAACAATTATTTAATACTTACAAAACTCATTATAAAAACATAAAAAAATCATAAAACTTATAAAAATCTATTCAATACTTATTCGCTGCTACTAAAATTTTGTAAAATTATCAGTTACGGTGTCTGGCACGGTGTCGCACACTCGTGACTCGTAATTGCCGCACTTGCAAATATAGGACAGGAGGTCGTTGCAGAGGAAATGTTATCTTATGTACATATTAATTGCTCGTGCGATTTCATGTCTTATACATATAATTTAATAGGCCAAACACGACCATACGATTTCATGTTTTGCAAAATTCTGATAGGTCAAACCGACCGCTCGTGTCCTTGTAAAATTTCACCTTACCGTGCATGCCAATGTCAAGCTATGGTTAACAAATAGTTAACGTAACCTACTGTGTAAAATTATATATTAAGGAAATAACGTAAGTACCGGAAGAAGGCAGCACTCTCTCGAATAACCTTACGTTCCGGCCTTAACCTTTTTATATTGGCCTTTCTTCTCGGATCTTCAATTTCGACGATTTTCGATTTTAACCATAACACGTATGATTAAACGGTAGAACCTTACCCGTTCTATCCCCTTCATTAGGAATCCCTCTAAAAGTAGTTAGACTCAATATATTATATAGTATTCTGTAATGAGTTGATAAAAATAAAAAAACAAAAATATTTTTTAGTGTTCTCTATTAATTGTAACGTCATGATATCTAATTATACGAAGTAATCTGTAAAGTGTCGATAACAATAAAATAAACAAAAATATTTAGTATTTTTTAATTACTATAATTATAACGGCATGATAATGTGTCCACCTACAAACTCTATTTTCGCATCTCCAACGCATTTTATCCATAAGGTGTGAAGCTTTCCCTTGCTTCATCGGCGTTTTACAGACCTTGCAATCCATACTACGGGCCAGTAATTCGTGCTCCCAAAAACATTCCACAAAAGCAGAATTGTCAGCCAGCAGTCCTCTTTGCGACAGAAATGTAACATTCATTTTACCCTGGTTGGCGGAATCTCCTAAGAATTGCGAGTTCCTATCACCCTTTCGCTAAATCTGAAGATACCGCGAAAAAAACTTTCTGTTTTCTATCGCTTTAGAGAATTATATCGTCGCTATGCGTCGTCGTATAGGTCCTACGACACACTCTAGTGGCACGTCAGATTCTTACCTGACTACGCGCGATACGTCCTATCATTAAGCGGTACCCTTGGATACGTCAGTCTTATTTTACGTCATACTTCAAAGTTTTCTTAGTGACGTCATAACGACCTTTGACCTGCCTTTATATACGTTGGGTAGTTTTGTGAAGAAGAGCAAAGCAGACCAGAGGGTCATTTTAGTCAGTACCCCCTGTCAATCAAACCAATGACTACACGGTGGACTTTCTTGTAACAAAAGAACCACCAGACTTAAACTTATTGGGTCGTAATAGCATTCGTGACTCGTGAGATGAACATTTCAGTTGATAGCATGATGTTTGGTGACAAAGTGCAAACACAACACTTGAACTCGGTAAAAGGAACCGACAAACGTCAACCATGCAAGGAGCTGGTAAAAGCTTGCAAAGAACTATACGGTACTATATTTTCCGCAGCTCGACAGTCAGTCAACAATATTAGGCTTCTAATCGCAGACGCAGAGCACATGCTAGCTATTGCGTTGCACTAATAATTATCTTTGGTGTCAATGAGATTGCAAACACCATTACACTTATTACGACACATTTCAAAACGACGTATTGTGCATGCAAGCTTATTAAATATGATGCATTCGTTAATAATGCAATTCTCTTTTTCCCCCACATTACCTTAAAGAAAGAATATATTAGAGCCGATGACAAGATAAGTGAATAGTGTAACGATGATTAAGCACAGACTTAACGTCTTCAACTGATGAAGGAGCGGAGCTCCGAAATTTTGTGAATGCAATTCACATTAAATCTGTGGCGAGTGATGAATACGTCCACACTAGAATGCTATACTATAAGCCTGTATAGCTCTGTCACTAATTCATAAGTAAAAGCCAGGTAATTAAACGTACACTACCCGCCCTTGATACTACTGCCAAGCCAAGTCATTTCCGGTCATCAGAAATAAATCAAGTCATACACTCTAAACATATAGTAGGCCTACTGTTGTTTAAGTATGAGATATTATCCTCACCTGCTCTTTCAAAGCAGTCATGCAGTTTATGAACATAAAGGCAATCTGAGAAATAGCACCAGTCATTGCAATTATCTAACACCTGAACCAAATTTGCGGCATCTGCAAAAGAAACACCAGACCAGTTCGAAAACGTACTTGATCAATTTACGATATACAGTAAGATACTCACTATCTGCTAGTCCATCCACAAGCGATTTCTCACAAAAAGGCATTGCATTTGCCACTGCTGCCAAAAGCCAAAATACTTTCAATGATGCCATGTTTAGGTTCAAATTCTCCACAGGCCTTTATTTGAGTCTTCTGACAATCATACACCACTTTATGAAAGTCGATTCACTTTATGCTCCTTATATAGGCTTACATATCACATCATCAAATCCGCCCATTTATTGCAAAGAGTTCTAATTTACGGTGTACACGTGGCAATTTGGCATTTAGAATGACAGACAGTCCTTTATGCTTATTATATATATAGGTGTATATATCACATCATCAAATCCATCCATTTATTGCAAAGAGTTTTAATTTACGATGTACAGGTGGCAATTTGGCATTTAGAATGACAGACAGTCCTTTATGCTTATTATATATAGGTCTATATATCACATCATCAAATCCATCCATTTATTGCAAAGAGTTCTAATTTACGATGTACAGGTGGCAATTTGGCATTTAGAATGACAGACAGTCCTTTATGCTTATTATATATAGGTCTATATATCACATCATCAAATCCACCCATTTATTGCAAAGAGTTCTAATTTACGGTGTACAGGTGGCAATTTGGCATTTGGAATGACAGACAGTCCTTTATGGTCATTATATATAGGTCTATATATCACATCATCAAATCCGCCTATTTATTGCAAGAGTTCTAATTTACGATGTAGGCTACAGGTGACAATTTGGCATTTAGAATGACAGACAGTCCTTTATGCTTATTATATATAGGTCTATATATCACATCAGAAACAGTCTTGCAGTTACGAGTTTGTGGCTCCTGGGCATCCTCAAGCTGCTCGTGTGCAACCTCGCCTGATATATGTGCTGACTCGCGGATGAGATGGCGAGGGGAAAACAGTGTCACGAGGTAGCGGAGGAGAGCGCTGTTCATTGTCCTTGAATACATTTTGTACGATTATACCACAAGCTATCACGGCAGATGGCGAATGGCTTTTCCATTCAATCCGCAATATCTCCCGAAATTGCTGAGTCAACATATATAGGCTACTGATGATTATAGTTATCTTCAGATTCGCCATTATGTGGTGATAGCTTGTAGTTTATTAAGATATGGGTTCAAAAGCTTCAATGTTAAAAACAGCAAAAGGACCAAACCGACAACACACTTTGATCACCCACTCGCTCCCACGGCTCCGACCAATTCGTCGTCTCGCCCCGAGATCTCGGCGTGGATCATCATACACATAAATACTGGCGGTGTACACGGTACACAGTGACGGCCACCACAGACGATAAGCCTCTGTCCCAGCTGGTCGCTTTTAGAAGGTCACACGTAGCAGATCAACAACTAACTTGTAACTGCAAGACTGCAAGAATGTGTCTGTCATTCTAAATGCCAAATTGCCACCTGTACATCATAAATTAGAACTCTTGCAATAAATGGGCGGATTTGATGATGGGATATATAGACCTCTATAATGAGCATAAAGGACTGTCTGTCATTCTAAATGCCAAATTGCCACCTGTACATTATAAATTAGAACTCTTTGCAATAAATGGGCGGATTTGATGATGGGATAAATAGACCTCTATAATGAGCATAAAGGACTGTCTGTCATTCTAAATGCCAAATTGCCACCTGTACATCGTAAATTAGAACTCTTTGCAATAAATGGGCGGATTTGATGATGGGATATATAGACCTCTATAAATGAGCATAAAGGACTGTCTGTCATTCTAAATGCCAAATTGCCACCTGTACATCGTAAGTTAGAACTCTTTTCTAATAAATAGGCGGACTTAAAGATGTGATGGACCATATAGTGAATCGACTTTCATAAAGTGGTGTATGATTGTCATAAGAAGACTCAAATAAAGGCCTGTGAAGAATTTTAACCTAAACATGGCATCATTGAAAGTATTTCTGCTTATGACAGTAGTGGCAAATGCAGTGGCTTATTGCGGTAAATCGATGACAGATTTAGCAGTAGATTGTGAGTATCTTACTTTACATCGTCAATTGATCAAGTACGTTTTCGAACTGGTCTGGTGTTTCTTTTGCAGACATCGCAACTTTGGTTCAGGAGTTAGATGAATGCGGTGGCATCTGCGAACAAGAATTTATTTGTATGTATGTTCACGTAATGCATAACTGCTTTGGAGCAGCAGGTGAGGATAATATCTTACTCAAACAACAGTATACTGTATGTATAGAGAGTATGACATAATTTATTGCTGATGACCGGAGATGACTTTTCTTGGCAGTAGAATCAAGGGCGTGTAGTGTACGTCTAATTACCTGACTTTTACTTATGAAGTAGTAATAAATATATTAAGTCACCACAGATTTAACGTCCAGTCATCAGATGATGAAGGAGCAGAGCTCCGAAAACTTGTGCATTATATACCAATAAACTGGACTGGACGTTAAATCTGTGGTGACTTATTATATTTATTACTATTTGAATCGTCCGCCATCGGCTCCAATATTTTTTGTACTTATGAATTTGTGACAGAGCTATACAGGCTTATAGTATAGTATTCTAGTGTGGACGTATTCATTACTCACCGCAGATAGGCCTATAATATGAATTACATTCATAAACTTTCGGAGTTCCGCTCCTTCATCAGTTGAACACGTTAAGTCTGTGCGTAATCATCGTTACACTTTCCACTAATCTGGTCATCGGCTCTAATATATTCTTTCTAGATGATAATGTGGAGGAAAAAAGATCTTGCCTTCATTCCACGGTGTCAGGAACAATTGGTATAGCTGAACACTGTCGTATTTGGTGTAAACGTCTCCATCCCACATGTTTCAGGTATGCCTATTCTAAACGGTGAATGTATTTCGCAATCCTCATCCGAAATGCCAGGTGCTCGCTTCCAATTTAATGGTCGTGTACGTTCGACTAGTAGTCAACGCGAATATATTCGTAATCGATACCGAGAAAATGCAAGTTTTGCTGCGCGGAAGCCTATAGGCTCTGTCTCTGCGATTTTCGGTTGATATATTAAAAAAGGAGTTTGTGGAATTGTGAATTGAAGAGGTAGTCCTATATAACTAAATGTTCGTTTCGCCAAATATGGGAATAACCGAGGCAGTTTGGAACGTTAATTATTAAGTTTTTCACATAACGCGGGACTTGCGCGGCTTGGGAAAATTTGCACAAATAACGTAGTCGAAATTTCAAATTCTCTACTAGCGTATGAATGGTATAATGATATGATACAACCGGACTGATGATATGATAGCGCAATCTGTACCGGGGCTCAACGGCTTGAGATCCTATCACCTCGTTCCACTAGCAGAGTGTAGCACAGCGTAATCAGTCCTTACAGCTAACGACACGACTTCACACAATATTTACAGTATATTCAGAAGTACAGTTGTAGTCAGTATGTAGTGTGTCGGTCAGTGTGTGTCTAACATAAGACCATGCAGGCAATATATACAGAAACAATACAAGCTGAGTCTAGACAACCTCAGCAGATGACTATTAATCACATTATAACAAACAGGTCAGTAAGCATGAGAACCAGACGTTTAGAGGTCTGGGAATTATTGATAAAGGATAACCACTATACCCCGTAACTAATGTGATTAAACCCATAAGTGGCACAGTGTCATAAGCACCCAAAGTATTTAATACTTTCACTCCTTCTCTTATGACAATTTGCCAGATCAATACGGCATAATGGTAACACCAATTTTTTCACGTAAATTACAAAATGTTTGCCTACGGAGAGGTTTCGTAAATATGTCGGCAAGTTGTTCAGTTGTTGATATGTACTGAATGTCAATTTTCTCTGAGTCTAGTTCATCTCTAATATATCCAAATTTCACGGCTATGTGCTTTGTTGCTTGATGGTTGATCGGGTTCTTGCACATTGCTATTGCACTTTGATTGTCTTCGTATATTGTAATAGGTCCACATATTTCTCTTCCCATATCTTTGACATTAAACACCTTTTGAAATTTCAGTTTTGTTTCAGCAATTGCGCTTTCAGATTTCCCGGCAAGGAGTAAATCGTCAACATATACGGCGAGGTAAATTTGCTCACTCTTATTTTCTCCAATGTAAATACAAGGGTCCGAAGCAGTTTGTTTAAAACCCATTTTAATCAGTTGCTCATGCAGAGCCTGATTCCAACAACGTGGTGATTGTTTCAACCCATAAATTGATTTATTGAGAAGGCACACCATATTCTCCTTCCCTTTAACTACAAAGCCTTCTGGCTGTTTCATGTACACCACTTCATTTAATTTTCCATGCAGAAATGCTGTTTTAACATCCATCTGGTGGATCAGCATGTTTTGATCAATCGCCAGTGCTACAAAAGCACGAAACGAATTCGAATGTACCACGGGAGCGAACGTCTGTTCGTAATCTCTCCCATACTTCTGTAAGTTTCCCATTGCCACAAGTCGAGCTTTTGCTCGGCTCACTTGTCCATTTTCATCATATTTATACTTCAATACCCATTTACAACCAAGCACTTTGGCGTTGGCCGGTGGATATACTAAATCCCAAACTTTCAAATCATGCATTGATTGAATTTCTTCTTTTTTCGCTTCTTTCCATAGTGTTGCGTGTTCTGACTTGAGCGCGTCTTTCAAACTTTTTGGCTCAATAAGTTGGTTGCTTGCGGCTGGCAATGCGTAAGACAGCAATGCCGACGATTCATCATCTACTTCAAATTGTTCACTTGTCTGTTGAAAGTTTTCGTCGTACGTAAGTCTTCCTGGTGCTTGACCAGCAGTCGAGCGTGTTGATCGACGAGCTTCCACTGATTCGCTATCTTCAGATCTCTCTTGCTGTGGTAGTTGCTCTTCATTTTCACGTAAAGTCGGATAAATGAAACCCGATGCAGGTCGTTCTGGTTGACCCTCAACCAATTCTCCTTCTCGACCAAGACGTGTTTCATCGAATTGTACATCACGCCTGACCAAGACTTGTTGTCTGCCATAACTCCATAATCTATATCCCTTGGAAAGTTTGTCATATCCCAAGAATGTACAAATCTCAGCTTTCGGAGCTAGTTTGTTTCGTCGTTCAATCTTCGGTAAAAATGCGTAAGCAGTACATCCAAACACTCGGAGGTGTTTCACATTCGGTTTAGTTCCATAGAACGCTTCATAAGGCGTTTTGTTATCCAGAGCCACAGTAGGGCTTCTATTTTTCAAATATCCAGCTGTCATAACAGCTTCACACCATAAATATGATGGCAATTTCGCACCATGGAGCATCGCTGATGCTCGTCCACATAATGTCCTGTTCAATCTCTCCGCTACACCATTCTGTGACGGCGAGGCGGGAACAGACTTCTCATGGCGAATACCTTTCTCTTTCAACCATGCTTCACATTCGTAGCTGACGTATTCCCCTCCATTATCACTTCGTATGCATTCGACTTTTTGATTGCGATTCTTTTCTTGATATAGCACGAATGACTTCAATTCAGCAAATACTTCCGATTTATTCTTCAACGGGAATACCCAGGAATATCGACTATAATCGTCTGTAAAAGTAAGAAAATATCTCGCTCCTCCAGGGGAGTCGGGTGAAATTGGTCCACAGACATCGGTATGAATCAATGCCAATGTGCGTTTTGCACGACTATCAGAACGTTTCGGAAAAGGTAACTTCGTGGATTTACCAAGTACACACGGTTTACAAAAGTTCAATTTCAATGGACCAGTCAATTTCAGATCGTTAACCATATTTTCATTCACCAATTTTCTCATATTGTCTATTCCAATGTGACCCAGTCTCTGGTGCCACAAGTCTGCTGACACAGATGCAGTCAGACATTTCTCATTTGTACCCAGTTCGGGTAGGCTAACTCTATCAAAAGTTTCATTTTCACTTTTCCGTTTCATCTGCATATCTCTTCCATCTGGAGAGAGACCGACTTGAGAGCGTGATTTACTACACTCTGTATCACATTCACGTGTTGTCATTTCAGTAGTTTGACTCATCACGTTTTTATCAATTAAACAATGAACGGGACTTACCCCACTTTCCATCGACAAAGGCGTATCCTCTATTTCATGCTTATCATAGGGACTAAAGTTCAACATATACAGTCCGTTTCTAGTGTACGCAGTTCCAACAATATCTCCCATTTCAGTATCGTGTATTTCCAAGCCATTCCCATCACAGGTAATTTTGTATCTCAAACTTGCGGTGGCGGCATGAATCGAAAATAAAGTTGTTGATAAGGCTGGTATGTAGAGAGCGTTCTGCAGTAGTACATCACAAGACGAGTTACGTCCATGAAGGATAATCCGTAAATTTCCAATTCCTTCAGAGTATATTATTCCACCATCGCCTAACTCAATTTCTTGACGAAAGGGCTTCAAATCGACAAACCATTCCTTCTTGGAACTCATATGGCTACTAGCACCACTATCACATATAATATTATCACAGTTCCTTGACAGAAACGCACTGTTGAACATCAATTTCTGAGTTCTACCATCTTCCCGAGAAGTCTCACTTGAATCATGTGCGTATCTCGCGTTTTGGCGCTGGCCTTGACCGTGGCCGCGTCTTCCGCTTTGACTATTTCTATATCTGCGATCTGTGGGAGCACTATCTTCATATCTTTGTTCACGATTAGACCAGCAATCAGCGATTTTGTGGCCCATCTTTCCACATTTGTAACAACCTGGAAATCTCCCTCTTCTATACCCAGATGCATTTCTCGCTCCATTTCTATTTGCATGATATGCTTGCGTCGTAGTTTGCGGGCGTCTAGATAGATCGCTCTGAACTTGAAGAATTAAATCATGCAAGTCGAAGTGCTTCAGTTCATTCAAGACGTACGACCGAGTCATATCGAGGCTCGGCGGTAAATGATTGATGACTTCAAAAACTCGATCAATCGGCTTCACATTGTGACCCAACGTGGTCATTCTTTCGTAGATGCTTTCACATTGTTCAATTTTCTCTAGCACATTTCGTTCTGTAAAAGTTGGCATCATTGCTATCTGTTGTTTCAAAGTCAGGTACAGAGTGGAACTCTTCGGTTCAAATTTCTTTGACAAATCTTCCCAAATTGCTTTTGGATCACTATGATGCTCTGCACCGACAACGGACACTACCGAACTTTCAAGATTACAAAGGAGCAACGCCGCAGCTTTCGCTTTTCTCCGATCGGCTCCTTCTCCTTCATCAGTGCCAAGTACACATTCCCACAAGTCATGGGTAATAAGCATTCCTTTTGCTAAGACTTTCCATCCCATCCAATTTGTATCTTTTCCACCCTTCAATTTCTCAACGTTTATGAAGTTCGACATCGTAACTGTAGAATCAGATCAGCTTGGGCTCATAACCTTTGATGATATGATAGCGCAATCTGTACCGGGGCTCAACGGCTTGAGATCCTATCACCTCTTTCCACTAGCAGAGTGTAGCACAGCGTAATCAGTCCTTACAGCTAACGACACGACTTCACACAATATTTTACAGTATATTCAGAAGTACAGTTGTAGTCAGTATGTAGTCAGTGTGTCTGTCAGTGTGTCCTCTAACATAAGACCATGCAGGCAATATATACAGAAACAATACAAGCTGAGTCTAGACAACCTCAGCAGATGACTATTAATCACATTATAACAAACAGGTCAGTAAGCATGAGAACCAGACGTTTAGAGGTCTGGGAATTATTGATAAAGGATAACCACTACCCTGTAACTAATGTGATTAAACCCATATGTGGCACAGTGTCATAAGCACCCAAAGTATTTAATACTTTCACGGACTGTGTACTAATTTGTAGGAACTTGTAGTATGTGCTTTCATTTCAGGTCATGACCACGACCAATTCCACTACCATCCACCACCACTGAAGAACAGTGCTAAAAGGCGAGTTAAGCTACTTATACAAAATGTCTTGGATTCGTTCTTATATCACTCGCCAGGAATAAATATTTTCAAGCGCAAAAATCGTTTCACAATTTCGATGAGTTAACATGTTCACCTACTGCATTGCCTAAACGTCAGGTTACGCCATAGCTCATCGGGTGGTTCCTTGTGTATTGTGCCACGCAAGAGGACCATTTTCCATAATTTAGGCCGGCGCATCAAACAATTTGGAATACTGTCTCACACAAAACTTATAAACCCGATCTAAGTAAAGTAGACTGTTCAAATTTTAAGATGATTCCTTCTGATTGGTTCAAATTACTTTTCACAACAATTATGATGGATTGTTACGTCATTATGGACTTTCGTCAGTTGTACGTAAACAGACGCCGTGATCAGAGCTAGGCTCATTTGCTGTGAGCACTACATAATGTAGATACAATCTTACAAACACAGAGGCGCGGTTATCTGCGTAAAAGCTCCTGTTTAAATGCAATAGATTTATTTCTCGCAGACAACAACAATTTCATGCGACGTACGCATCTATACTGGCGAAAGAAGATGACGACTCTCGCTAGAAACTGATATCACAATCGTCAAAACAAATGCCGTCCGCCGAGCTACTCCCGTCAGTCAAAACTTGCCAGAAACCCTAAACTGCTGTTTATTGCAAATATTTGGAAGTCAGAGGTCATTTATTTTGTATCGCGTAAGGCTGCTAGTTGGTAAGGTCACCTTTGCTGTGTGGGCTACCTAGAAAGTATCGGTATTGATTCATTGCTGTAGGCAACTGCATGAAATAAAGTAGGTTTCCAGTTACACTCGGGCATCCATAGATTTCTAGACACTATGGTGTGAAGCTGTAAGGTTTGTGTGAGACTTTGCAATCCTATCGGTGAACTACTCATGATTTGGCTACGTCAACAAATCAACAATGAACTCACGTAGTAATTCTGTCTCATCTCGTCTGACACCATCGTTTGAAACAAACATCTCGCTCGTGTTGCACAGAGTCTGCAGACTCAACGACTGACTTCCAAATAAAATCGGACCCTTCAATCTTCCACTTGTCACTCCCGTACTCAGCTACGGAACAGTACGTTACGTCTTGACGCACAGCAAAACAAGATAAGCTGAAATCTGTAACACCAGACGCGCATTAGCCGTAGCCACCTCAAACACTCACCGCGACTCACCTCTTATTTTGAAATGTTCACCTAATCCAATTTATTCCGACTCAAATAAACGATACGAAGCAAAATGACATCAGTTTCAAACAGACATGCAAATAAGATAAATGAAACCAACAATTCGAAACTGTTGGTTGACCACCGATCTCTCTTTTCGAATGTGACCGTCTAACGAAAAACCTCTCCCTTGTATCCGTGCGGAGGTACACGTCGATTGGGTCATCAAGCCAAAGTAATAATCTTGATAAATTAGTCACAATCGAGCAGCATTTTCGTTATCCCGTAGAATGCGCGGCCAGATCGAGTACGCTTTACATTATCCTCCTCCTCCTGACGGACGGCGCCGTAAGTCAGACGTGATAAAACCGGCGACTAGCCCACTACCTTGTCGCTGGAAACATCGATTGGCTCTAAAACATGAAGTCTTTGTACAGGACGGCAAAACAGTCCTTTCTGAGTCTTGACTTTCGCGGTTCGGATAAGACCATCGGTGCCGTGATATACTTCAATAACTCGACCAAGTGACCATTTGGGCTACGACGTATTCTCTTCTGAGATGAAAACAATATCTTCAATATTTATAGGTGATTCCTCTGTCTTCCACTTATGACGTGCCTGTAGTTTCGGAAGATATTCGGTAACCCAGCGTTTCCAAAATGATTTTAACAGGTTCTGTAAATATCGATAACGTTTTCCGATTGACGTGACTCTTGTGCATTTCAACATTGGAGATTCACGCAAATTCCTTCCAATAGCAAGCTGACTCGGTGTGATCGGAGACGGATCATTTGGATCCGAGCCATGATAACTCAGAAGGCGTTGATTCAGTGTCCCTTCGATATCTGTGAGCAATGTGTAGAGTTCAGTATAATTTACCAAAGCCTTACCCAGAACTTTACGCAGCGGTTCCTTTAAACTGCGATTCATCCGCTCCCAGTAAGCCCCTCTGAAAGGACTTCGCTCGGTGATAAATTTCCAAGTAATATCGTTTTCGGATAAGAAACGTTCGATTTTTTGGGTGTCCATTTTGTCAAGAAGTTTTCCCGCATAGTTCGCTTCAAGAAGCTTCTTCGCTTTCTTGAAGGTTGATTGGTTATCTGATTCGATGATTCTACACCAACCCCGGCGATTCATGAATCTTCTGAGAGCTTGACGGAATTCTTCAGTTGACATATCCAAACAAAGTTCGAAATGAACCATACGACTGTGCGGACAAGTGAGCACTAGTATGTAACCCTTCTGCACTTTATCTCCGTTGCGTATTAACAATGCCCCAGTGAAGTCTAATCCGACGTTGGAGAAAGCGGGCGCCGGTTCGACGCGAGGGGTTGGCAAGTCTCCCATTTTCTGTGACATAGGCTTGCTGCGGTACCTTCTGCAAATGGAGCAGCGGTTTACTGTAGGCCTTACTGCTTGTCGCGCATGTACAACGAAATACCTTTGTCTTAAAAGTGACATGGTTGTTTCAATTGCCGCATGTTGAGCAACACAGTGATAATCTTCAATTATTAGTTCTGTGAGTTGATCGCGATCGGGAAGAATTATTGGATGTTTGACAGTTCCCGGGAGGTTGGATTGCCGAAGAGTGCCGCCCACTCATAATAGTCCCGTATTGTCATCTAAAAACGGGTCGAAATTGATCAATAAACTGTTACGTGGCAAACGCTTCTGCTCTTTCACTACATTTATTTACTCCAAAAAAAGCCTTCTTTGCAAATCTCTCAATAGTCCGTATTCTGCTCTTTCCAACTCAATAACAATAATGTTTCTTTGGTACAAATGACAGACAGACAGACACCGATAACAATGCCTTTGATTCTCAATCAATTTTCTCCTCTCAATTTTGCCGAGTGTACTGAAACTAAACGACAACCTTTAATGCGAGAACCAAGGCTTTTATTTACTGAAAGACGTCCACTAACGTACCAACACAATGTGAAAGAACGCTTGTGAACAGAGCTTTATAAGGGAAAACACAAAACACGTAAATTGCATCAACTAATAATCACATTGATAATTAGAAGTAGGCCTATACAGCTCTCGTAATTCTAAACGGTACTAATCCGCTTAAAGCAGCGGAGCTCACCACACCGAGCTTGGCAAATTTATTGCAGCAGCAGCATTTGGGTTTAAACTGACCGCTTTCGGTTGCACCCAAAGAGACGCCAGTTTGCGGCTCGAAAACTCTCCTTTCACTTTCGACTTGTCATTATTGCGTTTCTCCGCCTTCAGCTCATTTTTTACGGCATTCTTGGAGACCATGGCGTCCAGCTCCTTTTGGCAAAATGTAAATAAGTCATCTGTTGTCGGCGTTTTGCGATCTTCGCTCGTTGTCATTTGGTATACACGACGCTCCCAATTCATTCTAACGCCCAAATCGTTCATGGACAATAGAAATACTCTTGTCATACTCCATTTCAAGGCCTTCCTTTCCTGCCAGAACCGAAGACACAGTTCCTATTAACGCTTGGTGGAGATATCTCATCTTGTAAAAGCGGCTTACGTCTTTATTCTCATGGACTAACGCTCGGAATCCTTCCCACCAGGTGCGATAATTGAGCACGTTACCGTCGAATGTCGGGATTTTCAAACCAGGTGGGAGGGCTCCGGCCTTTGCTTCCCACCGTTCAGTCCTCTCCAACTCTTCTACATACATTTTGCCCACATCGCGGGTTTGGGACAATCTTTCTATCATCTCATATAATCGTTGAATTAATTCGTCTATGGTCGTCATCGTCCATGTTATCAATTTTTTCGTCGAGTATTTTATTCACTCTCGAAAGCATGGTCTTTACGTCTTTCAAAGCGCCTTTTACTGATTGTTTCGGCGCCTTCTGATCTACATACTTAATCAAAGCATCAGTGACCTTCACGCTCGATCCGATCAACAGAACGTTTCACCGATTGACATTCCGTGACGACTCCCCCACCGTATGACCTGACTGCTGGGGCCATCCTTGAGAAGAATTCACGCTGAGTAGCCAGCAGTTCTTTCACGTCATCTCTACGCCTTTCCTCAAGACGCTCTTCACGCTCTTCTCTCCGGAGATTTTCTTCACGGCGACTATATTCTTGTCTCATCAGAAACGTCATTAATAAGGTCATCGGATCAGTTGACGGATTCGTCGAGTCAGCGGTTTCTCCGTAAGGGATTGTGGAAGGCTTCTGATCCCGGGCTACCACCGGCGAAGTGTTACTTCCGCAATCCTCGTTTGCTTGATCCGCAGGTGAACCTCCTTCTGCTCCAACACGGTGCGCCTCATTTGCCAATAACTGCCTGTTCTCTTCGAAATCTAGAAGTCGGCTACGGAGTTCACGTGTAGTTCCATGAGTCGGCAGCCCCAACGTTTGGCACTCGTTTATGAGGTCGGGTTTGCCTAGAGTGTAGATAGGATTTTTCTTCTGTGGTGGCGTTCGATCCATTGCTTCGAAGACGCGTTGAGTCGGAGGTAGATTTATCCTGAAGTCGGCCTCAGTTTCGGAGGTATTGTGAAATGTTCACCTAATCCAATTTATTCCGACTCAAATAAACGATACGAAGCAAAATGACATCAGTTTCAAACAGACATGCAGATAAGATAAATGAAACCAACAATTCGAAACTGTTGGTTGACCACCGATCTCTCTTTTCGAATGATGATGATGATATTGGTTATATTTTGGTGTTTGACTGCTGCGGTCTTATAAACCAGAATCAAAATAGAGTAATCTTAAACAGAATCATGACGTGGAACATAAAATTGATCTGAGCAATTGGAATTTAAATTCAATGTGTGTAAGAAAAGGCACTATATGAATCTTTTTGTAGTGGAAACGTAGGAAATAACATATGATTGTAAAGACGGAACAGTGAGTAAAGTAGTAAGATTGAAATTAAAAATTTCGGTTGCAAAATTTTTCTTCAAAGTTTCTCTAAAGTCTGAATAGCGCGGGCATTGGAGCAGGAAATGGTGCACTGTTTCCTTTTTGTGGCAAACGTCGCAAAGGCCGGTCTCATGAAGCTTCATTACATGTAAATGATAATTTAATCGGCAGTGGCCGGTTCGCAGCCGAAACAAAACTGTATAGCCTTGCCTTGTCGTGGACAATGGATATTTATCAGTCGACTTGAAAAACATTTTGTAGTGGGTAGCGGTATCCGTATTTTCGTATATTTCTGTCCACTTGGCTAGGACGATAGAAGAGAGTGCTGATTTGCCATCCTCAGGTATGATTGATATGTCTGCATCTATTGCGCTTCTTTCAGTGGCCGTTTTTGCTAGTTTGTTTGCCATCTCATTTCCTTTGATTCCCCAATGGCTGGGGACCCAAATAAATTTTACCGTCATTCCTTGAAGGGCGAGCGTTTGAATAAGAGTAAGTATTTTGTACACGATGTGATTGTGTACCATAGCGTTACGTGGTTTCAGGCTGTCAAGAGAGGCTCTGGAGTCGCATACTATAATAATACACTCGGAGGTTTAAATAAGACGATCCAGTATAGAGACCGTAATATGCTGAACAATTCTGCTGTGTAAATGTTTGCCTGGTCTGTAATTCGAAAATATTGACTACAATGTACTGCAGGAATAGTAAAGGCAGAGGCAGTCCCGTGGCACGTTTTGGACCCATCTGTATATATAATAAGATGATCACGATAGGATTGCAGCCTTTCATAAAAGGTGGACGATATCATTTCCGGGCCGCTATCTTGATTGACAGTTTGGGACATGTATAAATCATGTCTATAGGTAATACTGTCGCATCCGGGGTGATTACGAGGCGAAGCCAGGATACCGCATTTGTAGGCGAGCGCATTTTTGAGGTGTCTAACTTCCAAAGGTAGTACGTTGCAGCTATGATCCAAGGAAATGATAGGGGGGCTTGACATAGCACCGCAACATATACGTAAGCACGTATGCTGAATGACGTGTATCCTATTCAATTGGGCGGGGGAGGCTCGTAGACTGTTATGGAGTCATGAGCCATATCCGGATCGACTCCGGAACGAGTACAGCCAAGCGATGACCACGAGGACTCGCTCTCTTTCTTGTTGTGATGTCGACTCAAGGACAGCGTTTTAGGAATAACGTACCTTGTTACTTGTAGGCGTAATAAAATGTGTTATTGTGTTTCAACGAAGTAATAAACTGAACGCGTGAATACAACAACCCCCCTTAAGCACCGGATAACTAGTGGCCACAGTTATCCAGTAAGCCTTGACGGGTCTGCGACAACGTCTACACAATGTAGGCTTACAGCATTCTTGCACATTTGCAAGCGCGGCGCACCTGCTCAATACTTCGCATGACCATACGTAGTGCACTACACGTCATGTCACGCGTACACTAATAGTCCATATCAGGCATACCCATAACCCGACCAGATGCGCTACCCGTATAGCCAAACGTTATTTCGGGAGGTTGATAGAACGTGGGAAATACCAGCTCAGAAACTTCTCCCCCGACGACCTGTTCAATCTAGCATGCCAACTCTCACCTTTCAACTCACACCTTGTACATATGTTGTATTGTATTTTTTTCTTGTCAATTTGTGTAATGTACTTGCGTTGGCGAGTTGACGCACACTGTTGTTTTCAGATCAACCTCATTGTGTGTATTGCTCAACGATGGCACTGGGAACCGACGATGGACATGACAACGCATCTCGAACATTATGGGTGCAAAATCGGTCAACGAAGTAACAACTTCCAGTCATGTATTACGTCACCACTGATCACCAACTGATGATGAACAGAGGTAACTTGCACAGAGGAAACGTAATGACCTCTCAATCACATTCCGTTGTCGACAAAAACACGGAACGACCGATGAATCACATTGTCCACTCGGATATCTCATGCCATCGACAGACATTTGACATTTGGCGCTCTTATAGCTCATTACCATGATCACGTTTTAGTCATGTTGTATGTGCTTGGTTTACTGTAGAGCCTATATTTTGTGCGCTTTATGCGTACACGTGCTTGCGCCCCATTTTACACCTTGGCCCTAGTGTAGTCCCACGACACTAGCTACACGTAGGGTATTCCACCTACAAGAATGTTTAGCTTCTGCAGCTAAAATTCTTCCGAAACTGAGGACCGTGTAGGGGATTCCCCCTCTACCTAATCCTAGATCACATCTGAATTCCCTACTAATCCACCAATACGAGAGTTCCACTACCAACACGCCTTCATGCGTGACGTAGCTATAAACCTCTCTCGTTCCCCCTTGAGATCGGGGTATATATAACGGAGCTCTCTCTTACTACACGGACTCGCCCATCTTCGCTCCTCCTTGGAGACTCAGCGCCTAGGCCTATTAGATAGTATCGTCATCATACTCAAGTGCCGTATCGCCTCATCTGTAATTCGTGTACTCGTCGTTGTATACTGGTGTCGTGTCTCGCTAGAGATACAAATAAAGCTTCTCAATCTACTCTCGTGTTCGTACTCTAAGACTTAAACCAGAGAACCCGCCTACGTCGAGAAGATCCGAAGTCAAGTTACGTATCTTCCGACTACTTCGCGATATAACTGGTGTGGACTGTTCCGTCTCTACAACACGTCCATTAACACCACAACAGTCACTCACATCCTCGCAGAGCTTAATGATCTCTAGTGCAAACGTAGACAAAAATGATACGGGTAGGCATATCAAAACAGATGGCAAGGACGGAGACGGACACTCCACCATCAATCAAAATGCTTTACGTTGGCAATGGGATCAACCATTCGCGCCTAGGATGAATTTTCCTTGTTGTGGATTCCTATTTGAGAATGGCCTCTCCAAGAGCACATCAATCTGTTATGCATTTATCACGAGGTTTTCAAGTATAATGTAAGTAATCCTGGTCGCCGAGAAGTCTTGAATTTAATAACTACGCCAGTGGTGAAGGAATCGGTGGTATATTTGTTATTTGGCCACATGTGTGCATCTTGCTACATCCATGTTAGTAATCACAACTTCGGTTTCTTGTTGCAGTCTTATTTTATTTGTTGACTTAAGCTTTACTAACCGTGCACTTACCACTGGAAGAGATTTTGCACTGCTGAGTGAGTATGTTGGCGTAGGAAATCACTACTATGGGTTTTGTTGCCTGTAAAGTTTTCCAAATATAAATCGATTAATAGCTAACATGGGGTCGTTGGTTTTGTTTGCAATCATAAGTATGATCCGTACTGTGCTTGTCTCCGATGTAGTTTTGTAATGAGCAACTGATCCTTAAGACTGTCAAATAGTCGTGCTTTTCCCCCTAAGGGACTTATGATAATGTGAATTGGACTAGATTCAAATGATACTTTGGTTCCATTGCTATTATGTATACTTCGTAAGTCTTTGTTGTCTGGCTTATTTTTACTTTTTGTGTATGTTCTGGTGTCAATGAAAACGGACTTTTTGTTGAAGCCTTTTTTACCTTGTCAATATTCCTTGATGAAGTCACGTGACTCGTCGAGGCGTTCTCTAACAAGCTTTTGGACCATCCTAACAAAACCATTTTTAACATCACCAAAATATCAATAATAAAAAACAAACGTCAAGATTTCGAGCGATTGATGCAAGCTTGGGTTAATGGTATCTATTGCGTTGTGTTAAGATGCGACCTGTGTTTACGGCTTTCCGACATGGTCGCACTTCCGTTGTAACTGCTGGTATACTTGCGATCTCAGGTTGAACACCGTCAAACATCGCTTTATCGGACAGACGTGTTGATAAAGAGCTCGCGGTATGAAGAAGATGAAAGCAGTGTTCAGCGCCGTATTAGCCGTTGTACTGATGAAGACTTGTCCAAGTAAGCTATCATTCGTTGTTTCAGGGTATCCCGATTTTGGTGAGAGACTTGAGGAACATGCGGCGCTCAAGTCGCGCACAGCCGAATCGACACGCAGTTCGATCATGTGTGGTCCTAGTCACTCACCCACGAATAGGCACTGATACATAAACTTTCTGTGGAATAACTGGCGAAAAGTCACCGAAAGCAATATGCACGAAAGTCAGCCAGTGGTCATGCATCGCTTCCCAGAGAAAGTCTGCTTGTGACCAGTGATCGTTTGTTGTGCTTGTGCGGCCTGGCCTCGGTGCCCACAAGCACAAAAAGTAGCCTAACCTCCTGTCTAGTGTAAAGGTTCTGCAAAAGTAACTTTCTACGGTGTCAGAACGGGTGGCAACTTGTTACGATGTATACTGTATAGGTGCAGCTAATACATGTGATGAGGACGTCATCCCTTCGAGGACCAACGGTGATTCTGTGATCGATTTTCTACAGCTCTCACTAGACTGCGATGATTGGAAAGTGCAAATTAGGTAAACGATTTATTCGCATCCTCAGCAATTATTAGCCTATATGCCCCAGTGGAGTTCAAGTTCCTCCGATCGACGACTAGCAGTGACTTGAAGCTCACAGGAAGGGAAGGTAGGCTACCGGTAGACCTATGCAAAATAACCGGCCGGTTAACTTATCAACCAGTCTCCCGCTTCAACGTTGTTATGATAGAGTGCCACAGCCCGCAGTATGGTTGTCGCCAATACTATTGGCTTGGTCTGGCCCGTTCAGGCATTGATCCAGACATTTCAAAGTCACCTTCGTAAGAATATATCTAATAGGTCTTACTTATTTCAAGTAGGCATACTGTATAATATCGTTTTTGATGTATGAAATCGTTCCACGCATCTACATTTTAGGCTTTCTTCTTGCCACGCGACAAGAATCGGAATCCCAAGTATCGACGGTATCTTCATAAGTACGGATTCTAATACTAACGTCACTGCGCTGGATGAGTCATGTAAATTTTCAAATGTCACAAATTCGACGTACGGTGCTATCTATACTTCCACGTTTTCCTACGATGCATGTGAGAGTAGCGAAACGGTAAGCATAATTTGCAAGTTCGTTGGGATATCCCGACAGCGGATAGCCAGAAACACATCATCCTGAAATAAGTAGACTCCCTCGCTGAGACGTGATGTTGCTTTAGATTACCTCAGACGACTCAAAATCTTATCAGTACATTCTTAACTACAAAATGGTGGGCTCAACCGATGCCTTGATTGTCAGACGTAGCACAGGGCAGATCAATTTAACCTGCACCTACGACACAGAAAAAAATATGGTCTTGGGAGGAATATCACCTTTAGCCACGTAAGTAGGCCTATATATTGAGCCTTGCGCAATCAAATGGATGGGTAGCATATTCGTTTCGAATTGAGAGTTTTTGCTTCCAATCGAGTTTTCGAATATTCGTCTGCAGGAATACGCTTCATCATGTTTTGGTTTTTTTCGATAGAAACAACATAAGTGCCCCTCAAAATATTCGATATGCGAGGTGCTAGTAATGGCGACATCACTCGGATGGGGTCAAAAGAACTGGAGACGGCGCACCGTTGCGATTGTTTAGCTTGATTTCTCACCCGCCTTCCCCAACTTGATATTGACCCGTAATGTCACGAAACTGTGATTTTCAAGATCGTACGACGTGTCAGAGACCGTATATGGAGGAAGTGTAGTAGCAACTAGCATGAAAGCGTACAGCGATGCCGAGCTGCAATACGAAATGGACGCCACCGACCCCTACGTTTCAATACCAGTAAAACTTTATGTAACAGTGGATCTAGACATTCCTCAACCGGACATGATCCTTCAGGTTGGTGGTGGAGATTTTGTCATATATAAATATCTTCTTAGAGTACCATAAGGCGTTAGGGGCTTTATATCATGACACGCACTCTGTTAGTGTTGAGCCTCAATTTTGTCGCGCCATGTTACCTCTGGAATGTTCATATATAGACGGTAAAGCAACCAAGACAGGTCCGGTCCGTTTGACGAACCCATCTATATAATAATTCTGGAGAAGGTTTTCTATTCGGAGCCGTTCCGGTTCGATGGTGTTGCTCATCCTGCCTTTTTCAGGGTCGTCTTCTTGCTTTTTTCTGTGCCAAATTGTCGTTTTAGCACTCTTTTCTACCTTTTCCACATTTGAAGCGCGTGGGACGGGGCTGCGGGGGCTTGCTCGAGGCCTCCGTTTTTATATTTCAACATGAAATTTCCGTGATGCGCATGAGCATTCAGGTGATGCAGGCGACCTCGTGGCTCTCCGTGAGCATGTGATCGCCCAACCACGTGGTTTCCCGTGAGCACGTGGCATGACCAAAACAAGTCCTTATAGTTAAAGCATTTACGGTGACCAGGATGTATACAATTAGAAAATTTATGGTGACCAGGACGAGGCCTTGTTCCCCGCGAGCACGTGGTTCTATGTATAGGTACAGTGTTCCCCAGGAACAGTGGTTCCACATAGGTACAGTTTTCCCCGTCAGCGCAGTGTTCCTCATGAGCACGTGGGGTGACCAAGACAAGGAACTATAATTAAAGCATTTATGGTGACCAGGATTTATCCAATTAGAGCATTTATGGTGACCAGGACGCGGCCTTGTTCCCAGCGAGCACAGTGCTCTCTGTTAGCACGTGGTTCCCCCCGACCATGTAGTTCCCTATGAGCACTTAGGGTGTCCTAGACAAGGTCTTATAAGTATAAGATTTATGGTGACCAAGATTTATACAATTATAACATTTATGGTGACCAGGACGAAGCCTTGTTCCCCACGACCACGTGGCTTTCCGTGAGCATGTTTATTCTCGGACGGTGGCGACGCAAAAGCTCTCGCCTACTGGCAAAATCAACTCCGCGGAAAATTTTGGATATCGGTAATATCGGGAAGCTATTACCGCCGACACTGGTATTTGTAAAAGCCCAAATATCGGTCGATCACTACTTCAGGCCCAGTTTTGTTCGCTGAGAATTGTGACAAATCATTCTTGCGTGTATTATATAGTGTTGTTAGGCTGTTACGTTATTTCAGCCAGTCAGGAATCGCGATTAACACAGGTAGACCTAACATGGTAATGACATGCTGGGTATTTTTAATGTTGTTATATTTCATCCTACTACTGCAGTACAGTTGATTCAATTGAATCTTAGGTAACGCAAGTGGTTTCGTAATAGCACCGCGGAGCCGCTCCATCGCACCAAGCGATCTGCTGCCGACCTCATGCGCATAGGATTTACTGCTCTAAATATTTTTGGTCGTCTCATCGCAATTACACTTTCCATCTCGAGCGCAGCCGGGGACTCTCTGTTAGTCGTCAATCAAATCAAACTCAAAACCATAAATGTCCATTGGTATTTTATTTAGGCAACGGATTTTTGGGCTACGCCTACTTCAGACCCGGACTACGAAACCCAATTTGTACTTGTTTCAGACGGGTAAGACTTGAATAAACTCTGTCTATCAATCATTTTGATTGACCTCTGACCTCTTTGATTCGAGCGATTCATTTCAGCTCGTCTTTCCGCACCCCTTAGTCTATACGGCTATATAGGGAGAATGTCGCCGTGCAATGGCCGTTAATCTCGGTAATCGCGATGGCACTGAAACTGACATTGGATTCCTTGCTATATAACCAAGATGTAGACGCGTCCTGCGGGTGTCGGGTGCGGTGTTAGGTGCTACCAATCATACAAAGTTTTGTTTGATCAATTTAGCGTGTTGGTTCCGGTATGTAGCGTATTTATACCCGCCTATTTGAAACATACAATTTTGAAGCAGAAATTCGGTGCGCTCTCTGATTCGGTCGATCAATCTGTAGCCGTCAATACGAGCCGCCAGTTGAGGTAGCGACGGAAAAGTTATCCTATACGTGAAAGGTATTCATGTATATTCATGTCTTAACTATATAAACACCGCCACTTTAGATGCCCGGATCCGCTATTAAGACGGCAAGGATGGATCGACGTGATAGAAAATTATGAATCAACAAGAGTGGTTTTTAAAGTCCGTTCGTTCATGTGGCCTCCATTCTGGAGACAACAAATTTACTTTCATTCTGTCTTGAAGATTTGCGATCAAGCTGCCGAAAATAGCAGCTGCACAGAGAACGTAAGGTTTTAAGCATTACATTGCCGATGCGTATGAGACTGGAGCGAGGATAACTCACGATTAATACAGACTGGTTTGCTTGAAGGTTGATTCTCCATGAACATTTTCTCAAAAACCGCGTTTCTTCTCACCTCGCCGTTTTCAATCATTGTCGAATTGCCCGCGCATATGCGTACTCTGTCTATAGTATAGTTACAGTGTGCGTTTCCATTGGTAGGTATGTCCGCCGAGGCGCAAGCGCAGAGCTGTTGCTTACCCCAACACAAAGACGATGACTTTTCGAAGAAGAGCTTCGCAGTCATTTGCGATATTCGTTACTGACGATGAATCAATTTGTGAATCAACATCAGAAAACGTAAGTTCTTCGGGTACCGAGAACGTCTCGTTCTACCAGAAGTAGGTGCCCAAATCATACTCACCTATCGCTAGCAATAGGTCCGTGCTCGCCATCAGCCGAACATAAATGCAAGTATGGCAACTTGTCCTGTAACCTTCAATTTTAGGCTCTCTGTTTCGTCTAAAGGTCTTACAAATGTATTGTAATAGCCAGATGTTTATGGCATTGAATAGCCTAGCAGTAGGCCTATAGATCACGGCCCTATACGTCCTTTTACGAGCTTGACTTTCTTAGTTTTACCCATCACCACCGTGTACTGGCGTACTGCTATCTAAATACCACTAGGCTAATACTTACACGTTGTTTACTTATAGCAAGGTTAAATATCAAAGTATAGATTTTGGTTAGAGTTTGTGTAATCATTGACCGAGGTCGTCCGTCAGCATTGGCCTCACGCGTACTGTCTGTTTACTTCAACGCCTGCAAGACTATATGCATCCGTTGGTTATGTTTGAGGATATCAAAAGTCAAATATGAGCGACCAAAATCATATTTTCCGACGCACATTCACAGTGTAGGCTACATATAGTTCTATTCCGAACGAAACCATGCAGTATAATGTGAACAGCTAGCCGAACGATACCAGTGGTGTACATTTTGTAGGGGACTGCGGCAGCGTGTCAAGATATCTGTTCGGTAGCCGATGGAAAACGATTATGTCAATGCTTTGCCGGACGAAGAGCTTTGTCGGATGGAGGGACCTGTGTTGGTAATTCCTATATGTATAGCCCAGAGTCCCAGATTTAACTCTGTTCTCTCATCTGTGGCAGACATCGGCGGTAGAGCTCTAACAACCTTACCGATTCCAAACTCTTTTCCGTTTCTGACCATTTACTATCTGCGTGAACTTAACTAAATGGTGCTGCTGATAATAACGGATGCGGAAAAGCATACATTATAGTCACATCTTACGCGATCTTAGGGCGAGCGTCAATCACTTTACATTAATGGTGCAGATGCGCCAGATGGCACATGTAGCCGATCTAGGTAAATTCGCTGCGGGCTATCTCCCGGCATATAATAATAAGCTGTAATCTTGAATCACTAATCTGAAGGATTAAGTCTAATCAGCACCTGTAAACCTGAACCTCAGCATTTTCGTTACGATAGCCTATCTAGGGCCTGCTTTAATCTTAAGCAGGCATTGATCTAACTACAGAAGCCCATGCGGAACCATTTATGCCTCGCCGAATGCGGGGATATATTTCGTGATAACTGAATTGTGGACGCCGTGATAATTTTGATATTAGTCGGCCAGATGCTTGGGTTTAAATGTAACCTCAAATCTCTCGGGAAGTTCCGTGTGAGTTGAACTTCGTTTCTATAGCCGTCGTTATGTGCGTCAACCAACCGGCAAATTGTCGATAAAATTTATACTAATCTCAAATGATTACAAGTTTATGGCCTTATTGGTAAACTGTTTGTTCCATTTTCAGTTGACGATGCAACTTACCAAACGATCAAGGCTGTAAATGTGGCGAATAGCGACACGGCATTAATCGCAGCGTCAACATTTACTGCGGCTGTTTATTTGATACATTTTTACGTTTGTTGTATCTCAAATTTTTACTTTAATCATGCATGATCGTGCTAGACCGGTGTTATATCGTCACTATAGCAAATAAAACCTTTACACAGAGCACATTATATGATGCCTCTGCACCGGTCAGCGTAAACACATTACAAACAGAAGCGTTTAGGCTCAGTTAAGCTCCTAAAAGCTATGGATCCTATATATATATACGTTCTCTAGCGAGGTACTGAGCCCCTAGGAAGCGTCATGCAACCAAAATGGGTTTTTCATTATGTAGGGGTTGTATACTGCATAGTTCTCGCATACCCGCAACCGCAATTTCAGCTGTTTGCCCTGGAATAACAAGATAGCGATGTGGTGAGTTAGTTTAGGCTTATCTAGTGGCCGCAATTAAGCTATATTGCGATGTTTGCTTTTCAGGGATTGTGACGATGTTCAATGTCGAAAATCTATTTATTAGAACTAAGTATACGAGTAGGTCTGCCTGCAATAACAAAATAGCAGATCACAAATGATATATTCGGTTACCGCGGCACTGCCCGTGCCACGCGCGTGCTCAATGATCAAAGGAGAAAATTTGCGCAAATATGAGAGTGCTGAGCTACGCTAAGTCTAAGATAAAGATATCTTTCGTTGTACTTGTTTATATGGAAAGAAAACGAAGTCGCTATAGACACTTTCTTTGTTCGAAAAAATGCGATAACAACTCTTGCTTTGTCGGCGAAGAAAGCCATGTTTGTCGGTGACAATATCACTGTAGTGAATCGCCTAGGTATAAGTGTCTCAGTTCGTCATAACATACATATGTGCGCGTGAATCTCAATAGTATGAAGCAAACTGGGCCGGGTCAACCAACGCATTGGGTATGCTACGTCATGTTCTACAAGTAGGCTAGACATACGCTTGATATGAAAAACATCTTGACTAATCAGCCCCGAATACTTTCCTGCTGCTTTGTATTGCTACCCGGCCATCGCATGAAAACAAGGCAAAGAGAAAAGCGGTTGCCGGCGTATTTGTTATTCAGTAAGGTTACGCAATAATTTTGTTTGTCTGCTAGTGCTTGTACGCAATCCCTACTTCGCTCATTCGCGTTTTATTTGAGCCTAGCAGAAAGGAACGGAATGAGCAAGGTAGAAATTTCCACATACCGTAGCCTATAGTTAACTAAATATTGTAGCCTAACCTGGAAAGCTTATAAAATAAATATTGCATTTGAGTTCACCAGGGAAGTTAGGTGAGGTAAACAGCTGAGGTCTCAACTCCTCAGCTATTGATCGCAGCATTTATTAGTGGAAATGACGATTGCGCGCATCCAGCCAATACAATTAGACTAGCCTCATTTAAGTATAGGAAAAGGGAATTGCATGATGTCATATCTTAAATTAGTCAAAACGCAAAGACCTATGCTTGAGTAATGTTGGTGGACTTATAGAAGTATTGGCTATATAGCTCATATTGAATGAGACTTATGAAAGATTTGAGGTGTTATTGTTTCCTATAGCGTTAGGACCATATGCATCCGCGCATTGATTTATCTTAACTTTAGCGAATCGTGATGTGTGGCCAATGTCACCCATCAAATTATTGTACTTAGCGAGAGCCAGTTAGATCGAACATATCCACACGGTTGTTGACATCAATATTGACGTCATTTTTTTTCACGAAAGCAATTAATGGTAAACTGCGCGTGTCATATGGTAAGTTGGTGACTAACAGCAACTGCCGCTTGGAAGGAAATTCATCCAGGATGATGGGAGCATTTTCTAGTCAAACTCTTACTGAGTCCGTATAAAATAGGTATCATCTATTTGTAACCCAGCGTAAGTCTCACAAACGAGTAAGCTGCTGAGATGATGCCTTAAAACTGTATAAATGGCAGTGGGCTATTGGATGCCTTGTAGGATTATAGTATTGCGAAGCTCCATCGGGCTGAAATTATATGCGTTACCATTTCATTGTCATGGAATATATGATCAATGATCATCGATAACCTATTGCACAGAGAAACTGTGCGGCTATACACGCGACACCGTCGTAGATCTAGTCATAGCATAAGCCATTAATAATATCCTGAACGTTACAATAGCCGATAACATATTGATACCTCCTCCTTGAGTAATGAATATGTCACATTCTCCATAAGAAATGCCGACGAAGGGTATTTGAATTGCATATGACCATAGTTAACAAGTATACTGTCAGCAATCCGGTGAGTCATTAAGTCACGTGATTCCGTCGCCTGCTGCAAAGTTTCGCAACAACTTGTGGCTTCTATATGCTCGCGGTAAGAGTTGATGACCACTCCAACAAGTGATATTCTAATATTAGTTGGATGTTACTATGATTTTATGAGATTCAAAAAGGGTTATCCAAGTGTAGGTCTATAATGAAGTAACATCAAGGGCTTATCTAGAGGATCGAATATGTACGAAAGATAGTTTACAGTCGTGCACCCAGTTGATTTAGAGGGAGATCGTGATAATTAGGCCTACGGGTATCCGCATTATGTTTGAAACGCAGGATAGCTGTAAGGGCTCACTATACCAATTGATGTATTGCAGCTATAGCTAACGGTTTGTGACATCGGCCGGCCAGCCGATGTCAAAGCGTGAATCGTGTACATAGCAGAATCTTGTTTTGGGATCCAACATGCCACAGAGAACTCATCTGATAAATCGGAGGAAGTGTATAATACCGCGATTTCACAATGAGCGACATTACAACTTGCGCGCCACGTCCCTGTAGATAATTAGTTAATTAGTCCGTTAATGTCAATGAATCAAGTCGATTTGATACCGTGGGGGTGTAGTGTACTCTGTGCGTAGGAATCTGTAGAGAGTCTATTCCAATTGTAATTGCATGCAGACAGAGTGCGATTACATGATCGGTACTGACACGTTTTGCTTGCGTATAGAATATAGATTGCTCGAAATATTCTGTATGTAACATTACTTTTACTATACGATGGCACCGTCACTTACACAAGCAAAGCATAGAAGATGGTGGATAGCTTGCACTGCGATTATTGAAAATTTAATGTTTGCTGCTGTCCTGCTCGGATGGAGCTCATTGTTATTAATGTTAAAGAAAGAGGGATTTTATTCATATCTATGCACAAATGATGGTAAGTGTATTCTATAATATTATTGAGCTGAGGAAGGAGAATTATGCCCATATGCCCATTCTACATGCATTCAATTGGACTGTGTAGACCGATTACGAGGACCCGTGTACGACCACTGATTTTGACCGAGGTCATAGATTTCGCAAAGCTTATGGCTCATGTCAACTGAAATAGGTATAAAATTTTATTCTTGGGTCCTTGCGTTGACAGGACAATTAAATAACACCGTTTCAAACAATGCCACCGTTTCATCAAACGATACAACAGCACCGTCACCTACAACGGCAGAACAGGTACACGTCTGGGAAATAGCATAATCGAAGCACTTGTGGGGGAATGTTTGATCTAAACGTGAATAAGTAGGCCTATAAATTTATGTGTTTATATCTAATATGCTATAGTTAACTGTTACCATTAGTAATGCCGCAGTTGCATTGGTTCAGTGTCATTTTGATGCTAATATTGCACAAAGGACTCATCAAGTACGCGGCGACAAGTTTATTATACAGTACTTGATGAGCGAATCCAGCAGCAGGGGTAGTCTACAACATTTTAAGTGTCAATGACTGCTAATTGCTCATGCACCTTGAGTGTTGTTAAGTCGTTTCATTGCTACGCGGTTCAAAGATCACTGTTCGTGACAGAGGTCATTTTCATTTCTGAAACAAAATTGATAGCCTTGATTGTAAAATATATGGCGGATAGAACAAGTAATCAGTTATCATGAGAGCCCGTACGTTCTAAGATAAACGTCACTGAAAATATTTATAACTAAACATTACCATACCGATACAACAGCGAAAACTATGGGAATTACCATACGTTTAATTATTATAGAGTAGGCCTACTCCTATTAGAAGTTGTAAGAAAAGCATAGCGATTAGAAAGATGGTCGGCAATCCTTGTTCCTCACCACTTGCCCTGACATCACGTCTAGTTATATGCTTACCTTTTGAAGTGAACACTATTAGTAGTCCAAAGGTCGCTTGTTGCGATATAATAAATGAGTCATATCATCACTAACTCATAAGAATTACGCATGCATAAGCCCATAGGCCTACATGATTCGCTCTTTTCTGTTTCCTAAGGTTACGAAAAGCGAAGTACACGCATCGGCATATTCTACATGCGTAAAACAAGACGAAATGCTAAATCGATATTTTTCAATCGGCTCCAGCTTACTAAGCGCAGTTACAGTAGTGCTGGGGGTCATTATGGACAAGTACGGGTCCAGATTGATGAGACTTTGCGGGTGGTAAGTATGGGCAGTTTTCGCTTTGTAGTGTGCAAGCGTGTAATCCAATAAGGATATGCGACCGTAAATAATGACTTCCTTCCTATTCTAGGATAGTCTGCTATGCAATACATCGTATTGACGCAGTTTATCCTGTAACAAATACAGTAATAACTCTTCCTGAAACAGACCTAACTCATAGCAAGCTGAGCAACAGAAATTCCTCATCCCCATCATAGTGTATCACAAATCACTGCATCATTGACCAAACGCAGCTCATTTTCGAAATTCCGGATCTCCACAGGGCGATGTGGATGCAAATAATCACCCGTCCCTACCAGAATCGTTTCTGATGATAGGTAGGCCATGGCCTACTCTAAAGTAGGTCATGGGTAGGCTTAGTGTAGCCATATCATACCGGGCTTAAGCGCCCCGGTGGTAAACTGAAGCGTTTGATTGTAGGTTGATTACTACAATCATTGTATCAGGGGTAAAATGCATGGGCTATATCTAAAGATAGCGATCTAAATTTGAACATTCTATGTAGGCTTAGAGCACACAATAATGTTCTGTTCCCCAACGTTTAGCTTACTTGTGTAAATATTTGGCACGTGTTTCTTTCATAAGTTCAGTTCACACATGTTGTTTGATAAGGTTAACATTGCGATTAACGGATAAATCCGCCAGAAACTTAATCAATTTTAGCGACACGTGCCCATCATATTTAGTAGTGCGAAACCTGTGAGGTATTGAAAAATTATCTTCAAATTATTTCATAAACTCATATAAAACGTGTTGTCCTCGCAGCTTTTATCATTGTTGTCATCGCATAGCGAAAAGTCATGACCAAGCGTAATCTTCCTGTTCATGTGATCAGCATCTTCAACGATAGTGAGCAGCACTGCTTTCACAATCGTCTGTGCGCGATACGTCATAAAGCAGTGAACGATACGGTGTGAGTTGATGGGACTCGATGCTCGATGGTCGGTAGTGCAACTCAGAGCATGGAAACCTCATAAAATGTGAATTCGATTGAATATGAACCGAGTATTCTACCATTAAAACTCCATAAAACATTGTGGCGCGATTGGAAGTGCAATATGCATATTTGTAATGTCGCTTCTGCGCTGACAAAGTTGAAAAATATTTATATAACACCTTCTTATTTCAGTTGGACGTTCATGCTTTCGTGCGTTTGTTTTGCTGTCGGATCATTAGACACAGACAGTGAGTATAACTTTATGTTTTTTGAAGCTTTTGTAAGAACTAGAACTTACAAGCAATGTCCTGATGTGATATAACATCTACTACACACGCCAATCATATCAAACCCATTTTTAGGAATGCCTGACAATGATAATAATTAATCTAGTAGGCCTACCCTATAAAAAGATTACAATATGCGGCTGTTTACCGAAGCAAGAATGACCCGACAAGTTTAAATAGGACGTGATAGTCAGACTGTAGAAGCCGTGCTATGATCATATTTGAAAAGATTCAGAAAACCAAACGAGTGTCATATAGAGTTTGATCAGTGTTGTGACTGATGGGCTGAACACGCAATAATTGTAAATTGTCATTGGTCGTATTATTCGAACATTTATGAGAGACATTTCCGAGGATTTGCGACTTATTAAAACCAAATTTACATACAATCTGGGGTCGAATGGTAGGGAAGGTACGTATTATTTCACAAAGCTTGGTAAGTAGAAAACAACTCCCGAGGTAGCCGATTCGGGGGAAATATGCGGTATGTAAAAGATTCGCGGTTCACATAACACACATATATATACCGTAGGGGCAATCATGATATACTTATCGTAAATGTCATCAAATCAGCATTTTTGTTAGTGGTTTATTGTCCTATGTAGCATAATGAATGCTTGCAGAGTATAGGTCGATAACACACATCACATATAGGGCTTGTATAAATGAACTGTCGGTTGGACGGGACCCGTGCTCGTCAGCTCCTCATTTGACCTTCTCAGTTGACAGAAGTGGTGCGACTAGAGCGACTTAGGTGTTGTTAGAATTATGTGACACCTTTTTCAGGGTTCAGTTTTCTCATTGCTCCGGCAGTATGCTTGAATGGTATGGGCGGAATCGTTTACGTATTCACAAGTTTCCAAATTCCGAATCTGTTCGAAAATATCCGATCGACAATGATAGCTCTTATGATTGGATCATACTCAGCGTCAGCAGTACTATACATGATATTCAAGGTGAGAATAAGCTACTATAGTAGTAGTGGTACATGGCCTACTTTAGAGTAGGACATGAGTGGTATACTAATGGATCAATCGAAGAATCGACCCCCCACACACACACACGAATATATTTACGGTGCTGGCACCGACCGTGACGAATTTGAATTCGCCAGTGATAAAAATATCATTACATTTTAAGAAATTAGAAGCATGGATTTTGCAACTATCTAGTTTGTATACACGTAGCATATGTACATGTGATGGATTGATTTACAGATGGCGTACGATGCGGGAGTACCGTTTGCATGGTTGATGATGATACACGCAGTGATCGGATTTTTTACTTTCATAAATGCATATATGAATATTCCGCAGGAGCCTATACCCGGACCAGGAGACGTGTCCTACGCGTTAGTCCATTTCACCGCTGTACGTATCAGATGTATGTTGCTGACGTTGTGATGCTGTTTTTAGAATTAAACTAAACTACGGCGACTTGAAGTTCGATCACAAAATATCAGGAAAAGAGTTTCTTCATCAGACTGCTTCGATTGGAAGGAGGATGAGCAATGTCGACACCGCGCCAACAGACTCACTGTAAGCCTAAGTTTTCCTGTCATTCTGATTTGTACTGATTGGTGCCCATCATAGCAATCACTCTTTCTGGAATCCATGTAGCCATGGTTCAAACTGGCGCACTGGAGATGGTGCTTGCGTTTGGTAATATGTTTTACAACTGCCAACAATCTGAATTGTATCCAGCACAATTGAAATGATTTGTTTGCCTCGGGCACTTTTATATAAGAACTGAGCTAATGTTAAGAAAATGGCAGACATGGATTTAGCCTACGCTTATTTTGTGTAGGATGGACATGGCGGGTAATAGTAGTAAAAACCAAGAAGTCGGATCATTCATGAAAGTATTATTCGCTCCATGCGTTCTGTGGAGTTTCGTGATGATGTGTGTAGTACAACTCAGGCTTATTGCTTTCATGGGCTCTTTGGAAATGTATTTAAAAGCATCGGCAAAGTTAAACGAATTGGATCCCACCGAAACTGCGAGTACAAGTAATAAATAAAGACCATGCTGAAATGATACAATGAATTACGGCAGCGTTTTTTAATTGCACAGTTGACACGTATACGCTGATTTTCGGAGTGTTGCAAGTGAATTGCTTTTTGATGGCACCTGTCATCGGAACGATCAATGATTGGCGGTTGAAACATTTTACTGGTGTTACTGAATCATAGTAAGCATATTTTCTTGATTGGGGTCATCTTCAAAGATTTGGTTGCCTCCGAAGTTACGTTTCGGCCTTAGCGGACGCTTCCTAATGAGTTCTTTTCATATTTAGCAAAGGTAAATCGAAAAAAGCTCAACTTATTCAGAATTTGACGAGGGCGTTTACACTCACGAATACGTTGATGTTAATTTTTGGAATCATAGTTTTATTTGAGAAACACATTCAATTACAGGTATGGAAACAGACAGCAATCATCATATTAAAGTTTTACTAATTGAAATTTTCAACAGGTCGTAGCATTTGTTTTACACACTGCAATCAGAACGTTTTTACATTCTTCCATGGGAGCATTGTACGCGTGCATGTAAGTCAGATAGTTTTATTTAACTTTCTTCACTCATCAGATGCGCGAAATCACATTTATGGGCTCTGATAATTCGTTGGGAAAAACCGGAGGGGCTTTCGTTGAAATTTCGCAACAAGTCCCGGTTGACTTTAAGCATTGGCCTAGACGTCGATTTTCGATTACTCAAATGAGTTAATTAACTTAGATTATGGTTGAGTCTTAGTGCGTATCCACATTAACCGATTTGCGTCAATTTGCTGCGTGACATATTGTTATTGGCCCTCATACAAACGGATTTTTCTTGGCAGGTATCATTTTTCACACTTCGGTAAGCTTACAGGGCTGTCATCGTTTCTATCTGCGCTATTCATTCTGGTTCAAGATCCTTTATTCGTTTTAGTAAACTCTTCCTTGGGAGGAGATCCATTTTGGGTGAGCATGCTTTGGCTGGCTATAGCCTTACGTTAAACATATACTGTATATAACGGCTCATGAAACCCTTACTTTTCTCTAGGTTAATGTTGGTCTTCTTGTAGTGGCTTTAACCGGGTTTGGACTTCCCCTTTACTTGTGGCGCTTTTTGAAGACAAACAAGGAAGAATTTGCAGTAAAAGATCCTCATGGCAACGGCGTTACGTTGGGTGCAATTCAAGAAGAGGATGAAGAAGACGGTGCCGACGGCAGCGTACATTTCCTCAATGGCAGCACTGTGTCAAATAAAAATTTTAAAGGCTTAGCTGACGAACAAGAGGTTCATGCCAGTATAAATGCCATCACCTTCTAACGATTCTATGCATTCCATTCTTATATCTATCAAATACTTGAAAAAGTGTGACCACGCAGTTCTTCGTTTCTGTGTGTTGGAGAAATAATTAAGTCCGGTCCGAATTGAACTGACTTTCACCGTTTTGGTGCTTTCGAGCTCGGGGCCTTTCTATGTGTAGCAATGACTGGCAGCTTCAGTCCACAAATTTTTTCAATCGTAACCTCATCAATGAACAAAGACCTTACTTCCCCAGGAAACTGCCGTCTCAATTTTGACTATAGGGCAAGATTTTATTGCAGTAGGCCTATAAAAATGGGAAAGTTCCGTAGTATATATTTTCAATGCTGTTTATTGTAAAAGGAGTGATTGACTAATATCTGAGTTTGATTGATATATAGACTTGACGGTTAGCCGATCATTTTCGTTTCTCACGGACGGAGCCCGAGAAGGTATAGTTACTAGTTAGCCAACAAGAAACAGAAATAAGTGTCACGTCAGGCCTAAAGTTTAAAATTGTATGATAATAGGCCTGGCCTACACAACGCAATAACCTATTTACCTGCAGCTATAAAAGAGTTAGAAAGATTATATGTCATGCACGATAAAAATTCTAGAAACCGATAGTCGAACTCAACCCCAACAAAAGTCGTGCGGATAAGAGGGTGTTGTGGAGAGTGCCTAACTTGATAGCCGTATAAATGACTGTAGGATGCGTCGGCTTGCACGTCGGTCGATATATGTAGCTGTCTCACGGGCTCTTTGGCTGCGGTTTTCAGATTGAGCTAATCGATTTTATACCAGCGACACCTCCCAATCGTGGATCATCACAAGAGGGACCATCCAGTCAAGCGAGTCGCTCTGTCTACTGTCTAGCGCCATCTCGAGTCTTAATTTTCGTTCTGATATATGCAATGTAGTGCGTTTCTTCATACCTCAGTCGGCGTTTTTCTCCCGATATGGTAAAGTCTGTTCGTCTTCCCATAAAGGAAGAGCAGTTGATTCAGGCGGCGCTTTGTGTTAGTAATGTCGAAACGTAGGATTTTGTTGTTTCGGTGCTAGTCTTTGTTAAGTTAGATGAGATGTCATTTTTATGATGTTACAAGCTACAGTACAGTAAATTGGCCGTTTTAGAGTTTACAGCAGCGGAGTGAAAACATTGCTGTATATTTGTCGCGACTGATGAATATATGCTATCGCATATTGACTGGTTGCAGTTTGGAGGATGACAGATGAGGATGTTTTTTTGTTGTTGCCAGCAGCTTCGTTCTGTTGTATGTATGTATACACTGCAGAGGCAATGTATGGTATGGACACTTCCATCGCTTTTTGGTCAATATTCTTACAGAGGAGAATATGTTGATTTGTGCAGTCATCACATCACACTATTAGTGTATAGATAGACTATACTAAAGTAGCAATATAATATTTCGCAACATCAGAATCGAATCATGTATTGACTGTAACCGCCATTCTGTCTATTTTGACAGTATTGTTCGTATAAAGCTGAAGGCTATTTGTGTTGTGGTAGGGCTATTTGAATTCGGTAAATCTATTTCAGGTCTTTCAAAAGTTGAAACATTTGGTAATGCTAGCCTATGGTATAAATCGCTCCCTTATTTTGAGTTCAGAAAATTATTTCAATAGATTACTGGTACAGGTGTATGGTGTCAGAGTTGTCCTCGATTAGCCATGTGTCTTTTCAAAAACTAATTGCGCTCAAAATGTGATGTGACCTAACAATACAATCGCTTCAAAATAAGGCTGCAGGTGGATCAATATTTTCTATTATTAAGAGGATAGAGGGACAGTGTATAAGCATAAATAGCCTATACTTATAGACCGTGCCACAGGCGCAGAGCCAAAGGGTTGTTGCTAGGAACCATTGTCTCGCTGGTATAAACAATGCAAGATGCAGGGTCTTCACTTTTACATGAACCGTTTGCTTTTATTATAAGTTTTTAATCAATATAATTGAAGTGAAGCTATTTGTCACAACTCACATTGAATCCGTCAATGACAATTGTGACGTTATTATGTAATCATAATATATAAATATTGTAAATGCGCTAGTTCCTGTGCATTTGTGAAGTTTTGAAATCATAGTGGATCGTTGTTTCAGTTTATGAACCAAGATTTCCCCAGAAGTTACTTTTGCATGACGTCAAAAGATTTGCCTCGTGTCCCTATAATATAGGTGAACAATCCTGTCTAAGGCGTGCTGTTTATGTGAGGCAGGCAACTTGAGGTGATGTCACTTCAGGCCAAGTGTAGGCTATAATATAAAATTCATGCTCTTGTAGATATGCACCTATCTAGTTTCATGTCATGTCACTGTAATGTGTACCTTGTATGAGTAAGAATGCCGTTGCTAGCATTACTGTAAGTGAGCCAGCTTGAACATGACTCATCACCAGTCTTTTTCCTGTGATGGAAACATACATTATGCCTAAGCATTTTACAGCACAGTGTAGAGGAGCATTGTCTTGTCAATTTGATAGGCTAGGGGAAGTAGGCCTACCTAGGTAGCCCAGAGTTTTTTTTATCTAATGTTAGTTCTGATATTGCCTTTAGATAGCTAAAAATTTACTGCAAAACTTTACTGGTTCATTAAAAGGTTTCTGTTGCAATGATATGAGCTTTATATGAAATACTGTTTTCAAAGCCGGAAGCATTACAATTGAAGTTGAAATATGGTAAGTAATAGACCTAGCTCACGTATATATAATTACTGATAGTCTGTGTTTTTGTTAAATATAAGGCTACATTGATTGACCGATATTTGATAACTTCCGAATTCACTGATATTATAGATTGCAGAAATACTTTCAGCGAAAAATGCGATGATTCTATGATTGATAGCCACAATCTCTGCACGGCAGGCTATGATAATATTTTTACCACTAGATGTTATTATTTTTAGCATGGAAAACATCATTGGCAAAGTCACAATGTCAAACAAAGTGGCGTTGATGACATGGTCTTGCTGTCCAAGATCAGCGACGCTGCCGTCGTGGAGAACTTGAAGAAACGATACATGGATGATCAGATTTTCGTATCCTTTCAATGTAGGCTAGTTAAACTAAGCTAATATACTGTACCATAGGTAGTTTTTCTGCCAATCCACATATAACCCGTGCCTCACTCCACCGTATAAAATTACCTGTTAGTTTTCGTTGGTCCAGTGCAGCAATACATTGCTCTTTGGCCCTGCCATGTTCACTTCCTGGAGTTTTTCAAAGTTGTTTGAATACGGTAATGGAAAATGGATGTTGAAACTTCTTGAAAGTATATGATCCTTAATAGCGATTCTTTCAAAGACTTACATTGGTCCTGTGTTGGTCTCTGTAAATCCATTTAAACAGATGCCATATTTCACTGATAAAGAAGTTGAATTATATCAAGGCGCTGTAAGTAATTGCACTGATTACATAATATAATTTTTCGTAACATCGTTTAAACTTTTTCAGGCATTGTATGAGAATCCACCACATATCTATGCTCTTTCTGATGATATGTATCGTAACATGTTGATTGATCAAGAGAATCAATGCGTAATCATAAGTGGAGAATCTGGTGCTGGAAAAACTGTCGCTGCGAAATTTATCATGTCGTATATTTCGAAGGTAGCAAGAGGATTGTGTTAAAATATTATTAGATTGAATAGGAGTTTCATCCCAGTTCGTGCCCAGCAAAATTTATTGATATATATATATAAATTATATCACCACCCTCTGATCACTGCTCTGCTGTAATCTTAATATATGTGTTTATTCATGATGTTGTGTAAAAATTTAGACACTGACTGCATTTTCTAGGTCTCTGGAGGAGGTCCTCGTGTTCAACGTGTCAAAGACGTCATTTTGCAAAGTAATCCACTGCTAGAAGCGTTCGGAAATGCAAAAACGGTGCGGAATAATAACAGTAGTCGCTTTGGAAAGTATTTTGAAATTCAGTTCAGTCGTGGTGGTGAACCGGATGGTGGGAATATATCAAATTTTCTTTTGGAAAAGTCACGAGTTGTAATGCAGAACCAGAACGAAAGGAATTTCCATATTTTCTATCAGTTGTTAACTGGAGCTTCTACAGAGCATAAAGGTGAGTTCTAAGAATTTCCAATCAACTGTCATTGTGAATAACTCACCCAAAGACACTGCAGAATTATAGAATCTGCTGGTAGTTGGTTATCGCTGTTATGAATTATGTAACTGCATAGGCTGACTTAGTGATTTCTCTTTCTGATATGATTGGATTTTTTGCTACGAATTACCATCAGTGTGGTAGCCCGTTACGGCTGGTAGGCCTTTTAATTTCCAACATTCCACTGTATATGAATGGACATTTGATGGCCAAGTGATATAATATAGTTATGAAACTTGTGTTTTGCCAATTGATAAAATGAAATGAAAAAGTTGTTTGCACAGCAAAATTTTGGGACTTGATGTCTTCGTTCTGACTTACAAAGGTCTTATGAAAGTCTTAATTGAAAAAGAGTAGCATAGCTGGCCTGGTAGCAACATTTTGTGGTGTTTTCAATTTCAGTTAGTGGCAAAGTATTGTAGTTCTATGTTCCAATTCGCCAGGCTTGGTGAATTTGTCACCTTTTTGATTGAAAATATTTGCTGTCTCCACGTATCCTTATTGCAATGACATCATTTTTCATGATACATTTGTCAAAACAGCTGAGTTGAATTCATGAGCTGTGATCGTATCACCGAACCGTCTTGTGCCAAGAAGCTGATGCACTGTCGGTCATAAATTCCAAGGAAATTGATATGGGATACCATTTCCTGTATACGATAGGTCTTACGACACAACATACTCACTACACGTTATTTAGATGCTTCTGAGGTAATTCCGATCGCAAATGGCTCTGCTGTGACGTGATATTTTGCATTGCAGAATCCCTCGGCATCGCCAATCCAGAATACTATTATTACTTGAATCAAAGTGGTTGTTACACTGTTGATGGTGTTGATGATCGGAAAGACTTTGAAGAAACATGTGAAGCTATGAATGTGATTGGTAATGAATTTATTAACTAAGCTGCCGACAACTGTATGCTCTTATTACGATACGCTCTTCTATGTTTATGCCTGCCTCATCGACCACGAAGACCACTGGTTATATTCTCTATCTTTATGGGTGTAGGCTGGAGGAGGTATAGGGTATAGACAGTGCTGATTATGATTAGTGCTAGGAGTCTTTGTTATGACTGTACGCTGTTCAGGGTGGTGTGACCAATAGAGTGGATACCAGCCTTCGAAATAAGCTATTTTGGGCATACAGGTATGACTAAGCAGCAGTGCACGGTCATTCTCGTATTCACTGTTATCATCTGTACCTGTCTCCTCTTCACTAGACATTTTCAAGTTCTATCTGCTGCTTTCTTCCATCACCCAACATCTTCGGTCCGTCCTCGTATCCCAATTTATTCACTACCTGTAACCTCGGTCCCAAATATCCTATCCCTGTTTATTGACCAAGCCAGGTAATTGGTCCATGACACTTTGGTTTGATTCCGTAAGAGGAGTTATTCTTTGAAGTACGGTATTCTTTTTCAGGTCTTTCGCCTGATGACCGATCATCAGTATTGCAAATTACTGCTTCCATTTTGCATTTGGGAAATATCAGCTTTGTGGAGAATGGGAATTATGCCATTGTAGAGAATGAAGATTGTAAGTCATCAACCTATATTTTCCTGTTTCATTTGTTTGCTGTTATTTTATTAGCATACTGCCTGAATATTCACTGTTTTATTTTAAAATGTTGGTTGCAGGCCAGGGCTGCGGTCATTCCTTGTGGTCTTGTCACAGGACTCAACTTGTGATTATCTTCATCTAGATTACTAGTCATTTTAACATAATGTGACATATCACAATATGCTGTTTTGTCAGCCCGAATTCTGCAACTGGATTCACAACTATCTGGGCCTCAAATCTGGGCGATGTATAGTGTTCAATTGTGACGCAGGGTGCTTTTCCCCAATATTCTGGTACTTACATTGTACAATGTCTGTCATGGAACACTGGTCATGCACTTGGCGTCAAGTAATATAGCAATACCTTCATCTGTATCTTTTTTTTAGTTCTTGCATATCCTTCATTTTTGCTTGGAGTTCAACAGGATGATCTACGAACAAAACTGACCAGTCGTGTCATGGATAGCAAATGGGGCGGTAAATCAGAAACCATTGACGTCACATTGAATGTCGAACAAGCGAGCTACACAAGGTGACCGAATTACAGATAATCTCAAGCATTTGTGTGATACATTGATGCAAAGCTTGAAATTCAGTCCTTAATAATTAAAATAATTCAATGCTCACTGTACTAACGGTACAGCATTTTAAACTTTTTGCAGAGATGCCTTAGCCAAAGCATTACATTCAAGACTGTTTGATTATCTCGTACAATCTGTGAACATTGCGATTCGCAAAGACTACGTTGAATTTAACATCGGAGTACTCGATATTTATGGATTTGAAATTTTTCAAGTAGGTATCAGAATGGTATGAACCATGGAATAACGCTGTGATTAAACTTTTGGTTTTATACAGAAAAATGGATTCGAACAATTCTGTATTAATTTTGTGAACGAAAAGCTTCAGCAGATTTTCATTGAGCTCACATTGAAAGCTGAACAAGAGGAGTATGTCCAAGAAGGCATCGATTGGAGGCCGATTGAATATTTTAACAACAAAATTGTGTGCGATCTGATCGAATCAAAAGTAAGTAATCAAACTGTATCTGGTAATGTCCTAATTTCTTATACGAAGGAAATATATTATGTCAATAAAACTTGTTCAAACAAAATTTCTCATGTATTTTCTCATGTAGGCAAGTGAAATAAAATGCTCGTAAAGGTCGGGGTGTTTGCGACTTTCACTGGGGTTGATAATGCTAAATAAACACTCCTGGTGTATTGCTTAAAAACCAGGCTGCCTCCATGTAATTTGTCCCATCAATATTTAGTCCATTTTGGATGATACTTATTGAAGTAATGAAATCCACAGATCCTGTACTAGACTTCATTATTATTTATTACACCACTATTTCTGCATTTTTTTCAATTTCGGATATCCGGAATTAGGTCCAAGCTATGTTATAAATTAATGATAGTCTACAACTGTACTGATAAGTGAATGTAATGTACGGGAAGCCTAATTGGTCCACCTGATTCAAATATGCTTACAGCAAGAACAACTATTGGTAGTGGTAGAATAACATATTAGCGACTTCGCTATTTCCAGGGTGTACAATAAGGCTATGTCAGTATGTCTATTATCTATTGCTTCTGAAAAACTTTTCCTTTGTAAAAGGTCTTGGCAGTTATTGACAGTGGTTCTAGTGATTCTATGTGAGCTATAAAATTGCCTATCCTTCACTCTGCTAATGTATAATATCCCTATTTCTCAGTACAGAGAAACCAGCCGTAGGTTTGTACTGCCTATATGTGCTACTGAGTCAGTATCCCTTATGACTAATTCTAAAGCCACTTTTAGCTTTTACCAGCTCGAAGCCTTGAACCGTCAGTGCATGCGAAATAGTGCTATTTTGAAAATGCCCGTGCAAAATCATCGACTTAAATACTGTGGCTGTGTAACTTACTGGCTCAGTCCAGCTATAGCAATTTCCCACAGTTCTATGAATGTGTACATGCTTTCAATTAAAGTTAAATTGCTACTGTATATACTTCATATTCTGATATCCATATCTGCCCTTTTCTGTACCTCCATCGTTTGTCTGCCAGGATGCTGACTTATAAAGTGTGTGAGGTGTGACCGTGGGTCATCATTATAGATCCTGGCACGATCGCCTTTAGCAATTTGTAATTGGCTGATGAGTAGCAGTGCCGAGTCTGTATGTAAAGCGTCTTTTGCTTTTATTTGCAGTCACCTCCCGGTATTATGTGTGTCCTTGATGACACATGTGCCACCATGCATGCAGTCAGCGAAGGGGCAGATCAAAAATTTCTTGGAAAAGCAAACACTGCTGTCGGTGGTCACGACCATTTTCAAACATTCAGGTTAGATATTTTGTCTCTACGCATGTATTCTATCTATTGTTTTAGTTAATTTAACGAAGATATATCTGTGATTTACAGTGCTGGCTTTATTATTCATCATTATGCTGGTAAAGTCAGTTACGATGTGGAAGGTTTTTGTGAACGGAACCGCGATGTACTGAATAAAGATCTCATTGAACTAATGCAAAAAAGCGAATTGTAAGCCTTCCTCTATTCTCGATTTGTACTGTGACATTGTGTTTGAGACATGAGTAACAAGATCCTTTGCGTTTCGCAGTGATTTCATTAAAAATCTCTTCCCGGATGACACATCTGCAAGATCAAGACCAACAACTGCTGGTGTGAAAATTAAAACACAGTGCAACAAACTCGTTGAAACACTGATGAAAGTAAGGATTATAATCTAAATGCAAATAGTGACATGAAACATAAAACCCAATAGGCTTAAGCCTACTTAAATTCAAGTCAAATGGCTCAGAATATATTTATATTAAGTCATTAATTGTATCATCGATATTCAACTTTTGCTGAACCGTGCAAATGCGTTCTGTAGAAAGCATAGGTCATTGGAAAAATATTGACCAATCCTTTGATCACCAGTGCCTCAGAGATAGTCATCTGAGATGCCACTGTGGGACTGGCATGTTTTGAGTATTTCTTGTCTCAAATGACTATGTCAACATGTTGATCTGACTATTGCATTATTTTTCCTTAGTGCACACCACATTATATTCGATGTATCAAACCAAATGAGACCAAGCGCGCTCACGACTGGGAGGAAAAACGAGTTACACATCAAGTTGAATATCTCGGCTTGAAAGAAAACGTGAGAGTGCGTAGGGCAGGATTCGCGTACAGGAGACCATTCGTCAAATTTTTAAAGAGGTAGACTTTTATATTTGAGAGGGTGTCTAGTTGTCGCCAAAGCTGATGGTTAAATGAGCCTCTTGTCTTAAATATTCTCAATTCTAAATATCTTGTCTTAAATATTCTTCCACAATGATCTTGTTAGAGAATATTGTGGAGCCGATGGTGGACGATCAATAGATATCGTAAAGAAGATTTACCACAGATTTAACATCCGGCCATGGTGTATTGAGAAATATACCATTCACAAGCTTTTGGAACTCCGCTCCGCTCAAGTTCTGAGATATCTTACTAGTTCTGCCTCCTTTCCTTTTACCTGGTATATCGGCAGACTATGCATCTTCTCTGCTGACATGCCCTTGCCCGTACCATTTTGCAGGATAATGAATTTACTTACAGTAAAATTTTTTAGATATGCTATCCTTACACCTGAGACATGGCCACACTGGCGAGGAGATGAAAGACAAGGAATAAAACATCTTATGAATCACGTCAACATGGATCCTGACCAATGGCAGTGCGGACGTACAAAGCTATTCATCAAAAATCCCGAATCGGTATGTTACATTACCTTACATTACGTTGAAACATATTGCTAATGTATTTGTCTTGCTGCAACCATTGTTGTTTTATTACCGTACAGCTATTCTTATTGGAAGAAATCCGTGATAGGAAGTTTGACGGCTTTGCTAGAGTCATACAAAAGGCTTTCCGGCAGTATAATGCTAGAAGAAAGTATCAAGAAATCAAGGAAGAGGCTTGCCAGGTATTCCCATTCTGTTAAGTCCGATAAGGGAATTTTGCGGTCGGTAATGTCTCAACTATTCAATATTGAAATGGTAGTATCCTGACGTGAGTGCATAGTGTATGCTTGTCCTTGGAAGAAGAATTGGTCTCGTTTTCATTAGCTATTTAAAGATACGTTGCATCCGTTCCTGCATCATACGAGATACTATCTATTGATAGCGTTAACCTGCAGTGACTGTATTCATATGCAGTGTATTGTACACAGCTATGCCTACTATCTTGAAGCATGACACATTTAGTAATAATACAGGCGTAGACTATGAAATTATTTTGTCCATAACATTGACATGTTTGCTAAGTGGACTTATGTTTTTTATCATTACCTACAATGTTACAACTGTTTCCTTGTTTTATATGCTCCACACGCAGGCTGGTCTAAAAAGTTACCGGTAGTCCGTATATTTTATCTATGATTTCATAATTTCTAATAATCGAATCTAATCTGATTTTGTGGCTCATTAGGTTGTGTGGAACAAAAAGGAACGGAAACGATGCAGTCTTAATAGAAATTTTGTCGGAGATTATTTGGGGCTTGATAATCATCCTGAATTGAGAAGATTCGCCGGAAAACGGGAACGTATTGAGTTTGCCGACACTGTATTAAAATATGACAGACGATTCAAGGTGAATTCATGGTTTCTTGTTATTTATTATTAGTTTGATAGATAGTTATCTTATCCTTTTTTTTCTAGAATGTCAAGCGTGATTTGATGCTCTCAGCCAAGTTCCTGTATCTGATCGGTCGGGAAGTTGTCAAGAAAGGACCAGAAAAGGGCCAAATTAAAGAAGTACTCAAAAGGCAGATTCCAATTGACCAAATTCAAGGGATTTCGCTTAGGTTTGTGATTTTATGCAATCTTCAGAATACGGTGCAAGAATTCCTGAACTTCTATACAATATCCATCTATGCCTTAGTAACAGTTGACTTTAATATTTAATTGCACCCCAAAATCTGTAGGCTTAACTTTCAAATGGTCGCCATAGCTAACAGCCTATAAATAGGTACTTCAAATAGTTATATATTTTTATTACAGTGCAATGCAAGATGATTTCTTTATTGTACGTGTTGCGAACGAATATGACTCAGTATTTGAATCACTATTCAAGACCGAATTCCTTCATGTTTTGTCGAAGACCTTCAAAACCAAACTGAATCGAGAACTTCGTCTGACTTTCAGTAATTCGTAAGTACTAGTAAAATTTCTGTGTTTTCTCACCAACTCTTCACTTGTAATGCAGAATTGTCGGCCTGGTCCCATAAACACGAAATGCAACCTAGGTTTGATGCGGATATAAGCCTACCAACCTTCCCATTTAGTATTTGTTCGTGTGACAGTGTAGCATAGTCCCCTACTATTTTGCCAGATGGAGAGAATCATTCTAAACTTACCCGGTACCAGCTGCTCTTTGTGACCACTTAAAAAATTTCCTTTCATATAGAACTTCATGTATACAGTTCTTATATCACAGTAGGCCTAAATTGCTCAATGCGAAATTGCCTTTTCATTGTTGCTCGTTTAAACAGATATATTCTTTTAGACTTGAATTCAAGGTGAAAAAAGAAGGTTGGGGTGGTGGAGGTGTTAGGAATATCAACTTTCAACGTGGCTCAGCGGATGTCTCAGTTATGAAAGCATCAGGCAAAGCGTTAACTGTCCATATTGGTCCAGGTCTTCCAAAGGATTCCAGTTAGTGAAATTTTCCTTTGGATTGGTAGTATTTTTGCTTTCATCCAATGAATTTTCAGAACCAGAAGTGCGGAGTGTAATGCGAGGTGGTCGCCGAGCTCCGCGTGGAGGTGGTGGTGGTGGTTATCAACAACGCCCACCGCCGCAACAGCAACAGCAACCTTCAAGAAGAGCTCCTGCTCCACGACCTGAACCTGGTGGTGGATACAACAGACCTCACCAGCCATCAGCACCTCGTCACTCAGCTCCAGCTCTACCTCCACCAAATGTGCAATCTTCATATGCTCCACAAGGAAGAGGTTGGTATTTGCGATTGAAGTTGTGTTACATATCAATCTTCTTGTTTTCATATTGCACCATATCTGGTTTCATCTCTGGCCCTATGTTAAATAACCCTTGTTGTTGGCATTAGATCTATCGTGACTGTATTGTAATGTGCTGGTAATTGTTTTCAAACACATGGCTTTGAGAGCTTCACCATCTGGTTAAGTGGTTATCCTACATACGTCTTCTGAGACTCTAGTGAGCTACAATAACCTGTTTCTTGAAACGTGGCATCACACTGAGTTATTTATTCTTTGAGTAACATCCTTGTAAAGGTGCTCTACTGTAAAAGTGTTGATCAGCTTCATTGGCGCCAGACCATTTAATGCAAATTTCAGATTTCACTAACCTGATACATTTTCCTCTGTTTTGCGTATGGTAGTGGCTGTGTTACCGATTGGCTGCGACGCCTGCCCTGTCGTCTTTTAGCTACCCGTTTTTCTTCTGTTTGGTACATTCAATTTCTGGCATCCACTATAATCAAGGGTTGTCCCTGCACTAATGCAAGATAATCTACACTGCTCAATTGGATTTTTGATAGCTCATCAAAAGATGAAGCATTCTAAATTGGGACAACCCACCGCGCCCAATCTTAATACTTGTGTTTGCATGGACAATTTTTTTGTAATTTTCTTTTTCATTTCATTTCAGTCTTGCTTCGGCTTGAAATCGGTTTGCATGCTTTTAGTTTGACGCGACACGCTCTTTTTTATTACACAGTGTTTTCAATAGTCGCACCACCACAACCAAGAGGTCCTGCTCCAAGGCCTAGTGTACAACACGGCTACCAAGCTCCAAGGCCTATGAATGGATCGCCAAGACCACGTGCAGCAGCGCCAGGGCCGCCTTCTGGATATTCGTTCCCCAGAGGAAGTAATTACTAACGTCTCTTATTTATTGTGCGATTGGGAATTATTTTGATGCTGAATACATTAACATGCTGCCACCGCTGCTTGTTAGATGAATCCCATATTTGAAGATCTAGTATTATTTCAGCTCAGTCTTAAGTACGGTATGGAAATATGGAAATGCAAACAGTCATATGTTGATACTTATACTAAATTCCCATGCAGCCTACCTAGCTGATTTATGATTTATGATCCTTTCTCTGAACTTGAAGTCAAGAAGTCCAACTCATACCTCTATACCCTTCTTAACTTAAACTTATGTCTAAGTATTGTTCTTCAAGGCTAACTTATTTTTTCTTCTTCTGATCTGTTCCGCACTATTCAGATGACAATCAACCACCACAAGGACGCTTTCGTATTCCGAGCACTTCTCAGCATTCACAACCAAAGCTGCCTCAAGGAGGCCAGATACGACGTGCTCGAGCACCAAGCACCAATCCAAATGTTCAAAATTTGGATTTCATGCACACGCCAGATGCCGGAGCAGCCGGGTATGTACAGTAGCATATTGTCATGATAGCAGTTTATAAAGAATGCATTCAAGTTTGTTCCTAAATCTAGGATCCAAAGGAGAAAGTCACAACAAAGAAGTCAACGACCTGTGCCAGGAGGCAGCCGGCCAAAACCGAAACCAAACCCCAAACCGTCGCTGCCTAAATGCAAGGTTTGTCACCCTGTCGCCTCGTCATTTGAAATTCTTCATGGATGTATGTGTGGATTTTGAATTTTAGGCACTGTATGATTATTCTGCGCAAGACACAGATGAAATCAGCTTTACTTCTGGAGAAATTATTGAAGTCGTCAAAGAAGGTAAGATTTCCATATTAACATTTGGCATGATGTGTCTGTGAGGTGATCAATGCACAGAAGTACATTAAATTCTCTTAAAAAAATATTGTCCATCTATGTTGTCATATTCCATGTAGTCGGCCTACAAGCGTTGTCAGACTCGCGGTCTAATCGAGGGCGCTATCGATCAATTTTATCACGGCCGTTAATATAGCCGAGGCGACTTTAAAGTTATTTCATAGCTTTAGGAGTTAGGGTGCAGACTGCTGTGGGTCGAGGTCGCCGTCATGAGTGCTTAGAGATGATGGGAATGAAGTGTCATGTTAAATGAGGAGGGTGAAGGTAGTGATGCTTGGGAGGATCAGCAAAGCAACAAACTAAAGTCAGCAGTGCAGAGTCATATCAGGACAGCAGTTGCTGATTCAGTTCAACCTCTGTGAGTGATATCTGGCACTTTTGATAAGAAGGAAATGCCAGTGACAGGAAATCGAAGAATGTTTTTGATGCCTAAAGGTGAATACAAGCGGTTGTTTCCGAACTTCCAGACGGAGAACTATCTCGTATACTCAATGCTCCCATGCTATAATATTGTTGAGTGAAGCAGGCCAATATCTATCCAACTAAAGCTTAACCAAGACTATTTGAATTTATTTGAGATGGCGACTTGAAGTTACAGTCACCAATGAAAGCAAACTGGAGATGTAAACTGGCAATGTATGAACCTATTAAGAAATTCAGGGTTGATTGAGACATGCCTCACCGCGGTCCTTAGCTTGAGTCAAGTCGTTAATGCTGATGTTCTAGGCTTGGTGGTAGAATCTAATGTGCTTAGAAAATGTTGTGTCTCATTTTGTTAGCTTTAGAATGATGCAGCGCAAGGTTTTTCATAAATAGCGCCCATGATCGGCTGTCCATCTGGTGCTCTTTTTACTGCCGTGTCTCACTATACAATGGTTATACTGGAGCCCCTGACGTCCACCCCCCTTAATCCGACAATGATTTGATTTATCTCGCCTAAAATCCTTTGCATTTGGCTGACCTGACTAAAATGATACGGCTAATTGGATTATGCAAATTTTCAAGACAACCTATTGATTTTGTGACGTAGATCCGTCTGGTTGGTGGACTGGTCGCTTACGAGGAAAGGAAGGACTTTTCCCTGGGAATTATGTTGAAAAAGTCTGAACTGCTCAAGCACCTCTTCGCCAAGGTGTAGAGTGAATCATGCAGTAAATAACACAATAACCGGAAATGCGACGTGGCCATTTTGTGAACTGTAGAAACCCAAAAAGAAAATCTGTGTCATTGTGTAATTGATTTATTGTGGGTACCGTGGCAACGTGATGAAATGCTTACATTTTTTTAAGTTTTAACAGTCATCCGCCGTAATTTGGTTGGCGGGTCCCAGTGCGTATGGATACTGCCATTAGTTCTGACTGAGTTTCATTTGTATGATGTGTTGTGTAATTTAATGCTGCCTCTTGATAGCATGGCATAATTTTGTAAATAATATGTGTACCGAGCACTGACATATATGCAATAACTCGTTCGCTTATTTAGACATTTAGACTTGGATCATGTACTGTAAAATGTTTGATAAATTTGACTTGACTCTCTTACGCACTTATGAATGCCTATCGGGCTTTTCCAGTGCCGCTTATCGCGCTTAATCAGCAACAAATTATTACTCCCCGGATGTAGGTCATCATTTAGCCAATGTAGTGATTTTTTGTCGCATGATAATAGAAGGTGAGGTCCTCCACTGCAGGATCGAAATAAACTCATGTTTTAACTGTAAAGTTTCCGTTCAACGCCCGTTCTGACAGGTTAGATAGCCTACAGTGTTTCTCAACCTTTCCTGCCTGATCGCCCGCTTTCAGGATATATGGTCTGTCATCGTACCCACCCCACCCCCATCCAGAACATCGAAATCGTTGCCTCTTGTTCGTCTCGCTGCTGCCGTACTTTCATTTACGTCGTGGTTAATGCGATCCTTTTGGTTGGCGATTCCTCGGCGAACCGTACAAGTCTGGCGGCGGCGGGCTCAACTCCAAGCGGATAAAGCACCAGTGGATTTTGTCATCGAGGAGGTTTCACGATTTCAAGCGAACGTGGCCCAAGAGAAACTCGCGAAAAGAAAAGTTATTACTTCACTTTTCGGTATTTCATCGCCCCCTCGAGCTTGTCATCGCTTTCAATAACCGAAATCGGATCCTATTGCCCCCTAGGGGGTGAAATCCCGCGCATTAAGAGCCCCTTGACCTGGCGTATATGACCTGAACGATTGAAAACGCCATAAAAAAATAAAAAAAAAAGGGTAGAACCATCAGCCTAACGACATGTTTACAGAAACAGCTCTACTTCGAGCAACAAGAAGTCTAAAGGGTCTTGGTCGAGGGGTAGACGTTTAAACCTGTTAAATCACAGAAAAATGTGTAGACGTTGAAACTCATAATACAGTACGTGTATATATTTGGAGTTGAATTATTTTTTCGAACCTACGGATAGTCCACGTTTTGGTGCGACAATCGCGCTTACAACAAAAGCAGTGATATTAAGAAATATTCGGGCGATTAGTTAGCGACGATTGCCCATCCAGTCTCTTTAAGAATTCTTTTCTGATATCTGCATGGTGACCTGTACGGAAAATTTGGTCATTTGTGTTCGCTAAGTAATGCTGCCTACTATAAGTTGCTTACCGTTTTAATTTCTGTGTAGTTTCTGAGACCATACTCTCCCATCTCTCGTCCCTGTCCGGACATTTGGTATCCGCCAAATGGTGCAGAAGGCGTAAGAGCGTTGTAAGTGTTGACCCTGCAGTGAAGGAAAGAGGAAAGCTGACTTGCTTAATTCGTAGTCAATTCAAGCGATATGAGTGGTTGACTGTTTCCCTCTTGGGCAGGAGGTCCGGGCTTCCATGCCAGACCGGTGGCAGTGACTCCTATTATTGAATGAAAAAGAAATGCTACATATACTAACCAGACCGTTCCCGCTCGAAGGCTGTTTGAGATGGTAATTGCTTTATTCACATCCTTAGTCATAACAGCTGCTGCAAGTCCGTATTTGGTGTCGTTTGCTTTTTGAATCACTTCGTCTATGGTTTTGAATTTCATGATCTGTTGCACTGGTCCAAATATCTGAAAAGGTCAGACATTTATTAAGCCATTGCATACGTCTTGGCCGATCGACTAGTTCGATTTTCGTGTAAAGATATGGGCAATGTGCGGTTGAGTGTTCGTAATCGCCTAAATGCTAGAGGGCATGTGCTCAAAGTCTGGTGATTGCATAAAATAGGCTAAATGTAAAATACGTTTTAGCAGGAAGTAAGTCTTTCCCCACTGAGATTTACTGTTGCTGTTGTAGCGATTCAAAATTGTTAACGAGCGGTTCATCTAGATTCTAGAGGATTAGACCTGCTTGGTTTCGTACCCGCCTCGCAAGTACGAATATCCGCAAGTCACTTTACTCGTTAGAAAGACGCTGGCAATACTTATCGAATCCGACCAATATACCGCAATGCATCCCCTTATTACCTCTTCCCGAGCAATGACAGAGTTTTGATCCACGTCGGCAAAGACGGTGGGTTCGACATAGTAGCCTTTGTTACCCCATCTTTTTCCACCACACATCAGTTTCGCACCAGATTTCTTCCCCTCCTCAATGAGACCGAGGATTTTGTTGAATTGTTCCCCGTCAACCTAAATTACGTTTTTATATTGCAATTGAAATATGTCACGCCTTATTGGCATTGTTGAAGCTTTCTATACCTGGGGTCCTTGTTCTGTGGCCGCTTGATAAGGGCTTCCGACTGTTCGCCGTTTTGCTCTTTCAACGCTTTTCTTTACGAATTCATCGTATACGGACTCTTCGACGTAAATTCGTGAACCTGCGCAGCAGCACTGTCCCTATAGGGACATTTATATATCAATAATTAAATCGGCATCGGTAAATATGACAGTTCCAGCAAAGTTTGGTGAAGGACAGGTGATGATGATTTATGCAGGTTTAATTCAAGACACGACGTTGTTGAAAGCCTCATAATAGTCTCCTGGCTCTGTCTTGAAAATTTACTTAGTGACGCGCCTAAGTTTGGCTTAGCCTATTTTCAATTCCTATATCAGCTGCCAATTAGCAGACAAGGTACCGCAGTACCGAGACTGCTAACCTGTAATATAAGCTTCGCCTGCAGTGGCCCTCACCCATTACCTAACTATTACATTGTTTGATGACCCGCGGCAGTAGTCAACTCTTACTGAAGGAACTTACCATGTTAAAAAACAATCCAAAATGCGCCTTCTCTACCGCGTCATCGATATCTGCGTCGGCAAATACAATGACGGGACTCTTTCCTCCTAGCTCCAAAGTCACTCGTTTCAGGTTACTTTTGCCTGCAGCTTGCATAATCATGTGACCAACCTGTTAGAGATATCAAGAAGTATGAAGTTCACGGCTCACAACCGACCTTCGATAGGGTAACACTCGCGATAGCCCACGCTGTAGCATAAAGGCCGTAAAATCTACCTCAGTTGAACCAGTAAAAGCGACTTTGTCGATTTCCATGTGTTCCGAAATCGCTGCTCCAGCCGTTGGTCCATATCCTGATATTACATTCACTACACCTGGTGGAAATCCAGCCTGAATAAACAGCCATAATAAACGATTTGATTTTTAAGGAAAATTTCATGATTCTTTTTACCTCTTTAACCAATGACGCCACGTACAAAGCACTCAATGGAGTTTGTTCCGCAGTTTTCATAACTACAGTATTTCCACATGCAAGCGCCGGGGCGAGTTTCCATGACTGCATAGCCAACGGGAAGTTCCAAGGAATTATAGCACCGCACACGCCAACAGGTTCGTGTCTCGTGTAAGTGAAATATTCACCGTCTAAAAACGATGAGAAATATATGGGAGTCACGTTAAAATTGACCAAGTACCCTGCAGCCCTACCTACTGGTATTACTTTTCCATGGTTTTTGTCGGCCCAGCCAGCGTAATATCTAAAAGCCACGTGAGCATGAATAATGTCAAAAAATTTGCATAGCTATTGTTGGTATATCATAATATCAGTAATCAAAAAGTGATACTACTCTGAAATTGGGTACCACATGTGCAAGCTGCTTATGCGTTAGAAGAGCTGTTTTAGAAAACTGCTTTTTCAATGGTCTATTCTCCGCGACATCTGCTGCGAAAGCCGTGACAGGCATTAGTAGGCCTATTACTCAAGGCTATTGGCGGAGAGTGACACAAAAGGTTACTAGTTTCCTGAGAAATGTGTCGCCATACAAAAGACCATCTGAGCTTTTGTTATATATACGTCTCTTGTCGTTGAAAAATGATAAAGTTTTGCGCATACGCTACCTGTAACACTTGATCGTTAAATCGAGATCGATGAAGTATGCCGCGGTGTACGGTTTTCCGTTGTCCAAAGTTTCAAGACTCTGCGAATGGATTCTACATTATTTGGGAGTCATGCATTCTAAAACGTAGGTCATCGACCCGCCGTTTGCGAGAAAGCTGCGATGCCTTTGTTGTTGTGGATGTGCAAAAGTCTGCCTGAAAACACTCAGTGGTGCAATATCATGCATTGTTATTTTGTTAGCGTTCCGTCTTACTGCTAGATATTGTCTATCTCGTTCCATAAGATCTGCCAATTTATTCAGAAGGACGCCTCGTCGCGACGCATCCATTTTCCGCCATTCTGATCCCAGCCTGAATGCTTTTTTGGCTGCGGCAACTGCTCTATCAACATCAACCTGTGTAGAATATGATATTTGACTATAAATATGTGGATATAGGTCACAACAATAGAATTTTGCACTCTCATGCGGGTTTATCACGCGCTAACGCGATGTTGATTTGCGGCAATATTATTCATCTCAAATATTAAGTTAATCATTATCTATAGCCTACACTATCGTAGCCTATATTTCATATAGCTGTAAGATGTCTTAGGCTGTATCTCAAAATATGAACCTTGTCGCCTTCTTGTACGTCGCATATCTTTTCTTCGGTACTTGGATTGAAGGTAGGAAACGTTTTACCGCTAACGGAGTCCACCCATTCGTTGTTGATGAACAACTTTCAAATATATGATATCAGGGAGATTAAAAAATATGAGTAAAGAAAATTCACAATTTAATAGTGGCTCGACGCTGCGGCAGACATGGCTGCCGGCTGGTACAGAAAACAATGTGCAGTCATCTAGAGCGCACAGTGCAGTGCCTCTTGAACGATAAGGTGATTGCCACAAGTCTACTTGTTCTGTGCCACCACCATCACTGTGACAGGCCTAGCCTATATAACTAATTGCGCAAGGCCACTTTCTGAACGAGTATACCTGAAACGTATAGGCTGCGGAAATCGCACAATAGTGGTTTAATATTATACTATAAAAATAGACTATGAAATATAGGCCTACCGGCTCGTACTTACTTTCGTATACTTTATTTCCGGATTTTCTATTGGTGGTGGGTAGCTTGCCATGATGTTCGGATAGTTCGGTTATCTGTAGTCTCAGGAATAAACAGAATGCTAGCGAAAAACGACCGTCCTCACACTGGGTCAGCACTAGACGATTGCATTGGCTCAACGCTCACACATCGAGTGGATCTCAAAGCAAACACAATGACATTGATGACGTATATAGGCTTGCTGTGGTCTTGGTCTTGAGGCCTATATGGTCCCCAATTACAACCCGTGACTTCTCGAGACGGGTTTCTTGTCCTTCAATTATATGCCAGAATTTCCATGGTTTCATCGGGCAATAGGTTAGGGCCAATCCCTAAACACTCGGTATACCACAGCCTGTTTGGTAGCCTAATCACACATTCGGCTCATAGGCGAAACCCTGCGGACAAAGTCCTACGTATTATGGGTTTCTGTAAACAGGCGACTCCGAAACTTTCACTTTATCAAGCCGCGCATTTGCTACAAAAGTGGCCTGGCAATATGTTGGTGATGTACGCTATGCTGTGAACGAAGGGTATCGTGATCGACGAAAGAACAGTCGCCTTATATCACAATAATCCGAACACCCCAAAATCTGTCGGTCTTCCCATCTGACAAAATTGTGCCTCCTTCCCTGCGAAATTTACAACTGTATGGTTATAGCTACAGCCTACAGGTCACTCGGGTGTCGCGAAATATCTGCACTTGCAATATTAAGTCCTTGGTTTGATTTTGACTACGGACTCGAATCTACCAGTGGAGAGCTCTATGGTGCGATCAGTCATGAATGGGCGCTAAAGAGCAGCGGAATCCGTGTTGTTCTGGCCGTACTTTCCTCTCGACGCCTTGTTGCCTTTTTGGGTCGGAATTTTCTCGCCTCCGTTGATAGAAACGAGCGTCAGGTAGGGACCGCCGCTAATTTTAGGGGAGGAGTGAGCGTGCCGGTCGTAACGGACGGGTGCACTGATCGGGGCTAGCCACCAGTCAGTCTCCATCAAGTAATTAATTCAAACAAGGGTAATTTGATTAGTGGCTTATAAACAGTAAAATAACGCAAATTCTATTTTAAGTAAGCTAGCAGCAGTATCTAACACTAACTTGAAGTCGACTAATTCAAATTATCGAGAATTGCCAAAGTGCTCGAAAAGATAGAGGTCCTAGAATGACTAGATAGGCCTATGGTACCATTGGTACCAGTGACTGCAGCTAGGCGTCTTAGTCGTAACTTGTACGGTTTGCAGGCACTTTTTCGATAAAGCTCCCCCAAACACCCGATAGGTAGAAATCCAGATCTATCACATCAAAGGAATGGTGTTAAAATGGTATATATCCCTAATTTCCTTACTTGGTGGCCAGAACTTTCGGCAAAGTGCAAGGGAAGGGCTTCAATTCTATCCTCGTGGCACCTCCTTGTCCAAACCTGCTTAGATTTGCTCCTAACCCTTCAGATGATGATGATCACAGAGTCAGTGGCGAGAGGAGCAAATGGATCCTATGCAGGGGCCATGGAATATGGGCTGATTTGGAAACACCATTTTGCACATGTCGTTTAGGAATTAGGACCTTGCCATTTTAGGCCGGGTTGTTTCGCCAGTTTTCCAAAGGGCTCTGGCAGAACTCCACCTTAGTCCTTACCCATTATAATTAACACTATATGTTAAGTCAGTGCCTGCATATAATCGAGAGGCACCAGAACTCCGGAGAGATCCTGTTGCTCCCTTCAAGCAGGCAGCACAGGATCTCATCACAAGCATAGCTACACCTTCAGCCCTAACCTTTTTTGGCATTGTCAGGGCAAGTAAAAACAACTGAGTCTGAAACGACGCAGTTTGAGCTGGTGAATCTGAAAAAACTGCATGTTTTATGTAGTCCTGCTGATCACGATATTCATGAAGCTACAGAAAGTTTAGGCCCCAGTTGGTCAAATGATAGAATTTTAGATAATAATTGCAGAGTGAATGAAGCCTATATTATATACTGTCAGAGCTCAGTTTTGAGGTAATCACAATTTCCACAAAGTTTCTGCTAAGGTTAGGCCTTGTTTCGTGATCATGTGTATATATATTAAATATTCCGTATTGTATTGAATGTTTGCAGCTTTTATCAATGAATTGAGGATTACACTATTGCTGTTGTTGAGAGTTAAGTCTTTTTGGTATATGGTTGTCTGAACATCATTGTTAGCATCAAAACAGTCAAGAAGTAATATGGAGTGTATTGCTAAGTTTGACTTCCAAGCGACAGCTCCTGACGAACTGAGCTTCCGCAAGGGCGATGTCTTGAAGGTAATTTTGTCGAAACTATTTGTGCCTTCTCTTTCGGCAACGCGATTATAATATATATATATGTTTGTCACAGCAGTCAATGGGTTAACCGCATTAAATTGTGGCTGCTGTGGACCTGTGGTGTTACAGCAGATGACTTTGCTGCTGCAACCGGCCTGGTCTGAAACCACCGGCATTCTAAAAGCCTTCATAACCATTCTTTCTTGTGTTCTGACCGTGACATTGTTCAAGACAGTTCTAATGTTCTGCAGTGTTATATATAATTATATATATTTTTGGTTGTTGGTGTTTATAATACGGCAACGTCATATAATATCTAGTTTCCCTGTTTCACCGAGACCACGATACAAGCAATCCGAATGTTTAGTCCCGAAACTAGCGTGCAAATGATTCGACTGTTCCAGGAAGTATGAGTAGAGCAATGCCTGTAGCTTCAACTTTAATAGGTGTGATGAAATCTTGGTAACTGAATCATCATTTCCAATACCAGTACCGGTACCGACTTCATGATAACACAACATTACATTGTAGCCTACAGTTTGTGTTTTTGTATTTGTACAAAACAATGGGTTTGAAGCGGAATCATACAGAATTTGTTGGTTATACTTGTAGTATTCATACATTTGCAATAATTAAACCAGATAACTTAGACTGTACTTCCCTCACCAAGACTTCAACATGGTTGAATGATCTCCACTTCTCCAGCATCTCGACTACACGTGCATGACTATCAAGGTCACACACATAACCTACAAGTTCTTCTTCTCTGGTCGCATTTCAGCAAATTTATGAATGCTGTTTGGCTCAGTAAGGAATGACTCAATGACTACCTGTATTACAACAAATTCCATATAATAATTCCAACTTTCATTTATGCCATCATTGTATTAGGAGTGCAGTCCCCATCTTTAAATTTTCGTTTGCCGGATTTTGATGGGTGGCAGGACAGGTTTTTTTGAAATTGTCACAGCGTACGTGCTTCTAGTTGGCTCTACATTATATATTTTGGAAAGTTCCAATTCTTAGAGCTCTGCTTCCCACAAACTTGGGAAATTTATCTGCAACATTTGAACTTAAATATGATGTAAACAACAATAAGCTTCTTGAGAAATTAACAGTTTTTAGCCCCGTTGCTTAATGTAATAATTTCGGAATATGTTTAGGTTCTTAACACGGAAGACGATAGAAACTGGTGCAAAGCTGAGATTGACGGCCGGAGTGGATTTATACCAAAGAATTACATAGATATGAAGCCAAACTAGTAAGTTACCGTACATAATTATAACACCAAAGTTTCCCACATGTCTGTGTTATAGCAATTTTTAGCACGGTTGTGTGCCAGAAATAGAATTCCATGCTAAAGGGTCATGCAAGTATATAATATACAATTTATGATCTGCCATGCTTTGAAATCAGAAATCTAATAATCTGATCATACATCTACGATAGGCTTACACATGCATGTTTTCATTCATACCAGCTTATAACAAAACTATTTCATACTCAAAGGCGTACTATTTCTTGAGGCAATTTATGACAAGTGTGTAAGTGAAGTGTCGTTTTCGATGTCTACAAGTTCTATTAGTAGACTTGGTTGCAGTACAGCTTAGGACTTCCATTTACAAAATCGATTGCTGTGCTCAATTTCACAACTCATTGTTCCTTATAGTGTGATGGATAATAATTGGCTATACCAGACAAATATTTCCTGGGAATAGAATTCGCCATCATCTGTGTCTTCATTATGCTACTGAATAATAATAGACTGACACTGAAAATGTGATCTCTGTTAGAACTTCGTTTATGAAATTCACTTATCCATACTAACTGGCTTCATCCTGTTCGGTTCATAGTGACATTTCTAAAGTGTTTTTTGTGAATGTATTCAGCTTTGATTGTATCAGACTACCAGTATATATAGAACTTCTTGATTTTTTTGGGAGTTTTGGCTTGTTAATTATAATGCTTTGAAAGTGTGGATATGTTGACCGTGCTCTGTTTAGCCTGCTTGCTATAGTTGGCAGCAGCCTACGCCTCTGTCACTGTAAGTGTAATCAGATTTCAATGCTTCAAGCTAAAAAAAACACATAATTATATATTATATACTCAATAGCAATGCTTAGGCTTATGATGGAATATGTTTAGCTATGCGTATTGCTTATTTGCTTGACCAGTCATTACAATGCTATTACTCTCTTGCAGTTGGTATCATGGCCGGATTTCGAGGGTTGAAGCGGAAACTATACTGATGCAGAAACCCAAAGCTCTTGATGGAGCCTTCCTAATTCGTGAAAGTGAAAGTTCTCCTGGCGATTTTTCATTGTCTGTCAGGTATATGTTGGCCTGTTGTTCTGAGTATATTTGTGTGGCAATTCTGTCGTTCGCTGTTATTGTTTACCGGGTGGTTTTACACAGTATGCTATCATCATACAAGGTTTTCTCTGATAGTCCAGAGCGAGGCATGCAGGGATCCTTGCTCAAGTCTGTTCTCAATATTCCACACTGCGGGTAGAGATCATGTAGGTCTGATTATTTGACGTGACCCTCTTGGCCAGTACCCCCTCCCCCAATCTATTGCTGCAGATGTATACAATCATACATACATGCCTTCATTACCATGTAGTTTTATACCGCTGAAAGCATGTGGATACGCCTGCTCATGGAATCACTCAGAGTTGCGACAAGAAAGCGATAGTTTAACACTCTTTAGTGAAAACCTGACAAGGGTGAATAATATAATAGCCATCTCTAGCTCTGCAATATTACCTTTTATAATTTGCCGTCAAGCAGAATAGACAATAGATTACGCTTCTACACACTGGCTTTTATAAAATGTTATAAGCACTCTTTGGTTGCTTTATCTGTACGCCATTCACTGGAAATTGGATTAAGAAGCATATATAATAATATATTACAGTTATGCACTGACACATAAGCATAAAATAAATGCATATAGGCCAATCTGTGTTATACATTTAATAATGGTTAGAATCGTAGAATGGTTAAAAGCTAACTATTTTACTCTTACAGGTACGGCGATGGTGTCCAACATTTTAAAGTTCTTCGAGACGGAGCTGGAAAATATTTCTTGTGGGTCGTCAAATTTAACTCGCTCAATGATTTGATTAATTACCATCGAGCGCAAAGTATTTCACGTACGCAAAGAATACTGCTCAGAGATGTTCCAATGGAGGTTTGTTTCGGGATCATTCACACTCCTTCCATCAAATCATCATAAAAAATGGACTTTGCTCATGAGCCTGCCCCGCCTGCCATGTATTTTGATTTTTTGTGGGATGCACCTTCTTCAACCCTTCCCACTTGACCTAGGCATGGAATATGGAACAGAACCATCCAGTGGCTTGGAAATGCTTTACCCCTGATCATATATTTCCAGCTACACCAACTGTAGGCTATACTCGAATAGGTGTCGCAGTGTGAGGATGAAACTTGTGCAGTCACATCGTGCAAATGCTGAATGGGTATCTGTGTACATAGTCACGCGTATTTTTGAGCCTTTAAATTTAACATACCAGTAGTTGGGGCCAAACTCGCGGGTATGGACGCATGGGCAAGATGTTGGGCTCTCCACTGACTTTGTCTCTCGTCTCATCCACTATTTTCACAGAAGCTTCCTTTATGCCTGTAAACATTTTTCGATGACTCAACCGTCCTGGCGGAGTATGTTATGTGTTGATGTTTCTTTTCAGGACTTCACAGTGACTGCCATCTACGATTTTACTCCACAAGAGCCAGGCGAGCTCCCATTCAAGCGACATGATGTTATAACGGTTATAGATTGGAAAGATGAACATTGGTGGCGCGGAACCTTGGGAGGCAGAACGGGAATATTTCCAAACAACTATATTTCAATCAAGCAAGATATTATCGAACGATTACAGAAAGAAGGATATAACGTACCATCGGGAACTAGGTGAATGTGGTATCACATGAGACAGATATATACACGAAATAATGAAATGTATTGGATGCTTGTTCTGGATTGCTCTGTATGTAGTTCAAAATTATTGTATCATTTTTAGCGATGATTTCAGTCATCTTGTTTATGAGCCTGATGCGGTGAGACATGGCTTCTTACTATATACCGTATAGTAGACTATGGGTGAAGAATGAGGATATGTGCTGCCAGTAGGTCTTTCAATAGTGTTGCCAAGTGTAATGATAGCAAGACCTAGTCAGCATTGAAGGCAGTCCTCACTTAAATCGTTTTTACTGTTTTGACAAAGCGACATAGTGCTTCCTTACTAAAGTGGAATCACAGCATGTTGACTCATGCCTGTTACCGTCCTTCAAAATATTATAAAAATATACAATGTTAAAATGCCATCATCTCTGTAACTTTGTCTTTCGTTTTACATCTGGATTAACACACTGCATTACCTGCCCTATGTTGTAATGGATCCCAGTGTTACATAGGAATGTCAGCGTGGACAGTGTTGGTTTTGCATTACCAGGATGGAATATTGTTATTGAATCATGTTCTAGGAAAGTTGACCTTTGTTACATGGTTTGGCATTTTCCTATCATATGCGCATTCCCAATACCGATTTTTGGAGCTCCTGTTATTTGTGCCGACTAAGTGTGCCACAGTAGACTCGAAACTCCTGTGGAGTTATGTAGGCATGCTCTCCTTGTGCTTTGTTCATTCCTTAGTTAACTTGGCGCCCACAGCATGTAGTAGGGTGTTTCTGATGAGAGAATAGAGATTTGTATACTGATGATTCAATGAATGGTTTCATTTTCTGCTTCTGATACAATGCCTGATTTAGCCGACCTCTTTTGGCCATTTTTTCAGAAGATTTTCATAGCTTGTACTATTCTAAACTGCTTAAATGTGTTTTTTATCGTTGTGCCTTTGCCATTAACCCATGAGTGAACGCCCGATCATCCATTTACAGATATTTCTTTTATTTCTCATCCGAAAAGCAGCTTTTTTATAGCTGTGATTGAAATCGTCTTATTCAGATTCTACTAGTTGTGTAGATAATGAAATACCTTGTCTGTAATGCCCACAGTTTTATCATGAAACACAATGTGGGCCCGGCCTATGGAGGTGAATAGGTGATAAGATGATATTGTTGTGCATATGTGTTTATCAATTGTAATATAATTTGTGTAACACCAAATTTGTTGGTCCCCGCTACCACGAGTCAAGGAATTTTGATAATTAAAGGTGACGCACCTCGGCACAACACCGTAAAAGTTTTACACGTAGGCTTTCAATTTCTTTGACAGATTGTCTCTGCGTGTCTTGATAAGCTTTTTCCAACAACAGCGAGCAATCTACAAGCGATGTAAACACAAACAGCAGCCTTTTTGCGGTTGCGGCCTACTGTTCAAGAGTAGCTTAGCAAAGTGCTATGAGTCATACGTTTGTTAAATTCCTTGCAGTAAAGATAGGATGCTCTGTACTCTGTTTAGTATTAGTCATCCTGGAGGTGGGCACTACGGGCGAACTCTAGATATCTCAGCATCCGATCCAAACCGACCGGTCTCGATTTAGTGGTCGATGCGAAAATGGCCACAATTGGTCGTTGGAGATCCAACCCGATCCTATTATACAGTTTGAGTTGAGAAAAGGTACTGTTACAACGAGGAAATATGAATTAATGAATAAAATCTAGGGAAATCCGCCCAAGGGATTGGATTTGGATCCGAATCCTGCTATGTCGGTCTGGATACGTCATACAATAAATATTCGCACAAATCGGAGTGGATTTTAGAATTTGCCTTTCGCTCCGACGCTGCCGAGTTTTCTGCACCGGGTGCTCCACATTTGTGGCTGACCAGTTGACAAAAGGGAAAGAGGGAGGCCAAGAGAACTAGTTCTGAACCACATTACAAGTCGCTGTAGCCTGTAGGCCTACCCCTTACTTTCTTTGACGAGTTACCAGACTTGAACTGCGCAGTCTCTATACTTCAACTTGGTTTTTATATATCCCAGCTTTACGAAAGATAGCGCCCTCTGCTGTCCAAGTATTAACTTCGTCAGGTGATCATCCGTGTCTTTCGTTGGCGTTGGCGGCTTGTTGGTTTTGGTCGTTGAGTCATTGAGTGTAGTCAGTCACTCACTGGACGGTAGGGCGGCCTATGCACTCGTTATAGCTTAGAAGCTTTTAGATTAATGAATAAGAATCACATGAATTTAGAAATCCACCGGTTTTACCAAATGCGCTAAGAAAATGGATTCACACAAACATCGGAGCAGTTACGGGTGAAGCTAAACTGGTATTGGTAAAATCAAAATGTACCGTATTATATAGAGCTTGCGTTGTTGACCGCGGCTCTCTCTGTATGGTTAGAGTAAAATACTCTGACATTGAAATGTACCGGATGAATATAATATGCCCAAGGGATGCGCGAACAAAGCCTTGGCTAACTTCGGACGACTCTCTGCTTCCTGGAAATTTTTGAGTCCCATTGGTCTGCAGTTTTAGACTTTCGTAAAGTCTATTTGCTGCTTAGTTTTTCGCCACGCTGCCACCCATGATTGCATCTGTCTCACGCCCTGTACAATTCGGTATTTATATATCATTCTATTTGTCTTACAGTCATAATATTGTTTATTAAGGTTAAAAGAAAGAATTAGGCTAGACTTACTTAGCATACTTATTTCATTAATAACTTGCTCTTGACAAAATATATGGAGTCATCGGGACGTGCTTATGGAGCTGGAAAGGCTGGGGAGCCATTTCATCCAGTGGAATTCATTAAACGACCTAGAACTATTCTCAGAATCTTGAGTTGGGTATGTAAATATTTATCAGAACTTTTATGCAATTCGCCAGGGTACAATGTTTATGTCTAGGTACAGGCCACTCGGCATTGCATTTCAGATATCAATTATATTTTGCATTTGAAAAATATGCGTAAGGCTTAGCGAAAATGTCTTGGGGCGCGGTCATGCCATGGAATTTTGACAGGCCCATATGCATTTGTGCTGCTGTATTGCCAAGTAGGCCTAATCTTGAACACTTACAGTATTGCTGATATACTAGCATGTATATATTCGTATGATGACAAAGTTGCATAACAGGCACCAGATAGCCTATATATATTGTGTCGTTAGACGATACTGTTATGACAATGAAATGTGGAAAAATGTTGGCACAATGGGTGCCCAGCACATGTAGGCCTATTAAGTTATAAATGCGTTGAACATTTTTGAATTTTGTATTGCGTCCATGTGCAAAGATGAATCAGATTTGATACTATGAACTGTATGCTTGCCACGATGGCTCAATTGAACAGTGACAGTAGAAAAAGCAACATTACAATATGGCAATTGTTGTTCTGTTTCAGATGTTTGCGGTCATAGTATTCGGATGCATTGTTTCAGAAGGCTATCTCAATAATCAATGCATATATAATCATGTGAGTAGTAATATTTTTAAATGGAACTTCTTTGCGAAATTGTAGTTGCAAAAAATTCACTTGAATAAAGGCTATATAATTATATTCCTAGTCCTAGACTAGTTCAAAGCATGACTGAATACTTTGGCGTTTGACAAACCAAAGTACATGTAAATGGTATCAAGATTTTCCGATGTTATTCAATATTTTAGGATGACAATGCATGTCATTATGGTGTTGCAATCGGAATCATTGCCTTCCTTGGGGCCAGTGCTTTTTTCGTTAGTGATTTGGTTTTCCCAAGCATTACAAGTGCGGAGAAACGAAAGAAAATAGTCATGGCTGACATGGCATTTTCAGGTAAGATGCTATGAAACTTCCATGCAATTTGACTAGACTACTTCACCATAGGTACCGGTACCGACTAATGTTCGCAAATAGCATTATGGAAAGCAGAATCACAAATAAATATCAACTTGAATAACAAAATCCCATATACATCATGGGTGACTAGACTTCACCCCGGCCGCCCAACCCTCATTATATCTTATTGCTAAACTGCTTGGCCAGACATTGTAGCTACTTATATTCCAATTTGCGTTTGGGTATAAATTGAAAATAGGCTTTTACATTGAAGTAAATGTCCTGGTTGAACTTCATTTGGTAGTCTATAGAGAGATTGCCTGGTTTGTAGGTATCTAAATTCACTGCGGCTGTGTGGAACCATGCAATTTGCCTAATTATTTGAGAAACAATTGTGTGCAAATTTCCATGCGCGCCACTTTTTTTCATATATATTGCATACAGTAGGCTATTCAGTCGTTTACCTTTCAAGGAAGTCGAGGGAATTATTGACTGGGAAAGGTTTGACCCTTTTGTCACAGGAGAGATGATATTGTTCATTGATTTATTGACAGTTTGCAATCATCGATTTATTGGTTGTGGTGTAGGTCGCGGTCGAAGTAATTTCTTGGAATTATGGATTTTTACGGCTAGGCTTATTGATTGCAGTTCAATTTGTTACAATTGGTTACCGTATGGTGATTCATCAATGTAATTTATACTGAATTTTTGTATCTAACCTTTACACATGTCGTTTGATTTCATTAGGTAATGGGATGTTTTATAACAATATGCTCAAGCCTATAGTTTTTGCCGGCGGTCAGTCTATAACTATTGATTATTCTAACTGCGCAACATATTTTAGTTATAATAATAATAGCCATGTTCAGGGCTTCAGGCCTACCAAAAGATAGACTTTGGGATCATAACTGGCCCATGCCCAGCAGGCTGTGTCATTTTTTGTCCCAGGACTGCAGAATGACCTGACAAGGATAACATAATTGCGCTGAAAGCTTATAACCGGTGCTTTAGGAGTGGAGAGCTCTCCGACCCATGAAATCCAATTGAAATGCATGGCTCATTACAGGCCATGTAAATTCATTAAAGTGACTCATGTGTGGCTCTGACAATCACTAGTTCATGACATACAAACAGTTTGTAACATGGTTACCAAATTTGTTGATAATAAGACCAACGTTCCGCCAACTCGTAGAACTTATTTGTTCTTCTACAAACAATACCAATTCTATACCTTGGCATTTGACACTACTCACGATGAAATTGGTTTCTGTTAACTCAACAGTGGGCCTAGTTGATGACACAACTTTTATCAACCGGCACTTGCCATTATTGCTATTCCTTATGAATAAAGCTTGACGTTTCGGTTCTTACAATCATATCCACCAGCACGGGGTGTGGTATTATGAAAGGGCTGCATCAATGAAATCTCAGTTGAGGTGGAAAAGTTTCAATGCCCGCCATCTGATTTGGCTACCTTGTATCACCCCTTGATTTTCCGCTAAATTGCATTACCGTATAGAATTGAGTGAGGTTTGCTTCTCTTGAGTGCATGTATAATTGATGATAGTAAGACTGAAATACATTTTCTGCAATAAGTATGTGGTGTCTGTTTTCCTGTTTCCTGAGACTAGAATGTAGCCTCGAAGTCGAAACTGTTCCTATACGATTAGTTGTAAGTCTCTTGAAATCATTTTGACTATCAATTGTTTTATTGATTTTTTCCTTGCGGTTTGATTGTGTGTCTCTTTCTTAGGGCTGTGGACGTTCATGTACTTTGTAGGATTTTGCTACTTGACCAACGCCTGGGCCAAGAGTGCCAAACATGAATTTGGTGCAGGAAATGCCCAAGCAGCAATTGCATTTTCATTTTTTTCTGTTTTTTCTTGGGTAAGTAGTACTTACTAGTTACTAAGTATATGTATGTACCATGAGCATAATTATATATTTGACCTTGAGTATACCAGTAGCCTATGTGATATTGGAAGGAATTAGAATCATTTGAGCAATTTCTCAAGCAAATGCTAACTCCCGAATCCTGAGCTGTCTGATCCAATTAATGATTTCTGATATTGGGTTAGTCACTCACTGTGGATTAGTAGTAAAAATCTCTGCTTTTTTGGGAGTATATATTTTCCTTTCCTGCATAATTAGTTGATGACTTTTTCTGTAGGTTACTGGAGAAGCCTGCATCAGGATGTAAAAAACTATAATTTTATGAATTTTTCAGGGTGGACTTACTTATCTCAGTGTCAAAGACTATAGAGAAGGAACTCTATCAGCATTTGCCCCAACTTACACTGATCCGGCTTTGGACCAGAGCAGTTCACCGTATACTTCTTTCCCGGGAGGTGAAAGCGCAATGCAATCTTCTTATCAGGACCCACCCTTCACACAAAAGGAAGGCTTACCTGAATACCAACCGCCAACCTACTAAGTGCTGTACAATGAAAATAAAGAACAAACTTCTGTTATTCTATTAGTATCCCTGTATCATTAAAACACGACTGGAAAATTTACTTGCAGTACGCTTAGATGGCGCATATGTCAACTTCGAAATGTAGCAGTCTTATAGGCATGAGACCTCATAGAGGAATAATGTATCAAATCCAAGGATGGCACATTCCAGTTCCATGTGTATCTCCTGTAACTTTAAGGTTAGTGCTGATAGTACCCGTTGATGAGTAGGCCTAAACCAATAAAAAAAATTTAAAATTCGGAATTTTTGGCGTCTCGTCCTATTTTATGCAATTTCTAATATCTCGTTTGAGATATCTACTTTTACGTTAACCTCCTGACCAAGTAAAGCTTCAAAGCTTGACCAAAACTAGAGAAAAAAAGAATTTTGGTGTTCAGCTTCCATTGTGGAGGCGAGCAGCTAGCCCTGAGAAAGCATCATTGTTACTGTGCACATTCATGAGAGCTTGAACACATTTGTGTTCATGTTAGATATTTTGATTTACGGTAATCATTTCTTGAATTTTTATGTTGGTGACGGAAATGAGAAGTATATAACAAGACATGTTTGTACCAGTCGATTTTGTTGCACCTTTCTATTGACTGTATCAATATTATTATCTCTCTAGACGTGTAGGTAGAAAAGTGCATAAACCTAGTATATATATATGTACTGTAATTCATTTCGTTTAATGGTATTTGGCAAGACATGTGTGCTATTTTCCACTAGTGGTGGCGTCATCCGCGCAGCAACATTGTATATGGCGCGCCTACTAGCGGTGACGTTAATTGAACCTTCATGTTTTGACGTCATTCGCCTACCGCCTGGAATTTCCGGCCGGATCAGCGACTGTTTTGTAGTGATGTTGTAGGAGCCTCTGAACATGCTGGCTCCTTGCTAGATGTATCAGCTGTTTCTATTTGTGGCGGTTGTGATGAAATAAATCGCTCTATATATAGTAATGTTAAGACTAATGTATTGCTGTTGACGGCGTTTACTTGTGTTGGTTTGAAGTAGGCTAAGTTGTAACTCCTTGTGTAGTCTTTTACTCGCTGTATGCAAATTCTGTCTCGCACATTGAGATCACTTCACAAATTTTGCCGCTACGATCGTACCCGTTCTTTCGGGACAATCGCCAATTAGCTTGAGCTGTGTAAAGGAACGGGAAGTTGGTGTTTAGTGCATAGCATACCGCTATACGGCACCCTCCCAGCAGACTCCATGAAAGTTTGCGAGTCGGTAGTGTGGATATGATCTGCTTTGTTATTATCTGTTTTAGTGTTTATCCACCGAGTTATTTCGTCCATTGCTGATGTAATAAATTCGATATTAATGAAATTAATCGCCATTTGCCTCTTATCACGAAGCTGTGGTAGGCCTAATGAAGTGGACGATAACCTTGTCCTTGAAGGAATGAAAAGAGGTACTAGGCCTACAGTTTACCGATTCTTCTTTTTACAGAGGCAACACTGGTGCGTATGTCGTGAAGGTTGGAGAATACGGCGCAAAATGTAATACTGTAGCCTACTTACGGAAATTACGTTGTATGCCCATGCCGCCTTATTTCCATGCTCGCTGAACGTCGATATTGCTCCATTCAAAAGCCAAGGGTGGGGTGGGGTATGCTGACATCGCCGCATGTGGGCGTTCGTAATCTAGTTGGGCCGCAATGTACAATTTCTAGTAAACATTCTGCTGCTTGGATGATTTATTGGAAGTTTATGCGCTTGCTTTTTGCATTGGTGTTGTACGCAAACGTTGTGAATGGCTCTATTCTATGCAATAGCTTGTTACGACAACCAAGGTTAATATGATCCCAGACTCAAATTGTCACGCTCTGTACGCAATCAATCGATCTACTAGCTATTGAGTTGAAAACCTGACCTCGTCATGTTTTGCATACGGAGACTACATCGCCTTTCACCGAGATTCACTTCATTGAACCGTAGAATGTTTACTTCAAATGATTCTGGCGACAAAGAATTTAGCGCGTGCCTGTTGTTGTGTGTTGAACTCTTCTTGGGTTCTTACAGTTAGGCCTATTTACAGGCTCTTTCTCTACGTTTCATCGAAACAAATATCTCTATTTATCAGAGAATCGCGTGAACTTGGATCTAAGTTTAGATCAGCTCTCAGCAAACGATGGTTAGGCTACTTATTAGCAGGTCATTTCGTGTTCACGAGTCATGTCCTTATCGTCTACGTTACGCAACTAATATTATGCTTGATATAGGCCTATCGTCTTAGGCTTTTTTAGCTAATGGATATTCATAAAAACAATCCTATGTATAGCCATTTTTGTAATGATAACACAAGGGCGTAGATAGCTGTGCTGTGAAATAAGCAGTAGGCGGCCGAAATCCATTCACTTTTAACTCATTTTCATCTAAGCTACTGCGTGGTAGGAATACAACCACTATAGCTTATGGTCAGTCCTGAGTTTAGACCTTTCTCGAAGCAGATTTCAGTATAAATATTTAGAATATAATTTTTGCAGTTCTCATTTACGAGATGAAGAATTTGTTTGTTGCGTTTGTTTTCTCCTACAGTTGGCTGTCTGTGTGTAAGTATATGCACTATAGCCTACTGGGTTAAGTTAGCGTTCCTCTTATTGTGCGACGGTGGGCATGCGCAGCCTATAATTTGGCTGATGCGGTGTGATTGCGTACGGAGGCACCTGGCATAGTATGACCGTTCACTGGAATATTTTGCGCTAAAAGACTCCGATCAGATATAAAACTATATATAGCAAGTAAAAATAAGTGTTACTCCAGAAGTTGCGCGCGAAGAGGTCCAATTTGGCGATAATTTGTTGCCCTCGACCAAAAATGAGCAGGCCTGTCGGAAGGGCGGAAGCGAGCCTGCTGCGCTGCCTTAGAAGACCGCGCGATAAACCTATTTCGAGTTTTTGTGGTAAAATCCCTACACTATATTTGCACTTCCATTCCAGATTGTCAGTTTCTCTATCCAGTGGATTCAAACCCGCCTAACAATCCTCTGGTAAGAATATTTCCTGTAACCTTGACATATAACCAGCCACGTATGATAAATTTTTGCACAATATATTGTAGACGTTCACTTGCCACGAATGCAATGACGAAACTGACCCGAACTGTGGAAACCCACAAACGGACTCTAGTCCGATGAAGGAGTGCCGCGGGATTCGAATAGGATGTTGGGTTTGATGCTGATATGTTTCAATTTCAATTTTTCTATTAGTGATAGACTGCTGCCTTTTCTATAGGTCACATTGGACATCGAGAGAAACACATACATTCGCGGCTGCGAACAACCACAATCATTGCGCCAAGGAGTGTTTTGCAACAGACATATGGAAGGGAAGGAATTTTGCTATTATGAAGGTGATCGCAGGATTTGTGCCAAATGCTGTTTGAATGATTACTGCAACGCCAATTTACTAGAGGTAAGTTGGTTGTTTCATGCATTGGCGGTTCGCGGTCATCTCGATCGTTGGCATGGCCTCTGCTAAATTCGCTAGATCGTGGGATAAGTATCGTTTCGGCTGATGACGTCTGTCTCATGTGCGAATGCATAGTAATCAGTTATTTGCGGGGCAGTCTACATGAATCTATAATATAAAACTTGCATTGGGCTACAGCGCAAACAGCTCAATAATTTGATGCATATATATATCGTAGGGATCTCCTGATTCACGATTGCAAACTTGTATTGAATGTGACGGTCGCAACGAGGAGGAATGTAACGCTGGTGGTCGTCTTGAAAACTTTCCAGATCATATGGTTGAGCAATGTGTGATGCCTAATTCAGATTGTTGGGTGAGTTGATGAAATATTGAATTATTTATCGATCGATCGATAAGGTTGCTATTGATCACTTTCATTGATCCTCAGACACAAAAGACTTTGTATAATGGTGAAATATTTTATACTCGTGGGTGCCAACTTTCTGTTTGCGATGATCAGAACGTTGCTGAAATATGCAGCAAATCACAGTGAGTAAATTTCCGGATAAACTCTTTCAAATGTCGCTGGTCCCGCCGCTCCAATTTTTAAAATTGATACATCTTCGTAGAAATCGGACGACTTGCCTAAAATGCTGTCCAGGGGCTGACAAATGCAACTATGAATTACTATCCGGAAGTGGTTACACAGCAACAGGCAGTTGGAATATATTAACCTTGGCTGCTTCCTTGGAGATGTTTCTTATAGCGTCGACATTTCGCTGATTGTGGATGGATGACGTAACAAATCAACGAGGCTTCAATTTGATCATGGCGTTTCATGAGCAATATATTGAATTGAAAATTTCATGAATATAAAAAGAACATATACAATAAACAGTGATTAAAATAAGTTCGTTTTTAACATAATTCCTATAAATTCATTTTCATCCACCGCGTCGTCGCCGTTATGATCAGCTTCTCTTATCATATCTCGCAGTTCCCTCTCAGACAAGCGCACTTTATGTTCCCTACAAAGTCTTTTCAGTGTGTGCAACGTGATTTTGCCTTCATTATCTATGAAAATACAGCATATATAATATTTATGTACCAATTTCCTGATGGAAAATTTCACATATTCCATACCCAAATCAAAAATTGAAAATGCCTGGCGAAGTTCTTCAAAAATGTCACGGGAATCACTTTGTCTTTCAACAACCAATGCCAAAAAATCGTTAAAAGTCAGGCATCTGTGGAAACAGGTTAAGTTCTGAACGCACACTTTTCTCGGGGCAAGTTTTAGGCCTACACTTACCCTCTCCTGGTTATATCAACGTCTGCCATCATTTGCTTAACTTCAGCGTTGCTAACTCGAAAACCTAATATTTTCATGGCTCTTCGAAGTTCTTTCAAATCAATGGTGTTTGATTTATCGACATCAAAAACATCGAACACAACTTTAAGATCACGTATTTCCTGAGTTGTAAGCTGCGAATGAAGGGTAGATCTAAATAATTTTCAGCATGCAGGGTCCATGCGCTTGTAGCTTGAGACGTATTAGGTTCCTACGCTACGTGTATCAAGAAGAGCACCTCAGTCGCGTATAGAAACCCCACAAGAATTTAGATTGCCTGAAAGAGAGCAGCAAGCCGAATATCTTGTACAACTTCGTCGTTTATCACACTTTGTTACGTGTTGTCCTACCTTAAGTCCAATATCCGAGCAAGGAAGGCTGAAATGTCCGAGGCGCTACGATTCCTATATAAAGACAGTGTATAGCATAGCAAATAGCAGGTCTTAACTTACGTGATGGAAAATGTGTTTGGAGATCTTTGCTCCAAGAAATTCCTTTTCATTTATTTCATTCGACTGCAGAGCTGCTAATAACTGTAAATAATTGGGAGTGTGTAGTTAATCATCTTGCAACAACGGCGATGAAGTATGAATCAATGCGCCCACCATACCTGATGTCCAGTAACCGGTGGTGGTGGGATATAATCTGGTATGGCTTCCTCTGGAAAATCGATCTTTTTCTCAACTTTCTCTTTTCCTGCTGATGCTCCACGTGAAGTTGATTTGGATTTTGACTTGGACTTTTTTTTCTTAGGCATACTCGTCTGCTCTATTCGACACTTTTATGGCTATAGTCCTAATTAGACCTTGATGGTAGCAGAACACAATATCTTCAATTAGTTCTCGTAGTAATCTTTCGCTGATACGCTCATAAGCTGAATGTAACCAACTTTCGACACAGCAGCAAGGCATATTTACAATACTATAACCTACTTCAGAGCGAAGACGCGTCTTTTGTTGCCCGAGTGACGTTTATGTTCATTCATCCGTGACCAATACGAAACTAGTCACTCTCATCGATGCGTTTAGGCTCATCAAAAATATTTTAACTTTTCTTCTCAAGTACTTGTAGAATGCCTATAGAAATTATTCGCGTCTTTCTATAAACTACTTTTAACTTTATGTGAAATTACAAAATGAAGGTAATATGTCGTTTCTTGCGAAAGATGTAAGAAGCTATTACGGCATACGCTGAGCGCACTGTTGATTAGAAGCATTTCCTCATCGTGTATCTCTTGTAAATGTTTATGACTCATCCTGTATTGTTTATCTTATACTTTTCTGCAATATACTCGCCAAACCAGCGCGATACGATGCTCCGGTAAATGTTTCGAGAGGAGATGCTTGCTGTTTTGTTCTACACAAACCGTTAGGTGACGCTACATACATGTGCTAGACCTGGAATCCAGCGCGTCGTCCTAGAACGCTAGACTCCAGTCAGGTAGCCTACTCATGCTTCTAGTGCGCCAGAAGTAACCGATACAGTACGACTGTAATATCAAGCACTTCTAACCCATAAACTCTACTCTAGGTCTTCGAAAGACGTTCGGTTTCAATGGGTTTCCGTTTCTACTTGTACGCGTGGCTGAAAGTTCCAGCGTTTTAAATCTTCCTCAGCCGGCACACATGTTGTAAATTTTTCGCCGAGATGTGTGGGATCCATAGTTGGCTCGGTTCTAAACAACACAAAATGGACTAAAACTCAATTCAGTTAGCAATCAAATCATTTGTGCTTATTGACTGGACCATGATGAGTCAACGATGAAGCATCGTATGGTTGTTTGAATCAGAAAATTCAAAGTTTGCCTCCATGAAGGAGCTTTCAACAGCTTGACAGAAAAGCAAACATAAAAATTCCAGGCCTCCATCCTTTATTTCATTCCGTAGCTAGCTTGCTCATGTACTACATTGTATTATACCCTTCTAAGCGCAAACTATTAACAAACTGTGAAATGCTGACATCAGCTCTCATCTCAAGTCAGGATAAACGCGACGTAAACAAATATAACCTTTCTCGCTAAGCGAACAAGTGACGAAAGATGCTGTTCACAGGCCAAATAACGCATAGCGAGCTTTCAAGCAGCGCCTCACAACGTTTAACTAACGAAATACGTCAATTCAGTTAAAGCTAATGGGAGATAATGTTAGTGATAAAGGTGCATTTCGTTCTCTATAAAGATCATTTTATTTGGAACAAAAATTGTAAAAGATTATAAAACTTTCTATTATCTCAAAACGAGCGGGTTGTTTTGATAAAGCAAAAGATGCATAAATAGCTATATGATTGCATGGAAAGATATTAATTATGCCTACACTGAACTACGCTTGATGTAGGCTAATCAACACGTGTTGATTTTCTTAGGTAGTGAAGCCGAATTCATACAGTGATAGGAATTATGATATTCAGAAACACCCCCATAATCGTAACGGTCGCCATAGTCATGAGGATAGGGATACTGCTTTGGGTTCGCAGCGTCCTCATCAACGTATTTCATGTTAGGGTCTTGGGGCTCACTAACACATACTTTACGATTGTTTTGGGTTTGAGTGTCCGGATGAGTTGATTTATCACCAGAGAAGTCCTTGGCGTGGTCGGTAGTGTAGTTTTTCGCGACAACATGCACCGATGGACTCTGCCCGTGAAGTTGTGTCTGTTCGTTGTTTACGTATATGTTTATCTCGTTTGTGATTGTGCAAGACCCACTATGCGATATAATCTGACTGGAATTGCTGGATGATTTGTTGTCAGTATTTCTGCAGGCGGTTCTGGAATTGGTTGCGTCTTCCTGCTTTCTGGAATGACTGTAGTCTATTGCGCTTGTAGGCGAATAACTGTTCGTATGCGACTTAGCGCATGAGCCTAATTCTTGAACCCTTGCGTTTGACTCTTGAGTTGAATCTAGCTTATGGCCGAGGTTAGAATGAATTTTCTGTTTAGCTGACTGTGAGGAACTTTTGTCAACGTATTGTTTTGGCGTTGCACCGTACTGCTTGTTGCTAATGGGTGATAATTGGCCGTATTTGCAAGAGCCGCTTAGAGGTCTGTAATACGAGCCGGGGAGTTTGTCGTGCGCTCTTTCGCTTGAAATCTCGGGGAAGCAATCACTGTGCCGCGTTCCGTTGTATTCGTTCATGTAGTACATTGGCTGTGAGCGCAGCCCTGCCCATTGGGAATAGTAGTGTGGGTAGGGTCGTAATGAGGGATCGTAGTAGCTGTGCGGCCATGGATCACTAGTCGAGAGTAGTTGAGGGTCATTTGGTGACCTTGACTGCCACGGTTCTGTGGCATCTTGCCAAATTTGAGTAGAGTGATGATAAAATCTGTCGTGATGGTAGTACGGATGGTAGGGAAGAGGTAGTTTGTCATGGCAGTGAGTTGCTTGATATCCTGCGTATTTTCCCATCGGACTAAGTTGATCAAATCTTCTTGTCAAGGCGTAATTTGATGACAGGCTACCAGTAGCATGTAATTTGTCATGATCTGAAGTTTCTGTAGGTGCTCTGTAACTTCTATTGGGCTTATTCCATGTCATGCTAGAGTTTGAATACCGCCGTTCTTCATCACTTGATGTAGTGTTGGAACTACATGGGGGTCTACGTGAGCCGCGGGTGGTATCAGTGTAGGAATCACACTGTTGTGGGCCTTTTGACCAAGATTTTGATGAAGTGCCTCTCTCTACGCTTAAATTGGAACTTGTGTGTGTATGTTCCTCAGATATCGTTCTTTTTGTTATCCTGGATTGCTTTTCGGTTGATTTTTCGCCTTTTTGGGACCGCCGCACTTTCGCCTTATCGTCGGTGATGGCGTGTGGGAGCTTCCGCTTTCTATCTCCGCATGACCGAGTGTTGTATGAGTACCTGGAGTCGGTAGATGCTGAAGATTTTCTTGAACCAACCAATGCCAAATTGTTTGATGGTCTGATTTGTTGTTCTGATTGTATATCATTTGAAGGCACGTGGCTGGAAAATGTAGTTAATTAAATAAGAAATTCGATCAACAACTTATGATGCAAAACTGAATTCAAAATAGACCGTTTAGACATACTAACTACTGAATGTTTCGATTTGAACGGCCAGATTCGATTCCCGACCAAGTCAAACCGAAGACTTTAAATTGGTAACCGACTTCCTCCTCTGCTTAGACAAAGTCAGTATCGCGAGAGTGCGGGGGTTTCGATTACCGGAAATATCGAGACTATTCGCGTACTATAATCATAGACCTGGGTTAGCAAATGTGGCCTAAGCAATTAAAAACGCCTTAATTCAAAGGTTACACCAACAGTAACGTGAGCTAGCCGTGTTTGAATCCTGGCCGGCACATATTCTTAATCAAAGCAGATTTCAGTCAACGTTTCCGGCGAAATGTTTTAAAACTGACATGATTTCGCGAAAAACAAATCATTGGCTGTCACCGCAATTTCCAGAAGTTAGAATATGACTCAGGATCAGCACGATCCTTATCTTTCAGTTGTTTGATATTTAGAGCAGGCGTATACTTGTCATGCAAATGTTTCGGTACTTTTAGCCTCTCATTAGTCCAAACTCAGACAGGAATTAGTATTTACAGCAATCATGCCAGCCACTAAAGGTAGGCGTGGGAAATGTAGTTGTTGGCACGATATCCATTTGTTACCGTATATCCTATCGATCGTGTCTGTGAATAATTTATTTTCAATTGCCCCACTCGAGTTTTGTTTCTGCTTGTCATTCTTATTATTTTCAAATTTGAGATGTTTGCTACTGGACAGAGATAGCCTAGATTACATAACGCTTACAACAAAATGGCTATTACCACGTTCATGAACCTTATGTCGGCCCGCCCATACTGAGTGGGAATATAAGTCTTAAGGAAAATAACTTAAGTCTAACTAGCTTACTATAAAGTAGACTTACCTCAAAACATAATTGACGCTTACGATGCAGTGTGGTCTGGATGAACGACTGTTGTGTACTATCGTGATTTTGCTCTGCACCCATACCCACCCACCGTCGCGAGTTAGAATACGATAATATCTTGTCTCAACTTGCCCTTTCACAAGCACTATAAATAAAGTCGGAATTACTACATAAAAGACTACGCAAAATAGCTTACCTAGCAAGAAACGATTAGAAAATGGCGTATATGTAAGATATGGCTAATTGCTGTCAGCTCAGCGTCTAGTAATCAGCTGCGATTGTGCTCAACCGGTAGAGATTTCGGCACACCATTCTCACCACAGCCGGCCCGGGTAGCGGCATGACAATTTATCGATTCACCTTATTTCCTAAAGCGGTGGGTGTTCGTTTACAAGTGTGCAATAGTTCATCTCCAGCTACTCACGTTTTTGATGGGCTTCCCGCAAATCCGCTGCATCTAAGGCGTGCACATACTGATATAAAGTTTTTTCCACCATCTCCTGCGGCTCATATCCAAGTAATTGCGTGACACTGATTGAAAAAACATGATAACATTTAGAAAAATGACTACGATACATGCAAATGTGGCATTGTAGCGCGGAATGGTAACGTACCAATCATTAGGCCTACGCCGGGAACGATGACAAAAGGAGGTCCGCTTATAGCTGGTATACAATATATATATATATATCCGACCTATAGGATCTGACTCTTATGACAGCAATTGTTGGCAAATTATCCCTCCTTTAGACAGATGGAGTATCGGGTTTATGTTGCGGTATACGTAAAATGTTTCATTTTCGAGCTGCTGTGGAAAAGTCACGAGCTTGTAAAAATAATGTGCTCAACCAACACAAGTGCCATAAATCTTCCTCCACGACAGATTGATTGTAAAGTCATTTGCGTGTGTCATTTGTGCGTGTTTTACCGTCAACTACAGCCGCATTGTCAAATATAAAGTAAGTTTATCACTGCCACAATCTGATTTATATCAACATTTGGAAGAGATGCCACTGTTAGACCGGAAATGTGGTCTGATGGCTGTCCTTTCAATGTCTACTCCGCATGTTTCCGTTGGTGTAGCATGGCCTACTCTAGGTAAAGGTAAACTAAAGTAGGCCATGGGTGTAGTTATGCAGAACGTAACTATACAGTATACGGATTACTCTGCAAAATGTCATAAACCCGGTGCATGGCAATATAGAAATTTCAAATCTTATGCATTTTGATCTCAAATGTTGCATAATTAAGGGGTACAAGCGTATGAGGGAGCTTGCAAGAAAGTTTGGCTAAATTTTACATATCACCCCAAACAGTGCATAATTGCATCTATGCACCACAGGAACGACTGAGTGAGGTCAAGGCATAATTATGTGGTATGGACGCTATATATATCGTTGAAAAAATTGGGATTTGCATATTTCGCCTGAATTTAATACGCCCCTTTCACAGAATTTTTACGCTGGGTGAGTCAAGTCAGCAGCCCCCGACGATACCCGATTCGAAATACTTGGGCACAATTTAGCACAACCAGCACAGCCTGTAGTTGTCCAGAACTTGGGAACATTTTGAAACAATATTTCATACCATGCAACGATGGAACTCATTCTCTTTTAGTTTTAGCTTTTAGTTAAAGTTTTAAGTCTGATTTATCTGTAGGATTACGTGCGGATCGCGCAAATCGACAATTTCTGCTGATTATTCTGGAAACGACACCGAAGCAATCAACCTACCGATGCCTCGAATATATTTCAATTATATCTACCGCAAAAAGATTCATATGAGATATATAGGCCTATTTTTGCCATCAAGCAGCAAGCGATGCTTCAATTCTGTATCTGTAGCTACATGATGAAGACTTCAGGAGGAACGGAATATGTAATGGAATAAAATTCACAAGAACTGCGTACAGAAGGATGCCTGTTGTGGCAACTTGCAACTACGAAAGTGTCAACGCCTAAGAGTGAAACATAACGGTGAGCATATAATCATTACCTGATGCCACACATTGCCTAATGTGGAAGTTAATATTGAGTGTGAATTTATTTTACGCTGACCATGTGTTTCTTAGAGTCCAACTCATTAAGATAACAGTTGGTACGATAAAATTTTCGACAGCATCGTGACTAATCGTAGTCTAATATCTACATTTCTTCTGATAATTTCCGGAGCAAATCGATTTTAAACACTTGAATAAGTTGACAATACTTGTCCACTGTAATATCTGGGAAAATATCTCCTGTGAATACTCAACTGGACGTCAGCCATTTTGAAAATAGTCACACAGGCGTTTCCTCGCCAGCTAGCAATCGCTCATTAAATTGTGAATGGCATTTACTCAAAGTCAATTCATCCGAAAAGGGTATATTAACCAAACAGGTCAATTTATTCAAAAAAGTATTTTGTTCATAGATTTTTTTGTGTGAATGATTTGTTTGAAAAGGTTTTGTGTAAATTTTGAAGCTTAGCGTACAAGAGGATTCGTATACATTTCGATCCCGATGCTGAAACATCGCTCATTATGAGTTTTCATAGATTTATAGTATATCAAACTAAACGTGACTTACATAATATTCATAAATGCCCTGTGCCTATACTCACGTGCCTAAACACCCGCACCGCGCGCTTTGTATAATTTCTATATAATCAATGCATTGAAGACTCTTTTTTTTGGGACACATTATGTTAGATTACCACTGTTTGATTTGTATTCATACGCCTACAATGAAGTTTACCACTTGTCATGGCACACCTTCAAAGGATACCTACATAGTTTCTAATCATGGGATCGAATGAGGGATTATCCTGAATTGGATACGGTTCTGTTTGCGTTCTTCCTGAAGAAATAGCAGCATGCGTCCGTCCAGACTCTGCTTCGCAATCGCTATCTGTGGAGTCCGGAAGGTAGTGGACTTGTGCTTGTGGCAGGCGGAATATCGGTACGCATTACCGGGATAAATTTCATTTGTTTCCATTCAACGCGTGACATTACTGCAGATGTCTGCTGCGCTTCCCTGCTCCGCTTCCGGCATTTTACGGATTGCATCGACATTGAAGGAGCAACATGGCTCTGTCCAACACCTCCATGCCTAAACTGTAGGTCTACCCTACGGTCTGAGGTGTATTATTATGACCTTGAGCAAAAGGAAATTCAAAATTCTTGTCCTGCAAATTTCGCAAGCCGTTCGTAACATAACAGTCGAATTATATCCATTTCTAATCATTTTCTGAAGGTAGTTTACACATATATTACTCAGTGCAGCGAAAAGTCGGATAATTCTTTGAAGTGCCGATGTTAAAAGATTCCAAAATTCCGCATTATTCATTTTTTTTCCATTTCTAGGGTGTAACATTACCGTATATCGTATGTGTAGTATGGAAAATATATTATTAATTTCTTTTTATGCATCGAGTCTCCCCACTTCAAAAGGCGCCGCCGTCAAAAGACTTGTTTCCTAAATCAAATGTCGCATGCGGTTCTGACAAAGATTCCGACAACTCGTCAACGCCGTAATGTCAAATATTAGTCGTCTTCCCAAACAGCTGCTTTCCAGAAAAATAATAATCAATTGCTTGTTCATTACTTTGAACAAATAGTCAGATGGTTTGATTTACATTTTTGAAACGCGTGGATTTCTCTTATCTCGGGTGCAGTCTGGAACCCCAGCCTACCCCTTGCCGAATGAAAATCAGCAACGGAGTGGAACGAAGAATCCCTCCATGAACCGGAACTTCACTCAGATTGCGTAAAGAAAACGCCTGAAAATAGCGAAACAATTTGCCCTTGGCAGTTCCGCGATTCTCAATGGTCAGAAACTGAGAATTTTAAAAGTCCGAAAACGAGCACATTATGTGGTGGTCTTTCAAAATTTCTTTTGGCTCATGACAATTGCGGATAATCTAAGCCATTCCATCCCAAAAATTAGATTTTGAGAGTCTCGGCGACATGCCCTGGTCGATTGGAGCTTCTTTTTTTTATATTTGGAATTTATGGCGTTTTTCACGTACTAAGGTCATGTACGCCAGGTCAATGCTCACGGTATACGTGTCAATACTTCCGGCTTATAGCCCAGATCACTATTACAATCACGGCTCTCCGCACTTCCCCGATACCGACTGCCAAGCAGGAAAGGAACGGATACCAATTTTAAAGTATTCGATTTGACTCGGTCGGGAATAGGACCCGGAACCTCCCGATCAGAAGGCGGACAGTGTACACCACTCGGCCAACTGAACGATTTGACCGCGAAGGCAAACCGTAAATTGCAATATTTGACAGCGCGTGTGCCTAATGCTAATGACATTGCCACTGCGACGGGGTGCGTTAATTGCTCATTTGTTGCACATTTGCTAACGTTGCGAGGAGTTGTCACTTTGCTAGCAATACAGTTCAAAGAAGTACTAAAGCCATAAATCACTTTAAGCCTGGATGCCAGTTCAACAAATTTGAGTTTCTGTGTTGATTACGTACCGATGATACTATAGAGAATAAAATGTCTTTCAGATGAAAAATGGCCAAATGAAGGGGAATTCCTCCCGCAAAATATCTAGAAATATCTCCGTAATTGAATCTTATGATGAGCCATTACTAGTAGACATTACAGGTGTGTCCGATGTCGCGAATCAACTTTCTTTGCTTAAGCGTAAATCAGAGTCATTCTCTGTCGCTATTTCACTGGAATGCAAAGATAATCAAGCGCCGAGTAGAACGTCTATAAAACTTGAGCGCCGCGGAATGTAAATTGAACTCTTTGTGAGGTGGGATTATCATGATAGTTCGGCAACTTGATTGATTTTGTAACAATTTTCAGATGTTATCCTCTCTCGCATTAAAATTATGACTGAATTTGATCATGTGACTGTTTATCGTCATGTTACGTTGTTGTTGTTTACGATATGTAAATGGTGAAGGAGGGGGTCTTGTGCGGTGGTAAGATGATGAAGGCTTAAATAAAAGATAGAGGCATAAAAGAAAAGTTGGTTGCGGCTACAATTCACAAAAGTATTTATATTCGCTCTTGGCTGTGTGAATTTTCAATAGAGTCAATGAGTCGGGACATGGGATCCCCATTCTCAACCTTTTTTACAACAGTGGACCTTCACGCTCGCTAATTTCTACAGTTCTATCCCTTCATTTGACACGTCTCTACTATCTCGCTAGAGTCTTTATAACTGTTCTGGTCTTGCAGAGGCGCAAGTGGCTGATAAACACTCTGCAACTGTGCAGACGCGCGGGAAGGTTAACAGGAAACGGTAGGTTAAGTCTTGGTTGAATCCTCATTTCCCGACAGGGTAGCAATTTCAAACAGCAAACAAATTTTTGTAATATAAAGTCAGTGCCAAATCCTTTTTGCCTTTTTATCCTGTATTATGCTATTTTCACTGCTTCTCCTTGTTAAGTGATTCAGTACAACATATTCTAGCAATCACAAAATTATTGACTCACGTGTGATCCAGAAAAATCAATTTCATATCCAAGCTTGCTCTGAACATGAACATATTGCTGTGTAATTTCACCTCCGTGACCGACGTTGAAGGTAGGGATTGTCCGATTGCCACAAGACCAATGTTTTGATAGCATCCTACACTTGGCGTTTCATATTGATTTAAAGCAGGATCATAAGGGGTGTATACTGAATATCGCAGCTTCAAATATCCATTACAATGAATAACCTTTGAAAAGATTATACATGATTATAGCATAGCTGAAGTATGGGAGTCCAAGCATGCGCTGAGTGCCAAAGCCTTCACCACAGAAATCATGGAAAAATTTGTAGGGAAGGTTCGAGGGTCCTGTGTAAAGGTGTAAGATATACACCCCACTGAAAATATCTTTTTTAAGGCATGGGATGCTTTGTTATCATCCTCAGTTAATTGAAACGCGGATAGCTCGGGTGTAAGGCATGCCATTGATTCCCACGAAATAGTATACATTCGTATACGATACTGGATGAGGAACTTAATAGTCTGCTTACTAGGCATATTTTCCAGAATGGCTGAACCAAAGTATAAATCGTTGTAAGTACCAAGGCAATAAAGGGGTTATGGTCGTGGACATACCCATACTTTATGCTAACTTTATGGCTGCTATTTTGTCGTTGCGGACGCTGAGCTATTTGATGAAGGCGGGAGGTTAATTAACGTTTACTACATTCCACTGCCTTGTGCATCGACAAATTTGCGCGCTGTTTCTGCAACGATACACATCATCAGTATACCATGCAGCCGAAGTTCATGCTTTACTCGTGTCTTGGCGTTACAGAATGTTGCGGCGCACGACCTTCACAGCCTGAAGCTAATCACGTCAATACCAGGAATTACATACTATAGCGCCTTGACAAATCTGCGAGGACTACCAGCGACTGTGGTTTACACCTTGTCAGTTAATCCTTGCTGCCTTGGTACGTTAAATAAGATTCATAGATAAAGTCTTAACTTAGTCCAGCAGAGATCAATTGTAAAGTAAAAAATGTTAGCTCACTTTATATCCTGCGTTTGTTAAACCAGAGTTACGTTTCGCCAGGACGCATTTCATTCTCATCATGAAAGAACGTTGAATTTCGTACTCGGGATAAAATTGTGGAAATACCGCTGTCTGAAAAACATGCACGAAATGTGAAATTTTAATATTACAAAAATATCATGCGAATCTCCTCAGAATGTTGGCGTAATTAGATGTGATTCTAGGAATATGTTACAGTCCATACTCACTGGACAAGGAGTCGGTGGAACTGTTAATATGTGATTGAGTTCATCATGATCCTCTGGCTTGATGTATTCGTAAATACTATTTCCAGTCAATTCAACCTAAAAACCGCATGAAATTTCAATAGATCGTATTAAAAATACCAAAAACACACAATTTTGCACAAACTTGGGATAATCCTAGATTAACTGATGCAGTTTCTGAGATGTAAATAATCTTCCCGTTTGGACCGAGAATAAATAGGAATCCGTCCAAGCTTTTCAGTAGCAGTGACCCGAGAAGGTCTCGTTCTATATCAACTCCATTTGGGTATCTTGTTCTTGGCCAGTAGTGCGTTGGCCTGTGGCGAGGATGATCTGCAGAAAGAAAATAATTTTAATCAAACTGATAATATAGAAGTATCGGAATGGTCTTTAAATTCCACATATATGATTTCTGTGAAATCGAATAAGCAATACAAAGTTTCAACTTATGTCACCACAACGAAAAAGTGACGTAAAGTCATTTTTTGTCAATCTTTTCTGCTTGGAATAAAATATGATCTCGTCATGTCGTCATCAGCTCGGATTCGGGGTTCGGTAACGAACTCATGGCGAAGGTTTGTGTTTATTCGAATACGAACTTAATCCGGGTTCGTACGATCCTTTTTGTCTGATCGTCCAACACCGATCCCAGAAGCCGTGGCGATATGATACTGCTGATAGCCGTTTGTGCCATAGACATTGGACATTCAAGTTACCACGTTTGCATAAGGTTGGGGGTCGCGTTCAGTAATTTGCATCCTACGGATCTTATTGAGCGTTTATTGATTTTGGTTAAAGATTAAGTGATTTGGGACTTAGACAATGGATCCTAAAGATTTAGTAATGAACGCTTCATTACGTTTTTGACAGGTTGAAGGAATACTATACACCTGAATTTCTTGAAGCAAACGTGATCACGACAGAGTTTCATGTGATAAAGTCTACAGCGTTCAAGCCCGCGCGTCGACGGATCTTTTTGTTGTACGATTTCTCCCGGGGATTATTCAAGTAAGTTCCATTTAGCATACAATATCGTTTTTTGGGTGTTTTAAAATTTTTTTTCAAATAAATTCGTGTGCGGCCGCAAATCTGTTTGAAACATTTGTCAACGAGTGAAAATTGGTCATGTTGACTTTTGTGATGAGTAAGGCGTTTTCTAACACGTCTTCAAACGAGCTTCAAATAGAGACGACTTCCCAACGCTACAGCTAAGTCGGATACAACATCTGGGCATAGTATTGTGTTTCGGACGATTACGAAATTCTAATGTTGAGGGATTTATGTCAACCCAACAACGGTTGTATTCTGCTTAGAATGCAAATGTTTACCGCCCGCATTAACCTTTGTTAGCAACGTTATGAAAATGATGGCTTAACCCGGCCACACATATTGAAAGGGTAGTTGATTATACATAGTATATTACAACGGTGTACCAATTACAATGTTATTTTTACAATTTCTAGTAAACGTAGATGATTATCTTATCAATTTCAGTTGCTGTACGTTAGGAAAGTTGTACTTGCGTTCATGCAATGCGCTGTAGTCGCCATTTTGTTTGTACATGTCACACGGTGGTTGACTTAAGTGTGCGTAGCTCGATGCGTCTACTCAATCGCTAGATGCTGTTTTATTCGGACGAGTTCAGTCCACAAAATACCGTGCAAACAAACTCAAATCGGGCGAAATATTTGAGAACAATGCGGCTTAGTAAAGTTTGGTTTAGTAAGTCGGATCTTCAATTTACTGTGGAGAATCGCGGTATTCTTTTTCCATTTGCTCAGGTGCGTTACGGAAACGTTGTTTTGTGAGTTAGTCTGGTTAGCCCGTCGTCGCAATGTGAAATAATCAATGATTCAGAAAGCGTTTAACAGTGATCGTATTATATTTGCTATAGATTTATGCCGTTCTCTTAAAAGTAGTATTTGTGTAGGTGTCCCTTGTAGCATTTTCTTACGAATAAACAAAACCTACAGTTTGTCGTACACGATACATTAAACAGGATGAAATACCTGACAAGGTACGATACAGGGGAGATTTGTCATAGAAATCCATAAGATCAAGCTTCTTAGGAATCATATTCCAAAAGCAAACTGTTGGCCAAGCCTAAGCACAAATCGACACGGCACGCAGTACATCCCTTGGTTAGCTCAGAAAACAAAAACTTTTTGACCATATATCTTTGCATAGGGCATCCCATGATAGTTTAAGTTCTGTTTGGTAATCTGAAAAGGTCTACTCGATGGTGTAGTGTTTGTAGCAATGGTAAACTTAACCTAAGTTTGACATGCTGAGTGGTGAAGAGACACTTGTATTTAACATGCCTGTGTAGCAGCGTTGAAGATCTGATTTCAAATCCCCTACCGTTGAACTTGTTTCCGATTCTAGTAAAATCTTAGTTGTTCTTGATATACATTTTGGGGAATCGTGATTTTCCTTTTTGTTTCTAGCGGAAATTTGTTAAGAGTGTGTTCAGTCAAAGTTTTGGGGTGACGCGGCCGGCTTGAAAATTTAGACGCTACAGCAAACAAGCTCAGTCACGCTTTCTGTACGTTCTATAGAGTGATGTAAGTGTCGAATTCGATGACAGTCTTTGAAGAAAAACCTTCTTGACATACGGGAGAATCTCTACACTCGGTGTACTGTATTATAAGAAAAGAATCTCATCACATCTTTTAAGCATGACCATTCCCGTACAGCAATCATTTTTGAAGGGTAGAATATTACCGTGCAAAAGTAATTAATCAAATCATGTCCTGTCGCTATGTTGCCTACTTAGTGATGGATCGCTATCATTCGTTACGTCATTTTTCAACTTCATAACTACCGAAACTGGGCTTTGGGATAGTAGCGGTTTCAAATTTTTGCCAATTGGGGATTCCACGTTCGGTCGCCTGCGAAGCTCTAGTGTTGTTCGGTTTTTCGTTCTACCTACGAGGTTCCACATACTTCCGCGGGTCCAGGCACTTCGTATTGGAGTACTTGGACACCTCCATCTTTTACTTAGGCCAGCATCGCATTTTGTCCGCATACCCCCTTTAAGATTTTCAGCAGCCCAGATACAGTATAAAGTTTCACGAAATTGCATGACACGGCGCAATAGGCTACATATAATATGAAGTGTAGCTTGTACTTGGTCGCATTTAGCAAGCAACACAATGACTATGACAAATCTAATGCAATCTGTCTTCCAGAGTGCGTAAGAAAATCTATGATTAGAGCACTCCGTTGATTACAAGCTTGTACGCTATCGTGTGTGCTCTTAGCTTAACCGTACCTGTTAAATTCCATGTCACCCATGTCGTAATGATATCATTACAAACTGTGGGTTTGTAGCAGTAACACGTTGGCGCGTGCCTGTGCCGTGTTTATCAAGATTAGGCGTTACAATTGGAGTAAGCACGTGCAATGGTGAGGTTGATTACTTACTTTTTCACGGGGATTAACTTCATTGTCCATAAAGAGACATTAATATGTTTGATCATAAATTCATTGAGGTTACTCCACTGGTGCATATGAGGCTAGGTTACATGTCTACATAGCCTACGTAACACCTTCAAAAACTTTAGAGTTCAAACGAACTAGAACGACATAACATTCTATGTCTATATATACCTATGCTTTCATGATATTTTAGGAAATGTTGAGTCGTGCAAGAGTTATGAGTGGTTCGTATACTTTGCAAATGCCAGCGATGTCACACGATGACAAGTGATGTCGCGGGTACGATGACCTAGAGGTGGACTGCATCACGCGACACCGCCACGCTTTGCTTCGCAAGTGTCGAGACAACTACTACATCGTAATCAAACGATCTCTGTCCATATGCATCACCAAACGGTGCATGTTGAAAGCGCAAGAGTAGCCAGGCCAAGCAATTCTGGCAACTTCTACTGAACTCGCAGTACATGCGGTAATAATTACATGTGTGACAGGCCGACAGACATCGCGTAACATCGCAACGGCAGCGGAGGGACATTTGCGAAGAATACGCATCCCTTATGAGTTTGTTGTCGATATATTCAGTATGCGACATAATAGCCCATCTCTATCAAACAGTACAGTAGACAGTTGAACTTGAACTTTATTGGCGTTTAGGGCTGGAAACCTCAAGCTGCCTTAGAATAACAAAGAGTCTATGGTAATCATTATTGTGGTCGGCTAGTAATTCAACCACGACTTACGATATGCCAGCTTTGAATCATACCGCAATGATTTAAAAGATCGCCTGTTGTTGTGCGGACCCTTCTCTAATATTATCGTAACCCTGTTATTATTTTTGATGACTTTTCTCCTCACGTCATTATTTATGCCTTTAGGGTGGGGAAATTTCGAAAATATTTTTCTTTCTAGATAAGAGTTTTCCATATATACATTGGTTGTCAATAATTTTTATTAATGTTTGACTACATTTATCAAGCGCTGGGTAACTTAAGTAAACTCAAATGCAAAAGGTCAGAAAGGCCACTGTTGCAGATTATTTGCAAACTGCGTAGCCATGTATGATGGTACAATTCTTGTCATCGTGAGCTATATATATCATTATTTATCATTCATGTGGCATTAAGCTAATGGACTTACAATGACACAAATCAACTTATATTTAGACTCACATGAAATTAAATTTGAACTCTGACCTATTCTTAAACCGGGTAACATTAAAAGTCTTGTAAATCTTAAACAAACTCAAGACTATGACTTAAATTTACCATCGATGACATATGCGGGACAACGGGACTATGGGGCATATAGCGTAACAGTCATTAGAACTCTGAATCCTCAAAAACACAAATCTTATTGAAAACAACTATAGAAGTGTAATGTACTATCCTGCTTTCATTTTTCTTATCAAAATGATGGTTGTAAAAGTATGGCAGCAGTTTTGGAATGTTCCCTATTTGCTGATTATAGACTCGCGGAGCTTGAGATTCAATACGCTTTCGTCGTAGCGAGGAGGTTCTACGTTCTTCTGCGGTCTAGGCGTGACGTATATCGGAATCAATTGCGCTTGTTACCTCATCCTAAACAAGCCATTTTCTGCAGGCAACTCGTGGACCGCATAAGACTGTATATAGCCTTGTCGCTATTATGAAAACTTTAGCGTGAGCTCGGCCAGTTGGCGGGCACAGCGACTCCGTGGAATGTTCATGCATCTTTTCGGAAGATTTTGATGAAATTACTCATCCATTTCGGAGGGCCAACGTCCATCTTTTAGTAAGCCATCATCATATTTTGACCGTAGGTCCCGTTTCAAATTGATCATCGATGAAATTCACCAAGTTGTAGACATTATTCCAACTCAGACGTACACACATGCCGCTGACCGATAGGTTGCTGACCAACACAGACACGGAATATTCCGGGATATCTGTCTAGATATCCCTGGGAATATTGTATCGAATTGAATATATAGTCTGCTAGATTATCTGCTAGATATTAGGTTTCTACCGATGACGGTGGTCTTTGCCGGGGATTAATTTCTTGTTTCGGCAAGATTTTTACATCGAGATTATATTTCACGCTGATCAAATTCTCAAGTGGTAGAAAATATATGTTTGTTGTCATTAAATACGCGATATGTTACGCAACATGACAGCCGTAACGTTAAAATTGATTAAAGAATTTTGGATAGCATAATATATGATGAATTGATAATAAAGAAGACCTGCGGTGAAAATATATTGATCGTTCTTATGATATTTAATTTCATCGCAGGCCTTTTGAAAGAATAGAGATAACGAAAAGAAACATATTTTTTACCTTGAGGAAAGATGACGCGCATTTTCAAATAACTAGCAGTGAGCCTTATGATTGATGCCTTGTCCAGTTGTGACGTAATCGCAGGGGATAGCGGCAGCATCGCGGCGAGTTCGGAGAATTCACAATTTTCTTTTTCTCTCCGAGATCTGGCAGCTGTTTTGGATCGTTCTTTCATCTTTTCTTCGCTGAAATTTCGACGAATATTTTATGAAAAAAGCAGCTTTTGGTACAAAAACGGACTTGATTTTACGTCGGATTTTCTTCCTGCTATGTATATACAATCCTGCCCATTTACTCAATATTGGGACCGGCCTTGATTTTTGCGCCACGATGATATATCTGAAAACTGCATATCGTGTCGACCTTTGTTCTAGGGTTCCACGTGCCGACCATTGCTCAATTTTCCGCTTCAAGCCTTATGCTATCACGGACAGCAGGTCTACACTATGGTGATTTTTCGTAAGGCATCTCTCGTGTTTTTGAATATAATGTTGGCAAGTATGTGCTCGTTAGGATCGAAATTTTGATTCCATGTTCCCATAAAAATGACTACTATGCGCGGTGCTGTCAGCTGAGACGAACATGTCGTAGAACAGTCACACGGTTCCATCATAAGAGAACCTTTTTGCTCCTACAATATCATGTAACATTTGCTATTGAGATCAAAAAATCTTTATTCAAGTTAATAATGTGAGACAATCAACTATCGTTTTGTCAATAAAACCGGATACCTACCTCGGAGATGAGTTAATTTCATCGTTGGACCGTTGCCCTTTCGGTGACCCGGACTGTGTTTGCATCTTTTATCAATCTTTTTTAAAATAAATTCAGCCAGATTCCACCCTTACTTTCTCATTGTGAGGTGCAGTGATGGAACCTTGTACAGGGAGAGTTTATATAATACAACGTCTATACCTACAAGTCGCATAAATCTATCAAAACGAATGAATATCGAGATTAACTGCTTGTAGTTTATCATGTATGATGTTCATTATTGCCAAATCATGGAGATAATTCAGTATAGGGACGGTTAGGGGAGGTGGCATCATGGTTTTCCTGTTTTGACAAGCTAGTAAAGTAAACGTCTTTTGGCATGACCTGTTACATCCTGTTTCCGTTGCGCTCTGTTGCTTACAGCCTGTTTGTCAAAATATTTCTGGGTTTGCTCGTGGTTCAAGTTCAAATCTCTTTCTTAGCGTATGACGTATTCTTCCCGGTAATCATATATGCAAATTTGCGCTGTAGTAGAGGCTTAACAGATAATAGATACTGTAGACTTGCACATTCCAATATTTTGGGGCACAGTCCAATGTGTCGACGGCACCACAGCGCCTTTGATACGAAATAAAACGGCATATGTCACCTGCATATTATCAAAATGGTGCTGAATAGGTCAAGGGCAAGTGTGGTGTATAGATATCTGTAATTGGTTGAATGGAATCATCAAAATAAATTGATGTACATTATTCTGTTGAAGGGTGAAGTCACTTCGCAGCTCATGTTTGGAAAACAAAAAATATCATCAAAATTTCTTATGAATCAATATTTTTCTTCGTTATTTTAGTCGGTAATTAATCTAGATCTTATCTATTTTTATCTAACAACAAAGGCATGAAAAATTTTCAAATGAAACAATTCCTTAAAGAAATGATTTATCTTGCCAAACAATCTTTCCAAAGTTTGCTCTCCCATCTGGTAAACTATGTTCAGTCGCCACTGTTTGGCTTCACCTGTGCCAACACTCATACCTACCCAACCTCACTCCATGAAAACGATAATGTAACCTAATATCCCAATGCTCCTCAAAATGTAGTGCTTGCTACATTCCAATTCGTAGTCAAATACACATAGGCTTGATAACAATATTACTCCCACACAAACTAAGTGCTCATTTATTTTGGTGGGTATATGCAATAAAGGAATACTATTTGCTACAAATTAACTACATCTGGTGTGGAGACTGCGTTAAAAGATAATATTCATTTCGTAGAGATGATTGAAAAATATTTGCTCCCTATGTCTAATTACCTCACGCTGAAATGGATGAAATTAACTTAGGCCTCAATAGGAAGCACTGTATATCCTGCTCACCCAGTAGGCTTATATCAAGACTGGGGAAATGGTAAACTATATGTGAGATATATCTGCAATTTACTTGTACTGATAACGAAGAGCGAACTGAGGCCTAATGGCAGACCTCACGAATTATCCTCCAAGCGTAAACGGCCACCGTGAATGCTGTAACAAACAATTAAGCTAGCACCACTGTGATTCCAGTACTGGCTATTTTTCTCAATATGCTGTGGTTAGAGGTACTCTGGCAGCCTTGTTGTGCAAGCTCTTGAATATGGTAGTAAGCAAAGGAAAGGGGAAAGCACGGTGTACGTTCTTTAGCTCTAAGAAGGGTCCCTCTAATTTAGTCTAATAGGAATCACTGATTGCATTACGCTAGGTGATAATGACTGTAGTTTTGGTTGTGCAACAACAGTAAACAAGTTTGAGTATACTCCTATAGGAGCGTCCACGGTAGCAAAAATTTAGTAAATATATTACCGCGCAGGAATTGGTAGATTTCGTTAAGATCAACATGGCTATAGGCGCTGATGTTATTTTAATCTTGCATGGATTTCAAAACCTTTAAATGAGTTTACTAATGTCCCAAATTCCGTATATAAAAATCACCTGTACTTTGATATCATATACGGGGCGTTTCATTAATCTGTCAAAGACTTCTCTTCTGTCTTCTGACAAGCGTCCGTCCATTTGTCAGTCAAAAAAGGGACGTTGGTCACGCACTATTTCGAACAGGTGATGAAAGCAACATTTATACTAGTAATTGATTATCTTGCTATTAGATACAATTCGTTTGATGTTAGATGGATAAGATATTCAGAAAATAACCAACAGACCAACAAACTGCAGCAGTAATAAATACGAGCGCTGTTCTTTGAGTAATAGGCCTGCGCTCCCGTGGCATGCTACGGATATCAAAATATAATTAAATCGGATTCTCTGAGGATTGTGAGGACTCTTTCGGTGGTGGGTCTCTGACAGAAGAGACTCTAAATCTTTCTGCCGTGACCCGTCAACAAATAACGTATAATTTAGGAGCACCATAGACCGTGGAGCACGTTATCGACTTGACTCGCTTTAGCGATCGTACAGTAACTGCAGCACTACTGTTAGAAATTGCAATAAAAGCCATTAATCACGTTTATATTTAATCTCTTTATAGCCACATCATTCCTTGCAATGTTGCAAACTATTGCAAACTACAAAGTTATTTGATTAGCGCCGTTCTTTTGCTGACTGCCGCCATATTTAAAAATCCATTGATTCGAGAAAATGGTGGACGGTCGCGCCTGTACAACTATAGGACATGGCTTCCACTACTCTGTCATGGTGAAGTAAGTTATTGGGAGAATTCCACATTGCAGGGCAACAAAACCTTTACTATTTGCCTACAGCTGTAAATCTGGCTATCTAAAACGCCATCTGATGACCTCAGCGTCGGTTCCTTCCGTAATACCTCATGTTCAACGCTGCTCCAAAATATATTAGCCTGCATCCAAACGTCTATAGCTGAATAGCAATAAGTTAGGAAGCGATCTGGCCCTCATAGCGTTCTGCTGACTGATGAAGTAGTTGTTCACTAGAATTGTAGCCCCTTCTCAATACATTATCGCAAATTGTCACCACAGAGCGCTGCGGAAGATGCCTTCCGCTATACCCTCGGCCGACAATCGGGCAATCTGTCTGTTGACGGTACCCAAGCAAAAATGGCGGCTTGACTGTTGGCGTGTGGCATTGTAGTCACGTGACTTTACGATACCCTTACTATCGTGTCACTCTAAAAGACCAACGTTAGTTATTCAGTTATCTCATAACAAGAGAGCTGCTGTGTTGTGGATATGAGCGTCTTATATCACTAATGCGTTCCACCAATCTGACTTCCCACGTTGGATCTTTCGGGTAACCACCAGTAACGACTACCAACTACAACCATGATCTGTTTACCGAAGTAAACTAAAATTTAGTCATAAGACGCTAAGTGTAAATGTTTCTGAGCTCTAAGAGCCGTGCCAAAGCCCGTAAAAAGTCAAATAATGAGCAATACGCCACTCGCTATAAGGACAGTGATTTACAGGAGCGATGCTCAAATCACGGACACGCAATGAACAGAGATAAGTATAGGCCTACACCTAACTATGGACTAGACATAAAGACTGCAGCCTGTATAGTTCATAGTTGATGAGAATAGTTTGTGCCATTCTGCCGTATACGCATTTACAGCGTTCTAATCATCGGGACGATTTCTCTTAACAAAAAGGGGATAACTCATTTCGTTTTCGCTAACTTTTTGTTTGCTAACGGTAAAAAACCGTGTCAAATGGTCAACATATGACAAATCTGGCAACACAGCTTTGCACACATCAAAGAAATGGGGCTTTGGCAGATCGAATTCATCAAAAAATCACACCTGCAAAATTCTCACTGAAACAAAATCGTTTGTGCGATGCGTTGAATATAGTGATATAGAGCTAAAATATTGAAGTAAAGGAAGCACATTTTCTGCTCTAATTCAAGAGTCGATTCTGACATGGTTTGGGACTATAACGCTAAGCAGAACAACAGGTTCAATATACAGACTCAAAATCTCAGGTCTCCTGCAATTTGCCATTTTCTAAACTGCGCTTAAAACCAAGAACAAAATATTGCGTTGTAACCAACTCTCTCTTATTCCACGCGCCAAGTTCTAGTCAAATCTCAGGGGCGTACTGAGTCGCAAGCTTCTTATAGATATGCGTTTGTCGTGTGAAGGTTATCCTGTATTCTCTATAACCTAATCATCGCACGTAACCTTATCTCCTGTGGCGAAAGCAGTAAGGAGTCTGCCGAAGGGTATACGCAGTTAAGAGTACTGTAATTCAATATAGACCTAAACGTTCATGGCGAGGCACCATTTGCTTGGTTTAACATTTGTAAAATGGACCATTGATGGACAAATGATGACATGCTCATTTGAACCAGTAACCATGTTATACAACGCAAATAGGCTAAAAGCTACCACAGTCGCCTTTAATACATGCCCATAGACCATGGAAATGTTATGGAGGTCAAAAGGATTGCAGAAACAAAAATCGACTGAACATATTCAAAGTAAAATCATCGCCAACCAAGCGACATTTTTGAGTACCATTTCTTGAGAGCTTCATCAAATCTGACGACGCGTGTCGTGAAAACTAGCCACAGAATTTTGGGCGGGTGTAATCGGTAAGATGAAAGAAATGTGTCAAACGTGATCTAAATTTGTTTAACGGACATGGATCGTCAGTTGGGTGAATTTACTATTAGCTTTGGCGAAACAATAAACTCCATGATTCATTGGCTACGCGTTCATCGCGCGACTTCAAGGTTGGAAACAGTGAATTAATGATGGATTGGCGATACGGTAATGCACTAAAGTTCTGCCATAAGCGTATTTGTAACTGTATTTTGTTTGTTTACAAAGTATTGAATTTTGCGATGTAAAACTATGACTGTATGTATTTATAGAAGGGAGAATCGCCTGTAGTTATTTTGGTATAATAAGCCCACAATTCACGGAGGCCATAATCGTGTTTCAGTTGGTCAAACCACACGAGCAAAACTGTCAAATTATCTTAAGACGGTGATCTAAATAAATTCCGGGTTCAGCATGCTCGCCTTCGTCCCTCAGATCGTCCCGCCCGGGCGGGCTTAGAGTCTGTACAATTTGGCAGCCAGTGTCGGGAAGCGTGGAATGTTGTGGCTGTTATCGTAATCTGGGTTGTAAACGGAAAGTATCGACACACCGACACTATATAAGAACTGACATGTCCTTAGCAGTTAAAACGCCATAAATACAAAAACAACAACTTGATTCCATCCCTATCACCAGCCATCCCGACTTATCCACTTACTAGCACTGGTTTGGATTCGTCCGATTTTTCTCCAAACACCCGAGAAAGTCGGCTGATATTTCTTCAACTCAATTTTGAAGTAGCGTGATTTTTTGCGAGTTGTCTCTTGGACAACAGGCATCGTAATTCTAATGAAGGGTGACAGGTTAAGTTCCACATTGGCTGGCAACTAGATCGCTGGACAATATCACATCACGTGGGAAACACTTTCGTCGCATTTGCCAATGGCCGCCAACCTCCAGTCGATGCCTTAAACCGAGACGCGTAGCTAATCTACAGGTGTTAAACTAATTTGCTGATGGCTAGTGCTGTGTTACTAAGAAGCAGTTGTCACTTTACCACACCTTATTGTACAATCCTCGCACCTCTTTAAATTCTCACAATACCGACCATAGGATGTATTTCTGTATCGGAAATGTCTCTGGAGCACTGTAATATTGCATCGTGCAACGGCAGAGTTTTTCCAGATCTCTCATTCCTTACCGGAGGTAGCGCTAAGCTCAAAACCTCTTTCTTATAGCTCCTGTCTGCGAACAAACTGCGCACCTTGACATAATGCCACTGAGAACGGACTTTATAAATCTACCGACAGTCAACCATTTGGTCTCAGGTAGAAAGTCTAAATATTTTGACTCAACTTCACTTTATGTATAGGCTACTGTATGTATAAGAAGCGTAGGCTGATCGCCATCACACCTGAAGCTACAAACAAGTGATTTCAGTCCGAGCTTATAGTCTTCGGTAAACTGTCGACACTCTCCCTCTATCTTTGAATTTATAAGCCACAAAAAGCTCGTATCGTGGTTTCATTTGTCTGCGGATTAACAGAATAATGCTTTTTCGGATACCAGGATTAACAAAAAGGAAACGTGACGAAATCACGTATGAAAAAGCATATATATTGGACAGATTAGGCAAACCGTCAACTTCTCTACCCTAAAAGTAAATTAGCTATGTTGTAACATAATCAACAACTTGAACACTTTTTCTGGGCCATCATGTTGCACTAACAAAATGGCGTCGTAGACAAATTCGTTGATGGACTGGTTTCACTGTAACTATACTATGACGCATATCACTGAGCGTTGTTCTACCCCTCAATAGTGTTTTTTTTCTAAATTCACAGATTTCGCAAATTGTCATTGTTAACAGTTAACACGTAAGATATTATCAGTGTCTAATGATTCACATTCTGGAATGAAAATTTCAATATAATATGTCATTTCATGAGCGATCTTTCGTTAGAAGTTAGCGAATCTTAGTAGTAATTATATAAGCAACGGACATTGATACAAATTCAGAAGGCTTTGAGTAAACGAAATTGTTCTGAATCAATTCAAATCAATTTATTTGTAATTAAACCATATTTCTTTAAGAGAAATAGCAATACGTTATTGACGTATCGAACCCACATCAAAGGCTGTTGAAAAATTTAATTTTACTGTGTAGTGACAATAAGACTGTAATTCAACAACTTTTTAACAACAGTCTTTTATAAACTAACGCCTACTGTTGTCCTCTGTCGTAACTCAAGATGTGTGAATTATAGTCAAATTTAATATCTCAGCAATAATGCGTTGATCAAACATTCTATTCGTTGCCATTTATCTAAATTATTACTATACAATTCTGGCGGTACATTTGCCTGCCCTGTTGTAATGGCTAATAGGGTTTGACTGACACTTGAGTTCAGTATAAGTTCAGATGAGACTGATTGGAATCACAATGAGTTAATTAAAAATCAAGGATTTAGTACCGGTCTGCGCTCTGCGACACCGTTTTGATCACTTCTTCAAATTCACCGAGTTCAACAATGCAGGCCACTAGCATTTCACCCTGTTTCAATCGCTCCCTCGCTTTACTGTTCCTGCCTCAATAGGACCCTCAAACTGTAGTAGTGGTCGTTGCAACCTGTCTTGTTGGAGCGTTGGGGCAGAGCATCTGCGTAGCACTCTGAGGTTTATGGTGAATATATGAACGTTTTCTGTTATAAAATATCGATAACTATTGTTGTCATCATTTCGTCGCGAGTTCTAGCCATTTTTTCTTTAAATGACTCAAGTCTTTTTAGCGCCATTTTTGCCAGTCTTCATAGGTATCTTGATTCCTCTTTGATTTTTTGAGTGGGAGTTGAAAGAACACATTCACTAATGGCACAAATCATTACCGTGATACTTGTTACGCCTCCCTCAAGAGGGGGTCCTGCGTTGATTTGTATTGAATTTCAACCTTTCAGTATCACCTTTGGAATCTATTGATCGTCAGGATTAACAAAACACGTTTTCTATTGTACATTAACTAAATCGGATCATGTAGAGTGCCTAAATGCCTTTTTGATTCAAAGTTGAAGTAGCTTGCTGAAAGGTGAAAAGGCTATACACGCCTGAGAGTGTACCGGTACAATCAAGATGCCATGCTCATTGATACTTCTATAATAGCCCCACCTAGTGGTGAAATGTGTCCGCGAATTCCAGCCTGTTGGTGGTGTATGTGAGCCGCATGTCTGATGGAAGTACAGTATGCTGCAGAGGGGCTCGGTTCGAGCTGTACGCGTCCGTCGACGGGTATAAACTTTGCTTATCTCGAAGAGAACATCTATACGTTGACATAGCAGTTGTAATTCGCTGTTTTGCCGTGCAATGTAACTTTGATGAGACCATGACAGTATACTGTGTTGAGAGTCGAGACATTTACGTGGCTGTGGTCAATCGACCATCTATGCCTTTCAGGTGCGACGTAAGGAATACTGGATTTAGTAGTCTATAGTCCTTTCCTTCATTTGCAACGTAAAGAGAACACAAATATGTTACAATAGTACAGTTTACTAGCATAATTGCCTAGTGTATCAACGAACTATATAAATTTTTAGGCAACGCCAATCTTCCTCATAGTAGGGCTAGGCAGTGCTTGCGTGTTTAGAACATTGTGAACGGTGCGCATGTAGTTTCGATCTCGCTGAAATTTTCCTTCAATGTATATGATTTTTCTTTGAAGTGTATCATTTTGTCCCTTTTGTTGTTCAATAATTTTCTCTAACCGTGAGATCTTCTGTTTACTTACATCCAACTCTTTCGATCTATGAGCAAGCTCTGTCTTATTTTCTTCAACCCTGTAAGCAAGAAAAGGGTATAATTTTATAAGGATTAAGTTCTTATGTGCGAATTTGTTGTTATTCACTTCTTCTGTAAACATAACGCTAAGTTAAGCGTTAATTCTGCTTTGTTGTCCGCGTGAGAATCTTTTTCTTCTATCGTTTGTGAACCTGCGTCTGTGCAAACGGGGTGTGGTTGATGAGAAGGTTCAACTTCTTCAACCACTGCCGTCTTTCTCTCAGATTCATCCTTTTCTTTTTGCTTCTAAACATTGAAGTCACATCACAAATGCAAGAGATGAACATTTTCGAATATGCGAATGCGATTCGGATGGTTTTTTCGAATCTGATATTGAGTAGTAGGTCTACTTTTATGTATTCGATTCTAATCATTCCTTTCCGGATATTTTCAGCCAGATTCGGGACAGAAAGCGACTCATTTGGCGGGATGATTCCAATTACCGGATACCGTATATCTAACGACTCCGATCTTATCGAATCAGTCATTATCCGAATCGATCTGATTGTTCGATTCCAGAATGCATAGATGATAAAACGCTTATACCCGTTTCGCTTGTAAGGATTTCAATTTGTCAAGTTCTGCTTTCGTGGCAGTAAGAACCTTCTCAGCTCTCTGTAATTTATCTTCCACTTGCATGTGTGCTTGCTGCGTCGATTTTATTTTCGTTTCGAACGATCCTAACTCGTGTGTTTTCCTATCTAAGGCTTTCAAAGCTCTGAAAGTAAGACATAGTGCATTGCGTTGTGGGAATATAGGCCTACCATCGATCGGATTATGTCATCACAGACTGTTGCTGATACATGATACCTCAGACCGAACAAGCAAGGTTTTGACCCGACTTTACACCGCCAGGACCTCGTAACATGGTATGTCTGATTAGCAATTATATATAGAGAAATCAGATATATATGGTAGGCCTACATCACCGTGGAATGAATGATATGCTGAGCTTCGCCACCTTGCGGTTATAGGTATTTCACTTTGTTAGACAATTAGATTAAAATTCCTGAGGCACAAAGGATTCTATGGCTTCAGGAGCAGAGACGAGTCCTGGCATTGTCAAAGAAATCCATGAATAATGAATATAGAAGGTACCATATCATGCAGTGGATTCAGCATCAACTCAGGCGCACAGTATACGTATCTGTACGGATCCGTTCTCCAGTCAGCATGCTCACACTGCGCGGTATACGTTGTGCAGATATATGAGTAGGATACTGCCGGTAAAAATGAAATGCACTGTCGCCGCTCCTCTTATGCTTGTTTCCGGAAGGAATGGTATCAGGCGGGGTAAAAATAATAATAGCGAAAATATAGCCTATGCATTTCATTGTAATCAGTTACAGCCTCTCAATATTGGACTGGCTTAAAGAGATGATATGCCTAAATACCATTCATACCTATCGTGAGCCTCTTTCATGCGGTTACGATCTACAGCGTATTGGTCTCTTGCTTTGATAGCTTGCTTCATTTTGAACTGAGCATGTTGAATAGCGATGTCGCGACTGTCTAAGGCTAGGCCGGGATCCGTTTGAATTAGACGATGTTTTACTATCTTGATATGCTTACGTTTTTCCTCTTCAATTTCTTTGTGCAGGCGTTTGATCTACGAATGAATTTAATAAGTCATTGTATTGAGACATTGCGCGTCGCAAGAGGTCATAAACTGACACATGGTCGGTCCAGTCTGACCAAACTGGTCGGTATATATGGCAACAACCAAGTAATGTAATCTAATCTACAAAGTATTTAGGCTATTGCTCAGAGAGAGGTCACAGAGAAGTGGTGTCTGTCTTACCATGATGGCCTACTTTACCTTGAGTAGGCCACGGTCTCACAAATCGAATCTTGCTATTCGACGACGTAGCCATTTTTATATTTTGAAATCTACGAGCATAGCGATATAGGGGTGGGATTAGGCGAGATTGCTAGCTTCATAAATACATTTCACCTCAAGTGTACAATAGCTCAAAGATTACAGGTTCCTGCTAGGACCAGGCCTAGCGATAGGTATTTCATGAAATACAGATATCTAAAAGTCTGCGCGTATTGGTATATAGAACAGTGTGGTATTGAGAACAATCCTGTGATAATTATAAGCATACCGTGTCTCTAAGCTCCTGTTTCAGTGATCCGTCTTTCCTCGCACGCTCATCCGCCCTACGATATTTTTCTCGAAGATCATCCACCAGTCGCGTCAAGGTTTTGTGGTCATCTGTCAATTCCTGTTTGTGAATGAAATGTATTTTTCTAATTAAAGAGAATGACTCAAATCCAAGCTACCTGATTTCTCTTTTTGATTCTGTACTCCCTTGAGACCATCTTATCCTTCTCTTTGCCGACTATCTCGCGTTCGTGTCGCATGGATCCAAATTGTTCCTAGAATTGATATTGTGCTTAGAATGAGACAATTAACCCAACCGGGATACCCCATATAATGCTAGTATGCAACGGTATTTTTTAACCTTCGTGTCTCAAGTCGTAGGTCGAGTGACAGAAGCAGCCCTAGTTTTAAGCCTACAAAATATGTATAGCTAGAGTGACCATCCTAGTAAATGACTGCCTACATAGGCCTAGGACATTTTAAAAGCAAACGCGCCAGTAAAAACATATTGCTTTTAAAGATCCATATTGCCATATTTAATCTATCGATATTAATGTTATTTATATGTACCAGGCTAAGTAGTTCCCACTCTAAAATACATTTGCGTAACCTGATGTAAACGGTTTAAAAGTAGTTGAGTAAACTTCTGAATTGGTTGAAACTGGAACAGCAGCATCAATCATTTATTAGTATTGTTACACGACATATTTATCGTAATAATTATTATTAAGTAGGTTGAGCTATTGATATTTTGGCGTATATCCTTTGTATAGGGCTATATGTCAACCGCAGTAGGATCCATAATGCGTGAGGCAAATTGGAAGTACTGATGTTCGAAATAATGGTACTCGGAAAGTTTATATTATATGACGTAATTCCTATAGTGCGCTTCAAACTATTTCTCCGTTGTTGGGGTTATGTACTTTGCGATTTGGGAAAAACATGTGTATATAGTAGTATATCCTTATGACAAGTGTTTTGCTGTGGCGTACTCATGGCCAGGATCAAGTATTATATATGCCTGTGTACACCTGATGGTAAGGATGTGCTCACCTCCATTTCATCCTTCTCTCTTCTCATTTTCTCACATTTCTCCCTCATGTTTTTTCTGTCGTTTTGTGCTTGCGTGGCTAAATCGTGATACTTATCTCGTTGTGCTTTGACTTTTGTAAGTTCAGCTTTGGTATCAGCAAGCTCTTGAGTCAACGATTTGTTTCTAAAGAAACAGTTTTGTTAAATTCACTTGTCGTTGTCAGTAAAAGGCCGCGCAAGTTCACTGTTGACGCGGTTGATGTGATCGGAACCACGAACGTCGCGGCCTACCGTCGATTTCGCCAACTCGCTGCTGCCTCTATTATATTTACCGTCATAAACTGACGTAGGCCCGCTGCGAATTTACGGCACAGTCGCGGAGCTGATAAATCTTAAGTTGTGGTGTTAAATAAGTCCTATTGTACCTAATACGATATTAGCTTCTTCCAGCTCTAAAGGATTAAGGTTGCCTTGGCTACCATTGATCTTACCGTTTGCCGAGATTGCCCGAATAACTTTCCAAACTTTCAATGTTTGCTGTTTGTGAGACAATTTTTTCATTAGCTTTGTTCTGAAGCATTTTTCGTCGGTCGATGTCTTTGTTCATGATTGTGATATTATGGTGGCATTCGCCAAGCTTTTATGGAAACGATTATTATTATTATTATTATTATTGTTAATTGTACCTAAGCCTAATCAATGTACCTCTTTGTTGAGACTCTCAGCCTCACTCTTACTTTGGTTCAAGTCAGACTTAAGATTACTGTTCCGCTGCGACATATCAGCAACTGTTGAATCTAGTCGCGATTTTGATTCTTGAAGGCTACTCCTATCTTGTAAAAGTTGTTGTTGTCTCTATTGAAAAAATAATCAATCCTCAGAGGTATACAAAATCTATACTCAATAATAGCCTACACCTTATTTACTTATCGGAAGGAGCGTATAAGTACAGTAGGCTTACTTGAGTCTTTAATGAACACCTAAGTACAAGTAACGCTGAGTTCAAATCAAGTAAAGGGGATCTACACAGCACGTAAACCGCGAAAATAATTGAGTAACAACGAAAACTGGTTGATGATTGCTTACAATTTCATAGTCGTTACACTTCTGTCTCAACGAACTGTTTTCTTCCATTGTTGTTTGTAAATTCCTCTCAGTCTGAGCTAGTTTGTCCTTTGTTTCTTGTAGCTTCAAAGCAATGGCATATATTTAAAGAAAAGTATACTGACTTCCAAAGGTGGACATAAACGTGCCACACGTGACACGTTCCCTTTCCTAGCCCGGTGATTTGTCTTTACGTCGGATGCTTCTCCTGTCGCCGCGGGCTCGTTTATACGGTTTGTAACCAACGCCAACGATGAACATCCCTGCCAGAGGTTACGAATTCGTTGCGCCTATATCGGGGTCCGTTCTCTTCCTCGTAATGCGACCTGAGATGCCATGTACTTGCTAGGTTTGTATATAGTTCGCAGTGGTAGACCGTGTCCATTTTACATACCCGTCTACTACTCCTTCCTCAATAGTACCGTAAATATGTGCTACAATTTGGCTGGGTGAAGAATTGGGTTTGTTTTCCTACCTCGGCTTGAAGATTGGACGATTGCGTTAGTAACTTTTGCCTTTCCTTTTTCATGTTTTCATAGTCTATGTACCAATTATCCACATCTTTTAACATGGTAGACAGGAATTTTTCCCTTTCCTCTGAATGTTGATATGAATACACCACATACGTTGAGCACCTGGAAAATCCTCCCACGATTGGATGCGATGCTTATGCATAAGTTCAATAAATTTGATATTCACTTGAAGGCTAGTTTCTGAGATTCTTGCACATACATGTCTTTCTCGTCTCTGGCATCTTGTTCAAGTCGGAAATAGGCGTCCCTGTCTGCTTCGTTGTATGATTTGTGCTGTAACATCAGTCGAAGGATAGGTCTCACTTATGATTGCACCTTGTTTTGCAACTTACAGCAAGCATGTCGTAGTATTTTTCTCGCAGCTGCTCCGTTTCATCCTCCTTTTGCTGGACATTTCCGAAGTAATATTTCAATTTTTCCGCAGCGTTTTTGATGCTTTCAAAGTGTTCGTGAAGCTTATTTTGAGAAAGCTGCATCTTCTGTGTGGGATAGATACACAGCGATAACCAAACGCTTCGTTAGGGCTACCATTTTTGAGCATATTGCAGTAGCCAATTATTGCTATCATCATCATTATCAGCTATTGGCTACATACATTGGTCGAGATAGTCGGATGCAGCCGTGGTCTTTTTCCTTATATAGGCAATGTGTGCAAAATGTGAAGTTCTTCCAACTAATCATAAAGATCTATTTATTGGTGAATGTGACAAGTAATAATCATCTAGGCTGGGACATTCTTCGCTATACCCACGGGTAAGCAAATTCGAGAACCACGTTAGATGTAGCCTACCATTTTCCACTGCAAGTATATAAACCTTATACAAGCTATATACATATAGCAGGGGTCAAAGGTTACCTGTTGGATATCTTTATGCTCCTTTCGTTGTAGATCCATGTTTATACTGATGTGGCTCGAATCGATATATTTCTAACTTAAATATACTGCGGAATTTTCACTTGTTTCAAATCACTGACAATTTACAAGGACCTCTCACCATCAAATCCCACGTCTATCGTCTCTGAATTAAGCTATCGCTTGTCCAAACACAATGGATTTAAATCTCACGCACGCGAGTGAGGTCTGTTATATATGAAAAGGTCATCATTACTCTTCAGCAATTGAACGAATGCTTTGGTCTTTTGATATCACCTTACATAAGAAAGCTATTCAGCCCATTGACATAATCTGATAGCTTACAGCTACACTTTTGGAACAATCACATCCGATATGGTTAGTCGGCTCCTATCGCGACTTTCCCGATGTGAATAGAGTTGTTGTATTTATGTATATACCAAGAACAACATGAGCCTATTTGAAAGAGTTTTACAGCGGTCGTTCCGCAAGCAGACGGTAAATAACTGTGCGTAGATTTATGGATGCTATTTACATCTATATATTTATTCTGGAGAGGGTTTTCTATTCGGAGCCGTTCCGCTTCGATGGTTTTTCTCATCTTGCCTTTTTCATGATCGTCTTCCTGCGTTTTTCTTTGCCAGATTGTCGTTTTGGCACTCTTTTCCACATCTGGAAGCGCGTGGGACAGGGCTGCGGGGGCTTGTTCGAGCCCCCCGTTTTTACTGTTCCCCATGAAATTTCCGTGATGCTCGTGAGCAACGAAATTCAGGTGATGCAGGCGATATGCTGCTGGAAGCATTCGCGCACTCTCGCTCCCTTGGTTCGGCCGCGGAGCTTGCGTGGTTGTGTGCTGCAGAGACAGTAGTACAGATGTGGGATTGTCGCTGTTTCATACTGTGCAGTCAGTCTGCGCAGGAATAATTCAAGGGGTACACGTTTGGGTTGCTCGCATGTATCCCTGTGACGGCACAGTCTATTTCTTACTGTATAGTGTTGTTATATTTCTTTCATCCAGTCAAGGAAAGAGTCTGCACTGCAGCCATATGTGTATTTGGCGTGTGCTTCATTCATACTGCGCCGTCATGTTCGCTGAAGCTGTATTTTAGCGCAGTTGTTTTATACCATCCAGCTAGGCTTTGCAATTTCCTTTCCGATGACTCGCAGTTATCACGGTGATTTCAGTCACAGATGACCAAGACAAAGCCTTATAATTATGACATTTCTCGGGACCAAGATTTATACAACTATATCATTTATGGTGACAACGACGCGGCCTTGTTCCCAGAGAGCACGTTTCCCGTGCGCACAGTGCGCTCTGTTAGCACGTGGTCCTCGTGAGCACGCGGTTCTCCGTGAGTATTGTTCCTCGTGAGCACGTGTGGTGACCAAGACAAGGCACTATAATTATAGCATTTATCTTGACCAGGATTTATACAATTATAGCATTTATGGTGACCAGGATTTATACAATTATAATATTTATGGTGACCAGTAAAAATACAATTATAGCATTTATGGTGACCAGGACGCGGCGTTGTTCCTACCGAGCATGTGGTTTCCCGTGCGCACAGTGCGCTCTATTAGCATGTGGTCCTCGTGAGCACGTGGTTCTCCGTGAGCGTGGTGTTCCCCACGAGCACGTGGGGTGACCAAGACAAAGCATTATTATTATAGCATTTATGGTGACCAGGATTTATACCCCAACGAGGCTTCCGGACGCCTGCCTCTCCTTAGGACCCACGCTATAATCAACGCTTGTTCATTGTGCCGTCAATTTCCGGAAACTAAAAAATGAAGTTACGCTCGAAATCTCGTATGTGCACCGAAGAATTGGGATGTTAATCGACCATCTTATATTAAATTGATACTTTTTTGCTTTATGATATAAATTATGCTGTTTTCTGGATAAGGGCGGTATGATGAAGGCCTACTTGCAAACTATTTACAATTTATTGGTTGTCGCGTCGTTACTTGCCCTATTGCTGCAATCGTAGCAGCCCTATATCCTATAGATGATTAAAAAAGATGCAACAGATTGCAAGTTTCGCAACAGGAAAATTTCAGTTTCAGATATCGCAAAACCTGTTTGATCATATAAGGCATAGGCCCCGACCTGATGAAAGAGGAAGGCTCACTGCTGTAATAACACGTCATATGAAGTAATTCACGCATGACATTGATACTGCATTAAGCTCTGTGTAGAAAGCCAATAATAAGCCTACAATGACTGTAGTAGGAGGTCTAAAGCGGTGTGGTAAGGTGCGTATGTTCTTCTGTAAGCTCTATTCTACGGCGATAGCGTCAGCTAAAGTGTTTTAGGTTGGCTACTTGCCACCGTGATACGCCTCGGTAGGTACTTGCCTCAGTGATTATTCCACTGGTATTGCGCCACCTATTGAAACTTGGGCTGCCTTGTTTACTCGTCATTACTGAATCGTGTCTTGTTCTTTATTGTCCATCTTGGTGGATGCTTATCTCGGTGTTAGCAATTTGCAGTAGTCACCGGTACAGTGTACAGAGGAAACAGTTTAGGCATTTCCCCTGATCGACGGCACGGCTAGGTACGTTGTGTATACGGGGGAAGTGGTACATTGCTGTACTAGGTAGTGGCAGTGGGTATGAGGCCTGTCTGTGGCCTCTGTCAGTGATCGCCATATACTATATATATACTCATTCCATCGCGAAAAGGTGCAAGGTAGAACGTTCTATGCTGCACTTCAAGCTGTGACCGTAAATTTTCTTAGCCTTGGCTAGATTTCGCATCAAGTTTATGTACTGATACCAATACTAGCCATAATCATAAAGTTCTAAATCTACTCCCCATTGTCATTGTATCACAATGGAATCGGATATATTGACGACACTGAAGATTCTAATAATTGGGGAGAGTGGTGTGGGCAAATCGAGGTAAGTGAAGTAACATGACGTTGTGACCATGCAATGCAAGAGGATATCGAATTGTTGTATTAACTATGATTTAATTTCACAGTTTACTCCTGAGGTTCACTGATGATAAATTTGACCCTGACCAACCAGCCACTATTGGGGTTGATTTCAAGGTTAGTACAAAATACTGCCAGTGCCGACTGCATAGTTTGAAGGCTGGCCCCTCTAGCTATTTCATTAGTAGGCTAACAACAGGCAATTTCATATTTATGGCAAAGTGTCTGATTTCATGCTTTCGGAGTTTTATCACATCCTATTGAGATTTTTGTTGGGAGGTTATTTTCAAATTTGACTTGGTAGTCTTCCAAAGCTTATTCATTATTAATAAAATTAATTTCCACTAGATGGGCAGTAGCATTTCCTTAAATATATCGCTATTGAAATTTATAAGTCAAACATCACCAGTATGATATTTACCTTGGGTTTTGTTACTTCAGGTCAAGGCACTGACAATTAATGGAAATACAGTGAAACTAGCAATTTGGGACACAGCTGGTCAAGAACGTTTTCGTACCCTCACACCGAGTTATTATAGAGGTGCTCAAGGTGTCATATTTGGTAAGTAGCTCGTCACTATCAATATACTGGTACTAAATGTGAAATATGAACATCCCTATACTCTTGTTTTACAGTATATGATTGCACTAGGTCAGATACTTTCTCAAGGATAGGGGCATGGCTTACTGAACTCGAAACATATGCCACAAAGCCGAATATCGTCAAAATGCTTGTCGGAAATAAAATTGATAAGGTATGTAAGGTATGCCTTTTTCTATTGCAAATTTAGCTCAACGTTTGTTTCTTCATTGCAGGATGATAGAGCAGTTCAACGCGCAGAAGGTTTGAAATTTGCCAGAAAACACGCTATGCTATTTATTGAAGCCAGTGCGAAAACCAAAGACGGAGTAGAATGCGCCTTTGAAGAGCTAGTTGAAAAAATTATACAGACTCCTGGGTTGTGGGATAAGGATGGCCAACGGGGTAATACTGGTGTTTCATTAAATAGTAATTCATCAGATCAAGCCGGGGCCTGTTCTTGTTGAGGGATCTCTCTTCAATTGCAAACATTTCATCCTTCTGATACGACAACCATGAACTATGAGGATTCATTTGTCTGTTCACAGTCAAATGACTCTCTTTCAGTAGGCTTACTTGTTCTCATTACTACGATATCATGCCTTTTACTGCATAATTATCTTGCAATATACAACATAGTAAAAGTACAGAGTAAAATACAGACTGTTTGTGTTTGATTTGGTATTTTAACGTATACTGATGTACCTAAAACCAGATTATATATACTCTAGGCTTACTCTTACGTAACATTGTAATCTATCTTTGTGATATTGATGCTCTATACTGCTGGACTTGCCGAACATTTTCTGTGAAAGCCGCTTATAGTACTTGCGCACTTGAACTGCAACTCAAACATACGGGCTATTACAGCTATTGTATTTGTGTGACTGGGTATTTCTAATATTGCTAATATTAGAATTGGTACGATGGCCTACTTGTAAAACTAAGTACATGATATGTGATGTTTTAGAAAGAAATTCCAATTATGCATTTGGGAATTCAATGTGACCGGCCGTAGGCCACTAGATTGATATTGGCGGTGATCAGTTGAGCTTAGACTAAAATCGAAGGCCTGTAGTGTAATCCGATATCAAGTTCGAAGTAAACCGGTCCATCGGCCATCCATATTTGGTGAGAGTCCAGTCATCGAGCAGTTGTAGGCGGTTGGCTAAATAGATTGAAAACGCCACTAGAGCGACATTTATGTGGGAACAAGAAGTAGCCTAGGATTGCGGATGCGGATTAAGGCTAGCCGCGATAAGGCTGCATGTAGGCTATCTACTGCGGTGGTGTATTTTCACGTATTCCCGTCAAGAAAAACCTTTCATTCATTCATCGGCAGATGGCGCTATGCATCGTACAGGTTATACTTTGACTTGTTCTATTTTGCCGTACTCTTGATGCTTAGTAGCGTCATTCATTGAATACAGCATATGAAGTATATTAAACAATGTACCCTCTACCCCAATCCATATGAGATATCCACCGCCGATTGATAACATGACGATGGCTGGAAAAATAATATTGCCCTGAAAATACCATTAGCCCACTTGAGGCAGCAGTGAGTTACTAACCCAGATAGATTAGGGAGAAAGTCGCCGTTGAAAAGTTGATCGGTACCTCTACCGAGCCGAAGAACCATAGGATAATCGTGCTGTGTATTAGGTAGGTGCCGAACGTAAGCTTGCTCAAGGGTACAAAATATTTGTGCCCCAGAAACCAATTTATGATGCCTGGAAAGAGAATGAGTTGGCTATTGAAACGTGCGTCGATCCGTCCGCCACAAAGAAGTAAATTACCTGACTTGCCTGATGCGCAAGCCACGATACTGCCATTGCTCACACTGGCTTATAAAGCGCTTCATATATTGCCATACATGCTTGGGTTGGTTCTGCACCCACTGCAGCATATGGATGAAGCCCGTAAACAACTGCTGTCGCCGAAGTAATTGCAACTAACCATCCGACAATGTTGACAACCTGTAATGTGTAGCGTGCAGTTCGTTAAGGGTTGACCATGGCCATGGGTAGTAGGCCATGGGTTGACTTTGGCTATGTCAACCTATAGTTGCCAGTCGGTCTACACTCTACACATGCAAACATACGTTGTTAATTTTCGGTTTTCAATTGCTGTCATGCAGCATATGTCCGACGATTAATCCGATTACGTACACCGTACACAAATTGCATCCATGGTTTCCGGAATTAATCATTTCCGATATTCTCATGGGGAAATATTCTTTGTAGGTCAATCCACTTCGTATTTCCACCCCTCAGTACATCAGTTAGCTGGTTAAATAAATGACCATAATTTTACTATTTGCCTGACTTCTGAGGCATACGAAAATCTTACTATGCCTCTTGTCCGATTCGTATTGGTAGAGGTACGCTGTTGTAGATGATTGCCAATAGCAGAGTGAGAGCTACGCTCACCGCGATACTCGCAACCATGATGGTCATTCCGATTCTTTTATTCCTGAAGGTGTATGTATATATAATTATTGTATAGTAAATTTGTCTCTCCTGCCTTCCCCGTGAATTTTAGCCAGGATTATGCAGGCGAGGCCTCTTTTCTTGTATCGTAACTTTTATATTTGCATGTTTTCATGATCGTGTGTTTCATTTCTTGCATGGTGTGTGACGCATGCAGATTGTGTGTGTGTTCACCGACTCTCTGCATGCAGCAGAGATCTCCTCGTGGTGAAAGTCGGGCAATGCCTTTTGGGTACTGGCCAAAAGTTGGTCTGGACTCAGAATGGTAGCTAACATCTGCAATGTGCACTGGCTTGAAACAAATATGATACGAAATTGAAGTTGCGCAAATCAGATCCATGAAGTGTAGGAACGTATCGGAGGAAGAGTCGGTAAAGCTGTTCTCATCGGTTGGTTCTACTATGTTGTTATCTGAAGCACGAAGAATCATACGATACGAGATTGCTACAACGGACATGCGTTGTGCATTCTCGGTAATGAATATTCTGTCTTCCTATTTATTATTCAGCTTTGGTAAATCCAACAGTCATGCTGGCGTATAGGCCTATGCAAGGTCAAATCATGAAAATTAGCATCTGGGTAGTCTTTGTTGTGATATTTTGTGTTAATACTTCGCAAGTGACTCGGGCAGAGTATGCATCAATTGTGAGGGACACGGTGGTCAATATCAGAAGTTTGATCGTGTCTACAACTCTAGATGTTCCTGATGAGTCATCTGAAGTCGCTGCTTGCAGGTTGTCCTTGGAGAATTTTACATATGACGTGACGCAAAAGGAACCATACGCATTGAGAGGTGAGGCTATGGAGTTCTGTATGCGGTGATGAGACTGTCATATTCTACATTTTACTCAAAGTGCTAGATTGTGATGGAAAACTAGAAAGTGGCGTGCTCTTGGGTAGGATTGTATGGCGTGGTGAATACTTTGAATGCCACCGGATTGCCAACGATCGCTTTAGAGGGAAATGGTGTGCGTTGGCTGTTGGAGAGCAACTGTCTCAATACGTAAGAAAGCTTAATAGGTACATAGGATTGGAGACATCATAGAAGATAGTACAGCACTCGGTTGTAATTACAGACGGCAGCCCTATTTCACTGCCGGTACCAAGCCTGCATGCAGTTTGCAGTGTGGAGGTCTTGTGGCAGAAAATGACGTTCGGCGTAGACGAAACCGCACCTAAATCAATTTACGGTTAAATCCGCTGTAGCCATGGCGCAATTCAGGTCATGATGGAAATATGTTCATGCTCAATGATATTTAGCAAATCAATTTTGTACGTAACTGCAGGTCAACGTGAAACGAGGGCTATCGATCGGCATCTGCTTTCCAGAAAAATGCTCTCAAGACGCGCTAAACGCAGGGCTGGATATTGTCTCCAACTTCACAGGAATACAACTTGAAGTCATATGCCCGGTTCAGCCTACACACTGGGCGGCTGAAGACATATTATCAGTGTACGTTGTGTGATCCCGTTATTTACAGGCCGATTTTCTTCACTAGAGCATTCTTTCTCGGTATTTGCAGAGTTGTGATTGTCTTCCTTGGAAGTCTATGTATAATTGGAACAATTGCTCATGTCCTCGCAGAACGTGCAAGGCCTCAGGATAACAGGCTGCCAATCGATGATGTAACTAGTGTTACTAGCGCAACTAGTACACAGCTTCATCCTTGTGAGTCTCGCTCCAGCGTTGGCTTTTTTTCATTTTCATCTTCCTCTACGGCTGCTCTACAATATGTGTTTGTAGGGCTGGAGTCGGGTGTTTTGAGGTCCTTTTCTGTCTCCGCTAACACTTCTAAACTTATCAAAGAAACTAACGACCCTGACTACATCCAAGCTATCAACGGGATACGATTTCTGGCCATGTGCTTAGTCATCCTACAACATGTTTTTTACATCGGCTTCACCGTTGGAGGTGCGTTTACAGATTAAGTTGGTTAGCTTCCCCCATTCTCTTATACCCGTCTTCGTGGCGCTGCCTGTTGCAATGTACGCTGTTTTGTATGATCGTTACCTATCGTCCGCCTACGGCTTCGTCAGCAGAGGTAAGCCAAGGCGTTTTGCACGATACGGTTAGCAGTATAGACCAGCTGTTGATCAATTGATGATGATCAATTGATCTTTTCCGTTTAGTTTCATTCTTTCCCAAAACGACTCAGTAACATATAACGCCTTTGTATGTAGATAATCCAATTACGTTAATGCATTGGTTTCGACGAAACGTGCCTTCAATGGTGGTATTAGTCGGTGGTTCTTCTGTGGACATATTCTTTCTCATGGCTGGCATTCTCGTGAGTTATCGTGGACTAAAGGAGATTGCTCGCAAGGGCGGGAAAATTCCTATTATCAAGATGTATCTTATCAGATATCTCAGGTATAATTTCTTGAATTTTCCCGTAGAACGGTAGGTCTGTTCACGCATCCTATTTTGATGACTCGAAGCGCTTTAGGCTCGCCTATAGGGTCAAAAACTGTACGAGAGGTTATCAGTTGTTGGCTGAAATTGTTGTAATCATATCTATGTGAAATATATGTCCGAAGTAGGCCACGGATTTAAATATAGGCCTGCTGTGACCTGACATTTGGGAAAGAGACCTTTCTAAAATCGAGGGAGCGGGATCGTCGAGAGAGAGAAGAGATTCTATCACCGGATAAATAACACAAGGCCATGTAAATCAATGATCACAATTTCACCACATTCTGGGCGCATGAATTTTCGTTGTCGGACGCCAGGATATATGCTTCTTGGTTTTTCACAGGTTGACGCCATCATATGCTCTGGTGATTTTGATAACAGTGGGGTTCTACAGCAAAGTGGCTTCCGGCCCCAGGTGGCCTGCATACTATTCATCTCTTCACCTAGTTTGCTCTAACACATGGTGGACCGAGCTGCTCTACTTTAACAACATTTATCCCTACGACTCGATGAACCAGGTGTCAAATCAAACAGTAAAGAAATAATCTCGATTTAATAAATTAAATCTTTAACAGTGCTTTTCTATTGGATGGTATCTCGCGTGTGATTTTCAATACTACATCATATCTCCATTTTTCATCATCCTGCTACATAAGTATGTGCCATAATAGGCCTAAACAGTAAATCTTGTAATAGATTTCTACGCATAGATGCTACCAGATCAACCATCCCATTGAGTAAGCGAATAGATAAATAGAGAGAGAGAGAATGGGGTGTTTTATTTTCATAACTATTTGTTGTCCCGAATTTTTTCATAGGAATCGAAATTGGGGACTCGCTGCCCTCGTATCTGCAATCGCTTCTAGTACACTGACAATGGCAGTGATGGCGAATGTGTATGATTGGCAACCGGACCCCGTGAACACCGGAAAGTATTCACGGTAATATCTCCTCTATCTGAAGTTACAATCACAATTCTAGCGTAAACTTCAACATATATATTTATATATTCAATGCATCGTTAGACAAGTTGACGATGCAATTAATGCGAACGTGACATTTAATTTTGAACCGCTGGTGCCCTTGACTCGCGCCAGCACTGTCACGGATCACTATTACTTTCGGCCGTGGACGCACGCGTCAGTATACATCATTGGAATGCTGATTGGCTATTATTTATACGCGAACAAGAAAATTTTGAGGATTCACTGGGTAAGCTAAGCACCTAAGTTAACTATGCAGACTCAGTTAGGATACATCAAATGACAATTTTTCAGACTATGAATACTTTGGCTTGGGTGGCGGCTTTAACCACCTCTTGTTCTGTTGTTTACGGTCTGTTTCCTCATGTTTCTGTTGGTTATGACCTTTCAAAACTTGAGCGAACGCTGTATATATCGTTATCTCAACCGGCATTGGCTGTATCTTTGGGATGGATTATCGTAGCTTGCGCTACTGGTAATGGAGGTGGGTACACTACCTTCTTACGGTATTGATTGCGCATCGAGGCTATATTCTTCGAGTATAATTAGTCTAACACAGTATGCTCCGATCTATTATGTTACTTTAATGCCCGAGCGCGGGACATGGGGTTAACCATGTAGATATGGCGCCTCCTATATGATCACGCATCATATAGTGGGTGAGAAGGAAATTGCGTCATGTTGTTCTTACCAGTCGGACAAGGAGACACACAGATATGAGCTCTCTGCACCAGACCTAGAATTCTGGCGCCTGTAGCAGAATAGCTATAGCTGTGAATGCCAATATTGGATAGTCACTGCGGGTCTCCTTTTAACGGTTGTCTGTCATAGCGATCATAACCCATCTTACGACCTACAGGTTTACTAAACAACATCTTGTCTTGGAAGCTACTTGCACCACTAGCAAGACTAACGTACGGGATGTACTTGACGCACTGTATGGTCTTGATGATATATTTCGGTTCTATAGAGGATATTCCTATGTTTTCGACGAACCTGTTCGCCATGCTCTTCCTCGGTGAGAAATTAATTACTGTCGATAATTTGCAATTTGCAAAAAACAAATTTTTTATGACATCTGTATTTTTCAGCTCTTGTTATTTTATCAGTGGTGGCGTCCCTTATGTTGTGGTACCTGATCGAGGCGCCTACTGCGAATTTACTGAGAATAATGGTGTCTCGTTCTCGACGAATCACCTGCGACCTGGCAGAGACAGAGGCGCAAAGGTCATCTTCATAGCCTGTTTATGTTGGCACATTTTTTCCTTTGCGGGCTGTTTGTTTGCTCAGTCTTGGCGAAAATATAGTTCTGTTCCGCACGAGACATTACATTTATTAGGCAATCAATTCTTCGTTATCCGCACATCAGGTACCAAAACGAACGCCGCCTGCGCAATTGTCAATGTGTAGTGTATGAATGTGCATACATAGCCTATACTGTTTATATGTACATAGGCCTATTTACAATAGAGTAGGTACAACGCATATGCATAGACACGACGTACTCAGTAACGTCCTTTAGGAATATAATTCCCAGAATTTGTATCGAGATGCCGCGTCAACTCCTCCAAATTTCATCTTTCGTTGTAGGGCTGCTCATGAAAGTGTAAACGTCATCATCTGATTGTTCCCTATTGTTGGTGGGTGTTGTAGTTCCAAGTCTCTGATTCTGATGGGGCGTCAAGTTCCCTTGCGTTGTAAACATATCACGGGCAGAAGCTGCGCTGTAGTGATCTTCGACGGTTTCGTATATCTTTGTACGCTGTGCAATCATGTCATCAACGCTTCGAGATCGATAACCCGCTGGTGGTGATAGGCGACAACGTTGTATTTTTAAACTGGTCGAGGCTAGTGGTATTTCGTACACGTTCTCATTGAGGGGGTTAGTGATTTCAATTGCGCTGCTGTAAGGACCTATGTCAGAAATAGCAGGCTCGGCGAAGGTTTCTTCGTAAAAGTTCTCCGTTGATCCCGTTGTTGAGTTTATAATTTGAAGAGATGTGGGATCGAGCGCAAAGCTGTAATGTCGATACGTTGATGAGGGAATATTTCTCTTCTGCACGATCGTTCTGTTGATTTTGTCGCGTCGTTTGACCCTGTTAATTCAAGACTTAATCGTAAAGGTAAATGAGGCACACGGCATAGATTTAGGCATATAGTACAGCAGAGCCGGCTGTGGCTGGCGATGTAGGTGATTGAGAAATAACCACAGATGTAAACATGTTTTCGGTCCCTATCTGGACCTAATGAATTACTGTGGTGGAGGAGGTAGCTCTAAGAGCTTATGAAAGCTATAGTTAAATCTATGATGAGTCAAATATCTAACAAAATTTGATAATGAGTGCTTACCACATAGCGAATACTATTGTTGTCATCAGCAGCAGGGCACGGACTCCAAACGTTGCAGCGTAAATTAGAATATTTGTCTTGCATTCGCTTTCTGGGCACACCTATATATAGGTCGCTTAAATAGGCTACATTGCAGTTTTGGAATATGTAAATACTCGTATGCTCATATAGAGTGGTTCTGGATAGAGCAGAAGGTGCTGAGTAACATTGGTTGCTCCTGTCAGAACCATTAATATGGCATTGTTAGATAGTATATGAGGGGCTCGTTAGCATTCCAGAGTGGCCATATATATTAGTCGCCTTCCGTGTTTTTCGATAATGAGTTAGTGAGCCCGTACCATGACGAACCAAAACCGTACGAGCGCCCGCGATGCTACAACAAGTCTGCCTGTTTACGATTATTACTTGACATTTTGTGCGCATGTTATGATCTTCTATCGATTATTGTAGTTGGTCTACTCTAAAAATTATTACATTGTATTACTTACCTCAACGTCAAAATCGGTTTCCTTGTTGTAACCTGAGGGATAACATAGACCAGAATGTATTTTACCGTCCTTCATACATGTCCTGTTTCGTGCACGCCTGGTACAATCAGAGCAGTTCCCGCTGAAAATTGTCCATTGAGACCACTCACCTGTGCACGACTCTTTATGAAGGCACAGTTTCCAATTCTGATTTACCATAAAGAGAATCATGAATTGAATTGATATAAAATCTTCATCGTGTATATATATGCTTTGCTCAATTTTTATTGTCCCAACTGGCACCATGTAGCGCAGGTTCTCTGCATTCCCATATAAGGCACAGATTATTCTGATCGTCGAACGCAACCACAAGCCACATGCTCTTCCTGCTTATGTATGCTGCCCCTTTGAGGTCAGAAGGTCCTATATACACAAATTCCATCACTGTCGTGACAAATAAGTCCAGAGACAGCAAAATCTCGCGCGGGCGATAGGAGTAAGACCGTATTTCCGCGGTGACTTCGCAAATAGTCCTATATAGAGAAGGCTGTTATTAGGTATTAACAACTATGCTTATAATACTTAATAATTATTTGTACTTACGAATTCGTTACATCTCGAATTGTCTAAGCTGCAAGGTCTGCGTCGATTTTGCAATGAGTTGTAGCATTGTGGCTTATCATTTGAATTTTTCGGTATGGGAATATTGCACGGACTCCACTCTCCCCACGACAACCATGTACCGTTGCACTTGCAAGGTGAATTGCATCCGTCCGATGTCACGAACAAATTTCCCGATTCTAGTAGCACTCTGAAAGTCACGAATAGTGTTGCTAATTAATTTCTACTTGATTACCTTAGAGCCGATGCGCTTCCTAGTCATCGGGGTAGAGGGTTCCCTGTACAATTTTACCGCGACCGCGTCAGGTTCAAGTAGTTTCGGGAAAATTTGTTTCATATTGGCGTAGGAAGGCCCGATTTTTGAATCTCGGGAATAACTGTATTTTAGTAATGAGTAGTGTGTTGTTGTTGTTTTGATTTTAGGGCGGTTCAACTGCTCAGGTCGTATAGGCCTACGCTATGTCAATACTTATAGTACGCGATCTCGCATTAGTCCCGTTTTAGTCCGGATCACTATCACAGCCACATACCCACAGCCCTTACACACTGTCCCAATATTGAATACTGAGCAGAGTTGGAATGGAAGTCAAGTCTTTGATCTGACTCGGTCAGGATTCTGTACGTTACTACAAGGCAAGGCGATATAAATTTACTGCATGTGCTACCAATGCTCATCCCCTCCCCTTTCAAACCTGTTTCCATGCCACTAACCTAGTTGTTTCGCTGTGCCATACTGTGAAGTTGCTACATGATTCTAGCAATCCAACTTGAAAAATACTCGCGATTAAGCAACAGCTGAAACATAGTCTCTTCACCATGTTGAGTCTTGTTTCAAATATACACTGGTTTACAGTCGGTAATGTGCGTTAAGCGTAAGGCTATGACTCTTATCTCTGTCGGGGGAATTCCTCAACTTTGAATCGAATACAGGCATATCACAGGAAATCGATAGTCATGTGGAATTCAATGTGCCTTCAAAATATGCTTAACTCATTTGATATGACTAAACCGCGCAATCAGTTAGACCATATAAGGTTGCATTCTGCTTGGAGTGATTCGATATTTACCATCTGCCAACGATATTCTACGTTGACATTATCACTATAAGCTATATGACAAGCCTGTATCAATACATTGATAGCAATATTGACGATTAAATGTCAGTGCTGTGTAACCGCTAACGCGAGGCTCGTGTTCCACTTCATGTCATAGAATCATGCAGGCCTAATCATCGAATTATGGGGCGGCGAGGAAACAGAAATTACTGTACCACTTTTGATGGTGTGATATACTGTATATTTGAATTTTAGTGAAACGTGTAGGCCTACTATAATGTTATAGCATCGAAGCACAGGAAGGACGGCCATATACAATAAATTCCATCACTTTGAAAAATAATTATTTTATTATAATGAGAGAGAATCAAAGCATTTCAAGAATATCAATTTCAACAACATATCACTAACTAAACCAATGCCTGCGGATCCCTAGGCTAAGACTGGGTCAATCAAAGGATAAGAAAATCAGTGTGGAGGCCCGACTGCTTCCTTCCATAGGAGCGATTGTGAATATATATGCGAGGTTACTGGATATAGCCGTAAGTATGAAACTGTACCTGTGTCAATGGCTTTATGTTGGTCGTGCACATCGTTAGGAACAAAGCAAAAAGCAAAATTTATGTTTCACATAGTCTATCATATACAGTCCACCGTTTTGAGCAATTTTATGAGTCGAACACAGATCGTAGTTTATCAACTTTTCTGCTTACAGGTATATCAGCCTTTGGCTTGTCATTTCTAGGCCGACGTTGATACGAGTCCTTCATGGTAACGTATACGTTTGTTTCGTAAGGCAACGAGGCCGATTTGTTTGGACGATAGAAGGATGGGTTCTCAAACCCACCAAATGTCTGAGTTTTTCCGTGACAGGCGTCCTTCTCGTGGGCATTATTTGGCACTAAATAACCGTAACGATCTTCTTGAATGGTCATGGCAGACGACCATAATTTCGAATTGAGGTTATCAGCGCTTTGGCTTTTTTTCCTCATGATTTTTGCCGCCACGCCAGACCCAACGTTTGATGGCTTTTTCCTTAACCCTTTCCCGAGACCGTCAACGTGATGTGTAGCTCCTCTATAGCGCGGGGCTCTGATAGCAGCACCAGGTAATGGTCTTGATCGACTTGACATTTCTGGTGCGTCAACTAAGCAGTCCAATGATTGCGCTCTTTTCATGTCTCTGCCGAATGCGCTTCCAACAGACATTTCAACATATGGATTAACAGAACCAATCACTGCATATCGGCTTTCAACAGAAGTAACAGTGCTTCCTCTTCTTCGCCTTTCATTTCCACCGTAATACAGTGGTATGCCGTATTCGGGATCAATTGCGTCGTAACTTTGTTTGAGATTAGTTGAGTCCTTCACTTGTGCGTATTCGCCTGGGTTTTCATATACATGGATTGCGTTGTAGTTCCTTCCAATGGCGACTTCTTGATTTGTGGATGGCGATGGCGGGGGTTGTTTTCTTGTGAAACGGCTCGAAACCATCCTCCAATATCCAAATAAAAATGATGATGAGCTGGATATAGGATGTTGTTCATCTTTGCGATTTTGTCGCCGACTATAACATGATAGAGATTGATTATAGGAATCTAATGGTGATTCAAGAATATTTCAATTTTTTAGATGGATGAAAATGATGTGAACTCACAAAGACAAATGCAGAAGCCACCACAAGACATGAATCTGGATACTGTATTACCTCTGACCTACAGCTCAGTAAGTTGATGGTTAATTCTATTTACTAAGAAATGCGTAGCATTATGTGACCACATTCGTATGTGTAACTCGTGTCCACTCTGGCCACTCTTTCGTAATTAGAAACTAGGTCTTACCGAATGCATATCAATACGATTGTTATTATAATAGTGAGTAGCATGCCACTGGCAATGGACAGGCTAATTAAAAGCAATGTGTCGCGGTCTTCGTGTGAGTCACTGCAAGAATTTTCCTCGCATACCTGAAAGACATAACAGTAATTTTTGAAAATTTGTTCAACCCGGGGATAACAAGGCGAGGAGTTCAATTCATTTATAATATATACTTGTTGCGACATCCGACACTAATTGATATTACGGTCCAGTCGAAAATGCACGTGTTTGTGTCAATATGCAGATTATATAATGCAGATCTTTAGATATATTACGTGACAGGATCAAACACTATTAGACACCCTTATGGGTGATACTAATCAGCGTAATCTCAATAATTAGCTTTCGGAAGTCCAATTATCATAAAGTGTTGGATTAAACCAATGCGGCGCTTATGGTGCCTGGCAATATAAAAAAAAACATTGCCTGTTGTTCACACTACATTGAATAATACCTTGAGTTCGTATTGAACTGCTTCTTTAGTGTTTCCTTCGCACAAGCCAGCCGATTCTATGCCATTTTCCATACAAATCCTGCGGCGTGTCATATTTTTCGTGCAACCAACACTACAGTTCCCTTCATATTGAGACCAACTTGTCCATTCCCCAGTGCAAGAATCATTATGTAAGCACAACTCCCAGGTCTGGATAGGAAAAGATAACTTTGTTGTCTATAACATTTGACATTAGTAACTTTCCTATATACTCACTCGCATAACACAAACTGAATCTCCAACACAAAATCGCTCGCGGTATCGTAGTGTGTTATGGCATTTTGGGCCGCCGTATTTTCCAGGCAATGGTGTATTACATGCTTCCCATGACTGCCACGCTCCCCAGCTCGCTGAGCAGCTATCTGCCTTACAGTTTCTTGACGGTAAAGTCACGTTACCCTCCTCATCCAAAGCCCTTGAAACGTCAAAAGTGCTTTATAGATCAACCATGGCCTACTAAATTCAGTAGGCCATGGGTCAACCTACAGAAAACGATTGAGACCGATATATAACTTACCTAGTGGTATAATGTGAGTTGAAGCCTGGAAATTGGTAGTTTACATTGTCATATTCGTCAGAGTAATCGCTCTCATCCGTCCATAACTCCTCCGTAGCGGTAGGTTGAGGCTTGCGTTGTCGACCCCTGCGATTTGCATGCCAGGCATGTACCAACGTGCCCAACATCAAAGTCATCACCATGGAGACAACAACGACCTTCATTGAAGTTTACAGCAATGTATAGTACCAACAGTATTTCCTTGAGAACGTATATAGTCGATATCGAATGTAAAACAATTCGTCAGGGTCGTAGATACTGATATTTGAATATTTTCAACATGAATATGTTGTGTTTAGTCGAACTGTCGTCACAAATGACTAATTTTTATGTTTCCTGCGTGTTACCGTTCCATATTGAGTGTAGCGTAAAGTCCAATGAAACTTGTGACGTAAAATTTTCTAACATCACGGCAGACCAGTAACTATCAGAATGTTGAAATACTAACCCAAATTGCATAACATCAGCCAACTATACAGGAAACCATAGCGCCACTTCTTGATAAAAACTATACGCTTGCATAAGAAGCGTGTCGGTATATATACAAAGTTCACTTTTTAGCCCTTCGCAGTCGAATATGAATCTATATAAATAAAAGAGCCTGTTTGTCTGTCTGTAAGTATGTCTGTGCACGAATCAACTTCTTTATTAAGGAAAGCTATCGCCATAAGATTTTACAGAGATGTAGGGACGGACGTTATGCGTGCGACCAGGTGGTTTTTCAGTGCTTCCAACATGTATTTCCTAAGTCATCGCCCAATGCTGCTACTTCCACGTTTCGCTACGCAGAAATGAGAGATGCACTTCTTAGATAGCTTCTGCCATCTAGCGGAACCATTTCTTCCCTTCTGGTCGCGTAAGCTAGCCTAGCTACAATGTTCTGCTTATGTAGGCGCCTACTGTCCTTCGGTTCGGCGTCTTCGATTTATTTCATACGGGTCTAGATAATGCATATGAGAATTGAATCGAGGAGCCATTTCCTTTCGCCTGTAGAACAGAGGGAAGCTACTCACCCACTATTAAATGGAGGTATTATTTTTCGCGTTGGGCTACAACGTCTTATGTTGTATCTCCCGAGTGAATGCGGGGAAACCAGCTAGTTAAATATAAACCAGACGAATGGGTCTAACGCGGCGCGCCGCACGTTCGGATGACCGGTACCTCAAAATGTGGGTAATTTTTGTTGTTTTTGGCAAGTGAGAATGCTTATATTGTAGATTGCATGGTACATAATATTCTTTGCTGCCCATAACATATTCTAAACATTATCAAAACATGGCGTATGGTGGCTGATTGATCTTTGGTCTTGTGTGTATAGAGAGTTGCATCATCGTTGCTGCAGCTGAGGTTTCACTCTTTCGTTTTCGCTGTTGAACAAATAACAAGCATTACGTAACGCGACATATCGAATGATTTCTGTATTATACTGAATGAAACCCACCGACGCATATTTTACATCCTTCTTTCTTCATTAGGCACACTTCGTCGTCTTTACATTGTGCGTTGTTGATACACAGCGGTCGTGTTATATCGCAATCCGTTGGTAATTTAGCTAAATGAAAAGGAAATTTTTATTATCGATATAAAAATAGTGATAGAGAGTGTGTGTTTTGGTGTAGCACCTTATAAGGAGGAGGATAAATTCCTATACTGATCAAATGTAATCCTACGTGGATTTTACAGTTCATCTAGACAGGCCTGAGAGAAGATTCGCCATCTTCTAGTTATTTCTCTACGCATGGCTCATATATACTAATCTAATAGAGGAACTTGGAAATGCCGTCAAAATTTTACGGCATAGCACTTAATGAGTGGGGCAAGTACGAGAAAGTAATCAATCTTGATAGAAGCTCCCCTTCGTACGGTACGCTTGAGGTTAATAGGATCTTTTGACTTAGCGGAGTCTTCTAAAACGTGATGCAATAACGCGCGTCAGAGGCTGCATCGAATACGCAACTTTCCCACACATCGAATACCGTAGGACAAATGAAATTACGGCATAAAGTTCAGCTTTTATATTTTATAATCGACTGCATTTTTTAGTAACCTGCATGTGATACCTGGAAGGCAGACTTTGCAGTTAGGACCTCGTATTGCACATCTTCCGGATTTACATTGGGAATTTGAGGTGCACTTTTGCCCTTGACAAGGTGCGGCTGTCGGTTCCACTAAATCGAAAATTTGAAATCTCTAGGAAGGTTAATTTCAAATTCCATAGAAAGTGGTTGAAATGTATCTTACATTGACACTGTTTGCATCCTATTGCATCCTTTAAGCATTTTTGTCCAACAGGACAATCGTTATCACCGCTGCAGCGATGCCAAACGCATCGGGGTCGTGGTGGTGTTGGCGTAGGAAAACCTGACTCTGTCATGTATAAAAGAGCTTCAGGATAAGCGTAACTTGTGGTTTCTTACGGCGCAAATTCAAACTTCTTTACATAGACCAAGTAAAATGGATATACAGTAGACTGTTGTTCAAGTAATTGCATGAGCAGAAGTATTCCGAGCCTTTGACAGATATTGTAACCTCGTTCAGCTACTTCAAAGTAAGAACTATTCGGTAACAAATCTATGTAATACTCCGGTATAGCTTTGTAACTTCATGACGGCACTTTCTAGTCAAGGAAGTCAAGGAGTACACTCGTCAAACTCGAGTCAGATGAGAAATAAGCTAATATAGATCAATTCCGTGCAAAGCAAGTGGAGCAGAAGTAGATGACAGATAGAAAAATGTCATGAAAATAATTCAGACCTCGACATCGTTTGCAGCCTAACTTATAGGGCAAGCACGCGAGTCCGTTCCTGCAATCTGCATTCGTGCTGCAATTATCAACATAAGGGCATGGTGAAGGCAGTTCGGGTTCGGGTTCGGAAACTGTCAAAACAGTAGCATTCAAATCTACGTGATATCATGAATTTTTCTACCAATCAATATTTTACCTAGTTGGCACGTTAGGCAGCCCTTTTCGTCTGCGCGGCATTTTCTAGGTTGGGTGCATTCTCTGTCCGTTATGCAAGAGGTCGAGTATGGGTGGCACTTGAAGTCTGTTACAGATGGCGTTTCACAGATGAGATTTAGATATTGACTTGATGTGCAAATTAGATCGAAGGATAATACCAAGAAAGTACACGTGGTGGACTAATAGAGGCCTTCTAATCACCTAGCTTTAAAGGAGCGACGGCTTTAAGTGGGGTGTGGCATCTCGCGACATGGCGTTAGGCCGTAGCCCCTGATTTTTGGTAGTGTGTCATAACAATCTATATTCGAAAAACAGTAATCCACGATTAACCCTAATGGCTATATTTTAAGTATCTATGGCTTATTTTGGTTCTTGAATATTCCAAAGGTTATGTGGTGGCTCGTCCTCCTCTGCAGGGGTATAAAATCCCATTGCGATCTACGTGGGAGTTCAGGTTCGGTAGCGGACGCAACACGGTGTCCCAGCCACCATATGCTATCAATGGTGGATCTCTGGGGAAAATACGGAGTGTCGAGTCACCCAGCGTCTAATACTTATTTTGCATATTTTGGAAGTCTTTACAACATATTTTTGAATTGCAAAGTCACTGGTTGATGCATACCTTTTGAACAAGTCTTACACCCTCCGAAGTTATAGACACAGATCTCTTGTTCATTCCCGCAATCTTTATTGGTGGTACACATTTTAGTCATCTTAAGCGGGCAGTTGTTTTCTAAATGAATACGTAGAACTGGTTAGTCCTCAACAAGAAAATATTCTACCGAACTGGCATCGCCAATTATGACCGAACTGGTATCGCTCTTTATACGACGACCAGTCAGATGTAGTCCATGCACTCGCGGTCGCTACGTCGCACGCATATGGAATTGCCAAGGCCTGCGCAAGGAACGCCACATGTTATATGGCCCACGCTAGTCCTCTATATCTTTTCAATGCATTGCTGCACATGGTCAATACCACTTAGCGATCCCTGTGGGCCAGGTATGGCCTAAATTTGGTCAGAATTTTCTCAGATATAGGCTACGTGTACACTACACGATGTTGCGCCTGCTTGTCCTTGCATATAGTAAAACATGGGCCACGCAAAAAGCCACGCTGAGTTCTTGGCCTCGTGCCATACGAGGCTCGAGAGTAAATTTCTGTTTGGACATATAGTCTATTCAGTTTAACCGACTGTGTTGAATTCAGATTAACGATATTTAGGTCTACAGTACTAAATAGTCAATACCTTTCTTGATGCACATCATTTTGTTACACACCATCGAATAGCAGCATACTGCATCTGTTCCACAATCGGCAGTATCAACTTTACAAGTCACTGGTTTAGTATCGCAGTATGTTTCAACATTTTTTGGCATCCTTGAAAGCGGACGATAGACGGGACATTTCGGAACATCTATGATTGATAAAATTTCGAATACAACCCGCTCATTCGACCCCACGTTTCCAGAGAGTGGATAAGTGGATTTAATGAATTTGGTGGGTGCGTCGTAGCAATTAGGAGATTATTGCTTACCTGAATTCTTTTTTACGCATTTTGATATGCAAGGTTTGGGTGCCGCTACGCATGTATATCCTATTGTGCATGACATGTCACTCCCAACTATACAAGCTTTTGGACAGACGATTATGATAACGATCGATTTGGCATTAAAATTTACCATCGCGGAAGATTTCATAATGATTGAAGGTGGCAATATTATAGCTAGTTGAGAACACTAGAACGCCGCAGGGGAACTTGCGTGGAAAACGAAACCGCCTTAGTGGTTCGAATATGCCAGAATAAAATAAGAATGTACAGAACCATGGCCATGTAGTATACTACATTCATGTATGTAGTAGGCCATGACAGAACCTACCGTATGTTTTGACACATTCTGCTTTACATGGAGGCTTTGCTGCTCGACAGATGTATCCTACCGGACATTTATTCAGCACACAAGGCTTCGGGCACACAGGTTCTGCAATTGAATAATAAGTTTGGGCCAAAATTGTTGATACTGACAGGGTATTAGCTAGGTTACTAACGACTCGGTAAACATTTCTTTCCGCAGCGTGTGCGTTGACAAGTCTTCCCGTTTGTACAATCGGTATTAGTTGTACACGAATCTTTGCATACTGTGTAAATTCAATAAAGGCGCTTACGGTCTTGCATCCCGTTTCCCGTCAGACTATAAAGAACATACCCTTACTGCATATCTTTGAACATCTGATAGAAACACATATGTACCCCGGCTTGCAACCGCCAGCTTCTTTGCAAAGATCTCTTTTCTCTGTCAATAAAAAATCGACCTTAGCACATGGGTTTTCTTCTGAGAGACGCACGATCGGTCTAGAGACCGCATGTTGATGTTGAAAGCTCAACAATCAGCGATGGTATGTGTGGGGCTGGCTTGTAAAATCCTATGCTGATGTTTAAAAGATAGTATAGCGTATCATATCACTGCCATCGGACATATGAGTTGGGAGGAAATCTCGCTTAGTTCAAATTACGGACTTACTTTTCTTGCAAAATGAATCTATACCGGGTGTCCATTTACATTTTCCGCCTTGACATTTGCATCGTGTGATGCTACTTCCCGACGGGCATCGGTCTAATTTACAAGACACTCGGCAGATTGCATCTTTTTTGTGTCCCGTCATACAACGACCAATTTTCGCAAATTCATTCTCATGAGGAAAAGGGCAAGTATCTGCACAAGAGGGAATCACTTTGTAATCACATCAATGTTAATTACATTGTGAGGTCAAGGAGGGCGCCGCTCTATCATCTGCGGATTAATTTCTGTTCCTTAAGGCCAGTTACTGTACAATCGACAACCTGCGCGGGATATAATCCTATATTCGGTCTAGCTGACGGCTCTAATTGGCCGAAAGTTTGTTTCAAAAGGGCAGATTAGGTTGAAACCACAAAATATTGTCCAAACAGCCTAAATCCTTGCTGTGCAGTATAGTGCCTGTAAAGATTGCGGATGGATTAAGCCACCCAGACACAAATGCAGGCCTAAATATCTCATCGCACGTCTAATTTGTCTTAAAATCTGCGGTGAGGCCGCTCCTGTCGGTCCAGTATATGGATATCAAGTGAAAATGTACATATTTTCCAGCCTTACTTGGAGCTAGTGGTTTTGTAGTGGATGGTGTTGATGGAGTCGTTGTCGTTGTTGTTGTTGTTGACATTTTTGTAGTAGACTTAGTTGTAGTAATATTTGGCTTGGCTAAATAGTGAAGTCGCATGAATGAGTATCGCTAATTTTGAAAATTCAGTCAGCCTACAGTTATCACGCATGCTCTTATTGTATCTTCTCGAAGGCCTATATGGCTATGACTTAAATCAGTAAGTCACACCAGCGAGTGTTAGGTAACAAAATTGTTTTAGTTCGGTTTGTAAACAATATATTTGTTTCCTCCATATACCTATGCAAACCTTAGTCCTGCAAATTGGAAATTTTGCACATGAATTTAATTTTCCTTTGCAGTCCTTCGACGTCGTACACCTGTTCTTACAGATAGCTGTAAATTTAGAAGAGCAAATTCTTAGTCCGTGTTAATCAAACGCTATGCAAAAACTCGCAGGCCTACCTGGAAATACCGGTATTGAAATTCCACCAAAGAATCCTTCTGTAACATTTAACATGAAATATATAACCGCAGTAATCAGGATCATCCGCATGTTGGCTGTCGTTTGTCCTGTCCACCGATCGCAAAAGCTTTTCGATAGTCACCTCTGAAACAATTAACATTTATTATTTCGATCCTTGAGAAACTAAATTACAGCAGCACACACTTGAGTCATTGTATATACTTATCGTATTACTATCCTTTAGGCTATAGATCAACTATCCAACTGTATAGCCTAGCCTCTATTTAACTTTGAATTTAAAGAAGTGCAATGCAAATGTTCTATATAACTTGTGGGGTTGCTTTGCTCGAGAAAATCATCTGTGATACTGCCACTAGGCAGGACACCATGATAAGAAAAAGGAGAAGTTTCTGTCACATGTTGTTTTCTATCAACAAACGTGATTCAGCAACCACGAAAAGGTCAATACATTGGCCTGCGTCATGGAGTTCTTAATCATGACAACTATATGCTTAGCCCTTTATAGCCTATATGGGATAAACTTTTAATGTACAAAAATAGGGTAAGGACTTCTTTGTGGCACCAACCGATGTCAAGCCAGGTTACTTTGGTGTGCCTGGACCACTCGTCATTTTTATCTGCCCCGTAGGCCTACTCTCTAAAGAATTTCAGATTACCCAGGCCTATATCGCCTCGTAAGCCTTTACTGTATTCTGCCTAGCTTATTGGCTATGTGGGCTTACAAGGCTTACAATGAATTCAGCCGAAGCGCGCACGAACTTCACACTACTCGGCGATTACAATGATTTGGGTCACCGATATAACAGAAACGATTGAGACAAGAAAAGCTGTTTTGACGCCATTGGGGGAATAGGGATCTCTCACCCCACCGACTAAGAAACAAAGTAAAATAATTTTATCCGCATGTTGTCGCTGCAAAGTAAACCCACTCGAATCGACTCGAATATTTGTATTGCCAGCTGCTCAAGAACTGCCTGCCACTGCCCGGGCTCAAGACCAGGATCCAGTTGTCATTGAAGATCCAGGACTACACTCCTGGCCGCCACGTCTTTGCGTCAGGCATGGACGTAAAAACGAAGGTATGTTCGTTACCCTCGTTTTTATGGGGTCAGAATCGTTTCGCCCATATGGGCCATATTTAGTTCAATTGGCTGATTATATTTAAGAATTTAAGTTGGATTAGCCAAGGCCAGCTTTGCTTTGCAGGATGCATCTCCCTTCCTAAAACTATGTGGTACCAATACTGTATTATATTTAATCTAGCTCGAATTCGTAGTTTCGATGACGTGCTCGTCCTGTGTGGATGCTGTGAAAAAAGCTGTTGCAAGTCATTCAAAAATATCAAATTGTTCCATAAACTTGGAAACCCAACAGGTGTGCGTCAATGCTATTTCGTCACTTGTCCACAATAACTTACGGGACACCCTATATCTCCTTACAGGTTGTAGTAGACAGTGAGCTATCTGTTGGAGAAGTGAAGGAAGTGTTAGAATCCACTGGTCTTAAAGCGGCTCTTGTAGGCATTGGGTCTACTCTCGGCAAAGGTATGTGCTCGCTTTAAGGAATTGTAGCCGACTTATGCCTAACTCACTTGCGTATTGCTTTTAGGATACCTTGGTGCTGCTGTTGTAGAATTAAGAGGATCTTTGGTAAAAGGCGTAATAAGACTAGTCCAGTTAACCAGAGATCTCTGCTTGATCGATGGAACAGTTGATGGATTGCCACCAGGACTGCACGCTTTGAATATACACACCTACGGTGACCTGACAAATGGCTGTGAGAGGTAGGCCTGTTTAATTGATGTAAATCATTATATATTGCCATGGCCATGGTTTGATTTAGTTGCGGAGAACATTTCAACCCATATGGATCGAGGCATGGAAGTCCGAGAGAAGAAAACCGAGTAAGCATTTAAAATTGGTGCCAGTCGATTGTAGCTCTGTGGTAGACTTATGCCATGTAAGCCATCCTTGACTTCAATTTAACATAGGAAGTGTTGTTTCCTTTGGCTCCGCAGTGATTGACTTCCGCTTCGTTATGCTACGCATACCTGCCAGTGGCCGCGCACTTACCGCCAGATACCCTTTATGACGGTTATATGTAACACGTACTGCCCATTACTAGTTACTGTTTAATATTGTCATGTTTGGAATATACTGATTTTAATATCGATGACACCACAATTACCATGTTGCATTTATCCAAAAGCATGTTGGAGACCTAGGTAATATAGAAGCAAACAATGACGGCAAAGCCAGATTTAGGTTTACAGATGAACATGTAAAGGTAATCCAGTACTTTGCATATCCTATTATAAAATATATGTCGATGTCAGCCTTGTTACGAACCTAGGTTTATGATGTTATTGGTCGCTCGATGGTGATACATGAAAAAGCAGATAACTTCAAAACAGAAGACGGTGACTCTGGGAAAGGGTGCGACGCTTGATTTGATCAAAAAATAAAAACCGCAAAGTAAAATTTTGCCAATTGCAGGATCGCATGTGCAATTATCGCCAGGTCTTCTGGACTATTTCAAAATTCTAAAAGATTCTGTGCGTGTGATGGTATAAGCATATGGGATGAGAGAAATGTTCCTGATGCCGGTATTGGCAGGAGTCAAAAATCGTCCACGTAGGGAAAGCACCATGTTCATTATATTGTGTCTAATCAGAGGATTACTTCGGAACATGATGGATTGCTGACGAAATTGGTACTGTTGGTCAGTTTGGTCATAAGCTAAACGTACTGGACTAGCCTCTACTTATTCTCTATAGTATAACATTGTGAAATGTTTCGCATGGTAAATCTACCATTGTGAAACATGCATTGCATCGAAAATCTTTCAAGTGTGTGTTTGATCATGATATTTATTGAAATGATTTCACAATTCTGTTTCGTAGAGCTGTGGAGACCTAACATTGAAACATTATTTTGTCATAGAACGATAGAAGCATGGTACACCTTATGCATTTTGTTCTCAACCCACAACTATATTCAGAACCGCATGTATAACACAATTCACCATCAAACCACTAGAAATGTTCTCTGCAATAAAAGTCAATTGCAATACAGTTTGATGTCATTATGACTGACAAGTCAACATAGGTGTATAATACAAGGCAAATGCGGATCTTTGGCTCTTCGTTGAACCCAGGCAACGTGAGTTAGTGAATATTGCAACTAGTAGGCTCAAGCTGCTAGCTTCTGACGCTTGACGTCAGGCTCCTCGCAGGGTATGAGCTCGGTGAACGTTTTGATGGTAATGAATTGGTTGAGCTGTTCTTCTGAGATAGGTTTATTGCCAGGCCGAAGCAGAATATATGGTGTAACACCAGCTTGTTTTGCAGCCAACGCTTCTGCATAAACGTCTGTCAAAAATAGTATTTTTTCTAAAGGTGTTTCTATTGAACTTGCAATAGCTTTATAACTTGACGGTTCCTTCTTGTTGCCGATATTTGTATCAAAATACCCGCTAAAAATTTCGCGCAAGTCTCCCTGGTCACTATATCCAAATAACAGTTTTTGTGCAGCCACACTGCCTGATGAATATACATATACCTTCTTCCCCTTTTTAACGAGACTTCGTAAACATCTTGGCACGTCTTCGTATATTGTTGCTTTTACTGTGCCGTTCTCATATGCAGATTTCCACATGTGTCCTTGGAGCTGTTTTAAGGCAGTCGATTTCCTATCAAAGGACATTTGCCACAGTATGTTGTTTGCCACTGTGGCAATGACGGATTGATCTGTGCCATCCTTAATTTGCGGTGCATCTTGTGTTCCCCCCTCCAGATCACTTTTTGCTAGCTTCCGTAGGGCCTCGACATCGTCTTGGACCTCTTTCTGCGACCAATTTTCCCTTAAATAGTCTTGAACGTTTGTCTTGATATATGGAAAAAGGACTTCAGTAACAAATGTAATGGGAGTCGTTGTTCCTTCGATATCTACTAGGATTGCTTCAGTAGTTTCAACAAAGTCCGCCACGCCGTTAGATGTACTGGGCAACTTCGTCATAGCTATCTTGTTCCCGTTTCGAACGCTCGATTAAACTACTGTAACTTCTCGCTCAGACTTGGGCCTTGCCGTTCTCGCGGGCTGTATGCTGCCGATATACAATCGGTGGTCTGAAGCTCTGCGTCTGCAATGGATCGTACGCAGCACGATTCGTTCCGCATGATTACCCACGCTGTGAAGGTGAAGAGTCGTTCCATTATATAGAGTCTCTATAGTTCCATCGATGCGATGGTCGTTTTGTCCAGACTCTATGGTTTAGAATTGCTCGGTCTGGAAAGTAGGCCTATCGTTAAACGCCAACTCCATATGTCACTGTTTTTGACACCTCCAATGGCAAGACGGCAAGATTGCCGATAATCTTATCTCCTATTTAAATTTTTTATCCTCCTAAATATTTTTCGTTCGTAAATTTGTAATCTCCCAAGGGAAATCGTACCCTTACCGTATTTTGGTACATTGGTGTATGTTCCGAAATTCCTTTTAAATATATAGCCTATCATTATACCGTTTTATAGCGCAATCTGGTTTCTGCTCCACAGCGCATTGTCGTCAATCGCCAATTCGCCTTTGCAAACCACCCAGGATAGTCTGTGGGTTTTGTTTGCGCCGTTCCCCTGATCTTCTGTATATAAATTTTTCTTCTCATAATACTTTTCGATGTTAAAATTTTGAAGATGTTAATAAACCCATCATTTCTATTTTTCTGCCCATTTGCAGCCAAATTCTGAGTGTATTTTCGTCCGCAATTTCTTTCTCATCGCAGACTAAAACAAGACGTATAAAGGACGCCGAGCAAACTTATAGTTCGAAATTAAGGCAGAACTCTCTGTATTGTGTTCGTGTGCTTTTATGACTAGGCCGACAGTCGTTAAAATTTTCCAAATCTGTCCGTCACGCAACGCACACTCTAATAAAGTTGAATATTTGCCCTCGCCTGTATGAAACTTAAATAAAAGCTCAAGATTTTTAGCTTAAATGATAGACTTGTCCGAGTGTATATTTTCATCGTCTTCGTTCTCGATTTTGTATATATACTCGATTAGTTGTTGCGTGTCATTGGAATTTCATTCACGTTCACAAAGTAATTTCTGCATGCATGTGCAGCGTTGTGCATTCATGATTCATGCACTCAAATTACTAACTACCGAGGCTATTTCACAAAGGATGGTATGCTACGACCTATCGGGAATACTCAAGATGTAGGCCTATGCTCGACTAGATACGGCAGTGCGGTAGGGCAAATATTGGTTTAGAAAGATCAGACAAACGCTCATTTAGTGGTATGTTGGAAGGTATAGCGTCCTCTACTATCTACGGCGTGGTGTTCTGTTATATGAAAATTCTCTTTTGGTAATAGTAGACGAGTTTTCAACTACTTCTCGGACGGTTTCTGTGAATACATGATCAATGAATAACAGTTGCGGTAGCGCAGAATTTCAGAATAAACTTTTTCTGCGCTCTTGTCGATAGCGGCTCTCTCAAAAATGTTTGGCTCCGATTCTATATGGTGGTAGACTTCTTTACCTATTGCACAATTTAAAGTAGGCGAGTGACGTTGAAGAATGCGGATTGAGACGCATATAAAATATTATTTGACGGGTAAGAATGCGAATTGATTGCCGTATTGTTCGGGCGAAATGGCAGACTGATTGTCTTTCGCGTAGCGGTAGTCCTGTGTTCGAGTAATAGCCCGCGTTCGAATTGGCCCGATCTGATATACAGTAGAAAAGCTGTCCTGGTTGAGGTATTTCGATGTGAGATTCTAAAATCTCTTAAACCTTTACGTATCAAGATGATTATAACTTGATGTAGACTTTAAAAAGGGTGACGAGACAGTACTATTCTATATGTGAACTATAAGCAGTGTAGTTAACGTCGACGTTAAAACGCGAATGTTGTAGTTTTCCTGATCGATAAAATTTATTATTGTGTGCGGTCGTAGCAGCGGAAGACGAAGTGAGCAGGCAAAATATAGATACTGTTTAAGTTATGACTCGTGCTTATAAGCAGAATTTGAATTCGTTGAGAAAATATCAGTCCCAGTTTTAGAACTGATACTAGAGTTAAGAATGAAATCAAGCGCACCACTCATTTTCAGACCATTCACACTTCCTACGGCCGAGTTTTCTATCTTTTATTATCTTCACTATAGCAGGCTGTGCCGAGTGTGTGTGCGCGCAAAGCGGATGGACGAGGAATAAACGTAATTCACGGACTCCCGATTCAGTGTTATTGCAGCGGTTTTTATCCCACTTCTATGTTCTTGTCTTAATGCACTTTATTGTATGTATGTAAATATGCTATATAATGAATAAGCGCTTAGCCGTTTTGAATTGGAGACCGAAGGCATTGATACCTTTCGCGTTAACTCACTCCGGGTAATAGCAGAAATATTTATTGCGCACTCCGCTTCTATAGTTTCCAACTATACAGCGAGGCGTTCAGTGAGTTAAAAATCCGTTAATAGGAAGTCTGCGAGTAGGCTGTCATCGAAAAATCATATTCTGTAGGCTTACAGTCAGGTATTGAACGATGTGCAGGTACAGAAAAGCAGATACACTGTCATTTCATCTATATATAGCTATAAACGTGAGGCGATAGAAATCGTATTTTTATGCATGCGACAGGTTGATGAGATATATAGATTTGACCGTCCAGACATACTGAATGTAGCCTAAACAGTTTGCCGCATAGCTTACAACATTCATTGTTACGCATACATGGTGCAACAGTTAATTTCGTGTGATACCCGTTTATTCCCGCAACTTGCCTACCATCGCGAAGATTCACGCAGCAAGGTTATATTCTATATGCTATTTCATGACGCGGCCGTTTTCATAAACGGCGATTATGTGTATTTAGCAGACGTTCACGAATAAGAGCGTCAATTTCGCGATAATATATACAGATATAGACCAGGTAGGCGGTACAACGAATCGAAGATATCTCGTCTGCAGTATTGCCCTGTACGCACAGCACGTGGGATACTGCCTATAAGTTTACGCAATGTATGAACAAAACGGTATAGTCAAGTGGTGCTATGAAGGTAACCTCCTACGAGTTCTACACCTACAGACGTTATTTATATTGGGACTGTTGCTTTTTATGCTAGTCACAAATCTTCTTCGAAAGTACATTTTTCGGGCAATATCATTGATGAGGGTATGAAGCTGGGTATCCGATATGCCAGGGAGATCCATTTGAATTGGCATTGTCTACTGCAATGAGACCAATGGGAAAAACTCCAGTCCAAACGGCTATGCTTACCGTCAACGCCGAAAGAAGAAGCATCATGCATGCATGTATCATCATGAACCCGGAGTTTCATTTGTCCGCAGACGAATTAGCTCGTTAGGGACTAACCGCGCAGACATAAAACGGCGGGCATATTGCTGCTGTTTCATTTTACAATCGTCCTGGTGCATTCTGCGATACCATATTTACCTACATGTACAAAATCCTTTTCTCAGGCAATAAATATATTGAACTATAAGCCTACTTGATTATTCGTACAATTTGGAGGATATACTCTCGAATACTTTCGGCATTTTCCGTACAGTTACATGGCATTTCTCAGAACGAAGACAAACAGACTTGCCTAAGTTATGGAAACAATTCCAGAGTCTACTGATGCGCCTAACGCAAATGGTATAACACTATCAGCGGAGGTAAAATAAAGAATTCTTCATGTAAAATTCATCGATAATTTTATCCTTTTGCGTTTTCTTTGTTAAAGATTGAAGCGGCGGGGGTTGATGACTCGATCGAAACTAATGGGTTGCAATGGGCAAACGGAATAGGATCTCTGCCAGGGAGCAATTTGAAGGTAGGAAATGCCACATGACCCTTCATATAGAAGCCATTGATCATTTAGTACGCATATATACCTAAGATATAAGTAAACAAGACTCTTTGGCAATTGCTACCATGATATTATTGTTGTTAAATGCGATTGGAAATGAGCTAAGACGCCTCATTACCTAGCGATGCACATATAGTCAGTCTACTGTAAAATAAGGGCTTCCCCGACCACGTATTTCTGAATGAAAAACATACAATTTCGGTGGCAGTAATTGGTCGTACTTATAGTCCGCCTAGATGTCGCGCTGCTCAATTAGGCAACATGCGGTCTATATGAATGAGGATAAAGACCACCGTACCAAGGCAGAAGACAATTCACAAACTATGACTGTAGATGCGCAGTAGCACAGATGCGTTGGATCGTTTAATTTGAGATGCGCTTCTGAATTTTGAAGGTTTCCGCCTACGTGCATCTCGGAATACTCCTAATTAATTTTAGTAGGCCATTATTCTATGTACACCGTACCGTAAATATATATCCTATAGGCAAGATCCACCGTTTTACCGCGAATCCATTCCGATAGGTTAGTATGCTTCTGTTTAAAATTACAGTTCAGAAAAAGCCAAGCTGGAGATATTGAGGTTATTATGGACACTGTCGATTTCGATGCTTCCGACATTGCTAGCGATAACGACAGCAATGCGACCGATGTGAGATTAATTATACATGGATTTATAGGCCCATTAATTACAAATAGTTTGCGACGACAGCATAGAATGCACCACGCATGATGCAATAGCAAGGGAAAATACGATGATAGGACCTACCTTGCTTTATTATTTATGCAGCAGAGTTTACTACAGCCGTCCGCGAGAGATTCCACACAAGTCAGCACAGGAGAATGGAGATATCAAGGAGACTCGCATGCTGGTAAAGTGTAACGATTTCCCTTCTTTAATCGAGTATGCAAAGAAACGTGTTCAAACTTTGCAGAGAGAACGGGACTTTTCCAACACGATCAATTCGTAGCGACGGATGCATTCGACCACGAAAGCGCGGTCTCGTATGACTTGCCGCCTACTTTTGCAAAGCACAATTCTCAAGTCCTATCGTAAGCAGCTTTTTGTCTCCACTTAGCCTACTAATTTACCGATTTATGCATCCCGATGAGCTTCGTATATTCTACTTCTGAGTATGTTATAGGCCTACTATTACTGGCTAAGAGTTGATTAAATTGGTTAAATTATCTCCCTTGAATGGTAAATGCGACTTATGCGAGTCACGCATGTTCGGAGTTCCTGTGTTGGTCGTGTTAATGCCGGTTATCGTTGTCTTCGTATGGACCTGCCCCGCTTGTCAGACGAGTTTTCGATATACTACACCATGGGTATACTCTATAATACTTGAAAGAGTGCATCGATTTAATGTATATAGATTAATATTGCGGGATTCATGTTGGTTTTATGACTAGTATGCAAAATAAATTTGAAATTGTATGAAGATGTATGATTCAGCGAAGCATACAACCGCAACACCCTATTATAGGCCTACGTAGTACTAAATACGTCGTAATTATATACGCTTAATATAGCATTCCATTGTCGAATTAGTCGAAATAACACAATATGAGCATAAAATTAGACTAAACCAGCACTTTTCCCCAAATCGGTGATAGACATATATTATTTGTATATATTCGCATTTTAGGTATTCATTTAACGGATTAATATTGAATGCTAATCTGAAATATCAAAACCAACTTGTATGCCTACACCAGAATGCTCAAAAGCGGGCAACTTCGTAGGTGATACGACTTGATGTTTGGCATAGGTTGAATATCATTTGGATAACAGTTATAACGGGCTTAAAAGTATTTTAAAAAAAGTTTAAAAACTATACGGCTTTGTCTTTTGCCTAATCACCCGCACAACAACGCGTTTCTCTCAACTTCGGCTCTTCGGGTCACATCCCTTTGAAATATTCTTGGCATTAAACTTGAACGAATCGCTTGTTTCGCTATTAAATTGTCGTGCCATCCGTATTGTATGAGAGGACCTACTCGTTCTTGATTCGAGTGACAAAAGTCGATGTCTATATTGCATTCTTATTGAATGATCGATCTTGAATCGAATGAACCAGTACGACGTACGTCTCGAAATAAGTATAATATATAGCCTGACTTTTATTGTATTACAATGTTGTATCGAATCAGACTGTGAACACAAACCAAATATATGAGGTAGAAAACAAAGCTGTTGTTAATGCCTACTTTATATATCTGGAACTGATAAGGCATTGTGGCCGTCACCCGTTCCTCGTCTACTAATGTCTAATACGCAATGAGAAATCGAAAGCCGCCAATCTTGGCACTCCCTCATCATATATTTTGATCGGTAGTAAATGATACATCACTTTCCAGAAGTCCAAACGATCGCGTAACAGATTCGGTAAGTATATCGATTGAGTATAGCTGTTAGTAATCCTTAAAATTGCAAGTATTTTTTATCATCATAGGATTTTGACAGAAAGATTCAAAAAATGGAAAAGAGAGACGCAGGTTTCCTCAAAACTGAAACTTCTCCACAATCAGCGGTATGTCCAGTATTTGACATAGGAGTCTTTGAGTCCTTATCAGCTTGCTAATTCTGCCAATTTGTTTCAGGGTTTTGACTGGGATGCGTATTTAGAGTCTATCAAAGTAATTTCTGCTCCGACAAGTGCGTTTGCAGATGTTACTGAAAGAGAGGTAGCCTATACTGCGTTTCCCCAAAATTATCTTTATCGGCCCAGTTTAGTTCTTAATTTTTCTTTTGTCAGCCAATTCCCGATGGAGTGATGAAATTTTCTGTCGGCGATTTATTGGAAAGCGTTGACCCTCTTCATCAGTCTTTAATCTGTGCTGTCTCGGTTGTTGAGGTACCTTTATTGTCGTTCCTTGGTCATATGGAATATTTTGCCAAGCCCAGCACAAATCGTACTGTTTCAGATTAAAGGATTTCGCATGAGACTTCATTTTGAAGGATATGCCACTCTCCATGACTTTTGGGTAAATGCCGATGACAAGTTAATATTTCCGTGTGGATTTTGCGAAAGCACCGGAAGACAACTACATCCACCCAAAAGTACGTTTACAAATTTTCTGTAGTGCGTGGTTTTTCGTCGGATCACAATTTATTTGCCTCAAGCGTCGGAATAAAGTAAAATTCTGTTGATATTTACAGATCACGACGCTGCAACTTTCAATTGGTCATCCTACGCGCCTTCAAGTGGCAAAACTTTAAGCGGGAAAGTGAAATTTCGTAGCGACATATCGGTAAGGACTAGCAATATTTAGCGCAATAATGTACGTCTGTTCACATAGACTGAGGACTTACTTATCTGTTCCGTTGCTATGATGGCCGTATCCAAAGCCATTCGGGAAACAGCAAATTTTGAGCAAAAGTTCGCATCGGCTTACGACGTGACCGATTCCCAACTATCTTTCTACACAGCAACTAACATGAGATTTAATCGACGCCTGTCTCGTTAGTCGTTACGAATACACTTTGTTGCTTAACTTGATTGAAATATCATTTTGGGCTTTCAGTGAGCCTTCATCATATAACAATATAGGTCCATATGATCGATAACCCGCAAGTATCAATTTTCAGAAATGCTATGAACGCAATTCTAAATTTGAAATCGGTGACAAACTCGAAGCAGTCGACAAATCAAACCTACAATTCACATGCGTCGCAACTGTTTCTGATATTATTGATGATCGAATTTTAATACATTTTGACGGTTGGAATCACAACTATGACTTTTGGTGCGATAATAAGTCGAACTACATTCACCCAATCGGTTGGTGTGCCGATAACAAGGAAACGTTATCTGTACCTCAAGGTAGGCTCTGTCTACTATCTCTATGTGAAGATTTGATAAGATTCATTTCTCATAATTCATCTTCATTAAAGAGTACGTTGACGATCAGTTCAGTTGGAGCGAATATCTGAAAGATACAAACTCTAGAGCTGCAGCTTCAAACGCTTTCTCAACTCGGACGTCTCATCAATTTGAAATTGGTGCGTTAGTCCTATAGTGTCTTCCCACGGTTGTTCAGAAAATATATTTTGCAATTTTAATTCAGGAATGCGCATAGAAGTCGTTGATAAACGAAACCCAATCCTCATCCGGGTTGCTTCTGTTGCAGACAAGAATTCGTACCAAATAAAAGTATATAATACCCTTTTTCAGGATATGTCACATTTCATGGCTACAATCAACTACCGTAATACGATTTCAGATTCACTTTGATGGCTGGGACGATTTATTTGACTATTGGATCGACGTTGACAGCCCCGATATACACCCTGTGAAGTGGTGCGAGAGAACTGGCCATCTTTTACAGCCAAATATCACTGAAGAAGAAAAAAAGGCTTGGTACGAATTGAATGGTGATGTGTATAAACCTCATCAGTAGCGAATGTTCTCTCTATCTTAGGCAAGGAGGCTGTCCGGTACCTGGTTGTCGCGGAATCGGTCATATTAAAGGCTCAAAGTTCGTTGGTCACCATAGTGAATACGGATGTCCTTACTCACCGAAGAATTTAGACAGTTACCCAATTCAGGTGTCTTTCCTCTAACTTTTCACAATGTATCGTTTCGTTTCATTAAATGTGAGTTTCAGGATAGAATAATGCCGCGCAGAGGACCGAAACCATCGTCGTTAATGAGCAGACGGATTGCAACAGTGAATACAGAAAAGGAGAAACCAAGGTAAGCAGATCTATGCATCTTTCTTCTCTATGCCTGATTTTCGTGCAGTTGCGCTCTCACACAGGCTACTTATGCTGAAAATACTGCATTGGATATTCTCGTAATTTCTCTGACACCGAGTCAGATCGCTGCCACGACCCCATTTCAACGCTTCGTCTCTGAAAATCGACGCCTGCAAGGCATCTTGCAACCTCTCGGACAACTACGCGATCCGTTCCGCTAACCAGTCACACGAAATTTATCTTTTCAACAGTCCAATAACAGATGGAGATCGTCGACGTTCCGTTCATCGAAGAACTTCGCGAAATTTATTATACGGTACGAAATTCAGTTATACTGTAGATACTACGCACATCCAGATGTAAGCCACAGGACCCTATACTTATCTACGTTTCGCATGTGCAGATGGAGAAAAAGAGGACGGTGCCGTATTGTGTCACGGTAACGTATCACCTCATTCACCTGCATCTCATACTGATGAACCTGCTGGAAAAAGGCCACGACATACTAAGCAAACGAAAGTCGAAGGTAAGCCTACAGTAAGCAAAACATATTGTCATATCTACCTAATATAATTGTCCATATTAACATAGGCCTAATAGGCTATATAACAAATGTATATTTTTCAGCCCACTCCAGCCGAAATTATCCTTTGCTACCACTAGCGTAGCTTTAGCGCAACGATGGCTCAATCACACTTGAGTGGTGCCTGCTCTTTATCGAGTTTATTTTGTGACCAGGCCAAACCTAATGCATCAAAAACACGGAGATTGCGGAGGAGTGATGAAACGCAGCTCAGCGTCTCTCGTCCCTTTTACCAAATCTTCAGCATAGCCATAGCCTACTCGTCTTAAATATACCACGTTCGTTCAGTAGTAGTCCCTAGATACCCAAATCAAATGCGGTTGTTGCCACCAGCAACGCCTAGAACTACGGCCGTAGTGATATATCGTGTATTGTTGACCGCTGTAGGCCTACTTCTTTGTTAGTATATTTATAGTCTTTTCAGGTTCAAGTGCAATATTTAACGCTACTGGTAGTAGTAATTTGAGATATTCCATATCAAGCGCAACAGTTTGGTCTTCATTTCCCGACAAGAATCTGACACAGTACTGGGATCAATGTTCAAAATATTTACCAGGTTCGTCCATCTGCGGTACGAAATTATAATTTCGCGATAACAACATGTCACTCTCATTTCGCCTACAGGTGTGAAAGGAATTCGTGGTTCTGAAGTCAGTAAATGGACATCTGCCGATGTTTCGTGCTTTGTCACCAAATTAACGGGCCGAGAAAGTTATGGACAGTTATTCTTGACTGAAGAAATAGACGGCGAAGCGTTTCTTCTCCTATCGCAAAATGATATATTTAAAGTGTTAAATATCAAACTAGGACCCACATTAAAAATCCATGGTGCCATTTTGTATGCGCTGGCCAATGAGTAGGCTAGCGCTGCACTTTTTCCTAGGACACAGCGTTCTTGTCAGCTATTCAAAAGTTAGGCTATTTATAGGCTAGCTGTTGTTTGGGCTGCACTAAAAACACAATCAAGGATCACCCAAAAAGCTCCTTCTGGAGCTGATATAATGCCTGAGGCGTTATGGTGGCTACCCTGACTAGGCTTGGTCTTTCTTGCAAAAAACTTCTATGTTTCGCATTGCAATTTCTTCAACGTTTCCAATAGGTAGCGACACAGCCTATATCACAGTCGCTTGAATTCTTTCTCGCTATTAAAATTTTCTGATTTGTTCATTGTCTGCATACAACGCGATTTTCTGAAAGCCGTCGATTGAGATGCGTCTTACCTCACTTCCCTGAAGAGCTTTTACCCGATGAAGGCGTCAAAATATATTAGGTAGGATGACGTCATAATGAACCTGTATTTATTTTCCCGATCATGAGCATGTACAAGCATGTAGTAGGGATGGTTGGTCGGATTATCAGAACCGTCATTTCCAGACATTTTCGTGGTTTTTCGGAGGCTGTCTCCGAAAATAGATCGGTGTCGTAGCGTTATGGGATACCGTTACTGTAGGCCTAGTACCAATCCGACACGTCATGTCCGGTGGGGCCTTTTGAAGGTATAATCAGCAGGAAGGAAATCAGGACGATATACTGCGTATCAGTGGTAAATAGTATGGAACTGTGAACCCATAGAATGTAATGGTAAACTCATCATCCAGGTGGTCAGCGGTTAACCAACCAGTCATAGAACTCCGTGAGTCCGGTAGCTGCAGGTTGTAACGTGAACCGGGTCCGGATAGTCGTAACACTAACGTGTGCGCCCGTACTATTTATGAGTGATTGTAGGAAGCTTTCGATGTTGGATATTTGTTCTTCAGCGAAAGCTCGCAGCGAAGCCGCATTTTTAGCGTAACGGTACCTAGGTTAGCTGTACCTGTAGCCGTATGTCGATTTTCTATGTCGGGATTAAGATTATATATTCCAATTCGTGAGTGGGACTCGCGAAAGTCCAGCTGCGGAGGTCCAGCTGCTTGCCGTGCTGCGAGCTGTATTAGATACCGCTGCTGGTAACCCACGTAGGTTATCGGCACTTATTGTCTTCGTCTTGGCTTGTAGATGCTGCAGAGTGGTAAGGACTTAGGTCTTTAGGATTTGCATCGGTATACTTAACGCATACCTGTACATTATCCTGGGATTTTTCGCTTTTGCCAGCCAACTGCAACTAATGAGGTTGAGGGGGTCATAATTCTACCGCACCTGTATCATTAAGCGCTGTCGCGCTGCGTTTTCTGAAAATTTCGACGAGATGTGAGCCAAAATCGCCTATAGGTCGTACTCACCACGTACTTGCACATGTTTGATGAAATATTTATATCATTCCTTATTATGCAATATGTTTTTGGTTCGAGCAATTGCCCAAGTTAAAATGAGCAAAATGGCACATCTTCATAATAATTCCAACGAATAATAATATTCTGAACTAATTATTCGATTCGGAAAATTTTCCAGCTGTAGTGATAGTGAATGATGAACTAATTTCATATCATCATCAGTTACATCGAAATTACTGTAAGATGTCTCGAAAGCCAAATTCTGATTGTCAGATTATGGTTTTTCGACCAACGATGAAAGAGTTTTCTGACTTTTCGAGGTATATCAGGTATATGGAATCACAAGGAGCACATAGAGGGGGAGTTGCAAAGGTAAGATATATATATATGTCAAATCTATGGTATCTGTTGAACTGCATTAAAATTAAAAGCCAGATTGCAAAAAGATGGTGTATTTCTGCAACATGTTGCCGAAGATGTGGCTGGCTGAAAATTGATTAGAAATCTACAGCTGACTGGTGTGGAAAATCTCCGCGTTCTGTCACTTTAGATGCCTAAAATTTGACTGGTGATGAGCGAATATTGACTCAATGACTCATTTTAGTTGTAGACTCAGCAGTACTGCTGTATATAGTGTCTCAGGTCGGCATTAAAGGCCAACCCAGAGGTGGACGAAGTGACACATGCCAGAGTAGAGTTTCTTTTCAGTGTTGCACATTTTTGGAGTGAAAAATAATAGAGCCGAAATCTGCCGATGGCAGATGATCCAAATAGGCCTAGTACTAAATAGAATAAGTCACCACAGATTGAACGCCCAGTCCAGTTTATTGGAATATCCACAAGCATTTGGAGCTTCGCTCCTTCATCTTCACCACATCAAGCCACATCTTGATTCTTAGATTATTCCTCCAAAAGAATGGAGCCCATGCTCAGGATATGACAGCATTGATAACTTGGCCATTCCTGCTCCAATATCTCAAGTCGTTACAGGCCAAAAAGGACTCTACACCCAGGTATGGTAAAAATGGTATACATGACTTTGGCTCTACAACATCAATTAGTCTACATATAAAATGTATTAGAAGTTCAGATTTTAGGTTGATGACGTATTCTGATCAGATTATGCCATTGCTTTTAGTATAACATTCAGCAAAAGCCTATGACTGTGAAGGAAATGCGGAGACTAGCTAATACCGATAAACATTCGGCACCGTTTCATGAAAGTTATGAAGACTTGGAGAGGACTTACTGGAAGAACATTACGTTTAATCCTGCTATATATGGAGCTGATATAAGTGGATCTCTTTACGACAAGGTGAGCCAGAATATTGTAAAGTATTGATATCTTCCTACATTTAATTTCTTTAGTTGCCGGCCCATATTCACCCATCCCCTATTGTCATGAGCAAGAGTTGGAATGTATAGGATGTAAACAGACCGTAAAGTGCCATCATTGCTAGCTGTTACCGTCACTTGTGCTGATCTCTAGCAGATGCATCGGTCTTGGCCAACCTGGCATAGGCCTGCTATGACTACCATGCATTATATTCCGGTGTTAATTTGACATTGTTTTATGTTTAGGATGTGTCTGTGTGGAACGTTGCCAGGTTGGATACTATTTTGGATCTAGTGGAGAATGATACTGGAGTGAAAATCGAGGGAGTCAATACAGCATACCTTTACTTTGGAATGTGGAAAACTTCATTCGCTTGGCACACTGAGGATATGGATTTGTACAGTATCAACTACGTTCATTTCGGTGCACCGAAATCTTGGTGAGTGTGGGTTAGTGATAGTTCTAACAACAACATGCTATTGATCGTCCCGAATCGGGATTATTAATAGTTATTACCTTACTGTTTGATTCAAGTCAATTCAAGCCTATTCATAATTTTTCCATCAACGTTCATGTCAATTCTCATCATTTGCTTTCTGTTAGGTATGCGGTTCCGCCAGAACATGGGAAGAGACTAGAACGACTGGCAACAGGCTTCTTTGCCAATAGTCAATCAACGTGTACAGCATTTCTGAGGCATAAGATGACTTTAATATCACCTTCAGTGCTTCGACAGTATGGAATACCATTCAACAAGGTCAGTAATCCACAAAACTATTTCTCATAGGCCGTTGGATGGACCTAATTCACAAAATGCTCTACTCTTCTGAACATTTCTCTCTATTGACTGACCCTATAAACCCATTGACACCGTTTATACCGTTTATAGATTACCCAAGAAGCTGGGGAATTCATGATCACATTTCCATATGGCTATCACTCAGGCTTCAACCACGGATTCAACTGTGCTGAGTCAACCAATTTTGCATCTGAAAGATGGATCAAATATGGAATCGCTGCTGAGAAATGCAATTGCAGAAAAGACATGGTCTTCATTAATATGGGTCTTTTCGTGAAAGCTTTTCAGGTAAGCAAATCACTGACGCGTTCCTGACAATTCATGTGTTCGTGACACGGTGCATGGGAAAGGTATGTTTCTGAGTGGGTTAATGGGGAGGGAGGGTGTCTGGATGCTCTGTCCAATAAGCAGTCCGCAGCGAAATGATAACTGGTGATTCGGTCACCCAACACCGCTGACAGGGAAGTGTCGAATGTCATGGGATGAAGTTATCGACTTTTGTCGTTGCAGCCGGACAAGTATGAATGCTGGAAACAGAAGAAATATGATGTCAAATTGTCGTATACTGATATTCCTCCTCGTCCAGACTTCTCAAACAAGCCAGTTCATTGGAGGAAAAGACTAGAAGAGATCAAGTATGTAGATTGTAGCTTCGGTGGAAACTTAGCAGCAATGATCCTCAATAAAATTTTGTGATGTTTAGAAAATCATATGAAGAATCTTTAGCTGCACTGAAAGAGTTGCAAAGTATCGGCGATGCTGAAACAGAACAGTAAGTGTCCTGTTCTTTTTTCCTCTCGATATGACAATAAACCTAGTCTAGTGTTCTCGTATAATGGCTATAGTGCCCACCCACCTCACACTGGGAGAAAGATTTCTCGACTCCTGATCAAACTTATGCTCTGCTGTAATATTTTTTTGTTTTGAGTCTCAGCAGAAGTTTGGATGATCGGATAATGCGTTGGGTCTACCGTGATGTAATTCAGTGTCAGAAATAGGCTATGTTTTGTCATTGGATTGTGATAACCTTTTCATAATGTTCATAAAATTTTTATTCCATCGTTTAGGTCTTTATCTTCAGTTAAAAAGAAGAAGTTGCCAGAATGTTCAAAACTACCTCAAGTTAAAATTGTCAAAGCGGAAATCCCAAATACTGTCGCTACATCATTTTCAAAGAAAGTTACCAAGCCAACCTCACATAGTCTGGGATTTCCTACGACGCCACCCAGCTCCACCTTAACAAATACGTTTCAGATCACAATGGGAACGGTACTGCCCATTGAATCCATTTCCCATTCAGTAAGTTATGCTTTCAATAAATTTTGAGTCCTATCATAAGGAATTGCTGAATCAGGAGTTGCTACTTATGACTATTTTTAAAGGAAAGATATTTAGCGTTACTGTTTATATAAAGACTTGATGATATAACTTGATGATATTTTAGGGACAATTCTCTGACGAAGGCACTTCTGATAGTGGGATGACTTTAATGGACAGAATAAAGATGGAAAAGCGAAATGGGCAAGGGTCCGCCCCAAAGTTGATTTCACACCCACCGCCTTATCATGACCACGCAAAGTACACGAAAACAATTCCAGCCACTGACCAACCTCAGAACTTTCTTTCACTTCCTGTGAGGATGAAAATGTCACAATTTGAGACAATGCCGCTTTGGAATGACTTTACAAAAAAGTCTGGCAATGAAATTGCATTAAAGACAAATGAGAATAAACTATGCAAGTGGAAGATATCGCCTGACACTGACACTGACCTACCATCAACAAGCTCTTCAACGGTCCTAACCTCTGAAAATTCAGCAAAGGCTACTATGAAAGCGGTATTTGAAAAATTGCCGCGGCTGCCTCTTAAAAGACGACATCCAGTTAGTAAAAAAGGGCCATCAAAAAAATCAAGCCCTGCTGTTGTGTTGAAAAATGGTAGTGCAGGTATGTATCAGTCGAATGTCAAAATTTATTCCCATTTGTGGTACCTTTTAGTGGTTGTCTACTCTAGAATTTTGTTATGTTTTTCCAGATTCTGACTCAAGCGCAGAAGAGGAAACTGTAAAAATGGCGAAAAAAGTGCCTAAGACGAAAAATCTCAACCATAAGTCAAAGAGCGATAACTATGTTGAACAATCTGGTTATCCTACATTATGGCCCAGGATAAAAACGAGTTATAAAGGAGAACGACAATACAATGCTACTGTCGCTAAATTACCGCCATACTGTGCTGTCTGCTCCTTGTTTCATCCGTATTATCAGGTATGTTACCGATATTCAAAACCACCATTTTCAGTGTTCCCCAGCAAAGGCATTTGACTTAGGCTAACAATGATCCCATTGCATTGGATATTGGCTTACCAATTAACAGCAGGGATGAAAAAATATTCATTACGCTCCCTCAACCACATGCATTTAGGGCCCCGTAACCCTTGCTACTCTAAAAAATGGAGGGGAACTGGAATATCTGTTTCTGTGACCTAAGACCCAGTATATTTACTAATGTGCTGTTACTGTATAATAACCCTTTGTTTCTTCATTTTATCAAGAAATCATTCTCATCGGATGCTGCTACTCCACTATCTGAGTTGTTGCAGAGGAAAGGTCTTGTACCTGGAAACAAATCCAAACCTCTAATACCAGAAACAATATTTGCTTCAAGCACTGGAACTGCTGCGCCATTTGCGAGTTGTGATCTCCTTGGTGAGTGTTTGTCTAGATATCTCATCCATCGATTCAGTCTGGTGTGTAAAAATGCAGCTACCCACCTGTGGTTGTGGTGTGAATCTGAAGATGAGGTACCAGCATTACTGTCACCAACTCTCTTCCTCAATTCAGATGAATGGCAGCTTTAAGAGGCTGACAGTCTAGTTGCTTTACTACTTCTGTGCTATATTGTCATGTCTCCTGATACTTATACATCAGCAGGATATACATAAGCAGTAGGCAAGCCCTTTGCCCATTCCTTATTGGCATGTAGTGTCTGTGTGCACTATTCAATATGCAACACACATTATTTTGACGTGCCATTTAAAGTCTAGTCATGTGAACACTTTTTCAGATGAGAACGGGGAAAGCACCTTGATACAGTGTAAGGCGTGTAAAGTTCAAGTACACATGTCATGTTATGGAATTTCCCGAGCAGAATCTCCTTGGACCTGCGACCGATGCTCTTTCAAAGCATGGGTAGCTGTAAGTACTCTAGATGGTTTTGGTGAAAAAATAAGACAAATCATATCAATGATTTTTTCTCGTTCAGCAATGCTGCTTGTGTCCATTACGAGGTGGTGTTTTGAAACCAGTCAATGACGGTCAACAATGGGCCCATGTCCTATGTGCTGTCGCCATTCCAGAAGTTTCATTTGATGATATTCCACAACGTAATGGGATCAACTTGGAAAAACTCACTAGAGATAGACAAACACTGGTGAGCTTATTAATCACGCTTGGACAAAATCAGAACTTTTTTCATGTCAAATTTTGTTTCAGAAATGCACTTATTGTAAGCGGAACCGTAAACAAGATTGGCATACATTGGGAAGTTGTATACAATGTTGTGCTGGGTCATGCTTTTCTTCATTCCACCCTACCTGTGCTCTTTCTGCCGGCATTAAAATGGAACCAGGCGACTGGCCGCTATCAGTATTTGTCCACTGCCACCGACATGCATCACAGAAGCAAAAAAATTCAGTAGGTTCATATTTTGTCAAAGAGCTAACCATTAATATATGAAGATGTAATACTTGTCAGGACCTGGCTTGAGTGCTTAATTGGGTTTAGCTTACTACCAGTGTTGTGGCCAAGTCACTAATTCTGAGTCACAAGTCGAGTCACCAAAACATAGTGCAAATTGAGTAATCTAGAAAATGTAACGAGTCTTCACATCAAAAAACTGTTTAGTAGAAATGCCTGGGCATAGGCATTGGGCAAGTTTTTTTCTTTTACCAAATTCCCACAATGCTTTTTTTGTAGGAAAACAGAAATAACAAGGAATTGCCAGATATTTCGATCGGTCAGAGAGTGTATGGAAAGCATAAAAATGGACGTTACTATGAATCCGTCGTGAAGAGCGAAACATTACAAAATTTTCATCATGTCGTTTTCACCGATAAATCATGGAGTGATAATCTATACGAGCAAGATATTACTGTAAGACGATGCAAGTTGATTGAAATTTCGGAGACTGTATATCCACCTCTTCTTTTCAGAGTCATGATTTCTCCGTTGGGAATCCAAAACCTGGCAATACTGTCACAGTGAAATGGGTCGATGGAAAATCCTATGAAGCGGAGTACGTAGAATGCAAAAGGCATCACATATTAACGGTACTTGAGTTTGCATATCTGTCTCTGAATAGTTGATTTATAGCATAGTGTCTTTAGGTTGAATTCGAAGATGGGTCAAATCTTGCTCTGGACAGGAAAGACTTGTATACCAATCTTGACGAAATGCCAAGAAGGATTCAAAGAAAACTGGTGAATATGTTTATGTGAAAAATCCTCATTAGACCTCCTTAGCAGGCTTGTTCACAAACCCCTGTTTGTTTTGCATACAACTTGTCACATATTTGAACTAGGCTGAGGTCATTATGTAGCTGAGTTATCCCAAGTGAAGGGCCTTTTTGCCAATCCATGGTCATGGTCAGTTCCCACTATCTTAATTTTTGTCAATTGTTCCTTCATGATACATGCTTCCAAGTTTTAGAAAAATATCTTACATTCTTGAAGCTTTAGTAGCTTGCTTGGTGGGTTAGAGCATTGGAACATTAATTTTTCAATGATTTATTTCAACTGATCTCATTTCAGTCAAACGCTACTAACATGGCGAAACTAGATTTCCTTCGCTCGCCAAAGAAAGAGGCTGATAACGAATCTTTTGTGAGCCGTAGAGCGGCTTATCATGCCAGCAGAAGGAAAAAGATCGTATTTGAAGACGGCGGCGAGTCATCTGAACCAAAAATAATCAAAAACTGTTGATCACTTGGTTTGAAAAACTGGACACAACTGTGGCTTTCTTTGATTTATAACAGAGTTGTAGTTGTGCGGTTAACGCATCCTTGTTCAATTAAATTGCGGTCACTTGTTTTATGAGATTTATTTACCAGATTCAGATAAATAATTATTCTAAATTTAGCATTGTCATCTATCCATTCTCGTCTTTGCTATAGCGAAGCTTTGTTGCTTTTAACTTATCTGGTGTACATGAGGCTTGTTGTCTTAAACTGCCTGTGATTAGTCATTTCTCATCTAAATGATCGATTTATAAGCGTTTCTTGCTGTCTGTTAGGGACCTGCTGAACCACCAGCTATAAATGAAATGGGTTTTGTTCCGACTTTGGAGTTAGAATTCAAAAGCTGATGGTTGTCAATCTTGGTCGTAAGCTATATTAGTGTGGTAGAGGCAATGGAGGTAGTGTGGCCAGTCCAGTTCGCTTATCTTGTTGCGATTCGTTTGCAACCGTAGAGATTATATAGCAACACATTAGGACAGGTTCTGGTTCATAAGGCGCAGCGGTGCAGACTACTGCTTCACCCTAAATTGGCCGTTTTGCACCATCCGTAGGTACTAGGCAGGTAGCGCAGGCCGGTGGATCCCGTTGATTCAAATGTTCGAGGACGACGACGCGCCGTCGCACTGAGAGCCGCGTTAACATAAAAAGAAGGTGACGCCCTTCATCGCATTTTTGTTATTGATATCCGCCCAGATTTCGGCCATTTCTTTTTTGCTATGGTTTTGGAATTGGTTGTAGTTAGCCCAAGCATACTGGCGTATAACGATCTGTTAATTTCTTCCAGTGTTTTCAACACTGCTTTGGCTAATTCTTGGATAGAATCGTTCCAGTGCTGGTTCGATGTTCTCATTAGGCTTCCGAGGATGATCGGGTAGCATTGAGCAGCGTTGACCTCAAGGAGACTTAGAAAGTATTCGTTGTCCCAGAAAAATAGAGCTCGTTCCGCTACCTGCAAAATCATTAGAAGTAACACTAATGAAAAAGTTGCGGGAATCCTGGTCTAAAATGTACACCCGCTAGGCGTCGCCCATGTTCGTATAATTATTGGGCTTGGAACAGAACCCGTCGTGACCGCGTAGGCGTTCTGCCCTGGATGTGAAGCAAGGCATCAGCTGTTCCATTTCATGGTGTAGGTCTATAGTGTGCTGACTGCTGAGATTTTGCGTAATCAAAAGAATACCGTAAGCTTAGGCCTAGGCTACGCCTATTTGCCTACCTGAAAGTGTTCGTTTTCAACACATTTTGATAGTTGCGGTAATATGGAAGTTATAAGCTTAGCAAAATCTGTAGGCTGTAAAGCGTCGATCAGCTCTTCCATTTCGCCTAAGAACATGACTTCCTTGGTTGTAGAAATCCTCGGCCAATACTTTAATAGCCCCTATAGAAAACATAGGCGTCCATTAGTAGGCCTATATGAAAGCATAGTCTCTGCTGACGGTCTCTATATACAGTCGTTCACTACTTACAGAAAATATTGTTTTAGTTGTGCTGGAATCCTTCTCTAAGTACTGTACAATGCAGTAGACAAGTTGGGGTTGAAAATACATCAGATTCTTGGATGAATGCAGAGGGATCAGTACTTTGTTCAAAAACATTAAATGTTCCGGTTTCAGAGGACACACGAATCCGGTTATAATGCTTCCGAGTATCTCTAAGATTTCCGCAATTCCAGTGAAGTCCTGATCCTCATAAAGATAGGCCAGAAAAATGTGGCAAATCTCTCTTCTGACAACTGAACGCATGCCGAGAAATTTGCCATAGATCTTATGAAGAACGTTTTTCAACATAGATCTCTCTCTGTAATCATCACTTGCGAATGCTTGCAAAAGTCGAGCAACAAATCTGAAAGTAAAAAATACAATATTCATCAAATATCGCGCACAAAATTGCATAAAGCCAAAAGACCTACCTGGCATCAAAGTACTTTTTCGCAACGCTTGGTTGAAAATCAGTCGCTTCAAGCACTTGTAGAAAATACTGATAAACAATTTCAAGGTGCGGCCAATACGGATACATAATAGCCTCCTCCTCATCCGGATCATAATCGGGCTTTTTGTAGGGAAAAGTCCGAAAAATGTTTTTCGACAGCATAGCTACCGTCAACGCATAAATGGGTTCGTGAGTCAATACTCCTCTTGTGGTACCAATATATTCAGAAATCTCTTGCAAATAAGCAAGTTTTATATCTCGTGCTTTTCTGTCCTCACCTCGATTCGTAAAGTTATACGTGGTGCAACAGGCGTGCAATTTTCTCGCGAATACTTCAAGACGTTCCGACGGTCGAACTAGTGCAAGTTTCGGTAGGTTTTTTGGGAAACTAGCCCTATCCTGGGAGCCGCATGAAGCATCTTCATTCCCACTGCTGCGTAAAATCATTTTTCGGCTATAGCCCCTCGATTAGGCCATTGACAAGTCTCGACGACGTGGTATGTCAGCTCCAAAGGAATATTTATATATAAAATGTAAATATCGACATAGAATCTTTTCCTTTGTACACCTGTATGACATCATAATGTTATAGTTTCTAACAACAAGCAAGCGCTTATGTCTACCAACGAGCTATGACGTTCGTTGCATTTATGTTATTTGTATCGATGATTTAACATAGCCTTACATTATACAGCTATTATTAATCACAAATTACGTCTAACGATATCAATTTGTTGAATACATACACCTGTTGTGTTGTTTCTGAGGAATGCGATCAGTGGTTCATTTTGTGATCAGCTGATGTCACGGTTCACTGACACGCGCTACTCGTATCGGAAACCCGCGAAAACTTTAGTCACTCTGGCGACAACGAGCTGTCCGGGTCGGCTGTTGCCTTTTATTCGCGTAGGCTCGCTTGCTATGTCGGTCTTGAGTACTAAGTCGTATAAGTGGCGGCAACAAGCTAGTGAAATAATCTCTGTTTTCGTCTTTGCAGCCGAGGATGGTGTTGCGAAGCCCGGCCAACAAAATTAAACCATTTGTTATTCGGCAAGGCGTGAATCAAACACAAATAAGGATTAGAACCCCAAGCTCATTAATGCATAAATTCCACCAGTTATATTTTGTATTTTAGTTCCAATCGATTAATTATATTTGTGTAAGTTTTTCAAAAACTTCCTGTATTAATATTGAGCATGTCTGAAGTCGAAGATAACGCGAAAACCATACCACAGGATGTTGAAACAGCCGAGCCTGCAGTTGCTGTTATTGACAAAGACGAAACTGAGTCGGACGTCGAGGAATCCTCTGATGAGGAAATCGTACTCGACGAAGCGTCCGATACAGAAGACTTCAAACCTCCACAGCAAGTCGATGATGACCAGTTCAGTGATGATGAGTGTTCCAGTGGTGAAGAGGAGGAAGGCGTGCATGTACAGTCGAACGAATTTGGAGGTGTTCGTTTTGCAAAGTTGGTTTTTGATGACGTTGAAGCAAAAAAGAAACAATGTGAAGAGTCTGATGAGGAGGATAAGGAAAATGAGGAACAGAAAACCGATGACAGTGTTGTGAGTGATGCAGGAAAAAAAGACGTCGAAAAACCAAAATTAAGTACCGGCAGTTCGTTCAAGACATACCGAACCGCTTCAATTCTTGATGAAGACATGGAAGAAAATTATAAATCGGATGAAGACGATATGTTTGATCCTGTTTATTGTGGTGAAACATTATCCGATATTGAATACGCAGAAGGTGACGATAGAGACACAGAAAGTGAACCTGAAACAGAAGAAGTCGGTGGTACACATAGAAGAACAGGTGAAGCATTGATATCAATCAAAATGAGGGAAGAACTCAAATTCCCACCTTCTGATGAACCATGCTGCCAAATGGATAACGCCGCTCAGCCTGCTCATGTAAAGCATGACTCATCAATGGAATGCTCGTAGATATTATAAGTATCATGATCTTCAATCTTGCATGTAACGAATTTCACCTTATGCGCATCTGTTTCGTTTGATCTCATTCCTTTTTTTTTTTTATTGAATTTTTGGTGTTATTTCAAAGAGTTGTTACTGTGTTCAATGAGTTCTATCCGTGCAAAACAAGTTCGTTGATAGCCGTGAGATTAATTTGAAAGTAAATCATGTGATTGCGTAGTCTACAGCCACTGATTTGGTACTGTATGATAATTAAGCACCCCTTTATCTCATCTATATGATAGTGGTAGTGGATAATATTGCAGTAAAAACATTGTTTTGTGCTACATTTTGCTACCCTTCTAGCCACTTTCATAACTTGGTCTCATTTGCTTGTGTTATAGATGTTGAATTCATATAGTAAGCTGTTATAATTATACTAAAATGCCTTTGCACAACACTGGTAAATTAACGACTATATGGGACAAAAGGTTAGTTACAAGTTGGTGTGAAATGTAAGGCTAGTTGTCTTGATTATAACAAAATTGTGGTATTTAGTGAAGATGGCACTGCGAAGCGAATGGAACAGATTCTCTTGTCGGAAGAAATGGATCAGCGGTATGGTTATAAAAAGCTTGGTCATGCCACCAAAAAGCTCGGATGGTTGATAAACATGTGTGAGGTAGGTGTCAGGTACCTGTAGTGACGTATCATACAGATGTACAAAATCTTGTATGAGTTTGTCTAAATTCTGAGTACGAATCTGATACACTGATAGATGGTCTGATATCTCTAGGCTGATGTGATTAACGAAGATAAAAAGATGATCAGTGCCGTTGACTTCTACTTCCTGCAGGATGATGGTGATCGATTCAAGGTGAGTCTTTAATATTCTAAGTATGATTCAGTATGACAAGAACTGCGTGATGCATCCAAATCCAGAAGACTGTCTTTGAATCTCTCTTGCAACACCTCTAATGTTAGACGCCAGTGAGTGTGGGTTAGGGGTGGACAGGTGAAACTGGCTTAGTTCATTTCATTGATCTTACTGAGCCCCGACCATATTGTATTTCAGGTGTCGGTTCCATTCAAACCATATTTCTTTGTTCAACCCAATGTTGGTTGTGAGAAAGAAGTGATATCATACCTTCAGAAAAAATTCCCGAAAATATCTGCTATCGACATTGTTAATAAGGAAGATCTGGATTTGGTAAGCTGCGAATTTTGTCATCCTGACATAATCATTGAGGTTTTCTGCTATGAGTATTAACTACTTTGGTGCTATGCCGCGGGCTACAGCGACAGACCAGGTTATTTTTTGCATTTTGATTTCAGCCTAACCATCTTGTTGGACATAAAAGAACGTTTCTGAAATTATCCTTTACACATGTTGACGATATGGCGAACGTTCGTCAGCCTATTCTACGAGCTGTTAATCGCAACAAGGAGAGGAATAAAGGCCAAACTGTTTATTCCAATATGCTTTCCAGGTAAAAAGCTCACACCATGCTTTTCTACTGGTACTAGGTATTTGTTAAATTGTCCCAGCGTTCATAGTTTCACTGCCAACGTATTGCTGCAAGTGCACGTGACAGGATTCAGCTCTGTGGTGCATTGTTTTATGTTCTGTTTCATTTTTAGTGCTTTGAGTGGGGAGAAATTGTCAGGACACTCGTCAGGGACTACAGCGAAACTGAAAGATCAACTTGACAACATCATGGATATTCGTGAACATGATGTGACGTATTATGTCCGGGTTTCAATTGATTTGAAAATTCATGTTGGATTGTGGTATGAAGTTCATGTCAGGGGAGGTGCATTGCCGCCAGTCATAACAAAACGACCTGATCTGTTGGAAAGGCCGGTAAGTGAGTCGAAATCAGAAAGTAGCTGATTAATCCAGTTTCAGCCAGAATAAATTCCATGCTGGGCAAGCGTAATATATGCAAAACTGATATTCCAGGGTCCAGACCCAAGCCATTTAGGTCAATTTCCTATCTCGCTTGTAACCCCAAGATTCAGTATTGGTAATCTGATCTTGGCAGGGGCGTTCTGTTGTACACTTAGACTGAATGTAGTTCGAAACCAGCGTGTTGTTAGGCATATTAGCGGACTTCAAAATTGAAATATATGTACCGTTACCAATATTCTATATTCAGGATCCAGTGGTATTAGCATATGACATTGAAACAACGAAGCTACCTTTGAAATTTCCTGATCCTGAAACGGATTGCATCATGATGATTTCGTATATGATTGATGGTCAAGGTTATTTAATTTGCAACAGGTCAGTTTTTATTAAGTTCCAATGTTAAGAAACTAGACTAATCATTTTTTTATGAATAGAGAAATAATATCGGGGGATGTCGAAGATTTTGAATTCACACCAAAGCCCGAGTACGAAGGAAAATTTGAAGTTTTCAATGAGCCTGATGAAGTAAGTTCCAAGTTGCTATTTTGTCCCTATTTACTTATCCCTATGTTAGTGCCTGATCGTGATCTGGTTTTGGCAGAATGATATCGATGATTTTCTAATTTTACACACATATTTAGGTCGTTAAGGTTGCATTCTGACTTATTTTGGAGCCGTCAAAATTTTGATATTTTTTTCAGATCTCCACCCTTCACAGATTTTTTGACCACATTCTGGATGTCAAGCCTCACATATTCGTTACTTATAATGGAGACTTCTTTGATTGGCCTTTCGTCGAGGCCCGCGCATTAAAACACGGCATCGAAATGGTCAAAGAAATAGGCTTCAGTAAGGATTCACAAGATGAATATAAATGCAGACAAGCGTCTCACATGGATGCTTACAAATGGGTGAAACGTGACAGCTATTTACCAATGGGTAGCCAGAATCTTAAAGCAGCTGCGAAAGCTAAACTTCGATATGATCCGGTGGAGCTTGACCCAGAAGATATGTGCAGGTTAGAGATTTGCTATGCCCATGATTTGTGCTTCAAAGTCATTCGGTTTTCTTGTTGTGTCTTTTGAAGGCTTGCGAGTGAGGAGCCACAGACAATGGCGAATTATTCAGTGTCTGATGCGGTCGCAACATATTATTTGTATATGAAATATGTTCATCCTTTCATCTTCGCTCTATGCACCATTATTCCAATGGATCCAGATTCTGTGTTGCGAAAAGGATCAGGTGAGGATACTAGTTAGCTGTGAAACTTCATTGTTTTCTATCAATGTTGGATAGCTGGATTCACAGCTCAGGGAGCGACACTCACTTGTAATTGTCGTGTTAGAGGCTAAGAAATTTTGATCTTCCATTGCCTGATACATTAGCCGATGCAAAACCAGGGGATTTTTTCTGAGTCCCGAACAACCACAGTTCTCATGACAGTACTGGATTTTGATTGTCATTTCAGTTATGATTGTTGCTTTAACGTCCTAAACTTGATTTCGTTTAATTTTAAACATCTTTGTTGGCATAAATTCACTTATTAATGAAAATGAAAACATTCGACCTGGCGATGACTGATACAATTTGACTCAACTGTTTGTAGGCACTCTATGTGAAGCTCTGTTGATGGTGCAAGCATTCGATGTCAACATTATCTATCCGAATCGGCAAGAATCAATTTTGAATAAGCAAACGAGTGACGGTCATGTTCTTGATTCGGAAACCTATGTTGGAGGCCATGTGGAAGCTCTCGAAAGCGGTTAGTGAATAATCGATGATAGTGTACAGGTTACAGATGTGCATTTGTTTCTATTTTCAAAGGTGTCTTCCGAGCTGATATCCCGTGTCATTTTCGAGGAGACCCGTCAGCTTATCAATATCTTCACGATGAAGTGGAAAGAACGATCAGATTCTGTATTGAAGTCGAAGAAACAATACCATTGTCAGATGTCACCAATTATTCAGAGGTGCCATACTTCTATCATTTTTGCCAACTTGTATTTCGGCCAATCTCATATTGGGTATCCACAACAGATTGAACAGCATATGATTTCTCTGTGGTGATTACAACCCTCCCAGTTCCCCAAGGGAAACCAACTGCGACTGGAGAACATTTTGCTGTCCTGGGACATCCATGACATTCAGACATTGGCATCTGTGCTCTACCCGATCTCAAGATCTCCACCAACTTTTTTGTTCCTTGGTTTCAGGTTTGCGAAGAGATCAAATCGAAATTGATGGATTTGAAAAACAATCCAGCAAGAATCGAGAACCCAATCATATACCATCTGGACGTTGGCGCCATGTACCCAAATATTATTTTGACCAACAGGCTTCAGCCATCTGCAATGGTTGACGATGAGACATGTGCAGCATGTGATTTTAATAAACCAGGTAACAAGTGTACATTTACTGGCTCATTATTATGCACCGTTGGGCACCCTCCATTGATGGATGACCAGATTGGCCACGGTGGACTGGTCTACAATGATTTGGCTGCATTTTACGCGAAATACCTCTCCTCACAAATTCCATTCTTTTTGGGTCTTGGTTGGGTGTATTGGTAATACATCATAATTATCTGACCGTATTTCTTACACATGCACATGTGCACAGACCATACTCCGTGAGCATGTAAACTGGAAATGACGTGCTGGGCTAAACTGTATTGCCCTGAATCAATTTACTATCTCGTAAATCTGGAGGGCCTGTCAGAGAAGCTGTGGAGTGCACATACTAATTGGTCACCTTTACGCATCCACCATGCTTTTTCTTCAAAATACTTATCTTTAGGTGCTACATGTCAGAGGTCTATGCCCTGGATGTGGCGTGGTGAATTTATGCCTGCAACAAGAAGTGAATATCATCGAATTCAACAACAACTTGAGACAGAGAAATTTCCACCTGCTATACCTGACGGACAGAGACGGGCGTTTCATCAACTTAGCAAGCAAGAAAGAGCTGAGCAAGAGAAAAAGAGATTGAAGGTGGGGTTTACATTGAAAATGTTTTAAAGAAGCTCTGTTAATATGACTTTATGGTGGTTGGATATCGATGGTACCAAAGAGTATCGCAGTTTAATTTTTGGTTTTTGTTATACAGGAATATTGTAGAATTGCATATAAAAAGACCAAAATCAGTCAAACTGAGGAAAGGTATACCACGATCTGTCAACGAGAAAACTCTTTCTATGTGGACACTGTAAGAATGTTCAGAGATAGAAGGTAAGAAATTCAATTCTCATCTAAACATGGGATCCGGCATATGCAGTAGAGCTTGAATATTTAAATCTTCTTTCAGGTATGAGTTCAAAGCCGCTTTGAAACGTGCGAAAAAGCAAGTCTCAGAAGCTGTAGCCAACGGTGATGCAGCTGAAGTAAAAACAGCTAAAGGTCTGGAAGTGTTGTACGATTCCTTACAGCTTGCTCACAAGTGTATCCTCAACTCTTTCTACGGATATGTGATGAGAAAAGGGTGATTATTATTACATGTTACGAACCTGTTCTGCGCTGCCATTGTGCATGAAGCACTGCATGAGATATAGCCCTTGTTTTTCAGCTATCGGCTAAATTTTGTGATTTTGTTCGTTTAGAGCTCGATGGTATTCTATGGAGATGGCAGGCATTGTGTGTTACACTGGCGCAAGTATAATCACCAAAGCTAAAGAAATTGTAGAGAGGATAGGTGAGCTGTGGAGGGGATTCATCCTTCTGTGATGACCATCTGCTGTGCTACGCAGTACCTAACTTGAGTCAGACATCTTGTTTGGACTCTCTGCTCTGCTTACTACCACTCGACCAAACCTATAGCGATGCTAGGCCAGCATTATTATACTCTCTGTTTTAGGTCGGCCACTAGAACTTGACACGGATGGGATCTGGTGTGTGCTGCCAGCCAGCTTTCCAGAAAATTTTGTTATTCATTCCAAGAATCCAAAGAAACCCAAAGTAACCATTTCTTATCCTGGAGCCATGTTGAATGTCATGGTTAAAGTGAGTTACCACAGATTCTTGATTGATCGCCCGCCATTGGCTATACTATGTTCTTCGAAATAATAAGATTCTTCCATTTACTTCAGGATGAATACACAAACCATCAGTATCAAGAACTTGTCGATCCAAAGACACTAAATTACAGCCAGCGAAGCGAAAATTCAATATTCTTTGAAGTTGATGGACCCTACTTGGCCATGATATTGCCAGCTTCAAAAGAAGAAGGAAAGAAATTGAAAAAGAGATACGCCGTGTTTAATTTTGACGGTTCGTTGGCGGAATTAAAAGGGTGAGTGCCAGTATGAGTATGGGATAATATTTTATGCACCTAATAAAAACAATTGCAGACCTGAAAAATTTAAAGCACGCTCGATCTTGAATTGTTCTGCGCTTGTCTACGATGGTCCTAAATGTACCATTTTTTGTGATCGTGTAGTTGTAATATCTACGAGGAATTATACACCGGAATATTATTATAAATGCCCAATATGAGTCCCAGTCTAATGGATATGTTGGTGATGAATGCAGTGCTTTTGCATAGATTCGAAGTGAAACGAAGAGGAGAGCTACAACTTATCAAAATCTTTCAATCTTCCGTATTTGAAGCTTTCCTGAGAGGAAAAAATCTCGATGAAGTATATGCTTCTGTAGCAAAAGTTGCCGATTATTGGCTGGACGTGCTTTATAGCAAGGTATGTGATATCATATCCAAATGTGTAATATCGGGTTAATACATTAGTTGCTGCTTGCAGAAGATTCACGAGTATCAAGACTCGGTCGAAATGAACATGGTCACATTTTGTGATATCGCATTTACAAGACTATTTCAAGCCATGTTTTTAACTCACTCAATGCTCGTTTGCTTTGCCGATTTTCATGTGTTGAGACAATGTGTGTGATCAAAATTATTCCTGGAATTCAATTTTCAACAGGCGGCGAATATGCCCGATTCGGAACTTTTTGAGCTCATTACCGAAAACAGATCAATGTCTAAGAAGTTGGAAGAGTATGGTGCACAAAAATCAACCTCAATCAGTACCGCTAAAAGGTAATGTCACTCATTGCAAAAATTTTTATCTTTTATCAAGTTTCCCGATTGATTTGGTAGATTGGCAGAATTTCTGGGTGATCAAATGGTGAAAGACTCCGGTTTATCTTGTCGATTTATCATATCGAAAAAGCCAGACGGAGCTCCTGTTACAGAACGTGCTGTACCCATGGCAATATTTCAGGTAAGATAAATCCATTGTCATATGAAGGCAAGTGAAATCTAACACTTTTTGCTTTGTAGTCTGAGCCCAGCATCAAACGTCACTATTTGAAAAGATGGACTAAAACTTCTAATTTGAGCGAGTTTGATATCAGGAGCGTCTTGGATTGGGGATACTATATTGAAAGGCTTGGCAACACAATACAGAAAATTATCACAATACCTGCGGCTTTACAAGTACGTCGTTCTGATTTCAAGGTGTTCAAATACAGAATGCAATTTCCTGAGTAATGATGAATATTGGTTGATGTCGTCTGTTCTCCGTCATTGGATTTGTAACCTTTGTGCAATGCCAATTTGTAGCATGACAAGTTTTTTTCGTTTCTTTCAGGGTGTCACCAATCCAGTTCCCCGAGTGAGACATCCAGAATGGCTTCATAAAAGACTGATGGAAAAGAATGACATTTATAAACAAAAGAGAATAACGGAAATGTTTGAGAAAGTGCCAAAAAAAAGAAACCACAGCGACGACGAAGATGTTATTGCTGCTTCTGATGAAGATAAGGAAAATGGTAAGATTTTAGAAGTTTCGCTATACTTTCAAGCACCTTTAATGTGCATAGACAATCCCAGGAGTGACTGAGGCTCGTTATTCGTAAAAAGCTTTTTTGATTAATAAATAAATTATATTTCTAGCTATGGACATTGAAGATGTAGGAGGCAAAAAGAAACGCCTCGGTCCATTGCCAACAGTAGTTTCAAAAAGAAGAAAATTGACAAAAGAAACCCAGGTTTGTGGCAATCTGTGTTTAGTATGTCCAAATTCTCAATTCTTTTTCTGTTACAGGATCTTAACAAACATTGGAGGGAAGTCCTCGGACAACCGCCACCAAATGTGTATCTTTTTAAAGGCACCAAATCTCAAAAACGAGAGTGGATTGCTTACCATAAAAAGAAATGGGAACATCAAGCCAAGCAGAAGAATCTACGAGACCAACTGGATGACAGCAGCGACTTCACAAAATTTAAACAACCCCAAAAGACCGCAGGTAAAAAAATACTAAATATCATTTTTGATAAGGCCTACACTGTTGCTGCTTCTTCTTCATTTTTTGTGGGTAGGTTTACATTATTCATAGGGAGATCCACATCTCAACCGCAGATTGAAGTCCAGCGAAAACCGTTCAACTGAGTTAGTGCAATTTTTTTCAGGCTTGTCGCATTTTATTAAACAACATGCAAAAAGTGTGCTCGGGTCTTCATGGCAGGTTGTCAGAATCGCCGATACGAACGAACCAGGACAGTACAGAGTTTTTGCTCTGATAGGAAATGAGTTGCACACTTTACGGGTAAATAATAAATGCACGGCAATAGTCTTTTCTAAAGTATAATTGTGTATGTCTTTTACAATCGCAGATGAATGTTCCACGAATGTTCTATGTGAATCAGAAAATATTAAAGGAAGGAACAAGCGATACTTGGAGAAAAGTGAATCGGATTTTACCGAGGTTGGTTTTTGAAATATTTTGACAAATGTCATGGTATCCGTCAGGACTGTCTAATACATGATTGGATTCATTGATTTATTTCTTTTTTGTAGATCTGCGCCAGTGTTTAATCTGTACCAGTATCTTATACCCGAGTCTGAATATCAAAAACACCGTCATGCTATCATGCTAGAGTTGTCTGGACCTCATGTAGAAGGAGTGTATGAACTACAGACACCTTTGGAATTTCGCATCCTCATGGAACTAGGATGTATCTGTGCTGTTAAACGGCAGGTGTGTAGAATAGATAAATACAGTGAGCAACCCCATTTCTGTTCCTCATGCATTAAAAGTATTGTAGCAATGCTAAGCAGCATTTATTGGGCAAATTTGTTTCTTCAGGAGGCTCGAAAACTGCATGGAATCGATACAGATACATTTGAGCTAGACCAAATGGAACTAAGGGAATCATCCCGACTTACTCATTATCTAGAAAAGGATTCTATCAAGCAATTATATATTTATCATCATGTTTCAGGTAACCTTTTCAATGAGTGTTTGCTAGTTGAACTAGGCCATCCACCCTATGAACCATGTACAACGTGGCTGTGTGATTTTTTGCTGGATACAGTTTCTGCCCGAAACCTTAACATCTGACACAGGTTCCCGCCGGCTGTTGCTTGGGAGAATTTCATCTTCCTTTATAACAATAAAGTGCAAATTTTGCGCTATTGGTTAAGTTAGCCTATACTTAAGATGAACTCACTTTTTGAACACGGAATACTTGAACTGCTGTTTTCCAAGGTTTTATTTTTTTCGACAGGTGCCAAACAGATGTTAGGCCTCTTTTTCCCAGCATCCCGGAAGTGCTTTGTTTATGTTGTCGACACGGTTCGCACTAACGCCATGCCGAACATGCAAACTTTGTACAAGTATGTTACTCAGTTACCGATATAGTTCTTTGACATTATGGAATTATAATTTTATTTAGGCACGAATATAGTGCTATGATGAACGGTGGCAGAGATGTAGAAAGTCTTCCGCCGTCGGACTTCACCTTTGAGATAAGAGTTGAAAAAGATCCGAGAAACATGTATTCTGCCGTTCAGGTAATGGACGTTTGTGATGGCTGACATGGTTATGAAATAAGGATTTGGGATCTCGCAAATTCATAGAAGATTGGATGTCTTAATTTTTTTTTATTTTTGTTGTTGCAGAGACATTTGTCGGTCTACAAAAATGAACGTCATGGGCCAACTATGATTGCCATTCAGTCTCCGTTGAAAGACAGCAAGCTGGCTAGCCTAATTCCCGTGATGAGAGATTTTCCACTTGTTCCGTTGTACAGAAGAGATCCTGATAATTTTTACGCCGTGCTTGAATGGCAGAGGGTGAGAGATCATAAGATTTTTTTCTACATTTTAATCTCGCATCAAATCCGCAACTTCTGAGTTTGTTCCATATCACAGGTTGGTGCTCGAAGGATGCTGCGACATTTCCTTAATTCAAATCTCCTACTTTCTCAACTGCTTGAGTACAGTCGTTATTTCAGCGTCCCCATTGGAAATTTGCCGGAAGATCCCTCTTTGTTTCTCCTTGATTTGATTTTTGCTCGGTGAGACTATAACGTTTTCTCGATGCTTAGTATTTTTTTAATATTCATTTTTTTCAAAATATCTAGACGACTTCAAATGCACAATCATGTACTCTGGTGCTCGGAATCTGACCGGCCTGATTTAGGAGGAAAGGAAGAGTACACCTACAAATGTGGTGAGATTTATGGCAGTGATAAGTCTTTTGTGACTGATGACATTGAAAAACTCAGTTTTGTACTTGCCCGATTTGCATATAATTTGGCACTTCGATACTTCAGGATTAATGCTCGTACTACCATAGCAACCACAACTCTCTGTGCTTCCCCATTATTCAAGAAAACGGTGTATCTGATGACTGATGGCACAACTCCAATTATTTTTATTTATCTTTAATGCAGGTGTTGATAATAGAAATTTAAAATCGGTCGAAATCAGTACAACGGGAGGATACTCTACCGTCTGCATAGAACTACAAATTGCAGGCCTAGCTGTGAACACCATCACAAAGTCTCATCACGTACATGACATTGAAGGTAGGCTTTGATTAATAGATCTACTCACTAGTCACTCAGTAACATTCACACCCAGTTCCACAAAATTGAGGTTGTGTCTGGAAATGTTAGTGTATTGATGATAGCACATTGTTTGACCAGTTCTTATATTGCTGTATTCTAATTCACTACTGGTGTGGTGTTATCTCATAGGTGCCGCCAGCGCAGGGGTTACCTTCGATGTTATACAGAAGGCCTCTTTGGAAGAGATGGTTACCGGTCAAAATGCAGCAGTCAACTCACTAGCAAGTTATGATGAAACTATCTTGTGTTCAACCACTTTTCGGTAATATAGTTATTCGATTGAAATCTTAGGGGCCCACTATTATATGAAATAATTCTCTTTGCAGTATTATGAAGAATATGGTGCAGCATTGGTTTAAAGATATCAACGTACATGATAATCCTCTGGCAGATTATCAATTGATGCATTTTTATCGTTGGCTTGGATGTCGGTCGGCTTTGTTATTTGATCCTGCCCTTCACAAGACTTTACACAATATGATAAAAAAGTTATTTTTACAAGTGAGTCAACCCTTGAGTTTATTGGAGTGCCCAACTGCTAAGGAATCCATGCATACTGAAAATATTTCCACCAAATAATTTGATTGCATTTTAACAGCTTGTTGCAGAGTTCAAACGTCTTGGGTCTAATATAGTGTATGCTGATTTTGGAAAAATTGTTGTTTCAACAAAGAAGAGCTCCGTCTCGGATGCAATCGCTTATATCAATTACATTGTCACTTCGATCGTATCAAAGGATTTGTATGAATCGGTGGAATTTAGGATAGAACATGTACGTATTTTTGTGATAAAGAGGCATGTCATGTATGGTTCAAATTTATTACACAGAAAGATTTCCTGTCGTGCATATTTCTTGATTTCTAGGCCTGTCATGGTAACTTCAATATGGATGATCTTGTTACAGGTGTGGGAGTACCTTCTGTGGCTTGATAGTAATAATTTTGGTGGCATCCGAGGAGAAATACCGGATGAAGATGACACGGAAGGATCCCAAAACGTTACAAATGGTAATGTTTTTTGTCGTTGAGTGTAATTCTCTATAGCATTCATCACCTCTTCCTTGCTTGAAAAGTGCCAAAAATCTGCCAAAGTTTAAGAAGCATGCTTATTTACTGCCCATTGCTCAATGTTCATGGTCATGCATATTCCTTTTTCTACTAAAGTAGTCCCATGAGTACTAAGTAAAGCTTAAAGCAGGCAGAAGTATTGACTCACCTGTGACCGGAGTACTTTTGTTTAGGTCAGCGAAGCAATATTTCAACTCCAAAGAAGACGCCTCGAAAACAACTTCTCAATAAATCGATTCGTTTTGATGAAACGATCATCGATGAAAGTTTAGATAACTCAGAAATGATCAACTCTGCTTCCAATCCAGTTGAAATGCATTTCACTTTGGCAAAATATCTACCACAGCAGGCTGCAATCCAAACGAGCTTCGATGTGATTGTTTCTGGTGGGTGTCCCGATTATGTATGTATTGCATATATCTTTAAATCACAAGAAACACTTGTTTGCATGTGTCGGTTGATAAGCCTACATGATAACGATGCCAGTCGTGTACACTGCTTTATATTGCTTAAAGCATGACTTCTGTGCAAGAATGATCCACTTATCAGCACCAGAAATTCGAATTTGTCCAATCCAAGCATATAATCAAGGATGTCTCGGTTTCCTGTTTCTGTCCAGACATCCCTCCCTGATATAGATGCATTAGTTGCTGTTTCACCGAATTATCGAATCTCAAACTAAACCAGCATTTTGCGTTATTTGATTTTCAGGTTATATATCAATGGTTCATAAAGAAACGAAATTACAACGTCAAAAATACTTACCCGGCCAGACTCCTGTTGCTCGCCGTGGTGCAACTCAATCGCAGGAGGAAAACACTGAAAGAACCACTTCCCGTAACCCAACGGTGTCAGAACATGTCATTAGTTTTGCTAGAGAACAAATTTGTGGGGAAATGACTCAGAGATTGCTAAGGTAAACACAATGTGATATGATCTGGTATTTTCTCTCAGTAGCTTATAGTTGAATGTTAATTTTAGCATGGCTCAGAAGATGTCCAGAAGCATTTCATCTGATCCAGAATATGGGAAGAGACTATTTCCGCAACTTCCTGGTAGTCATTTAGTGTTGACCAATCCAACTTTGGAATTTGTCAAATCAGTTTGTCATGTTTTGTCTGCTGACGATCAAGTTGTGGAACAGGTTGGTTGTTAGTTCGGTTGCTCCATCATTTAGGATTACCAGTAGGGCTTGCATCTGATCACACTGATGTGTCTCTATGAGCGATGTACATTACATTGTTTGCAACAATTCTTTGCATGCACTAACCTACAAGGTCTTTAGTACGGAGGGGTGATGCCGGGTCATTAAAATTTGGAATCGATATCGAATATTTTGTTAATTCGTAATAATTTTGCTTCTGGTACGGTTTGTAACTTACTATCACACTCTTTTGGTTTTAGGTTGATCATTTGAAGAGAAATTTACTTCGCCTTATCGGTATTGGAGAGTTTTCGGATAGTTCAGATTGGAAGGATCCGTGTAGATCATTTGTTGTTTCTGATGTCGTCTGCATATCCTGCAACCATTGTCACGATCTCGATCTCTGTCGCGAGTATAAACAAACAGAGTTGTCACAAAAAATGTAAGTACAACCTTTCTGTTTGTATCCTGTGTCTACCTTGCTTGGTATCTAGTAATACTATACTGTTGGTAATAAATATAATAAGTCACCACAGATTTAACATCCAGTCCAGTTTATTGGAATATAATATTATTATATTTATTACTATTTGAATCGTCTTCCATCGGCTCCACTGTTTTTCGTATACTGTTGGTGAAGTAGATAGCCATGCCCTGTGCTTCATATCCGTATGGATAGGTCTTTTGAATACCAGCAATCACCGATTGATCTTTTTCTGACAGATTTTGGTGTTGTCAGTCTTGCGGCCATCCTTATGATAGTTCATGGATTGAAGAAAACCTGATCGAAACTCTACAGTCAGAGATTGTTGGCTTTGTGCTGCAGGATCTCAGTTGCTTGAAATGCCATGAAGTGAAACAAGGAAATATGTCAAAATATTGCGAATGTGCAGGTAGAGTAATACGATTGAAGAATGTGATTAATTTCTATTGATGGGCACATAATTATGTGTAACACATGTGGCTGGCTATGAGCCCTTCATACAATCGTAAATCAACCACAAATGTGTTGCTGTGCAAATAGGACCAAAACCTGGTTGGATTTTGTGACAACCAATTAGCTGGCGTATTCGTACCCATGGTGTGCAGCAAGCTGCATCTTATTTTCTGTTGTTGCTCTTTTATATTGTGCTTTTGCTGCCAGTAACTCTGAGTGCATTTTTCAATTGTTGGTTTGATTTTAGGGGAATATGCACTCACAAGACCATCATCTGTAATATTGGAAAATGTGAAGATATTTAAAAGCATTGCCGAAAAAAGTGATATGAAGTTACTCCTTGATAATGCGAATTGGTTTCTTAAAGTTTCATGAGCATATTGCACAGAGACTAACAGACTTGATCCATTTTACCTGTTCTATTGATTGCATAATTACAAATTTTTGGTGTGCAAATTTGTTCAAAAGGCTCTCTAGTGCAGATGCTGCTGTAGAGGTGATAGAACGATGTCGATAATAAATTCCTAATGCAGTTGAATACGGTGTGTAGTATGAAAGCGGTAGCTAGTCTACGTAGAAATGACGTGCAAAAAATACAACCCGCAGACCGCACGAAAGGCGGAGGGAGCAAACGATCTGGTCTGTTACGCTCGAGCGCACATATTCACGCATTACTGATTCTAGCGTATACATTTTACACCGGGACCTGTCGCAGCAAGAGCCCTTGAATACAGCAGCGCCAATAAGTTCGTTGCAATGGGGAAGCGAGGACAGCCTTTGAGGCAGCACCAGTCGCTTTCAAAACCAAGGTTAGTATAGTATGTTGAACACAGCAGCTGTTTGTCGTGAGTGGTGATTGTCCTATAATAATACCAAGGCGGCGAGGCGTTTTATATACTCCAGTCCCCAGGTGTCTTATAGATGTGACTTTCTTAACGTCGGTATGATGTCAATATGTCATCCATTTTGCAGACTGCTGCCACGTCACCGGCATCCTCCACAATTACCACAAGCTGAGAGTACAGATAATGGCAGGCTTGCTGTAGATGGCAACGCCATGATATCATCGATTCCATCTTGGTGTGATCCACCTCTCCCTGAAATGACTTGCCTAGGGAATGTGGGATTTGAATTTCTTCTCTGCTTGTATTTGCACACTGCCCTTTTTTGCCAGTATATATATCTATATAAGGTAAGTTTAAAGAGGCCTTCTTCTACTTTAAATATACGCATTCAACTCAGTCGTTGAAGTTACCGTACGCATAAATGTTTTCAGACTGTATGGTGGTATCCTATAAGCCTGCCTCCAAGCTCAACGTCGTTGAATTTTCATCACATTGACAGGGATCTGACATGGTTTCTATGTGCATTCATCATTAGAAGACTATTTTGGTCAATCTTTTGGGATGTATGTGGGCCTATCTGATGGAAAATGTTTACCTAATTTATACTCACCCCTATGCATATTATACAGGTTTTCAGACCAAGTTCGAGTAATGCAACACTGATTATGATATGGACTTGCTGTTTCACTGCCCTTGTCGGTCTGGGTATTTGTGGTTCTTGTTATACAATGTTCAGTCTTTTTTCATCCACTTCCATGCTCAATATGGTGGTTTTATGTTATCCGTGAGTACATTTCAATGCTTGAGCTCTTGCTTGCATTCCAGCACAGATCTCAATGTATACCTACAACCAGCAATAGAACTTTGAGATGTTGGCTAGGCTAGTTTACTGTTTTCATTTTATTACAGACATGGATAATTGACTATCTTTAATACCAATTTTTAGGATCCTTGTTTGGATACCTTTGGCAGGATTCTCCGGCCATTCAAGTTTCACTACTGTCAAATCGTGGATTGGTTCTGTGGAGTATCCAAGGGTTTCAGGCTCCCACACTATAGAAGCAATATTTGCTAAGCAACATTTAGTTAATGATATTGGCCTTGTACGGATAGCTTCTGGATACACTGTCAGTAAGGGTAAAAATAACGCAAGCTCACCTGAGAAGGCTTCAGAGATATTTTCGGTAAGAGCGTTATCATTGGATACTGTATGAATGCTATTGATTTGAGCGTCACTGAAAATCAGAGTGGCCATAAATCTTGGCGGCTCCGATCGCTTTCTCTACGCAGTTTATATGTATAGGCATATCATCTCATCAATCTTCACCAGAACTACGACTCTATCCTAATTCCTAACCTTATCAGTAAATCCTCTATGGAAAGGGTAGGCTACCCCGGTCGAATGGTTTCCTTGCATGTTCGTGAAGCGTCGTCGCGGCTGAGATCACCGTAGCAAACATCAGGACTGACATCAGTAGTCTGCCGCGACAAGACGGCTTTATTTATCGCAAGAATGTGGAGTCTTGCAGTCCCAAATCACTTGTTACCAACAGTATCAGTTGCAATTTAGAAGTTGTTTCTGTTTGTACTATTTGTATAATTTATCATTTATTATCAGATTCACCGGGAAATAAAAGTTTTATGTAGCGACTTCAATTCGAGAATATCAGAAATCATATTTTGTTCCATGGTTTGTTCATATTATATTGGGCTGGTTCCAATGTTTTTCATGAAGGTATCATTTTCCAATTGTGTTTACACTTCTTTCCTTGCTCTCACGATCTGTCTTTTTCATCTAGTCACACCAGTATTATGATATGGCGTGGTCATTAATACACACAATACTCGTACTTTTGAATTCATTCGGATTGCTCTGTACTCATCTATTCAAGCCACAGTATATACATTTTGTTCATAAATGTGTTTTGTGGCATGAAGAGTTGAAGTTTCAGATGAAACAGGTAATGCAGTCCCATCTTACTTTGTGCTTGGCTTAGCTTTAAACTTTTAACTCACTGTGACTCATATTGCAGGTGTATGCAAGAACGAAAAGTGAACATGTTTGTGGCACGTATGTTCGATTGTTGTTCTGCTGTTTCATGCCAATGACCTTGACTTTGAGTTTTGTGATTGATATATGAAGAGCATTTCGAATATCTTTAAGTAATGTTTCAACGAACCCATAGGTCACTCCAAAAGCTAACATCGTGCATCTCACTGCATTATTTCAATATTTTTCTAAATGATGATTCGTGTGACGTCGTATATGCTCCGATATATATATTAGATATTGTAAAGAAGATCACCACAGATTTAGCGTCCATCCTTAGTTTATTGAGAATTAAAACATTCACTAGCTTTTGGAGCTCCGCTCCTTCATCAGTTGAAGATGGAATGGAAAGATGGTGAATGGTGAAAAGCTAGTGAATGTTTTAATTCTCAATATATTATATTGTCATTGTGCCCCCTCCAAATTCAAAAGATCGTTGTGGGCCTGCTGTGTTGCAGCATGAAACACTTCAATCCCTAGCAGATAGCTCACTTACTGCATGTTTCCACTAAATTTGGCCTTATATAATTTCTGCAGTATTGTGGCATAGAGTTTACCGATCAGATGTTGTGGCATCATTAATTCCGATGGCTTTTTCTTTGTTAGGCAAGGGGAGGGCGATACTAATGATGATGAAATGAAAGAGGAAGTCCTCCTTGATGATGCATCAACTTCAAGATTCTGCGTGAGTTTCATAGAGGTTGTTATTGTGTACACACTCTGTTTAAACTGCATTCTTTTTAGTATGTCTTCCGGAACCTGCTTAGGCTCATGGATTGGTTGTTAGTTTCCCATGCTTTCATTGTGGCGTTTCAGTTGTATCTACTTTTGACATCATCTCAATGGGATCATTTGATTTCGCTGGCGTTAATGCAGTTTTTTAGGTATGATATTCTTTTGTTACTACTCCAATATCGCATGGGTAATATTTTTGCAATTTATGCAGCTACTACGTCCTATTTCGGTCAACGAGGGATCGTATTGTTCTAAGCAAAGTACGTACCCTTCATTCTTTGGTGTCTCGGCGTTCACTGTCCAAAGAACAGTAGCCCATTTTTATATTGCAATATGATTGAAAGAATAAAAGATTGTTTACCATGCTGATATTGATATTGACTAATAGCACTGCTATGTCGGTCGCCGGATCGACCGATTCACAAGAGGCCGTTTTGTGTTGTTGCGATAATCGGAATCGATCCTCAGCCCAATAAGGTCCTTACTATCAGCTTAGATATAATAAGCCGATTCTAGGCCAACATTCGATGGCAGTCGGTATCGGCAATCAGTCAGGCGACAGGCCGATATCAAGCGTCCGCGAAAGTCCTTAAATGGTTGGAGCAATTGTAGGCCTACTATACTGTATGTGCCGCAAGTGTGAAGCCTTGAACATTCGCCTTAGATGTTTTCTCGTTAATGGGCGACGGGGTGTTATCAGGCGATTTTTACGTAACAATTGATTTTTATTTCGAAGAATAGGTCTCGGCTTTGATCGTTAGATGTGATGGGAAGTAGGACAGGTTGTTTGGCTTTCTAGACGTCGTTTGCTTGCTGGAATAACTCCTCTCGTCTTGAGCGGTTGCCGCTGGCTGCGCAATGTCCCGATCGAGTAGTGGACGGAATGCCGCATTACAAAGTGAGGGCGAACGAGAAGGTGGTTGGGGATGGGTAATCGCAGTTGCGGCATTCCTGACAAACATCCTAACGATTGGATGTCACAACGTTTTCGGGTTGCTGTTACTTGACTTGGTGGATGAATTCCATGAATCTGTTTTCAGAACATGTAAGATCTGCGTAAAATGAATAATATGCCCGGACTAGCCGAGATTTACCAATGCAATTGTCAGGTATATCGAAGGGGTGTGAATATTATTTAGCCATCAGCCGGTATATCATCGGTTATGAGCGAGGCAAAAGAAGGCCTGACATCAACATTGCGGCCTGCTTAGTGGTTGTATGGACGTTTAACTGAAAATGTATTCATTCGTGAAGGATGACGCTGTCCTGCGCCTCACACCTCAACTGTGGTCGTAATTTTTCAGCGCTCATTGGTTCCATTGATTTTGGTTGCATTTTGATTTTCGGGCCACTTGGTGGCGTCTGTGCTAATTCGATTGGTTCCCGCTCAACTGCTATCCTCGGAATTGTGATTCTGTCAACCAGCTTACTGATCTCAAGCTATGCGTCTACGCTTGATGTACTGTTTTATTCTTACGGGGTTGGCTTCGGTCTCGGGACGAGTTTATGCTATGTGCAAGGTATAGTGATGGTAAGCAAGTATTTTAGGTATGTGACAAAAGTGCCGTGTTTCGTAGAATTTGTGCTTACCTCAGCATTAGATCACAGAGAGCTATGGCTACTGGCATTGTTTTCTGCGGTAGTGCGTTGGGGACCCTCATTGTAGCTCCACTCTACGAAGTTGCGTCGACTTACTTGACTTGGAGGCAAACGCTCAGGGTGATGTCTGCATTCTCGTTCATGTCTATTCTATGTGTGTTGACGTACAGGTATGGTATATATTACTTTCTTGTCGAAAGATAACCCTACATATTGTTACTCCAGTACGGTATTGTTCTGGTCAGGCCACTACAATCACCTGCTGACAAGCAATCAACTCTTGAAGAACGTGTCAATAAATCACCAGCGAGAGGATTAATCGTTGACTTGGCTTTATGGAAGAACGTTGCGTTTATCATCTGGGCAATATCTGTTGGATTGTTCAAGCTGGGATACTTGGTACCATATGTCCATATCGTGAGTACACAGTTGTCTTTATGTTCTAGATGTGTGCAGTAGGATACGGCTAAGCCTACGCATTTTCAATTTACACCTCGTGGTTTGCACTGTGTAAATCTGCTGATATGCCTCTTAAAATAACGTCTGTTTGACCATCAAAGGGCCTGAATTTAGTAGATCATGGCTTGACATAGATGAGTGTTGGTTAGTCTTGATCTGAAAGCTTGTACGTCGTTGTCAGGTTAAACATGCGGAAGATATCGGCGCACCTGAAGGTTCTGGTTCTATGCTACTTGTGGTGTTGGGATTGACTACAGCTGTCGGTCGATTGATATTTGGTCGCTTAGCAGACTCTCCTAAAGTTAACCGCCTTTACGTATCTCAACTGAGCGCCTTCGTGACAGGACTGTCAAATTTGCTTCTTCCGAGGTGATTGATATGGTATATGCTGGGGTTTAAAGTTTAAAGTAGCGCAAGCCAATGTTAGTCAATGATATTTCAGCATGCCATCGATGGCCGGCTTGATAGTATATGTGATCGTGATCGGCCTCATGGATGGCGGTATAGAAATTCTGTTACCTGTCATGACGATGGACTTAGTCGGGAGCGAAAAGATGACGATCGCGTGGGGCTGTCTACTCGCCGTAATATCATTCAGTGGGTTAGGTCCTCCAATTGCAGGTAGGCTTGGTTGATTAGCGCTAAATTAGATCAACATAGCATTTTGTTTATTCGCTACACCAGGAGCAATGCGGGACGCTCAAGGGAATTACTCCGGAGCATTTTATTTCACTGGTGCTCCCATGATTGTCAGCTCATTGGTGCTAATTCTTATTCCGATATGGGCGAAAAAACAATACCAAGAACCAGCAATGAGCTTTTTGTCCATTGATCCTTCGAAGCTTGAAATATCTCGAGTCACGATACCGGATGATGCCAGACTTCCGACTGATTCGCTTGAAATGGAGAGTTCGGCGCGACCGACTCGACTATCAAAGCCAACGTAAATGATTGGAATGAGAAAACTAGCCAGGCCAATAAATAATAACAAACAAAAACAACCGTGTTTGCTGAATCTCTACAAAGCGTCGGATACTTTACCTAGCGAAGCTAGTCCAGGCCTGAACGCGACGGACCGTCCAGCAGTCTCTTATCGTATAGAGAATGACTTGGCCAGAATCTTAGTTATTGATATCTGCGTACAGTGTGCATGTTGTAGAAGTATAGTTCTAAAACACGCGTAGGATAGGCTACTTCACCGCCCGGTCATTTCCCCACGCCCAGTGTCTCACGTAGAGAAAGACTTCCAGATCTGCGTGCAGTGTACATGTTGTCGACGTAGTTCTATCATTTCATTCTTCTATATACTATATTTTTGGTATAAATATATTCCGAGACGGGCAAGGTTGAAAACCACTAGTTTAGATTTGGTGAGGTGCAAGGCTTCGTCATGCTGTGACCATACGGTATATCATTACTGTGAATTTAATAACACACGGCATTGCCACTCTGCGGCAACCACTTATTAATTTACGAAATAATTGGTTGACTTGTTGACCGGCTCGCCTCCGATAGTTAAGAATGTGATATGACTGTTCTTATTTGCATATAAATGATTATCGTAAAATTGTTTTTAAAACACATTGTGAGAATGTACAACAGATTTTTTGTAATTTGTGTGGCCATTTCTAATCAAAAATCTATTGTTTGAGATAAGCATCTGCCGATTCGTACAAGTTTTAAAGTTTCATTATGTCACTCAGGAACAACTGAATTTTAGCATCCAGCCCAATTTCTTCAAGACATTTAGTTCACAAGCGTTCCCGCGCCTTTCACCTCGCTACTATTATTATAAGCTACACGTAATTTGGTAGGAATATGCTGTCATAAAGTTAATTCCGCTTTCTTCCTTTACCTCGTTAGATTTCGTAATATCCCGTAAAGATGACCACTGCAATTAGCAAATTCGTAAATGACGTCACTACTGCGGCGATGGTATCTTTGAGAGACAAAGAAGGCAACTAATACCGGAAGTAGGCACGTGCTTCTCGGAAGCCAGACACCTGACGTAAGTGTCGCCTCGTCGAAACAATGACGTAACCGACAGCCGTTTTATGTAGTTTATTCGTAAAATTTCAACTCGCATAATCCCGTCCTAAATTGTCGAATGGTAAACGGATTCAGAAAATTCCGCCGTGTGTTATGCTACTACATCTTGTTTCTGACGATTTCGGGCGCGTTTTTGAGCAAACGAGTCTAGTCCGAGTAGCGCCCTAAAATAACAACCTACTTTCGGCATTTTCTTGCTCCTTCAAAAGAATTTTATCTCGACGTTGTTTTCAAATCTGTGGTTATAAACAAGCGAAAACTTTTTTTTCGGATTAGGCATTTGCAATTACCTTTTTCCAGAAATACTGAGTAAGTTACCGCGTAAAATTCATCGTATTGCTTCGATACATTATCCCGTGCAAGCCGCTGTTGCGTTCGGTGAAAAAAACATTGAGATTGCGCATACGATAGGCCTGTAGTAATTTCGACGGATTTTCGATGCATAGGTTGCGGTTTAAACAATCATCAGATGACAAAAAGCCGGGAGTTAAATACGGAAAGGTATAATAATGAATTTTTTGGCAGTTTACAAGTTCCCTTTATAGTCTTAAACGTGATAATAACAAGTTGCTATTACCGCGTTTGGTTACTTTTAACTGTAGGCTGCTCCTGCATTTCTTGTTTAGCTTGTTGCTATCGGATTTGTAGAAAAGAGAATTGTTTATCATTGTTACGTCAGATTTTGGTCATCACAGCATATTTGATTCAGCGTTTCGTTCTCACGGTGCCTAATGAAGGATCGCTAAAAATAACAGGTAATTTAGCGCCTGATATCGAACTAGATTAAAGGGAATTGCTCATTTCAACCGCACCGCATTGTGCAAGGTGAGCATCATCTTTTTGGCCACTTAAGTTAGATTGAGACGACGCATTGTGTGACTTGTATCGCTCCTTGTCCAAGTGCCAAGTATTGAAACGAAGGGAGAATGTCTTAGGCATGGATCAAATGAAGTATTCATCCTAAGAAAATCTCTAAGTTAAGAAATAGTGCCGGCTGTATAGTTGTGGTAGTAATAATTATTATCAACGTATCGTATTGACCGCGTTAGATTGCCAATTGTAACTGTTGTCAAGTGCTGGTAACTTTTTTCAACTGATACTTTCGATAACGTCTGGAAATCGCCATTTTGTGGGAAAATTATCACCGTTTCGCGATAAATGTGTGCTTATTGCGGATTGATCCTTTCTTAGTAAGTTATACTTTATGTCATCTTCAATTGATTTGTAGCGTTTGAAATTGTTCGTTTACGCGATACAACTGGCGATAGAATTTTCGTGGAATTTCCTCGGTCGTGTCATATTGTCATTTATCTAATGTTGGACGTTCCTCGTGATATAATGGATGCGCTTCTTATCACATACGCACTCAATGACATCATGATAACAGTAGTTGATTCATAAAAAATTCCTTTTAAAATTTGTCTCCATCTACGTGTCGAATCATACCGAAGACGCTGAAGTATCTTCTAGCCTATTTCTTCGCTCGATGACAAGCACAATTTGGGAAAGTGTGGAGCGTGCCCCGTTTGTATTTTCAATTTGGTGGGCGGGCTCCTGTATGATCTAGCAAGGCGAAATGCTGTAGCCACGCCTGAACATTGCTTAACCTCTTCGCACTCTTGAACCTAAACTCCCGCTGAATAAGGTGATATATTGAGCAGGTGTTTTCTATAGGCAATAATATGAATTGGTCGCGGAGTGGCTTCAACTCATGCCGCTATTATCTATTAGAGCGTGATTTATGGCGCAGGAGCGGCACAATTATATATTGCCTATGATTTTTTTTTTACTTTCAAGCATATATCCGCAGCTTAGGCGTATCGCGCGTGTGCATTGTCTGCGTATGCATAGCAGCGAGAACGCACGAAAACATTACGCTCTTTTGGGAAGCCGAAATCGCGCAAAAATCGCCCCGGATAATGCTGCGCCGTTTGCAATCGATACAGCACGCCCTATCCGACTATGATATTTCCGTGTATCGACTCCTATTAGTACACAGTTGTGTGAAGATAAGTTTTCCGAGTATACTCATGGAGAGATTTGTTGATTTATTAATTATTGTAAAAAAAAAAACAGAAAAGGATAGAGTGTATGCACAATTTTATTAAAATAAACATATTGAAAAACGCCTTTTACGGATTAAAGAACATTTGCGCCGGTAAAAAACACACATATATATATACTGGAAATACTATATACAATACTGGACTGCTGGCAACGCTGCAGCAGGGCGAATATACTGATATCAATCAGATGCGTCATAAACCGTCAAGTCGCAGTGAGCGGACCTACAACCTTATAAATAGAGATCCACGGCCACCATCCTCCTTCATTGACTCACTGCCCCTGACAATAGCCATGATCGGACGTTATACGTAACACGCAAGGACTTCATTTATTTACCAAGTTTTTCTTGTAATTAATGCCGGCCCATGTCAATGGTCTTTTCTTTATTTTAGGTTTATCTTCAAATTCCAAAATGCCTGTTTGTTCCTCCCACTGATTGTTGACAATTGCAACGTATCCACTGTCAACAAATATGTCTTTGCGTACAGCATGTAAGCGATTGTAGCTAAAATCAACATATGTCAATTTCGGGTTCTTTCGGAATAGTTTTGCCGGAAGAGATGAAATCAAATTCCTGTCAAACGCAACCGTTTCGAGATCTGGACAGTTGTCAAATAAATGCATCGGTATCTTTGATATTAGGTTTCCGCTCATTTTTAGATCAGTCAAATTTGGGTTTTTGCGAAAGATCAAAGGCGGTATACGTCCTATTCGATTAAAAGAAAGATCTAATTCCTGTAGATTTATGTTCCATCGAAACGTATCTGACTGAAGGCTGTAAAGCATGTTTTGGGATAAGTCTACCGTTTTTAATCTATAGTTGCTCTGGAATAGTTCGCTTTGTATAAGAGTGAGGTTATTTCTTTGGAAATTGACTTTGTAAAGGATGGAGTTGTAACGAAATAACGCAGTGGGTAAATGATCCAACTTATTTGCTGCGAACGTTACAGAAACTAATCGTTTGTTTTGGTGGAAAACTTTTTCCGGAAGCGCCAACAAATAGTTATTTTCGAAATTGACAGTAAATAGATAAGGGTTGTCGTTAAAGCTTTTTTCTGACAAAAATTCGAAGTTGTTCCTGGCGAAATTTACTGCTGACAATTTTTTCAAGTATGACAATGTTTCTGATAGTTCGTCTTGGTCTGATAACGCGTTCCGTGGATAGTAAAGAAGTTGGATGTCGCCTGATATTACTCCAGACTCTCCCATGCATTTTATCTTTCTGCTGCTGCACGATATCGAGCGAAATTGCAAATGGTCGTCCAGGATAGAATAGTCAGCGTTGTCCACTCGTTTGCAGGCACCAAAATTTCTTTTGTCTGGCACATTGCATTGTGGGTAATTGATCCATCCGCGTTGGCATAGTTTGCCGTTTTCAGTAGCAATCACTTTGTTGATTGTAGGACATTTTGCTGCGCGATCTATTGAAAGGCTGTTCGCAAAAAGCGGCCAAGTCTTACCGGGAGTGTTCATCACAACGTAACATCTTGACAAGCTGACTTCCATCAACAAAGTCATGCAAAATATCAGAATTATTGAGGCCTTATCCATGGTTAATAACACTCTCAACAAAATTTCCACGCTTTTAATAATATCTTATCCGATTTGGTGATATTGCTGCTAATCTGAATGTCTTCGACTGTATGATATTTCCAAGCCTGCCCTGCGTTTATATACAGCGGCCACGAAAAAATGTTGAGGTTTTGTAGTCTGTTTTTCACGGACGTAACGGAAGTCATTTCCTGGAAAGTCTTTTTGAGAAATATTTCATTTGAGTCTATATCTTGTTTGAAAGGAGTAATTGCCCAGTGCACGCGACTTGCCTAGATAGATCCACCGCATATGGAATAATTACTATATAAGAATTTCATTTTGAGACCGAGATTGTTACCTGCGTAAATTGATCGTAGCACGATTTCCATCAATTTTTTCAATGAGTCTTGGGGCATAACGTCGTATTTACTTGTTATCGCGGTGGCTAGTTTCGAAAGGGCGTCTAAAATTGCGAGATTATAACTTATGATTATTATTATCATATATGCCGTATATACTCTGTTTGAAATTTCAAGTCTCCCCGCCTCGTCGCAAGTGACATTTTCACTACGCTTCACGATGTTATGATCATTCATGGCCGCAGTTAAACTTTGAGTTTCATTTTCCTAGGCGGAGATGGTGCTCTGTGTCGGCGTGGCTACACGCAACATGCTCTAGCTTCCAATCGTGGGTATTTTCCCCGCATATTGATTCTGCGCATGCCACATTTCCAACGTTTAAAACATTAAGAGTTTTATTGTTAATTGAAATTGATTGAAAAGTCACGAAGGGATATGGTCATTGTAACGCCATTTACTTTGCATTCCGCTGCATTAGATTACCATATAACAAATGTACATTTTGCATGGTGAAGATTATTAAGTAAATTGGCACACTCTCATTTGCGAATTACGTAAGGATAACAGTGATATTAGCCATAATTTTGTTTGGCATCTTGACAAGCAATTAAAGCAGAGTTATCTAATTAGCCTACGCATGCCGACCCGTAACTTTTTGGTGCCCTTTCGTTAGCGAGATAAGCTTGATTGTTCGTCTGCCAGTCAATAATGTTCGTTATGAGGACACTATGACAGCACATATCGTGTGAGTACTCATCTACTCTACGTTTTAAAAGTACGTCACACAATGAAAATGCAAGGAAAGTATATCCATGATATGAATCTATAGCGCGTTGCGTGTTGTCACGTAGATCACACCGCAGCAGTACCACCTCTGTTTTATTTTCAGCATAAACGATAGTTGCTTACAACGGCAATAAAGTGCGAAGACAGCAGAATTTGGGCCCGGCCATACTGTCCAAATCTGTAGTGTGAAGGGTTCAAGATACAAGTGTAGGGTATGCAAATATAGTTGACCTTGTATTGTCCTAATCCGCAAATCGTAAAGGCCAAAGCTATAATACAGTACGCGCCCATATGTCCAATTTTCCGTGAGGGCGTGTTTTTGAAGTTGAAAACTTTCACTCAAATTATTGGCTGTTTAGACTCGAAGATTAATTTAATGGGTTTCCTCCTAAAAGGGCGGTTAAGTAGTGCAATGAGAAAAACGCAGCATCACACTAAGTTGCGTAGATGCGCAAAATTGAAAGGTTAACTGCCGCCTGTTTCTCACATTCTGCTTCCCAGTAACTCGAAAATGGCTGGTTCCTTCATCTCTTTTTCGTTATCATGTAATTTATCTGCGTCGAATCTAAACTATAGTAGCAGGCGGAGTGGTAAATTGATAGTTATTTTCCAAACGCTCATTCCATGAATTTTACTACAGCTTCACCTCTTAATGTTTTTGCAATTAACGAAATTCGCAGTTGAAATGAAATTAGTTTCATCAAACCGCAGTTGGAAGTGGGCGCTCTTGTTATTATTTTCGCTGAAAGCACCGCTAATTAAGGCTTATCTTGTCGCTTACATCACAGATTCGTGACAGCGTGCTCATTCATGCAGTTTCATGGTTGCGTGGACTCCTCATTCTGGCTTGTTAATAACCTGCAGTTGACTGTTTGATTATAGAGTTTAATTGTTATTAAATTGCAACGATTCAAATCTGTGATTTTGAGAAATATAACGAAATGAACACAGCAAACACGCGTGACTTTGCAAATGAACTTGAGTCAAGTTTAAAATGGTGTGCTGGGAAAGCCGGGCAAATTTATTACATTGTTTTGACTTGTTGTGCGGATATTTTTAGATGGAAGATTGCATGGTTAGGCATTAATTCAATTAATTAATTGAATGATAACATTGACACGGCATAACTGATAACGCACGCTATATCTCCGTTTTTATTTTTAAATTATGGAGGATTTTACTGGCGCCAACCGCGCGGGATCTTTTGCGCCATGATGGTTATAGAGTGGGTCGCGAGTATACATGTTCTACAGGCTTCTATTACACGTGTTCGGGTCAGTTCTGGCTGTGGTTGGAGAGGATGCTCGTGATATATAATTATTTATTCGCACGCTGCATTGTAAACACTTTGTGAGTAGTGGCGACGCTAACTTGCCGCTAAAAACGAGATTCGCATATATGAGTGTGACGGAGCGTATGTGAAAACTAGTGTGGGAAAAACAGTTATGGATATTTGCTGTAAGATATGCCTTGTAAATCACATCGCAAGTTGTGACGTGCAAGCAAATTGACCTTTATATATGTCGGCTGCTATGTCTGCATCATCAGATGTGTTTACTATAGTATCCCGTGACGCCGTGAGTCACTACTCGGATATAATCTTGCAAACTAGTAGCCATTACTGAGCGGGTATTGTTATTTTTCAAGTTTTCCTGAGATTCCTCTGGTCCAAAATCCGTTTTAATACGCCTACCCGCCATTTACTCCCGATGGCCCATTCCCATACTAACCACGATAGCGAGTTCATTATCTTCAAGAACCGCAACGTGTTGTAGAGTTGCAAAGATTGAGCGACCATTTGCAACTTCCAGATTAAGTGCGGCAACCGCTCGTGTCATGGCGGCCAAAGTTTGACAAATCCGCTACTTGAAATTAGCGTCGTTTCGGTCAGACCTCCGATTCCAACGACGGAGGGGCTTGCGAATCGTACAACGAGAATTGTGGACAGAGATGCAGTGCTAGTCATAGGCAACATAGCTTTAGCTATCTACGCAGAATTTAGGCTATGGGAAATAAACTCACTGAGGTTATAAAATTGGGCCATACTGATGCCATGTCATAATCTTAGATTACCGGGAACTTCTTGGTATTTCGTGTGACACACTGACACTTGAGCAAACGCCAATTGGCGCGTCGAAGCCACTTCGTTCCAAATCTGCGGGCTCTGGGTTGGACATGCATTTTTATACAAATGTGATTATTGTTGATTGCCCTAAGACGTAATTGTAGAAGTCCGTCCCGTGTTAAATCTTCAAAATACCCTCGTTTCGCGGAGCTTAACCATGCAATCAATAATCATCCTGTCAGGATTACGTGTCCTGCTAATACCGTTGAAATTGATCACAATCGCTGCCTTCCTGCGCGTAATCTATAACCCACAAAATGAATGGTATAGCTTGTAGTTGCCTTTTGACTATTGGCAGTATAGATATTTGACATGGAGCTTCAGATGTCGATTACTACATAGTCTCAGTCTGACAGGCAGCACGTTTCAAAGTACTTTGGCATTGTAGTAATAGTAAGTCTGGTAAATTTGAAAATTTTCGGTTTACAAAACCACCGGTTCTCAAGGACCACCACAGGCGGACGCACGATGAAACAATAGCGGCATGCAATTTTCGATTCACTCATTATTGCTCTTGATTTATAGACATTACATATTTCCTCTTGATAATAATCCACTAATCCTATAAATGGCAAGTATCTTCAAAATCAGCACTTCTAGCTTAACAAATTCTACCAATATTCGATTTGTCACGTCATTAAATTGCCAAAAAGATAATTTCGAGAACTGAGTAATCTTTCTGTTTTTTATCAATGCTCCACTCTTCAGGTTTCGAAATAGTTTGGCAGGTAGCTTAAGTAATATGTATATACCTATGCACCTTACCATTAGGCCTATTTATACGTAGTATTGACCTACGAGGGGAAACTATGGAGTCGTAGAGTCTAGAAATCTCTCTGTGGGATATGACAACCTAATAGGACCCTATAAATACCGTCAAATTTACCAAATGTTACCTATTCAGAGTCAGTCAGCTCCGAAAGCTTGTAAATTATATCCCACTGGATTGGACGTTAAATCTGTGGTGACTTATTCTATCTGTTCCTATTTGGATATTCCGCCATTGGCTCCACTGTTTTTCCCATGCAGAGTCAAAGAATTAGAAAAATGCTTCAGAAAAACTAAAACGTATATATGTTATTGTTCGATGCAATTACGGATGTAGCCTATTGCAATGGTATTTGACTTTTTCCAAGTCCCAAAATCTCTCGCGTTTTCGTCGACTTGAAAAAGAGGTCTATTATCGCAACTTGTGACTTGCGGGTTAGGTCTACTGTGTCCTTCGAATGGAAAAGACAGATCGTACCGAATTTATAAGGCATTGACGCGAATACGCTTGCGTGGCCTCAGCCAAGCATACCGTTGCGCAGCCGAGCCCGCCGATTCGATAAACCGACTAACAAACTGACTATGAGATTCATCACTTTGTTTTAGATGTATGTTATTGTTCTACATGTATTTTACCAGTACGGGTCTACGATGGCTCGACTATTGAGCGTTCAGTTTTGTAATGTTATACGTTGATGAACAAAGGCTATATAGCCAGGCCCAGATTCTATGTCGTGATGTATAGCCATTTGGCCAACTGCTGTAAGGGTTGAACTGGAATTGAGGGTTTGTTCTGTAAGTCGCACAAGTAAACTATGGCTGCAGAGAAATTGTCAGATGAGGAAATTGTTTTGTTCCGAGAAGCGTTTGGAAAATTTGATGCAGACGGCAGCAATCATGTCACCACAGAGAACATAGGTAGCGTGTTGAGAGCGGCTGGTCAAGCTCCAACCGAAGCGGAAGTGGAAGAATACAAAAAGGTATGTTTGAGGCCTATGACTAGTGGTTTGTCATCTCTATACCGGTATATGGGAAGGAAAAGAAGGCACTGTACCGTCTGACGTGTCAGAAAGTCATCACCGAGGCCTATATAGGACCCTAGGTCATATAAATAAAATATAACACGACTCCTGTGCATCGCCGGTGCTATGTTATCTACAGGATACCTAATCAGTATAAATATGTTATATGTGGAGTGGATCAGTAACACTGGTGGGCACTGATTACTGGGCAATAAGGCAATAGTCAACATATATATAGAGGTCTATACGGCGATAGGCCTACATACCAGCATATGTAGGCCTATATTGTATATGGTCGATAAAACATGACATTGCGATCGTAAAATCAAAAGTAGCCTGCAGCTCTCCTCCGACGTGAAATATCAGCCAAATCAAGAGGGTTTTATCGAAACTGCTGTATATAGTAATACAATTTTGTCTGTTGTAATTATTAAATTCTCGATTATTCCTCGGCTGTGAGAATGTCATGACATTTTGCAAAGCTTTAATAATTAAATTTGCATCGCTTGCGTTCTGGAACCACGCGCTACGAATCCTGCAAGCATAGCTTTAACTAAGACATTGCTAAGTTGTTGTGACCAGACTGATATAGAAACTGGTCATGTTCTACTATTCTATAGGATATATAACAAATATTATTTCTCTGAGCATTTAGGCCTACCGGGATAAAAATGAAATTTTGCTATGCATAGGCTACCCGCCACACCGTCGGTGTGATTTATTACCGCGAGCCATAGTCTATCGGGTGATTCTATTGCGGAATTTCGTATATTCAGGAATTGGATCCAAAGGATGCAGGGGAGGTGGAATATCAACCGCTTGCTGATTTGTACGCGAAAATTATGAAGTCAAAATTTGACATGGATGATGAAATACAAGAGGCTTTCCGGTAATAATATGTTTCCTTGGGTGCTCACAGGCGGTTCCAGCTGATTTGAGTCAAAAACGATTTACCTTGTTCGTTATAAGCCTATTCGAAGAACGTACAGAGTAGGCTACATGCGCGAATATGCACTATGAGCTCGGATGTGCCCAATATCACGAAAAGGCTGAGGAGGGCGAGACTGACATGAAAGCTGCGTATATAGCATGGCTAAGGAATACAATACCCATTCAATCACAAACCGAATCCCAGACCTTGGCAAATAGCAAGGGTTGCGGCAGGAATTGCAGCGAATCGTATAGGCTACAGTCTGTATCTCTATGCTTGAATAATATCTCAATAAATATTCAACGTAATTATTAATACGGGAAAACTTAAGTAGTGGATTTCTTGTTGGCAGAGTGTTGGACAAAGACCTTGACGGATACATTAGCTCATCAGACCTTCGCCGTTACTTGACTACTCTAGGTGAGACACTTTCACAAGAAGAAATCGATGAACTAATAAAGGATGCAGACTCGAGCAACGAGGGGAAGATAAATTACCAGGAATTCTGTTACGCTTTGTTAAGCGATAATTTGTAGCCACACCCTAACATAATGATTAGACTTTGATCGGGATCGCAAAACACTCACATTCGCAGCTGTAGATGTAAAGAGTCTGTTTCGTCGAAGTCTACGCCGGTCTATTCCAATAAGGAAAGTCCCGTTTATTTATGAAGCGATGTATTGTTTCATTATGTCTTGCCATTTGTGTTATTGTGGGATCAAGTGACGTTTTAATCCCCACGTTATGGTGATTATCTTAATTGCAGATAATTAACGTTCAATTCCGCTTTCTAATGATTCAACTCGATGTTTTATCGTTTGTTAATACTATAGACAGCATTCGATTGCGTATATACAGAATTGTCGTCTCGGTTTAAAACGATTAGGATGACGTCATCTTTCCGCCTTTTGTACATTGGCCATCGAATGTCTTTGCGTTTGAATTGCGGCGATAGTTTAAATAGGAGGACTGCGTACATTAATAAACGACATTAAACCCATAATATTAGGCTGTCGGACTGTAGGTAATGATTCTTGAAAACCAATAGGCGTTGAGGTAATTTGAAATACGAAAATGGTTGATAGCGGACCAGTTTGGGTCGTTGTTCGGTCATGCGAGTCTCTATGTCTAACTACGTACCCCGACTAGTCGTAGACCTACTTCCTGCGTAATACATTAAATAAGACCATCTGTCACCAGGGGACGACTGCGTCTCAAACCTTATGCGCATATACGAAACTGGTACTGACGAAATCGTCGTCACCCGATTTCGTGCGAACTATAGGCCTATGCTATACTTTGCTCAGTAGCTTACGGACACCTGAACCACAAAGAGGACAAGATATTTTAATACAGACAATTAAATATCACACGTAAATAAAATAATTGCCAAAATTGAGAAAAATAATATATTATGCAACCAACGACAAAGTCATTCTCGTAGTTTTGGTGCAACACAAAGGCGTGCCAGCCGCTTTGAACTCGCGTAACACCTGACGCGACATGCATCACGATTCACGAGCTGCTACATTAATCTCATTTGTGTCCAATTGTGGTTTCATTGCACTCAGTTTGCTTTGGAGTCTCAAGTTTGGTATCAACCATAACACTCGTTTCATACGATAATTATGGTGTACAAAATAAAACTAATAAAATCGAAGTATAAAATATCTGGATGCAAAATGCACCAATTACAATATCTTTGACGCGTTGAGGAGCATCGTATGATTCGTAAACAATATTTCAAATTGTGTCTTTATCATCATTCGATTATCAGAATGCATCATTCAGTAATTTTCTCCGCGCCCGTTCCCTTCTCAGAAATATCTTCAATGGAATATCATCAACGAAATGTGGGATGTGATCTTCTATCGCTACGCCGTTCGGAAAACGATTAGTAATTTTTGATATCATGACGTATTTATCGTCTTCTTCGTAGATTACTGTCGTGACGATTTTAGGCGGTCTTGTACAGGTTCCACGTTTGCTCTTTTCATCTCTATTGAAATATAACGTATACAGTAGGCCTGAGGTGCAGACTGCGGTATCGGGGGAGTATGGAGGGTGGTGGTTGTGATAGTGATCCAAGCTATAAACAAGAAGTATCGACACGCGTACTGATCGTTAAATCAGGCGTAAATGACTTTATTAGTTGACAATGTCACCAAAACAACGAAGGATAAAAAAGCCATTTGCTTACCGACTGTTTAAACCGACTTGACGTAGCGTCTCATTAGATAATTTTGCCAGATGGAATACTATAGTTCCTTGTTCAATGCATTCGCTCGGGACTTGGATTTCGCAGGTTTTCTTCGGATTTAAATCCGCCGGTGTCACGTCAGGAATAAGGGCTTCTAAAAACAGCAATTAGCCTTATATCAGACACGTCGGTTTACCACTAATCGTTTGCACTTCGTAGAATGGATGGGAATTTTTTACACTTATGCAGAAGACAGGCTCCTCGGGTTCGGCGAGAAATCACGCATTTAATGCTCCACCACTGCCGATTATAATGCAAGGCAATAATGATGAACGAACTTGCGTTAAGAGATATATAAATGGACGGAGCGATTTGTGTAATTTTGTTGATCCCGTGCAACTAAATCCAATGCCGGTATACGACAGGCTACTATTTATCATTCTGACGTGCCTGAGAAGTAACTTCTTCCTCGAAAGGTGGTAGTTAGTTGGCGAGCAAACCAAAGCAACATTACTATAATTTTGCAGTTGAACTCGTTGGTGAAATTGCTGCGGCGTTTATTAATAGTTGAATGTTTTTACCAGTAGTTTAATTAGTAGTCGCGCTATTTATAGCTCATGTTAATCCCAATTCCCAATATCGACATATGGCAGGTGGACTTGGCAGTAATATCACTAAATTTTATGCATGTTGGTCGCAGTAGGCCTATAACCTAAACCCGAATATAGTATACAGCACTGATTGGTGTACTAAGTATATTGACAATTTGTGCGATGCGAATAAAGTCTGTACTATTGCATCAATAGGGAAGGCCTTCATTCTCTTGAGTCTCCCCTTGGCTGTGGGTGCGGCAATGGCTATTCGACCATAGTAACCAAGAGCTTTGCCTCGTAGAAAGTATATTATATAGGATGGTTGCACTTTGTACAGGCGCTTGGAAGGATTTAATCCACCTTTGTATACACGATTCTAGATGTGGTATTTATTTTAGGATGCCACCGCTTGCAACTAAGCATTTTCGTTATGTTTATAATTGTTTAAAAGAACAGATTGCAAGTTGTGAGCTTCTCTAATAGATCATGTCATCCTTTTGTTATCCCTTCTTATTGAGATCCCTCGATTTTGACCAGCGCAATTTCCTGTCTTTGACAGCTTGTGATTGATTGTTACCGTTACATGTATTCTGTATTTGTCTCAACTTGACAGTTGAAGATGATCATCTGCGGTGTTCGACCATTTGTTACTAATTAATTACATTTACATGGGAATAGAAGTCTGATCATTTGGCACGTTATTGAAATTTTGATTAACATGCGTTCGCTTACCGCAGTTCTCTGTTCCAGCACGCTTTTGCAAAGTTTCTGTTGTTGATGAAGGTGATGTAGTCGATGGTGTGTCCGTTGAAACTCGTGACTGATTCGCAAATATGTTACATTCTTCAGAATCGCAGCAATATCGACACACTGAAGGACTGTGAAATGGAGATCGACTTTAGCCGGGACGCAACCGGGAGTCCCAAATGAATGGCAGGGGGTGTCTAGTGAGTGATCATCAAGAGGGATGGCCAAACTTGAAGGGGAAGGGGGCCTGATGCCTTTCTTCTCACAACCCTTTCCGCTTATTATCCGGCAGGACGTGACTAACGCGGCAGCAAATCAGTGTTTACCTGTTTACCATGCTGCTATATTATCACGCAGAATTCTTGGATGATTTTCGCGCGACGCCGCTATCTCGCTAATTACGGTATTCTAGCCAATCATCAAACACCAATCAATCATTCAGTATTATATTTCACATCGCACAATTTAGTCTCGAATGTTAATTAATGCATACCTTGTATCTGGATGACATTGTATAGGGTTATGCAACATAAGAGTAAAGCATGCTGTTCTCTGTTTACATCCTTTCCTTATAACTTGAATTCCATTTTCATTTCGCCATTCTATGTGACAAACCTGACGCAAGCAAAAGAATTCTGAAACTTACAGTATGGTGAAAATGATATCGTCTTTATGTTACACTTACATCATGAATGTGACATTTATCCAATTTGCCGATTTTTCTGCATTCTTCTTCCGTCGTAGCGCGGTGACATTGTAAACAACTAAGTCCTTGGATGCATAATAGCAATGCATTCAAATTTAACAATTGATATAAAATTTCTTTGGAAACCATTTTTCATAAGCTCAATGTATGCAGTACTGTTGAACCGTTGCGTCTTTTATACGATAATCTTGAATTCTCTACATTTTTTTCATGAAATTAGATGCCGTCCTGCCTCAGTTCAAGTGTAACTTGCATTGCACCCCTTTCTGTCGTCGATGCTGCGCGAATGATATTCTAATAAAATAAGTGGTACTTGTCAATGCTTCATGACGCGTCACACTTTGTTTTAGAGTTCGCACGGAACCTAAAACAATGATGGCCCTTATCTTGGGAATATAAGGAATTAATTGTTGCTCTTGTATGCCATTTCCTTAGTTGATAAATCGTGTAGTGTTCCCTATAGAATCGACTCCACATGGCCTTGTTACCTGTCTTTGATGATATGACTTGTGCATAATGCGTCATAGACCACGTATGTTTAGTTGTCGAGATTAAGGTTTTAAAGGTCATGCATATGGCTGACGAAAATCTCGGATTAAGCGATATATCTCCGTGAGTTGAACATACCTTTATTTGGGGATTTGGGCCCCGTGTATATATATCGTCAGACTGAACTGAGAAGAGAATTGCCACCTCGTTATAGCCTGCATCCAGTCAAAAAAGGTGAGCAAAATGTGTTCAGTGTTGAACGTTATGTCTACACTCTTTTTCGATATACAAACCACTTTTGGTCTCACCATGCCACCCAAATGTCGCGCCTTTTTTTTATTCTTCAAGTTCAAGGCCTTTTTCCGACAAAATAAAATTTCACCTCTTTTTTATAAGTTCACAACATTATCCACCGATGAAAATTGGACCATTACATGCCATTCACTCTATCTTGCACTTTAGATACGCCTGTGGGCGGTGTCCCTCAATCCAGCAAGCTTCGGGGCGGTACAAGGCGGGCGCAATGCTACTATGGTGTGTTTAGAATGTACCGTGTACTGTGTGTAGGTCTATAACGTTTAACGTTGTGCAGGTCACAACAATTGCTATTGAGATTAGTCCGATTCATCCGACGTTCTATACGTATCGGTAGGCCTATCTTCTCATCACATTTTCTATTGCGTAAAATCGTAAATAAACGATAAGAGAGACTGCGTATCGAGACATTACAAGTTAAGTATATGGCCTACTCTAGGTACTAAAGTAGGCCATGGTAAATACAGCGTTAAGATGGTCCATTTTCTAATGGGATAATTTAGTCCAAACACCTACGGCCTGGTTCCGCCAAGTTACTTCACTTCACCTTTATCGAGATCTTTAGGCAGTGAAATGGGAATAATTTCAAGGCAGATTGGGAAGCGTTAAATGTATATTACCACGAACAAAGTACGACATACGTTCATCCTCGTATATGTTCTCTATATAAGTAAGTACGTCTATTGAGTGTCAAACAATGAAGTCATGCTATTTGTGAATTGGAACATCAAACGATGGAAATTGAGTTGTCGTTTTGCAGCGGCGAAAAATTAAACACCACTCGACTCGACAACATTATCAAATATCGCGAGTGAATTGTTGGTAATCAGGCGGCCGGCTATTACGTGCCGTGATAGCTCAGTCGGGAGAGCGTCAGACTGAAGATCTGAAGGTCCCCGGTTCAATCCCGGGTCGCGGCATATATTTTGCAAAATGTGTTCGAGCCTAAATTGAAGTCCCCAGTCGGGTTGGCAAGGCCAAAATCCCTTTTGACTTCTGAGATTGCGTAATAATTTCGACTCAAAATAATTTTTTATTGCAAGATTTTCGTTCGACTTCTTTCCCTGAATAGGAATATTTATTTCGGCCATTGCGTCAATGAAGGTGGCCGGCTGCCCGTGTAGTAGAGTTGTGCGTTACGTTTACTTATTGTAGGTGTACACACACAATGCACATGAAATGAGTGACATAACATCGGTTACTTTTCTTGATTCTTGGCCATGGTGTAATATGTGACGTAACTTGCTTGGACGCTGAACATATTGGTACACCATTATGAACAAAAATTCTCCATTATGATGCAGTACTCTGAATTTCAGAATAAGAGATCATCTTCACCAGCGAAATAGTAGGCGTAGGCCTATACAGCCGTACGCGTACAGGCTTCTGTTCTTCAATAGCCTATGCATTACTATTGCACATCCCGATTTCGCAAATGCCAAGCCGCATTTTTTGTCGGAAAAACAGAGAGTCGGCTATGCACATTGGCCTGTCATCTGCAGCAATTGCCCTTATTAACTTTATGCAAAATGTGTCGACGTTTCGACGTTTCTATTGCCTTTCAAAATGAGAAAAACAAAATTGCTACGCGGCCGTTTCGGTCTCAAGTCGCTTAGCTATCAGTAGGCCTTTTCGATATATTGCTTCACGTGTGTTGTTAGCAGATCTGCGTAAAACTGTCCAGCAATGGTGTGTTATTTCTTGAGAGGGAAATGTCATTGCGCCGTTTTTATAATCATTGCGAGCGTCCTAATGACATTTGTGAAGTATTCATCTTCGAGAAAGCTGCTTTTACTCGGTCGAGAATCGAACCGGGGATCTCCGATCAGAAGGCGACACGCAAAAGACTCTCAGTTTGCAAATTTTCGCGCAGCAGCTGAGATATAATAAGCTGTCATCCAATCGCCTCTTGACATAAAGTGAGCTACAGAAGTCTATACTATGTTTTATGTTCAGGATTCACTTGGAAACATCTGAATTTCTACCATGAACCTGTCAATGTATATGCCCTTCTGACGGAACCAGGGCAGACATCATCAGTGTTCACAGCATTTGGTTAACTAATTCGTACAACCAGCACTGGGTTCTTGCACAGGTGCGTCTTGCTCATATGTTTTAGTCTGTCCTCGCTTGCTCTAAGCACGGCGCATCACATGATTCAAATATATTGAAATGTCGTATTTTCTATTTGAGAAACGAAGGGAATATGAATAGAAGAGTGAACGAGTCTAACGATTTTAGTAAAGTTCCAACTTCTATTCGCGACGTATAACTCCCATCGATAATGGCATGCACCACTTAGCAATACCGCGACACTTCCGGTTTTCAGTTCGGATAACTACGGCCTGCCAAAATTGATCAAATTCAGCTGTTTAACCCGGCCTAAAATCAAACTTGACCCGCCTAATTAATAATTCACTCGGCCAGCAGAGCGCAATAACACACCACAAGTTGGACTCCATATTCCTCCCTGACGTTGTTGTTATATGGAGTCTGCATGAAGCATTGGAAGAGGTTCACCTTATTCTACAGTAGATAGTAATAAGTATTCCATTTTTTGAGGTTGATGCAACGGAGGTTTTTGGAGATCGGGTGTGTCAGCCACAAGATTATATTTCGTGGTCTCTTGGGGAGGTTGGAATTCCTTGCTTACTCGGCTCAGAAGTTTCATACCGAAGAAGACGTGGTGTATGTATTGGTGATTCCTAGGCCTACAGAGGCGTTATTGAACGTCTGATTGCTTTTGTTTTTACGTTTCAGTACAACAGTGTTCCGTGCCGGAATGGTAATTAAAGCTTTTGACCGACAAACCCTTGTGCAAAGTTGCCCTTGTATTGAGTCAGATTTTGAATGCGCGAGCGGATTTCATCGTGATGATAACTCACAATCGCTCTCATGCATTCGTTCGCCCAATATCAACGGCGGAGCCACCGGTGAGGTAGGTTATTACCCCAGCCCTATATACCAGTAGCTAGCACATATGGTAGGGATACATATATATCTATACATCCATACACCAATAGGACTTATATAAGGGTCTTGGGACACACGGAAAGGCCGATTTATAGAATACCGTTTTTTAATATTTTCAGATTCCACCAGTCTGTCGCAGGGGTTCATCTTCGTATGAACGCACCAGAGGATATCGGAGAATTTCAGGAGACAAATGCAAAGGTGGCGATGCCGAATCACAATACGGCCCTGTTGACACCATCTGCCCGATCATAGGATAGAGGGCGTGAAGAGTTTTATAGAGGCTATACACATGTACATTTGTGGCGAGCCCGTCAAAGGACGCGAAGAATATAGGCAATATCTTATCCTGGGTTTCAGCATTTCACTATTGATATCTATCGCCTCTTGCGTCGGGACTTCATGCTTCTCTATGATCCGTTGATCCGTATGCTCAAAGCCTAGGCCTATATGAATAGGTCTACAGCCTGTCTTGAGCGGGTGACGTAATCGTAATCAGCCAGTCAACGAGAATGATAATTATCGTAACGGCGTTGTAAAACCAACATCGGTCGATCTCATGCCAAAAATATGTTACGTGGCGTCAAGCCAGTCAGTCGCTCTTTACTATTATATTTTATTGCATCCTCAACAGCCTTGAGTAGCCGCATTAAACACGTGTATGATGCTATGCTTATACATATTCTGTCTACGTAGACTCGCAATCTCTCCAATCGGCTAGTCGTTTGCCTTTGAACACGAAGTCGATACCGAATGGAAACTTTCTGGACGGCAATAACGCGATCGGTTTCCGACTCCGGCAAAGAGTCCGCCAAACTTATTCTCTGGCCGCAAAGTGGCGCCAATGAGCAATGAAAACACCAAGCAGGAAGCAAAGAGCAACGAGCTGGACAGTTGAGGGAAACTGCCAGAGAAAGGATCAAAACAGTAACTGCTGGACTTGGATGCAGTTAAATTAACTACCGTCGGTTATGAGCGTATATGAGATGTTAGGACAGAAATTAAATTAAGAGTTTCTATACGATCTGTGCAATCACTTTTTCCATTTCAAAAGTATTGAAATATTTAGATGTGGAAGCATAAATAACTGTAAACACGATATCGTAGTAATACAGCTTGCTTGGCTCTAAACAGCAAAATGCGATCACAATTAGGGGAATGGAGGCGTATCAGTATCATGATTGTTATCATAATGTCCGTGGACATATCATTTTCAAGAGTGCTCTTCGTAAAAGATCATCAACCGGCTAATATTGATGAAGAAGGACATTATGTTTTCGAAATGAATAAAGCTCCGATAAAGGTGCCGGCTACAAGGTAAACTACATGATAAAATGGTACTGTGATTATCGTAGTATGGTTGTGTACCTAGCTATGGTGTGTTTGTAAACTTGTGAGAAGTATTTCATGCTGAGATAAAGGACTAGTAGGGAATGATTTACAAAACTAAACAGGCGACCTCACAGACTGCTTCAATGTCGTATGCACGCGGGGCTGACAAAAAGAAGTTACTGGAATAATGATATGCAGAATAACAGGAGTAGAGTGTTGTTCATTTTTGGTCTGTAGTTCAATTTTGTTTTGCGCTATTGCCGTATGTATCAAGCTAACAGCTTTTCTGTAATATTAGTGTTCTTGCAGTATACCGGTAATGCATTATGTTTGGTTCATTCTTCAAGTGGTAAAAATGAGAAAGCAATACAGTCATAACAAATGCTTGTGTAGGCCTATACTAGTAATGAGCACGGAAATTTACGAGCACCTCATTATATTCTCAGCCAAGAGGGTGATTTACAAGAACATGGAGACAGTTTTGATGATAAACCTCGCGAAAAACGATCTGCGTCCACAAATTCATCGACAATTTCAAAAAATGTAACTTCCTACGTTATGCATGATCCATTGCAGTAAGTATGGGGTAATTTATTACAGATATAGGTCTACAACAGCAATTTGTCTTGTGACTAGGCAATGTCTAGTAGGGCATATACATGCAACACTGTCGTCGTTATGGTCTTTGTAAAGAAGATCACCACAGATTTAACGCTCAGCTTTAGTTTATTGAGAATTAGAACATTCACAAGCTTCTTCCAGGTGAAGATGGAATGGTTAGCAGATCTTGTAATAGCAAAAATTGTCTCCGTTTGGTTGTTGTTTTGGTGGTGGTGGTTGGTTTGTTGTTGTTGAGGCTTCATCACTGACTTATCTTATGACATCCCATAAGATAAGCCTATCATTAATAATAACCAAAGACATCTGCAGTCTACTCGATACAAATGGCCAGTCGCAGCAGAGAAATATTCTATATGATGGGAATAGCAATGCGTTACTAATGTGCATGCAGCATAATTATTGGTGACTAAGGCCTTTCTGGATCAATTTTACAATGAAAAAAAAATTTCGTTTGGTAAATGAAGCTCGAGTTTCCAAATGGAGACAGGAATTTACTCACCAAGCTTGCACAAAGCTCGACTTCATACCAATAAACATGGCACGATTTTCCTGCAATTTGTATAGGTCCTTGTTGCCCCTCCCCACAACCCAGAATCTGTGTGTCAGGTATTTTACAAACCTATTAGGATCACCAAAACAAATACTTATTGTCATATGAAATGCAAACATACGCAGTTGGCCTGACATCCTCTATCTGTATGTTTCTTCTTAAGTGTGAATCGATTGTCACAATTCAAGTATTTGTATGTAGAACGTTGATACAATGATATTTAATGACAATCACCTGCAGGTATGGATGATTACACGCAGGGCAAATGTTAGTTTGTCAGAATTGCACGAGCCGTGGATCTCTTTACATTTCCATAATCTTGAATTAGTGGTTGTACTGGTGATAGTACTGATCACAATCCTTGGTCGATTAACGACTCAAGTTACAAGTGAAACTCTATGCCAACTGTCTACTGAAATGTTATAGCTTGAAGGCAATTACTAACAGACCACATGCTTGTTTGAATTTGAGATTGTCGTAGGCTACTGATAATAATAATATGTTATGCCCTCTGTGAAAGCTTGTTTATAAATTCATGTATGGTATGATTCTATGAAATAATACAATATGATGTAACCATCTTGCCTAAATTATCATTGCATTGGATCTTTCTACAATGATAATGCCTTGACACATTCTTTGCCTAAAGTGAGGTGGTCATTTTGATACCAGTAACTACCATAGTCTTTTTCATGCAGATTTTGGTGTTATGTAACAAATTTTTATTTTACAGGCAAATGATTATACATTGGGTTGGCAAGAATAGTTCTGCCATCGTTGTCCTTACCAAAGACGTCTCTGTCGAGCAAATTGCGGAAAAATCAAACGTTTACTTTTCTCATGACTATGGAAAGTCATTCCAAGTGAGTTTAAGTTGGGTCGAATTGGATCAAACAAACTATAGCGCTAAAACAGCGTCTGTTAATAATACTCTGGAGGTTATTCCTATTGATTAGATCAGTGGTTTTTTTAGTCAATAGTGACTGTCACTGACATGGCACAATTCATTGTATTCCCTCAGGCGGTATTAGTTCATGATTTTGTGCTTGTGGAAAAGTACCTTTTTGATTGCTCTGGTACATAGCGACATGTAAAATGATTGCACCACTGCTATTCATAGATTTCCATATTTTTCTTAACCACTCGCGTTGAAAATACTGCCAACGAAAGGCTAACCGACATTGCTTTGAGATAGCCAAGTGTAGGCTAATCAACAATGAGCCAAGTGTTTTCATTAAATCCTATTTAATGGTTACAAATCTACCAAGGGTCTAGATCTTGACTGTAAAATAGGGCAAGCCAGAAAGCCCCATTTAGGAAAATCGCTCATGTCAGCAGGATATTATGTATACGTTTATAACCTGCTATATTGAATTTACACATTTGATTATCCTATTGTTTATATCAAACTTGCTTGGATAATTAACGAGATTTCCTTATTACAGAAAGTGCATTCAATCAAGAAACCGATCAGCAAGTTTTATCACGCTCCTTCAGATATTAACAGATACATATTTGTTGACATTGAAGGACAAACGCTGTATACAACTAATGACATGGGACAGTTGTTTACGGTAAGTTCATAAATTCAACCTAAATTTGACATAAAGTGACACACTTTCGCTTTGGAAGATTTGCTAAGAGGAATGGTTTTTTGGGGATATTCTGCAAATTAAAGTGCTGTGTAGTGCTATATCCTTGTAAATTGATACATGTCCTCTGTGTTTAGTGAATACTTTGTTTTGGATGCTGATGAGAAATAAGAGAGAATTGGGCCTGTACTCAAAACCACTGCTAAATATTAACTTAGCTTGAGTTCAGTCCGGATTTAAAAATAAGCAGAATATTGAAGTTCATATTCGGTGCTTAATAAGTACATAATTATCTTGCCAAGTCTTGGTGAAAACTTTCTCACCATGACCATAGTCTATTATGCATTTAATTAAATATTATTTTAGCCGCAGATTAATTCATCAATGCAGAAGAATCTTATTGCTCATATGAAGTGATATGAAACTAATATTCTTGTGTTATAAGGCACCTTCCACATACATTAAATTGTATTGCTTGAATGAATGCACCAGCTCTGTGCTGTTGAATATGACTTGATATGCTCCATTGAATTTTTGTCTCATTATTTCTGGGAAAAGCACCGTTTTCCATTGTTTGGTGAAATAGCAAAACAATGGACACCCTTTTTATAGTTCTTTTAATTGAATTTGTTCAACCGAATCCAGTATTGTAGCTGAATACAATATGCTGTGATTTTTTGACAACATTGATAACTCTATTACGCAGACTGCAAGATGTCCATTCAAGCCAACATACCTGAGCATCCACCCTACTCGTGAAACTTATATAATTGGTTACGACAAAAAAGCGAGCAACACATCATTATGGTTATCAAAAGATTTTGGACAAACGTGGCGCAGTATTCAATCCGATGTGAAGAAAGCGTACTGGGGATATTCCCAAGGAAGTAATGCAATTAAAATGAGCATAGAATATTGTGCTATATATATTAATGCTATGTATTACTTGTTAAGATGATTTTGACCAGTTGGATGCGGTATATGTCGAAAGGCGTGAACCTGGAGGGAAGATATCCGTGCTTAAGAGTGAAACATATTTCCAAAACGATCTCAGAGAGCAAGTTCTCATAACGAATGCTGACGAGTTTTTGATCAGGAATAATTCACTCTTTGCTGTTCAGTCCGGCAAACATGGTACGTAGTGGGTCGTAATTTAGAAAAGTTGACTCAGACTGAATGAGCTTCGTCACGAGCAAAATACAAATGCATGCCTCAGATTCTTTGCATACAAAGTCGTGTATAGTAGGCCTACTATCAATTACAATGTCTATTTTACTTTTTTTAAATAAAAAAAAGAAACCACCTTTCAATCGCATGGGACTTTTTTTGGCAAAAAAATAACGGTTTGACTGTTTTTGATATATTACAACACGAATCAGGCCAAGCAAATAACCGGTTTCAGTCTCTATTAACATATTATTGTGCCCCACTTTTCAATTTAAGCCTTGTTCAACATGCTGTTAAATCAATGTCGGTGTTCAGTTCAATGTTCTACAACCTAGACACCACTCTGTCTGAGTAGCGTTCTTGTCTATGGTGTTGTGACTATTTACAGATTTTTGTATTTGGGTCTATCGATCTGATTTGCTTGCAGGTGACAACAATCTTCTGGTGACATTGGACAGACGTTCTGCATTTGTCGTCGCTAATTTTCCGACGAGAGAACCAAAGAAGGAGTTCTTTGTTATCGATGCAGCTGAAAATCAGGTAATGTCAAGACTCAAGAGATGTAATATATTTCTTCCTGCTGCCTACTCAATGTCATACAATGTACATAATGATGGCGACCCACTGATTACGTCATTGTTCTAGCTGGCAATCAATGATACTTGGTTTGGTGTAACGCGTTGTACATGCAGTGTAATTTTGGCTACTGAAAATTATTCACAAGCTTATGAATCAGTGATGTTTTCATAGGACTTCCTAATAAATTTCTAATAGAGCTACCAATCAATCAACCGTAACAAACTTTTCACCAATTTGTCAGAAGATGTTTTCGTCAATCGTCTCAACTTTTTGTCTCCCAACTTTTGCGAATGAAATTGTTTTGGCACCTCGGAACTTAGATCCCAGGTCAGAAGTCAGAAGCCAAGTCTCTACCATAGATCTGACTAAGCCATGCTTTTGTCTGAGTCACAATTTATACTGCATTAAAAGAATCATGCACAGTTAAAAATTTTGCGCTCAAAATTTCTATGTCATAGTTGTAATGTTCATCATCACTAAATTTGTTCTTTCAAGACTTGAAAAATGGTTTAACGGTTGCTCGGTGACTATTTTCCAGTACACTTATACTGCATCAATGCACAAAGCATGTTTTTGTAATGCTGAAATCTGGTGTAGTCATGTGCAGAAAATGCCTGTGATCTTGGTAATGTTGATAGTTTGATTCGAACCATCGTCGCGACGTGCATTAGCCAACCGTATCAAACCAGGGATATACCGGGGATAAATCTCAAATGACGTCAGATGAATACGAGCACAATTAATTAATACATCTCATAATGAGAAGTAGGCTATTCAGGATGAAAACCCAGTTTTAAAATGCAACTTACTGCTATCGGTATCATTTTCTCTAAATTTTTTTGAAAAACGTCTTTTTTGGCATTCACCGGTTTCATTAAAAGAATGGTCTTTTTTCAACAGATCATGATCTTGGTTAGTCATGGACTTGGTAGAACAGACCTCTATATTTCCGAGCCTAACAGAGTTGACTTCACTTTCTCATTGGCGAATGTGACTTACTATAATCCAAACGGCATTGGATCAACTCAGCAACTTATGTAAGTATATACTTGCCTAAGTAACGGGATGTCAGGTTGTGTGACATTTTGATATTTTCTAAAGTAAGCATCTTTACTCGTGAGTTCTTGAACCGGTTTGCTTTCGTTAGATTTGCTACTCTTTCTTGCTGCATAATTTATATTTAATATGCGGCACCGAATGTTGCATTGTATGTTTGCATTTTTGAACAAATGTATGAAATATTTATCGAAATAGCCTACGTATAATGCGTTTATTACGGATTGAGATTAGACGAAAGTATTTTTAGGGTACCGTAGGTGAAACTGACGGCGTTTGCTTTGGTGTGGAAGTGATTCGCTTAGCCTCACTGTATAATTGATTAGGCCTGATGAGATATTTACTCTAATGATGGTTTGCCATACCGGCTGGTAGTCTGCAGTTTGGAATATTTTCATAGCGTAGTCAAGTCTGTTTTATCACTGTTCCGATGCCTAGTAAACAATATTCCATCTTCACCTGATGAAGGAGCGGAGCTCCTAAAGCTAGTTTATGTTCTATTCTCAATAAATTAAGGCTGGAAGCTAAATCTGTGGTGATATTCTTTACAATATCTATTGATAGTCCGCCATCGGCTCCACTACACTCTTCAATATTTTTACAGCGATTCTCCACTCCTTGGAGTTTTAAACGTAGTTGTTTTACTATCTGTACGTAGGTAGGCCTATAGACTCTTGAAGTGTTAATATAGATTTACTTTTTTCACAGGTCAAGTTAGAAATAGGATGTTGTTTTATTTTTGTCCGTTGTTTTTGCTGAATTTACACAGACTGACATGATATACACACACAGACTAGACATAGAGATGCCGAAGGAGCCGGTTGGCTATTGAAGTCAGCCGCCCCCTCCGCACTATCCCCAATGTGCGGTCCATCTAGCACAAACTACAAGTACCATTTTAGCATCTAAGGTATATACGATGCGGTCGAGGGATTTCAACTACGGCCAGGACCTACCGGTTTCAAAGCCGGTCTATAATTATGTTGCTTCAATGTCTTCCTTACAGTGTAAAGTGCAAATATCCATCGTAAATAGGATTAGGTCCTAATTGTTATTGCTTCATGCAAAGAACAGGGACTTAAAAAAGTAATAACTTTACCTTTACGTCCTAATGATTAGGACGTAACGGCAAAGTTATTACTTTTTTCCCACTGATTGTTGAAAATACTGAGAATTCATGTGAACGTGGCTCAGTATGCTCAAGTTTTATTATGATTGGATATTATGGTTTTGAACGAGCATATTCCAAGACTCAAAGGCACTTATCGAAATTGTGAAATGTTGGCTATTTAGTCTAATGCATTAAGTCTTTGGTTGTTGTTTTTTCCTATTTCAATAATGTATTCGCCTGAATTTGATGTAAGGAACTAGAATAATCTACTTGAGTCTTGAAAACTATTGCCTAAAGCAATGGAATTGTACTTGAATGAAATTCGGTTCGTGCTGTAAACTGATACCACTGATTTGCTCGTTAATTTTGCTGCTTCATATTGTCAGACGATAATTTCATTGCTGTTAATTCTTCACTGATCAATCCCAACCAATAATTTTTTCAATAAAATTGATCAATTATAATTATGTTCTTAAGTTCATACCTAGCCATAACTTCAAATTCTGCCCACTCTTGTCGCGTATGAATGAAGTTCGTGAATTTCTTTAGCTAGGTCTAAGCTGATGAAGGCGTTTCTATCATCACAATCATCACAATCTCAATACTGCAATCGAAGTAGCCTAAATTATTCAAAAAGTTGTTCGGCAGTATAGCCTACTTTAAGCAAAATATGGTTCAGTCAGGCTTGTCGTCTCAGCCTACTTGGGGCTGTCAATTGCTTGCCATGCTGAATCTAAGGCGTGTATTTAGGGATGGCCCACATCAAATCAAATATTCAAAATCAAATCGCAAATAATTCGAATTGATTCAAAGAGAATTGACAACTTTTGTTGTTACAGACTTATAATCGTTTGTGACCTGTAACAAAAAGCAGTTCAAATCAATAGATTCTGTTAAAATTCGAAGCTCATTGTGAAATGGAATGTATACTGGACTAGAGAACAATATTCCTCCCGGTGTTGCTGTCGTCTACATGACCCTCAGTATTGTAAGACTAGAAATTGTGATACGGTTTGATTGGATTCATATTTGGAAACATATGATTTGATTTGCCCATCGGTATCGCGTTAATGTAACAATGGAAGCCATGTTGTCATTAATAGGAAAACCGAAACTAATTGAAACCCCACACCCCACAGTAAATTTGGATGGTGAGAGTGACTCATAGAGTATTAGGTGCACGAAAACTGTGATGTCGTTTAGAAAGCGTTGTGGATATGGAATTTGTCAATTTGCATGGATAAATGTTTGCCTAGCCGAGGTCTACTCTTTTGTAGGGACATTGAACTGGTATTTCTTGTTTCAGTGGAAATTGCACCATTGGTTCGTCCTGTAACAGACCGGGGAATTCACGTCAGCTTGAGACTTATCCCATAGTGCTTAGAATGTAGTTGTGGAACTATCAGTATAGTAGGAGGCCTGACGTACCGTATTCGCTTCTAGTTCACATTGCGTTATTGAGTGCTGTGTCAGCTCATTGTTTTATGTTTGTATTGACGCTCGATGTTGAGGGAGAAGGAAGTACCAACTATTATGGAACTTCCTGAAACTCTGCAAACAGTGGTTGCAGAATTCGTTTCCTCTGCCAAGAACTATCTAGTTAACACCAAACTGCTAAGGGTGATATCACGACGCGAGCCATGCTTAAATATTATGATTCTGTGAAAGGCTCGTTTTTTTTGGCTTTTAGGTTGTAGCTGCCGTCATGACATTGATTGCTCCAATTCCCCGAATTCTCAACACCACAAGGATATGTGTGATCGGTGTATTTTCAATGGCGAAACCTACATATGAATGTAATGTTCTCAGGAAACAAGTCCCTCTGAATCATAAATAGTAATAGTAAATGAATAGGTTTTGACCGAGGATCATTTCAGTAATAGAACAATACCAAACATTCACATACGGACGGTACGGTACCGGTATTTGTGGTTCCAATGTCATCAGAAATGACTGTTACGTAATGAATGTATGACGAAGAATTCAGTCGTCTAAGCCAATGTTGATTATTTCAATTTTTTTTCTGCCTTGAAGTTGAAGTATTAGTCAATATTATATTCTTTCAATATCGTCTTGAGTTGACAGAATTACAAATTAGAAAAACTAGTACCAGTATCTAGAATTAATGCAGCGACACAATACTCAAAATATTTCAAGTTCGTCTGAATTTATGGTCATGTTCAGTGGACACTTAATAATTATGTTATTGCTATTATTTTATCGTAAAGAAGATTCACCACAGATTTCACGTCCAGCCTTAGTTTATCAAGAACTATAGGTCTATAGCATTCTCAAATTTTCAGAGCTCCCTTCCTTTATCAATAAACCAAGGTTGGACGTTAGATCTATGGTGTATCTTTACGATATCTATTGACCGTCCACCACCGGCACCGCTACATTCTTCTGCTATTATTTTGACAGCATTCAGCAAAGCTCAGCATTTGCGGACGTACACAAAGTCAGTGGATTAAGAAGCATTTTCATTGCCAACACAGCAACCGTCATCGAGGAATCTCAACAATACAACATGTCCAACATGAAAACGGTGATATCTTTTGATAAAGGTGTCATCTGGGAAGACGTACCTCCTCCAACAGTTGATTTCGAAGGGAAAACAATATGCGGAGAAAGCAAATGCTCGTTGCATTTGGCACAAGATTTTCACGGTGCGCATTTGGCAACTATGACCTCCCCGATTATGTCAGAAGCGTCTGCACCAGGATATATCCTTGCTGCGGGTAGTGTCGGCAGCAACATGGCCGGAGATATTGATGTCTTTTTCTCCACAAATGGCGGCAAAGATTGGAGAGAGGTTTGATATTTGATGATTTTGTGTTAATTAGTAATATGGTCAAAGCTGCTCAAAGAAATTTTGAGTTGTTCTAGCTCTCCTAGGTGGGGTTAGAACATGAATCTCGTGTGGATGTGGTGGGAGATAGCTGACATAAGCACATAATTTACCCATGTACCTTTTTATCCCATCGGTCAACATCACTTCAGACTCTAAATTGAGTTTTGCAAGAAATGATTACCAGTACCACAGATTTATCGTCCTGGTTGATTCATTGTGATATTTAATTCAAAAGCTTTAAACCTTTGTTCTTTCATCATCCCAATTGAGTTGTAGCCTTCATCATGTCCAAACCTATTTATTTTATCGACCCATTCATAGTTTCTAAATTTCGCTCTTGTCTAATTGGGATCTTTTGAATTAGATACGCAGAGGTGAATGGTTCTACGGCTGGGCTGATCATGGCGGCATACTAGCCTTGGTGGAAAAATTTGGAAAATCAAACCAACTGCTTTACTCTATTGATGATGGTATTGATGGAGATTTCTTAGTAAATCAAGCCTTTTTGCTGAATTTAATCTGATTTTGCAGGGCAAACATGGGGGAACGTGACATTTTACAAGGAACCTATTACCGTTTATGGATTGATGACAGAACCTGGCGAAACTACAACTACATTTACAGTTTTTGGTAGTACCAATGATATGGAAAACTCGTGGCTCATAGTGCAGGTTTGTTGCGACATTCCTTCCGATCATATTCAAACCCTGCAGTTCGAGCTCATCACTCAACACACGTTGGATGTAGAATCTAGTCTGCAGCTATTACTGAATTTGAAGTGTTAGTGGAGCCGATGGCGGACGATCAATAGATATTGTAAAGAAGATCACCACAGATTTAGCATCCAGCCTTAGTTTATTGAGAATTAAAACATTCACTAGCTTTCGGAGCTCCGCTCCTTCATTGGTTCCATCTTCACCTGATGAAGGAGGCGGGCTCAGCTTCAAAGTAGGGCTCAATAAACTAAGGCTGGACGCTAAATCTGTGGTGATCTTCTTTACAATATGAATTTGAATTGGGATACAAGTCCACTCAGTAATGAATTCAGCACCTATTAAAGTCACTTTCAATTTAATATAATTTTTCAAGTCAAGTTTTCACCAAACGAAGTTCAAAACTGAATGCTGCCGAAGCGACATACGTGAATGTTGTCATAGTCAAATGGTACATGTACTTACACCTGTCCTATTATCCTCATTCTTGTTTTCTCTCTCTTTAATATTTGTGATATCTAAAATTAGAAGAGAATCAATAGAGAATAACAATAATATCAAATATTCAATTTATATTTTCAATTTTTCATAAGTCTATTGTTCTGATACTCTGATACTCAAGGTGGCAGAGTTTTGATGATTTCAGCAATAACTGCATGCAGTCAATCTTACACACAAGTATTTAGCATTGACTTGTTTTTTCAGGTCGATTTGAAATGGGTTTTCAAAGGCCAAGTTTGCAACAGGTGGAATTATCGCAGCTGGTCACCTGAGGATGAAAATGGAATGACTTGCTTACTAGGCACGAAAGTTACGTACCAAAGAAAGCATACGGTATGAATTTTCAGCAAGATTTGTTGTAGATTTCCAATTCCATTGTAATATGTTTTCCAATGTTTCAGTATTACTATGATAGCCCTTGTTACAATGGAAAGGACTTTGACAGGCCGACTTCAGTTCATAGCTGTCACTGTAGTAGATTCGATTTTGAATGTGCTAAAGGATTTTACCTTGCACCGAACTCGCACTCGATGGCGTGTATTCCGGATCCAAACAGCAACGTGCATGCGTACGAGGTAAGCGAAACTGCAAAAGTCTGTGAAATCAGACAAGTGCCCGGATCTAATACTGCGAACTTGTGAGACTTGTTCTCCAAGTCAAACTCAAGAAAACAGGTGATTTGCTGTCTGTCACCATCGCTACATACATATTCACACTGCACAGTCTGCAATACTCACTGTTGCAAGGATAGTAAAAGGGGTAATTCAACAACTTGCCACATAAGAATCAATTTTCAGATTCCACCAAACTGCCGCAGCGGTTCTACATATAAACGGACCAGAGGGTATCAGAAAATTGCAGGAGACAAATGCAGAGGTGGTGATGCCGATACACATTATGGCCCTGTTGCTACCGTGTGCCCTGTTATTGATGAAGATGCATTCTTACTGATTACAAGCTCTTTAGGTACAATGTAGTGTGATAGAATTTGCAAAGAAGAAGTTACTGATTTGAATTTTTTCTTCAGGAATTAGTCGAATCGATTTGGAGACTGAGAAGATGGACCAACTCGCTATTGATGTTGCAGAACCAGCAAATATTAATAATGCTGAATATGATTATGACAGCAATTGCCTCTATTTTACTTACTTCAGAACCATCAAGAGGGCTTGTTTAGATGGAGCAACTGTGCGAGGAGGTAGGCATAGGATACGCTGGGACGTAGTGTATTTTTTGTCCTTTGTTTTTTCATGGATGCATCTACACAGACTTACACGATACACACACTACCGGTGCAGATGCAACATGCGAGTGTGACATATGCATAATACTGGCCGGGTATGTGAACCTGAACGTGTGAACAAGGAGGCACAGAATGTGCTAGTTGGCTATCGAAGTGATACATATGCCTAAAATACTATAGAAATCGTCTGTCGCTATTTGGCCCTATTTGTGTGCTGGATTACAAACTTGCCGACATAGCTTGTGGTTATACAGTGACATAATCTGTCTGACCCGCATGGCACTGACGCCACTGAGACAGTGATGAAATTTAAATATTTTTCTTTGACCATTTAAATTTTGTGTCAGTTTATATCGGTCTCTCTCTCTCTCTCTCTTCCCCTCTAATGTTACCTCATAAGGCATTGAATGGAAGGTTTTATCTTTATTTTAGTTAATAAGACAATTGTCAATGAGTCCAGTGTAATAACTGTCATGGCGATCGACTGGGACTCGAAAAATATCTACTGGGGAACATCGTCTCCAGCTGCTATCAAGGTCATGAAGCTGGATTCGCAAGTGAGATACACGCGGAAACTTCCTCTCAACCACACAGTTTTACACAATCCTACATCGTTAGCTCTCCATCCAGTAAAAGGCTATATGTACTACGTAGGTAAGTGAAATATCGTGTTTTGAGAATCTACCCAAAGAGTTTGGCACGAATCGTAAAGCTAAATCATTCTTTGCAGATCGATTGAGGCTTTACTCTGGCACCAAATTATATCGAGCCAGAATGGACGGAACCAATGCAACTTTGATGATATCGGATTATGGAATGCGATGGTACATGTCACTCACTGTGGATGTGTCTTCTAACAGATTGTATTATGTCTCAAAAGGATCGTACTTCACGAAGATAGCCTCCATAGAACTAGACTCTCCTCACTTTCAGCATTCTATCCTTTATGGTAAGAGTGTTTCTGGCCTCGAAGAATATTTTTTCTCTGTTCTGTTTTGCGCTCAAATCTGAACAGGCTATCGCTGGCTATCAAAAAGAATGCATATGATTTGTCTGTGACATCTGATTGTCCGCCGTTGGCTCTGCTACATGTCAATTTTGAAATCAAAAGATTTATGTTTTTTTAATTGTTGCAATTTTGTGTTGTCGGCCTCTCCTTACAAATCTTGCGTTTCACTCATTCATCATTTTCTAGATTCAAACGTGGAACTCGTTGCCACTTTCAAGCATTTTGCGTATTATTGGCGAGACGAAGGCGATCTGCAACGCGATGACAAATTCGAAATGAACAACAATCACACCCTTGCATTAAATTTAGAAAATGTTGGAGTCCTCAAGGTAGGGTTGTATTAATACTCAATTTAATAATGGTGGATATAAAATTATGATCTACTGAGTGTTGCGTTGTTTTTGTCTGTAGGTTGTCAGAAGGGGATTTCAGATATATCAAAACCCCTGCAGGAACAAAACCAGCGCTCAGTGTCAGCTTTGCATACCAGTTCCAAATTCAGATAAGGTGAGAATGATCTATTATCACATTTTGCACATGTCAATTTGGCCTACACAGGCTACTAAATCCTACAAGTATTGTGGTTACTGATAGAGTCTGTAGGCTACCGGTGATTCAATTTGGAAGCCCCTGTCGAGCGACAAATGTCCGAAAAAGCCTTGCATTCAAAGCTCCTTTTCACAGCCAAAAGTGATCATACAACTAAGAAAAATGTAAAATGTCGCCCACCCGATTTCGTTGCCCTCTAGACAACGCCTCTAGGTTGCCACATACCGTGTCTAGTCAGAAATCCGTCACTGGTTGCTTCATGGTACAGCATTATCGCAACAATTATTTTGAAGAGTTAGTCGAGCCGATGGCGGACGATCAATAGGTATTGTAAAGAAGATCACCTGTGATCATCTGTGGTGATCTTCTTTACAATAACAATTATTATGTATTTCTCTGAAGTGTGTATAATCTCAATTTTTCACAGACGAAAGATGCCATCACAAAGTGTTATTGTGATAATGTCAACTTCATGATGCAAAATGGCACGCATAAATGTAATTGCCGCCCTGGAGAGATTTCGACTCCTGAGGGACAATGTGAGGTGAGAATTTTCAATTTTTCCGCAATTCACTGCTACCAAAAAATTTATAATTCTCAATAAATTAATAGTGTAACATAATAATAAATACATATATGCAGTGAATTTTCATTTACTATAAAAAATTTATTGTGATTTCAAATTTAATTTAAACCATTGTTGCATTTTGGAGAGCAGTACCCCTTCATACTCTTTGTCAAATGTTACTGGTGTATTTTATTTTTTCTGTTTAGCCCAGCACGGAAAAGTGCTTAACTAGTCAATACCGCTGCTCTGATGGATGGTGCATTCCTAAATCTTGGGTTTGCGATCAGACCAAAGATTGCTCGGATGGAAAAGATGAACTTTCATGTTCTTTTGATGTGTGCAAACGTAGGATGTGATTTCTAATAATTATAAATATTTAAAATTGATTATGATCAAACTGACTATCACTAGTTTGTGTGCAATTGACGGATGGGTGGCGTAACAAATTTGGTAAATTGGCTCTTTTTGAAGGACTGGTTTACTGTGTTCTTTTGAGAATCATTAGAAATGAGCGAAATTTACTGACCCAAAACTCACCTCACCATCCTCTCATAGAAACCATTTTTTTTAGTTAAGCAATGCTTGCATCTTACCATCCATCCTTCTTTTGTAGTCGGTCATGTTTCACTTGTGGGCGGTCGCTGTGATTTTTATGACAAAATGTCCTTCCAGTCACGGCGCTCCCTGTTTGGCCGAATTTTTGACCATGGTTGGGGAACTTGACCCCTCCTTACCCATGGGTAATCATGTAAATACACTGTAGATGTATTATGACTGGTGTTCATATATTCCTCGAGTTGGCTTTTTCATGCTAGCGTATCCAGACAGATGCTAATTCTAGTGGTGGAGTCCTTCATTCTACAGATTTGTGCATCACAATTGAGATGTGCTTGTGGATAGGAAAGTGGATCAGATCCCATCCAAAATGACAATAATCCGGAACTTATATTACAATGTTTTTTCTGATATAGCTGGATATCGAAAATGCAACGGTTCATCGCGATGTATAAAGAATGCATATTTCTGCGATGGACAACAAGATTGTGTTGATGGATCGGACGAAAAGGGATGTAGTTATACATGTGACACAAAAACACATTTCAAATGCGAAACCACCAATCAGTGTATTAATGCAACGTGAGTAGATGAACTGCCGACTTGTAGCTTCGCTAAACTTTTGTTCTGTTATGTATGCCCGTCTATGAGGGCTCAGTGCTGTGCTATGCACGATTCGGCACCTTTATTCAATCTTAGGACAAAGTAGAAGGTTGAAAAGCTGATTTGGCAGTAATTTGTGCACTGGATACCCTTTTAGTGTCACAACCCTCCCCGGTTTGGGACCGGCCTTGGGGAATTTCAGATTTTGCCGCCACCAACCCTATGACACCAAGCCTAGCAGGGCAGCTGTGGATGCCTATTTCTGCAACATAGGTTTGACCCGGCAGGTGGGGACCGAGCCGCCACTTTCACAACCGAGTGCAATCTCCCAACCAACTGAGCAAACTCATCGGCAAGGCTATTTTCTGATTGCTATTTCTTTATTAGGTGGCAGTGTGATGGAGACTATGACTGCAACGATTTGAGTGACGAGATGCATTGCGGCACAAATCTTGTTTGTTTGGCTGGGGAAATGGCTTGCCACACAAGGTAAGTTTCAAGATTTTGTGTCTTGCATTTTTGAGCCAACCTGTTTACAAGCCTACGCAGTACTTCAGTTCGTTATCATTTTTGGCAATTGAGTTTTTAAGATATTATCATCAAATACCGTATATACTCACGTATAGGTCGCAACTTTTTTCTCATATTTTTCGTCCAAAAACTAGGGTGCGACCTATACGGTGGTCATACCTGAGTGAAAATTTCCACCAAGTCGGAACAAAAGCGAAACTTATCGGCTATTGCGTGCATGCACTCGTGCACGCACATACCAAAACAACCAATAGCACAAGGTCATGCACCAGTAATTTCTGCTCACGTAATCAAACCATGTTGTCTTCTGCACATGCAGCATTACAGTAAATACACTGGCACAGGGTTAGGGGTCTGAATGTACTGGTTATCTGTACAAAAAAGCTAGGGAGAGGGCCTTTTAAGTCCCAAAATTTCCAGTTCGACTTATCTGCGAGTCAACCCCAAATTCAACTTTTTTAACACAAAATTCATGGTGCGACCTATACGGTGGTGCGACCTATAGGCGAGTATATACGGGTACTTTGTGCAAGAAACTGTGAATTCTTGAGCTAAATATTGTGCAGTATCTCTGCCATTTTACGCCAATTTTGCATGACTTGGTGTCATTTCACGGATAGAGGTTTTGAGGAAGTTGACTCATAGCATAGATTTCTCTGCGTTTTTTTTTTTACTAGTGGAGAGTGAATGACCCACCATTTTCAACATATAATATGCCAATATTTTGATTTTCATTGTGTGGTGTGTCACAGACATTTCATGACTCTCTCTCACTTCAGCATCCTGAACATGTTGATGAGAAGCATTTGTTCAGGTTTTGTAGCTCTTACCTCTCAACACACCGAGTTAGCGTTACATGTTGTAAACGGTTTTAACATTGAAATAACTACCATGCTAAGATCGCTATATTGCTAACAGATAATTTTTTCTACCAGCATCTCACATAATGATTGTATCCCAAGTTATTGGATATGTAATGGTCGCAAAGATTGTTTGGATGGCTCCGACGAAAACGGATGCAAGGAGACTTGTGGGTCGAATCAATTTTCGTGAGTGATCAGGAAGATAGCTACGTTAAGCCTGATTCTTATATCGTAACTTCACTTTTGATTAAGATGTGGCGACGGTACATGCATAATAAATGCGTTTAAATGTGACGGTTATAAGGATTGTATGAATGGAAAGGATGAACAGTCTTGCCCACGTAAGTTTCATTTTTGTTTGTTTGGTTTTTAACCAGTCTGAAAAGAAAATATATAAACTGAAAATTTCACAATATAAGTATGACTACGGCATAGGAAATGACACTGTTTATTATTGTCCATATTTGATTTTTCCTGCATTTACACAGACTCACATGATATGCACACACACTACTGGTGCATATGCATATCATGCAAGCATGACGTGCATATGCAGGTCGGACAACGAGGCACCTAGTATCCCCTAAGCACAAGCACAATCTCATAAACATGGTTTATAGGAGAAGGATGGACTGCGAGCAGTCGCTGATACCTCTGTCAAGGAGATTAAATAAATTCTAATCTAATACAGACGTTACTTGGTGAAAGATGTAGATAGTTCCATTTTTCCATACATTCACGAGTATGGAGAAAATATTTTCCAGCAATCAGGTAAGGCAAAGGGTTAATAGAAAGCAAACAATCAATCCAGTCGGCCAAATCCTTGATAATTCTTAATTTCATATTGCAGATACTACCCGTCCTATGACAACTACCTCGTCCCCGCCGTTTCATAAAAACAAATGCCTTGACACGGAAATGGAATGTAATCGGGATTACACGTGTATCCCACTCACATGGAAATGTGACGGATTGAACGATTGCGGGGATCATAGCGATGAGTTTGACTGTGGTCGACCTGCTAATGGAACTGGAATAACCCACTATTGTTACAATAGTACTGTGCAATTCAGGTATGATTTACTCAGTGGCTCGGTTTGGAGAGAGAGAGAGAGAGAGAGGGAGAGAGAGAGAGATCAGCTGTGTTTTGAGGCAGCATCAACGCATTTCCTATAGGATGGTCTTCTTCCTATAGTACAAGTCCCCTACTGGCATATGCTGCTTCACAGCTCAGCTTCTCTGAAATGCTCGTTATGGGAAACTACTGATACCATTTTTAACATCTTTTATTTCAGATGCAACCATGGCGCTTGTATATTAAAAAAGTACAAATGTGACGGAGACAATGATTGCGGGGATTGGTCGGATGAAATAAATTGTCCTGCTTTTAGAATGAGGAGTAACCACCCAGGATGTTTTACAGGGAACGGAGTTGACTACATAGGTAGATATTGTAGATATTTGGAATTTCACTAATGCTAATCAAATAATTTTCTCTCCTAGGTACTAGAAATTACACAAAAAATGGTCAAACCTGTCAGAGATGGTCGAGCAATACACCTCATATCCCTGACTATTGGCCTGCACATCGGGATCATAATTACTGCAGAAATCCAGATAATAATAAATTTGGTCCTTGGTGCTACACCACTGATTCACAAACAAGGTAGAACAATGAGACGGTACTGTCTTTTTTATTTCATTTTTGCGGCGTATACAAGGAATTCTGCGCTGCGCGCATTTGCAATGCGTACCAAGCTGTGGTTGTCTCCGACTTGAATCTCTAGCACTGTCACATCTTGTCAAATTATTTTTAGATGGGATTACTGCGGCGTTCCTCGCTGCATGAACGGTACAGCTCCTGTCGGCCCAGTACCGACGGCAGCTCCCAGAATTTGCCAGGATGGTCACTTCCAATGTAACAACGGGAAATGTATTCGGGACAGATGGGCTTGTGATCAGGAGGTCGACTGCTTGGATGGATCGGATGAGATAGATTGTAACTTTAGTTGCAAGAGCAGTACGTCGATTTTTGTTTTTCGGTCACAGCGACTTTGCATGTATCCCATAACACCCATTATTAACCACCTTGGCGTAATGGTAGAACCGGTAGGTCTCGAGTTCAAATCCCGAGAGCGGATCATCGCAAAGGTGTCAAAAATGGCTTCCATTGCTTCCTTACGAGATGGCCAGCGCAATGTGGATAATGTGGAGACGTAACGCTTGACTTTGATGACCCACCGGCGATTGCATTGACACCCTGTTCAGGTTGAATATGCACATCATGCTCGTATGGACCCCAGTGCAAGACTGTCAAATATTTGGCACCCACAATTTGGCGGATAGTAGGATTTTAGTAACTTTGTCAATACACGTATTCATTTATGCGTTTCAATTCTGAATTAGATGAGCTGAGTTGTAAAAATGGCCGCTGCGTCTTATCATCCGCTAAATGCGATGGCGTCGACGATTGTAAGGACAACACTGATGAAGAAAATTGTCCGTCCTCTGTGCCGTGTGATCCTAACACACAGTTTCAGTAAGTTCTTGAATATTGTACCTTCCGTCTTCTTTCGTTTACCTTTTTTTCTTCGGATGAGACGTCAGAGCAGCTGCACAGCAGCCACTGCTTTGTGGCCTCGTTCAAGTTTTTCAGACCAGTCACCCCATTAGGTGGCTTATACATTGCACATGAATGGATGACATGGTCTGCGGTTTGCTCCTCTTCACCACACTCGTATGCTTCGATGGTAGACATTGGTTTATTGTTAAGATGAATGGAAGCTTTCACAATCTTTAAACGTAGAGATGATCGTGTGTGTTGCATAAGTGCCAAGTGAGAAAAATATTGTAACCTATGTTACAGATGTAAAGATTACTTCCAATGCATCCCAAAATCATCGCACTGTAACGGTTTCTTTGACTGTCGGGATTTCTCTGATGAAAATTGCACCGCTACAGGCATAACAATGGCTCCTCCTACGGTACAGTACAGTATTATTACTTTCACGAGACTAAATGAAGCCTGCATGTTGATAAATCACTGTGAGTGACCCCAGAGTGAATGGCACTCCAGCCAAGTGTGGTACACACACCGTACACATTGTGTGTGATGCTCAATTGATCGCCTCTGTTGTTTAAACTTAGCTTTCGGATGACTCTGGCCTCTCCAACTTTTCCACATACTCCATAATGTGTTTTTACTTTTTATTCTTCAATATTCTTGATATTATTTTGCTGAATAAGATACAAGAAAACTAATCTTCATGATCCTGTTATGAAGGTGCTCTCCACTCTATGGAATTTCCAGATTTTGCACCATTTGTTTTTACTACCAGTTACATACTGACATGCTTTCAACAGCAAGCTGCTTTGTGAATAATGTCAAGGTGATTTTTTTTTCAATTCTTTCAGGAGACTGTCAGTTGTTTGAACGGACAAGGATCGGTAGCAGTAGATAGTCTTTGTGACTATAAGCCTGATTGTGAGGATTCCTCCGACGAGAAGAACTGTGTGGTAAGCATCACATTGCAGAATATAGCGAAGCCGATGTTGGACGATTAATAGATATTAAAAGGAAGATTCACCACAAAATTAACGTTCATCCTTGATTTATTAAAAAATATATGATTCACAAGCTTTCAAGAGCTCCCCTCCTTCATCAAGTGAAGGTGGACGTCAAATTTGTGGCGAATCTTCATTACGATAAGCGATACGTTGTGATTTATCACATTGCTTATTGCAACATTAAGATAATTATGAGAAGTATCGCTTCCAAGAGGCTGACGATTTTGTGATTGAAACCTTTTTCTCTCGTTAGAACAAGCCACGTTCTTCAAATTTTCGTAAAATAATTGTTTTGTCCATATACAAGCTCCTACATCAAATATCGTTCCAGTGTCGGTTTGAATATTTTGTATGACCCGGTTGTTATTGTTTCAGAACCATACTATCGTTGGACATACAATGCCCGACTCGAAGACTCACTGTCCCAAAGATTCAAACAAAGCTTGCCAACTCATCGGATGGTACCCTCCTGCTCAGCCGATTCCTGACAAATACCGAGACAATTTGAAGTACTTCATACGTTATTCAGTCTATGGCATTGACAAGATGTTGCCGGCTAGAACCGAGGATATTGTCACAGTTCCATTAACAAAAACTTCTACATTATTGAGAGGTACATAATATTGTCTAATATGATATAAAATTGAATTAATATTTGGCATACAATACATTTCAAATGAATTGCGCATTTTGTGATGTGTATATTCCATTGTGCGTGGACAGAAATCACTATTTATTAAATCATCTCTGCAATTCTTTTTCTAGATTTGGAATGGTACACGAAATACATTGTTAGCATCACAATCGGCTACAAGAATTTGTCTTTGCCAGTGCAAAGTAATTCTTACTTTAGAATCTTAACACCGCATGGAAGGCCTGATGCTCCTACCTACGTGGAAACACGAATGATTACCAAAGTGAAAAAATTATTTGATGTAGAGGTCAAATGGAAATCAAGCTCAACAGATGTGACCGGTAAGCTTGCAGCAGGGTGTTAGATTGTTGTTGATCGATTATTATGCATTGTGACTGAAATTTCGTGCCGGCGTCTTCTTGTATGCGCCGGTGGGTTGAACAATTGAATACCAACAATGCCAAACCAAAGATCTGTCACTTCTCTAGATCCCCACTAGATGGCGTGCACAGTGGGGCCTGGCCATGCATCGTGCACTGATGTACCCAGGATAAGGACCGCTCTGAGAAATTTCGGGCCAATTTGGCCTTTCATGTATTTTGGGGTCTTCAAAATAGGGTCCCTTAGTAATATGTGCTTCAAAATTGGGGTCACCTCCTTAAATAAAAGCAACATTTTTGATATGGTCTTACCATTGGTGGTGAATCTTTACAATATCATTCTATCGATTAGGGATGTGCCGGTGCAGCCAATGCAGGTCAGCGCCCGTGAAAAAAACAGCATACACGTTATTGTAAATGATGAATTTACAAGCACCCTTGAAAGTATCAAAGTATAGGAGTATCGGTATCGACACATCTCTACTATCGATTGTCGACTATCGGCGCCACTATATTCTTGATTTCTCGACAGTAACTCAATCAATTCTTAATTTCAGGATTCTACGTGAAACTTACGTACCAAGGCAATTCGCCGACCATAGTTCGATACGTTGCCGCAGATCAATATTCTTCACTACCGATACCTAGAAAAGTAACCTTAACGATATCAGCTGGTGTTGCGTCCGTTTACGTCAGAGCGTCCAATTCTGCTTATAACAGCTCTTGGTCAAAGCCTGCAAATCTTGTTATAAGTGAGTGCTTGCTTTTTTTTCAATCCCAAAGAGTTGTGGTCCGAATGCTTGTGAATTTTAAGCCCCTATAGACTAACCTGGTTATTAAATTTGCAGCACAAACCCATTTCTGTCTACCGTATTGTGGTAATGCACTATGAAGTACGCTATTTTTGACCTTGTTTTTGCTTATACTCGTAACAGGCTTAACTGAGGGCGGTGTTGATATATTTGCAGGTGAGTTTGGTAGACCAACTGTAACAGCAACACCACTGAAGAGTTATCAATGTAAAATATCTTGGAAGTCTCCTGAAGAGGAGTCGAACCTCAGTGGATACAAGTAGGAAGGATATAATATTGTAGTAGCTTACTCTCAGGGATACCTGACCTACTGTACGACTCAAAGATTTTAATTCTTCTTCTTTTGTTTGGTATTTTTTGTTTTGTTCTTCTTCGGACTAGACTTCAGGGCAGTTGCCTCATCCAGGATTTTCAGACCAGTCGCTCCACCCCAATGGGTGGCCTGTACTGTACATTGTGCAGGATTGGATGATATGGTGTGCAGTTTACTCCTCTGCACCACACTCGCATGCCACATTGGGCGCGAAACTCCACTTGTGAATGGACCATCTGAAGCACCCCACCCCACCCCTGTTCTGAATCGATTGAGACACATCCATACTTGACGTGGCAATTTGAAGCTGGCCAGGGTCTCTTCAGGGGTGGGGAAGTTGAGGTGGAGTGGCGTGTTCTTCTATTCCCACTTGACCTCAGTCTCAACTCCCAACATCCCACCTCACTTGAACTCTATGCCGGGACTAGTTTTAATTGGACGTACCATGGTACATGACAGTTTATCTGATACTGTAATGCTTTGTACGATGTATATTATTCACTAAGTATGACTTTCTAAAATGAGTATGATGCACATTTATTGCGATAGGAAATTTATCCTTTATGACAGTTAAAGTATAAATCCCTGTTGCAATTTGCAGGATCCGTATAATGTCATCTGTAGCAAATTTGAATACTCGATATATTGATGTGAACGTTAGCGATGAGAAGACTTACTTGATACAAAAGATGAGACCGCGCACTAACTTCAGGATTAGTCTTGTTTCCGTGTCGAAAAATGGTATGAGTATGATAAATTTTATATTAATTAAATATAAGAACTATATTAGCCTAATCATGACTGATGCAGAAACCATGTAATTTCTTTAAAGTAGATAGTGGCATTGAGACATTCAATACTTTTGTGTCGGTCATCGAATGTGAAATGCTATGAATAGTCTAGCTGAAATTGTTGAAGGATACTTGTTACCATTATGTATTAACCATTTGCAGTTTTCATGGTTGGTCCTTATTCTGAGGAATCGCTATGCATTCCGACTGGTCCAAAACCCTGGTCACCAGTGATTCAAAGTCTCGCCGGCGTAACCATTTCATCAATCAAGGTTACATGGACTCCTGCAACTTCTCCGTTGATAGTTTTTGAGGTGCGATATTCGAGTTTGGTTGATTCATTCATTATTCCTGGTTGCACGAGGAAAACTTTTTATAGATCTCTTGGGGTGACAGCTTGGAGCAAACAGCCAAAACAAGAACTGTGTCGGGCAATTCGACAGTGATTACTGGTCTTCCTTCCAACGAGATGCAAATTTTCAGGGTTAGTCAATGTAGATGTTAAATTGATCGTGATATAACATGGCAGTATTTATTTCCCTTAATAAACCAGCCGACTGCAGCAAAAGCTCATGGAGCTTTTCTTTTCTTCGTACTAGACAGCCACTGCTTGGTGGCCTCGTCCAGGTTCCAGTTGTACTAGGCCCACCCCGAATCACCATGGTTAGACTTATTGATTACAAGTGGTAGGGCCGATGGCAGATCATCAAATGTACAAAAAGTATACTGTGGAGTGGATCCATTTCACCTGGTGAAGAATGGCTCTACTATGATCCTTTTTCTAAATATACCATTTTACCCGCAGTGTCTTCAAAGAAGCTTACCGGTTTCGATTACTGTTTAGATTCGTGTTGTAACACCGTACATTGGTGAATACAGCTCTCCGAAAGTGGCTCGGCCATTGTTTGATGACAAGGAAAGTGTGAAGAATCTCCTTGTAGAAATTGATCCAAATTACAGAGGAGGGAACGTCACTTGGAAAAGACCGACTGATTCTTCAATTCAAGGACTGGTAAGTTAGTTGCATCATTTAAAAAAAAAATAATATACACCTATTCAAAGATTTGTCCTATTGCTGTCATATTTATATTCCGTTTCATATTTTGTCTCAATGTTGTTGTTGTTTGTAGTATATGGCAGTACGCCGGGTCAATGCTTAGGTCTATTAGTACGCTATATCAATATTTCCTATTTCTAGCCCAGGTCACTATCACAAACTCTCCGGACTTCCCCCTCCCGATACTGGCTAGACTACCAGGCGTAGGAAGAACGGATACCAATTTTAAGTCTTTTGGTTGGGAATCGAACCTACTAATTCCCGATCAGAAATGGGACATTCATATCACTAAGCCTACGGCGCTTGATCCTATCTTATTGAATTTAAACAGTTGACAATCATTCATTTTTCAGGGATACACACTGAAGCTGTATGATGCCACTACCGGTAAACGTCTAAATATTTATAACATTCCAACAACTACTGATGGTACGATACATTATCCCATCAGCAATCTTGCACCGGGCAATACATACAAGGTATCTGTGGCCACGTCGAGTCCAGGTATGTTTTTGACATCAAGATGATCTCTGCACATAAATATTTCGTGACTATGTCAGACTGTCCAGTTTGAGATGGGTTTGAGCTTTCCCCTGATCGCTACAGGCAATAACGGATGATATTACACAGTCTATTGATGCTGCAAGTAGCTTAATTTTTCTGATATCCAGAGATCCCCACTGGAAATCTGAGATTGTTGATATATATGATATTGGTCTGTGTATTCACGGCAGTAATAAAATGTTTGTATATTTCTGTGCCCGGGAATTAAATGATGATATCCCGGTAAAAATTTATGTGGTTACATGCATTTCCTGCAGCGTTACTAGATTGTCTACTGGTATATATGTTTCTTACAGGGTCAAAGGAGACCGAGTACGTATTTGTAACGGGTCAAGTACCTGGACCGATAGTATTTCCAGCAGAAAGCGAAGGTTTACACAGTGGAAGATACACAGTATGTGGAAAGATGTTCCAACTCGCTCTCTGATTTCATGGTACACTTTCTTCTCTATGCAGGTTCTCTTCCATATGAATCCGTCATACACTAAATTTTACAAATCTGAGAGTGTTACTACCATCCACGTTCACCTCTGCAATGGAATTAATGTCAAGTCTGCCGAGAACAATAACAAGTGTACTGCCTTTCCTGACGTTAATATTAAGGAGAGGGCGGTCAGATTTTCCGTTATTTATCCTGGAAAGTAAGTAAATATGTAGTGGAAAATTCTATTGTTTTCTTCTGTTTTCACAATGTTTACTGGATATGAGCACAATTTGAGTGTAATACAATGGTATTCCGATATTTTGCATGGCCACGTTTTGAGCACAGACCGTTTCCCATCACATTAATTCTCCATTCTAAAAATATTTTGTCTGGTTAAATCTAGATCCTGGCGGTTTTGGTTTGTTTAGTTCTGAGAATTTTAGTTTCAGACATCTTTACAATAGTTATTGACACATATGTCCTAATTAATCTATTTGATATTCTCCAGTTACACCCTTTTGTTGCAACCTGCCTGTCACAAAACTCAAGAGTGTGCGTCTTCTTCCGTGAATATGCATATTAATGATGTGGCTATGTCTGCCACCACGTCCGCCTCGACGGTATCATTGAATCAATCGACTGTTATCGCTATCGTTGTTCCTGCCGCTGTCATTGTACTTGCGTTACTAACTGCAGTTGTCGTTCTGGTGAGTAATTACAATTTATCTTAGGATTCTATCTTCATTTGATGAAGGAAAGCTTGTGAGTGTTGTAATTCTCTATATAAACCTAGGCTGGTCGTTACATACATATATGGCGAATCTTCTTTACGATATCTTGGAATTGTTACAGTAACAATTATAATGTGTATCTGTTACGTAAACTGTGTGAACATGAACTTTGGTGTTGGATTTTCTCGTTTTGGGTCTTGGATTTCAGGATTTCCCATTCTCTGATGCATGCATTGCTTTTCTGAAGGTTTATGTTCCTGTAATCACTACTATAATTTTAAACTGACATAATGGGCTTAAACACCATTATATATCGGGCTTGATTTCTAATTTTACCCACTACACCAGCTCTAAAATGCATTGTTTCCAAATTTTAGCAAATTCGAAAGAGGCGATTAGCCGAAGCTTACCGTGGATTTGTCGCATCACATTACGATCCACAATCGGGTGAAGCCGTTTTTATGTCTAATGATGACGATGAAACTGGTTTGGCTCTTGACGACGATCAGGATGTTGAAACCCCACTTATTACTGGATTCGCCGATGATGAACCACTCATTGTTGCTTAGACAGAAAGCAAGGTAATGAATTCTGTATGTGATGTCGCTTGTGAGTACAGTCTTCGTAAGCACGTGGTTTCCTGTGAGCACGTGGTTCCACCACTATCGACACCATTAATAATATAATATATTTAGCTGAGATGAGCTTGTTATGATCAAGATGTCTTGATCTTTAGATTCGAGTCGAGCCTTCTTGAAACAACTCAGCAATGTACATAGTTTACTGAGATCTCAGTCTAAGAGCGAACTGTCGTTTGCAAACAGCTACATGGCAATCTCCATATTTCCAAAGAATATCACCGCTGCCTGTGAAATGAAATTATGTCTATGCCTAGTTGCACTTTTCTGCGCCTTTATATGTCCGTTTGCTAGAAACTTTTTATCACTATCTCCTTACATGATTAAAGCAAATGATTGCGACAGCCAGCGGTGTATGGTTTGATTCAACCCATACGATACGCTGAAGCACTTTTCTCTGTTTAATTTGTCTTGACCATGTTGATTAGAAGGTACTATTGGTAGGTGCAGATTTCTGGGAATTATCATCATGTTCACCCTTGACCTTACATCCCGTGATCGTTGTCATCAGAGCCCATGGTTTTCTGCAGAGTGCTTTGGCTGAGCTTTCCGACCAGACGCTGGTCATGTCGTTTGTTGTAGAGCGCGACTAGACATGGATGCTTAGAGGCTGACGGTTTTTGATGTGCTAATCAGAATTCACATCTGTTATTTCGCCTCTTCTCTGACATGAATGACTGCAGGGAGGGGTGGGTTACGCCTCACCTGATCTGGCTCGTCTGTGGTTGAGTTGTATGAGTGTTACACTACTGTACGTCTTCTGATTTTGTGATATTGAAATTTAACCAGTTGTCGTATAACATGTGTAGCATCATGGATGAAGAATTTGTAATCATGTCGGATGTCAGACGCCATTTTGCCGTTACACTCAACCAAGATAACTTGAGTTGATATCATCATTAATTTCTGTGGATTATTGTTGCATATTCTGTGATTCTCGCTTAGGTTCACATAGAGTGACTAGGCTGTCCAATAACTTTATGAGAACGCTTTTCTAGTTTTAGTGTCTTACGGCTCCTTTGTATTGGCGTAAGCCAAACAGAGAATTTTCTTATGCTTGCTTTTTCATTTATGATTGTTATGCAGGTGTTGAATACTGTTTAAAAAACGGTTCACGATCGTGCCAGATTGCTCTTTTGACTAGGTCGATGTAGGATTGTACTGAATCTAACACGCCCTCGCGTTCATGATTAGTTACTATGTGCTTGTGCTGGCTTCACCACTAGTGGTAAGGTCGTCAACTGCGAGGTCAGTGCGTTGTGAATTCGAATCGCGGCTTGGTTACGCGAAAGGCGTGAAAAATGGCACCCGTAACAACACAGCTGGAGAATGGGGATAGTGCGAATGAGACGCCTGAATTCGACATGCGTGGATGTGCGAGGGAGCAATATTCACATTTATAGTTGTATTCGTGTATGCCGTCCCGCTTTAAAGCTGTAGGTATAAAGCCTACTCAGTGAAAACTATAAAACGATGAAAAGGTACGGCTATATCGTTCAATACTGTGCTCCTAGCGGTATACGACCGTCTAACTAAACACTCAACCTTACCCTATTCTCTATAGCGAGTCCATGGACCAATCCGGCGACGCGTCAACAATGGTGCGTGACGTCATAATGCTGCAGGTAAAACATTGGCGAAAAATGCATTGGGAAGATAGAAGGCTGGTTGGAAAATGCCAAATATCTACGGATAGAAAAGGCCTGTTGTCTTGATATTCGGTGTAGATAAAGTAGAATATCTGTGGAGCAATTTACCACTCGATTGGATGGTTGCGGTTAAGAGAAAGGAAGTCAGTTGCGCGTATCACATCATCCAATCCGCCTATTTATTGCAAGAGTTCTAATTTACGTACAGGTGGCTGTCACGGTGGTTCTAAATGAGTACCTCGTATCAACCCCGTCGATCAAAATATTCGACAAGATTTATAATTATCACGCTTTCGCACGTGATGTGTAGTTATAATCACGTCACTGGTCTCATCCTTTCAGTTAGATTGCCTGGTAACGCAGTTCCCAGCAGACACACATTCACAGATAATTATATGGACCATTTATTTGCCCGTACTCAGAAAATTGATTATAGAGACTTCAATCTCTATCTTCTAATCATTGTTCCCACGCCTAGCACCTATGTAAGAGCACACGTTTCTCAACGCCTCACATTCGCTTTCTGGTTACACTGCATGCTGTTGGACTCGTGTTTGATGTTATATTTTATCTTTATAGAGTATCACCAGACAATTCTTTAACGTTAATAGCCGTTTAGGCGGTATAGCAGTTAGCCAAATTACACTTGGTAATTCGCTATTTCCGAGTGTTTCTGATATTTTCTGCGACGATCTTTTGATTTTTAGCCACGATCAACCGCTAAGAACCCACACAAGCCCTAGTACATCGTTTGAACGAAGAATGCGCATAATTAACACGATCTGACACATATGACACCGCGTTTAGGAACTCTAACTCACTGTCAGCTCTTTGCAAGCAGGTCAATCAAGGACTTGGACAGAGTAAAATGTCAGAAAGAGAGTTGCTGGAAAATTACGAATTTTCTGGTGTTAACTATATATAGGCGTGCCGATGGGACAGCGCCCTTACAAACAGTCGTCGCCTGGAGGTGATAGCAATATAATATGTAATGACCTGGTGCAATTTACTAAAAATACCCTAGGCCAAGATGTAGTACTTTTAGTTTCGTACAGCTGTCACGTAACCCGTTTATTTGATCCAAGCGGCACCCTTCGACGACTCAGTGTCGACATCTAGCGGAGGAATTTAAGAAGTAATTCTATCCGTTGTGTGACACAATGGCTTTGGCCATCACCCTGAATTTAGTAGGCCATGAACCTACCCATGGACTATTCGCACACGTCAGCTGCGTTGACTGCGAAGGTTTAATCAGCTCACTATGTTGACGGCGGTACTCAGTGGAAAATGCAAGATTTCTCAAGAAGTTCAGCTAAAGTAACGGGGAATATGGAATTTATTAACGTAACTGGCTTGAAAACTCTACCATTTGTAGCTTTAAAGTCCCCCAGCATGAAGACAATTGTTAGTCTTGGTTCCATAGTAACAGAAATTATAGCAATTATAAGGTTGATATAGGCCTACTATGATCGAACTGCGTGGCCTCTCGCTCATAGGGCAGTTTTTTCGGTGGTGTCGTCCGTTTCTTCTACCGATGCGCTCTGTGGCCTCACTCTCTCTATCTCGTCAAACGCTTCATTCGGGCTACCGCTCACGTTTTCCAGGCTTCCTTCCTCAGCGGCCAGAATTTGGTCTTTCACCTCTGTATCCTGGCTGAAACATCAGGGAAAGTCAATTAATTGAAACGTCGTCGTCGCTATGACATGAACCATTTATTACACGCTAGAGATTGGTCTTTTCAACGCCAATACGATAATCGGCCTTTCGTATGACTGATGGCCGATATCAAATTTCGACTTGTTTGTTTATTTGGAATTTATGGCGTTTTCAACTACTAAGGTCATTTACGCCTGGTCAATACTTCCAGCTTATAGCCCGGATCACTATTACAACGACGACTTTCCGCACTTCCCCGAAACCCACTGCCAAGCAGAGATGGAACGAATACCAATTTTAAAGTCTTCGATTTGACTCCGTCGGAAATCGAACCCGCAACTTCCTTACTTGACGAACGGCCGATATTGATAATCGCAAAAAATACAAATATCGACCTCGATAAACGGTCGACCCCTACACAAAACGCCTTATAGCGGATATTGGTTTAGCCTGGCTGCCTATTACCATAAGAGACGTGGTCTAATTTATGTGGTTGTCGGAAAATCATAAGCACTACAGCCGACTCACCTCTTGTGGAACCTCGAGTATAACACCACCACCACGCCTCCTATTATAATCAAGCAGAAAATGACGATGTAAGCTATGAGCCAAGGCGCAAAATCATATTCTGGCACTGGTGACAAAGTAGGAAGGATTCCATCGACGTACAGCTCCTGATCAGTCAGTAACAACGCTCCGTTCAAATTAGCTTTTGATAATCTGAAAACACAAGGAAAGCGTTACATCCAGCATAAATTGACATAATTGCACTATGGAAGGTCGTTATGGAACTATGTCGACAGCTTGAGGAAGCTGAATTGTCAGTATCAGTTGCCACGTTGTATATTCAGCGTCAGCGTGTATAAAGGTAAACTTCCCCATTTGACGAAATCTTCACCGCCTGGTCGTGGTCATCCGCTACAGTCTGGGAATCTGGGCTTTAGCGTTTCGTTAAAAGACGAAAATGACATTCTATGGTATAAGGCTGCTAATTAGGCTGTTACATATCGCAGTGTTCTTGCATGGAGTCTTAAATTGATGGATGACGTTTATAGACGTATTAAAAGGCCCACTCCTATATTAAAGACTTTAAATTTATGCGGTTTTCACGTAAGCGAGTGCACGAAGTTGTGTAAATAAACAATGTAGGAGAATAAACAGGTAGAGTGAATAAGTCGTAAATAGTAGTAGGATACGCCGCCAAGTTGTCTTATAGGATTTGCTGCTAAGGCTTAGGCTACCTGATGGCTTGTCTCACAGTCGCTATACTGAAATTGTCCACTTCGACACACATTGAAATCCGTTCTGATATGTCCGACAGAGTCACATCGGATGCTCTGAAAATTATAGAATGTTGAAGCCAGAAATTTTTGCAATGTTTGTTAATTACTACCTCTAGGCATATAAATTAATCTCATGATCGCATCATTCTAATCAAATCACCCAATCGAATAGAGTAGGCTACGACCTAGAGACTACTATATCTTACACAAGAGCATCCGATGCATCACATTCTTTTGGGGAAGATTCGCCCTCTCCACAATACTTTTGGACGGAATATGCAATTGTTGCTCTCAATTCATACTGTTCATATGCATCGAAATCGTACTGTCAAGCAAAGAAAGAGAGGCCGTCAACGAATATCGTGCATTTGAAATTGTCCAAATAAAGTAGGCGTATGACGAGTCGTCGAAATAACGCATGTATTTGCCGGGGTTGTCGAAAAGGTCTGATATGACATGATACGAATATGTGAGCTTTTAGACTTTCCTGTTCCCTTTATGTGGAACACCACCTTGGGTACCGTCAATCGGCGCGGGAGGAGGAGGCAATCGGATTAGTCTTAGAGGCTTACAGTCTAGGGTAGCCTATATAGTGCTTATCGCATCGATATTTGAGCACCATCCATCCTATTCTTTCTATCCCGCTTGGTCTAATCCCCAGTGGGAAGACCTTCGAGCCTGTATTTATGACCGATGGCATCCCCCCGCTGCTTTGTAGGCCTTTGTAGGGCAATCATAGAGGAAGCCTCAAGGTATATAGAATATACACAGTAACACACGCTATACATGACACTCAACGCGTCGTCGTAATACTCTTTCGCGAGCGGGGCAACTCCGCGTGTGCACCAATCAAAATTATCTACCTGGGTAGGCCTATAACTTGCTAAACCCTAAGAGGATATAATTTTGGTCAACTCTCACCTCATCCGGCAACGTTTTGATGGTAACTTTCAAGGTATTGTTCGAACATGTTAATGCTTTCGTTCCTGCAAATATGCGAGCAGTTGTCGTAACTAACAAGTGCATGCTTATAAACTCACCCACCTTCTAAAATCATCAGCATCGCCACAAACGCCAAGGTTGCGATTCGCAATTCCATTGTGACGAATTGAGCTTCAACCTGACAGACGCTTTTTACGCTACAGGCAGACTATAGGGAAGGCTGTATCCTAACTACATTTAAAATGGGTAACAAACAAATAAAAAATAACTCTTTGAAGTAAGAATACACCCTCGTTTCGGTCATTTCCTTAGCGTTTCATCGAATTGACTCGATTACTAAACGTTCTTACTGTAGCTGTAGTTCCATGCACCAATATTATCGCTCTTTCCTTTTATGCTACTAGAGAGCAGTGAATATGTGGCGATCTTCTTTACAATATCTATGTATATAGGCCGATAGCACATTCTATGCTGTTGTAGTTGTTTAGGCATCAAACCTGAATAAATCTATGTTAGCTATCCAGAGTCACGATGGCTAATATTTAACCATGTTCAAACAGAAGGATTGTGAACTAAACTTTATCGATTAAGGCCTCCCTATCCCCTTACAACTTCTTTGTCCTAAGTTCGGGCAAGTTTCCAACTTTCGAACAGGAATGGAGAAATCCCGACTTCAGCAGCGTAGATCACTATGAATCTACGGTGAACGCCAAGATCGTTTTCACGGAGGTCGGAGAGGCTCGAGAGATGGATACCATGCTCCTGATCATAGCGACGTAAAACCCAATCTAAGTTGGATTAATAAGATACACGCATTGGAGATTTTGCCTGAGGGCTTCCACGTTAGGCAACGAGTGTTCCCCCTGGAATTTCCGTGTCACGTGATCGAATGCAATAAACCAAAGTCTCTCGTTTTTTAGTCACTCTGCAATTAACGATTTCTGGTGTTCCTAAGTTTCGAGCGTATTTTTGATCCCATATGTTCGATGTCCTACACCAGAGCGGGTGTTGTGACTTTTGTTGCGACTTGTGTTGCGACTTTTGTGAATGATTGTGAGTGTGACGTCACACATGTACTGGTAATATGTGACGTCTCAAGGTAGACTTATGACGTCATTGTACCCTCTGTGAAATCAACAGCCTCAAGCTCATTTGGGGCGTTGAGGGCCTGTCTTCCTACGTGATTTGTCTGTGTGCACCACTATACCTATTGACAGCAGATAAAAGAGTTATAGCTCCCAAGCCAGAGTCAGAATAAATGGACGTGAAGTCCGACAGGAAGAGCTCCAAAATGAATAGCTCCATGACAATGAAAGCATACCATTTACTGTCCATGATGAAAGTGCAAAACCGCGTCAAAGGAAGGAGACATCATCGAATATTATCACTTTCTATGGAAATACGTTGCAGGTCGCAGAAAGTAGGAGCATAGAATATGTAATAATTAATCATTGCATTGTATGGTAGCAGAATGCAGCTCGAACCCAAATACGAAAGAGCCATAAACTTTAACTATCAAAACGTGATGACCCGTGACGAAGTTCGACAGGCTGTAAAAAGGCTTCTGAGTTTTCCCAGTCGGTGCCGCTTTGCCCGTTGCCTCAAGACTGGATTGATTTATCTATTTCCATCAACCCCCTTGTGAACAATCCTTCGTCATGGCCGTGCCCAATATCCTCAAATTCCTAATTAAAATGCAACAACACACGTAATATCACCCAGAAGCGCTGGGAAGTGGTCTTTATTGCATAAATATTGGTGTGACGACCTGACGAGATCTGCCGTCCCGCACTTGGACTTGTTCTGTCTCCATTGTGGCTTGTGGCGACAGTCTGTGACCACTTTTGAGTTCGGCAATCTGGCACGTGCTGTTTATTGACGTATTTTTGTTATGGCTAAATTAAGTTAACGCATATTACTGCACTGATGAGTTGCAGGGGACGTTCTGGGGGGCTAGGATTAGGGCTGGAAAACATGGTTGCGTATTGTTGGCGTCTCTATTGTCTTATTGCGTTCTGAACAATCTCGTTTTTTTTCTGAAAAAACAGTGGCTACTGACAGCTATAACCAATTGCTTTATCATTTTTTCAGCCAAGATTTATAGATTATCTGTACCTGTTAGATATGATGCGAATTTATCTGTTTGAAGTCTGTGTTCTCACAAAGGGTGAAACAAGAAAAAATGCCCTTGAGTAGAAACAGTGACAGTCACAAACTGAAATCGCAAAAGGACTATTTCAACAGACAAACAGTTGATTCATCGGGATTGGGGTACAAGGTTAAAGGAGTGAACAAACCACTTGTTGCATATGCTGATCAGACGTCCAGTTCGGACAGCGAAGACGCTCCATCTGATAGACAGAGATCACCTGAAAAAAGAGGACTCCGTTCTTCCGTTTCATCGAAGTTGGAGAGATCGAAGGAGTCTTCAAAACTGTCCAAAAAATCAGGTGTTGACAGAAAGCTATCGGAACGACTTCATTCACAGGGATATAAAACGAAAAAGAACTTAGGAGACGGAAAGTACATACAAAGAAAAGTTAACAGAGCAAGCAAAGAGAGATTGTCGCTAAAAGATAGAAACAGAGAAAGAAGATCAGAAGTGATTCCTGACTCCGAGGAGTTAAGAATAAAGCCAAAAAAATCAAAGCAAACATCGTCTAATCGTCGTATAAGCAACTCAGGTCATCAAAATTCTGATAAACTAAGCAGAAAGAAATCGAAAGAGATGAACTCTGGCTCCATGCCACCTCATGCAAACTATGAGGCAAGACATTATGATGATAACAGGGGCCCACCTCGAAGTCCGGATTATCACGGACCACCAGGATCACATTATAGAGGTTCTCCACAACATGGTCCTCCTCGCAGAGATGACCCTTATTGGAATAATCACAGCCGTTATCATTCACCCAACCGCTCTGGTCCACCATACCCTCCTCGAAGACGTTCCCCTAGTTATCACGACAGAAGAGATTATCCTCCTGAACCGCGGTTGCCGATTTTGAGGAGATCTCATACACCTCCAGACTTGCGAGGAAGACCTCGATCACCTCGGTTTTTCCCTGGTGGGCCACCACCTCCAGATTATTTCCACAATCAAAGACGGTTTGGTGACCCGCCTCCCAGAAGTCCGCCATATTTCAATAGAGAAAGACGATCTTTTGAACGCAGTCCTGGGTAAGTTATAGTTCTGTTTAACTGGTAGTTGTCAAATTTCATTTATATGGACTTTTGTACCAGGCGCAGATTTCAAGATTCCGGTGGTGGCCGCGAAGCGATAGATGACCAACGGCATAGGCATTCACCACCTCTTTCATCAGAGCCACTCCCATCAACTGTTGAGGTGGTCAAGTCTTCAGGAAGTAAGTAAAATTGATGCAAAGCCTCCATCTACTTTTTGTATGATCATCATCGAGGTTTAGATAATTACCTTGCTAATTAAGGTCTAATCTTATATGTAATTCGACTCAATGGTAGGCCTAATTATCATCGCCCTAATGCAACTCAGTGAGCTCTGTTGGCTCTTCCAGGCCTGAAACAACTGGCTTTTAAATGACAGGGTCCAAAATGTCTGCATCTCTGACTGAGTACAGTAACTGTATATAATCTTTCTATAGTTGTTGTTAACCATGTAAATCTGTTTTTTTTCTTGTCACAACGACATTTTCTGACTTAAAAGGTTACCTCTACCATATTTTCAGGCAATGCTGTTGACAGTTCTACAATGAGACGGTATTCAGATAGTCCACAAAGCTCTCGAAGTCGTAGCAGAAGTAAACATAAGCACAAGAAAAAGCATAAGAGAATACGAAAACATAAAAAAGAGTGAGTATCCAATGAACTTTTGTCTGGTAACTGTAAATAAGTACGCATGTTCCTTCGTAGAAGTAAAAGTCGGCATAAGCGGCATAGCAAACGGTCCTCAAAACGAAGAGATTCCAACTCAGAATCAGAATCTGAAGAGGTATCAAGTGAAAGCAGTTCCAATTCAGAAGAAGAGTCACGAAGAAACTCAAAGTCACGTAGTGTGAGTTACGGCATTCAAATAGATAGCATATGCCTAATTAGTCTGTTGAAATCATACATACACTGAGTAATTGGCCATGATTTATTTTATGTATCATAGTTTCATGGTTTTCTGATTTTACATGCATTTTAATCCTTCATACTCTATTTTTAGAAATCTGACTCGAAGCGCAAAACAGAAGGTTTGTATTGTAGACTGCACCAATTTTCTGACATAATAATTTCATCACACTTGCATTGAATTTCAGTTCAAGACACGGAGATGACGGTCAGTAGTCTTGCTGCTCAACTTAGCGAAAATAGGAAGAAACTCCGAGAAGAAGTTGTTGCTTCTACGGCTGATTCTACTCCGATAGGTAGGCAGATTCTTTTTTCTTATGAAAAATTTAGTGGACAAAAGTGTACATATTATTTCCTTTACCAAGTCTTCTAATTTTTAAAAACAATGCGAGTCGCGATTCACAAGTTTTGCTAAATAATGCATGATTTTGTCAAATCGAGATTTGTTAACTATATATTCTAGTTGAAAGGTAAATTTGAGGTATTTCCTCAAATTATATATGTAATATTTCAGCTGACGATGAAGTGTCAACTAAAAGGAGACATAAGCATGGAAAGCATCGGCGGCATCACGGATCAAAAGAGAAAAAAAAAAAGAAAAAAAAAGATCATTCAGAGAAATATTCTGAAGTCTTTGATAGTTCCTTCACTGTAATATTAAATCTATTTGTTACCTTAATGACAACGTTAATTTTTCCTGCATATTTTCAGGAAAATTGTCTTGATCGCGACGATCGTATTAATGATCAATTGTTAGCCAATTTATCGAGATCAAATGCAATCAACCGCGACGTTTTAGTGGATGTCACCTCTAATTCAACTCTCGACTATGATGCAAGAAAAAGTAAGTGATGAGTTGTTTTTAACGTTAGATAGGCCTTTAAGTCGGTAGACTAAAGAGCGTGCTTTGATCTCCGGCAAACCAAGGACAGACAGACAGACATTCAATAGCCTATTCATACACAGTGAACACAAGAGATGGTGATATGACCTGGATAGGTTTTTCGGGGCATAGAAATGGAGGTAGCATTCATCATTCACAAATCTCAAAATATGTACTTCAGCAATAGTATCGGATTGTCATACCTGAATTTATGAGTAGACTTATGATCCGATTCAGCTATTGTTTGTTTGTTCATATTGCATATCGTAGGATGGAGTCCTGGCTTCACATCATTTGTGATTGTTACAAATGTTTCAATTGCCCCATTCTGGAGTGCTTATAATTTTCTTATTCTTTGTATGCATCTGCTGCATCTCTTTACAGTGAACTGTTGCTGTTAGCTCAAGAGCATGAATTGTGTTTTTGTGTTGTTGCAAATTTGAGTGAATGGCTACATGATGTTTACTTAGGACAGCAACAGCTTATCATCTTTTGTCCAATCTGTAAGAATAGAGTAGACTGGGTCCAACATTTATCTTCTTAATTAAAATGTAGTGCGATGATGTCATCATAAATAAATAAACTGTAAAGAGTATATATATAATAACAAACATTTTCATCTTGCATGTTTTATTATATTCCAGTCATGGGAGATATGAACCCTCAAGTGCCAGTGTCCACAGAGCCATCGAAAGATTCACCTATCACTCCAGACACAGAACAGATTCAAGTTGTGACTTCAACCAGAGAGGATACTCTACATATGGTGAGATTTCTTTTGCCATATAGCCATGCTATCTCCTTGTCTGTAGTGCAGTGATATGTATGTTTTGCACAATAATGCAACGCCTTGCCTGTTGCTTATGCTGCCTCGTTTCATAAGCATAGCACACTGTACTACTTGGGTCTGTGATACAGCAATGTTGGTTGAATGTGAACAGTTCTAACTTGGCCAACTGCTTTTGTGCCAATGCTCTGTCACCTTGCACCTTCAGATTGTGCTGATCTGAACATTTATATTATATTCAATTGAGATGATGCATGCATTATTAGGAATAACGTGATGATCACAGGAGTGAGCATTGGTCCAGTAGATCATTTGGTTTTTGATCAAAATGCTTTTGCATTGAATCCCAATTTACTTTGCTCATGAATTCTCGTTCAACTTTTCATTATGACTAATGGGTACAAAACGTTTTTGCTTCTTCAGGAAGAGAATGTACCACGGATGAGTCCTCTACATCTAAATGGTATGTTGGTCCATTGCTTAAGTTTTCCTTTAGTTCTACCTCATCTTTGGTCTCCTTATAGATCTCGATGAAAGAGCCATACGGGAAGATACCAACAATCATCCACCAATTCAAGTTAGAACTCCTCCGCTCTCAACTAAAACGGAGAAAGATGGCAATGAAAAACAATCTGTTCCAGTCCCTAGTACACCACCATTGCCGTAAGTATCTGCTTCGTCCTTCTGCTACATTTCTGTTACTGGATGGATACGATGGAACTTGGACTGCATATGATTTGAGTGCGACTTTGCACATTTAAAGGCATGTTATTCCTCCATTCTTGTATGTTTCATTCAGAAAAAAGAGAGTGGAGGCCGTTTCCAAACCCGTCAAGCGATCACTGCAGGACCTTCCAATGCCTCCCGTGTTAACAGTACAACAAAACAGTGAGGTTATTAAAGTCGATCCGGCAAAGACTCCTCCATCTCTAGAAAAAGAGCTTTCACGGCGTAAAAGACCAAGGTAATGTTGTTGATACGTAATATCGAATTGATCGTGTTGACCTAGTCCCAATTCATAATAATTGGAATGAATTAATTTCAAGAATGTGTGGGCCACGTAATGGTGAAGTCGGGGCTGCCGATGATAATTGGGGAACAAGGTGCGTCGAAGAATATGAATTTCTATCAATTACCGGTGAAGGAACTTTTGGTCAAGTTTACAAAGCTCAAGATAAGAAATCGAAAGATATTTGTGCTCTGAAAAAGGTGAGATGATTTTATTGTTGTAGTTGCAATCTGGAACCTCTGGTATGGGATCTGCTACACATTGGTTCGTTGGTGATTTGAATCATTTTGTATGCATCGAAATGCAAGCAACGCGTGAAAGTAGATATCGGCGTTATAGGGATAGTGTGGATGGATGGTGCATGAGCACCTTCTTGCCCAGCCGCAAGATCATGCTGCACGGTCTTCAGAACTTGAGCTCAGTTAATCATGGCTCATGGGCATAAATGAAATTCCCTGACTGCAGCCACTTTCAAGCATGGCATTTGGTAACCTGGGAGAATTGTGGTGAAGCATGCATCAGGTTAAAAATCACGGTTTAATGTGTCATGGCCACCCAACAACGGAAGTGAGAAGAGATGGTGGAAGTGTCCCTGGTTTCTCCAAGATGCCCATTTAGATTTTTTTGTCGTTTCAAACAGGTGCGTTTAGATAACGAGCGAGAAGGTTTCCCCATCACAGCGGTACGTGAAATCAAAATATTGCGCCAGCTGCTTCATCCTAATATTGTGTATCTCAAGGACGTGCTTACTGATAAGTCTGATGCAACAGATTTCCGTAAAGATAAAGGTGATTTTGTTTTGGGGATCATCAAGAAAATTTATTTTTGACATCAAAAAATTCTTTCAGGGGCCTTTTATTTGGTTTTCGAGTATATGGATCACGACCTCATGGGACTTTTGGAATCGGGACTCGTGCATTTCAATGAAAATCACATCAAGTCGTTCATGAGACAACTTCTCGATGGATTGAATCACTGTCACAGAAAAGGCTTTTTACATAGGTGAGTTAATTCATCAATATTTAATCACTTCACTATTACTGCATAGCTCGTTAAAAAACGAATATAGTGTTTCATTACCAAAGCCATAAAATGACAATAGAACATGTTCAAAGTTTGTTAAAGGGAATTTAATTTAGTTACCTTCATGGTTATTTTCCCTTGCTGGCACTGACTTTATTACCAGGCTACTTTGTATAGAACCTTTTCTTTCGACTGTCACCTGTAAATATGTGTTTGAAGCAACACCGATCCGTATGTTTTGGAAACGTGCACCCCTGAAGATGACCTGGCGAACTGTATAAATATGTCCTTCATTTATCATTCATCTTATATGTTTTTAGAGATATTAAGTGCTCAAATATATTATTGAATAACAAAGGGGAAATCAAGTTAGCTGATTTCGGATTGGCACGTTTCTATGATACAGAAGAACCGTAAGTCGTCGCACACCCATTGGTATAATGCCAGAGTGAGATTTAACTGTTCCTTTCAACAGGCGTCCCTACACGAATAGAGTCATCACATTATGGTATCGTCCACCCGAATTACTACTTGGAGAGGAAACATATACTCCCGCTATTGATATTTGGAGTTGCGGGTAATGTAATAATTGACCAGGCCTGATGCTGCGGGATATTTACTAGATTCTTTACATTGTAGGTGCATTCTCGGCGAATTGTTCACGAAGAAACCATTGTTCCAAGCAGATAGAGAACTCACGCAGCTGGAATGTATTAGTAGAGTTTGTGGATCTCCATGTCCGGCAGTATGGCCTGATGTGATAAAGCTTCCTCATTTTCACACGATGAAAACAAAGAGACAGTATCGTAGACGACTCAGAGAAGACTTTGCATTGTAAATGAAAATGATGTTTGCTTGAAACTTGAATGAAGTTCATCTTCTGATACTTTTTTTGCAGTCTGCCGACTTTAGCGTTAGATTTATTCGATCAGATGCTGAAACTGGATCCTGCCAAGCGATTCACGGCTGAGGAAGCATTGAATTGTCCATGGTTACGAAACGTCGATCCGGCTAACATGACTATGCCTGAGTGAGTATTGTGTTGTTAACTAGTGATAAGGAATAGTAAGTAGGTGCTCGCATACCGAGCATGACTACGTAAATAGGCTTGGATCTAATGAACTCCTGCTGCTTAGATTTCCAACGTGGCAAGACTGTCATGAAATGTGGAGTAAAAAGAGGCGTAAAGAGATTCGTGAGAACGAGAGGTTGGTTGCAGAAGGGAAGGCACCCATTCATACCATTCCGACTGGCCCTGGCCACGGCTCAAAATCAAATTCTGAGTCGAGACACAAAGATACGGATTTACGTAATGCAAGCACTAAGGAATCGAAAGAGGTGGGACTCTGACTACTATAGCTTTTATGATGCCTGGAGGTTCAATTTCCATGCTTATGTGCCCAATTTACACATGTATGCTAAAGCTAAAGTAATGGTATGACTTTCAGGCTCCTAAACCAAATGAGCTTGGTGCTCTGATGAAGCTGCAACAGGAGCATCCGAATATGAATCTAGCTCAGCTGGCGGAAGCTTTGAACATGCCATTGGATCAAGAAAGCATGAAGTTCTTAGGAAATCTCAATCCACAGGCATTGTATGCAGCTCTGTTGAAGACAAAAGACTCAACAAAGGACAAAAGTAAGACTTTCTTTAGAGAGTTTATTCATAGGCGCATAATGCATAATTTGAACTGTTTTTGGTGTGCTTCTGTACAAGTGGTTAGGGTTTCAACTTTGTTGATGTTCTACTGTAGATTTGGGTGCTTTGTTTACGCAAATGCAACAATTTCTGCAACAGTCTACCAGTGAGTCAGCCAAGAAACCTGGTAATTATTTTCAATGTGCGCATATTGTCTACTGCCTTTAGTTGTCTAAATTTTTGGATTTGCAGGGGTTTCTACAAGTAAAGCCAAGGTGACGCCTAAGGTCAACGTCGCACCACTGCCTAACAGACCGGGTTTGAAAGGACCCTCTGGAACTGCTATAACAGAGTTTACTGGTGAAGAACTTACATTTTTGAAGTGTTAATGATATTTTATATACATAGTGACATCATCTAGGGGTGAGGGTCGTGGTATTCTCGAACCCCTTGTCAACACATGTGATTGGCCCGTTTTTCTCATTTTATGAATACTGACTCCTGATTGGGTTTTAGTGAAGGGTAGTACCAAGAATGGTTCTGGAGAAATGGAAAGGTTTGTGAGAGAGACTTCTCCTGGGAGCAGACAATCTGAAGACGTAGACTATCGATATGCAAAAGGTCCTTCGCAAAACAAAGCTTTTGATCATAAAAAATTGCATCCTGTCGGAGGCTCATCGAAAGACAACGATATGAAGAAGAGTCTGGCGAAGCTGTTGGCACATCAATTAGTCGATCAGCGCCTGGGACTTGGTAGTTCCTCTCAAGCGGTTCAATTGGCTCGAGCGGCAGGACTTGATGGTTTGAATGAGTTTTTGGATGATCCAAGCAAACGGGATGTCGACATGCGAAAAGGTCAGGACAAGCGATGATTCAAACCTTCGTTGATCAAAATAAGTTGGCAATTCCTCCGACCATGTATCGTTTCGGGTTGTGCTAGTGAGGTCAAAGCAATGGTTCAACGGCCTTAGCCATGATTTCAGTCACATACCCTTCTATTGATGGGGCAGCGGGGAATCGTGAAATATGAGAATGTGTGTTTTTTTCCAATTTATATGTTTCTTCTACTGAGTAGCTGCGCCTTCCGGTTCTTTCTGAAAACGTCGTGGCACCGTGTGATTAAACCTTATTTAAATCTCACGTACCTCCCATTCGTTCTAAATCTGGCATACCTCCCCTATGTGCAGAGATGAAGAAGTCTACGTCCATTGGGTCACAGTTGGTACGCACAGCACACGCACCAATTCGGCTACGGTTGTTGCCATCTGTATTGCGGTTATAGGTGTACTCTCTTCAGGGAAGAGGACTTTGTGTCAAATGCGGGCACGTTTTGTTGCTGGCCAAATTGAAGGGGAATCTGCAGCCTCGTTCTGCAAACTCTCTTTCGTGATCGTGTTTATAGAGATCGTTATTATTTGATTTCGAAGCTAAGCCGTGTTTGCGTCCGTCATTTCGGGTAGTTTCAAACTAGCAAAGGGACCCTAATGTTTGCTAGGGCTGAACGGTAGTTTTATTGGTCGGTCATTATCCCACTCAGCGAAAACCAATGCTGATGGCTGGTGGAGTCTTGCGAATTGGCTTCGCGATACGGACCCAATATTTCGATTGCGAAAGTATATATATACGGGCCTCCCATGAACTTCAGAATCTTCACCGCGATTTTGACGTGTGCAGCTGTGGTTGAGGAGGTGCACGATGGGAAGAGCCATTATCGTTGGATAGCTAGACCAAGACTGCCAACACGTAGTTAACTCAATGGTTCAACATTTGTTTGTGTGATCGGTGGCATTATGTACTGATCGAAACGAAACATGCACGGTCCCTACTGTGGTAGGGTTGGTGTCCCGCTCTTTGCATTGCCTCGGAGTACTATGTCGTTGCTCAGACCGCCCACACCATCGCACCGTACTCGTTTGATCACGCGGCGCAGATGATCTGGAGGTGGGCTAAGCATCAATCGAGTCTGGTCACCCGTCCCTAAATTATGCTTGTCTGCCTGTTTGAAATCCTTGAAATTCAGTCAAACCCAATGAGTGTCTCGGACCAACGTTGCTCGGACAACTCGATGGGCTGTCGAAACTGAAAACTCTGTGATAACTACGTCATATGGTGCGTTAAGGTTGAGTGACTCTGGCAGCAGTCCTGTGTTGCTCGCGCTTCGGTTTTATGCCGCTTGTTCTTTGCTTTTTGTCATGGTTCGGTGTGACAATTTAATAGTTAAGTAAGCTATTAGCCCCTTGTGTTTTGAAAGTGCTGTGGTGTTTAGTGAAAAAATTACATGTTATCATAGGCAGCGAGGCGGTTTTAAGTGGTTTACCGTTGCCAACGATGCAACCTCTAATCCCATTATATAGCAAACGGTTGCACCCCATGGCGCATGCAGTGTTGCAGACTTGGACAGGAGCCGCCAGAGTTAGCGGTGAATAGAAAATCTTTGAGGGGCTGTTGCGGTGAACGAAGATGTAACTGTACTGATTACCAACAATACTTCATCTCATGCTTGGATCCTGATCCACAGTTGGACTTCGGTTTGGCTCTGATGTCACCTTTAATGAGTTATATTTACTCTGACACCCAATTGCCTCCTATGTGTTAATGAGAGTGGCGTTACGGTTCAAATTGGCCCAGATACACTGTTTACACAGGTTCGGTTCCGTAGTTAAGGTCTCAGTTACAATGGTCTAAGTTCTGTTTTCGGAATTGTATTGAACAGATAATACATTATATATCCAGGTAAATATGTCGAAAAAGTTGAGTTTGGAGTCATTAACGAAGAAGCTAAGGAATGTTGCAAATACACAAGATAGCATACCAATGTTTTCACTATGGATTATACATCACAAATTGCATTACAAGCTCATAATTGACACGTGGCTGAATATTATGAAATCATGTGAGTTACACTTCTCCTTTTTTTATCATCATTAATTGTGTTGTTCTGATGTCTTTTTTCCGCTGTGTTTGAAAACTACTTCTTTTCCAGCAATTCCGAAGCACAGACTTACGCTATTGTATTTGGCAAATGATGTGATTCAGTCATGTCGACGCAAAAAAGCTGATGTTTTTAAAGACTATTTTGGAACAGTTTTGCCAGAAGCAATTGCACTGCTACGGTAAGGATGTTTCTTTGTTATTGAAAGTCAGTTATTGAAAATTAATAAAATTGTCAAAGTCAGTAGGTTGTGGTTGAAGCTCGGACGTCGAAATCTTTATCTTCAAACCTAGGGGTAGTGCAAATAATGATGGTTCTCTCGAATAGTCAGTCAGCTACTTTGGTGACTCCTAATTTAGCCTGCGTAACAACATATCGATGCCTGTACCGGTACTGGGAATTTCACGATTTTTTAAAAATTATTTTTCTTCTATGTCTTACAGGGAGAAAGCAATATCTTCTGGTGTGGAGCGAGTTCTCAACATTTGGTCAAGCAGAAAAATATATGATATTGAATTCATCGACCAACTCCACGCAGCATTGCTCACTAATCGAACCCCTGATACATTGCGACAGAAACTTCTTGCCGAGTACAAGGTAGCCTACGACTGTCGTACAATACGACTATGAAGTTGATTGATATTGTCCATTGCTGTGATCATACAATAATCTTTGATTGATGTTTAGCCGACGTTGCTTGTGGAAAAAGTCGAAGACTTCAAGAAAACTGAAGACCTCATACTGTCAGATGAGAAAAAACTCAAAAATATAAATGTCGACGCTTCAAGCTCGGATAGTATACATAAGTTGAAAGGTTAGACTCTGCTCAAGTCTACTACTCTACTTGATGCCTTTGCATAGACACACATTGATGAATGACCCACTCCATGTTTCTTTAGACAAAGTTGGTGGGGAGGTATATTCGAAAAATTTTGAAGAGTCTGCCCATAACATTGAACATTTCATTGTGCAATATGAGGATTTGATCGAAAAAAGAAAACAACTTATTGATGAACTCAGTCAAGGAGCTGTGTTTTATAGGGCACAGTACCACGAGGCTAAAATTGTAGTCAACGTAAGTGTTGCGATTTACAGTGGCCAGTGGCCGAAGATAAAATACTGGTGTTGGTTGTAGTAGAGTACCACCTCAAATTTAGTGTTCTTGTGCCTTCATTTCATCATGTGCATGGTACTAGTACCGAAACCGGCTTCACTTCTTTCTTTCCTAACTCACAGCATTTTCTGTAGGCTTATCAAAGTTTTGATGCTCGTGTATCAAAGATGAAGAAAATGTTGGATCAGGTGAAGCTCAAGTTTTCACCAAAAGTGCCAGAAGTCGAACAGTCACAAGATAGTAATTTTGCAGACATGGACATGTCTGATTCTGATCAAGAACTGGGCAGGTGAATTGTGTATTTGATTTCATGCACTGTGTGATTAAATCACAGAGCGAATGGTTTAACCTCACATACCATCAGCCAATATTTTACACACATGTGCAATGCTCACCTGCTGGGAAGCTGTAATCTACTACAAGTGTAGTTTACAGAGATGCGTACTTCAGTACTTATTCGGTCACTTTTGAACCCACGACAGTCGATTATGATGGATGATCTGCCATTTAATGGCTACTTGGTTGTTCGGTTATTTTTGTATTGTCTGATGTGCTATGCATTGTGTGATAACAACTGTATTTGTTTTTATAGCAAGCCATCGAAAATAGTCGCTGTAAATACTGCAGCTCATCGTTCAAAGAGGACTATTTCTGCTAATGTAAGTGTTGTACGCATTTTCTGGAACTTGTTGTGACCTTTCTTGGATTATTGGTCAATACTGGCCTGGTGAACTGCTTTTTACGCTCGTAATAATCTCGCTATTTTACCTTCCAGACTACCCAGTCATCAGTCATTGGCGTTAACCGACCGGGAATGCGAGGAGCATCAACGAGTTCCCTTTTCTCAGGTTCAACAAAAACCACATCAAATTTAGCAATTCCAACTATTTCTAACGGCACTGTTACTCCTGCATCCACGAGCAAAGTCAGCACTCCATCTGGATCACCGCCATCACCAGAAGGTTCCCCTGAATTGAATATAAGCCCGCCCCGGTATCCTAGCCTGGAGTCACGACTGGCAGACATTTTCAGTGTTGATGCCAAACTTGGGTTGAGTTCAGCTGCAGAAAATACTGCTAGCGATAGTGACGTTGAACCTGCATCTAGCACTTCAACAAAAACGTCACCACAAGAACAAGCGGCTGGCACAACGGAAACTGTTCGAAATGCTCCAAGCAAAAACGACAATCATGGTGCTAATAATGAGAACCGAGCTGGATCATGGCAAAACACGATTCCGGTTATCGGAGGGAACCGACGATCTTCAAATCAAGATGTTAACTTTATGCAGAACAGTGGACTCGTACAAGATGGTGGATCTACTCCATTGCAAGATGAAGGCAATCCAGACAATGAACCTTATGGTCACAAAGTGAGTGGAATGGCCTACCTGCTTAGCTATAGGACTAACGGATGAATTTTGTTATAGAAAGTGGAGACGATACTGCCGCCACCGACTTTCAGCGGGGATGCTTTGAGTTTTCTAACTAAGTTCATGGGACAGAAGACCAGTACATCGTTGAATGCGCCACCTACTCAGGCACATCCATCTGGTGAGTTTTGTGAATCTTTGAAGAGTTAGTGGAGCCGATGGCGGACGATCAATAGATATTGTAAAGAAGATCACCACAGATTTAGCGTCCAGCCTTAGTTTATTGAAAATTAAAACATCAAGTGATGAAAGAGAGGAGCTCCGAAAGCTAGTGAATGTTTTAATTCTCAATAAACTAAGACTGGACGCTAAATCTGTGGTGATCTTCTTTACAATATGAATCTTTGAGTAATAGCATTTTCAATATCAAAGCCTACGTAAGTACTGCGAGTGGGTTAGCTCAGCAAATGTTGTATGACTGTGTATCTCCCTGCACTGTATCACTTATGAGGTATTATTAACTGCTTGTGATGTTCTTCAGTTACCACTGCCACCTCAGGATCACACAACAATGTTTTGAGTAATCTCGACATCGACTGGTCATCAATACAAAATATCACTGCAAACTTTCCACCTGTTTCAACAACTCAAAATGGTGGCACCGGACCTGCCATGCAAGTCAATAATAATGAACGTGACACTGACTACCGGTATGTTTCGTGCATATATTTTCTGTTCGTCTTCATTAGAGTTATCAGTTCTGTTTTTCACAGCACTGGCGGAGCTACAAATACTATAACTTCATCCACAACTTCGAACACCAATACAGTTACAGGATTCGCTCTTGCCAGGTACGAATCTAATGTGGTTTTAACAGTAAGCTACGTATCTGGTGTTGTTTTGATGCATCGTTGTAAGCCTAGCTGAGCCGGTTATTGCTGTATGCCACAGCATTGAATCTTTTGTTTTCATTGGACGCAATTTTGTAGACAAAGGTCAGTGGAGGACAGTTCAAAATTCACGTCTGCTAACGAAGATTTTGTTGTCGAAGAGGAAGAAATCTTGGTCGAAGAAGACACTCATGGTGTAGGCGGTGCCAATCCACATGGTGTGCATCCTGTTCATCTTAGCAACTTGAAGAACATACCAACAATTGCTAATGAACTGTCACCTCCACCACGTCCTCCAATGGGCAATATACCTCTAGCTGGGCGTAAACGATCATTTGATGACAATCAATGTTATATGATGGGGCCTAGTTACAATAATGCCGCACCTATTGCAAAACATGTTATGAACCGTCCACCATTTCCAAGGCAGCCGTTAGACGGTCCTGGAAGGCGATTTGGTTTTGCCCCCATCCGCCCCAGGGGACCGAGGCCAATACATAGAAGTGGTGCGATGGCTAGTGCTTTAGCCGAAGACAGATATTATGATATGCTTTATGACGAGTTACGCCCCAAATTTCCCAGACCTCAGATGGGAAACCATCGTTTTCCACCAAGGAGGGCCTTTCGGTGATTCCACCCCATGATTCTTGCGGAGTGGACCAACTTCTGAGCAATGGATAGGCTGTTGGCAGAGTAAGAAATACCTTCCCACCTGATCCTAAACCAGAAAAGGGATGTTACTGTCATTGGTTGGATCCTAGCATTGCAACTTTATTAGTTACAATCGGGTCGCAGATCAGGACATCAAAAATATGACTCGATTCCAGCATTATATTTGAAGCCTCGCAGATTTTAGGGATGTGGCTCTGTCCCAATTCATCGAAAATTGCCAGTCACACCTTTGACTCAAGTCATCAATCACAATACGGGTCAGTGGATTGATGATGTGTTGTGTGGTGTAGTTATACCAATGCGATGCTATCATGCATGCTCAGTTTTTTTTGTATTTTGATGCCAATGTTATCGCGAGACCAGCGGTTTTACAAATGTTCCATATCTGAACCGACAACATGGTTAAGTGACAATCTACTCTCTTCGGAATCTCTGTATTTTGGGTTTCACACTGGTTTGAGCCCTATATGATTTGGGTGTGATTAACATGCCGATGTCTCAGTGAGACCTACATAACTATTGATGTCGGAGGCTCGGTAAGTTACTGGTTGTCAACATAGCTGTCTGTACGTTTTACACAAAAGGTTTCTGGATCGGAAAACTGCACTAGGCGAAGTCGTCATTGTCCATTTTCACTTGATAGAGAAGCGTAGCTTGGAAATCTTGTGAACTAAGTTTCCAATAAGTTTGTTTGCGCGTTGAATCTATGGTGGCACTGACACTCCTCTTGAAAAGGGAATGGCCGTTAGTGGAGAATTAATGTCCTCTTCGTAGGCTAAGCTCTCGTGTTTATGTCAGTGAGTTCGGACTTAGTGGTTGGCTGGATCAAATATCCAGCCCTCTAGCGCAGGCGAACGCCAAATGGCCATACTATATCCGTTCCCACTAACGTAAAGGACTAGTGTCGCGTGCCTTATAAAAAGGCCTGTTGTTTACTTTTCGTGTCATTACGATTGGTATCAAGCGATGTAACATACTGTAAGTTATCGAGAAATAGCCAATCAGTGCGAAGAAATTTGTATTTTATGTGGCGTCATGATTACTGTCAAATGTCTTTCACCGAGCACCGATGTTGTAGGCTTATTTTCATTCCTCAAGGGGCGAATTTTCTTCGCATTAACTTCCGATTAGTGAGTGATCTCGCTAGCGATCTAACGTTTTATTCCTTGTTTCTCACTTGGCCGGGTTCACTTCGTAATTTTACCGCGTTTCGGTCTACTGCTTGGCCGCCTTTTACTCATATCGCTCTCCCGACTGCTTTCAACAATCTTTCGACGGCAGTTACGACGATTATTTCGACCGACTCGTCGCTGGAAGAGTAGATGTTGTGGAAAGAGGAGGAATAAAAGGACTTTATCTTTGTCGACGTTGCCGCAGATATGGCAAAGGCTTTACGCTTTCTATTGACGTCCTTGCTGATTGGGAATGTTTGTAGCGAAGGGACGAAAACTGCTGTTATTGAAGTTAAAAACGGCGCGACCATATACTTGCGGAAGTCACATCTGAATATAACTGGAAACTCGGGGCAAGCGTGTAAGGTTCAAGTTGTTGAAAATGAGCCAATGTATCAACGTGTTGGAAAATTCACTCCAAAGGTCAGTATTCAGCGGAATTGCATCTCAAAAGAGCATCGTGGGAATAAAAATCCATTTCAATTTCATTACGCCTTAGGCGGGATATCATTCAGACGACCGGAAATTACTGCCACAGTTTCATTGTCGCAGCCGAGGAATTCTAAATGACGATTTTGTTTACCCTTCTGTCGATATTTGTCTGTTGCACAAAAATCGAGCCGTTAGCTACACTGTAAACCTATATGTTTGCAAAATGTTATGCTCGCTACGTAGGAAGCGTTCACGGCAACGTTGATTGAATAGTGTTACCACCGGATTATTGTGCAGCGGAGTGATAGGATTACAAATTGTGTAAATAATAATAATGCTTGTAAAGCGTAGTCTATATTTCGTTTTGTCGTTGCCATTTTTTCGATCGTACCCAATAATCCTGCCGTGAGTCATTTGACACATATTTCCTATGATCGATGAACGTGAAATTCGACTCCTGTTGCTCATTTGTTTATATAACTATCTTGTCAACCTAATCTAGATCGGTGGTAGCTTACATGCTATTGAGATCGCGCCAACTCCCTTGTTTAGCCACTATTTGACCTGCGCTTTATTGATAGGCGATAATCCTTAGTTGTCAAGTCTTCCTAGCTGTACAAATCGTCGAGGTTGTCTTCCAGATCTTCGACTGCGACTTTTCAAAACATTCCGTACGATATCAGCACAATGGATCGCCGTTTTTATCCGAGGATCAAGTCAAGCTACGCATTAGCAGATTGCTGGATACAGAAACAATCCAGGTAACGACGATTAATCGACGTCATGATAACTTCATAACATACATTGAAACGTAACAATACAGTATTCACATGCATATTCATCCGTCATAGTCTAGAACGGAGAGGGACTTAGTGGTCTGATTTTTGTTTTCGTAGCATAAGTGCTGTTGTTTCTATTTTAGGAGACCATGTATATTCGTATACGGATTCTTAACGCAGATTGTGAGGTTATCAAACCTGGACATCGACAGCTTGTAGTAACATCAATGAACGGGGTAGGCTATGTAGAAACGCGAAGCGATCTTGGCCTCTTACACTTGGCCGACACCGACCAATTACAGCATTTTTCATTTATATTTTGACAGTTTTCAAATCCTCTCAGAAAAGATGTGGTGTTATTCAATCACGACCGTCTGTTTCGTACTAAGTGCGAAGTTAGGGTTGCTTACGATGATCATAAATTTCCGGAAATCGGGCGGCTTGTGGTTGCGAAGAAATCTGATCCTAGGTAATCCTTGGAGTCCTATTATATTCGGAGACCTGGCGTAGTCAGCGCGTATATTTAATTAAATATACCTTTCAATCTGGTGAAGTGATAACTACCGCAATCAACATTTTGTCACATTCTAGATTCTTCGCAGCCTCCGATGGCTCGACGCTTCGGCATTCCCAAGCATGTTTTTGAATGAGATGTAGCCTCAACTCTAGATTTCTTAGCAATATTATGTGTGGCTTTGTCAATAAGACCATCCCTTTACTTACACAAAATACATTTAACTTTATTATAGGACAAGTCCAAGGCTACTCCTTGAACCGCTTTCACAAGATAAGAAATCTTGGCGGTTTTATAGTAAATCCTTGCCCCTGAATGATCTGCGATGAAAAGTCCCTTTCGGGGAAAATGTTAATCCCATGTTTTCAGGTCATATGAGCCTCTTACTTTGAAGTGGTGGGATTGTGACGAATTTTTATCAAAAGAGATCAGATATCAACATATGATTCCTCCTGCACCGGACATTGACTACATACCTCTCCATGCCGTTGTCAAGGACGCGTAAGTGGTAGAGATACATACTTCCAAGGCGGAGGCAAAGCGTCCATATAATCGGCCGCGTGTAGCCTATTTGAATGTGGGAGTTTTTCTAGTTTCTGGTTTCTCAATAATGTCCAGTTTGCCTACACACGATTGTGCTGGTCAAACAGCATTCTTTCGCTGATACCGATTTTACGCTATAACAAATCAATCCACTAATCCAATCAACTAACGCACAATCAACACCGGATAGACCTAATCTCACGCACACAGCGATCGCTGAAACGGCACCGTCGGCGCACGTCGGAAATTATCTTTGATCACGTTTGTTGACCTGTCAATCTGACGTATGTTTTTCGTTGCTATACCGCTTTACCGGATACGGCATCCCGACGACTAATGTTGAAAAATAGATACCATATCTGCTTAATCGAAAGGTATGTCAAATATTTGCGTATAGTAAACGCAATTAAAACTATGACTACCCAAGGACATCGATATTCCGTTGTGGCGCGAATTTCAGCAATCAACTAGAAAACTCGGTGCTCATATAACTAGTGCCAAATTTCTCGTATTATCGTACTAGGTCGGCCACCTGGGTCCAGGTGTGGTGCGAAAAACATAAAAAAAATCGGCTGTGGTGATGTAGTCTGTTATGAAATTTTTGTGAATGGTGTTTGCTTGATTCTACAATCATGTGATGAAGACTTTACTATTTACTGTTAGGAGATCTCGGTATGTGTTGAAACAAGAGTATCACTGGGTCCCTGTGAGAATTGAGCAAGCCTTCCCCAATGAGAAGCCACGTGGAGCCCCAGGCAGCAGCCATATTATGGAAGTAAGAATTTTACTTGCTCTATAATCTTTATCTTTTGATTTGATATCACATTGCCTGAACTCGATGTGTTACTTATTGGTATTACATATTTTAGGTGGACCAGTTTGTCACTACAAACCTACTGTCGACGACAATGTCTGCGAAAGATTCAGAGACAAGAAATGAGCATCTAGTATTCAACATTACCAAACCTCCAGAACACGGTTTCATTGTCCATCTTAACGATGAATCAAAGCCAATAGAATCATTTTACCAACAGGTACTCTGACTTACAATGGCTACTTACACACTACTCAAGCATATTTATCATTCTTTCCATCTAATCAAGTGCCATTCATGGCAGCAACTCTGACAACAATGTAGGGTAATTGTATCACACACGCCTTTTAAACTGGGCAGTTTTTGTTCATTGATATTGCATTTGTATTTTCTATGCAGGATATTTCCGATCTCAAAATTGCTTATCGACCGCCAAATAGCAATTATCCAGAGCGACGAACATTTTGTGTTGAATTCATCGCAATCGACTCACGATTTGCTAACAGTCAAGTTATACGAGTAAATATTATTACATTTCATGCAAAATATAACATATCTGACTTATGTGACTGTATTAAAGGTATGGGTTTCTGTGCGTGTATCTCACACAACAGCTCCGAGGATATCTTGGAATACGGGACTGACAATGCTGGAAGGGCAATCCCGTAAGATTAATAAAGATTGCCTGCAAGTTTTCTATCATGGCTCACTTGATTTGGTAAATGCATTTATTTTGTTCTCAATTCAAGTCTTACACGTTTTGCATTTGTATATGTAGATACGAATGACGTTAGCGGGTGGACCTCAACATGGACGATTATTAGTGGATGGTAAACCAGCCTATTCGTTTTCATGGAATCAGATCGAAAACCATGACGTAATTTATCAACACGACGATTCTGATACATTGCAAGATCATATCATGTTTGAAATGTCTGATTTACGTTCCAGGTAGGCGTTGAGACTTTTGACTAGTACAGGAATGTGTTGACTCAATGCATCCCTGGGCTGGTGACATTCTTTAAAAATGTATGTTAGATTCATAGCCGAACTGTATGTTAAGGACAAGATTCAAATTACCAGTGGAAATTTTGCCAAAGGATGACTCACCACCTACACTTGTAAATAATTTGGTCATCGAAGGAGAGGAGGGTCAGGTAATTTACGCCTGCCTTCTACAATTCATGCTTCATATGCAATCCTGGTAACTTTCTAGAGCTGTTTTCTTAGATAATACATCTGTATACGTTTATCCTGGAAGCTTTGGATGAAGACTCTAGTTCGGATTTTGTAAGATTCAATATCACAAATCCACCCAAAGCTGGGATGATACAGAAAAGAAAGCAAGGGGAAAGCAGTGGTTGGAATGTTCACCAATTTGAACAACAGGATTTAAATAAGGTGCGTTCTGAGTGTTTGTAGCTTCAGCCAGTGCCTGTAAAAATCTTTGGCATATGGCAAATACTGCTCAGTGAACGCACATTTAAATTTTTTGCAATACTCTGCTGTAGCTGACTATGAGATGCCAAATCATTTTCATACTTATTACACTTTAGATGTATGGTTTTTACTGGATTACCTGGGTTATAATTATATGAGCAAGACACGTTGAGATAAAACTTTGATTTTGTGATTTTGGTGCATATCTTTCCAGGAATCCCATCTTCTTTCCCACTGCTCTCACAAATTTTTACAATCTAAAATTGCGATGATATCTTCAGGGTAACATTATCTACAAGCATTCTGGAGATGAAGTATTCCAAGATTCTTTCGATTTTGTGCTCATGGACAGTGCCGATCCGTATCCTAACGTTTCTCCGTTACATACAGCAAGAATCAGAATAACACCAGTTGATGATCAACCACCAATACCAGCTGAGGATATCACAAAGTAAGAACCAAGTTCTAAATCCCAAGGCCGATTCATACATCGCTCGTATTCCCTGTAACAAATATTCTACAGCCTGCAAATGGCCCACATCCATACATGCGTCCGCTGTATAATGTATAAGTGCAGCTGTACAATCATGCCCATTTTTCTATCATAGATTGTGATAAAGTATGCTATTTACAGTACAAAAGTCTTGAATTGCAAAAATAACTGAATGAAGCCCTTGTCTAGTATTGTAGTTGTAGTTGTGCACAGCATAGGCTACCATTAATGTTTGAATCATTCCATTTAGATTTCTCACAGTTAATGAGACTGACATTGCCATTATCACTTCTGACATGCTTTCATACATTGATGAGGAAAATCCCAAGTCACCATTGATCTATGCTGTAACGGTTGATGTATCAGTGCTAGAGTCTAAATCCAATATGATAGATGCCGGTCAATTGTTCAATACAGATGATATGGTGATGCCTATGAAGTCTCCAGGGATTGCGCATTTAAAGTATGTATCTAGTTAAATCTCTGCCCTGTCATCAGATGTACTCATACAGTGTTCGTAGTACTTGGTCGTATTGACTATATATCTACTTTGCAAGTCGAATTGGTCCGCCATTTAGTCAATCTTCATCATTTTACAGGAATTTTACACAAGATGCGGTTGACCATAACAAAGTGGCATATATGCCACCTCTGCAGGATGTTGGAATTCATCCATTGTCTGTATATTTTCTCTATTCGGTCAGGGATATCCATGGCACTGCACTCGACAAAGAGCAATTTCTAATTACTGTATTGCCTGTTGACAATCAGGTTTGTATGGGTTTCACTGCATATATGATGATATGCATGAAAATTGTATTGATACGCATTCAGGCATGATCCCTGTCCAATTTGGCACGGTGAATTGAATCTGCTTTTACACCAGCTACCTTTCTGTCATATATCCTTCGACAGCAATGACTGTTGCTATCTGGCTGCTAGAGACTTCATTTGTTTGCCAGATTTTCCACTAAGCTGCAAATGCATTTTTTTTCTAAAAATTGAATATACTCATGAGATTCGTGAACTTGTAAGTTTTTACTATATTTTTAGGCACCTGAATTAAAACTTGTGGAATTGTCTCTTCGTGAAGGAGGATCAAGGTTAATTTCTCAAGAAGACATTTTAATCAAAGATCCAGACACTGCCAGTGAAGATATGACTTTTATTGTAAAGTCTCCCCCAAAATATGGCAAATTACAGCGATCTGGCATCTCCTTTACATCTGGAGATACCTTCACGTACAGCGATCTCTTGGACTTCACGTAAAATTATTCTCAATGAATAAATTTTCAAATATTAATCATTTCCAATCTATCTATTTCAGCATACAATATAGTCATGATGGATACGAGCAATTTTTTGATTCGTTTGAATTGCTGGCTTCTGATGGATATCAAAATTCGTCTGTGGCTGCCACTACCATTGTAATTCAACCTATTGATGATGAAATTCCGGTATTTGGAGGTAGGGTAGCAAATGAACTTGTGCAATTTTGAGCTTATAGATACAGACTCTACCAATGTGGTTAAATTGTTATGACGTCTGCACCGAGTCGCAATGGTTTATATGAACTAGACTTTTTTAGAATGATCCACTCTCCATGGCACTCCATAGGCCAGCTGTAACTGCTTCTGTCCTTCCGCCAAGGAGGAAACCTCTGTCCGCTCTCTGTAGAGTCCAGTTTCCATACCATTGATAAATAGCTGCAATTTTGCATTGTAGACTCTGGCAAGCTTTATGTAAACGAAACAGACACGGCTACAATTTCAACTCAACATTTGAGCGCTACAGATCTGGACACAAACGATGATGATCTTATATTTTACATTATTGCTCACCCGATCCATGGTACTGTTTTGTTACATGGAGAGGTATGATTTCACTGCACCTTGCCTAGAATAGATGTCATCTGACACATACCTTTTACAGCCTATCACTTCATTCTCCCAACTTGATATAAAAAATGGTGATGTGGCATATAAGCATGATGGGCGTGAGATTGGATATTCGATTAGAATGGATGTGATTTCTTTTATCGTTGAAGATCGATCACTCAGTTACGGTGAGAATATACCGTTTACCATTTTCTTACGTATCAACTATTAGAATGTTTGGGAAATAGTTCACCGATACTTTGTTTGAAATGTCTATAGGTACCGGCATCAAATTACCATTGAGATGAATAATGTGATGTTTAGAGGAAGTCCTATGAATGACTTTCATGTTTGTTTGGAAATTTTTGCACCTAGGATCTGACGATCTTGCTACTGATGGAGAAAATACTCGTGATCAAAATATTGGTGAGATCTTGGATGTGAACGTCGAAATCATTCCAGTAAATAACCGACCGCCAGAGATTGTGATAGGAAGTGCTGTGTTCCATTGTGATGAAGGAGGAAAACACGTGATCGATTCTAGCCACATATGGGCAACTGATCTGGACACATCGCCAGAAAAATTGAGTGAGGAACATTTTTTCTGTGTAATGCAATTACTAGAATTTTCAGTAATGCTGTTTGAATGTATACATTATACTGAAGATTCACATGAATTGTACTATGTATATTGAGTTTCCAAAAAAATGGTATAGTCGATGATGTATGATCCAGACAGCAATAATGTTGAGTCACCACAGATTTAACGTAGAGTTTGTTTTTTGCAGTTTTCAAAGTCTCCAATCCTGAATTCGGATACTTGGAAGATAGGACTCCCCGGGAAGGATACGAAAAACAAATAAGTGTGCCGATCAATACGTTCACCTTACAAAAGTTGAAAGATGGCAAGATACAATATGTACAATCCAAACATCGTGGAATTGAGCCAACAATTGACACTTTCAATGTGCAAGTGACAGATGGAAAACATCCTTCAGCTGAGGTATGGAAATTCTTCTGCAAAGATTGTACACTACGTTGTCCAACACACTACGAAACACTCCTAGGTCAATAAGAATCACTGCTGCATTCCGTATGTGATTTCCTGCTAATTTCTGGGTTCCGTACAGTTATGGGTAAAATTGTCAGAATTTCAATCTCCCGTTTTGGGTCAAAATATTCAAGTTTGCCCGCCTTTGGTAGGATGAACACTTGAACAGTGCCACTTGTTTGACATTACCCGTAGCCTTACACTGGTGGACTGGTAGTGTTGGAAAAAGGGAGTTGGGACTCTAATATACTAATACTCTAATGGCAAGACAAACATAAAAATGTTGTGCTTTCTCCCTAGATTCCCTTCCTCGTTGCTATCATTCCTATGAATGATGAAGCTCCTAATGTAAAATCGAGCAATTTCTCGTGCAGCGAAGGAGGAATGTTTTCTCTCAATGAAGCCGTTTTGCAAATTGTTGATTTAGATGTTCCAGCAAATGAGGTATATATATACGTCTTATCATTTTGGATAAATGACAAATATTATCGTGCTTTTGTTGTATTCAGGTTATGGTTTCAGTTTTTGCTCCGCCTGAACATGGAATGTTGTTTGATGAAATGGAAATGAAATCTAGTAGATCAAGAAAGAGGTACAGTAATAATGTTTTATTTCTCGAAACCTACCGCAATTTCATTGCAATGTTGTGTTTTTGATTAATTTTGTTTTTAGCAAGTGCAATCCACTATTGTTTTTGATTTGTGTTTATGACAGAGTTAGGAAGTTGATGTTTATGTTTATGGTTGACTTAGCTTTCGTTTCACAAATTTTGCACATGTTTTAATCAAGAAAATACTTACTTTCAAATCATTTTCTTGTTTAGATCATTAGATCATTCACATTTGATGCATGAAATGGACCATATGACAGAATTTTCTATGCACGATTGGTCAAGGCATATGGTGAAACCAGCATATCTCAACGACGGCACTGAAAATTCTCACGATTCATTCCGTCTCAAAATTAATGACGGAAGGCACACGTATATGACGGACATGGTAATATACATCGCTACAGTGATCAGAATACCAATATGGTGATTTTATTAATCAATTTATTTTATTTCAGAATGTCAACATTTTGATGGTGAATGATGAGAAACCATCAATCGTAACAAATAAAGGAATATCCGTTGAACTCGGAGACAATGCAGTGAGTAACTTAATTTTTCTGAGAATTTACAATCCCCGTGTCTGAGCAAAGTATGTTTGTTGATATGAGTTAACAGTAGGTATCTTGCATGTGTAAAAAAATTTGGGTAGTAGGTCTACTGGTGCTTCTTATATTTCATATGCCTTGGTCCTTGTTCTAAATTCCATCGAATATTGTGTCTGTAGGTTTTAAGCGGCGTTGTTTTGCATACCACTGATGGGGATAACTCAAATGACGAACTGATGTATATAATACAATCTATTCCAAGTCAAGGACGATTGCAGCGGAAAGGTATTCATTGATTTTCCTACGGTTGTTTATTTTGTAACGTAATGTGGGTTCAAATGGCTGAAATGTGTTTCTCTCTCCCTCTCTCTTTATCTGTGAAGTTTTTATCTGGTTAGGAGTTTTTTTAATCTCGAGTGATATCTTACATCTTGTATTATACCTACTATCATTAGCAAAGTTTGTTTTGTTTTTAAGAAGGAGATGAATGGATCAAATTGGATCTTTCTGATGCATTCACGGAACAAGAATTGGCCGATAACAGGATCCGATATCTTCACACAGATGTGCTTTCCTCCAGATCACGAGTAAGTTCATTTGTGCAAAATAATTCTCTTTTACGTAAGCTAAGTATTATGGCTATATAGGACTCTTTCAGATTTTCTGTCACTGATGGAACATGGACTACTCGAAGGGAAAATTTCTTGATTAAGATTCAAAATAAGAATAGAGGCGCGATTCATATTGTTACTGGTCCGATTGAAGTGAAAGAAGGAGATACGGTTTGTTTGTGATACTGGACTTCATTAGAAATGGAGAGAGAGAGAGTGAGAGATATTTAAAATTTGTTGACGGCAACAACAAGGCGGTGACTGTGTGGTGGTTGACAGTCATAAAAGTTGGCGCTCCTCCGAGGGAATGATTATTCTGGTAATGTAAATGTTGTATCTGGTCTGAACAGATACATTCCATGCAAGAACGTGGTATTGTGATTGGTCTCATTATCTGCATGATGCTCTTTTTTCTTTGCGTACTACATTTCATGTCTTGCTATTTATCGTCTGAAAATCGCGCCAACTTTTTAGGCATATATAACAACTCAAGTATTGACTGCAAAAGATGGATTTGATCGACCAGAAGAGATGTCATATGAAGTCATAACTCAGCCTGCGTACGGTCAATTGGAACACGTAGTTCGTCCATTTGAAAAAGTAACTGTATTTACACAAATGGACTTGATGTCTAGAAAGGTATGAAAAAATCCTTACTCGTGGCTCTGTCGATATAAAACAGATATATTTATATCAATTAGATTTTGTATCGGCATCAAAGCAAAGAAGATTCATTATTTGACACTTTCGTGGCGGAAGCTGGGAATGGGATTGAGACAAAGGAAGCTGCAGTATCAATTGACATTCTTCCAGTTGATGTAGTTCGACCCACTGTTACATTATTTCCTAACATGGAATCTATCGGTGGAAGTAGAATATTGACAATATTTAGAGGAGCTTCAATGACGATAAATGATATGACCATTGCTGTGTCAGATCCGGATACGACTAAAGGTGAAATGCTTCATTTGTTTGGACAGAGAAAGTTGTAAATAAACAAACAATGTGTTCATACTCTTGTTCTGTCAAACTAATGCAGAGACTGGCAGAGTATCCACTTACACTTGTTTTCACGTTGTTGTACTGGCTCAGTTTGGGGGGAGGGGGAGGTTTGCACCAACAACCATACGGTCATACTAGTCGCCTGGTCGGTCACTCTACCTGTGCCAAAATTCTTTGATTGACTCATTCATATTTATGTTTCAGACAAGATAGTGCTGTCTTTCTCAACTTTACCCGAACATGGCAGTCTGACGGTTGGACATCAAACCATAACTCACTATTCACCAAACGTTACATTGACTGAATTAGAAAATGATGAACTCATGTATGAGAACAATGGGGATATGAATGCAATTGATCGCTTTTCATTCATTGTCACTGATGGTGTTAATGCTGGATACAATCTTGGCGGTAAGTTAACACTGCAGGTGTAGACCTTGATTCCTATTTACCATATCACCTCTGATGCCTTGTATCTTATCTGTTACAATCCAAAACATAATTATTCATCCACCAGTCTCATTACAGTAGTTACATTTTGAGCCAATATATTCGGATTCGGATGCAAGCAGTTTAACGGTATACAAGCTTTCCACCTAATGACCAATAATACTTCCACATTCACGTAACTTCCAAAGTCTATATCTATTTATGGACCTTGTAATGGAATTTTAGGGACGAACCAGAAATATTGGTGACTTGGTTATTTTTTGAAATAAGACAACTGAACATATTTTTTGTCACTTGGTATTTTACTTTTACCCAGAAACATTTACTAATGAGCCTTCAACTATCAATATCCAAATCGAGGAACTTGACAACACTCCACCAACTGTATTGTTGAATATTCCAACAGAATCTATTGAAATGTTGGGTATGATGTCACTTCTGTTTATAGCAAATTGCTCATAACATAAACATATGCGAGACAAGACAATCTTTGTTTAGGATCAAAAGATTATGCGGTTTATATTGACAGTCATCATTTGATGGCAGTTGATGAAGGATCTGTCGATGGAGAAGGGATTATATTTTATATCAGTGAAGCTCCAACCTACGGCGTTCTGAAAAGGGTATTTAAGCTTATTCGTAACTAGGGCTGTGCTCTATCTAGCTCACTTTCTATGGTATAGTGTAAATTAGTCTATGCATAGAGTATTACATAGAAAAAGTCATCAGTAGGAGAGGAGCTGTTGTGAAAGCTCGTAAATTATGTCCGAATTAACTGGAGTGGCGATTTATTCTATTTATTACTATTTGGATCAACTGCCATCGGCTCCACTATTCTTTGTATGCATGGAGTTATGCGACAATATAAGTATAGTTACACATTACATCCTTAGGCATTGCTAGAGGAACTGAAAATATCAACGATTTGTGACCTCTCTTCTTGAATTCTTCATTGTATACTATGATGTTCGATTTTTGCAGAAGGAAGACCGTGGAAGATTAGTACCTGCATCTGATTTCAGCATCAACGATTTGAAGATGAGAAAAGTCCTTTATACTATCAATGGCAAACACAATGTAACAAATGACAGTTTTGTGTTTGACATCCAAGATGATTGGGGAAATATGAGAATTGGACATAGGTGGGTAGAGATAGATTAGGCCGACAATTGGATGCAGTTGGACTAAATGTAGGCGTGTGCAACATTTTATGTCAGTAGGCCAATAAATCAACTTAAACTGGGCCACTCAAAAGATGTTTGATTCCAATTGGGGCAAAATCCAAAGTGTTGGCTGATTGGTGCCACACTAAATTACCTGACAGTCCAGGTTATGGTCCATGATCTGCCAGTTTCACACGTCTGGGATAAATGGATTGATTTCTTAATGCAGAACACCTATTGAGTAGAATATGTTCAGTTCTTGGGCCAATTCAAAAGTTTAAAAATGAAAACTTCCAAATAAATTCTGATAAATTTTACAGATTCTCTATGTCCTGGGCACGAATCGAGTTGGTTCATGAATCAATTGTGCTGTGCGAGAACACAACCGCAAGTGTTTCCATCAAGAGATATGGCAACCTGCATTCATCTGCTTTCATTGGCGCCAAAGTTGTGTTCAGAAATTCAGCCGAAGAAGGACAGGACTTCACAATCAGTAATGCGAGACAAATACAATTCGATCCAGGTACTTAGTTAATATTGAATGTAATTTTCATAAATTGCATCATGTTATATTTTGATAAATATCAGGTTTTACACAAAAAGAATGGTCTGTATCTGCGATCGATGATGGAATGCAGGAACGAAAAGAGAAATTCAAAATGCTTCTGCACACTCCTGTTAATGCGGTTTTGGAAACAAAGCATAAAGATTGCGTGATTACTATTATAGATTCTCGAAGTAGAAGTTGCAGGCAAAACAATTTAACGATAGTCACTGGTAACTAATACTTTTTTTTGATAATGATATGTATAGAGATTCAATATTGATATGAATATTATAGGTAAACGTAAAAAAAAGAATTCTCGCAAGAAGAAGAAAAGTAAAAAGAATGGCCGAAAATCTTCACAGATGAGAAACAGAAAAAGGAAATCACAAGTTTTGGCTAGGGATGAGGCAGGTCAGTTGATCCTTTATACTGTTTTACTCCAGTTAAGCAAATGTCACAGGTTGAATCCTTTCAAAATTCCAAATCGCTTAGAAAAATTCTGCTTAGTATGTCTGACTGCAAATTTTTGAATTATATTTTTTCAATAAATTAGATTCTTGTTTCTATCTTTTCAATTTTAGTTGATTCAGCACCCCGTTCAAAGACGCGGAAATATGGAAAACTCCCAAAACCTGCACAAGTCCAGCCTGTTAGTTACTATAGCAATAGTACTCATAGAAAATGGCAGGTAAGACTTTTGGCCCATTTGATATTTTCCGCCTGTATTATGAATCCATTTTGATTATTTGGTTAAGATTATCGTTTTAATTCATACTTATTGTCTTGCCTGGGTTTGAAAGCACCATCCATATTCTCATCCTTCGTATGTGTTCTATTTCAGTATCATGCGATTTTGCCTATTACTATCGATGAAGAAAAAACAGAAAGGATCCCAAGCACCAATGATAGAGAACCAACCACAGGTTAGGATGATTACACTTGAGACCTTCCTTCCTTGGCGTGTTCATGCAGCTTGTGATCAATTCGTAGATACTTCCAACACATTGACTTCGAACCCAGTGGAGGAAGAGTTGCTTAACGATGGACCTCCGCAGCCAGTGAGTGTCGGTTTATTGTAATAGGAAATAAGTATGACTAAATTGAGAGTCAACACCCATATATGATTCAATGTTGGTTTATGATAGCTATGCATGTGGTATCAAGTTCGTATGTTTGCACAGTCTTGACAAACAGTACTATGATGGCGTAAAAATGTACTTTGCAAACTTCCTGCCACACCCAAATTGTGATTGTCAAATATTTCACACTGGAATATTTGTACCCGCTGTGTTTGTTTTGCATTGAATTTCGTTTCTAGTTGTTTGACCGTGAGGTGGTAAACTATTTCCTTATTGTCAAATGATGTTTATTATGGCAGAATACTGCAACCGGATCTTTCCATGTGAGTTTACCATGGCTTCTTAACACTCGCACAATGTCGCTCATTGCTATCTCAATAATACAATTTAATATGTAACTAACCAATAGACACGGCTCGCGCTCGGTCCGTCGCGGCAGATAGGCTACGGATTTCACGCATGAATAGTGATGAAAGCTTACAGTACCCTTACTAACCTGTCCCAACTCATTTGTAGCTGAGTGGTTTCTCTATTTGATGTGTCTGAATCTACCCATCAGAACATCATTCAAACGAGATTTTATTCGAATAGGTCATATTGAATTTACCTACTGGTACCGGTTATTTTTTAAGATACCAACCCCTAAATGACTTTTTGTACATTTTGTATTCCCAACATGTTGATTATCCTGCATGCTAATTGCTTGTGCTACTTTCTCACTGACTGTTCCTGCTCACTAAACATAGACTTAGACCAGATCTTCTTTCTGTGAAAGAAATGATTTTCATTTTGTGGGTCGTTGGCATGCTATACTTCTGCTTCATCCATTGATGGGAGTTAAACGATGAATTTTTTGATACAGGCACGTGAGCAGCCAGGTAAACCATCATATCAGATGCAATGTACTAGGCAGATGCAAGATCGTTTGTATTTTAACGAGGATACAAAGATTTTACTCATATGTAATGGTGCAACGTGGGTTCCGTTGTCTCCTACTGTGTTGAAAGCATCATCGCCTACAGACCAACCTAGATGTGATGATGAATGGCATTTCTACCAGGACAAGTATGTGAAATCCTTATTATTTATCATGAATTAGTTGACGAAATTTCTTGAATTACGTGAAAATTATGTGATGTAACAGTTTAAATATTTGCAGATGTTTTTACATACATCCCGCAACTTCAATTGGGGAATCTTGGAATTCTGCACAGAGGAAGTGCCGGGAGGAATTTAACGCACATTTGGCAACTATTTCATCAAAGAAACACATGAACTGGCTTCGACGTAAAGCAGAGAAAATGAAGTTATGGATCGGTAAGGGCTAAAATCTTTGCGTTAGAAAAAGTCATGTTGTAAGAGTTAGTTGGAGCAGGCGATCTTACTTTCAAGCAATACATTGATGTGTATTTTGAAGAGTATTGCATTATAAGTTGGAAAAGCCATCCTAATAGCCCTGTGTCTATTGCCCAGGCTTAGGGCTGCATAGAAATTAGAGACGTCAATAATTTGGAGAGATCTACTGCGCCGACTGGAGCCAAACTAAATGAAATTGTACTTGAATCACTGCCTATTTCTCACTTTGTATTGATACAATTCAGGTCTCAACAGAAAGATAACTAAGGATTGGACATGGCCAGGAGGTGATAAAGTAACGTATGCCAATTGGAAGCATAATTATTCAACAGGGAAGAAAAAAGGAGGCAAACCTGTACTCAAATGCACACTAATCACGGAGCGGAAAAAATGGACAGCAAAAGTTTGTGAAGTAGCAGTTCCAATGTCAGGCTTTGTATGTATGAAGCAGGCAAATTTGTGATTGGTAATCTCTCCCCATGCATAACTTTATATGTATATCTTCACATATCTTACGTGATGTTCATTGCCATTGTAGAAATTAATGCACATGTTTTCATTTCCTGATTCCCGAGTCACTCACAGCGAGTGGCTACAGTGGGATCATTTGGAAAATTTAACTTGAAATGTCATATCATAGAAAGTATTATCATATTGTTTGATGCTCATCCTTGCGATACCAAAATTTCTGCATCATTTTGCATGATTAGCAGTTAAACATGGATATAGCATACCTGTATTTATGATTACCGATATGAAAGTTTCATAGGCATTGTATGGCGTCAACACAGGATGTGCTGTTTTGTGTCAAACCATTTATGAATTTTTATTACTTTGATTCAGCATATTGAGGTTTCTCTTCTTATAACAGGTCTGATGCATTTGGTTGTATTGTAATCCTCACTTTCTGCCTCTTTTTTGATAAACAGTATTTTAACTAATAATACAAACTCTTATCATATGACTTCTCAGTCTCATATAATATCTGGTTCAGGTGGCTGTTTGCCTAGACCAGGGGTTGGCAAACCATTGACTCATAGATCATGCACGGTTCTAACTTCTGATAAAGGTACTGAACCATGACCAAGTACACGGTCTGGTAACTTCACCCCATTGACACAGACCCCAGTCAACAATATTTAATTTTTTTCTTGTAACCATAGACATAATAAACAAGTCTACAGGAAATTAGCATTCGACTAGCTTGTGAAGAACTTGTCTCTTCATCGTAGTCATCAACTACTGGCTCCCTGCTGTTGAAATGTCATCAGTATGGATCAGCTTGTAGAAGTCCTTGATATAAAGAGAGGTTTACATTGAATGACTTAATGGGCGCGACTAAGCAGTACTGGTATACTAACCTCTAAAAAATGTATCGGAACTTGTGGGACACAATTTGTCAGTTCCAATAAACTTGTACTAGGAATGTCTTTCAGACTGAAGCTTGCCACAAGCTTATGTGCGACAAGGATGTTGATGGTTGGAAATTGTGACAGCAGACACTCATCCCTGTTAAATTCTCTGGGAGTATTTTCTCTGAAATTCAAATACCTCGTGTTCCATATAGCGTACGGCCATTCATATTCCTACTGGCATAGGCCAAGAAATAAAATTCTTGATGGCCTTCAACCTCTGGGCAAATGAGCATCCTGCACGTGTCATGAGTGTCGTGATGCACAATGTAATAGTATCTCAATTATGGCTATCGCCATGGAGACCAACTCGAAGATTGTATTAATTCTTTCTACGTTTACCTTAACGCATTGTCAGCGTACATCCGCGACATCAATCTGTTAATAAACGAACCGAGCCGGTCAATATCTAAAGCATCGGTGAATAACACGACCTGGAAAAATTTTCCGAATTATGCATAGTCAGTGTTGTCAGATACAGCGAATGACAAAACCTGGTATCCTGGTGACTTCTTCATCAATTTTTCCACGGCATCTTGAAGCTTCCTCAGGTTATCACAATACCAGCCATTGATAGGACACCTACATATGAGTAAAGTATTAAATAATACGTCTTATTTAAAATTGAAGGTGTATGCTATGTCTAATATTTAGCTTATATAGATTGGATGGATCATCGATGGGACATAAGAATGGATTAAAGACCCATAAGACTTGCCTCAGAGTTGATTGTGATAGGTGGGCGATTGCGATGTAGCACTTTGTAAATTTACATTGTAATTCTTGTGCCCTGAAGATAACTCTATCGATGGCATTCTCTACGTCCTGGTCAAAAAATTGCTTGCACTCCTCCACTATTATACATGTGGTTATGGAAATAGTAAAATCCGGTGTGACAGTAGAATAGTGATCTCCTATGATAGGATGCAACTCTCGATAGCTCCATTTATATTGGAGTCCCACAACCGTAATATTGAATCTATTCAATAGACAAATTGTTCATAAAGTTTGGGCGCATTAAACTGAATTCCCAGCTATAGTGTAGCTTTATTGATCATACCTGGTTTCAAGTAGTTGTTTCAGGTAAGGATGGTCCGTAATCTTGCTAGATGCAGCTATGACCACATCTTGAATAGGTGTCGATTCATAAATAGCATGTTGATCTTCCTGAACGTCCCATCTACACAGGAATTTATTTTGGATTAGCCAACGAATCACAAGCTATATGATAATTATAGCAGACTTTTCGGTCTCCATAGCAATGTGGCATATATTATATTTTGATGAAATCTCTTTCCAAGGGGAGTCAGTGTAACTTTCATATTCCAGAAATAAACCAAATTGCGACCAATCAACGTGGATGATTGAATATTCCATAGATGTCACGATAACATTGCATCTCCTGCAAAGACAAAATTCATTAGCTGAGCTGAGTTTCAGCTACTAACTTTCTGAACAGCTTACGTGATCAAAGCCTGCTGAAGCGCTGTCTCCCGATCGCACTGCTTCTCTATAGATGGTAGAAGAGCAATTCTTAGTGTGCCACCAAACTCATTAGAATTCAGTTCACTGATTCCGTTTGTTAATTCTTCCAGCAAGTAAGTGCAGACATTTCTTAGTATTACCAGAACCTAACCAACCAGATTGGTAGCTTTGAATATTTGTATGTCGTGGTTGTATTAATCGGAGAAACTCACACTACTTGGAGATATACCTCTTCTCAAATCCTTGGTAAACCGTTCATGTAATATGTGCAATGATTCCATTATCTTTGGGTGTAGAAACCTCTCACCATGATTGGCTTCCTATGGATATGGATTGGATGTAGGTGTTAGTGATTATTGGATTGATACATAAAACTAAAGCTACCTCGACAGTTACATGCTCTTGTAAGATTTTGTTATCCAGCATCTTAGAAAGAGCAAAACAAATTATTCAAACAGGGTGTGATAAATTATGCAGCTGATAGTGGACGATCCACATATTGATGTATATGACACCACAGATTTTGCGTCCTGCCCAGTTTATTGGAATATAATGCATAAGCTTTCTGCTCCTTCACCTGATAAGTAAGCTGTACACACTAAATCTGTGGTGACTTTTTCTTATCGCACACAGAGTGCGTCATTGTGGTTTCAATTGTGTGAGCATTTGTATAGGTAATTGGAGGGACACTACCCATTACTTCACCTCTTACACACTAGAAAGTCTTGGTACTTTGTCGTTATCTCAAAAAGTAGTTTTGCAATAAGTCTACTCAAAATATTCAGGACCAACTTGTAAGGTAGCAATAGCATCTGGTATGACTGTTGGTATAAAACTATATTCTCCATTCCCATTGATAGAGCCGACACTATATAGCATCTGTTGCTTTTTGGTAAAAAAATCTGATAAAAAGCCTGTGAAAAAAATCATAAATAGTAGATAAAAATATCCAGATTGAGGCAAATAATCCTTACCACATGCTGATTGTAACGACAGGGTGATGAATTTGTCTCTACATACAACAAAGCAATATAAAACCACTGTTGATACTTCAATGAGCTGTTTCGACATGGAGAAACTGTTTTCCTGAAAATGGATTCATTAGCCCAACCTATCCTTGGGCTAAGCTTGCTTCGTAGTGAGTCACACTGTCCTTATCTAAATGTATACAGCTTAGTATGAACCTGTGACTCTTTTTTGACTTTGCGCAAGTGATATTTCAGAACGTCTTCTTCCAGTGTCTCAAAGAATAGATTGTTTCCAATAATTTCACATTTTTGCAATATCGTAACTGCTGGTTGTATAATGGTCCGGAGCTTTCTCAATACACCTTTCATGTCACCTGATACAAAAATTGTTGATCCTATTTCTGACTGCTGCTATGAGCTGATTATGTAGGTGGTTGACTGAAGACTAATGATAGAGCAATCTTAGACAATGCCTAGTAAGCAGAATCTACAGTACAACAATTTACTAAAAGTTTTTTAGCCAACTCTGTGGACATTCTGAGCGAAAAACGCCATGTATCAAGCTATTTACACATTTTATTCAACACTCAATGACACTTTCCTGTTCAAATTTCATTTCAGCAGCTTAATTGCAATATTTCTGACCTGTGAGTTTTATTTTGACCAGTCTGTAGTTGCTCGTAGTCAAAGGCAGTTGTTGTTCTTGAGGTGAGCCAAATGGGGTAAGATTTTGTGGGTTAGCTTGTTTATGAGTCATTTTTCCGTGTTTTGTATGATTGTATTTAGGATCGTTGATTGACTTTCGTTGATAAATGAACCCATCGAGAGGTGAATTTTTTCTCAAATGAACTTTGTCCAGTTTATGATGCCCTAAAAGTGAATTTTATAATCATAAGTAAGAAACTATAGCATTAATATATTATTTAATATACTCAGTTGTTGCAGCAAATCTGCATGCGAATAAACAGGCGGCTCTGATGACAAACTTTTAGGTTGACCCTGTATATAATATAATACAGTACCATCATAAAATGACAACTGTGCATTCACGGAATTGAAATACAGACCTTCAATGAATTTTCATAGTGTGTTGTGGCAATTTCTTGCTCTGGAATCCCTCCTCCAGCTCTATGGAATGCGTTTGACGTTTGTGGGGTAGTCCGGACATTGCTAAGTGGCTTTTCCACCGACTCTGTTATGATCAACAACTTTGTTATTGTTCGATTCCGATGATTCGTACTAATTAGGCTTGGACCATCACTAGAATTGGAACGTTGTTACCTGAAAACGTACAGAAGCTTTCACTGAAATTTTCATTACACAGGAATGTAATAGATTCAGAATTTTCTGACAAAGTTTTCATTTCTGTAAGACTTTCCATCATGACTAAATCTGTTTTAAGACATTTGAACTCTGCTGAGAGAGATTTTTGCGAGTTTTCGTTCGGTGTGATATCATCGAGGTTACCAACCAATGTCATGGCATCTGGGAGATCAATATCTCCGCGAGTCAACTGCTGTAATCCAGATTTGAGACTCTTTGGGCCTGGAAAATACAGCAATTTGATATGACCATGGCAGCTACAATGCAACCATTAAATCACGATCATACCTGGTATCATCAGTCTTGTTAGACAGGTAGGATTACAGTCTTCGTGAGCAGTATCTTTGTGAGCATTTGAATATCTAGTGTATATTGAATTCTCCAAATATCAAAGTGGCATAATAGACTACCCTAGTATGGTAATAGTGAACCAACCTAATGAATTCTTCTTGACTGGCATCTTCGATTTGTAACTGTACCATGTCACGAACGCTTATGACGAAGTTTATTGGCTGTTTCTTAAGTGGTAAAGTTATTGGAGACTCAAGTAGCTCAACACTGCTTTCTTTATATCCGCTGTCACAATCCACTTTTAATAAGAAAATGGTATATAAAAAGCTGAGCAAAAGTTACCATAAGACTAACTGAACTCCATTGTTTGAATTTGTACTTAGACACTTTATTTTCAAATTTAGCACATAATGGCAACGTCTTTGCGGCAGTTCATATTACAATTGGCCATTTGGAGCAATACTACCTTACAGGTTTGTGACCTGCGAAATCTCATGTCTGCGTATAACGTTTTAACACTATTCAAATATAGGCCTACTAAAGGAGCTTTAATTATTCTATCGCAAAAATTTGTTCTTGTTCTCACTAATTTTTGGCTTTTTCGATTCAAAATTCATAGTGAATTTTTCTGCTATTTTGGCATTTGGAAGTACTTTTTTCATTGATGAAAGACAATATTCTAACCCATCCTCTTCTTTCAAATCCAGCACAATAGGGTCTTCCTCAGGATAAATCTTGAAAGAGAGTAAAATGGACTTACTATTGAATCAAGTCAGTTCAAAATTGTCCAAATGCAATTGTGCTAGCTCTAATGTATCACAAATACTCAGGATCAATTATAATATAATACCTTATTGAGTGTAGTCAAATCTTTGCTTTGAATGAAATTGTCGCCTATGAGAAACTTGCCAATGTCTGGCTCTATTGGGTTATTGAAATCTTCGGATAGCAGCTGAGTGAGGTTGATTTCTTCTTCCACGGTTATGAATTCAAAATTTAGATTCTCTTTGGTGGAAAATTTATGTTGAATTTCATCGTATGGGTCTGATAATGTAACTGCAGAATGTTTTCGCAGCAGTTTATCAATAGATGGTCTTTTATCTTTTAATGTGCTACTTGCGAGAATTTTTTCAAACTCTATCATTGGGCAAGGGTCTGTCATTTCTTCGCCCATTATATACCCGGCATGATCGAAAATGCATTCAGTTTTGAGCTTCTCAAGTTTCGGTGGCGGAAGAGGCTCACATAGAAATGATACATTTCCCAGCAGAAGTGATGAATCTTCCTTTTTCACTGCAAATGTATTTCATATTACCGTAGGCCTATGTAAACATATTTGCTGTAGGTCTATGCCCATCAGTTACGGTCCAGTACGGAGAGCCTCATTTGTTTTCCAATGGCATCATTGATAGGAACGTCACATCCCTAGCGTGCCTGATGCATGAAATAGGTTCAAATTATTGGATTTGTAGGCCTATGTTATCCCCCAAATTCACTGTAATCAACCAAACCTTTTGTCCATGGCTTGCGGTAGTTTGAGCAGTTCTCGCCTAAGGATGTTGGAGCGAAATTTCTTTGTAACATGTACTGGCTAGCGTTACTCCTCGCATCATTACCGTATTCTTCTTCGTAATCGAGCGCAAGATAGCGAACCATCTCTTTAGTACACGTAGGCTACTGTACGTTTCAGGTACAGGACGGCTACAGCTAGCGAGCTAGGCCTTTACTTGCTCCAGCCACTCTGGCTCCACCTACCACCTGTCACTCACGTTGAAGGTGGAGGCCATAGAGATTCGGTCACGCTGCCGTCAGACCAGTAATATCATTTTGAATTTAGTATCTATTTAGCTAGTGAATGTTTTAATTCTCAATAAACTAAGGCTGGACGCTTAATCTGTGGTAATCTTTTTTACAGTATCTATTTAAGAAACACGGGTTCAAAAAACTTCAAACTTTCAGATGTTTCGATAATAACCATCCAAAACGTGATAGAAAACCTCGGTGATCCAAATTTTTCACTTGCGAAGCCCGGTCCTTCTTCGGAACTTCGGATGAGGTTGAGCGATTGTGTGAATGACATTTAACTCTGCTCAGGCCTCGGGTCCATCTGCTCAGGCCCGATGTAAAGGTATAGGTTAGGTCGGCTAGGTCCTAGCCGCTAGGAGGTTGTTATCTGTAGAAAGATAGCGCGAGGGACCGAGGGCTATGTGTGTTTGATATATACCTGCCTTCCCCGTTGATTGGTTATGCTCGGTTTGATTGATTCGTTGGGTTAGGATGAGGTGAAAAGTGCAGCGCGGCAGAGGGCAGAGGTCACCCGTTAGTAACGGGCCGTTACCGTAGTGTCATTATAGGTCTGCCTATTGCTCTCCTGAACCTCAGCTGCTCACTCTTTCTAGTTCTAGCTTTACTTTAGTCTGTGTATGACTGTATGATGAATTTTGTTATCTGGCGCCTTGATATAATTGACAAAGGAGCAACTCCTTATTATCGAGCCTCGGAATAAGACACCAGAGAAATCTGCCATATACTGCATAGGTGAGTAGCTAGGACTATACAGTAGGTTCATCTGTATTACTGAGAAATTTCTTATTGTTATAACAACTTTCTCCTCATATAATTGCTCAAATAATACCAGTACTACTGTAGTTGTATTGAAAAGTGATATATATATAAGTTTGGTGCAGCTAAATAGGAATGTGGAGATATAGTGCAATGAATTGAACAAGTCGTAGCTTGGGGTGACAGAGAAGGCAGTCCTTCATTGCATAAAAATTTGTAATTGACTGATAGACAACGTACTGTAGGATTGCAATACAAATCGTAGCTTGATAACTGCTTTTAATCAATGATTAATTTATTGATAATTGCATAAAAATAATATGATACTGAAAAATTGAAAACACATTGCAGAAAATAAATTGATCTACAAATGTGGAATTTTTGTTTCAAATATTGTGTCTTTCTACATTTGGACTCATCGGCGACACAAACTTCATATGTGAATATGATGGTCCAACACGCCCTTGATAACGGCAGCCTGAAAAAGTTGACGCATTGATCAACGTAATTATTATACAGTATGTTCTTTTTAATTCGTATATTTTTCATTGTAAGACTTACTTTTTGACTTTTTAGTTTCAATGGGCTAGATCTAATGATATTGATGTCTAATGCAGCCATGCGTCCTTGTCCTGATCCTTTCGGTGTCACGTCTTCTATTTCAGATAGCGCGACTTTTCTTTCAATGCGCTAGAAAATAGAAATACAGACTTAGGTTAGATGAGACGCTGATTCCTGGAGGCAAGATTTCATGGGTTTTAGTCACTAGTAGGATCCCACGTATGAAGATTATGCCATTAGGTTAGTTCAACTTCTCATCCATGCAGTGCGTTAGCCCGCTATTTGTAATTGTTATCAATATTTTTTCTTACATGATTGTCACAATCCATGAGTAACAAATGAGTTGGGTTGATAGCAATCATTTTCCTCTGCGTCATTTGATTATTTCCACTGTCCAGCTGAAAATAAAGAATTGGTAACCCACTTTGAGATGAAAAGAGGAATGTTAGCATTCTCAACACTATAAAACAAAATGACGTACCCGGTAATATAAGAAAATGGAATGTGATTGCTTTGCATACACAGGTGTGAGTATACAGATTGTAGGTCATTGAGTTGTTGTACCAAGTCTTGTCACACCTTTTTGTCTACACTATCCCTCAATTTCAAGGAGCAGGATTGGGAAATTGTGTACCGGTAGCGTTGCGTAAAGGCCTATGGTACTTATTTTCACATCTGGGGTTTGAATTTGGTTGGCAACTAAAATAATAATGGCGGGCTATTTACTCTTATCACGCTCTCACCTCAACAGTAAATATATTAGATCCAAACATTCGTTTATTGCTTAGTAACGCTAAAACTTCACTTCTTGCTGCTGCAGGAGTCATTTGCTGAATGCTCATGAAATCATTATGAACGCTTTCTTTCCATACAAAGTCCGATTGCACACCAGCCACTTTCTGGGGAATGTAGAATTTCACTTGTTCTCTAGGAAGACATGTTCAAAGTATTATTTATCGAAGCACAATAAATGTTCCACCCATAGATATGCTGTTAGGTTAATATTTCAGTCCTCAAGTACCGTATCTGTATTTTATTTCCATATTTTCGGAAAATATATTGATGATTGTAAAAAACATAATATAATATATACCGGTATATATTATAACTAACAATTTCGACATCCACTTACATTGATGGTAAACTCGATTCACCTTGCCCCCTGTGAATCAAACCAGACAATTTGGAGTATTCTGCTATTTGAGCTCGTGTTGAGTTCTCTGTCAATTCTTCATACGTCAGACTCTTTCCATCGGCATATTCACCAATTGCCTTCAATGAATAGGTGTGACCATTTACAAAGCATATTGATGCAATCAATGCTTCTTCTTGCGCATTTCAGAATAAAATAATTCCTTACCTGGTGAAACAGAGCAAGCACCAGATTTTCGTTGTCATAATTGATCTGTTGTTTCCACACAACTCGCTGAAATATCAGCCAAATCTTGTGGTTCTTTTTCGCAGCCATGCTCATTATATCAAGTAGGTATGTTCTTCGCAATTGAGGAACCATATCTACCACTAAAATATTTATATCATTTATTGCATGTTTTGTTTGGCGAACTTGTTATTCAATGTTCATACTTTCATCATCCATATTCATAATAATCATGAATACACCATATTCTTTGATACCATCCTCTGATTTAATACCAAGCAATCCGCAGAAGTATCTTATTGCATCCTCTATTACCTGGAGATAAAATGACAACAACATATTAGATTTTTAAATTTAGTAAGGCATGGAACCTCGTTTGGTACAAACCGATGATGTATTCATTTGAAATTTCATATCTCCCATCCCCGGAGAGAAGAATGACTGCTCAGCGGTAACGTACCCCTTCTGCAAAGACAATTCATGAATTATTATTCTCTCTCATTTTTTTTGGTATGACTAGCGGTTCATTACATGGGTAATGCACCATGAATCACCACGGTCCACGAATAACATCAAAAATTATATATTCGCATCATGAGTCATGACAACATACCAAGAGAGTCTTTATTTCGATATTGCTCGGCGTATGACGTCTTCCACCGTAGTCCAAGGTCTTTTGCAGATTAACTTGGCAAACTTTGGCTCCACCTGTTTCAAAAAGTCATAAGATATCTTTAAGATCACTTCAAGTACCGTATTTCAATATGCATACCTTGTGATGTTTCATCCTCGCTTCTAGAGACATTGTACAAATGAGCTTGAAGGTAGGGCAGTAGAAGGTCTGAACATTTGTAAAAAGCAAGGAACACAGCAAATAATCTCCACCCTTTAATAAGACTCTCGCTGTGAAGATAAAATAATCCTAGTTTTGATGCAACTTGTGACACGCAACCAAATTCATCAGATAAAGCGTATGTTAGTTGAGTGACTTTTACGTGATATTACATAACTTCTTATATTCTTTTGCGTAGATGGTTACATTTTAACAAACTAACTGCTTGTCAAAGTAGGGAAATGATTCTGGTGTACTGGTATTCTCACCTCCTAATGTTATTTGTTGTTTGTTTTGCCAGATAGATTGTAACTTCATCAATGACGACTTGTCTGTGCTTATTGCAGATGCCTATGACCTCCTTTATTTGTTGCTCCGGCTTTGATTTGGCTTGGACATCCCCCATGAATTGTTGAATTGCTGTAATATAATATCATATGTGATTCAATTATTCTGTAATTGATATCACATATTCGAGAGATTGAGACTACCTTTGTAGCATTTCAGTGAATCTGCAGCCATGGCTTGATCCGAGATTTCGTGCAATGGTTTCGATAAAGTACCCTAAAACAAGTTGATTTTCTTAATAAGTCACATGATATTTTTTTTAAAGCCTTTGGTTATAGGAGTAGGCCTACCACAATGACATAAAAAGACGCTACACCACAGTTAGTGTACCAGCACTCAAATTTAAATAGAAATTTAATTCCTCCAGTAGACTGACCGGGATGGCGATAATCTTCAAATTTTAGCTAAGACTGTACCAGTGAAATTCTGACCTTAGAAAATGACAAGGCTTTTGCCACATCCTTTTTCTTTGCAAAATAACGTTCACCATACTGCAGTAAGGTAAGATTCGAATTTTCGGGAGGAATTGAGACTTCATAAATTTCTTCTTTCTTTTCTAGCTGTGAGTCTTGAAAACTTGGCTCCTCGGGCTCCTGGCAATGCAAATATTTGTACTCTTATTCGTATCAATTACCGGTATAAGCATTCAAGTAGAAGGAGAGAACTCTACTATCAGAGCATGACACTTGCCTCAGATTCTTGTCGTGCATTTCTAGGTGATGCAAGTATTGGCATTGGACCCGGGTCTATCATATATGGTCTCATAGTTCTTCCCAATTCAATCGATTTCCTGTGTTAAAAGTAACAAGTAGTCACAACAGCACTGGTTTCTGGAGCCATAGAAGCAACAAACCTGCAAGAAATCACTACCCGTTTTCCATCAATCTGGAATACAATTATCGTTCCATGTTCCTTCACTTGTGATATGGAATTGAAGTGATAAGATTGGAGTTTCCATTTGGACGATGCTGAATGTTTGTTAGATACCGGTATCAAGATTAATTCAGTTAAAATCAAAAGTATTATTACAATATACCGTGTATCAAGATGAAATGAACACCAGTCATACCAACACCAATAGAATTGGCTTGGTATAATGTGTTCGGCAAACCAGGATCAGTTTCAGTGACCTGTGTAGAAAGATTAATTTTAACTGATGGGTCAGCACGAAATGAAATAAAACTATGCATACAAGAGACCAGCATCAGAAATCTGACATTGAATTTTGAATCTGTTGGATTGATCAGTCGGAACCGCCGGGACCCCAGACAGACTAGGTGTGTACTGTGTTGTACCAGTAGTCCTAGAATACCTCAAAGTTTACCTTGATCGTAAAAATCCGAGTAAAGTATGCTGGCCATTTTTCCATTGCATTTTTCACTAGAGTCTTTTTCGTAGCGGTTGAAATATCCTTTTTCTGGCCGGTTGGAATTTGCTCCTTCACATGATCTTGGTCTGCTGTTATTATGCGGGGGTTGCCGTTCATCGCTTCCCGTGCAACCTGTGTTTCAAGAAATGCTGCAATTTCATGAAGTTTACTTGAAGTTTGGCAGATAGATTATGCCGCTTTTTTATCAACTTTGACATCTCCAATCGAGGTGCCATGACGGATCACTCTACTTAAAGCCGTTGAACTTATTTTTTTTACATGCAATTAAGCCATTTTTTTGTAATGTGACTGACATACTGTGAACACTGGCGTGCACGTTGAATCGAAAGCATTACCTGTATAAACAGGAATTGGTACATTTCATCATTTTTGACGTGATCTCTTGCCATAAAGATCTCCTTTCGCACGTGCAGTTTCCAGTTTACATTCTTGTATATCTTGGGAGCAGTCTTTGGTAGTGGGTGAAGAACAGTTCGCGTGTTTTGGTCAGAGGAGAGTTCTTGAGAAACAGATTAAGAGTGGTAATTGATACGTCAACACCAGTCAAATGTGCTATTTCAACAATTGATTTTGTAGAATTATCATTAAACCTAGCCACTCAAGTTTGCTCGATCTGACTGTTAGCGGAATTCTAGAATCGGAATGTATACTGACAGCTAATTTGAAGGCATGGCAACGTTGCGGATTTTTTTTGTAGACGAAAGCAGAGAGTCATGCATCAGTGATTGATAAATAGCTGATGGTCGGTCTGACTGAGTGTCCTTAGTATTGTAATCACCCATAATTCAAACCTCTCAAAATTCCAGAACTTGTTTCATCTTCTATGGGTGGGGGCAAAGGTGGTGCTCGCGACTCTTGGATCGGTGGGGGCAATGGTGGAGCAATTCGGTCCTGTGATGTTTCTGATCGCTCCTCTGAACGTTGTTCATTTCTCCTCCTGGCCATTAATGCCAATTCCAAGGCGGTTTTTGTCGCTTCGCGGGAATACTCTTGTGGGCTATCCTATTGGAAATCAATGAAGACATGACATGCAGCAACGCTTATTACATTGTTTATATCGTTGTATTTCCATATTCGGCTCGCATATGCTCTTACCTCAGATGATGAGTCGAGAAGATCCTGCGCCGGTATGACTAACGGCTTTGGCTTTGCAGTAGTCATTCTTTTCGGCTGCATTTTTGCTGCTGCAGAAGGTTCATAGGGTGGATCCTCCTCGTCTATGGATTTAGTCTCAGTAGCATTCTGCAAGGTAAACCGGTCATCTACACTGATGACATGAATTGACTCAGATTAGTACCTTTTGTCTAGCTGCTGCATTTCTTCTCTGCATGGCTAGTAGTGCTACATCCTTGTTTTTGGTCTTTGCTTCCTTCTATACAAAAGATATTAAATTGCAATCACTTAGATGGCGGATAGTGCCAGCGTTGGTGACTCGAGTCATTCAACTTGACTTGTGAATTGGCATCTTAGTCACAACACCCGATGGTGCCTTTCTAAAATCGGTGTATCCGCCTAACCAATCAGATAAGGCATTGTTCTGACGTACCTGGCTCTTTTTCTTGGCCGCTTCAACCAGTTTCAACGCCTCTAGATGTGTATTTTCTGCCTCCTGCTCAGGATCCTAATGAATGAAGAGTTAACACTCTCAAACATGCCATTACAAGACAGTGGCATAGCTCTAGACCTAGAGCTTAGTTAAAGAGTTTTACCGTGACTGGTGGCTGTGGTGGTTCAGGTTTTGGATCATCAGCTTTCTTCTCTGCTCGTGGAACGGTTTTCTGCATGGAAATACATTGTTTTACGATGTTTGTAAGGGAGTGTGTTTCAGAGCTACTACAGTATTATAAATTTTATTAGACACCCAATAACAAAATTAACAATTCTCACAGTGTTATCGAAAATGTTCAAACTGGCTGACTAGCAATTGTATAGGGGTACAGCGTAAATTTGGCACAGCCGAATCTGATGTTCTAGAGCTTCACGTTTATGAAACGACTCTCAAACTAAAGTTTCTATGCAGTACAGAATCATATTTGCTTGTCAGGCTTTTTAGTCACAGGATGTTATGTGTATTGTATATCTACCTCTTCTGACTTTGGCAATGGTATAACTTTAGGACGTCCTTTGCGTGGTGGTGGTGCGCTTTGTATTTGGGCATTCTTTTGTTCGAAGAAGTTCCTCTTCTGTTTGAAGGACATACGTACCGTGCCTTGTCCATTACCAAAATCATTTGCACTTTCACTCTAAATAAAAGAATGCATTGACTTCCGCATTCGATCCATGGCCTATTAAAATAATACCTCATCAGTATCTGTTACCGGTACTGGCTTCTTTGGTGGAGCGTCCTTCTTAGATTTGGGCAGTGTAATTACTACTTTCCTGAAATCGCATTGCCAGTACTTTATTTCATGAACTGATTTTCAAACTTCAACATATTTCTTTTGCAATTGAAGCAAAATGTCACTCGACATGTGCATATTGGTTTGTGACTGTGTGAGGTCATTATGAACAACGAGAACCATCACCAAACTACGACTTATGACCACCAATTGAAGGTACTGTATCTACTTTTGATATCCCAGCCTTCATGTGCTTCGTTATCATTCAACGGAATTGATCACATGATTATGATAAGATTTACTAAAGATTTGTCTACCGGTACTTCAAGGATGAAGTAACATGCAAGTAGGTCTAATATGGATAGTACATTTTTCATGGTATCAGATCAGTATAGGAACAAGGCAAAATTTTCACGCTATCTTTCATGTTATCAGTCTTGACAGCAGAATTGTCACGAAAAAGCTGCTTTACAATCTTCGTTATATTATTGGCGTTATCGTTTTGAATTTTGATTGGATGATATTAATTTGAGCAGTTATCAGACTAAATTATTGTCTTGCAATCTTTGGTCCATATTTGTGGGACCGGATCTATCGGAATGTTCAGTACTGCAGTAGGTTCATTCTATTATCATCTATAATTATTTTCATTGAAATGTCATTTCATTTCCCAGAAAAGGGGAAGTACACTGATGCTAAGTTTTGATTTACTATAGAGATGATACATAGCATCATAGATAAATAAGATCATGTAAGCAAGTATTTACTCCTTCTTAGGCTCCTTTATTGGTACTGGTACCGGAAGCTTTTTTTCCTCATTGTCATCATTGCTGAAAAATTGTATCAAGGGATTGAATTCGTGATTTTTGGCATGCAATCGGTATTTTGCCGCTCTTTTATTCATGATTTTGTTCTCTGGCTGGTAATGAATTGTCCATATAGATATACAAAAAATCATACATATATTATATTCATGTAGGTCTACTGTACATTCATGGTCATGGTCACAGATATCAAGCACAATCAATGTGCGGTACTCATACCTTTCAAACGAAATACTGTATCGTAATGAATCAATCATTGACAAAAATCAAAAACGTAAATATTTTCTTTAATTTATTGAAATGTTTACCGTGAAATTCTCTGATCTTGTTTCTTCGTTTCTATACTACCCGATTCTTGTTTCTTCCTATCGTAGCTACCATATGAGGGCTTCCTTCTATCGTAACTACCAGAATCATGTCTAAATTGATTCATGAATGGATTTTGGAAATGTATACTTCATTAAAGGCGGACTTACCGGGATTTTCGACGATCGGAACGTCTTCTGTCCTCTTCGCTCGAATCTCGTCTTGATCAAAATTGAACAATTGAGAAAGGGAAGGAATAGAATATTTGCAAACATTGATCAAATAAAGAAATAATTAATTACAAGTAGTTTCTTTTCATCACAATTGCCATTCAATTCAGCAGCCAAATTTTCAATTTTTGGATTTTGAATTGCTATAAAATTTGTAACCAACTCACCGTTCTTTATGTCGCCGTGAAGATCGTTTGTCTTCCTCACTTGAAGAATCCCTTTAAGCAACATAATACAATATTCGCTGACAAAGCCAATGTACGCATCCCGAGCGTGACATACCTGTATCTGTCATGTCTACGGGACCTACGATAGTCATCATCATGATTCCGGAAATTCCTGTGTCTCCTTGCGTCTTCTGACTTCTTTTGATTTTCCTGATTAATTGAATTTGTAAACTTTGTTATACATGTATTCCATTTTCAAAGTCCGTGTAGAGAGCATAGTATAAAATTGACACCACACCCCATCTCATCTACTGTAAAACCTAATTCACCAGCTTTGGAATTCCACTCCTTTGTTAGTGCTTGGAAAAGTAGTTATCAGGTTTGACTCTTTCTCAGGTCAATCCAAAAATTTTAAAATTGATATCTTTGACTCATTCAGTATTGGTAGCGGTGTGGTGGGTGTTGAGATTTATGCTTCCCAAGCAATTTGATTTTTCTGTAGGCCTATTACCTCTTGTTGCTTGATCCACGACTTCATTTGTCGAAGCATCAACGCTTGCTCTGCTGGGGTGTCCATTGAATTAGCAATCATTCCAATAGATCCTGGCATACGCATTGGCATTTGTGCCTGCATCATTGGCTGTTGCATCATTGGTTGCTGCATCATGGGCTGTTGCATCATGGGCTGTTGCATCATGGGCTGCTGCATCATGGGCTGCTGCATCATGGGCTGTTGCATCATTGGCTGCTGCATCATGGGCTGTTGCATCATGGGCTGCTGCATCATGGACTGTTGCATCATGGGTTGTTGCATCATAGGTTGTTGCATCATAGGCTGCTGCGTCATCCCTGGAGTTATTAGACATAGAGTTATTTCCAATGTGAAGTATCTTTCGACTTGAATAGGAACCCTTACCTTGCATCGGCATCATTTGGGGTTGTTGCATCATCATTTGAGGCTGCATTGGCATACCTGAAGTAATACAAGTTTTGAAATAACAGCAAATGAACTGATCTAGCTTAGTTAATTGAATAATTTAAATAATAATTGTTAAATTTGCACAGTGAAAGAAGCTAACCCGAAATGTGCATGGGTGCTGAACACTACAAACGAAAATTCAGTCCAAATTTGGCAACATGTCAGGTTTATATTGTTTGTTGTCGGGCATGTCGGCTAACAAGTACTGTAGATGACATAATACCATCGAGATCGACCACAAGTAAGTTCATCCACTTGATCATCATCATTTGATTAAACACACAACAAACAAATATTTCACTTTAGTCACCAGTAGAGATCAGCACATCGAAACGCAAATGATTCGAAGGCCATTTCAAATTAGGTTTTATAGCGTTACACTTGATATTCGGTCACATTTTTTGTTTGTGCCTAAATGGACATAAAATAACTTAAATGATCTCTGACTAATACGGCTTAAGTTCCTCCTTCAGGTGTATATATGGTCCTCTCAATAGCATAAAACAGTAAGGTAGTGATTCAATGATTGGGTTCGATTCAAAAAAGTATTCAGTTCATAGATTTGGAAACAGAAATGATTCGTTTTGCCGTTCCCTAGTCACCATTTAGTTATGCATTATCATGGAGAACTGTCCTGATGCTTACCCATTCCATTCATCATTCGTCCACCTCCCTTGATTCTTCTTGCCATGCCTCCTGTTTCTGGATCAATATTCTGGTCAAGTCTTCTCTATTAATAATTAATTTTTTTAGTATCTGAGTCAATATGTGTTATGTGATTTCATCATTCCACTTACTTGTGCATTGTTTGATAATCGTATATTGGGTGGGCCAAAAGAGAAGTTTGCTGAAACCAAATAAATCTTGTTGTGATAGTAGCTGTAGCTAGTGTGCACGGTACTGTCTAAGTGTAATTTCGAAAAAGAAAGAGACTTCTGTTTTGCATGGTTTTATCGATGACCCATGTACAAATCAATGTCACAAGAAAATAAATGCTATAATATGATGATTATGATGTAATTTTTCAAAACTGTTCATCTGGTTAAGTACTGGTCTATACCATCCAAATGATCACAATTGCGATGCATGGAATGTTAATCAATTACTAATTGTGGTTATATGAGAACCACACGCAATTTAATTCGATTTCATTGATAACTATGAACTCCTATTCTTCTTGTTCAGGGTTATTGTTGTATTATCATTTTGGTCATTAACTTCGGGTGGCAGTTGAGATGTTCGGTAATGTGGTCAGGTAGCGCTGAATGTCATCCACTGCTCTGTGTCGTGAATATGAAAATTTCGATTTGTATCACAAAGAAGATTCACAACAGATTCAATGTCCATCCTTATATTGTTGCGAATTATAACATTCACAAGTTTTCGGACCTCCTCTCCTTCATGAGAAAATATCTTATAGCTGGGATTTGGGAAGCTAGGCAGACAACTATCTGTTACATCACTGATGTTGATTGTGAAAAACTGTGTTCGGTTTGAGGTCTGGAATTCAGACTTAGCATATCTCTGACCACTTGATGCTCTCATCTAGATTCATTCTGATATTTGAATATGAACAATGTTTCAGAAATCTTGCTAAAATCAAATATTGTTTATAAATTATTAAAATTGATTGCACTCACGATCAATCCCAGCTTGGGGGTTTCTGTTATCCGGCATTGGATCATGTGGAACATCAACTTTTATGGAAATGACATATTATAATCAATTTCATTAATGAATTACATGCAATGATGATAGAAAAGTGTTTCTCAGTTTACCTGGTACTTCACGCTGATAATTCATTGCTGGCCTTGAATCAAGAAGCTCAGATGGGCTGAAGCTTGGCTGCCTAAAATAGAATTGCTGTTGATGATATTTTATGCACTTGTGTCACAACTAACTGATAATTGGAAGCTTGCACTCTTTCATTCTTATACATGATATCACAAGAGACTAGTTGTTCAAGATGTGTGCCTAGTACGACTTTGCTATGTTAAATATATTCCATCAATATATATACGGCTTGGTTATTGACTTAGTTGCGGCTGGTGCAGCGAAAATGTATATTATAGGCCTATGATAGGTTTTTGCGTCAACTCCGAAGAGATCAGTAAAAGGTCTGTCAGTGACGTGCCGATATGTGAGGAATGTTCAAACACAACACAGTACGGTAGGTCTATAATCATCAATCACGAGATAATTTATGTACATAATACGTAACTATCGCAATGCATATATACCTTTGCAGTCCTGGTCCGTAACTAATAAAGCCGTCATGTTGCGTCTCCAAGCCAGGAAATACCTCCATTTTTGAAATCAGATCAAATAGATAATCATGCCCTGACATTTCCGTCATTACTTTGTCTCTGGATAACATCAAACTCCATCCTTGCGCAGTACCGCCGATGCTGTATAACAAGTTTTTGCTTAGTAAATGAGAATTTTATAGCCATAGGAAGAAATGCCAACACAGTTGTAACATCCAGCAAAATTAAACTTTTTAGTTAGCTTAGCTGACGTAATAATCGTGTAGGCCTATATATATATATATACGTAGCTAACAAAAGTATGTATAGCAGATTCATTTCAACTAATGATTATGTCATTTGTGTACCGGTAATTCAATTTTTCTACTTACACGCTTTCAATAGCACGATTTGCAACATCCTCTGCTGTTGACCATGAATTAACTTCAACGGTGACAGTGGAATCTGTGTCATGATACAAATATGATTATTGTCTTGCAAATCTTTGCTTTGTACAATTAGGTCTGTAGGCCTTCATTGCCTTGAAATATGAGGCATAATAGAGAGTTTAGGACGCCCTATCACGCTACTTCATTTGACTAGCACAAAGAACAGTTACGTCTATATGAAATCGAAATATATTTACTGTTTGGCAAGTGAATCGTTACGGCCATTGGTGCAATAAGATTGTTTGTCTGCCATTCTAGAATCGCAGGCGGGTACAATCGTCCTTCTTCTTCCGACTGATTTCGAGGCATCCTAAGTATTTTGTGCTGTAATATGCTTCGTTCTCCATCCGTTCCGTGGTCGGATACATACCTGCAGTCCAATAATATTTATCAGTTGAGCTAGTTTTACGAGCAAAGCTCGAAGCTGAAGCTACTTATTGGTATGATGTTGCTCCGATATAACATGGATTTTAGCAGTGGCTCAAGTGGTCGGTACCGTTAAGGATGTAACGATTGGTTCACCCCCCCTCACACACACACTCTACGTATGATAGTAACGTAGCATGTCATATTTCTAATATCGGCTGAACAGACTGGCTAGGTCTATACCGGGCTGTTACGAACGCAGTAGAGAGGTGATGTAAACATATACAGTAACTCTGGCTTGATTACATACCTACATGAGGACGCGCCAGGGCTAAATATTCAATATTCATTGACACGCTCTAGCTGTTTAATAAACGCATGGGTTTCAACCTTCAAATGTTTCCGTAGGTTGCTTACTTGAGTAAATAATTGTAAAGACGAGGAGTCGGTATGATGCAAGATAGACAATTGGACATAAGTATCCACAGGCGTTTTCGTTTGTCCTCATCGTAATTTTTCCAAGTCAACGAAGCAATTTGACAAAGTGCTTCATCTCTCATGTGGTAGTTAATCAGCAACTGCGAAGAAAGACAAAGAGGACTATACTTCCAAAATTAGCCAACTAAAATCTGGTGGTGCTGATGTAATTGATCATAGCCTCCGACTTCTCTAGGGCAGGCCAACGACAATAATAAGGCCTCTTCCAAATTTGTTACCGTGTGTAGACATCGTTATATAGCAAAACTCACCCTCGCAATGAAGTAATCGCAGAATAACTTGGAATCGGCTCCCGTAAGACTTTTGTCAATCATAAACCTTAGGATCTAAAAGGCAATTATAAATGCAGTGTTGAGGAGGTTCGCCCCAATTAGTAAGTTCGTTCAGTTGGCGTACCATTCTGTTCATTGCAATTGCGACTTTTTCATCTTTGCTTGCAACTGTCCTTGTCAAGGCGCTTCGTAAGACATTTGATAAAAGTCCCCATTGACTTGCATCCTGGAATAGGCAATAAAATGATTTTGTCCACTCATGCTCGACTATGAATGAAACCTCACGTTGAAGTTCTCGCCAACATATTTAGAAAACGGATATGAATTTATGTGCGTCGGCAAATCCGATTCGTCGTACTCTGGAATCGGCTTGGAATCCACGGACGTGATGTTCTGACGCGGGGTGTGAACTGGCTTGACGTCTGAATATAAAGAGCACGTAATATACTCACAAAAATAGAGAATTACGGAATGGAAATTTGAGAAAATTTGCCTGGCCTAAGCCAAAGCTGTGGAGGTAGAATTTAGTTCGCAAATAGGCCACATTTCTTGTAAATTCTTGGACGAGTCGGGACAAATTCTGCCATGGTGCGTGGGTCGAACTTCCTCAGTATGCATCGATTTGCAAAAATAATTTTTCACTAAAACTCTCTGAGGGATTTTTATACATATAACCTAAGAAAGGCTTATGACCACTTATATATAGACGGTCGTTAGGAGTGCTAAGGACAATGCTGCGAAGTAAATAGTGGAGACTATAGTCTTATACTTTATATTCTTATTACGAAAAATAGTGGAGCCGATGGCGGAGGATCTAAATAGTAATAAATATATTAAGTCGCCACAGATTTAACGTCAAGTCCAGTGGTGACTTAATATGTTTATTCCCATTCTTATTCAACTAATCCTTACCTTTCACCTTTCGCAGAAGAGCCTCAAGCTGCGGAGAAATCGCAAGATCACGCAATTCCATCTCAGTTTATTCACTTGGAACGAGATCTGCCTACTATTCTGTATACTATATCGTATCTAATAACGTATAGCCTATTCTAGTGCTCTTATAATGAACAAGCTGATACAGATGGACGATGCGCAACAATGAGAAACAGATTTCGGTGGTTTGCCCGATTGACAAGAGCCTATATAGAGAGACGGATTGGTATCCCCGTATATTTGGATTTAGGTAAATGTTTAACAAGCTTCAGATATCATATTATAATGTGACGGGCCGATATCATTGTGCGGATAGCAGGCTACGCGCCCGAACAGCATACCATCACCAACTATACCTATGTCGTATGTTTGCACTGCGCAAATATGCTCTTCATACTTCATCCCTAGATTCACCCAATCACCAACAGGTCACCTACGTAGTCAAAAACAATTATTGTCATGCGTTGTTGCTTCGATTGGCTATGGACATCACTGGTTTGATCAAACAGTAGGCCTACCAGCGAAGTTATGGACTTCATCTATCATCCGTCTATGTGCACGCCACACGCACGTAGCATGGTTTTCATTTCTACTGTTTAGGCTATATGTACTTGGCTATAATTTTAAACGTTCCAGTTGCCAGCCTACCTCCATTGATATTTCTGGAAAGTAGTCTGACATAGCCTCCTGTATAGCTCGAGCCAAGTTGAACCCAAATACGCCTACATGGGGGTAGGGTGACTCAATGTTGAGCAATGGGATTTCTCTGTGGAACGTAAATATTTCTCTGTTTGTAGGACTTGCAGTAGGGTACGTTTGAACGAATGACTTTCAAACTAGCTGGCGTGTATCAGGGATTTGTAGAACACTATTCTGTTCAGATGATCGTAGATGAGTATAGCCTAATAATGTATGGCTTTCCCAGACTTGCGTTTCGATTAATCAGCCTCGCTGTCAACAACTATACGGGCGATTGCCGCCCACTAGCGGCAGATTGTCAGCCTGCAGTCTAGTTGAGCAAAAGCAATCACACTTATACTCTAGAATCTCCAGAAATTCATGGTGTCGTCGGGGTTGGGCTAGCTTACGCTTATGGGTGATGGCGGTGCCTGCGTCAGTGAAGCCGTCTTGAACTCCTCAGAGAGCTATCGGGAGTTCTAGACTATATTGTCTTCGCTTCTGCCGCCTGTAGCGGTTTTTGTATTTTGAGAATAAGATGCTTCGGCTGAACTGAATCTGTTGTCTCCATTATAGAGTAGACCTGCAGTTATACTGTAGATGTGTCACCATTCCGATGAACTCATTTACCTTTGATTGTAATATCTCCGCGAAAGTTCAGGGAGGTCATGGTTTCATAATATGAACGGATAGTAAAAAGTAGGCCCTTACTCGACCGCTCGTCCGTCATAACCGATCATTCATTATCAGTGATGCTGTTAGTTAGGAGACCAGAGTATGGTATCCTTGGTCACAATCTAGTCACTAAGCTTTAAATCAGTGTTAACTGATCTTCGGACGAACCTTCGTGAAATTCCAACCTCGCCCTGAAGGGGAAACACCATTGCGCAAGGGAAAAACCGAACTAGCAACTACGGTGACGTGAATGTATTCATCCGCTCGGGAAATATCCCGCCTCCCAACAGCTGAATGGTGGAGTGGAACGGTGGCGTCGGTGGTCGGGATGCTTGTAGGGAGTTTCTGTGTGCGTTGCTCGGCGATGGAAAATTATGTGTCTTCGGGTAATGGTGTTTCAAAGGCATGGCGTATTCAGAGAGTTTGTTAAGTATGTATAGCATCCTGATGTCTAGAGAAATAGTGTTGAGTTTTGAAATTTCGTATGAAACTAAAACTCGACGCTCTTGAATTTTTCAAAATTTCCCTGCCTCGCAACATAATCGACTACTGAAGGTGTTGGTGTTATGCAAAATACATTGCAATTGATGTCGAATAAGGATTAATTTCAGTGTATTATATCCTGTGTGGCAGTTAACGGTGGTGTTAGCGATGTAGCGAGGCCGTAATACAGATCATCGCCAATGTTCTGTTTTAATGCAATATATGGCGCTTTTCAGTCTCTTGTGATTCACTAGGAAAGAAATGATTGAGATATTGTCAACAAAATGTAGTTTTATCCCAGGTTTCAGTGTGACCGTTCTTTATATTATCCTTGAATTTCAGGAAATCCCAACTTTACTGGTAATACCAGTTCTGTAAGATATACAGATGTCTGGCAGTAGGCCTACTGACACCGCGAGTCATTAGATTATTGTTTATTATAAGGTGTAGGCTCAGCTCGTGTGTCGTGAGCTGAGTTGTGTCTACGGTTGACTGCTAGTTACAAAGTATTATGAGACCAACAGCTGAGTTCCCTAGTTGCTCCTGTCCTGTGCTGCAGGATTTTTTGTCGCAATATTTATGGGAATTTGAGTTTCATTGTATTTCGGGTTTAGTCAGAAGTTCACGGGGCTTGTTCTTCTAGAATACTGTGACGCATGAAAATTTTGGTAATAGAAGCCTACTGATGGCAGCAACCAATTGTTGACGATTATCATAGATAATACAATATATCCAGAATATCTCATTATGACTCAGCAAATAGAATACCAAAAGAGCCTTTGTATTACAATGCTATAAAATTTTCATGGTGTCATTCATTTTCCAGGTGTAACTGGCACTGGCAGTACTGTCTAGTATAACTATTTGTATGTATTATACTGAGCAACTGTTAGATTCTAGCACTGGTGGATGACAAATTGACAACTTCAAATATGAACGAGGGTGAAAAATCGGAAACTTTTGACAAATCTGAAAAACCGTCCGTTTCTGCACCTGCGGAAGACACGGACTTTGAATTGACAGCGGACATGATGGTTCATGAGTTTGATGATGAAACCACTTTGAATGATGAAGAAGAGGACATAGAAACGAATGAAGCAGAACTAGCTGATCTTGCAAAAGAAGGAGAAATGCCACTTGAAGAATTATATGCTTTATATTACGGAGGTAGCAATCCTTATAATGATAAAGCAAACGATCCAGCTGATGATAATTTGGAACAGTTTGATAGTAATGATGATCAAAATAGTGATAGTGCGACGAGAAGAAATCTACGGTCAATGTCAACACTCGTTAGTAGCATTACAACCACATCAGACTCGTCTGATGAAGAAGCTGCACCGTTAAGTCTAGATGACCGTAAAAAGCCACGGGTAGGTGATGATTACCAAGTGTCGGAGATACCAGACATGCTTGAAGGAAAAGTAGATGAGTACAGTGCTGAAGATGAGCAGGTGTGGGTTCCATGGAAGTTACCTGAAGACTCTGTTGCTGAATATTTGAAAGAAGTAACCCTGCATGCTTCTTCACAGGCTGAAACTGATTTGGTGACCTACATACAAGATAATGAAGACGCCTTATTCCTTTTGAGGCAGTGTGGGAATGATACTGAGGAAGCTTTACGTCGCTACAAATCTAGACCGCCACCACTCACTAATGATATACAAATTTGGTCTGAGGATGAATGCCAACAATTCGAAAGCGGTCTTGCTCTTTATGGCAAAGACTTCTATCTAATACACATCAACAATCTCAGGTCCAAGTCAGTTAGAGATATTGTAAAGTTTTATTACATATGGAAAAAATCAGAGCGGTTTGATCAGTTTACATCTAAAACAAGGCTTGGCAAAAGGAAGGAGCTGTTTTCTGGTAGTGTTACCGATTACATGGATCGTTTGCTTGAAGAAACCGATACCGTATGCACCTCGTCGTTCTTGAATTACAACGGAGGCAATCACATGAAATACAACCCAATGGCACATAATGTAGCATTGATCGAACATTTAAGACAACTGGAAGCGGCTCACACCGCCGATCATGATGTCTTGAGTATCGATGGAACGGCACGGAGTGGAGTGTTAGATACTGCAACATCGCAGCCAATTTTGCAGACTCATATAAATACTAACGGCGAAATCGGCATTTCGGAATCCGATATTAACCAAGTGCTTAGTGATTTGACACAGAGCTCTTCTGGGTTTGGATAAAATTTAACGACAAGAGTGGGCACTTGTAACTTACACTTACACCATATAGCTAGCCATTTATTTTCATGTGGTTAGAACTTGAACAGTGGAAATATTTTCCGACTTTTTTTACTAATAATGTTCATTACCTGACTGAGTTTTATAGCTACAGCACAGTCTCGTATTCTTATAGAAAAGATATTGGCAAAAGTCCAGGGATATCTAGACACTGTCTAGATATCCCTGCAAAAGTCAATTAAGTTAATCACTTTCTTTTTTTAATGATCAAAAAAGTCCTCCGGAACTTCTGCTTATTTATGATTTATACGCCTCAAGTGGGCTGCCAACATCATAGCTGTCGCAGAAGTGGTACTAGTTGGTAATTTGTCAATCATGAGTTGTGTGTTATGTGTTGAGGCGACGTTGCGCATATGTTACTAAGCCTACACACTTCGCCAACAACATTCGTCTTATGGTGAACTTTATTTGCAAATATTGTTATTTGTTACTATATTCTTGAAGCACAATCACAACAGTTTTGTATTCCAATGATGTAAGACTAGGTTACCAATTTTATCACATGATTGGACTTCCCACAAAGCAAGTCGGGAGGGCAGCCAGCCACGTGTGAATGTCTCAGTGCATGGTTAGGTGGTTGTCATGGTAACTTCTAATTTAAAAATGTTGCATAACTCTACGATGTATATAATTGATAATAGGGGAAAAGGGCACTTTTTCAGTGAGTTGAGGCTGCGTCCGTCTTTAAATTCCCAACTTCCGGTATATAGTTGAAAGTTCCCTATGTCTTAACGCAATGTGAAGCCAAATTGATGATGTTGTAGTTTGAAGTTGGTGTTAAGCATCATGGATGACATTACAAGGTTATTATTATTATCGATGTCTGCAGTGTACTGGCATGAAAATTTAATAATAACTGGGTTGGCATATGTATGGTAGCAGGGATGAATTCATTCAAGACACATCAGGACATTTCCTGGGATATAACTTGCTTTGCGTACTTTCCTAATGAGAAATGTAGCATTTATTGCCCCGCTATTAATTGCTTTTAAGGACTACAAACTCTTCAATCTTCTCGGTAGTTTTAATACTAGTTGTATGAACTCGTTAAGTTTTTCTCGCCTAAAAACTATTTAGTTTGACTTCATATATATCAGTCTACAGCCTAGCGCCCTAGCCCTAGATTGAAGACTTGATTGGCTTGATTACTGAGTTAATTCAGCACGAAAGTGTGGAGAATAGATTTTCAGCGGTGTTCGTTTACTCAAATACTATGATTTTTCTCCGTTTATTGCATGGACTTGAAACGTAAGGTCGTGTGATGCATCTAGCTACAGTTTTCTTATAGCTGTGCAGGTTTCCTCGTGACACGTTTCAAATTTGTGCAAATGGGCGAAATATTTATTACCATATGCTCATTGTAGAAGACACTCTGCAATGTCATTCCTATTAGACACGCTGATAGTGTGCTTTATGTTTATGTGTTGTTCTTTCTGTAACAAACGTCTAAATTATTGTTTCTTGAGACCTCATCGTCGATATATACTATGGTAGGCTTGTGTTCAAATCGGTGTTTTGCCGATTTATATTTATATATATGAAATCCAACTTTTAGGAAATCGTCAGTAATTTTGAACTTGCTGAATGTGTATTATGGTTCTGCCTTCGCCGGTCTCGTTTTACGGATAGTTAATCATATTTGCAATTTCATTGATGAATTTCAATTGTCGTTGCAGATACTTGGCCTTGTTTTAGAAATTTTGTGTTTAGGAAGCCCTTGTCTGTTTACCTAGATGGTTTGATCGTGTTAGCAATTGCTCTAGTCAATCCATCAGTTAATGGCTACTGGCAAAAGAACCTCTGTCTTGATTAGATCCTTTGCTAGATCTAGTGATACTGCATGGGCAAAACACATCGATTTCAACTCGTCAGAGTTAGCAGCAATTTTGTTGTTCTATCCCTGGTTGTACATACCATGTGGAACGAAAGAGTATTTGCTCATGTTGACATAATTGTCGCTCGTGTTCATTTGTGCTTGACGAGATTGAGTCCGTAGAATGTTTCATAGGAATTGTGATTGATTGTGAGTTTGTGACATCGTATAGCTTGCATCTATCGATATAATTAATAAGTCCAACTCAGTTTAATAGTAATCCTTCCTCCGCTTATTCTATTTTAATTACAATAGTATTGTTGTTTTTTAAGATGCTAATGCTCATGTAGTACTTGAGTTTTATGGATAAAACCTCTCCCCTTCATGCCCAATGTGGTCATACCGTCAATGGCCAAGGTGGCAAGGACAAGGCGGAAGGAAATCTAACGGCGAAGGATGGGCTGTTTATCGCAACCGAGTGCCATCTGGCTCTTCTTCCAGATGAAGATGGTGATACGTAAGTGTTGATTAAACATTATGATGATGAAAGCGTAGCCTACTTGTGGATTTAGGATGCCGTCAGGCGTCAGCCTATGAGAAATCACCTTTACCGACCCATTAGTCAGATTAGTGTATCGATCGGTGGCTCATGGATACACGTCTGCGATTGACGGGATTGTATTTTTCTATAAAAACTTTTGTTGTCAATCTTCTTCTTTTTAGTGCTCTCCACTTGGCAGCTGTTCAGGGAAATTTGGAAGCCTGTAGGAAATTAGTAGATCTTTTTCAGATCGCTGGGAAATCGATCGATGTTCGTAACAATTTGCTTCAAGTGTGTATCTACTATTGTGAAATCTCATCTGTCTATCTCATTTTGATGGCTGTGTTTCTTTGTAGACTCCATTACACGTTGCAATCATCACAAATAACAAAGATATCGTGAAGCTTTTGATTAATAGCGGATCAGATCCTAACAATCCCGATCGCTATGGTTCATCGGCATATCATTTATGTGCAAAATTCAATCATCACGAATGCTTTTTGGAGATCTTGGAAAGCACTGGACGACCACCATCTCTAAATACAAGGGACTATGAAGGTGAATTAACAACTAATTACTGTTTTCTGGCTGCCAGCCACTTCGTTGACAGTCGAAATAGGATATTTTGAGTCGATGATTATTATTTAGCCGGTGAGATTGTTGACATTGGTGACTATTTTTTGCATTGATGCCTTCATTCATTTACCATATGGATTACCTGGATCACCCGAGTATCATCCGAGTGTGCGACTTTCGTATCTTCTTGCGTTGATCTTTGACCTGTCATCCTGAATCGATACCAGCATCCTACAGATAACAACGGCAACACTTCTTTTGTTTTGTGACAGGTCAAACAGCACTCCATGTTGCTGTACATCAGCTATCTGAGAAAACCTTTCGATTGTTGATTAATCATGGAGCTGATATTGATGCCAAGGTACTGTCCCAATCTTTCGTACCATATGTATGTATTTTCACCTTATGATAAAATTTGTGCGTTATTTTTGTAGGATAGCAAAGGTGGACGAACACCACTTATATATGCCATTGAAAAGAATGAAAAAGGCTTTGTTGAAGCATTGCTTGAGGTATGTGCTTAGTAGAAGACAGAAACATTGTGGAAGTGCATTGATATCATTTGCGATTTTTGAACAAGCCAAGAAGACACATTTTCTCGAGCAGTAGTTGGTGTTAATAAATTTTAAATCTACCGGTTCTCTATTGTATGTGTATTGATGCTGCTGCGTTACCTGATTTGTATGCTTCATGCTTCATGATGCTCCCTCTAAATTTGACTGCCTGATGTTTTACCTACTATGTTGCTTTTTCGGCAAAGTATCTGTATGAGTATACCGGTGGTTGAACTTTATTGATGCATTCAGTGCGACATTACCGTGTCGGGTTTCCCCGCGCATCATTGAGGATGTCATTAATAGCAATGTCGCAAGTTTACTTTGAAAGCACCCTGCGGATGTGAAAGATCCCTTTCATGTTGAAGCAGCCCATCTTGTCAAGCCTTGCCCACTATATCACCTATCTGGTGCAGTCAAAGGGACTGTAGAGGTCGGAGGTCATATCACTGCAAATGCCACTATTTATTTGCTCTGATTATACCCTACTGTATGTAGCGCCTACTAAGAAGATTAATGAACTTATCCAGACGATTTATTGAAGTATTCTTATTTCTAGAGAGACGCGTCAGTTAGTCAGCAAACCTATAGCGGGGATACTGCTCTGCATATAGCAAGCGGAAGAGGCCTTCAAGATATCGTGCGGCTTCTTTTAAGAAGAGGAGCTGATGCCACAATGAAAAATACACATTTTGAAACTCCAATGTCATTAGCTGCATCTCCCATGGTAAGAACTTGTCAATCAATAAATTAGGTTGTGTCGCTTTAGATCTCACACATCAAAGTTGATTTACTACGGGAATTCATGGATGGCGTATCAAAAGACTGGTTTCAATTTTGAATTGAAGGTGTGGCAGCCTACAGTAGCCGAATAGATACGGTTCCAGAGAACGACTGTTACTCTAAGTTTGAAATTAGGACATGACGGAAAATTGCATCTGTATAGATATCTGCAAATGGTCCCGGTATTGCGATATATATATATATGTCCATTCCATACAAGTGTCCAGAAATATAGCATGTATTCTGTTTTAAAGCTCTCGGACATGTTGAGAAACCAGTACCGGACGTCTGTTGATACAAAAATGCACACTGTTGACGCACACCCGGCAGCGTTTATTACCAGAACCCTACCGAATCCGATACCTTCGCATTACCTGAAAATACATACAGGTAAAATAATTGTGGAGTTGTGTAATAATAAAAATATTTATCTTGTTATCACAAATACTCACAGGGCTAGAACGTGATGCCATATCGAGGAGGGCAATTACTTTAAAGACAGAACGGCCTATGGTGGAGAGGTAGGTATCAATAGCTAGTCTGTTATAGAATTTCTTGCGTGCACTTTTTTCCAATTGAATTTTCTTTTCTACTAGTGATGGAACTCTGCCAATGAAACGTCGACGTGTCATGGACAGTAGCATTCATCAACATTCATTGAATGGTGAGCCACTGTTAGATGTTACTGTAATATGTATAATGAACCAGTAGTACAGTATATATATGCGTGTCTGTGTGTGTGTGTGCGTGTCTTGTGAGTCTATATAGATGCAGGATGGTCACACATCGCAAAAAATTTAATTAGCTCATTTTGGTTGCCAAAATAGAAGTCGACCACTAGGTGGCACCAAGAGTTTTCGCAGCGAAACTGCCTCGAGTCGATTGAAATTGCTATTGGTCTGTTGATTTGAACTGTTTTAGTCCCGCCTCGCAAAAAGTTTACTAAGCCCGTCGCCAAAAAAGATGTTGACCATTAGATGGTGCCAAGAGGTTTCGCATCGAAATTGCCTTCGATTCGAATGAAATTGTTTGCTTTTTGCTTTTGTTCTTAAGATGTTATGTTTCGCGTTTTGCTTCTTGCTGTTTTCAAAACATGATGTCTGTACTCTTTAGGTTCTTCTCTCATCCTTCCCAGAATCACAGTGAAACAAGAGTATATTGAACCAGTCACAGAGGCTCAGGTGAGCAGTTGTACCGAAATATATAGGCCTAATATATATGTGTGTATCTTGTTTGTATGAAACAATGTAAATCTGGCAGAAGATTGAGGTGGGGCAGGTTAGTAGCCCATGTTTTCAGCCTTGAATCATAATGATTATTGAAAATTAGATGCATCAATGTCATCCCCGTACAGTTGCATATGCAGCTACCCCTGCTTTTTTGTTATTTGACGGATATAACATGTTAGCTTCATGTGGTTGGTGTTATCAGTTGATTTATTTTGAATTGGATTGCAATAACTTTGTCGGAATGAAATACATTGTTGCTTGGTTGTATCTAGAAGCAACTTGTCAACAATTTATTCATGTCATGTGCTCTGGTAGTGCTGATACGGTATTATTTTTCTTGGAGAAGTGTCACCACATATTTGCCGCCCAGGTTTATAATTATTATGATATAGCTTACTTCATATGCCTTGGAAGTTGATGCATCGAGTTGGATGCAGTGACCATGCTATTGATCATCCTCTTTCAATATGAAAACGTCTAATGTTGATTTTCTTGTTCACAGGCTTTGCGTATTGTGACTGAAGCTGTCAGGGGTGAGTGGTTTATGTATTTGTTAGACCTTGGGAGGGTCGATATCGATAACCAAGCGAGTAGGTCGAAATTAGATACTGGCCCAGATATTCATGATTTTTCGATAATCGGTTATCAGGCAGGTGAGAAAGTCGATATATCGCATTGACCTTGAAAAATCAATGTTGATCGATCTATTATTCTCAGCCTGAAGATCTGAAAGAGGCACGACAGGCACCCTTCTTTTGCTAAGTAAATTAAGTTAGATTTCTGACATTTTTTGTGCTATGCAGTGTACCGGATGAGTTACCCTTGGTTTGTGTTCGTAATATCCTGGAGGTGAAAACTCACAATTATTATGTTGTATATTCTGAATTCCATCCACACTATTGGTTTTGACTTTGCCATATCCTCACCCTGCCAAGTCTGATTCGTTTTTATTGCTGTAGAATTCCCAGAAGAGGACGAGTCAATGAAGGCTTCAGACCCGTTTGGAGAGGTACTGGTTTTCAAGTTATCAGCCCTTTTGGCGATACTAATGTCAATTGTCAAATTCTTTTCAGCATGTAGAGATAGCTATGGAAGAGGTGGAAGTGTCTGCTGAAGAGGAGGTTGCGACCAAATCAGGTGTTGTAAATATTTTATGTCATATTGGTTGTGGTAGAAGCGCTGCTTGCTGTTATTCTCGCTCCTAGCGTTGAATCGTACAAGATGAGATTATAGTGAATCAACCCATCTATCTATGCAATAGATTCCATATTCAATGTCTATCTATTTCCACGCACAAGCCTTTTGATCTTGAATTTGACTCCAGGCAAACATTTATAATTATACTATTAATTTCTGTTTCACAGTTGATACAGAATTCTAATGATGAAGGTGTATCATAGAATTTTTAAACATTTAAAATTTCGGGTTGCCGTTGATTCAGGTTTCCCCACATTGGATCATAGTAATTGATATCGTCAATATTAATTAGTTGGTATCGTAGACAGAAAATTAACAGATGGATACCCATATACACATACGAACATAGTTCTCTAATGGAGTATTGAGATTGAAATGAAAAATGTATCTTCAGATGATGAGGATAAAGTTGGCGAAAATTCCGTGGCAATTTCAAATGCAGGAGGTCGAAAAATCGACAACGATCAGCCCTACACGCACAAGTTGATGCAATATTCAACGAACTTGATAAACAAAGGAATATCTGTGCCTGTGACTAAAGCTTGTGACGCCGATACCAACAACAAAGAATATCAAGAGAGTGTGCCCGTTACTCATCCCAGTCAAGTAGGCTTTTATGGTTACTGCTCAGGCAGTGTGGTCTTTATTTCTGAATTTTCGTATCAGGCTGCAAGTGTTACCGGACTTACAAAACGATTGTCAATGACTTATGAAGGCGGTCGCACCAACTCCCCGCTCATTTCTTCTCATACTGGCACTGAAAAGTCGAAGGTAAGTCAACTACATGCTGGGCCGCAGAGATAGCGGTGATATTAAATCAGCGATTTGCAAGATGAAACCAAACACATCTGCTCAGGTATACTCAATTTTTTGCCACGTACACTGTGAAACAGTGGCTATCCAATCCACGAGGGTCTTGCTGATCAATGGAATCTGCATGCATTGCTATTGTATTGAAATTTATCATCTCCTTTTTACAGTCTGTTCCGAATAGCCCACAACCTGCAGAAGCCAACTTGTATCAACTGGCTAGAGAAGGTCTTGCTGTTGCAGCCATGGCAAATTCAGCCAATGCACCACAAGGTGTAAATCACGACTTTGGACTCACTAATTATCTTAAAGCACGGCCTTCACGTCAGGCAAGTTCCTTATCTTAAATGCTTGCATTGAGATTTGCTGGTGTACTGTGACTGTGGAATTGCCAAACAATTAATGCACTTGTTAACCCAGATTTCAATTTGGAATATAGATGTGTCTGTTTTTAGGCTAAGATAAAGTCGGGTGCCGAAGAACTGCAAAACTTAGCATTGCAAGGCCTTGCGGTTGCTGCGATGAACGGTTTGTGATATTTTGCATATGGATAAAGTTTTCTGATGAACATAAAAACTTCCGTTTTAGCGCAATCTGATAATATGACCGTCAGCGAAATCAAATGGAAGGCAGCAGATGACATTGCAGTCAAGCCAAGTGTGGTGACAGATTTTGAAAGCCTCACTCCACCTGCGAGCCAAAGAATGGACACACAGCCACCGTTGTTACTGCGATCCAATTCGATGCCTCCAAACCCATTGCACGATGCCTCCGTGTCTCGTTTTGTTCAACATACATCTGCCACGCAGTTATCGTCCAACCAAGCATTACTAGCTTTGGCTCATGCTAATGCCAGGAAAGAACATGTCGGACAAGCCGTATCGGCTATCTCGATGGGAAAGACACAAATTAACGGAACCCTCAAATTTCCTTCATCATCAAGTCAAACCGTAACTGATATTTCTGACATCACAAGGCAGAATTTGAGACAAGCGATCATGGTTAAGAATACCTTGGCGTTGCAAACGCCCAGCGGAAATTTTACGACTACAATGCCGGTAATCGAACTGGCGCAAACTCAAAGGAACGGGAATGCCGATATGAGAATATCTGACAGATCAAGCAACCCCGCCACGATGAAGTTCCTATCTACAATGCAGCCAAACAGTAAGTAGTTTGACTCTATAGCAAAACCCTAAAACTCAAGATGTTTTATCTCCACATCTGCCTTACTCGCATGTGGTAGACTGCCTTCTTGAATAGATCTGGTAGTGGGGTGGATTAAGCCGGGCCTACTTTTGCTATCAATGCTTGATTAGATGATGCAGTTCCAACTGTTTTGGACATCTGTGTTAGCAACTTAGTATTAAATCGGATATTTTGGGAATTTCATTAATTTTCGTGCTGTTTCAGTGACTTCACGACCGGTATCGTCAGTCAAAACATATACCAACAGTGTTCCTTCATCAAAGGAAACTGGAGGAAGGAAGAACCCAGAGCCTTCAACAGTATTCAAAGTTACTACCCCAAAAACCACTCAATACAACTTTGTCAATACTCCAAATCAACTGACGACGGTGGCTGCGTCACATCAGAGTGGAGCCGTGCCTATTCATCCATCCATGACCGTTTATACTGCAGCAAAAACCACGCCTACACATACAGTTGCTCCATTGCGTTTAGCAGCCAGTCACACCATACCTATGATCACACCGGAGGCTGGACCACTGTATTCTGTTGTGTCTGTGGCAAATGCCCCTGTAGCAACATACCAAGTGACCCCAACCATTTCAACTTCAAACTGCGATCCCACAACAAAACCTCCCCTGCCAGTGTCCGGTGAACGTATCGCTTCAAATGCCATTGCGATTTCACAACATGTCAGTATTTCAGCTCCGTCCGGTAACTCCGGAAGCAGTATCGCAGGAATCCCAGTTACTGTTGCACTCAGTATCCAGCAACCACAGATTTTAAACCGATCTGCAGTACATGTCGCTCCGCAGATCGCGTATATACCACATGGGAAAGACCTAATTCCGGTAGTTCTTCCTTCGACAATACCGCCGCAACTGCAATATCCACATTACCCGACTTTAGCGATGCATTCTGCCCAAAGTTCGGATAAACCAAACGCTTTCATCGATGCCACTGGCACAAGTTCGAGTGCTCGTCTAAACGAAACTTACATGAGCGCACTTTCAAAACAGTTGTCAACTGTTCATCCATCTTTCCCTACTGCTCTACCTTTCCCCATGCAGCAAACACAAATACGTGGGCTTTATCATTTACCATCGCCACTCTATGGCTCTCCTCAGCAATTGAACATCCTTCAGCACCAGCAATTTATTATAGATGCTTATCTTCACCATCAGCAAAGGTAGATTGATTGACTGCATTTGTTAAATTTTGCATGGTTTGATGAATCATTTACCTTAATTCAGCTTACTAGCACAAGGAAGATTGGCGGCTACCTCAACTGCTCCTACAAGCACAAAGCCGGTCGCGGCTGTCAGTGCATTCCCGGTCAATAAAGACATGACACCCGAATCAACAAAATCGGTATGGTATTCATGTTACTGCTTCAATCCGCATTTGTTAAAGAGTACTTTTTTCAGGTGTCTAATGATGAGCAACCCTTGAACCTCAGTATCAAACCTGAGCAAGCACGATTTGATAGCGAGCAACCGTTGAACTTGATGAAAACACAGCGCTCACAAGATATCTGCATTAGAGGATCTGTTATTAAGAGCGCAGTCGTAGAAAAAAATGACCAGTTGAAAAGTACTGTGGTAGGAGCTGAAATTTTAAAATCATGAAAATTATTGAATTTGTGCAACACTGTGTGTGGTAATGGCATCAGTAGAATTTTTGTGCTCGACAGAAAATAGGCTGCTTCCACATCCCTGGTTGCCACACCCTGCTTAGTGTAAACAAGACCTTGATTTTACGCTGCTATATTACATCAGTTTCATCAAGAATAACAGTGTCGAGTTGCTTAATCAAGCAACATCCTTACGATACCCATCTCACACATTTCCTGTATTGCTTGATGTTATAATGAGCAAAGCCTATAGCTCAGGTAAATTTTTGACATATTTTCCAGGTGGAACAAGCAAGATCTGCAGAAAGATCCCCAAATCATATTATAACTAATATCGGAGTGGAGCAGGCTCACCGAAATGCATATCTTCCCCCGCCTGTTATAGTAAACCCATCAGCAGTTCCTGCTAATGCTACAAACTCAACTGCGTTGACAGCCATGTCTTTGCCGCCAATACATTACGTGAATGGCATGCCGTTCATCGTAGGGGTACCACCACAAATGTAATAGAGCTTTTAAAGAAATTGTCGTTGATGAATGTAGAAACACCATCTTAGTTACATAAATGACATTCTTTGACTTTCCTTATGGAGGAGTCGACGTAGTGTCTCACGCTCACTCGCCCATGTATGTTATATATAGATTATCTTGCACTTTGACCTCAAGGCTAATGCCTAAGAATATCTATATAGTACAATAGTACATGCTATGCGATTAATGGATTTGACTTTGTCAGAGTGTGTTTAAGATGATGCTTGTCTGAGGATGGCTGATCAATGGTGGTTATATGCTAGATAAAGCGTGGGGCAGAGCAATGTATGGCGGTAGATTAGATCATGTATCCATCTATCAGTGGTGAATTTGTCATGAAGTTTCAATATAGGTGAAAGCATTGTTGATGATTGCTTCTTAGTTAATCTCTAACCCTCGAGCCGACATGCAAAATGGTCCTGCTACAAAAGTATGATAATGCCCTTTTTTTGGTGCGTATGTAGCCATTAATGCTTGAAACAATTTCCTTATGCTTATTAGTGTGAAAGCAGATACAGTTGTTTGATTTTGACGCATGTTGTCGTCCATTTTTTGCATTGTGATAAGGCTACCATGGTGACATGTTTCGTTGAGTTTTGTTTTACTTGGCAGATACTTGACTGTGAATTGTCTGGACAGAGGTTGCTGCAAGTTTGTGTAATCCTGAAGATATATTAGGATTTTGAGTTTGATATGTTGTACTTTGATGTGGTTTTTTCAGTAACTACTACCTCAGTAATCTGTTGATTAAAAGAATGCTCGAGGCTCCTTTGTTTGATACTCTACCTTGTTCTGGATTTCTACCAATAATTTCTTGTTATGATATAAATGTTTATATATTGCAAAGTATGCGATGAATAGCTTTATAATTCTATGTTGACCTATGACAGTTAGTTTTGACAAAACTTTTCACGAATTGCTTGAAATTCCTCAACATTTGTATATTCCTTTTTTTTGTAGCTTTTGATGCGCTGTCGTTTGTGTATGCCTGTCTAAAATCGATTCAGAAAAGTATGTGGATATTGTCCATGGCCGAAAGTCTTGCAGCTGATTGACAGATAAATGGTTTTTCACATTTTTGTTTTGGTAGTTTGGCTAATTACTTATGTTTTCAATTCATACGTTTTATCCAGTGCTGTTTTTGTTTGGCCAGTCTTGCTTTCAAGTATCAAGTGAACAAATGAGTGGGAAGTTATTACATTGAATAACAGCGTAAATCTTACTGTTTGCGATTTTTCTTTTGTTTTTGTTCATTTTCGTACAAAGAATGGGTAGGAAATGTAGGTGTCTGTTCAAAATGTCATAGATGTGAGACGACACGTAACACTAAATATCTATCGGGCCTAATGTATGCGCATGCGCGGTGTTAGTATTTTGACGGGAGCAAGCCGGCTGCTCATGTATTCTACTTAATTTTTTTATATTTTTGTTACTGTTTTCGGCTGCTGCGTTGAAGCATTCGTGTTCCTGATTTATGTTGCTCAAACAGAAGTGGATAGAGGGATTGAATAATTAATTAGACGTCAATCAATTTATCGGTTTGACGGATTTTCGTGATCAGCATCGACCAGGTTGAAGTTTGATATTGGCCGATAATTCGTCCGATTGTTGATGCCTAATATTCGCGATTTTTCGATATGGTGAATATCAGCCGATCTTTATATATAAGCTCTCGCTAGGGAGTGCCGGTGGGTTTCAATGCCGCTACGATGATAGCAAATGCATGACTATCAAGTTGGCGTCTGATGAGTGAGTCTTGAGTAGTAGCCTACGATATCCAAATCCAATAGCTTATCGACTTTCTCACTTGGCTAACGGCCGACGCCGACGATCGCAACAATATGAATATCAAAAGGGCCGATAGTCGGTCGACATCTACCATAGATACGTAACCTAAGGGTAGGTTAGTTATTCGTACTCGTACATATAGTAGTAAGCTACATACAGCACAACATTACTCAGCAAACCATGTCAAACGGTAACAGACACTGATAGCGATCGCTGAGCACGTGAGTAGTGAGCCATGAAATCAAAGAAAGTGCGCACTTCGTCATTCATGATTCCCGATTTGCCGTAAACTGTGATTGTTTTGGGTGAGTTGACCACGGATTGGGTTGTTTGTCGTATTTGTTTGCCTTTTGCACGTCTATTTTGTCTTGCCGCTAGTAGATAATTCTTGTAGCCATGTTGTAGCTAATGAGGTGTAATTCTAGTTGGTGTAGAAATTAGCAGAACCGATCATATCGACTATACGGGCTGCTGGAGGTAGTATAAGTCAGTTCGTCCAGTCAGAGCGTAATATAGTATATATAATAGGCAGCTCTACAGTATTTTGTGCTTAGTTTGAGTTGCGAAGAATTAGTGTTAGGACGGATAATACGTTGAGTAATCTAACTTTTTGATGTTATATCGTATAATTCGTAGGAGCAAATACTATAAGAGAGACCATTGATTAATTTCAATTATTCTCTTGTACTCCCCAGGGCTACTGATGTTATACTTACTAGATTATGTACATATCGCACCTTTTGTAATAATTTCACCATAAAGCTGTAGAAAAATGTCGAACGATCATCCTAATATTCCCCAGGAACCACATCAGAGCTTCAACAGTGATATATGGTTACCTGACTTTGGGAACAGCAGAATCGGGGACTTTTCTTTTCCGCCGCTTGATAACCACGATATAAATGATAATGACTTTCATGGTCAACAACATGCTGGTATGCCGCTATGCCCGCCATATCCTCAACATAATACGAGGTATTCGGGTGCCCAGGTGGTGGAAGATGATGTTTTCACGAATTCTGGACAGCCATCTTTAAATCAAGTACCGGTAAGTCTTATTTATTTGCTCGGGACATTTATTGCTTGTTGATTCCCAACTTAGTATTTCCTGACTTTTTACGTACGCATTGCAGCAGCGGTATGCTATACAATTTCACAATAATGTTGTAAGCCTACTTGTGAGAAACTGACATAGTACAGGATGTTAGATTTTGTACTACGAATCCGAACAGGGCTGCTATAAATAGACAGGTACACGTCTTCATTACAAAACTGTGATTATGTCGGTGCTTTTGCAACTGCATTTTCCTTGGTCATATTCCAAATTACTCATTGTACTGCTAGCGATATTGTACGTCTGAGCATTGGCACCAGATTTGGTGCTGCTTATGCATCAATATAGGCCTACTATCATATTACAGTCTATTTTATATAAAAATTCATGACTTATTACTGAATAAAGGCTATGCGTCCCATTTGGTGTGTATGGTTGTGGCCACGTAATAAATCTAGTATCAGCAGCAGCCATGCTAGGCTCTCTTTGGTTGATAGTAGCTCATGGCCCTAGAACATCAACATCTTCTTGTGCACTATCCGGTAGTTGGTGAAAGGCAACTGATACTGAAATTTGCTTTGTCAATATTATAACTAATCTAGGCATAACACCTTTTCAATTACTTTATTTATATATGCTACATATATATAATATCCAAAATATTTGTTTCTTATCTGGTAATTTCTGGTGAGATAGTCATAGTTTTTGCTCTCTCCTTGTCCTTCCTTTGATACACTGTAATGACTCATGATTCGATGAGAGATGGTACCAGGTACTACACCTATAAAATTTACTGAAATCATTTTTCAGTGCTAGTGTAATAGGCCTATTTGATCTAATGTGGCAAATCGTATGGTTGAATAAATACTGCTGAGTAAATTTATTGCTTACATAGAATGTGGCACAAAGTTAAATGGGTTTAGTTACCTGTACTTTAGTATACACCTTGAAATATGTAGTACGAACGTAAATATCATTGTGTAGTGTTTCAGCATGTTAATCAATTGAAAATACAGTTACGCAGCTGGTTTCTGACAAATGTACCTACTCAAGCTATCTATTTCAACAATATTTTACCAAAAAACTATTGAACTTTAAGATGCATGATTTTCATTTCTTACCACTGACCACTGATCTTTGCATATTTTTGTAACTACTTTAAGCTTTTATCACAGTTTAACTTTTCCAACTGCAATAGCATCGTCTCCGATTTTGTTTGTAACAATCTCAATAATTTTTCAGGCGTCGCACCAACAGTATGTGTCATATTCCACTTGCACTATAGAGCAACAATATCAACAAAACAATCAACCAACACAAGGCAATATCCAGGTTCCAGAACAAAATAACTATGATGGCTACATGCATTCAGCAAGTCCTGATACTGCCAGTATATCTAGCAGCCCATACACACCTGCCATTCGCCAGGTAGGCTAAATCACTTTAACGTTTATGTAAGCCTAAGTTTTCACAATAATTACTAGTAAGTAGTGTGTTTGAAATTTTTATTTGAATTTGTCTTTGCTCTCTGTGTAGACTGCCGTATGCCATGATTTCCTGTTGTGGTTGTTAAGGCATTATTCCATACTTCACCTTTAGAGATTGATTCAGTGATCTGTAAACACAAGGCAACACAGCAAGCCTTGAGCTATCAAGATACGATCAAAAAATTTACCACACTAAAATGTAAATGTCTGCCAAGCTGCTATCAATTGTTTGTACTGAGACTCCTCCAGTTTTATAACGTTGACCAACTCCGCGCAGACTTAATGTCTTTCACAAGTACTTCCATGTTTAGTGAATATTGGGTTGAGGAGTTATTAATCCCTGCTTTATCAGAGTTTAATTGTTGTACTATAAATTAGGGACACAGTGTTCCATCATCAAGTGACATGAAACTTTAATGCCTAACGGCATGCAAACAAGCTGAGCAATGGATAAGCATCAGATTTTGGAGCGTGTTGTTTGATTGTCCTATTGTAATGTAAGGTTAATTTATGTAATATATATGTAGAATTTTCACTGCTGTGTGGTTTTTGGTGAAGTTTATTTTGCGTTGATGCGAAAATCCTCAGTCTAAGACTTTGTATGCGTGACCAATTCTACAAACTATTTACTGCAAAGTTGTAAAAACTGCTTAAAGTTCTAAGTGAGATTTCAATCAAAGAGAATGCAGCCGTTTTACAAATATTATGTACTTTACGCTCTAAAACGCTATGCCAAAACAAAATAGCCCCTGGCCATGGTTGAATGAAGATACATTGTGAAATACAGGTTTTTTTGTTCAAGATATATTATAAATGATAGTGAAGGTTGTTGGTCAATTTTGGCATCCTTAGTATGGTAGTATGGGTAATCTATTATTTCAGCATCAGTATATATGTCAATTAAATAATAATGAAAGCATGTTATTGCTTTTTATCAGAAGTTGTTAAAAACAAAATGTGAAAATGTCAAATTTACACTTTATCTTACATACTCCCATTACTCCCATTTATTACTGTGTTTCTTTACTTAAGACTTAATCCACAGTATCACATGCTCCAATTGAGATCAATAGATTGGTAGGCTACCCTTCACATCTGGGAGTCTTGAAATCCCTATCTTCAGATTAACCATTCACATACCGGAGAATAGAAAACAATAATAATGCGTATGGCTATGGTAATATACATTAATCAATTAATGATATATATATATTATATATATATAATATAATTAATTAAAAATCGCTATACATTTGTAAGCTTTATCATCATGAAAAGATTTGAGTTTTGCCATATTCAACACTTGACGATTCATTGATTCCTACAATATCAGCTGCATGATACTATAATGAATTTATTAGGGGTATTAGGACCGCATTCGGTCCATCCTCTTCTTACTGGCCTTTTTGTTCTTTTTTCTGTCTGTATGCTTAAATGTGCGAGCCGCTCGGCTGGTGAATAAATATACAATACAATACAATACAATGAAAATATGAATTTGAATATTATGTATTTATACTGGTATTATATTATTAGGAATTCTCTGTTTCTCCGACGGGTAACCAACCTGTGCCAAGTAACAAAATCAACCCGATACCTTCTGTGTCGGATTATGCCGGTGAAAATGGTTTCGAGATGCATTTTGCCAATCAAACCGAATCAGCAGTCAAAAGTGCTCAGTATACATATTCGAAGATACTTGCAAAACTATTTGTAAAAAGGACTGCACTGTGCCCAATACAATTCAAGTGTTTAAAGCAACCACCTCACGGCAGCTACATCAGGTATTCATGACTTTATTGTATTTTTTTTAATCTTCTCACTTACTAAATCGGACACTCCTGTGGTGTTAGCTCTCATGTCGGGGGTATATTTGACTTAAATAATATTGCAGTTCTGAACAGTAATAGAAGCTAATTGAATTAATTGTCAATAGTAGTAGTAGTATATATATAGTACATTTTGCGCAACAAAATTTAAACCCTAATATTTTCTATGATCTGTCTCGTGAATGGGATTTCTGTAGTCGTACGGTCTGTCTTTAATGTACAAGAAACAGGTACCTAAAACAGTGCCTTTGATACTGTCAAACCTCGGTATTGGAATAGCGACTCATATCACAAGACTAGGATTGGGGAAAGCTGTTTGAGATGTCCCACATACCCCATTGGCTATTGCAGTACTAGGGCTACCCTTAACTGTAACTGAAAGTTTTTCCTGCTGATTTTGTATCGTTTGTATGAGCCTGGATTACCGGTACCGTGGTACTTTGGACCCCAGGCCCCCTTTCAATAAATCATTGACAAAAAGCCAAAATTCCCTCAAATTTGAATGTATTCCTTCGAGAACCCTACTAAGTGTGAGTCTCATTTTCATTTGATTCAGGGCATTGCCGGTCTACGTGAAACCCGAGGATGTGACTGACGTGGTTACCAGATGTCCTAATCATCATCTCCAAGACAGTACGAGTGACCAGTTTGCACGCTATCTCGTACGAGCAGAACAACCAGGAAATAATACAGAACAATACCAGACAACAAGTGACGGAAGAGAAAGTGTCATCATCAACTATTTGGCACCTCAGGTATTTTGCAGACATTAACTCGATGGGGTTGTATTATATACTTGTATAGCGAAATGGTAATAAGCCAGCCATACTTTAGTCTATATGTCAATATTTTGAAATATGAGATGGGATGACCTTGACAGTACAGGCTCCAGTAAATAACAGGTAGTTAGCGTAATTGTAGTATGCGGTATGTTGAAAACATAAACACAGAGACAGACTTTAAGGTAAAAAAGTAGGATTTGGACATCATTTCACACTGAGTTCTCACTCAGAATGCCTATAATTGAAATTTGGAACAAAGATGTTGTAACCTGAATAAGTATATTCCTAATCAACACGATCATTCCCTGATTTCTTGTCTTGTGCGTAGTATTGGTTTTAAAATCATCGATGAGCTCACCGTTGTGTTGTATTACCTTGGACTAAGAACTTGTCAATAATGATGAAGGAAGCTGTATATTTCTTTGTAAAAGTCCATGAACAGGGTCAGTAAATGGCTATTATGTGTCCTCTTTGATGCTCGGCACAAAGCCATGCTGTAGAATGGAAGTCAAGCTCATGGCTAACCTAATCCCATCATCATCTACAAACAGTTAGTGGTAGCTTCATTCAAAATTGAATTGTATTGTTGCCCGCTGGTAGGCAGAAACTTTTACCGGCCCGGAAAGGGACTAGCGAAATGTTTTAGCTTCTATCAATTCTGACTTCTGAGTGACGGTATTCACTGATCCATGACCTTTGGGTAATTTTTGGACATTTCAGCTGTTGATATCAAATTTTCTGTTATTCAGGTCGGGTCGGAATACATCACAATACACTACTCTTACATGTGTCTCTCGAGCTGTGTTGGCGGAATCAACAGACGACCTATCATGACAATATTCACTTTGGAGTCTCCAGACGGACACATACTCGGTAGACGTTGTGTAGAAGTCAGGGTGTGCTGTTGCCCCGGCAGAGATAGAGCTCAGGAAGAGCGTCGAAAGAAGAAACCCCCCGGAGGATCCAGTATGCCAAAGAAGAAAAAGCTATGTGCAGTCACAATGCCATCGACTTCAACTGCAGAACCAGAAGGAGACAGACAAGAATTTTTATTGAGAGTTAAAGGAAAAGAGAAATATGAAATGCTCAAGAAAATTAAAGAAGCTTTAGATATGCTTGTGAGTGCGTTTGTATGATATATTTATGCTATCTTGCATCATCTGGTGCCACTTGTCTGTTGTTGAAGTCCATAGCGCTTCTCATTAAAATGATTGTAGAAGCAATATATGCACTGGTGTATGTGTCCATGCTATTCATTTAGCACACAATCTGTTCATGCCTTCAGTCAGAGATGGATTAAGGGCGGTGCTTTTGGGGCTGAAGCCCATGACCCAATGTTTCTTGGCGACACAATTTTATGTTTTCCTAAAATTTTTGTAATTGGGTAACCGTAAGGCCACGCTGATACATAAAATTTTGCTTATGGCTTGTTGGCGCTTGGCCAAAGTAATATTGCCATTAGTTGTCGGCAGACGACTCGTGTGTATTATTACACAACTGTAGGCCTAGGGTGACGTGAACTGTTTTCATTATTCTGTGGAATTGCAGGAGCTAGTCAGCAAGGAGGAAAGGGAGCAATACGAGCGGAGAGAAGCAACAGCACAAGAGGCTGCAATGAAGAAAATTCTCAGTAACTACTTCAAGAAAGGTGATGGGGACGATTCAGGACCATTTCCAACTTGATATATAACTAACGCATTGATCTGAGCCATAATTGCCAAAACCTGTTGCTGGCTTGCCTTGAAGCTACTAAGCAAGCGCTGTAAATTCTACTTTCTCGCCTATGGTTAAACAGACTGATGTTTTATTCAATTCTTCTTGAACTTGAACTTTTTATTTTTGTACTTTTCCTTTTAATGGCTTATTTAATAAGGTTGTAATCTTGAGTTCTAGTAACAGGCATTTAAGAAAGCAAAAAACACATGGTTGAGCCATCCGTAGTCGTCGCAGCTTACTTATGAAATATGCAATTGCCGACTCGTGCAAGAGGTTACACATTGTGGGGAATGATGATCTTCTTGTGGTTTGTGCGCTCGAGACATGTTTGTACCCTGTATGTGCATTGTGTATACACTACATCTCTCTTCATCCTAATAATGTTCGAAATGATGTTTCCTTCATTTTCTCCTGATTGTTGTAGTTTCTGTGCCTTCTGAACATTCTTGTTCAATTTGTGAATTCCTTGCTTTTCCAACTGTCTGTCACCAACCTTTGTCATGAGTCCATCTTAAAAATGCTACAGTTTATTTTATCGATTCAACTAAATTGGAAATTTGAAAATGTTCCCTTTCAATTGAAAAAGCATTCTGTGAAGCTGTAAACAACACAATGCTTGTTTAGATGTCTCAATTTCTGTACAAATTTTTTCATGACTTTTGACTGATACTCTGATTTCTTGCTTTTTGTTGCTCGAGCTGGGCTGTGTAAGCACTTCATCAGATTTTGAAACTGAAGCGAAATGTTTCTGATTTTATGGACAGTAGGCTATAATGCCGTATTGTCAAAAGTGCCTTACTACTTCGCATGTCATATTTGTATTAACTACTCTAAAATATGTGATTTGAAAAGTTTTTGGAAATGCAGAAAATTTCTATCGCAAGGACTAAGTTAAAACGACAACTGTCATCTGCTGGTGCTGATGCGAGTACGGCAGCTTGTAATAAGTTTCACTGATGTTTGGTTTATTTTTGTATTTGTTGAGAATGTGTATTGGCTATTTGACTTTCCGTTGTCTTTTTTACGGTCGAGCGCTATTAGCTGTCTTCGTTGACGAATTGACGTACGCATCATTGATTTCAGATTTATTAGAGACTGGCCGCCAAAAACTCTGTATTTTGCAGTATTATGAAATATGTAAGCTTTTCGAATTTCTGCATATAAAACGATAGTCGTGTAGCAATTAGAGTCAATCATACTTCAAATTATTTCCATTTCGGCATTTGTTGTTTGATTGTTCTGACAATTAATGATATTTTGGTTGATGCATCATATCTCCTGTTTTCCTATTAGGAACACGCGAAATATCTTTCGGACCGTCCATTCAGTAACCTGGTGCTTTACCTACGAGACTTTGTCAGTGCTAACACTTTTTATAAATGAAACTGCCGGTCGGTGTCTTGCGCTTTCAGCGACAGATCATACAACAACGTCACTATTCTGCTGTATTGTGATATAACTTATGAATTGTTTCTTTTTTTGTATTTTGTAAATATTGTGTGCTTGTCTGTCTACTTTTGAGTTTACGACACAGGATTGGAGGGAGTCGTTGTTGTATATATGTTTTTATTGGTGCAGTGCGTTTGTTTCAGTAAATGTGTTGTCACTTCCGAGTGTTAAATCTGGTTGTCTTCGATCTGTGGCGTGTTGAGATTTTTCAGGCGTAGCAGAGGTTTATTGTCGTTTTAGACATGCAGTCCATATTTTCCAGCTCTCACTCTACCGACACATGAAGGCTTGTATATTTTCGAAAGCATCCATACAGACATCGTGCACCAGCTGTATAAACTATATATCATCGCCAGAACTGTATCTTGAACCACAACCTTATCAAAGCTTCGCTTTGTTGATTCCAACCACAATGCCCGAAGCCATAGTGTAAGGCAAATATCTATGAGCAGCGCAAAGGCCCACTGTATATTTGCGACGAAATTAGTCTGGGGTGGGGGGGTGATCACCCCTTCCGTGGATAGATATTAAATATATACCGATATGCTGTTTTTTTTATATTTTCAGCTGGCCATAGCAACACCGATCGAATGTAACTTACTTTCTATGATCGAAGCGTGTAAAACTCGGATCCGGTTACTGACTTTATTGCAGAGGAATCACTGTGACTCAGCAAAACCGGCTGTTTGCAAAACCGCTGCCGGCGTCAACTCCACTCGAAAACAAACCGGAGTGTTATGTTTGGTTACCCGCCTGTGGCATTCATTTCAGTCTGAACACATGACGTTAGCTTCGGATGAAATGGCTTTGTCTAAAACTTCAGATCTTCTAACCAAGGAGGAAGTGAGACTGAAGGATGATGTTGACAGGAAAGGCAATTGGAAGCGTTGGGGACCATACATGTCTGAGAGGCAATGGGGGACAGTAAGAGAAGATTATTCTGCTGATGGCAATTGGTACGCCCTTATAGCATTCATGTGTAGTAAGAATGTCTATCGCATTCCATAAATAATAAACAATTAGTGTTCCTCTATATGTCATAAGGAAATGTGTTGTTTATACGTTTCTCTGTAGTATTTCCTGTTTCGCTGTAACTGCTCATCTCATTTATTGCCGTTCTGTAATTTCGTATAGCTGGGAATCCTTCAGTCATGATGATGCCAGATCTCGTGCATATCGATGGGGTGAAGATGGTTTACTTGGCATGTGTGATCGTCAATGCCGACTTTGCTTTTCTGTCGCCCTATGGAATGAACATGACTCCATTTTGAAAGAACGACTCTTTGGATTTACAGGTTACTTGGCATTGCTCTTTCACATTTCTAGATTAATGTCATAGCCTCTAATATTAGATCTTTATATTGCTTTCAACTAGAACTCATTATCAGGCATACAATTTTCAGAAGTTGGTGAGAATGGATGCTGCTGGTCGATGTGTAACATTGATATGGCCTCTAGTCTATACTGTTTCTCCCTACTAGACATGAAGATTCCACACAGCTTATAATTCTCAATAACCACACCTGGATGTTAAATTTGTACGATATTAATTGATCGCCTGCCATTGGCTCCACTGTATTTTTGTATTAGACAAGTACCGTATATCTTACCACTATATTTAACTGTATTCTAGGACCCCAAGGTAATCATGGAGAGGATGTCAAGGAAAACTACTATTATCTGGACAGCACACCAACACATTCTTATATGAAATCTTTATACAAGTACCCACAAAAAGGTTATCCTTACCAACACCTTGTTGAAGAGAACCAACGGCGAGATATTCATCAGTCAGAATTTGAACTGAACGATACAGGTTTGATTTGACGTTTGGTTTTGAAAATATTTTTGCAGTGATTATAATTCATGGTCTCATTGTATTTTATTGTACAGGGTGTTTTGATAATAATGAATACTGGGATGTCACTGCCGAATATGCAAAGAATGCCCCGGATGATGTTCTCTGTAAAATTACTGGTAAGTAGCAACCTGCATAATTATGCAATCTATGTCTTTAGGGAACATTACCAGTGAGCCTACGCATACAATTAAGAATTTTAATTAAAATTAAAAAATTTTAATTTAAAATACTTTTAATATGAAATCATATTTTCAGATATTGTTTTGTATTTTATGTAGTTGCCAATCGTGGACCAGAAACTGCAACAATACACGTTCTGCCGACATTGTGGTATAGGAACACATGGATTTGGGGGTGTCGACACGAGGGATGCACGTTGAAACCAAGCATACGAAAGTCTTTAGATGGCACATTGGACTGCAGACATCAAACCTTGGGTAAATTTACATGGTATTTTATAATTTTCTTAGCAAAGAAATGTAAGCATTGAATAACAAATATAATATAGATGGAACTTGCTCTGGGTTACCAATAAATCATTTGTAAATATGTACCGGTAATCTGCATCATTTTCAAGCCACGTTATATCAGCAGCCATCCCCCTTTCCTCGTAGCCATCTCTATGTAATTGTAGAAAGTTATGGTAATTCCAATGTTTTTATCTATCAGAACTGTCTGGCATACAAAGTGAAGGACAAAGTGTAATTCTGTTAAAAACCAATATAATTTTTACAGACAATATGTCGTTCGTGTTTGAACCGTTAAAAGGTGAAGAAGAGGCTACACTACTTTTCACAGAGAATGAAACTAATACTGAAAAACTATATGGAAGCAAAAACTACACCAAATTCTACAAAGATGCATTTCACCGTTATGTCATAAATGGTCTGTTCAATATGTACATGTACATTATCTGTTCAGCATTTTATTTTTTCTTAAAACAAACTGATGACTGTAATGAGCATCCAGATTCACACAACTGCCTACTGTTTGACACTTTGTTGGATCAAAATCTTAGGACACATCATCTGTATAAGAATACTGCAGCAAGTTTTTGACATGATCTACATAGTTACTATTATTTATACTACTTTACACCTCTCTATAATTATGTTAATTTTGAAAACCACAAATAGACTTATTATGGTTACTCCAGCCCAACCGAAACTTGTGATATTCGAATTGCAACATCTATTATGTCATTTTAGTGGGGTTGCAAATTGAAACTTTATTGTAATATCAAATAATTTCTTATTCAGGCGAAAAAGATGCTGTTAGCACTCGGACCAAAGGCACCAAGGTCGCTGCCTACTACAAATTGACTATACCTGCAGGAGGTAATGTTCATCTCGTATCGCTACTAGTTCTCAGTTTTTGTCTTATTACTACAAGGCAACTGCATTTCAGAAAATATCGTCTTGAGAGCTAGACTTGTTTTATCATCGGAAAAGCCTCAACGAATTGAAAATTGGTTTGGTAAAGATTTTGAATCTATATTTGAGCAGCGAATCTCGGAGGCTGATGATTTCTATAAGGTTTGTCATATTTAATATATAATTATCTCTCTGAATTTTTCAACTTTATTGTTGTGGTTTCAGAAAAAATTCCCTGATGTGAAGGACGAGCATGTTCCAATTCTGCGGCAGGCACTCGCCGGTTTGCTTTGGTCAAAGCAATTTTATCATTACATAATACATGATTGGCTCAATGGAGATCCAGAACAACCCACACCACCAGAAGCAAGGTAATAAATTTTGTGCTCCCACTCTCTCCGTCTGCTTTGTGAACAATTGGCAAGTCTTGAGCTCCATTGATATTTATGGTTTATGTCTTTTCACCGTCTGTACAACTCTATCTACAGGAAAAGTTTTATGGCTTAGTTATTTCCGGCAAGACTTTGAGTGTCTTCTCATTTTCCATATTGATGTGTGATGGACTGTCTGTGGTTTTACTTGGCATTACGTAAGGTGGCGGACAATTCCTGTAAATAGAATGTATATATATATATATAATTTTGAAAGTTGAGCAACACCATTCATCACAAAAGTCAAAACGATCAATCCTATCCGCACCCAATTACTGATATAAATCTGCTTCCTCCAAATTGCTCTGATGAATAGCCCACATGGTCAATTGCTCATCCCTATGTATAAATCACTCAAAACTTATGGGGTGAAGAGGAAATTAGGCTGTATTTAGAAAAATTCTCTCTAAAATCTCAGGCGTGCAGCGTACGTACATAGACTATGTTGCTAATTCAAAATTTAGGATCAATGTCTTTGAATTATCGACCTCTAGTAGAGTACATTTATGTTTGCCTAAATTTTAATTCTATTCTCTTCCTCTCACCCGTCCGATGTTGTTGGCTTATCATTATCAGCGTTATCACGTGACGTTGTGAAAGTTTTTCCAGATTCTGTCTGGATAATTTGTCCCGAATCTGAATGGTACACCACCACTTTATGCCTGTCATCTGCTTGATATCGTAGTCTGCGATCTTTGTTTTTCCATCGATACAAGATGTATACAATTGCAATTAAAACGATGAAAAACATGAGAAGAACTGCAATTCCGGTTGCGATTCCAATATAGGTCCACCTGTGAAAAAATTTGCTTTTTGAACTGGCATCACTAATGCTCGATGGCCATCATCTGATTTAAATGCAATAAAATTTGCTTTCAGGCTCAAATTCCCCGTTTCACTTACTAGACCCCGCCTCGCCCCGTAATCGCCTAATTTTCGGTGAGGTGAATAAAATTATCTGTATATCTGTCTATGGTGCCGCACTTTTTATCCTTGGTCTACTTCACCAATGTAATGCTACCTGTCCTTGCTGGCGTTAGCGAACCTTGATATCATATTGTCATTCTATTTCAAGCTGTTCTACTTCCTCACGCAGCATAGCGAAATGTTTGCCATTGCATACATTCATCCCATGTTGTGTCTTGTCTCTTGTGATCCGTTACCTTGGATATCTGATTTGACTATGTTTGATGTGGATGCGTATGTATCGCTAGGGACAATGTGAAGTGCTCCATTATTTGTCAATACATGATCACACAGTCACGCGATGAAAGTCTAGTTAAACTACACGTTTGCTGAAAAAGATTGCTAATATTTACCCAAGTGCCTCATGTTGACTTGGTGGAGGATTTGTCGGTGTTGCTAAATGCGAAACTGAAACGTTGGATCAGTGTTAATGAATTACTGCCTCTGAACAAGGGAAGGGGAGAGATAGCTCTCCATATATTGAGCACACAATATTGAACTCTAACAACTTAGCAATATATTGCAGAAGACAAATCATCACAATTCAATTTTTTTTCCTTCCCTCTTGGACCTTCCATTTTGGGGGTGGCGGAAGCAGATGCAATTGATATGTTTGCCTTTTTGCCGTACGGTAGTAGCCTTTCATGCTGTGACAACCTACCCTATTGAATTTCAATTTTGCTCATGATCATTATATCCACAGGCTGTACCGCATGTGTAACACATCCTGGGAAGGGAGGTACTGGACCAAGCCATTTTAGAATTCACTGAACCGAGCCCTCTTGTACCTCCGTTCTGCAGTATTCTTATGGCCCGAGGAGCATGGCAGGGAAGCTAGTGATACCACTACTGGTACCTATTTTCACATCTTAAATTTGACCTGGATGATGTGATTCCAAGATTTCCAACTAACAGTTTTGCAAACAAGTGGTGGACCTTTACAAAATATGCCAATCTCGCTGCTACATTAGTCAATATATACCTCCTAATTTTATGAATACTGGTATGTACCTGCAACTGGAGTATGCTCATGAAACACTGTTGTCACGCCTTCATTTGGTTCCAGATAATGCAAAGGAGGCGTTTCCACCTCGTAGGTGAAAGAACTATTAAAACACGTTGATGTCAATTGAACTTGTAGGATGATCCCAACGGAAAATTTACTTACTGGTATAGTGGTGGGATAATATGCTTGTTTAAGTAGTCTTCAATATCACAGCAATACGCTATCACATTTGTTGTTACATTATCATGCTTGAGGCAACAATGCTCGTATCCTCGTTCATCACATCTTATGTAGTCACATTTGTGTAAGTGACCAGCCTCCAAATGCCTATTCATCCTGATTGACAGTAGTACTGAATCTCTGTCTATAAAAGTTTATATAAAAATAATAATCATATCATTATATTTATTCATCAACATCTCAATGGTTCAATACTCTAACAAATCATTGTCGGTAGGTACCTGAAGATGTTTTGCTGAAATATCGTTAGATAATCGAATCCTGTCTGCTATTGCTCAATGCTGTTGTTGAGTTGTCAACTGTTTAATAACCTTGTGATCTGTGATATTATTCATTTTCATAGACTCTTCAAATGCTCATCATGTGTTTTAAGTTTTCTGATTTGTTTGCTTAAAACTGTCAAGAGCCCTCAATAGATGCTCTTTCCTGTTATTTGGAATGGTATTTGTGTTCTTTTGTGATTTTGTGATACCCAGATCGCTGCTAGTATGTAATATCTATTAAAAGCTTGCTTACATAGTAAAAAAAAGGAACCTTGGGCCTAGACTAGTTAAGTCATGAGTTACACTCTTCAACAGTACATTCCTTAGGCTAGCTAACCTCATCTTAAATGGATTTGGTTTTTTGCTTACCTCAAGTTTTTTCACTATAAAAATGAGTGATAGGACTGCAGGCCCCTGTAAGTGACCATTTTCATATAGTCTGTGTTTCTAGAAACCCAAATTTTACTCACATGCACTAATATTTTCAATTCAATCTCTCAGGTTGAAAGGTCGTAACTGTGATTGGAAACATCTGTTCAACAGAGACCTGATTTCTATGCCTGATAAGTGGGAATATCCATGGGTAAGATATTGTGCCGTATATATCTGCCAGTTAAAAATGTCACAATTGAAAATCATGGTCAAATTTCAAAATCCTTCACCCTATGTTCACGATATCCAACTGACATGAAGTTATAAACTGCTAATCGGTTACTAACTGATATTGCCTTTCCAAATATTCATTGAATTGTCATCAAAGCATGGTTCATTGCAGATAATGCCTGACAATCTATTCCCACTCCTGGTATTTGTCGTTCGTAATAAATGATTTTTCTTTTCAAATTTTAGTATGCTTCATGGGATCTGGCTTTTCATATGATCCCATTTTGTCGTGTGGATCCTGAATTTGCAAAGAACCAACTACTTCTTTTCTTGAGAGAGTGGTATATGTCTCCTAGTGGCCAGGTAAGCAGTTGAGTCTGTCATGCCCGGCAGCCATGAACTTTTCACCGGTTTAGCAAGGCTTGTATTTTCTTGGACAGATCCCCGCATATGAGTTTGCATTTGATGATGTCAATCCTCCTGTTCACGCTTGGGCGGTTTATAGAGTCTATAAGATGACAGCTCCGAAAGGAGAAAGAGATAGAGATTTTTTGAAACGGTGCTTCCATAAGCTGATTCTAAACTTTACCTGGTAAGACTTCAGTGATAATTTTCCATACAGTCGCCTAATCTAAATGAAGTACGATTCTTCCAGGTGGGTGAATCGTAAAGATCCTCAAGGAAAAAATATATTTTCTGGGGGATTTTTGGGTCTCGACAATATTGGTGAGTGAAATCATTTAATAGCACCTGAAAGTAAAAAAAAATGAGAAATATCTTTTCTTGCGTACAGGCGTGTTTGATAGATCAAAGCCCATGCCACTGGGTGGAACTCTAGAGCAGGTATGTAGGCTACTGATGACAGTAATGTTAGCATGCAACTCCTGGTGATGTGAATGAGTCAGATCTAAGTCCACCAAAGCATTCCCATTTTCTCTCGGGTTGCTCTGAGTCCTTAATCTGTGCTGAAAATTGTTTTAACATCTTTACCGGTACAAGAAAACGAACTCAAAATATTGGTGATAAGCTTTACCTTGAGTTAGTTTGGAGTCTGGAATTTAGATGTTTGCCTATCTGTAGCTTATGCCCAATTGCTAACAAAGATCGATCTGTGTAGTCTGACGGTACCGCATGGATGGCGTTTTTCTGTGCTGTGATGCTAGACATATCGCTTGAACTTGCTCTCGAAGATCCATCCTACGATGATATGGCCAGCAAATTCTTCGAACACTTTATCATGATTGTAGATTCCATGAATGCAGCCGGCAATGGAAAAGGTAAGAATCTCCTTGTTAATTACATGCTGTCTATAGCCAAATTTGCTACCTACTTGCAATGATTTACAGGCCTATGGGACGAGCAAGATGGGTTTTACTATGATGTCTTGAGATTTGATGACAAAGCTGAGCCATTGAGAGTTAGATCTATGGTTGGATTGATTCCGTTGTATGCGTGTTTGGTGTTGAACAGCGAAAACATGGATGCACTTCCCGGATTTAAAAAAAGGACCGAATGGTTTTTGAAAAACAGAACCGATTTGGAGTCTCTGGTATGAGTTTTTTTTATTCCAATTCTTAGTAGCAAAATTGGGCTAATGAGGGAATATCACATGTATTATTAATAACCTAGCGATTTTAAATCTTAAACCTTAAATCATCATACATTAGTCATGGATTATGTCCTTCCTTCTTCAAGGAATTGCATACAAATAAACAGGGCTATAAAATATGCTAATTTCATGGGAAGCTGATTCATATTTCCCTGGAACAAGTGTAAATCTGAACGAAATTCAGCAGCATGGCATATTAATTTCCTTAGAAGTCACAAGCGATCTCCCTCTTCCCATCCTCACGATGTTTTCAGCCATGGAAATAAACTGCAGCAAGTTAGATATTTTGGTAACGGAATTAAATATTTGTTTTCTAGTCGTCATTTCTGACTGTTGGTGATAAAGGACGAGAAAATGCACTTTTGCTTGCAATCCCTACAAGAAAACAATTGGAGAGTCTTCTCGACTACATGCTTGATGAGCAAGAATTTTTGTCGCCATATGGAATAAGATCTCTTTCATTGGTAAAAGCAAAAATTCTATTTAATAATGTGTTTGTTTTCATTATGCATTTGATTTCAATAGGTTCATAAAGATCACCCGTTTGTACTACGCTGTGGTGGGCAGGAACACTGTGTTCAATATGTTCCTGGTGAATCTAATACCTACCTTTTTGGTGGCAATAGCAATTGGAGAGGCCCAATTTGGCTCTGTGGTAAGCATTTTAGTAACTTTTTGGTGTGAAGGGGATTTTTTCAAAGGACAATTTTGATATCTCCACAATCAAATCATTCATCGTTGCAGTCTCGCATATATCACCCTGACATTTTTCGTGAGAAGAGAGAGAGAGAGCGTCTAGCTTGTTGATGGTTTGAACAGAAAAATTATATCAACAATTTACTGAACCAGGTTATCGTCAAAATCTGTATCCATGGTTGTCAAATTTAGTCCCCTTTTACGACAACATATTGCATTACAATTAAATAAATTCTTGAAAATTTCCTCATATTAGGCAATCTTTTACTTTTCAGTGAACTTTCTTATAATCGAAGCCTTAGAAAGATATGATTACTTCTATGGTGATTCTTTCATGGTGGAATGTCCGACGGGATCCAATAACAAAGTCAGACTGAAGGTACAGGAATATCGTAAGTTCACGAAAATCAACATATGTGTAATTGAAATGTTCTTCCAGGATGTTGCTAAAGAATTGTCTAGGCGTGTGGTTTCTTTGTTTGAGCCTGACAAGGTCACTGGAAAGAGGCCATGCCACGGGGATGATGGCCGCTATGCTGGTGATCCGTTCTGGAAAGAATTGATCCTCTTCTATGAATACTTCCATGCTGATACTGGACGTGGATGCGGAGCTAGGTAAGCTGTGCCAATATAGCTTATAGAATTTCTGTACACGCTTCTAAATAAACTCGACTGATGGTTCAACTTTTCCCTTAATGACTGATGTATGTTGCCAATATTTTCGTAGTCAGAAAGTTACAGTAAACAATTCGTATTTTTTCAGTCATCAGACTGGGTGGACCGCGTTGGTGGTGAACTGCATTGAACGTCTAACTGGTGGCAACTCTTATTGAGATCTTGTTGGTTATGCTTCGTCCAGTACCACCATGCCTAGGGACCTGTCCGTATCCATATTAATTTTCACTTTTCATCTAACTTTTCGTCGTTTAGCTTTTAGTCAAAATTTGTAGTTTACAGAAATAGTGAGTAGGCCTACTGTAGTTTATATCTTTCTACTAATCGAGTGCGCAATTGTATCAAATGCACTTAGGGCTGTAGTTTTGTGTTTGTTATAAATGATAGTTTCAGTGTTCACTAAATATGTACACATTATGTACACATCCTACTTATAGAAACTTACGTAACATTGATATATATGCAGTAATTCCGCTATAGACCTACTAGTTCTCAATCATAGCCTACATGCGTTCCTGTGTAGCCAAGTGGTCATGTTCGTAGTTGTATATGGTAGCTTGTTTCAACGCATCTCTTGAACCTGTTGCACAATTTTTATATCATGCCTAGCTGGTTTGTGAGTGAAATTTATTATTGGTCAACCATGCAATATAATTGAGTAATGCAAATCCTCAGGGAGCAAATGCCTATTGTATTATTCTTATGGCAGAGAAAACAGTCCTGAAGGAGGTTTTTGAGCGCCAGACTGCATTGGCAGTCGGGGCTGGCCGAGGCCACCTTTTGTCGTTGAGTATTCCATGAATCTGCGCTGCATCGCCCCTTGGGGGCAACGTACAGTATTAGCGCTAGCTTGTGTGTTTCAAGAAAGCTACTTGTTGAATCCGGTAGATGGCGCTATGCTGACGAATGTTGCTTCGCGACAAATCTAAACAGGATTTCATCTAAGTCAATAAATATTCATTCTGGTCCTCATCACCACAGTGCGCCGGTACGACAGACTAAATAGTAATGGCTTCGCCTACTAGGAATAACAGGGATTTGAAGATCATCATATCAGCTAATCAGAAAGTTAGTGAATTTAGACATGTTTGTAGCCATAAGACTCGTGTTCTGTATAGTAGGGTCTCTGGCCTTGCCGTTATCTGACAGCTCAGCTGAGAATGGGGTTTAGTCTTTTGTAGGCCTGCGCTATATTGTATGTAAGGCTACTGCTAATGGTAACCATTTATCAAGTTTCATATTGTCAGAAGGACGATCAAATGATTAACTCAATGGCAAAGGTGAAACTAACTGGAGAGACAGAGGCAGAGATGTTAAGGTCGAGAATTGATGAACAAGGTCAATTGATATGCATTTTAAAGAAAAGAGCTGACGAATTCATGGTTCGCAATCAAGTAAGTAGTGATTTTCGTATTGAGCACAACATTTTAATGTTTTATAATATGCATTTCCTTGTTTAGAAATTGCAAAGTTTTGTTGATGAACTTGAAAAACTAAGGCAGATTGCCATGGAAGACGCAAAAAATGAAGCAAAACGCAGTGAAATGTTGGAGCAGAGGTAGCATCACAAAATGAATATTGAATGAATAGGATATGAAAATATTAGGCTGCCATAAGGCCTAGGCTTTTAAGAACCCAACTCTGTTGTAAGCAAAGTGATATAACCTCTTGCCTTCTGTGGTTGGAATGCAAGTAGGCCGATAGCCTACTGCAACTTTGTGATCCTTTTCCTGAATGATTTCTTTCTTGTGAATCCAGATTCAATGAATTAGCTGAAAATCATGAAGAAATGATCAAATTTAAAGATGAGCATAAGCGAAGAAACGAATTCCTTACTTTGGAAAATGAAAGGCTATCACGTGAAAACAGAAGCTTATTTTCAAGTAATTTTCTACAATAGCCTATTATAAATAGTCACTTTTCAAATTATGATTTTAATTTCTCCACAGCAGCTCGGTAGTTTCATGTTACGCTTTTATGAGCATGTCTTGTTATAGTTGGCCATCGTGGATTGAACTTGCAACCTGCCTGTGAACAATCAACCACTATGCTTTATTTAGATATTGTAAAGGAAAAGGATATCGTCATAGAAAATCTTCGTTCATCACTGCAAAATACCAAGAGATCTCACAGAGAAGCGATGGATGAGAAAGAAACAAGATATAATGAGATGTCAGAGAAAAATTCTGTGCTGGCTGATAAAGTAACATTAATTAAAATTATAATTTACAGATTAGGTTTAGAAATGGTATGTAGACATTTTACCAGTAAGTCTTCGATGACGTAGCCACTAGTCAGTGTTCATTTCACTTAATGGAGCAGGACTCTGAAAACTTGTGAACTTATTTCTGAATAAATCAACACTAAAGCGTACATTACCTTTACTTGTACTTAGACTTGTAATGACCCTGATTTGAGTCAGTGCAGAATGAGGCGGCACTTCAATGTCCTTAAGTTTTTAAATGCCGTGAAATAAGGTAACTTTTCTCCCAATGAACCATTACAGGTTGGATCTCTAGAGAATCAGACCAAGCAACTAAATAGAAAGTTAGCATTGTCAGAGGAATCTTTGTCTAAAACAAAAGCTGAGAGAGACATTGCAAGGTCCCATAATGACTCAGCCTCACAGCAATTGCAAAAGGATAACGACCTGTTACTAGATCAAGTTATGCAAAGAGGGAAGCTGCTACAAGAAAGGCAATCGGATATTGAACGGTTAGAAGAGGAATTAAATCACAAAGAAAATCAATTGGAAACGTCGGAGGAGAAGTTTCAATCCATGGAAGACCGAGTCAATGCAAATGCTAGGGTGAAAAAACTTCAGGTAAGTTCAAGTCTGGGGTGATGACAGGTCACCTACTCATGATGTCTGATATTGCAGGCTGAGCTTGAATTTGCTGAAGAGGAGCTAGCACAGTTAAGACTGGAATACGAAGCATACAAGGCGCACAGCAATAAGCTACTGGAACAAGAGAAGGATTTAAATTTTAAATTACGAAAGAACATTTTGTAATGAGGTCCACTTGAATCTTTTTTGCTGCTCTTTGGACACCTTTCATTGTGCAATCTGTCACTAGGCTACCCTTTACACTAAGAAAATTTACTACTGACGGCAGATTCTCCCCTAATGAATTTTCCGACTTTTCTTTCGGTATTCAATATAATCTACAAATTGTGAGATGTAATAGCAGTAGGGCTGTGGACGGCAGTTTGTGATGTTTCGAAAAAAGTTTTAGTTAATTCTCGAAAGTGTCGGCTATGCCTAGTACCAAAGTGAAAATTTTTAAAATCTGTGCTGTGCGTTGTTGTTCGGTGTGAGCCACGGACTACCTTTCTTTCGTCGTGAAAGAAAAGTAATATTAACGATAAAAGATGTAATTTCCTCGAATGACATGCCTGCGCATTATTTCGTATGAGCCATACAATAAGAAAAATCGGTCTCTGTGATCGCAGCAGTTTTACGCTTCGTTGAGTTTCTGACAGTAGGCGATCATCGTCAAAAAAATCAAGAGAGAAGCGAAAAGGTGTTGTCAATATTCTCATTGGCGGGGTTTGTCGTATTTTGTTTGTTGAGTCTGTACAATTTCGTTGCGACGGAAATATATATAACTGAATTTGACTATTAAAAATAAAATGGATTACGAGCGAGTCCTTACTGTGAAGCCTGAAGTACTTGTTTATCGTCTGCCTCCGCGTCCATCCAATAGGGGTTATCGTGCAGCCGATTGGGGACTGGATAAACCATCATGGACCGGACGAATGCGAATCGTTGTCCTTGACAATAATTTGACAATTAAACTGGAGGATAGAAATGGTGAATTATTCGCTAAAGCTTCGGTAGATTCATATCCGAGTGTTGCCGTTGAATCAGTTTTGGATTCATCACGCTACTTTGTCCTTAGGATATCAGATGGTGGGGGCCGGACAGCATTCATTGGAATTGGATTCGCGGACCGAGGAGATGCTTTTGATTTCAACGTAACTTTGCAAGATCATTTTAATTCTTTAAAAAAGGACATAGAAATTCAGAAAAGTTTAGAAAGCGAGAAACCGTTGGATTTACAGCTCAAAGCGGGGCAAACAATTAGTATAAATCTTGGTGGGAAATTTGGCTCCAAAACTGCTGCATCAAAACCAAGGACTAATGTTGGGCTAGGAGCTGGCGGAATGTTGCTCCCTCCGCCACCTGGTGCTGTTTCTCGGCCGCAAGTTCAAATTCCTCCTCCCTCTCAATCCACGAATACGGCTTCCAACCTTTTTGGCGTAAGCCAAACAACACAGCAACCTAATCCGTTTGGGCAAAGTGACTGGGGTGATTTTGCTACTGCCCAAACTAGTTCCAGCAATTCTAGTGCCGCCAGTGATCCTGGATGGGTGCAATTCTAATGGCAAATCATTTTGATAATAGTTGGAAAGTTATATGCTTTGTGGTTGCAAGTATAGCATAACAAACCATTTTACCGAATAACTCGTTTGTTTTTTCTTTCGGTCTACTATATGACACATTGTAAATAACAGTTACCAAATGTTGCTATATTTTCCGGAATATTTGTTGGCATTAGCTAAAACTGCCATCTTGCTCTAACGGTTTTATGACTACCAGAAATAGCCATTAACTGATAGACACGGCATTGTTTCCTCTACAAGCATGAATCTGTGATAGCGAGCAATAATAACATCTAGGCCCTATATAATAGTCGAAGCATTTTTCATGCAGGCCGTTGTTATTTCCAACTTATCATCATGACAGCTCGTTTCTTGTGGATTTTGTCCTTAAATCTTATTCCTACAAAAGTATGTGGTAGTATCTTATCGAAGGGCCTCTTTTTGTTTTTCGTCATCTATATCCTGTATGGCTGATATAAAAATTCTTTCTGAGCCACCCCATGTTTCAATTACGTACGTAACTTGCAATCAATCTCTTTTGAGGTCTGCGATATTATATTGAGGCTGTGAGTAGTTTGAGAGAGTTGTTGTCAATTAGTAGCCTACTACTAGTGCTTCGTTTGGGTTGTTGATTGTTTATTCCGCTTGTTACTTAAAAGCTTAGGCTACGTCCAACTCCGGATCAAATATATATAATCACATGCTCTGCTACCTATTGAATATGATGCTTGGTACACAAGGGTTGGTAACACATGTTTCTTGAGCCACATGTGTGACTCTTTGGCCCTGGTGCTAGTGGCTCCCTGGTCTTTTCCAAAAATTTATGAAAATGGAAACAGATAGCCTACATCATATTCAGCCTTTGTTGTAAATCTTATAACTCTTGACATATTGATATTTTTTATCCAATATGGCACTTTCAACATTTCGGGTTGATGTCCCCTGCTCTATATCTTGTGACGAGTCAAGATTCATATTTTGGCATATTATAGATGTTTCACATACCGGTACGTTGGATCAAAATCTAATCTGTTGGAAGAGTAAATTGCAAAAATATTGGGGAAATATTACTGGCCAATAGTAATAAATACGTGATTTAATTTTTTCACGTTTGTGTAGTTATGAATACTGTTAGGTCACCGATCTGAAAGAACGGAGTATTATATATTAGGAGACAAATACCGTAGCCTATCATTGCAAATGTAAGACATGCTTAATTGGGTTAGCAAGATACCGGTATGTGCTCAATGTATCTTGTAAAATGTACGCAATGACGAATGAAACATCTTGTGGATGCTTTGATTATATACATGTTTAGTCGTTACGGTAACGATATCACATTATGGTTTTCGATTTGTAATCAATAATACTCTCTATATCCTATCTTGCTACTCGACGAATATTCCTTATAGTTAATCATGGAGTATGCTGTTTCGGGTATGTGTTGTTATTATAGGCTTTAAGCGAAGATAGAGCTGCATAGTGTTATGGCCCGTGTTTTGTTGTGTGGCGAAGACTCAAGCTGGATAATACGGATTGGCAGCCTCTTGTGGAGTATGGATTTCTTGTATAGTTAGAGCTTTGTAGTATGTTACTTCATCTTGCCTGATTATTACCATGGATGATTCTCCGTTGTGTGGTTGCGCCATGATGGCCTCCACCGCAAATTTTCATTGGGAAAAATATTGACTAACAATTGTCCTTTCTGTTGCAAATTAAGTATGACTTCTAAGTCAGGAGCAGCTCTGTGAACACTAGACCTTATTCATGTCATTGTGTGGTCGACCTTTAACTACCGTATGGTGACTGACAGACAGATTCAAATTTGAAACCATCCATATGCATGAAGCTGCTAATCTGTAATTAACTTCCAATCGTGCAATGCAATTAATTTTGTAATTTCTGTAACCATCACATAATCCGAACAACTTGTCTATGTGTGACTGAATCCTGGTAACAATGTAATAACCCAGGGCATTATGCGGTCATATTGATATGGTTATTTCGGTATATTTATTGCACAAAACTTGGCCAAATTGTAATTTGTCTTATACGAGTCTGCATTACGTTATTGATAAACATTTTTGTCATTTCATTCTATAGATTATTATTTATTCTATATCAGATGAATAGTTTGACAATGGAAGAATCCTTAAAAAATGACCCATCTCAGCAATCCATGAACTTGCATCCTGGATTTCCAAATTTTCAATCCAAAGCGAATCACGTAAATTCACCATCTAGCAGTGAAGATGATCCCAATCACATGTGGAAGCAGATTCGTCGAGCCGTGTCCACTTCGAGACGATTTCACATGTCTTTTGCGACAAAAATCCCGCACGATTTTTCTTTCTTGCCTACAAGGCATGAGCAAAAAGAAAATTTTGGAAATTCTTCGGCTCGTCTCATGTTTTTGGGAATATTAAAAGGAAAAAGAGAAAATGAATTATTGTATATGGATATACCGGATCAGCCAAGTCATGAATATATTGATAACCAAGTGGACTGGAAACCCGTCGTTTCTATGTTTCAGGTGCGTCAATATAATCTATTGACCTAGGAGGGGATCAAAAAGATGCCGTAACTTGTTAAACCTGGCATGAATTATATATATATATACCAGATTTTAAAACTTCTAACCATGCGACAAAACTGATTTGTGAGAAGAAGTTTATCCTTGGACTTATTCCATCATTGGAGGTAGTTAACTAGGGCGATTTGTGTAGGCGTCACAAGTTTTGGATAGGCTAAACACACTCCAATGAGTCTCTTGTTGTCTTCTAATGGAGTAAATGGACACGGTTGGGACTTGGGAACCAGGTTTGAGGCTTAGGCCTGGACCTGACATTTGTATATCTTATGATGTCTTCTTGATCCCTGCCGACCCCACCGCTAGTCTCCTAGAAATATTTTGTACTTTCCAGTAAAAAATAGTGAATAATTAAATTTTATTGAGCCTCTCGCATTACCGAGTGTTATCAAATTTTCAAATTTATCTGCTTCCATGCGCAGGGTTCATATATTCCTTCATATTCTCGAGAAGAGGAACTATTACGAGAAAGAAAGCGACTTGGGATCCATGGCGTTGCGACGTATGAAATCAGCCAAGACAACACACGAATCCTTTTTCCTGCCGGAGGGGAACTATACTACATAGACACAGATCAACTTGGACGGGTAGAGCAATCCTACTCTATACGAACTGGTTTATGGACTACAGTACCGGTACTTAGGCCTGGCATGCATCATTAAATCATGTATTGCAGCATGTTAAAACAACTCCTTCAACGGATAGGGCAATTTCTGAATTATATGTAATGGCATACCCGCATAATATACGTTATCTTTTTCATAATCATACAGAAATACTAGTCAACGTCATTTATTAGGAACTTCCCCATAGATTAGATACTGCAATGGAGATTATGACAATGAATTAAATGTCATTTATTGACCTTTCACACCAGTTGTGTGATTTGAAATGTTGGGATCTGTAATTTTTGTCAAGTACAGCACTTCTGCAAACCGCAATTATTTATGAATGTAAACTAAGCACTTAGTGGGATGATTTTAGCATGTACAGGACCACTGTGGTCAGCACTCAGCAGGTTTATTAAAAACTGTCATAGTGTGATTCTATTAATATTATATTGCCAAACGTCTTCAACTTTATCTGGATAATAGTAGGGGGCTATCATAATTTGAAAATTGGACAAAAAAATGTTAGATTGGTGATGAGGTGATCACAGTATGATATTCAAAACTGGTTCAAAGCAGTTTGTGCAAAGTATCCAATTCAAGTATAATTTGAAATATGTTATGATGCTACCGGGTACTATATTATGGCCATGGAGTGATTCCTACTTTCACTTTTTACACTGGTGGGCCTACTTTGTCGAATTTGTTCCATTCATTGGGTCTGCCACATTTAAAAGAATATCTCATTAGCTACCTGCTGGTAAATGATTTTTCTGTTTCAGACTGATGCTAGTATGCCGAAGTACTTGTCATTTAAACATGAAGGGGTCAAATTGGACTCAAAGATGTCACCATCTAACTGTGACTTAGTAGCATATATCATGAATAATGATATATGGGTCAAATATATCGTGACTGGAGATGAACAACGACTGACTTTCGCAAAACAAGGTGTGTCATCTGCCATATACCTTATGTCGTTTAAGTTGTTGCTCATGTTTCAATGCAGGCCCTATTTCAAGCAAAATACAATTTCTAGTCGATTTTTTTTCCGTCCTGGCTGGCGATAGGCCTACTAATAGGAGTTCTCCCCTTTTCCCAGCCCAGTGTAATCTGACCAGGATTTTGACCCTTGTTCGGTTTGTTAACAATCTGCACAATGCACATTTATTTGACTACCGTATTTCCACGCTTCGAGGTCACCTTATGCATTTTATGAATATTATCATTACTCCTCTTACAAGCTACAATAAGTAAAACCCATCCAACTTGTGCTTTGTTGTCTTGCTGAAAGCTGAATGATCTGAAGGCCTTAGCAACTGGTTTAATGACAATTTAATGAGTTATATATATTATATTTTGAAATATATATTTGTTCAGGTAACAAAAGTATTGAAAAAGAACCAAAGTCAGCCGGTGTGACGTCCTATGTTATCCAGGAAGAATTTGACCGATATACTGGCTATTGGTGGCAACCTAACACTCCAAAAAGTAAGTAGGCTAATCAATTGAAGCTTGGCGGAATTGGGGTATGCTTATGCAAAAGTAGTGTGTGTGTATTATTATGTAAGTGAGAATCAACTGTAAATGCAGCAAAACTCAATAGAACAAAAATAAGCAGCTTCCTTTCCGTAATGCAGTTTTTGATAAAAACTTCAGATATTCAGAGGATATTGTATGAAGAAGTGGATGAGTCAGACGTACAGATACTACACGTCATGTCTCCAATGTCAGAATCAACTATTGACTCGTATCGGTATCCAAGGGCAGGTGAGTTTAATAAAGACCACCGTAAAGAATACCAATTCAATACGGACCTATTTTCAAAGGTACGGCAAATGCAAAAGTCCAATTAAAACTCGTCGAATTTGAACTATCAAGGGATGGCATGGTAAGGATTTTGGTAACCATGTAGTAAAGTGAAGTGTTGCTTGTTTGACCGAATATGATTCTTAGATCACAAATTCCGTTATCAAAGCATTGCCAGAGAGACTAGAAACGTTATTCCCCTGGATGGAATATATTGTAAGAGTGGATTGGCTGTCATCCGGAGAAGGGTAAGTGTGTTGATATATTTATGGCTTATTTGTGTTACTCTAGACTCACCCCTTTGATGTCTGATGCTTATGAGCAAGTCTTCGCTTTGGTTAAATCGTGACTAAACCGGTGGGCGCCTACTAATGGAGTTTCTATGCGATATTAGAGTGGTTGAGTTGGTAACCCTGTTAGTCACCACTCACCTTGCTTCATTGTGTAGTGGTAAATAGAGGTGACAACCTCCATAGACAGGGACTAAGTCCGAGGATAAATTCCTTCTCACAAACTGAACTTGCCGTCTATTCTAAGTTTTTATCGCATAGTTCGAAACTCGGAATGAAATTCGTACCAGGTTTAGTGATTTAAGATACCTTTTTTATCTCCACCCTTACTCACCCGGCTTCATGGTGTAGTCGTGCAGTCATCTGCCATGAAACTGGTAGGTTCTGACTTCTGGGCTCAAATCGCAACTTCATCAGGATTTTTTAATCCGGCATCCTCATAAAAAGGGACAATTTCCCTTTGGGGGAATTCGCAATTTACCTTGTTCATAGTTTTTTGTGTCTAAGGTACAAATTTGCATATTATCGTATTGTTTTTCAGTGTCTGCGTGCAATTGTTAGATCGTCCACAGCAAATGATAGCTGTAGTCTACATACCTACCTCACTCTTTACCGCAACCCCTTTCAATGAAGAGAACGGGACAAAGATGAATGTGGATAATCAATCAATGATATCGTCATCTATGCGTGATGGAATCAAAGTACTTTTACTTGAGAGAAATTCTATTTGGGTTAATGTACGTAATTTGGTGTTTTATTGGTGATTTTGGACAACTTTTTAATCTGTTGTTCAATTTTTAGATATCGGATGTCTACTATTTTTATAACCATGTTTACGGTTCCAATGAAATTTTGTTTATTTGGTCGAGTGAACGTTCCGGTCACAGACATCTTTATCGGATCCACTCAAAGTTGAACGAAGCTCCTGTTCTGCAAGATGGAACACACAACTATGGTAAAAATCCCCTTGTTTTTTTTTTTCATATATATCTCCTTGATAGTTTGCATTTAAGAAAATTTCTTATGAATCAAGGTCTTTCTCTTATTTTAGGCGATATCAATGTGTTCTTTTCGAAACTTTCCTTGTGCTTTTATTGCTTATGGCATCTTTTATTTCTAGCGGTAGCCATAGCGATATGTAGGCTACTGTACAAATGAGACATTTATCACCTAGTCGGTTAAAACAGTCATTCCACTCATGTGTAGAATTATATGTGCGGCCTACTAATGTTGAAGTTTTCTTTTTTAGCTGAATCACTACGGTGCCGAAGCACGTGTCAGGCGTTGACAGAAGGAAACTGGGACGTAATGGAACATAACGACACTGTAAGCTTTTCACCGTCTACTCATTGTTTTTTAGAATAAATTTAGAGAGTTAACAGTTGCAAAGTTGGGGTTCTAGTTCTACTTCTAATTGTTATAACTTATTCTTCTTGCAACAGAAATCTTCATCTCAGTTGTGGGTTAAGGAAGAAACGAATCAAGTCTTTTTCATTGGTCTTAGAAACACAGTGTTGGAGTCGCACCTGTAAGTTGGCCATTTCTTTGTTACTCTTCTGAATAGTATCCTGCAATTGAAATACAATTTGTCTACCAGCAATTTGACTTTAAAACTTTAAGATAAATGCATATCAATTGTCTTTATTAATATTGGCTCAGACTAGAGAGCGTAGCTGTGGTGTTATGATAAGTAGGTTTGATCCATGCTAATGATTCATGACTACTTGAGTGTGAGCCAACCATAAGCCTGGTATTCATATCTTTATAGATAGAGACTGGTTTGGTCTGGAATTTTGTATTTTACACATCTCAAATTCATGGACATGCCTCGAAAACAATGGTTCCGATAAGACTTTGCGAGATATTGCTTGTGTCCGGCTTTGTCCAGGTACCCCTCTTCTCTGGTCAGCATCGAGTGACACTACATGGAAAAGAAAACGCTGTTGCACTGTCTTGATTATCGCTAGGTTTCTAATCTGATACGAGGAGAGGAAACCATCTTTTTGTAAAGCATCCTTCTTTTATTCCAGCTATATGGCGAATGAAAGAGATCCTTCAAATCCAGTGCGATTAACTCAACTCGGCCGATCTCATATCGTCTCAATGGATAAGGTTTGAACTAAATGGTAGTTTGCGTTCGATCACGGATGATCCATTTCGTCTCTTCTATTTAGAATTGCTCAATGTTTGTGACACTGTCAAGTTCTACCAACGAAATGTTCTCCGCGTCATTATACAAAGTGATGATGCCACAGTTGCGACCAGTCATGTTTGTAAATCTGCTAGAACCAATACGTAAGTGAATTTGTATTCTCGTGACACAGTTTGGCAAAGTGATGTGGGCCTGAGTGCTGTCAAAATTTAAGCTAGAAAAACATCCTCAAATGCATGAAACAATGATAACGTCATCCAATCATTTGCCCAAAAGCAGATTTTCTAAACCAAACTTGTAGCTAATTGAAATTTGAACATATTTTTGAAGTTGATGGGTCAGTTCTCAGTTATAGTTTCAACAAGATGATGTGACAAGATTTACTTGCGAACCAGTCATTTGTTGTGGTGTCACTTGCAGAATGTCAGCCCGCAAAGAATTCCCGTTAGTGTTGGTTTCTTTCAATATATCTAGTTGTTGCTGTGTCGCTTGTAGCTTCAAAATTTTGTGATGCAGATATATGACTGATGATAGTGAAGTTATTGATAGAAGTGTCGTTGCTGCAGAAATGATGATTAATATCAGTAGAATGCGGTTGTGCTCCTCCTTTAGTACCTGCACGAGAAAAGTTATGCAGTAAGATTTTTGCATGTTGAAGGTTGAGAGGGTATTTTCCTTATTTGGTACGTCGGTATATGATGCTTTGTTCACTGCGGGCTATCAAGAAGAAATAAAGTCCAAAGTGTCGATCCGTTGGGTTCTTTACGTGTGCCTACTCATCACTGATGTGGGCTGAAATTTTTATAACGATCTATCATACGTACGTGGTATTTTGTGTCTACGATATCGTTAATTTCTTCTTGTCCGATACAGGAGTCGTATTCGACATGATCGTTGATGTATTGTTTTAAGTCGTCGTCAACTTTGCTCCTGTTTTCGCTATTATCTAGAGAGCTGTCCAATGCATTTTGTATCATTTGATCGTGCCATTTTGAATTTTTTGAACCACTTCTAAATGGAAAGATGCAAGTTGTCAGATCATTCTGACAGAGAGTGGACAGAACATGAAGTAAAACAGCAAATCTTCTCAGTTGAGCATGAAATCAGCACTTACAAAAAATGTTCAATATATAGTACCGGTACACTTGGTATTTTTTTATTTATGACTGTACTGGTATTGTCTCCACGGAAAGTCGAGTTACTTGACTGAACCTTTAGCTGACTATAGATTTTTATGGTGACATATACGAATTCCTGATGCAAAAATTACTGTTAATCAGTGGATGTCTTTATCTCAAGTCCTCATCAAGCAACACATCTAAGCAGAGATGTTTGAATCGGTGATCGAGCAGATATTTAACCAAAACTGTCATTTATTGAGCAAAGGAATGAAAATATTGTCACTGATAATGTACATGTACTTACATTTTGTCGCTGTCCGTACAATTCTGTTCTTCGGCTATCACCTTGCTAAATAATAAAATAAGAAATAGTAACCGACTCATTTTCCGGTCACCGTATGCCATACGACTTTCGTGTAGTCTCATAAACACTAGGTCTAGGTTCTAGGGCCATGCACTCGAATATGCCATTCAGAAAAGTCCACATGCAGTTTGAAAGGATGTGACGTAGCCTATTCAAGAACTGCTGTCAAGATGTGCGTCACTCGCTGGAGATTTGTATTCTTGACGGTTCAAGATTTACGTCTATTAGTCATCTTGACTGAGTTATTTTGAATGGTGAACTTTGATTGAGCAGTATCGTTTAAGGCCAGCCTGCAGATTTTGGTTCTGCCGGCATATTTGCATTTTCTGCTCAGCTCCTACTGTGGTAAAGTATATTTCTAGCCTCAGTATTTTACTTGTCTGGTGTTAAACGGTTGAATATTCTCTTCTAGCGCTTCACTCGGATTATATAACACCAGAGATATTCTCCTACCGAAGCGAAAGTAGCGGATTTGAATTCTATGGAATGCTGTACAAACCCCACGGGGCAGAACCGGGCAAAAAATACCCAACTGTAGTTTATGTTTACGGTGGACCCAGGGTAAAATATCGGTATAATTCTAATGCATAAGCGATTATATGCTAACTGTATGCTTTGTACAGGTGCAAATGGTTACGAATGCTTTCAAAGGATTGAGATACGGAAGGATATTTACCTATGCTATTCTTGGATATGCCGTGCTTATTATTGACGGGAGAGGATCTGCTCATAGGGGATTGCAATTTGAGGGATGCTTGAAAAACCGATTCGTGAGTATATTTTTTTACATTTCGAGGTTCTGAAACTTCTGATGATAATGAGGACTCCTTTCTTGTTTGCTAGGGCCTGGTAGAAGTTCATGATCAAGTTGAAGGTCTCCATAAAGCTGCAGAAAAGTTCCAATGCATTGATCTGCAAAGGGTTGCCATTCATGGATGGTCTTATGGTGATGAAAAAAACATGTTATATTAGCTCGTGATATACTTCACAGCAATCTTTAACTTTGGTGTTCAGTGTCTATATTGCTCAGCTATTATATTTGCATATCGCGAAATTGAAAGTTTTTGAAATGTCAAAGCTCTCAAGACTTTCACCACACATGAACAATAATTTTCAATATCGTCTGTTCAGTTGATACCTGATTACCTAATTTGTCATAACCTATTGACGTATACTTTGCAGGTGGCTACCTATCACTTATGAGTTTGGCAGAAAGACCTGATGTATTCAAGGTAAAGATCTACATCTTCTTACAATCCCTTATGTATCATTTATGTTAATAACCGTGTTATAATATTATATAGAAGTGCCCCTGCTTGTTCTACATAATTAACAATTTCTATATAGCCATCTGTCATACAGTGCCAAGTGTTGAAAAAATGTCCTCAATCTAATGCTGACCCATCCATTGCTCTGGTGCTACTTACTATGTGAAGTTGCTTTGTCTGTTATTGTATGTGTAAGAAATGGCGAACTTGAACGTAATTCTAGCAGCTGATTTGTTGAAAGGGGCACCTATATTGTGCATATTCCCAATAATGAGAAAGTGTGTTCAAATTTTTCTGTTATCCAGAAGTTGATCGCCAATTCAATAAGTAACTTTGGCCACTTTTAAAAGGCAAAGCGTGTGCAGATTTGTCCTTTGCTTAAATATAACTATTTAGGTAGCAATATGTGGGGCTCCGGTTACGAGTTGGGAATTGTATGATACTGGATATACTGAAAGATACATCGGAACTCCTGACGGTAATCCGGAAGGGTATCAGAAAAGTTCCATTTTGAAATCGGCAATGAAGTTTCCATTGCAGTAAGAGAATTTTGTTATTTTAGTATTGTTTAAAGGTATTGTATGGTGATGTCCTATGTATTTCAGACCTAATCGCCTGTTCCTGTTTCATGGTGTTATTGATGAAAACGTCCATTTTGTTCATACCGCTCACCTTGTAAATGCGCTAATAAGATATTGCAAGCCTTATCATTTACAGGTATGTTTTTGATTGTTAAAATTATCAAGCCCTTTCTCACACAGCACACAACCTTGATATATTGTAGATTTTTGTAAGATTCAGAGACATTTTTTTCTATTTATGTCATGCAAAATGCAAAAAAAATGGGGAAAATTCCATTGATCAAAGTCATTGCCTTGCTGGGTCACACTCATTCCCCTCACTGCTTGACATTGACTGTTGTTCCGGGTTTTCGGGTAGTCCACTGAATATTGTCACTTGTTACCTGACGGTGGTATTTTCCAGGTGTATCCTGCTGAAAGGCATGGACTGCGAAGTGCTGAAGGAAATGAACATTATGAGACAATTGTTTTGATGTACCTTCAACAGTATTTGTAGTTGCGAGATTTCTATTTCCGATTAAAAATCTTTCGTTATGCTGACTCAAAAGCGATATTTAAACTATTTACTTCTATTTTATATTGTCATTGAACTTGTTTCAAGGTGGCGTAAACAACATAAAAATTAACGCAACATAACAATCTTGCTCATTTCGCTGCTTACCAGATGTTACTGAACAGCTTACGATGTGGGCCTATTTAAGTAGCCAACCCCTATGCATACCATATGTTTCGTGATAGTAGATGGAGTGTGTGCGTTTTGCTGCACACTGTGCAAACAGGCTGCTTCGACGTACATTTCTGCTTTAATTCAATAAAAAACTAGGCAATTCAAGGTAGCCTAATACGTATCGGGATATTCTGTTAACGAACACTCGCGATTTATCAGCAATTTTTGTCACTTTAGGTTCTTTCTATGGACCTGTGCAAAGGACAACTAGTAGGCCGCTCAGAATGGCGTCACCAAAATTTGATCCATGTGGTTTTTTATAGCTTTGATGCTCGTATAGCGTTTTGTAAATATCGAAGGTGGTAAGAGTGACGAAGCCTGACAAATTAATGACGAAAATTTCAATGCTTTACCTTAATATCATCATTTGCATAGGGTTGGCCTATTCACTGTTATGCAAAGAAGGACTTACTCTGTTATGTGTGGCACCTAAGCAACTAGTCATCAATTTGAAATGAAAACTGAAATTTACCCGGGTCTCATTTATTACATATTTCTGACAAATGCCTCTGACGTGAACCAATTCGTTTGCCTGTCATACTTATATTTTATGTTGGAGAAATTCGTTTTGAGTGAAATTCGTTCGAGTGAAACGTTCTTATAGATCTCAATATGTCTATTTTACTCACTACCAGTTCATTTCGTGGTTTGTTCACTATGTTCCGAAAAATACTTGTTGACATTTAATGTTTCTACAAGGTGTAACATCGTGGGCAATGTGTGGGATCTTGCCTGCTGAATGCTTTACTCATGTCCACGTACTTGTTATTGCGACTGCATGTTTTCATGGTTAATTAGTGATATACGCTATCCCACGGCCTGTTAGTAGATAGGCTTAGGCTATCGTGTCTTTTAAACCTCACTTTTAGGAAATGCTGCTGGAAAATATATCGACTTGGGTACGTCTTCTAAGCTTGAAATATTTGTGTGAAATGTAGGCGCTTCCATGAGGTCATATCATGACAGACGAACAAGATTTATAGATTTGCGGCAGTAGGCTACAGAATATAATGTTGTGGGATGCAGCGAAAGCGATTTGGCATCGGCTAGTAGGACTTTCGATGCGGTTAAGAAGATACCATTTCGCCTTATCCTGTTTTAGATTTAAAAAGTTTCAATGGACCCGGCGCATCTAGATCTAGATTTTTCCTTTCCGGATATCCGGTTTTATCAGCTGTTGGAGGCGTCCGATCCATCGTTTACGCAACTTGCTGTTCAGTGCTTGCAGTCGCAGTGTCGTCATCTGCCGCGATGCAGCGCAGTGGAGTAGCCGCATTGATTAGTTGCAAAGTACTACTACTTATACTACTTCATCATCACCTAGCACCAGCTGCTGCTGGAGTCTTGGAACGGAAATTTATCAATCGTACAAGCAGAGGTTTGTTAAAGTGGAAATTTATACGGTCATTGGCCCGTCATGTTGTTGCGTGCTCATGCTCATTTCATTGTCATGCCCTTCTCACTTTATATCAGGTTGACTGCTAGATAACGACGCTTTCAAGTCATCAATGACTATACGTATTTACTGAAACAGGTCACGGAGAGAATGCTCTGAAGAACCATGACCTTGGTCCCCCAGATCACCTTGATGCAGTCAAATTCGAACGTGATGGAGACGCTAATGCCGAATTTATGCATGAAATCTTCCTTGGGGAAGACGAGCACCATTTTAAACATGCAAAGACGAATGAAGAAAAATTAAAACAACTGAAAAGTATTTTTGAAAAGTATATGCCTCCCTCTATTATCTTGCAGTCTCGGCTACCTCCTGGTTTTTGTCGCTCACATTTGTTCACTCGGCATATACGTCATATTTTAAAACTTTGCTGTATGAACAGAGTACCAGTATGAGTAAACTTGGTTTTTAATTTAGCAGTTGTACATGTAGGCCTACACGCCTCGCCTTTCATGAGTCACTCACTGACACGTTCGCTTTAGTGAATTTTGGCGCCTTCTTTTTGTAATGAGATGTGAAAACAGATGACATATCTGTACACCGACAAAGTTCTCACTCTCTCTCTCTCTCTCATATTACTAAAAACTGAATTCTTCATAATTTTTGACAAGCAGAGCGGATTTGGATAACGATGGTAGAATCAATGAAGATGAATTACATTTGTGGATAATGAAAATGGTTGGAGATCATATGACTCAAGCTGTCAAAGATAGTCAAGAAAAGTTCTCTTATATCCTAGAAAACCCAAGAGACAGTTATGTTAGCTACGGACACTTTGTAAAAGTTTTTATGGAATCACTAAGGTACAGTTTTGTAATGTGCACTTGTTTTCCACAGACCACAACTTCCGGACGTTGTATGTGAAGTGAACCCATTTTTTGTTCAGTAGGAGTCACTATGATGAGAAAGGGTTCTGAGAACCTGCGAGGTCTTCCATTTTAACCGGGTTTTACTTTGGCCTCCAAGTGACTTCCCACCAGGAACACTCAAACATCACTTCCGGTTACGTCCCGGACACGTTTACGCAACCGGATTTCAACATCCAGTGGCTCCTATCCACAAGCGTTCATCACCAACTCGCCCACTCTCTCTCATGGGCTCACCTTAGCTCTGATGTAATTGGTCCATTCCTCCACCCACTATATGACGGCACAATATCTATGATTCTGTTTTCATTCAAATTGTGCTATTATGAATTACGATTCATTCCATCTTCACCTGACGAAGGAGCGGAGCTCCGAAAGCTAGTGAATGTTTTAATTCTCAATAAACCAAGGCTGGATGCTAAACCTGTGGTGATCTTCTTTATAATATCTGTTGATCGTCCGCCATCGGCTCCACTGCACTCTTCAATGTGATATTTGAGATACTGCAATTTGGAAATATTCATGGACAAAATTGAAAGTACCGCCGCAGATTTTACACCCGGCACCCGAATTTATTAACCTACGGCCGTTTGAAAAGTTTTTTCATTTGTCTAATATATATATCATGTTTATGTGTTTTGCTTTGTTTTCCAGAAAGCACAATGCCAGTGAGAACTATCGATTCACTCCAGATTATGTGAAAAAAAGACTAGATACTATTACACAAGAATGGAAAAATGTATTTTCACTTTTACGACCAGAGTCATCGTGTTGTATAATTATGCTTACTTTTGTTTTCAAGGCGGATCTGAATAACGATGATAAACTGACAGACAAAGAATTCTTGTTTTTTCAACATCCCGAAATGAGCAATTTGACTCTTGCTGCATCGGTAAAAGAGTTTCTGAATGAAAGAGGTACAGACCTATACAATATATATTCAAAATGCTGTTAGTAACCAATTTTCTCCTGCTGGCGTTCTCTACAAAATTGTTATTTTTCAGATTATGATCAGAATGGGAAGCTTGATGAGAAAGAATTCGTTTTTGGATTTCCTGTTGGAGATATTATAATGGATGACTACTTGGATGGGGATCTGTTCATACGGGATAGTATAATTCAGTTCAGAAAATACATCGACACAGACACTGATGGGTTTCTGTCTTACCAAGAACTCACGGTATGATAATTAATTCCTTATCAACCATCCTTAGCTCCATTACTTAGCTGTGTCGATGGTATACCATTGCCTATAGTTTTAGGCGTCGCGTCAGTAGATCCACTTGTGGAAAAGTCAGCATCAAATCATGCTGCGAAAACTCTCATATGCAAGCCTCAATGTAGTCGTTCATGGTGACGTGACCGCTGAGTGGCGCATAAGGGATAATTTGCTTCTGACAGTAACCAATTAAGTTAAATGGTCCAATACCCAACAGCTTATGCCTCTTTGTACATGCCGTGAATCCTAGTCTGAAACAACAATTTTGCTCGGGGTAGTGTTCTGACACCCTTAGCGTACTCCAAAGAAGCAAACCACTTTCCTGTGAAGCTTGAACAAATATTTGGTGCACTTGTCCAATTCACTTAAGTTTATTCATGTTCATATTAATCCCTTTTCTGATTGTTCAGGCCGTGCATCCCCTCTAGACCCAATTTTCTTTCTTTCAGGTTTACATGGATCCATTCAGTAGCATAAATGCTCGGAATGATGCCCATCAAATTATGTTTCAAGTCGATATTGATATGGATCAAGAGTTAATTTGGAATGAGGTGTTGGAAGCTAGCGACTATCTAACTGGGACCAAGCTCTTTGATGCATCCACTTATTTTCATAGTGAATTGTGACTCTATATCAATATATTTTTTTCCAATATTTTTACCTTTGTGTGCTTTGGTAACTCCAGCTCCACAGTATGTAGGATTATGTAGAAGCCCTATCACTTTTATATTATTGAATTGTAGCTGTGTAGCAATCTGTCATTATTTATAAGATGGTTGTTGCAGATGCCTCGACATCAACCACTGATTAGCTATACCAGTTTGATGTTAGCATACCCTGTGTGGTCCGATCCTACTTATGCATAATTTCCGATGTGTGTGCGTTAATTGTGAACTTCTTTAAATGCACTGTATCCTTTATCACTAAAAATCAATCTAGCCAGCAGATATTCATTTTGAAGGCGGACTAGCCTAACTTTTTCCCATCCTTATTTTTGCTTAGTTTATATTTAACATACCCACTGTAGTCTTTATGAGTGAGAAAAATCCCATGACGGACTTGGCAGATTATGTTGCCAAGTCTGGAGAAGAGAAAAGAGGAATTATCAAGAGCATCATATTCGGGAGTCACGGGAAAACCAAGAGAGAAGTGGATTTTGACAAAGTATATTCAATGGTCCAAGATGCCTTTGCAAAAGAAAGGATGAATCCTCACTTTTCATTAATATTGCAAGCAATGGCAGACATCGGGTAAGGTTTTTTTCTGATAGCTTTTGTAGTTGACACTGTGTTACCTCACTTGGCCAACCCTTCTTGAGATTATCAATCAATTTTATCAGGTGTGTCGTTAACATGGACGCTCATGTGGCAGTGAAGATTTGTGGTGAGGAGGGAAGCGGCCTTCTGGGATCGTTCAACCATGAAAGAAACCAAATTGAAATTTGTCAAGAACCTTTTGTTAAGGCCAAATTTGACAGCCAGCGTAGGGCAATGCAAACTACTTTAAGGTAAGCTATGTTTTCCCATCCAGCTGTATTTAACCAAACCAGTGCAACTAAATCGTCATGGCTCAACTGGTCTCCGATACTTACTGGGCATCAATTTGTGAAATGGTAATAAAAACTGAATTCTGATACCATGTTCTTGTATGGCAATGGTTGTTAATATGTGCATCTGTAAGTAAGAAATTGATCTGTGTTGGAACGCTTTCCATATTTCTAGTGTTAAACCAAACTGTTCGATTTCAGCCATATTTTGATTGAGGCATTTGATCATTGTCGGGCGAACGTGGACGCTTCTAATCCAGAACATGACATGTGCATGGCAATACGTGGTGCTGCTTTGAGTGGAATGTGTACATCTGATGCTAGGCACCTCAACAAAGCTCAAGTTGCATCCAGTAAAAGGTGAATATTTTTCAAGGTCTTTGAAATGATAATACCAAGCTTGAAAATGTCTGTTCTTGACATGACACCTTTTTCTCTTTCCTATGAGATTTAGCCAGGGTGATTGCTGACTGCCCGGCTTGTGTGCAACTGCAGTCTGTATAGAAATGTGGTAAACTATATCACTCATTTCCTGACGCAGGGGATACCAGAGTTGCATTCTGCAAAGGGCGGTTGAAACATTCGGTCATCGGAATCCATCTTGGGACATGGATCAAACGAAAGACTTGATCAGAAAGGTCTTTCCGACATGTTATAATGATTACACTCCACATGACAGACTGCCATACAACACAGAGCAAGCGGAGTTATCATACAAAGCATATTTGACAAGGAACCGATACAATATTTGAATTTTTTTTTTTTACTTTTTCAAGACGCAGTAGAAAATTGGGCAGTGAGCAAAGAGTAGTGAAAGTGAAATATCATTTTTTCTCTGCTGTAGTGCTCGACTCATTTGGCAGGCCGAATAATTTTACCGTCCCGGCATCCCTATCATGTTTGTACTTCTCTTTGTCATCGCATGCAAATGCGAGTAAGTTTTGTTTTGGGTGCCATGCAACAGTGAAAGTTGGTGACTCGCATTTCACCTGAAAAAGTTGATATGATCAGTGAATAATGCCCGAATGTTGTTCCGACTGAAATGTCCGCACGTTACCTCACAGACGTTTTTTCCGGTATGGACACTGGATATGTCGATGAAGTGATCCTCTGATGCCGAAGCTAATAGTGATCCATTGTGGTTAAAGCTTAAAGTACGCACCGGCCAATCTAGTCTACGTCGAATGAGTTTTTATGTGTTAAAATATACACGAGAGTTGTGGCTAACAGTGACATACCTGGAAAATGTCTCAACACAGACTAGTTCCGTTACATCCCACAAGTTCACCAAGGCATCAGCGCTTCCTGTTGCAAAATACCTTCCCGATGGATCAAACTCGATGCATATGCAATTAGCTGTATGCCCAGTTAATGACTGAATCAGTTTAAGTTCTGGAAAACTAATAATTTGTGTTAAATGAAAATCATGACATCGCCGTCATTAAAGTTGTGCTACACCTTAAAATATTCACGGTTCCAAGGCCGGTAGTCAAAAAAAATAAATCGTTTGAGTTGTTCCATGATATTTCGTTGACCTGAAAAATATATCATTATTGAATTAATACGGTATATTGATGGAAATCTAAGTAATTGTACTTCAACTTTGAACTGCTCATGTGCCTTTGCCTTCCATGTCTTTGTATCAAAAAAGGTTACTAGGTCTTCCTTGTTTCCGACTGCGATTGTCTGACCATTGGGACTCCAACATATATTTATATTCTCACCTTGAAAATATTATGGCAGAAATGCAACATGATGAATTATTAATCAACCTTGTTTACAATTGACGGGATAGACAAACAAAACATGGATCATATGGTAGAGTGTGCTATTTTATAGATGGAATTTCTGAAGTCTACCTTTCGTCTGCATAGTTGAAATACATTTTCCGCTTCTGGAGTCCCATGTTCTGACAGTCTTGTCTCCTGATGCAGTTGCAAAGAGGTCAGGATGGTTTGGATGCCAGCATAACTGGTCGACACTATCCGTGTGGCCTTTGTATGATTGCTCTCTGGACTGTAACATTCAGGAATGCCTCAGTCATCAGAATTGGCAACATTCTATCACGGAAAAGTATATATGGAATATACCAGCCTATCTTTGTCTAAGTAGAAAACGTTTGCAGTTTGGTCGAACGATCCGGACGCTAACTTCTTTCCGTCACAGTTCCATGCGACCGAATGCACCTTTGCTGAATGTGCGCCGTACTCCTTCTGTCGACAGTTTTGTTGGAAATGATGTTGCAGTTTCAAAACCTCTTCCATGCTTCTGAATGAGTTTTAATATCGAACCAGGAACCTTCAGTTTTAACTCCCAAAATCTGGACGTGCTGATTCTCAACCTGTGTATACTTGGGGAAAACCCTTGTTGTGCTTATCAGTTCCCGGACGCCGCTCTTTCGTACTGCTAAAATTTATAGTGGTTGCACCGGATCCTATTTTTCTAATATTATGATAGTTAGCTTACCTACTCTCTGTGCAGTATTCCGGTTATCGAATGTGTTCATTATGGAAAATACAAAATACGTCTGAATGAAAAACCGGAGGTGGGACCGGATTTCGTACTCGGAAGCGGAAATCTCTCGGTCTGCTGCATTCGTTGTCTATGGTTGATCGCTCCCCAGAACACCCCTGTTCGTCTTCGCCTCAATGTGCCTGGTTCGTTCGCAGTGTAGCCTTGCGGAGCTGCTTCGTAACAATTTGCAAATATGGAGTTGGTGTATTCTGTAGGACCGCAAGAAAAGTCCGTTTTACATTCAGTCGGTCACTCTGATTCGTCAAAAATCTGTTCATGCTGGTCAAAAAACAATTTGCTTGCGTACGCTTGGGAAAAAGTAGTTTATGGATTCATTGAGCGATATATCAGCATACTAGATCCAAACAAACCATGGGACATTCACAATATATCTTTAGGAAGCGCATCCGTAACATGTTTGCAATGGAATGATAGAGGAACACAATTACTTTATGCGACTTCAAACGGTTTGTGTGTGGTATACGGTTCGTCAGAAAATACAACAAATGTTTGGAAAGAGAAACCAAATTTGAATTCCAACCTTCACAGCGAAGTCGTTCTTGCAGCAACATGGTTATGTGCTGGACGAAATCTTCACTTCTGTCCAGATAAACCAAGAGATTTAAGGGATGGTGAACCGAAGAAGTTTACAAGAATGAACCAGGCGTCTACAATAACTCAAGCAGGTGGTCAAGCAATGGAAGGATATGTCGCTGTAACTCCTTCAGGAATTCTAGCTGTGAAATGTTCGACCCCAACTCATCAACCTGTATCAGCGAAAACTCAGTTAAAAAATTTAATTTCATCCTTGAGAGTGGCAGACATTGCGTTCAATGCCGATGGAAATATTGTTGTCATGGCTTCAAATGGTAACATTAATAATCCAATCCAATTTTGGTTAATCAAGGTAAAATACAATGAAGACGCGAGACTTTTGTCCTTTGATGTCGATGTCATGCCCAGTATTAAATTGGAATGTATCAACAGAGTCGTTCCATGTGCGTATACGACTGTATCTCATCTGTGTTTTGTCTCTCGCCCAAGCTCTGATCATGTTATCATCTGCGCGTCGCATTCTTCTGGCTCTATAATAGAAGGATGGCTGTTTAAGGAACACAAGGAGCCACCACCTGATGTACACCCAGCTTTTCTCACACAGTGTGTAATGGAAGAAAAAATTAAGAGATGGAAAAAAGTAGTGACGTCGCATGATCTTCCAAAAATTTTGGATTTGTCTCTACCACCCGTTTCCTTATCTTCTTCCATAAAAACTGTATCAGATATGAATTTGCTGAACATTTTAGGTGTATGCATCATCTTTCCGAACAATGTAATCAAATTTTTGCACAAAATCATGTTGGCTGAGTTATATACTTACCAAGTGCCTGAAAACATAATGACCGACATGGATGCTGTTATTGGCAAAAAGCGGCCGTACAGCGAAGGTATTGTATCAACCAATAATCATGTCAAACTATCACCAATGGCATGTGCATTATCAATTTTTGATAATCACGGCAACTTACTAATGTTCAAGGTTCCTCCTTCACTTGCCAAAGGCACCACTACCCAACTAATGGTACATTCGCTTGTACAATTACTCGTATATGGAATTCGAACTGGTCATGAATGCTGGGATATATTACTGCATGTTGACAACAATTATGTGAACCTTGTGTGCGATCAAATTCGCGAAGAATTCCGTTCCTATCCAAAAGAAACTCAGGAAATGCTGTCTACAAAATTATTATCTATAGAAATTGCGATATATCAAAGATCTTTGAAATATGCAGAGGCTGCAGATTGCCACCTTCGGCTGATGTTTAAGGCTGTATCTGTTTTGTTTCGAAAGTTGCTGAAGCCTCAAAATAACTCAAATTATGAGCAGTCTCCTTCGGATAAGCTGCGTGAAGCGTGTGCATCCTCATTCGAAACTGACATAGCAAGATTTTTACAAAGTGTAGATACCGATCACAACATTCTACAGTCTCTGCAACAGTTGATACAATACATTGCTGATGTCGCGTTATATTTAGTTACGTTATTGCCCCAAATTGCACATGGCATTCCAAGTATTCCAGGTGCATCGTTAATTCGAAACCGTGAATTTTTGGAAGTTGTCCGTGAACAATTGGTCATAATTGAAATGTGGAAACTCCAAAAATCAGCATGTGCACCAGTATTTTTTGGCTTGGATGATAGTGTTAATTGGCTACACGTCGTGTTTAAGTCGTTGACTGAATTATTGCGAGTCGTTTCTAATCCCGATTTCAAGGGTCAATTTCCAGAGAGTATGGTTGAAAGCAGTCGATCATTGTGTAGTCAAATCATTGTTCCACCAATCGATATTATTACTCCTGTAGATGGTGTGCTCCAAAGAATGAAATCGAAAATGCCTTTTCGGTTTGAATTCGACCAGAAGCCTCACCCTGTTCATATTTCTAACACTTTCATGAGCGTACACAATCCAAGAGTTGATGATAACGTGAAGGTTGATCATTTGAGGAGAATATATTTGGGCGTCGCACCCACTGTACACTTGAAATCGTGTAACAGATGTGGTGCAGTATCCACACTGCATGGGACACAAGGTTCAAACATAGATTTTTGGATGAAAAGATATTTTTCTCATTGTATGTGCGGTGGCACCTGGCGTCTTCAGAACAATCTGGCATAGTGAACCACCATGCTCCACGTCCTGAAATTCCCTGGGGCTTTGTCATTAGACTACGTTTTTTTAGCTGTTCCTTTTTTAGGCTGGAACTCGCCTCATATTATTATGATGCTTTTAGCAAGTATCGTGCTGTAGGCTACTAGGTATTATGTAACTTTGTGTATATTGCTACATTGTGTTTAGTAGTGTTATAAAAAGATTGATACAGAAATCTCAGCCTCGCTTTAGTAAGGTAAAGTTGGGGATTCTTAGCATGGGCGCTTCACGTATTCGGTAGAAATAGATTGGGCTGAGGAAATTTACAGCGTAGTCGCAATCGGGCAAAAGATTAATTTGAACAACGCATAGTAGTTTCCATGCATCTGCGTTCCAACACGTAATATGCTGCAGGGTCTTAACGTAGGCGGCTAGTACAGGGATGTCAAGACAACAAATCCCTGGGTCAGTAGCGTACATTCCTTGCATGTTGATTCAGTGGTTTTCTAATCTAAGGTTTATCACATGCCAGATTGTGAAAAATAAATACTATTCTGAATTTGCTTTTTTATCATGGAGCTCGTATCTTTTGCGTCCCCTAGAGGAGAGTAGTTATAAATATTTTGAACCGCCAGGTGACGCGCATAAACTTCGACGTCAATATTCCTTGGATCAGATCAGGCCTTTTTTGTGAACCACCGGAGCGGTTTGTGGAGGTGCGCTGTTGTTTAGGTTAATCTTGTATAATCGTAGATACTAAACGCGTTTTAGGCTTTATTGTGCTTTAAAACTGTAGATAATGGTATCTAGAATGAGTCTACGTAGATTGTGTGGAATCGGACGCGGGTTACTGCGCGTTTTCGGATAACTCAAATCACGCTACACTCTCTTTGCAGTTGTCGTCATGGGAAAATTTATGAAGCCTAACAAGGTGGTGATTGTTCTTCAAGGCAGATATGCTGGAAGGAAAGCCATCATCGTCAAGGTAAGGGGCTTAAATGCTGTAGAGAGAACGCCGCCGCTCGAGATTACAGTCTTGGCCAAAATCCACCTCTTTTATTACGCCACTATCACCTTGCGATTTACTCCTCAGAAGTTGAGGTGTGCTGGTCTGCTATTGATGCCAATTCTGCTGACCTCAAGCGGCAGTTGTACTTTGATGAATGGAAAATGCATGAAAGAATATATACAGCTTCATGCTAATGGCTACTTTTTGTATGCAGAACCAAGATGATGGTTCAAACGATCGTAGCTATGGACACGCTTTGGTTGCTGGTATTGACAGATACCCCCGTAAAGTGACCAAGACTATGTCTAAGAAGAAAGTTAAGAAGCGATCCAAAGTCAAGAGCTTTGTTAAAGTCATCAATTACAACCATTTAATGCCAACAAGGTATTTGTCTTATCTTGCATTTTGGTTTCTTAAAAGTGACATTGTGCTCTTACTAAATCTGCGGTCATACTGAATCTTTTGGCAAAAGTAACAATATTCATAAATTTGCTGATATGCGGCCGGGAAGAACTTCAGCCCCTGGTTAGATCAAAAACAAACTACACTTCCAAGTCTCAACTAAGGATGGAATGGTTGTTTCAAATCGAATATTCCGATTCATCTGGATGTTGGCTGATTTGATTCGGATACAAATTTATCGATCCCAATTCCCAATATTATTGCAAAGCTCCTTTGCCTTCTTGACGAGATATGACTGCCCTTTTGCCCTAAATTGTATCAGTAGTATGATGTAAGGGGTTTAATTTCCACGGGCCATTTGCTAAATCACTCTCAGTATGGCGATGAGCTGAGGAGACGGTCTGTCATAGACATTGTCACATCAGTGCAAGGTGTAAAATGAATTGGATCACACGGAGAGTTATCCAGATACGCAATTATTGCGAATACGTGATATTACTAATATTCGATCCGAATTAAATTATCCAAATCATATTCAAACATGAAAATACTCAAGTCCGTCCCCAGTCTCGAGGCCTTATCATTCACTGCTAAGAATTTCACTTGATTACAGGCAATTGGTGTTGAGTTGAGATTTCTAGGGAAAGCCGTGGGGCTGATGAAAAACGTTCGTGTCAGCATATGTGTAGTCTGATTCAACCAGGGTTAGGTCCTGGTGGATGAATCACAAACTATAGTATGTTCTTTCTTCTCTGCTTAATTTCAACACAATTGCGGATATTGCAGGCAAAATTCATTTGTACCCTAAACCGGTGCTGGTTTTCGTATCATTACAATGACATTTTATATCTTGTCACTGTTCCATTGGTAATGCATATGTTTGATATATTATATCCCATTAAGCACGCATGCTTCTGAATAGACATTTTGTCCCTTCACTTGCTTTCATTCAAAGTACCCTCTGAGCAATCGTTGCTCCGGGAGACGTAGCGAATGAGATCATGATGGGATATCCTAGCACAATTGACAGTTTGGATTGGATGTGTTGTAAAGTCTTGTTTATTTTGGGATAGTGACTGGAATTCAAATGAGAAAAGACAAGCTGAATGTATTGCCTATTTTTTAGTTTGCGACCTTGCATTTCAGGTATTCGGTGGATGTCCCTATTGATAAGAAAGTTGTCAACAAGGAGGCCATTAGAGATCCTGCTGGCAAACGTAAGGCAAGGCGAGAGATCAAATCTAAACTGGAACAGAGGTATTGCTACTTGCTCGTATTATAGTGATGGTTATTTTTTTTGACAAAACCTACAGTCATGCAACCAAGCCAGTGAGATAGTGTGTGCAATATACCGTATTGGCTTCCACTTTCTAGTTTAGCAGATTGTGGGACGGCATTCTTGTGCAACTATATTCCATTGTTCAGGCGACTTGTATTAATGCCAGTTACTCTATTTTAGATACAAGACTGGCAAGAACAAATGGTTTTTCCAGAAACTCCGATTCTAAGCGCCATCCACCGTGGAATAAAATGTTTCATCATTATTCTTTTGATTCTGTCTTGTGTGATGGGCTGATTCGACGTAGTTGTATAATCATTGAGTTCAACCCCGAGTATTGGCAAATAGGTTCTTCTGTAAAACTAGTGAATATCTAAGCAAAATGGTGTGTGGCCTTCCTGCCTCGGTCAACACCTAACCACATGCATCGCCTCTGAGGTAGCTCTCCTAGTTGTTGCTGTCCGAGGCTTGGACAACTCGCAGATGTATGGTGAATCTCGGATTGTCGTTCGCATAATAAGGTGGGCGTAAGTTTGCCGCCTATTAGGTATTGATTTGCGACAGTGTGCCGCTTGAAAGTGAGGCGAGCACCTGATCAGATTATTAACAGGGGTCGGCAAACTGCGTCCCGCCGGCCCACCCGTCATTATTTTATGTCCCGCGAACAACTACGAATAAAAACAGATCGTACGTACAATTCGTAATAATTCCACCGTTACGTATGCGTGTATAGACGGCTTTAGTGCGGCCCGTAAGTTGGCGACAATGTGTATAATTGCTCCATTAGTGAAAGAAGTTTGCCGACCCCTGGAGTATCCGATCAGTCAAAGTGTCGCCCGCTAGATGGAGTGCTCGGTCAGGTCGCAGCAAAGTCTCTTAAAAACACGTTTTTGTTTTTATTCACTCTGGCCGAAGGCGAGATTCGCTCACCTGCGCCCTCGGGTGTCAGTGCCCACCCATCTGAAGTCCCGTGCATGATCTGATGACGCTACTACTAGATAAAATTCGTTTTCACGCATGATCATGCGAAGGTCCAAACATGACTTGATATGCGTTTGCGCTGAACTGCTTCCCATACGTCACTGATCTCAAGTATAGCCATCTAAAACTTTAGAATTCACCAGACCATACGAAAGTTCAGATCAAACAATATCAGAACAAATTAACCAGCAAAATCATTTTCCCTTGTTGCAGTGATACACACTTAGTGAAGGTATGAGTATAGATGTGTAATGTAATGTAAGAGGCAGTACTGCCTGAGCCTGATGAGGAGCAGGAGGTAGATAGAAAGTACAAACCCTAGATTGATGATATCTGCTCCAACTCTGTTTGGTGCTTCGCAGCTATTGCCGTGGTGTGTGCGAGTCGCATTTTATGCCGCACGTGTTGCAGATCACGTCTGTGGTCGAGAGAACACAGGAAAAGGCTTATATCCCTGCGAAAATGACCGTTTCACTGAAGTCACGTGGTTGACACCACCCCCTTGCGTCACGCTTTCCAGCCCGCGACACGCCTCTTGTTTTTGTTTTTGTCTGTTTCTGTGATCACGTGACAGCTGTTTGGCGAAATGAAAAATGTTGCAATGACCAGATCGGCAATTCTGGCGTACTTCCTCTTTGTTAGTTTGCAGGCGTCGATTGCCTTGTAGGACGTGGTACTTCGAATGTCTTAGACATTGGCGTTTCAATAATGGAGCGGATTCAATTAGTAGGAATACCGTCCACAGCATACTAGGCCTATATCGCTTACAGTTTTTAATGAGATTGAATGCTGTTGGAAATTTACCGTAGCTGTCTCGTGCTGTCGTGCATCAGTATAGTTTTAGTTAAATTAGTTTACATTTCTCCTTGGCTTTTAACGCAGTTGCGCAGTCATATTTCATTGATCAATTTTTATTTGGTAAATTGCAGGCACCACAGTTAATTTTTGTGCCCATTGGAATTTCCGAGTGATATGATACACTGCACCAAGTGGATACTAAACAATGCCAACTAAACGCAACCGTAAAGACTCTGAATCCTCAAATTGTAGCTTGACTGTAAATGTAGAGAATACAGCTACCAGTACTGAATCTCAGCTACCAAATGGTAAGGATTTCTTGGAATATTTTCATATTTTGTAGCCGAATCAAGACAAAGTTTGATTTTAGAAAAAGACGATGTCAGTAATACTGATGAATGTGCCTGGCTCAGGCCTTGCATCGCCCCAATGGGATGTATAATTGATGGTGGCCAAGTCAATCTGACAAAACCAGATGAGGTAATAACTCTCACGTTAAACTGTTACAAGACTATAATTACGTCGTTATAATTTTACAACACCACCAACTCCGGTCATTTTACTTCAACCTAATGTTTTATATTATGGTATCAGCTTTTGAATAAGGCATATGTATATTCACCCGAAACTGTTTCAATTCATTCAGTCTGCACCAGGAACTGTATCAAGTCAAAAAACAAGGCCATCCGATACAGATATTTTATGAGACTACAATTGTTTCTTCTAGATTGGCAAAGTTGTGTGCAGTAATGAAAATTGTACATCCGGTCCTTATATGCATAAAGAATGTTTTACTAGATGGGAAGATGGTCTTCTTACATACTTGAGATCACATGGTAAGCAAAGGCAAAATATCATATCCACAATCAGTTTAATGGAAAACTGCGGACTAAAGGAAGTGGTTTTACAAGCATGTAATTAATCATTTCTGTCCAAAATATTTTGCTAATTATTTTATTTAAAGGGCGTGCAAGGAGCTGGTCAGAGAAGCAGAGACGCCAGAATTTGTGGACTAAGCGAGGTTATGATTTAGCATACAGAGCTTGCGCATGTAAGTGTAATCGAGGCCATCTTCGAAAGGACTTGAATTGGAGTCCGAAAGAAACAACTTTGCCAGGTAGAATTTCTGGAAATTCAGTATAAGCTTCAAAATATGACTTGCGTTTGCAATTTCCTAACAACAGTTGACCAAGCCTAGTCTGATAGTTCCCAAGCATGCAGCTGAAATAACTGTTTGCTCACAATAGGAAAGCAGGCTATTAAAAATCTTTGAATGGAAAATGTGATGCAGATTTGTTTGGTTTTTGTGAAAAAACTTTTCAAGTCAAAATGCAGCTTTGTTTTCTATAGGCTGAATTATTTCACCAAGATAATAGATATACTGTATATCTCGTTTATGCCAGCAGGCCTACAATATATTCAGATACAATTTTAGAAACATGCTATGCTCAGCATTGGTTTAATTGCTTTCATGTACCATACTGTGCTATGCATTGTGAGTTGTAATGTAACCACTGTTGCTTACTTCAAATCTTCATGGTCCCTCATTCACAAGCATGTTCAAATTTGATATGCCTCCTTAATGAAATCAGAACTAGTATAGGGAACATAGCCAAAATTTAAATTGATTTTATCATTCAATATTCACCCTTTACTGTTTCACACAATATCTTATCAATATATTAATGAAGGAGGATTTTAATAGTTCAGTTGACTGCATTACGATTTTCCTCGTCATATTTAGTGGACTCAACGTCGAAAGAAGTTGAAGAGGCTACTAGAAAGAAAAATAGGAAAAAGCACAAAGATCTTCCCACATTAGGAAATAAATACTCTGTTGCTGTCGCTAGGTCAAAGTCAAAAGCAATTCCAGCTGCAAGGCAAGTCAAAAATTTGTATCCCAAAATAATCAGTGTTGTAGCTATTTGAAATCCTTGCTCCCGAGTTCTGACTGCTTCATTCCACACTGTCTTGGTAGAATGTGAATCTCAAAACAAGAAGCCCTGAGGCAAACATGTTTTGATTTTGCCATTGTCCGAAGTATGGTATTATACAATGTAAGAGTGCCAATGTAAAATTGCTGACTGATAGAGTAGTGCTATATCGTTGAATATCAAGGTGTGTCCTAATTATTAAAAATATTAATGGTTCAAATCGGCGGCCCTTAAGAACAGTAGAGCCCTTTCTCGCCTATTTATCACTATTATAGCTTAGCTAAGGCTGCTTCTTACGAGGCAGCTTATTTGTGGTCATGGATTGCACATTTTCGTGCCAATTAAAATTTAAAAAGCAGTTCCTATGGATGAAACAATCACATGATTATTGTCTATCCTTGTCCGACTTTTCATATTGCAGGCTTCTACCTAACTCTAATTTCATTTCGTTGTTATATTTTAGTAGGGTCATCATTAAACATTTATGTCTTTTATTACAGTGGGAGGGATGGCCGAGTTCGTACAAGCTCTACAAGTTCATCTATGTCTGTTGACCAAGGCTACAGCAGCTCGTCTCCAAGTAACAGTGATTCTCATGGGCCATTTTCAGCAGGCTTCTTTTCTCCTCCTCAACATCACAATGGCCGTATGCACATACAGAACAACCACCGAGGCATTAGTCGTGGTTCAAGTTTACACGGACCGACGAATCTGCTATTTTCTCACGTCGTTTTGCCTCAGATACCCGACAACGACATCCTGGAGGATATCTGCGAGCAAGGAAGTGATATGTCACATTTTAGCAGCCCGGGACATTCGACTGTCCACCAGCAGTTTGGAATGATGGGATTTCTCAACAATCAGTCAATGAAGCCCTTGCATTCTCCTGGGTTTGACGCTCCATCTCCATCAACACCAGATTATAATGTTTCAGACATGGGAAGGCTATTCAAAAATATGAACGTGTCAATGCAAAGACCACAGCGGCAACGTTGTCACTCATGGAGCGAGCCTTATGAAGCATCAGGTTCGAGTAGCTTGTTCAATTTAAAAGAAGAATCGTTGTCTTGGACGGGGAAATCTGGAAAATCAACAAACAAGATGTTTCACGGATCGTCTCTCGATATAGTCCCTGAAAATTCGGCTGGCTTGCCGTTTTCTATTGGTCATTGGAATGGTACAACGTCTGTAAAAGCGGATTGGGAGACTAAGCAATGTAATGATAACAAAGCTTGCGGATGTGACAACGTCAGCGATGGATTTAATCAGGCATACTTGACAGGTTTTCAGGACTTCCCAAACTCACAAACCATGATCTGCAGTGATATTAACTTGAAAAGCCCAAAGGTGTGTTGTTGCTATCATCAACTTCAGTATGAGTGATGTATTATTATGAAATATATTTATAGGTGATTGTTCTTCCCGGCAATGCGGCTGATAAAAAAACTTCTACAGAGATAACCATCACACCCATGTCAAACACGACTTTCCATAAAAGATATGACTTCAGTGGCTTTCAGGTTTGTCAATACTGTAGATCAATAATCACCGTACATATATTTGATTTAAGCATATTTATAAAGAGAAAGCTTATCTGTTCACTAACATGAAAATCTTGGCAAATAATTGACTTCATGGACCAGGTAGCGCAACATTCACACATATTTTCAATCAATCAAACTACAGGAACTCGTTTGATGATTGCAGAAAAATTCATATATATACCAGTACTGGTACTTAAGATGTTTTTGCTATATTTTTAGTTCAATGCACTCGCCAAGTTCAAGAAATGTTGTGAATAGGTTTACAAGCATTTTCTCCTAAATCTAATAAGCTTGCTTTCCCCATCTGCTGGCGTTGATGTATGGCAATGAAATCGCAAAATAATTCTCTTTTTCAGTGCGTTCTACAAGCTAATCAGGTTAATCCATATCACATTAAAATGGAAGGGGAAGGATATGGAAGCGATGACTTCAGAAATACTATTCTGGCTAAACTAAGCAAAGAGAAATGTTCTCAAGTAGGATAATACAATATTTCCAGACTTTCGTTCTTGGTCGTTTTACTTTTATCTGACCATTGATTTATTGCAAAGCAAAGACTGGTCATGTCACAGTTAAATCAAATAGTGTAACTCATACTAATTAGGGTCCTTCACACATGAGATACCAGTTGACTGAAAATCACCGACATACCTTCTCATATTAGCAACCTGTTATTTTCAGATTGGGTGTATTGCTTGTGGCAAGACACTGTTGATCTATGACCATTTTCCCCTTTTGGATGGAACACTCTTCTTTAGTCCGCTACCGAACCGAACAGGAACTGCTGAACTCAAAGTAATCAGTGATTATCTAATCTATGAGTAAATTTATAACTGACAATATTTTCTGCTGCTTTCATTAAGATTGACATAGAAAATAAGTCCGAATACCTTCACGCTGTGTGTGTTGGATGCATAGATGGTGCCAATAACATGTTTTGCGGTATGTGTGACAAGAAATGGAAAGGACCGTTTCATCAGCTTGGTTAGTGGCAATGAGTTGTCGTCGATATGATTTTTCTTGATTGCTTATCTAAGGCGTTGTTATCACTTGCAGGTACAATGTACATGTTTGACATTTTTGCTGCTACGCCTTGCTGTCAGAGTCGTTTGTGTTGCAAACAATGTGGTAAGTTCACATATCACTGTCTTGTATATTCTAGACTAAGTATCATGAAATAAACATGGTCGGCATTCCAGCAGTTGGTTAAACAGGGGGATTATAGTGATTAATGTAAATGCACAAAAGCCTATATGAGCGGCTTATCCACTTAAAGCCTATAGAACCATCACTCAATTAGAATCAAGAAAAGATCCTATTTATTCTTTCAATTTGCTGATGGCTCGATTTGTTTCAGGATATGCTATCGTGGATATTGCACATGGAATGAAATTTTTCAGTCAATACAGTGAAAAAATATCATGCTCGAGCTGTGGCACAGTGGATTATCATTTTGTCCACCCTGCATCAACCTTTAAAGTGCTCGGGCCAAGGAAATCCTCATTTTTCCCATAAATTTCCCTTTGTAACAAAGTTTCCATTTTGTGGCAGCTGCCAAATTTAATTATGTCCTGACTTTCTCATTTTGATTACTTTTCTTGCCTAGGCTATTTAGGTTCATTGTTGTTCTTGTTATTTTCTTGGGATACTATTACTTCCTGACACTCATTTTTCATAACAGGTCAATGTTCTAATTGAGCTAGGACAGTGGTTCCCAACCGGTGCACAGCACAAAGGCTAGGCCATACTGGCAGCCCATACACATTACGGCGCAACTGCGTGGCAACATGCTATAGATTCTTAGCCAAGGGTAGCTTTGTCGCATTTTGACTCGTACGTGCCATGTAGGCATAACCGTGTGAATCCTCTACTTTCTGTTGTGCGCATGGTAACATTTAAAGCGATATATCAATTGTAAGCATAGAGCAATTGCAACTACTAAATCCTGTCGTTAGGTTATTGTATTCAACTGGCACGTGACAGTATTAAATTGTAAATATGTCGACCTTGAAGAGCGGTGATACCAAAAGGTGTGGGAACCACTGAATTTGGTTAAAATAACATTATGCATAAATCATACCAAAAGGAAATCATTTCTTGAATCTAGATAAAAGCTAGCAAAATCTTTCAGATCAACCTAATAGTAAATTGTAACGTGTTGCTGTTTTTGTTTGTGAGAAAACGTAGGGAACTTTGTTGTTGAAGATTTATTTTTGTCTGTTGCTGAGGCAAAATGGTGATGAAAATTTGTACAGTGTTGGTAACAAAACACCGCAGAAAGTTCAGTTACATCATGATTTACGTCTAGTAGATTTTCTCTGAGAATTTTGCTAAGACTATTCAATGTGTACATAGTATCGTCTTGTAATAGATGACAATGTATCATTTTGACGCTTTGGTGCATAAGCGCGATCAACCAAATGACTGATATCTATTAATTTGAACTTTCGTGAGTACTTCTGTGTTGAAGTATATCTATGGTTTCTAACACATTGCCTCACAATTCTATGTACCAATTAGACTGTATGCTTATTGCTTTGAATGGAACTGAGACAGTGGTCAGTCTCATTTCACATTAGCGTAATTGGTAGGTGACTAGGCATGTAGGGCTACTTGCGGAAGATTGTGCACCACTGCACAGCCACGAGCACCCTAATTTTTACACCCTGTGGTCAATGCTGTCAGCTTCAATATAGGCTCTTCATCTTGAAAATTCTTTCTATTTTGCTGTGGTAAAATATCACCGATGACAACTTAAGCAATTTCTGGAATTTTTTTACATTTTAGGCCTTAGAACCAACATTATTACTACATATTGTGGTTGTTTTGAATTTATAGTGTTTTTAACTACAGGTTATGTAGGCTACATTAGGGCCTTTCCGGGGTATTTAATATGTATCATGTCGTCATCTCACTCTACATGCCTGGGTTGATGTTATAGAGGCCATGGCATAGGTTTACGAGGCCATGGGAATCTCTTGTAATCCATGTAGGTCTTAAGATTTGCACTGCTTCTGAGCTAAATCTCCCATGCCGACAGGGAGTTCCTCATAACGTACTCAGTTTACTTAAGCTCATTTGATGGAAACGCTTGTTGCCTTTAAGTTACTTTCCCAATATTTTGGATTCTAGAATTAAGTGCATTAGTGTTGCTCGCGCCTTGGTGATATGTATACCTATATATCCTTTCTCTTGCTTTTTTGCGATTCTTTCGAGTTTGTAATTTCTAGAGAATTGTTGTTAGGCTGCATTTGTTCATAGTATTTCATTACACGATGTGTACTGCACACTTGAGTACACTTTCGTTCTCAAGAGGATTAGTTTTGCAGTAAAACAAAGAACAGAACTTGTAATGTGTCGATGGTGATTTGGGGAATGACTATGCAAAGTTGGGTCAGGCAATGATCCCGTGTAGCTAACATAGCCTGTGCTGTGCATCTTTTATTCAAGTGCAGGTTGCTAGATGAGCACTAACTTGAAAGCATGCACGAGGTCAATAATTGCCTTGAATTCGTGGTGTTCTCTCATGTATGCCGGCATTGGCATCAATGTGAATTCGATATTTCTGGTTTATAGACCAGATCACAGACTGAAAATGCCTATGGTTTGACTCAGTAAGGAATTGAACCAGATACCTCCTGATCTTTACGTGGATAGCCAAAGCACTCAGCCAATATTTGGTTGATTTTATGATGTATGATTTACAGTATTGCAGTGGTAAAGCCTCTGATGCACAGTAGACCCCCCCCCCGACTTATATGTTGTTTATAATATTTCCAGAAAAATAATCATAGTCATTTGACAACATATCGAACCTTCCATGACCTCAGATTCCTTACCATATCTTTCAGCCAAACACAAAAAAGAGCCCGATAACATATATAAGTAAATTATTTTGTACTACAGCGAAATGATTACTGAGCGTGAGCACTGAGCAGTTAGGTGCTCAATATATTTTGTATTACAGCGAAGTGCTTACTGAGCAGTTAGATGCTCAATACAAGGAATATTGCCGCAAATTGGCAATCAAACAGTATTACAGTAACGATATGGTAGCATTAAAACATTTCTTGAAAAATTCATGCTCTTGATGTATTCATTTTTTATTCATCAAAACTTCTTCAAGTGCTGTATTCATAGCAGAAACAACAGTGGTTTTGGCTATATTGTTAATACTTTGCTCTTTTGATTCTTTAACGAATGTCTCCCTTTTCTCCACACAGGCAATAGAGGTGAGAATGTGGCTTGACAAGTATTCGGCGTATTTTTCTTCAGTAGATTTCTCTTTGGTATTCTCCACCGTATCTGAATGGAGTTGAAATTGAGCACAAGACGAAGACGCCACAGTTAATTTTTCAGAAAAATGCCTTCAGTAGCTTAGTGCTGCTGGGTGAAGTGTCTAGAACACTTTGTGGGTTGCAGATATCCCCGGATTGCGTGACATATGAGGAAAATATTGTGTAATCTGCGGCAGATTCCAGGTGCTGAACAGTGTAGACACTAGGATTAGATTGCTGATAGATTACAAAAGAACCACCAAAAATAAGGTGATCGTTTTTCCACTGATTTGCTTGTCAGTCGAGGCAGAAATAAGGTAAAGATCAAGTCCAACATAGAATTGTTAAAATAGCTATTGTACTTGAAAAATAAGTCTTATCTCACAACCTGTACTGACTTGCCGATATCTACTATTGGCCAGCTTACGTACCTCTCATCCTAAATTGTGCTGTCAGACGCGTTTAACTCACTAGCCAACTACTACGATGCGTCCAGTAACAACGTCAACAAAACTATTCGCTGTTCGTAGCGTAGGCCGAGTCAGGAAGGAAACGATACACGCAGAGTTACCTTAATGACGTCACTTGAAAACTGCTGAATGACCAAGTAGATAAGAACAAAAACTCAGATGACAGTCAAATTCTATCGTAAGCATATTGCTTTATATACGGTACACAGGAGCATTTACTGAAATCACAATATGAATCGGGAGAGGATTTTTAAGAGCTTTAAGTGTGCCTGTTTACACAATGTCATTTGCTTCTGTCACTAGCTGCAAAACTAATACTGAATTTAGTAGCTGGAATAAATGCAGATACCTTATATCACACTCATTGTGACGATCTCCTATATATGTAATTTCGTAAACTCTGAGTGAGGGATAGGTTGTCTAAGGTCGTGTTCATCAAAATACCATATTGGCACGGTCCTTTCAACTGCACTCTGCTACCGACCATCTGTAACTATTGCGTAGAAACAGAACTATTTTTCCTCAAATAGACTGTATCCTGCTTATGCTGCTTCTATCAGAGTATAAGCCTGTCAGAGTGCCGTCACACAGTATCATAAATATGCCACAGTATAGATCTCAGTGGCATGATTATTGGCAAAGAAGCTCGGCTATCAACCAGGCTCACCAAACGGGATTTCACAGTCACAGATGTAATAACCATCCTTCTCTTTTCCTGCCATGCGAAGAAGTTGGAGCGCAACCACTTTCTGATAACCAAAGTGAATATCCATGATATGTTCAAAGAACGTTTTGTCAATGTGCCGTATCTAGAAAAGTGAACAAATGGTGAACTGCGTGTATATACCAGATCAGACAATAAGAATTGCAATATTCTCCCTTGGCTTGTCAATAAACGTTAACCTAAGTAGGCCTACTACTATGACTATGATATGAGAAAGGTCTGTGGGTGTGTGGCAGACATTATGCAAGTTGCAAAATTTCACGTTTTCAGTCAGAAATATTTAGGCTTAGCTGGTGTGTGAACAGTTGAATAATTCCAGACACTACACTAATCAATCTGGCTTGTGTTACAATGAAGTTGGACTACTACTGAAGTTTCGAGATCATGCACAGAGGTCGACATACCTTTTTCTTTAGATGATAATTTCGCTGTATTTTTGACAGTTTCATAAGAGTTAAATGAGGTGTGTATTTGAAATTACTTGAACTCTTGAATTCAATGAACTTTTGAGATAGAAATTCTGCAATATGAATGAAATGTAGTTGTCTAATGACATGTATAAGCACTATTTAAATATATCATGTGTAAATTTACCGACTAGGCTAATGCCTACAGAATTGAATCATATCATTTCCAAACATGGTGTGTCAGTTTGTGGCGGCAATATCCAAATACCTGCAATTTTCCTAAGTAAATCCTCGTTCTTGTCTGGTTGCACCTTTGCAAATAACACTTGCTGATTGAAGTGACCGAGACCTTCAATATGCAATGAGAAATTTTGACTTGATACGATGTCTTGAAGGTTTTCTTTACAAGCACTCATCATAGACACTGCTCTAAGAATCCAATATGTTGAGTCCATTATCATTTGGCGGCATTTTTTTGTACCGGTATGTCACATTACTTTTTGACATTTTTTTGGTCTGGAAGATGCAATAGTCCCACAGTGAGATGCGCTACTTTGTTACTGACAACAACATGTTTGAGGAGTTCATTTTGTTGCACAAGGTGATCCTGAACAGCTTGCATCGTTCCTAAAAGTAAGAAGGAAATGTTGAATCTACGAAGGTATCACCTGCATGGCAGTGGGGGTCTACAGTTGTACTGTACCAGTAGTCCTTGAAACAACAACTTTATCCACCTCTTGAGTAGACTATTACGCATACTTACCTCTAATTTTTGGTTTGTCAATCTTAACAGCAAAGAAGTAGTTAGGAGGTCGCAGATCTCTTTTAGGTTTATCATCTCTCTCCGTTTTTTCTTGCTTTCTTCTCTTTTCGGCCCATTTTCTTCCCCTTTTTTCTGAAATATTATGGTGTATAGCTTGAGCTCGAAATAGAATCAAGTTAAATTATATAATTTGCAGTCACACACACTATGATCTTAAAACATGAAATGTACCATCTTCCATGTCATATACATTTATCTAGATACTGGTATGCAATGTATAGTTGGGTTGCACATGCACAATACTGCTATCTCACCTACGATATGAGTCATGGCTGTCAAGCCATGATCATGTGGCTTCATCGAACTCACTTGATTTCGTTGAGTTATGATCAGGGAAGTTCTGATCTTTGCATGACGAAGAGCCACCAGCGTCGACTTTAGAGTTAGCATTGGACATAATGCGATCTAAAGCAAAAATTTTCTGTAATATTCACACTATCCTACTAGCAGCCTATCAAGCCATTCAAAATCAGGGTCTAGCATTTCGTAAGCTTTTTTTATTAAAAACGCCAAAAATTCTATGCAAGGTAACAAAGATGATACACATTGACATTATATTCTTGGTAAGGTAATGATATACGTCGTCTATTAAACCTGCTTGGGACCATAGATAGGGCACGTACTATTTTCATGCAACGGCATTTTCTGTGTCAATACGACTTTACCACAGCTCTCAAAGTTTACAATTTACTAATATGAACAACTGGCATAGAGCGTATTGGAATGTCAAGGATATGTGCAAGAGGAGCTCAATTCTCGTGCCTGGTTGTATCATGCCGTTGGTAACAGACCCACAGCTTAATTATTAGCCTGAGACTGTATTGTATGATTGTTTTAAATTTAAAGACAAAATCCCTTTGGCTGTTAGTCAACAACGCCAAAGGGATTTTTCTTCGGGTTGAGATTAATTTTCCGTCCACGAAGAGCTGCAGCTGATCCAGGTGTATCATCTGACGATGCTGAGCAAGGTACTTGTCCCTCAACCATACAGATGCATTTTCGTTCAAATTTGCTTCCAAAATTTGCAGGACTAATCGTTTCCTCAGCAGTTTCTTGCTCAAGAAGTTCTTTAGGTTTCCCAATAACTTTTTGAACATGACTCAAAATTTCAAATTGCGATTTACCATCCACATCGATATGAAAAAATTGTCCATCCTCTAGATAAAAGGTGATATATGGCGTAGGCGTAACATTTTCAATAGCTTCAATTTGTACATCGGGATTCATATATCGCATCTGTGGTACATTCATAAGAACCATGTCCATGACACCTTTATGTGAATTTTGAAGGTGTTCGTTTTCATATGTACCATAATTCACAGTCATTACTTTGACACAGTCACGAAATATTATGCCTTGCCGGAGATATTCCCTCGTTCTAGTGACGGGATATAATCCTTTCATGAGACCTTTCATTTTTCCTTCAGGTGGAGTTCTATGCGAACCATAGAGAGGGTGGTCCCATTGAGATGCTGCGAATAACTTTGCCTTCTTTGCTCTACTGAGACGTTTTACAAACCTCACAGCAGATAAATACACCATTGTTATATAGAAAGCTACCAAGTAAGAAATTCTAAATGTATGATCCCTTATAAATTAGATAATGCTAGTACATACATAAAATGAAAGTACAGCACAGACATGCTGACAGCCATTCATTCATCAGTACGGTACACAGAGTGCATAGGAAACGCTGTGATATGAGCCGTATAGATCTTCGAGCTCAACGTACACTATCTTTGCTACTTAGGGAGGAGCTAATCAAATAGGCCCTATAATTATAGTTAAAAGCCGAAAACTAATTTTAGACTCTTAGAGACTACTTCAGCAGATACTGTAGGCTACCAAAAATTTGCGTTGGTTAATTTGAAAATCTCATTGCTAAATCTATGTGCAGTTATGGAGATTATTGTTTTATCAAAGCCTATTGTATGTTAGATATACATTTCTAAATCTTATTTCACGGGGTAAATACAAAATTGGCAGAAATTAAAGCAAAGCAGACTGAGCCTTATACATAGAACTTTGAAACTTGAAATGAAGCAATAATATGTTTGGTAAAAGTGGAACAAACAGTAAATAAGGCACAAACACACATTAGATTCAATACAGTATAATTCCCTCAGTGTTCCTTAAATTGCTTCTTAAGCAAATGGGCACGATACTTGCTATCATACACATAGTATACTTACCCTTTAGAAGCAAAATATACGTCGTGCGTCAACCTAGAGACAATAGAGGGAACTTGCTTTTTCTTATGGTATTCAGGTTTTGCTTTATAATTTGACTCAAATTCATGAGCAACTACTCGATTCACTCTTGTCAAAATTTGAATCAACTCCAACATGTGTCCATATTTTTCAAAGCATCTACAAAGTGCTTGAATAAAACAAGAACCATACGCCTCATTTCGCCAGGCGAAGAAGCCTGGCAATGTGGAATAGGCAAAAAGAAAATCAGCGTAATTTGGAATGACCACACTTTGAGAATCTTCTTCAAACGCTCCCGAATCTACAGTATCTTCGTTATCAACTTTTGTCAATCTATAGCCAGACATTAAATTGGATCCTCGACATGCTTGAATGAAAAATAATTTGGGTTTCCCAGCTAAGGTATTGCATTTTTTTGCAAGCAATGGATTTGTCAATTGTTCTAGATTATATACACCGTCTTTAGCGTACAGATAGTTGTCAGAACGTCCATGAGTTAAAACAGCAAATGCAAGACAATCATGTTCAGAATGATCTGCTTCAGAAATATCTCTCACTAATTTAAAAATTTTTGCCACTGTCAAATCGTGTAAGCTCCTTACGTGTTGAAAACCCAGCATCTTTGCAGTGTTTTCCAACCGTTCACAATCTACATCAGTTCCTTTTCGGGGTTCAACATTCAAATGAGGCTCAAAGTGCTTGTGATTGAGTATAATAAAACACCCTCGAAATTTATGGTTCATCTTATATTTGTCTGATAACTGGGAAATATCAAAATCATTGAACGTTTTTATATTTTCTGAAGTTTCCACTTCCCGTATTTGCTCATCAGCGGAAATGTTAACATTATATTCTGCTGGAGGATTGCTATCCTGAGAAGATTCCATGAAATTCATCAAAGTCTCTCCAGCTGATGGTTTCGCCATATTGATTTGAGTTTGTGCAGCCCACAACAATCACTTTACAATGTCGCCTATTCACGTTTGTATAGTTATTCGGGTAACTTTGTCGATCCGCACCAACTCGATTTTCAGCACACCAACTCATACAAAATCATTGGAGCGTGAATATGTTCAGTCCTACCACAGAATATGACCGTAGTTCGGTAATTTTAAAATTAGTTGAAACAATAAATCCTTACAAAGTTGGCTAAATGCAAATTTTTTGACAATCATTCTCTCTCATTCCCTTTCTCTCTTCAAGGAGTTCCGTGATGAGTACCGTGACGGGGATTTTCCCTGAACTTGGAACCCATTGTTTTGGTCATAGTATAGATAACTAAACTTCAAGGATTAGTTATCTATAGTCATAGTCACCTCAGAGGTTGGTTCAATCTGGGGAGTTGCACTATGACGTAAAGGCGTCGATGTTTTTTATATGGAAGGGCGAGTGCGACATCTAGTTTTTTCTAATCTAAGGTTTAATCACCTCTGGTCATTTTGGTCATTATTTTTACCCTCGGATCCGGATTTGTTATATTCGGTTATAGCAAATAAAAACAATAGCGTCACCCGGTGATCAAAATGAAGCGATTTGATTGGTTGTTGGACAAGCGGGCCATTTGATATTGTTGCTTTGCCGAGCCCAGTCGCAATTACACTTCGTCAAGGCGGGACTGTTCAAAGCCCAGGCTGGGCTGGTTTATACGATTGATTTTATTTGTTTGGTTGTTAATATAATATGGAGGCCTTTAGCAAGCTTCCTTTGGTTACTCAACTCGATCAGGTACTGCATGGATACAAAGTTCTTGCTGCAGGAGGCTGCGAAACCGGTAAGTTCTTCGTAATTCTATTCTGCCCCTGGCTGACTCCTACCGCACCTCCATTCCGTTAGTGGTGTAAAAGTATTTCAATAATATACTGTTTTGCAGAATTTCTCCAATTCGCCAGCCAGTCTGAAGACTTCAGACGGCGTGGCTTTTTTGCTGAGATAAAAGCTCATGAACTTGGTGAAGCTTTAACCAAGGTTTGAATTACTTTTGCACCAATTTGTGCATTAATTGTATATTTTTTCAGTCTTGATGTGGGTGGTTTATTGGTATTTGATAAAATATAAATATACTTGCTGTATCAGCTGTCACGGGTGATGGGTGTGTACTATTTTAGGCAGAAGCTGAAAAAAATGCATTAATGATAAAACTCAAGCATGCTCGTCGACAAGTTGACTTGGAAATAAAACAGAGATTGAAGGCCGAGCAAGAAAGAGATGAATTGGTGTGTTTCAATTTGTGGATTAATACTGGCCTAATTGTAACTTGCCCCAAAGGTTCGCCTACATCTATATCTATCGAATTTCATATTGAACAGGATCAACAGATATTGCTTGTCCGGGACTTACTCTTCACTGATGAGAGTGGTGCATCAGTGCCCCTAAATGAAGAACAACAAAGAAAGCTGGACTTCTTACATGCCAGGTTTTATAGTAAAACCCCCATTTGTGGTGTTAGATGTAATGTGCTATTCTGATGTAATTTTTGCAGTCGCTATGTTTCTCCGGGATGTGGCAGGGGAATGAAAAGTCGTCGCTTACAACCTATTGATGAAACGGAATCATTTTTGTCCAATTATTCAGACTTGTCGTTTGACTTAACCGAGGATGATTTAGACTCGACAACTTTGAGGAATGGCAAGCGACTGAAGCGATCAAGAGCTGCTGAGGCGGTAATTGCACACCACACATTCCATTTCAATTCTCTAGAATAGGCCAACACGGTTGTTAAGAATGGCTGTTATTGTGTATTTATTCATTGCTGTTATCTTACAGAGGGCTCTGGCGGATGATGACATTGCGACGAGTAAACGTCACTGTTATGATCTGGTAGGTGAAAATGGTAATCTAGACTCATGCTTGCATGAAATAAATAATATAACACCTTTTCCATTTTTTGCCCATCGAAATGCAATTAGACTAAACAAGGACATAACATGAGCTACCAAACAGCAGTGGGAAATGACAATATTTATTTGGTAGGTTTTTTGTGATTTACTAACATGCTTGTTAACTGTCTCTTGATCAAAAAGGATAGTGTCAGATAACCCAGTACATTTCTTTTGTTTTGTTTGGATGTGATTGAAATTGAGCTACCGAGGCAGCTATGGCTTGCATTCTGAGATCCATACAATGTATGTTACCATAGAAAAAAGATGAACAGCTCAGATGCACAGTTGACGGACCTGCGAATGTCAGGGTGGAGAAGCTGGAAAAGAGTTTTGTAAAGCCTGCACCTCATCAAGGAAGACGTCGACCATCTAGAGAGCACAGACGGAGGAGCGCTGGATGTACAATTAATTGTGTTATTAAGATACAAATTGTCCGATGCTAATCTAGTCAATTGATTTTCAGTGACATCAGATTCTGATGCCGCACCTAGTGATGTTGACAACTTCTGGTGTGCCGCACCAGAGCCAAGAGCACATCCGCTTTCTGTTGCGGTAAAGAATAATTTGGATGAGTTTAGTGGTAATATATATACATAATCCACTCGTTCTACTCTTTTTATAGAACACACCAACTAAGGCTGCAAAGTCTCACGATATGCAGCTAAAGGCATGTGTCATTGTCAAGGAAACCTGTAAGCCAGTAAGTTTATGAGTAAATGAACTCCAACGCAGTTCGGTGTGACAATTTATCTTTTACTAGTGCGGCAAGAGGATCCAATTTGGGAAACGTGCCTTGAAATGTACTGACTGCCGCATCGTCACTCATCCCGAATGTGAATACCTTGTGAAAGATTATCTATGCGACCCGTCGCAATATTCTCCGTCGGCCTCGTCATCACGAGAGAAGGTTAGCAAATCACATGACGAATATTTTTCAAGTTAAAATTGAAACATTGTGCAATTGTTATAGTTGAATCAAGGGGCTTTGGAAGATTTCTTACAGTCTAAAGAAAGCCCGATGGTTCCCCCAATTTTATACTACGCCATCCACGAGATTGATAAAAGAGGGATGACTGTAAGATATCATATTTGACCCCAGCTGTATTTTGTGCAAAGATTATTTTGTAAATTCATGCAGGAAGTTGGATTGTATCGCATTCCTGGGATGGTGAGGTCTGTCCGCGAGCTGAAGGATAAATTTTTAAAAGGCAAGACCCCAGATATGTCTAAGGTATGCTCATGCAAACTAGGGGATACACTAGTCCATGCGCTGTTTCATTATTATATGGCTAATGATTTGAGGATATAGGTCAAACGAATTACTTTTAGGTGCAAGACGTGCATACGCTATGTTCCTTGGTGAAAGATTTTCTGCGGGAAACTTTGAGAGAGCCTCTTATCACTTTCAAGCTTCATCCCATGTTTGCGCATGCAGCCAATATGGTATGATATAGTCTCTGTTGAAGTCAATTTGTACCTAACAAATTGTTGATTCATAGGGAGATGATGCTGAAGTTTACCAAGCGATAAGTGAGTTGCCTCAAGCTAACAGAGACACTTTGGCATTTCTTATGCTACATTTGCAAAGAATCGTGGATACTCCGGAGATCCGTATGGGACTTGAAGCCCTGTCTAAAGCAATCGGACCATCTATTGTCGGGTTTCCCACTGAAGAGCCAAGCATGCAGGAAATCCAGGTTCTTACAATTTGATTAACGGAACCCACTGTGTGCTTGATGCACATTGACACCAACTTTGGAGGTTTCTCCATGGGAAATAAATATGTGTTAGGTGCCTGACCCATCCATGAAATTTACAGCTACCACCCACTAAGTAGAAGCAGTCATTGCTAATTCAAACTTATGCCAATTATTATACATCAATGTTGTGTTATGGCCTGTTGTTCTTACAATTGATTTATCTTTTGTTTAGAGATGTGTAGTGACTCAAGAGAAGGTATTGACCAGATTACTCAACTTGCCAGGCGATTATTATGGTAACATCATACAATCCAAGCGTAACAAGAACCTTTGTGGTGTTAGCAATACTCCTGAGCATAGAGGTAAGCAGTTTGTTATATCATATGTAACATATTATTTTCATTATATGAACAAGATGATGTAAATCCTTTAGATGCCATACTTATACTGATATTGCTAAATTTTTCAATTGGTGTTTTGTAAGGAACTACGCGTTCAACCCGAACAGGCAGGTTGGGACATAAAACTGTCTCTACTGCAAGTCTGAAAGGTATTGACATGATTTGAGTAATCCTTCAAAGCATGCGCTCTTTAATTCTCCAAGCATATTTGGTTTCAATGCCCGCTTGTGCTGGCTGTTTGCTTAATTTTCGTTGCTGTCATAGTTAATTTTTTACGTAGCTTCAAATTTATAGATGATTCTGCCTTGTGAGTCTCATTAACTTATCCCTTTCTGGTTGTTAGATCTTAGCAAGCTGACTAATGTTGTAGCAGCTCTCTTCACAGAAAAGAATTGCCATACCACTACTTCATAATTATATTTCCTAAATTCCTTGACTGATTTTGGTCAATGTAGAAACTAGAACTCTATTGTACTGAATGCTCATTCGATGCCTGTGTGTAGTTTGTTGATAGTTTCTAATGGCTAAAAGCATGCTGTACTCTTGTTTGCATTACCACATACTAATTCGATTTAAGTTATAGTCATATGAACAATATTTTTGTTATTGATTGCCTTAGTCTCATATCATAACATTATTTTTTTAATCGGAATTACAGCTCCAGAGAGTTCTCTGCTTGGTCCAGTTGGTTCCTCGCCAAGGAAAACACCATCAACCACTTCACTCACTGAACGTGCACGAAAGTACCTCAATGGCACCCCGTGAGTAGAAACCCAGCTCTAATTCAACATCTTTCATTTGTTATGCCTATTACTCGTGTTTCAGATTTGGAAAAAGCAAGAAAAAAGACGGTTACTTCGACAGCCCGACCTATACCTAACTTCTACTGTTGGAATCTCCGGTCTCCATACGATTCAGTGTTTATGTTGCATTCTCTGCTTACTGTTAAACTTCTTGTTCATAAGAGATGGACTTTGTCTATCCAGCTAAGAACTATGGGGTGTCGTTAAGTGCTGCCGGCAATGTTTTCCATAACAAATTCACTGACTCCCGCCGTTATATGTAAAAATTTTGTTGTCTTGTAGCCGTAGGAGTACTGCCCTCCGATGTCGAAAGATGTTGGTCTACTTGCTGCAATGTACGCACGCTATATTATTTGCATTGTTCGCACTACTGTACTGAATTGTTTTGATATTTAGGATTGGTATTAAAATACGTGCGTAAGTGATGTTGGTTGTGAGACTTGTTAATTGACCGCTGCGTACAACGGTGGAATTCAAACTCGTCACTATTCAGAATATCCTTCCGGCTAGAAAGCACTGCGTTTGTTGTATGAGGTAGTGATACAGCAGGGAACAGCTCAATGCGACATTAGCAGCACGATAATATGTCGAGGCTCTTTGGCGGGAATATTGCTGACCACAACAAATGTTTCCTGACTTGTTTTTCTGCTGCTGTAGCTGTTATTTGGGCACGTAACTTTTGACTGGGACTTACCTCATTTCGAGCGGAAGTTGCCTTGCGTCTGTTACCGTCCCGCCTGTCGATGGTATACCATGGATATTGGTCAACACCCTGTCATTAAGAAGCTCACGGAAGATGTAGTAAACCGCATCGCTGCGGGCGAGGTTATTCAACGCCCATCAAATGCCATCAAAGAGATGATGGAAAATAGCCTTGATGCTGGCTCAAAGTCGATCACAGTGTCAGTCAAAGGGGGTGGTCTCAAAATGCTGCAGATATCCGATGATGGGCATGGAATTCGTAAAGAAGATATGGAAATAGTTTGCGAGCGATTTACTACCAGCAAGCTCCGTGAATTTAGTGACCTTCGCAGTATAGCCACATTCGGTTTTCGCGGTGAAGCCCTTGCAAGCATTAGCCACGTTTCTCATTTGACTATATGCACCAGAACGAAAGTTAGCAAATGTTCATACAAAGCGTCATATATTGATGGCCGTATGAAAGATTCACCCAAGCCGACTGCAGGAAGTGTCGGAACACAGATTACAGTTGAAGATCTATTTTATAATGTTCCAACAAGAAGAAAAGCATTGAATAATCCATCTGACGAGCACCAGAGAATTGCTGATGTAGTAAGCAAGTATTCAATTCATAACGCAGGTGTTTCATTTACACTGAGAAAGGCTGGCGAAGGTGGACCTTCAGGAGGAATTTCAGTACGTACACAACCAGGCTCTACCATATTGGAAAATATTGGTGTTATATATGGCTCTCAAATTTCTAAAGATTTGATTCGCATTGAACAAGATATTTCGTCACTCAAATATACGATGCACGGATACATAAGTAATGCAAACTGCTCAATGAAAAAGTTTATATTCCTTTTGTTCATTAATAATCGCCTTGTCGATTGCCAATCACTAAAACGTAGCTTATCAAATGTATATCAGCCATATTTACCTAAAGGTACCTACCCTTTTGTTTACATGAGCTTGATGATTTCGCCAGGAAACATCGATGTCAATGTTCATCCGACAAAGCACGAAGTTCATTTCTTAAATGAAGAAGAAATAATTGAATCGATCCAAAGAGCAGTAGAAACTCATCTTCGAGGATGCAATTCGTCACGGACATTTTATACTCAGACGCTACTTCCAGATGTTTCGGTAGAGTTTACAAAGCCCAAATCAACGAAACCAGCTAATCACTGTGAGCCCAAGGTTTATGCGCATGAAATGGTTCGAACTGATGGCAAGCTACAGAAACTTGATGCATTTTTAAAGCCACGTTCATCTGGCTCATCCTCAAATATAGTTAATACGGACGTAATTTCTGACTCAGATATTATTGAAGTTATTGATGGCACAGATCGTCTGACTGCTCATCATGAGGAGTCCCACTCAAAAACTATGACTACACTAGGTGGTGATGCAATAGTGGAGCCACCATCAAAGAAATCCTGCCTTGATTGCCAAGCTGCAATAGTCACAAAACCAAAGACGTCACAAAGAAGTGAATCCCAATCTGGAGTGACTACTGCATCATTTCCAAAGCGACGGACAATACGACTAACAAGTGTGTTACAACTACAAAATGAGATCCAAGAAAATGCCCAAAGTGATCTTGCCAGTCTTGTTGGAAACCACGTGTGGGTGGGGTGTATTGATCCCGAATTGGCTTTGATCCAGCATGAAACCAAACTTTTTTTGGCAAACACAACCCAACTTTCAGAAGAACTGTTCTACCAAATCATGGTCTTTGATTTTGGAAATTATGGCATTTATCGATTGTCAGCGGCTGCACCGACGTTTGACTTAGTTATGTTGGCATTAGATAGTGCTGAAAGTGGCTGGCAACCAGCCAATGGTAATAAGTGGGATCTTGCGAAAAATGTCGTCGAGTTTCTCCAAAGCAAAAGAGAGATGTTGTCTGATTACTTTTCATTTGAATTAGATGAAAATGGTAATATCACAGGCTTACCTATGCTTTTACCAGACTATGAACCTTGTTTAGATGGTCTCCCGATGTTTATACTCCGCCTCACTACGGAAGTTGACTGGGAGTCAGAGATTGGCTGTTTTCGAACCTTATGTCGTGAGTGTGCCAAGTTCTATTCAGTACGCAAAGGCTATATAGACATGCCAGAATTGTTGGAGAGGACTTCCAAAATTGGAAAGGACAAACTTGACGATGATTCGATAAGTTCGTTTTCCTATGGAGATTCGAGTCCTAGAACGGTGAGACAGGATGATGCTCCTACGTCAACTAAATCATGGAAATGGGTTGTTGAACATGTTGTTTATAGAGCCCTACAGAGGATCTTACTACCTGGAACGACAATGCTGAATGATAGATCCTTATTGCAACTGGCAAATTTGACTGATCTTTATAAGGTTTTTGAGCGTTGTTGAAAAATTCTGTAATTTACACAAGATGACCACTCTACTCTGGTCTTGTTTTGATTGCTTTCCTGTGTCATATTTACTATTCATATGAAGAGTGCGATTATGAAGCACGATCGAAGTAAGACAGCAGAGAGAGATAAGAATGCGGGGAGGTCAGCAAACTGATAATTTTCTTTGCGGGGCTTAGCGCGTGTTTTCGACATCTGAAAAAGCTGGATCGATCGCTAGTAAAAGCATACCGTCATCGGGTGAAACCCTGTCGGGTCACTCGCACGTATGCGCCATGCTACAAACAGAAGCTAAATTCTAACGAGAGTTTGTAAGGTACTTATTCAGCACATTTATCATTCATCCCGCCGCTACAGGGCGCACCAGGTTCAAAACAACGTAAACGTGTATTCGTGTACCGGACTCGTCACGGTGCAGCAGATTTGATGTATGTTGTAAGCTGGGTAAACGTTACCCAAGTCCAAAGATTGACTGACTGCCGAAGCTTTGCGTTACTTCCAACTCTAGTTGAAGAGACATATTTTCGTATTAATCCGTGATGTATCTCACCGTATTAATCGAGGCTTATGGGGATTTAGTGAAGAGAAGGCCGGCTGCCACGCAAATATGCACTGCAGGTAGCTTACGATCGATCGATTTGCCAATGGCTGTTATCTGCTAATTTGGCGATCATCCGTTCAGGTTTTATGGGAACATTTGCTGATATTATTTCACAAGCAATCATCGAAAGAAATGGCTCGTATGACTTGCGGAGAACAATCATAATGGCTATATGCGCCTTCTGTTATTTTGTAAGTTTGGAAGCTAAGAACGTCCGTATCCTTGACCTATGTAATGTCTTTTTGTGAATGCTACATATCGAATAGCTACCGTACCCATAACACTGCGATATTTACAGGGGCCGACTGTTACGATATGGTACACCGTCTTGAGCAGATATAAGTTCGATACAATTACTAATGTGATGCTTGATCAAGTACGCTAATACGCTTTTATATTCAACTTTACGTCATGGTTTAATACTGGTTTTCATTGCAGTTTCTAGTAGGACCTGTCCTTTTATTGGGATTCATCATGCTACAAACGATACTTCGTGGTCAAGGCTTCCGTGAGATACGACGACGCCTTATCAGTGAGTTTCCAAAAATCTTGACAATGAATTGGCTAGTAAGTATGGCTTGAACAGTCAATGGACTGTACATTGTCCACGACATCCAGGTGCAGTCATTCAATGCTCTTATCTCATACAGGTTTGGATACCAGCACAGTTTACAAATTTCAAGTTTGTTCCTTTGCAGTATAGGTATGTTGATGAACAACTTTTCATAATATCTGGCCACGGCTTAAAGTGATCTCAATTTTGCAGGATGCTCTATTCTCAAGTTATTTCTCTATTTTGGAATTGCTATATCTGTTGGAAAACTAGTGGCAAGTCCAATGATCACGAAAAAAACCAATGATATCATGAATAATTGATTTTGTGCTTTTCAGAAAGATCAAAAGAGATTTCCCCATCTTTTAATACGTAGCATGCATTTGAAATAATTGGTTTGAACTCCAGAGTGCAGTAATTTGTCAGCACAGATAGTTTTTGTGAACACTGATTCTTAGGGTGGGGATCATCCATTAAAAGGCGAAAAAAGTCTTGTCTAAGCGCGCTTCTGCTATCCAGAATCCGTGATGACTGCGCATTTGCTCAAGACAATCTTCGTAGACTGGAATAAGTCTGTGGATAAACTCCTGCTCACAAACCGGGTTTGCCCTCTGTTGTAAATTTTTGTTGTGCAGCTAGAAGTTTTTGAACCTGGCCATGGCCTACTTAGCATAAAATTCATACCAAGTTCAAGGAGTTACGCCACCTTTATGATCCCCACCCTTAGCATGCTTTAGTGTGAAGTAAATGAAAAGTTTATAACATTTATTTTTATTTTACTTTATGCCAGTGCCTGACAACTCACTGTAATTGAAATCCTTGATATGGTATATGCTATGTCTAATTTTATATGATATAGTTCATGTACCTCCCAGTGGCATAGCTATTTACTGTAGCCCCCATGGATGCAGGTATCTGATTATCGTGATACCATAATAAAGCGAGCGCAAAAGGCCCTCAATCGTCAACATGAGGAATAGAATTATTACCTGTACCTTCCTGTTCTTATTGGTTTATGATAGTCAAATATGGTAGTCTTAACAATCTCGAAACCGAACTAGCCATTTGCAAATTGAGTTTGAGTTAGTTTCCTGCTCTGGGTGGCATGGTCCCGTTGGCTATGCCACTGATGCCTTTGCCTATATCGTTCAAGCATGAAAAAAATGTTCCATGTTGCCACAGAATTGCATGTTGCATTGAATGCACCAAACATTTTTTCATTCTGACTTTTATCATTAGCAAACACCAGTTAAACTTAAATTCTGTCGATTGTAGGTAGACCCTATATTATTTTTGTTATTTATGTGACTATGGACTTCCGCACAATTTTGTGTAAGGCCTACATAATTGTTATTTATGCTATGTTATGGCTATTTATGTAAGTAGGAACTTGGGTGTAAATTATCTATGCCTCTTTGACTTCACTATGTCCATGCCTGTTGCTGTAACCTGGGGATTTGTAGTCTTACTGACTATAGAAGGTGTATATTTTAGGCCTATTGCCGATATGCATTGTGATTTCATACTATTGTGTATAATAGCAGTCAATCAACGTCATAATATTGGGACGTAGCGTTCCTAGTTGTTATTTTACATATTCATCATTTTCCAAAGTATGTTATGTCTGTCCAAAGAAGCAGTGAACATGATATATGCATGTCATATTTCGTCCACGAGAATATATATTTGAACCGGCACATACGGCCTAGGACTCGGCCATTTGTTTTTGTACATTAGGCCTATAGGACAGTAGATTGTTGGCTTATGAGAAACACTAGTTTTCACACCAACTCTGGTGTTAAGACGGCCAGTCGTGATATAAATTGAACTGGGCCAGAGACCTTGCTACGGTGTTGTAGTAGGTCAAGGTCATGTGACTATATGGTAGGATGTACAATAGTAGTGGAAATGCATCCTACCTCCTGTAGGCCCACACCATATACTGACATACGCTTGTGAACTGCTTGATGTTGCAAATTTACACGCCAGTATAGCAAGAGTCAGCTAGGTGAGTCATGGCCTACTAAATTTAGTAGGCCATGGGTGAGTTGACTACTCCGGTACAGGCCTGTTAGGTAGAGTTTACACCGACAAATGGTCTATTAGTAACGCTTTCAAAATTCACGTTGCAAGTGTCCGGACTGGACGTAGGGCGTAGACCTACGAATGCGAACTACGAAGCGGATCTTGCCGAACTGTGGGTCTCTACTATCACTGCAGACGGAGAGAGTACCGTAAAGTATTAGCATAGCAACTTAACCACAACGCTACCTACATACTGCTGCTACCTGACCTACGGAAGTGGCTATGGTAGCATATAATCACATATATGGTAGACTCGGTAGAGTAGCATAGAGAGAAGATAGCGAGCGACCGAGAGCTGACAGGTCACGTGACTATTTCACTGAGATCCGCATTCGATATATTGGCGCACTTTCCGCGGCTGCTTGTTTTGTGCCGTGCATAAGTCTCTCTAGTCACCCTCTGGTTTGGTGCCGTGTAGCTGTCGGTTGCTGTCTTCTGCTCTGGCTGTTAAAATCCTCGGATATACTATGTGTAAACCGAAAGAGACGATGTAGTAGTTGCTGGTGGGAAAAAGTCACCAAATACAGCATTGCCTTTTCAGTGGCGGCGAACCAGTTGACTATAGTACAGATTCCCATTTAGTTTGTCGTTGGTTGTATCAGGAGTCAATATGAGCAATAAAAGGAAATCTTCGCAGAAAGGCGGTCCTCCAAAGCGGCAAAATACTGGTACGGAGAATTCCTCAGTGAGTGTATTGGAGAGATCGGCAGATATTCCTGGAACGTTGGATATGGGAGTAATTGAAAAAGTGTCATTGAAAAACTTCATGTGCCATACTCGGCTAACCATGGAATTTTCCTCAAATGTGAACTTCATTGTCGGTAAGAATGGTAGTGGGAAAAGTGCAATTATAACAGCCATCGTCGTAGGCTTGGGGGGCAAAGCCAGTAGTACAAGCCGTGGCTCATTGAAAACATTGATTAAAGAAGGTAGTGCTTCTGCCAGTATTGAAATCACTTTACGAAACCGAGGCAATGAAGCATACAAGGAACACTTATTTGGAGAGAGAATAACTGTTGAAAGAAGGTTACTACCGGACGGCCAAACCTACTATCGGATTAAAAATGAACAAGGCAAATTGATCACGAGCAAGAAAGAAGATCTTGTACGAATTCTAGATCAATTTAATGTCCAAGTTGATAATCCATTGACATGTCTAAACCAGGAGATGAGCAAACATTTCCTCCATTCTAAAAGTGAAACAGATAAATACAAATTCTTCATGAAATCCACCCAATTAGAACAGATGAGCAATGATTACGCGTTTGTTCAAGAAAACCGCGTCATAATTCAAGAAACATTGAAGCGCAAAGAGAAACTTCTTCCAGACTTGGAAAAAGAAGTCATGGCCAAAGCACAAAAATATAAAGACTTATCAACACTGCATGAACTTAAAGGCAAAATCGATTCATTAAAAAATGAACTGGCTTGGGCCGATGTGATACAACTGGAACATGCTTTGAAACCAGTCAAAAGACAATTAGAGCAGGAACAAAAACGTACCCAACGTTATGTTCAGATGGTTGAAAAATCGAAACAATGTCAAAAAGACACTATGGCTATTTTTGAAAATGCACAAAAAGGGGTCAAAGAATGTGTAGAAAAAGCGAAATTGTTAGATCCTCTTCGGAAAAACGCTAAGCAAGAATATGATAACATTCGTCACACTCATCGCCAACTTGAAAGTACAGTGAAGAGTTTGATTAAGCAACGTCAAGACACTGTCAGCGACAAGAGAAAAATGCAGACAAGAATCGATGACTTGATGGAGAGCATCAATACAAACATAGAAGACGAAAAAAACAACCGCGAAAAGAAACTGTTGAAACTTCGCAAAGAAACGGAAACAGTCGAAGCACAATGGAAAAATACCTCCGAACAAATTCATCAATTCAAGGGAGCTCTCGTACACTGCAAGGAAGAAATAGATGAAAATCGAAAAGAAACTCTAAGATTAAGTTCTGAAAAGCAAAAGATTTCGATGCATTTAAAAAGTTTGACTTCAGACAGTAGAAATCGTTTGCAACTCTTTGGAGTCAAAATGCCAAAATTCGTCCAACGCATTGAGGAAGAGTGGCGTAAAAATAAATTCCGTCAAAAACCACGTGGACCAATAGGAGCATGTATATCTTTGAAAGATGCTAGCATGGCAGTTCCTGTTGAATCTGCTATACGTTCTCATATCAGTGCATTTGTTGTGGACAACCATCAAGACATGAAAGTACTTTCCCAATTACGAAGCACGGTGTTCTCAGCAAAAGAAGCATCACAAATTATCATATATACCAGCAGATTCAGCAGCACCTTTCATAACGTTGCTAACGGCAAGGTCCGTCATGCTAAATATAAATGCGTATTGGATCTGTTGAATATCGATGACCCTATCGTGGCAAACTGCCTTATTGACATGGCGAGTATTGAGACTATACTTGTGATTCCACAGTTGAAAGATGCTTTACATGTCATGCAAAACTCGGGACGACCACCTGCAAAATGCACTCAAGCTTATACTGGTGATGGTGATGAAGTGTACGAAGATCGGTTTTACTCAAATCCTAGAGAGCCAGTGTCACGGTTTTTGAAAGCTGACGTCGATGATGAGATCAAACGATTGCAACATGAGTTGAAAAATTGCGAGAAGAAACTCAACGAAGTTGAGTCCATCATGCAAGCGAAAGTAAAGGAGTCGACGCGTTTGCATAACGAAACTAGACGACTCGAGCAGCTAAAGCGTCAAAGCATGAGCCGACTTCATGAGCTAAAAGGAGAGATGATCGGATTAGAGGCCGTGGAAGATGCTTCTCCACCAGACGTGAAAGACTTACTGGACGAAGTAGAAAACAACAAACAGCAAATTGAGTCATTAGACAAAGTCATTAAGGAAGAGGGAGAAAAATTAAAAATCAACAAGGAGGCACTCGCCGATGCAACAAAGGAATGGAAAAATCATGATAACGAAATGAAAAGAATCAAAGAGACTCTGGATGAAAGCAAAGAAAATCTTGGAAAAATTGAAAATGATGTCGAAAAAGCTAAAGCCGACAGACATTATTATGAGGAGAGTATGAAAAAGCATTTGAGCACCGTTAAAGAGTTGATGGATCAACACAAAAAAGAAGAACAAAATTTAGAGAAAGGACGTGAAGCGGCGCAATTAGTGTGTGCCGAACGTATTAACACAAGGCGGGCTCCTAGTAACATTGCAAATGAAATTAGACAGATTGAAAAACGTATCGCTCAAGATGAACAAGAAAATGGTCAACGTGAACAGATCATTGAAGAATATTATGAAGTCAATGAGAAATACAAGAGTATCAAAAAAGGGATGAGATGGGTACGTATGTTCATAGACGAGGTCGATTCCTACCTCAAGCAACGGCAAATCTCATTCATCCAAATGAGAATGTTGATTTCAATGAGATGTAGAATGACCTTTGATACACTCCTCTCTCAAAGAGGATATACTGGAAAAATGCGTTTCAACCACACGGACCGTTTGCTGCAGATATCAGTGCAACCAGGTCAGGAAGGAATTACTACCAATGATATGCGTGCATTGTCTGGCGGTGAGAGGTCGTTTTCTACAGTTTGCTTTATTCTGTCATTATGGGAGGAAATTGAATCTCCTTTTCGTTGTCTCGATGAATTTGATGTCTTTATGGATATGGCTAATCGCAGGGTAGCTATGGAGATGATGCTGGAAATTGCTATGAATTATAAAATCAAGCAGTTTATATTCTTGACACCACATGATATTAGCTCCTTGCCACAGTCCAGTCAAATTCGAGTCTGGAAAATGGCAGATCCTGAGAGAGGACAGGCTAATGTCACAAATTCAAATGACCAAGAGTGATGTTCATTATGGTTCTAACTTCGGTGCTCAAGGTATCTGCCAGGGAAGTCAACGAAATGGTTTGCTGATATACCACTTACTGCTAAACTGTATGTATATGCAAACGGTAGAACCGAAATGGTTTTTGCATGAACAGACAAAATGTTTTAGGTTGTAAGCCACTTCACTGGGTTCGGACAACACCCGTGCACCACTTGTTGAAAGTGTTCCTCTTCAACAAGATTGTGATAAGTACACTATTTAAGGTTTCTGTGAGTTCTTCTCAATTTTATTTAATTAAAGCAAATTGGTTCATGGTTTGCATAGGGATCTTACCTGTTCGGTCAGTGCTAGAGATTTGCACAAGCTTCTAGTGAACATCCTATGTATTTTGAATTTCTGTTGTGGGTTGCTACGCCTATGAAACACCCATGATATGTCAATTTCTAAATTTTGATAATTATGTGTAAATGTGCGAGTGAGTTTAATTCTTAAGCCTTCTTGCCACAAGCGGACACACTGATGAGTAGATGACTGGACTTTGTTTGCACAAGGCATGTTGCATGTCTCTCTACCATTCCCGGTGCTTTCTTCCTCATGATCCTTTCCGGTCTCCTCATTATTGATCGTTCCATTTGTCATAGTTTTGCAAATACATTGTTGATTTTTATAAATGCACGTGTTTATTTGGGTGATTGGCGGGTAGCACAAGTTGAGAAGTGGTACCAGTAATAAATTTCATGATGCCTGGTGACAACCTGTTGTTGTTTTGAATTTATAGTGTTTTCAACTACCGGTACTTGTACTGACAACATTCAGAACGGGTCAATGCTATGTGTGCTGATATTACCGAATTATAGCCTGGATCACGACCTCAACCCTCCGTATTCTCACATGCCGACTGCTGAGAAAACAAAGAATACATACGGTACGAACATCAAAGTCATTGATTTATTTGACCCAGAATCTCTCAATAAGTGGCAGCGGCGAGCGGTCAAGCACTCGGCCAGCTGAGCAGTATGACAACCTAGCTAGATGGTATTTAGACAATGTGGAGGATCCCCTGATCGTCAAACTTCATTAGGTAATACACAGTACCTCAAAAACACTCAACATATTCTTACTTCGGGAGGATGGTTTATTCGTTACTGACAATAATTGTTTTAAAGTGCATGAGAAATAACAGTGTCAACGTTTCGATACTTTCATTATTATAAGCTAGATGGCATTACTGAAATGTGGCTTCATGAGTAATGGCTTTGTGTAATATCGAATAGGAGCTACTTGTGCAATAATGTGAAAAATTTTAAAAAGGAATTTCATTAGAAGAGTTTATTTACATTGGCTTCACTTATTTTTTTCTCTTCTGTGCTTCTTGCCGAGGAGTTTTATCTGTTTGACTTTGACCTGGTGGCTTTCCAACAACGCCAGCAGTCATGGTAGTTGAAAGAGCCGATTGGCTGAGAAGTTCTTTCTTCTGTATGGTACGCATCACTTTGAGTTTCAACTCATTTTGAGTGAGTGGTTTTCCCATGTCGGTTCCTTCGTCATCGTCGTCGTCACGATCATCTTCTGTTGAAGGTGGTACGACTACAATTGGGGCTGGCGCAGCAGGTGCTACTGGACCCCCTAGAAGAGCGATGGGTGGTGTGCCAGGTCCGGAGATTGCGATACCGTCGGGTTTATTTTCTAATTGTTTTAGTTGCAGATAGGCATGAATTTGTAACAGTTCATTGGTCTTTTGCTCTATGATGCCAAGGTATTGCATCATGTTGTTCTCATTGACAGCATCATTATCTCCTAACATGTCAGAAATAGCAGAACGATCGCAGCTAATCTTTCCAAATACTGATTCTATTCCCGCTTTCAGTTGGTCAAGGATTTTCACACTAGCTTTGAGTTGCCTGTGAATAAGCAAAAGTAGTGACAGAAACAATAGAATTGATTTTCTCAAATATATATTAGAAAATAGACACGATGACAACATCAAGCCGGGACGGACCTCAAAAAAGACTTGTGAACTAAGTTTCCAATAATTTTGGATGGACGTTAAAATTGTAACTAGAGTCTTTAGGGTATGTCTCTAATTATCTATCAGAGTGTCGGTCCGTAATCGGCTACTATCAGCGGCGCTATGAAAGCTTGTGTTCCATAAATTTAGGTGAATGTTTAAAAAACCAGTGTAAAATAAATTACCGGAAACTTGCTTGGCATTATGGATCGACCACACTTCACACCTATCGTTCCCCCTACTTGGCTTACTTACGTGTCGAACAACTCTGCTTCTTTTGCAGTCGTGTTCAATTTGCTTTCTAAATCACGCAGTATCTTTTCTCTTTCTTCTTGATGTTGCACGCCTTCTTGCTTGAACCTGTGAATAAGAAATCTGGTTAAAATCGACCTCTATACCTTAGTAAAAATTTGCAACACCATGCTGCGAAATCAGGATGAGAATAATCAATACCAGTAAGAGTCAGTAGGCCAGCCATTTATTGCCAATTGGTGACTAATAACTTATGGACAATGCACTTCTTGACTCGCTCAAGCGTGTACTTACTTTTCAATGTTAGTCTTGACTGCCTCGATTTGCTCTTGTACTTGTTCAAGTTCATTGTTCATCTCATTTACATAGTTGAACAATGCAAAATTTTCATCTTCGGTCTGAATAAATCGATTCACCAACAGATTGATATCTTCTTCACCAGTAACTTCACATATTTTCTCAAATGCTTTCTGATAAATTTCCATCGTCTCTTCCGCTGTTTTTTCTGCTCTGTCTTCAACACCTTAATAAGATAAGATGACCTGTGGTCAGCTATGAACATGGATTGGAATAAAATACAAGAGGCGGTCTGACTTATAAACGTGGCTTTGGTAAATGTGAGCTCCGGGTCAAGTTTAGCTTACATTGAGTCACTGAAAACTACATTATGAAACTACCAGCTTTTCTTTTCGCTGCCTCTTCCTCTTCTAATTCGCTTCTCTCTTGTGCCTTTACATTCATGAATAATTTCAATTTTGCATCATGATCAATAATTCTCATAAGTTCTTTGTATTCCATGTTGTATTGAGTTAAATCCTTCTCGTTTCGTTCCTTTAAAGCCATCATTTTTATCTGGTAGAGAATAGAGATTGAATTATAACGATATATATATTGGCAAGCGAGTGAAAATGATGCAAGAGTTTCTAGGGTACTTTTTTTTGCATTTAAAGATTGTGCAGGGGCTACCCAAGTGCCCACAGATACGAAGAGTGATTTTTAATGGAGTCATATTTTTGACATTACAGTAATTTTACTGTCAAAACATTCCTCCATGCAAATTTTGTAAAACAATACAACGCTTCGTTAAGGTAAATTTTTTTATTAAATTGCATTGGAAACTCACCTGTGCTTCATCACGTTGATCGTAAGCTTGCGTAGACTGTTCGATAATTTCTGTCATAATTTTTTTCTGATCGTTCAATTCCTTGCTTAGTTTTCTATGGAGATTGTCAAAGACTTCTCTCTGAGATCTGAAAAATAACGAACCTGGTTATAACCAATGATAAAACATAAATGATATTTGCGACTACATGCAATATGTTATGGATTTGTATTGTGTGGACTTTCCTTTCATATTGACGCTGAAGATGCCACGTATCAATTTGTAACACAGTAGCCTAATGAATTTATTGACAATGGACGCACCTCAGGTGATCAATTTCATCTCTGAGTTTAGCATTTGAAGTTAGCATCTTGTTGAATTCAACAGTTGCTTTATCCAACCGATTTTCAAGAACACGACTTTGCTTTTGTGCATTGACCTGACGCAAATGGCTTGAGTGGACACCACCCATTGTTTTATGTTGAGATATAATTTCTTTTTCCATGGCTCGTATCTCTTTATCAAGTTCTCTGATGGCGGCGTTTTCTTCTTTAATCATATGCTCATAAGAATCTTGCTCAGACAGAAGATCTTGTAGACGTTCCATGTTGGAAGTGTCATTCTTGCTGTTTTGCATTGATTGAGCAAGCATTAAATTTGTCCGTATCTCTTCTCTTTCACCCTGAAATAGAGTTGGACCCGTTGAGCTCGATGACCTGTATGGACCATCTTCTGGGACTAGGGCACACTCTTCAGTCCCTCTCTGGTATTACAATACCTGTAATGCTAAAATCTGGTCTCTTTGCTTCCTGATAGTATTTTGAGACTCCTCACAATAAGCTTTTCTGTCGCCTTCCATAATCCTATATTGCCTTTGCAATTTAGTCAATTCAGCTTCTGCCAAGCCGTCCATTTCCTGGTCGGAGGTTTCCGAGTGACGACTCGCCGCCCTCTGCATCTGTAGTTAAAGATAAAAGAATTTAGCAATTCATGCGTAAGTTTAACTATATATTTTCGCACCGTGACTTGTCTGTTCAGCAAACGTTCAAGGAAGCCTTAGGAGTCTATATTCCAAATCACACCACCGTAGCTGTACGAGTAGGCGATAATATTTCTGCTGGCTTCATCCGTTGCCATTGACGACAACCTACCACTAGATGGCTATATTTACATGGTTTCCCTGTTTGGCATCTGTGATATCATAGTGTTGTCTCTCCAAAGTTCCCAGAGGTAAACTATGGTCTCTCAAAAACAATGCAGGTGACGTATGGGGCGTATTAGTAACTAGGCCACAATGCGACGGTAATAATATACGTAGTAGAGTAGAGTCTCTGAATGCTTACCAACCATGGCGGCTGATTTGGGTCGGGCATGATGTAGGCCTAACCTTCTTAGATTAGAAAAACTGAAGGCATGTTATTCCACATTTACAATAGCGGCTCAAGTCAAGAGTATTGAAGAAAATCGCATTTTTAAATTAATCTATCCGCCTCTTGTCTGAATGTATTCGGCATATCCTTACAACGGGCGGCACAGGTTATTTTGGTTTGTATTTGACTATATAGAGAGTCTTCGGAAGACTATAATTTGACCACAAGATCATGTATTTTATTGAAGCGAAAAAGAAGATCCCTTATGTCCAGACGGTATGAATGCAGATATATTACTGCTGCATAATCGACCAGAGATAGCGTGTGGCTTGCGGTTGACTAGATTACCGATGGCCCCATTCATATGCAAAAAATTATCGATGACCGCTAGGTTGCGCTTACTGATATCGTCCCAGTTTTTCATTTTTTAAAAATGGCAGCCCAAATAAACGTAACGACAATAAATTTTCATATGTTATAATAAATCTGATCTGGCTGAGAATCAGGGTCCTTGTAAGCCTAAAACATTGTGTGTTCGAAAACCCTTCGATGGTCATCGCTTTGCCCTCTCAACGCACATAGTGTCTTCTCGCGATAGTCCCAACATTCTCGCCCATCTCTCAGTTGCTTTTCTGAACGGCAACCACGAGGTAGGCCTTTCTGCAACATTATTGAGAGGATTCGCAGGGTCTTGAATCACGGGAAAATTTGCTGCAGTGCCGTCTGATGGACCTAGCAAAAGGAATTTTGAGTTACTAATAGGCGTAGCCTATATAGGCCTATTAATATGATGCACACAAAGGACAAAGCTTGCTTATAGTAAACAGAAGAGGCTTGAGGCGTAAATAAGCAACAGTGAAATATTGGCTAACCTGTGTATTCAATGGTATAATCTGCCGGATCATAATATCTCGCCCATGTTAGCTTCAGTGATCTTGGACTGGAATGAACCAGAATCATGATATATTATTTATAATAGTTCATGTGTCAAGCCAACGATCATTTTTGTGATTTACCTCGATTCTTCCGTAGATAAAACCAGGTTTATGAATGAATTGATTACGGTTCTGTTGCTGGGTAAACTTCCCTCCACTTCGTGGCAGGCGATTTCGTACGCCCTTATGAGGAGAAGGGAAAGAGCATATGACGGAGGTCGCCATTTCATTTCGACCCAGTCAACGGAATTTCTCCACTGTTTCACAACTTTAATCAGGTCTTTTACCTTTGAGAAAGAGTAGAGTTAGTGAGAAAGCATATTTTAAATTTCAAATACTTCAAATAAAGTATCCTAGTAGCCTAAGTATATAGTAAGCTAGACCTGAGTGGATTGGCATAAAACGTTAACTAGTTACTGTTCCATGTCGTGATATCGTGTGTATAGCGTTGTCGCTTTTGCGTTGACATGATGCTATCCCGCGAGCGGTAATGGGAGCAATCAACGCATATATATGTTTTCAATCTGGTCATGCCATTCTATTTTGGGCAGCGCAATATATGTAGAGCCCTGAGAAATATTTTATTCTTACCTGATCTGGTTGCTCGTTGATGAAGATTTGTTGTCTTTCTGCTGCAGCAGAACAAAACCACATCAGATTGTCCGAACTTCGTTGCCTCAGCAATTCATCGTACAGAGCATCGAAACCTCCCGCTCCTTCGGAATTCCAGTCAAACGTGAAATACAGGTCGACTTCTATCTTTTCCCGATATATGAACTGGACTGCGTATGACCTTTAATGAAATGCGGTTCCACGTAAGCATTGAGAATCGGTCTGGTCGTCAATGTTGACCATTTGCCGCGCATAATGCATAAGCCCGACGCCCAAATACTCAATACTGTGAACCGATCTGCAGATGTGGGTTAGTGGGTTCAAGCTACAAATGCCCAGTCCACCCAATTATGCAATAGTCTAACACTTACGTATGATTGAATTCGCTGAATCCTGGCAACTTGCTTTCTTCCGCGGCATCGCACATAAGTTTAGTTACTGCATGCACGAACGCAGGTAGCCAAGAAGCGTGCCCATTCTTAGGAAGATCTGGCGTGTGCAAGATTAAATCTACATCCACTCGATTATCGCACATTGTCTCTGTTCCTAATGACCCTGAAAAGGAATATAGGATATCTCTTATATACTATGCAGGACATTGACGTCCGCTCGAGCTACCTTAGTAGCCACATAGCCTACATACTATCACATTTTCACCTGATTCTACTATTTTTGTAAGACGAATCGGTAGATATTCTGCCACGAATTTGGTAATATCAACATGCAGATCTTCAACTTCTCGATGCACAAACGCGAGATCCGTTGGGTTAGGTCGGGAATCATTCACAAGTCTGTAAATTAAACTCAGCTCCAATAACGAAAGTGTTGACATAATGCTGTGTTATTATGCTTACGCGCTAATATTTTCCCGGTATCGCATTGACAGGCTTGCATATTCCGTGTCATTTATCGATGCCGGGCGGATATACGGTCGACCAGTGTTATTTTCAAATGATTTTCGCCATGCTGAAATAACAAAATTTTACAAATGCGCCACATATTGCTTTCTGTATAACTAAATATACTTTTTGTTACGTGTCGGTCGGCACACTCATCCATGCAGTCGAATAAGAATTTCGACGATATTACTGGCCATTTGATTTCGCGCGAACGCGACACATTCGCGACTCCGTCCATAATTTGTGCTTGCTTTTGTTGGAGGCCTAGCAATTTCGACTCCGCTTCTTTCTTTTGTTGCAGAAGTTCTTGATAACGTGAATGTAAATTTCCTCTGTCTTTTCTATAAAAGGAAAACTGTAGGTTATACACTACCTCCACTGCCGGGAAAGCATCTTATAGTCTGGTGTGTGCGGTTTATAACTATCAACAATCAACTCAAAACGTTACGCTCGGTAAACGAATCTCACGGTCGTTGTTCATCACAAATCCGTAGATGCGAATACGTTCATCGTTGATCAGAAACTGACTGACCACATCTGACCACATCTGTCCTTAGGCCCATGTCATTTGCGATCACGTGATTACTAATCAACTCAAGTGATTATTATAGGCCTATGTGTGAAGCGATCTTCTAAGACCTAAGTCATATATAAAAACTTGTCAAACTTTGGATATAAGACTACTATACACATCACCTCGCGGCATATAAAAGCTTTCTTTCTCTATCAGCAGTCGGCGAAGGTGCTGGCGTCTTGTATAGCAAATGATTCGTTACGATATTTATGTGAATTGTAATATAGGAGTAGCTGCAAATACAATTCATGATACATTGTGATCACAATCGCTCTATCGATAGTATAGGCCTACTATCAAACCTTTCATATCCATCATGTACGTCAGTTCTGTAAGGGTTATCGGTGAGAGCGAGGTCTTGGATCATCATATCGGAGCGAATGACATCGGCATCGGACCAATTTTCTCCAAAATATCCGATCAAAGGTCCCTTGTTATTCAATGGAACATTTAGCGAGACGTCCTCGGACCCTGTGAATAGAACCTTCGATGAATGGAACGCCACACAGGAAAGTTGACGCGGTGGTCACCTGGAGCGATTAGCGTTGCATTCCACATTATATGTCGATGATAAAACTCCTGTAGCCCACTTGTAGTCTTTTCGTTTTGGTCGAGTTTGAGTTTCAATTTCACAGCCTGCAATTGGAGTGTATAGGCCCGTGCAATATGAGGCGAGCTTGTGTAATTGTGTTTATAGAGCCTAAGATGTTCTAGGCTTTCATATCACGTTTTACCTGCAGAGTTTTCAAAACCCATGGACATCCTGTTAAATCCTCAAATGGGGTCATGCATACTGTTGGACAAGTAGCCGTATCGGACAACGTCACGTGTACTTCATTCACCTACAAAGCAAAGTACACGGCATGTTGAATACATCTTCCAACTGGACTTGTATAGCCTACACTTACTTCGTAGACAGATATGAATTCGACGCCAACCATCAATCGACTATCTTTGAGTGAGGACATGAACTCGCCTTTGTTGGGAAATGCTACTCCGCTTGGCATTTCACTAATGCAGTTGGCCGGAAAGGTGTGCTCGTATACGGAGGGTGAGGGCTAGAAGTAGGAATGTAGGATATACTTACAGTCTCTACCAGTAGGCTATAAACGCAGCGAGTGCAGGTGAAAACATGCCAGTACAATTCTACGAACCTGGCCGTGTATTAAAAATCGGGCTTTTACTTTGGCTAAATGATTGGAGGTTGTGCAATGAAGAAATAAAGCAACATTTCCTTCACTATCGCTGTCTGGTCCGTTTGGAAAAACTCTTATCTACAATGCGATTTTTTTGAAAAATAAAAAGATTTTAGTTAGCCAGAGGTGGAAGCCCAACACAACCCGTTTTTGAGTAGCCTACACGAAACTCACTTGCCATGCGAAACCCCCAACCGAAAACGGCGATGTATGGATGACCGGAAATGGCATTTCGCTTGTGATTGATGGCAAACACATTTCTTCCTCGAAAGAGGTTTTGAAGTTTCTGCATTCCAGATCGATAAGAACCTTATTTCCATCGAACAGGAAGCCACCACTTGGCTTCAGCAAAGTCTGTAACAACGGATATTTCCATGATTCTTTTTAAATCTTTCTCACCCATGCGCCCTTCTATGCCTACACTTATTAATTTAATAGTATACCTCTTTTCTAATAAATTCCTTCCAGCCCCATGACAGTGAGTCCTCATTTCGACAAAATATTCTGCCCTCAGGCGGGCTGTGGCAGGTATAGTTGCTTTGGTAGTTTACAACGTTAATAACCGTAAATGAATAAACTGTATGCACTTTCACATCCTTTCCCAGATTTACAATTCTTAGATAGAAACTGGAAAACACGATTCGCCGGTTATGCAGCTGCGTCCATTCCATCACGTGACACTGGTTAGGGTAGACGCCACACCGCCTAAATGGCCTAGGACGGAATAAGGTTCACGTAGAATATAGGCCTACCTGTAGTAATCGTTGTTCGGTTTTCCTGTGTAGACGTACCACCGGTGACCGGCAAATTGGAATTCTCTTGACCTCACATCGAATCCAGTGATGTCCTGAGGATTTTCTATTACGAATGTAAAATTATGAGTCCTTTCCTTGTCCTGTATGGCAAGAAATCGCTGCATCTGTATGCACGGAGCCATCTTCGTTCCCCGCTAATGCAGCCTGCTATACGTTTTGGTTACATACGTTGGAACTAAATGATTCGTAGTTGATGTCCGGGATCGGCATGCCTACTGAGAGTAGCCACAAGTCTCTTCTTAGCGTTAGGTACTTGTGTTGAGTCAAGTATCGCATTTCGTAAATGAGTAATTATGTTACTAGTACCATTGAGTGTTCACAATTCACTCTTTATCTGCGAGATTAACGTATTTAATCAATGAAAATGACATATGTATAGAACAGACCTTCGTAATCATCATAAAATCTCAAGCGAAGATCGTAGTGATATTGACCCCATGTGTTCGCGGCGATGCGTCCGCGTAGCGGAGTGCCGGCTTGAAGGGTTCACCGGATTATAGATAACTAATCCGTAGTTTAGTTACCGAATAATCCGGAAAATTTCTACGGGTTTGGGTGTTTCCATCATTCCCACTGAGTGGCGTTAGTGGTTTGTTGATTCGCTCGGGATGACATTTGGCTTTTAGTGTTGTTCCAAATGTTGTGTTAGTTGTCTTGTTTCAGAGTTTTGCGAGGTGTGGTAGTTTCGAGGCGGTTTATTAGTCAAGTGCTGTTCATGGCCTACTATAAAGTAGGCCATGTGCTGTTTATGGGATACTATAGTTTATCTCTCTATTTTGTGCGGCAACCTCACTCAACGTTTGTCTGAGCATGTGTATGGCTTTCTTTAGGCTAAATAAAGTAGGCCATGATGACAGTAAAGACTAGGCCTGTTCATGACGCAACTATAGTGACGAAATTATACTGTAGTATATTTCGTGCACCAACCCACCAATATAAGGTCGAAATCAGTGGAATAGACCTATTTTGAGACTAGGCAAAATTATATTAGTGTCACCACACTCGACACGTCTAGCGTCAGTTATTTTGAAAGGGAGTTCACAAGATTTTGGAGCCAATTAATGCATCTTCAGTAGCCTATCTATCTACCTTGAAACTGTTCGAATATTAAATATATATACAGGGCACTGAACATTTCTATCTTTACTTTCAGTTTTATGATACCTTATATATCGGTACTGTATCTATTGAGCTAAGCTTTCACTTTTTGAGGGCACTATGAGTGGTAAGACATACGATTACCTATTCAAGCTATTGCTCATTGGTGATAGTGGTGTTGGAAAAACCTGTGTGTTATTTCGCTTCTCAGAAGATCAGTTCAACTCAACATTCATATCCACAATTGGAATAGATTTCAAAATCCGCACTATCGAGCTTGATGATAAAAAGATAAAACTACAAATATGGGACACAGCCGGGCAGGAAAGATTCCGTACCATCACTACAGCTTATTATAGAGGAGCGATGGGAATCATGCTGGTTTATGATATCACGAATCAAAAATCTTTTGATAACATAAAAAATTGGATACGGAATATCGAAGAACACGCATCGGCCGATGTGGAAAAAATGGTGTTAGGTAACAAATGTGACATGGATGAGAAGCGAGTGGTTTCAAAGGAGAGTGGTGAAACTCTAGCAGTGGAATATGGCATCAAATTCATGGAAACAAGTGCAAAAGCTAGCATCAATGTAGACGAAGCATTCATTACCATTGCACGAGATATTAAAAAGAAAATGGACAGTAAAGTGGACTCTAATAACAAATCAAAAGGTGGCGTCGTTGTTACAGAATCCACAAAACCCCGACAGGGTTTTCTTGATAAATGGTGTAGCCTTGTCTAAATGCGTTATAAAAAATTCATCCCGTTTGGCACTCCCATTATGGAAAGTACCATACCTATCAACGTTGGTCTTGATGAAATGCAATGCCAAATAGCTCTTAATATTAGCTACCGTACCTAGCTATTTTAAGCAACTGACCAGAATCTTTGTATGCGCATGACCATACTTATTGTATTACTGTGAAATGTGTAAGGGAATCGATGTTAATTAATACATCAGAACGACACTAAAACAAAATTTTGACGTAACTCTAAATGCTACCCATTTCTAAAAACAAATTACCATGTGTCAGAGACAGATAGATGACCCACATGTTTAGTGTTCACCCAGCCAATCTTAGCTTATGTTATAATAAACTCAAGTGATATTGGTTTTTCAATGCACATATTGGTCCACCCTCTGGGATGAGTGTTTGCATAATTTACGACTGAGGTAATCTTGTACAATATATATATATATATATAATTGCCGATATTTCACCATTATAGATTACCTGCTAGACTAGCCTCAAAGCAGATGCAATTGCAGTATCCTATTGATGAAGAATTTTTGTTGCCTGTTTTTATGTTTGTATCTTCTCCATCAATTCGCTTATAATCATTCTCATACTTGGATACTCCTATCAGTATATTTGAGGATTATTTCACATATCTGTGCAATCCTCAGCAACAAGACTCCCATGCAAGTTATGTTTATATCGTCAAGCATCTTCTGTATACAATTTTGCCATAACTCTGCCTTCTCCAGCATTATGTGATGTTGGATGTTATTGGTGTTTTAACATCAAAATAAATATATATGCTCATGAAATTAAGAGGGTAATGACGTAGATCCAACAGACCACGTTTCATACTAGTGGCCTATTCAAGGTACCGGTAGCAATAGTGCTTGTGCAATGTGCATAATTATAGTGTGATTTGAAAACCTATTTCCTTGTATGACACTTTCATGTGATGAATAGATCCAATTAGCTCAGATCCATCGGCCATTCTCACTTCTAATGTGTTGTTTTTGTGAGTAATAGCTGTGACTGTTTCAATTTATTGTTGTACTGAACCCTTAAGGCGACTTGTAGCCATGCTTTCAGAACGTCTATGAAAACTCAGATCCTCTGATAAAAATCCAAGGAGTGCTTGTCGCCTCAATTTATTCAGCTCACGACTACGGCAGGGACATTTCATAACCTGCCACTAGATACAAACCATGCTTAACACAGTTCCCTCCTGCTCTTCCACCTTTACGAATTATGCTTTCTGTGCTATCAAGCACAGCATGCCCTCCTACTTCCTTTTACGACACGTTCACGCTAGGCTTGGTGTGACCTTATCCAGTACATGGGTCACTTCAGAGTTCTATTTGTGTGAGCAATTACATGTATCACATTTGTATTCCCACATGTGCTTGTGCAGCAACTTCCATCAGACGCCTGCTGTTCAACTGGAACAGAGGCTTGACAACTCACTACCGTTGACCACGGTTACTGGCTGACCACTCATTCATTGCAAAATGTAACATACACAATGCTGTGCTTATATGCATGATTTCTAATGTGCAGGAGGAAGACACTACCACCATTAGATAAATATAAAAGAGAAAGTAACTGAAATAATAATAGAAAATTATTTCCCACTGCAGATAATGAAATAGCGCTAGAGCCTACGGCCAGCGGACTTAACAATACAGGCTGCAAGACACTAGCAGCTACAACTTTGGTCAAATATACTACTTTCTATTGACTATATATATTTATAAATTTGCCTACAATGTTGAGGTTAAAAGGATGAGACTATAATTTAATCGTAATTTCTGCATCTATAAATTTATACTTGAGCTCGCGGTTACGGTGTCCCTGTTACGACTATGTTTTTGTGTATATGTTTCAAACGATCAAGATTGGCTTTTAAATTACTAATGGCCAAAGGTGCCAACATCAATCTTGAGCACATGGATCATATCCTTTGGGATTCATGGATTGCCATCTCCACAGATCCTTGCACATATCGTCCAGTGTACGTGTCGCAACCCAGCCAAGCTCTTTCTTAGCTAGAGTGGGGTCAGCATGAACATCGCCCAAATCACCTGAAAAGAAAACCAAAGTCAACTGCAAGTCTGTTAAAAAGCAGTATGTGTGTGATTTAATCAACCTGGTCTTCTTGGTGCAAACTTATAAGGAATATCCTTGTTTGATGCTTGTTTGAATGCTTCAACTGCTTCTAATACTGAGTACCCTTTGCCTGTCCCGAGATTGTAAGCCTGTGATGACAGATAAGGTCATCATACAGTTATATACTGTTTCACTTAAAACTGCATACTTTACATCCTTGAACTTCATGAATGTGTTTCAAAGCAGCTATATGGCCTTGTGCAAGGTCCACAACGTGGATGAAATCTCTTACACCAGTTCCATCTGGTGTATCGTAATCGTTACCAAATACGCTTAATATCGGTCTTCTTCCCACTGCAACCTGAAAATCATCAAGTTACCGGCTGCCTTATCCAACAAATTTTCATTACACACCTGTGCGACATATGGCATAAGGTTATTTGGTGGACCATGGGGATCCTCGCCTATCAGTCCAGATAAATGTGACCCTACAGGATTGAAATAGCGCAAAAGAATAATGTTCCAGTTAGGATCCGATTTTGCAAGGTCTCGTAATATTTCTTCGATGAAATATTTTGTTTTTCCATATGGATTTGTGATTCCCTTGCCAACAGGGTGGGTTTCATCAACAGGTAGTTTGACCGGTGGACCTGAATTAAAAATAGTACAATAGTTTTACTGCTCAAGCTTCACAAATGTAATCTCGCTTGGAAATCTCACCGTACACTGTGGCAGAGCTGCTGAAAACAATGTTTGAAACATTATGGGTTTTCATACATTCAATCAAGTTGATTGTAGCTGGAACAGAAATGTGCACAATGTAAATGAGAAACGTTATATAGTTCGGAAGGTTCACTGTTACACTCATTGCTCATGACACATAATATTATTATAGGCCTATACGAAATAGAATGTGATCTTGTGTTTTAGGTTGAGAAATGCAGCAGAGGCTCAGGGAAAATGACAACAATAGGCCTACCTCCCAAGTTGACTTCATAATATTCAAGTGGATTGGAAACTGATTGCGTTACAGACTTCAGTCCTGCGAAGTGGATGACCGCTGAGAATTCATATTGTTCAAAAATCCTCATCAGTTTCGCTTTATCGCGAAGGTCAACATAGAAGAATATGATCTCTTTTCCTGTGATCTTTTCTAGTCGCTTAATACTTTCAGGGACCTAAATATTCAACAAAATTTATATGTTCGGAATTCACAGTATAAGATGGTGGTGACAGTACAGCTTTATTATTATACACTTACCTTGCTGTCTCCGATACATGTGGCATTACAGCAGTTATCTACAACCACAGGCAGGAAACCGTTTTCAATGAGCTCTACTACTGTGTGGCTGCCTATATAACCTGCCCCACCGGAAACTAGGACGTGCTTTGGCATATCGCAAATGACCTGCAAAAAAGCAACAAGACTATTGTCCAATCTACCTACATCCTAAAATTTCAGGACAGCCAGGTATAACACCGTACCGTACTACAGGCTACCGGTACGACTCCAATGCTATTATGTAATCAATCAGCTAATCACCCGACATTCCGCCCGTCTATCGACCCCGTCCCCGCGCATATCTAGTGTTTTGTTGACAACATGATAGGTCAGAAATAGCGCCCTTACCCTTTTGGCGCTGGGAAGCTAGCTAGAAACCATAGAATAGGAGAAACACCCAGCGGATTACAGAGCCACGCTACGGTACTAATATTTCACTTTCACAAACTGAAACGTGGCATGCCCAGAGTCAATATGCGAGGAAAGTACCAACTATAGGAATATATGACATTCTGCATGTAGCCACACAGAGTAGCATGTCACTCGCCATAGCTTCTCTGGAGTCTGTGAACTCACCACCGGTCTAGAGCGGGCCCGTTATATAGCTCAGTGGGTGCAACAAGTCCGCTCCACCTGGGTAGCCTACCAGGTGAAAGTGATTTAGACACAACGAGTAGACGAAACTACGCTGAGGCAAGGCCTTTGCCAGCCTTGGTTATGAATTCGGTCGCATAGCGACAGCCTGTAAATATAGCCTAGGCCTAGCCTACTGCATTCATGTTCTACATACGGATATAGGATACAAGCTAAACATACCTTTGATGGCACGATACTAGATTCCGTCATGAGAACTCCAAGGGCACGTTTGAAGCTAGGCCACCCCATATTTCCTGCCTGAACGCTTGTGGTTCCATACTGAGGTGAAGGTGGATCATACATAATTACTCCAACAGAGAACCTACTTTTCTGGCGTCTATAGACTGTAAAATATTGGCGTAGACTACGTCTTTCTGATCAAGGTCAAGCCGACAGTCGACGCTAGGAGCTATACTTTTTCCAGTGATTAATTTTCATGTGATTTCGGCAAAAGCTACGATTTCTGGAAGCCTGAGGGCAGACTAACCTTAACCTACTTTTGTTAGACCGAATATAACTGCTTCAAGCGATATTTCTAAACATGTTACGCGAGTGACGCTGTCGGATTATGTTTCTTACCTTTATAATATTATAAAGAAGATCACCACAGATTTAGCGTCCAGCCTTAGTTTATTGAGAATTAAAACATTCACTAGCTTTCGGAGCTCCGCTCATTCATCATCAGGTGAAGATGTGGCGATCTTCTTTACAATATCTACTGATCGTCCGCCATCGGCGCCACTAACTCCTTTATAATATTGTAACTAGCTTGAACCAATCATTTTTATTTCATATCCTAGTGTAGCGTTCGCTACCCGCTGCCTGCGAAGAACAAAGCTTACAAGCTGACCGACTCACCGACATAGCCCCCTATCTCTATCAATCGATCAATCAATCAATCAATCGATGTAAAAATCTTAGGAGTGTTTATATGGTATGTGACAATGTTTTGAGGCGTCCTTCTTTTGACTAAAGAGAGACTATAGCCAGGGCAGACCAGAGATACTTTTGTTCTTGAGTTCCTACTCTACGCTGTTGCTCTCGGAGCAAAAACAATTTTCGCTGCTCCCATTCGGTTTTTAAATGATAATAAAATGACAACTGGCCGAAAACGACAAACCACACTTCGTACCCTCTGCATCATGTAGATGTCTGCAACCCCATTACACAGAAGGGAAAAGCTTTACAATGAGCCCTACCATTGAACCGTTGCGATTCTCGATATGGCAAGAGCAACTGAGGAATTTGCTATAGAAATGTTTAGCTTGGGCGCGCATTGCGGCAGCGGAGGGCCGTGGTGTAGAATGGTTTGTGGTCCGTCGTATATCCCATTTCGCGAGATGGGTGGACATTTTCTAACTGGCCAGCGAAGTTCTTTTAGAGTCTCAATAAAACGAGGAGTTTAAATAATATAGAAGTATTTTCGTCGTGAATTTTAGCGGAGTGTGAATGTGTGCTTGACTTGGCTGTCGTCGCATGCTAATTGCAATGCTTACAACTCAAACCCTTTGTCGTTCTGGCTTAGGATACCGTACTCTGCACTGCTGTAAGTAAGCATCATTCCAATCACGAAGAGTGAGCATCTTGTTCTAATAAATTGGATCGGTAAGTCAGACGAATGTCGAGTAATTTTAGGCTGAGGCTCGTGTGAATAAGAAATTGAAGCTGAGAACAAGAGATCAGACCTAAGATGAGCCAAACGAAGGAGACATGGTTCTTAGGGGGTTGAGGAATCGATATAATGAGTCAAGTGCTAAGTTATGTCCACATACTATTGAAGATTGCAATAGCCCATGATAAATTTTATACTTGGTTATTAAAGTTATATTCTTTATATTTTGCCGTATACTACTTGAGATGTGAAGGTGGCATAAGTTGAGTAGCATTGCTGTTCCATTCATGTTTTGTTTTTGTGTAATTGGGCTGAGCGCTAGCAACGCTAACAAGACATACCCACCCATAAACACCGGTTATCTGGTAACTATTTAAATATATTGGTATGGTTACAATTGCACAACAACCGTTTTTTGACCCTGACATTTCAAGGAATCAGGCTATGAGCGGATGTTAGTGATATACCATACCGGTACTTATATACTGACATAATATGCCCTATAAGAGACTGTATAATAGTGTGGCATTGCTCTGCAAGCTGCAGGTATTATATATAGAACTCGTCAGGTTTATTAGCACGATCAATTGTTTTGAATTTTCACTTATATTGTGATACTATACCTCTGTATGCCTGTCCAAGACTGCAATACAGGCAACTTTTCATGATTGTCAAGTCAACGTGTCACATTTCAATAATGCCAATATGTTGCGTGTCATCCATCCCCCACTCAAACAATGGTTTTCCATTAGAATTCTAATAGAATGACAGTCCACTGGTGGGAGTTGGTCGCTAATAAGGCACCAAAGTATGTCCGTCATTAAGTGTGAAAAATAGCTTACAAATAGCGGCTGCTAATCACATTTTTTTAACTTTCAAGTATATAATATATTATATAGAAGTGCGCCCTTTTGGTCATTTGTGTATTGTATCTCTACTGTAGTAGTAATAATACTAGCGGTACTCCCGAAGTAGCGATACTAGCGTTGAATAATCTTCGATACTAATGTCTTGATACTTGCGGTACTAGTGTAGTAATGATACTTGTGGTACTCGCGATACTAGCACCTTGATACTTGCAGTAGGCCTACTTCCGATACTGTAGTAAATCCACCAGGCCTATAGAAGTGCGCCCTTCTGGTCATTTGTGTATTGTATCTCTACTGGTAAAATGATCATGTCGATTTACCATGACTGATTGAAAAGTTATCTAGGCTTTGCCTAACATTGGTTAGGCTCATTTTGTTGTCAAAGGTTGTATACTGTTCCCCTGTTCGATGTGGTTCAGAAGGTCTTGCTTTTTTTAATGAACCCCTTTGATAGTTTCATTTTTCCTGTAGTTATAATTATAATTATCAATAAACCAGTGCACAATTACCATTAACACAATAGGGTTTATGGCGAAAGCATTGTTGTTATTTGAGATGTGTTATTTCATTCAACACGAGCATATTTCCAAAACTGGCATACGTTTTGTGATGTTATTATGCTCATATCATATGAAGAATGACAAGCTTGTTTCGTGATACACATGAATTGGCGTTATGTTTATAGATAGGCTTTGAATTCCAATAGCAACTTTACTCACAGATCAAAGCTTTAGAAAAAGCTACTGTAATGACAATACAGCTAAGACATTTCCTTCTTTATGAGAGATCTGTAACTGTGAATAGTTTTGATATATTGAAAGTCCTGATATTTGGGAGACTCTTTGTATTTTCTTTTGCATCTTTCTGTGCTGGTAATCCAACTGATAGGCCTAAACTACATATGAAATTTAACCTCATTGTCAGTCAGTCAAGTTCATTGACATAGTGTGTCATCATCGCATTCCTCTGGTATGAAAAATCAAATAGTGATAACCTGATCAGCAGTAATTTACCACACTGGTGGTGGTGTTGTAATTTCGTAATGCAAAGCGACCTTGGCCTACCATATCTTATTTTTGACTAAATTGAATTCATGGTTTTAAATCAAAATGAAAGATATTAATCGTCTAAGACTGCCTGTTGAAATGTGCGAGAATATATGGGTAGTTAGTGGAACCTTTAATATCAGCAAAGTATCGAATGTATATGTGTAGTTAACAAGGTAAAATTTTGATTAAGATTAACCCTGTTGAGAAAACGCTAATAATCTAATGGTAAGCAATATTTTTTGCCCTCCAGCAGAATGCATACTTGCGATCCGATCCGTAGTGCTTCTTTGTTTAGTCATAGTATGTGATTGTCAAAAAACAGTGATTTATAAACAAACGCTTTTGAAAGTACGTAACCATAGTTCAAGTTCATTGAATTATTTTGAGAGTACGTACCTTATTCGGAAATCTTTTATTGTAAAGAGCCAAGAAGGAGCGGAGTGGCTCCTACAGATCAGATTGTGAATCATTTTTTAGGAAATAATAAATCAAACATTGGGAATATAGTCGGAATTGCTCACGACATACCAGCACAGCAATAGTATTGTGTCCGGTCTAGCATTGATTTTGGTTACCCCAATACAACCTTTACTACTACGTAAGTGAGAAATTTCATACTTTACTCAGAACCAACTTTCATGTGTGATGTGACACTTTGAATGAAATTAAAGTAGACATTCTCTACATCGTACTCACTTATCAAGAAACAAGCAAATTTGATAGGGTTTCTGGTAAATATTTGTTTAACACCTATATGAGGCAGAGTGTCCTTGTTGAGTGATTTGGTATAGCCTACTACTACTGCTACCTTATTGGGGAGGTGATAAGCTCTTGCGGCCATCTCCCTGTGTACAAAATAACTAATTAGTATGGTCCTACTAGGACTAGTACACTTCAGTTTGTCATATTCAGGGTTACGCCACAAGTTAGTAGCCTGTTCGGGTTGACTTGTAATATCACGGTCTAGTGTACCGGTATATAAATCTTTCCCTTTTGTCTTGTTAGGATTTATACTAACACGGTATGCTATCTCAATTGTCTATTTAAGTGCTTTTTTGCTTCTTGACGGTTTGCGCGATCTATGCGTGATTGCACCTTTTCAAATATATATAATACTGTTCCTACTAATGCCAATGGAATTTCGTCTCCCTCTTTTTTTTTACTTCCTAATCTGTTTTTAAGAAATGGTATACGTAACAGCTCAAATACAAAAACGATTCGGCAACAGTCATTTGTTATAATGTTATCGTGCTTCTGTGATAGGTAAATGTAGGCCAACGAACTGGTAGACTACATAATATATATTATATTATTATATTATAACAATTTGTGGTCGAAATTTACAGGCACGTTGAGTACGGGTGGTCAATTCAAATTATTTGTGTTCTAAATACGATTTTCCAATCGAATCAAATCATCCACTCACCTCCCCTACTGTTTTACTGGCTATCGAGGGTCACGTAGATTCAATAAATGTAGAGGAGTTGAGTTCTTCAATACGGTTAATCTTACAATAAGCACGGTATTTTAAGAAACTCTGTTGATTTGAACTGTTTTTGTCATAGAACACGTATGAATTATTCCAAGTTCATTTGGCTGGCATTAAAGAGAAGTTGTCAGACACTAGGTGGTGCTATTGATCCCAGTTCCTAATTATCTGCAAATTGATTCGATTCGTCCAAGATTCCATTTGATTCAATATGAGTGGAAAACCTATCCCTACTGTTGAGTTATTCGTGGATTGACACCACCCCATTACTGTTTGTGACTCTGATTCAATGGATATTTGTTTGTTTATGTCCTGTAAAGTGTCATTTGTAGGCCTACTTCTCAAATGTAGACAAGAACAGAATGCTGAAAACCAACGCGTTCTTGTACCGTACTCAGTAATTTATGTATATTAATAATACCTAAATATTCTTACCAAGTAGCCTATCAAATTCTACTGCGGCAGCCTGCTGTGCCTCTAATTTGGTTAATTTATCAACTTCATAATCAAGCCAATCATGTTAATTTTGATTAATATCATGACTTGCATTATAAAGCCAAGTGTTTTTCTGTATTGCAGCGTTGTCATGTAACTTTTTCTGTTTGTGGTATGGAATGCCCGTGGTTGGCAGTCGAGTAAATGTTTTAAATGTTGGATACAAAGCTTGGTGTATGACTTGTGATGAAAGAAAATGCTTGACTGTTGACTTAGTGAGGTGAGTAAAATTTACGCTACAGTAGCTAAAATAGATGCAAAGTTATCTAGCCTAGTGTACAAATTTGTTTTTACTATTGGAAATGGTATCCGACAACGCAGTTGATGCACGACCAAAAATGAGTTTAAAAATGCAATTTACTCATTTTCTCTGAAGAAAAATGGTTTAATGTCTGTTTTGACATCCTGTAACTCGCCTGACTAAAGCCGTAATTATTGTCTTGGTCTATTCTTTTAGATATAAGATTGTTTACAGTATAATTATATATGATATTTACATAGTGTTCAAGTAGCTTGGTTTCATTATTCTATTTGTGTCGGGGATATTACCACCATAGTTTTGTATAAGCTGCTTGGCCCAGGTTCACTCAGGATCTGTGGCATAAGACATCCTGTGAGATGAAAATTCACTCACTCACTATAATCGTTGTGATGCCCATTGGGTATTTATTCCCATTAGTATTAGAGGATTTTAACTTATTAAGCTAGCGGTAGTTTTGACACTTGGTATTGTAGTTTCAGGCCCTGCTTCATCACATAGTTTTCAGTAGGCCTAGACCTACCTCCTGTCAGCCGAAGAACAGAATGCCTGTAATTTATATCACGTATCATCCACATAATAATCGGCAATTTTCATTTTTTTCTGTATTCTTAATGTCAGAACAAGAAGGATGGTTAGAGTTTTGAATTTCATGTCGTAAGAGCTGAAAATAGTATATAATTAATAAATTATAATATACCTTTTACCTTTGTAGGTTCTGCAACTGTTTACAATGACCTACGTCCCCGATTATGTTCGGCCAATGGGGCCGAAAACCTATATGCCGGAGCCTGTTCCAGTTATGCCCAGCAACAATGATCGGAATCATCGAAAACTATCAGCTGCTGCTTCAGGTCCAAAAGCTGCATCTTCATCCATATCTAAAGGTATGTGACATGCATTTACAGTAAGTTAAGTCAGCCTAATTATGCTATTACCATGATTAGGTGACCTTTCATGATGGCGTCAGAAGAATATTATAAGTTTTATTTTAAACATAACACTTGTTTCATTGCTAGGTGCATGACATGAAATTGGCCTTGTAAATCCAGGTCAATGTTGTCAAGCCAAAGACTTTTAAATCGACACCTCCATCACAGAGATAGTGTTGATGAATTTTGCTGAAGTCAATATAATCAAGAATATTATTTTATGCCTCTTTTTCAATTTTTCATATAATGCAGGCCATAAACCCATGGTTGTAGTACCATTAGCGGACTATGCCTCTATATTAGCACATTTTTCTGTCCATGTTTAAATGCTTAGGCCGGCAGATTTATCTTCCGGAACGTTTTGTTGATCAAGTGCTTTACAATACCAAGAAAATGGTCTCCAACCAGACAGTGAATCCCAGTTAGAAAACCACTAGGTACACCACAATTATTTTATTAGCTGTCTTGTAAATCTGACAAAAATTTCAAAACAAAATCTGGTCTTCGTAGAGAACTATATTCTAATCAATTCTTATTGTTTTAGCTTTAAGATCACAGTCTGATGCCCGAATTACTGAGGACAGAATTGCTGCACGTAGAGCTGCCAGCAATCCTCCCCATGCACCAAACAGGTACCGTAATATAAGATCATTCTATTGTTACAACGCTTGAACTGCTTGCTGTCCTTGACGCTGACGGTAGGGATTAATCAATGCAAATTTTGCCCAGGTCTGGAAAAGCAGCTCAGGATAAGATATGCTCACGATTGTCCATTAAAGATCGACTGAAAAGTCTCGAGTCAGAAGCCTCTGTCAAGTTAGAGGTGTGTACTATGGACTTGAGATGTCGTAGGCCTACGATGGAGTTAAACCATCTAAACTTCTGTAATCTCAAGGTTCGTCCCACTGCTCAAAGAACAAAAAGACGTTCCCTCAGTCACGGAAGCACAAAGTCAAGACTTTCAAACTCGGAGAAGGAGCACCAGTCGGAAGATGCATCAAGTATCTCATCGGTTAGCTCAGTACGCACAACAGGAGATTTCACTGAGGTGTGACAAATTCTCAATATTCTCCCTGAATTAATAAAACAGTGATCAATTCCATGCAGTCGATAGCCCGGCTCGTGTTTCAAAATTACTGGCTTATTAAGTTTTTCAGATATCTGCACCTCTTGCACTGAGCCACTGACACACCTCTTTCTTTTCAGAAATTCCCAGAAAATGTCCCGATGCCTAAGCCTGATATAATCTCCTCAAATCAACCGAGATCGATCGGGTCGTCAGGAATAAGTACTCCAGATAGAAGACTCGACGATGCTTCCATTTCGTCATCGGATCAAGTCGAAATCTTAAAGGAATCATTCCAGAGACTTGCTCTCGCTCTAGAAAAATCGTCAGACAATGCCATCGCCGAAATCAAGCTACCTCACGTTTCTGAACAAATTGACTTGGTGAAACGAGAAGACGTCCCTACCCTTGTCACCATCACGCCCAAAGAAAGAGTAGACGATTTTCAAGAAAAGTCTTATCGTGGAGGTCATCCGGAAACAGATGAATCGAAAGCCGATCAAAATGATGAAGTAAAATATTTCAGTAAAGACAAGGATTGTGTCGTGGAAGAAGAGGTTACCCTGGAAGGTATGCCAGTAACACCAACTTTGGCGATAAGAAGAAATTCTTGTGATACGTCTAGCGGTAGTTCAACAGAAGTTGAGGAAGCGCCTGATAAGACTGCACACAGTAATCAGGAAATCCATCCAAGCAATAAGAATAAATTTAAAGCTGCTAATGGGTCTGTATTTAAACCAGTCTGGCGGACACCGTCCACTAAACAGCAGCAGAATCCAACTCTACTCGCAAGGCCAGAAAACACAAAAGAAAGTGCGAACCATGTTGAATCACAGGTAGGCATTTAGAGTTTCTTGCATCTAAAACGAATACTATAGGCCAGGAATGTGTCTCATAACTATGAATTGGTGGCCTAAAATCAAAGTAGGCATGGTTATCAGGAACAGGAACCTGATTGGCCAACCCATGGGGGTTTAGAAATTTCTGTGCTGTAGCATTATAGCAATTAGGCCATCTAGTAGGTATGTAAATTAATTATTTATTCGGGATCAAAATTATATTTCTCCGTGAGCAATCTGAGCATTATTTGACGTTCGATCTAAGACTTACTTAGTCTCGTTATGCGAGAGAAATTGAGAACATGTCATTGTATTCTACTCTACTCATACCCTTCCAACAGATGAATTATTGATTATATCATCAACAAACACGCCCATTTCAGTGCCTGCAGTGTCCGGTGCTCTCTGCGAAATGAGATTTTGTGGGAGTATTTGTGATTCTGCGATCCTGGTACAGTAATTATATTACACACAGTGGAAATCCATGAATGGAATTCTTGTACTAGCATTGGCATGACTTGCCATTGTCACTAGCGAGGTCAACATAGAGTCCAGCAGCCAATGATTTTTGAATTTCAAATTGTTAGTGGCAATTTTGTAGTTGTTGATTATGTTGGTATGGTACACAAATTATTATCTTCCTTGTCTGTATAGCTGAGGCATTTCGAAGACTTGTATTGGGGTGGGGCTTTCTTAGTTTTCAACAGTTGTCAAAAATAATTACATTTGGCCTTATTTTTAGTAATAATGTCCATTTTGTATTTTTGATAGGAACCTGCCTCCGCTAATTTTGAAGAAAATGATGATGCCACACCGACTCTTGAAAGAAAACAGAGTGTTGTTGTCAGTACACAGGATGAAGCTAATAGCCAAGAAAAAGAAGGTACGGATTGATATATTTACGAGCGTTTTGATCTGTAACGTCACATTGTTGGTTGACTTTTGATCAGTTTACTTGAGAGTTTACGATATAGGCCTATGCTGATTATTTAGGCTGTTGAATATTTCCTTGCTGGTTATTGAGGTTTGGAGAATTTATTTACGGATTGCTACTCAACAACTGCTTTAAAGATGTACCGGAAGTCATCTGAGCTTGGATAATTGTCCGCTAGTAGTGATTTTGCATTGTGCCCTAAATAACAACTTGTGCATTGTGTTTTTCTGGTATTTTGGCCATGGTATGTTACAACATTGGTTGATTTTGGTAGGTATTTTACCCAGTTATGCTGGCATTGCTGGGTATGAGGGTTAATAGGCTAAGGGGTTACAAATTATGTTAAAGCTAATGGGTTTGTGTTGGATATAAGCTTGACTTCTACAGTCGAGGCTGGTTTTGTGTGATGAATTTGAGATTCCTGTGAGGGCTGCATAATGAAAAACTATTGCATTATCTCTAGGCTATTGTGCATGTCTTGGTTGCATTCAACATCAACATGCTGAAGTCTATTTATCCACCAGCTCTGTCTACTCTAGGGTATTTTATAGCTTTTGATTAGGAATCAGGGATTTGAAATAATATATACGGTACGGTTGGTACGTAATGGTTGATAAGGGGTGGCCAGCTATACCTAAACATAGTGCTGCATTTGAAAAAACTGCACAGATAGACAGTTTTGGTCACTTTTTCATACGATTTTTTTTGAAGGACAGCACAGTATCTTTTTACTATAACTCGGAGCAGTTTAAAATTACCTATGATATTCTATGATATTCTACAGCTTTTTGCAACCTCCATCCATACAGGAATTTTGAAGCATATATGGCAAGGATTATATAAATTTAGTTCATTTTTATTCATTTTGGGGTGAATAAAAATATTTAATTTTTATTCGTCTTGTTAAGTTTGGTTGCATTGCAATCACAATATATCATGTCTGTTACATATTTATATTTTATTATTTGAATTTAATTCTTTTCTTTGGTATTGATTTAGTTTTGCGACTTGAATTTTTGTCATCAATATATATATATATTAGCAAGGTCTGATCGGTAGTGTAATTCCATGTGTTGATCATACAGGAAGTGTGCCTTTCAAAGAAACGAGTGCAGACGACGTGAATGTTACAACTACCACGCAATCTGCTCCCAATACTACCGCAGTCGTCGAGCTGAGATCACCGAGACATGAGCATAACGCGCAAGTAAGTGTTGAATATTCTACATATCAACAGTTTTATTGTCCGGCATGTCTGCTTGTTAACTCGCGGCTTACAGTAGTTGTCCTAATCAGGCGTACTGATGCTTTGCTTAGGTTGAAACGGAACTCGGGTTTACTAGGAATGCTTAGTATGAGCAGTTTTTAAATTCTGCGTCATTATTGCTGCAAATGAGTAACAAGAAATAGTAGGGCTGTATTGTGGCAACCGCTTGGTTGACGAGTTTCATTGTGTCATAATCATGGCCATAATAAAAATACTGCACGCATCTACTGTCCTGACATGGATGAGATTTTGAATGTTATTGGTATATCCCGCATAGTGAGCTGCGCGATCGTCTTATATGCTGGCTATATCAGTTGAGGTGGCTGGGAAAATGCTTGAGTTATGTGAGGTCGGTAATAACTCTAATTTTATTGTTATTGTCATCATATTTTTGTTATCTCTTTAATGCGACAACTGAAAGGTATCAGCTACAACTTGAGCCGTGTATTTTGTGGTACCATTCTATGACTGCTTGTTATTCTGGCTTAGGATACCAAATCAGTTATAATGTATCCACCAGAATGTTTTTTTTTTTGATGTCATGACTGATTTCAGTGTGAGCCCATGAGTTATGGAGTATTCGTCTCTCATAAGGATTGCGTTTTGGTGCCTTGTTTTCACTTTTAAATGCCATTGTATGTACCGTGTCATTTCTATAAAGACAGAGAATATATAAAATACATTATGGAGATGTTCGGGGTTCTTTTATCAAAACATGCACATGAATATACCCCGACTCTTAATTAAGTCTGGGGAGCATTGTGAGCTAGTGTGCTTGCCAGTCGATTTAGGGTTTTGAAAATTGTCCGATTGTTGTTGTCAACGCCAAAATGTATTCATAAGTTACTCAATTTTCTATATTAGGGACTGAGACGACCAGGTGCAAGAGACAAAAGGAACGCCAGAGTGTTCATTGTACCATCGTCCTCGGACAGTGACATGGATAACGCAAACCAACAGTCTAGAATGGAAAGAGACTTGGCGAAATTAGGATTATCAAGAGATCTAATGCCTAGATCCCCATCAAAATACACTACAGACTCTACAATAACACCCGAATTTCCGAAGAAACTTGCAACGGAGAAATTCATACCGGACGTGCTCAAGTCCAGTCCGAAAGAAACAAGATCGGAAAAGAAAGCTTCAAATCAGTCTGCGGATATCTATCCAGAGCTGTCAAATTTATCAAAGTCTCAACGAAAGGTTCGTGGGATATTGATCCATTTTCATAACCAAATATGATGCGTTAAAACTATTGGACATGTGACAAGCAGTGTTGGTCTTTCGAATGTTTCGATTCGATATGACTTGCTGGTGTCTGTATCCTATTTTATTTCTTATCATGATAGTGACCATGAGGATGTGTCGTGACATGAAAATGATAGGTTACCTAAATCAATGTATACAGCATACCCATACTGGCATGATGCACAATGGATATATTTTATGCCCAGCCTAGGTATGATAATGCAGACTAGGCTGTTTGGTGTAGTTAGCAAATGATTTGTTTTCGGTTTTATGCAAATTTCACTATTGATTTTTGTTGTTGCATAATAAGAAGGAATCATGCAGTTATTATTCACATGTATTAGTGAGTTTGCTTTAGAAGCCAAAATTGATAGTGTTGTTGAATTATGCAGCAGTAGTAATAGGACGTTGTAACGATTGATGTGTACAGAGTGTAGACCGGACTTACGTGACTGCATTCTCTGCTGCTGCTGTCAAATTTAGCTTGTATTCTTGCAGCTTGTCTTCTTGCTGGACTAAAATAGAGCTTTTAACCTAATTACTGTTGTCATGTTACTCTATTCCATGCATATATCTATACAGTGTTTTGCCCTCCATTGTCAGTGGATTGATTTGGCTTTGTTTTTAACTGGGTGCCACTCCTGACCCTGGATCTGGATCAGCTGTGACCAGGGTATTTTGTTTGATCACCATTCCTCTGATGTCTGTGCAATAATTTATGGTGTGAGCTTGCAGGCAGAAAAAAGAGATGCTGGGCTGAATGGTACTGCACCACCCCTTCAACTATCCTTATAAGTAGCCCATATCATAGGTTAGGAATCCTAGTAAGGAAGCTGTGTCTGGTACCCAAATTATCACCTCATCTTAGGTTAATGATGTCATTGGAGATCAGACTTTAGAGTTGGACCAACAACATGGCAGTCAGGGATAGAGTATCGGTCTTCCTCTCAATATTTCCAAATATCTGTAGATAAGTCCATCCACCATGTCATACCATACCATCCATGTCAGGTAGACTTCAGTCTTGGTTTGAGTGTTGATTGAGTTAGAAAATGTCAGGCTTAGTACGTATGTAGTGGGTTCTATGGATTAAAAACTCCGTTATGACTTATAACTTACAATGAATCTATTTCATATGTGGTAAAACCACAGTTGGCGAGATAATGAATCTTATGCTGAGTTTGTTTTAGGCAGAAATCAAATATTTGCTCACTGGCTTTTGTCACTAATGCTCCCTTACATCACCGATTTATAGAGTGTTATATGAATCATTCATTCTGGAGTAGCCTCTATAGATTGGCCTTGTGATAGTAGGATAGGTCTACTCTAATATTGTGAAATAGGTGATTTGTGACTGTGGTGGCGTTATTGAAAGTTATCAAGGATTGATGAAGATGATAATTATTAAGATGATGAATACAGCTTATCTTTGAATAAAGGTAGGTGGTGTAGGAGATATTATGTGAAGCAATTTGTTAGAATTTCTCAAATGATGATCTAGCCTAGGTAGTAATTAGTGGCATATTATAGGCCTACTAAGACATGTATAATTGATTGCTAGTAAGGTCTAGAGAATGTCATTTGAAGGCTGAAGGACTGAAATTTTGCAGATGATTTTGCTGTAACTTACTCATGGTGGTGATTAACATTTTTCTATTTCAAATGATTTCCAATGTGTTCACTCTGTAGAATGGTTTAAGCATCTGACAGGCAACTACCTATTAATACTGCTGGTACAGTAGGCCTACTGTAGAAATGATGATGGCAATATTGGCAATTACTATTGTCAGTTGTCACTACTGAATTTGGATGACTGCTGGTGTCCATCTATTCAACTCTGAACCTTCTGATGATTAATTTTATTGGCCATTGCCTGTTATTAAGAAAAATATTTTTTTGGTATGGGCCTGAGGGACTACAATTATACACACCTAATCATGTTTGCTTCAAATGGCTTTTACATATTATACGTTATCGGGTCAAAATTAAAGCTAAATTCATCTCTTGAATCAAAATACTCGATTCTAATTTCTGCTGACTTAATACCAGTAGGCTGCCTATGCCTACCAAGTACCAATGCCTCAAAAATCTACACTTATGGAATACCTCCTTGGCTTGTGATGACTTGCTGCTTTGATTACATCACAAAGACTGCCTACTGTTTTGAAGACTCTGTTACTCTTTGTTGTTCACAATGTAGTCCTGGGCCTATGAGTCGGAAATACTTTAAATCAAATATCTACTATTCCTTGCGAAATCAAACACAAAACTTGTAGGATTTTGTATTTTGACTCTTCTTAATGAACGAACGGAGCTCTGAAAGCTTGTGAATTATATTCCGATACACTAGACTGACTAGAGTTGACGTTAAATCTGTGGTGACTTATTATATCTATCTCATATATATATATAATATCATGGCTCGTCAATGGTTTTCATCGATTTATTACCAAATTTTTTAGGAAATGAAATCACATGATGGAGAATTGAAGAAGGATGCACAGAAAAGCCCAAATCGAAGGTTTGTTTGCATTATATAATGGTCTCGTAAAGGTTTCTAAAATGTTGCCGTCAATGTGTCACCGACATCAACACAGCCTCAATTGATTGGATTGGTATGAGCAGTCTTTACAAATGCATCTGCTGTTACATGTTTCGTTTCGTTGTCCGCATTTGTAACGACTTCACCACAAGATGGCTATATACGTCTATTCACCCATTTGTCATTTGTGCCATTGTATAGATTTTAGATACACATATTGAACTTCAGAACTCATGTTGCTACAGCTGTGCTGAAGAGGCTAATCAACCAATATTTGACGTTTGGCTGTCTACGTTATTTGTAACTGTAACAATTATAGAGTCATAGCATTGCCACAATTATATGATTTGGGATGAAGTCAGAGATGATCTTTGTCGGAGTGTAAGCTCAATTTATCAATGTCATTCAACAGCACGAAACCATCAAGTTGTTTTGTTGTGATCAAACATAATTTAATGATATCATGGATTCATGGTGTTCTAAAAAAGTCAACTCATTTTCTAGTAGCCTACGCTAACATAGCATTTCGTTTATTTGGTTACGCCTGTGTAGTCTACTGTTACTCTTGGTTATGGATGTGTTTATGGGCACCATCAGGTTGAAATGCCAGGTGCCAGCTATAGGCTGATACACACCAGACACAAGACAGTGTAGTTGAACTGTGACCATTTGTTTTTTCTACTTTATAAATGTAAATAAGCTCGCCCATTCTATGGCATAATATTAACAAGTGTTACTTCACACCTTATACCACATCTATGTAGCTATTGAATTATGTCATCTATTTGTTGCCATGCCACACCTCATTAGCTCTTTAGTTAATTGACTTCAAAGTGCTATGTAGAGTAGAGTTGGTGATGGTTGCTTAGCTTAGACTGAGCACACTTGTATGAGTGTGAGTTACAATATATATACTTTTTACTGGTCATCAGGCGGAAGTCTACACGCTCGGGAAGGGCTGGCTCCAGCAGATCGAAATCAACAGATTCAAGAAAGGCGTCAAAAGATGTCTCGCGACATCGGAGTAATTCAATGTGTGATCCAAAAAGGTAGGTTTTTCAAATATACTCTGATCTAAATAATTTATCTCTAGGCAATATAGCATATATCGGATTTGCCTAGAGCTTAGCCTACATCTAAACAATTTGACTGACTGACTGACTCACAAACTCTAGTGTCTAGTCAGTGTGAATGTACTGTATTGTCGGCAAAAATCTGTTGATTTCGGTTTGCTGATTTGCATCGAATTACTTCCCCATTGTGTGCCATTCCCTCCTGCGCCCTGTGAAAATGCACAGTGTAACTTGGGCTCAATTTCGACTCTTGCGTGATCCAGTAAGTGAGGATTGACAATACTTAATTTGGCCTGATCAAATTTCAGAATGAGAAGCGGGCAGGAGACAGTTGCGAATGCCGTCATCTACGGCACTGGTGCGGCTATTCCATACATCGACGATGTATCGTCACCCACAGACGAGGTATGTTGCATTCTTTCAAACGCTTGGCCAGGACGTGTATTTTTACTTCTACCGGAGGGAACATCGTTTGATACTGTGTCTATTAATCTACTGGACGTCTAATTACCTCTCACAAAATGCCTTAGCTAAATTCTTCACATCTTGGAAAGATATAAATAGACCCCCCTTCTACTTTGTAGTGTTTCTGTTGGATTTTATATCTGTTCCACGCTGTTTCCTTGTGTTATTATGTATTGTTTTTCAGGCACCGGTGAATTCCGAAAAATCCATTTCCCAGAAATCACCGACTCATGAAAGTAATAGAGGTATGTCAAGTCAAGTTGCTTTTCCTATTTTTTTTAAACAAACCACTATCAAGAGTATCAAGTACCGTAAGCCATTCATGGTTGGGCCAATTCTTGTTTATTTGATGAAAAATCAATTCTTTTTAGACTACTGAAGCTGATTTTTATGTTATTTTTGTATTTCCTTACAGGGTCAATTCATCGCAGCAATTCAGCTGACATGTTGTCAAGTCTTGCCAATGACGTATCAACCACAAAGTACCGACGACAACGTGCTTCTAGTGTCGGTAAGTGATGTAAATGAAGAATTTTAAACATCTTGTACCTAACCGGGGTGTTTCGTAACAGATCGATCGTCGTCAAAGGCTTACAATAGAAGATCGTACCAGATTGCAATGAACTTGTGAGTGATCAGATGATATTTCTTGATTAGAACTAATAGATGCTTAAATTAGTTTCGTGTATTTGAACACCGGTTTAATGTTGTTTGGAATTTGGACTAATCCATTTTCTAGTAGGCTACTGTTGACAGTGAAATGGGGAGACCTTTTTCTTTGGTAGGCCTGATTTATTGACCTAGTCGACTGTTACTTTGATACACATCGGTCAGTTTTTCTCTGTAATTTCCCTAAATCTAATGATCTATTACAGAGAGAAGGATCCTGCACGCTTGCAAAATTTGGACAAGGTTAAGTTTCTTCTGAATGCCGTGAGTTGAATTTTTCGAACTGAATTTCTTTCCATGACGTAGTCACATTCTGTAAGGTCTCGATCGATACAAAGGATATCGTGAATAATACATTTGATGTCTTTGATGGTCCTCACTCTTCGTGATATACTTAACATTGTGTGTACAGACGTACAGTGTAGTGTAGTGTATGGGTACTGGCTAGCTTGAAGTTTCTTAATTTGATACACACTCTAGCAAATCAAGATTTCATGAAATTTTGAAGGAAATAAAGCATATGCCGGCGCCTCGTGCATGAACTCGTTGTAACGGTACCATAATATTGAGAAAAACGAGTTTGCTTTGTCGCAAAAATAATCTAGTCCGGACTTGCTAGCTTCGGTGAAGTCACTACGGGATTGACCACCAGCATCACCTTACTTCTGTCTCATCCACATGGTGGTGCTAGTGTGCCATATAGTTCTGCCTGTTTACTTAGCAGATACCATTCGCCTGAATTTCTTGGTTGAGCATTTGGCTGGCTGTTTGTGGTGACTATATGGTAACATTTTCTGTTTTGTATCACTTGACATATATTCAATCTCTGACTGGGGGATAAAAATAAACAAATCTTTTATTTTTCAATTTGGCAATATCTGTTTTGTCATCATTATATATCTACATTTTTCAGGATGGTGCCGGAAATGTGGACTCAAGTCCTAATGCAGTTTCACAGAAATGTGGGGTCTTGCACTTCAAGGTGAATTTGTAATGTTACACGTAATAAAATATGGGCAGTGCATTTCATGCTAAATTGTCTTTCAGGTCGCTACCATCGACAAAGGAAAACGTACAAGCTCGCAAAAATCTTGGAAACAAGTGTGGGCAATCTTGAAAGACCATAACCTATGTCTGTCTAAAGATTGGGGAAAGTCAAAAACCCAAGTGAGAAATTTTATCTTGCAACTTTTTTTATCAAGAAAGTTACATTTTCTCACTATTCCATGAAGCAGAGTTTTTCTTCACTTGAGGTGACGTTACCAAGGTATTCCATCTGTTTGCCCTCGTCCGGCCCCTATGTCAAATGTTAGGACTCCATGTGGCCTCGCGAAAGCAAAAGATTTGCCCACCTCTTGTCTATGGCCAGCAACTCAATAGCCAATGCCATATACCAGTAAAGGAATGTCTGTTTGTGTATAGGACTCGCCTTTGGAGCGTCAGCAATCATTGCCAGAAGAATACCAAGTCTTTAACATACAATCATCTCTCGTCGGAATCGCGTATAATTACTTGAAACGAAGAAACGTGTTCAAGGTGACGACTTGTAACGGATCAGAGTATTTGTTTCAAGTAAGTCGATGATTTTGACCATTCCAAGCTTAATATTAACCAAATTCAAAATTTTAAGGCGGAGAGTCGAAATGACATGCTGTCATGGATCACGGCAATACAAACCCAAAGTGCTACATGGGATAATGGGACGGAAGGGATTAATGAAGATTTGATCTTAAGGAAAACAAATCAGATCGATCCAGGGTATGTTTTAAAATTTTTTTAACCTACCGAGATCTCAACACAAGAATGGTCATTGGTCTATTTCGTTGTCGTTTTATTGTGCAATAGGTTTGCCATCAAACTTAATTACTGTGAAGTCACGGTTTAACGAAACATAGAAAATAGCAGTGCAGGATTAAATTGGCTAGGTTTGCCAAAACTGATTTGTGAAAAATTGAGTAACTAATGACGAGCTAGAAAAGGATGTGTTGAAGAACTCTTTCAGAACTGAAGGAGGACTATCATACTCATGATTAAATTGATGGAGCGTTGGCATCAACCGAAGCCTATAGCTATTGCAAAAGCTCTTTAAAGTTCAGCTTCTGTAAGCGCCTTCCATTCAATATCATAAAGCTTGATTGATTTTAATTTACAATCTGGAGTGGCCATCGGTGCTTGCCTATTGATTTGTGTCTTGAGCGCACTTGGTATCCGATTGACTGCGACAAATTTAGTCGGACTGTGAATCCAAACAGATGACAGCAGGACAACTGAGCATTCTTTTAGCGTCCTTGGAAGACACAAAAGTTTTCATCGAAAAACAGGCCGTATTGTAAACTTAATAGAAGCTGTCGTCGACAATGTTGCACATGCATGCATCAATTTGCTGGGGAGCTATATTTCCATGTCATGAATAAGAATCATGCAAAGTGATTAATCGAAAACTGCTGCATGCATTCGTAGTAGTGTCTGTTTTTGAACAGCCATTATTACCAATGAGATGCTTGGCTATATTGAAGTCATATAGACGAGGACGGCTGTTTTTAATACGTTGATGATTTCATTGAAATTTCCACAATCAGGGAGCGAGAGCCCGCTTGCGTGTTCACTTTGAAATGCCTGCAAAATCGATTGTGCCAATATGGATGGTGTCACAACACTTCCTGTATCTCACTTCCTGTTAGCAATACAGTCTAGCATAGAGAGTCAGAACGAGCGCAAGTTAATGCTGTCGCACTATGACGTAAGTTGGATTTCGATTTCATTCAGTTAGGGAACTTGCTGTAACATAAAGTGTTTTCACATGCAGACATGTCCATCTAGATTGCTATAGGCATGAGCTTGTGTTGATATATTTGTTGAATGCTAATTTATACGAAGTATCGAGAAATTTGCGTTGCTGTGGGCTCAGAGCTGTGGTTACAAAGGCAGTGAGGTAGTGTCGATGACAATTTTACAAACTGATAATATTTCACTCTCACATAGAATCTTATTATGCTGACCTTAGTGGTCACACAATCATATCCTGTCTGAGTGTCGAGAAACCAGTGTTGCTCTCTACAAGGAAAGTCCATTCAAAGTTGTGAGGAGACACTGAGAGTTGTTGTTGTATTTTTTGATACGAAGTGGACTCTACCTTGAAAGAGTGCCCTAAACAGTAGATGCCTTAGTACATTGACGGAGATGAAAGGAAGTAAGAAATTGTGGACCCAACCAAATCAAAACTACCTACATTAGCTTGGATTTCACACTACAATTACCTGTTTTTGCTTTAAATATTGCGATAGGTTTTTCAGTGCCAGTTAGTTAAACTTCCTTTGAAAAACTAGTTCGATTGCTTCATCACAAATTTTATGATATATTGAATTAGCATTACGGCAAGGAAGGAATAGAAAATTGGATTTCAAGTTTGAAAGACCAAAATATGTGAACAATTCTTTTGGTCAGAGATAGATGAGATCGTCGTGACACCTGCGTGATGCATTGTAGAAATCCGAGCGTTCAAGCAAAAAAACCAAGTTATTTCTTCTAGAACTGATTGATCAACGTGATTCTTGCTCGATACAATTTACTTAGCTAGGCTTACTAGACTTTTATGATGACATAGCCTTCCGCTGCCTTTTGTATTTAGTGTAAGGTTAAAATATTACAAACTCGTGCAATTTTTTATGTAACAGTCAGATGTTTCAGCGGTGTATGTCATCATACGATGGTTTATCATGAGTTATTGCGATACTATTGCCGGTCGATTTGAAGTAGGCAGAATGCGTAAATTCGAACGGCGTTATGGCATCCTGTTTAATGCCATTGCGGCCTTCATGAGGTACCAAATTTTATTCCAATGGTATTCCAGAGTTAAATGACGTCGACTATGACTTGAGATTGATAAGAATTGTCGGATATCCTAACTGTAATTTTTATGGACTTGGATCATAATTAGTAATTTCGGAAAGACAACAGAATCGACTTTGATGCCGTTTCACGATTATAGTAGTGCTTTTTCACGGAAAAAATCAAAGGACCAACAGTTGCGACATTCATCTCCTGCCGCTTACGGACGAATTAACGAAACAAAAGGAAAAGAATTGAAAAATAATAATAACAAAGTGGAAAGGGCAGAATTATCACCTCAAGAAGACTTAGCAAAATCTAAGAAAGCTAATAAAAAAGATATTTCAAAAAATCAGAGAGTGCCTTTTCGCTCTAATAGCAACCCAACGTATTTCGAGGACTATTCGAAATCACCGGAGACCAGTCGTAAGAAAAGAAGTCCCCTCTTCTATAGACGACAATCTAGCGGTAGCAACTCTTTGAACTCTACCACACCAAAGTCATCGAAATCGTCGCCGTTGTTAAAACGTTCGACGAATGCAAATTCCTGTACTAGCATTCCATCTGCTACCCCGTCCATTGTTATAGACAAACCACCCGTCCCTTCTAGCAATGGTTCACCTCTCACAGGAGTAAAGTTACGCTCAAAAACATCGGCCTCACCTAAAGGTGGTAACAGACGGCAAGGCTTCGTCTTAGATTCGAACACTACGATTTCAAGTCCGATTCTGATATCACATGAAATTACATCTGGCGATTCCAAAGTTAAGCTACGAGATCTTGAACAACAAGGAGAGGTTTTAATTACATTACAAACACCGTCTGAAGAAGACAAGCCAAAAGGAGATAAAACACAAGTGGAAGCGACGTCCGGCGTTGGCACAAGAATGGCAGAACGGATTCAACGCACCATCAGAGCTTTGTATACTTCGAACTCGTCACCTAAAAAATCTTACACGCCCATTCGAGATCAATTAGCTGTTGAGGATAGTGATTTGTCGGATGGAAGCTATTCACCAGAGCTTCGAGCCAAAGCATTGGCGGCTCCGCAATATGAACATCTTAATGAAGGAAGGTTGGTGGAAACGGTCTATTCTAGAAGTTTTTGTTTTTTGGGTTGTTCTGGACAAACTCCATTAAGGAGAGGAAAAGGGAGTGAGTTTTAGTGGAGTCCGAACGTTATAATACTTAGATGATTGTGCAGACAGAAAAAGAGAGAATTTTTTTTGTCTGAGCCAGACCAATTTTTAAGAATCACTGGAAATTTTGAAAAAATAGGAAAATGTAACATTCATGAAGGCGTTGCAGAGGGGCCTTGATTCATGGTGAATGACAAGGATGATCGATTTGATATGACCCTTGTGGGGCGTCATCAAATCTGATAATAATCCGATAAAATATGAAAAATCCAACCAATTGGATATCTAGCGATTTCTATGCTAACGAGGTTTCAGTTTGGCTCTAACTAGCTGACTTTCCTGGTCGATCACGATAGTAGCTTGAGGACTTACACTTGGCAAGGTAAAGCACTGTGTTGCGTCATAACATTGATTACTTGAATAGTTTCAAGAGCCGGAATTTCACTATCAATTTTAGTATTCGAATTTTTATTGATCTATCACCATCAGAGCAGGTTTCATATGTGTCTAATGTCGGTAGCGAGCGAATTGTTCAAATTACAGTACGGTACTTCAAAGTTGTTGATTGATGCGATGATTTTCAATGAATTATGAGGGCGACAGCACAATGAATAGATCTTACGAAAATCTTGCCCCTAAACTGAATATTTGACACTAATTTTAGCGTTGAATCTCTGGAACCAGGATTTTCGGAACAAGTTCCATATTTATATCTGTGGTGAATCTTACTTACAATATCCGTTGATCGTCTGCTATTGCCTACACCAGATAATAGTATTAAAATTTCAATTTTCCAAATAGTAGTAGAGTTTTGGTAAATGATATCACGGAAAATTTTTCAATCTAGTACTACATAAATCCTGACTACATCAGGCACATTCATAATACCGGTATTTACTGCAAACTAGAGACATAACAACTCGGTCTCCATGAACAAATTGCCATTATCTTACTAGGCCTTCCTCATAGTCAGCAAGTAGCGGATGTTGTTGTTATTTTGCTGGGAACTTGTGATTTGTGAGAATGAATTTGCCGATGATTTAGCAGCGATAAAATATAATCCTAATGCAGGCTTGTACCTTACCAGTCCTGATTTGTATTACTGAAAACAATGAACAGTGGGCACTGGAGCATCCAGCTATTTTAAATGACTCCAATTTAGTGGGGGCTCTTTGGCTTACGCATCATGAATTCATGATGACCATTTGCTATCGATTGCGAGTTTGCGACATCCTGTATGAAGAAATAGTATAACAAATAACTACGATGCCCTCTGTTGTAATTTTCATCCTACATTTTTTGTATGTAATGTTAGTACCGGTACGGTAATATTAATAGCAACATTGCATAGAAAGGAATGTCAAAATCTTTCAACTCAACTTGTTCGGCAATATCCAAATCCAATGAGCTAATGTTTGTGTTCAAGACTTTCTATAAGCATCCATTCTGATTCAGTAATAAAGATTTGCAAAATTGACGAAGCGTGCTATTAATTTCTTGGTGCATATCACGTTTGTCTTATGCCTTAACCCTGTTGATATTCATATTCTATGTCAATTCGTCCATTTTCTCTCTTGCTCGTGCAAGGACTGTGTAGGCCAACATTAGTTGCTGCTTGAAGCAATGTGAATCAATGATTGCATTTCATTCTGTTCTAGTCCTAAAGCAGACAAGAGAAGTGCCAGGAAAAGATCTCCCAAACCAAGTCACAAGAATAACTTACAAGTTAAAGATGGTTTGTATTTAATTTCGGCAGTTCCTCTTCAATATTGCATCGCTTGCCCCAAGACTATTTAATAGCTGTGATGGGATATGGCACAACCTAACTTTTACAAGCGTATCAAAATTTGCCTGGTATTCAAAATGTGTAATTGACATCATGTTTGAAACGAACTTTTTGTTGCAGTTGATGGTTCACGGAGATTCAAATGGAGAGGTAGTGTCAACAAAATAGTCAAAAAGTTTGGTACAGGTCAGCCATTTGTACTGAACAGTACTTTCGGAGTACATTTAGAAGATTGTCCGTCATCTCCAACCAATGAAGTGAGTGCGATACTGTCTAATTACATGACACAGATCTTCTTGTAATACATCGATTTCGTTTAGTTTGTGCCATTCATCGTAGAAATCTGCTGTCGCATTGTAGAGGAAAGAGGTCTTGATTTTACGGGGATATATCGAGTACCTGGCAACAGCGCAGCGTTGACCGCTCTACAAGAGGATTTGAATAATCATGGGGTGGATTCTATACGTTTAGACGATGAAAGATTCAGAGATTTAAACGTCATGTCGTCACTTTTAAAATCATTTTTTCGAAAACTCCCAGAACCGCTATTCACAAACGGTGAGTAATTAGTGACTTATACATCGCAGTCTGAGTGTATGATGATTCAAACTTAATGTCTGTTGTGTGGGCCAGCAATTGGGACTGAACCTGATGGTGGGCTGAAAATTAATCATAATATATTTTGTGTTGAGTGTAAAGGGTGGTACTATGCAGACAATTTGGATGCATTTTGAATGTATCCTTCGAGATGCTCATTGCATGGGGTCTCCTTGAAAGTTGAAATATATTGATTGGATGCTTGCCGTTGTATCACATAAGGCATTGAATTGGACAGTTGCCACCCACCCACAGATAGTCTTAATTTAAATTTGTGTGTAAACCTTGCCCCTGGGGACAGGTGGCATCATTCTGCTAATCTAATTCATAATTTTGAGGAAGAAATCGGGTCTTTCTTTATTTCTTATTAATAAACTGATTCTAGACAAGTGAGCATTAAATTTAATGTGTCATCTGATCGGTCACCACTAGCTTAATATATAAATAAATTTTTGTGCGGCTGTACTAATTCTTATGATGATTGATTGATTGATGATAATACATTCATATGATTGTGTCACCACAAAAAATGTAATGTCCGGCTTGAATCATCTCATTTGTTGTAATTTTCTTATTCGGTTCAATTTTAGAGCTCTACCATGATTTTATAAAAGGCAATAGACAATCTACTGCTCAAAACCGTTTGAATAGCTTGAGAAAATTAGTACATATGCTTCCTGGACCACATTATGAAACTTTAAAGTTCCTCATCACACATCTCCGACTTGTTGCTGATCATTGTGAAGGAAACAAGGTAAGAAATGAGATATTATTCAACTAGTGCCCTGAGTTTCCATGTGGTACTTACGCCAGATTGTTCTGTTGCAACTTGCAACCCTCGTATTTGCCTACTCCTGGCATTCCACTGGCTGTTTAGCTAGGTGCTGGAGTACAGATATCTCACGCTCGGAGCCTGCTCGGCTATGGTTTGAAAACCTGCATCTCTTGTGTTAGGTGTGAGAAAGCTTGCACTCTAGGCTCTCTGCTTGGATAAGCTCGTCTCTATCTGATGGCAATTTCCTAGACCAGAGCTTTTCGTCATGAGATATTTTACTTGTAGATGGAAGTCCGCAATCTTGCCATTGTTTTCGGACCTACTCTGGTGCGCAACACTGCTGCTGATAACACGGCGACAATGGTTACTGATATGTCAGATCAATGTCGAATTATAGAAAGTATTATAGAACATGTGAGTACAGTATTTATATACTTTATATTTGTTATTCTTCAGTTTAATTCATAATGAGAAATTTTCAAGTCGTGGAAGAAAGGTTTCAAAATGATATTTAAGCAGTCTGAAACGATGCATTGTGCCTATTGGTGTCTAGGGTTTTGTGAATAATGTAACCTTGGAGTGAGGTCAGGCGTTACGGTAACCATGGTGCATAACCTATTAGTCCCTGAATGTTGCTTGGCAAATAGGTTGATGCTGGATACCTTGACTTTCTGCCTTGGTTTTCTGCAGACCGACCTTGGACATTCCTTGCCCAAGGCTAGCCATCTAGTGGTGTGGCGTTTGGGGTAGAATGCGAGAGGGTATAGCGACGTTTTACAATGGCATAATCACTAGCCAACCAATTGACCTACAAATAAATTTCATTTAATTGATCAGTTAGGTCACATTCGATTAGAAATACATGAACAGTAGACTCATTTCTCATGACTGATAGTATGGCAGACAAAGTCGGGAAACAGTGTAGATACCATACTCATTTTAATAAACCTGCCACAATACTTGTAATAATTATAATTTCTTCTCTCTGTTGTGTCGATCAACAGTCAGATTATTTCTTCGGTGGAGAACACGAAGAGATTCCGGCTTTTGTCAGAAGTTTTCATGTCGTAAACTGATCATGTTTTCATCTACTCTTAACTCAGTTGCTTACAATGCTTGTCGCATTACTCGAATATCATCAACACTGAAATTATTTTAATATATCGAAATTTACAATGTATCGTGTTGGTGTATTTTTTGCAATTATGTCTGAAAGATGGATGAAGCAAATTCACAAATAGGCGTATTATTACTTTAATGAATTTTTTGTTTGGTTTTATCAACTTTTTGCTGGTGTTTGAACTACTGGTCAGTATTTTTTATACATGCCATTTTGAAGTATGTTGGAATATGTTGCTTTGCGTTAAAAGGAAAAAAAGGGCAACATTAATTTTTGGAAGAATTGCTAGAAATAATAATCACTGGCCGATAGTCATGACATCACAGTAGGGCCTAGAGAATGAGTTTCATGTTAATCTACTTCCTTGAAATTTAGCATTATGCCATGCACTGACAGACGGAGTTGTAGAAGCTTGTGGTTTAATGTAGACTGAAATTAAATTTGTTGTGGAAAATCGTGTTTGACACTCGATATCCGATCTCGTCGAAAATCTTTCCAAAAAAAATGTTTTCGCAATTTTTGTCATCTCTTATTAAAACTGGTGATTTTATGTTATTGGATTTTTCCTATCGTGGACTTTTCACTTTTTTTCGTTTAAACATTCTTATCATAGAGTTGATATCCATTGCCTTTTGTTATCAATTAAGAGTTATAAAAAAATACAAAATGTTTTTGTCGTGACGCTCGCAAATTATTCCATAAGTCGTATCTTGCAAATCAGAAATTGTTGTCGTCAGACAGTCGGATTTATTCAACTTGATGTACCGGTATTTAATGTTGTAATCGGAAGAATTCGGTTTAAGAACATCGTTCTGCAGTTATCGGTTGTCAAGTTTCAACACGGCTCGTCAAATTGAATCTTGTTATAATGCTCTTCAAATTGAGCCGACTTTATCTTTCTGTCAAAGTTGAATTATGGATTCGGAGCTCATGTTCGTACAAGATGGTGGTCACGATTTTCCATAAAAGCTAAATGAGTGCGAATAAATGCCGGCCAAATGCGAAAATGTACTCCGCCAGACTGCGACTTAATATAAAAGATGAGCACTATGAGAAGCTCCTCTATTTTGAAGCATTTGATTGGTTACTGCCGCAACGTTTTTCTCCTCAATAAGAAGATGGCTGGCTACCTGACAAAAGTAATGGAGTCTATATGAGGAAGTAATTTGCCTGCATGAAAACGGCAGAGTATCACTTTTAACATGCACTGAAGATTATATAATTGTATTATGTTATTAATCCAACATTGATTTGAATGAGAACACGTTGCCAGTATATTGTTTCATCTCATTATGTCTATGTGTGCATTTGTGTTTTGTGATAGCAGAAAAATTGTATATTATGTTATTTTGATCATCTTCTTCATTTTGTTCTGTCAATTTTGTCGGTATGTTTGGATGAATGATCACTGCCTTTGTGTTGTCATATTTCAGCCACGTTGCGACTTGACATGGCTGGTTGTGACAAGTATCCTTGTTTCTGGCGAATGATATCTTTTGTTGTCATTATTATTTTTTTATTATTTTTTATTCTTATGTTTGCCTGTTGATTTTCAGTCGGAATGGTTCTTCTCTGATAGCATGGATGATGATCCAGATTTATCTAACGTCGCTCGACCGCTTGAAAAAGAACATGAAGTGGTGCCGAGCATTGAGTTTTTATTGGAAAATGTGGGCCGGAAGCCAGGAGATGCTGGTAAGTATTGCTTCATAACCCATCAATCATTAAAATCATTCATAAGTCACTTAAAGGTTCATCTCCGCCTTTCGTCATTCAGCTGTACAGAAGGGCCGTTGCCTTATATTTGACACTAGAGGCGCTAAATGCTCAACCATTGTTTTTGCGTACTTTGTAATAACGCAAAGGTTTCACGAGCTCTTAGCAATCCTAGTGGAGGCAAATTTGACGATTCCTCATTGACAGTTTATCTTGGCAACATCTTGCCATAGATTAGTGTAGGTACTGAAGCCTTTAGAAAGGCGTGCACTTTCAGTATGTGATATGCTTGTCATGCACGACTCATTTCTGTTCTATCATTGAGATGTACACTGTGTCTTTGCATGTATGGTGTCTTCTCCTCATTGAGATGTGTCAGTGTTGGCGTCCTCTTAGCCCCTGGTCCATCTAACGTAGAAGTAAACTTGAGCGTCAAGTAGGGCATCAATCCACAAAAATGTTTTAATAACTTGAGGGAATTGAGCATGTATCTGCCAATGTTTGCTCATTTCTATGACTGTAGGCTATTTTTCCATTCTGAGATAGAAATTATTTTGCCTGCGTTATCAGTTTGGATGAAAACTTGCTGTCGTACAGACTTAGTACGCTCCTTTTCTTTGTAAATTTGCATGACGTTATGTATAAAATTGCTTTCAGGTACAAGTGATTCAGCAAAGTCAAAGGTAAGCATAATACAACTATTGTCTAAATTTCGCTCAATCAACTTTTTTCAATTTTGAAGCGGTTAGATACATAGATACAAGATCGGTTTGTGGATTGCTCACTCAAAGCATACTATCGCATGATTATGTGTTGTGTTGGTGTCTGTAGCAGCTTTACAAAATACAAATCTCCATGACTGCTTAAAATTCAACAATCAGTACTTCAGCTGTAGATGTCTTATTGCATTCTTCAACCTATTTGATTGGTTATTGGCCAGTCAAAGCACTGCAGTATATAGCATCTTGCATTGAGACTAGGTAGCTAGATCAAGGAGAATTTGCCTCTATTTTTAAATTCTTTCGGTATAATTCTACTTTTAGTCTTATCTTATTGGTTATCATGATTGGCAGCTGTAATTCTGGTTAGTAGGCAACTCTAGCTAGTGAAATTCCATCTTGTTTCATGTAGGAATCTTCTACCCTTGCAATCGCTTATTACTTCTTTCGTTTGGCTTTTCGAGGTCAGGGCAGCCGCACAGCAGCCACTGCTTGGTGGCCTCGTTCAGGTTCTTCAGACCAGTCTCTCTATTACTCCTGTGGTGCATTCTTTAGGCTAATAGTTGGATTAATCGGTATATGTAAGGGTGTAGCTCTATGGCTAAGCATTAGTTTTAGTACACTTGACTTGAAGTAGGATATTTGTTTTAGGGTTCTGATGACTCCGAAAATTCATTTTCACGTGACTTGATGGAGATAATATTCGGTAAAAAATGGAAACAGAGTGGAAACACACAAACGCAGGCTGAAGAGGACGACGGTGGATTCAGAGATTATCAAAGAAAAGTTGATGAGACTCCACCGAGAAGGCAACCATATGAAAAGTCTTCATCCATTGTCAACACATTGACAGATTCTCCAAGAATTTCTGAAGGACACAGCTCACCTTCACAACAGGCAACGATCCCGAACGTCAGCGAACGCTTGATGGACTTTTATCGTGAACAAGTCGAGCGTTTGTCTCAAACAGCAATTGGTCAAACTCTTCCTGCGTTTTCTTCAGCTGATTCATCGCCTCGTACTACGCCACGACATAGTACAGTTTTTAACTCCCCTCTTGTGTTTCCACCCCAGGGTGATAGTAGAACCCGAGTGAGCTCAGATTCTCAAGACCCAAGACACAATGTTGCTACCAGTTATGAAATACAACCTACATATGCGCATCAAATTATGACTGACTGCTCACACTCGGCCAGTGTTCCCTACTATAAGCACCCTCCCAACCCTTATCAGTACTCCCAACAGATTTATCAGCCCAGTCAGTATCAAAAATATCCTCCCAATTTTTATGCTTACAGCAATGAGCCGCAGTCTTCGAACACGCCCAAAATGCCACCCAAAGTCCAAGTGAAATCCCATTCTCATGAAGATGGGATAAACAATATCCCAAAACCTAAGCCTCGCAAACATAGTACTGGATCATACAGAACTGAAGAATATGTCAGGCAAAGCCACCAAATTGAACCGAACAAAGCCTTAAGAGAAGTTGGTGTAGATGTCTCAGTCAATGAAAACAGTCCACCCGTTTCGCAGAATGAGAGACTTGTGGGCGAATTACCTGTTGTGGCAACAAAAGGACCGTCACTGTCCCGTAAATCATCACAATCAGGCAGTACTTCTCAACCAGTTGGGAAGGGTAAAGGTCATTACAAAAAGTCGTCCATTACTGGTTTCGATACTCTAGTTAATCAAGCTCAACATAAACGGATAAAGACGCCATTAACAGAGAATTTCAGTGTGTCGCAAGCTCCGACTACTGCAACTTCGGAGAGGCTTTTCAGCCGCTATGATCCGAAAAGGCGAGGAATACGCCACGGGGGTGCTGAAAATGACGCAAATGTTGGTGCAGCCCCGAAAAAGACACAATTAACAGCCACAGAAAGATTATTCAATGGCCAACAACAACAACAGCAGCAGCAATTGCGTCGAAGACCGTCTGCCCGAGAACAACGTAGGCAGAGAGTGACTCGTCGCCACACACTATCGGGGCTACAAGATCTTCAACAGCATTCACCAACGCTGAGATTCAAGTCTAATTTGCGACGAGGAACTGCTGGTCAGAATCTGTCGTTGCATGACCTTACTTCCACTGCAGGAAACATGCAACAATCGGCAATGGAAAGGTTAAATCCAAAGGGAGCCAATTCTGCTATGACGATGAAAAACTGGATCGTGCAAGAACGGTTGAGGAATAAAACAACAATCAAGAAGAGTGATTCAGTAGGCAGGGCATCAATGAGACGAAAAGATTATGACAAAGGAAATAAAGGAGTATCCTATGTGTAATCAGCATATGTTTATTCATTCTGAACCCTCCCATAAACAAAGTAAAATATTGTGTAACCTCCTATATTTTATGGACCATTCGTTAAATAGAGTTTTTACGACTTTTCATTTTTCTTAGAAATAATGTATGAACTCTTAATTTCTTTTGCTACAAATCTTTGCTGATGCAATCTTGAGTTATTCGTTTATCAAAGAAAAAAAGTTTACATGGAACAAAATGTGAATGTTTGGACGGCAGTCACATGCTTTTCCTTGCAGTTCACCGAACAGAATTAATGAATCGCCTTCATTTGTCTCTTTGAAATGAGCCAAGAACAATAATGCTTTCAGCCATTGGACATTGTGCACAGGTTATGCTTTCATTTCTTTCTATATCCATTGATTTTTTTTCATGATAATGCGTGGTGATATGTTTTTCCATAACTTGCCGTAACAAAAGATGTACCTATCATTTGCTAAGATATGTTTGTTAACAACTTCTTTGAGTTTGTGTTCTTTTGCTGTTTCTTTCTACTACCAAGTTATATTTGTTATATCAGTCACTTTTGCTAACTATCGTCTGTCTTGAATGGTCGATATTTCATCAGCTGTAAGGTAACTCTATCATAGGATATATATCAGTTTTTGCGACAAAGACTGCCCACCACAACAACGGTGTCATATCTTGGGCACCGGTATGAGGCGAAATATTCTGCTGCTGCGTTGAGCGTACCAGATTTAGCAAGTCCGCCGCAAGTCAAATATAGGGGATATGTGCGAGTCGTTAGCGCTACTGCTCATGTAGGGTTTGTAGCTAGGCCAAAAGCGGAACGGGATACACCGATTGCTTCCCGGTCTGGACACGATAGAAGCCAGGAGTTGCGGTAACGATGTAGTAGTACGGACTCCGAAGACTCTCTATATTAGTACATTTCGTTTTATGGAAAGTGGGCAGGTTCTCTCGACCGTTGCAACAGTGAGCAGCAGAGCTCAATGGTACTGACGGTGTTTACATTTTACCGTTTAGAGAATTTCCCCTGATATCCGTGTCGTTCGTTGTTTGCGTTTTGCGAGACTCGGGGTCGCGTCGTCAGACGGTCGGTGTTCTTGTAGCGGCATCTGCGTGTTTGTCTGGTTCTGCTGGGCCGAAATGCAGCAAGCTATCAGCAAGATTGATGATATGCAAATATTTTTGACTTGCGCAAATCGAGATGTTGAGCGAAGCGCCAAAGAAATTTGGTCATGGTTGAAAGAAAATAACTTCCCAGTTATAGCCGAATTCAGCTCCTCAAAGATGATGGGTTTGAACAAAAACGAATGGTTTGACGATGCGCTTCGCAGCGATTTTGTGCTTGTGTGTATAGATAAAAACTACCGGAGAACCGCTTGTCGTTATGAATCAACCAGTGTCACTGACGACGAAAGACAAAGTGAAGCGCAATACATATTTAATCATATAAGCACAAGTATCATGCATAACGGATGTGTCAACGACAGATTTTTGCCAATATTATTTCCTGGTGTTACTATAAAGGATATTCCTCCTGTTTTGCGAGATTCCAAGCAATATTTATGGCCTAAAGATAGGTACGCTTTGTTAAATAGACTTACAGGAAGATCTGAGTATGCTGCACCACAGCAAGGTCCGCCTGTCAAAGCTGTCTTTCAACCCGTTAGCTGATTTTCTTATCTTTAAATTGTATGCTATTTTGAATATCGTATCTTCAATTCATTTACATATTTCTCTTGGTCCAATGTGTTGATAACTTGCTATTTTGATACTCGAGTGCTATTTTGCCATTAATTTCTATACCATTACCAAAAACTCCAAAACCCACCTCAGCAATTTTTGCATGGACATCCACAGACTAGACCTATAGTCTGATTAGCAGAAATTTGTGGTTTTTGGAAAGTTTCCAGTCCTGAATAATGTTTAATAAAGATAACGTATCAGCTATTCTAATTTTGACAAAGATTCATAACTATGTCAACACACACAAATTCTTGTTAATACCATACTCTCACTGCTATATATACAAGCATAATCTTGTGATTGTGATCAATTTATAATTTTATTTGAGCCGTCCGGAGCACAGCCTTACGTGTAACAATGCACTTATTACTTGTATCATTGAATCTACTCCATCAACTGAAATTGGACGTTTTATCCACCATTTTGGTGATCTCCTAAGCTTGACACATTTCCCTTGTGTAGCAACTGCAGACGCAAAGACTGTTGCGACTATTGTTAGGGCCCATCTAAGAAAAACATGTAACGGTTCAATGTCGACGTTCCTCCGCTATCGTTATCGTTGCATTCAGTTCTAACACACTGCACAATACAAACAACCAGGCCTTCAGTCTCTCTATCTAGATGTTGGATTTTGATTTTGTCAATTTTTCATTGTATGTGCCTCAACATGTATTCTAGTTCATTGATCTCTTGCTGTGCAGTATCTGTTATGAAACCAATGATACTGGAAATGCGATGACACCAAGCAGTCAGTCCAAATTTGTCTATCTCCTCAATAACATTTTGGTAAAACTATGCGACATTCATACTGTACTTTAAGTATAGCAAAACGACTGTTGTAATTTCTGCAAAATAGTATGTGATATTGTGATATATTGTGTTTTGTATGAGGTAGAAATGTCTTAATTGCTTCTTTGGGATTTTGCATTTCTTTTATTTGCAAACGTATTAGACTATTAGTTATGATGCCCAAAGTTCAATTTTATGCTACTATGTTGACATTATGTGTATATTCCTATTCACACGTCTTTTTCTTCAAGTTGACCCATGCAAATTGTGATTGTGAAACACCCCTAGCCGTTAGGTAGTTCTTTATTGTGCTTCATTAGACCTAACCTTACTCCACTGTTTAATTTTTCAGCTCATAGGCTTAGTCGATAAAGCATGGCTGAATATGAATTAGCCTGCTAATAATAACTGTCTTGGAATAGAATAGATTGTCCAATGAAGGAGTGATGAGAAAGTGGCGGTGGCTGCAACACATGCCACGTTTGTTTCGTTAATTATCAACACTGCCACAACTAATAAAATTCTATCAAGCTGTCAGTTTGTCATGGTTTGAGTACCGGTAATCTGTTTAGCTTGAAACTTTTGTTATATTTAGTGTGTAACATCACTGGGGTTTAAAATGCCCTGTAGTAGTCTGCAGTGTCAAATTTCACTTTGCAAACAATGCCGACAGAGAATCGAGAGGTATTCTGATACTAGCTGCTGAATTGACTGCGATTGGTAGTTGGTACTATCTTCGTGAAATTGTGGCGCCTCCATGATGAGAATAGCATGCCAATTTTCTGATAATTATGCTCAACTAAGTCAGTCATTTGCTATTTTCAATGCTGAAGCAACAAGGAAGCTCTATAATATGTACCGGTGTTTAGTCATCACCCAAGTTTGATAGCGTTGTTTTTAGAGTGAGAATTTTAGGCTAATTACAGACTACATAACCTGAAGTTTTCATAATTATGATTGTGGTAGCTTGTTGGCAATGATTCAAAAGCTTCTTACAATTTCCATTATTGAATTTGTAAATGCAGCTAATTTCTATGTGACTGTCATTTGTGAGTCATGCTTTTGTTGTCATTGGGAAGGCATTTTGTGCCTGTGTAAAGGTTTTGGACGAGAAAAATCGCTCACTGTTAAAAAGTTTATAAATAATAATTGTTATATAATTATTATTGCACTACTGTAGTTATAAATATAATTATATTGTATACGTTAACGAGTTGACTGTCTTGTGCAGGTTCTGAAACAAGTTCATTAAGTGATTTAACCTCAAGAATTATAATATTTAAAATAACATATTAGTCAGTGTGTCTAATTTAAGAAAAAATACCATTTCTCTAGTATCTTTAGAATAATTTACCACTGTCTAAAATTATGATTGTGTGGTATATAATAATTCCTTAATGAGACATGCTCTTGGTAATTTATAGCTGCGATGTGCAATCGGGTTTGACTCATAGGTTTCATATTTCACGCTGCAGTGTGTTGGTGGAAATCTTTTGCACTGCAGCAACGATCGTTTTGTAGCAGAACGTTTCAAATTTCAGGAAAAAATCAACTGTCGAAGCTGCGAAGCATATGCCTCCTACACAGTACATTAAATTTTGGTTCAATTCCTAAATTTTATTCAATTGAATTTGCGTTCCACTTATGCTTTGGATGCATTATGACATGCGAGATGTGTAATTATTTGAGCTCGTACATCTGCAGCTCTTGACTCAGCGTCAGTGCATGTTACGTGACTGTGCACTGATTTTGGCAGTCTAGCTAACAACTGATAGAATTTCTCTTATATATATTATATATATACTTGCTGATTGCTGATGTAACGAAGTAGGAATTTACACTTGTAATGTGATTACTGGTGTGTCTTGTAGGCTGTTACTTGCCGTTTCCTGTTTTTAAGATAGGCTGCAAACGTTTGTGAGTGTATCTCTTCCGCTAGCACTATGTCATTGCAGCATGGTAGCATGTGTAACCATCTAAACATAAGCACATACAATGTTTGCAGCCTTGTCAACGCCTGATGACTGATATGTTTTTACTTACTACAAAGCTTTTCTTTGTAGGCTGGTTCATCACATGTTTACATTATTAGTAGGCCTACTTACTAGAATATCCCTGTAATTGTAATTTTTTTCAATTCCCATGTGATAGAGAATTAGGCCTATTCCATTGTTAAAGCTCCGGGCATTTGAGTTTGAGGTCAGATTGCAATGCAATTGGGTCCCTAGTAAATGCAAATTGCATGGAACTCGCAATATATATTGAATGTGGGATTGTGTCAAACGCATTTATTGGTGAATTCATCCTCATGCATTGTACTTGCACTACATTGCAAAGCAGGTTTGCTGAGGTTCATTACCCGTGTCGAAAACTATGTACCGATATATACCTTATGGTAGGCTGCGTTATCACTGCTGATAGTACCGTATAATTGAGGCTTATTTCTCGTGAGCGTTATGGTGTAGAGATCAACAGCGATGAGATGTATATACATTGTGATATAGCCTAGCAGGCCTATTGTCTTTCAAGAGCACCTCTCCACCATCACATGGTTGCTTGTGTTCATTTCAGGTGTATATAACCCCAGTGTTCCCTCTAGTTTCCCATCAGGTTTTGTTATGTCCATATGCTCTTACAATACTAAAAATCAAAAAAGCAATCCATCCAATACTCCAACCAATAGCACCACTAAAACACTAAAAGATGAACGGCCTGGCTCTCACTTCCCTTCCAAAGGGCCCGCAAGAAGACAGCAAACCAGTTTTGAACACAAGAAAGGATACGGTGCAAGTTCAAGAAACCGCAATTGGAAAAATCAGCGTTTAGACAATTCTAAAAACGATCAGCGGTTTGAGAAATACGCTTCTGGCAGTTCGTTTGTCACTGCCGACGGCAAAGTAAATAATGGTTCGAAAAAGGGTTCGGGGAATCATCTTTTAAGCGTATATTTCGAACCACGTCCGTGTGAAGTCGCAAGACAGCTGCAATGGTCTACGTCGAAATGTTATGGAAATAGATCCACACCACTTTTCAAGAAGGATAGATTCCTGCAGGCTAATGGTCGATTTATAACTAAAGAGGGTGCCGATTACTTACATAACTCTGACCCTGATGCTCCAATACCTTGGGGAAATGTTGAGAAAGTCCTTCTCCTTGTGGATAAAGGCTTATCTTGTCCGATATGTATGTGTCCTCCGGCTGTCCCTAAGATAACAAAATGCGGTCATTTGTACTGTTGGTCTTGTATTCTACATTATTTGGCGTTGGATGAGAGAGGAAAATCTGTCCGAGACTGTCCAATTTGCGGGATCTATGTACACAAAGCTGATCTGCGTAGTTGCGGTTTGTTCGAGCCGTTGCCTCTACAAATAGGAGGTGGGGTCAAGATGAATTTAATGTTCAGGAAGTCTACATCGCTGACTCCAAAGCCTATTGCTGAGATGGACGGGTACTTAGAGGTGAATGGATCAAGCAAGAGTATCCCCAAATTTGAAGAATATTCACCATTGCAGATTTTAGAATGTATTGTCAACCCAGAGCTGGATATGCTGAAGGCTCAGCTTACTGTAGAATTGGACGAGTTAGAACAAGGATTTATTAATTGTGCCATTGCGGATTGTGAGAATCGCCAAAAGGATTTGTTGTCACAAATATCTTCGGAGGATAAGGCAAGATCTAATAAGGCGATGGAGAGTGTTCCGAATCACGATGAAGAATTTGGCATGGAAGCAGAAATGCGTTCGGTGCGCATTAAAAATTCTCGTGATGATGACGACGGGTCTCGTTGCTACTATTTTTATCAAATTGAAGGTGGCCAAAACATCTTCCTGGATGGGATCAATATTAAATGTTTGCTGAAAGAGTTTGGGAATTTTAAAAATTGCCCGCCCGTGATCGAAGCTCCGTTATTACACTTTGAGAACTTTGTTATGACGGAAGAGCTGCGAAAACGACACAAATATCTCTCACATTTGCCACTCTCTTGTCGATACAAAATCGCAGAGCTCGATCTGAGATCGCCATTACTCTCTCAGGAAACTCTCGGCGAGTTCCAGGAGATGATAACCCGGCGGGCGAAAATTCGTCAGCACAAGGAGAGATTGGAAAATGAGTCTAAGAAAAGAGCAGAAGTTGCGGAACAACGAAAATTCGAGGCTTTATGTGACAACACCTTCACGTACAATAAGAGCGAAATTGTTGCTAGGCCTGCTTCTAATAGCATCAAAATAAGCCCTGACGCGACAGATTTTCCGGTAGGATCTCCAACATCTGAAACCTCCGATATGAGCGTATCTCCACCCGCAGGTTCAATGTCATTTGCAGAGAAACTTCGAACAGGGGAAGCATCGACCAGTGTTCGGACTTCTGAGGTGAAAATGACAACTGCAAAAAGCAATCCTCCAATGTCTAATCAGATAATGGTCGATGGTAGCGACGATGATGACGATCCATCCTACCACGCACCCGCCTATCAATTTTCATTCGTCGTCGGACTGAATGCGTCAGTGTTGGACGGGATAAAGTCAAAGTCTCCTGACGTAGCAGAAGCTCAGCAGACGGAAAATAGCGGCGGGAGGAAAAGGAAAAACAAAAAGATGAAAAAGAAAAAACAACAACTACTCTTCTCAACTTCTGCTCATATGAGGACATAGTCAACAGAATGTAACATAGATAAATATTGTATAAATGACATTCAAATGAAAATATTGTAGCCTATGATGTACTTAACTTGTAAAGTGTTGTATTGTTCAACTATTGGTTGTTTTTGTTTTGTTTTTACCACAACAACTCACTTCTCGTGACTTGGAAGTAAATTATTTGCTAAATTCAGCTCAACAACTCAAGCATATCTTCATTGCACATGCAGCAATCACCGCTACACTCGGCTGAACCCAACTCTACAAATGTTTTGCCTCATGATGACTTGTTAGATTTGCTCAGCTAGCCGATATTGATGTAATATTATACAGTCGAGAAATTAGAATCATCAGTGGTTCGTCTGTTGATACCGAGCGGTAGGCTATCGGTTTTTCAATGGTGGTAGCGTGACCTATTTTTTTTTCTCACAAATCGATCTTTGTAGCCACATCACACAGCTAGATTTACCGCAAACGTTGATGTAGATAGACATGTTTTGTGTAAATATCCGCATCATCTTTTTTTCGAACAATAATATTGTATTCAATTGCTCATCTAGAGTATTTCATAATATTGCCTGAGTCGTATTCACTCATATAATTTGTGACTAGTGAAAGATTATTGAGTGACACTAAAAGTGTACGGCTAAGAACGTGTGGTTAAATGAGATTTCTATTGATGATGTTAAAATTGCCGCAATTACTACGCTGTAGGTCAATTTTGCTTGATTTGATTTGTCCGAGTCCGAGTCTTGCTAGTACTTATTCCATTTCAGGCTTCTTTTTTCTCACTACGAACGATTGCTTTTTTCTCATTTCATTGATTACCTTAACGAAACTGTTGTGCGGTAATTAGTGTTTGTATATTTTATCAACAGATTGAATGTAACGTAGACTTTAGTTTTGCGTTATTGGATTGATTTATGATATTAAAGCCTTACATGATTTGATATTGATGTAAATGGAAGTACCAGTACAATAAAAGCATGCTTCACCATCAAAGAGATAATGGAATCAATAATAATGGAAGGAGCGTACCCCAATCTAGGAAGGACTACTCTGCAGCGACTCCAGTTGGGATTCCCATTCCAGGACGGGTATGATTTCTTTATTTTCTAGGTAACTATCATGTGATGACTCATAGGGTCATATCGGTTCTGATATGGTGTGAACTGTGAACCCGATTGTTTGGTCCTGCCTAAGGCAGTGATTCACGGTTCTGAGTTAAGTTGTTTACACAAGCGTAGCTTAACCCATACAAAGGTAAGGAGAGACGATTCTTAAAATATAGTACCGTACAAGCATTAGTGTCTTGTTGCAGGATCGTAGGTAAGAAAAATTACACTGTATCAAATTGCTAGAAATTGTGTTTACGAGACGGTATGCCCATCTGCTCGCGATTTTCTCTTTTTTGTCTTTACCAAAAAAACACTTCAGTGCGAATGAGGAATGATGCCGTGTTATCAATCTCTAGTGTTTTGGAACATGTCCATGCTATTAAGAGCTGTATGTATAGTATCCATAAATGCATCTTGTTATTTTGATTACGTATGCTGTTATCCTCTAGGTTGCCGGTAGAAGACGACCCATAAGCGCATACCAGCCTTCATCGGCTGGATTCTTCAGTAGCTCTTCCGAGGATGAGTCAGACGGGAGCATAACAAACAACTCGCCTTTGTCTGGTTAGTGATGTCATATCGAGGCGTTATCATTGATTCACACCCTGCTATCAAATCGATGAAGACGGAGTTGTTGTCTCTGTTACTATAGCTAAGCCTGGCTGGTTTCTATTTTGAATTAACCAAGTGCATGTTGCAGTTTCATCACTCAGTAGGCTTACTTTGTTTTACTCATACAAGCGACCTATGAAAGCCTAATATAAGCTCCCTGTGTAGCTATGATATCATTTTGAATCCGTGTAGATTGTTGTAGCAAGATGAAAATATTTTGCTGTGTTTTTCCTGTTCAAGATACCCATATGTTGTCATCTTCCTATCATGGGGTTGGGTTTTCAAGCACTGGGAATTGCGGGAATACGCCTTTCAATGTATACGGAACTTCGCCGAGGACGTCTGTCATGTTTAACTACTACAGTTCGCCGAAAGGAAGTTATGGAAGACAGCATCCTCAGTTAATGAGGTGGGTGTTGCGCTCTGTTATAATTCTTCGGTGCTCGATATGATGATATTATAAATCTCTAGTATTGTAAGTGTTACTAGCCCATTGGTTTACTGAAAGTTTCAAAGCGCTTAACCATACTCTAAATAGAGCATAGGCTACTAAGTTAGTGATGTCATTTAAATTTTAATGTGATGTTTGCCAAATGACCCTAATGCGATGATAATGACCGCTATCGGCTATGGGTTGCTCCCCACGAGTCGGTAACTCATTTGCTTGCATAGCTTACTCGAATATGTTTGGTGTTGGTCAAATTGTGTCAGTTTTGTGTTAGGAAGACCTCAATGATTTGGTTCAACAATTTTAGGCTTTGCACTGATGCTGTTTTGCTGTTTTTGTCGGAGCATTGTGCGCACAGCTTTTCATTTGTCAGGCAGCAATGTGATAATAAAGACCCAACTTGTTACCATTTACGTCATGTGAGGTGTTTGTTTATGATAGTTATTATTGACCCTTCATGAGAAACTCTCTGGTGTTTGAAGTAATTGAATAGTTGTGTAAATAGATAAATTTAACGCTCTGCCTGTGAAGAACCTTACATTCATATTGAATAGGCCAATGTTAACATGTTGCCATTGACGTGCTTGCAGCTCTGGCAGACTTCACCTCATCAACAAACCCCTCGTGGCCGCTTTGTCTTGCGACAATATTAGCTACAGGTGATTTTTCGTGGGTTAGATGTTGATTGCTTGGTGTGTGTTTTCACGATAATGATTCCAAATATCAGTGTCTATTGATTGGGGACATTATAAAAATATTGATTGCGACAAATTGGGGTTTAAATCGATTTCAAGATCACCAATATGGCGTTAATTTATTCAAAATCATTTACACAGTACCCTTTTGGCAGCAAGACTTGGTTTAGCCAAATTTACGCATTTTTTTTAATAATTGGGTTATGTTTTGGTATTTTTTATTGCAGTATTATATAGATATCAATCATGGGTTGAATAAGGTTCAAACAAATTCTATGATTGGTTGGGGTTCCGACAATTTTTATTGCTGCAATATTTTATGTTGAAATTGCCATCTATCTGTGTTTGATTGAATTTGCGGTTACCACTACTGAGAAATAGAGACGATTATTATTTAAACATTTTTATTAAGACAACAGCTGTTCTGTTACAAAACTAACAGAGTAAGCTAATGCTAAATGTCATTATTAGCCAAATATTGATGGTGGTTAGTGAAATGTTAGGAATCCGTGATAAGAATTGGAACCGTGTTTGTAAACGGTCTTTGATGTCATTGCTGCATTCACACAGATGCTGCTAGGCTACTCTTAATTCAGACTACAGACCATTTATACACAATGGGTAGTGTAGTGTTCATTATTATTATGCTCAGCAGGAAATTAGATACCAATGGTGGTAGTAACACACACACTTAGACCTGGATATCCCGATTGCTATGACTGTTTTCATTATAAATCTCCTTTAATGTCGGTAAATAAAACAGCTTGATCAAATCGTCTCTTTATTGCAATGAATGCACTGCTAGATATAGCTTAGTGGGATCCAGAGTCTAGTATGGTTTTAGTTGCTTGGGATTTCGCTAATGTTCGCAAAATTTATCGTGTAGCTACTAGCTAGATGAGTATGGTATGACTACAACAAAAATAGAATATGTGGAACTCTGTACTGGTACAGTATGGGAACTTGCTTATAGATGAGTCAAACCATACCGTTATTATAGATAAAACCATGCTAGCTAGCATTGGTCATGTTCATGATGCATGTCACGTATTGTACGTCGTCGTCGTCCGTCATCTTCGTCCTCTGCATTAGTTATGTCATTGATGTTTTGCAAACCACCGCAAATTTTGTCACTTTATTAATAATTTTTTAATAGAACAAGAAGTACTGACAATCCTCCATCTGCACATCATATAACTTCTAATGGGAGAACTGAAATGGTACCTCAATATAAAAGCACCGAAAGCCTCGATCATTCATTAGACAATGGAAAGAAGTTGAAGGAATGCAAATTCCAAGCTTGTAAAGGGAAGGCTCCTGGTGAGACATCTTTAGATATATTTGGGGTACCGTATTGTCAACCTAGAAACACAACTACACACGTGTGTGTGTGTGTGTGTGTGTATGTACATAATTATATATATATATAATATAATTTTCTCTTTTGTGTGTGATTCACTCAGTCTATGAAGAATTGCTGTTATAATATATATATATATCTAATTAGTAGGTTGGGGGGCCTACATTGAAAAATCTAGGCAGTCATAATTGAAAATAAATCGAATTGAATTAAATTACCACAACTCTAAATCTGCTTGCAAGTGGTCGAGTGCAACCCATGCAATACCTCGTCAACTTTTGTCAGGCCAAGTCGCGCGGTTACAGCCTTTGGGGAAATCTCCGGATCCAGGATATATCCATTGCTTTGACACTGCTACAGTGTTCCATTTCAGCTATAAGGGCATTAATATTTAATCCGACGCAGTAATGACACGTGCCATAGCAAATAACAGAGGATATTTTGAGGTACTTTGTTAACATATTATGTGAACTCAGGCGACATGCGACAGCATAATAACAAACAATGAACAATCGAATCGGGACTGCTGCAAATATTTACATAGTGCGTGAAAAACTGTGCTCCAATTAATGTAAGTCAAATAATTGATCACGATCATAATTATTATATATATATATGCGATTTCCTGGTCTTTAGAGAACGGTTACAGCCTATAATACTTTGCGTTAAGTACACTAGAAAGCTCTTGAATACCTAGTGTTAAATAAGCAATATGGTTTTCCTCGATGAATTTAGTCAATATGCGTTTCCATGCTGGTGAGGTGCTCTGTATGGTTTCATAGCTTTTGCTAAGTACCAGAGTTTGCTCTTGTGACGGAGTTCTTACATAAATTGCACTCTATAATATTACCACACACCACAGTGATATATCGAACCCGGCAGGGTTACTCATGCGACTATTCCAACGACGGCGACTTTGACGATTCACACCATCCCAGCTGTCGCGCTCAAAGAGACTGACTGTTGAGCTGGTACATCTCCTTTAATTGCAGCGCTGTAGTTGGGATTATCCCTTTTGACTAGTTTAAAACTGTCATAATACATTAAACGACGTTTCACAATAAGTGCCGTGTATTGGATGTATCTGCGGCCAAGGAGGGGACTTTTTATTGGCGACGAGTGAAGAGACCGAAGAATTCGCGCAAAATCAGCTAGTATCGGCGTGCAACCTTCATCAATCAACTACCCTTGGTCAGATCCCAACTGCAGAAACAAACAATGATCCAAGGTACGAACATTCAAGATGGGTCCATCGGCAGGTTCGACCCAGAAACTCATAGAAACAATGTACATGATGCCTTCTGTGAGTTTGTCAGCAAATTCAACTATGAATATGAGGCAATAGCCAAGGACCCTCCAGACAGGGAAGAGGATAAAACTAGGTGGGTCCAGATAAATAAAAGGAAAATCTTCCTGGGAAAGTTTGCCTCCAGGAATTTCCAGAGGGACTATGAATCAGCAGTCCCTGAAGACGAACGCTCAAATTTACAATTCAACGACTTGGTTAAGAAGATGAAGGACAGATATGAGCCTACCAGAAACTACACCCTAGCGAACTATCAATTCCACAAGCTACGTCAAAGTGAAGAAGAAAGCTTCGACAACTTCGTTCACCGCCTGCGCCATGAAGCGGGGTCCTGCAAATTCAAATGCCAGAACGAGGCATGCAATGTAGAGGAAGTGATGATTCGTGATCAAATAGTGGTGGGCACCAGAATTGACGACATCCGCAACAATGCCCTGAAAAACCAGTGGGTCCTCAAAGACCTGATCGAGAATGGGCGCAAAATCGAAGCCGCATCCCACACGGCCCAGTGCATAGCGTCAGATTCGCAAAATGATCAGGACAATGCAGTGTCCCGTGTGAAGCCAAAAAAGCACATCAAGAAACGGTATAAGCCAAAAGACCGTGCACAGCTGCCTCCGTCATCAGGGTCGTGCAAAACCTGTTCAGACAAGTCCTGCACCGGGGGAGACGCATGTAGGGCACTCCGCGCAACCTGCTTCACTTGCGGCCGCAAAGGCCATTTTAAAGGTTCCAGGTCCTGCAAAGGCAAGCATTCCAGGCCATCCACCAAAAGAGTCCAGTCGGATTCTGAGTGGGAAGAAACCTCTGATAGTTCAGCATCTAGCATCCGCTCAAGACACCGAGCATCCACAGACAGTGAGCCTGACATGCCGAAGAGACGACACAGGCGAGTGCACAGGATCCAATCCAGGAAGAAATTACCAGTGAGACATCAAAATCAATTCATTAAACCTGCCAATATGCATGACTTGTCCCTGGTCCGCGCCACATCCAAACCAAAGTACACTGTCAAAATCGTGATTGCTGAACACCGAATCAGAGGATTTGCAGACACTGGAGCTGACATCAATGTCATGTCAGAAAAAACTGCACACAAATACAACCTCAGACTGCAGAAGACAAAGACAAGAATAAAACCGTTTGGATCGAAGCCAATCAAATGTGTTGGATACTATGAAGGATTTGCGTCATTCTGCGATAACGTCGCTGCAGCTCGTTTCTATGTCGTACCTCTGGAAGTTGAAACTCTCATAAGCGGAAAACTCTGCGAGGAGCTGGGAATCATCAGGTTCAGCCCAGCGATCCGAACAACAAGGGACAAGGGAGTTAGAGCAGTAGCTAAGGATGCAATAACTGCGGACATCATGAAGCAGCACCCTAAAACCTTCCAAGGAATCGGCACCCTCAAGCATCATGAGGTGCACTTCCATGTGGACAACACTGTCCCACCTGTAGCACAGGCTGCTCGGTCGGTGCCATATCATCTTCAGAACAAATTCAAAAACGCCATCAAACAAATGGAAGAAGATGGAATCATTGAAGAGCATCACGGCCCGGCACCATGGGTATCCAATGTCGTGTTGACCCCCAAAGACGATGGAAACATACGCGTTACAGTCGACTTAAGAGAAGTCAACAAATGCATACAGGCCACTAACATTCCGATACCCAGAGTGGAAGACATCAAAGCCAAGCTGTCAGGTTGCAGAGTCTTCAGTAAGCTAGACTTCAAATCGGCCTTTCACCAACTCACACTAGATAAAGAATCGCGAATCTTAACTGTGTTCCACGCAGGGCAGCGCCTCATGAGATATCGGAAACTCACAATGGGTGCCAAGCCGGCATCCGGAGAGCTCACTAAAGCACTCATTCCGATCTTTGCCAATATGAAAGGCGTTCACATCATACACGATGATGTCATAATTGCAGGGGAGGACAAGGAATCTCATGACAAAGCCCTCCGGAAAGCCCTGACTAAAATCGAATCAACGGGAATGACCCTCAACCCAGATAAATGCGTATTCCGAAAAAAGGAGATCCCATTCTGGGGCATGATTGTGACCAAGCGTGGTGTAAAGCCAGATCCAGCCAAGGTCATGGCTCTACGAAGGACTTCGAGACCTTGCTCAAAAGACGAAGTCAGATCGTTCCTATGTTTCATCCAATCCTTTGGAGACTTTATACCGCTTCTCTCGCGCAAGACATCACACCTCCGCAAGCTCACTAAGAAACACAAAGAATTCCAGTGGTCTGACAAATGCGAAGAGGAATTCAAGGCCATCAGGAAATGCCTCCACCAAGATGCAATGCTCAGATATTTCGATACGTCACTCCCAACATTCGTATTCGTGGACGCGCACACATCCGGCATATCAGCCATTCTGGCACAGGGAAAGAGCGCCACTCACTGCAAGCCAGTCTCATTTGCCAGTCGAGCTACGAGGCCAGAAGAGCAGCGATATCCTCAACTAGACCTGGAAGCCACTGCAGTGGATTTTGGTCTGCGGCGATTCAGGAACTATGTTGTGGGAGGACCCTGTGTACAAGTGATCACCGACCACAAGCCGCTCGTAAGCATTTTCAGCAACACCCGTAAGGGATCAATCCGCACAGACAGAATCAAATTGCGGCACCAAGATATACCATTTCAAGTGACATGGGACGCGGGCAGAAACAACCCAGCAGACTACCTCTCCAGACACGCGCAACCACTAAACGAAATCCCACTAGAATGGCAGAAAGAATCAGACGAGCTGAACCGCACAGTATTCTGGTTAAGACACAGTCCGTACACAGAAGCGATATCGCTAGACAGGATACGCAGTGAAACCAAAAGTGATGCCACACTAAAGAGGCTGAAAGGGCGTATTAGAAAAGGATACATACCCAAGTCGGACACAGCCTTGCGTGCATATCGGATGTTCTTTGACCAGCTGACCATTGCCAACGGTTTCGTCATGAAACAAGACAAAATCGTTCTACCTCAGTCCTTGTGGGAAACAGCTGTTGACAAGGCACACAAAGGACATCACCCAGGCATCAGCCAACTGAAAAACCGCATTCGGGAGCACTTCTGGATGCCAGAACTAAACAAACTGGCTGAAGAAAAAGTGAAAAAATGCAAGATGTGCCAGCTATACACAAACACCGGATCTAAGCAACCACAAAGAATCCTGTCGGTCCCATCACAGCCATGGCAAGACCTAAGTCTGGATCTATTCGGCCCAATGCCTGATGGAAAACACATCATCGTGGTTCAGGACATCATGACTAGATTCCCAGATGCAAAAATAATTCCAAGCACGTCCGCCAAATATGTCATACCAGCAATACAGGAGACATACGAAACCTACGGTAGACCCACCACGCACAAAACGGACAATGGCCCTCCTTTCAATGGACGAGACTTCAAAAACTTCTCAAGCTCATACGGCATCCAACACAAAACATCATACCCGTACCATCCACAAGCAAACCCAGTTGAGACTTTCATGAAGACACTCGGCAAGACTATGAAAATCTGCCACACCGAAGGAAAGAATAAGGCACAGGCATTGAGACAGCTGCTCGCTAGCTACCGTTCCACACCACACCGATCAACAGGCCAATCACCAGGCAACTTAATGTTTCATGGCGGATACAAACAAGACTTTCCGAGAAAGGTTCTCACAAGGGAAGACATCGAGGAGGCCCGTCAATTGGATAAACAAGCCAAGATTACACGTCAAACTTTCGTCAACAGTTCATGCAGAAGAAAACGGTTGGATATCAAAGAAGGAGACAGAGTATACGTGCGCAACGCCACAAGAAATAAATTCGACCCTCTATTTGGGCCAGAACAACATGAAGTAATATCAGTGTACGACGATGGAATCAAAATCAAACGACTGGAGGATGGGAAGCACTTTATCCGTCACTTGAATGATGTGAAGCTGGTGACAGATGAGTGGGACAACAATAGCAGCCGACACCGACAATATGCAGGAGATGGGTGGTTGTGGTGCTGTGACAACGAACAAAGAGGACAACAACTGAACGACGAGCAACGAGTAACCACCCACGGGCAACCAGTCGTGGAGAATGAAGAGACAATACAGAGGAACATGCCACAGACTGATGATCCTCAGCAGCCAACTTACCGGCCAAGAGCCCTTAGCCGCCTGGCAGACTACAATTCACCTGGGTTTAGCGAGATGGACCTGTAGTACAGAAACTTGGTAAAAGTTGGGAGTATTGATATATCCGAACCCGGCAGGGTTACTCGCTACAGCGAACATATTGACTGACAGGCAACTTGGTGGATTCACAAATCGCTATTGCGCTCCGAAGGAGCATGACTGTTGGGCTAGAATTTACATCTCCTTTAATTGCAGCGCTGTAGTTGGGATTATCCCTTTTGACTAGTTTAAAACTGTCATAATACATTAAACGACGTTTCACAATAAGTGCCGTGTATTGGATGTATCTGTGGCCAAGGAGGGGACTTTTACACAGTATGAAATGAATGATCTTGAAAAGAGCTATAATCATGGTTGATCTCTTTAAGTTGATTAAGCTTTCAGTTAGTTCGTGATTGTTGTTATTGCCACTGCCTGGATTGAAGATTGGCTGAATTGGAAATGTTTTACCGTATGAAGGATTAGGGCTCTGAAAGCTTGTGATATGAATACATTTCTGAATAAACTAAGAATTGTTTCTTTAATTTGTTATGACTCGATACTGATCATTTGTCTTCCACTCTTAAACGACAAATGTTTTCTTCTGCTCATTCGAGTACGTATGGGTTGAATTGTTGTTCTTTAAGGCGTGTAAGAGGCGCGGATTCAGTGTAACCAGAATCACTTCAAACGTCATCGACTCCCAGCTTTCGTGATGCAAGCAATCTTGTAGCACGTTTGTTCGTGACTTTTATATCTGATATCTGATATATTATATATTTATAGTTGATCTTTGTAAAGAAATTACGTCTATAAATCAATGATCAGTAATGCCACAACTACCACAGGCTTCGTATTTTGTCAGATATCATTCTATCGATCATAATATAAAGTGACAAGTCCCGAATTTATTTCTATTCATAGTAATATGATATTGGGCAGTGGCTGATGGTGGCATCACTGACTTAAACACCATGCCTATCTTATTGGAAATATATTGGACAAGCTCTCTCTAATCTCTCTAATTCTGTCCCAAAACCGTGATCTGGCATCACATGAAATCGAATGATGACGAGACGTTATGAAATCATTTGAACTAGGTTTGCAATAAAGTAGGCTGAACGGTAAATTCATGGCGAATCTCATTTCAGTCTCTTAAAATGTGAGATTAAAATTTAGAGCGAAATGTTTATTTTATTTCATTTACTTTATAATTATTGGCCTATAATATCCTATATATATTAATTTATTTAATTTATATAATTCCATTATTTTGATTTTTAGATATTAATTTTTTTGTTTGTTTAGGCAAGTTCCCTCAACACTTGCAGCAGCAGCAAGCAGACGACAGACCGAGAGCGTACTCAGAATCTGATAAGAATCGCACCAACAACTCGATGCAAACGTCTCGCGTTTCCGCGCTACGTAAACTCAAAATGAAGCTCGGTCAAAAAGGACCGTTAAAACGGCAAAAGTCTGTGGATGAAGGTATAGTTGGAACTAAACGAGTTGTTATTCAAAATCCATTTTCAACGTGGCGTTGCATTTTGGCTGTAGATGATAAAGGGAAGTCGGGCAATGCTCCATCGTTGGAAAAATTAGAGGAAGGAAGACAATTGAACTGTCTAGCTGCTAGGTAATTATGCATGTTTTGCATTCTCGAAAGTGGCATGATGCAATGTTGTGCTGTCATTAGCACTTTATGACGTTCCAGAAATCCTCAGCTATATCCTTATTTCAACCTTTGCATTTGTGTGGCCACAGACTCGAAATGGATTGATCAGCACATGGCTTAGCTGGTACCTCCTGCCTGCTGTGATCATGCAGACCAGGAAGTGTCGCATTGAGTTATGTCAGGCCACACCTCTACTATAATGCTGTGGCCCGGTAGGGAATCTGTAATTGGATATCTATTTTCATGTCTTGGGTTTAAATTAACGCAGTGACGTAGTTCATGGAATTTTAACTGTTGCAGGTTCCCTACTGATTGTACTGACGCAATAACTAAGTTAAATGTATGGTATCATCTTTTCCCAATGGTACATACAGATTGCAAAATGCTTCTTTGGATGCTTCTACGATTCTCCGTCAGGAACACGAAACCGGTCGAAAGCACGAACGTCGTGTGGGCATCGTTAGATATACCTCACCACCTCTTGCACTTCCTCAACTCAGGGAAAACCCAGAGGATTGCCTCGTTTACCAAAGGTTTCTTGAAGGTTTGAACACAACCACGCTTGTGCTGCATGAGTGACTTGACTGATCGGTTTCTATGCAAGCTAATGGCTACTTGGTGGTATAGGCTACTCTGCTTATGCATTTTTGATGAGACAAATGCTTCCTTACTATTTGTTTGCTCGTGATTGGTGTATCTTACAGAGCATACGTGTTACGACATAATGCCAACCAGCTCGAAGCTTGTTGTGTTGGACACGAGGCTGGAAGTGAAAAAAGCGTTTCATGCACTGATTGAGAATTCTTTGCGTAGCGCACCACTGTGGGATAATGAACTGCAAGATTATGTCGGATTGCTCACTGTGTCTGACTTTGTCAGTATATTACTTGCATATCACAAGTACGTATCAAATTATCAGCTACGAAAAAGTAGCTCTAACCACAGTAATGTCCTTGCTACAGTTTGAGTAGGTCTATTATTGAAAATTTACTCCATGTCTTTTCTAGTGAGAGACTAGGCCTACTGTGATATTCTGGTGAATTAATATGCGAGTTAGAATAGCAGTCTCCCAAATCATACGATTAGTATTGATCTAATCAACAAATAACTACTATAGGCCTATATACTAGGGCTAGTAGATTTTCATCAGTTGATACCTGGACGTGTCAGAAGCAAATATTATGACGTCATGAGAGAAATATTGTTGTTTTCCCAAACAATATAATGGACGACTTGATTATCACTCTTCCAGTTTGCATTGAACACAGGCAACAGCTGAATAATTTTGTCCCTAATGGCCTGTCTCATGACTCAAGCCACTGTAATGTTGTGGGTGAACTGAATATATATTATATATGCTATTTTTTTTTGAACCAGCTGATCTATACGTTATGTTGGATAGCCTGTTTGGAAGATAAAATGATTCGTTATCTCCACGCCTGCTTGATTAATGCTGTACACTAATCTATTGCCAGTTAACCTAGTTTTGCACTGTTTCACTGTGGCCGTTCACTGCAGTACCACATTACGCAATAACAATAATAATAGCACAGATCTGCTCTTGTGCTACAGAGTCTATGCATAATATGTGCAGAATATTACTGTGAAATATGAATGTTTCAAGCATTTGCAATTTGCATTGAGCTTAGCCAGTGACTTGCAACTAATTTTCGCATCGCGGATGTGATTGCTTGATTTATGATTGTCTAGTTTAGAAATCCCGGATTTTCTGTTTAAACTATACTTTATTGTTTATATTTGTAATACAGTAACAGTGGTCATTCCGAGCATATGGAAATTCATTACACTGACTTGCTATGTTGTTGTACACGGTACATTGCTTGTAAATTGGTGATGTAAACCAAGTTTAATTAATCCTCTCTTAGTACTGGGTTTGACGGTTTTGAATTGAGCTGCATCTGGATTATTATTGTTACACACTAGATGCCCGAATAAGAAGTTGGAGGACCTTGAAAATCAGAAGATATCTTGTTGGAGAAAGATTCTCAACTCCAAAAAGACTTTGATTCGTGTCGCTCCAGAAGCCTCCTTGTTTGATGCCATTAATGTGTTAACAAACGAGAAGATTCGCAGGTGATTGGGGCTACCTTATTTGTCATAAGCTTTTGAAATTTTCAGTCGGTACTCAATGTGTTAGGTAGTTTACAACGTGTAATTTGCATGCTGGAAAAAATTCACAGCAATGCAATGTGTCTTGGTTGGCTGGAAGGCTGCGATCGCTTGTGTCACACCAATACATCACCCACTATGTATTTAGGTTGGCGATTGTTCATCCTGAAAATGGCGATGTTTTTCACGTTATTAATTACCGAAGAATATTGCATTTTCTTCATCTTTTTATCAACGAGTTACCAAAGCCAAGATATATGTCTAAGGTGAGTCGGGTTACTGCACAAACAACTTCCTTCCAAGATGTGCTTGAGGCAACCGTGGGCGGCAATATTTAACGGTTGCCTACAGCTAAGTTGCATTTCCATTGACTCGAGGAAATTCAGACTTTCAATAAGCATTTTTCTCTGTATTGCTGAGGATAGTCTTGGTCAACCCCACGGTAAGGAATGTTGTGACCAAGTCACTGATTCTGTGTCACAAGCCAAGTCCATTTTGAGTCATTCAAATCATAAATCAATTGAGTCACCATGACCTTCAAGTCGAGTCCAAGCCTTTCAATATCATCCGGCTACATTGTACACAATTTTGATATCAAATCATTTTAACAGTCCATCGGAGAATTGGGTCTGGCAACTCCTAAAGAAGTGGCAACGGTAAGCGAAGACAGTCCTGTTATTGAAGCCCTCAAACTTATCGACCAGTGCAAAGTTTCTGGCCTACCTGTTATTGACAGTAAAGGTAAATGCATTTTTGATTTATGATAGTAGTTATAGTAACCTGTCTTCATAGAGATTTCGTTGTGTTATTGCCAGGTCACGTCACCGATGTATTTACTAAGACGGACGTTCTCGTGCTTGCTGGAGAGCAATTGTTTTACGATTTGTCTATACACGTAAGCACTGTGATATCGTTACATTCGGTTGAGCAAACCGAAGATTCAAGTCCATCATTTAACAGGTAATTGCTGTACGTGACTTTGGTACTGTTTAATTTAACATGCTTGTAAATAGACTGACTCGTGTATTCTATACCGGTATATGTAAGCATTTTGTATTGGTTGAGTAGGGATGCTCTGTGTAGGTGGAGAACCGGAGATATTAAAGTGGGTATGACAAGGGTCAGAGTAACAGAAGAAAAAGTCTCTTGTACAAGGAGCTTGGAAGGTTAGGGTTTGGCTGAGATGAAGAAGGCAGAAAAGTCCTTGGGAGTGAACTAGCAGACTAGATGTTGAATGCTAGGGCTAGTAGCTAGTTTGATGATCTTGATAACTTCGATTTTGTTCAGAATGATGCCTGGGTCTCCTGCCTTGGTACGAAGAAGAAACAAGCCCCGTGAAGAACAGTGCAGTAGCACACCAGGGAAGCCACATCCATTTCTTCGTGATGCGGATAACGCCCCTCGATTGATGCCTTCACCTCTCGTCACATCATCACATAGTTCGAATAGAAATTCGGACGGAAAAAAATCAAAAGAGAAAGGCCATCATCACCACAATCGCACAAATAAGAATTCAAGTATATTGACTGAATTTTATGGGTTGAAATGTCATGAAATATAATATGTTATGCCCGCTTTGCAGGTGGTAGTACACATGGTCTGAAGGCTGATTCTACTGTCATGTCTCCTCCGAACAATCAGGTTTATCTTCATCGCAGACGGCATTTATCCAACCACATGATGAAGTCTACGTCGATTAGTAGCCATTTGGTCACTGTAACAAAATATGATACTTTGGAGGTCAGTCCGGCTTAGCAATGAAGGGTGGGTTATCGGGGAAATGTCATACTGGTACTTACAAATATGGAGTCCTAACATAGCCACTCTGATTTTATATCTTGAATTCACTGCAGTATATCGTTTTTGTGATTTGTATCATTTGCTTTGAAAATTCCGATAGCGCATGATTCTTTGATAGGCTGTTATGAACAATATTGTTTCCGCTGATGTGCTACAAGCGGTCGTGGTGGACGATTCTGATAACGTACAAGGTGTAATAACAATGGGAGATATATTGAGATTTATGGTGTATCCTACGGATGAGGTTAGTGTGTTTGCATTGATATTCTCTGGTTGAATCACTAAAACGCATATATTTTTTGTCAGAATGGGAAAATAATCGAGTCGAACTATGGAAAAAAAACACCATTGGTGCGATCCAGGTCGGCAAAAGCGAGATACGAATCTGGTCGAAGAATACGTACTGCTTCTGACGATTCCGACCTTACGAGTTCTCTTATTCGCAAACATTCGCACGGTTCTATGACAGACAGTGCGTACTCAGAAGGTTCTATGACATCGTCGTTCTCTGCATTTAAAGACAAATCTTCAAGTGATAAGCTGTTGAGTAGCAGTACCTCAAGTGAATCAATTAACCCGTCGGCGCTCAAGTTGAAATCCGGCGAGATTATCGAACGCTTGTAAATACATGCAACTAATCATGTCTTCATCATTCCAACCAGTGTATTAGTTCTCTTGGTATAGCTGCAGCCTTCAATGGTTTCTTTACCATGGCTATTTCTCAACTCTACTACTTCATAAGATCTCAGCTTTTGTCACATGCCGGTACCTTGTGAAATGCTGGATGCTGCTTTGCAATCTGCAAAGTGCATATCTTGTAACAATAGTTTGTGCTAAGTAGCGACAAATTCACAAGGTCAATGTATCACCGTGGAAACTAGTAGTTGCCCTAGCCTATTGAATCTCTTTAAAGTCAAATTTCAATTACGAGGGTTGTAATTTAAAAACATGTAATTTGAATTTGTTTTGAAAATTCTGTGAATACAGGACCCACACGCTAATTCGATGATTTGATGACATGTCACGATCACTCGTGTTAAAATTTTGTTGCTTATTTTGCGAAGTTGAGAGCTACTGTTGTTCGTGGGTGTTTCATATTCTGTATAAAACGATCATGTTGGATACAATTTTTTATGATAGGTGCTAGCTGTAGATCTCCATTGCATGTGGTTAATGGGGGCGCGTTTATCATGGCCTGTTCTCTGCTATTGTATTTGATTTTTTTTTGTTTTATGTGTATTGCGAGCAGACAATTTGTCGTCACCTTCGATCCAGTTGCTGATATGGTATTGCTCGAACAATCATGGACTTTTATAGTCTGGAACTAGATTTGCTTTACAATCAGGCCTTCTGACTCTAGCGACTAGGTAGCCCAAGACTGCAAAATTATTGGAAAATTGTGTGATTGGGAGTTGGGACTCTCTTATAATACAGTTGGTCTACATCTTGTGAGTGATCTATTCTTATGGTATGTTCACACTATTGGTCAACCGATTTTCAGTATCGGCCATTGGTCAAGTGATGTCAATAGTGGATAAATCGGCCTCAATAATTGACTGCTTATGCTTATATTGGCCAATATTCATGAATTTTCAATTATCGATACTGATTAATCTAGTCATACGAAAGGGTCGATTATCGTGTGCCATTGAAAAAATCACTATTGGTCAATCTCTTGTTCACACCTGTTTGTTTTCAAACCGAAAGCTCCTGCATTGTGGCAGTGAGTCTGTTATTGTACTTTCTGCTTGTGGTCATGAGTTTAAGAAGTTTAATTTACCACTCTCCACGAGTACAAATCGCTCCTTCGTTAAAGCACCGAAATGGCCTTCATTTGCTGTATCGTTGTCTTCTAGTACTGTTATACAATTTGGCATATATATAAAATTGATGTGTTAGCATTCGACTTATGTTCCTGTTGATTCAGCTTCCTTCATAGTTTTTTTTATCTATTGCCTTAGTTCAAGTGCTTGATGTAGCGCTGTTGTGTTTTGTTCCCAGATCCTTCCGTTCCAACTTTGTGTGATTACAATACTTTGATGCCAAACCAAATCGGCCTTTACAACACAGGGAAGTTCCGATACTAACAGTTCATTTTAGTGGTGTCCCGATGGGCAGCTATCCAACTCAACAGCTGCTGCAGAGTGTGGATATTAGTCTACTGTTGCTTCTGTTTGGGATGAAATAATTTTTTCAAGAACCTCCGAAATTGCCGTGCCTCCTTATCTTTTGAGTTGTTTAAAAACTTACTCGTTACCTGTCTAATGAGTATCATAAGTGTCCTTGACTGATATCAGTTTGGCGATATTCTTGCTGAAATCGTCTTAAAATTTGAAGTATTGCAGCTGAAAGTATGCCTCGTATCAATGCGGTCGCATTGAATGATTGCGATGAACAAAAAGTGGTGTAGTGTCTCAGAGGATTTTGTCTGTCGTAAGGGAAATTGAGGGAATCTAGCATGGTCAAATTGCTTTTTGTATTTTTGTCATGATAATTGTCGCTATGTTCGTGTTTGATGTTGATGCAAAAAAAATTGTTTGGCAATAAATACCTTACTGACTGATTGTGTTCTGGTCAATTTTGATATCATTGAAGATGAATGAATAACTTATTGACTAAGTCATGCTCACAGGGCGAAAATATTCTTTGAACCTTGTGCGATATGCCAATAAAGTAAAACCATATTACAATTGTGAAATTACACAACATAACATCGACTAGCAAAAAATGAATTTGTACCATAAACAGTGTGAGTAGCTAATCATGAAAAATCGGGGAGTATATCCACAATTTTATTGTTGTGGTTGACTCAAGAGTCAAATGAGAACAGATGCACGGGGTTGCTGTTGTGGCATCCTTTAAAATAACGCTTATGTTGGCTCTGGTTGCTACGATTCCTCGTCAGAGTCTGCAGCAAGGACAGTTTTTCTTAAACCTTGACTAGGCTGAGCCGCTGCGAACAATATGTCACTGACACGACGAGTTGATCCGGATGAGTCTCTATGGTTACTTTGTTGTGTCCTGGCTTCTTTAGTCTTACTCTTACCATTCTGTGCATCTTCATGCACAATATTCTTTGATTTGACTGTTGCTGTTTCATTTGCTTTTCTGACAGAATATTCATTTATGGTTGAAGCCCTCATGACCTGGGTAGCATCGTTGCCAGCAATTGTTGCCAACACAAAATTTGCCGATGATATATTGTTAATTACTACTTCGATAACAAAAGGCTTCCCCTCGTGCTCAAATGTCATTTTGCATTCTGTGTTCGATGATTCGGCAAATAATAATATGGCTCGAAGATCACGTAGTGAAAATGAGATGCAGGCATCAACGCCGATTTGAAAATACGAGAATTCTTTAGGATCTAACGTCATTTCTGTTGACATTACTTTTCCGATATCGTCTTTATCAGTATAGCTTGATATTCCTACTTTACATGGAGACACCGACAATGTAATCTCATCTACTGATGTTGGGAAGTTTGAAATCACTTCTAAAAACAATTTGGTGGGAGCAGTCAATTTATTTGGAGACAAGTCCTTCGCATAAATTGCCTGTACCGCCTCGCATTCTTCATAATTCATTTGATACGTCTTCACTACTGCGTGCTTACAATTTAATGTAAAAATCAATTGGTCACCGTTATCAGATAACTTTGCTTCACATGTCTCAACTGAGCGTTCTATGAAATTGACGGATCGAAACACTTGTAGGAACGTTTTGCTGGAAATTTTGCAAGTCAAATATTCGTCTTCTTCTAACGCAAACGGTTCAATTGCCTCAAAAAATGTTTTCTCAAAGGAGAATGAAGCGAAAGTTGATCTTGAGGCATTCCATGTCTTGATGTGAAGTTTTGCCTCTTTATTTTCGAGATAAATTTCATTTCCAAGTCGGCATAAGCAGTGCAAAGCTTTAGCAAAATACTTGACGTTGCTTCCCGTTATTAGAAAACCCATTCTTCAGACTGCCGCATTTACATGCTAATTTACAATATACATGATCTTGTAAGTTTTCAATTCGTGGGTACACTAATGAAGGCTGGAAGAAGATTCAATGAAAGCAGCTTCACCATTCATATACGTTGCTATGTTTTGAGTTTTGGTGCTAATGTACCGTTTTGGTGAAGGGGAATACCCGTATTACAATCCCGCCATTTCCATAATAATTGGGAACCACTTGGGGGCGCTAGAGACTCATTTTCTTCTGCGCATCGTCAAGCAACTAGAACGTCATCACTCGTCAGTGAAACCCTATATGGTAAAACGTTACAGAAAGATGATGCATTGCTGTTTCTTGCTTGCGTCGGCTGGGACCATTGGTGATTGGAAACCGCTACAGGTTTATGACACTTCATCAAGCTATAGGCTACGGTCTACACCGTAACCTAAAGGCCTATCGTCACAGGTTATGGGTTTTCCCATAGAATATTTACGCATTAGGCCTACTACATTGAATGTAGTAGACGATGCACCTACACTTGACAAATGTAAATAGCTGCGTAGGCCTACACGCTATTGTAAATGTTGTTTTACATAAACTCGTACAATGCCGCCTCCACTTCCGACGAATGCTTTTTACATCGTCCTACCAAGGTCGCTGCGACCGCGTGACAAAGAGAAACCATTTTGATTGAAGAGTACAAACTGCAGCCAGTTTAGTCTTGCCCACTATTGTCACAGGTACAGGCAACTATGGAAAACAAGGTTTGGATCCCAAAAGTTAAAAAATGTTGTAACTTTTGGGCACAAATAGGACTATTTGTAAAAATTCCGGTACAAAGTTGTAGGCCTAGGCCATCTTAAAAAATAGAAAAAGTTGCAATATAAGCAGGGATATCCCTGATATAAGCCCCCTAACCAAGGCCCGAATCAGGTCCAGAGCAAATGGAGGTGGTAAAAAAAGTTGCAAAAATTACAAAAACTTGCTCTAATTATAAAGAGTAGTTGTTGTCTTCTTGTACTGGAGAGCTCATTTTCGTCGTTGTGACTGCAATCTTTTCCCCCCACTAGCGGTTGTTAATGCCTAGTCGATTTTTATTGCGGAAGGCCCTAGTACGCCACACCTTTCCGTAATCGATTGAGAGACCAGTATCTAATCTCAGTGTATCTAAAAATATGACCAACCAAGTTTGGTAATCCATTTTCTTCTGGCTGGCCCCAGAAGTATTTCTGCCAATGGTGACGTCACGTATTTTACCGTTTGTAAATTGAAGTAAAGTAGCCCCAAAGCCTATAGAATGTATAGGTAGATAGATTAGTTGCGGTGGCGTTAGGTTTGTCGGCTTGACGATTTGGCTCGGGGAAGGTAGACGCTAGATAAGTAAATAAAGGGGGTACTAAAAGGCGGGCCACGCGGACTTACCGTTACGGTTGACCCTGGAATCGTAGAGCGCGTAGAAATTCTAAAAGAGGCGTCCCAACTTAGCTATAGGGGCTTATTGGGTTCCGTCCGCTCCTTCCCTCGCTCACTCCTCGTTAAGTATACTATATTTCTCCCAGTCGTTTAGAGCAGTTGATGTTGAGAACATTAGTGTGTCGTGCGTCATATGTTTAAATATATACATAATATCCTCTCTTTAATATGATGTACCACCAATTCTTTCAGTTATATAATGTGCATGATCTCTTCTGGGTAGCAATCACATAACACCCAGGCAATAGCATCACTGCTAATTGATGAGCGTTACGACTTGTATCTAGGCTTTCGTGTTGATATATGTATAACTTGTAAGCTGTGAACAGCCAAATTTTGATATTGGAGCTTACTTTATGTCACAGACAATTTTTCATGGTCTAATGAGAATAGGAATTAATGAAAAGGGAATCTCCAAAATGCATTCAACGGTTGGTCTATGGCCTGTTACGCTACTGCAGATAAATTTCTAACGTAGACATAGAGGGTGCAGCAAATTTGGTTTAATCATTTGATTTAGCCTGGTTCAGACTGGTATGACATGACACTTCTGGTTAAAACCTTTAAAAGTCTCTGATTCGCTAGTCACCAGATGTTATGTTATCTGGTATGTTTTGTTTGTATTTCCAGGATATATATGTATATATACATAACATAATTTAATCGTGTCATGAATATGCAATTTCGTTAATATTGAGGTGCTCGTGAATTCAATGGCTACCGGTACGCCAAGGCCAAGCTTAATACAAGAAACACCGTCCAAAGACGTTTTGAAGAGCTGGACGAGCTTTGATGAAAGTCCTGTACACGCAGGTGACATAGACCTGAATGATATTATATATTGCCTTTGACATTTTTTTAAATTTGTATCTTATTCATTGCAATAAATAGCCTTACACCAGTTGTTGTGACTGTGATAACTTTACAGCACGGTAGTTATGTGTTATTGAGCAGATTTGTTATGTTTTATGTTACGTTAATTCACAACCCACTCTATAATCCCGTAAACCTGCTAGGGACATTGCCATCTAGCCAATATCTACAGGTACCTACACATCTTGGCCATGGATCTTAAGTTTGATACAGTATGAGAGTATTGAATCATTAACTTTGTGGTATCCTGATTATCCTCGCGCCAACTTGCCTCTAGCTTAGATGAAATTAGTTCATATCAAGAGTCATCATCTCCTTGTCAGGCTTGAAAGGACAGGATTATACGGGCCTATAATCTGAAAAAATGCGTACCGGTATACAGATTTGTACATATTCACTATGAAGTGAACAGACCGTGGCTTCGATTTCGCATCAGGTCAAAGTCTTAGTCTTTGTTTCATTGTCACACATGTGATGATATTGCAACGCCTATTCACAAGGGATCTGTTTATATCATATTCTGCATGAACACAAAACAGGTGGTAGTATTGAGTTCAGATCACAATTTGTGAACACTAGGCGTGTAAAATGTGCCACCACAGCTTTTAATGTCTAGTCAAATGTTATTAGAAACGTTATTCACAAACTGTAAGGCTTCGTTCCTACATTAGGGAAAATCTATAGGAAAAATTTTTGTCATAATTATATACTCCATGAATAGACTATAAATTTCTAAATAGATTTATATAGGGGTAGGCCTACCACAATAGGCTATAAATTTTTAAATAGATTTATATAGGAGTACCGGTAGGCCTATGCAGTATGTATTGATAGATACATCTGATGAGATCTCTTTTACACCTTCGTCCTGTTTAATGATGTATTAACATATAATGCAATCGCCGATGAGTGTTCAACTGATGCAAGTATCTGTCTTTTACTACTGTCCCTTAGCATTTGTATAAAATGATGGCCTGGCAAACGGCAGATGAGTCACCTGTGCGACCAGGCAACTGAGATGAGGTCACATACCCAGATTTTATTGTTATTAAGCCACCCTGCAACTCTGTTGCATATGATGTCTTACCAGCTTGACCTGTTGTGATAGAATTTAGTTTATGTTGGTGGTCTTTGTCAAATTGTTTCGTTCACTGTATGCATGGTGGATGTTCCATCAACCTCATAAAATTTATCAAACATTTTCTTACTTGCTTCAAAGCATTATATGCACATCATAGGTTTCCTTTTATGTACTCGTATTTGGTATTGGTACTTAGTGTTTTGTTGCATAATTGGTTTGAGATCGTAAAGTTTAGACGGTGGCTTTTTTTTGGCTTGTTAATTCAGCCTGCACTTATGAATCATTCTCACGACATCTTTTTGAATCCCCCAGGCAAATTGACGCCTTCAGTAGAACTGGTTTCTACCAATGGCTGTGTGTGTTGAGCATCACTGCAGAACCATTGTCTTTCATCATTTACATGTCCTTGCAGGCTAAGGCGGAATGTGTTTCCCTTTTTTGGTATGCAGTTGAGTGATGGATTTCTGTTCTCAGGAGATGGTGCTGGCAAAGAGGAAGGATGGATGGCGTTTAAGGAATCGTCTCATCCCATCAATCAGAATGAATTCAATAATTCTATGACGATTTCCTCGCCAGCAGTTGCATATGCGGTCAAATCAAGATTCCCAATTGCACCTCAGCATCAAGTAAGTCATTCACAGTAACCCGACTACCATTCATTTTTGTGAAATATTGTGATCAACACTTTTGCGTTCCGGTCGGTCTAACTTAGGATTAGGGCTGGGCAAAATCGAATAGTATGAAACATCGGATTGAATCAAATAATTTCAATTGAATCGAATACCGAATAGATGTGGCTAACCTAGTTGTTAATCTAATTCGAAAAATACGATTGAAAATATATATTATTAATAACGGTCAAGAACATGCAGAGACGCAACTAGCCAAATGTGAAGTCATGTGTACGACTTCACGGCATGCTGTCAGGGTAATAGCAAAATGCACAAAAGTGCAATTTAAAACTGTGGCACCAGAGAAAAGTAGTTCTTCAAGCTAAACCTCTCCTGGCTACGTCCACTTTGAAATGCGTATAGACTATAGAGCTTTCTCGAGTTGTTGTAGTATATATTCGAAAAGAGAACGAATTGCTATTCAAAGAATTTGAGTAGTGCCCAGCCCTACTTAAGATTGATTTTTTGTATTTTCTTGCTGCTAATATTCATCACCTGCCTTCATTTAACCTGCTTATTTTATCACAGACGGTTGCTCCATCGACGCCGAATCAAGAATCATCTATTTTAAATCGCACCGGAATCGGTACTGACAAACAACAGACCCCACTTCCACGAACAAAAGCAGGTGCGAAACAGCCTCACTCTGAAGTGGCGACACATGGACCTGGCAGCACTATCAACCACTTACTTCGGCACAAGTCGGGGGAGGCAGAAACGGACTCTATCACCGATAATCACAAAGTAAAGGAAAACAATAAAGTCGTCGGAGACTCAATCATAAGAGCGTCAACTTCTTCGAGCAAGGATGCTTGCAAACCTAATCCTGAAGTGAAAAATTACAGGCAATCTAGTAATAGGAGTAATCCAGTTGCGGATCCTTGGTTTGTCACTGACGAGCAGGGGAAATACTATAAAAATCAATTCTCCTCGATGCAAAAAAATTTGGATGGAAAAATTGATGGTAAGTAATAAACCTAATTAAGTCGTTTGCTTATTCCTGGTTAAAATTGCATTTTCCTCATTGGTACAAGCTAAGAGCATACCTAAATAAGGACATAATAACCCGATATGAATTGTGATTGTGGCGTTTCAGTGGCATTTGTTCTGTACATAGCTTATTTGATAGGCTACCGCAGTGATTGTAGAAAAATCGCAATTTGCCATTTGAACGGAATATTTTCAGATTGTGTTTACCATGAAAATTTTCTCCCTACCAGTGTAGTCACTGTAATTGGCTTTGACGTTCACACATTGCTAACAACAGCAAGCCATATGTTGTTCCTAAACTATTATCTGCTCAATTGCATATGTAAATATAGATAAGGGGACTATGAGTGTTGTGGTAGAACTGATTAGACAAAATCCATCTCTTCAACTAAACGAGTTGAAATAGCACCATGCCGTTTACTAGACACACCAATACCAATGTAAATATTTAATCGGTCTGTGTATCATACTTGAAATGCATTTTGGTAAATACACATTTTTCATTTGTGTCGTTATAGGACAAACGGCGCGGAATTTTTTCACCAAATCAAGGTTGCCTATTGCAGAATTATCACACATTTGGTAAGTACATTCACTGTGACATGTAACCTGTGGCATTTTCATTATCATTTGACAAAACTTGGTTCTAATTCTTTTTTCCTGTTTAAATGTATTAGGGCCAACTAGTCTATTAGATATGTTGATATCTAAATGCAGAACCCTTAAAAGAAAATTCAGTGTGGTACATAACCTCGTTATTAGAAACAGTTGGACTTTTATATGGCTATTGTCTGCGTTTGACAAGACTAGGCTCTAATTCTTTTCCTGTGTATACTAGTCTATTAGATGTATTGACAGCCAAAGTTAGAACCTTTAGAAGTTACAACATTTGGCATTGCATGAATAGCATGAAAATTGCCTGCTTGACTGCGGGATATAATTATGTATAATTGATGACTTTCCTGTTGTGCAGGGAACTGTGTGACATGGATCAAGACGGACATTTAACTCTCATGGAGTTTTGTGCCGCGTTTCATCTAGTCGTAGCAAGAAAGAACGGCTTCGACTTGCCATCGACATTGCCGGAATCTTTACTACCACCTTTGCATAAGATGTTTCGACAATCGGGGAAAGTGTTTTCTTCGGTCCAAAAGACACCTGGCCATGCGACCAAGCCTGTTCAAGATGAGGAACAACCTAAACCTGTTGTTTTTAAATCTCCGGCCAAATCAAAAAGTAATTCTGAAGGTCAGATTGTGACTTGTTATTCATTAATTTATCTGACCTTTCTCATTAGTATAATCGATATAATTATAGTGGAACTGCTCGCTATAGTATTTGATTCCACTTTACTTTAAGATTTGTTTTTGAAGGAGACTCAATTTATTTTAGTCAAATATAAAACCACAGTTTGTAATTTGGATAGATAACCTCATTGTAGGTTAGGTGCTATACACTCTGATACGATCATCTTATATTCATATCCAATTCAAAGGGTCGATTTCTAATTGTATTGAAAGTGCTATTCTAAGTCGGATTCCAAACTTTAGATATTGGAATACAATTGAGCTCTTCTCCAGCTGTCATTATACAGTGAACTCAATTAGGGCTATGCAAACCTAGCCAAAGGTCAACAAACTCTCCAGACTCCCACTGGATCCAGGATCCAAATAGTATGCGTTACCGTTTAAAATTTGGGCCGGTGTATTTTCATGAGTAGCAGCTTTTGAATTGTCCATGTGAACACGCAATGCAATGTGTATTAATTTGAAGCTTCAAAAGACAGCAGCGACACGGCCTTGCCAAAGCAAATTGAAGACGTTACACCTTGGCTGTCTCAACAAGTAAGTGATTTACATGCTGTACTACCAAATCTGGACTTTTTATATCATTTTTGTAATTATAGGACAAGTGGGAAACATTCAGTGACCGTACTTCAAGTTCGACGAATCTAGCAAATTTCGATCAAAACTTGGGACAGAATGTGAGTCTCTTTTCATTAGTAGCAGTAAAATGTAAAATGGTGTATTGTACTTAGTACTTCCTACAGGGCTGAAACTACAAACCAATATTCTCACAGTCTTTAAAAACCATTGCCGGCCATTTTTGAACTTATCAGAGGGAACTAAATGCATAGATCAATCTTTTGGCAATTGCCACTAGTATGCTGTAAGCCTACTAGCTTGGTTGCTTGCTACACTTGACTAAATATTCCTACCCTAAGGAGACATTTCATAAGTTGGAGCACACTTTTGAACTTGTTGTGTGAGGGGATGTAAGCTGTTACATTTGTAGAGATTGCTAGGTTACCTAGTACCTACAAATCAAATTTTAAATAATAATAATCACATTCATGTCCTTTTTTAAGGATAATCTGCCCCATCCTGTCCCCCTTCGAATCACACCTTCGAGGCATGAGATGCACTCGGCCAAAATGAGGAAGGACAAGGATCTGGCTAAAAGCACGGATGACGAGGAGCGCAACCAACTCAAGTACACTGTACCTCCTTCACACAAATCATTAACAAATCCGTATGGATCATTAAAAAATGATTTCTCCGAGCCGGATAGCCACGCAAGTAAGACATCGCAAAAGAAATTCTTTCGTTTGGTTGTGTGCTCATTTCTACTTCAGTTCAGTAGTATTGTATGTTGCTGATCGGTGAATTCATTCTGAGTCTGCATAACTGCTCAAGTGCTCATACTCTGTTGAGCGTACTAAATGCTCATTAGAGACGTGAGCTACCTCCACACTTTTATACATTTCAGATCTGATTGCTTGAGTATTTTTCCCTAAAGTGTTCTCACTCACATGTTATTAGGTCCTATGGTGCGGTCATCGTCAAATTCATCGTGCTCTTCGGGTGGCACAAGTGACCGATCCATGTCCGAAATCGACCGGACGATGAAGCAAGGCTCTGATCAGGAAAGTGATTGGTCGTCAAGACCTTTGCAACCAAGGTACTCATTTTAAGGTTGTTCAAAAAGAGATCTTGCTCACGTATACTTTTTAGATCAGGGTCGGATTCATCAATTGCAAGCTCTCTGGATGCCGTCGATGGAATTTCCAGTGGTATCCGAAACATGCCTGTAACCACAAGTGTTCCTACTCCGCCACCTAGACCACATCAGCAAGTAAAATCATCCAAAAGTGACTCTGTTGAATCAGATAGTTATAAAAGTGAAGGTGAGCTATAATCTCTCATGAAGTCAATGCTTCTCTGTCCACTGTTAGATCATCCTTAAAGGATTTTCATGTTGCTTGTGCAGACAATGCTGCTTAAAGAATAGAATCTTTGTGGAGAGAACACAATTTCTGATTCTGCATAACTGCTCAAGTGCTCATACTCTGTTGAGTGTACTATATGCTCATTAGAGATGTGAGCTACCTCCACATTCTTATAGTTTTCCCATCTGATTGCATGAGTAATTGTCCCTAGGCATGCTCCCTTGCACTGTAACTTTCTGCATGTATCATATATATCTTATTGGAAACTTGTCCTTACAGATTCAAAAATTCAGTCACTGGCTGCTCCAACTCCTCCGCCAAGACCTCAACAGACCTCAGTGAGTTTCTTACCAACATTATGAAATGGCCCAAAAATTTATTTGCCATCTTTAATGAATCTGATTTCTAACTCCCGGAGCATTCAACAATGTCTTTTGAAATGTTTTTCTTTTTTTTATTTAGCAAAAGAAGGTTGCAAATAAAGCTGAAGAGTTTGCCGATTTTAGTCGCTTCAATAAAGCCAAGACAGAAAAATTTTCTGCTAACCAAGCTGCGAATGCTGATTCGGAGAGTTCTAGAAGTCGAGTTGCCACTGGTACCACCGACAGCTCAGATGAAATTGTCCGAACTGTGTCTGATGACGAACATGATGTAAAGCCTACTCCTGCCCCAAGACACAATCGTAAGTACTCCATACCTTATTTGCTCTTGTATTCATTCCTTTCAATTCATTGTGACTTATGGTAGGTGAAGAAAAAACCATATCAAAAGAGGAGTCCTCGCCGGAAAGAGGTGGACACAGGAAGGTAAGGACATCACTGCAAATTTTCTCAGCAGATGTTGGTACGATGATTTCCCAATTTCGTTATAGGCTCCAACAAAACCGCCAAGGGGTAGAGGTCGCAATGCAGGAACCGGTGGGGACGAACCGTCACCCAAAATCATACTAACCAGTGCATTGGCTTCTCAAAATGATGACTTGCCCGCAATTGCAGAGAAACCATCGCAAAGGTAAGTTTTCGGTTCCATATGATAGAACTATAACATTTTTCACTGGCAGCAGGCCTCACTACCAACCTCCGGACTGGCGTGTGGCCAATTCTGAATCTTTAGTTTTATGCTTCCAATCATTGTCACAGCTAGGGAAGGGAACGCCGATGTCTGAGTCAGATAGGGACTCAACCAATTTTCCTTGTTTCTCTGCTTGATTATGCTAATCATGTAACCGTGTTTTAATCATTATTTTAATATATTCCAGTAATACAAGATCAAAAAGCGATATTCAGCAATCAATTAGAAACCTCAAGTGCCGTAACACGAAACTTACCAAACTCAACGCTGATCTTCAGCAAGAGCTAAAAAATGTGATGCAATCGAGAATCACTGTTGAAATGTCGATACATCAATTAAGACCTTTTACTCAGTGATTCGGATGTATAACCTTACCATTGTGATGTTCAACTCTCTGACCTGGATGAAAGCACGGATGTGGGACCCACTGCCAAATTATTATTTCCTGTGATGATGTGCTGTTTTTGAACAAGACTTAGGCTACGTGCGACCGTGCGTGCTGTAACGTAATGTGGTGGTGCACTTGTCAGTATAGTTAATGGCGAATTCTCGTCTTGCGTATACTTCTGTCGATTTTCGTAGTTATGCTATTCCTTGTAATGCTGCTCAGAAGACCAAGCTGCTTATATATATGTATTTTAGTTATTGTTATCCTATTTGGTTCTAATGTCTTTAACAGTTATGATGTACTGGGAGGCAGTACTGGGCGTGTCTGCTCTAAGGATATATGTTTTATCCACAGATGCCCTTATGCGTCACTTTTTGGGGTTCTTTACCCATAACCCAACTGGCCGTTTCCATTAAAACTTTAATAGTAGCCTTGCACATTTTGCACATCCTTGTTTCGGTTATGTGTCGAGATTTCGATAGCGTTATGAATAACCAAGATTAACATGCCCTGTAAAATTTTGTCAAGGTGCAACATCTTGTGAAGTTACAGGGCGCTGTGTGATCCCACCACCGACTTCATACCTTGCTGCAATTGACCCCTGGTTCTTGTTTGAATGTGATGTAATTAACGCATGAGGGTGGTTGTTTTCGGTACATACACACTTTTATTATGAATTGTAAGCAAATCTAGTAATAAATGTTGATTGAGGAGACTTAGCAATTTGATATTTCAAGTATGAACACTGGATCTACACACAGACTATTAAGTGCGTCCTAGAAACAAGTATTGGCGTTCGAAGGGCCGCCGCTTTTACTTCCATTATAGAAAGTACTTTCTATGCTTCCTTATTTATGAAACAGGCACGATTGCTTCGGAGATTAGACATGCCGTCCGAAGCGGAGAGAATACACGGGGGGGGGACGAAAATAGAACGTATCGTTGCGTTGAATACGAGTTTAACATTGCCGGCCAATGTCTTCAAATTCGCAGTGTACTTCTATTGAAAAAGTGGGCTTACCTCTGGCGTATACATGGATTGATTACGTTTTCTACAGTCTCACCACTGAGAACAAGCCCAGTGTCTGGAGCGCGATAGGTGCGGCAATGCGCGACATTGCGCTATAGTCGGAACTTCTCGTTCAAAGAAAATCGAATGCGATGTTTGCGAACTTGAAGGGAGGAGGGTTGAAGTCGAAAGGCGGGCCGCGAACGGGCGTATCGGTTATTTCTGGCGACGATAGGAATATAGCGTAGGAATATTTTATCTACCTCGTCGTTCGTTCACTTATGTAGATTACACTTCTGTATATGAAATTAGTCCTAGCGCAACTTCTGAGACCTGAGTATCATGAAGACCTGGCCTATTGATGATGCGATATCCGACATTTGTTTTGTGATAATAGCTAGGATAATATTAATGATGACATATTCTCTTTATTTTAGGTGTAAAGCACGCCTTCGAAACTTACAGAGTCAATTGTACCCTATTCTTTGTTAACTTACATGCAGTAAGTCCTGCAATAATCTCTTCTTTCAACAATATACGAAACCAATATACATAAATGGCGTTTAATGTTGATATGGGTTCTCGAGAGCGTCCGTTGCGTGAAGGATTTTACAGAACTGAATTGCACAAAACAGATTGGGAAGTACCAACAAAATACATTGATTTAGTACCAATTGGCAGTGGTGCCTATGGTTCAGTGTGTTCATCCACAAATACGGAACTAAAATTGAAAATGGCGGTAAAGAAGCTGGCCAGGCCATTCCAATCTGTCACTCACGCTAAAAGAACCTATCGGGAGCTACGTATGTTGAAGCATATGCACCATGAAAACGTTATAGGATTATTGGATGTATTCACCCCTGCTGCAAATGTGGAAGAGTTTGAAGATCTGTATTTTGTTTCACACCTTATGGGAGCTGACCTAAATCAAATTATCAAGTCTCAAAAGTTGACAGATGACCATGTTCAATTTCTGGTGTATCAAATTCTCCGAGGATTGAAGTATATTCATTCTGCGGATGTCATACATCGAGATTTGAAGCCTAGCAACATTGCTGTCAATGAAGATTGTGAACTGAAAATTCTGGATTTTGGATTGGCACGTCAAACAGAAGACCAAATGACCGGCTATGTCGCTACTCGCTGGTATCGAGCACCTGAGATTATGCTCAACTGGATGCATTACAACCAAACCGTTGACATTTGGTCTGTTGGATGTATTATGGCAGAACTTTTAACAGGCAAAACTCTCTTTCCAGGTACAGATCACATTGACCAATTAAAACGTATCATGACCCTCTGTGGCACCCCTAGTGATGATCTCCTTGATAAAATCAACTCCGATTCTGCTAGAAGCTTCATACAGTCGTTACCAAAAGTACCACGGCGTGACTTTGTTAATGTGTTTGTTGGTGCTAATCCGAAAGCTGTTCAACTTCTTGAAAAAATGCTTGTACTCGACACGACTGAAAGGCTCACCGCGGAACAAGCTCTGCAACATCCGTATTTGGAGAAATTTCATGACCCTGAAGATGAACCTGTCGCTGAACCTATCGATCATTCATTCGAAGATGCAGAAATGAAGATCGAACAATGGAAACAGCTTACATACGAAGAAGTCGAGTCGTTTGTGTTCTCTCATGATTTGATAATGGATTATGGAAGCAATGAATACTGAGCATATATATTTGGTGCGATTATGATTTGAGTGTGGGTGGGATGTACTACCATTTTTCTAACATTTAAGGTTTTATGGTGTTGCCATGATCACAAATTTTGGTAGATAGGCCTATATTTTTTTCAATAATGAATTTGGTAGCTAAAAGGCTAAGAACGAAAAGAAAAGCTCGTGTTCAAATGTAGAAAAATATTACGACAATGCATCAAATTACTTTGTTTTTATTTGATCCACTTATAAATTCCAATATTTTCATGTTTGGGTCATGCCCATATGATACGATACGAATTTCCTATTAGCAACACTTCAATGTACAGTCTGGGGAAAATGTCAGTTTACTGACAGTATGCTGTGATGAACAGAACAGAACAGCTAAGTAATTATGAGGATTTCATGTGTATAAACTTACTGTCCGGCTGATTGTGCATTATGGGGCTACTGAATTGTCAAAGAGTGTGTCTTTATCACCATTATCTACAAACTGTTCAACGTCAAACTTTAAACTTGAAGTTGTTGTTTGACTACAATATTTTCATGTCGGTGGGATTCACATTTGAAATACTATGCTTGTATCAAATATTTCTTTCTTCTTGCTGTAGGAATGCGCTTGCAGTTTATCCCAGCTATCATGTCATTAACAATAACATAACTATTCACCATTTTCCAATCCTGAGTTTACTATCTTCGATAAACTGTATAATATGTGCTGGATCAACTATTGATTGGTTCATAGAAGGCTGAATGCTTAAGATGCACTACTGTTTAATGTTTATAAGTTATTTTAATTAATTAGATGTTGCTGGAAGAATATGGTGTGGTTTGTGTGGCAGCTATTTGTTTGGCTATGTGTGAACTTACATAATTTTACCATTATCTCTTTCATATGCTAAACAAACATTTTGCTGTGCAACGGCCATCTTAATAACTATTTTAGGTGGTGTACCGAAGTATTAATAGATAGAAAGAGTCATCACAGATTTAATGTGACTGATTCTATCTATTACTTTTTGAATCCTCCGCCATTAGCTTTGCTATTTTTCGTACCATAGTCTGCGTGAGAAGTATATAGAGATGTTGACCATGGCATTATATCACCGCCATGTTGAATCAATTCATGTATTTTATGATCCAGGTTTATGTGTTTGTCCTGGCATATAATATACTCGGATCTCGGAACGCTACTTCATGCAATGCAACCCAGTCTCACCTTAACTGATATACATGTCATAATATTACATTTTGTATTTAAGAAAATCATTTAATTCCTGTAAGTGCTTTTCAAAAATTGCCTAGATTTGTATACTCAAATGGATTGTTTCAAATTTCTGTAGATGTTGTTATCAAAAATAAAGTTACCAGTACCGGTACTGAGTTGTGTGAAACCTTTGAGATTTATATTTTGAAGATATTTTTGACTTTGAAATATGTTCCGTTTTTGGGATCAATAGAAAATATTGAATTTTCCTGCTGTACTTTTCATCTCAATGCGAAAATTTTACTACTTCACATTCACTTGGTGGGGTTATAGAAGTCTGAAATTTAACAGTTTCGACTTGCATGTAACAAGCGATTGTAGCGTTCTGTGGAGTGGGGTATTGAAACTCCCCACTTCAAACAGAGCCCTTCTCTTGGGGGAGCATCCCGTCATTGTGATTATCATATAGTGTATGAATGACTGTATCGTTTTTGACGTTCACAAGATGAGGATGTTGCTTTTTATGACTTGTTTTTAGTTGTAATAACAATGAAAATTTTCAATTACAAACGCATAATATGCAGGTTATATATGTGGCAGGAAGTGGGCTGTTTTGCTAATTATCCAGGGTACGAGTTATATAGTGGTATTGCAGGAAGATATGCGTTGTCATATTGACGCTAAAACTAATTAACTGCTCTCATGTATGACCTGGTCTGAGCGGTGTTGGTTGCAGCAGGTTGGTGTAGCAAATGAGGAAAACAGCTCATATGCTCGAATCTTATCCACCGGTACCGATGATGCAAAACATACAAATTGTTACCGGCCTCCGGTGGGTCCCATACATGATCCTGCCCGATTCATACCAAGACTAGGGGTTGCGCGGCACCCGAGAGCAGCAGGTAGTGAAACCAGGATGTCGGGTCAGTACGGGGTCTATGCACTCGGCGGATGAAAATGAAATAATGCGAATATGGGGCTGCTGGTGCGATGTAGCACTCGGCATATGCTTTCAGCACCATTACTGATTGAAAATGATACAAAAGAGATGAGTTGATACCACGGAGTGGAACAAAGCAAACACTTCAAGTTGGGACCAACCAACCAAGACGAAGGTTTCAAGTCTTTCATGCGTGACAGTGTAAACAAAGTAGTCTGTACTCCTTCGTAGTTTTTCACTTTGCAGGATGGAGGATGTGCGCGCGGTGTGTTTAGCCGTGGGAAGGAGGTTGAGTAGCTTAGCAGAGTCACGTATGTAGTGTTACATTGCAAAATTTCTTATATTTCATTCTACCATAAGTCTATGCCGTTCAGATTCTACTTCATTTAAACAAGTGTCGATACAAACAGTTGGTTACATGCTATATCTTACATCATTAATGGATCTTACCTTTGCCTGGCTGATTCTCTCTGTGTATGTTACAATCATTACCGGTGCAAGTATCGGTTTAAAGTGTCTTGATGACGGAGGGGATGATGATCTCAACATCACGATATATGGTGATGTGAATCTTTCTATAATTGGACATCCATGGTCGATGCAGATTCAACATAGTTCCGGTGATATTTTTATTGGTGGCGATGATGCAGTTGCTGCTTTTTCAAAGGATTTCACTAAGAGGAAATATCTCCGTTATAGCAAAAGCTCTGACAATTATATCAAATTTCTTTTGATGGATGAACGCAACAATTTTCTTATCGCTTGTGGGACTGCCAACTCTAGTTCATGCGTTCGGCATTCTTCAAAAAATATCACTAGTTATACCAGTCTGGAGGGAAATAACAACGCTGATCATATTATGTCTTTAAGTGGAACTACAGCCGGGACAGTTTCTTATCAAAATACTGGAAGTGAAAACTCGGCAGTATTTCACTTGGCTCGCACTCTAGATTCCGACTTCGAATATACAATGCAACAGTCTGTCTCCAGCAAAATTTGGAATGAAGACAAAACTGGATTTGAATTACTCAAAAATCTCACTTCCAGCATTACAAAGAAACATATTCAATCAAGCGTGACGGTTTCAAGACAATATGCATCGAGCTACAAAATATCCTACATCTTCGCATTTTCTGACAGTGGATACGCATATTTTATTACCAAGCAGCAGAAAAAGATTGATTCTCCAAAAGAAGAAATTCGTATTATTAGACTATGCGAAAGGGACAGCTCATTTGAGAATTATATCGAAATGCAGATTGTTTGTAAGTCCAAAGATAAAAAATTCACAGAACCAATATCTGGTGTTTTTGAGAAAGTCTCGAGTGAATTTATGGTACGAAAAGGACTTTTTAGCAATAAAATCTTATTCTTACTCGCATATGACTCAAATGAAAAGTCTGACTATGCCATATGCATTTACGACATGCTGGAAGTTAACAAAGCGTTTGATGCTCAAATGGAAACATGTCTGGGCAATATCGCGAATGGAGAAATTGAAATGGGCCTCAACTATTATTTTAATGGAACAGAAAGATATTGTAAAGATCAAACAAATGACGCTTACGCAAGTGACTCATGTTCAAGAGCAAAACCATTTTATATCAAGAAAAATTTTATAGAAAAAAATATTCTCAAAGAATCAGGGGACCCATTACAATTTATTTCAGTTCCTACAAGCATGGCAGTCGTAACATATAATATAGAAGATGAAGAATACACTGTTGTTGTATTAGGATTTCAAAATGGCGACATCAAACTCTTGTATCATGAACCAGATAAAAGAGATGGAATATCTATTGTTGGGGTGACTCTATCACCAAACAATGAAATCATTCATCTTAAAGTTCATCAAATGAGCATCTATGCAGCCACAAAAACTACCCTTTACAAAATTAAGATTAATAGTTTTTGTCGTGTGTTGCCGAATTGTTACCGATGCATAACTAATAAATTTCTTCATTGTGGGTTCTGCGATGGCAACGGATGCTTTGAACATGGAAAGTGTCCGTGTAAAGTTTGCACTGATAACTCATGTTCTCCGACCATCTATGATGTCTATCCTCGGACTGGACCACGGCAGGGGGGTACTAAAATAACGATGTGCGGACGCGGCCTCGGACACATCACGCCAGGACTGATGTCGATTCGGAATGTCATCTTTGGTGACTCGTTCAATTGTTCCGTGGCGGATTCGGAGAATTTTAACAGCTTGACATGCTTTACTCAAAAGCTTGAAAGATCAAATTTACCATCAAAGTTTCCTATGTCAGTTCACATATTTTCTCCAAGCTCGCCTAATCAGTCACGCCACGATCGATTTGGTATAAATATGACGATAGATGTAGGATTCTTCACGTATTTAGAACCTGCTGTTAGTCACTTTTTTCCGCACAAAGGTCCAAGACGTGGTGGCACCACCCTGACCATAATAGGAAAAAATCTGCATGTGGGATCGTCTGCAAAAGCTGTCATCGGAAATACGATTTGCCGAGCCTATTTTAGGAATGAAACTGTTATGAAGTGCAACATCTCAAGATTTAGTAAACCAATGTCGCGAAAGAAACGAAGTGATGATCTGAATGAAGAAAGGAGTATAAGATCTGTCCAGCTGCATATAGACAACGCTCAACTGGATGTACCGGGCTCATTCGATTTCAAGAACGATCCAAATCTGACAATGCCGAAAAATGCACTTAGGAGCATTGAAAGGTATGCAAGATTTCGCAAAGCCCTATCATTTGTTTTTGTGAATCCGATACAGGAATTTTTATTTCAGTGGTGGTATTCACATTCGGATTCCAGGAAGAAATCTGAATTCGGTGTCAAATCCTACTGTTGATATTACGCCGTTCACTAAATTACCACCTAATTCTCCCGTTAAACTGCCTTGCAAAGTTGTCAAAGGGCCAAAAGGTCGAGAATACTTAGAGTTCATCACACCTCCAATTAATATGGGCAGCTTGTCACATTATTATAGTAAGTATCTATAGTCCTATGTTCTTGCATCACGCATACTTCGGGCTTATAGCGATGAGATGAGGCCCTTTTATTGTAATTTCCAATGTGCACTACAATTAGGCATTGGAACTATGAAGAGCACCATCTATTCGTTGATTTTATCCAAAGTAAAAATCACCCAATTATGCGAATATTTTTTTTTGTCATCTATGTCAGTACGGTCGCATTACTATGACGTTCTTGTTTTATTGTTTTTGTTACATAAGTAGCCGATGTTTCTATCAACCTTGACAATGAGCTATACGAGACAAAAATGCGAATTTACACCAACCCAGTCATTAATGACTCACAATCGAGTGAGAAAGACGGCGTGGTTACGATCATTACGCAAGGTAAGATTTTAAAGAACACCTGTCACACAGCTTAACTCAGCATTCAGAGTAGATCATCTAATTCAGTGTAGCCTATAGCCCTAAAACATAGTGGATACTTCAAGCTGGATACTCATCAATCATAATTTTATCACCTCAACTGCTCATGTTTATTGGTGATATTCTTAAAACACTCCTGTGAATTTTGACGTTTCCATTACTGGCTACTTTGTGTTAACTATAAATAAGACTGCAACTCTATGTTCCCATTAAAATGTTGTTTTCAAAATGTTTAGGAGAACGACTTGAAGACCGTTGCCAAAATGGTATCACGGATACATTTTCGCATTGCGATTACCAAATGATAATAGGAGGTTATACATGCTCCAGTGATTCATTATCAGTGGAAGATGATTATATTATCTGTACAGGTAATATCATCATATTGGAATTGCTTCATTATATTTTGCATAAAACGAGAAATTTCTATTATTTAGTGAATAAAAACACTCTGGACAGCAAAACTGAAGGCAACAATCTGGCAGTTGTAGTGCACCTCGGTACAACGTTTAAATCGACTGCTGGAGAGATAAAAGTTGGCACTGCTCGGGCTGGCGCTATTGTAGGAGCAATCGTTGGGGTGATTGTCTATAGTTATTTAGGAAATCATATTTCATAATTTTTCACTTTGTTTTATGAATAGGTCATAATAACGCTGCTTCTAGTGGGTGTTGTGCTTTTTATACGAAAACACAGAAAGAAGAATAAGCGATCAGATTTAGATAAAAAAAATGGAGCTACCAATGTCAAATACAATTCTGCAAGGTATTACTATCGTACCAATTCTAATAGCCAGTCGCTGATTACTAACCAGTAGTTTATACCCTCAGGCTGGCTTCACTTAAACTTCATTTGTGCTCATGCAGGTTACTCATGACCTTGTTCTATGCTGTCACATATTGCATGGTGCACATCGTTGCCAGCCTGTATCATCTCTTCTTATCTACTGTATTAAGTATTCCCTAGCCTACGGCAGGGATATCTAGATATCCCTGGCCTACGGTACTACAATTCTGGGTGAAAATGTCATGACAGCAATTGCTACTTGTCATTTAGAGATGGAAGCCGTACGTATTCAGAGTCCTCCCCGCTGATGAGTCCTGGCCATTCCATCATGCAACGTCTCCCAAGCAGTTTGCTCGATGAAATGTCACCCCTTCTAATTCCGGAGAGCCATTTGAAATATGACAAAGACAATATCATAGGTATGAGATTTTCGATTTACATCATAATTAGATACTGGGTCTAGGTCATTAGTGGAAGTTGCTATGTAGCAGGGGTATTCGAACTTCCATGCGAGGCCCATATAACATTCCCTTTCTCTGGTGGTAAAGGCCACCCAGAGCATTGAAATCGTGAATTTTCAAAATTAGCACATAGTGCATATTTGTCTAAAACCCCGTGTGACCCAGAAAAGGGAAAATAATGGGCACTGGATATTTAAGGGATGAAAAAGTGAGTGAAAGAAAAATTATCACTTCGGAAACTACACAAAATGAATTGCCATGTCTTGGTTAGCTGGATAATTTTGCCGGACTGGTTTGACCAACTCTTTTATCCAGACAGTAATCTCTTCTAAATTGCAACTGCTAGACCTCAATGTAACTGCTCTCTGGTATTGTTCACTGAGAAATAGACTTACCATCCTCATCGATAGATACACCTGTAGTTTATCCTTTTGCTCTCTAGGAAAAGGAAACTTTGGAATTGTGTTTCACGGATTGCATTTCGACGATGAAAACCAAATTGAGGGCGTCAAAGTTGCTATCAAGACAATGTCAAGAATTGAAGATATCCATTCCATCGAGCTGTTTTTACGAGAAGGTATTTTAGTATATTTTCTGTGCGTTATATGAGTTATACGATTTGTTTGTTCCTGGTTAGCCACCCCATTCTACTGGATTTATTGATCGAAATATGTTTGCCAATGTCTGTCTCGTGAACACATGATATGAAATGCTTTTAAGAAAGCAGTCAAGTGGAAATGCAAACTCGATCTCATTATGGCAACATTTTCTCAGCTCTTTTGATGAAAGACTTTGAGGATAAGCATGTGCTGACTCTGATCGGCGTTCTTATGGAGGAGTGCTTTTCTCCTTTGGTGGTTTTACCGTTTATGAAGCATGGAGATCTACTCACGTTCGTTCGTAATCCTGAAAACACGTAAGAAACTGCATTTTGGAGTGATAAATTGAAACTAAATTGTCAATTTGTCATAGTTAAATCACCTTCCACGAAAATACTAAATTCTGAATAATCTCACTCTGTCTGGATTTAATCTCAATTTTTGAAATTTCTATGGTAATGTGTCCTTTTTTCACTGTTATCAATCATTTGATAGGCCAACCGTGAAAGACCTTGTCGGGTTTGGATTGCAAGCGTGTAAAGGAATGAGATATTTGGCTGGAAGAGGCTTTGTCCACCGAGACCTTGCTGCTAGGAATTGTATGCTTGATGAGAAATTTACTGTAAAGGTATGACTTTGTCTTTTGAGGTTCACGACACTTTGGTGGATGTTACCGTAATCAGTTTGAGAATATTTTAACTTCATCTCTGTTGTTTCATTAATATAATCTCGCTCTCTCTCTCTCACACTCTCTGATCTATGAAATATAGAACAATGAAATTGTTCTGCATCCTAATCTTCTTTTGTGGAATGTTGAATAATTTTCTCTCTCTCCATATCACACACATGAAAACCGCTAACTTTATGTCCAGCCATAAGTATTGGGCTATTCAGATTTTTACGTAAGTTTGTACATTTTGTTTTCTTTCCAACAAGCCGGACTGTTCTTAACTCTTTGTTCACTAGTTTTTAAATTTTCTAGGTAGCAGACTTTGGGCTAGCTCGTGAAATTTACAATAAAGAGTATTACAAACCACACGAGAGTGGTGGCAAGATGCCTGTAAAATGGATGGCTTTGGAAAGTTTACAGCAGCAAAAATTCAATACAAGCACTGACGTTTGGTCATATGGAATACTGTTGTGGGAGCTTTTAACACGAGGTGTTACACCATATCCAGACGTTGATGCCTTTGACGTATTAGAGTAAGGATTGTTTATGGATTTTTAATATTTGTATATTCTATCTTCCCTTATAAGGCTAAATAAAAATGTAAACGTTATTCAAATATGTCACGATTCACAACACGTTTTCCATATGGGATTTATCATATTTGTGTGTATTTGTGTCTTATGTCATAATTTTTTGGCTTATAATTTCCTGTGCCAACATGGTAGCTGGATGAACCAACCTCTCTCACACCCCGAATTGTCATAATGTAATGATGTCACTAGCCTTCTTACCTCCTACTGTTTGAATGCGACGCTTCGAGAACACAAGTCATTCCTCACAAGTTTCGCCTCCCACCATGAAAAGAGTGCAATGGTCCTCAGTTGAGAACAATCCATACAATTGCTAGATTGAAGTACTAGTCAATGGATTTGCTGTGTCATGTTTTTCATTTGTAATTGTCCTGTTTAGATATTTGACGGATGGAAGACGGTTGAAACAACCCGAATTTTGTCCAGATGAGCTATACAATGCTATGCTCAAATGTTGGAATCCTTTACCTGAAAAGCGGCCGAGTTTTGCTCATCTTGTTGATATGATCATTGAGATTCATACTAATATCCACGGAATCCATTACCCAGGTTTAAATAACGAAGTTGTTATCGTTGGCAGTTTTGATTGATTTATTTCTATCGCATATTTCATAGGATTGGACGTGACTTATATCAACTTTGATGTTCATCCGTATCCATCGCAGCTACGAACATTGGAAAGTAAAACCACTGGAGAATCTGATGTATTCTTACCAGGTAAATTGTATCAAATCCTACCCTAGTCCATGCTACCCTTGAACAGCCCGGAAGTACAAAAGCAGAATCGCTTTGACTTTGTATCACATCGGGCTACCTCGTCCCTTTGCCTATGCAATAGAACGGGTTACATAAAATATGTATGCACTGCCCAGCTTCTACCTTTTGGCATGTGATGGAACATCTCTTTCTCTCTATCTCTCTCTCTCACTCTCTCTCACTCTCTCTCTCTCTCAACCGCTTGAAATATCACGATATTCCAAAGCCAAGTAGACCAATTGTAATTTGTATTATTTTGCAGCTTCGACAGCTAATGCAAGTGATTTACAAGTAAGAACTTGTACGTTTGTATTTATATGAGAACAAAATCCTGAAGATTTTGTATAATTTCAGGAAGAGCAGGGTTATCTTTTACCATCTGTTGGAAAGCGAACCACTAGAGCCCTCAAGAACATAGACACTCAACCTAAAACTACCCAGCGACAAGTATTCCATGAAAATATCAGTCCAGACACATCATCAAGTCGACCAAAAAATCAAGCTAAAAACAGATACGTCACAACGCCTGACATGAAATCGACTTCGAGCATGGCGAAAACATCTTTCAACAAAATCTCATTTGTTGTTCCACCTTCACCAATGACGGATTCTCTCAGGCGTGCCGCAGCGTCTTCAAAGCATCAGGAATACGTCAATGAGGAGCAAGGTGATTATGTTAATCAAAGTAAGCTTCAAGTCACTCAACACTATCAAAACACTGACAATCAAGAAAGTGCTGCCACAGGCTCAGTTAATCATCGTGGGATGTCATTAAGGGAGCAAAAGGCAAACTTGGCAAATCCGAACTATATTCAAACAACCCCCACTAAGCTGAGCAACCCAAACTATAATACAGTTACTGGAAAAGACAAAACTGATTTTGAAAACCCGAATTATGTTGAAGTCGAACTCAAAGAACACAGCAGGAAGTATAGTTCTGACGACAGTGATGTGGTCCACGTGTGATCAACATCATTTTGTGAAATAGTTAAACTAAGGATTAATATGTAAGTTAACGCACCGGATGCTTGGAACAAGTTTTGGCAATGGGCTGATTGGAATGACTGGGTTGATGAGGTTGTGTTTATGCTGTGGAAGTTCCACTACTGTACTCTACGTAGTCTCTAAACTTTTGCATTAATCGTTATCCTTACCCTGAGGTTCCTAGATGCGCTGATTAGGTATGACATGTTGGAATTAGTAGGCTTACATCAGTATTGGAGCTTTGTAATGTCTAATCACTGTTTTGTAATTTTCTGTAATTTTACTGATTCACGTTATTGAAATTAATTAAGATCATACCGGTATCATTTTTGTCTTGGTAGTTATCTCGCTGTTGCACTACCTTCATTTTTTTCTGCCACGAGTATATTAATACTTCAAACATCTTTTGATAATAATGATTTGTATTGTAGGCTACAGTTCAATTTCCATAATTTTTCTTCAATTCAATTGTAATAATTCAAATACAATTCACAAGTTAGGCTTAAAGCCATTTTATATTATTAATGCTCTGCAGTATGCTTGTATATGCTGCGGCACAACCTAATGATACAATTAACTATGGTGATATATATTCTATGTTTTAGTTCTGTTCATATATGTAGATAATAATTATGATTGAGTGTTGAATCAGCATCTTCAAGTCGTGGTAATTCTACAAATATATATTTTAAATTTCAATCTCCCGTTACTTCATGCTTTTGAAATTGTATGTTTTAGTTAGTTGAACAATGTGACAGCATTCTGTCCCTTTAGAGCTTACATACAATCCTAAGATGACCAACAAGTCATTTTCAGGCTTCACCCGAATTTCCAAATTCTGCGATGCGCCATCCACCGGCTAAAGCAATTGAATTAACTAATCCTTTGTCTGATTATCCCTCGAACCAATGAAAGTCGATGATTCAACAATTGTGCCGGTAGGCCTACGGGTCGGGTAGGCAGCAAAAAGTGCGCCTTGATAAAACCTCGGTGTATATATTTTTCTATAAAAGCGTAGATAGATATTGGCATAGGCTGGTGGTCGGTTTTGGCAGGTAGCCCGGTGGAGGGACAAATCGATCGATTGAGAGATGCATGGCTTGTATCGTAGTTTGTAACAGTCAGAGCTTAGGCTGTAAACGGCGGAATTCGCGAAATCCCCGTGAAGGTTGAACCGCTCGAGCGTTCAACGTCGAATAATCATATGATATTGGCATATTCCAACCAAGGAATGAGGCCTGCCAAATCAATATCTTGCTGCATACGCAAAACTTCGGATGCGTCATGCGAGCTGAGTCATCTTTCCAGCCAAGAAAAATATATCCGCTGTCTTACTTCACTCTCATAACCAGCGCTGACTGCGCTGTAGGTGCGTCGCAGTCTATTGTTCATTGAAGAAACAAGTAGGCCTACTTTCTGGCTGCTTCCATCAGCAAGAACAGGCGACATGAGCTTTATCTGCAGTTCAGGGGTACGGTATCATCAAGTCAGTGTTGTTGAAATAGACTTCAGCATGAGATGAAATAAGTAATCAAGGGTGATGCGAAAGGGGCGTCAGGTTCAATTATATAATAGCCCCCAGTCAGTCTACAATTTGTGTTCTGCGTCGCCCTTTCTGATACGAAATGTGCGCCGCTCTTTGCTTTGTCGTTGGTTCGAGGCTAACATAGGGCAGGGCTACGAATTGCCGCAGTGTGCGTGTGCTGTAGCTTTACTGTAGTGTATATACTGTGTATTACATGCCTAGATTGAATTAATGTAGCTATGCATATCGTAAAGGCTTTCGGTGTAAAATTGTCCGACATGGGCAGATGTCCCGTTTCTGTTTTATTGATGCTTTCATCAAACTGTTTTATGTAGCCTATGTCTACACTGCCCGTAAACGTAAGTGGGAAGATCTCGACGCGGGCAATAATTTACTTTCATATTCGCTCACGGGTGTTTCCTGGGGTTGTTTACTCCAAGGCATCACATATCGATCTGCAACATTGGTAGTAGGGGTAGCTCGAATTTTTTATATAAATTTCTTGAATATAGTTGTACCGTAGGCCATGACGCTGCGACGCATCACGGATGCACGTCAAACGCTTAACCATTCTCTATATATTATATGTCTACATTGGTATTGCGGTCATGCCCTTTTCATAAAGACAGCGTATAGCCTATGTATGTTCTTTACAGTGTATAATACAATGACTTTATGAGGAGCCGCTATATTTAGCAAATTCACCAATTCTGATTTGGATCGGATATACGATGACGGAACAACGGCATAAGGAAGCTATCAAGCGGCTTGTTCTGCATGACGGGAATAATGAATGCGCTGAATGCTTAGCACCTGAACCAGCACACGCATCACTTACGTTGGGAATATTCCTATGTCCGGTCTGCGCTAAACTTCATCAAAAGAATATAAAGAAACTCAGCGAAGTTGTTGCCATATTGAACCACAAGTGAGTAACTGTCGTTGATGTCTTCAAGTCGCCTATTATAGGCCAATATTTTTGCCGATTTGACAACAGGTAAATTCGCACACGTCTCGTGTGAGCCTATTCACATCAATTCCATTTGGGTGAAAAGCTTTAAATATCATATCATAACTTCAGCCAACATTGGAACTGATGGATGGCTAGACCTGATCCATTTTCATACTGAACGTCTATGCCAAGGCGGGCTAGCGCCTAGTCCGCCGGCAATTTCGATCGCGACGAACGCCACTCGCCAGCTCTCATCAGTTCCCCACGAGCTGAAGTATTCCGACTGACCGCTCAAACTATAAGGCCAAGAGAGGTACCGCTATCACTAGGTCACTGGTGTAGTATTAACGATCAGGACGCACAGTGTCCAAGAATCGCCAGCGTCCGAGATGCATTTACTGACCTTTCGCGACCAGGTTGCTTTCTCAAAAAGGTGGTGGTGTAATCTATACTGTACGCACACCCGCATACGAACTGCAATTAGTGGCCTACAGTTAACTGACGCACAGGTAGGCCTATAATTTCTTATTACAATCAGTGACCTATTCAGCAATATGGTATGACGCTGAAGACCACGTAATATAGAAACGCTATTTGTGTCCCTGCTGATCGCGCTGACAATCAATCTCACAAATAAGCCTACGCATATACGCGGAATTGCGGATGCCACGATAGGTTAATGATGGAATCTCAGATATCGCTCATTACACGACACTGGCCAGTTTTTCCTTAGTATTTTCACCGCGGATTCCTTGCTCGGACGTGACTCATTAGCTCGGGAACACTAAATACTGTGGTCAAATGATGGTCATAATTCCGATCTACTCAATTATTTTGGGAAAAAGTCTATTCCAGTCCTTTACCTGCGATTTCGCGCATTACTAATAGCGAGTCAGCCAGCGGATCTTTCAGTAAATTTGTGCCATAGATCCAATCAGCAAAGCGACTAATCTCGTGATGCATTGCAGATTAAAAAGTTACTCAGAGACGAAGCTGAACAATTTTGCCCTATTTGTAACGATTTCTTCGACTGCTCCCCAGCCGTCTATCTTTAAATACCACCAAAATTTCTTTGTGATAAACCTGTGAGGAGTTGTGACGCGTCGAGTCGAAATATGCAAATATTTTCTCGACGGATTCGGATTGATTGCAACATAGCTGTATCGCAACAAAGCCAATAAGACGAGTCGTGAGGCCTAACTAAGGGAATTCCCATGATACGAAGATTCGATTCTGAAATAGTGGCACCTCACTTTCGCCAGTTTTATAATCACGCCCCCTACCCCAATTCAGTTTATAGTTTGAAAAAGGTGTTCAATAGTCTATAGCACCTAATAAATTGTTATTCGATAAGAATCACCAGTTAGCGTAGGTTAGTGTACCAGCACGTTCAGCAAGACTCGTTGATTCATTTTGACTCATGAATCTGCGACATCGAGTCATGCATCAAATCTGACACACCCGACATGTTTCGATCATCGTCTTGCCATGTTCAGCATTCCGATATTTTCCCTGTACGTGTTTATATCCTATCCGATATGCACTTTTTCAATACATCCAATAGACCGCAAGCAATGGCAAACTAATCAAAATCTATAATCACTCCAACCCACACCTAAGGTTGTGCACATGCATGCGACGAACCTGATTCAACGAGAGGCAATTTATATAATCGTTTATTTGCATAGAAAGTAACGTTATCGCAAGGACCTTCGACGAAACTGACTTGACGGAAGCGTCTCTGAAACTGCCATTGAGTATAGCTCAATATCCCCTTTCTACATATGCCTTACAGAAAACGCAGCCGATATAGAATATCTCTCTATTATTTATCTGTGTCATCGTAGTCATCACTTTCGATATATAAATATAGGCCTGGCTTAGGCCTACTCACTTCATATACGGCTAGTTATCGGGTGACTGCTAGAGGTCATAGATTTGGGTATAGGACCATCGATATTTCCCGTCCCTATCCACGGAGATCAAGCTCATTGCTCCTCGCCATGTTGGGCTTTTATCCATTTAGTTTAGACTCATGCAAACAATATCAACTGACAGTCACACCTCAATCTTCATCCTCAAGTTATGTCAGCAAACGAGTTGGCTGCAAACTGAGAACTGATCCACGACCAGCCATTCCTATAGCATCTGTCATTGGGTTACGGCGAGAAGAACTAATTAACTACTGGTGCTCGCAGATTGGTATGGGACATCCTGATGCCCAAGCAATCCAATTGTTCGCCAGTGTGGTCACGAAAGAGCAAATGTAAATAAGCCGTAAACGCAACGCACTTTTGCGTTCACAATCTGCAAACACTTACGATATTTTTGGCCCATAAGGTATAACTATCATCACATATTCAGTGTTGGCCTGCCTAATCGTTACACAGGTCTAATATGGCCAGGTAGACCAGCAAATGAGACCAATATGGATATCAGCTTTTGCTCACAATCGTGTTCAACGCCATTCAGTCCAGGATATCGTAATTTGTGTATGCCAAATTCATCAATCGCTATCACAAATTTAACAGCGCTAACGACAGACTGCATTTAATTATTTAATGGTAATCTCATCTCCAGATGGACAAAAGAAGAAGTGGACTTCATGTACACAGAAGGAAACAAGGTTGCGAACGCCAAATTTGAAAAATATTTGCCTATTTACTATCACAGACCTCGTCGAAATGATCCTCAAATATTATTCGGTATGTTGTCAGTATGATGCATTACAGTCTTTATGCGTAAGGCAAGGAAAATATCCGAAATCCAATATTGCTTGTAGTAAGCCTACTCTGGATGCTACAAGCTGCCTAGAACCGTGATGTGAGTCATGTCAATAGCAATATATGACATGGTATATCATATAGCGGTACGTAATTTGATTTCCTTCACTGCTGCAGTGCAGTTCACACTTTTGGTCATCCAGCACTCGTATACAGGCAGCGTTTACGCCAAATTTTCGTTTGCATACAAGATTGTGTCGCATATATACGTTTGGAATTTCGTTTATTGTGCATATCAGATGTCAATACCTTCCGCTCATAAATCGATATAAATGTATTCTAAACTAGAATAAACAGTAAAACTCATAAAGTGTCGTTGACTACTCACATATGAGGTTGGTTTTGATCAAGTGATGGATAGAATTGAATAATCAGCGACGTTGATTGGTCAATACCCGCTACGTTGATTGGTCAATTCCTGGTCCTGGGCTATTGCATGCAAAAGTGCTTTTCTGGAAAGAGCAAATGAAGCCATGATTGTCTACTTGTCAGTTGTCATACGGCCGACGACAAATCTGAAATTCTACCACTAGGCCTAAACCTATACAGCTAGCAGTCCTGTGTAACTGTACGCAGTACGCTCAAGGGGACTGTCGTGATATAATAATCGACTGATGGGTCTTATATGCAAACGGTTCATACCATCGTTTATCGTCGTATTGTTAACTTAGGTATGTATGTAGCATTGGTAGCATCTGAAACTGTGAGCAAATGCACCATCACTTTCGCCAGGCCGTTTTAAAAGCCGCACCAAGCCAAGGCACGACCCGAAACTAATAGTCTATATATGCAACCAAATGACTTGCACTCGGCTAGGGAATACGTGAGTGGCTATAATGAAAACCGAACTGACTTGAGCAGCTGATTTTTGTATCTGCTAGAGCAATGGATTCTGGCTAAATACATTCGTGATGAATTCAAAGAGCAATCTCAGCAATCCGCATATTCTCAAGGTACCAAAACCGGGGCATTGTTCAAACGTTTGAAAGACCAAGAAAAGTAGCCTTTTTTTTAATATAACATAGCAATATAGGCATTTATTTATCACGGTTTGTATTAGATTTCAAAGAAGAAAATTCATGCTGAATGTCAATGAAGGAAAATTAATGTATTTCATCAAATACAGCGACAAGACACCGAAGGATTCCATACTAATTCGAGTAAGTAAAAAAATGCGCGAAGCCCCGTTTGTTTCCTCTGCTACAGCTGTTAAGCAATGCGATATAAGCTGAGCTATGAGCTATGCTTACTTTTCTATGACTTGGTTGGCCCATGGCCTACTAAGTCACCGTACGCGTAGTCATTGTTTTGTTACCAACAAGAGGGAGTGGGTGATCTCATATGTATCAACAGCTACTGGCTGTCGACCGTGACAGGCTAAAGTGGCACATGACAAGCTGATCAAGGGTAAAATTGCACTCAATGACTTGCAGCGATCTGAGAGTACAGGACATGAGAATTTTAGTGTTACACATCCTATTTCCTTGACTGATTTAGAACTTGGTCAATGTCTACCTCGTACCTGACAAGCTGGGAAATGAAAACGGCATGCAAATAACGTATGAAAAAGACGGAATGAGGCGGAACCTGTACGTGTTTGGTGAAAACGGAAAGAGCACAACAGGTAGAGACGTCGTTGTAATCAGAGATGAATTTAAATTTTTGCAAGATAATCGTGATATCCAAGTTTGCTTCATTGCTGGTAAACTGTAATCAACCGCTTATTCGTGAGGAAAGTTTTCGCAACTTCCTTGTATTGCATTTAACCGTTTACTAATTTACCGTGTTGGGAACGGTGACAGCTTGCATTCTTAGCCTGGACGCATTTATGCAAGAAAATTGTAGGATGTCGATTGACTAGACAGAGTTTAGTACAATGAAAACAAACTTTGCAGGCCTTCTGTATGGAATTATTTTCATTGCGCCAGCACGCATCCTTTTCACGTTCCCTATAGCTCAATAAACTGCTGCATAGCTTTCAATGCAAGGACAACGTCTTGTTTTCAGACTGGTATCACGCAATTCGATCCGCCATGGCTCGCGTGAAATACAGAGACTTCCACGATGCTGACATCAAAAAGTATCTGAACACGACTATTATGATGGTAACCTACATTACTATAAAAATGAGAGCAAATGGGACAGGCCTAACAATAACCCGCGCGGGTTTACCTACAGCGCTGCAAGTACCGCACGAAGTTTGCGAATGCGCTATGATTGACGAGTCTATGGGAAATGCCGTCAGCCCTTTTAAAGGACTATAGAGATACGTGTGGTTTCAACTAGATTACACACTTGGATATTCACATTTAACTGTTGCTGGACTATACCTGACTTACCCTTTAGGGCGTAGGCTAGTATAGTCTATAGTCACTGGCCAAGGCCAATTCGACTGTTCTGGATACAAGGCTTAGCTTGTTCATTCGGATAAAATATCCACTTTTCTAGACCATTCTGATTCCTCTTAATTTGTTGCCAAATTTCTATTGCAACCGCAAATCAAATCCAACTCCATATTCTTCAAGAAAACTGTTTATCTGTCATCTGTAATATAACTTTCCCTCCCGAGCCACACCGTTTTCTATCAACCAACTCTCTGATTGAGGCTATATAGCCTGCTCTACGGCCTAATCATAGTCTACATAATAGGGCTGTTACTGTGAGTGTAAATTGCGTTTCAGGAAGGTTGGATGACAAAAACCGGTCCTAAGAAGCATGAGAAATTTCGCAGACGATGGTTCTCTTTAATCGGGACAGCAGTTTGGTATTATACACATCCACTCGACCCTCATCCTCTTGGTTACATTCCTCTCGGATCTAAAACCTTTGGTTATGCAGTCTTGAGAGGGTTTCCAAAGCGCATACGAGAAGACGGTAAGTCGGTGCAGAATATATAAACATTAGTAGTAAGTTTTGAAATGTTGTCGATTCCAATCACTAGCTATCAACGCATCGTATAAAATTTTAAATTTCGCCTGATGATCAGGAAATCGGGATATGGGAAACGATGACGAATTCAGACGGGCAGATATAGATAAGGTGTTTCAACTCGGGCTACCTACGACAGAATATTCCGGTATGAACAAGGTGACGACATGAGACCCAAGACCTTGCAATTAGTAGCCGCTTGATAGCGATACACAGAGTATCACCTGTCATCACTTACGCACCTACTGGCATACGTACCAATATAATTCAACGTAATTTATGGCTTTTCTCTTTTAGGATATGGTTTAACTGTCCACACTCCGGAACGTGTTTATGTGCTAAACTGTTCAAACCTAGGTAAAAGAGACGAATGGGCGGAAAGTATCGAACAGGTAGATTCATAGCCTAAATTTAGTAAGCTTTGTAGGCTAGCGTGGCCTAGAGTTTATAAGGCCATGGTGGGTTGTGAAAAATTCGCAGAGACGCTGGATGACCTAAATACATCTATCAGGTAAAATACAATGCGTCAATGCGATCTTGCGTAGGAGTTTGTTGAATTCATACTAACAAAGATAAAACTTTTCGAATCGATGAAGATCCTGACTCAGCGTATCAATGACTCAACAATTTTTCTAGTCAAATCTTGTGATTGGTTATACTTATCACATTGCATATACGCAGGTTCTAGTCTCATGCACAAGGATATGGAAAAAGCCAATCAACTCAACCAATGCTAAACCGAAAGAGAATGTTATTAATCTTGATGAGTTGGACGACCTTGATACACCTTCGAAAACGTCAGTTTTCGACCCCATGCAATCGGCGACATCGCCATCTCCCAAGAGCAAGAACGCCAAAGACTCTCCTTTCAATGACGAATGTGATACTACAGAGCCGATAGGTATTTGGATTAGTTCTCTATACCAGAACTAAGCAACTAGCTCCGTTGTACTACCCGTCGTGTTTCGATGCCCCAAGCACATACTTGCTTGTTCGCCGGTTAATACGAAGACGAAATAAGCCTACGAGACCGTCGATAATAATAATCATTGTGCGTTTCTCATTTTGTATATGTAAGCGAACACTATTTCACTGACAAGCCACTGTCTAAACCGTTTGTCTTACAGGTATCTATCACATATTTTCTTGGTCATTCAAAGAATTCCCACAACTCCATTAACTGACTGCTACAGTTGCCTAGTACAGTTTCCTCATCGCCCGCCGCCATTGTACCATTATACAAAAATATCTTTCCAGTAGAGGTGGCGTGAGCGCACGCTCATTGTATATAAACCCCAAATATATCGACAGATGGTCAGACGGATCGAGGTGTCGTGCAGGCAACATATACTAACCTTTACGGTGACCGCAATATGCTATTCAACCACAGCCAGTGGGGGGCGTTGTACATGTAATACCGCAGTCTCTGTCACTATCACAAACTCCTTTACTATGATTTATGCACTGTTACGTCACATTTGATTTGTTTTTAACTTTATTAGATAACACATGTTCTGTCCAATCAAACAATGGTAGTGGCACAAGCGACCAAAAGACTCGAACACCGTTGTTTGTGAAAGTAAGACACGATGACACGTTACCGTGACGGCTGGTTGATTGATTTGTACTCTTTCGATTTCAGAATACGAGATCTGGTCAACGCAAAGACGCCAAAATTGCGACGAAAAGTAGCGCTGAGAGGATAAAACCGAGACATGGCGGGACTGTGAAAATCAGAAATAGATGTACGTAAACGTTTTGTCAGCCGTAGGTCACCACTATTGTCTAGTAATACCTAGGCCTGGGAATAACTTGGATACGTTTCTGGTAATCTACGCGAGAGAACAGGGTTTAAGTTTGAATCCCCGGCCGGCGCGCAAATGATGTTATTATTTGCGAACACCAAACTAGCGATCGGACCGATATTAATAATACGATACGTCCTTCTCGCTTGCCTGGGGGCCGATACCGATAATGCCAAATCTATTTAGCAATACAGCAGTGAGTAAAGCCTCTTTCATAGCCGCTTACTGAGAAATTTTAATCGTCTCGTCTCTCGCTCTTCCGCTTTTCTTCACATTACGATGCAATCAATCAATATGTAGAGATATATCAGCCCCGCCGGTGTAGGTCGATGTCGATACTAAACCGAGAGGTTATGCAATATTACTTGGCAGCTAACGACGAAAATGATGCTGACGCAGAAGATGAAGGCAGCGAAAGTGCTTTCCGCGCTGCTTCGAAGCGGTACAGCGACGATTCGGAATCTTCCGGAAGTGACGTTGAAGTGGTCCAACCATCCTACATGCATCGTCGTACTCATCAACTCATCTCGGACGTTGATTCGGAGACGTGCGGGGCGCTGTCCTCCGACACTGACGAAGACTCGGATGAAGATGTTGTGGTTTTGAGAAGAACGAGACAGTTCGGACCAGCAGGTTTGTTAAGTTTTCGTGACATTTTTCCACAGGTGGTGGATAGGTTGGGTAACACCAATGAATTACATGACGAATTTGTGTTATCAGACGACACATCTATGAGTGTGAAGTCAAGAACAGCAAGCGATAAGCGTCACAGTTTCCCACGTCTATCACCTCGAACTCAATCCCCGATTCTCGTTGAATCACCTCTAGCTCGGCCAAGATCAACGTTGGATATCGGTGAGTTCTATTCGATATGTAGGCTCTAACTCTAATACTACCCGTAGCCATGACCTTCCTGTTCTTCCTCGATTTATCAGTATCTGTTTCAATTTCAGCTCAAAAAACTACACCACCCAAGAAACCTCCACGCAAGAATATTGCACAGAGGAACTCGACGGCTAACACTTCCTCGTCCATTAGTGATCTGAGAGCTGCGAGACCTAGCGATTTTGAAATGTTGCAGTAAGTCTTGCGGCTATGGCAATGACGTCATCCCGTTTTCTAGACATGTAATCCACAGCTCCCTGTTAAGCTCCGAGCTTTGTAAGGATAGCATGAATGAGTGCTGCAACAGGCCTATACCGCATAGTCCAACACCATTCATATGACCACTCGTATACACAAGCTGCTCGTTCGGCCAATGTATATGATCGCCCGCTGAGAATTGAATTCCTCAGCCGTGACTTGTACAAAACCAGGGATGTCTTGACTCAAGTCAAGTCAAGACTTGTCAAGTCAAGTCAAGACTCAAGTCAAGACATCCCTGTACAAAAGTCAGGTAACTGGAGATGTTTCCACCATAAAATCGATTCAATATGCGGGTCGATCCGCCGTGCTCACTTAATAGACAAGTTCAACCAAATGAACAAAAACTTAACAGAAGTACATTAAGCAAGGAACCAAATCCATACTAAACCAGTACCAATTGAAATTGCAATCTTGTTACCGCGCGTCACTTATGTACAGTAACCTTGCAACGATGCAAGCTTTTACATACAAAAAATATCCAACTTTGAGTTTTCCCTCATGAAGGCTACATTTGTTACAAAGAATCTCATATATTCTATATTTCATGCTATACTGTAGTCGTAAGAATTTCCACCTCTCCCACGAGACGATCGCTTCCAGTTTGTCTGCTTCATTTGCCTCTGTGTTAACTGAAGACGAAGAAGAAGTTGAATCTCCAGAAATTCAAGGTATACATATAACATATGCCTCCTCTCTGCTATCTTCATTCAATCATGGTTATTTCTTTTCTATTTGTCCAGTACAATGTGAAAATCCTACTCAACTGCTGTCGCCAGGTGATGAGGTCTGTAATTGGCGGGCTACCACATTCACTTCAATACGTCGAGTTGAAGGAAAAGAGGTATAGCCCTATAGGCCGATTATATTGGATATTGATAGATGGTTATCGCGCTTAGCTTGCTCTATTGTGCAGAGAAAACCACAAGAGAAAGATTCAAAATCTTCCAATATTACTGCAGTGGATCCAACAGAGCACGTGGTGGAGGAGACGCCGCAAAGACCGCTTGATTTGACAATTTGCAATAGTTAGTATTTCAATGCTATTGGAACCAACATTTACCACTCACCATTTCCACGAGCGGTAGACATATCATATGACATTCTAGTCATATAGGCCTACCGGCGGCTACAGTAGCCGTGGGCGTACGGATTATATTGAATGAATTTTGATTTTGATTCCTTTGATTTATAGACACTGAGAATAAATTGTGGTTTATGATGTTTCAATGCGAAGAAGATAAGAAACAAGAAGAGAGCTACACGACCCCATGGCTTGGTGCTGAAATTGCGGAGGTAACGAACGCGAACTGTCTTCTCACGATACATGCGCTCACTGTTTTTGTAAATAGGTTGAAATTGGTGGCGGGGCATTTCTTTTGCAAATTGCAGTAGCCTACTGTATTTTATCGATTTTGACAATGTATTGATGCATCTTATTTATTTTAGATGCCTGCGTCTGTCGGCCCCATTCGATTGCCGCACGAATTTGAAATCGCAATAATTGACACCGCACCAGGTGGTTTTGGACTCCCACGAACTACCGGACCGTTTTATACTCGGCCTGGTGAAGTTTGGGAAGTCGATATGCCTGTTGATGACGGATCTGCACCGGACCTGTTTTACCGTAAGACTACGAAATTTATAGTGGGCTGCGTATATCTTAGTGTGCACTATGGCTCAGGCCTACACTTTCTTTTTTCAGATGAGGGGATGGAAACAGACGACGGAAGTGTGGTCGTGTATAGCAATGTTGAAAATTCTAAGAAACTTGAAGTTGCCTTGTTCAAAAGCGGACGGAAGTTATTTAGCAGAAAAAATATCAACCCTGGTGAATCTGCGGCGTTCAAAGTACACCCTTCGCTCTATATCATGCGCGTAAGTGCAACCATCTCGTCTCTACTGTAATTGTGAGTGAACGAATCTGCCGTAACGAGCTTCATAGTCTCGGTTAGCGGCGCCGTGTCGAGTTAGTCAAGGAAGTCAAATATCCAACTCTCGAATTCCGAACTCTAGACCTCAAATCTTCACGGTTTGATGACATGACCGTGTACCATAATCCCGATATTCACACCAGCGGGTGTATCGGCTAAAAATCGGCATCGCAAGAATCGTACTCTAGACTCTGAAACTTTTGAAGTCGGTGTGTGGCCACTGGATTCTTTTTTATACAAGAACTGTTAGCGACATAGGATGTTGCGCCGAATGCCTTTAGCTTACGCCATGAAAATCTGGCCAGGCTTGTCACGCTGGCTCCGTTCGCTCCGATTGTAAACAATTCGCACACTCCACTTTCTATTTTTGACGTCAGGAATTTAGAAATTTAGTAATTTACTTCGGATCTGAAATTAAGGTGAATCAAGAATTGTACTATTCAATGGAAGACGAGGACATCAAAGCTTCCGAGATCATTCCGAAGTCGTCAGAAATTCAACTCGATTTCAAAATGCCCAAATTGAAAATATGTGCCAGAGAAAAAGATGATGAGTTATATTTTACAAGGTAGCACAAATCAAGCCTTGGAAATCGCAATTCTATTAACAAAAAAAAATCGTAACAAAAATCAACTCCGCGGTAGTGGATTGGACACAAATCGAAACTAATTAATAATAATTAACAAATCACCAACAGCATGGATTGCATGAATTGAATACATTTACTTTGATCAGCTTGTAAAAGCGTCTGCATGCGGGATGCAAGATTCAACTGGTAGTTTCTAAATGTTGAAGACTGATAGAGCATTTTTCACTATACTTGCAATTAGCCCGTTTTCAAGAACGCTATTCCGACTCAATTGCGCAAACCTGAGGCTAACGTTGAGCGCAACTTACAATTTGGTATATAGCAGGAGTAAAGTAAAAGTCCGAGAGCTAGGATTTACTGCCCCAAGTTCAAGACGCAAAACGGATTCGTTATTGTGCACAATGTGCAGTCTCTGACGACAATTTTCAGTAGTCCCACACTCCCATTGTTCTTTTAGATCAATTGGTCAAAATGGGCAATCACACTGTCCATAATAGCCTACAACATGAAGGACGACGGGGAATCTAGTAAAATCGTCGATGCATGGCTGCTACCAGCAGTTCGGTCTTTTCGAAACGTATTTAAAAAGCTTAACCAAGTCAAAATAGCTTTCTTGAATTCGGGCGTCAATGAATTTGCTGAAAAAAAAGCATTGATTAATGGCTCTTTGTCTTGAATGAATACGAATCACAGACTACAGTTCTTGTAGCTTCAGGCATAATTTATTCTTTGTTCACGACGCGTATTGCGACTTCATTTTGGAGGTAAATATGATCAAGATTGACCGGGTTTGATTTTTTGTCTTATTGAGGCAATCAACCTTTTCATCAACCTTTGACAGCCAGCCAGCGTATTCCTTCAAGACGTACCGCCAACCACGAAATGGCCTGATGTGATCGTGGTGGTGGATCGAACTCTTCACAATGTGTTGGATGGACTGCAGAAGAATAAAACTATTATATTGTATGGATTTTTCATGTGCTGGTCTGAGACTATGTGTAAGCAAAATGCTCTTCGATTCAGTCCCGGCAAACAATTCTTTTTGTCGTTTATGTTTATGAAATATATATATATGTTACACTCGTGGAACTGCACGCTCCCGTCAACAGTTTTGGTACGTCACACTGGATCCGGTCTGCCAGTGCCTAGCTGCCTACGAGCCTGGCTTTTACAGCCTATTGGAAGTCCGGTCGATCTGATCAGCCCGTAGGCCTACTATAGGTATACGATATGTTAATGGGATGAGGCATATATAGAGTTGGAAGCTTGATTTCGGTCGTATTTAAGTGTTTCCTACAGCCATAAAAATTTGAGATTTCCACCATCGAATGTTTTCACTACCAGTTTAGCTACAGAGGTGACACTTGGTGGCGGCTTGGCCTGCAACAGTCAGTAGCACGATTTATCTCTTCGCAATTTGTTTACTCTTGTCGAGTCGATTTTTTATGTGAGTGCGAAGCTGGAAATATTGGCGCCTTAGGGTATTAGATAGAAAAAACACTTCCAGGTTTACAGCAATGAGCCAACAGTGGTTGCGCTATAGCATTTTAACTTGTGGACTGTACAATGAGGGTAACATTGTCGACAGGCGTATTGTTCTTTATTATCGTCGTCGCTACCGGTACTGACACAGTAATAGAAAACCAACTGTCCGGGATCTTAGAAAGTCCAAATTTTCCTGAAGTGTATCCCGACAATGTACATGAACGATGGGCTATTCGAGTGGAGGAAGGCTATCGTATTGCACTGTATTTTACTACCTTCGAGTTTGAAGACTCCTACGACGCTGACTTAGGAGGCGCTTGCGTTTACGATTACTTGAAGGTAGGTTGTTGCAGAACGGTGTAGATCCCCAGCAGATAATTAATCATTACAGCTTTAACGTGTTGCCGTGGGTTTCCATAGATAAAGGACGGAGATAAAGAAAAGAAATACTGCGGCAGCGTCGAACGTGGGCACTACGACGCTCCTCAATTACAACGGTTTATTTATAGTTCAGGCAATACCATGACAGTTGAGATGGTATCAGATTACTCAAATGAAGAGCCAACTCTGACTGGATTCAAGGCCCATTTCAAGAGAATTGGTTAGTCGAACTTTACTTGGATAACCTATGCTTAAAGTTAGACTAAAGGCCTTCGGCCGGACAACAATGGTCCTCTTGAGAAATTGCTGGCCTACTGTGTCATCATCTTATTTAGGGTTTAAATCCAACGCTGGGCGATGTAGCGGCAAGCGGTCATGTGTTATTGACAGCGTGTTTGGCGGCGCGATTGACAGTGTCAGCAATCCAAAGACACGATGAAAATTCGTAATCGGAGCTTCGCTGTCGGACATTCGGCGCTATAGGGATGGTGCTCAGTCCTATACGTGTGTAAACAGCGGGCGAAAACCTAATCAACTAGCTAATAATTGATTATTCGTCACCCCCATTTATTCTGTGGTGTGATTTCGTTTTTATGATGATGTTGTTTAGATCGCGATGAATGCGCTGAGTTGAAACACAAAAAATCTACTATATTAGAAGATTGGGATGAATTGCTATACTGCAACCACTTCTGTATCAATGTTCCTGGGACATACTACTGCGTTTGCAATGTGGGATATAAATTACACGAAAATAACCACACCTGCACAGGTACGAGACGAGTATTATGCTGGCTTTCTAATCCGATTAACCCATGGATGAAATGCATTACGAATTTCTTGCAGCTGATTGTGGCGGTAAAATTGCCGTTAAAGAGAAAGGGGTAATTACGTCATCCGCTTATCCGGGTCCCTATTCGAAGCTTGCCAATTGTGACTGGACTATACAAGTATAGTATATGCTACAGATTCAAGTTTATTGACATCGCCAATGAACATTTCGACGTGATTACAGCATAGGAAAGGAATAGCAATCGATCTTCGATTCGTTGGGAATTTCAGTATCGAGAAACACAACGAAGAGGGTTGCGTGTATGATTGGGTCCAGGTAAATAGCATTTCATCAAATGCAAGCCTACTGCTGGTTTGCTGTAAAGCACTCACCACTATATAGCCTATGATATCAGAACTAGTGTCGTGTATGCTTATTACAAACACATGCCATGGTTGAGGATTTCAACGGGTACGTTTCTGCATAGTATCAATACGAAGGAGTAAAAAGTGAAAGATTTTGCGGAGAAACTTTGCCATCAAACGGACAATGGGTCTCCACCAATGCGTATCGAGTTATTGTAACTTTCAAAAGTGATCTTACCGTGGAAGAATCTGGTTTTCAACTTGAGTATAAAACCACAAGTAAGCTTGTAGGCTACACACAGAATATATGCTGTTATTATCATCTGTAGGCCTACATTATGAATTTCATGATTTCGCAGGAGTTAAATGCCCTTACAAACCAGTAGTGCCGTCGAAGGGGAAAATAACTACCAATGAAAAAGCGCTGTATGAATTTGAAGACGTGGTTCAATTTGAATGCGTAATTGGTTATCGACTCATCGGCGAAGCGCAGATTGAATGTCAGGCCAACGGAACTTGGAACGCAAATGAACCAATTTGTCAAAGTAATTTTTATCATATGTTTATAAAGTTTCATCATGCTAGAGCATAAGTTCCAGGCATGAACGTGGTGAGGGCTCGATCCAAACACCGACTGAACGAATTCTAAGGCGAAGTTGGTTTCCGAGTCAACTCGCGCACCGACTGAGTTCGTACCATCTGTATCTTTATCGTTGCTATACCGTGAGACATTATACTATTCATTAATAGTTAAAAGTTGCGGAAAACCAACACACTTGCTGTCTCTGGCCAACGGCAGGATCAAACAGAACACATATACGGTCACTTATGGCTCAGAAGTTACATTTGCGTGTTTTATATGGTGAGTAAAGACTTCTATCGCGTACTTTATCGCGACCGCTCTACTAAAGGCGTTTGTTTTGCTGTTATGTAGGTACGAGATGACGTCGGGAACAGCGGTGTGGAGATGTGAAGACGACGAGACGTGGCACGAAGCATCAGCGGCTGTTGCGAATAATCAAAATCGTAACGCGCCGAGATGTGATCCAAGTACGATTATACGATTGAATTTTCGATGCAACCAATTTTATTAGTTGAAGCTAATATAATCGTAAAACCAGAAAGAGCCGTCTGCTCGTGGGCGTAGGGCGGCGCGTCACCCCACATGAAGATACGGGTGTGTCCGACTGTCTGTGGCTTCCCTTGCATTCGGCAATCGGGATAGTGTTGAGGGGTATAGTTCAACACGGCTTCGTGAGACATTTTTTATCCTTCCCAGTCTGCCCATCCACGCTGAGTTTTGTTCCATATACAGACGTATATGATCGTACCAAAAATTAAATTTCTCAGCCTTGACGATCGCTAGCCTGTGCGATCTGAATCGAAAATATATAGGCGCTCAGGGTCACGCTTACATCACGTCTGAAATTTCATTTTGTCAGTCTGCGGCTTGAAAGGCAATAAATGGATTTTGGATGGAACGTTCGATTTTGGAGATGTTATACCAAAAAACGACACCAACGATTTGCTGACGTCCCATGTATTCGGGGGAAAACAAGCGAAGGAGGGTGAATGGCCGTGGGCAGTATTTGTTGACTTACGTAAGTGATTTCTGTGAACATTCTCCCGCACTAGACAAGACTACTGTTGTAATATTGACATGTGGACTTGATGATACTACGCAGAGACAGCCATACAGGCCTATGTAATCAAAGTGTGCCCATAAGTTCTCGCTAATACAGCCCATCTGAGCTCTTCTTTCGTAGTTGGAGACGGTATTCTGGGAACAAGCTTCTGCGGAGGATCTCTACTCTCGGAAGATACAGTCGTAACGGCAGCCCATTGCACAGAAATGTGAGTATGTATACGTGATACCGATTATTTTTTAGACCTCGAAATTGGGAACTGACTAATTTATTGAGCATACACGTCTTTCTTGCAGCACTTACCGCGAAAACATTTACGTGTACACTGGAGTTACTGATCGATCGAAACCAACTCGACACATGCAGGTTAGACATGTTGTTTTATAATACATATAAAATGTGACACTAATTGGCCTATAAATATGGATGATATGGACGATTTTTACATTTTGCGATTCAGGTCTTCAGTGTGAAGGAACTCATACAGCACGAAAGTTTCCGCAATGGTTCTGCATTTGAACATGACATTGCCGTTTTAAAATTGAATGCATCTGTGACAATCGGGAAATACGTAAGCTCTTGCCCGTTCATTAGCTGAATATATAATATAGGCCTACTCCACTTCCATCGTTACGTGGCATTGCCGTGCATGTATGCCTATATGCCTAGGACGGTTTTCGCTCGTAGGACTATGTGTGAATACATTTTCAGGCCAGACCCATCTGTTTGCCACGATCAGACCGAGAGAAAGCATTACCTGATAGTGCGCTGGCGGAAACGGCTGGATATCAGCGAGCTGGTGTGATAGCTGGATGGGGACTGACAGGTTTGTATATCGATCTCCAGCTATATTGTAGTCGTATAGGAGATTTAAGCCAATGCTCGAAAATAACTGACGCTGCAGTCTTTGGAACAGAAAAAAATGATCTTCACATTAATACATTTTCGTATATAGCCTATATTATGAAAGCATCCTAGATATCATAACTTATCTACCGTAGCATTTTAATATGTCTCAGACGACACTAGATCCATACCAGCCGAATTGATGATGACGCGAATTCCGCCGATGAACAGAAAAAAGTGTGACAAAGGAAGCGTTCACAGAGTGACCGACAACATGTTATGTGGAGGAAAAATGTAAGTAGCTATGCAGATTTTATGACGAACGCAAACAAAGCGAAAGTTGCTATTTCAACTCATTCAAAACTAAAAATCGTTTATTGTAGCGGGAAACGCGACTCTTGCGAAGGCGACTCGGGCGGACCGTACATGTTCAAAGATCAAGCGCAGCAAAGGTGGTTTCTGAACGGCATCGTTTCTTTCGGTTCCGCTGACAGGGAATGCGGAGATGGAACTTTCGGAATGTACACGAATGTCGCAAAGTACATTCCGTGGCTTGAAACATTTTTGGTGTAGACCGAATAACCAAGCACCTGGGTCTCATCGTGGGTTTGCATCAACTATAATAGGCTCCGGAGTTTCCCATAAAAGCGTATAATGCCTTATTCTTTGGAACAATTGTAATAATTACAAGGTGCAAATTTCATACCAAGCGGTTTGCCTTCGCGAATACTGTATATAGACCTGTACAACATGCCAGCGTCAGGGTATCAACATGCAAATTGCCGCGTCGACACGTAGTGTTGATAGTATGTCCATCAAGTCCCATCGATCTTCCGTGCCGTCATATACTTCCACGCTATCATGTTGTCTGTGAACAATATAAGATAGACTAAAACGGTGTTGGTAACCTCTAATATCTACCACACTATTGGGATGTAGACAAGCGTATGAGTGGAATTTTCGAACGTGTAGCTGCACACCCCGACTGATATATGTAACGCCACGTGTAAAGCGCGACTCTCTAAATTGGTGAGGTCTCTGGCTGGTGTCCAGATTGCTAACAGCCTTAATCCGCCCCTTATTAAAATATACGGATATGCTGAGACTCAGACCTGTTATCTCCACCGACTGCGTAGATTTTTCCGTCCACAATCCATGCGGAGAAAAGAGTTCGAGTTATCTTCATAGAGGTCAATTTTATACATTCTCCACTTGGCATTGAAATATGAAAAAAATCATTTGTTCTTGCACCCTTTACAAATCCACCTTGCGAAACAATTCAATATTGCTTTCAAAGTATAATCGGCCTGTAATCAAATTTATGCTACTGTTCAGCAGCTTACCTAATATAAATATGTCGTCAGCAGATGTGATTGCAGCGGCGGAGTGACGTGGTTCGTTTAGAGTCGCTATATTTTCCCACGTTCTGGTTGATGGACAAAGTTTCGCTATAGCCGCCGATACTCCACGGTGAGTGATTCCTCCGATAGCGTAGATGGCATCTTGATAAATTGGTTTTATGCGACTGTTTTATAATAGTGCCATAATTTTTGAAGAATTTTTTTAATGATATGTACAAGCGTGGTAATATGCCTAAACCCTATATATACTGCTAGCTGTGCAACTTACCATCAGCTGACACGACGGAATGGTTACGTCTCGAAACCGCCAAAGTCGGCATTGGTATCCATTTGTCTTTTGGTAAGCTGTACTTTTCAACCTTGTTGGTGATAGCGCCCACTCCGCCAGCCCCAATGATATAAATATTATCTGAAATAATATAATATCACATAAAAGGCTATCTAAGCATTGTAGGGGCCTGTGTTTCTATTGGCAGTTCTATAGTGAGTAGGCTTACCTTTTAGTGCAACTACCGGGGGTCGCTCCCCATGGTTAAATAACGTGTCGGGCAATCTCACCCAACAACTTTCGCCGGATTTCGCTCGCTGAAATCTGAAAGCCATTTTGTTGCTCATAAAAACTAGCAGTGCTTTCCCCACAGTCGCCGCAGTGAAGCTCCACGATTCCATATCTTTCGTAAATCCCTGTCAATGACGTTTCTCCACGTCATAAAGGCACAGACGATAGAAATAATCTTACTGACATTAGGTACAGAATTCCAATCGTCGTCCTCCACTTTAAACTTCTGAATCATCGCTGAATTCCCGTCAAAAACAATTAACGCTGAAAAATCGAGCCTCGTGAGTTCTTTAGTGCATATTTTAACCACCGAGTGCATTGTGGCTAGGTGGCATTCTGCGCACAATTGATAGAGCCTACGCCTCAATCATCATTATATATACAGTAGGATTGAGTTGACCTTACTATTTGGGCCCTTTTCATCATCTTTTTGATCGTCCGCCATTCTGACTGACATAATTATGCCAATAACATATTCTTTACACGATCGAAACAAAAATAAGAACTGTCCTCGTATTACAAAGTAAATATCAGTAAAGTTCCGATTTGAATTTTTACTATCAGTCAAGATACGAAAGGCATATATACGCTTGCGCGTGTTTGTATAAGAGGCGCTCCATTAGAACTCATTCAAATCTAACCATCCGCAGTAAAACTATATATTTGGACCGCCAGTGTCGACTCTACAACATATTGTTCTCAGTAGGTTACAATTTTACTTTGATTCAATTTAATATCGGCAATAATGTAGGCCTATATATAGGTCGAAGCAAAAATCTGAATAGCATGGTGTATAGGCCTAGCCTACATATTTCATGGGTTGACGAAGAGTTCCGCAACGACCAGCCTATCGAACACATTAAAAATTCGATTAGCCCAATAAACCCTCTTTCATTAGCGGGTTAGAGAGGGGCCTGATAGAAACCTGGAGGCCTGGAATCGTAGAACCTGTTTTTGTGCCACCGTGCAAGTTAGATTGCTGATTGTGTTGTGTAATCTTTAGAATACTTTTTGTAGTTGTTATTCGTAAAATCCGACTTGGATTTCGTACCTTATGCGCAGCCTGCTCGCTGAAAAAAATGAGCGATTGCAGCGGCACCTGCATTTGTTCTGCAAGCGTCATGTTTGATATATTGGTTGGTTAGAGAATTGCAGGCTGATCAAGGGAAATTGTCATTGTTATAATATGTCACATCACAGTCAGGTCTAGACTGGATAAAATGATAAATTTGCCGATCTCTTTTAATGCGATCGGGTCGATCTTACCTATTTAGTGTTGCCTTGCGCCAATCTAGCCATTCCGCCAACACCGGCTCCACGCCGTGCCGAGCCGAGCGGGACCTTCTGGTAGTGCGAGACTGCAGTGCATATTGTGGGATTCTTATGGTTTAGAAATCGGCGTCTCCCTTTCATAGTAGACAAGTAGCGCCACATAATCCGATTTTTCAGCTAGATAAGTTATTGTGGAGTTATATCGAAGAAAAACAATGGGATCAACGGAACAAGTCTCGCTGAACAAAATCACTCTCAAAGGTTCAGCACAAATAGTTTCAGAATTTTTTTACTATGGGATAAACAATATATTATACCAAAGAGGCATATATCCAGCAGAAATGTTTAAAAGAGAAAAAAAATATGGGCTTACCATCCTCGTTTGTAGTGACGAAAAGATTGAGAAATATCTTAAAGACAACGTCTGTCCTCAACTCACTGATTGGCTGGAAAAAGGTGTGATCAATCGATTAGTAGTCGTGGTCAAGGACATTGAGAGTAACGACCCACTAGAACGATGGCAGTTTGAAATAGAATGTGATGATTCAATAAAGAAAGGAGAAAACGAGACTCATAAAACAAAAGATATCAATGTAATAAATAAAGAGATATGTGCTGTCATTAGGCAGATAACAGCTACTGTTACATTCCTACCTCTCCTAGAAAGTGCTTGCTCTTTTGACATCTTGTTTTATACCAAACCTGATGTTGAAGTTCCGAAGGAGTTGGAAGAAAGTGGTGCTTTTCTAATCACTGATTCACAAGAAGTGCAGCTACGATCATTTAGCACTTCGGTACATGCTGTGAACGGAGCTGTCTCATACAAATACAACAGTGTAGGATAAAGCCAGAAACAAATAAATGCATTGCAAAATTTTCTAACATAGACTATAGGCCTACGAAAATGACTATTCACATTCAAAGTAATGCCAGGAACTGCTGAATGATTTTTACTGTGTCGATTTTGTTGCTTATCTGTGATTTTGTAATCTTATTGTAGCCCACCCCTCTCGCTCTCTCTCTGTGTTAATTTTTTATATTACTTGATTACCTAGTTTGAAATCGACTGGGGGTCACATTTGACACTTGGTGGTAATCCTACAGTTGTGGTGTTATTGGCGCTGCTTTATCTTTAATTGAACAGTTCATCCCTGACGGCCCATTCCTAGGTATGACGTTATTGATTTCACGAGCCCAATTGCACAGACTGACGATCACTGTTTCCATGTTTACGCAACAAGTCATATAAGTCCCATTAGTCATTACTATTACCATAAGAGGTCAAAAATGTCCAAGCATTTTTCTTGTTGCTCCGATCAATATTGTGTGTATTAGCCTAGAATATAGGACCTTCTTCATGTTTGACATTGTAATGACGTCTATGAAAAGATTTTGCACCTGTAAATTATTGTTGGTTCTTGTTGAGACGATTTGAATCTATATTGAGACTGTGTTTGCCGGTAGCTCAATGAAACTCGTTGCCATAAAAAATCGTGTTATTGATTTTGTTCTGAGGCCTATTGATAGAATCCAACGACTCGGTTGAATTTTCAAGTTGTTCTACGCCTTTCCATCTTCATCTATTGCCAAATTTCACCACTGCCGTACTTTTTGCTGCTACCCTCTAATTTTTTACTCGATCTTGATTTAACAACGAAGAAGATGTTTTTAGTTCAAACTATGGTTCCAACTTAAGGTGCTAGCATCATGGATGAGCTTCCTACCATAGATGCTAGAAGACAGGAGCTGTTGGAAGCAAGATTTCTTGGCTCGTCAAAGGCAAGTGCTGCTGACCCTGTTGCTCCTCTGCTTCTTAAAGGAATAGTAGGGATAAATTGATTTTGTTAAAACAGCAGGGGCAAACCGGCTCAGAGTCTAATATCAGCATTGGTTCATTTGGGAGTGATATTGAAAGTGCGTCTGGCTACACAAGCACTCCAGAGAAGCCAGAAAAAGAAAAAGGTGAACATCGCAGAGCAAAGAAGCGTAAAGGTAAGTGTTTGGCGAATTTCCCCGCCAGATCATCTGCCTGGCAACTTCGGTGTTATGACTTAGTCACTGATTATGACTCGAGTTGTTTCACCGAGACCTTTAGTCCAAGTGGAGACCAAGTCTTTCCATTTAAAAAAACCAAGTCACAGCAACCAAAGTCTAAGTAGAGTCCAAGATTGTCCAAGTCTTGCAAAAATGTAACACCAAGTCTCGAGTCACATCTCCACTTCGTTTCTCGATTCAAGTCTTTCATAAAAACGTGACGCGAGTCGCCGCAGCACTGGACAACTCTTAACTTGACATGTTTTTTGCAGCGGAATCTGCTGACAAGAGGGGCAGTGCGAACTGTAAGAAGATAAATGATTATTTTGGAGTTACTGGATCAAGTGCTATCAGCCCGTCCCGTGCTAAAGCTGAACAGACCGCTCAAAACTACTCTACGGTGGTGAGTCAGCGAAACTATTTTAAGACAATCTCTAATATTATTAGTTCACTCAAATAATCTAATCTTTGCAACTGGAAATGTAAAGTAAGGCCATAGTGACTTGCAGTAAATATTGGTGGTATCAATCTGGTTAAGACAAATATATAATATGTATCAAGGTTGAATTTTGTGTTAGAGGGAGAAGTGCAAATACTGGGGTTTCTTTGTTGTGATTTTGTTATGGTGAAAACTCATACTTGGAGATCAAAAATCTGTTGCGATTTTGATCAAAATTCATTTAACTGTACTGTACTGCTCGTTCAGCTTCGATCGCCATCCTCACACTCATATCATTCTACAAACCCAAGCAGCTCAATCGATATTTCGGGACTGGTGCACTTGCAAAAGAGGAACATAGTCAGCGATGAAAACAAGTGCGTTGATAAGTGTAGACCCATTGAAACAATTTTTGAGTACCAAACAATTCTTATATCTGAAGGTGTGTGCAAACTGACATGACACTATTGACACTGTCACAAATTGAAAGTCAAAGTTCATCTGTCGGTATGCGTAATGACAGGAAACTTGATGATATGATACAGGTATGTTCAATTTATCAATGTTGAAATATTGTAACATTTTGCATAGATACACTTCCTCGAATTTGTCAACTCAATCATGGTACCGGTATATATTATGTTGGGTGTTTTAAGCTCTTGACTACCTATCCTGTGTTATTGGTAAGCTTAAAGACAGGGTGGTATTGCCACTTTGTCTTATCCTAATGAATTTGTTACTCATATCATCACATTCTTCATTTGTGTTTTATGACACGTAAATATAAAAGATTCTTTTGATTTTCCCCATATCATGAGCACAGTGTTGTACAAACCAAAGCAGACATTTGACGAGTGTGGTGTTGTCACAAAAATCAGTTACAGGCTCTATGTTCTGTCGATCCAATGAGCTTCTATGCTATGCCGTGCTATTCAAGAGACATTGATAGTAATAATATATGTTTGTGTGTGTTTGTCTTTGTAGTTGTTATATTTTCAAACAGTCACTATCTTGTAACACACTGATGGAGCTTGTAGGGTGGTGTGATCATCACCTTGATAAGCATACATTATCAGAAATGTAATTTCCCACCTGAATTATTGAAACCTTGGCTTGCAAGCTGGAACATCCGCTTCTTGATCAAGGAAGGATGAAATAGAGTATCGTTACTACAGTACACAGGAATTTTGTAGAATGATATAAGATTGGTATAAGTATTATGGGAGAGAGGACTGCCTTCTAAAATTTCTAGGCGACAACTGAATAAATTGTCTTGTTCCTTGTATCGTTTTGCCCACCCATGTTCTGACTTGCTAAATTCCTTGACAGAAAAATTCCAATTTGGAACATCAAATTCAAGAATTCAAATCGATGCTGGAACAGTACAAGGAGCAGTTGACGAAATGCAAGGGCGTTAATAAGCAACTGCTCATTGAAAAAACAAAGGCCGAAAAGAAAGAAGCTCGTAAAAGGGCAATGGAAGGAAGGCTGCGATTGGGACAGTTTGCGAGGCAGGGACACGGGTATCATGAGACTTGGATGAACGGCTGGGCTTTCACTGACATTGAGAGGTATGGGATACATCACAGTATGTTGCGTGGCACCACCTTTATCGTATCGTGTCTCCTAACTACAAGTTATGTCTTTTTCTGGTTTGCTCTGGGAGCTTTGAAAAATTCTTGAAATTTTTGGTTTTGCGCCTATCAATTGTCCTGACTTTGTATTAATTGTATATATGTGACATGATCCGCAGTGGGGGCCTGTCTGCCTGTTGATAAATTTAAAACTAATTGTTTGAATTTTTAGGAAAAGAGAAAAAATCAACAGAGAAAAAGAAGATATTGAAAAAGAAAAGAAATTACTGAACAAGAGGAAACCGAGCAATCCAAGAAACAAACAAGCGTCACCTGTTGACTCAGAAGGTGTCTTCGTTAAGCCCAAAGTAAGTTTAAGGAGTAGCCTAAATTGAGGTTTAGCTAATCCCAATGGAAGCACATGAGATTAATCTATTTCCTGATCGAGGTGGATGAGTCGCTGATAAATCTGAAATTGTTTCAGTGTAGAGGGGTGTTATCTGTGTTTCCATGTCTGGTGTGTACCGTGTAGCCTACCAGTAGCATACTTGAAAAATTTAGTCGAGTCTACACCACTGTGATGACTGACTATCAAGTCTATTTTTCTGACTAAGGAACTGCGGGAACATTTAACCGCTCAAGAATTTCATGAACGAGACGAAATATTGAGATTGCGCTCAGTCGCTTTACGACGCGACGAAACCGATCTGCAATTTGAACTTGAAAGACTGGAAAGAGAGAGAAGCCTTCACATAAGAGAACTCAAGAGAATATTAAATGAAGATAATTCGAGGTAAATGTTAACAAACCCTCGACTGCCGATTTTTTAAAATGGTCAGAAGAATTGAGCCTCGGGGTGGATAGTTGTGATAAAATTAGCAACTTCTATTTTGTGACTGTTTTCATTCTAGAAGTCACTGTCATGTCACTTTTGTAGTTTTCTAGATGGAGTTCTCTTATCTCTTGTGATGCTTTTTCACGTCACTGTCATACTACGATGAATTAATCTAAATATATTTTTCAGATTCAATGATCACCCGGTCTTGAACGACCGATATCTTCTGCTCAACCTCTTGGGGAAGGGTGGTTTTAGTGAAGTTTACCGGGTAAGGCAAACCAGCGTTCTGGTTATTTCACTTTGGTTGACTCGTGACTCGGAACCAGTGAGTTGGTTGCAACCCTTGTAACACTGTCACACACCATTAGCAGATGATGTGATTTGATCTATCATTTGAAAGTCTCACCAATTACTTAGGTTGAACACGCCTTTGCTGCGCTACTTTTTAACTTTGATGTAGGCTGTTTGTTTTCTATGAGGTAAAGAACTGGTGTCTTGTTTCAAAGGGTTTCGATTCGGAGCAACATCGTTACGTTGCTATAAAAATTCATCATCTCAATCGTGACTGGCATGAACAAAAGAAAATGGATTACGCTCGACATGCCAACAGGGAGGCTGAAATTCATCGCAGTGTTAGTCACCCGCGAATTGTCCGGCTTTATGACCGCTTTGAAGTAGATATTAATACGTAAGTATGCTTCTTCAAGTCTGTCTTCGGTGAATGACAGTACGGATATTGAAGGGTGATTACTCTAAGTGGCTTAGGTTGTGTTCACTCTTCATTTGGCTCACCCCAGTACTTTTCATCGATGAAACAAGGGGAGAGATTGTGTAAGCTGCTTCTAGCGAAGTTACCATTTTATATCTAAATCAGAAACTGGCGTTGGGTGTCGATTTCATCTTGAAGATGGAGATTACACTATCAATTTATATATTATCATATTATTTTATGCTATATATTATAGTGCTACGAATTTTGGGCTCCTCATAATAGGCTCCAGTCGCCCCATAAGAGCAAGTCACTGTAGACAGTATGAAACTTGAAATATATTATTACATCCTGCTGCACATAGGCTACTTGCTATCATAACAAGGACGGCCTGAATGACTGTATGATTGTGATTATAGGTTTTGCACGGTAATGGAGTATTGTGAAGGCAATGATCTTGACTTTTACCTGAAGCAACATAAATCTATGTCTGAGAAGGAGGGGCGAACTATTGTTATGCAGGTTGTTTCGGCATTGAAATATCTCAACACGTTGGAAAGACCTGTCATTCATTATGATCTGAAACCAGGTAAGCATGGTGTTTGGTGTGTGTGTGTGAGAATTCTCCGAACGTCTGAATCACACTTGGGACTTTCAATCGCATGAAAATCATAACCTTCTCCCTTCAGCAATTCCTATACCGATTTTGCAGGGAATATCTTGATGTGTGACGGTGCTGTTTGTGGAAACATTAAAATTACGGATTTTGGATTATCGAAACAATTTGATGAAGGTCTGAGCCCTCGTGAAGGAATGGACCTTACATCACAAGGAGCCGGGACATACTGGTAATTGTTGATGTTGACAATTGTGTTGCCGAGGGATACAAAGACTTAGAACACACCCAAAATTAATTTCTGCGTCCAGATTTTCTGACTGGGTAATATTTTTAGGTATTTGCCACCAGAATGTTTCGTTCGAGGACCTGGAGGTCAGCCCCCTAAAATTGACAACAAGGTTGATGTTTGGTCCATAGGGGTGATATTTTATCAGTGTTTGTATGGAAGAAAGGTGAGCATAGCAAGGCGTTAATGTAGCCCTCATTGAAGTAATATATATCTTTATTTGCTCTAGCCGTTTGGCCATAATTTGACTCAAGAGGCAATATTGAAACAGAATACGATTCTGCAAGCGACTGAAGTCACTTTCCCAACCAAACCCACTGTCAGCAATGAGGCAAAGGTATGTAGAAACAATTGATCACGGAACATTGGGTCCTTGACCATTCACTGAGTTCTCACTCTATGTCACTTAGCATGGGAGGGCTAACAACGGAAGCCTTTTGGATAGCTGGTTCCTCCTTGGTCTGTCTGTGCAGTCATTGTTATATTCCCGTCTCCTATGCTGAATTGCGTAATTATTACACTACGTCCCATGCGTTGCTATTATGCACGGTGTGCATTGCACAACTTGCAACGGTTGCATGTTCTTAAAAGGGCCTTATATTTTCAGTCCTTCATCAAGAGATGCCTCATGTACCACAAGGAGGAGCGAGCAGACGTGTTTCAGCTCGCCAGCCATCAATATTTAGTACCGCCGCTGAGTCGGAGAAACGCAGCCTCCTCTGCTACGAATGCCAACGTCAACGGAACCTGAGCTGCGGAACTACGACCCTAGTTTCTTGAGATTGTTTGCCTGACTTCACGCAATATGGCAGTGTGTGTACTTGATGCGAGCCCATCTTGTTTCAATCGAACTTGTGCTTACGCTACTGCACGAGGTTCACAATCGTATCGGATCTTCCGTAACGTTATCGTGAATCTGTCTAGTCACGAGATGGTATTGATGAACCGAGTTTCTTAAGAGATGAATTGAGATACCGAGCACAATTCTACTTGTTCCATTTTACCCCAATATCATGATGCTCCGACGTATTATTGGCTTATTCATAAAATCAACCAGCAATTAAAGTATTGAGAGTAACTAATAATAAGAAATTAATTGCGTTGGAACGTATCCTTATTGAAAACTGATCGCTGAGACTTGTTGATCACGTCCGTTCTGATCGTGCTGCATGCATCCATGCATATCAGTTACCCCCTTGTATTTGGCTTGTATGTCATGGTTTAAATAAAAGTGGCGGAACCCTCCCCCGGTGTTTCTTGCATTTATAGAGCTGAGCGGCCGTTGACCGCCGACTTCTGCTGAGATTTGAAATAAAACATTTTCTTTTGTACAACCACGTACGACCGCCGTGATGTTCCATGCTGTCAACTTTGTTCAAATTAGTAAACCGGGTAACATTAGGAGTTGAAAGCTAGAGGAATTGTTGGAATCGCTTATTTCATACGCTATATGGTATCGGGAAAAAATTCCATAACTATGCTGACTCTTGTGGAAACAGCGATCTCGAAAGGTGATTCTCGGAAGCGCGTTATGCTAAGATTCCGCTGTGCAGTTAGTAGTAGGCGAGGGGTTTTCTCGGTCGGGTTAACGATCCAGTGCGCGGGAGAGCTATGCATTGACGTTGGTATACCTGTATGCTAGGAGAACCTCAGTCAGAGTATCGGAAAGCCTGTAGCCCACTGCCTGTGGATGTCCCGTTTATCGCGCCTAGTCTGGGCGCACAGCGGCAAGGACAGTTGTAAAAAAATCCAACTTGTCGGGCGTCTGGTTCGTTAGGCACCTACATCAGTTCGTTCAGTTTAGTTTTCGATAGCACAAAATACGAGTTTCCACACAGAAAGAACACTGTATTATATTGATAGTTCACTATTTCCGTCTCAAAAAGCGAGAGAGCGATGAGAAAATATTATCATCTGTGCTTACTCAAGCGTTGCATGATAAATTTGCTTCTGCAAATTCGTCTTTGCGGGACGTCGTCATTCGGAAGGGCTATTCTTTGGACGGTGGTCGATGGACGCCAGTTTGCTTGTTTTTGTTCGGACAGAGACCTTGAAAGTGTAGCATTCTTATTGCGTGTGAGTGGTAGCCTATGTGATCTTAATGACATCATTCGGGATTACAAGATGCTTACTGGGAGCAATTATAACGCTATCATTCATAAGGGTGTTCTCTTATGCCAGTAAGTACATATTTTTCTATTTTAGTCGATTCCGTATTCTACTTGCAAGATTTTGTCACTTTGTGAAAATATGAAACAGCTCTGGGCGATGTGAATTTTAGCAGGCCGCCATTTTGTTGCCATCACAGAATTTTTAGCACAGACTGCAAGCCTATGGTTATCTGCGTACCACACTTTTGATGAGATCGTGCATTCAAAATGCTTGGGGGCTGCATGTGCAAACTGCAAAGTCTACCTGAAAATATCCTGTGTCTTTGCCTGAAATGCAGACTGGCATAATGTACTGTTTGTGTAGCCTAGTAGCCATGATTGTATCCTCGGCCTTATTACTAAGCATAAGCATTCAATAGACTAGTATACAGGGACATGGACAAGGATCATCCAGAGCAACAATAAAACTATTGCTGGCTGTAGAACTATTTGATTCGTTTATGTCGCCAATGTCTGCACTCTACATAGTACACAGAAATATGCCGTTAGTATTCATTCCCTTTTTTTATCAAGTATTTTTTATGGTAGGTTGATTTTGATCATAAATGACCGATCACTGATTGTTGCTGTTAATATTATGATCAGTCAATAAAGCAAAGCGAATTTGTCTAAAATCATTCTTTCATACTGTTATTAGATTGTTAACATCTTTGATTAAATCCCGTTTCAGGCTTATAAGTTTTATTGAAGTAGAAAATCATAGTAGGCCTAGCCTACACCTCTATGTAGAAGTAAGCTAAAAAGGATGAAAATATGTAGTGTTATTAATTCCACTCTAAGGTGTTGGCCTAGTTAGTGTAGTGCATTTGCTAGGCTATGCAAAACAATTCCGTGTGCTCCAATAATAATGTCCATCTGCAAAGCAATGAGCAGCTTTCAAATTGTATTGATACATCGGCTGAAAGTACACCATAACAAAGTATTGCACTGTTCAATATCTTTAACACACTCAGTCGCAAAGCATTATATTAGTCCGTAAAGCATTGTGTTTTAATAGAACGTATTCAAGAATTTAATCTTCAACTCAATTGGTGATTCATGATTGCTTTTCTCCAGTAGGCCTACCGAGGGTGGTGCTGCATGCCTCTGCTTCACAGTTGGGTAGCATAGAAACGGTAGGCCATTCACATTATCTGTTACCAATGTTGTGTACGGTACTATGAGCTTAATATAGACACTTTTATGTCTTGTGTTCAAGAAATTTACATTGACCTATAGTTTCAGCTTTTCCTACTCTGCCGGATGTCATGAATTCAATGGAGGTTCCCAAGAGTACAGATTATGATCTTGATGCTGAAGAGAATACGGACTTGTTTGCAAAGCAGGATGCCGTGTTTACCTGCAGTAGCTTAAAAATACCAGACATGATAACACATTGGTTGAAAGATGGCACAGAAGTTGCTTCGATAGATCCAATGTCAAAAGACAATATGGACAGAATAGAGAATTTTAATCAACTCCGAGCTTATCTTGGCATAAGGCGTCGTCCAATACAAGGTTCAATTCCATTAAACATTGATGACATTAACTCCAATACTACATTTACTGTGCTTAAGGATGGTAGACTATATTTGCGTAATATTACAAAGTCCCACGCAGGGAGATATTCTTGCGTCATTGAAGACCATAGTGGGAAGATATTACGAAGACAATTTAATGTGACCGTTATTGGTAAGTGTTGAATAAAATTTTCTTACTAAGTTCATTATTGGTACAATGACATTTCAAACTCCGAAGGCCACTGCCGACCGTACTATCCACACTGTGCTGATAGTCTCAAGCACGATTCGCCAGACCAAAGTTTCCTTGACGAAAAATCTTAGTGCATTGACGTTAATACCCTGTGTAAAACTCAGCATTGCCGCGGCGTGAGCGACTCCTGGGCGAGTCGTACTCACATCTACGCTATATGCATACTTTGGTCGCATTACCGTTCGTTGCATCTTCTCAGAGCGATGCTGTTGTTTACAGTACATTCCAATGACCAATTGCCGTGTTTTCTTGGAATGAGCGTGACGAGACCATATTATTAAAACGCCGCACCACAAACGGCTGTGCTGCGTTACGACTTTTCTTTGTGTGACCACAACCACAAGATGCGCTTGGTCCTCCCTTCTGGCGATCCGGAATTTGTTGCTGCTATTGCCGATAACATTTCCTCGGCGCACTGTTTGTTTCTAATCCTTCGCTTCTGATTATTCCCATACATCATAACCGATCAATGGCCATGAATTTTGTTATCGCGTCGTGACATTTGCGTCAATAACAACGGTAAGACAGGTCATTCGTTTTGAATTTTGGTGTACGCTATCCCTGCGGCTGTATGCGTTTCGTGGTCAAAAAATATAAAAAATATCATTAAAATTGGGTTACGTCGTTAGTACCTTGCTAGCATCGTACGCGACGTTTCGTGGATAACGAACCGCGCTGTTATCAAATTTGAGATTTTGCGCCAACCCGATGTGTTATAAGGACAATTCAACGCCAAAATTTTCAAATTTCTGAGGATTCTCGAGGTATTGGTCAAATTTTGTCGGGGATTCCGACATGGTCGTAAAGGTACATTTTTCAATATAGTTACTGAACGCTAGTTACGTAGGCTACTGTAAGCTACATAACAGGTTATTCGCGGCGTCATCCCTAGATGCGGTTTAGAGTTGGCCATCGTTATCGATTTTTTATATCCCTTGTCAAATGTGGCCGGCGTTTCCCGACGACGCCTTTCGAGCTAGAATAGTATAAACGAAAAACATTAATTTTGTCGCGCGGGCGTAAAGACGTTGCGGTCGCTTTTTCAGTCTCAAATTGCTGTTCGCGTCATATTATCCCCTTGTACTACTAGTTTCTGAAGTTCAGGAAACCAACCGATGACCGATTACGCTTGCGTGAATAAATGGTGCAATCGTGAAATACTGGACTGAAGTGCGTCGACGAGCTAATCGCCTCTAGCTTACCTACCTTTTGCGATCAACAATTTGCAAGCGTTTATGCGTAACGTACATAACGTAAGATTACCGACGATAGTCCAGCGGGACTATTTTAATTTAAATACACCAGATTTACCAAATTTCGCACACTAGTATACAAAGCATGGTGAGATATGGGAGTAAAATTGTGAACGCTCCTTGCTGCAAAGAGCACGTTTTCATCTCGAACAGCACGGTATCGAAAATTGCCTGGTAATTTCCTACTCTATGGTCATCATAGCACAGCGGAAGAGCACGGAATTGCTTACGCTAATAAGGAAGTAAACGTGCCCGTCTCATGGCGCACAAGACGTGAAAACACATCGAAGCTTTTGCGGCCTTTTAATATAAATCTGCTAAACAGGATGATCGTGCCATGAGTGTTCGCTACTTGATTGGTGGTCAGCATAGCGGTTAGAAAACTTCCGCTGCGTTGCGTGGGTTCTCGAACTCACGCAATTTGACGTCGCACACTCATTCAACACTCCAAGCAGGGTTCAAACGAGCACGAAACGCTCTCTTTGCGTGGCACCCTTTGTGGAAACTTGGTTACCTTTACTCCGATTGTTTCGCGTATTGATGTCAAATGAGGGGAACAAGCGCACACAAATGGTACCGGCAGACGATCGTCGGCGTTTCTGAACAATGGTATACAATAGTATCCAATGGTACGTCCACCCCGCGCCCACTAATTAACAGTTTAATATATTATATCTGTGTCTCGCTTTGACACTCGTGATAATATTGAAGAACCTTCATATAAAACCATAGAGTGGTAAAACCATTCTGCGACGCGACGCTGTAACCATAGTAACCGGTGATGTCAAGTTTACTACGCTAACAATCAAGTGACAATAAACTGGACTGGACGTTAAATCTGTGGTGACTTATTATATTTATTAATATTTGTAGATGAACCCAGATGCTCTGTGCAGCCGACGACGAAGCAGTATTTATACCGGCACTCAAACACGCATCTGCAATGTGCACTCAATTTCAAACATGATGGTGCTCGAAATTGGAAAAAGAATGGCAAAGATATAATTGCAAACGGCTTGAGGCAAGTTTGAATGTTATTTGCTCACGATTTTCACCAACTCGAGTCTGTCTATCAACCACCAACCCTACAGATTTTCATCGTCCCTCGAAAAAACATGAATCAAACACAAACTGTTATCTAGTACATAGGTTTTCTTGTGTCATTATACATCGTGCTCACAGTGTAACGAAAGGCAATAGCGGTTTCGACAACATACATATTCAGTGACTTTACACTCAATGGAATTGTCACGCATGAAGGATTGAAAATAAAAGGGCGCCATTGCCTATGGGAGGTTTCAAAACGTACCCACTTCTGTATTTCATTTAGTAACGTTGGCTGGCCAAAATGTGCTGCTTATAGTTCTCCTATTATGTCTGTGTTTTTATGAAAACAGTGCTAGTTAACACTTACAAGTCGTTTCTCTGTTTTTGAGAAATAGAAAATGTTACAGGAATCTATAACATGTTGCCTGCTGCCACACTGAGACATAGAGTTCTGTCTCTGCCTAAGTAAATGAAAATGAAGTAGTCTAGGACCTAACAAGATCAAATAGAATGACATCAAGAATAGCAATTCTGTTCTGATTCCATTGCATGGGTCCATGCTGTGTCTGCATGTCTTTGAATGTAATGTTTCCATAGAGCTGTTGCCCCCGTTGTGTTTAACAAGGCTTGGTTTTTGATGAGGGTCGTGTATAGGCTAATTGCTATTAGATATCTTGGAATTGACTAAAATAGGGTGGTGTCACATTTTATTATTTTATTTGGTTCTTTAGAACACACTGAACTCAATTTGAGTACCGGTAGCTACATTATTCCTGAGATTGGGTATTTGTGATTTTTGAAAATATTCGAAAAATTGACCCCATTTTCAGAGATCGTACATAAACTGTTAAATTGTTTATAGTTCCTTATGATTGTGAGTTCATTTTGTTGTTAATGAATTTGAAAATTTTGCCCCGTCAAATACGACTTTCTTTTAGTTGTGTGCGCCATAGACACACTCGCAATAATAAACTGTGCTGTGTCACACGTCATTCTACATAGACTGTACCGGTATTATCATATTTTTCCAATGTTTTAGTGAGAAATTCAACGCCCTTGAGAACGGTGCTCTACATGTTTTCGAACTCAGTCCGGAAGATTCTGGAAACTATACTTGTCACGTCCAAACTATACTAGGTTGGATCTCATGTGGCCCAGTTGAACTCAATGTCTTAGATGAACGTAAGTGTTGCTTTGAAATAACATTTACATCCTGTTACTCAAACTACGATCTTGCGTTAGGAGGCTATCAACTTACCAATGGGTTTTAGACTTTTGGCTTTGTGTTCATTTGGTGAACTTTGAACCCTGAACTCACAAATTCAAAGTCAACCAATGATGAGCTCAGTGCGTAAATAGCATTTTAGTCAAGGTGATAAAGATGGAATGGCGTTGGAATTTCTAGTGACCGGCTTATCACTCATTTTACCCATGGACCCAGTTAGAATGAGATTGGAGTCTGGTAATCACAGTTGACTAGATTATCCGTAAGGTTACAGGCAGCGGGGAATCTCACTTTTCACATATCTTCCAAACGGGTGCATCTTGTTAACATCTTATTATTATTTCAGACATTCACCCCGATAAAGCTGAAATGTATATATCTCCAAATGTCACGGTTCGGCCACCTCATGACACTGCTGAATTTGAATGTTTGGTTAATATCAATGCAACATATGGTTGGGCAAGACGATTGCCAGGTTAGTGCCAGTTACCAAATAAAGTTACAGGTACCAATTTCATTCTGTTACTTGGTGATTATTCACTTAATCGGGGTCGCTGCAATGGATGGTTTGATGGAGTTTTACGTCTGATGCGTTTTCTGCCTCAGTTCTGTTGCCTGGCTTGGGAAACAGCATGATTCACCTTCCACCATTCGAACCAGGATATATTGCTTTGGATACAAGAGAAGGGTAGCCTTTGACTGCTGCACATCCACCGTTTTTTTGTGTACTAATCATTAGGCCTATACAAATCAATGTTATGTGTACTGTGCTTGTGGTAGATCATTGGCAAAGTCTTAGCAGATTATGTGAAATTTTATCCTGGAGTGTGTGTGTGTGAGTCTTAAGCTATGAGTAATGACGTTAGTTCTACCTAATATTGACCAGATATTTTCCTTCTTGCAGATCTTATATGCAGTGAATGGATGTGCCCCGTAAACAGACTTGGTTACTCACCACGGAAAAATAATCTAATTTTAAAGAAAGTAACCGCTGAAGACACAGGATACTATGAATGCAAGGCACAGATTCTGGACGATGGCAGTTTAAAAAATACTGCCATGTATCTTGACGTGCAAAGTAGGATTTTTCATTGTACCAAAGGATTATTCCATAATATGGAAGTACATATGAACTTAACTAAACAGTAGTTATTTCAAACATATCTACGACTTCACTGTTTGTGTGCTATCACGCCATCAAAATTTCTACCTAAAGCAACAAATATTAATTAGAAAAGGGGGCTTGGGAGAAAGCTTTAGGATTTGTCAGTCACGCGCTGATGGCTTTGACCAAGCAAGAGTTGAATACAATAAAAAGTCAAAATGCCCTGTAACTTGAGATCTATTGAGAAACCTGTGAATGTAAAGCGGTCACAGTTGAGTGATCATAGTTGGAATAGTTGGAATACATTTAGGAAATGCACCCTGCGAAGGGATTGAGTAGATATAGTTTCAATCGAATAAGGCGATCATGCTTGAGCGATTACCCATGCCACTTTTGAATATTTCAATATGCAAATTTGAAGATAATCTTGAGACATCTCGATGACTTTATTGACAGTCCAAATATTCTACGTTGGCTCTTGGCTGTGGGCAATTTCAACAACAGCATTATTGCCGTTGCTATATTTATCTATTGAAAGGGCTTACAGGCTAAAGGCTCGTGCATACTTCTAACATACTGATCGATACCTGATGCTCTTTTTGCAAACGAGTATAAACTCGTGAACTTTGTGAGTTGTCGAAATCCTCCACTCAATAGCCATGTTTGACGTGTTTATAAGTCATCCATTGTAACACTAAATATTATCGTATCGTTCATCATATTGCACCAGAAGGGGTCAGGAACATTCTTTTGTATATGCCGAAAAATGTCACAAATTCATATTTTGGTAAAATGCACAAATCAATCTCTAGCAAACTGCTATACCTCTCTGTCCAGCACTTGCATTGCTGAGTGCATTTCCTACGCTGCAAGCCCCGGCAAATTTATACAACCAGTAAATTCTTGAATGCTGATACTGTTTTTATCACATGCCCCAGAATCTTTTTGAGCTCTATTTGTCCACCGGAGATAGAGAGAAAGATCTTAAGAATTCAGTTTTCAACAGGGAATGCGCAGTGACATATAGTGTTGTGATTACTAACCACTGTACAGCTTCAATGAAATTTCTTTAGCAAAGCCAGAAATTACTGTCGCGAAGCGGTCAAAAATTGTGCTACTTGCTCATAAAATTGTGATAACTTGCTCTGTCACACTCGGCAACCCGCCAGGGAAAGTGTATTGGATGAAAGATGGAGGTTAGTAAGCCTGTTCAATACAAAATTGATAACTCAAATCAACTTTTTATATTACAATAATCTCACTTTCAGAGCGTATAGACATGCAAACAGGAAGAGGAATTACAGAATCTTTGAGAGTCAACACTGCCTTTCTAAACATTGATTCGGCCGAAAATAATCACAAAGGGTATTATCAATGTGTGGCTTCCAATGATGTTGGCACAGTGTCTTCGGTAACTTTTCTTGATTTACCAGAAGGTATGAAAATGTTGTCATTTATCAACTTCTATGCATTAAATATAAACAAAAGCTGTAGAATAGTGATTAGGTAGAGACTAGCACCGGCTATTTGCTAGCCAGACAACAAGCAAATTGTGTAAATTATATGTGACTTGAATTTCTTCCCTTGACAAATCTATAACGTGACATTTATTGAATAAACTGACTCAATTTGCATCTGGTGACTACCATTTTATCACTAAGATGAGAAAGTCGAGTAGGCATTTTTGCCCATTCTGAAATGTACTACCGCCAGAGCTGTGAAGGGCCTGCTAATGGACCATTACCTGATATTTTGCATGGGTCTCTACAAAGCTAATTGCTCGTGATGCATTCAGTGTTCTCCTGTGGGTGGCCATGATGGGTAAGCTTATGCTGTGAGCATGAGCAGGCCTGACATATATATTCCTTCTGGGGTTTAGTTCAATTCTGGGCTTAATCTGAGGATTGGTTGGGGTTGTGAATCTCAATGTTGGTAGTAGCCTCTTTATGTTACAAAAAATAGTGGAGCCGATGGCAGACGATTCAAATAGTAATAAATATACGAAGTCACCACAGTCCAGTCCAGTTTATTGGAATATTATGCGCAAGCTTTCGTAGCTCTGTTCCTTCATCAGGTGTTACTCCCATTTGGAACTTCCGCACCATGTCATTAGCAGTATTTGTCAATTAACCTGGCTTTGCTGCAACCAATGATATTGCATGATTATTAACCCATACTCATAGCCTCCAGACGTGCAGGGTCCATTTGTCACAGGTGTAGGGTGTAATTTGTGAAATAGTGATTTTGGAGAAGTTCGTTAATCAAATTTGGTTAGGTCATTTAGGAGTTGTAGTGGATGTGGGGTGCTGATAAGCTAATGCTCATTGACGCAGTTGATATGTTATCAAATATATTGATCTAACTTGAAAGCAGGAAGTGTACGTCTAAAAATTCTAGCACCTTGATTTCTGTCCTGTTCAATCAACGACCAAAGTATTTTTATTGAGGACAAGTTAGTTCTTTTGAAGCATTTAATGAATTGGTGCAACATAAGTTTAGTTTCAAAAAAAGCAAAAATGCAAATGGGCGTTGATTGTGTAGAGACTTTCGACTTACATAACTCATGATGTGAGGCTTCCACAAACTGCACTATATAGGCCATAGCTTCACGTTTAATTGCTATACCCTGAGTAAACCAAAGAAGGTAGGGTAAACCATTTGCAACGGTAATAAACACCATAAATTTAACTCAACCTAAAAAATTATTTTCGGAAAAGTATCTGCTTGGAGACTTGTAATTAAAAGGATTCCAGAAATTTACATTTCAAAATGCATAGAAAAACATAAAAAGTAATAGAATTACAATTAACTGAAGTACAGGTAGCTGTAAATCCATTTCTGCCAATGCCGGCAAAACAAACACTTTTACCTTTTAGCAGGCTCTTATTCGCTTAGTAGATGGAATTTCGGATTTAATTACATGATTAGGTTTAACTGATTCTATTACCAAGACTGAAACGGGTGTTGCTATAATTATGTCATAAATGTAGTGCGACGTCCGTTTGAATTTTCTGTACCTTTTCACGATAACTCGTGTTTGTACGACGTATCGTGGCTTCTGTCAATATGCATTGATGGGTCATACGGGTTGATATGGATGTAATCAGATTTTTGCAAATATTTAACAAATTTGATACAGGCCAACCTCCTCCGACCCCACAGAACGTAACAGCTGTCGCGATTTCTCCGAGCCAAATCTCTGTCAATTGGAGCTATACGAATTTATCAGCGATTCATAGTTTCAAGATAACAACCGAAATAGGTATGTGATTTGCATTGAATTTCTCACAGTCTGTGAGCTATAAGCTACTCAATTATGTCTCATTTGGTATAACTCACTAATGAATAATACTATCAGGAACTTTTTGGGCAACTCCCTTGTCCTAGATACGACAGTTTATGGTTTCCTGAGAAAGTTAATTTTTAGGTAATCGGCAGGTTCAAAATGAACCTATGGATAAGACTACCAACCATCACGTGGTTTCAAACCTGCAAGCATTCACCAATTACACAGTAAAATTGACGGCATTTTCCAGAAAATCACCTTCTGAAACTGTTGCACTCAGAGTTCAAACCCTAGAAGGAAGTAAGTCTCTATCAATTTTACGGTCAATAAGTTTATGAATTTTTGTATTACCGGTACTGGTACTTGATAAATGACATTTTCACATGTGGGATAAATGCGAAATTTACCTCGTCGGGATGTTTCTTCCGGTGTAGTCTATATTTTGCAAAAAATTGTAATCTTTTTATATTAATAATGTTTAGACTCGAGACTCAAGCATAACAATACTTTTCCAATTTTTTTTTCAAAATGAATTCGAATTTTAACATGATCTAATGATGCAAAATTTGCCCCATCATGAATTTCCGATATTTTTTTTCAAACTGCAATTTTCATAATTACGATGTGAGCTATAATATACTGGAGCATGATCTCATATTGCATTTTTTCAATCATTTGTTTTAAATTTTGGCATAACGAGATTTTCTGCCAGCTGTAAAATCATTGCCTTATTAAGGTAAGTAACCAATAAACGTTAAAACCACTCTTAATAAGTAAGGCTATTTGTTTGAATTTCCCCAGGGTAATTATGCTTTTAAGGTAAGTTATTTTGAAGTTTTCGATAATATGCAGAACTAATTGAAAATTATGAATAATAAAATATTAATGACGTTTTTTAGCTTGTAAAAGTAAATTGGAAATTGCTTCTATAACTAGTACTATGTGACCACGTGTTTCGTTCTGGTACATTGAACTTATGTAAAGTATAGATAGTGTTATCCCAAGTAGATAGATGGGTCAGATGAGTCAGTGTAAACGTGTCTGACGTTACCATGTTGGTACGAATCCCGTGGGACCGAGTTCAATCTAGTGTCATATAAAACTGATAAGGGTTTGTTTTCTGCACATGAGTAATGTTTACAAATAGTCTTTGGGAATATCTTTTTATCATAAAAATTATATTACACTAAGTATCAATGTTCCAGATTCTGACAGATCTGTGTCCTTTTTGCCATTTCTGCTTCATGTGTGGTTCCCTTGTCATTCGTGTGTGAAATTGACAAGTTAATATAAGTTACGTGAGTCATTCCTCTTGAGAAGGCGGGGTTTGGGTTTTTCTAGGAATTTCAGGAATTGACTGTTTGTGTTTAATAAGATAATTGACATGAATGCAGCCCTAGCATGTTAGTAATGATTCTATGCCAACTACTGTGCTATTCATATTATTTAACACAAGGAACGGCAGTTTCCTTTATAAGTTTGATTAGATGTAGGAAACTTATGAAGTGCTTTAATATAAAGAATAAGTTTGGATATTACATGCTTCCTGCTAGATTTTGCTGGAGGCCTGTGCCCAATGTTGGAGGTCATACTTGTACTGGTATATAAATCTAAAAGTTTGTGTTATGTTTGATTAAGTCCAGTCCGTTCATCACCTCGTTAGGCCTATTTCTGCTGCAGTCTGATATTTCCATTTGGGAACTGGTCCATGATCTGCATGACTGACATAGGAGTAATTGAGAATTTTTTCAAGCATCGATACCGTACTTTCGACAGATTTCCAAGGAAAAAATGACATGACCGAGACCAACACATTGTCTAATGTTAAGTCCATACCTTTTTCCACAGTCAGATGGTGATTGCAGCAAGTCTAGCAACAATGGCAAGGCAAACATTACCACTGCATCTCTAGACTCTTATCATATAATAGTCGAATAGTGAAGTCCTGTAATGATCCTATATACTGTTGTATTTGCAGTATGCGTTGACTGTAGTTAATACCATTCATTGTCAGATTAGTGTCTCCCATCATACTGTATGTTGGCAAACACTGGTGTTTGCTAATGGTTTTGTTGGATCCTACGATTATTTCATGATGCGGTTTTTTGTTATCACATGACGAATAGGATGTTAATGTGCACGAAGGACTGGTTATGATAAATAATAAAAATAATAAATAAATACAAGCAATATTAGTTTGCTCGACGTTTCGCTGCTCACTTTGCAATTTAAAAAAAAAATACGTGTGTAATGCAATATTTTCCGTTCAGAACCATGTAGACGAGTTGAACGAAACACAATGCACACAATAAACATCAGTCCTACAACGATACTTCTTACTTGGAAATCGCTCCCGGTGAAGGATAGATGCGGTATTATCACGCAGTATCAGGTTGGGTCATTTGAGCTCATTTTCGGTTATGTATGCTCAATCTTCTCTTTATTCTAGGTTCTCTGCGTTATTCCTGACGATAGTGCTGAATATCACCACAATTATTCCTACGTCAACAACAGTCTCGGGCCATTTGAACGAGGAATTGCTACAGAATATAAGATATTCCCCAGTTTACGACCTGGCGTTTACTACCTTTTCAGTGTCGTCACGCTCAATAGTAAGGGATTTGGACCAGAGTCGTCTCTCGTTGGAGCTGAGACCTATAAAGGTTCTGTGAAGTCATGCATGAAAGATGGTGAGTGAAAGTATCTGTAGGCTTAGTGCATTCTGCAACTGACGATTTTTAATGAGCATTAATTGCATAACTAGGCCCATTAGAACACCTTGCTCTTATGACAGCATAAAAGTGATTGAATTAAATTTTTGAAGAATATAATTTTTGTATTACTTGACTGAATGGTCGACCGAAATACAATTTGGCCCTGGTCCTACTGTCTCAGTGACAGCTAAAATGATCTAAGTTGAATTCTTGGCTGTGCTGTGAAGCAGTCTCCAGCCGGTCGTGCGTATGAGATGTCGCATGTAACAGTCAAGACGTTATGTATTTTTCTTTGGCCAATGGGAGTTGTGATTTGTATTTAATCTGATTGGTTAAAAATATTTCTTGAAATTCTAATCAGCGCATTTTATTTTCCACGAAAACCGTAGATTGCCTTCATTGCCCCTAATTTATACATTTTAGCTCAAATTCTTTTCATTGATCTATTTTACTGCTGATTTGTCTGGTTGTAGTGACGTCATTAGGGTTACAAAACTATCTGTACTTGGGTTCCAATAAATTGATTACCATGGCAACTTTCACTAAAGGTTGGTTTCAATAGCATGGTTTTATGTTTTTGTGGAAGTCTTAAACAAAGAAATTTGGTTTCATGATGGGTTATGCCAGGACGAGTAGAAGGGTGTAAAAAGTCACACCTGTATATCTTATGGTGTAATTTCTCATTAAAATGAAGTAGAGTTCAAAACTGAATGATGAAAAAAGACATTGCTATGTGTGGAGCTTTGTTTTTGTGGTTGACAACTTCTTACCAAGAATAACAGGAGGAAATTGAAAATCTTGTCAGACATCAATGTCTGGTTTATAGCAGAGTAGTTGAATGTTTATGATAATTTCTGAATCACTGATACAGGGAAAATGGAGTAATGTGGAAAACAGTTAGAGTTCTGCTGACCTGTATTAAATTAGTGATTTTGTCACGCTGGTGATAAACTAGTTGAAAGAAGGTATTACGCGCTCGTTGGTATACAATCTGCAAACGGTTCTACAGAGACATGGGGTGATGCTCTCTGTTCTCTGCCCCGTTCCTCCAAAATCAAACAACAGAAAAATCCCGCTACAGCACCAATAGACGTCAATATCAGGGTTTAGTAATTTTAGCAAGTGTGTCTAAAAATATATTTTGTGAAACTTTGACTAACCACCCCCATAAAATGAAAAATATACATGCATGGTAAATGGGCTGAGTTGAATCTTCGGTTTTCGTCGGGTTGGAGCAAAGTCAATTAGCTAATGCAAATAATTATAATTGTAAAATGGTGAATTGAATGGACTGAACTCTAGCTCCACCCTATGGTGAAAATAATCGTTTCATGCCAATATCTCTGTGGGGTATTGTAATATATCTAATATCAGTAGCTGTTATCAAACTAACAAGTTACAATTTGTATCAGGGAGTGGTGGCATAGTTATTATGTTTTCATTTGATAAATACTTCCTGCCTGTTCAACCTCACCTTGAACTACTGGTACGCTGCATTTTTTACTGACAAGGTCATGCTTTCAATCATACCGATATAGACTGCATAGTTTGAACCAAAAAGATTTAATACGCCACATCGCAAAACTTTTTCTCATACCTTGATAGCTACTTGCCACTCGTATTTTTAGGTAAATAAATCATGGCTTAAGATTTGATGTTGTTGTAATAATCTAACTAACACGAGAGGGGTAGCACTAGCATTTAAGGGCAAAAGCGCAAATCATTGTGTCCTATAACAGCATGGTATTATTTGGTTGGTAGTGGTCAATATCTCATTAAAATTTCTGGCAAACACCGCAATGTACGCAAAGGCAATTCTAGATGCTCATGAAAGGTTTTCTCATTTCTGCTGAAAAATCTCGATATTCTCATTGAAATTTAGAAAGAATTCCAGTTATGGCGTGATGTTAGGTAGATTTGTATATACCCTAAATGTCATTCGTTTATATCAAGGATTTTGAATTTTGAATTTTAGTAGTTTGTCTTGAATCTTTCTGAAAGGTTCTGGTTCTGAAAGCAAGTTTACTCCCTGTTAAGGCATAATCTTGCAACGATTGAGCAAAACACAAAAAATGAGCAACATAGCATTGCATGGATTAGAACGTTGGATTTTGAGTACAGTAAAACATCCTTTGATTTGCCAATAGCATTTTGGTGTGAACAGACTTTTCTAGGTACCGTCTTTGTTATCCTGCACTAAAAATAACAGCCACACGCGCCAAGTTATAATCCCTCCTCAATGAAAATACCACTTTGTTGTGAGTCATTCTCAACTTTTTTTAAGTTGTTGTGAAAGGAATTTTATCTCTTGTTTGGTAATGACATACTTTTTACTGCTTTTTATTCCACTGATTGGCTGAGGAATGAAAAAACATGTCGTAGGCAAGTTCTTCACACGGGCCCCTCTCAGATGAGTAATTCCATGCGGTGGGCTCGACAATTGGATGTTGCCTCATTTTGTCAAGCGTAATCACTTTAAATCTACTTTAAAGGGTGAAATTGGATATGTTTTCACTATATAAGCAAATACTGAATCATCTTAAGGAATGGTTAGGAAGGGCATGGATTGGGTTGAAGTCATCTTTTTCAATGTTTAAATAATAGAATAGAGTCATTCATTTTACCCGTTTGTGTGTTGATTGGTCTTGTTTCCTATTGATGTTTGAATATTCAAATATAAATTATGATTATGAGTCAATAAGGCTATAATTATAGTCGACGATATCGCTAGTGCTGCTCTTTGCTGAGTTACTTGAGCAAATTTTGCAAAGAGACTTAAGTTGCCATGCCATGTCAGCAGCTGCTATTGTGTATTTTTGTCAAGTGACCCAAGCCTCACTAAGTAGGCCTACTCATGCTTTCTGCCGTTACTCACGAAATGGTTAGCATTATTTCATCGAGCTTATTTGCTACTTAACTACTTTACCCAAGGATGTTATGTATCGATAAAAATCTCAGTGCGTTGTCCATTTTTACTAAAAATGTGTTATCTTTTCAGGGGGCACAGTGTTTCAATATGTCAAAGGCAAAATAAAAGGCCAGGAAAATATCAGGGTGTCTTGGGCTTTATTTGACGACAACTCTGCTGATACTATATCTGTTAGCTTAGTTGCACCAGATGAAACTGTCAAAGTCACCAAGTACCGTAAATTGACTGCATCTCGAGTTGTTTTGACCAGCCTTGGTGAGTTAAGCATGGAACAGCGTTTTATTTAAAGGGTAGACCTACTAATGGTACTAGCACTAGGTATTGTAACTACCACTGTGTAGCTACCTCCTTAGAAATCAATATTTTTATAATTTAAGTTTTGTGGAAAAACTCTCGTCAATAATCTTATTCTGATCTGACAGCTCACCTCTCAATGTGAGATCGCCACCTTAGCTTTTCCACTAGGTGGCGTTACATGATCCTCAGACCTTTCGAAGTATTGCACAGTCCGCTAAAACAAACAAGCCAGGTAGCCTATTACATCATAATGCAAAAAGTCGGATGAGCATGTGTGCCCCTCCTGATGAAACTAAGGTGGCGATCTCTCAGTGAGGATAGAGCTTTTATTTTGCAATGAATCTGATAACTGTCTGTGTGCAGAGGCTGAACAGTCCCAAAATTCTGAAAATAAGCAATGATATTAGAACTTCAGCGATCTGTATTGTCTAACAGGTATTTTTTATCCTGAAAAACGTCGGAAGCGTCATAGTTGTTAGGCATTAGGCTACTACTTAGTATTTACACGATGCTGCTTTTCAGACAAGTACCCTATCTACATAATAAGGATAAAACTGTTTGATATTGACGAGGATGTTTGCGAAACGTACAACTTCACAGTTTCACTTAAAGGTTGGCATTTTATCCTGGATGGTTTTGAATTTTACTGACTTTAACTTGTACTTCTTAAACTATAAAGACAAGAAAGCACGGAAAAAGCAGACATTACCTACCATCAATTCTGGATCAAGTTTGGGACCACACTGCATAAAATTCGGATGGAAGTATAAATCAACAGGACCAACTACATACATTGTACGCTATAAAAAATTTCTAGGTGCTCATTTTCAATATTTCAACACGTGAGTCTTCTGCGTAACCTACAAAGTTCATTAAGGAGACATTCACATGCTTGATATTATGCGACAGATCTCATAAAAATGTGAAAATCTGCAAGTTGCAACCGTGGTCGGAGTATGAGTACGGTGTGGCGGTTTTATCACGACCGATGCCAAAGTATAATGAGTTGGACTACGCTGTGTCTGATACGTACATTAGGACTGCGCAATCTAGTACGTAATCATATTTTTTTATATACAGTGAGTTTGTCCTAATCCGCATTTATTTACTTCATTTAGAACCTGGGATACCTCATAGCCTACAATGCTATCTAGAAGAAGGGTTTGTTCTTGTTTGCGCATGGTCACCTCCATTTATTTCTAATGGATTGATTCAAAATTATACTTTACGATATCGTGAGCTCGGCACAAAAAATGTATTTGAAAGCATATCCACCGGTAAGAAATATCAGCCCTATTCTTATGTTCTGAATTACCATTATATTATTTATTTATTTATTGTAATATTTATATTATTTATTATATTTTATTTATTGTATTATTTATTTATATTTGACTAATTCGCTTTTCATTTAGCTACACAAATATCACTGAAGTGTCCGATGGCTGAGGCGTCGTACATTTTGAAAGTATCAGCTACAAATGATGCCGGCAAGAGTATTCCGTCTATCTCAGTTCAAGTTACTGTTCCACATTATGATATGGAGCTGAACAATTGTTTAGGTAGAACGCCATACGTTTACGGTATGTAACATTTACAATGTTTTGATGTCATTTGTGAGAAAACGGCCTTTTGGTTTTTGTCTCAAACAAGTTACAAGCCTTTGTCTCTCAAGGCACCTCTTTGATACCTATCTAAAACAAGCCATGGTCTCCAGTAAGAAACCTTTGGTTGGTGTTAGGATGTGATTAACGCATGCCGCTCAATTAATTTATCATCCAACATCGCTTCTTACACATTGTTCTACAGCTTTTGGCCTAATATGTGTTAATCAAGTCCCCTGTGTTGTATGTAAACAGTGCTGTCAGCATTTGCCATGCTTCGATAAAAACTCCACTATAAAATACCATACATTCTCCATTGATGTGTTGTTTGGTAATCTCATCCTAGCGAGCTGACGATTTCATAAAAATAGCATGATATTTGTAGAGGATTTGTGCCAGCGGGCTCTACATGTCAATTTAAATGATCTGTTGATAGGGTCAGCTCATTAACCGTGCAATTTAAGGGTGAACATACACGCTTGTTATCATATGTAATCCTTGTTGTTAAATATATTAGTTTAATTTTATACTGTTTACTAATAAACACCAATATCCTGTTTAGGCTGCATAATTTGTCTTAATAACCTTCCAGGTTTCAGCCCTTTAGTCTTGTCCAGACACGGGCAAAGTACAGTCTCTGGCCACTTCTGACATGGCAAACGTTTTAGTCTGGCCCCCGGACGTTGCAAAAATAACCGTATATGCCCTGTGCGACTCGTTTTGCCGGCTATGTATTTCACGTCTCAACACTCACGAATTGCACATGAAGTGCATAATTATGTTCGAGACACATCTCGCCTGTGGTTGCTTGTCTATTGTTCAAACCCAATGGGGCCTGTGAGTCAAAATTTATGCCCAGCCCAGATACTGATTCCAATTTTAAAGTCACCATTTTGACTCGATATGATTCAAACCGTGTACCTTTCAATCAGGAGGCGGACAGTCAAGCTACTTTAAAGTCATTAATTTAACTTGTACCATACTCCCACTGATGGCGGGCGGTCAAGCCACTCGGCTGACATAGCAAATCAATTCATCTGACTGTCTGAGAACGCTTGATGAGTTAATGATGATGACTTGATCAAATGGCTTTCTTTTTTCAGATGAACATTCTGATGTAGGCAAGAATAATGCAAAACTGAATGATGTAACGCTAGCAATTATCATCGCTGGGGTTATATTGGCTGTCTGCTTGCTCGTTGTGCTCACACTGATTGTTTTATGCTTCCCTGAGTATGTAGTAACGATCCGTTCTTGGAATATGACCTATTGTCACTAATATTTATATTTCTAGTTATTTCAGAGAGAGGTTATGTAGGAGAAAATGTTTGGGACTTGCTGGGAAAAACAAGAACAAAAATAAACCGGCGCCCAATGGAAAAATAGCAACTCAAAACGGTCAAAAACCACAGTATGTCGCGGAAATTGATCTGATAATGTTAATTGGGATTGGTATAATAGTGTTTTTTTTCCTTGTAGCAGGAAGGTGCCTGTGGAAATGTTGACAGAGCAAAATACACTGCTCTTATCTGATAACAATTCACCAATGAATGGAAAAGTTTCAAATGGAAATGGCTCTAACAATGTCAAGGTTTGACTCTATATACTGCTTCCTTTCTCTCGCTCTCTCTCTCTGTCTCTCTCCACCTGTTAGTCAACTGAATAGTTTTCGTAAGGAAGATTTTTAACGTCCAGCCTAGATTCATTGAGAATTGTAACATTTACAAGCTTTCAGAGCGCCAGGTACTGGAGGTTCTAGACTGAGCCTTGTACATCACACCTCCACGCTATATCCCAAAATTTCTGCATCTTTCATTGTTCTCCTTTCGACATGACTTCAAACCTGTTTCCTATAATTTAGAAAAATGGAATTCACAAGACATCGTTCATACATGACAAGCCACCTACACAGGAAAGCAGGTAAAGTTTTCTCCCTATCCATTTAATAGATGCAGAGATGTGCTCGTGCATGATTTGACTGTGCTCGTAGTGATGTCCCACCATTTTCCTTCGTGTCAGTAGTGCAGAAGTGAATGTTAGCACCGTTTCTTAGCAAATCGTGTGCAATTTTCACACATCTTTAATTGAATTATGCTGCATAGGGGAGTTTCATCCATTGCCGTGCACTTTACTGCATCCTCAGAAATGGCTTGATGAAGGACTGTATTATATAGAATGCTACTATTGTTATCTAGATATGAAAATGTTGCTGTGAAAGGGGGGAGTATTTTCAAAAGTAAATCTCAGAAGACGGCTTCGACCACAGAAGATTCTGCGGTAAGTGTCTCCTGCCATAACGAGTGTCGAATGCAATTCATACCCAGGCAATTGATACTTAGAAAATTTCTACCTTCCCCTGGCTACTCCAGTTAACATATTGTAGAAATTATAATTTGGATGGCCTTGGAAATTATAATTTGACAAGATGACCTTACTATACAATCGGTCAAGAAAGACAGGCTGTGATCACTACAGAGTTGGTTGAAATTATTTCTTTACAATATAATAATTTCTAAGGTCACCTTTACATTGATTGGTGCACATGTGCAGGCTGAAGCTGGTTAATGACTTAACAAAAATCCGTAGCATTTGGCAAGCTTTTATGTACTTTGCAGGCGAATAAAGAGCAGAGTCAACATCTGATTTTGTCAGTTCCTATCCCAAAGCATTGCATTGTTTCATCTGATACAAGGAGTTCAGTATGTACCCATAGTAGCATGTCGATCGATTCTATGTAAGTATACCTATGCAAAGATGGTAATGCACTGTGATGGGGATGCACTATCATTTGAGTGAATTGACTATGTGTGCAGAATGATACCTGTCTTAATACTAGTTGGGTATATCGGGGATACGGAACTCTGACACTGTGATTTAGATATCGGAAAATAACTATCGCATTGCTTTACTTGTAGCCGTTCCGTTTTGTTTGTTTTTGCAGCACAGAAGAGGGTTGAAATCATAAATGCTTATGAAATTGTGACATCACGTTTTGGTTACGACACAACTCAAAGCATAAATTTTAACGGATATTGTTTGTTTGTTGATTGATTTCGCCTCTTCACAACATTTTCCTATCATTTTTGTCTGTCTACACTCCAGATTATCTCCTCAAACTTTTCATTCACTTCCCCAACGCCCAAGTAATTTTCCAGCAAAAATGTGGTATATTTGGATTGTATACATTGTTACCGAGGACAGTTTTAATGTAATGTGACTGAACGAAAAATACTGTAGTTTTTTTCCCTTGGTTATCCTATTTTGCCAATAGTTTATTATTTTTATCGATACAAAAGCTACCTCAAATCATTCAAATTCACATTGTCATTGATATCAGACCAATTCTTTCTATTACAATTTACTCAAAGAATTATTGATAAAGATTTGTAGTCGTGCATGGATTTCTTCTATGAAAAATATCTTGTTCTCCACATCGTCACTACGGAGCAAAGAGGATTTAATATGTAGGTTAGTCTTAGGTGGAACCAAGACATTAGCTTCATAATGTGGCTGTTCCTAATCAACTCAAGATTGTAAAATTTCAGTCAAATTGCGCGCTACTAATTGTGACGCATTTTCCTTGCACGACACAGTTTACAGTAATTTGACACTGGCCGCTTTCAATTCTTCTATTGGCTTGTTCAATATCGACCCCTTTGCCTTTTAATACAGTAGATTATGATCATGTTCCCAATCGACCCACAGTCTACTTCTAACTAATCTGCACTCCATGGATGATAATTTGAAGGTTGCTTTTTATGTATGATTCTATGCTTGCATCTGGTAGCGCTGATAAAATTGCTCAACAGCTTTTAGAATACTATCATAAATGTTCATTGACAGCAACATTAGCATATGGGCGATATCAATTTTTTCTAGCAAGCAAATAAGTGCATGCAGTTATGATGAAAGTTTAACATGGGAATATTTGTAATGTTTACGATGGGCTTATTATTATATGTTGCATTTTCTGACTTATTAGCTTCAGTCATCATAGCTCTGTAATGTTATGGAACCTAGTTCAAGTTGAATACTGTGCAAAGTGTTGCTATCATTTGGATTGCAACGGAACATTCCAATGGGTAATGTCCCGACTAGTTTATAAACTAAAGGAATATTTTTGATACGATTTTTCTCTATCGTTTGAAGAGAATATCGCAAAACCAGTTTCAGGTTCATAAGCATTTTGGTCTTTCAAGTGTATGTGAGAGAGAGAGAGTTCTCATTATTTCTATCGCATTTTTCTATACCATTGTGTCACCAAGAGTGCTTTATACTGTGATGCATTTATAGTAATGATGGCCAACTGCTAAGGTAATGACTATTCTCACAAACCTTGTAACATGATGGCGAAATTATGGGGAATAGATAAAAAATTTCATCACTAGATGTCAGCAAATTTTGTAGTGTTCACACAATGACATCGAAAAAATTTCTACTACATGCATGGCAGATAGGTCTTGTTCTGTGTTATCGATTTGAATAACTCAGCACAATTTCGCGTCTGCTTCTTATATACTCGTGCTTTGTTACCAATCTCTTTGTTATGAGCAATTCTTCATGAAATAAGGTGATATCTTATTGGTTCGGGGATTTCCTAATTATGGTTTGACTCAAATGATTTATGCTTTAAGTGGCTTTTGTGGCTTGTAACGTTATGTAAACAGGGCCGCTCAGAGAGATCATGAACCAAGGTGCTGCAGTGCACAAATTAATTTTGGGCAAAGTTGTTTGGGTACTTTAGAATTGGGCCCCTTAATATTAGGTGCCATGTGCCATAAAAATTACGTTCAAGCTTGGTTGAATACTTATTTCAGAATCTTTATGCCTGTGGCACCACCCCACCTTCCCTCTTTGAGTGGCCCTGTATATAAGCCTAGTTAAAATTTTAGTTCTGACAAGAGGAGCGAACTTTTCTGTATATAGTGATGGCAATTGCTTGGTTTGTTTTTATTTTTCAGGCGTTGGCTTGAATCCCGGGTTCTTTTTGTATGATTTTGTACGTTCATGTGTGTTATCTTCTACCCCTTTTTATCGGTCCTTCTCTTTTTGGGGGCTACGATCCCTTTTAAGATATATTTTGAAGATAATTAAGCCTTAAAAAAAAGTAAAGACGAACTTATTATTTCCTTTTTTTGGATTGTATTTCTCCCTTCGTTCAAGTTGTCCGGCAGTGGCGGAGTACCTCATCATTGAAGGGTGTGTGCTCTGATGCTTATGAGTTGTATAAATTTGACCTACCGGTACCTGCCTCTGGTGAAATGTCATTGAGACATGACATGATCTTATCCCGTATTGTCCACAGCATGTCCCAAAAGACGATAATATTGTGTTCTGTTACATGTGTGTGTTGCTGTGTACCGTTACCTACCTCCTTTCCTACCCTGTATGAAATATGCTGGTACCGTGACTTGTATAGCTTGGGTTTGGTTTGGCATAACCAAGACGGTAGTCAGCAAAAAATTTGAATAACATGTAAATCTGGGAGGGGTAATAGAGTGACTTCATTATAAATATCATAAAACATCAAAAAGCCCACTGTCTGGTACCACGAATTGCCTACAGTGGATGTATTTCCAGTTATGATTGCAGTACGTGGTAGTGAGCTACAGCATAGAGGGTTGGCATTATATTACCTTACATCTTCTGGTTTGCACCTGCTCAATTTCGTATAAAAGTATATTTTTACCTCCTGGTAACCTTTCACCACTGCACGGCGGGGATGGCGTGAGCATTTCTTGTTGGCTCTTGATGAGTAACCCCTGCTGAACTTGAGCTGAAACTCCAAAACCTTGAGAAATCGGTCCTCCTGTAACCTTCAAAATCGTATAGGCATAGGATTTTCCCCTCTCCTTGGATGCAGCCGCTTCCAACCTCGTTTAAATTTCGTGGCCAATCAGATTTCAGGGTTATATGTTGTTGAATATCGCCCTGGCTCAGTTGTGCTGACACAATACCCATTTTATGGTTGCCCTACACCGGTAAAGTTATATCGAGGTTGCTGGATAACTGTGATGCATCGCCCACTGGTACTTTGACTGGATATGGCCGTGCTGGGAAGGATTTGGTTGACGCCGTTTAAGGTTTTTACCTCCACTTCAAGACAATTCTCAGTTCAATATTGAATAGTTCCCGTGCATGGTTTGCGTATACGGATTCATAGTGGATGGGGAAAATGCCCATTGTTCCAAGGTTTAATAGTTCCTTCGTTGGGCTTGTTTCACTGATAAGCCCGCTGTGATTTTGCTCGCCACTGACTATTCGTTATGTTGTTCAACTTGTATATACTTTTTTATTGTTGACTAGAGTAGGTGTTCTTGTGACTGTTTAATGTTATAGCTTTTCTGTGCGTAATCTTAGCTAACCAGTTGTTTCTTGATTGCCTTGCAAATTGTTTTTCTGGAGTTGGACTTAAATCATGGTGATTGGTCATACTACCACCTGTATCATGCTTTGGTGCTATGCTTATCTGCGGATGCTATGTCTGTTGATGAAATTCGTTTTGACTATAAGATTCTGCGCTGTGGCATACTGGCTGTCGCTTAGTTTTGATGTGTTTTAGCAATAAATAAATTTTGTATTTGAAAATTGTAACCTTCTAGAAATTACGGTGTAATGAGAAAACCAACGGGATGGGACACGCTATTATAGCGGGAGCAGCAGGACTCTAGTCTGCATGGATCACAAGGTTTTTTGGTTGCACTTGTCACGTGTGTATTTTTTGAGTTTGGCAATGGCATCAACAGGGCAGAGTTTGCAATATTGCAAATTTATCATTTGCTTTTACGATCGGCCGCGCTTTCTAACCGAGCCGACTGCAAAATGCGCTCGTATTAAAATGATTCGCTGCTTTCGAGCTGGGTACGTGCCATCCAGCATATTTGAATATGGATGTGTTGCGTTGACATTATGGTGTTATGATGACATGTCGGCATTTCAGCGTATAATGGGTGCATTGTCTCAGTGAGAAACTTTGCGACGGCTTACGAGCCCCCTGGCTTCAACGAATCAAGAAGAGGTTGACTAGAACCCTTGCGTCACGCCTGCCTGCATCTTAGCTCAACCCAGCTATCTGCCTCCTCTAGTGTCACCTCTAGCGCCACCTGCCTACGATGTAATCGTGCGAACAGAATCAGTAAGCAATGAAATGTTATTTGATGGAGTCAAACGGGAGATCAATATCACACAGCAAACGTATTCAGTCGGATACAAAATGGAATCATGTAAATAGTCTTTACTATAATAAATGTACAAAAGACAGAGGGCGCTAGGATAAATTCTAATGGATATGATCCAGAATGTCAAAGGGGAAGCAGTCTATTTTCGTTTAGCGACGAGCTGGTTACGCACGAGGTACGACCTCTTTGTTTTAGATGCATTTCATCAGGCTATTTGCTAGACGGGTGCGTTGATTTGTGTCTTTAAACATACTCTCCACGTTCTTGCTGTTTTGCAGGTCGACCCCGACGGAATGACATAGAAACGCTTCTGCCAATGCTCGCAACTCTCCTTGCGCCCGCTCGTTGATATTCTGTAATTGGGTGCGATTCCCCGCAACTTCCGCATATGAGTACCAGTCCTCCTAGAAGAGTAACGGCCATTCCTACCCATCCGATAAACAGGGCAGATCCGTAGACAAATCTTTGACCGATTGTGTCAGCAATTCCAATTACGGAGATTCGGTTATATTCGGTCAAGATCTGAAATTATCAAAAATGACGTCATCGTAGGTCCTTCAAGAGTTATCATGACCATGTATAATCATGAATCGTCATCATGAAATTTATTCTCACCTCATGAGAGAAAACGGAAGCTGCTACTCCGATGGCTACTGCAGATCCGATCCAACATGCTCCTGATCCCAAAGCGACGCGGTTTTTAGCAAGCTGGTTGTTGACTAGACATGTTGTGCATTGGAGGCCGAAAACTGCGGAAATGAAACCGAAAAATCCGAGCACATTAGCCACGATAGACATTCCACGGGCAACCTAAAATTTGAAAGGATATTTTATAGATCACAGCATCTGTGTAGGCCTATATATTATTATCTACACCTAATTTCCCAATCTGAGAGTTTGGTACGAATAAGACTAGGCCTATAGACTGTGAGTGAAATTATTCGCGCGAGTGGTCCCTATGGTCTTGACTCATCAGGAATTTCAGTTTTGTACATATTTGTGCTGAGTTTCATCGATTTTTGAATTAACTAATCCCTGATTAATTTCATCTCCGATTGATTATTTTACGCGTTAATCTTTGATGTAAACTTTATATCAGATCAACATCTCTCCTGAGACCTCTAATCAGCGATATGATTATCTTTGATCTGTGTCTAAAATTGTAATCAACTGACGGGCTGATTAAAGTTAATTGTGGGTTAGTGGTTAGCTGCGGTGTGATGGGCTTGTTGTTATAGCTCCAGATCAAATTTATTCGGACATAACACTGATATGGATTTTTACTGCGAAAAATCATATTCAGTGACCAGCTGGGAAGAATTATCTTTAATCGGGTATTAATACTAATTTGTGGCTTATATTGTTTTGGATTCGTGGCGTTTTCAACTACTACTGTCGATACTTCCAATTTGTGTTAGCCTATATATGTGTGGGGAGGGAATATCAGGATAAATTAGATTCTGCCAGGGCGTAGGCCTATAAATTTACGTGGCAGAGCATAACCGAGCGTTGTTATCAGTGTTTCGTTATCCAACCGTTCAGTTTGTCTCGATTCTCGAATGATTGTGGTTATGGCAATGGAAACAGTCGAATATAAAAGCAACGATATTTCCGACCCTGTAATAACAAAAGTTCTTTCTCGTACCTCTGAGGGGCGAATGAATAGATTGGTGTAAACCTACGCATCTTGATTGTGGAACACAAAAGGCGATTTACGTTCGTATTTCTTCCACCTGACTTCTGCTTTTCTGGAATTCGATCGCTAGCCTACTCACCATTACGCAATACTATTTGTCACGTATCGCATTTTGAGCCTCTATTATGGATCGGTGAAGCCTGACTCTATTCCTCAACTGGGCGTTTTCTCAACGCGCTTCACCGAAATTCCATGGGGTAGCCTATATGTTGTTTTCGAACTCCTATATCAAGAGGCTGTTTTCAGTTCAATTGATGACGCTACAGTCAAAAAGAACACACCGTGGTGCTTTAGACACCAGCTGGCTCTTGTGCAATATGTTGGTATTGGTATGCATGTTGTGTGTATGCCCGCGTATAGATGTTCCAATTGAATTATACATGTTAATGTATATGAACTACAAAGCCTGCACTTAGTACGCTCCAACAATCAGTAAAATGGTACAAATTTGACTAGCGTGTCGAAAACGCATGACTACGTTTCAACGCAGATATCGATAACACTTGGCCTACGTTTGATTAGCTGAGACATGAATCTGTGTATATACTAATAGCACCCGCCAGCCTCGGGTAGCAGTTCTATTTGAATTTTTTGTCATGACCTCATGCAATATCGCTCGTTTCGGGCTTAGCGGTGTTTAGTAAGGGTATAGTGCCATATACTTTATGACGTGACGTAGTTTGGTAATATGGTAATGCTATTGAGATTGTAGTTATTAAAATGACATCAACCATGAAAATTCCGCGCTTTCAACGGTTCAACAACTCTTCGCATTTCAAGTTTATCGAAAATAAACTCAACTGATTGAGCTCGTAACCCAAATAGTATGTCACTTTGGGCGTTTTTATTCGAGACATTCTGACTCCTTCACAATTGTGCTCCAAAGTTTGGTGGATGTGATTTTCTTCAAACGTAATTAATGGGAGTTTGAAAACATCCGCGCTTAGTTCAATCTTGTTGCAACGAATCAACAACATTTGGATATTCAGATTAGGTTACATGTTATCAACGCTATAACCCACCATAACTTGGTTGGATTGATTGTTTTCATCCTCTGCCAAATAGTCATACTTATATATTACCGAGCTAAATATAAAATCAAAATCTAGGAGCTAAGCTTTCAAAAATAATAGAGCCAGGATGCGTTCCGCATAAATTTGGTAAATGGTGTTAACCTCACCTGCAAGGAAGTAGGAAGTCCAATGAAGAAAGTGTCATAGTCGTCGCATTGCCATGTACCGGTCGGGTATGATATGCATTTAATCCAAATTCCTGAAATATATTAATATATTAGTTAGCATCGTTGAGATTTTCTAAACCTCGGGTATCGGGGTATCTTTATTTGAAGAAAGAGGAAACATTCAAAGTACAAGAATTGTAAAGTCGATATCTTACACTTGTATGAGCACTTTCAGTTTCGACCGGGCCCACTCGACACTATTTCACAACTGTTCAGGATTGTCAGAAATGCGTTTATGTACGTATATGATGGTACTCTTATGAACAACATAGCGATGATGTACTGCTGATGAAGTTGTTTTAAGAATCAAACTTTACTTTCCCCAACGACGAAATTAAGTCTAATGTGCTGGGCTAATTCAAGTCTTTTCAAGAAGCCCGGTTCGTAATGAACCTGATAACCTTATAATGTTATAAAGATTAAAATATGTTCAAATTCGAATCCATCAGCAAGCCTATTCCAACACACCAATGTTAGTTAAAATCGCGCCGATTAGGCTATTTGCGGAACCTGTTTTATGAGAACGTTTTACTCTGTCTCGTTGGAGTAAACGATACATTTTTCCGTTAACGCCCTGGTTTCCTAATGATCAATCGCGAATTAATAGTCTGTCACAGTAGGGGTGACCTAGATCCATTTCTGATCATGATCAGACTAATGTAAGCTCATCTCTTGGATTATCGGTCGATCAAAACGTGATAAAATCGATATAACATCGCAAGCTGATATAAACGCACATACATTATCACTTGCAGTATTACGGCTGGGTAGCTAATATCAAACCGTCTAGTTCTTGGTCGGTTACGGATAGTGTGTGTGTCCATTACGGTGAAGCTACTCGTGGGACCAACGAATTCCGGAATACCCCGGATGAAGACACACCCATGCTCATGGTTTGAGTTTTTTTTCGAACTTAAGGGCTGGTGTCCGGAAAACTTTGAGATAAAAACGGCCGTGACGAACCTCCTTACACTGGGTACCACTTTTGACCTTAGAATTTCGAATTTAACATACAGTAGTCGTGACCCTCGATCGGGCATGGCACAGAAATGGATATTTTTGCAACAATTTATTCTGTTCCAGTAGGCTACATATTAATCGACTCAGATATTGTTTGGTGAACCCAATGTAGCCTACTGATCTCTCTACATTACTACCGAAGCCTTACGTCAGCTTACCGCAAGGAATACTAAAACTCTCAAGCATACGTATGCTACAGTTTATGGGTCTGGTGCCGTAAATCTTTCATAATCTATGTGTACGTACGGCTTACGGCAGATTGCCTTCAAAAATTTGATTATTATACCCAATGATTTTGATTCTAACTTACCTTGATGACGAACTATTGCCTCTAAGACTTCTCCAGTTGGGTCGTTTCTTTTCCATTCCGGTAAAAATGTCGCTATTATAGTACACAGTCCTCCTGTACAGGCTACCAGTAAGCCAACCAATTGAATTGTACCGTTTGCCATTTGACCGTTAGGAAAACTTTGAAAACCACTATAAAAATATATCGGTATATCTAACGATTGGTAGGATTCTGATGTCGAAACAACGAAGTACTCAGCGTTTGGCGTTACAAACTTGAGTCTCTCGAGCGAGTAGGGAGCTTTTATATAACATCCATTCCAAAGAGGAAATATTCTTTATGGTTGCGCTATCAAGCGAGACGAATCTACGCGTCTAGCTTAGGGATCACGTCACCCAGTCAGCTGAACAGCAATTTTCAAGTTCTATGAAATGGTGGTGATCGCGCTAGCATTGAATTACATCCAAACGACACCCTCTCGTCGGATTTAAACAAAGCCTGCGGATTTATCCATGCTCGTGAATTACAATGAATTCAAAACAGTGTTAGCGCGACTGATGATAACACGACCCGAGACGTGGGGGTAATACTGCTGATCATGCGGGGCTAGACAACTCGGTACCGTTCGTCTCTGCTTGATATCTATTGCGTAACGCGGCTGCACCCTTACTGCAATATTGCGTAAGAAAAGATCTCGTTGTTGTTGGCATGCGACCTTACTGCCTTCGCGTCTGTAAAGTTTGAACTCTTCTTTTAACTGATGTTGTCTTGGATGCTGGTTGTTGCTAACTATTAAGGAAGTTACTCAACGATCACATTAGCATTTCAAAACCCGGTTATTGGTGTTTATGCAAACTGAACGCAGAACATGCATATGGTTTAGATGGAAATATGGTATTGTAGCTGTGGTATGTGTATGAGTTGTGTTTGTGTAGGCAGAATTGGTGCGCCATCAGGGACCGCAACATCCTAATAACGCTGCCGTTTGAATGTCACTGATTTCTGGATCGTACAATACAGCTGTACTGAAAAACTCTGACCCAGGGACCTATCTGAGAAATCGGGACAGGGACAATTTTGTAGGCGTGACTATTCGAAAATTGGGGCAAATATGATTACTCAGTTTGATGACTCACGGATACTTGTAAGTGCAAATTCGTATAGCCCCGACCCATCCCGTACAAGTTATGCTACTATGACAAGCTGTGGCGATTGAAAATTTGATTGTCACGAACAATCTTTTAAAAGGAAATCAATCTGGGTCGACGATCGCTAACGACACATGTAAAAGTAATGTCAACAGCTTCTGCGGGACTTGCGCATATCTCCGGTCAATACCGAATGATCCAGAGACAGTCGTTCGCGCAGAATCTGTGATGTCTAAATCATCTGTTAGTATGGCTCCAAATTGTGATTCCACTCATAGTGTTTGTGATGAGTTTGATTTGTTCAGCGTGGATGATTTTATCCCCTTAATTTTGGTAGATTGAATTCTTGTGCTTAGATGAGGCATAAAGAGGCATGACTTAGTGTGAAACCAGACATTTTCGTCTTTTTTGAAATAATATTTCAATTTTCGAGTCTCCTCGTTAGGTAATTCAGAATCTTAAACCTCAAAAACTAGACATTTTCAGAAAAAAACTTCTTTTCCATCTAATCAACAAATTCATATAAGCTTTCGCTTCGAAATTCACTCATTTTGTGTCCGTTCGTTAGCGTGCATGCATTGCAATCATGTCAACTAGCAGTTTTGAAAAATCAATGCCACAAACCATAACAGATGACGCGCGAAATGAAGTCCAGACGAGAATGAAGTTTGTGTCATATGGCATCATGGCCAGCTGTCTTCAATCGTGCGTTATAGAGCATCTGGACTCGTAATTTGTGTACTCTAATCGGCGGCTTAATATAATCGATGATTAAGATATATCGTCGTATGTGAAACCCACCCATGAATACTGTTCACTGACATGGTAACTTGTTAAGGCAGGTGCTTCAATTTGACACCATTTATCAATTTAGTACTAGACAATTTCTTCAGCTTAATTTTGAGTTGTGATCTACAAACTCAGCGTTCTGCACACCACTTCAACTGTACTGTAGGTATATATGGTTGAGTCAATAGCAAATCACTCACTTGGTTCAATGACGCGTCAGTTATGAAATCAGAAAAAAAAATAATGGCTGTAGACTTCAAAACATAATAGTTGATATCCAGTTTTTAGCATGACATGAAGACCATAATGTGAGTGTTTTTAAGATACCGCTGGTCGTAATATTGCACCAGGGGTATCGAAGGTGAAAGAAATTGCACCAGGCGTATCGAAGGTGAAAGAATTAAACTGGTAACCCTAATGCAACACTAAAAAAATTCCAATCTATCTCGACTGTGACTAGGTCATGGTTATTTCCATCCACATCTAAGTTTGTAAAAAGATTTTTAAATTCTTTTCCGTGTGTGATAGAAGTTTCGCTTTTCTCAATAAATTTTCAGTAGCGCTGATATTCTTGTGGAACCTCCATGAACAACTTGTTGATTCAGGTGAGGAGAAGAGCTTTTTCTTTCAACGCTATCACGAGGTAGATTGTGGGGGCATCATGAAAACAGATGACGCGTAGCAACGAACAAAGATCGGTTGACTATTCATTAATTCCTTATATGGAAGCATTGACGCTATACCTTAAATGGGGGGAATAGAAGAAATGGACCGTCTGTAATTACCTGAAACTATATTGCTTTCATGACAAGGAGTAGTAGTTATATGGGTGGGTCAAGATACAATCAAGGTACAATGCTATTTCTAGATATTTCTGGATGACTCTCAATCGGATCATACACTAAACTAAGGCCAGCCTGTATGCTAGTGCAGCAGTCCTAGCCCTGCATGATGTCACCCCTATATAATTCTTCACCTGGACTTTTTTCATGCACCGTAAGACAGTAAAATTGTTTTATGCAGTGTCTTGCCTAAAAGCACATCCATCAATCGTAACATCACGAGTTGACTATGATAGGTATGTACTGTGTAGAGTGACGCATCATTCCAGTTCAAATTTTGAAACGACAAGTTGAAAGAGTGCTTGCATGTCTTTTTGGTTTACCAACTCCGACTGCCATGCTTTTTCGTGAGATTCCCGCATGGTTTCATAACCCTATTTTAGCATATGATTTGAGATAGCCAATATATTTACCTGAGTCGCTATAAAAATGTTGGTTTTACAAGGATCGACAGCGACGCACGTATCGCTAACGCTCATACTGTGGGGATCATTTTGTTGGTGTTGGTACGTGTTGGAATAATATTACGTCAGACATTTGTAATGCCTTGTTGTTTATCTAGTTATGAAGTATCGCCGGATTTGGAGTTTCGTGCTTCGCGCACCTGACTGTAGAGTATCAGCTACTATACTGTGTGTGTTATATATCCTATTATCATTCCATCTTCACCTGAAGAGGAAGAGTAGCTCCGAAAGCATGTTAATGTTAATTTTATCCCTAATAAACCGAAGCTGTGGTGAATCTTCTTTACGATACTTATTATCCTGAAGTACTAACTTTAAAAATAAGACGATCCTCTAGTTATAGTAGAACAATCCTCATCGTCACGTTGACGTCATCGAGGGACCGCGCCATGCTTTTGCTGCGAGGAGCAATTCTGCACTGATATCTGCCTTACCCCCACTGCAAGACAATTACACCGTATCAGAAAAAAAATCAAAGTCGATTTGCTCACATTGCTACAACATGAGATATATTTCCAACGATCCAATGTAATCAACTTACAGTATAATGAAATGAAACAAGCGCCAACCATCAATCAATATATACATGATACAATAACAAAAAAGGACTGTTTGTTCGTAAATATCTTGAAGAACGCATTACAGTTGAAGATATAAGTTATTAAGCCTCACAATTTCAAGACAATCGACTATTGGGAACTTAACTGTGCATGAACTAAAAATTACAGAAGTAAAACTTTGACAATAGCGCAGGAACTTTTCAAAGAATAGCGGAATATGACCCACCAAATTCTCCTTCGCGATGCAACCCAAAGCATGATTCAAAGCATGATGAAATGTAAGGTCGATTGTTGGTTCAGTGACTAGAAAATTTGACTTAAATTTTTGCTCATCAATAGAATTTTCTCCAAACCTTGTAAATTTGAAAGCCACTGTTATTTCATGTTTGGAGATATTGTACCATGACAAGCACACCATGTACCAGTTGGGTGCTGCGTTGTGGTGAATGGGGGATAATACAGCAGGGGTCTGTAAAAATCCATCTTAATCTATTTATTCTTGTGTGTTGGTAAGTACAAATAACCATCCCTTCTACACAGATTTATCTGAAGTTTGACTCAAATCTCAAGTCGTGTTGACGTTTTAAATCAGAAGTCTCTGTAACTTTCTTACGGCCATCGATAAGGAATTTACTGGTTAGGGTCGGTTTTGAAACTGAAACTTTTATCTTTGTTTCCTATGCTCGGGGTTAATTTGACAGATAAATGATTAATCGCTGGCATTTGAATACCAAATTGCCATGTGGCTGTATAGTTGTGATATTGGTCCAGACCCAAGTCGTGCGAAGCTAAATAATCCATACAGTTAAATCTAAAATTCTTCAAATCCGCATTGGTGTACCACAAACAAATCTGGAACCGCTCATCTGCGATTAGCCACATTGTCACCTATGTAATCCACGGTTAAATCAAAGATTATTAAATTCTCCCCATTAATAATCGACATAATATGGATCAAAATGGTTGTATGAACAAATCGGGTACATGAATCTAATTTACAGTGGTGGAATGCAATAAAAGAGTTATGAAGATGGAAAGAAAGCTAGCCTTTAACTTGGAGACTATTAGGTGAAGTTGTTCTCTGTGGCACTGTTTAAACATATTCAGTGTTGGATTTGTTATGCCCTTTGTTGTAGGATGGCATGTATGGTAACCGTCTAGCCGACTCTTCCTCATCGTTGAGGCCTACCATACTTCCACATGCAGCTATGATAGATCCTAATACCATGACGGCCATGGCAGCCCAGCCTATGAACAAACAAGATCCGTAAATGTAGCGCTGGCCCACATCGTCGGAGTAGAGAAGGATGTCCCGGTTGTACTCTGATAGAACCTGAAATTAGGAGTAGTCTCAATGACCTGGCTTACATGACCGTAGCAGTTGAAAACGTCATAAATTCCAAATAAAGAAATAAACAAACAAACTTTTTTACTTCAATGCAGGGATATCTAGATAGTCTAGATATCCCTGCTTCAATGATTACTTAAGCCTCAAAGGACTAATAAGACTGACTCCTAAGACTGATTAGTAAAACCGATGTTAAATTCTGCCGGTATTACTCATGCATGCCGCAATGGAACGACCCAAGTCAACGTCATAGTATTGCATATCGCGACAAAGGCCTATATGGCTTACTATACGCTTTACTACTATGCTTTACCTACTTGTCCAACTATATGCCTTACATGCTTACAAAACAAATACTAGTAGATCTTTATATGCTAAGACAATGTCGCCACTTCGCTAGCAATCTAGTTTACATAGAGTAGGCAATGGTCTGACTTATTGCAGACTTGATATTGAGATATTGCATTCCTAAAAGCACCTATGACTACTTACTTGGTGAGCGTAGTATGATACAGAGATGCCGATTCCCATACCAGAAATAGCAAAGCAAATCGCTCCAATTAGTGATACACGTGACTTCGACCTAGGCGCATCTTCCATACATCCAGTACATCTCATTCCTATCAATGAGATCACCACACCAATGCCTCCGAGCACACACGCAGTTACTGAGAGTCCTCTTGCCACCTAAGAATGAGGAAATCAATGTGTGTGATACCCTGAATTGTTTATTGCCAGTGACGTCACCTAAGTGAGACTTTATTGAACTGAGACACATAAACACGACATTGAGAAAACGCTAACAGAAGGAACCCGTAGAGTTAGGTGCGGCCAGTACAACAGCAATGCTCACAATAAAGAGAAACAGAACAGTTCGACAAAGGAAACCTCCCACACGTGGAGCGCTCTATCAATTAATTGGCACGGGTATAATGATTACAATTAGGCTACTGTGCGTTACACAGCATCGGAGAAACGTACCGAACGTAGACAGGGCGGTTACCAATAGTTCAGTCAGTTACAGTATAACTAACCTGCAAAGGTACTGGTAGACCGAGAAAGAATGCATCATAGTCATCGCACTGCCATTGTCCCGTCGGGTAGGAGACACATCGAACCCATATTCCTGAAAAGATAGAATTATGAATGAGTTAGGGCTACTGTAATAGTTTAGTCACGAGCCCCAGTCGACCTATAGCTCCAGTCATTATATATACCGCTTGAGAGACGTCTGCTACTTACGGCAACGAAAATAAGTTTTAACCCTTCCCAATTAAAAATTGGCTTCGCGGCGGCTATTAAGCGTCGGGTAAGGCTACAAATAAAATTTTGTTATCTTCCATGATATTACGCTTTGAATTGCCCGCTCGCCTTGCAGGGAACTAGGACGATCTTCGATGCACGGACTCGTGCGAGTAATTATGCGCACATTAGGGATGATTACACCTACATGCGTTAGTGTTGTACATCGTACAGAAACAGATCCCATTTGAACGCCTTTAGACATAATAGGCTAGATTGGGTGTGCGAATCCTAGCAGCTGGGAATAGCACCGAGTCTGTGAGTAGGGCTTACGCATCGCATTACAGTCCATTAATATTAACCATTCGCCTTGATAAGGTAACTCTTTCGCAACACTAGTCTTCATCTACTCTGTTGCATTACCTTGATGTCTGATAATACTTTCCAAAACTTCTCCCGAAGGGTCATTCCGACGCCATTCCGGCAATGCGGTGGTTAATATAACGCATAAATAACCTACAGCATTGAGAATAAATCCAATGACTTGCAGTGCACCGTTCATGTCGTCGCGTCTATAGTTTTACTCAAGCAAATCGCTACAAGTTGCCAAAATATCCAAAGTCAGACTTCAAATAGACCAAATTATTATATTCAGATATACTTTCACAAAGTCACTGATATAGGTCTGCACAAAAAAATTCAGCGTTAGCGCTACGTTTACGCAAGATAACAGAGCGTATAGGCCTATACACTGCGTCCCTACAAATAAAGAATACAACATGAATTCCTACATCCCACGAGTGAAACACACTGTTTTATTTAAATAGGGTTGGAATGATGATATATACCTCTTTTGTATTCAATATTTTTGAAGAATGAAAAGAAAATACGACCCGTGACAAAGAACAACAGTGCTAAGCTTCAGTGTCTCCAACTGGCGTAACAACGATATTGTGTTAGCTGTAATTTAACGGAATTTATCTGATCCAGGGAAGACGTCACTTTGGTGATTTCTCATGCTCTGTAGCGTGCTCAGCTTGAAATATGAATCTTGATATAATACGAAAAGTTCGTAAATCATATCTCATAACTGATCTGACGTGGAAAGCATATTATTCAACAAATAGTAATTATCCATGGGTAATTTAGAGCAGCTTATCTTAATTATAATCCTCGCATCGGAACTTTAGTATTGTAATGCTCACATCAATAACGAAGGCATGGAACTAGTTGGTCTATCGGCGAAAATCAGCGGGTTGCGGCAATAGCGTCTGCTCCTGATACTACATTACGGTAGTTTCGTCCTTTTTTATACGCTTGGTTTTTGAGCGAAGTTACCGCAGTAGACGTTAGGTATCTCTCGCTCAAAGAAAAACTACTTAAAGAGGAAATAGTAATGCTATAGTTTTGTCTGACTTGACCGAGCTTTTTGTTCGCATACACGTGATTGTGATGGCGGAAAGGAGTGATATAGTGGTCTTTGCCCGATTTTAGGCATGTCAAACCTGAATTATGATCGGAATATTTGATCTGCTTATATCTGCTTAATTAGATTCCGTTATTGTTCGCATAAAGTCGTTTTCAGTTGATTAGTCTTCGTGTGAACGTCTCAACAACAGCCAGACGCTACTTCCCCGATTGGTTACATTGAGTCGTCAGCAACCACGGGTTACTTTTTGTGGCAGCTCCTGTGCTCTTTGTTCACAGTATATAACATAATTAAAAGTTGATTCGAAATAGTGATGATACCCTCACGCATGCGTAAAGCAACGATGATGTTGACCCTACGTCTCATTCAAATTAGCCTAAACCATACTTTTACCTCAACTTCTTATGGTTCTCTGAACTAATATAACATTTGAAAGTGAGCATACCTTTTGCTAACCACGGAAATTAACTAATTGCTATGCTGAGGTTTGATTTACGAGGCGTCACCGTATAAAATCTCCCTGCATCCACAGACAGCACATAGTGCTCACTCGAAAACGAGCCGTATTATCAATTCGAAGCACCCCAGCGGAATTCATTCACCGTTGGGAAACCTGAGATCCTACCGACGCTCCTTTTTGTTTCTTTCGATTAAATGGTGATGGCTGACGTGTTGTGAGATTTGTGTGAATGTTCCCTTAACATGAATTGACCACTGTGTTGATGAGTAAAAACGGAACGATCGTATGGATAGGTTTATTTCTAAGATACTCATTACTCAAGCAGAGCGTGATATCTCGGTGTTTGTATCGCGCTTAAGGGGAGTGACTAAAGGTATAGCCTATTAACCTTTTCTCGTGCGTGAATAGGCTAGAATAGAATCAGTCTTAAAACTGTACTGTGTGTTGCATTAACACCATAGTTACAGAAGTCCTTCCAGGAATTAATGTAAAATCCATTAAAAGCGACAATTTCAACAAACAAAGCGTTAACAGAAACATTATTTTTTTTGCCGAAGGATACAATTCGTGACTGGCGGTTTACTGTGGGATTACAATAATTCCAAAATACAATCCGACACATTGTACGCAAATTAATATAAATGCTCTTATATAAAATGCGGTGATTCCGCAGTACAGATTACATATTATAAATACATATTATATCCTGCGTGGTATCATAGGTGAACTTCACTTTTTGAAATGGAATAATACGGCTGTGTACGAACATGGGCACTCACAGTGATCTTTCCGGCTCAAATGTAACCTATCAAGTTCCAGGAAGTTCATGATCTATGTTACGCTGTCCAGCATGGCCTACTTTACTAAAGTGCGCTGCAAATGGTGGACATATACAAACACACACACACACAGACACACAAAGTTCCTATTTCACTATGTCACCAATCACTTATAACGTTATAAGATACAAGGTCAATTTTCGCACTAACCAACTGTCTGACGAGAGTCACGGTTATGGTGAACTCCTTGGCCATTTTTATTCACCAAATCCGATGAAATTTCTGTAGCTAGATTGATTCACTACTATCTCATCCCCTCTCTCTCTCTCTCTCTCTCTCTCACTCTCTATCTCTCTCTCTCTCTCTCTTTCTTCAATTGTATTTTCCAACCTTACTACATGTCCTAAGTCTACACAAATCAACTACAATAATTCTATCCTCACGATAAGCTTACAGGCCTACCATGGATAAAGTGACACATTGATATACGCGCTACTGCTCTTATCCAATTGATCTTTATCGGAGCCTTTAATACATCTCACTGATCATCTGATACACGTAAACTTGTAAGTTGATTGAATTTGAAGCCGAAAAACTTCCACATCATCTTCTGCTTTGAATATCTTGTTAGGTAGTTCATGATACACGCGTGTTAAATGTATCGGACAATAACGAGTTTTCTACTTACGAAAAACTCTTTTAACACGGTCTATTCCGAGTATGTAACGTTCTGTAAACACACAACTTTATTCCTTAATGAAACGCATTGATAATGATCTGACTAATGAGTTGTTGTGAAGACCTTTCAGATATTGTGCCGTTAACATGTATGGTTTCTGTTGTCTCAAATGTGAGATAGTAGCAGATGAGTTATTGAATATAGAAATACAGCGCAATAAATAAGTCTTAACATGACCATGTCTACCCCTCAACATCGCTAAAAATTGCCAATATCAACTAAACGGGCGACTTCATGCGTAACTATAAGCTGTAGCAGCTCCCACCTACCCTCACCATCTCAATACGTTACAAAACCACATTGCAACAACTTTGTTCCTCTTCATTTATACTCGCCAAGCTGTACGCTACATTTCTATTATATCATATTCTACTTGTCTAAGCCAGAACTGAAAGTCTATGAATGGCATCCAGTCTACATTCAGTGCACAAGCTCACAGGCATATCTGTGATGTATTCGTAGTCTTGTACCGTGAACGTCCTGCTTCAATGAAAATGTTCGTGTCAAATTAGTTAAAAAAGTGCGCGACAATGCGGCCAGACAAAGTACATAAAGGCAATGTAATGTTATGGATACAAACATCCATATTTTTTTAATAAGTCATGTGAAAAGTAAAGTTGCATCATCACACAGAATTTGAGGTTTTTCAAGAGTTTATCTGGATTTTCAAAATTCCCTGCCTAGACGTTATTGGCATAGGCTACAGTAATCTTTATTGCCTACGCCTGTAAGTTGGGATGATCCAACAGCAATCACAGCTTTTAGAGCAAAAATCTAAGTAGATATAAGCTTGGTTGTCCGGTGTACAATAATAAATCCACGCCGTATGACTATTAAAATTGCATTTTCTTAGATTATACACTACCTCTTCCCTACATTACACGATATGCTATTTTACTTCGCCAACACCGACCTCAACTGCGGCATATATAACGTGGATTACCTCAGCAGTTAGAAGCCTCTCACTTACGGAGTCGGATACCCAAACTGTAAAATAGATATCGTTGTCGTGTAACCTCGTCTGCGCGAATCTTAATGATGACATATTTTTTCTTATCATTGATATCAGACTAATGATCTCTTGATGGGTTCGATACACGATAATATTTGTGACCGATGTTTACGATTAATCACACGGTAAATGTAGATTTTGAAAAAAAATTTTTTAAATGATATATGGTTTGGTCGATATCTTGCTGTGCAGTTGGTTACATTATATTTTGTTTGGCTAAAATGCATCGTTTAGAAAATCAGCCTGAAGTCTTTAAATATCCTCTATATTTTTCATCTTCTTTTTAGTAGATTACCTCGTTGTCATCATACGGTGGACGGTAAATCTGTGGTGACTTAATTATATTTATTACTATTTGGATCGTCCGCCACCGGCTCAAATATTTTTCGTAATTATAATGGTGCAGCGACCAAAAGGCACTGCCCTCAATAATACGCCTGTCTAGCCAACAAGCGATAGTCTCAAGGTGGCTTCTGTCGTGCAGTGTCTGTGCTAGAGTTGGCAAAATTGCTGTCGCGCGGGTGATTTCTCCTTCCTGGGACTAATAGTTGGACATTAGGCTACACCGAAAGCGTAAGCGTAGGAGTAGACCTATATAGGTGTGGTGTTTTCTGCGTGTAACCTTATAACTGATGATATGATAGCGCAATCTGTACCGGGGCTCAACGGCTTGAGATCTTATCACCTCGTTCCACTAGCAGAGTGTAGCACAGCGTAATCAGTCCTTACAGCTAACGACACGACTTCACACAACATTTACAGTATATTCAGAAGTACAGTTGTAGTCGGTACTCAGTCAGTATTCAGTGGTGTAGTCTAACGTAAGACCAGGCAATATATACAGAAACAATACAAGCTGAGTCGAGAGAACCTCAGCAGGTGACCATGGCCTAAATTTATAGTAGGCCATGAGGTGACTATTAATCACATTATAATAAACAGGTCAGTAGGATAACGACTACCCCATATCTAATGTGAATAAACCCATAAGTGGCACAGTGTCATAAGCGCCCAAAAAGTATCTAATACTTTCAATAACAAGCTATCACTAAGTCGTGGATTTATCTTACTTCTGGTGGCTTAGAGCTATAAGTGTCCACAAAAGTTGGAGCTGGTCGCTTAGTTGCAGAATGTCTTGCGGCTTTTAAGTCAATTTCCACCGCAGGACGGGTTTAGTACCAGCAGTCAAAAGAAGGTATTTTGCGCGCGATCGTGGTAGGCTTATATTGTTATGACGCGAATGAACAATTCCAATGGCTGCCAGTTGATGAGGAGGCTGTTCAAGTAGATTGTACCTTTTTGACATGCTGATAGAGTGACATATGGAGTGGGTTTAGTTACGAAGCGTTGATTTATAAATGCGCGTGTCGGATTAAAAAGCCCTGCATATGTGCGCGTGCGGTTCCTTCTGTTCCGGCCACCCGACAATGGAACTGTCACACTGAGGTCTATAACGTAGGTATAAACACTTTTTTCACGTTACAGTACGTAGAATTAACAACAACATTTATAATTTCCACGAAACCTTCCCACGACCCTCCATCCGTAGGCCTACGCCTATACCTTCACGCAATGCCGCATCCGCTCAACAAACGTTGAAGGTCGATAGGTTAAATAAAAATATGACTAATTAAACGGACGAAAAAAATTTCTTTGGTGATTTTATACTCAATGAGAAATCATATCTTTCATTTTTGTATCTTTTTCTGCTTTTCTGACTTCAGGTACGGTGGTCATGATGGATTTATTGTTAGTCATTGTATCTTAGTCTCCTTGGTCGTCAAGAGTCAACTGACCGTGACGTCGAATTAGTGTTTATTCATGATGTTGCCATGGTATCCCCTGAGGATGAAATTACTCCGTCTATTGTTGCAGAGATTCTCTACTTATGGCTTTTTTATCGGAAAACGATGACTCCGCTTTTTCAATTTCCATTAGTGGAAATTCTTTCTCGGCAGATGGAACTAGACTGTCATATTCGTTTGGACTTGGAACCTGAGAACGTGAGAAGGAAAATGAAATACAAATAGCGACTGGATCGAATGGTTGCTGAAAGCATTTCTCGGTTGTGCCAGCCCAGCTAAAGGTCAGTAACCTTTAACCTTCAAATTCAACAGGCGTAGCTTAAGCTTACTCAGTGTACTCGTAAAAGAAATTTGCATGGTGGACGAAAGTTGACGTTTGAACGTTCGAGTGTCGCATTGTAGCTTTTGGAGCAGGGCGGATACTGCGTCTGACTGGTCCGCGTAAAAACATGGCGCGCCTGTACTAATACTAGGAAATTAGAATTGCACGCTGCCCGTACCTCCCAAAAAGTTGCATCATCGAACAGTTCATCTTGAAGAAGCCGATCCCATATTGGAAGTTTCATCACAAATCCTGTTAGCGTACCGGTAGCAAGAGCAATCGCTAAAGTAGCCACTAGCCCGGCGACTTGGAATGCACCTTGCTCTGTAGGGCTTCTGGTGGGAAAGATCTCCTGAAAACTGAAGATACGAATTGTAAGCTTGAATGCCGTGTCCGTCAGGATGTAGCCTATATATCCAAGTATAGACCTGTCTTGGTAGACTTCAGGAGACGCCACGCAGCACACTACTGCGCTGATCAACGCTCCGAGTACTCCTGGCATGCCGTGCAAGTTATGTACGCCGCACGTATCGTGAAGCTTGAATACTCTTTGGAACGCAGGCTGAAAACAAATGGACTATAGATTATCAAGTGCATTGAAAGGGATCATGTATTACATTATTATACCTGAAGAGTGTAGTGGAGCCGATGGCGGACGATCAATTGATATTGTAAACAAGATCACCACAGATTTAGCGTCCAGCCTTAGTTTATTGAGAATTAATTTTATTCTCAATAAACTAAGGCTGGATCTACAGATTTAGCGTCCAGCCTTAGTTTATTGAGAATTAATTTTAATTCTCAATAAACTAAGGCTGGACGCTAAATCTGTGGTGATCTTCTTTACAATTATTATACTTGTAACATTTGGTAAACTGTGTATAGGCCCACAATATAATTCTGGCCTCTCACTCAGCTGCATTCTCGCCTAACAGCAATATAGCGTGCGTCATACCTGTACGTATTTGAAGCCGACAGTCGATATAATACCAGCCAAAGTCCCCACTAGCATCGCGCCGAATGGATGGATCATCAAATTAGCGCTTGCGCCAACCGCGACTCCACCAGCAAGTGTGGCGTTTTGAATATGAGCCTAAATACAATATACAATCTTGAAATTTGAATTTAGAATAGATCGTCGCATTTACCATGTCTAACTTGTTTTGCTTGCTGGTTGCAGGTGATACTGCGAATGTCGCAACAGTGCACGCTGTCAAACTAAGTATGGTGTTGATCACTGCTCTGTGTCTATTATCCTCCATTAGAAGTCCGGCATTGAAACTAGGCCAGAACACCCATAAAAAGATTGTCCCTATAATTGGCAGGAAAAAGTATTTTTTTAGTTATAAATTTGATTTTCAAGTTTAAACATGTTACTCACCAATCATTGAGAATATATTGGAATGGTACACTGTATCCTCCTTGGAACTTGTCGTTTGGTTGGTTTTATACAGCACCCGCGCTATGGCCAAACCAAAATATGCGCCAAATGCATGAATGTAAATTGACCCACCGACATCGGTAACCTGCATAAGAAGGAGAGAGAGAGAGAGAGAGAATTACAATTATTAACACTATGTTACGTACAATATATGAAAATGGCACGATTTACGAAATTATCGCTTCATAACTGACCAATCAGACCTAGGGAGAGTGACTTCCAGTTTCGTTACGTATAAAAGGTTGAACTTTGACACTCACTTCCATTAATGATTCTCCAATCCAAAGCGATAAGTTATAGAAGACTATTTCAAACACCGCCATCACGAGCATTTGGATGGGACTGATTTTTCCGAGGACTGCTCCGAATGATATCATGACCGCCGCAAGTGCAAAATCAACTTTGATCAATCTACACGTCATAAAAATAAATAAATAAAACTGATTGGGTGACAATTCAGCCGAGTTTGGCGCACCAGACCATTACCAGCGGTTATCTATTACGGAAAAATCGCAATGTGACGGGCCGTAAGCGACTCAACGGTCTACCCGCGCACAGCTATAAAGTACTATTAGAGATTTTCGACATAGCCGACGTGCCTCAGTGAAGGGTGAAGCCTATTATAGCCGAGTCTGGTCAATACAGACAAGGGGTATGTACAATTGTATAATAAATCCGGCGATGTCAACGTGAAAATCGGTGTAAAGTTTAGGTACTGAGTTTTCAGCATATAGTTGGCTATACATGTACATTGACTTATGTAAAGTTGCCTGAAAATAGCTGTTCAAGTCTATCATTCTAGTCTAGCGTGTTGTCCTTACTCCAGAATGCTGATAAAGATCTTTGAGTGTTCTGAGTCAATAAGTTCGAACCACCCATTGACGAGAGTCGCCCATTCAATTAGGAAGCAGCCGAGAATGAAATTGAAACCAATAGATCCGTATCCGTGAACTTTTAAAAACGCCATCAGAAATCCGAATCCAATGAAAATCATGACGTGGATGTCTTGAAACACTGAAAAATATATTCAATCTTCGTCTCAGATATTGATCGCTATATTCAATCGCAATAGCCTTGGAATACGCTTACTTGGGTAATAATAGGACAGGACAGCATCCTCTCTAGAATTATTGTTTTCGCCTTTCGAGCCTTCTTGTCGGATTCGTCCCGGACTCGCAGATGAGTCATAGTCGACGAAAAGTCCGAAAAGTACCAAAAAAATGACGTGCATCACCAGAAGAAAGCCAGTAACTTTTCCTCTTGCATTGCTTTTAAAAAAAATACCATCCAAGATCAATATGCATTTTTTTCCAATTCATAGACAGAACTTTGATGCCAAATTAGAAAAAATTCAAATCAAATCCACGTGGCATATTATATGAATCCACAATTGACAGGTCACGATAATATTGCAAGATCTGCATGGCCCCAAAATCTTTCAAATACTGCAAATCGGATTGAAAATTTTTCAGGAAAGCGTAATCGAAGATTGAGAATCGCTTGAATTAAGTACCGCACAGAATTGTAAACAAGCGAAATGTAGCGCCCGAGGGGAATTTTGAGGATGTATGACATATTTTACGAAAATTATATGAGTTTCTAGCCAGCCAAGGTGCGGCTTGTAACAACCGCATCACTTGAGTTACTTGACCGTTGCAGTGATACGCAAATTGTAATCAGTATTTCCCAAAACTGAGGTGAGACATAAAAATGTGCTATGTATGTGACCTTGAATGATGATTACGTTCTATTCTGTGCTCTGTCCTTTGATAAAAGTTACGCATACAAGGCATGTTTGAAACAACGCAGCAGTGTCGTGTACGTGTGTCTGCAGCAATTGATAAATTCCGGAAAAGCGTTAACGATGGGCTGTTCGATACATTTCCTACTGCAAATGTATCCTCGCACTGTCATTGATTATTTCCCTTGGTGGACTGTATACGCGATATACCTGCACGCTGATAAAATCAACATTTTCAACCTTAGCAATTAGCCTTAGTCCACTTAGTCGGAGCACAATTCACTGGTAGGGAAGATGTAAAACTCTCTGAATACTGAAATACATGTCTGTCTGTTTTCAAATGTTATGACTCCAGGCACATGGATTTTCGCCTGCGCGATTAAGTCATAGTTCACTGACAATATATTTACGGGATGTCCCGTTTCAAATGACCATTTCGTCGTACCGTATAGGACACACGCTGCATTTAAGCTGGTCGCGATGACGTTGTGATTGTGGTATAATCTACAAATATGCTGTTTCGTAATACTGGTCAATATACATCACAGAAACAAACGAAGTCTCCGTAATAATATTGGACGTTTAGCTCATTTATTCAAGCTGATCCTCACTAATAGTAATTTCAAAAAAGTTGACTTAACTTACGCCATGGCTGATAATCGTTTCTTGCTGCTTTTCTTTCTCCTCAAAGCTTTTGTGATCGCACCAACCTTGGCGCGGTTTTTAGTAGAAAAGGAGAGTCACGTCTCGAGAGAAAAAATTGAGCATCGTGCGGCCGGCGTTTCCTACATACCTTGACCTTCTCATTCTGCTCGCATCGCTGCGCGCTGCAATCGAATCCATCATACTTTTGTTACCGCGGCTGAATTCTTTTTTGACATTGACTGGTCCTGCCGATTATGTTAACATTTTTTGGTGTTTATGCGTCGTTCAGCACCGGCATGATGCTTTCTTAATGGGAATGAAATTTTAGGGAGAGGAGGATAAAAATGTCGTGACAACTATATTCTTATTAGCGAAATGTGATGCAATTCACCGGAGTTTACGGCTTCTTACCAGTCCTACGATGTGGGCGAATCTGGTGGTAACGTTAAAAGGCTACAACCGACAGTTCCTAAGATCAAGTTTAAAAATAATACCCGCAAGGCATTACGTCGCATGATCTTTAAGACGATAGGATTAAGTGTGTAGTCACGAATTATTTAGGTAAGTTAAATCAATCATGTTTTTCAGACGTGGGGAGACACATCTCCATCGTAAAGTGATATTTTCGATAAGATTCAGATACAATTCATATTCCTCTAGTTTCCAAATCTTCATTATGAAAGGTAACCGCAATACCTATAGAGTTTTAATTCAGATCATCTGCGATTTATGATGAGCGATATAATCGAATGTTAAAATAATTCCAGATGGTACATATGCGTCATGTGCTACTACACCACGTAGGTATACTGAAATACTGCAAATCGCTGCAGCTTCGTAGAGGGACTGTGTCATGCAGTTTCCTATTATGATTTGTTTCTGTATCTTATTGCTTCTTGTACAGTATGTAGACGAATGCTTGAGTTATATGTCGTTTTGCGTATCCTCTAATGCACCGATTCTAACACAGGTCCCCGAAAATTTGTTGGAGAAGCATTTACCTTACCGATTCGTATCGTATTCGTAAAATATCCTTCTGATAATTGTAAAGAAGATCACCACATCTTAGCCTGATGAAGGAGCGGAGCTCTGAAAGCTTGTGGATGTTTTAATTTTCAATAAACCACGGCTGGGCGTTACATCGGTGGTGATCTTCTTTAAGATATCTATTGATCGTCCGCCATCAGCTCCAATTCTTCTCACAAATATAATTGCTGATTGCTATAGTAGGTCTAATTACTTTTCTATGGCGATATAATTACTGATTGGTGATTGCTAATATGCAGTAGCCCTTTCCTTATATTATAACGCCGAGTATTGCCCCTAATCTACCTAATCCAAGGTGTAGGCCGATATAGAGACAGAGATGCACTCTGGTCACAATAGTAGGTCCGCAATCAGTTGGTTAGCGGGCCACGAAACAACGGCTCAAAAATCTGGTTATTCTCCTGTTACGCCGCCGCAATCCTAAATGCTTAGTCACATTAGATATATATCTTACGCGCACCTTCGGGATACATTCACTTGATTCCATTGGGTATGGGTGTGAGACTGCGGGCAACCTACCATGAGTGAAAGATCAATTATTATCGCTATGAAAAGCGACGCAAACTGCGGTGGGACGGCTGACAAACCCATGTTTGAGACGTATTTGTTCTTATGTGATTGTGTTTCCGGTTTGTGCGATGCTTGGATAAAAGCTTTACCATACAGTGACGCAACCTAACAGGAACATGGGTGATTTAACATCCTGCTTGAACATGGTGGATGGTAGGCAGGCCGTGCATTTTCTGTAGACGTATACTTAGATGGAGAAGGCAAATATATATGTACAGTACATGCTGGCTACAGTGTGTTATAATTTACAGTACGGAAAACGGCTAATGAAGCGCATTGATGCCAGCATCGTGTATAGTTGAGAAAATCCATTGAGAAATTTCATAAATCAGGCAATGCCCATCGCCATGTTCACTGACAGTTTGAGTGTCATTATTATTGTCGAAGTGAGCTTATCTTTAGTGCTGCTGGTGCGAGCAGCTGATTTCCCTAACGTCTGTTGTGCCACGAATTAGAATGTTAATCGTTCGCGGCCTCACAAGCAAGCCTATCATAGCCATTGGGCCGCTGATGATATTAGCGTTACGAGCATTCGTTTGAATGTTGATCGCCATGCAGAAAGGCGAACGAAAACAGAGCAAAGCCTTTACATACGATCTCATCTAACGTTTTTGATTTTTCTCAAGGGATTGTAACAAGATGAATATCGTAGCCACCGTGATTTTGATGACTTTTGTATGGCTGGATCAATTAAGTTCGAAGAAAAACGACGTTTTTGCTCTTGCGCACGGTGAGCTAAAACGCCTGATTAATTTCATATGCTTTGAAGTATAGCCTATTGTAGTTACTTCTGTGATTCCGCCAAGGATGAATAACTTCGAGGCGGGGCGGTATATTTGGTCAGGCATTCATATACTTTGACAGTAGTTAACCGTAAAGTTCCGTTACAATATGTCAACGCATTTTCACCGTACGTCTAGGGCGCATTTCAATATTCGAAAATTTGTCATCCTAGGCATCCATCCGCCAGATCCAGATACCTATCCACATATTTATAATGATCACCGCCAACGCGTCTCCCCGTCGGCTTCTAACATGTTGCTGGTTGAAAATGACGAGAACCTAGTCGGTGAAGCTGAAGATAAAGTCAGGTTTGTTGTTTTCCTTGACGCGCTTATGATGTGTATATTCGCATATACAGTGGCTCGGTGGCATCCTAAGGGCGGATATACCCGATCTATTGTGCATTTGGTGCTGGATCAGACCTCGCAGGTGTCTGTTTGATGAACGAACGTGATCCGGTGATCGGAAACAGTCACGAAATTAAGACCGCATGGGCTTATGCAAAAATTGTGGTAGTATGCCGATCCCGTTTCATGAATATGAGGGTTGGTCAACGCAAATATTGGCGCAGCGGCATTGTTGGCTTGCTAACTCCGATGCGCAATAAGCTGCCGCCGTTATGTATATTATGATTAGTTATCCGCAGTTTCATGATGACCTAAGTTATGAGTTGGACAGCTTGTGTGGCTGCCGGGACGTTGCTCTCTAATCGTTCACTATGAGCCATGTTGCCTATTTAAGCGCTGTGACGGCTAAAGGCTGAGTGGACCACGAAAAGGCATTATATTTATACAAGCTACAAGCTACAAGTTCCTAGACACACTACGTAGATCGTGGGGATGTTTAATGACCAGTGAATTTCTGCTTACAGTTCTTGCAATCTGGATTTTTTGGAGGGGCCCGTGGTTGCAGACGTACCATATGTGGGATATTACCTTGTGGTCCCGGACTCAGAAGACTTGGAAAGTTTCTTTTCGCAACATTTGCAAAGTTTGGTATGTCGTATGTCATTGCGGTATAGCCTTATACACGCGAGTCGACCGCCCGTCACTAGTAATTCGTGATTTCAACTTTAAATTACGAAGGTCATGTACGCCCGGTCAATGCTTACTCTACAGGTGTCAATACTTCCGGTTTATAGCCCGGATCAATATCACAACCACCACACCCAGCGCTTCCTCGATATTGACTGCCAAGCAGAGAGAAACGGATACCAATTTTAGTCTTTCGGTCGGGAATCGAACCCGGAACCTCCCGAGCAGAAAGCGGACAGTCTAAATCACTCAAACAACTGAACGGTGACAGTGTGTTTTGTGAAGCGCGCATGTTACGTTGGACCTGTGTATGTCAATTAATATAAAAGCAGTATTAGGCTCAACATCCTACTCTCTGGACTTCAGACTGAGACCTGAGTCAGGACAGCAATGACGTAGCGGTTACAGTTAGTTCTACTACGTGCTATTTCATCCTTTGCTCGTCTCTACTTCGAAAATTTACGCTATTATAAAAGCCTAATTTCCAAATAAAAATTATTTGTTCTTGTTTCATAGTCTGAAAATTGCACCGATGAGGAGTGTGACGAGCGATATCTTGAAACAATCTGGCATGGCCTTGAACGAATTGGTTGTTTTGCCAAATTGTGTAGCGGAGACGTAGACGGTCAATTCTTGATATGCATGCATAATGCTCGGTGAGCAAAGGAGAGTCCTTGTATTGTATACCTTGTATATATGCCAGGGGTCGGCGTATCGGCAACTTTTGGAATAGCTTTAGCTGTTCGTTAATCTCCCAATGCGATTCAGATCTGACGTCAACACGACCGATGAAGCATATACAGCCGGTGATCCATGTGGCGACTGTCCAGGAGATTTCCCTGCTTGTGATTCTGAGTACTCCCTCTGCCTGACGACAGTACCGACAACCATGAATATAACCGAACAACCAGGCGAACATGTAAACAAAGCAGGAGTGCCCTTCGACGACTGCATCACGGTAGATCCAATTACTGTATTTGTGGCTAATTAAGTCCTAGCTAGCACGACATAAAACGTCACGACAGCACGTGTTTCATAACAGATTCAAGTACTGGACGAAAATGGTTCTAACTACACTGGCAAGATGAATCCTGCCTGTTATTATGAGGTCTTTGTAGAATTCGCTATGCAGAGTCACCACGAAGCCAGAATTCGAGGACCTGACGTCGCTCCACTGATAGATGGCGTAGCCGAATTCAAGGGTATGACCTTGTTGTGTTGTTGACCAACAACACAAATATTTTTAGTGAGGTATCTCGAACAGTGTCGATACTATCCTTATTTAATTTTGAGGCCAACAGATAATGATGACGCTAGCCACGATTAATGATGGGAGAGACATGTGTGGTAGGCTATCCATTCAAAACCACATATAAATCAAATTTAAAGTAGTCTAATGAGCATACGCCATACGTAATGCACTGTAGATTTGTCAAAATGGAGTTGCGTTGCTAAAATTCAAACATCGTCATATAGGCTAAGCCCGGAGAGCGGGTAAAATAAAACCGTCCGACCTGGCATCACGTACACATGCCTTGTGATTTCCCTCCCCCCCTTTACCGGTATCGCTATCGAACCAATCACAGGGGTATCTGAACGTCTGTGACGTCCATAAGCGATTTGACAGTTGGTTTGAAAGAATCTTTGATATTCTTCTTTGTTCTGTTATATGCTCCAACTCCCTAGTTCCTAGACTCCGCGACACAACGGTGTGTACGGTGTACGTTTGTAGGGCGTGAGGTGACCGATGCCCGTGCAGCTGACCTTTCAACAGTCAACGGATGTCGGGCCTGTATGCCATAATGAGAAACAATGAGATTTCAGCGTTTCGCAAGGCTTGATCTGGGTACAGAACAGAACGGCAAGCTTTGTGTCTGTCTGCGCTCATTTCTGGTGGCCGCATTTTTCATTATGAAGCATGCGTACCGTATGGCAAAGCTCTATCATCAGTGTAGGCTATATAGCGCACTGTTGGGCATTCACAGCAGGCCGTCTGCTGCAGGCGCGTTAGTACGCTGGAAGGTTATATGAAGTGATCGAAACGGGCAATAAATCTATCGGTACATCGTTTTCGATTGAAAATGAACATTTGGTTGTCTGTTTTTCAAAACATCAGTAGTTCCTTATATTATCCTACTCGGGCGAGCGATGTTTTTCATTCGATGACGAAGTCGATTGGTGGCGATTTGCAACCGAGCATCTCGTGATGTTCGCGCAAACTGCTGCTTCGTCATAACTCCTAGAAATTACCACACTCCATTATCACACTGGAGAGAGTGGATGGTGTAATGCTGTATTGATGAGAAGCGCCGATGGCGCAGGATAGATGTTTGTGATGACATTGTTTATTTAGGCCGTTTGAATTTCTAATGGGATCTAACAGTATCACGCTGCTTCTCTGCGTGGTTTATATCGGTGTTACCAATCATCGCAGAGACGCTTCAGATTGATTGGTTGCTATACAGTACGTTAGCGTTAGGAATCGCAGGTAGGTGAAGGGCGGTCAGTGGTCAGTTGTCATTTCAAAATCGCAAGCAGGTTTGCATGATGGTATAGGTTATTCGAAGTCAAAGGTGTTGCGTAGCCGACTAACCCTACGGTATTCGAAGTACGGTGTTTAGCACAATGAGTATAGGCCTATATTGTATATGTTTGTTAAGTATGATGATGATGATGTAGTGTTGTAGAGAATTTCTCTAGAACCTTGGTACTAGACCCAAGTGTCAAATCTGTTTTAGGGAATCTCTCTCAGGTGACGAAAGTTACCGTATTCGCTGATCCCAATCAGTCTCCTAGACCGCTAGGGCTACATAGGCGTATGTCTTACAAGCAAACGACGCCTGCGACATAATTAGAACAAATGCACACAGTATTCTTGGGCAACGAACACTGAATGCACATTTTGGTAACGTCCGCTCTTAGAGATTAGATTTTAGACATCTTGAGCCTGCAATTGAAATGGCCGAAGCACAAGCCAAGCTCAATGAACAAGTAGGCTTGTGGACTAGACGAGGAGCTGCAGAGAAGCGGGAAATGCGCCAAGAATACAGAAAACTTATCAAAACAGTCGAGGATGACAAAATGGAACTTCTACGCCCGGAATGTGGCGATTTGCTCGATCACGTCAGAAAGGCTGACGAATTGTTCCAACGGATAAAGCCATTTCTATGGGACTCCAGGGATATAATGGCTTTGGATGCTCGTTTCATAGTCTTATCTTCATCACTTGGTGTACAAAAAGCGAATCTAGTACAAACCAGCTTGATTGAGTTCAAGGCGGATGAATTCATTGAAAAACTAATCACCAAAATGGATGCGCGTCATATCGGCGACAAAGACGCTAAGATACAAATTCCAGCCAAGTCCTGGCAGTTATTAGGCAACCGAGTCAGCAAATGCTTTGTCTCTATGACACCGGCTGTATCAGTGCTCTCAGGAACATTCGCGAAGCCAATTGTTGACATGACTTCGTCACACACGTGCCCCCCAAAAAATCTGCAGCCTGACCTACAAGACTCCAAACCGCACAAAATCGCCCAGGTGAAAGAGAGTAAGGAAGCTACCACTGAGGAACTAGAGAGAATTTACGAGATAATTCAGGATGCATATAGAAAAGAACCTCGTCCCATTGATTATTTTGAACTTGTGGTCAATCCTTACTCATTCGCTCATACCATTGAAAACATCTTCCATCTATCATTTTTGGTGAGGGATCGATATATTCAAATTCAACTTAACGAAGATAAAATTCCTGAAGTCATACCCCTGCCAGGTGAAAAACAGAGAGGTCGGGAAAGTTTGCAAGGTGACGGGGACATCCGTAGGGGAAATCAGGCAGTAGTTTCACTTTCAATGAAAGATTGGACAGAGATTATCGAGGCATACGAACTGACGGGAAGAGTTCCTTTTATAGAACCATCAAAAAATTTTGGTTCTATAGAACCCGTCGAAAGTATGGATATATCATGAACTACTCACAACATTGATTCTCCAGCCATGTTGCTGCGCCATTTTCCCCCGTTCGTCATTAGTCACGCTTGATCGCAGTTTGTGTCGCGAGACTGCATAAATAAACCTACCTACAAGCGTTGCCATGGCCGCTTCATGAACAAGTTCATTTTTGCTATGCGTGAAGTATCTAATGAGATCACAAGGAATCCATTGAATTGTTTACATGTTTACAAAATGAGTGACGTTTCCAAATGAGCGTGACTGGAAAATCCTTCCTGCCGTAAATGAGGGTGGAGGTGTAAAAATAGTCGAATGCCAATTTCGGTAACATAAAATGATCATTGCTAAAATCGTTTTCCACTTTGTTTCTGTCATGTTTTGACCGCGCCGAGTCTTTTCTTTCATCTTTACCGTTTGATCTCATATACTGTGATATCGGTGTTGTGTGGTGTGCTGCATGGGATACCCTACTTGGGTATGACCTGAATATAAGCTATTTCAGTTGACTTTTGACGAGCTTCATCTCCATCGTTTGGATTTGGAATTTTAGAATTTGCAGTAATGCTTTCATCGGCGAACTTGGGCCGTTGTTGCGTTGATGAAAAACTCATTTAACCTGATCACGTGATCGCATTCTGTTATAGACCTGGCCATAAGCGAATATGGCGAATACAAACTACGATTTACTCTCTACTCACTTAATAACGAAACAGAACCATTGTCTGTTGTTTCGGATATTATACGGGTAATTCTTCAATGCGTGCAGGCATACAAATGTTTACTATTTTTGCTAAATATTCTAACGTATAGATTGACCTGCCACCGTCCACGTTGGATATGTGCGAGGTCATGGAAGGCGATCCACAATTCGAACGGCACTATGACTGGACGACGCTTAATTGTACAGGAGTTTGTCTTGAAGATTGTAAAGGTATGGGTTTTGTTTTCAAAAATCAGTAAGAGAGCCAATTTGCTTCATTGCGACCCCGTGGTTGTGTCACGCTGAAGTAGGTAAATCTCGGATGTATCGTAAATATCCCGCGTGGAGCTACCAGTATCCTTCCAAATCTTTTTTTGGTACCGGTATTCGAAAAATCGTGTATTAAATATGTTATCTCACAGGCCAGGGGCCAGATTGCTTCACGTTCGATCACTGCGGACCGAATGCGTATTGCGAAACGGGTGCGTGCGTTTGTAAATCTTTCCTTGAGATCAACCAGTTCAAGTTCGATGCACCCCATTTGACAGCACTGACCAACCCACGCCCAATGTGTGATCCAGATCGAATATCTATCAGGTAAGCTTGTAAATCCTTATCCTAGTTTTTGAGAGATTTTGAACCCTGCACTCTACATTAGCTATGTCCCGAGTCTAGGACCTAGACCGCGTAGCCGACATGTTCAATACTGGGTGGGGTACGGCAAACGAGTCCACGTCTCGCGAATCGAGCAGTGCCGTGTCATATTTGTGGTGTTTTGTTGTATTATTGCATATAATCTATCTATATAGCGCAGGGAAATTTTATTGTCTGCAGCTCTATAGGGTAGGAGTCCATTGATTTTGCAGGTTAGACGAGTGGTCTGCCGGACATTCTCGATTTAGGCCTAATATACCTGTACGTCAAAGTCCGTCAATGAGCCATTGCCAACGACAATTTGCGTCGGCCTGCGTTTTCTAGTGTCGCTATATAATCTGACTTTATTGTGGCCTTTGATATTGAGGTTCTACTTAGCCATGTACTTGGTGATGAGTATGGTTCGAAACTGTTCAAGCCTCGCGAGATGGTGAACATGAGCCAGTTAGGTAGGCCTACTTGATCGTCGTGATTCCGGTTGGTTTGGAGCAAGTATTTCAAACTTTGCATTGCCAGATTCTCATCCACAGGTCCATTTTTAGAGTTGACAAATGCGGTTTGAACGCGATCGGCTTCACGTTGAATGATTTTTACATTCTTGGACCAAATATGCCGACAGTAGAAATAGACCATTTAGAAAATGTTGACAAGCAATTATCTCATTACATTCAAACGTGCACTCTCAATGACTGCCGGGGATTCGTCACTGTCGGAGACTACGGACTTGAATATGAATTTGGAGTATCACGAAACTTTGCGGATTGTAACGCTCTTGTAACCGTAAGTAGATCGAAAACGATGGACTGATTATATTTCCAGTTGCCAGATGAATTTTGGATTGCCACCCCACATCGGATATATCATTCAGCACGTATCTTGTCCTCCTTCATCCATACATTTACGGTTCCGACCTTGGGGTTTGGTGTCGCTTGGGATTTACGCCATTGATTACAGATCTGCATTTTCCCAGCACATGCGTGCATATTATGGTGTGAAAATGTAGACCGGACGAGTACCCTACAATCGTCACTGCGCTGGACATTTAGCATGCGAAACTGAATAATATTTTTAAAGCCTACGGTATGACCCGTTCGGGGGCAGCCGATGAGCGCAACATTGCATCACGAAGCCGGTCGCCGTATGTACAATATTTGCGATTAGTCAAAAATAGGTCTCGTGTCGCACATGGAGCATCTGAGTCTATTGATCGAATTCAAACTATTTACCCTGGATTGTCGTATGCCAAATGAACACTTTCCATGGCAGGAAAATAGTACCCACATCACCTACACGCACATGGTCAGAGCATTCGGCGGATTTTCCAGCCCTCAAATTTCAAGAAAAAGAGCTCTGGCCTACGAGATTAGCTGCACCTACGTACATCAAGTGACGTTATCATCAGATTTCGGTGTGAATGTTTTTCTCGGGTACGTTTCACCCTTTAGTAAGCATTAACTGTCGCAACCTCTATGTGTCTGTGGTGTTGCCTAATGTGGGTTTTGTCACAGGTCAATCACGATTCCTGTTGGTGGTCTTGGTGAATTTGATGTCAGGATAGGAATAATGACAGATTCTACATATAATGAGGTTTACCCCTCACCTCCGACGATTTTGGTAAGCCATGAAATTTTGCTTAAGAAGCCTTCCACTCTCGAGGAGATGGACATACTGTACTATTCTCAGCACTGTTGGCCGAGTGGTTTAGACTGCCCATCTTCTGATTGGGAGGTTCGGGTTCGACTCCCGACCGAGTCAAATCGAAGACTTTAAAATTGGTATCCGTTCCTTCCCTGCCTGGCTTTGTTTTCAACTACAAGGTCATTTAGCCAGGTCATGCTTACGGTATCAGTTAAGCGGATCACTTTACAACTGGGTTTTGTGGGTTTTTTTTTGTGTTTTGTTGTTTTTGTGTGGTGTTTGTGTGTGTGTTTGTGGTTTGTTTTGTTTGGTTGGTTTTGGGTTTGGTTTGTTTTGCTTCTTCCGTAGATGCTAGCTTACTGCGGATAACTGACTGTGCACTACCGTAACGCAGCTTACTCCATCGCGAGGTGGCGCTCTTCGCGTATAATTGTACACTTAATCAATTATTCCTTAGGTACCAGATACCGTATACGTTGGCATTCGACTGGAAGGACTCGATACAACCCCAATAGTATTGTATGCCGATTACTGCTATGCGACTCCCACAGACGACCCGGATGATGTGATCACAGTTGATTTGATTTACAATGGGTATGCTACATACAAGTTCCCCCACTCCGTGGGTGTTGGGAAGTGTTTGCTTTCTCATTTTCACACCCGCTATACATAGCTGCTGTCAGTAATGTCCAGTGCCTGCCGTAAACTTGGGAAGACAGGGTGGGCAGTAGTGCGTAATACATTGTGCTGTGGCAACTCGGATTGGAAATTAAAGCCGTGTGGTTGACGAGGGACATAACTCAAGTTAGTGATTTGATTTTAAATCAAATAGGTCTTGTTGGCATGGGTCCTCAACTGAAAGCCTCCTTCACACTGAGCGTACATCTTCGTTTGCTCTCGTCGTAAGTCGAGTCTCGTTTTTATGTTTTCGCTGATCGCTCGATGAGCTTAAGTTCTGACGTCAGAGCGCGTATCTTTCCATTCTCATTCCAAGCGTTCAGTGCGTTAAGTTTTATGCTCAGTGTGAAATTTTGGGGGAGAGTACCCCCCTCCCCCTTAAACCAAGGCGTCAGCGTTAACCGGTAACCAATACTGCAACCCGTTTGCTTTCTTCACGACAGATGTCCAAATGATAGCGACGTCACAATAGCTCAGAATGGCCACAGTGAAGAAGTCCATTTCTCCTTCGAATCCTTTACCTTTGGTGACCAACCAGGCCACGCAAGCAACACAACGTTGTATATCCACTGTGCCGTCATAGCGTGCTCCCACACTGATGTGGCTGCGTGCACCATGGTATGGAAAATTAGGCAAGTTAGAATGGATAGAACCGAAATTTGAGTGAACACATTTTTGTTGAAGAATTGCATGCGAAGACGAAGGCGAAATGTTTCACCGGTTAAAGACGATTCCAGAATAGTCTCCATTGGTCCAGTAAATACCAGCGACGGTAAAAAGTAAGTTGCCTGACTTTCTTGTGTACGGTCTTGAATAAAAGATAAAAGCCGAAACAAATTTTGGCTGAGAAATATTTCACAAAATGTACTACTTCAGTTTTGGCTTTAACACGCCACTTCACTTCTACTCCCCGACGTGCGAAAGACCGTCTTCAAACTGCAGCGTCTTAATCGTCTTAGAACAGGCATGGGATGCTTCAAGTCGTCCCTCCACAAGTAGAGTCTTGCGCCCAGTGCGGTATGCGAGTGTGGTGCAGAGGAGTGACTGGTCTGAAAAACCTAGGCGAGGCCACCAAGCAGTGGCTGCTGTGCGGCTGCCCTGACGTTTAGTCTGAAGGAAAAGACATTTCCAAAAAAAAAATGGCGAACGAAAGACGAAGGCGGCTTTGACAAGTTTCTAGAGTCGGGAAATGTTGATTCACCACACCCCTCCCCCACCCCCGTGATTTCCACTGGGGTTGAATGCAAGGTTTTGCTTTTGGCAAGACCAGGCGGTCAAAGCATGATCATTGGAATATTCACGTGAAATATATGAAGGCCTCTAACCAATATCCACTGCGATTTTTTTTCAAGTTCTAGACTGCACTTTTATCTTTTATATAACCAATGTATTTTCACTAACTGGTGCGTTTTAAAAAAAACTTAGGATTCAAAAGAGGGCTGCGCATGAAAAGAGATATTCATCGTATTTCAACAATGTGATATCTGGTCGGCCAATGCCACACCCAGCCCAAAGTACCTCGGGCATCTCAACCCTTAATGTCTTTTTCTCATGAGAGTACCGAAGTGAATTATATGCAATTTGTAAACAGATATTATAGCGACGTTTTCAATGTATTTTGTGAATTATTCGGGGGTTACATTTAATAAAATGTCTATGCGATCCAAACTGTTAAAGATTGTTTCACGGCGATGACATTGCGTTGAGGATCATCATAATTTGTATTCTCTAATTAAATTCCAAGCACTATTTTATTCAAGAATATAGCCTAGCCACATGTCTTTTATATAGGGTCACGAAATTTACTGTACTAATTATCAGTGGAAGGCGTATGAAGCGGATTATCTCAAATTCTTTGTTTGTTGATTGGCATAGTTAAAGTTTTGGAATGCCTGCTCTGTTACCTACAGAATGAAAGAAGAGTCTTTCCGTATCATATGTCACGTATCGATATATTTCGCCGCTATACGCTTGTGAAGAGTATAGGCCTGTCTGGAGGTGCCAGAGATTTTGTTAGTTTGTTATCTTAAATCAGGCAGTACGTGCGTATAGTATATGCAATGAGCAGGAAAAGTCAGCTTGACGATTTTTAATTGTGTACAGCGAATTTCGTATCCTGGCATACGTTTGTTTGGCTGGTTAAAAACTCTGGCGTAGCGTTGCAGATGTGACGATATCAGGGTGAGCCGAGTCAAACCAAGGACTTTAAAATCGGTATCTGTTCCTTCTCTGCTGGACAGTCAGTATCGGGGAATGGGGATTAGTGGTTGTAATAGTATTGTGTGTATTGTGTATAGTAGTATTGCGTATATGACTAGTTGAAACAACGACAACCATCTACGAAGGTTGGTGTTAATACGCGCCCAGGTGCGTTGGAATGAAATATTTAGGTGACGAGTTTGGATACCAAACGGTACCTTGATCTGTAGCTTAGCCAGCATGAGCAATAATAGTCACTCCAGATTGCAATTCAGCCTGCACAGAAATCCAGCCTATTCTATATATACAGACCTATAGGCGTAGCTTACGCGTGAGAAATATGTTGTAACAAGTCAACTCTTATGAAAAACTTGTGCAGTGGACCATAAGTGCGCAGGGATACATTGCAAAATGAAACTGGACTATTCACAACCAATTCGAGTAATTGGTTTCGCAGCAATAATATTGCTCGTATGCTGCCGGTGGACGAACGCTCAACTGCGACATATTTCCGTTATCAATTCTACGTATGATGCGGAAGACAATGTGGTAGGGTTTGTGAATAACAGAAGCTATATATGTATAGACAGTTGAGTGAATAACGCCGCTCTTTTTTATGCGACCCGCATCACCTTTTAGTTGACCCACCACACTTTGCGGCGGCATTCAGGCTGACCACGACACCCGTCTGACTTCTGAGGCGGCAAACCGAGACGGCCTGTGCTTCGCTCGCAGCGGCTACCGGGTGGTCACGTAACACACCGCCTCAATTGTAAAAGGCTGCTTCCCAGGCGGTCCAAAAAAACTGTCTCAAAGCTGTGCTAATTTCAAATTACAAAAAGTATAGGCCCTATCGGGACGCACACGCCTTAGACGCCCCCATGACAGCAAAAGCTGGAAAGTGGTGGTGGTTCGAAACGTAGGCTACCGAAATCTGTCGCAAGCTCAGCGTAGCCACCTCAGACGGTCGGTCGCGGAATTCAACACACTGAAGTACCTTATACTCCTTTCGTGAATAGATAAAATAGCCTATTGAGTAACGTGGCACTCGTCTACAATTGAGATACACTTTTTGTGGAACTTGTGCTCGGATCCTTGCGAGTCGCTAGGTAACGCGGGTAACCTTTTTGGATGCTACCGAAATGCTTTACAGATTGAATTCCACGCCTCCTTGTCAAATGGCAATGAGACCATACAGTACTGGATAGAGACTGGCTGCGATGTTTTTCGAGGGCTAAATGTTTCGCTTAACGCAATCGTGTGGGTTGTTTATGGTAAGATAAATTCATACATCCACAAAGCCTGTACCCCGTACGATTATTTCAACTTTAAGATGACAGCGGTGTTGTTTTTACTGAGAAGTCTTGGTGCGTGCCGCTACCTCTTAACAATTCTTCACCAACTGCCACGTCACCATCCTCTACAATCACCACAGGTAAGCTTTCATTTGAAAAAATCCTCTATCATAAGGTGGGCGGACTTTCAAGGGCGAAATTCGTTGTGGGTAATTCCTTTGCCATTTCGTAACTTTACCGACTCGTAGTCTCAAACCCCGAGACATATCCTAGAATGCTACAAGAGAAGCTGCGGTAGGCATTTCTTGTGATAGACAGTGTGCAACCTGTCCACAATATCTCAGCCAGTTTCCAGCAAAAGGTTTTTCATGCCGTATTCGTGAATGGGTTTAGTAGGCCAACTAAAATATTGCAGCTCCCGGTTTAGGCCTTGTGTTTATTTTTCAGAGAAGCAAAATGAACCCATACCAACTCTTCCGTCAGGAGCAGGTGAATTCCTTTAGAGTGATTTAGCCTACTAGGGACATTCGGCAGTATACGACCATGAAGATGATATACGAAGTTTAAGCATAGTTTATGGATTGTATATAGATTAATGTGTCACCGTAGAATTGAACATGTCTAGAAACAAAGCCTTCTATCATTATTCCCAATGCGTAGTGCTATGGGATTATGGGCAATGGTTCCGAATAGTGTCTCAACAGAATCGTCCGTACCAGAAACTGCAACGAGCGTCAATGCAAGTTCACCAATAATGACAACCCAGGGGGGTTCGGACGTGTCCGGACAGAGCAACAATGGAGCAACAGAGAGCTCTTCGTCAGTGGGATCACTCATCGCAACAACTGAGACCGGAAACAGTCGCACTCCAAATTCAGAGATTGATGGAAGCACCTCCTTAGAAACTACGAGTAAGGATGAAACCACTGCGACATTTTCAACAGAAACATCATCGTCGTATGCCACCAGTCACGAAACGACTTCACTCTCGATTAGTCAGACGACAAAAGTTCAGTCCACCGCCGCAGCCACAATTCCTGATACGGTAACAGAGTCAAGTTTCACGATGAGCGATGATACAACCGGAGCAAATTTGGCTACATTTTCAACGTCCTCTCCTCTCCAATCATCCACCAATGGTGTTGACGAGAGTACTGTATCAAGTGCCCTAACCGAGACAGAGGGAGCCGGAACATCAGCCACCAAAGGTACCGGGGAACCTTCAACTCCAAACTCAGGAAGTACCTCCTTAGAAACTACGAGTAAGGATGAAACCACTGCGACATTTTCAACAAAAACATCATCGTCATATCCCACCAGTCAAGAAACGACTTCACTCTCGATTAGTCAGACGGCAAAAGTCCAGTCCACCGCCGCAGCCACAATTCCTGATACGGTAACAGAATCAAGTTCCACGATGAGCGATGATACAACCGGAGCAAATTTGGCTACATTTACAACATCCTCTCCTCTCCAATCATCCACCAATGGTGTTGACGACAGTACTGTATCAAGTGCCCTAACCGAGACAGAGGGAGCCGGAACATCAGCCACCAAAGGTACCGGGGAACCTTCAACTCCAAACTCAGGAAGCCCCTCCTTAGAAACTACGAGTAAGTATGAAACCACTGCGACATTTTCAACAGAAACATCATCCTCATATGCCACCAGTCAAGAAACGACTTCACTCTCGATTAGTCAGACGACAAAAGTTCAGTTCACCACCGCAGCCACAATTCCTGATACGGTAACAGAATCAAGTTCCACGATGAGCGATGATACAACCACAGCAAATTTGGCTACATTTACAACATCCTCTCCTCTCCAATCATCCACCAATGGTGTTGACGAGAGTACTGTATCAAGTACCCTAACCGGGACAGGGGGAGCCGGAACATCAGCCACCGAAGGTACCAAGGAACCTTCAACTCCAAACTCAGAGATGGATGGAAGCACCTCCTTAGAAACTACGAGTAAGGATGAAACCACTGCGACAATTTCAACAGAAACATCATCGTCATATCCCACCAGTCAAGAAACGACTTCACTCTCGATTAGTCAGGCGACAAAAATTCAGTCCACCACCGCAGCCACAATTCCTGATACGGTAACAGAATCAAGTTCCACGATGAGCGATGATACAACCAGAGCAAATTTGGCTACATTTACAACATCCTCTCCTCTCCAATCATCCACCAATGGTGTTGACGAGAGTACTGTATCAAGTACCCTAACCGGGACAGGGGGAGCTGGAACATTAGCCACCAGAGGTACCGGGGAACCTTCAACTGCTTCGTCAGAAGGAACATCCACCGTTCACAATCAATCGGAAACACAATCATACCCTATTGAAAGTACGGGCACCTCATCCACAGACAGTAGCTCTGAACCTATGGAAGCTGTGACCACTAGCTCGGTCACGACTACACCGAGGGAGGGAAATGAACAGAATCCAGGTAAGCAGCAACGCAACTACGAAAAAGCTCGATTCCAACTCAAGTTGCCGCCTTTCAGTGTTAGTGGTTTGGTGGTGCGACAACGAGTCTTAGATAGGTCCAATCTTCATGGTAAGCCTACTACACAAAGATCTATAATTTAATATAATTGATTAGAGGTTACCTTGAAAACGTTTTGTATGGCCTTCAACCCAATCGTAGGCCTATACTGCGGTCGGTCCAAATATTCGGCCTTCGTTTAGACATTCAACAATAGTTTTCAACGATATAATTTTCTTGCCAAAGTGCAGTTGAGCAAACAATCCGAAGGACAACAAAGAATAGCATTCGTTACTCACGACTACGCCTTCTCAACCGGCCAAGTTGTTGATGGTTATATTATTGATTTCGGACTACTGAGTTTTGGACAATAACAATGGGCGTGTCGGGCTTAACATAGCTGCCAGCAGGAACAAACGCCGTACTGGTAGTAGACTCACATAATGGAAATTGATACATTTCCTACGCGATAAAGTTGTCGGTAAGCCCAACAACCCCATACATCTCGTTAGTGAGATTTTTATGATCGCTACCACACCTATGAGTTTCTGTGGTAAGTGACAAGTGACTCACTCTTTTGGCACTCCCAGTTTACGCCTACTTGTGCCCTCGTCATATTCCCAACGCAGGCCCCTCTAAGTATGATCATGATACTCATTTTTCTATCACTAAATTTCTCCTTTCAGAAATAATTGTCGGAATCGTACTTGGTTCGCTATTTGGCGCTCTTCTATTGGGTCTCGCCATTTTCTGGCTAGCCAGGCGAAGGCAGCGGTAAGACAGCTTACGCATTTATGTAGCTGCCCACGATGAGGCTTAATTTTTAGCTTTTTGTCTGACAGAAGACGACAGTCAAGGGGAGACATCAGCAACCTCTATGATATTCCAGCATATAGCCCACAACAGACAGCAACTCCATAGCGGGAACAGATGTGTGAACCTAAACCAAGATATCCTGCTGGCCTGCGGTTTAAACAGCCAGTCAGCAACCCGCTCGCGAGAATGAGTGTGACAAGAGGCCAGGCACAGCCCAACATTCCAGGAAACCTCTGCACGCAGAGAGTCACTCACTAGTAGGGCCTACTGGAAGTGTCAGATGTTTTCGGCTAGATTTTGTGAATATCACCAAAAGCACTTACTAAAGCACCTCTGGGGAGCGGGCCTCCAAACATGTAGAGATCGGAAATTTCGGGAACTCCAGTGAGTGCCAGCCAGTGTTAACCCCCCGTCTCGCACGCATTCGGTTTCATGTTACCGGTCAGCACCGTACCCTACGGCAGAGCGAAAATACAATGTAACGTGTCAATCGAATTCTATTGAAAATTTATTTAATAAACCACAACAATAGTAAACTATGATTCATCGTTTTTTTTCTAAAATAACGGGGATTAGAACAGATTTGGATTGCACAGATAAGACTAGAAATAATCGCGACAGTTGATCGTCAGGCTCATGCGGAGCAGGTCATCGGGGCTTACCATGGATTAAAAGACGGAGGTCAGACAATTGTAAAACCGTCCCAAGGTCGCGTTTCGGAAAGCTACCCATCCACAACCCCTGACTGGCATGGTAACATAAATATTTTGTAACCATGACGCATGTTTGCGCCAGTAGTATAATTAATCATTATCCTATTGATCGCCCAGTACCACCATTTTATGATGTTACGGCGAAATACCGGTTGTTTTGAACCGCGGTCGATACTTGTACAGATGTACACAAACCAGAAGTCAAACGCACGAGCCGGCTATATTATATCCCCATAGTCGGCCTATACCCAACACCAACAGTGAAAAAGTTGTCAATGATTCTCCGCAGCGAAGCTTACTCTACACAAAGCGAGCACATAGTCGAGGATTATGCCTAATCCATATCTGTGCAACTGACGATCGAATTTGCAGTTAAATCCAATTAATTCAAGAACACACATGTTTTAATGCGACTGCACGACCATCCCGTACTTTAAACCGCCTGTGCATTCCCCCTTTTCGGTTTCCAATCAGGACTGGAACGTCTCGACTTTGGTAAGCCACGAGCGTTACGTGGTCCGTGTTTGCTGTCTTCAACATATCTTGGTTCGAGATCCGCTCGCGCGTGTCTTCGGCTCAAATGACGTTGACAATTGTATCTAGTACAAAGGCACATGTTGTATTGTGAATTTAGAAATATGATATTACGGATCGAGCTGTTCACTGGGAATCTGTACGAGCCCACTAATCGCAAATTGCTGAAAGCACTTCTTAGCTCCTACCAATGGGTACAAGGACATCAGCAGAAACAGGATAACCCACAAAATCTTCGTGGTTACAACCTTTTACTATAGACATTGGAGATATAACTAACTACCGGATGCATTAAATCAGTATCACTGACTAAGATTTTATGAGCAATCTCTAACCAGTAATGGACTTAATTCACCACCCCGTGCAGCTTCATTTTATAACAAAAAGGCCACTTACTTATTGGTGAAAGGCACCCTACAAATGGGGCAATGCCAGCAATGTGGAATGTTGTGAACATCGAGGTGAGTTATTAGTTCATCAACTATTTTAAAGATCTTCTTGCATAGTCCGCATACAAAATGTGACGACTGCAATGCAAGATACATGTGTTAGTAATAATCAGGGATATCTAGATATCCCTGGTAATAATCTAATCCTAAAGAAAAATCTGGCCGATCGGAGGACTCGAATCTTCCCTACCCATCTCCAAACCAACGCTAAATGATAAATAGGTCAGGGTCTGTGTAATGGTCGTTTTGATGTTTACCAAACAAATAGCCTCTCCAAAAATTGCCCCCTCCCCTGGGCTTCAACCACAAGGTAAACATTGTACCTGTTTATTTCTGGAATTTTTTGACGATTTTGCTTGCTTTTTCTCAGTTTTTGGATCAAAATCGGCATCTTCAGACGGATCTTCGGTCATTTCATTGTTATATTCATTACCGACACCAGTTTCAGGATCAGTGATGCCTTTTGAACACACATTTTCCTACATACAAAAAAATTTCAGCAATGTATCAAAATTTTATTGCACACTCTAATAGAGAATACATTCAATCTCGTGTTAATATACAGTAGGCCTAAACAAAATTCCACCAACCTCTTCGGGCTCATTTTTGACAGCTGCGGTGTTGCTTCTGACATCTTCTTCTTCTTTATCTTCGTACTCTTCTTCCTGCGATTCTGCTTCGTCCTGCTGGTCGCCATTGTTCGAAAACTACAGACCAAGTAAAAATATTAGCCGAACACTGAATAATAGCCTAATGGATTGGGTGTGAAAATATTGAGAAGTAGCACCCCTGACCCACCCTATCTATTATATATCTATTACAATTTAGCAAAGTCATTTTCACATTTAAAATGTGGAGTCACAATGAAAAACCTGTAAGAGAACCGTGTCGTCAATAATGACTGAAATTTATATCTGCAGGAGGGGACAATTCTGTGATAGATATTCAAAAGCCAAACCTAGGCGACATATATCATGAGGATATTGTGGTTACAGATTCCATGGTCTTTGGAAAGTGACTCTCTTGTGAAGAAATTATAAGCGATGGGAAACTGATATATATAATATTTGTTTATATCATCAATGTACTATAGGTGATACAATAGCACATTGGAATACATGCCTAATTCAATTGACCTCCAAGTCATTATTCAGCCAGTATCAACACAGACAAACAACAAAAGAGAACCAAGAGTTAATATGATTAACTGGCAAATGGAATATTAAGATAGAAGATTGTAAGCCACAACATGAGACAATTGACACAATCTTAAACAACAGGCATTATTACAGACACAGCCTACTTTACTTGGAATGGTTGATCACTAGACATCACATATGATTGAATTAAAATTCCCTCCCATTATTATCAAACGCCTGCAGGCAATAACAATCAAAAGAATTGTGTATCATGGAAGTACTAGCATGATTCACCCCCTATTTAATAGATCAGGTTCTTGAAGGTGTAAATTGCTTTGTAATCTTCCTGCAATGCCAGACAAGTGACAGAAAGCCCTGCGTACTGTAGGTAGCATGTTATGATGCATTCTTGTTCTCAGCGAGTTGGGTGACACGACCAGTCTCTTTTGACCACCATTACAAAAAATCCAAACACTAAGCGGCACGATAGATCTTGATTCTAAATGTCTTCGAATATTCGATTCATAATGCCCGTCTCTATAATGTACTCACCTGTTTAGGTTCATCGAATCCATTAAGTTCATCCCGTGGACTGTAATCCAGATCCACTAGCATTGTATCTGGATCATCCTCCAACATCGATTGAAAATTATTGAACCTAATCCCAATCTTTTTTCCGCTCGTGCTCTCCTCGTCCTGTTCGTCATCCAATTCCAATCGTTCGTACGCATTCCGTGTGCCAGGGATTCTTTTTTTCTTGTCAATACGGCGTCGTACATCCGCTTCCACTTCACGCAGCAACGAATCTGATGGATTCAACTTAGCGAGACAAGATGCAAAATCAGGGTGTTGCTTTGCCATGCCGTGCCTTCGGTAAACGTGTCGTATGAGATTGGAGCGAGTTGTGAAGCGCATCTTGCACACACGACACATATAAAGCTGCAAGGAGAAAATATCAGTTCCATTTTAGCAAGTAGTCGATAGTCAGTAGCTAGATTATTGATGTAATATAATACCCAAGGTTGAGCTATCGAATCTGAGTCATAGTCCAATGAGTTCGCCGCCTACCACTACCCTTACTAGGCATGAAGATTAATAGCTCGGTGTTGGAAGTGTGGTGCTAGGTTAGAAGAGCTACATCACCGACAGCAACCCATACGAGTCCACATACTCCAAACCCCACTCCTGTAAGAGCTAAGAATAAAGCATGCAATTTGAACGACTTAGTCAAAGCGTGGATTTCATTACCCTTAATGCCTCAGAAGCTCAGAGTAAGATGCCTTCCTTTATTCTAAGGAAGGGCATTGTGACTTTTCAGTACGACAGTCTTGGTAAGAGAAAAACTAAACATTTTACCTTTAACCCTGTGTGTGTCATGATATGTCTTCTTAAAGAGGAGGCCCAGGGAAATGTCTTATTACACTGCGGACACTGCCTTCCATGAAAATTTCTTTTGGCCGATGGTTTATCTTCAACATCCAGGGCACCTGAACAAATATGATCAAGTGGTTAGACATTTTAGGATTCGATCATTTAGCGGTATTCGCGTACAGCCACTTGTACAGGGCTATCGAATAGCACACAGTAAGCCTGTACGATATACAGTATTTCCTGCTGGAAAACGTAAAATCCGAGCCTATCCCCCATTGTCTAGGTAAATTCTGAGTGTGGAATTTCCAAATTTGAACATCACAACCCACACGGAATTCAATTTCAGGGTTTTACTTGTTTTGAGGTACCCGGTTTCTCAACTTTAGACAAGATAGGCCTACATATTTGACTACATGATTGTATTCTGTCCAAACTGACAACTAACCTTGATAATTCACTTTAGACACAGATCCACCAGTCATGCCAACCATCGTCGGCAAATCCGAAGAGTACCTAGGTTTACTATTACATTGGTTACAAATAGGTTCCGTAACTATACTATTATATTGCCTCATACCTTGCACTGGAAATAATATTTCCACTTTTGCCTTTGGATTCCGCGCCCTCCTCGCCGCCAAACATGGACATTAGCAAGCTGTCTTCAACATAAGACGGCTCTTTTCCGTAAGTCCCACCACGCAGTTTATCACTTCCGTACGCTGAGTCGTACTCTTGCGCCGATATCGATTCTTCAGACGACTTGGCGTTGAACGATGAGGTCTCGTCCGCAGTTTCTTGCCAGTTGACGAAATCGCTGTTCTTAAGGTTTTCTGTTAATAACAAGACTGGCCCTTAGTAAAATGGAAAAATATCAACGATATGATTTACTGATTACTTTCGACAAATGCACTGAAAAATAGACACATTATAGACATTACATACCTACAGTACCATTTGCCATGTGATTAGACAAGTCTTCTACATTCTGCTGATCCCATTCATCGTCTACCAAATTTCCGTTGTATTCCTCATCTATTCAAAGAGAGAAAATGTTAGAAACGCCCACTGTTAACAATTGGGATAAGGTACCATTTTCATCAGGATGTATGTTTTCATTCTCTTGTGAACCAAAGTCCATATCGTGAGGATCTTGATACCTGTCTGCAACTTCTATCATGGAAACATGAGTAACATCATATAATTCATTAAGCCAATTGCCTGATATATTCTTACCATCGTTAACAATGTATTCACATTGTGGCACGTGGATTTCAAGCAGCTCCTTACTATCAAATGCTTTGGCACATGTCCGACAGATGAAAGATGTTTCACTTGTGAAGTATGTTTCATCACCACCCTAAGTATCAACACGTAGGCGTCAGTCTTAGTACACTACGCAAGACCAGCTATGAAACAGGGCAAATTTGCAGTCATAATATGTCCTACCAAGCGTGGAAACGCAAGCAATCGAGTTTTCGCTTCCAAGGATAAGGACTGCTTACACATACCAGGTACCAAACCAAAGACATGAAATTATAGGTGCATCATACTAGAAAAACAGTAAAGAGGAGTGTTAGATATGATTAGTTTACCTCATCCACAGTCTGATTCAGTACAGCAGCCACGTTGTTTAATAGCTCACTGTTTTGCTCTATTGGATTGAGGAAGCTCAGATGCTCGTATAGAGTCACCATTCGAGCATAAGATTTAGCTGCTGCTTCATTATATGCTTTGATCTAGGAACAAAATCAACGACATCAAGGTCTGAAAATTTGATAAAGGATGCAAAATCCCACCTTCAACAAAGGTATCAAGGGGATGATGTTGTTTGATTTGCGAGTGCCTGCGTTTGATGTGTTGTCATCATCAATTTTACTTTCATCTTCGTGGTTTGATGATTTCCTTGAATCAGATTCTGGAATGCCTTTAGATGTGTTTGGTTCCTCTAATCGTGGACGCTTTGGTAATGATTGCCTACTATCTGGTCTACTGCGATACAAAATAATCTCTATGAAGAGATGCTCTAATTGCATTGTCAATCAATTGCTTACCGTTGATGAGATGGCTTTTTCCATTGAGTTGTTTGCTTTGTGTTACCTCGAGCGCTTAACCGACCTGGTTTCAAAATATCGTCATTAAATAAATGAATTTCAGTGATTCTCCGGCATCAAGGATACCAGAACAGCTGTCTACACCAGGATAGCATGTATGAATGTCAGTTAGGTTTACGGCTGCCTACCCCAGGCAACAGAAATATGTACCCACACCAGATCCATGAAAATAGTGGAGGAAAAGTTTACGGCTGCCAGGAAAATTCTTGTCACTTCCAAATTGTATCAATGACATGGCATTGGGGCTATTTTCAGACCAAATACGACCACAGCTATAACCTGGAACTTTGACAATTGGTTCAGTTCAAATGCATATGTACACACATACAGACATACTGTAGGCTATAGGCCTATATTGTGATATTTGCAAAAAGACCAGCATACATGAATTAATCTCTACTGTGAGTGCAAGGTCAATTTCAGAAAACACTATTTATTACCTCGACTGATATCCACATCACTAGAATCCTCGGTAGCATCAGTAGTCATTGCCTCAATATCCAAGTCAAGATCGTTCGGTCCATTCCCACAGAAAGTTATAATATTATTAGCCTCTTGGTGAGGTATGCCCGGATGCTTATGGAGTATGTGACGCACACAATTATTCCTGGTGGTACACCGGACGCCACAGAGCTGGCACACAAAACTAAAAAAGGTCACTGTTATCCAAATTTCCTAAGTACATTTAAATCAATCATATTTCCTTACTGTCTTTCCTCATGACTTTTCATATGTAGCTTCAATTCATTGTTACATGAGAATGACTTTTGGCACACAGGACAAGATGAGTTGCTTGCAGAAATCATGTAGATATCCTCGCGTGGTGCTTTTTTCAGCAATTCCCAGTCGCACCGTACCTTAATAAATAACAAATCCGCAATGTTAAAACGAGTAACAATGAAAATCATCTAGAATTGGACTTACTGCAGCGTCAAGTTCTTCCCTTGAAACACAATTGTGTCTCTTTCTAACGTGACGTTCACAGTTTGCTTTAGTGGTGAATGCATAGTCACATACTTTACAAAAGTAGGGTCTGATGCCACTGTGTGTCAGTAGATGCCTGTTAATAAGTGAATTGGTATTTAAAAATTTAACGTATATATGCCAGTATGCCACCATCGTCCGCTACCATCAAGATATATATTCCTTTGTTTCGACCATGTTTCAATTGTGGGCCACCACAGCCTACTTGAAATTAGTCAGATCTGGTGTGACCAGCAGCAAGACAAATTCTATTAGTGCCCAATCTGGGGTAGGAACAGAATTAGGACCTTGTCTATGTTTTATCCTTTATTGCTGGATGGTCTCGAACCCATTACCTTCTGATTTTGTGGTCGATGTCACACCACTATACCATGAATCCACACGGTTACACGGCTCGTACTGGCAATTGAAGTACCTTACGCTACCTGACAAGAGCACTCTTCTCGTGAGACGAATAGTTGCAAATCTTGCACCAAAACACATTCTTTTCTCCCGGCATTTTATTGACGTCAATTTTCCGTGGTACGGTACATTCGAATCTAAACAAACCACCATGGTAAAGTCACAGTAACAACAGTAAACACTAAACAGTAAGACACACTCACCTTCTCAGAATAGAACTGGAGTCGACTTCTGCAAAAAGGCATCAAAATTCAATATAAAATTGATGAAATTGACCCAACAATGGAGACTGAATCTCTAATACATACAGTAGATCAAATACAAGTGAGCAAAATTTCATGGACCTATACAGGATAATACCTCCATTCAAGATCACCGCATTGAGAATCTCATAGTACAAAATATATCAGTCTCCAGCTGGGAACAAGGTAGGAAAACATCACAAAAGATAACATTCATAGATCCTACGAACTCGTTATACAAGATTGCCACATGTTAATTCCCACAAGGTGTGCAAGACCTAAACAAGTCCAAATAGCAACAACCAATCACTGATATAACATAAAATGGTCTATTAGGATAAAAGTGCACAATGTAGGCTGTCTATTCGTTAGGCCTACAAGACTACTCACGGTTTCGTAGCTTTCTTTTTATAGTAGAAGTCGATCTAAAAGTAATAGGTCAAAGGTCATTCTGTATCAAGGAAAAAGTATATGTCAGACTTACAGAGTGTCTTTAGCATTCTTAGTTGGTGTATTATCTTCTGCACTTACATCATCATCAAATAACATTAACTTGCTTGCATAGGGAGTCATTTCATCAGTTGGTTCTGAACAAAACATATAAAAATAATAGATCAATAAAAGCGATGAAAATTTTGTAGCTGAAATTAACTTCAACCCTACTACCTATTCTATAACAGTAAAACATCAGTGCTATATTTCACACCTGGGCTGAATTTCTGTTATTGCAGCAGCTTGTTGATGCATTTACCTTTGCAGAAAATAGCTAATAGAATCTGATATGTTATGTAAAAGTTCATTAAAATGCTTGTTTTACCATAGTTTCAATGAAGAAATTTGACTGCAGGAAATCACGTCTGGGTCAAATTGCTACTGTGCCTGTTTGCCTGATATGTGATTGACAAGGCAGCTAACTTGCTACATTGTGCTTGACACTCTCTAATGAGCGTGCCGCGTTTTCTGCATTTACTCGACTCTCCAGACGAGGAGTAGGGATCCTTTTCATAAGCTGGCTCCTGGTTGCACTGCATAACAACACTGGATACAATTCTGTCAAGCTTATTCATCGAAGTTATCAATTTATCAATTAATTTGAGGTTTATTCTGTATGAATGGCGACTTGCCCCAACATTGTACCATGCCCTGACTGGAAAATCTCTAAAGTAGACAATATAAGAGCAACGTGTTATCACAACGCTCTACTCAAACTTCTCAAAACTACACTCGAAAATCTTGAGATCTACTGCTGCTTCAACTTCAACGTCTCATCCAAAGAAACACGCGGTCTGCTCTGTAATGATCTTCAACATATAAACTCTATTATCATTAAATACAACGTAACTGACTAAGTTTAATACAACACCCAGCTCAACAGTGTTAACAAATCATCTCATACACAATATACTTCATGCGTAGTAGACTAGACTATGTGGATCAATATACTGGCTGTGTTACTGTTGAGTCTTACACATGTAAAGCATTTGTTCTGTGAACAAAAATTTACCGATTTCTAACTATTGCCACAGACTCTGGCCACAGAGGCTTGCATTTCTGAGGATTTGTAGTAGGCGTGCTCAATCAAACACACTGAACCATTTCTTTGAATCGGCTATCAGTAAACATGCACCATATCTCAAGTTTGACTACCTAGACATACTAGAGACTCCCATGATCACTGGCCATCTACCGTTTATGACTTCTGCAAGGCAGTTGAATTAAGAATACACAATCCAGTATAAAATTGAACATACAATAATTGTGTAAAAACGCCATTACCTACACACAGTAGATGCCAGTTGCCGAATAAAATGTAAACGTACCTTTATCATATGCAGTTGGATTATCATCTGGATGATTTTGCAGCCATTTTGGAATGAGCTTGATAGAAAGTAACTTTGAAGTGTACATAATGTCGTCATCCTTGCCGTTGATAATTTCTAGTTCATCCTTTAGAAAAAAAGCTTTCTGGTTATGGTACGCGGAAGAGATAGAAATTTCAATTTCATTATAAATATTTTACTCGTAGGCTCATGACATGGCTGAATTACAAGTTACAATCATAGTCAGCCAGCACCTGAATCTCTAGCCTGCATAGACTAAATAAACCACATGCTGCAGTTAAAACAAACTGCAGTTACAACTCATAACATGACAGTGTGAACTTGAAGTCGACAGCAGTCAATATGCCTCTTCAACATGTCATCAAACCATACTTATTCTGGGTCTCTATAATGACCCTACGGTATTTGTAAGACTAGAGGATCATTAATGAAATTCTATGGAAACATGACGTAGCGTCTAGTGCTACATCGCTCATGGTCAAACATGGTGACAAAACATAATCTTCTATAGGGTATTACCAGTAGTCAATTAGTCTTAGTTGCAGAACTCTATATACCTGGGTAGGTAAATTTTGATGTTGTGCCTGCTGCTCTGGGTTTTGCATAATTAGCCTATGCAGAGGTGGAACGACCTGCTAGACAGGCATGTCTTACTGACCATATCACAAAGCTAATACATGCCATAACAGGGAAACTTGGGAAATGTTCACTATTGTAAACTTAAACCTCAATACCAACCTTTGAAACCTTTAAAATATCCATGTCCTCGTTCTTTGCTAGGTTTACACAGGAGAAGACGGTCTCCTCCATTCTTTTCATCCTCTTCTGGGTATGCCAATCTCGAATATGAATCTGTAATGCTTCCAACATTGGGAATGAGACGTCACATTTCTTGCAAATGAATATATGATCGCTGTCATTGATCGATGTCCTGGGTTTCAGCATTGTGCATGCTTTCTAAAGTCAAGAAATGAATAAATATGCAGCTTATAAAAGTACACGGTAGGCATTTATTTGAAAATTGTATCCTTCTTGCCCTGATCAATGCGTGCAATAATGAATATACATAAATTTCGAAAATTGGATCTGTTTGAAAAATCTAGTTTAGACGAGACGTTAGCGCAAAATTTGCCAAGGCAAACATGACGTACCTCTGCCAAGTGTGGAAATTTCAAAGCAGAAAAGTCCAGTTTGGCCATCTTCTGAAACAACTCCTCCCTTACTTTCACCTGAATGGAACACTGGAATATAGCAACACACACCTGCTTATTAATACGGTGACTTGAAATACACCCAATTTCACTCATTTAGCTAATCATACACTAGGTCTAGTACAATTCGTCCACGGAAACATCACAACTGGTTGGCATCAAAGCTTCTAACCAAAGTGTATTCAAAAAGTGTAGCTGTACTGTACAGGTTAACGGATCGAGCAGACATACTCTTACATTGACTTTCTCTTTAGAGATCTTGTGTTCGACAACATTATGCATTGTTAATCCTCTCTTGCTGGTGAATGATTGGTCACATAGGTGGCATCTGTATGAATTTACACAATACGTTGCTGTTGTGCAAGTACACGACAGTGACAACAGATTCTTTTTTCACGGGCAATTGCAGGTCATTGATGAACATTTTTTCTAGTTGGATAATGACCCAATCACCTGATCATAGTGCTGCGATTTTGGCAAAATGACTGGACTCATGAATTGAATTTTTAAAATGTTGTAAGACTCGGACTCGGCTCAAGAGTAGAAGGTCTCAGACTTGACTTTTTAAAATATTGATATTTTTGGAACTGGTGATTTGGTCTGGATTGCTCATACGACTATACTCATGGACTGGACCGGTTAAATATATGATTATGACATTCTTATAATGATCAGCTCCAATTGTTTTCATAAAAATGCCATTTTATGGGGGGCTTTCTTCTCTTGACTAATGGTAGCCTACATACAACATAATTAAATGTAGTCATAATGACTTGAGGAAGTTACCACTTAATAAGCAGAAATGATCACATCACAATTGTACATATGTATCGTCATATCTGTAATTTTGACACAAACATTACCTTAGTGGATTAGATTTGTCCTCATGCTCGTTGTGAATGACCATGTGTGTTTGGAGGCCAAATTTTGATATGAAAGTTTTGCTACAAATATGACACATGAGATCTTCTGCCCTGGGTGGTGGCTCCGAGTCAGATAGGGAATTGTAATCGCCCTGATCTTCGTCCCGGTCATCTTTAGGTTTCTTCATGGAATCTCGGATTTCCGCATCAAACTCCTAAAAATATTCAGGTATTGCAGATATTTGAAAATTTGGAACACTGTATTAGCAGACGACGTACTTCTTTGATTCCTTTTGGCTTGATGTGGGATCGCGGTGAGTTGGATTCAGAAGAGCGAGGACCTACTCTGACAAGGTCAACATCAAACTCTCGAAATTTATTTGGTGCACGGATATTTTGACGAGATGACCTTTGGTTAGAGATAGACTGATGAGACTTGCTGATATTTGGCTCAGGATCCATTTGATCAGTACCGTCATCCCGAAAATGAATACGTACATGGCTTTAAAGGAAGAGTTGAATAATAAGGCTGGATAAATACCTAACCAAATTCTGAATAACATCTTATGACAATAATTTCCATACAGATCTTACTGTAAATATTCCTGCCTAGTATGAGAGAGAAGCTGCATCAAAACATTGAGTATTATACCGACATCAGCAGAAACAACACAATCTTCCTTTATATAACTGAGTAGAGTGCACTCGCAAACAGACTGCTAGGGCAATTTTTAAAAATTTGAAAATTCACTAAGATTAGCAGATGGAAGAACAGATAGGCAAAGACCATATTAGTCATCCAGTTCTTTATCACTCACACGAATCATCTCATACTGCTTGTTCAAACAACTTGCGCCCCACTATCAGAATTAATATATACATTTGCACAACAGCTAGATTTATGACAATTCCAGGTTTGAAACCCAGCCATTTTTTCATGCATGAAACGTCGACATTGCACAAATTATCATAAAATGGCAGGTCAATTCATACATCTCAATCAAGGCTATGTAATTATTGGTAATACTGATATATGATTTGGTTTTCGGCAGATAAAGATTAACTGACTTCCCAAACATGTTACATCATGATAAGACAAACTTTCTTAATCTCACCGATGCATATTAGATGAAGTCTTGAAACCTGCATTGCAACGTGGACATCGATATGGCTTGTTTTCCGAGTGAGTTAATTTATGTCGAGCCAAAGAAAGAGATGATGCCAACGTTTTGCCACATTCATCACATTTTGCGTAACTCCGAGTACGAACTGTTGCATCATCATCTCCTTCGCTGCAATGGAGACAAATTCTGGATTAAACGAGATAATGACTAGGCAAGCACATAATAAATGATATTCCAAATCCAATCTTTGGACCTTGGATATGAGACCTCCAGTGTCCAGACAGAAAGACAACGTAGATTTTAATCATTTTATGTCTTTAGTGCCATTGTCAGTGACCATTCTCCCCAATGGATTAGAAAATGGGAAACCACAACATTTGAACACACAAGACATTTCAAGCTACACAAATGCTGCATTTTGACATACATTGTACCAACCTAATGTCGACTTCATTCAATTTCTCGGCTGATTCACTTTCCCTGACGGATCTCCGACTTCTTAAATTCTTCTCCCGTTTAAGCTCTTCCTTTTCTGTAAATAACATTGTCATATGTTTTTGCCATTTTCATAATCAGAGTGCATGAGTTCATTCACCGAGGGGAAGGCACATAGGCCCACTGTACAGCTGACAGACGTAAAAAAATGTAAACCTGTTTTCAAAACTTTAGACAAAAAATTGTAGTGTTGAAAGATTACTGCAGTGGCTCTGCCTTCTAACTCTTAGCAGTTGGGGTTCAAGCATGAAGCGAACTCGTTGCTGAAAGTGAACTATGACTCAAACTTGCATGATTGCAAATCTGTTCCAATGGCTTTTTCAATTGAAGTTGGGACTATTTGAACCCTGGAACTGTTTCAAGCTCAAGACAATGCGCATGGGTTGACCAATTGACGTTTGATCAACCTGGAGGCATGCAGAACCACTACTCCTAGGTCCATCTTTGGAAACTGCTGATTACTTTCATTAAGGTCATGGTTTATCCCACAGAGTGAGTGTCTTTACTACAGACGTCTAAGCATATGTATTGCATGATGAACTGAGTGAATTGGTGGCAGCATATGGAGAATAGCATGACCCATAGCATTAGCATCACATCTATCTGTGCATTTAACTAATTCGAGGGATGTATGACAGTAGCAAGCACAAAATTAGAAACGGCAATCTTATATCCTCGCTCTTACCGCGATCATGTTTCTATCGAGCAAAACACACCTAGCATTTCAGAATGACACATAATCTAAGCAGACACGACCGCGCGCTACAGACAAGTTGTTACAGAAACAGAATTTAAACTGTGTTTCGTAAAATTTGGCCAGTCGTACATACACTAATTACCTATGAAAAGCCAAGGCTTTTTATTGAATTTGCGTGGCTCGATTCAGAGGACGATATTACGCCGTGCTAAATCGCCGGCAAAATATAGCAGGCGTCATCATGAGCATCCATCCCGAAACAACACTCGAGACTCAACAACAGAGATATGAATTTAGGAAATAATTACAGCTCGCATAGTCGCTGCGGGCGAACAGTTCTAAATCAGTCACGCACTCGCAGCACGAATGCGACGCATGAATAGAATCTACGCTGAGGCTGCAAGATGGTGATGACGAGTTGCTACTGATTGATTCACCGTTAATCGAGGTGTCAGTTGCTCCTACGCGTGAGATCAGGGAGCTATCGCTTTAAAATATACTGACTTTAAGCCCTGCGCAACCGGCGTTACACAAACAAGAGAACAGATATGCGAGCTCCGTACTCCTGGCTATTGCCTTTCACTGAGTAGACTCCATGGAAAATCACTAGGCGTGCGATGCTTCTTGACATCGTTTCCCGTTTCAATGAGGCCAGTTTCCTACAATTGCTCAGACCTGTCAGATTGCTTTAAGTACGATTGCTTTCACCAAGCATACCAATCGGAGTCCTGATATTGCTTATGAACCAGAAGATGTTTCATATTCTCGTGCGAATGGCGTACGTATTAAATCGTTGTTGTTAAGCCGTATTGATCTAGTTCGATGCGCTTGATGTCAAATTCCTTTAAATGTTTCAAGGCGAGGCCACAAAAGCACGGCAGAACTTTACAAGCAAGATTATGCCAACTGGATCCATGCACAAACGTACTAACTGGTGCCTAGATAAGTACCAATTTTAAACTCATAGAAAGCTCAACATTCATTGTCACGTGACCGATCAAGTGAAAAGACTGCTTGTTGGAAGTCGTGAAACGACCGTATCGTATCATCTTCAAGACGGCGCTCCTGAAATACCGATCTAACTATATCGTACAGTACAGTATGCGGTGTAGGCTCAGAATATCACACAAAATCAGTTGACCTTTACACAGACAACGCGCCGCAACGATTTAAAAAGTTGATGCTTTATCAAAAATCAATTTCAACAACATACCTTCGACTTTGAACGGTTTGGTTTGCTTTCTCCGCGACATCTTTGAGCACTAACGGCTATTGAAGTCCGGATGAACAGTAAAATGCTTTTTGGCGTAATGTACGCTGATTCGGCAAAGCGCATTCAACGAGTAAATAGGCGTCTACCAACCAAACGTTCTAGACGATCCAGCTTCCTCTTCAACAGCGTTCTCATCGATTAGTCAGACATCGAACGAAGTGTTGAGAGGCGGCTGCCAGCCTTTTACGTACATGCTGTCTTCTTACTCGTTGGCGTCCAAAAAGCTTGCGAACTCTTTCAGTTGACTATCGTTCAGACGTCCATTTCATCAGAATCGAGAGAGGTAAATAGAGAGAGCATCACAAGGCAGCTGAGCTCAGCCGACGGCGTAATTTGCCATGAGTGCCTTTGTATACAATACATCATCCAAGTCGGCCTCCTTTTGTATTTTTTTTAACGTTCGAAGAGAGACGATCTGTGTAATATTAACTACGCTTTCTCTCCCTTTCTCTTCTTTGTGTAACCCAGATCCTGATGACTTGGAGGAGATCGTATGCCAAACCGCGAACGTACTATTCATCCATTCACATAGAAATGGATCTATATATTCCAAACATTGAGGATAACACTATCCCATAGGAGTTCGTACATATAGCTCTTTTGCATAATTTTCTGCAGCATCAAAAGTTAGTGTAGTACTTTGGATAGCGGATAAGCACGAGCCCGCCATTTTATCTGCTAAGTTTTAGCACGAATCATCTATATGCGAGCAGTATTGATCATAAATGGTCGTGCAACTTCACACAAGAGGATGCTGGATTGTCGTTTGACGATATTTCAAATCTTTTTTTAGAGCTAAATTCTACACTAACGTGCATGTATTCACTATTCAGCTCCTTAGGCCTACATATATGTGGAAAAAAGGAGTTTTCGACCGATAGATAGTTACTTATTTCATAACATTATTATCGCACGTCAAGTCCATATCCACCGCTTCACATGAAGTCGAACGGCCGGCGATAGGCTACCACGCGTCGATTTTGGGGAAGTAATTACAGGTAGGTGTGCCTGTGCCATGCTACAAATATATAAGCTATGGATCGCGCCTAGTAAACTTCCGGCGACAAAACTTTGTTTGAAGATCCTACTCCGGCATATTTTCACCAGATCACAAGAGTGGTAGAAATATTATCGCTGCGAAAGACTCCTATACCCGTGATCTGGAAAACCACATATAACCATGTTTTTTATTGTACACGCTATTTGCGGACGCACCCAAGTATCGCCAGCTCATGAGAAACGAGGAAGGCAAACAGCGAATCGTTTTCAACAGATCACACAAAGACATCGTATACTCGAGTTGTATTTCAGCCTCACGTCCTTCGCATCAGTCGAGAGCAACAAGTGAAACGCGTATCAATCGAACCATCGCTGTATGTCTACATAACAATTCGCTATCAAGCTTGCAGTATGATCCGCAAACTCCTATACGTAGGCCTACATTTCCTCGCACCCCGCAACTTATGCTCTATATATCCAAATAGCCTATGGCATATAGTTTTGTCTACGAAAATTTACAGTTAGTTGTTCAAAGTGAGATGTTCCATTAAGCAGCTAAATTTTGGAAACGCCAATCGCCTGCTTTGAAACATTGGTAGGCCTATATACGAAAAATTCTACGAATGCCACGAGGTTTGATAGTACCCAGGGGCAATCTCAAGCTCTGGACTAGATGCCCCAAACATTTCCACTTTGTACTTTGCCTGGTGATTTGGCTAAAAGGAAGGCGAGGTCATCAGCGATTGCACTGGGAATTCAACTATTTCCTCTGCTTTATAGTTTTACTAACCCTATATCGTGCATACAGAACTCCCGTCAACAAATGCCATTGGCATTCGCAACAGCCAACCGCGGAGGAATTTTTAGCATCTTTTTACGGCGAACAAGCAAAACTCGACGTGCTTCAAGTAACAGCTCGGCATCCTGTCGCTTTATTGACATCGTAAGCAGTTTTGTAGCGATAGGAAATATGTCGTTACATACAACCGCCGGCATGTGAAGGATGTCTCTCGCGAAATATGCAGGTGATAATATCCTTGCGCTGCAGCGGCAAAAGTTCAACAAATGTTGTTGGATTGTGTGCTGTTTCACAGAACGTACTTACAGTAAGTGATGAATCTTTTTGGGGAGGTGCAGCCACAACAACTAGACGAAACCATAGGCTGTTTCGAATTTATACCGTTTTCAACTGCTTAGGGTCTCGTACGCCGGGTCGATGTTTGTGTACAGCCCGGATTGTTACTACAGCAATAGTCCCACCTGTCTCCAGATACACAGACGTTTGGACTCGGTCTCGAAACGAGGACCTCATAATCGGAGGGTAGGAGCTATGCGGTCAAGCCCGACCTACCTATCTGTAGTTGACCTAATCTGCTTTTAGCGTCTGCGACGCGTCGAGGTCAGTAGGCCGACAGTTCAATTAGAAGAGCATATCCTCTTCAGATCCTAGATACGGCTATAAAGACTAGGTGGTTTTATAGGGCCAGAAAAGCGATAGTTCACTATTCCCGATTTCTTAGGAAAATGGGGCGCAACCCCACGCGGCGTGCCATACACCTCCCAGCAGACAAACGAACTAATAAATCCTATATGAATGTTAAGTAAACTATGTTAACAAAATTTAGAACACGATGCCAGTGGCGAGGTGAACAAAATAGACGCGGATCAAGTGAGAGTAGCAGAAGCAATAGAGAGAGAAAATATCGGTGTGTAAGTTATGAATCAACTAAACTTAATTGCGCAAATCCCAATAAATTAGCTTCTTCGGGCAGTTGGTTAGGAGGCAAAGATCCAGCGTGAAGTCCAAAAGTAACAGAAGTCAACTTCGGATATCCATCAATGATTTTACGTAAATTAGCAGCAACTGGAAAGATTAACAAGCAATACATCACTCACTGAAGATGAAATCGATGGAAATCATGAGGCCATCAGGAGAGAGGAAAAATATTGGCAAAGTTCCAAATCTTGGGAAGATCCCATTCGATTTAAGCGGTTGTCTATCTCAAATAACCCATAGGCAGTACGGTAAGAAATAGCTAGCATGTCAAAGATGGGCAACGGTTTCAAACACTGACAACGGCGCAAAATCAGAGACGATTTCTTTTGAAGACAATTCGTTGAGGTGATTTCTGGTTGGGCGTGTGTGCAAGTGACTGCAGGCAGCAAAAATCGATGGGAAAGATACTGCTGGCTGGCAACCCCATATTTCCTTTCCCCTCTGAACATCACAACCACCTGCATTTCCAATCAGGCCTGTTTTACCAATCAACTTACATCATGTAGAAAACCTGATTGCAAGCGTCGACCCGTTTAAACTAGACACCAGGTCTATACCGGTACAACGAAAGCTATAAATGTAGAGTGTACTCACCAACTATTACATCCTTTCCATCGACTAGCCCTGCACCGACCATCTCGTGTGATATTCCACCTGGAGTGTCTTTGTCAGGAGTGAAGGCAAATTTTATATCATTCAAGACATTGTCGGCGTTCCTGTTTAATGCAATTATCATCGGTCAAATCAACAATCTCTTACTGGCAATGTGATTTTAGGTGAATCCAGCCTAAATTAGGGACTTGGGAATTCAGAATCAACCAAACAACCATTCATTAATCTGAAAGTAGACAACCTGTTGGGCCTGCGGAGTAGCAATACTCGTGTACTTTTGTAGTACCGTATCGGTAAAATAGTACCACAACACCTGCACGAGTACGGTACTACACTTCTAAAGTCATACCAATCGGTTAGCCTACCCACAGAAGTGTCATTTAGAAGTATCTGCAACCCGAAATCCGATGATATCCTATCCCTTCATACCTTAATCGCAATACGAAATTCAAAGGCTGTTCAGGATTTGCAGGAGCTTGTTCCTCAGGTGCTCCTTGTGGAGGCACAATATTCGAAGGCTGTGTCGAAGCGTGAGTCCCGCCTTGCTCAAGGACCATACCTGGTTGGACAGAAAGCACGCCCTGGGGATTTGCAATAGGTTGTTGAGGCGTGGTTCCGGGAGCTGGAGCAAGGTAATAATATTGATTTGTTTGTGGATCAATGAAACCAGCAGGAATGTAATTTCCTGAAAATTAACAATTATTCTTTAAAAACGTGCCTCTGATTATCATCATGCTTAACTATACCTGGAGGAGGTAATCCACCAATCGGCTGCACAGCTTCGGTACTTGCGACTGGAATTAATGCTGGAGAATAACCTGAGAAAAATACCTTCCTTAATGCATTTTCTCAGAGGATATATTCACGAAACTTACCTGCTGCAACGGTGACAGGTTGCTGAACTGAGTTTGCAGGTGGCTGTAGCAATGCTGGCGTTGGAATATCTGTATGTGCAGCTTCACTGGCTTTTGGAGCCGACTTAACAGCTGCTTCCTCGCCTTTCTCTGAAGGTGATGATAGAGCGCCATCACATTGCTCCTCCTATGGAAAAAGCAGCACATTGACGGTGTTGTGAAGACTCAAGTCGAGTCACGTTTTGTCTTTGGAGCATTTAAAGCCTATTACAGAGGTCATACAGGGGGACAACCTTGCATCTGTCTTACGATGTCGGAATTAGGTAAAAAGCAATACCATGTAACATGACAAATTGCCTTACAGTTGTTACATTGCCTTTTGATTTTTCTTCAATCATTTCCTCATCGCTCCACTCCCAATTTCCATCAGGCTTTTTGTGAAGCCGTCCACTAGATCCAGGAACTCGTTTAGGCTGTACAGATATATGCAGTAACCATTAGAATAAGCCACACCAGAGAAAGTGTTACAGACAAAATATGATCAATGTATCTCACAAATCTCATAACGTATAGTTAAGTCAGCGGATGAAAAGTGATAAATTGGACAGGCAGTAATTCAAGCTGGTAATCATTGATTAACAATTATTCTTTAAAATCTTCCAAGACAAATAGTGGTTATAAAAGCTGCAACTAACAACAACATATCACTCCATATTTACTTGTGCAAATGTACTGAAAATATATTGAGCCTAAATCATATAGCCCTCTCGTTGCTGAGAAATGAACCAAAGGCTATCTGACATTCTTGTCAGCACTCTCCTTCTTGAGATTTGAGATAACCTTATTTCAATGTATGCGTTTTAAATTGCCTTCAATGCTCATAGAGGCAATTCTTGGCCGAACAAATTTCTAATTACTACTACAAGACCTCAATGAGGTGTCACATTTGTTTCTGCTTTGCACATAGAAGCGTGGAAACCTTATTTTACATCACCAGGCCATTTCGCATAGTTTGCTTGATTTGTAGGTCAAACAATCGTTACGCGTTATTGCGTAACGTTTACATTTTACAGCGCATTCAAAGGACCATAACCACAGCATTTGTACTGTTTCTGAGTCATACTATTGTAATTTTGTGAGGTAGATTCCATATCCAAATCAACATAAACAAATATTATCCCAAACGAAATTTTTGCATAAGGTAATTTCTCAATTCTTACGGTATTGTATCTTATATACCGTACATCGTATTGCACCATAACTAACAGCCAGGACGTCGAATCTCAAATTTATCAACAGCATATTTACCTTTTTACCCATGTCTTTTAATGGTGGGGAAGTAGAAATGAGGTGTTGAATCAAGTATTCCCTGGGCTTTGATTTCTTGAAAAATGGATCTTTGAGCAACTGGGTGGCAGTAGGCCTGGAAAAAGAAGCCACTGTTCACTAGATTTGACAATATAGACATTCACCCATGTTCACGTGTAGAGAGATATGCCTGATAAAATACTGACAATAGATAGATCCTACTTCGAGTACATAAAAGTAACCTAAAAAGAGTATACCATCAACCGCTTAGGCCTACGATCCGCCAGTACTTCTTTACAAAGAGATTCACTATCTGTACAGTAGCTTCCCATCCCAGTAGAAGTAGGAATGCAAAAGAAAAAAAGTGGGACATCAATTTTATGGAAGATTTCTTATGGAAGAGAGCAATAGTATCATCAGTCATAATGTTACAAATAGTGCAAGAATGCTCTTGAGTCAAACAGACAGCATACTGTTTCCTATGATCAATGGTCAACAATGAACCAAAATGACTAAGTAGAAAATTCACCTTAGCAATGAGACAATATTGGTTTGGCTGTATGGCTGGATAAGCATAAAAAAAGTACACGAATTAGGATCCTAATTTAACTCATTTGATCTCGATTGATCAATGGTCAGCCTGATCTCGATGCCAATTACTCAAAACGCACTAAACTGCGAGGCAAAATGTTACCTCTTGGTCGGCTCTTTTTGTAAGCAGCTTTCAACCATCTTCCGAAACTGTTTGCTATATTTTTTTACTTTGTTTTTATCTTCAACTGCCGTTTCTAAGCTTGGTGGATCATTTTGCAACGTCAACATTAAGACCTGAGAAAAATCGACTGCTTTGAACAACAAATTAACCTTGTCATGCTGCCGTGCTTGCCGTAAATCAAACGTCCACATTTAACCAATCAGCATTGAACCAATTTGAACGATTCATCGCAGAGCTACAAGCCAATGTCAACAATCAATTTTTAAGAGCAATGCAAATTACAAAGCTTTTATAATCCATACAATGACAAATTTAATATGCTAATTCAAATTTTTCGAACGGGGAAAATTACAACATAGGACTTACTTACCTTCATTGGTGGATACTTGTGGTATGGAGCTTTCCCTGTTGCTAATTCAATGGCGGTTATCCCAAAACTCCATATATCAGCTTTAAAATCGTATCCACTGGCGGCCTATCACGAAAAATCAAGATTAATTGTAAAATATAATCGAAGATGCACCCCTACAACGCAGGTAAGGCACCGTACAGTAGGATCGTAATAACAGGAAGAACACATAGACTTGTACAAAATTTCATGCATCTGGTAATGAGACGCAATTGTCATTAAATACGGCATAAAAATAGGCCTATCATGATTTACGTACTTGCTCCATAACTTCCGGTGCCATCCAACATGGTGTTCCAACGAATGTATGCCTCGTTCGATCTCTTGATATATCGCCACTGGTAGCAACAAAAGAGCTTACTCCAAAATCAGCAAGCTGTACGGTACCATCTTCTCCGAGCAATATATTGCCAGCTTTCACATCCCTGGTATAGCAAATTTATTGAATGCAGACGTATCAGTACAGTAGTATCGTAGGCCTATCAATTTGCAACAAAATTTGCGAAATCTAGTCCTGTTGTGTGCAATATAGTTGACTGCCAGAACTAGTCCAAGGTAGCATCCGTAAAACATACTGAGCGGAATAATATAAGGTAGCTTATAGAATTTGGGCTCAATACAGACATCTCCAATATACCACAAGCCGAAGACCATTTGACCGATAAAACTCTTGAAGAGCAAATGCCATTATAGACTACGTCTACGTTATCAATTTTTAATGGGCTTCTGAACAGAAACGGGTTCAAATCCAAAATGTCAAGTCATCCTAATTGGAAAATTCTTGAATAAACTTCTCCTAAATAATTGCCATGTCAGCAATGACAAGAGAGGGCATGGCACATAAGGACATAACCTTTGGGATACTAGCAATTCACTCTTATGGTACCTCTTGAAAGATGTTTATTCGACTCTTTGACATATCTATACGGTGACTGAACTTTGATCGCCACGAAACAAATTTGAAGAGTGGAATGAGGAAGATCTCATGCCAGTTCTTCGGAATAATATGCCGAAGAACTGACAAGAGCACAGCAGCAGGGTTGTACCCAAAAGACTAACATACCCCGAAGGCTCTTAAATAATTATATTGATTGATTTGAAAAACAAACCCAACCTAATGTTTGGGACCCATGTGACCAGAATGGAATATGCACATTAAGGATATGTAGTGGCGTATTGATCGATAGGAGAACATCAAAATACGATTGGCTAATCCTCAATTATTACTCACTAGTGATCAATTACTGAATCAAAAGGAAATAGCAGGTCAGCGGTATACCAATTTCAGAGAATTGCGTGATGAACTCAAAAGACTAGATACCGGTACACTGACTTTATCATTGTTAGGCTACACACTACAGCTCCAATCCCGAAGAGCAGCCCTACCTGTGGATCTGTCCATTCTTGTGCAAGTATTCCAAGCCTTTCAAAGTTTCGCGCAAAATAGTTGCTATTGTCCCTTCTTCTAAGAGCCCAGCTCTGACATCAGGGCCGGTACCATCACCAGATGGCTTTTTGTGTTTGATGATATCCAGAATAGAACCTGTTACATGCATTGACCGACATGAGCAACAAGGAAATGAGGTAATACTCAAGTGCGCATGTGCAATAGAGCTCTCTAGGTGCAATGCCTGAAATTACAGACTCAAAACCGACAAAGTCAGTGAGATGTGCAAGGTCGTAACCCCTCGTAACTACCTTGTGATATAGGACTATAAATACTTGCACTAAAAAACACATCCAGCTGTGCAAAACACATGAAAACTGTGATTGGCAGCATCTCATAGGCTACTTTACCATGCAAGAAAAGAAATATGTGGGGTACTAACAATAACAAGCCTTGATAGTTCTCCATTAGTGAAGCATTATTAACGAGAACTCTGTTATGTCAAGTGAAAACCACAGTGCCAATGCCACACAGGGTCAAAGGCATCAAAGTCACTTCTTTGCTATATGCACGTTTGCTGCAATCATACTACTCTCTTCACTCTAGTCATTTAAAAGATGTCATATTCATCACATCAAGGCATTGTAGCGAGACTTCAAAATTCCCTAGAGATGTTCTCCACTCATTAGGAGCTATGGCAGAGCATGGCACAAGCCTACTAATGATATACCGATTTCATCAATACAAAGTTAGCATTAGAATCGTGACAGTACCTCGTCCAAGCAACTTCATGACGAGCCAAACTTCACTTCGGACAACAAAAGCTTTATAAAATGTAACCAGATTTGGATGGTTACATTGGCTCATTGCTTGGATTTCTTTCTGCAGAAGAAAGAGGTAAATCAAAAATGTAATTGCCGGGTACAAGTAGGAACATTTCTGCACAAAGGTGGGAGATCACAACACAAATTAATATCCGAATAATCGCTTCATTACAAATCAATTTTCTCACCAATAAGTCTTCATCTTGATTAGTTTGCTCGAGCTGGATTCTTTTGATAGCGCACATCTCCCGTCTCGGTTTGCAAAATGCAGCTTGCACAACTGCAGTAGCTCCATGTCCTAGGAAGAGCCAAGAAATTAATGCATTGACACAGAGTAACGGTACATTCAGAAATAGCTAGAGCAGGAGTTTGCTTGGGTATGGTATTGGATGGGAAAGTATATTTATTATCATAACCTTTCCGTAAATGTGCCTAAGATCAACGTCCTGGAGCTATAGAAACTAGAGAGTAGAGACAATCTGGCCTATCTGCTCATGCGAACCACAAGGGATTACATCGTGAAAAAGGTTAAATAATTTCATACAACGGAAAGAAGTTAATTCCTAAAAAACGTTCACATCTATTAGCTCAAAAATGCATGACATGAGATTACCTATAACTTCATGCAGGTCATATTGCTCTTTCTCAATCGGCCATGGTATTTCCTCAAGACTTGAAGTCATGTCGCAAAATGAAATTGAACTCGAATCTACCTGTAAGAAGATCCTAATCGCTTAGAGATAAGCCACACCTGCCACACTCACGAGGCACACATACCAACGCTCGCGACGACGCTTTGGAGTTACTATTCCCTCATCCGCAACCAAGCCTACATTTAACCACAAGCACCAACTAAATAGTGATGTGCGCCACGGCCGGAATTGAACGTGTTTCCGATCACGGCCTAGAAGATTTTATTCATTAACTCGTAAATTTTAACTGAATCTTTACACCTTATTATGTATCGAGACGGCAATGACCATTGGAAGTATAGATAACTACACTAATGTGAAAGAAGAGATGTCTCGACGTATGACATTTTTTTCTATTGCCGCTAGCACCTGTGTCTGCCAGCTGTACGAACAGATGTCGCAAAAGCGCCAATGTCGACACAGAGCTGATTGTAGCAGCCTATGGAACTGTGGTCAAAACACGTTTCCTGCCTGTAACTACGCAGCCTTCGCTCAATACGGAAGCAATACACATTTGGGTATTTTATTAACGCAAAACTAAGCAGCAATGTTGGCGCAAGTTTGACCTGGCCTCTTGCAATATTACTGACCATAAATGACCAACCTGGCCTATCTGAATAACCTACTCATAATTATATTATATTCGATGATCAGCGACGACGACATCTTGCTGCCACCTGATATCTGCAAAGAGCGAATTATGATGTGACAATGGGAATTATAAATGGAAAAGGGATTCATTTCTGAGGTCGGCACCGTATATGCCTCATAGTGGATTGCCCCTGAATGAGGAGACTGGACGGTTGTTGGAGAAGGTTACCATTCTGGATTTCTGCGGTACAGTGAAGCAGGGACATTGATAAACAATGGCAGCTGCTGCACAAGGAGTGGCAGTATGTCTTCAGTGTACTGGGGCGATTTGCCAATGCCTCGGATCTGTTGTAGAACTCGTGATAAAGGTATTTAAGGTGTTCACAAAAGTTGTCACTTGCGGCCAGGGGTGGTACGGATTATTTATCAATTTTTTGTCACTGTTTAATTCTGAAGAAGATCCAGATCTCAAAGACTTCCCCTTACCGGTGGCGGAAGACCGGAAAATCACAGACCTTCCATTCTTTCTTTTATTCATAGTTGTTCTGGGTGGTATGATGGCGGCGATGAATAGAGCAATCGCGTACGGACGACCTGAGATATATTTTCAAGGAACAGATTCTTGGGGGAACGTATGTGGCTATCAAAATGTTCCAGTCAGAGGATCTACATTCTCCGGAATGGACATGACGAAATACAATAAACTCTTCATTTTCGATTTCATAAGACAAGCTTCAGTGTTATCATCAGGAGATGTAGCAGCAATGGCTGAGATAAGTTCTAAAACGACCACGTGTGTGAAGAGCTGTCCTGAAATCACAGGAACATTTACATGCGCAGATTACCTTGACACACAAACTCAATATCCAGATGAGCTCAAAGATATTCTGTGCGACAACGTCGAAGAAGACGATTTGCGGTTGCTTCGGCAACGAACGGTATCTTTTTCTGTGAGAAACGCAAGATGTGTTCCAAACGTAATTCATACATCAATTTCGGTTACGAAGCAAAATGAAATGCTGAATCTTTACTCTAATGACTGGGTGTACAATGTGATAGCAGATTGCGAGACTTGCGCTGCAGAATTAACATGGATCACTCTTATTGCAACGACATTTACTCTAATGTTTATTGGGGTTGTACAGAACTCCGCTAATAACATTTGCTGGTTCAGCTTCTCCTCCTTTGCAGTAATTGGAGTGACTTCAACGTCTGCAATGTGGTATATGTATTACGATATAAGCTCTAGAGACGTCCCGGTCCTGTATTTCGACGATTCCCCTGAAGAGGAAATAATATCCACCAATGAAACGACTACAACTGGACCAATCGGTATGGCGGATAGCCTTCCACAATCGGCTGAATCGACTGTCGCGGTCCCTCAAGCAGGATATTCAGTAACGTTTCGAGATGCTTCGATAATAGTGACATGTACAACAGGGTTTTTCATATTGGTGATCTTCTTTGTTGGAAAAAGAAACATGGATTTTGCTGCAGTACTATTTGACACGGGCTCCAAAGCAATGCGAAAGATCAGATGGCTATACATTCTACCTTTGCTGACAATCTGCGCCATAAGCTTTGCGGCGGGGCTTTTCTTGTACACTGTAAATCGACTAACAGCAGTTTTCCTCGTTGAAGCAAGAATTGTCAACGATCCAACCTACAATTTCCCCACTGTAGTAATGGTAAAAGACACAATGTACACAAGCTGGGTATTACTATTTGAATTTGTAGCTGCCTATTGGGTACTAACTTTCATAACGTCTTGCCAAAGTCTAATTGCTTGTTCAGCGATCTCAACCTGGTACTATTCTAACAACAGGAGGAATCTATACCGGCCGATGCGTATTGGGTCAACACGATTGATTCGATATCATCTCGGATCAGCTGCGATCGGAGGATTATTAGTTGGCTTTTTTGGATGGATGAGAGCGCCGTTCAGGTAAGATTAGACATACGATTAAAATTAAAAAAAAAAAACTCGCAATATTAAATCTACGAAATTTCAATTGTGAAAACGGGCTTAAATTTGATGACGGTTGCTTTCATGGCACAGACCTACAGTATGTGGACAGTAACGCCGAATCGGCTCCCTGCCACCCCGTCGCACACCAATCAATATACTCAGGCTTATAGGCTACGATTGACTTTCTATCGCCGCTAGATAGGCCTACAGCAGTTCAAAACCGGGTGAGAGACCATCAGCGCTCTCCGTTTGAGATGATTTTGCATGGATTATTATCTAATTAATACATGAGATCTATTTCCTCCGTTGCAGCTTCCTTCAATCGAGATTAAATCAAGCGTTGATAAATGCCATTGCATCTGCCGAGCAACAAAATCCAACAGCGCAATATTCAAAAATCATAGAACTATCAGAGGTTGAATCAGCCAAAACATTTATAAGCGATGATGAAGCGATCAACGACAGATCTGCAGGTAGCAGCAACAACATCCCGCCCGCTTCAAAAGGACCTCGCGATCAAAGCAAAAGGCGGTCTCGTCGAGAGTCAAACACGAAGCAACCGACTCGACCAAAATCAAAAAGTGTGAGCAGTCACTACTCGGCCAACTCCAATGGATCTACTCAAAAATTTTCGAAGCAGAAAGAGTCATTTACATCGATAGGTCAAGGATCGACAAACAGCGGAACGATACAGCAGAAGAGAGTGTATTCTTCTAAAAGAGCGAAGCCGTACCTTAAAACTCAGGTAACTTACAGTATACCGACTCCGGTAATCCAGACCAGAGACAGTTCAGTTCTAGATTGGGAAAATGTGCTGTGTAGTGCTATATCATTTTGCGAATCCCTAGTCCTGCATTGAACTTTGGTGCTTTCGTTTTCTCAGGAGACTAAAAGCGCATCGAACGAGATTAATCCAATGACAATTTTGAAGCGTTTATCGCAAATGTTCAAGCCTTGTTTCTGGTTCTTGAATAACGGGCTGATTTACATTAGCGATTTCAATTTTGGTCTCGTCGGTCTGAAAGGAAACTCCTTCCTATATTCTGGATACAAGTTACGACAAACGCTTTTAGAGGATCCGGTAATTATTCAATTTATTCCTACAGTGATGCAATAATAATTTTCTGAATCGAGCGATTAACTTAATCACTGATTATAGCAGTCTTTATAGTACCGGTAATCGCATTTTTCAGATATATATTTAAAAAAATTGACTCGTATTCATAAAGTAACCTACAACTATTTCAGAAATTGAAAGGTTTGGGGGCAGTATGCAGCTTCTCACTGTTTCTTGGCAAACTATCCGTCATGATGATCGTACTGCCTTTTGGATTCCTATTTTTAAAAGACAAAGAAGGCGTTTTCATTTATGGCTATCCTCTTGCGATGAGTGCGTTTATATCGTACCTTGTCGCTCATGTGTTCTTGTCTCTAATGAACGCTGTAGTTGGGTAAGGATTCATTTATAAAATTGTAGCGCTGTTACCATATTGTTAGAAATTTTGTCTAGTACAATTTTCGTATGCCTTATGGAGGATAGAGCATTGAATGATGGGACCGCAGCGAAACCGTACTATGGAACTCCAGCGCTGATACAAAAGTCGCGTCAAATTTTGGAAGATGCACGTTTATCTGGTAGGTCTACTTTAATGCGGTTATTGTCAACAAATGCAGATTAAATTTAATAATAATAATAGATTGCTGATTAACTCAATTTCTTGCATCTATAATGCGAGGGTTCTCACCAGCGCTAACTAGCGAATGCGTGATTGATCTAATTGAATTGATCGTATTTAGGTAAAGCTACGATGAGATTTGCAAGCGAATCACGGTGCAGAAGAAAAAGTACGTTGGAAGGAGCATCTTCTCTATATTCATCATCGCAGTCAAGGTGACAGAAACGGAAAAATCGTAACTTTCGCTCTTCAGTAGGAATTTTACGTCTATAACCCATCACCATCTGTCGCTGTCTGAGACAAAACTAAACGACTCCTCTATTAATAATTATAGTTATTCCTTGGTACTATAGTGGCCTCGTCGATTGTCTCAATCTTTAATCGATCACAGATACTGTACAGCTGAGTGACCAAATATGCCGGAGACATAACATTACAATTTGACTATCTATAGCAGAAACGATGTGGTGTCACAGCAGCCTAAATCGAATAGACGCTCCCTTGAATTCGGAGAAGACCATTCGTCCCTATTTCTCCTGATGCCAAAGCAAAAGGAAACTAAAACCAAGGTATAAGACTGAATACCCTACTGTGCCTTGACTTAATATGTTATATCACAAGTTCAAACGATAAATATCTGTAAGCTACACCTTTATGTTAACCAATGATATAGCGTACGCTAACGCTAATTTCTTATAGCCTACCTTTCCTCTCTGGCATATTTGTGCACCTTAAATATTTAGGCCGAAAGTCTACATATCAATCCGATCACTATTTATCCCTATCTGACTCACAACTTTGACTAAGTCGTTCCCAGACACTGCCTTGATCTGTTCCTGGTTTTAACAGAATTCATCAACGTCCGACACAGTTTCATACGAAGATGAGCAAACGGTCCCAAGGCGAAAGAGAGGTTTGTCCGCTAATATACAATGGTCTACAGTTCCAATACAAATGGCAAACCCTATTCGTGCAGTGATTATATATATTTATATCCGTCCGACCGTTCTAAGAAACAAAGTTTTCACGAGTATTATCTGCGATACTGCGAATCCACCAATGCGCCTTGGGCAACGGGTAGGCTATAAGGAAATTAATTTTTGCTGGAGATTCTAGGGAGGGGGATACCCATGGCCTACTGTAGCCTACTCATGGTCTACTCTAAAGTAGGCCATGGGATACCCTTCTAGAATCGTCTTTATTCCAGATTTCCATCATGCCGTAATCATATAGGCGTATACTTGACAGATCTAGAATCTTCGAGAAGGCATCGAAGGCGTGATGAAGAACTTTCGGACTCACGGAGACGTGGGCGAACAAAACGTAGCAACCGGTAAGCATAGAATATGTTCGAAATAGGCCTACAAGTACAGTAACATGACTTATTCGTTTTCATTTACAGTGATCAGGAGGTAGATCGGCGGCATGGTAAACAGGATTATGATACATCTACCACTTCAACATCGACGGGACTACTTGGAAACTTATTCGACGAAGATAATAACGACGCAATCAAAAAGAGAAACGATCGCCTCGGTGTAAGACGGAATTTGTTTTATAATTGCAAAAACCTTAGATATGATATGAACAGAATGGGCATGAAATTGATGAGGATGAAATGATCAGCGATGATGACGATAATATGGACCATGACGCTGGTAACGATCAGGTAATACGTACATTCACTAATCTGAGTAATACGATTTGCGTTGGAGACTTAATATAATCACCAATTATCGCTTTTTGCCAGACCGATTCAATTATATATACAAGATGAAATTGGTGTAACCTTTACACCCTTTTTAGTACCGCCTAGTAAGCACTTCGCCTACTGTAATTGGAAACCGCCCTTTAAAGAGCATTCAATGCAGATGCACATACATTTTGCAGGATAGACAAAATAAACGCAAAAAGAAGGAAAAGCGAGATAAAGAACGAACAGAAAAAAGAAAGAAAAAAGATCAAAAGGAGAGAAGGGATAAAAAAGAGAACGACGCAGGCAAAAAAGAGCAAACAGGTGAGCAGAAGAAAGCAAAAGAAAAAAAGGATTCGGATAATGCAGACAAGAAGACTCGAAAGAAAGAGGAAGTCGGTGACAGGAAAGTCAAGAAACGCGATTCCAAATCAACTGACAAAGAAAAATCGAGTAAATCGGTAAGAGAAGTTGGTCGTTTGTGTTCAAATCCAACCTTACCACATGGGTTACATTTACAGGACAAATCGGACTCGAAGAGATCAAAAAAAAAGTCGCAAAACGCCGATAAACAGAAGCCATCGAGTCGCGACACAAGTAAATCCAAGCCCAATTCAAAAGATGAGGTATTGACTTGGTATTTCTCATAATATATGATACTGATAATAACATTAAATCAATTTTAACAGCAGGGGGGAAAATCCAATAAGAAAGAGAAACATGATGTGGATCAGGGCAAACCTAAAAAGAATGATGACAACAATGATAAGCGCAATAAAAAGAGTCATTCACAAACAGAAAAGAATAATGGGAATGATGGGACGAGAACAAAAGAGGCCGAAAAACCTAAAAATTCAAATAAGCAAAAGGCAAATAAAACAGAAAATGACGCCCCCAAAAAGTGAAAAAGATCAAAAGACGACAAGTCTAACCAAAAAAGAGATCGGCACGAAAATAAGTCGGCTGAAACAGCGAAGACAGGCAGAGACAAGCACTCGAAGAAAGCAACATCTTCAACTCAGCTAAATTCAGAAAAGAGAAAGAATGAATCTAACAAATCAAAAGAACAGCATGAAAAACACAAAGACAGTACAAAGTCAAAGAAATCGGAATCCGATGGCAAAGAAAACAGTAAAAAGGCATCAAAAAGTCACAAAACTAGTAAAAGCGCCAAAGCAAAACCCACTGATCAGGATAAAGATGGTACGAAGACCGGTGATAAACCAAAAGGGCCAAAAAAACTGAAAACGCCGAAATTGAAAGGATTGAAAAAACCAAAGTTGGAAAAATTAAAAGGAATGAAGCCGCCAAAACTGAGCGAAATAAAAGGCCTAAAGAAGCCGAAAATCGGCAAAATAGAAGGCATTAAACGACCTAAAAGAGCAAGATTGAAAGGCGGAGGCGGGAAATTTCCATTAGGTGGAGTGGGAGGTGTCGGTAAAATCGGTGGCTTGGCAGGTAGTCACATGGGAAAAGGGGGATTGATGAAATTTGGGAAGACCGCAAAGCTTCCGAAGGGCGGTGGGGCGGCTGGAGTTGCTATTGGTGGAGCAGAAGGGGTGGTAAATATTGCAGACGGTTTGTTACGGATCACGGGAAAAAAGGAGGACTTTAATAACGAAGTGAATAAAGCAGCGTTTGGAACAAGGAAGAGAGCGAAGGCAACAACCGCAGTGCAAAGTATTTTAGGCGGTAATAAAAGTAAGTGTTTTACTTGTGCTAGCCTCTACTAATGTGTGGCAAATCGCAGATGCAATTCGAAGATTTCGCCTACTAGATGACATCATATTAAGAGGTACTGCACCCGCACATGGGCGCATCCGTCAGCCCTTACTCAAACCATGGCCTACTTTAGTACCTATAGAGTAGGCCATATATTCAAACTCCGAGCAGCTCGTCGTTTTTCCGCTCGTAGGGGGCGATAAATGCCTGTAAAATAGGCCTGATCTCTTGACTAGACAGAACGAAAAAGCATAGGCCTATATAGCATATATGTATAGGCCTATTAATACTTTGAATTGGTTTTAGACATATTAAAAGGAATACAAGCCATGAGGGATATCGATGAACAGTTCGACGATGCAGAACGATACGAAGAAGCGATGAGATCGCGTGAAAAGCGGAAGAAAATGAGTGAAAGAGAGGAAATGAAAGCATTACTGAAGAAAAGAAATGCACTTAGAAAAAGGAAAAAGGAGGCTAGAATTTTGCAAAATGCGAGATAAAATATAGCCTGCTGTAGCCTGATCATTGCACAAAATTTTGTATCACACGGATCGTACTTTGAACAAGGAGACTAACCGATTGCCGGGTTTTTAGGTGGGTTGGTTACGAAATTGAATCGAATCGCATAGGTTCCGTTTTAGGGAAATGTCCGATCATGGCCTACTAAATTCAGTGTAGTAGGTAGTAGGTATAGTTTGGGTCCGATGAATAAGGAACCACCCTAAATCCCTTTATGGCAGCCAGTTCATGGTACCCGGTAGTTTAGTACTAAATTCAATTTAGTAGGCCATGGACCGACGAAAAGGGGGTAGGCCTATTTTACTTCCGCGCTCAGAAAAGCCCGAAAGACGAACCTGTAGGGTCCAGAGTGAATATATATTGACTTTGGTAGGGTCTATCCGGCTAGGTGCTAGACATATCAACAACCTGTTTCTGATATAACAGTGTACAATTAGGAATTTTAAATTACGTAATAGAAAAATATTCTCTTAAAGTTTATAGATTGAATCCTGTAGGGCTACAGGCTACATGTTTAAACCTCCGAATCGATCGCTCTCTCTAATACATTATCACTCTCTCTCCTGATGTCGTTATGGAGACGGCTACGCGTGAGCGAGCGCAAGTTCCGCCGTCTCCGTGACTGCAGGGAAACTAGTGAACTAGATAGTGTACAGTTTTCTTCCAGCCGAGGGAAAGTGGTGTGGAAAGCCTTCTTAGTTATATGCATTCTTTTGTTTAATTATGGAGGAAACAAATCCAGAGCCTACTACAGAAAGCAATCAAGCTCCTTCAGGTACATTAACTCAACAACCAGAACCTCTGCTGCATTGTAATGATTGTATTGCCAGTGCATTCGCAACGGAGTATGAAATGCTATTATATATAGCTACGTACGCCGTTCATTTATACTTTTACCCTAGTCTGTGAGCACCGTGATTTATCCAATAGGGACCAACCTTCATTAATTGTTCAAAAACGAATTGACTATAGATCATGATTCTGAAAATTGATTATAACACAGGTCAGTAATATGAGGTTTTGCATTCACAGAAGATACAAAACCGGTTGAGAATGACCCTCCATCTACAAGGGAAAGTAAAGAAGATAATACAGCTGATGTGACTGAAAATAAAGAAAAAGATTCTACAGTAGCAACAGCTTCAGCAGTAGTGAGTGAAGAGCCCAATAACCAAGCGGATATTCAGCAGGATCCTGATGATGAAAAGCCAAGTGAGCCTGCGCCAGAACAATCAGCTAACAGTGAAGAAACTGGTGAGGCTCAACCCAGTTCAGCCCCGACTGATGAACCAGTGGTTACAAAGAATAAGACAGAAGCAGAGTCTCCACCACATGACTCTGATAAAGCTGACAGTTCTGACCAGTCACCAAAAGAAGAACAAATAGAAAAGCAGGATGAAGCAGTAGATGCACCCAAAAAAGCCTTAGAAAGCACAGACAATCCTACTGTAGAGCCTCAAAATGAAGACACAACCAGCGATCCTACAGCGTCTGACATAATTCCGCCAGAAGGTTTGATATCTATGAGCTTTACACTATATTTTGAGCGTGATAAAAAATATTCACCTGTTCTAGTGCAGCTGCTAAATATCTCATAGTCTACTTGTCTAATATTATCAGATCAACCACCCACAGTCTCTGTGCAAGAAGAAGGGGCAGACACAACAGAACCAGGTGTCACGGCCCCGCTTCTCTCCCAGGAAGAAGGTCAACAACCAAAAAACGAGACAGACTTGTCCCCTGCGACAGGTTTGTGAGCATAATGATTACTCCTTATACATTAGAATTTGTGGCGTTGATTATTCAAATATGCATACATTATAGTAAAGTTCCAAATTGTGCCAAGCAACGAAGTCATCACCGTGACATCGACACTGGGAACAAATATTGCGAGCTTGAAAGACGTCGCAGCTGCACAAGTGCGGCTTTCCCCGTTAGAAATTTTGATACGGCGTAACGGTGAGAAAGCTGACTAATTCATAATCATCCATTCTATCAACTCGTCAATCACAAGTCATGAATATAAATTCATTTCTAGGCGAAGAGTTGAGTATGGAAAATTCACTGTTTGATCTCGGCGTGGCTCCTAACAGCACCGTACAGTTTGAGATTCTCGCAGCCAAAGAAGAAGTTTCTTTGGAATCAGTTTCGCCATTCAAAGACAGCGGCTCGTCAGACTTTATCACTGTTAGAGTACAGAAAGGTACTCACTAAGACTACCTTTTAACATACGTACCATAATTCCTCTTATAACAATATGTTGGGATTTAGAAAATAACGAATTTACTGATATCGTTGTACAAATTGAAAGACAATACACAAGAAAAACTTTTCTCGGCGGGTATAGACATAAGTTATCAGGCTCGGAATATCACCATGCATCAGCTCAGACACAGCACAAGTCTCCAAAGGTTACTTCTGTTGAAAAATTCAACCGAGATTGTCAGGTAAATTCATAAGGCTACCTAACCATTCTGTGCTGCTACTAATCACTGATCACTGAATACAATATTTACTAATCACTGATTTCTGATAACATTTGTCTTTCCATGCCACACCGATCTTGTACCTATTCAAATTTTTGGTTTTAGACGGTGTTTGAAAAGAACAGATCACAACAGACTAAAAATGTAACCTCGACGCAAATGCCCAAAACCGGTGTCTATATTTCAACAGAAGAGGACAAACTCATCACAGCAAAAAAATATGTTACTTATGAGGAATTTATGAAGAAAAGAGTAAAAGCTGTAAGTAAAGTAGCACTGAAATGATTTTTCTGAATATATTATGCTCAAGTTCAGATACAGTATGTCAAATGCCACCTCGTGTTTCAGCTTTCCCTATTAGCTAGTTGTGGATTTATGCCAATGGCTTTTGCTATCTATGTGATGGTAGCGGTTTGATGCTTTACCTGTATGTTATCAAAAATCACCATTTTCACCTAATTCCACAGGTGATTGTTCTGCAATCGTACCTGAGACGGTGGCAAGCAAGAAATACTGTCGACGAGTTGAGAGATGATAGAGATCGAAGAATAGAGTGGGAACGACAAGAAGAGATTAGAAAACGACGAGAAAAAGAGGAGAGAATTAAAACGGAGTTTGAAAAAAGAATCAATCCAAAAACGCGAGAAGATTTTGATCTGCTATACGCTGCATTGGAAAGTATGTCTCACATTTTTTTTTCTTTGAAAGAATAGAAATGTAGAGTTGAGTTGAGGAGAAGTTGAAATTGATTGGATATTGTCTATCGCAGAGTGGAGACTGGAAGAATTAGGACACATTAACAGTGAGTTTACTGGCCCCGAACGAAAAGCAGCACTTTGCGCATTACTTGAACAAGAAACTCAACTAATCGGATCAATCGACAGAAGAAAAATCGACGCATACAAAGAAGGAAAGGATAAAAAAACTTTGCAGTTTCTCAATAAGGTAGGTAGAGCGAACACCCCGAAACTCACGGATTATAACATAAGCCAATCATATTGATTTTTTCAGGCGGCTGCTCCAAAAAAATGGAGAGCGTATGATGGCCGTTTTACAGAAATGGACACACAGTATACAATCCGTGCGAAAGAGCTTCGAGACATTTACAACAGCATTAACATGAAGTACCTCACACAAGATGAACGTCTTGACGTACTACTGACTCTAAAACACACTGTCAAGGTGTCATAACGTAGCCTAATTTGAATGATACATAAATTTTGAATACAATAATAATATTATTAGGAACACGATTGCAAGCTTACACGAGAAATCACAGAACTGATTGATAGAGAGGCTGATTTACTCATGCGTGGAATGAGAGACTCTAACTTGGAAGGCTTGCGTAAAAGAATCTCATCTCTCTTTCTACAATACTGCAAGAATCCATTGTTCAATCCTGAAGCTGCCAGATTACTCAAGGTTATCAAATTTTGAACAATTCATAATTACCGGTTATCATGTTTACACAAGCTGTTTGGCTGTACACTTTCCTCGATAATGCCTGAAATCTTTTAAACCACTGCTGTATACTATGTATGGTCAAATCGAATCATATCGATTCTAATCTCTTGTGATTCGAATTGATTCTGAATATTCGTTTCAATGTGCCCATCCCTAGTGTAAACTAGCATCATAGCCCGCCAGTTGCAATCAGTATAGGCCTACCAAGACCACTTCCCAGTTTTACTGATGATTTGATACAAGGGTTTCACTTCGACTCAATGAAAAAATGAACTGATATAATTGGCTCTGCCTAGACTTTGTACGGGACACAAGCATAAATATTATCCCAATTCAGCTGCAGCTACTCAATTTATCAGCTTGAGCTGCATGTTATCTTGTTTACATATCTGCCAGTGGCAATAAAATTAAAAATATTTACATTCAGGTTCCAGAGGATCCTAGCAAACTCGTTAAGGATATTTACTTCTGTCCAAGCTCAAATCAATACCTGCCTTCAACAGAGTTTAAATTGACCTCAAAATCACGAGTGGTTGGAAAATGCAGAAAGTACGCAGCAAATATTTATTAATTCAGTTCAAAATTTGATTCTAATAAATATATTTTAGAGCCTTACAATTGGATAATGAAGCCCGTACTAGACAGGATTATTCACACTATCGCGTAATGATGCGATCTCTACGCAGATCAGAGGAAAATTATCACGATAACAGCAAAATTGCATATCTCATTCAAGTATGTAAATACTTCACACACCGCCCACCACACTATAAAGCTACACTGATTATTCTTGCATTTACAGGAGAAGGATTTACAATACCTTATCGAAAATATCTGGGCTGCTCAAAGCATTTTGAGCTCATGGGATGATCTATATGATTTGATCCTTGTTCGATGGAACAAAGATGAAGAATGGTCCCCATGGAATACCATTCTATTAACAAAGGATGAGGCCATGGCCCATTTGAAACTTGATCACTTAGATGATGTAAGTTGGAGTAAAATACCGTTACCCCCAAAAAAATTCCCCTTATTTCTGCATTAAAATTAGGATACAATAGACCTTGAGCCTCATTAGAATCATGGTATATGGCACTAGAAAGTCCACACACTTACCTAATCTCCATAGATAATACAGGTTCTAGTAACCGTTACATTATAGTGAAACAGAATTCTTCATCTGTGTGTACATTATACTCGTGGATAACCTGCTCTCCCTTCTAAACCTTTTGCAAGGCACCTCTCAGCATCTGTATTGTTAAAGGATGAGTATATTAAACCTGTATTAAAGCTACGGTAATGCATACCAAACAACCAGGTTGTAGCAATAAAACTGACATAAGTGAAAGAGAAACACACCACCTAGGTCAATACATTGTACCTTGACTGTGACTATACCCTTCTCATACATTTCAGGCATACAGCAAGCAATTCATTTCGAAAATATCTCACAAGCACACACTTGCTCGTGTCCACTTCGCCAAGCTTCCAGGAATGGCAGAAGCGTTGAGAATGAAAACCACCGGATCGAAAAAGATGCCTGGCGTTGGTGCAGTGGAAGGCGTCAGTGTATATTAGTTTGAATTTTGGATGAAATTTTACTGTACATACTTATGCAAATATATATTTACCGACACCATGGATTCGCCACTGCCATTCTGTATCTCATCGAAAATGCGACTGGAATAGCGGTTAGCCATTCCACCCAAGAATACTGTTATACAACTTGGGGCTGAGGATTCAGCTTTGGCAATTTTCCTACATAATCTGTTACAACTGCAGACAAGACAGTTTTGCTCAAAACATAATAGAACTGTATTCGCCGGAAACACATCATAAACAGGCGCCCAACCTGAGGTCAATTGTGAAAGCGCCACGGTCACTCTATCCATTAACACATTTAACATTCCCAACAACTATCTTAACACCGTTACGCGTGCAACCCATTAAAACAAATTATATTGCGATTTGTGAAAGTCGCTCACAATTCGTTGATTCTTGGATATTTGCTAGCACTTAGGCTAACGGATCATTTCAATATCTATCCTATAGTTAGTTCAATAACCTTAAAACTCTCCAATTTCCTACACAGTAAGCAACACAAGTCACACAAGTCAGGCCGTAAGCCCTTTTGCTTTCAAGAAAGCGTCTTGATTAGGTTCTCTCCCAAGAAAATCTCTCAACATATCCGCAGCATCCATTGAACCACCACGCTCAAGTATTTTTTTCCTATAATCGCATCCTACATCGCGATTGAAGATTCCTTCTTTCTTGAATCTGGGGTGGGAGAGACATGGGTTCATTTACGATAAGGAGGCACCAGCCAAAGAAAGGATATGCTACCTCGACAGGTGAATGATGGCTCAAACGGATGATAAAACATAAAGGTTTAGTGCTAGTCGTAAGAAATTTTGGTACCGGTATTTCAAACTTACCTCGTGTAGTACATATCATAACAAAACACATCACTCCACAGATACCCATAATATTGAGCATCGTATCCACCTCCAAGATGACTAAAAGTAGCTGGCATACATGTTCCTTCACTAGCTTCAATGCATAGTATGTCCCGGCATGCGTCAGCATACACCTACACAAAATATGACATATTGAATTACATGTTGTAACTGTGAGGCAATAGTTAGAAACCAACCTTGGATACATCGGCACTAGGAACGGTGTGAATATTCAAATCCAATGTCGACAATGCGACTTGACGAAGTAAAAACACGCCGACGTTTGCATTTCGCGATTTGATCAACTTGTCCATAACTTCTTTTGGGATTTCTGTACCATCCTGTAAATGGAATTGAAACTCTCAAAGAAAAAAAATCGCCAAGCAAGGATGTTGTTACCTTATAATGCGCAGACATTCTTTTTAAAGCTTCTGGTTCCCAGCACCAATTTTCCAGCATTTGAGATGGCGCTTCGACAAAGTCTCTTTCGACATTAGTACCACTGAACATGTCGTATCTGACCTAAACACAAAGCAAGAGGCTAAGTCATAGTGATGAGCATACAGTAAAGATCACCAAACCAAAAAAACCTTGCAAGTTCAAGAGAATCGGACAAACATTTGAACCATACCATATCATGGAACGTCGGGAAGCAATTCAGATATTCGACGTCGCACTAATATTTGTCTCCACAAAGACTAAATAGAAAATTTACTAGGATGCCTACCTTGGAGCAGATTTGATGCATCACATGTCCAAATTCATGAAAATATGTCTCCACTTCGTCATGTGTCAACAGAGATGGAGCATCTGTCGTTGGCTTGGCAAAATTTGCAACCATTGCGGCAACCGCTAAGGATAACAGCAACGTATCAGTATAAGAAATAAAGTATCGGCATAGTGAATTGGTACTGTGAAATCCGGGCTCTGATTGCATCACAAAAGGTTTGGTAGATAACACTTGAATGCAACTGAAATCAATTTCAACATACCTATTTGCCTTTTGCCATCAGCCTGATAACATCCTGATTGCAAACCAAAGCAGGCAGCGTGTCCATATTTGCCTTCTCTTGGAAATAGATCAAGATAAAAAACCCCAAGCAACTCGTTTGTTTCCACCTCCGTTACAGTGTACATAGAAACTTCCTCGTGCCATAAACTAACTCCATCAACTCTTTCAAACCTGATACAAAGATTCGTTAGTTTAGCACACATCTCCAGACAACATGGCAGCAGTATAGGTCGCATTTGAATGATGTAAATGACGCCGAATGGCTGCTTGCTGTCTCTGACTCTCTAGCATCACCATAACACATGAACTTACTTGAGTCCTAACAGTTCTTCATAAATTGCAAGAAGTCCTTTTGTGACAACTTCCATAGGAAAATACTGTTTCAGTTTCTCGTGATCAACAGTGTATTGAGTCTCTTCAATTTTGGTCATGTAATATCTGTCAAAAGACGAAAAAATGTTGAAAAAAAGACCATGATTTAAACAGATTATAGAGAATGAAATGAATACCATACCTCAAATCCCACATGTTAATTTTGTTATCAAAATTTGATCCATTTTGGAGGCAATCTTCTTTTTTCAATTTCATCATACTATCACGATCGTTCTTTCCGAGTGGTTGCAACTTTTCTGGACATATCAAATAATTAAACAATTTTAATGACAAGATGCTATTTTTTGAGGAGCTAACGATCTAATTCTTTTACCGGCTAAATCTTTGAGAAATTTTCTGACGTTTTCTGGTTTTTTCGCCATTCTCATGTCATGAATGAACGCAGCGTGTGTATCAAAACTAAGAATTGCAGCCTTCTCAGCACGTAATTTGACCAACTCCGTTAATATTCTGGCATTTTCCTGAACAAGATAAGTTAACTATAATACTCAGTAGACAGACACAGCAAGAAAAGTGTGCAAGGTACCCGAAAATGGTGTGCAACAATAGCAAAAACGGGTCTTGCTAACAAATTGTTTATGCCAATCCTAACGTCACAGATATATAAAAATTGAGTGGGCATTTTGCATAATTGTAAAATATTCTATTGCTAGGAACACTCTAGTCTAAACGTCAAAACTCACCTCTTTACACCTACGATTGAATTCGTATTCCATTTTCTTTCGGGTACTTTCAACTTTACACTTTTTCATGACGGGGAAATAATGAGGATATTTCAGAGTGAGGATAAACTTGCCATCTTCTGTTTTACTTAGTGAGTTTACTATGTCTGGAATGTCCAATGATATCAAAACTCGAAGATTGCAAAATTAGTAGAAATAATGCAAATGTCTGTCACTCGTTGATAATTTTGAATTTGGATCAGCGGTTCAAGTGAGCCAGGCTCTATTATTTAGTTTTTTCGATTACCGGTACCAGTACTTAAAATATTAATTCAGTTACCTTCCGGGACGCCGTCCAATTCTTCCCTTTGAAAATGATGGGATGAATTTTCTTCGTTCAAATTCTTGCTAAAATCAATCTGTAGTTCGGTCATCCGTTTCTTTATTGCCTTGAGTTCAGAAAAAGAAGATTGTAGATAATAAATAGAGATATCTGTTGTCTCTACACGAGGATAAAAACTATGCTTTCCATCATTTATTAGCAAAAGGAGCTAAAAAAAGTGCATGTCGCCATCGTGTGGTATATATAATTCTAATTTCAGTTTCCAAGAACAAACCTTGACTTTTTCCCGATCCTCTTCCTTCAGTCTCAAGCCATTTCGTTCACCCAGTTTCACCATTCTTTCGATGAATCTTTTACTTTCAGGATGCAACTTTGAATCTTTAACTTTTTCTTGCACTGCCATAATTCTGCATAGATTGAACCGACAACATTGGACTCGGGACATCGAGGCAGTTTTATCATATTCGATGGAAAGGTTGCTACAGAAGCAACAACTCTCTTCACACCAGAACATGTTAGCATACAGAGCGCACTTAACAGCAAGGACCATAAAGTAAGTGATAGTTATACCTGTCAAACACATCTTGTCTCATGCTGATTTCAACTTCAAGATCAGACAACGTCTTGTCAGATTTCGTGCTTGCATCTCGCAGTTCCTTATTCGGATTAACACTTTGATAGAAGTCAAGGTTCAACCTTTACAAAAACAACGGTGCTAATTGTAAATTTCAATAGAAATTGAGTACGCTGCTCATGTCCAATGAAAATAATACACTTTTAATCAACGATATTTTATATAGGAAAATTTTGGTGATATAGTAATTGTTAATTTTTGTACCTTTCCACGTTATACTCTCGGTCATGTTCAGCAATTCGTTCAATTACATTTTCGAAAGTTACATCATCTTTATCAATCTTCCCAATTTCATCATACAAATTGTTTGATTTTGAAATCAGTGACTTGGTCCTGTTTTCAATATCTTGGACAGATAAATCCCAACGGAGATGGACACGTTCCATAACTGAATGAGAATAGAATTATTTAATTGCATTTGATTACAGATTACAGTAGGCGTAAATAATGATCGTCAATGCGTAAGTTCGACTTAACAACATGTGCAAGTAAAAGTTTTCTTCATAAATCAGGATACACTTATATTAGCCTATAGGCCTATATACTTGAACGACTACAAGCAATGTTTCAACATACCACTAGAGTTTGCTGAGCTCATTTTTACCACTAGTATCCTTCTTTCTATCGACGGGAACAGTTTCGGTGCAGCTTTTAACGGCCTAAATATTTGTAGAAGTGAGCTCGACCGTCTTAACATTAGAAAATTGGGACAGAGCACAGAAAATTGCTGGGCCTACGGTACAGAGGTTAAGGTCCTATGTAAAACAGTACTGTATGCTAGAATGGTACTACAGAAGTTTTCATGTTACATTAGAGGATTACAGAGGCTTTGCAAAGCCGTGCAGCGGTGCAGGACGCCCGCGCACCGAGAACGCGCACCGGCGCACGTCGACACCCGAAGCCGACACGGTTGAGTTTATTTTGAAACCTGCTCACGCGAATGCACCGATCACAGAGAAATTGTCAACTGCGGTCCGATTTATGCAAGGGCAGAACGTAAAAGATTAAAAAAGGACATAATAATGTACAATATTATTATATTATTAGTCGTTGCCACACTGCTCTAATATCCGCCGTCATGCAGCAGCGATGCAGAGAAGACATGCATTCCCGGCGAAAAAACTCAAATCATATCGCGCATAAAATAACAGACATTATAATGCATATTAACGATGTTACGCTTGTGAAATGATCCTTTATCACGGAAATTAATCGCCAAGATTATCGAGGGATGATGGACACATAATGCGAGATGACCGCACCATCATATACTAGAGTTACTACTATTGCTGACGATTCACAAAGTCACAGCTGATCTTCGATCCTCGCTTGGTTAACAGTGGTCGTGAGCGTACAATTTAGAATTGGTAATCCAAGATATTGTCACATCTGCTATAGATAGTTTAGAGCAAGGCTACCAAATGAGTATTTCCTCTGCAAGAAATGAAAATAAAACATCTTTGCTCGGGGAAAGCTCCTTTACCAAATACAACACTCTAAATGAGACTGTTGCAGAGACAGAAACCATTGACACAACCACTGTGAGGAGGAAAACTAAGGATTCGCATGCTGTGCTTGAACTAAAGCCGTTAAGTGGAAACAGAAGTTCAGAACAATCTGCCTATGACGAAAACACTGTGTTATTATGTGAGGAAATACAAGATGGAGATACTCTTCAATCTATGTCGTTACGCTTTGGCTGCACGGTAAGGACAAAATTTGCAACGACTTTTTGCTACTCAACAATTAAGCTGTTCTGTGTCGTATGTGTTCTCCTAACTAAACATCCTGCGCCATGAGCATATATATGAGATGAGTTGATTTCACTTAAACGCCTGAATAATGAATCAATTATATTTTAGGTGAACGAAATCAAGAGAACAAATGGTTTGATAACAGAGCAAGATTTTTATGCCCGTAAGAAAATTAAAATCCCAGTAAATCGGTACAGCCTATTAACCGTACCTGAAGAAAAACAACGACAGCAAGAAGAGCATCACAAATTTTTCTCAGTAGCGCCTTTACGAAACTCTATCGCTGTTACATCAAACGGCGACACGGCAAGATCTTTTGAAACGACTCTATCAAGTCAGAAGCATTCATTGATACCAAATGACGATAACAATCTTTCCGATTTTAGCTCGTTAGAGAGTTTAGAAGATGCTCCTCTCCTCCCATCGTCGGGTGGAGGAGAGAGAAGTCCCAGCTTAGACGCAAATAAATATCTTAAAAAGTTGGATAAAGACATACGAAAAACTGTAAAAAAAGCCGATTTGAAGATTGACCAATTACAGACTAATGAAACTTTGAATGAAGTACTATCATCGATTCAATACTATCCAGTCAATCCGATTGCACCTAATGTAAAACAAAGGCGTCACTCTAATGGTGCAGATTGCGGTATGCAATGGTGGTCATTGATTTTATGCTTTTTTATTATATTAGGAATTATCATTGCATTAGCCGTTTTTGAGTGGTATCATTCAAACTGACAGATTGTGTGCTCGTAGTTGGTGTGGTGGTCTTGTTGCCGAATGTGGTGTCTATTAATAGTGTCGTGCGAGGTTTTAGCTTTGTCGAATTATATCCTATGCAAGATTTCAATGATGTTTCAAAAATATTCTAGATTTATCAGTCTGCGGAATAACGATGTTATAGGGTACACCGTATTGTATTCAGACTGCCGGGGTATATATTCGTGCAATTGCTGTAATTTATTGCTCCCGCATCATTTAATTTTTGACATGTTTCGTTTAACTGCATACTTTTGTCGTACGTCCCTACAATTGTCAAATCGTTGAAAGAGATCTCAGTGTTTATTACTGCGCCCTTACAAATTTCTCAGTTATCGGTATTGAGGAATGTGATACCTTACCTAAAGTTGTTCGATCTACGAGCGTAAGTAATTCACATGTTCCATTCTCGGCGTTTTTAAACCAGCTCTTTGCATACGTGGAAATTTGGCAGGAAGTCTTGCCTTGTTGTCAGTTTTCCTGCGTCATCTTATTCATTAAATTTTTACCGAAACCCAAGTCGAGTTACGGCCTGTCAATTGAATGCGGTGTTACATGGTTGATATTACAACAGGTTTATACTGCCCCCCTTACCTTTTGAATTTTTTTTTGTGGTGCTATGACCTACCATGACAACCACAAGTCATTTAGCGATAACACATGACTGGGTGTCGCAAGACAGCTACTGCTCCAATTCAACTGTTTCAATGCTGGGTTTTCTTACAGTGTTTGACTCAAGTTCCTAATATGTTGCCAAAACTGTTGCATGTCCACGAGTTTGCAGAGTTACACTAACCGGGTAATTCAGTTTTGGTACACTATAATGTCTACCTATTCCAAATGTTATTATATTTAATGCTGAGTCACCTCATAAGTTGGTATCCATATGGCGGATGTGGAACATGCTTCCTGATAATAATCAATCGCAGCTCCTGCATGGTGTAGACGGCCCTATTCTTGCAATAAGAGATATTCCTTCTTGATGTAAGCACTTCGCTTTAAACGCTTCTGATCCTTTTCTAATTAACAATGACCGTGTCACACTGACGCTAAAGTTAGTTGTTAGAATACAGTGTATGATGGACTATGAACTGAATGTTTTCCGTTTTGTGGTGTTGATATTATTTGGTACATGCTGGATGGAGTAATAATAGATTCGTTTATTTTATTGCACACAAGTTGTAATTTTTGCACTAGGAGACGAGCTATTAGTTTGACGTGAAGAATGTTTCAAGACAGTCTCAAGCATGCGAGTAAATCGCGGTGGAAACAGGCGTGGTGGCAGGAACGAACGTATAACTGAAAGCACTGTGGCTATCTACGGTAATCGTTAGACTCGATGAGAAAATAAATGACTTGTTGTGCGTAATATCTATTTCATCATCGACCGATAATCGTAACTCTATTATGTACCATCAACTCGACATTGCACAATACATTTGAAACAACTAATGACACAACTACATTCTGCATGACACAGAGTCAGCTTAGTGCAAGAAAAGAAATAACCTATATGCAGAATTGCACATTCCAAAAATTTTCTCAAATCAACATAAACACGATCTTGCAATTGATTGATCAATACAAACTCTCACTCTTAAGAAAAAAATCAACAACGCAATTCCCGGTGCTCAATTTGATCTGCCGGTACTCAAAACCGGATACCTGTAGACTAGGCAGAAATCCTATATTAAGCCTACCTACTGCTACACCTATCGCCTAGTTGTCAAGTCATCTTGGCAACCAACAATACAGTATTGAACTTTCACAACCTAAGCCATCGCCCATCACATATATCATAACATTGAAGCATATGAAATCAAATTAAGAGTGCGTTTGTTGTTCAAGAATTAAGAGCTGAATGTAGGGATAGGGGATGTATGCTGGTCACTTTCATTTTACAGTCGAAGGTAGGGTCCATAAATAAAGCCTAGTTGCTATTTAAATACACAGAAAACTTACGGTGAAGTTGAAAAATCACAGTCATGTGCAATCATTGAGTGACACTACAGGATGTCCCCACATAAACAAACATGCGATATAGTTATACAATCGATTTGTTACTATCAGCAGTAGCCTACCACACGATGGTTTTTAGCAAATAAACCACCTCCCCATAGTTGCTTAGTCGGCACACCTGACTTTACTATTTAGTGCATATACGTCGTACATTGTACAACAAGTTGAGCAATCATATGAATTCGATGGATAAAAGTACAATATATATCATCAATCACAGAAATCCAATATTCCGATATACATTTTATGTACAAAATAGCAACCATTGTACATGATTTAGATTAAAATAGTAATTGATGAATAACAAATCAATTAGCATTCAAAATTTTACTTTTACAACCTTGATTCATTAACAATACCCAACTCTCGATCAGGAACGCACACAGCGGGGCAAATTTGATTAGTGCGTCTAAAAAACTTCAACACCTAAACCGTTACGGTCGTTTTGATTATAATTGGTAATTAATTAATATTTTCAATTGATTTGAATCTATGGAACATTGGAACACATCATGGCAGGTAGAAGCAAAATTAGCGGTTGACATACTGGTACTGAGGAGATTAAAGAAACAGTTCATATTGCTCTGAAAATGTAAAGATGCAACTCGTACAGAGTATTATAATAACCAACAAATGAAATCAAAAACACATCTATCAAAATAGCAATAGGCTACTCTTAATCACCAATAACTTCCAAGCACACACAATTTCTTATTATATCTACACATAAAGATGATATCAAGCTTCTGTCTAAGTGGCACAACTACAACGATAGTGTATTTAGCAGTTAAATTTTATCTACCGGTACCGGTATGTGAAGCTCTAGTAAGTGTGTTCTAATTTCTACAACTACTGTTTGTATCCATTGACTGTAGCATATTGAGAATTTTTAGTGAAGATTGCAGTGGCGTATGTTGGTCTGGCCTGTCCAGATGATATCGCTTTTAACAAATATTCCCGCCCGCCGTTTGTCATCCATATCTATAAAATGTTACTTATCAACAAAAACATCAAAGTTTGGGAGAAAATTTGCTAATTATATTATTATATTACTTTTTAAAAGCCAAACAAGAAGAATGTACCTGTTCGAATTCTTGCGCCAAAATCTCAGCACCTTTCTTTCTTGACAAACCGGTTTCATCCAGCGACAACTCGCATATCTGCATGTCATCCTTACCTGTAGGAACATAATCTTATCATCAGCAACAAAGCGTATATCATATTATAGGGGAGCGGTTGCTGTTTGAATATCCGGCATTATTAACTACTGAGGCTATATGTGCAGGAGAACATGATATTTCTGGATCCACAACCCGCCCGACAATGACTGCCAAGCAGAGGAAAAACGGGTGGTGTTTTATGTAGTTCGACCAGGTTGGCAACCAAATCCAGTCCCTCACCTCCTGTGATCAGAAGGCTGCCAAACCACTCGACTGACAAAATGGTGGAGCCGAAAGTGGAAAATTAAAAGACTTGATGCCAACGTACCTGCGACAAGAAACAGAGGAGCTTTGTCTGGATGCAGTTCCATTTGCCTTGCGATATAGTCTCCGTCAAAATGTGCATACCACCAGCCCCTTTTGGCAAGGTTCTTGTTCACGTGTTGATCGCCAGGTTTAATGAATGGAATACGGAAATATCTCTGCGCCCGATTAACCTGGCCGGGCCTGCTCGTGGTAGCTGGCGCTTGACTCAAAGGATTCGATTTTTTGGCTGAACAGGAGGAGTAATACATTCAGACAACATCGACGTATTCGCACTACGAGGAGAGAATTAACGATGTCGGTGGTTCAATTCAAAATCACGTCAAAATTGAGAAATGACCAAGTTGTAAAACAAAATATGGGGGGCATCTTTTACATACCTTCGAGTAAGATTTGCTGAGGTGCTCTCTGTTCAACAGCTCCTGTTCTAGCAGCATTTCTTGCTTTCCAGTTGTTATAAACCTTCAATCTCCTGTGGCATTCTTCACGACAAGCTTCCAGCAATGCTATATCTGATAACACAAACAAGTCATGAGTGAAAATGTAAAGACGTATTGACTGTCGATACAACTTCTTAACCCTAGCCTAGCACAACACAGAACGTACTACCAGGTGTAATTCTAACGAGTATAACTGACCTGTCGATGTATTGATAGTGTCGCGTAGTTGTGCATATTTCCACCCTGACATGTCTTTCTTTGCTGGACTGGAAATAGAAAGGCACATTGGGAATTTACAATCTGTGCGGTGATGACAGAACATCATCTTCTCTTGATTCTCACCCTCTAGGAGCTGGCATTGGCGGCGGGGCTACGGCTTGTACTACTTCTTCCGCAGCAACTTGACCCTCGTCTTGTGCAATTCGCATCGCAAGTTCACGATCTTTACGTTCTTGTTCTTCAATGGCACGCCTGGTAAAACAGTATTAGTAAAAATATTTACAGGGGATGGCGTTAGAGTACTAAGCTATAAATCGGCCAGCGGGGTATTGGTGAAGAGATAAATATTGAGACGTTTAATGTTCGAATACTAGAACTTATTCCCAAAGAAAACTCGGTAAATATAAGTATTCCCGTACTTTTTCTCTTCTTCTTCGCGTTCTTTTCGCAGTTGTTCTTCTATTCTCTCCTAAATGTATATTGTTGAGAGAGATAAATATATTAATACAGACAGAAATGAATGTCATACTCATACCCTCATTTTCCTTTCTTCCTCTTCCCTTTTCTTTTTCTCTTCTAGCTCCTTCTTTCGTTTCCTCTCGATTTCCAGTTTCCTGCAAAGGTGACAGTGATCAATGCTAAGGACCAAGTGATAGTTAGGTCTTAGTATGCTGCAGTGGTTGTTTCCTCAACAAAACAATCTGCAATCACTCGTCATGCAGGTAAGTGAAAGAATGGTCTATGCAAAAAATGACCAATAGGAGAGAATTTGAGATAAATCTTACTCTTGTCTAATTCTCTCCTCCTCTTCTTTTCTTCGCCTCTCTTCTTCCTCTTTCAATTTTCTCAATCTCTCCTCTTCCTCTTTTCGTTTTCTCTCCTTTTCCATCTCCTCCTACGAAAAAACCAGGCATTTTTGAAATCTTTCAAAAATACAGCTGTGATGTCACAAGCATGTTTTTGATTCAATTTAGTCCATAACTCATAGCAGTCGCCGGAACGATATTTGAGTATAAATATTGCATGCTCCAACAACATTACAGACTTACTCGTATTTTTCGTTTTCGCTCCTCTTCCGCTTTTGCTTCAGTGAGTTGATTCTCATGAATGACTTTGATGACGGCTCCTTCTTGCTTTCTAAGCGTTTCATATTTCGCTCTCATTTTTGACGGCACAATGATAGATGTCTGCGTATGAAATGTACACAAATGGTAAGAAAATATTTTCAAAAATTGACGAAAGTGAAGCTTAAACGCAGTACCTTGATGTTATTTAGATGAGATCTGATGTCTTTTTCATGAGCATCGACTTTAGCAAGCATGGCAGCTTTGCTCGCATTCAACTCTTCACACATGTTTCGCATTTTCGGCAGTTGGGTGAGAAGTGGTACAGTCATCCGCATGGCCTCAATGCTAGAAACATATTTCACTAATTACCAAACGGTAACTTGGTATCATCGCCTAGTTAGTGGTTCCGTAATACAAACTGAGGATTGTTCTGTTTCGCATCTGAACCAAAATCTGGGTCCGCCCGCCCAGCCTAGAGCATCGCACCCCCACCAGACAAAATGAAAAATAGAAATAGTAATAAACACCTGCATTAAATCCAATACGTAAACATCTCAAACAACTTACCGTGGTCTATGCTTCCTCCGCGCTATCACTCCGCGGACATGTTTCTGTATCATAACATAATGATACCTGAGCCAAGCAATCTTTTTCGCACCTATTACAAAACAATGAAGGCGATCAGCCATAAAGAAATTTATACCGTGAGTTATCACTAACTTACATTTAATCACAGATAACGCACACCATTGCACTTTTCTCCAGCGTGCGCCGATCAACCATTTCTGTACTTTTTTTATCAGTTGCCGCAAGTGTTCCGGATCAGAATGCATCAGTTGATCAAACTCTGCAAACTGTTAGAAAAGAGATAGGTAAGCAACATATCCTTCACCTGTGTCTGGAATTTTCAGACAGATCATACCTTTCCAGGTCTGAAGAAGACTTTGGTCATACCGAACTTGTAATCAATGTCGTTCAAACCAAGAGCTTTGAATAATGCCTGAAAAGGATAAAAGGATAGCAATGACATGATATTTCAGTGATCCAAAAACAACATAAACCCCATACCTTGCAGAAGAGTCGAGGATCCAACCTCTTCAAATGATCAGGCATGAATTGCTTGTACATGTTATACAGATCGGCAAATTGAGCTCGTGATGGATATCCACCTTGCATCAAATCAAGCACAGACACCATTCCTATAGAAATATTGAAAAATAGTTCGACAAACTTTATCTTAAAATTCCCAGGCGCTACTGGACCCAGGCCTGAGCAAATGAATAAGGTTGAAACAGGAAGGGCATCGGCCCGACTGAAAATCATGTGTCTCCAGCTCAGATGATCAAATTCTACATGCGCAACCAGTTAATACAATGAGAGAATTTCATGTACCTGCGCATTGCAACTGACTCAAAATCTGTGGTCCTTCAAACAGATCGCTACTCATTTGCAAATTTGGTTTGATGCAACGAATGAAATTCGATCCGGTTGTGCTGAGTTTATCGAGTAGTTGTCCAAGTTGTTTCTATCAATAGAACAGATTGAGTGATATCTTTCTCAAGTTAACCAAACCGCGTTAATTCACAGTTTAAAGATGTACATTAAGTTGCTTGTGTTCAGTTAATTAATCATGATTCACACAGGACATTAACAGCTCATGCTAGCCAATGTTCTTTCAAATGTAGCAACTGTCAGTTAAGTCTAGTTATATCTCGACACATTTTCAATATGGCCTATGTAGTATGTACTTGTAAAATGTACAACGAGGGACAATTATATAGATACGTCACAAAGATGGACAGACACTTAATAAGCATCAAGTGCCATAAGTTACCGCCGAATAGAGCCCAAAACAATAAAACATAGGCCTAATGAAATCAGTAGCAGTACCTTGAACTTATTGCCAACACTGACGAAAGACAATTTTCCTTTTGTAGACTGGATTTTATCTGACGAAAAGAGGCTTCTAACAAATGAATCGTCACTGCTTGCTATCAAAGATTCCAAGGAATGGTGAAGTGCATCATTGTTTTTCTCAACAAATCGTGCCTGCAAAAAAAGCGGGACGTCCATTTCTAAACCACAAAAAATACAACGATAGTATTATCATGTTTTCTATTGGTCACTGAATAATGATTAATGAACCATCTGATACTATCGATCGGATCACTCACCGTTTGATAGCAAACTGCGCCAGCAAAATGCCGAATCAAGAACCCTTCGTCATCTCTATAACTTCGATGTATTACCAGTGGAGATTTTCGAGGGATCTGTAATATAAAACCATTACCAAACATCCACTCGATATCATAAGACAGTAGTAATATATCATTTAGACTGACACAAAGCCTGAGACAGCAGTCGGTCATGTACCAAGAGCATCAATTAAATGATAAATTACTGATTACTTTGATCTGATCTACTGTCATCACGGATTCTACTGTACTTACCGATATTCTGAAATGATCTTTGTGTGTTTTATGAACGACCGACGTGAAATGTGAGTCAGACGGACGTGGCAACTTGCTCTCCTCGTCAAGGATATCGAGAATACCATGCTTAGGAAATTCCACAAGATCTGAAAACACAAGACATGAGACGTTAATTCGCAGCAAAAGTTAGATCAAGTTAGCACTGATTTTGAGGGGTTGGTCCTTCAGTTAGGTTTTGGAATTATGGCATTTCCAATGACCCTACTAAGGTCATATAATTATACCAGGTCAATACTTAATGGACATACCGATGCAGTCCTGATTGTCGCTGTATGTGACACCGTGTACACCAAGACCCTCTTTAGCGTAAAGCTCTTGTTCATCATGCAGAACTCTCGTGTTGAAGAATTGTTGGAGTTTTTCGTTACAATAATTGATGCAGAACTGCTCAAAGCTGTTAACTTCAAAATACTCTGCAAGAAAAAAAATAACACGAAAAGGTGACAACAATCGCAAATTCAGTTTTTGTTTATTTTATAGCAAGAATCACTTAAGTGTTCTGGTTTAAGCAGGGGGACAAAAACAACCTCACGAGTCATGACGTTGTCCAACCAATCAATGACTTAAACAGACCCCTATTTTCTTACAGATTAAAGTAAAAAGCCTAATAAGACAGCTTCAATGACTATAAAAAATTTCTGAATCATCATAAGTTTCAAATGCAAGAGGGCAGTAGCGTGCTGGGCAAGCAGCAATCCTTGATGCCGAACGCATTTAACCAGTCAATGAATCTGAGTCGATCCCAGTATCAGTCGATGAGATGTGCATCTGTCAGGAAGGAACTCACTGCACAGTACCGATACTTGTAAATACTTGAAAATAAATTACTTTCGAGCTAACAGGAAATTCCAGCAGACAAATGATTCACGGGCACTGGTATAACCAAAGCAAGATTGCGACGTGCGAGAATAGGGAGAACACCTGCTATAATTTTCACAGTTCAGCCAAAGTGAATACCGCCACTTAAAATGACGGCGCTGCACAAAACCGTAGGATTCTAAGCTTTGGCTGAGATGGGAACGCTGATGAAGTGATTTATTTGTGAGATACAATGATTAGTCAAAGCAATTTTACACCAGGGCTTACACCTTTTCATAATAATAAGACTGTGGTTCATATGAATCATCGGAATAGCCATTGCCATGGATACTTGGCAGCCAGTAGGCCTAGAAAGTGCAGGCTATTTTAGTCTTCTAATAGAATTGCTATTCTTACCAAAACCAGCTATGTCCAAAACGCCAATGTAGCATTGCGATGATTGAAACGGGAAACATTGATTGATTCTGTGCACGATATGATCAAATAGATGAGAGTAGATTGATTTTGCAAGAGCTTCCCTCGCACTGGCGGCCTGCGCCTCTTTCAACGGTACTCTGTAATACAACAGTGTAAATGTTAAAATGGTAACGAGTTCACCAGATAGAAACTTTTATAATTACAGTAGATATATACCACAAATTATCAGAATACTAATTTCAATGTTTAGTCATGCAATGGATACATAACTTTATTATTATTATTATTATACTTATTTACATGTGAATATGTCTCTTACTTAATTGAACTAGTCTCTCCAGCAGAAGTCATAGATCTAGTCGTAAGCGCTTCCGTCAGAGCATTGCAGTCCAATCCAAGAAGTTTAGCAGTGACTTTAATCGATTCCTCACTTTTGTCTGAAGTCATGCAACCACCTGATGAAAAAATCGTCAAAAATTTTAAATCAACGATAGATGAAAATAGAATAATAAGGGATAGCTTTCAAATATTCAATTATCTTCCACAAATTTAAGTACGAGCTGAGAATAAGCCTACATCAGGCAGTTGCAGATTGTATTATGTACACACAGTTACACATTACACAGGCACAAGCTTCACAATTCTCTTAGAAACACACAAGTTACACAACTTCAGGACAGAAAAAAAAACAATTTAATTCAAATACCTGAAGAGCCGCCGCTGTCTTCAAATTGAATATTTCCGAGATGCAGAACGGCTGCAACAATTCGAAACAGCTGCAAAATTTCTGTCTGCGTAAGACCGATATCCTTCATAGAACTTTCCATCTTGGCATAATCAGAGTAGTCATCCAACAGTGGGTCGCTCAATGCACCCTTCTTTTGATGCTGAAATATTATATATTTTTACAAGTCTAAGAATCGATGAGAAGCGTACAGTAGCCAGTAGGCAGACACAAACCTCAGAAGTAAGTCTCGACTGTTCAACTTTTGAAGCGCTACTTTTAGTAAGAAAGTACTGAGAGCATCCATTTGCGAGATACTGTGAAAAACAAAGAATACTTGCGATGAGCTCAGAGCTTGAGAGGTCACTTGACTTAAATCATGCACATTATCATGCACACAGAAAACATATATATATACATATTAAGTTCATGTCAGCGAACTATGATGTGATTTATAATGCTATAAACCCTGTTGACCTGTCGATTTTGTTAATTTCAAGTAGATTCATTTAATAATTTGAATGAAAGAATGATTAATAACTAGCAACTCCATACCTTGAATTTATTGGGTGACATCAAATGCAGATCTTTCTTAACGTTATCAGGAGCACCACAGCAAAGCCGATAGAAGACATGATAATTTCTCTCCTTTGCGTTTTGCAACACGATACGAGACTTTTCCAGAAGATAGTGAGACACGAAGCCTCCCACCACTTTATTCTAAGATCGAAACCACAGTTAAATCATGAAAACAAATCACAAGCAGAGTAAGGCATACCTTTTCATTGAAATGTATCTCGACAAATTTGCCAAATCTACTACTGTTGTTATTTCGAACAGTCTTTGCATTGCCGAACGCTTCCAGCAAGGGGTTAGCTAAAATGAAACAAGATATAGGCTATTTAGTTTCCAATCACACATTGCAAGATCGCAACCGATGTGGGATGATCACATCGATAGATACAGAAGGCAAAGTGTCACCGCAGTGTTAACCGTCCAGCTAAATTTATTGGCAACTCAGTTCATGAGCTTTCAGAGCACTGCTACTTCATCATGTGAAAACGGATCGCGGTTTTTAATAAATTTTGCTGGGTGTTAAAACTGCAGTGACAGTACAACCGGTGACAATATGCTGTCAGTAACACCATGCGATGCAGTTAATTGGTAAGGAGTGTTAGCTTCTGAAATGCTGTTTTATCAGTGACACAACAGCAAGGTAGTGATAACAAGATTGCTTCCAATGTTCAAGAGAAATAGTATGAGTATCATATGTGTCCTGCATCATGAATAGATGTAGTCCCACCCACGAGAATGAGATTGTTGTAAATTAAGAGGGCTACGTCGAACGTCGGTATCATACAATCCTCAGGAAATAATAGTCATGGTAACCTCACCATCATTGGCAACGATTTTTCATACAATCGGTATTCAAATCAATTACCTGCATTATATAATGGAATATTTTATTCCATACCGAAACCTACTTTATTATGGCAATTTTCTGCTAGGCAATACTGCGCTACCCAACCTAGTACCAATTAAGTGACCATTTGGAAAGGTGACACGTCACAGTTTTGTCAAATATAAATAATCTTCACAATAACATCGACCCAAATATCCACCTTACTTCTCATAGAAAGCTGACACAGTCTTATCAGCAAAATTTTGTGGTAGCCTAATGTATTGGTAACACAAGTTTTCGTAAAATGAATCTTGACTACCCATGCCAGTACGGAATCATCACAATGCTGAACTGCTGGATATGAGTTTGCTAGCCTGGTAGGAGGTTAGAATTTTACAGCATGATCCTTTCAAGCATTCTCACTGTAGGCCTACATTTGAACGCCTTTAGCAATGGTTTTACATTTACAAACGGAATTATATTATAGTTATGACTTATGAGTATCTGAGTATGAATAATTATGATGGTATATGCTATACCAAGACACAAATGGTAGAGCAAAAAATAAATCTGAAGAACAAAGAGGACACAGTAAACTCGAGCCAAACCAAATAAACAGTTACTTGAAAGAAAAAACAAACAAATAAGTTTACCAGCAAGTAGCCTGGGCCTGGGAAGTCGATGCGAACTCAACCATGCAAAAATATCGTAGAATGTATTAGATTTTAGGATAGCATGCAGCAACACCGATATACAGTATATATACCTATTTAGAAAATCTCGTTAATACTATGCCCCATCATCTTGAATCTGGAAAGGAACAAGTATCTTATTGGCAAGTCGCCACTGGAACATAAATAGGGTCTCTAGTCTATAAGTCTCTTTCTCAAGTCAACGCACACACCAAACGCTTGGTCAATGCTTATAATTTACATATTCCATTAGATCCCACAAGCTTTCACCCTTATTTGAAATCGCATAGTTTCTTATGAAATTGTGCTTGTGAAGCAAGGCTAACATTATTTGAGACTGCTTAGGCTAGGTCAACTAAAATTCTACAGGAATACATGAGTAACATGACTATCTGAATTAAAAGTAGAAGATCTTGCGTCATTAGCTATATTTGACTAACTCATGAAAAGTGACACTATTTGGTCACTAAATTGAATGATTACCTGCACAAGTCAAAATTTCACATTGTGACTATTGCGTACGGTAGCTGAATGTAAAGATGATACAATAGTGGAGACATGTAAAGAGATTTAAGAATACGAAAGGTGATGTCACAAAACATGACCAACACTGCCATAATCTATTATAAGTTTAGTCTATATCAGAGAAAGGCATTTCATGACAAATATCATCAGTGCTTATCAGTTAGACCTATTACAAACCAACCAACATAAGGCCTTGCACTAGCCGTACATTCTTCGAATCAATGAAGAAATAATGCTGAAAATACGAATCTACCATTCATGGACTTGGATAACATTGATAGAAGATACTTTGAGCTATTATCTTCTATCTTCAAGTGACTGTTTGCAATGAAACAGATCGCAGGCATAGGCATTTTATGGTAGAATGTAATAGAAACCACAGTACAAGTGAATGGATATTTTGCAGACAAAGGGCAGAGAAGGGTATGAAAATGTGATGTATCAGTTGTCTAATGAGTGTGATCGCTAAATCGCTTTCATATCATATATATATATATTATATAGTCTCACCGCATTCTCGATTAACATCTCTATGCCTGTTCGTTGTTGCAGGCCTATGATTGCCTATCCTCAACAGACACCGGAATATGATTATCACAATATTTCACCTTGCACGATTCTTTTGTCAATGTTCTCTCCGCTTCCGTAACAGTCAGCGAGATATCGAAGGACAAATTTTGTATTTTCAGTTTTCCCAGCACCGCTCTCCCCAGATACGATCATCGACTGTGACATTTTATGCACCTTCATATCGCGATATGCTTTGTCAGCTGAAAAATGAAAGTATTGCACTGCTTACTGTAGGCATGCTGGTAATTGTGATAATGCGATGCAAATTGCATAATTATTTTTGTGGTGTAATTGCACTACACTAAGCCTGTAAATGTGCTTCACTCACATGGAAACAAGACTTCCGAGCCCCTAAGGCCTACATTTAGAATAAGAATGTACTTTCCTATCTCTGTACAGATAAAACAACAAGAGTATGATTCCACGACTCTAGTTGACGAAACTGTAACGTAATCATTGTTTCATTCGTAACCGCTGAAATTCTAAACTAGGCATAGTTTCGCCACCCATGGGCTCAAGACCATTTTAATTAAAAGAATAGATACATTTGTCGTTTTTCAATCACGTTGACTACTAGTAATTAAATCATGTGAATAAAAATATGCGAATGTATTGGTAACAAAAAATGGTCATCATAGGAGAATATTTATTATCACCGTATCACTAAATTTGAAAGTGTATATATCACAAAACTAATGACTGACCATAAATTCTTGCTTAAAATGCAACCAGTCTAGATTCTAGAAGTTGGACAAATGATTTTAATCAATTGGTGTATAATATCTATTCTAAACTTCTGAAAGTCCCAGAATAGACCAGTTAGACCATCTGAGATTTGGGACTTTACATCCTTCTCAATCGTAAATCTACACCAAACAAATAATAGGTCATCATCTCAATGACAATCTGCTTAATCATCATCTTATTCCGCCTTCCTAATTTCTAATTGCAAGGTGGCTTCAATGAATTCAGTGTATAGTTAGTGACATAATTATGTTGCTTCTATTTAGCAAATAATAATCAATCGCATAATCATGATATATATTATATATCAATTAATACTTAGAGTTATCATATTAACAGTTAATAAAACATGATATCAGTCAAAAATTGTTAGAATTATATACATTAAATAAATGATGTATACAGTACGCCTATATATATAACCTTAGTAAGCCTGCAGCCTGAATGGTTCAATGATTAACTTTCAAATAGTTACGCCAGTTCGTGCCTGGTATAAGGTTGCGATCTGTATTGACATTGTCAGTCAGTAAATGAAATATGCTTCTGATATTTAGATGGTATACTAATCAAAAGATCAACACAAGCCAAAATGCACTTGTATGGAAAATCAACTTATTGTGTTCATTATCACAGTGGTCAGTGGTGCTTTCACTTTTGATCAATATGGCCTGTGTCTGCTGAGGTGTCCAAATGAGTCATGGTAGTGGAATAGGACAAGGTGCAATTGCCACCGGATGTGCTTCGAAAATAATGTTAATCAGATTATCAGACCATCGTACTGGGTTTGGTATCCACACGTGCCCTGCTGGCGGCAACAATATGGGGTTAGCGCGAATGGGTGGAAGGTGTCTCTCTCTCTCTCCAGTTGCTTCACAAAACGTTCACTAGAATCACTTTAAAGTGTATAAACCAGTATAATGACAACACGATCATGGCTCAGCTTCATTCATAAATATAAAGCCCACGCATCTCAGATCATACCTACGGCATAACAGTGAGGTGGCATCACTCCGAGAGATTTTCCTTGATAGGATTTGATAGCGTTCGCGTCGTACATATTCTTTAGATCTTTGTAAGGATTGACCGCGATGAGTATATTCGCGACATACGTCTAAAGATGCAATGGTTCATAAAAGGACAAATAGCATAGCTCACTAGTTTCTCTCTACTTCCTCAGTTACACCACAGCAGCAGCTTGCTTGATTAGTCACAGATGCGATAGGCCTACTAAGCTGAGCATGACAAGAAAATTCGAGAATAACACAAAGGGCAAGTATTGCGTCGAAAACAAAATGACTGTTGGCACATTTTTCAATATCGACAGGCCTACTGGTAATCTGTTCAATCAAGAAATTTTCATTTTACATTTTTGCTAAATGCTAAGATGGAAAGTGACATGGCTATATTTCATTCCTGGAACAGATTTGAAAACAATTCCCCATCACTTTATAATATTAGCTGGTCTTGTCAAAGCCCAAACCCAGCCAAGCAAATGTATCAATAGTCATTGCCCTCATTGAGAGACTATAATACATATATGTTACTCTTGCATGAGTCTTGCTGTTGTTTAAAATCAACTCAAGCAATTTTGGGGAAATTTCAGCAGAATTTTGATTGCCAGCCTATTACAGAGTCCCTATGATATTAACCTTTGTCTTCATTCAATCGTTGCAACACTACTTTACCAACTTCCATTGTTGCCTAGGCACCAAAAACCACTATGAACACATATACTCGTAGGCCTAACTGTTTATATTCGTTATAGGCGGATTTCTATAGTACCGGTACTTACGTAGACTTTGTTCTTTTTATAGCGTACTCGTAGATTATGTAATAGAGTTGCTTCATTTAAATACATAAGCGAACAATTGTCATCAACTTCTTTCTGGTTATCGGGTTCGGATGGAAAGACTTGTCGATAGGGAGCAATGATTGGCTGAAAAAAGTATATCCGGTTCACATAAGCTGCAGTTTAATTAAGGACGAGGCAGGTCAAAGTCGTCAAAGATAGTAGATTCAATAGCATTGTACTGTAGTCTACAGGGCAAGTCAGATTGAACATTGAACTACCTGGGTACCAGTATATCGAGAGGTATTGGCCTACAATCATATTACTGCAGTAACCGCCCTGTCTACCTTTGATCCTTGAGCAAATGGTTGTACAGTGATGGTATCATTTCCAATATCTGTAATCCGTCCAACGATATATCCATGATCAGGATGTGGCGCCCACACAACCTTCCCGCTGTCCATGACTTATTTTTTAAAGCTACAGGTTATAATACATGAGATACAAGAAATGAACATGGTCAGTACAAGAGGCACCAGCACAATTCTTTTGCACACACAGCATTGGAAACATGCTACAGCAACTGGCATTAAGAGCTTAAGACCGTTGTGGTCAATGTAATGACAAATATTATAGGGTAGGATAACACGCTACTGTACTCATACAGAGACAAAAGGCAGATTGAGTAAGCACATTATTATATGCATAATATGTTTAGTGATGCATGTCTTTCCACTAACCAGGTGATTAGCAGATTAGGCCTACTTACAGCCACGGGCTTGTTAAACCAACTCTGAAATCACAGGGACAAACTCGAAAATGCGAAAACGCGCTTTCCAGGCTTGGTGATATCATTACTGCACGCCCGGACACTCAGTTAACAATACATAGAAAATCATACACCACACAAAAGACCATTTTTTGCAATGATGTGTATTGTTACACCAGATTTTTTATTTGAACACTTGAATGCCCTTGGGATTATGACCAGCTTGGGGACACCAAATCTTGCACAAACGCACAGGAGTGTATTGACATAATAATACACAATTAATAAGCATGTTTATAATTATGGAAATACTTTGCGCCGTAAAACTAGGCATACTTAATCCCTCCATAATAGATTTCCTGTAAAGCATTGGCATCATTGATGTTCAAGTGAACATCCACTTTTCAATGACTCAGCAATATATCTATTCACAAGTGACAAAAAAGCAAAATCAATCAGATCACGGCAGAAGGCTTGACTTTTAAATGAAAAAAAGTTGAGGAAACAAGAAGATTTTTTCTAAGGAAAAAACAAATTATTTCACACGAATTTCAAGCAAATAGGGAAATAACTGTAGTTTTAACTTCCTCAAATACTTTGTGTTGCGTCGTAGAAGTTCAGCAAGAGCAATCAGATTCTTTTTTCGCTTCTGAATTATTTCCCAAGTTTATTCTATCCGGGAAGTCAGACTGGTATAAATCGACTTCCGATTCTTGCAGAAGAGCTTGTTTTGCGACGGTTTGAAACGCTTGCTCGACGTAAATATTCTCTTTTGCAGAACACTCAAAGTAAGGAATGTCATTCTTGCTGCTACACCAACCTTGTGCGCGCTTATGAGAAACTGCCCGGTTTTCACAGTCTATTTTATTTCCGATAACGACAAAAGGGAAATTTCCTGGATCTCGTGGGGATGCTTGAATCAAGAATTCATCCCTCCAACTATCAAGTGTTTTGAAGCTACTCGGTGTAGTGACATCGTACACTAATACACAACAATCTGCTCCACGGTAGAACGCAACTCCCAAAGATTGGAAACGTTCTTGCCCTGCTGTATCCCAAATTTGCATCGTTACCAATCGATCGTCAACCATTACTTCTTTTGTCAAAAAATCTGCACCGATGGTGGCTTTGTATTGGTTGCTGAATTTGTGATTGACATATTGATTCATTAACGATGTCTTGCCGACACCACTATCCCCAAGAATGATTACTTTGAGCAAAACTTTCTTTCTAGACGCCATTTTTGAGTTGAGTTACGATACCAACACAATCTATAAAGCACTCACTATACAATCTGTCAACACAAAGTCTTGACGAGCAGTACGATTGATAAAATGCAATCCTGTCCAACGTCACAATCAACAGACTATAATCAATTTATATATAATATCAGTGATCTTAATAAAGGACACGGCGATAACCTGAATGAAGGAAAACGCATTTCAAATTTTTTTTATACTGCCTTTATGATTGATGAATGCAGAACACAGCTCACATAATTCTCATAGCAGCCAACATTAAATGACAGACCAAGAGAACCGCACAAAGCCACAAATGTACTATCTGGTAATAGAATCTGGGAATCGCAGACCCCCTAAATACTAGAAAACACGGCGGGTCAGTCCAACTTACCCAGAACTCCGTCCACTCATTTTGTCCGTCACTCACTTCACATTTTAATTATGCCACAATTAACCCTTATACAGTTAACTCCTCTGAAAGTTCATGTCGTGCGGTCTACGATCCACCGTTTCTATAGAATTGGCGAATCCGCATGGACTGCCTTTTAGTACAAGATCACATTTTACTACAATTTCCATGATCGATATCTATAGTTCAACTAATTCAAATGACCCAAAAATCAAAAAATTGGCCATGGGATGCCAGTGCAAAACAATGAATTTGGCTATAATAGAAGCCTTTATTTATTTTTAATGCGGCTTAATCTAATGATCATGCTAAAGACTAGTTACACTAAGTCACTGGTCTACACTACACCTACCATAGGACTGCCCAACCCACACACAGATTTCACCCTGCATTCCCCCGCCCTCGACCTTCCTGTTCCTCACATAAAGCCAAAGCTGAAAGCTCTGTTTCGCTGACGGAGACTGTCACGGGATTCCCACTATATTGATTGGTGTACATGTTCAGCTCGTCAGATCAGAAGATCTGCTTTATTCATGTCAGTGATTAGACAAGCTCGATCTCTTCGTTGCAAGCCTGGACCACCTTACGAATTCAGGAATCTCGATGAGTAAGAGTCAATACCCCATATTGCTGTATATTATATTATTATCACTGATAATTATCAGTGATCATACAATGTTTTATTAACAAATTCAAAACCCGTTTAGCAAGCGTAAAAGTCAGATCCATGTATCAGAAGAATTTGTTGAGTAGGCTCATCATCATCACTCCCGAGTAAACTATATTTTATATCATTGGAGTAAACGATCCTCAGCAAATCGTCCATGAACCAATTACATTTCATGAAGTCAATCTCTACTCTTCATGCTGTGCATACTGCTAGAAAACACGATAGCCCTACATTTGAATGCAGTCGAGGCGTATGAGGATGGAAAGGCGGCATAGGCAGAATGTCGGGGCGTTACTAAAATATGCTTAACAGAAATCCTATGGACACAAATCGCAGGAGCTTATGAGAAGGACCCATTTTTACATTCGACCACTTAAGAGCATCTCTCGTTTGGGGCCTGCGGCATAAGCGATAACCAGTCTGTGACTGCCCCACGCGGAGCTGTAGAAGACTACCATCGCTTACCATGTCAGATGTAAAGTAGAGATCATCTTCGCCAGCGGCGGACTCCTGATCAGTGGAGCTTTTAAAATAAGCGCAACGCCTCCTACGGGCGATTGCGAACCTTCGCCGACGAGCCCACAATCCACTGCTTTCGTCAATGATCAGCATTGCTACGAGCAATACGACAAATGCCGTCTGAAGCCGCATGATATTCTTCCAAGATCTAACACGTCTAACTTTTTGACCGGCTAGGGGAGAGACAAGTGTATATAAACAAGAAACGGAACGCCTGTATCACATTTATATTTCAGCCGTGTGATAAAGTATCTCATCACACGCGTTCCCAGCACTTCCGGTAATCAACAGACTTCCGCGAATTTCTGGAACGGGCTCATCCCTTACGGCTTCTGCTACATGCTGGAATTTCAGTGACTGTCGGTTTTGGCGGCGACCGCTCCAATCTCAACACAGACAGCAGTAGTACAGTTGACTTTAGAATAGATCATTTTAGTGGAATTTCAACTCACATACTGCACTCTAATAAACAATTATATAAACATGATGCAATAAGCACTACAATAATACGAACGTGTTTAGTCACGCGAATTCTCGAAAAGTTGCAAATCTACTTTGACCACAACTTCGCCTGATTCCACCTCATGCAACAACAGCCTACGCGTCAACGGACCTTTGCTTGATTTCATTTGCTTCTGGATATCAGCAACACGCATTTCAGTTCGCCCCAGAAAGTCTGAAGTGGAAAGGTTGTTAATGAATGATAAGCCTTTAGCCAGGCTTATATTCTTACCATCAGGTGAAAACATATCTCTTTGAAAAACTGAAATGCAGAGAACGTCTTCTAATATATCTTTGATAAAGAATTGCATGGAAGTGCCCCACTTGGGGTTAGACGTATCCTGTCGAAAAATGGGCACCATTGTACTGCAGCAAATTAGATGATTTAGGAAAGGGGTCGGCAACCAGAAAATGTTGAAACCGCCACATTGGACCGCAAGAAATCAACAAAATAAACCACTTGAATGAAGGCTTTCTCTGAAGACTGATGACTCCACCAACCTGTATCGTCTTTGTTGTGTGGCTTTGGGTGCCCATATTTACTTCGCAATATGGATCACTACGTCCATTGCTCCCCTTCACCAAATTACAACCTTCAACAATGACAACCATCAGACGACCAATCCCAGCAGTACGTTGTGAACGAGCTGCAACAGGTTCAGATATATTTAGGCAAAGGTACCAACTGCATTGAAGTAAGCACAACTAGGTGGTTTTTGGAATATGCAGATCGCACCGTAGATCATCAACCACGTGAAACCAGCACTTTCGTGGCCACGTGACCAGAAGTGCAGTGCTTTAGTGTCAGTGTGTGCGGATGAACTCTTACATTATAGGCGTAGATAAAATACAGTCTGCCAGGTCTGTTGGATGAAACCAATGAAATCCCAAGAAAATAACCAATTGCGGTTTTAAAGAATTGACAGTACCGAAGAAAGCAGACAAACCTTGATATGCTTTCTCTCTTTTTCTTTTCTCAGTTTCCATGTAAATCTGAGAAGCCTGTTTAATTTTGGTAGTCCAAGCCGTCCTTTCGTTGATATTCTCAGCACGTAATGTATACACCCGGTCAACATGAGATACATGAAATATCGGGACATCTTCGTCAGTAGAGTCATTCCCTCTGGGAGGACTGGGATCAGTGGGTAGTCTTATCAAAACCTCATTTAGAAATATAGGCTGAAAACAGAGAGAGATAATATAATTTCCTTCGAAAATTGGGCAATTCCGCCATCCAGTGTTGGTGAATGGCATACTAAAGCTCATACCACAATATCAAAATTTCACGTACCATTTTATACACGCGGAATTGGAAGTTTGTTTTTGATGAAAAGATGAAGTCATTAACAGGTGAATTCAGTGGTTTTGTCGGAGTCGTAAGAAGTAAAAAATCATTGAACAAGAACCCAACAAGTTCTTTATTAGATTTGTGTTTATATAATGTTCCACAGTGAAGAAATCTTCTCTGGCCAAGGCAGTTTGTAGCAGAATTGAAGACCAATTTCTAAAAATAATAAAACTAAATTGGATTCCGGTATCTCATGAAGGCGTGCGATACAACAATCCACAGCCTAGCAGTGGTCTACTCAACAGAGCAACTCTTACATCTAAAGAGTCGATATTGATATGTGATTGTAACCATTCCAATCGGTCAGCGTTCTCTTTTTGTCTTACACCTTCGTTGACATTGAAACAAATTTCTTCCGCTCTTTCCAACGCTAATCTCAAATGACTATAATCTGCATGATTCTCCGGGGTATACTTCAAAATCTGAAACAAAATAATATCCAATTCAAAATTACAATTATAACCGTCATATATAGATTTGAGAATACCTTTTCAATAAGAAGTGGATATTTTGTAATACGCTGCATCGGTTTCACTAAGTAACTACTGACAGGTAGGCCACGAAATTTGTTACCGCTCTCACATTGCTGAAATGAAGAAAATTCAAACATTATTAATTAATTATTAATTTAATTGATCCTAAAAAAATTCATCGTCAGGTCGTCTAAAATTGTTGTGTAATAGAATGAATGCTAATTGGCAGTGGAGTGCTTACTAGAAATTGATGTAATTCATTTGCATATAATTTAGTTTAATTACTAATTAATAATAATACAATTTAAATAGTTTAGTATATAAAATAAACCACAGAGCCGAAGTATAGCTGTCGAAATTGGAAGGATTTATCTAACCTTAACAAATTTCTTGAACTCTGCATCATTGCTGATTTTTTCTTGCAGGAGACTGGAAGCATTTAGCTGACAACTACAAAATCGGGTGTACGGGTGTAGTTGCGGTATATGTTCACATAACACGTCTCCGATTAACGATACAATAGCACCGGGTCCACCATCTCCACTATGTTTCTTCCTAACCCGAAATGCCCTGTAAACACATTGTTTCAATGAAAGACAATTCAAAATTATGAAATAAATACTAAAATGAAAGACATACTTTGCAAGTTTTGAACTACACATGATTAGTTCGTCCCAATTTGCAAATAACGTGCTCGTCTCCTGGTCTGTCAAGAGCTTTTGCTTCTTGAGTGGTATTTGAAATCCTGTACTAGCCATTTGCAAGTCCTAAAATAGACACAGCACCTTGCACAAGAGCCCCATCACAAACTAATATGACAGGTTTGGGTGTGAAAATGTTATATGTCACATGATCTCAATTTGAATACTGGCATATTTACCAGCAACAGTTGAAGCGGTAACTATTTCGAAAGTGGACTTTCGAGCAGTTCATCACAAGCTGTTGGCTTTAGGCAGTTCTAGTAGTGTACGTTTGAGCCTTGGGTCAAGTTCTGTTTTATGGCATAGTAATGGTCATTGACTGCAAAATTGTGTATACCACGCAGCATATAAGACGCTTCAGACACAAATGTGAGCTGCATCCACATATTTATTGTATCTTAAAAAATTATTTTACATACCTTCAAGTAAGATTCTTCCGATGCAATGAGTTCGTGAATATGCTGTTGGCGAAGTATTTCTTCAGGATTCATAGCACGTTGTTCTGCTGTCCCTACAAAATTCAAAAGAAATCATCACCGAAATATCATCACACATATCACCTGTTTCCAAATCAAATTATTACCGTACTTTCTCTAAATGTAGTCTAACATATGAAATACATAGATCAGAGCTTGAGTATTATTGTGGCTATAAATGGCAGAACGCTCTATAGAACTTTATCATTAAAGGAATACAGCCAACTATAAAAAAATTATAGGCAGACTTCTATTCACTACACTACTTGATTCATAACCAACCCTCACTACAGCTATCGTATTATGCACTTTTACACAGGAATTATACACCAACAAGTAGAAGAATGGCAGCACGAAACAATTATTAAAATATCACACAGAATAATCATCATGGATTTACCAATCCTGACATATTTTCAGCTTACACTGATGGAGCCGAGTCTCAACCACATAAGTGACATAAGCAGTATATCAGACACCAAATCTGTGGGGAAAATTCGCGATAACGTAACTACAGTAAATCTACTAATTCAAGTCCATCCAAGAAAAACACCATACAATATCGTTTAATTTTAAATTCATTGGCTGGACTTTGATTATTCAACCTGTGACGACGTCCAACGTTGGTTGCCATCGATCATCAACATATGGTTTTATCAGATGATGAGTGACGCCATCTTGTACGCAGCCTATTACTCAAGGCCGAGCGGGAGCTGAGAGCGATGACAATATATGTAGGTACAGTTGCAACAAAACCCAGTCTGTGTTTCAAAATGGGTTACAGTAACTACAGTGGGGTACGTCAATGTCATACACACTAACACACACAAACTGCACACAAAATTTTGATAATGCACAGATACATATTTTTATTACGCAATGGATAGGATACAAACATCTTAGTGCATTCGCAATCTATTTGAAACATTTTCTAACCAGCCAAGAGTAGAAGTGGTAGCTCTACTACAGTCACAACATTTGCAGTCATGGTAAGAAATATTATAGAGAGAATATAGCCATGCAAGTATTGTAACAGAAATCGTTTAGTGTGTCTATCGTCATGACAACGTGAAGTTACACAAACCCGTCGAATGCCATCTTTTAATGAACGGACAAAGCAACAGCAACAGCATCATATAAAAAATACGCTACCACTTCTGCACCTTAGCAAAACAAGACAGAAACATTTGGCAAGAGCACTGTCAAAAAGACACAATCAATTCGTAATCCTATTCGATATGCATAACACAATGGAAATTGCTATCACTAGTTTTTGTATCTAAGAATGGTGGCAGATTAATCAATATCGTAAAGATTCGCCATATATTTAACATCCAGCTGGTCTATTGAGAATTGTACCATTCGCAATGAACTAAGAGGTGGAAAATCGGTGGCGAATCCTCTTTACGACATTTACAGTTGTCGTGTGGCATGCATACATAATTGCATATTGGCAATTATTAGGAAAAGTAAATCTGTGAAAATCAGTTGATTAGGTCACGATCAAGGTCGCAACATCTATATTCTAAACGGCCCGATTACCGAAAGTACGCCTAAGAGTAAAGGTGATGAGTTGGCATTGCCTTTGACAGAAAAACGAGATTAACAAAATCATAAACTATTGCGGTAGATAATAACGATGATAATAAGAATGAAAAAAACACCCTTGCAACATTCTACAACTAAAACACCGTAACAAGATTTTTCGCTGTAACATGCTGAGAAGCAGAAGTGATAGAATATAATATATCAATGCTGTATGCTTGTATGAAATACACATAGGCAAATTCGTGTCCTTTATACAGAGATGGCATTCCGTCTGATTCGCTTCAATTGTCTGCTCGACTTGACTTGTAATTTCAAATGCAAATTACAATATTTTAAATCATTCCAAAATCATTCATTCATCAATCATCATTGGTGATTAACCGGCCATTGCGAGTTTGCTAAAGAGAAGAGAAGATATTCAATACCGCACAGCCTACATGATTTCAGCAGTGACTGCCCGGGGCAGAGACACAACATATCAGAAACAGGGCAAGCGGAGAGAGAGTCTCATCGTTCAGGTCAGCAGTTCTCAACCATTTTACTATAACGGGCCAGCAAATTCTTATGTTATGCATCCACAAACCGACATTAAAAGACATAATTGCTCAAATGGAAATTAAGACCACCCCATTTAGACATAATATATATATAATATATTATAGCCTATCATGATGTTTGAACGTCCCTATATATTCGACAACCCATGGTAAAATGAACATGAACAACATATTCAATAGGTTACGGTATATTACAAAGCAAAAGGGAATGGTCCAGCTGGTCCATTTTATTCAGGAGTCCTCGCAGACCGCTAAAAATATATTTGTGGGCCGACGCCGGTTCGCAGACCACTGGTTCAGATTAAAATTATCTTGCCATCAGCTTACAAAAGACGCACACATTGCGATATAAAATCATTGACAATTTCTTTGAATTAGTGCAGATTGCCAGCAGTTGTTGGAGTTATGACCTGACATGCCGACAGTCGACCAACATCGAATATTTATGTTTGTACAACATGTGAGTGCAATTTAATACCAAAAACTGCCACGATTTAACAATGCTTCTTGCCAAAGTGGCATTGTTTCAAAATTTTCAATGAGTAAATTAGAACCATTGAAGTAGTAGATGACTTGTCACCGATCAATATGTGCAAATTGTGCATAAGGCAGGCTATGGGATGAATACTGAGAAGGAAAGATCCGGGCGTGTGACATTATCATTATCACCAAGTCACTTGATTCCAAGCCCACCCAACCCGAAAAGATTCAAGCAGCTACAGCAGGTAAGCTTTCATGCTTGTAACTATGAGGAAAGCAAGTACTTTCAAGGCAGATACGAAATGCTATCATGCTAATCATTCAATTGCAATATATAAGCACGAGCAGGGACGTCAATCTAGCACAGACAAACGCAACATAGATCATGTCACGACAACAACAACATGCTACACAAACGCTATGCTACAGTCAATTCCAAATTGTAATTCAAACAGTATAGCAACGAATGCTAATTCGCCAAAATTTCTTCGAAAGACTGTCATAGTAACACACTGAAGGCCAATCTAACTGTCATAAAATTCCCTCAAAGCTTGGGATTGTAATAAGGTAGCCAACCAATCAATATTATTCACTCAACGAGCCAACGTCCGACTGAATCCAGGTGGAGTGTCTTTCTATTCATGGACGCATTTAGCTCATCAGCACTAGCAGGCTCCCAAGACTCAGCGAGACAAAAATTCTCTGGGAAAAACTCAATCTATCCACTAAAATAGCCTGGTTTCAACTTAGATCGAAATCTTTTATGATGCTTCAGGATTTCAAACCAAGTCGACATGCGGTGACACGAGTTTCATGAATAATTCGGTGCTTTTGTAGCAACTCAAGCCTGTATTATCGGGATGCTACCCGCAATTCAGATGTGCCGACTATTTCATCGCAGTCCAGGCCAAATCCAATAACACGAAACCTTAATTCTATGGGTTCTTGATCTTGAGATTATGTGAATTACGGCCCCCAGTCTTGTAAGATCAATAGGCCAACATGTATTGGTATCTGTACCAATTATCAGCCATTACCAAACGAAGCAGACAAAAGCATTAAACACAAATCTCAAATCAAAACTTTTGAAAAATAATAATCAATGACTTACATAAATTTGATCCCGATTCCGAATGGGTCATTTCTTTGACGTAGTTGTTCGGGAATAATCCGTACACATCAGGCTTTGCTTCTATGCTTCCTTTCCACCAATCAGCATCCGTCTTATCGATGACGTTGATGACAGTTCCCCGAGAAAACGACACTTCATCATCGTTTTGCGCCGCATAATCGTACATTGCCATGACTCGACAAATAACCTGAAAAGCCATGACAAAGTTACTAGGCATGGTTCTCTCGTTGATACGACAAGATAGTTTACCTTCGGTTTGGACTGATTTGGAGTACGTATTTTAACATAATCGGCTGGGAACCATCCAACTTGCTTCTTTTTTCCACGTGCCTGAATATAAACGCAGATTAATACGAAGCTAAAATGGAAAAAATGCCAATCACTAGGTGGCGTCATAGATCTAGATTCCAAATATTTGATTCAATGTGTCAAGCCCTACCCAATATGTAGCATTAGATAAATTCTATGAAATTCAGCCATTCTGATATCTATATTCAGTGAGTCATTTTGACGCAAACACAAATAACAAATGTTTTGAACCATTGCAATGAGCTTGCTTGAATGGTATGGGCTAATTTTAGGCGACTGGTTTGGACATCTTTAGCCCTTAAGAATATACACTGGAAAAAAAATGGGTTAGAAGAATTCAGTCCAGTCTGCGCAACATCTCTATCTAGGCTAAGCATCACATTCTTTCAAAATGACTGACAGGATAACAAAAACTATACGCTCAACGAGACAATTTTACCTGGAGTTCGCCTTCCCACCAACCAGATTCGCTTTTCTTTTTCACAAGTACGAGCTGCCCGACTTTGAGCGACAATTGATTATGGCTTGATGCAGTATATGCGACGATAACATCGGCAATTTCACGTGTTGCAGGCGCAATATTTGCAGCAGTATTAGAAGCATTAGAAGTATTCGTCTGGACAAAAAGTTTTGTAAAATCAGACAGAGGAAAATATTTCAGCAAAATTTCAAAAATTTACTTCTGGTTTTGGTGTGACATAATTGGCTGGAAAAATCCCAGTTTTGTTTCCTATTGTTCCTTTCCACCAATCACCATCTGTTTCAATGACACGGATGACTTCACCTGCTCGAAAACTGAGGTCGCCGTCTTCCTTACTGTTGAAAGCGTAGCTTGCAATATATTCTAAGAGATGATAAAAGAGTTATTTCACATTACGTCCGCCATATAATTTGATATCACTAGTATCAAAAGTGAATACAAACCATTTTCTTGTGCATTACTCGGAGCACTAGGGGCCAGTCCTTTGTTTCTTCGTGGCTCTGGAGTCTTAGCAGCTGCACGTACCTCCGTCGGGGTAGCAGATAATTCCCGCACATAGGACTTTGGAAACCATCCGGTCTAAAATGTTACGTTTTCATCCAGGTTACAAATGTCAGGGCATGGTCTGGGTATCCAATGACTTGAAATTTTTAGATGAACGATACTTATTTACTTAGAGTTAGTGGAGCCGATGGCGGACGATCCTTCACCTGATGAAGGAGCGGAGCTCCGAAAGCTAGTGAATGTTTCAATTCTCAATAAACTAAGGCTGGACGCTAAATCTGTGGTGATCTTCTTTACAATATTTATTTACTTAGGAATGGTATTTAATGGTATGGAGCAATTTCAGTAATCAGTATGCTCAAAATCAGCATCGAAAGTGTATTTCATTTGGTTATTCACGAACCTTTCCGCCCGACGATCCAAACCACCACATTGCTTGTTGTTCCGAGACTTCTATGATTGCATCTTGTTCGAATGTAAGATGATTCTCTTTTTTCGCTTTCCACGGATACAAAGCTTGGCATTTGAAGTTTTTAATTTTTTCACCCTGTATAAAAAAATGCAAATCTTCATATTGATTTTTGAACACCAACGCATGACCAAATTCTGTTAGAGGTTTCAATAATAATCACGACTGATTAAAACAACAGTAACAGTTTGTATGGCATGAAAAGACTCAATTTCACAACACTGACAAATTATTGTTATCAAAAAGCGACATACTTGTCCTGGTATTGGCGAACTATCAATGTGACGTCCTGCTCCAGTTACCGTAAATGCCGATTTCTCCTTTGAATGAATACCGTCCGCATTGCTAGCATTTGTACTGTGAAGAATATCAAATTATCTATCAACCCCAAGAATGTTTTAATTCTCAATAAATCAAGGCTGGACGTTTAATTTAAGGTAATCTTCTTTACAGCCTTAAGTAGTAACTTTTGAGCAAAAAAATAATATATATATAAACACAAAGAGGTACAATAAACACGATCAGCAATTGCTATAGGATCCAATACCTCCTATTCGCTGACAGCTGTGAAGACCCACCACTTGCAGGTTGCGGAACTTGAAGTGCTGTAGCAAATAGAGAGTACGTGAAACACCAGAGGACTAGAGATGCGAATGCTGTGTATCACACATACCTCCAGCAGCTTGATTAGTCTCGGCAGCTACTCTTTCAACGTAGTTGACAGGAAACAATCCCTTTTTCCCATTAGTGATACCAGAATACCAACCTGGTTCAACATCTTCTTTTTCATTAACCTAGACAAGACATTGTCTTGAATGATTACAAAAAAAAAACGTTGATAGACTGATAACTGGACATACCATGACGATATCACCAGCTTTCAATGTCAGTTCGTCGCCATTTCTAGCACTGAAGTCATACAATGCTTGGAATTTTGATAAATTTTCTGTGAAAAGATCAGCATCAGTCTTAGTCATAAACTTGAATCTGTCATCTGTCATGTCATGATACCTTGCGAGACTTGTCGTACGTCCTTGGCGATTGGTTTTGGTGGTGCTGCAGGTCCGGCGTCCTCCAGTCGTTTTTTCGATTCCAATCTTTTTTGTTGCATTTCGGCGATTTTTTTCTTCACATTCTCTCTCTTAATTTCCTCTTCTGAAATAGGATGAGAAACTTTGAAATGTATCTAACATGTTGGTGTGGATTTTCCCAGATATTTCGTGAAATGAGGATCCCAGGAATACTTAACTACATGTACCAGAACATACCAGTCATCACTGGGGTTTTCAATGAGACATCGCTTTGGACGCTGGTTTGTCTTGATGTATCTCTCGTGCTTGTGGTGCTTTTATCTGAGAATGGATCGCTCCCAAACATATCACCACCGGTCGTTGACATTCCGAACGGGTCACTTCCGGTCTGATTGTTAAACTTTCCAAACGGGTCAGAGTTATTGAGCTTGGATGTCGATCCGAACGCGTCCGATGCGTTATTAGCTTGACTTTTTCCAAACACGTCGCTCGCATTTCCGAATAAATCGTCGTTTGATTTGAAGTCTGATTTTGGTATCGGAGCTGTAGTTTTAGACTTTGTACCTTTTTTGTCGAATAAACTTTGTAATTGCTCTGCTATTTGTTGCTGAAAAGGGATGTTTATGAAAAAAAATGTCAGACTGTCGGAAAAGATATACTTACCCTAGTTTCGTTATTTGAGCTTCCTTGTGTTGAGGTAACAACTGTCTTCTGATTACTGAAAAATGGAAAGAACTGTTCAGCAAAAATTTATTGTTAATGCCGGATTGATAACAGATAAGCACTAGCTGCAGAAATTATGTCACTGGGCCATATTATAACCATTTTCAAACACCCAGCTAGGCCATTATGAAATAATTAGTTTTTCACCTGATTGGTTTTTTATCTGGCATGCATTGTGGCAATCAGAAGGTGCTCTACTTACAATCGAATTTTTTCTGTGGAATCCTTTCTAATCAGTGACGCATCTTTAGCCCGTCTAGCCTCTTGCAATTCTCGAACTTTATCTTGCTGCACTCTGTTCATCGCTTCCACTTCCAGATTGTGTCGATTCAATTCTTCTCTCAAATCCTAGAGCAAAAAATTTCATAAATGAACACTGCTACTGGACACAATGTGGACACTGGGCAGTGGAGAAGTAGCAGAAATACTTGACAATGTTATTTAGGGTACGGATAGAAATCAGTACCCCCAAAACAAATAGGCCACTAATGGGTTTGATACAAATCTGCACTGCTGATCCGTTATAGGCCCTAGGCTTACATCACATGTATCTGTGACTCCACATATACCGGTACCGAAAGAGACCCATAAACTACCGGTACTGTACTTACATTCAACTTTATATTCAACTTTTTGAATTCAATCAATTTAGATGCCGATTCAGACTGATTTTTCTCTATCAACGATTTCAATTCCATCAACGCACGTAGTTTCACATCCACGTTTGATTTAAAAAACGAATTATCACCTGAGACAAAGCCATCGATGATGTCACGATCACGATGAAATTCACCGACAAAAAATTGCTCACCATTACCGCTGTTATCGTTGACATCGCGGATTCGTTCGAGGAGTTCTTGTTTTTCAGGTATTAATCGATCCAATTTATTATTCAATTCCTGTGTTCGAAGAAAATTGAATTACCGAAAGGCTTTAATATACGCCACCATGTGGTTTTTAAAAATCGTTAGGCGGAGGCTTTTATAATTTGAAGCATATACTGAATTCAAAGTCGACGACTTCAGTCTCAGCATAGCCCCATGAACCTTGCCACCAATCCCCGGGTCAGTCTCACTTACTTTCAATTCGTTTTGCCTCCGCGTCACCGCAATTGATTTCATATTTCGTCCTCGATCCATCGTGTCCAAGGCAGCTTTTTGTTCTTTTTCGCGAGCTTCTACGTCAGAAACTCGAATTTGCAGTTGGTCCTTTTTCTCTTTCTGTGGCATAAACAGTAAAACAATTGAAATCAACAGCTGAAGAGAGACGGTTCATCAACATCTGGTCGGGTAAAGTCACATTCTATGTGTCACGTAAACTAAAATTTACATGTGAAAAAAGACCACTATTGGCAATTTCGAAGACCTGATGTTACATTTTGACAAAATTTACGGCTTGCATAGGAAGAAACTAGTGCTGTCAGTGGAAAATGTGTGATTTTCATTATCAGATCGTTAAAACATCCCAGACACCACTTTCAAATTACTAACAACCTCTTGAAACTACTTCACTCATATCAATCATATCATAAACACAGCAATATCGCAGCCAATACAAACCAATGTCGCAATTTCCACGTCGAGTTCTTTCGTTTTTGCATGCAAACTCGTAACGGCTTCTTGCTCCCGTAGTTTTTGATGCAACAACTCTTGCCGTTTCACTCTAAAAATTGATTACAGATCATCATCCATAGGATAACATACTGTAATACAAGCTATCCAGTATTTGAACAACAATCCATACAGGCCTATCGAGCATAAAGGAGTTTCAGGGCTATCACCTTGTTGACAACTACAGCATGTGCAGAGGAGGGTAACAAGTCAATGCACCACAAAAATTAAATTTTTATCAAGTATATATCACCCTAATGCATCATTATTTCAGGGAAATGCACAAACTTCCAATGTAGTTTAAAAGTAGTTATGATCACCCTCATCCATACTACCATAAGGAATTTGGCTTTCATAATGCTAAAAAAGTTCACACAATCGAATCCATACAAGATGAGTCATCAGAAGTCAACAGATTAGGTCAGTTTAGTGGCATATTCATCACCAGCAAGTACCAATTCGGGTAACAGGACAAAATTCCACTTCCACAAGATCATTCATCAACACCACTGACAAAATTCCACTTCCACAAGATCATTTATCAACACCACTACCGAGTAACCTCTCAGTAGCTGATAACATATCGATTTGGGCGTAAAACACACAACAGTATTCAACCATGTAACTCAATTGATGAACAAACAACTCCAAAATAACATCAATGAACCACATACGGTACTGCCATGCATTCAATTACACAATGATCAATAAACAGATGTCATATATCAAGACGTGTGAAATTTTTTGCTGTAGTTGACAATCAAGTAACAAAAGTTTAGTTATATGGAATGCAAGGCAATATTTCTTATTGCGTTTTATCCGTCTTCTTCAGAACTAAGACACACGTGTATGCTGTCGTACTGTACCTTTCGAATTCAAGTCTCGTTTGTCGTTCCAGCTCTCGTTGAGCGGCTTCCCTTTGTTCGACAGCTTTCCGTCTTGCCTCTTCTCTCTCTCTTTCGGCAGCTTGTTGCATTTCGATATGCCGCTCAAGTTCGGCTTGTCGCCTCAATTCTTGCTCTCTCCTGCAAAGTTAATGAAATTGATGAAACACACAACGAAATGACTCGGTTGAACAGCAGGGTTTGTATTGAAGAACGTCACTTAGGTTCAGTGCTAGTTTTTGGTCGGAAAAATGGACAAATTCAAGAAGACTTCTCGAATATACACCTCCAACGGCCAGGATTATAAATCTATTAACAGATTTCTCTAAGCTTACAGTAACTTGCCCAATAAATCAATAACAACTGCAGTAATTACAATTACAGAAATACTTGACAGTATCCATCACTGGATACACCACATGACAGATCTTTTTCCATCAGTAGAGTAAGCGTTGGTTTATTATTAGCTCACTCAAATCCTATTAATCAATCAACCAATCAATGCAGGTGGAATTAAATTAATTAATATCAGATGATACTGGCATCTGTTAACTAAAGTCATAACATGCAATATCATCTTATACGCATATGTATAACAGGCAGAAGCTTTCACAAGAGCTCAGTTCATGATGGAATACGCTTACCAAGTACCATATAGGTAGTAATGCAAATTTAATATAGATGGAGTGATTTGGTTTGACAGAAACCAACTCAATGACAGCTTTGTGTAAAGCAGAATGAGTCATTGGATGTATGCGTCATGGAGTTTGTTTCAATATTTCATTATAGAAAGAGTTCGAGCACCACGGTGAATTTCATTGCCTACCGGTACATTAACATTCACCAACAAGGCATATATTATGCAGCCTTTAGGCGGCGGAGTGGTGATAGAAAATAGTTTTGAATCCCTACTCCGAATCGAGAACTGATTGGCAAAATTTGGCACCTAGATTTTTCAAGTTCATGATCAAATTGCTCACCGTTCTCGTTCTCTTCGCTCTCTCTCTTCTCTCTCCTTTTTCTCAAGCCTTTCTTGCTCTTTCCTTTGCTGCTCCCTGCCACAGAATATTTACACGTTGAAAGCAATTTGAAAGAAAGGAACTATTAAGGATATTAAATACTAACAGAAGAGCGAGTCGACGTTTCTCTAATTCAATATTTCCTTTATTAAAATTATCTCTTCTGCGATCCTCGAATGTGGCATAGGTCATGACTGGTTTATCTTGAAGCTGAAATTCAGAAAAGACAGCTTTAAATAAATGAAAAGTTTATGGTAATTGCCAGGACAGCCTAATCACAGTTCAAGGTCAATCCATGTACATTGCAGCAGCAGCCTAACAATAAATAATATGCTCGTCCATTTTGTGTTAGAGGTTGTAATAATCAAGTTTGATCACTAGCTCAAATATCCAATTTATCAATCATGATCAGATTATCATAAATAAGACTGTAATACTCCATTAGATTTGCGATGATACTCACATTTAGATTATCCAAATTTGCTATTACATCCATATTGGTCGGCAACATCGCGGGGCTACCGACGGAAGCTCTACGTCTATATGAAGGTGGTACGAGCTCAGTCGGCAAAACAGAAGGAATGGGAGTACCTTGAAAATGTAACAAAATGTGAGTTTAATCTGTAGCAGAGAAGATGTCGTTATAAAATAGAACAGTACCTGATCTGGCCGTGTCCGTCAAATGCATTGCTAACACAAATTCTTCCTGGGTTAATTTTCCATCGTTGTCCACATCACTCAAGTTCCAAATTTGAGCTAATATTGGCTCTGGCAAGCCAGTTTGTTTCAATATATGTCTTGCAGCCATGCCTTCCAAAAGTAAACACTATCATTCTCCTTATCACAGCCACATAAATCAGGCATCTACTTCAAAAAGCACATCAACTACTGATATGCAGCAAAAGCCCTCAGAGAGAGAGAGAGAGAGAGAGAGAGAGAGTGAGAGTAATAAACAGCTAGCCAAGGTCGAAGGTGCGGTGAACTTACCGGACATGAAACCAGTCTTCCCAATATCATTGCTATTAAAAAGTTGATTATATTTCAGCTTGCTCGGTTTCGGAACGGCCCACTCTAATGAAGGATTACCCCTGCACGAAGATAAACACAATGCATTTAATCAAATGATCCCAAACACCAATTAAGCTCATATTTACCCAGAAACTGGAGTTGTAGGAATCTGTGTTGAACTCTGGATGGGCATTATCTGTGTCTGTGGCATATTGTACATAGGCGGTGTTGCTGGAAGAAAACAGTGAATGTTAACAATATCAATAACTTGGCAAGTCGGTTAATGCAGCAGGTTGCACTGATTAGAATCATGTCAAATTATGTTTCCATTTCAAGCCTGAGACAAGACAACTACCGGTACTTGGTGCATCTACACTTGATTACAAATAGCCGCAGAACTTGAAATCTGCGGTGAATTGTCTTAACATTGTCAAAACTATAGCATTGCCTTACAGGTCATAGTGGGTGAATTTTCAACACCGATGTATTCATGTATATATATATATATTTTTTTTTTTATCAATAAAACAGCTTTAATAATAATATTAAATCAATGCATGGAGGTTAATAATACAACACATTGTTTTTTCATTATCAATCTTGGTACCGGCAGTTTTATCTGACCAATCAGCAAGCAGCAGATTTATTTAATGTTCGTTAAAGTAAATATTTTGACAGTTAAGTCACAAGATTCAAAGCGTCTACGGCTTGCAGTTTTTCACACATGGCGGCGCAATCACCAACATCAAGGGTAGAATTCCCATTGCCAGCCACAAGACTTATAAATTAAAGAGTACAGTTGTAGGTGTGAAAGACTATAGGCCTACACCTTGTCTAGTCTGCTTGGGTAACACACCAGACATCAAGTAAATACACACTAGTAGTTATGATGTAGTATACTATGCAAAAAAATTGACATATATAATAAACTTACTTGGCAGTCCAGACATGGACTTTACACCGACAGGTCCTACTGTTCCAAATCCTTGCATATTATTCAACCCCATTGCTCCTGTACTTCCCATGCCTAACATCATATTCTGTCCCATCATTGCTGGTCTCGGTGGCATTGACGCTGGCACAAGACCTCCAGAATTTACCATTCCTGGTGGAAGGGTGTTATTCCCTCCAAAGTTGAGTAAAGTGTTTGGAGCGGCATTATTTCCCATTCTTGGCAGAGTATGAGATGCTGGGGGAGTCGGAAACGATGACATTGCACCATGTGGTGCAGCAGGCTTTGGCAACGTTGACATGGCTGACAGTAGAGACAGCTCATCCGTTGTTGAGGGAGATGCGTTCAATGATGTTTGCGCTAAATTGGATCGAAATATTTGTTGTTAAAGAACTTCAACCCCAAAATGTCGAGTATAGGAATTCAGTCGGGTGTTGTATTAGTTACAGATTGGCTAAGCTAAGGATTTATACTGTTGCTACATCTAGGAGTGACGAATGTGGTCAGTTCACTGACAGACCTACAGAGATACTTTATGCCAAAACACGATAACAGAATCAGAAGCCTTGGACAATTTGTAATTCTGCATTAAAAATGAAATATTTACCGAATGAGGAAATGTCAAATTTTCCAGTTTGCTTTTTCATTGACGCGGGCAAAGTTTTAGGCAGTGTATTGCCTTGAAGTTTGAGTTTGATCAACTTCATGGCAATAGCAAATTCCAATCTATCCATTTTCCCATCTTTAGTAAAATCAGCAAGCTCCCTACAGCAAAAGAAACAAACGAATGACGAATCAGATATTGAGACCTCCCGGTATAACTAACTACGCTATACAGTGACTGGGCTGGGCAAATAGTCCTCCCTTAGCGACCAACAACAAAAAGTGGCGTATTAGGCCTATGCATTTTCGGTGTGCAGATAGCCTACTTTTGGTACCAGTAATACAAATTTTGTGCAAAATTTTGGAAGCACTGCAACACTTTGTATGTACTAGCAAACTTGATCACCGCATTTATGAAATGGAGCTAAATAATTACTTCAATAGTAGGCTTTAAAAAACCAAAACAATCAAACATTTCTAATTCATACTCACCATATCTGACCCAGAGTCGGGCCAGGTAGCTTTGATCGAAAAAAGTGTGGTCGGACTTGGTCTCCTCTAAGGTAGCCGCTAGCCCCACTAAGTTGATCGAATTGTTGATCATAATTTCTTCTTTCTTCGGATGAGACAGACCATTTATCACCTTGATCTGATTACAAGCAGAAGAATAAACATTTAATTCTGCGCAAATTGCATAATTTAACTTGAAGGACATATATATCCATCTTTTTCATAAGAATGGTACAATGTTCATTTTTATCCTTGGGCCAAATGCGCAAAGGTACGGTATCAGTAACGCTTATGGCTGTAAGTTATAATTAAGGGTCAGCATCACTCAGAGAGTACTCAAATTTAAGAGACAGTATAGGCTAACACTACATTATTTTGCAAAAATCTCATTACCAGCTAGTTAGTGCTTATAGCATTGAATCAAGACAATTTACCTCCAGAAACCTGCATTCTCTTCAGTTTTAATCAGGCAATTTTTTTCAGAGATACCGGTATTCCTTTGACGTTGTCAATTGTTATTTCTACAGCATTTTACAACCACGATCAACTTCAAGTAAGCGTCTTAACGCGTGCTCTGACACTGGTGTATCTGCTGTCTCCTCAATTATGTTACTTTCAAACACTTTTCAGCCTCCGTAATTCAGCAAAGTGCCCTCATATAAACTGACAGGCTTCAGCTACAGCGCGGGAACTCGGAATGAGAGCCGAAACCCCTATAGGCGTGAACGCTGGACTGACAACTTGATATCACTTGACAGTGAACACCTTAACACAAATGCAATGGTGAGCATTGACCATTGAGAATTAAGGTGCAAGGGCCATAAATCTCTTGCCACATTCTTGGACCCTATCGCTCCACTTCAATTGAATACAATATTCGATATTCTCCGAGAAAATAGCGAACAGGCTTGACTCCCTCAACTGAATTTTGAAATTCGATACCCGCCGGCGCACAATCTAGGCGTGCCCGACTCTGTCTTTGGTGCGCCTCAAACCAATCACTTCATCCACTTCGCGAATAAAACTCAACGTTAAACGGAGGAAACAGAATAGTTTTACACGCATTTTTCTTGTTTATTTTCATCCGCAAAAAGTTACAGTTACCTCTATATACCTAGGCCTAATAGAAGATTTACTGCCGCGTTCTCAATAAACGCCAGCCTTGAGATTTATCAAACAAGTCCATTTTCTCGCTTGTATCTGTGATCCAGTCTACGTAACTGTGCACATCAGTGTACAAACGGAAGACCCCTCGCTTCCCGACATGGGTGTAGCTGCGCAGACCAGCAAGATACCAGTTGCCGTTAAAAAAGCACATCAACGGATCCGATTCTTCCTGGAACACATCAAATATAGGATATGAAGTTTTAAATTTCGCACTACGCGCAAATAGGTAAGAGTGACCGGTCCTCGTCAACGTTATATGAGCCATCAGGTCTGTGATAGATAGTCTGTAATATTTAAGTTGATGCAAAAGGTTTCGCACCCATTAGCCCATATTTTGCAAAAGTGACGCCAGCTAATGTACCATGTCATGATGAGGTCTATCTGCTGAGCAATGCTGCTGGGCCTAGAGGCCACGTTGTACAAGGAGTCTTAAAATTTACAAGTTTTTAACTTCACAGTATCATAAAGAGAACAGTTTACTGTACAATAGATTCAGATTTGCTGAATTCAAAAATGGAAATGGCAGTGTCGGGAGCCTTAAGGTCGGATTAACCTAGACGCCTCTAGAAGCCTCACATAATCGTTATTTGGCCCTGTTGTCGAATGAAGTATCGACCTACCTTTTCATTATGACCACCAGCATCGACATAGACATTCTCTGTGCATAAATAATTCACATCAGCGCTCAACCCCAATCTTTTCTCACACCACGATCTCGATCTCACAGTGACCTTGTATTCCATGATATGATTGAGACGAGTACCTGCACAGTGCACAACAATTGTGAATAAACAAAACTCACACCGCCTTTCGATACGACGTTACCTGTTGTAGGCGAACTCCAACCGGCACTGTAGCAATCAGACGTTGGTAAACTGACTTTGAAGCCTTGCGATGGTAGACAGATTGGAAAATTTTGATCGTTTGTGGTAATAGGTTGTGCGAGGTTAAACAAGGCCATATTACCATAACGAGTCATTGAATCATAGCCATAATAAATATGGTATCTGTGAAAACAGATGAAAATCATGATTATGTAGCAGTACGGTAGGTTTAAAGGTAGCCTACACAAGTGTTTGCTTATTCCAGCTTTCAGCTTCAACTTGAGGCTAGTACATAGGTAGGGTACAAGTACTAGATGCATTCTAGAATATTACAGATATACTTAACAAGAATAGGTAAGTCAATAACAAAAGACATTGCTGCGTGCCTGCTTCAAAAGTTGGCATGCAAGGACTCTGGATATTGGCTTATCACAGGAATTCGGTCAGACTATCGATGCCAATATTCATATTTTTGATTTCAACGATATCAATCGTTCGCCAAGTAACGAGGTCGATATTCATGATTTTTCTTTAATCGGCATTGGCCACCAGTGAGACAAGGAAGCTAATTATCATATCAACGTTAAATTCAATATCGACCAATCTCTACTCAAGACCTGAGATTCAAATGGCAAATGACTCGGACACAACCTACAAGCTAAACTATTCTCAGAGCTGCCCTGAGCTTCAACTTGAGATAAAACCACAGAAATGACAACTCACGTAGGCTCATACCACGACTTTTCCCTCATACTATCATCCATTTCATTTTGTAGTGCAAATCCAATGCCCATATTGATATTGTTAGTCGAGGAAGTGGTAACAAATCGAACGCAATGTGCAGCGGCCATAACTGCCTTCGTACTAATCAAAACTCCTGTGCAACGATGATGAGCCTGGCACATAACAGATAACATATACTACTGTGGAGTGCAGAATACTTGTTAACAACAACCAACCCTAAGACTGCCTCTCTCGAATTCTCGCACTGAAACCAACCACGGCCACTTCATCAGATCCGCTGCGAGCCCTCGATATTCTGCCCATTGATCTGGTAGGTGACTGGAAGTACCGTTCATGCTTGTTTCATACTTTTGCCTTGTACCACAGCTTGTTAATGCGGCTAGCTGATCTTCAAACTGCAAAGAATTATTATAAGCAACATCTTCTAGGCCAGTAATTCTCAAACTAGGGTGCTTGTAGCACCTGCCAAACAAGTCATACAAATGCAGATGGCTGGCTCTCAACTTGGGCCTACCATTGAAAAAAGTCATACCGTGTGGACCTGTTCAAAAGAAGAATAGCAAACTGTACCTGATATGTCATAGAAAATCCTCTCCCTGGGCCGCCGTTACTTCCCTTAAACACGACTGTGACGCTCGGTGAAATCGACTTCAATTCCAACATTCCTTGTCCGTAAATATCACTCCCAGAATACGTCGTGATAAGCTCAGAAACAGCACCACCTTCGGCATTGCCTTCAAATATCTGCAAGTCCAAAATATGCAACCATTGAAAACTTCGGAAATATTAATATTTTTTTCAGAAAAAAAGGAACAGTCAGTACCTGTACGCAGTCACGGCTACAATCCTTTGGGATTGATGAGTGAATGTCGATTTCTTGTAAACGCAGTGTGGTAACTTTGCCTAACCCTGGAAAGGGTAGATGTCAAAAGCATAATAGCAGTAGTATCAAAATAATATTCCTGTACTTGATCTGATGAAACTTACCATTAAAGGTCCATTCACAGTAGCTGTTGACTGGGTAACCATCCATTGTAACGAAGCCCGGTGACATAATAGTTCCAATAGTTCCCAAGTCATCAGTCGGAGTTATTTGACCTCCACACAAATGTGAGCACACAACTTGATCGGTGGTTCGTGGATTCATCACGTCAGCTAAAAAAAGTTTTCATGAATAGATGAAGTGGCCAAATGTAAGTAACATGTTAACTAAAGCAGACATTGCCAACTAGTTCGAATAGATAGAGAAAGCCTCCAACTCATTGATTGGACCACAATGGCTTTGATATCAAGGATGTGCTATTGTGCTTACACCACTTGAATCAGGAAATAGGGCGAACTAATTGTTTAGCATGAACAAGGGGCATTGCTGACACGCCCACACATATCGAAAGTGGACAACTGAATACTCTCTTTCTCTCTCTCCTCAGACAGAGAAAAATTAAATATGATCTTACAATTAGCGTACACTTCAATTCCTTCAAGTGAATCAGGATCCAAGTCTTCGTTGGTGTATTCCGTTTTCATCATTGTAATAGTGTCTGATGATTCTGGACACACAAAATAGATCAATGGAATTTCCATGACAATTCCGACATCTTAAGCTCAAGAAAAATCTTACCGGAAGTAGGAACCGAAAAACTCATCCGCCATCTTGGATTGGACGATGCAAAGAGATTATACCTAAAATATTTCAGAACGACGGATGGAAACTACGTAAGTATAATGTTCAATGAATCGATGGACAAAAGGGTACAACTCACTTCAAGTACGCACTTTCAGGGCTTCCGCATCCAAAGCTGAAACCCGCGTTACAATCACCAACTCTGAGCACTGTTTCTTCATCATTCGGACTTGCTGGCTGTCAAATCAGAGTACCTACATATATTACCACAGCGATACATAATAAACACAATAAAAATATTACTTGTAAACATAAATTTGTTCGCGCTGTCGCAAGCTGATAACCGTCAACCCACTTCCACCTGCAATAAAAGATTGGACAAACTAATACCAGGTATGTACTAAATCTAAATATCACCAACTCCATAGCTGACAGCCCAAGTAGTGCAAGTCATGTTTTCCAGATGACTTGACTTGACTCAACTTTAATCACTTGAGGTAAATGACTCGACTTGACTCAAGATTTGGAAAAAGAAATTTGAGACTTCACTCGAAACTCGGCATTAACTCTAATCAATAATAATACAAAAGTAACAAATGTTCGTAAAGATAATAATTTGCACAGACTCTTTTTTTCGGCAAAATGACTGATGTTGACTCGGATATTTAAAATATCAAAAAACCCGAAATTCGATTTGGACTTGAAGATCTCAGTGACTCGACATGACTTGTGACTCAGAATTTCTAAATTATTGAAAGAACAACACTATGGAAAGAATAATCTCATAATTATATACTTGTTGGACGCCTGTAATGGATCACAATCTTCTTCAGGAATCCATGAAACAACTTCAGTGGAATTGGTCGTGGAGAAGCATCCATCTGGGTTACGAGTCACCATCAAAAACCCAGTGGCATTACTGGGCGCTGAAAATAAATGCAAATAAATTTTATTGATAAACTATCATTATCTATCAAACACATACTTTCTGTTAAAGCAGAAGAACATCGAATAGACAACTCATCCCATTCCCCATCAGAGCATACAACAGTTTGAGAAAGCGGACCGCCGTCTGTAGTGCAACTGTATTCGCATGCTGTGCCATTAACTGCAGGCCTGCAAAATTGTCGGATTCATAGGTTAAATCCGAATAGTGCACCATGTTTAAGCTAACTTACTGTGTGGTGCATTCTGTCGGTTGAACAGTGAAGCCGTACAACGGTTCAAGTTTTCTACATTCCATCACACACTCAACCTCGATGCTCTCACCACTCCAAGTGCCTGAAACTTGACATCGCCTAACATCATCCCCCTTTAGGGTGTATCCTGTCATTTAAGATGCAAGTGTACCAACAATAGTAAATACACGTCAAGTAAATAATCACCTGATTTGCACGCAAGCTTTGCGACGGTTCCAAGTACCATCGTCCCAGTGATCTCATCGGGTTCTGCAGAATACTTAACATCCAGGTGTTGGGTATTAAATTTTGGACAATGCGGGACTTTATTACATCTGAATATGAGATGCGATAACATTGAAAATATTTGAGCTGTGCTAAAAAGGTCAATATTCCTCACATAGGTGATGGTCCGCTCCACAATCGGTCATTTCTACATTGTATAGTGCTATCTCCATCCATGGAAAAATTTCCGTCCGGGCATGAAAATTTGCACAAATTACCAGAAACGCTGACTGAGTTAGCGCACGACGTTGAAGTAACCGCTCTTCTATATAGTGATGGTACGTGTAAGTCACTCGCATCATCCGTAGAATTAAATGGAGCATCTGATAACTTTGGACAAGTGGCTGCAAAAAATGAAATTAAACCAAATTGACTGTGTGTAGTAGCGTTGTGACCAAGACACTGATTTTGAGTAATATGTCAAGTCGAGTCACCGAGACCATAAGTCAAGTCAAGTCATTTTCCAAAGAAATGCAAATCTTCAATAATTTGTCAAATCAAAAGTTATTAGCTCAGTTAGTTGAGTTGAGTCAAGTCACCCGAACTCAAGTAGTGACTACACCGGCTGGTGAACCGGCGTTTAAATACAAGACAGGTTGAGAGAGAGAGTCACAACAACTATGAAGAAGCAGAGATCTGACAACTTGGAAATTAAGGTTCGAGCATATCTGGTTGAGAAACACCGACACTTTGGTGAGGCCAAAACAGCTGTCTGTATGGTAAAAACCAATATACGTACCAATGCAATCATAGTCATGGCCGCTCCACGAACCATCCGTTTTACAAGTTCGAATCCACGAAGTAGAACCTCCATTGTCCGGTACATATCCATCGGCACATTGCAATGTACAAGAAGTCTCCGCCGAGACAGTAACCGAAACACATGACATATCACTGATCTTCATCCCGTTTTTCCATTTCAAACCGGGGCAATATGCTAAGAATCAAAAACATTTGATACACAAAACGAAATGGATAACAAATCATTATCACCAACCGATGCATTCTGGTGGTGTTCCCGGCATTGTGGGGTCTTCCCCACACACCATTTCCATGTCTCCGTTCAAAATATAGCCTCGATCGCATGAAAAAGAACACGCCGTTCCACGACGTACATCTCCCAAGTGATCTTCGTCGCATTCCGGCGGTGAAACTGTGCCGTGTTTTGGAACACTGATGGAATCGCATTTCAAATTGCCCTGATCAAAATTCGATGTTGTATTAGGCCAGAGAACAATAAACCACCAACCCAGTTGAGTTCAAGAATTAGGAAAGCGATACTGTAGTCTTCAATAATGTATTTTATAAGAATTATTTATAAGAAAAAACATAGGTTTCCTTACAGTTGCAATACATCGCGGAGTTTTGTTCCAAGCACCTCCGTCACAATGTATCGTCTGTTCTGATTCACCATCGGGAAAAGCGAAGCCATTTTTGCACTTGAGATTGCAAGTCGTATTTGTAGGAACTACAGTCGGGGACTGGCATAGATCTGGGCTAACAGTCATTGTAGCAGATGAATAGGTGGGACATGATCCTGCAATAGCAAATTCATAGTTATCGGGCAGTTGTGTTGTTGTTTGCACAACATTCCTTCGTACAACCCCCAAAATAGCATGCCATGTTGTTATCTTCCTCTCAACTTATGTTGAGACGGTTTTGATTGGTTGATAAACTTTGTTTAACCTAACCTTGAGCTGACCTGTTTTTCTTGAAGAACATATGTAAGCCAATCCTCCATACTTTCCATGAGCAATCCAATCAGACGATTTCAAATCCATATGGTCATGCTTCAAAACGGGTGGAGTTCCGGGATGAATACTTCCGACATCAACATGAGAGCTAGGAAAGTTTCAGATTTCATTTAAAAAGCAATGGAGCTGATGACGAACAATCAGATATTAACTATTGACAAATGCGTAATGTCACCACAAATGTAACGTCCAGCATCCGAAACAAAGTCACAAGCTTCTCCAACTCTGACAGGCAACTCTGACTCTTGACTTACCTTGCATCTGACACTAATCCAAATCTTCCGGGATGACGATGATCGTGGCACATCCACTGCTGCAGGCGCTCTGTTTTGTCGCATGCTTGTAAGGTGATAGTAGCCCATGTACTCAGAGAAACCGACGCTAAGCACAGTCCTACGAATGAAGTGATGAAATATCCAGCAAAATTTTCATTCATTACGTCAATCCACCTGTTCCTATATTCTGTAGCATTGAGTAATCGTCGCCCGAATCGTCAGCATCCCATCTCCAAAACTGATTCAAATCTGATGCGACACAGGCATCTTTGCTAGCGACAACTTCGTCATCAGACGTCTGAGCAACGAGGCAAGTGACTTTGATTGGAGAAAACACGGCGCTCTTAAGTTTGATCTGGAACTGGAATTCCTCTGAAAGTAGCAGACAGTTAGACAAGGTGAAAAATAGCTAGTACAATAGGCCCCAGTGGACGCTCAGCTCATCGGTAAATTTTCTAATATTTCTTCTCCTCCTCGAGTATCTAAAATAACCGCTGATTATAAGTACATTTGACAAATACCTTCACACGTAATGCCGTTATCTTCTACATAGTCGAGACCGCTTGTACATTGGAAATTTGCCCATCCTCCAACTACATGGTATCCCAGGTTGCAAGTTATGGTGCAATCCTGCATTAAAAGTGTCCTGTATTGTACTTACGATAAGAGAGAGAGAGAGAGAGAGGGAGAGAGAGGGGTACTTTCATACAGGTGACAATGGATCTATGGGTTACCTTTCCAATACAGTCGACTCTTCCATTGTCAGGTGCTTTTGGAACTCTCACGCATCTGTCTTCACACGCCACTCCGGCCTCACCATTCCAGGCCCCATCATCGCACATGTACCGTTGTGAGTTCATGTTATTAGAGAGAATATAACCTTCATCACAGCCAAGTACGCATTCCTTTTGGTGTTTGCTGATTTCGGTAGTACATCTAATAAAGTGAATCTGACAATATAGACGATATAAAATCATAAATACGAAAAATTACACACCCGGATCCGTTGTAATATCCGTTAGAAATTTGAGGTAAAGGTGGACATTTTGTCCGGCAGAACATCTCCTCCAGGCCCTTCCATTCCCCTGTTGGCTGGCATTCGACAATGCTAGATGATCCTTAAAAATAAAAAAGGAGTAGCTAATTTCGCCTTGCTAGGAAAGAAAAATTAGCACCCCACACATTTCTCGCGTCTCGAGTCAAGTAGAGTCATTAAGCCCTTGTGACTCAAAACCAGTTAAATAAAGCAAAAAACATGACTCGAAGTCATGCATAACAATGACTCACTGAATACTGAATGAGAATACTAATTTACCAGAGAATACCACAGAAGAACATCGTAGTTAACAGAAAGAGAATACCATAGAGAGAGAACGCTATAGAGAATAATTGCATAAAAATTGCAGCAAATACCGTCAAAGTCCGAGCCATTCTTGCATGACACAGCACATTGCTGCCAGATCTTCACATTCCCAGTTGTACAAATATCCGGAGATGCTTTCATTAATTTCTTATTTATCGGAGGGCACGCACCAATCTGTAAGCAGGACGAAAAATATTACAGATCAATCAAAGTACATGAACCTAGCGTCAGTAGAATTTACTCACCATTTTGTACGAGCAAATAGTACCAAAAGCATCAAGTAAGGAATTATAGGTAATCCAGTAGGTTTGTGAGTGGACCCAAGATTGAAGCAACGGTCCCAATTCTCTATACACAGTATCAATACTCAAATCAGTGTCCTACCAAAACAAAACCGAGCCATTGAAAATGGTGCAGCGACAAAAGATAATGCAGTCCAAGTGGGCACAACTCAAATCAAGGACACAGCTGATCTTTGATTACAGGGTGGGTCTCAGCCTTTCTTAGGGATATTTATGACAAATTTAGACAACGTAGAGTACAATAGGTGCCATTACTGTCATTTATTATTTCTTTGAGATTACGCTGCTACAAAAGGGCGTAATAGGGAACCTTTTTCAGGCCGATTAAAAGCGAAGCACACTCGCACAGGCCATGTTTGGTAGTCAGGTCCTGATTTGTATGTTCCTCGCCCCTTCTGTTTTCTATCAATGGACTGACCTTCAGTAAAAATCGATACGAGTGTTCTGCGTCGCAGGTCCATTTTTGTAAGCGATTGTTGATATCACAGTGCTGCATAAAAATTAACGATTCTGACAAAGTTGATTCTGCTGTTAGGCACAATCCAGTCTCGGCATGTTTGATGTGATCCGTACCATACCACAGCCATCTGAGAAAGACAAACAGTTACTTATTAGAATTAGCAAATTATGAGAAAATGGCGACTCATGACTCATTCGAAACGACTCGATATGTGACTTGAAATTTTGAAATTATCAAAGACTCGGACTCGACCTGGATTTTTGTCTCGTTGACGGATACTTACAATGCATTGTTTCCGGCTGTTTCGCATCCGTCAGTTGAGTTATCCGTTGTAGTGAGATGCCAATCGGCACCATCTGATGTTCCATCGTTTCCTGTTGCCGACACTTTCAAGCAAATCATTTCCTCTCCTATCTTTTGTATTATCGGAAACACTTCGGTAACAGGAGAACAAAACGGTTCCGGAGACCATATCCCTTCGTCATTGCAAATAATCTGATTATCTTCGTTGGCAGCAAAACCTAAAAATTCAGAGCAAATCAGACACTGTGTGACTGTCATTAATTAAACAGCATTAGACATCATTGAATTGGAAAAAGTTGGTGGTTGAGATGTTAACATAACGGCGGAGGTAAGGTTTTTAGCCAACAAGTCAGTTCTTAAGGGTAAGGGAATCTATAATGACAAAGTCACCACGAACGAGCTCAGGGCCTTACAATTGGTAGCCATGTCATGTTCTGTTATGTACAGATGCTAAAAAAAGAAAAGAAAAAAATCCAAATATCACCTGTTTTACAGAAATAGTTGCATTTTGCTCCAGGTTTATAAACATATCCCAATCCATCAGCAATAATGCCAAAAGTTTCATCGCAGACAATCTTCCCATTTGGCACCTGCACAAAACCAAACCAAACTTTAAAAAACTTAAATGTAAATGAAATCACATCGATGAATACAACACCGAAATCAACGGGCACGGTTTATAGCAGCTCGGCTCAAAATCGCTGAATTTTCCAGTTGGAGTACAACGCAGTCGCGAAGAACCTAGCAACAAGTAACCAGGATCACAGTCAAAAGAGCAAGTGTCTCCTTCCACTCTCGCGCTGAAAGAGTTCCAGAAAATATTGATATGTCACATAGATATGTCACATAGAAAAACTGTCGTACTCAAATTGGCAGTTTGATGGGAAAACTCTACTGTGAGCCAATGGGGTTAAAGGATGACATCTAGTCATGCATGACGTTGGTGTAATGCTCCCTGTCCAATGAGACCCGGTAGGACTATCATCATCCTCAACACATTTCCGCAATGCAGACCCAATCCGCTCCATACCCGCCGGGCATGAAATAACACATTCAGTATCTGGAATTGAAAATAAAAATATTTTTGATATTATATTATATAAATGACATGATTTTTATCACTTACCTGTTTTCACAAATCCTTCGATACATATTTTGGGTTGGATTTCAACATTTGATATTTCTGATAGAGCTTTACATACACGTGAACACGTTCCGAACACACCGTTTGATGACCACGTTCCATCTTCCTGGCACGTTAAAATGTCTGGTCCACCACGAATGGCATTCCCGCCGGGGCATTTTAACGAACATTTTGAGTTTGGTCTCAGAGGGATAGTCTGGCACTCAGGAGGATCATAGAATGCACCATGGGTATCTAAAGAGAGAGAGAGAGAGAGAGAGAGGGTAGAGTTAGTACTACAGTATACACAACACACGCATAGTACTTGGAGGGAGAGAGCATTGTTATGTCATGATGAGTAAAGGCATGCAGTTGTGAGTGCAGTAGGCATTACATACCTGGATCACTCAAAACAGGGCAACGTCTTGAACAGGTGGCTATTGATCCCGTCCATGTCCCATCGTGCTGGCATTTTCTTGTTATTGTTCTTCGATATATCGTACTCGGTGTATTCAAGCCATATCCATCATCACAAACGAAAGTACATTGAGTACCAGTGCTCACGGCAGCAGACAGACACTCAAGGCTGACCTGGAAAGCCAAGGGAAACCTTTTTCTTTAAGGGTATACTTCACATCCTTTACGAATCGAAATCTCACACGAATCATAACTTGAAAATTTATCAACGCACTACATTTTCATACCCAAGTATGTGGCTGGCTCACGAAACCTGGACACATAGAGACGCAAGCAAGTGAACCAATAGCAGCTTGATTCCATGCACCAGATCGACATAATATCGTAGGTATGGGCACATCAGGCACGTAGCCTACGTCGCATTCCAACGTGCAGACCGTATTCTCCATGTAATTTTCCTTGTACATTGGAACGGTACAATTTTCGAGATTGCCATGCTCAATATCTTCCAGGGGTTCGCACCTGTTTCAGTAAAAAGAGACAACAGAATCTAAACCTTTCATTCCAATATCTTTCATTCTTGATAAGCTATACTTACGTTGACATGCATTTCGGTGTTGGGGCGTTCCAATTACCACTTTTCGTACAAGTCAGTATCGACTCGCCGATAAGTGCATAGCCATCCTGGCAAGCCAAAGCGCAAACACTTCCGGTCGCAGGCAATCCTTGATAAGCAGAACATCCTGTCGAGTCTCTAGTTATAAAATAACTGTGATCGGGCAGACTCAAACTCTCGCATCTCCGATTACATTCTGGCACCTTCCTCGGCGACCACCTGCAAAATGGGGACGAACAGGAGTAATCTGTGATTTTATAACTTGTAATTCAATTCTATAGTGCCCCTAGCAGATACATATAGCGAGTAGTGATTGACCGATATCACTTCTTTCAAGGTCGACGACATGGTATGATGGATATACAAAGAAAAAAGAAGATCATCAAGTCAATATAACCTGGTGTATATCGACCAAAATCATAAGAAATTTCAGTACCGTAATCCAATACCTGCCATTGTCGACACATGTAACTGTTGTTGGTCCATCCAAATAATATAGAGTCGAATTTGAGCACTCTATCTCACATGCAGTACCAGCATCTGAAGTTGAGGTGCATGTACTCGGTGATATAACAACTTCAGATCCGAGTGACATTCCGCTGCAATTTTGTGGAGCAGTAGGCACACAATAGATGTCCAAATCAACAGACCATGCTCCATTCACACATTGTATATCTACCTCCGAGGCAGATAGATCACTCAGAGTTGATCCTGGACATTCTATGCGGCAGATGGTACCATTGTTCTGAAATTACAAAAATTTAAAAGTTTATAACAATTAGAGTTGAAACATTTGTGAAATCTAGGATCAACCTAATCCTGGATCAACTTAATCTGTGATCAATCTAATCTGAGATCAAAATAATCGTGGATCAGAGATGAATACACGAAAATCTTCACCAGTTGCGTCATAATTGTTGCAAACAATAGATAAGCGATTCCCTGCTGAAATCATGAAAATCTTGAATCAGCTGTTTCATTTTTGAGTAGCTTTTTAAACTGACCTAATGCAAATGAACAGTTGAGAATTGACTGAGCTACCAAATGTGTAGGATACATTACAGTATAAGTAGACTAAGGCATCCAGGTACATATACCCTACACACATTGGTACACAAGTAGGGAGATTCTCATAATTCAATCTCAAGCGAGGGTACAAACCTGATTCGAGTTAGAGCATGCAGGATTTGTGATTGTGATAGATGGATCTAGTTCCAATGCCATGCAGCCACCACCTTCTCTAATAGCAAAATACGTGGATGTCACAGCCTGGCCTGTGGTAGCAATCTGAAACCTGTAGAAGATATTTCCAAACGATTTTCCTTACAATACCAACAACATTTTCAAACCTCCAGTGCAAGCGGTCGTCCATAAAAGAGAGAATGTTTGAGTCAAGTTGAGGTTGCGGCACCGTTCTGTATCCAGAAGTGATATATATTCCTGTTCCTTTTAGTTCCACAGACCACCCTGGACTGCCAGAAAATTCTTGCAAGGGATTTGAGGATTCACATCTTTTCAACTAAATGAATTATAGCTATAAAGTCTCAATCAAAAATTGTCAAAGAATACTAGGAAAAAAATATTTTTTCACGATTTCGCTGCATGCTCAGTTGCTTACAATGTACGTTGGGCAGATTTATCTGACCGGCAACACGTCCAACACACCACAGGCAAATTACCGATCACAGGCCCAAAATGGAATGAAAGCCAAACTTACTATTACTAAACTTGTGTTTGTATCAGCGGTGAGACAAGTTCGGTGTACGGCATGAATGATCTTTTCAGACTGTGACACCCAACTAGCAGAGCTGCTATTACAAACGGTAACACTGCCAATATTTTCTTCAAACTTCCGCAACGTTCCATCCTCGTCCGCCATCAAACAAACTACAACACTACCAACCTCTTGAATGATATGGAACTGAATCTCAGCTGTAAAAATAGTACAGAGATTTTTCAGATACACAGCCGAGATTAAACATTATTAGTTCTTCAACTCACAGTCACAGGTCGGAGCAGAGGCAGACCAACCGTTGTCACAAGTCAAAATCTTATCTCCCGTCAATCTGCGTGAAGGCATGCAACTAAATTCGCACGTCGTCCCAATATCTGCACTTCCATCTTGACAAGCCGTCTTGTTTTCGATGAATCCATTAGAAGGCGCACTCAATGCTGGACAATTTCCTGTAATTATGGAGTACAGACTGTCCATAGCCACTTTACATCTTTTCGAAAAACACCGAAAATTTCATTGTTACCTCGACACCTTCCTTGGGTGCTGTTCCATGATCCATCCGAAGCACAACTTAACGAACCTTCCCCTTCCAGCGCATATCCAAAATCACATGTCAATTCACAAACTCCAAGTTGGGCATAATGCACTCCTGTACATGTGATCGGGCTCCATTCTCCTGGCCCATCAGTACGAAGAGGCGGACACATCTCTATAAATACAGAGAAAATGCTTTCAATTTGAACTATTCTACAATGTAACATAGGGAAATCGTAAGCCATACAAACGTACTTAGGCATGTTAAGGTTGGTCTGTTCCACTCTCCATTCGACTGACACACTGTGCTGTTTTCAATCGCAATGCTACCTGCATCACAATTCAAAATGCATTCTGTTCCTTCAATCGATGGCATATCACTACAGGAACCTGCAAGACATTTTTAATATATATAATTATATATATGCGCAATTTCAAAATGACAGTAGATGTCTAGGCCTATTTGTCACTACGAAAGCTCAACAATTTCAAGTACAAAGCATGTTAAGTTTTGATACCAAAAATTCACATGGATGAGTTTGATCCAGCGATTTTCATTCAAAACTGCAAGTTGGGTACCTTCACTGTGCACAGCCCGGCCTTATGAAATGGGTGAAGACACTTGCCTGCTGTATTTATGAATACTCCATTATCAAGATCCGTGAGAGCTTCACACACCGAAATACATGATGGCTCTTCTACATTCCAGGATCCATTGCGGCATGTTCTGTATGGTACAAAAATTACAAGTTTAATCAAATATTCAGTCGCATAGAATGATGACATGAAAGAAATAATCATATTAGGCCTCCGGCAAATCATCTCTTAACATCGTCACCATATCTGAAGTATCACTAACCAAAGTAATGGAATATATGCTAACCTCTCCATTGCTCCTACAAGAACACTTCCTTCATTGCAACTGTACTTGCACGCGAGACCTTCAAACGGAGTAGAGTCGCAAACGGCAGGTGATATCTTCACGTTGTTATTTTCATCATGCATTGAGCATAATCCTGCAATATTCAAACAAAGTCATAGCCAGTAAGAAACAAACCAATAATATAAACTAAAAAAATAATAACAACATAATTAATTAAAACTAATAAAAAAATTTTGATCATCAAACAATATATCAACTTACTATGGCATTGTAACATTTCTCCAGTCCATGTACCTGATACATCACAAGTCATAAGTTTATACCTAGTACCATCAGTCATGGCAAACCCGTCATCACAAGATACTCTGCATTCCTCTCCTTCAATTGGATCAGTGAGACAACTCGAAGGACTGACAGCCCCGTGCACAGGAGAAGTCAACTTCGCGCATTTCACTAAAAATGTGTATAATTCATGCAGTCTTCATTAAAACATGAAATTATAAAATAAGCTATGCCAATTTTATCAATCAACTCACCTTTACATGTACCGACGCTGCCAGACCATCGTCCATCAATTTCACATTGCTGTAAATACGTCCTGACATCATTCTGTTGATCGAAATTGTCTTTCTTGAGAGCATAGTTATCAAAGTCAAAGCGATTTGCGACTGGGCTGTCGAGTTTTTCTTCAATCGTAAAAGGTGCTTGAAACACCATTTTATAATTCTCCGACACACACTCGGTGAAGCACATTTGACCCGATGAGGAATTTGAATCTGAGCAAATTGAAGGTTCGATGCTACCCACAGTGGATAAACTCAAAGATGAACATCTTTCTAAATAACAAATAAACAAATGTAGCCATCTTGGCTATGGCCTATGTCAGCAGAAACTAGATACCCTAGAGATCTCACAGCGTACACTTAGGACATCTTACTGTGGCATTTCACTGCTTCTCCGCTCCAAAGTCCCGATGCCATACACACTCTTTTAGGTGACCCTTTCAACTCAAAGTCTTCGTTGCACGAGAACAAACACGTCATCTTAGCATATGTGCTGATGGATACCGTACAAGCTTGTGGAGAGACAAGTCCATTTGATGGGTGACTCAATGAGCGACACAAACCATCATCATCATCAGCTTGTATATCTAATAGATACAAAATTCTCAACTGACTGAGATTTATGTACAGTAGCAATGAGTAGGCCTACACTAAATTTGCTGGTTATTTCTGGTGATGAAAAAATATCTATCCAAACTCACCGATCAATGGCGTCAGACCAAATATATCCAATAGTTCCAAATCCATTTGTCCATATCTTTTGTTGAAGAAGCCAGCAAGAGCTAAGGCAACAACGGCCTCAGCTTTTGTCATATTTTCCAAAGATTCTAATTCGAATGATGTCGCGTCAACTTTGATACCCGGAACTTTAGTAATAGCGCCGACAAATGCGGTCTGCAATTCTTCAACAGACTTTGTTATATTTTCCTTCAGATATACCTGAATAAATGAGTTCCAGGTACTAGATTACAGCTTTAAAATCATGACTCATCAGACTTTCGCTACATAAGGGTCGCCAGTGCAGAGAGTTTCCAACATATATAGTAGTTTTGTGGGCAATTTTATGTAGAATGCCCATCCAGCCACAATCCATGCCATTTGGCAAGGACTAGCAGTGGACACTAGACCATGACATGACAACTTTTGCCATGGCCACCGGCTTCCGTAATGGCAATATTTATGTCTACCTACTACATAAAAGCCTACTACTGTACAATTGCACAAATATAAATCATCGCATTGACATACCCAGTGTTTTGCAATAATTGCATGTTCTTCATCACCATTCTCTGATCTTGCCGAAATTGAGCGTCCACGTTGAGATATTGGAGACTGACCAGCTGCACCATATTTAAATGCAATCACAACAACGTTTTCGACCGGAATGCTTGCATTTCCATAAATATATTCCAGCTAGGCATAAAAATCTCTTACATGTTACCATTAGGTAGACATACTACAGTAAAATATAACAACTACTTAAACACAATTTCAATAATAGTACCAGTACAGCAAAGTGCAATATACAGTAGAACAAATTAATGGGTACCTGTGGTTCAAGTTTTTGTCGTAACGCTCTTGAAGCCGAACTTCCAATCTGCCGCAATTCACTGATATATCTAAGTGCTTGACCATCAACAGATTTAACTCGTATAGAACCTTGATAATTTGGAATATTAAATTCTTGCGCATTATACGGAAACGTAAACGGGGCCCTTTGAGCAGTTATAATCAAAATCACTGAAATGAAAAATAATTGATATGAAATAGGTACAGATGAAGTAGGTAACTCACCAGGTTACTGAATTACAAATAGAGAGATAGACTAACCTGCAATTACTAGTAGAATAACTCCAATAGTGGCTGCGATAAGCCATGGAAGCAGATCTTTTAAAAGAATTTCTGTACTTGGCTCATCAACTGAGAAATGGAAATGGGTAACTTAATACTGGTATAGACCTAGTTTGAATGAAAATACTATGTTGACGTATATATAGAGGGTATAGATTATATCCTATGAAATTAAAATAAAGAGTAGGCCTACCAGGCTATGCGGCACTGTACAGTCTAGTATCAGTACTGGTAATTTGAATGTTTAACTTTCCCTCAGCTATTGAATGATTCTGCACTAATATAATCAAGATGTTGCAGCCGATATCATAAATTAAGCTAACTGATAACTAATTAGGCTACCATCTTTACTGGTTCCTTCTTCATCAGTGACAGATCCAGCTGCATTTACAGGACTTGCTGTGATATTTGGACTCTCAACAACCCTGGGACTTTCGAGGTGTTTAGGGCTTTCAGCATTCACATTTGTATCATCTTCCTGAAGCTCTGAACTTGTTGGAATCTCTGGGTCAAATAAAGGATCGACTGGGCTGTCCGCTGTTCTTATATGAATAACATCATGGGACAACAAGACCTGAAAAATATACGGAGAGTTACCGGTACAGTCTAAGACCAGGACCTAGGCACCGATGCCATACTTTCATCACTGTTGACCAGTAAACGGCACTTTTTTGTTATAGGTTAACGATCAGGTCGATCACCAATATCTCGGTCGCACGCCCATGTACATATAGTAACAATGCAGCGGCAGAAAGGTCATCTGGCATTACCGGTACCGCGGTACTATACGTTATTACATCCATACAAATAGCGGTACCGTACCAGGCAGTGGGGTCTCGTGGGTACCCCAATGTACTGATCTATCTACTAGTACCGCAGCAAATGGTAGATACCATGATAGTAGGTTACATGGTTTACAAACAATTCGTTGTTGTCGTTGCCAAATAAACCGATCTACCACAATTAGGCCACGGGAGTCAGTTGTGCTACTTACCGATGAAGGCACTTCGGACTGACTTTCACTCATTCCACAACTCTAGGCTAAGCGAGCCCGGTCTTCTCGGAAATTTCCAATTCAAAGAACGCCTGCCGTGGAACCATGGAACACTGACGACAAGACTTGTGGATCGCCGTGACTGTTGCGCAGCGAACTCCGGAAATCACTGGGGCATTGCGCGTCTCCCTTGTGACGTAATAGAGCATTTAAAACCATAGAGATTCATCGCACTCAATGATCCGAGTTACGTCGATCGCTAATCTATTATTTTAAAATTCGGATAGAAATTCTAAAACGTACAGCTATACGTAAGTAAAACAATTATCAATCAAACGATATAAGACCCTTACCCCAAAAATACAGCTGATAAGTGCACCTGCACCTGTCGTTGGTGCACCTAACGAAATCCAAAATGATAGGTAAAATGATGTTTGTTACTGGAGTCAGCTCTGGCCTAAATACACAGGACAAAATTTTAAAACGTCATGCTGTACACTCACGCCTATTCAACGGAATGCATAGCGTCCTGAATCAATATCAGATACCTAGTTGCCACGATTGGCATGTGCACCCTGATAACTTTAATGTACCAACACCGTTTTGTAAACTTTGCAGTTTGCACCGCAGGCTGCATTTTCATTTTGCTCGTTTACGAGGTAGGATGCACTCCATGGCTGCTTCTGCCAAAGAGCATTGCCGTGACCGGTTAATGTTGAAAATTATCAACCGAAATGATCAAGTACGGCGACTTCAAACTATAATTCGTGACAAGTAAGTAAAGCGTATAAGCGTTTACTTCATAGCCTGCCCTTTCTCTTTTTTCGCTACCGAACTTTCCTTGCTAATAGGTCTATGCATTACTGTTATTTCAGAAATTCATCAAGAGGTGATTTCGTGTTTAATGCTGATCGTCTCATACGTTTAGTTGTCGAAGAAGGGCTCAATCTTTTACCATTCTCGTCGTGTGAGGTCAAAACGCGATCCAATGTTACTTGTGAGGGGATTCGCTTTGACAAAGGAAATTGTGGTGTGAGCATCATTCGAAGCGGTAAAATTACTTTTAACCACGTTTGGTTTGAAACTGTATCCTCAAATTTTACAAAATTGATGACGTAACCTAAGTGAGACTTTATTGAACTGAGACACATAAACACGACATTGAGAAAACGCTAACAGAAAGAACCCATAGAGTTGAGTACGACCAGTACAACGGCAACATTCACAATGCAGAGAAACAGAACAGTGCGACAAAGGAAACCTCCCACACTTGGAGCGCTCTATCAATTAATTGGCACGGGTATAATGATTACAATTACTGTGCGTTACACAGCATCGGAGAAACGTACCGAACGTAGACAATAGTTCAATTGATTTGTATTATTCTATCATTCCTAGCTCTGTCTGTCTACTTGATCGAGTCAGGATAACTTGATTCTACTGTATTTGGCAGGTGAGGCTATGGAGCAAGGTCTCCGAGATTGCTGTAGATCAATACGAATCGGTAAAATCTTGATCCAAACAGATGAGGAAACAAATGAAGCCAAAGTATTTTATGCAAAGCTTCCACCCGACATTCAAAAGAGAAAAGTTCTGCTTATGTACCCAATTCTATGTATGCATGTAAAAGATGTTATAAAATTAGTTTTTCACCTTTTGTCAACTTATTTCGATATTATTTCAGCATCCGGTAACACTGCTTTAAAAGCAATACAAGTACTCAAGGAGAATAATGTACCCGAACGAAATATCATTTTACTAACACTATTCTCTGCACCCGCAGGTAAAGTTTGAATTTCATTCTGCATAGATTTCAAGTCAAATTTGTGGAATTCACGTAAATTTTCTGCATATAAAAGATGTGATGCCCATCGTCAATAGGCTCATGATTCAGCTGTGTTCTGCTTTGTGACACAGTATCCACGAGGAAATTATTTGGTGGGGCCATAGGGTAGCTTGGTTTAACTTTTTGGCATCGCCTTTGCTAACATTTTAACCTTTGTAGGTGTTGATGCGATCACAAACCAATACAGCCAAGTTCGAATATTGACATCAGAACTCCATGATGACTCTCCACTTCATTTTGGTCAAAAATATTTTGGCACTGATTAGTAAGACTGCTGATGGAAAATGCCGAGGCACGTCATCTTCATGGACTATGTTGACCTTAAGGCGACGATGGAATTCGACTACCAAAGCAAAGTGCATCTAACAGATGTAGAGGGACATAATCTCCATTGAGCATTTTTAGGGGTGGATAAGAGGATTATGGACGTGACAACTAGAACTGGCATTACCACCCTACTCTCATTGGTTTATATTTTTGACGGAGACCTATTTTGGATAGCATTATCTCTTGTCAATAAATCAAATCTTGAAAATCTTTTATTTTGACTTAATTTTTTATTTGGAATTTGTAGCGTTTTCAGCTACCAAGGTCATATACGTGTAAATGCTTCTGGCTTATACCCCGGATCACTATTACAACTGCGACTCTCCGCACTCCCTCGATACCGACTGCCAAGCAGAGACGGAACAGACACCTACTAAAGTCTTGCCAGTGCCATCCCTTGATAAATCAGCCTCGATAGTCACCGGATTATAATCAGTCGAACTGTAATTAGGAAATCGCATACGACACTTGCTGGAGTACCACGAGAGAAGCAACAACGCGTTGCGCAATCGGGCGAACGATACCGGCGGAGTCGAACTTTCCCCGCAGTGGTGGCCTATTCATCGTAGGGGGTTTGGTCATATTTTAGTTCTAGAAGATATTGAAATTACGTAACTGGGAGTCCCCAGATTTTTATTATTGTGTTTACGCACTTCGGAAGTCCATTGTGTCTAGTCACCCGTCCGTGACGATGTCTTCGTTTGACTGCTTGTGGTTATCTTACAGTTACAGCTTACAAATGATCAGCGACCGTGTGCAGTAGTTAGCGGCCATGGCCATGTTTTACTCTATTGTAAGGGTTACTGTTACTACGGCGGTGATTCTGATCATGACTGTCTCCAGAGGTAAGCGAGTTATATGTATCAGCTTTATTGTTCACAGCAGGCCTATACGATTTAGCTACTGTAGGCTACGTGGTCAAACTCGCCTTTTGCGGGACTCGTATTCTATATATCATTAGCATCGGAGCTGGATAGCAACCACACTGGTGCAATGATAACCTGCAGTTCAGGCTATTTTTTTATATGTAGGTTGTGCCGCAATTCCCTGTGTTGAAGTCGATCCAATTTCTGGCGATGCATACATCGATTGGCCGTTTCGTTTGGACTGCCGATATCTCGAAGATATATGGAGGACACAAAATACCGGTGTAAATCTACAACTGGCAAACACTACTGTAATGCCTATAGCTAAGATGTAACTTGGGCTGTACTTTTACAATTCCACCATATATTTTCCTAGTGTTCGATCAATGAAGATATGAATAGCTTTGAACCGATGCTATATGAATTTAACAAGACTGGAGCGAGAACTTTTAATCTGACAATGGTGAGGCCTTAAGTCCATTCTAACTAGCAACTAGTGCTAGTAGGCCTACATACATAGTTAGAATATAGGCTATAGGCCTACATAAAGTTTGGGCGACCATTAGGGGCATAGCACAGGTCAGGCGAGACTATAGAGATCGACCTATTAAGACCAATACGATAAATATATCGGCCCACATCCACGCCTGACTGATGGCCGATAATATCTCTGCCGATATCTGATAATAGAAATGTGTTCTATTCTCGTAGTACGGTTGCATTGCATAGCGGCTACCGGCGCATATAGTTCGCCATTACTTAGAAACGCAAGTTACTGCTGTCGGATTTCAATTAAAGGCATATATATTTTAGGTTCTCAACGAAACCCAATGCCTGACAAGCCTCATGACCGTTCGTATTTCACCGTTCCCAAACATCACATGCCAGGAATTCTTGAACGAATCCAAGCGAAATGGCGACGTTATTGAGTATGAAACTACCTACGGGGAGTCATTCTTCAGGTTACACAGCTGTCGTAAGTAACCGGCTGCGAGTGATGCGCTCGTCATATAAGCGTACGTGGTACTGTATCGTATAACAAGTAGGCTACTAATTAGCCGATGGATAATGAACATGAGAAACCCTACGTAAATCACGCCACGGCCTAGAATGATTCTTTCCCGCTTTTTCAGCACCAAGCACACAGGTCAACGTTGCATCAAGTGCACTGACTGGTGATAACTTTGAAACTGTATGGATATGGTCGTGCGATCCAGTCCGAGAACGAACATACCGAACACCAGTTATACAGAACGAGGCGACCAACAGCGGATGTCCAGATAACTTATTAGTAAGCAATCTATAATCTCGAAATATATATAATTCAAAACACTGAATCTTCATCCAATATACGCATAGGCATTGAGCTGCACTGAGGGGGAATTAACAACCCTATTTTACCATATACTATAATGTGTATTGCAACATCTATTGCAGTTTGGGACTGTCGTATTTTTCGACGGCGGTGATTACGTGAGTGCTGTGAAATACAAGAACAAGACTTTGTTCGTGTCAAGCAGATCTGTCTGCGTGAAAAGTAAGGATGCCTGTCTCGTTTGATGGTGTAGATTTAAAAGCAACCATATGTGTGGCCCTGTAGTTATATAAATGATCTACCGTCCCGTATTCCATTCCAGCAGACCATAACCCATTTTGAATCCCAAATGACACCACTACGCACTAAATAATTAGACTACCCGGATATCGTATATTCCGTGTGAGCGGCAATACAAGAAACCCATACTCGTGGCTTATAGCATTTTTAAATTATCCTTCTCATTGCAGGAGATATCATTGACGAACGTCCTTCTGTAATATGTTCTCCAACTGAAAGATTCCCTGCTGGAGACGATGGCGTCGTTGTCTGTGACGCGACAGTGCCTAACGGACCAACCCTTCCGGGCGAAATGTTCGTTCAATGGCGAAAGGTCGGTTTATAGCAATCGATAAATTGGCGTCTAGCTGCATAGCCGTAGCCTATTCCCAGTGCCTCTGCTGATGTGGAATACCGAAAATGTAGCGCAACTGTCGAGACTAATCGGGCGTGTTGCTGGCATTAACAGGTTCAGGTAAATCCGCATTTTCCGACTCACTGGAAATTTCAAACTTCGAAGAAGGAGAACCGAAACTGAATATTTAAAACGAAATATTTAACCGCACTTTAATTTCACGCCATCTTAATTTATATCAACCACGCAAGAAGTTTGTATGACTTGCGCGATGCCATGCATGAAAATACGTGGGCACAATGTAATTAGAAGCCCAGCACACAATGCGATGGCATTTCCGCAGAAATCCAAATCCAAACTGTTCAAGTGAATCCACGTAGGCAACCGTATCAGATTTAAAACAAACGCGGAGCTGTAATCAAAAATCAAACATCTGCGGCTTTGCCCTTTGATGTAATGTCCCGACTCCGTGTGGGAAGTTTATTACTTGCGCAGTTTACTCGACAGCGCTCCGCCTCGAAACAACAGATACGCGATGTCCTACATCACATTCATCTGCGTGCGTGTGTAAATTCTTATCCGCTATTCATTTCTCGAATTCTTAGGGGGATACCACATTATGTTCCAATTTAAATTTGAACGAAAGAGTTGATGGCGGAAAGCATTCATGTTCAACGTAGGTAACTGTGGTTCTTTATATGTGTCCTTAATCGCACGAAACACATACTATATTTATAGGACAGGCGAAAATAATTCTATATCCTGTGTATACAATGAAGGAGATGAAGATAGATACACGAAAAAGATTTCATTACAGCTAACTGTCAGGTTTGATATTTGATTCCAAGTAGGCCTACATAACAGTAACATTTTAACATATCATACTCTTCACAATTTGTTACAGAGACCTGTCAGGAAATGACTTCGGGGAGTACACTGTGAAAATTACTTATCGAGACAAAAACGCGGAAATATCTTCGAATTTATCGGAGGATCTTGCCCCGTTTTTCGCCAGGCTTGCTGTCATTTTGGGCCTACTTTTTATAGTGGTTGCCGCTATTGTCGCTGCCATATTATACTACAAACGTAACACCCTGGAAGTACAACTTCGCTGGATTAAACTAAGGGGATACCGAATGAAAGGTAAGGTGGTAGGCCTACTCTCTAGTCTCTACCTTGTATACACGTATAGACTAATCAAGGGGATAACTTCAACTCGTGATTAAATGGAACCATCCAAAATTTAGCGTTGGATCTCACGCTTGGACTTCGCTACGACGTTTTTTACGACGACGTCTGTCTGCCAATCTGACACTCGGAGCGTGGACGCCGTGTGCTAGCCTACCTAACACTTCCGCGCTCCCAGCGGCCTAATCCGAACGTCGGTAACAGGGTAGGCCAACATCGTTAACTACATATTTTTTATTCAACAGGGCGAAGGGTTTATCTTTCCTATTTTTTCGACGGGTTCTCAATGGACAACAAGGAACAGATAATGATGAATTCTATAGTGGAAACAATTTCAATGGAAGCAGACTGCTACGACATTACTCGCGATGGAATACCAGGATTGCGTATGATACACTGCTTCTAATATTGACATCAGCTCTTAACTACATGACGTACTGTATTTACCGTTACAGCTGTCGCAGAGCATGTGCCTACGAAAATGCTGGCGTGTCATACAACTCTGGTTGTTATTACGAGTCGATATATCGAATGCGCGGAACGGCAATTTGACGCGGAGCAGGTAGGTCTACGACTATGAAAACTGTACTCATCGACGTATACCGGCACATCTACTTTTCCAACTTCCAAACTTAGGCCTACCGTCTGTATTTTAGGCTTTCGGACAGTTATTGGAATTTAGGAAGCGCATGGTTATCATAGTAACACCGGATGGATACAAAGCGCTACAACGGCGTGACTTGGACGATGTCTGGCCGAAAATCTCCCTCGCAATTAAGGTAAACAGATGCAACTGCATGATCGCAAATCTGTCAAATATGTTAGCCACATCTCTGTCATCCTAACAGAATCTTCTGGCGACTTGTCCTGCAATATTTCATTCCGCTATGTATTTTTTCTAGATATTTGGCGCCTTCTCGTGGACGAACGATTCAGATTCAACAGCCCAAGAGCTGAGGAAATACATCAGGAGGCAAATAAAACAACCGACACTAGGAGTCAGATATTTGGCCGATAGACAAGAACAAATATTCTACCAGAACAATAACACCGTGTGATAGGCCTACATTTTTAGTGAAATCACCAAGATAGCGAGGGGATGGGAAGAGTTCTTGGCGACCTGTATTGGTCATTTATAGGCTACCGTTACAACAGTCAATGTCGGAAATGCACTTAGAGAAAATTCGCTGTCTCCTCACAACCTGACTGACGACTAAATATCTGTGGTCAAAAGCGACCGCCACCATTTTTCTTCATCACAGAAAAGATATCCACATCCACGAGATATCGTTCGTATCTAGCGCAGACCTTACAGAATAAGTTTTATGTTGCTATGTTTTTACGCTTTTCAATGCACTTTGATCTACTATTCTAAATAGCCTGCAACTGTTTCTTTACCTTGAACTCGAAATGAAACCGCGGAAGTCGTCCAAACAGTCGGAGGACCTCCGAGAACAGTCATTCAATCGCGCGACCTCAAATCGCGTGACCGTAACCGAGTATTTCTCAGGCAGCGACGATTTCCCGAGTCTCATCCGATTCGCGTATTATTGCCGGTATTGTAACAAAATTCCGTGAGATCTGACGTCACAAAAATGTGCAAACCCACATCACAAAATCGCGTTAATCCGTGAGCACTGCACATAGTGAGAAGACTCACATCACGAGATTCTTTTCATTTCATTCCTTTATCATCTCAAAATCATAAATCACTGAGAAACGTGAAGCCATTCAAATTCATAAGCTATTCTAATGACAAAATACTCTTCAACATTACATAAAAAGAATTATTAGTATATAGTACCAAGACATAAAAAGTAAAGGCAAAAATATCAATATGAAACGTGATACTAAGGCATTGGGCTACCTTGGTACTATCAGGGGTAAAGATAAATCTACTTATTTCATTATAACACTTGAAAATGGAGGCAACTTGAGAGAAATCAAGGCTGTCACGTAGGTTATGTTAAATATCGTCAGAATTCCCAACATCCAGCGAATGGTTGCTTGTGGAATTTCTCTAAACAATGATACATTCCTTGTAGACGTTGACTTGAAAGACGGGAATATGCATAGCAAATCTTTGGGCATTTTGGGCACTACTGACTTTGATGATGGACCATCGAACGCATCAGATATTATTCTAGAGAGGCAGATAATCTTGTTCCAACTACATCACTATAATTCGAGAATCTTTCAAAGGCAAACGACTGCCGTTTTACGCGAGATAGGGCGTCGACGAGATAAGTGCGTTCGACGTTGGCGGCGAAGCGGTTTACGACAGAACCACATGACTTACCCTTCCTACAAAAGTGTTCGGATGAGCGGCATTTATCAATGGTAGTTGGCGATGTGAACAACCAAAAATCAAAATACAAACTATCAACAAACAGTGCGTCGCTATCTCTAATTATACATCATACTCGTGCTTGGTTACCGTACTTACGATAGATTGATTGATGACGGTAACTTGCTGTTGCGGTTGAACTGGAAATTCCCTTCTTGCATGCGAAACTTCTCCGGTGGAATTCTGCCGACAAATATCATTTAATTCATACAAAGAACACTTCAGTCTAACATTGTTTTCGTACTAGATTTTCATAAAAACTTCGGACTCCGCTTTGATCATGATGAATGTCATCGATTTCACCGTTTAATCTTGACCTGGTGAGCACAAATAAGAGAATGAAGAGACTAACTGAAGTAGAAGCCATGCAAATTAAGCCTATATTCTAGGAATCTACTTGGTTTCAAGATGTTTCATACAAGAATAGGAAGACACAACTTGCAGCGACATCGTGTTTTACATCTACCAGCAATCTTACTTGAGTAAATCCATGTGAGATTGTCTGTTATTCTCTTCCTCCATTTCCTTTATAACAGCCTTGATATCAGACTCTTGCCCTGCTCCGGCATCACTCAGACGCGCACCACGGCCGTTCTACAATGAGAAGTAATCAGTGAATTCTGTTGCGTGAAATTTTTTTTGTCATTGCCACTCACAGATCTTCGAGATGAGGGAGCGACCGAGCCCATTGTCTGACAATATTGCAAGATAAGATCATGTTCTTCATCCCTGCAAATTGCATGGGTGTCATAAAAAATATCATGCGGAACACTAGGTCACGCTGAGGTCAGTTTTTCCATACTTAAATTATCCTTGGCAAATGGCTAAGAAATACTAGTGAACCGCGTTTCACAATATTTTGTAAGAAACTCAGAAATATAGCAATACGTACCTGTGTGTTATAAGGGAGTCGCTAATGTTATCGTCACTCAGACTGTGATAAAAAAATCGACATGAGAAATGGTAGCATCGAACGCCAGAAATAAGTTTAGAAAACGGATAAATAATCACATTAATCAGGACACAGACCACAAGTGCTGTCAACAGCCTCGATTTAGGCAAGATTGTAGGGTAGGAAATACAATACCGTCAATCAGAAAACATTTTCTAAGAGTAATCCTTATTCAAGGTCTCCCAACAAATTATTAATTATCATACCTTCCCATGATCATTTCGTCGCCATCTTGTGATTGTATAACATCTTGAATTTGAGTCGGCGAGAGAATCAGCGACGTATTAATATCACCGGACCTGTTTAATGTGCTATCGGGAGACGACATCCATTGCGATGAATTGGCATCGGAAGGCGAAACAGGCAAATATCCAATTCTTTGGTAACGTTTTAATAATTTTTTTCGTAAAAGTTTATTTTTCAGAACCTTCGTGAAGTCGCGTATATTTTCAGTTGAGGTCGTCTAGAATATTTTAAAAAATCGCATTGTCAGAAAAAAAGTGACAAAAAATCATAAATGAGAAAATATTCTTACCGGTGTGCAATATTCAACCATCGGATAATAAAATTTGTGACCTCTTGCAATTCGACCAGAAAAGAAACAACTTTGGCAGATGTTGTAATTGAAATGATGACGACTCCGGTACCTGTCCAAAGACCAAATTGAATTAGTCAAGTGAGATTTAACATTTTTTCCAAGCTGACAATGAAAAAAAATGGCCACTAGAAAAACTGTGACATGGTTGATATGATTTGAACTATCAACTTTACAGACGAGAGAGGTCTTGATTGTGCTATTTCACCACTGTCAAATACATCAATACAGCCCATGTATGAAAAAGGCATCAATCAATACTCATTCACCTGAATCCCACGATAGGATATTCACTGCAGATAGAACATCGTGTTGGATGAGTGACCATTTCGGCTGCAACCAGTCGATGAAGCACCGGAAACCATACTAACGACTGCGGTTCTAATTTCATCCAATCTAAAAACTGTGATGCGTCGATTTCCGGTTTCTCGGCGGCAACTTCAAAACAGCTTTTGACGCTCGGTTCGACGTGACTCCCACCAAAATGTGACGCCTCTCCGAGTTGTATTGGTATTTGCATGCAAGCTTGTAACAACGTGCCGAGTTGAGTTTGATCGGCGAAACCGGTATGCAAAGCAACTTGCCGGAATAAATCTGTCAAAACAGATAATGTTTTGTCACAGACAGACATGACATCCCCTTCCAGTACCAGGCATGAAACTGAGACACGGTATTGGGCAATGCTGCCCAGAGGCTGGCGGCATGACGCCTCAACAGGGATTCAGGCACAATACCCAATTAGTCCCATGGCTTCAAACTTCAAGTTTAATCAAGTCAAAACAGGCAGTACAGAATTTTTGTAATCCTTCAATTAGGTTGACGAAACCCACATATCTAGTAGAACTACCAAATACCGCATTGCGTTTTGAGCACAACTTACATCGATACTTTTCCTCCAGCGGTGCATTACATAAAGCAACCAGACCAACTTTAAACGACACAGCATGGACAAGACCCGTCCTACCTCTGGAAACATTAAAATTTACCAGTTAGCACCAACAGCTACTATCACTCCAAAGCAACCATCATACATATCATAAACATTAAGAAGCCAATTGAGGCACATGTCGACGCATAACGGAACGTTGACAAGGGAACTGTGTTGTTTTTCCAGGATGTCGTAAATTGTAGTCAAACATCCGATGAGTTGCAAAATGCCGATTCGATCGTCTTTCAATGTATGCTGATCGAACGCATCGTTCAAATCAGACAGCGTGAGAAGGTCCACTGTAAAAAAAATAAAGAAAAACTTGTAGAGACAATCTCAATAATTGATATATATACTATGGTATTGCAATATTAATTAATATGCACAGACCTTCGTTAATCCCAACATGTAAGTTAGACTGTAGTAGGGTTGGGTTGGATTTAGCTAGAGGTCAGTCAATATGCTCGAAGAAAGTTAGACTCGAAAATATGATAGCATCGACCCTATACTTACGGCAAAGACCTTTTTGAAGACGTCGCAATTTCATGGCAGTGCGATAAGCAGAGAATCGAACATCATTTAAATCCATCATGGAATCCATTAGTTCAATCATCTTGGGATGATCCCATTTCGTTGTCTCTTTACTATGACTAAGAAACAAAGCGAAATAAAATGAAATACAAAATCACGGATCGCCCCTCATCTTTTATTATCTTTGGCTAACATTGGCCATTACATTCATTACAGTATAAACTTACTTAATATAATATGGAATATGGTTACTTGCAACAGCTCTCTCATATGGGTCTTCAACAGAGCCTGTTCAAATGATAATATTTAATTTTTATTGTTAACTTCAAACTTTTCGTGATAAATATCACTGTACCTGATAAAAACAGTTGAGAATTTGGTCCAAAGTCGCGCATTGCTTCTACTAAACGTTTCATTCTTTCGTCGGACGATACTTGCAACAAGTCGCCCCTCATTCGAAGCTGCCGAAAGTAAAAAGTTACTTTCAAACATGACATTATAATACATGCAAGGACTTACATCGTCGGCTTTATTAAGAATTTCTGATGATAACTCAATGCTTTGGTCATCCATGAATCTTAGTAACCGTTCGATTTCGTTCAACTACAAAAAAAATGGTCCACTGTTATGAAAGATAGAACAAAACAACCAAAAAAAAACAGAAAGTTAGTCAATTTCTTTTACGGCCTGAACTGAAGTAGTTATTGACTCTATGCCAGGGGGACCGAAAGTCCAGTGTTTTGATGCACTATCTTAAAATGTCAATTGGGGCAGACAGTTTTGTATAAGCTCCCATTTTAACAAATGGTATGTCAAAGAAAACCCAGATCAGAGAAAACCAAAGATTCAAAAAAATTTATAAGTAGGAATCTCGTTCATCCTCATTAACAATTATTATCCACACACACACACACACACACACAGACAAACACTGGAACGTAAAAAAATAGGTATTGGTAAAGATGTCGACATAAACTGAGCACGGCACCATCAAAAATACCTGTTGGATTGTCTGCTGTACTTGTGAAGTTTGAAATCTTTTCAAATCAGAAATCTGATCCTGTAAGCTCTCAATTGGTAAGTCACTAATCACAGAAAATCCTTCATATCCAACTTCTGCATCTTGTAGCAAATCGATGCATTGCGACATCCGATCAGTGATGAGCTCCAGTTTCTAAACAAAATAGTTTCCGGTACTAAATTTACCAGTCTGGTTATCATACATTGGTCACCCTGAGCTTGCAAGAAATGGAGCAATGGTATTTTTTAGATTGCTTAATGCTTAATCCCATACAGCGAAAGAATTTCCGCCTGCATCAGGATCATTATATCAGAGATGTTATCAAAAATTTTCTATCCAAGCCCCAAGAACAGTTGAAAACGTCTATGTGCCAGAGCGAAGGCAGATGGCACACAGCACTGTTTCTGATGAAACACACACAATATACTTTGGCTATCTACATAGTTCCCATAGCTTAGTTAAATTCTGGCGAAGGGCAAAGAATAAAAAAGGCATAATTCACGTACCGGTAACAATGTGTCGATTTTTACTTTCCATTCAACAACACTGCAATTAACTTTGGTCCATTTATCATCTAAATTCTGACGCAATTTTCCCATGGTAAAAATTACTTTTTCTGCTTCCTCATCCAAAGCAAGTTGCTTCCTAAAACGATAACCAGAACCGTCGTACCATGTTTTAACCTCAATACTGAGAGTAGAAGACACAAATACGACTGACACCACTCAACATTGAAGATTGAACAAAACAACATTACCCATTTATCACCATATCAGGCTCCAGCTTTCTCTCTTCTATTTTTCCATGTTTCTTTAAAATATCCGCCGTCGTACTGAGCGTTGCATTAATTTGATTTTCTTTCGCTTTGATCTCCGACACAAATGCCTTAAACAAGAATACAATTATTTTATTAACATCAAGTCAAAATTGTGATTTTGATAAAAATTATGTGTAATTCGAAATTGCGATTTTGATTACCATTTGGTCTGAACGTTGTTGTTGTAATTGTTGCAAATCTCCGCTGAGTTGTAAGAAGTTGCCGATCACTTCTTCATCTTTGATCTTCAACCAATCATATAAACCTTCCATAACAGAGCATAAAGATTTCCACTTTTCGACGTTCATCTCTAGTCTTTGTCTGTTGATAAAATTACATCATCATAAACAAGCAAACCATAATAATGTTGTTTCGACCTCTATGGTTTGGTAGGTTAAAGGTCAGGAACTTTGAGATTCGCATCTCTAATAGACAATAAATCAGATTAGTTTGGTACTGACTGAATTAGTGAAATTTGTCGTTGAATTCGACTCCATTTTGTCGCCATGTCCTTCAGTCGTTCTGTCATTGCAGTATCTTCAACAAACATCTTTATCGAACCAGTGTGAGTAACTTGCTTGAAAACGGCATCGTGATCAGAAACATCTTTTTCAACAACCTAAAGAAAATATGTACAATTTCCAACCAAACTGAAACGTGAAGAATTTTGAATCAACTGTTCTCCGCAACCAGAAAGCAACAACCACAGCAGCGAGGATAACATTTTGAAAAACATCTCAACGATTTCTGCAACAAAAATTCTGATAACATTCATTCAAACAGTGACCAGATTCCGAAAAGCAGTGACAGATATAAATTTAGGGGCCTGTTTTTAGTAAAACAAGGAACATAGAAGTTGCTCAGGCTACCCAGTTTTATAAACCTGACTTGATCGTGCTTTGAGTTTTGATGGCAATTGTCATTTGATTTTAATGCCTTTTAATTTGCATTTTAGCCACATATCACCGACAAGACACCTACCCAAAAATTTGATTCCAGCATGATAGATCAAAGCATCTAATGAAAACCTGCCAACTGAAATAAAAAAATGCTGTTGTTTCGTAAACAAGGGTTCGACTGCAAACAAAACTGTGCACAATCCAACAATCTTTCATATCATTTTGTTCTTCCACTTCCACTGAAGTAGCCTGCTTCGTGAGTCTAGTTACCCCCAGATAAATCTTAGTGTAGGCTAGACATGCTACTACCGCTACAAATCTGTCTTGACGAAATGCATCTAGCTCCTCTGCAGGGCAACGGCAACCACTACATCCTCATCAGTCAACACGTGTTTCTAAAACCACTTTTAAAGCCAGGTGCTGATAAGTTCTTACTCGTCATTAACACTTTGTTTATGATCCCTTTCTATCATTTAAAACGGAATAACGCTTGACCGAATTACATGAATGTAGTCATTATCACTTGAATTCCCTTCGTTAGGGCTTGCTAAATTGTAACACGGTAAATAGTAAATAAAAAAAAAACTGTATCACTAAAAAGGTCGAAATAGAATCTTGTTTTAAAGCCTGCTAGATTCATTCAACACACAATCCTGATGTAAATTCTCATTATAAAAGAAATATCATGTTTCTTCTGTTGGTTATTGGTTAATCTGAGACTATGCAACGATGGGTTGGTAGGCTGCCTATTCAAAAGGAAGAACTAAATACCCAAAATTGATCACAAAAAATTCTTGTCAGTGAGGAATTTCACCTTAGGCTGAAATTTAATACCGGCCGACAGACATTGAATTTGTATTTTCTAGTCTAGTTTGATGTAGTCTAAGAGATTCAAGCCATTTCATAAAAACAAATCAACACAACCTCATTAACTAACACCGATACAGAAAGATCGAAGCAGTCACCTATAACAAATACATTACTGCCAACTGTGATAGAAAATATACCAATAAGGCAGAAGTGCAAACTCACAAACTAGTCACATCAACAGACTTATATGACTCACCGCTAATTTGTCTTCGATTGCATTTTTCAAAGTATCGTCATCAACAAGCAAAGGATCTTTCGAAGTCTCCAGCAATTCTTTCAACCTTGCCAGAACATCTCGTTCCCAAGTGACCAGCATTTCAACATCAATCGACAACTGCTTCAAATTCTGCAGTGTATCATCCAATTTTTCCAAATGCTCTTTTGCACTGCAGAAAAATACCATCATAAAGCCAATCACCAAAATACAATTGAGGCAGTTATCATCAAATTTCTTCACCACTCACATAATTATTACAAGCAAAAAGTTATATATGAAAACTTGACTATGTGACATATACCTGTCATGTAACTTGTCATATAGTTTCTTCAAGTCGGTCGTGTAGAAGTCAATCCTACTGCAGTTATCGTTTGTGTATTTCGCCACCACGTCAGCAGTGAGGTTACCAATCACATCCACCATCAATTCGACTTCATCGAGTTTGGACAAATGCGCCTGAACGAAAATGAGAATATACCAAACACAGTCATCTCGAATAAGCTAATATATGAAATAAGATGATGTCATAAATACATCAATAATTTCTCACCGTGTATAAAACTTTTTGCGCTTCTAGTGAATCGATGCTTTGATTTGTGAGAGACCTATCATCTTCCAAGTCGTCTTGAATCGTCGTCAGCATTTCTTTTGTTTCGTTAAATACTTTTTGCCACTGCTTCAAGTCTTTCTGCATTTCCAAGAGCACGGAATGCCTTTTTTCTGTCGCTGATGTCAATTCTTTGAACAGATCTCTGCATTCTACAAAATAGAATAACTTGCTTTATGCGGCCAATCGATCGCACTCCAAATTACAGAAAAGAAACCAAGAAGGCATTAGCAATATCCATGAAGAGTACAGAGGTAATATTTATAGTTATGATCCGACATATACAATCTACCTTCAACACGGGAGGTATCATTATCCTCGTTCTCCATTTTCGCGAGGATTGGTTCTCTATCGATGACGCCGTTCATCAGATTCGTGATCTGCCCTTGCGCTTTAGACATATCCTCCACATCACCGACAAGAACAATCTACGAGAAACAAAAATCAATTTCAAGCATTCAGAAAACCGTATGGTTAGGTTATGGGTCAACAAATAGCAAGAACCGTAGCCTTACCATAGACTGCAACTTGTGCGAAAGTGACCTCATTCCTTTCTTAAAAGCATCGATGTCATCAGTGACATCACTATCTTCAGACGGCCAGACTTCTTCCTCCGTATGTGATGACGCTTCCACATCCACAGAGTCTGTACAACCAAAACACTCAAATGAATATTTCAAAACGACTACTTGTGGTGAGCGCACAGTGGACCAGTAGCATCAACCGCGGGGTCCAATTTGGCCACCAAAATGGTTTTGAAGTCAAAGGTGAGCACTTGTGGTGAAATTACTAAGATTCGTTCGTCATTTAACTAGAGCAGGGGTCGGCAAACTTCTTGCACTAATGGGCCAATTATACACATTGTCGCCAACTTGCGGGCCGTACTAAAGCCGTCTATACACGCATACGTAACGCAACGGTGGAATTATAACGAATTGTACGTACGATCTGTTTTTATTCGTAGTTGTTCGCGGGCCATAAAATAATGACGGGTGGGCCGCAGTTTGCCGACCCCTGAACTAGAGCCACACAACATTTGTGTACATTGATGTAAGATACCTGATTGCCCTTCTTCATTCACAATGACGGTTTCAGTGACCACTTGTTCTGTCTGTACCAGAATCTCGGTTGTAGTAGTGACTTCGGTGGTGACTTGAATTTTCTGAATGAAATTAAATTGGACGATCGACTGATACTTTTGCATACTAATAACTCATCACATAGTGTCAATAAAAAAATAACTATGTGCGCACAAATTCATGAAAGTACATACTTCTTCAATAACAGTTTGTGTCACAGATATCGTGTCACGCAATTCTTGCAACGCTCTTTTTTCAGCGTAAGAGATATGTTCGTTTTCATTGATAAGCGTGTCGAGCTGAGCCTGAATATCAATCATTTGAGTAACGAAAAAAAATCACAAACTTGGGAAAATTCAAAACTTACGATAATGGTATCCATTTCAGGAGGTCTGTCTGCTGCCTGTTCAGTACCGCTAAGCTCGATCCATTTCGATACCCGCTCCGCGTCAAGCATTGCTTTCTTGATATCTTCATGCCTACACCAAATTAGGAGAAATCATTAATTAATTAATTTCCACTCACTAACAAAAAAAATATTAATATAAAAGTATACGAGAATGTACAGGTGAGATACAGGAAAAAAGGTTGACTGAAATGGAGAGAAGTAACTGAGAGAGAGTCGAGATCGTTCTGGCGGGACAAACAGTGAGAAGAACGGGAGAATGCCACTTCAAAATCTCAATGAAGGATTGTTCATATTTGTTCATTTCATATGATTCATGAGTACGTTGGAGGAATCTGATGTATTTTGTTTATAGTGATTGACAGAGTACCGTACTCACCGTTTCTCTACCGTTTTGACATTCCTCGTCAGTTCTTCCCATTCCGTTTCCAACCGGAATGCTTTCCTAGCCGCTAGAGCATCAGGTAAAAGTATTGACATATCAATAAGGTAGGTATGATTGGTTTTGAGACGTTTGAAATTTCCAAGATCTCCTTGCATTCGAGATTTCAGTCGCTGATAAAAAAAACAAGCTAAGGTCAAGGAAACCGAAAAAATATGATATTTTTAAAGTATAGATCTCACCAAAATAGTGTCTTGTTGTTCATCAGTGCTCGCTGAGCTGTTGATGCCAGCTAGAATAACTCTCGATTCACCAGTACATTTCTCAACGATAGCTGTGTCTTTCAAGAAAACCATCCACAGCTTTTCTTTGTCAGAATGAGCTCTGCAAATTACAACAACAACCACAAGTCAATTTCCAGTTGGCTAGAAGCAACTAAACCGGCTGAATTGGCAAACTTGGAATCTCCGATTAGGTATTTCGAAGGTACCAGTACCATCACTGTATGACAAGGGCAGTTCAATTTAGGCTGGTGCCTCAATGATCTCAGCCATGTAAGGCAGCAATTTTCGGTCCCAGAGCCTTGCTGAAGAAGCCCATATTTCACATTTCATATGTGTAAGGTTACCAGACCTTTGTTTCTCCGAGAAATCGCGATGAATTTTCTCCCATTCATATTTCAGAGTCATGATGAGTCTGTTGATGGTGGTGTTTTCATCGGCACTCGCCAGTTCGCTACATTCCTTCTGTGCTGCTTGAGCTTTCATCACTGCATCAGTTTCATGCTCCAGTGACTTTTTGATTTTCTATAGCAAAAATAACGTAATATTTAATGGATTTCCATTTTTTTCTCGGCATATCATCACAAAATCTGATCTCATGGAGCTATGTAGAAGATGATTTGACATCTGCCATAAAAATGACCATGGGGAACACTCCGAAAATCATCAAAACGTCGACATCATAATATTTGAAGTGGTCAATATCAAAAGAGCTTAGAAAAACTCTTCTGGGATTCATAGCAAAACATCTCAAACCCTTCAAATTCAGTATTTGTTATATAAGTGTTCCTCATAGACAGACTATTCACTAGTCTAATAAAGCAGTAACAATGTCATACTTGAAGAAGTTTCTTTTGCGATTCGAGCTTGTCCGAGAGTGTCGAATTGAATTCTGGATGAGCGAGCATGAGTTCGATATCCGCCAATTTATGCAACAATTTATTCAATGAGCTGATATAATATGGTGGATCGTTATGCATAGTTTTTCCCTCTCTCTCCGATACATCCGACAAAATAGAATTGCACCGAGACATCTGTAATCCGGTGTCGCTGTCCTGCAACATATCATCGAGGTCAGAATAATAAAATCTCATTATTTGATCAAGAAATTTAACCTCGAGTGCTGGATTTGATATGACGTTGTACTCGGCTCCGTCTGTCTCATCGGAATCGTATGAACTTGATGACGATACGTCGGAATCGGATTCTGCAGATGATGACGTAGAAGAACATGATGAGCTTGAGCTAGATGATAGTCTGAAAAGGATTGGGTATTTGAAAAGGTTTCTGCGCATCTGCCAGTGGGTTGAGATGGAACACTAACCCGAATCTTTGAATATTTTCATTTTGGACATCGGCTGCATGATGACGAACAAACTCTTCCATCGCTTCCCAATTGGAATGAAATTTCATATATTCTGGTTTAACCTGAAGAAAAATCATAGTGCTTGATTTCCGGTCTTTTTACGCTTATTTTGAAATTGATATCAGCAATCAAAATGGGAGTGCAGCAAATACTTACAATTTCGCAAACTTCATCATCGAGACGCATCAAAATATCAGCTTGTGCTTGCAATTCCATCATCACCGTCGCCATGTTTTCCACGTTTTTCAACAATTTCTATACGGTACATTGAAAGGTGTTGAATAACACAGGACAGAAAACGGAAGTATTGTACGGTACTTACTGCACAAACTTGTGCTTTTTCATGTTCGCTTGTAACAGATTGAAGTGTGTCGTTGGCATCTTTCATCCATGTTTCAGATTTTCTTAGTGAAGCTCGATATTCAGGATAGAGATCCAGCATTTCCTGAACAGAATTTCAAATAGAAACAATCGAGTACTTTGAAAACTATGTGGTGACGCCATGAGTTAAATGAAAAGACTGCGGAAAAATTTTCCCGTGCGAGCAAAATTGCTCAAAATGCTTTTTTATAACATATCAATATTCGCAGGCTAAGTTCACAAACAAGAGTAAATAAACAAATAAATAAACAAATCTCTTACTTGAAGTGATGTTTCATAGTTTTTGATACAGTGGACAGAATTATTGAAACTAAGTTTGACTTGTTGATAGAAAGAATCTCCTTCTGTTACATCAAAGGAGTTGGCGAGTCGTTCCAGATGTTCTTCACACGAATCCAATAGTTCTAATTGGTCGGTGACTTCTCTCTAGAATGCAACAAATAGCTCAAAGATAAATAGTGGAGCCAATGATGGAAAATCAGATATAGACAAAACAACAGTGTCCTCACAAATTTGACTTTGAGCCTGAGAATTCAAAGCCTTTCTTCTTCATCAGGTGAAGATGGGGAGAGAGAGAGAGAGAGAGAGAGAGAGAGAGAGAGAGAGAAAAGGGGGAGACCAATATACTATTGGATTACGCATGTGATGCTATACCCTGCAATAGACATGGGGAAATAGCAACACAGTTGATTATTTGTGCTAACCTTGACAGAAGTGACCCATTTCTTTTGTTCTATGTTGTAATCCTTGTCAATTTTGCCGTCTTTCAAAAGTGGTCTGTTCTTCATCTCTTTCTTTACCGTCGACACCCAATTAGCGACGGTCTCTGCGTTGTTACGGAATTCCAAATGCATTTTAGCAGCGCTCTCCAACAAATTCTTGGTTTGCGTAACACTTTTACCTGCGCAAAAATAATAGACTGGTGCAACCGTTCCGATGGTGAAGGTTTCAACACCAACAACTTACCGAGGCTGTTAAATTTTCCTTTTAAAGCTGTGACGTCTTCATCCATTGCCTCCCGAAATTTTTTGCTCGGATACCCAAACTGATCGGGTTGTTCAGGTGATCTAGTCAGCTCTCGTCCTCGTTTGATAATAGATTCAATTTTTGTTTTGATCTCGCTCACAACAGAATAAAATTGCTGAAAAATGAACAATCAAGTAACACAAACCTACTTTTATGGATCGGAATTTTAACTGATATAAGTTGTTGGATAATGTATGTTTGGCGTGAACTTCTTATGTGCCTATATTGCACAGTAATACAGTCCAACTAAGGCATTCAGACACACAATCGATTTGGTAATATTACATGGACAGGGACAAGCAGCAATTTGCACACTTTCAAAGACCGATCCTCGTTTTTGCAATACTGGGGGTGGTAGGACAGTCACAGTCACAGCCTTCCCTTCTCGATACGTCGATAGTACATATGGCTCATTACCAGGGAGTGAGTAGCTATTACTAGGCATGGAGACGACTACATTTAGTATCTAGGTATTAAATTTTATATTACTCACAATATGTTGATTGAGTTTTCCTTGCAATTCGTTATCTTTACATGACTCATCGACGATCAGGGTTGTTGAATGTTCGATAAGTTTGTTGAGTCGTTTCAACGACTCTTTCATTTCATTTTGGAAGTTCGTATAAGTGATGCACAAATCCAAAATGTCATTCACGGTCTTCAGCTGTGACTGAAATTGAACGTCACTGTCAAATATATGAGGCAGCTAACATTTCGACTGCCAATACGACGTTGTGACCAGATTACATGAACACACACACACACACACAGCCATACGGTGAATATTATTCGCATAGTAATCTTACCAACAGGGATGTCAAATTATTCTGTAGCTGAATGACAATGCGTCGTTGTTTCCATGGGTCATTCACTTCCGACAGATATTTCATTGCCATTTGAACAGACTCCATTGTTTCAGCATTCTTTTCCTGAGCAAACTCTAATTTTTCCAAACTAAAAAACAACAGAAATTGACACAGAAATTCAAAAAATATGGAACCAACTTTTGTCCGTTTCAAATATTTTGTTAGTCATACTTGTCGATTTTCGTCCAATTTTCAAAATACGAAGCAATAAATTCATGAGCTTCCTGCAAACTTTCATTGGCGTCTTTGTAGTCATCTTCGGCCATCCGTGACTTTTTAATGTAGTCATTGTACATCTCAAAATATCTTGAGCCAGAAGACGTCGCCTAGAAATATCTCACTATTAAGGATAGAATAAGGGACTAGGCAACATTAAAACCAGAGTCTGAGAGAGAGGGAGAGAGAGACTAAAAAGATATATACATTTCAATTAATTCTCTGTTCGCTAACATGGGCCCCTGACATCAGGGTCAAGGTCTGTGCGCCCCAAAACTATTTCGCTGAGCGTTGCATAAGATTGATTGGATCAACATCCAGTTTATCAAAAAAATTTATAAAATTTATAAGGAACACCCTGAATACTACAATAGTGGCATCACAATTACTACTTATCTAACCTCTTCCCAACGTCCATCGAGGTGTACCAATTTATTGATTATGACATCACATAAGATATCACCATCAAACATAGTCTGCGACAACTGATCGACATGCTCTCTCCAACTTGGAAACGGTGACTCGGCAATATAATCTTGGTATTCCTGTCCATGACAAATGATGAATTGACTGACAAGCTCTTGACTTAGTGTAGTTAGTAACAGTATCTTACCAGCATCATATCAGCTTCCGAAGCTTCATCGCTGCTTTTCATCCGTCTTATGATATCCTGGAGTTTTGAAATTTCCTTTTCCAAATCTTGGAAATTGGCGTCAATTTCTTCCCACAGACCATTCAATTCCTGAATCATAGAGAAATGTGATGCATGATAAGTAGTTTATTAATTATGAAAAATTCAACAACCAGGTTGCCCAATTTATTATTCACTGACAACATAAACGGGTTGTGTTTTAGTTAATGACAGCAAAATCTGTATGGAAAATATTTATGTACCGGTAGCACAAAGCAGTATGTGCTTCAAGACCTTACCTCTAGTATTATGAACTTTGTATTTTTTCGTTGTTTCAACTGTCTCCAGCTATTTTCCACTTCATTCAGTAACGACTGAGCTTCATCAGTGTCGCTTCCATCCTTCGGTAGAATGGTGACTTTGTCGTGTGCAATTTTAACGTTGACTTCGTATTGGTCAATCTCCTTCTCAACTTTCTATAGACAGAAAATTAAAAATTGTGGATTTTGATAGAATAAGCCACCGCAGATTTGCCATCCAGTCGAGTTAATTGGAATATACGGTAATTCACAAGTGTTCAGAGCTCCGCTCTTTCATCAGGCGAAGACGGGTTATAATACAAAATTTCAGCTTTGGTGCCATGAGTTGTTGTATATTTTCAATGTCGCAAGGAACTACAACTTACGTTAATTTCTTCGCATTGCAATTTTAAATCTTCCACGTTTTTAATATCCGGTTCGGTATCGATAACATCATCACGAATGCGCGTAATCCATTGCAAGATTCCTTCTAAAGTTGTGATAATTGACAACCTTTTCGGATCAACCGAAGTCTCTTTCGCATCGAGAATCTACAAAATATATAATTACATTACCATAGAAATCATCGCTGAGAAATTCGAGAGGGCGGGGTCTCGCCTGCTTACCTTCTTTTCCGCGGCCACCCATCTTTCTTTGAGACATTCTAAATGATGTTTTAATTTCTTCTTGCAGTCATCTGTTGCCTTTCCAGCCAACTCGTCGGCGGAATACACAATATTTTCATATTCAGATCGCCTCTTGGGTAATTCTTGGACAAAGTCAGGCAAATTTCCTGCCACGGCAGAATCGACTTTATCGAGCCATGACGACAGGTTGGAATGCAATCTCTGAAAAAAAATAGCCAGAATGAATGAGACTCTCCTAAGAACATGCGATAGATGGAATTACAACTGAAATGACAAAAGCCTTCCGTGGTGCTAGTTCTAGCAATTGCAATTCTAATTGCAATTGACCAGCTAGATGGAAAATATACCTTAAATTCAGCTTGAAAATTCATACAGCTATCCAAAGCAGAGATACGTTCTTTCACATAGTTGGTTATTGCATTCCATCTTTTCTTTAGGGAAAGTAGCTCCTTCTGGGTTCCAGATAGTGCAGTTCTGAAATTATTATTTTTCAATTCCGACAATCCAACAACAACAACAATCAACCATATTTAAAAAAACTCACTCTTCTTTCATCCCAATCACGTAGTCAATGTTGCTTTGTTTTGCCGCCAACGCCTCACGAAGTTCGCAATATCTCTCGTGTTGTTCTTTAAGAATTTTTTCGTCAGAAATTTGAATCATCTCAGCATCAAGAGTCTGTTCGGCTTCGGAAAGCCAGTCATTAAGATGAGAAATTGCGATTGCGTAATCGGGGACCGCGCCACCTAGAAAAAATACAAGAATAAGAGATTCAAGCCGGACAATACTATACCGTCTCTCACCTCTTTCCATGTCTTCGATGAAGATTTTAATTTTTTCTCGTATGTTGTCACAATCTCTGTAAATCTGTTCCAATTGGTTCGATTCTTTTGGGTTCTTGACAAACTGCTGGACGATTCGATTATCCTGAATGACGACAAGATATTAACGTCGGATCATTATGTAATCGACAAGACAATTACCGACCTCGCAAAATCTCTTCAAAAACGTCTGCGACTCTGCAATTGCTTCTGCGCTATCTTCAAGTTGATCTAGATCCTCCTTATCATTATTCCCGACATTTTGCACCGCATTATCGTACAGTATCACGCAGCGGTCCAATTTGCTTTGTAGTTGCCTACAAGGTGTGAGAAAGCATGCTTAAATTTGGAAAAAAAAATATCAATGTGTACGCATGGTAGTCTCTTACGTTTTTAGAGCCTTGAAATTTATGATGTGTGCGACGTTTTTGATGTTGGCTAAAAACTCACAGTAGCGAACGTCAAAATCATTCCATCGAGACCTGACCTCTCGCATGTCTTTTGACAATGAAGATGACGGTCCTGATTGTTCTGTCATAAAAAGACAAGCAATTGGTTTCCCTGATAAACAAACCATCATCCCGCCCACAGCTTGAACTCTCTCAACGACTAGTCATGAAAGAGAGAGAGAGAGAGAGAGAGAGATTTATCAACTAAACCAAAATTACTGACCTTTTGAGAGTTTTGATATCTTCTCCCGTAAAGAGTCCAGCTCTTCCATTTTGGTTTTACACATTTCGATATCAGGCGCTGCGTTATCAAGGGCACAGTTGATATCTTCCACAGTTTCCTAAACAATCCAAAGTCAAGAACCGAGAATTTGCTAATAACGAGATAAATTCGTACGATGTTCGCATTTTCGTCAAGCTTCTGCATTTCAGGCGTGTCGATCATACTCTCCAATTTGCTGAGCAATGCTTTCACGTCTTGAGCATTTTGAGAAAACCTGCACAAGTAAATATCATACGGTTTAGCCTTATAACAACTAGTGCTTAGGGCCTTAGGCACGACTGTCCTACAAAACATTTGACGTTTTATACATAGATTATATATTATGTTTATAGTACTTGAAACACTCAGTAAAAAATAAGTGAAAACGAAAAAAATAGTGATAATAGCTGATGACGATCAATCGCTAAAAATAAAGAGCGTCAACAATTTTAACCAAAGCTACAGGCCTATATTAAATTGCTGTACCGTTGCAGAAGATCTTCGAAAGTATTATTCATTGACTTTTGCAACAAGACTTTGTTCTTCACAATTCCGAACGAGACTTCCATCTTACTCAATATCTCCTAAATTTGAATTACTGGTAATAGAAAAAACTTAAAATTGAATAAAACGCTAATTACTTTGATCTCTTTTTCATTCTCGATATCATCTTGTCTGCTTTTATATTCTTTGATTAATCTGTGGCCTTGATCTTTCGCTTCGACCAATTTATCGCCGAGTTTAGAAACAATGTCGGAAGGAATCGGTGTCTCGTCGGCATCTTCCATCATATCGTCAAATTCACCCTGTAGTAAAATACATCCGTGATAATATTCATAGTATCAAAAATCAGCGGGCCTAACGAGCTCAGCGATCATAGAATTGACATCTTAACTTGTTAATTCCACATACCCTTAATAAACCATTGCGTCTGAATGACCAAAATAAACAAAACAATCCATTCATATGAATATGACAAAAGGATAATCATATCGTAACACATCCTAAATTCTACCTCCGCAAACCAATTGACGTAGGGCTTACTTGTAATAAGTTGAAAGTCTTCCACGATAACATCAAATCAACAAGACCATCTCTTTTCTCTTCAGCCCATTTGCAAACCATCGACCAACTGAAAGCAATTCAATTATCCTATAAACTATGTAATTATAAAAATATAATAGGCCTAAAAAGTTAAAAAATTTATGTATATTACGTAGTTTTGATAAATTAGACCTAAGTCGTAATAGATACCAAATGCGTACTTTACAAAATTGAAAGCAATTTTACCGGGAGCCTAAATCATAAAATATGGATATTTTACATTAAGCTTAAATATTGGAGTTTTTTTTCTATCGACTGGATAGAATTTTGGTCCGATTCGTTTTCCACAATGATGACAATCTTGGAAAGTTTTTGAACTTCAGGCGCTTTGTCGTCGATTCTTTCTTGTATCTCCTGTAAGCCAAACATGAAATATTGATGATAGATGATGGCCGATCAAAAATGGTATCTTTGCAAGTTGCAAAAACTTAATCCTAATCATCAGGAGAAACAGCCTGTTAATTTAAGTAATTTATCACAGATTCGAAAAATACATATATCTCGTTACAGAAATTAGGTTTCATAGCTTCTCACAGATAAACCGACGCAGCCTATCACTATTAAGCCCAATTTCAACATTCATAAAAGCATACACAGAGCACTTGAACCCGTCATAAACTCTTTTTCTATTTCGCAGCCACTTAACAGAAAAACCACACAATACCGACTAAGTGTGAGGACAGATAGTTTAAAAGTAGCTTCCAAGATTTACGACGATTTCGTTTCAAGTGGAAAGGCAAGCAAAAAGAAAATTGTAATAAAAACGTCATATCCAGAAAGATATAGCCTGCATAGTTCAATTTACGGTACAGCCTAGACCCGGGGTGGGATAACATTTTGACTTACTGTGAATATTTGGGTCGAACATTTGAAGAAGGGGCCAGACCAGGAACAAATGAATGGAATGCTATGGGTCGAATATTTGAAAAATGGCCAGACCAGAAACAAAAGGATGGAATGCATTGGTAACTCAAAGAAAATATTCTCATAATTATCTACATCTACATCTACATACCTTCACTTCATTGAGTTTAACTTGGATGTCCCGCAAGTCGCCTAGAAGTTTTTCCTCAAATTCCTCAATATCCTTCTTCATAGAAGTAAGCCAGTCATCTAATGATTGGATACGCTTCCTTTGAAACTCGGCCAACAATGTCTGAAATCTAATAAAAACAGAAATAGAGGAAATGTAGAGTTTATATTTGTCTTCAGGTCTACCTACACAACAGCAAACACCATGACAGAAAATTGCAATTTCCCGATTGTGCAAGAATAATAGAACATCGAAATGGGGCATATACCGCAAAATAGGGATAGCAGCTATTTTAGTGAAGCGTCACAGCTCCTATCAAGGACGGATTTAAACTAGAATTGGGCAAGTAGGTATAGTTCTACGATGTGGATCTTGGGAGAAGAGATGAGGTGTCTTCAAGGCCTATAGAGTATACTGCCATGTTCTAACATCAGTTGGTATAGCACAGTAGTCTTATATGGGTTATTAATCTCCCGTAAAAAACCTCCAGATGTGTTGAAAGTCGTGGAACTAACACAAGAAGTCAAGAAAGGCTCACTCACTTGCTCTGCCTTTCCATGCTCTGTTTCCGTACATCCTCCCATTTGCTGTTCAGAGATTCCATGCTTTTTGTGATGGTTTGCTTCTCTCTCACAGACAATACATTTTTGTCATTCGAAGAATGCTTGTTTTGTAATAATTTCTGTCCTTCTGATAGAACTTTGCCGATTCGGTCTTGATTGGAAGCCAGCTCCACCATGAAATCCTTGGAAAAATTGTCAAAATTTGTTTAACCAGTTGAGGAATGTTAACATCATTACATCAACATACATAAACACAGAACGAATTGCACAGACAAGTATCCTATGGCTATGATTTGCAAGCCCTCGCCTTGGAATTGATTCGAATTAAGATACAGTCAAAACAAGTATCGAAGTACACGATGTGAAAAATATGGAGCCAATGGCAGACGATCGAAGAAAATAAGTCACCACAGATTTAACATCCAGGCCAGTTAATTAGAATATAATATATATTTCAGGGGATTTCAGACCTCTGCTCCTTCATCAGGTGAAGATGGTTTGAAAAGCAAAGTTTAAAATTTCAATTATATATAATTATGATGTCTAGCATTTTGCACTACTCAATAATACACTCAATTACTGTAGAAACTTATCTTGCAAGTAGGTGCTTATATCACACCATGGTGTCTATGTATAGCTTTGAGCTTACTGATTATTTTTAAGTATACAGACTACAAGGTGACAAGCAGGATGTCATTTCAAGTACAACAAATGCTATCACTGATAAGCTGCACTATCAAAATTACGTCACCACTAAGTAGGAAGATCATGTAGTGTATCCATAGAAGAGAGCATTATAACAAAATAGCCTATGATGAATTCAAATAATATTTCCAAGCACATTGCCGCTATCTAATTACTTAGGTTTAATATTAGATGAGTCAATTAGCCGCTATCAAAATTCCAGACAATAAACATTTAAGATATATCAGACAATTTCGACTCCTGTGGTATGTTGATTAAAATTTCACTCACATCTTCTCCTTCCATTAGACCACAATTAGAATGGGTTGACGTAGGTTTTACTTAACGCCCGCTCAATAAGGCCTATGGATGTTTGATTTTGATGACACAATGTTTCAAATGGGCACATGTACTCCCTTGAAAGTATATAGTATATATAGTACACTCCAGTTGAGCTAATTTTGTAATAAACTCCCGACATCAGACAATACAAGTCTACCAATATCATATTACTCTTTCAGAGCAGAATTTCTTATCAAGTTACAAACAGATGACATCTATCCATTCAAAGAGAATAAGACCTACGAGGTAATAAATATTGAACCTTCATTTTATCCTCACCAAGATTATCTGGGGGTTTCAAACTTGACAAAGTAACCTGCACATTGTATCTGTATGCATGGTAAGTACAGTACTATGTAGACCTCGACTAAGTCTGGGTTCCGTCACTCCGTGACCCAAAATGATGAATCAGCCATATTAGAAAAGGTCAATATGCCAGAGCCGCAAGCATTAAAAGCCTTACGCTTGTATATGTATTAATAAAATGAAGGCAAAAATATACCTACTGTACATTGCTATTAGCATATCACTAAATTGGCTGGGTTGGCCAAAATTATGGTTCCATTGCCCACCATTATCCGTTTTCTAACATTTGTGAAAAATCTCCTGGGAGCCACCAAAGCAAGGCTAAGCAATGTGCTACATGTGGCTCATGAGCCACGCATCGCCAACCCCTGGCATATCTGAATATGAAAGCCTACCTCATGATTTTGAAACTGTTCAACCACATTTTCATCTTTGATTTTAATCATGAGATAGTTCTTTAATGTCTTCCCTTGTTCTTCCAGCCACGTTTTCACGAGTGCCAAATTAGATTCGAATTCCTTTATATTATCTCGAGCTTCCGCCTGATGAACAGAGCTATCCTCAGAAGCGGTTGATTCGGCATACTGTAAAAAATGAGTTAAAAGTAATGTCAATAAAGAGGACTTTACAAAATTGGCTAGATCAATCAAGCAAATACTCTGCATTTAACAGAGTCCTTCTTGGCCCGTGACCTTTCACACGAAGCCTTGTTTTAAAAATCCAAGCTTGAATGCAGGGAAGGAATGTTGATGTTAAATCCACTGACTATTTCTATGAAAACGAGAGCTGACTAATTATTGTTTACAGCCACAACTACTGTTTAGCGTGATGGGTTTTGCAAAAATTGATGCAACATTGAATGTGGACGATTTTTTAAATTGCCAATCACATCACAGACTAGCAGATACCTTTTAAGTGAAAGTCAATGCTTACCAGTTTAATTTATGGCACATGCCGTGGGATCATGACTACCAGATACATATTTTTTTTATTTTGAAGTAGAACCTTTTGTGTGCAGATTGCTTGCTCGATAAAGGCAACCAACCAAACAAATGAGTGATTAGGCCTGAGCCACTTCGAAAACAACTAACACCATGGCGATTAATAGGCAGATCAATTTTGAATAAAACTTCAGTCTAAGAGTTTTTAGAGAAATACATAATTCACAAGGTCAATTGCCTACGTGATTCTAGTCAGTGGTCACAGAAAATACATCTTTGAAATGTGGCTCAATTTATCAGAAGCAGCCGATTCCATCATCCATCATCCATGAAATAGGTCTATACAGTTAAATAAAGAACTCAATTTCTTTTCAAGTACCATTACAAGGGTAAAAATCATAAAGGGCCGCCATCCCATAAGCTATAATACACAATACAGTGGATATATTATATACTAGAGTAGGGTGACCTACAATAACACAAACCGATAGATACCTCAGGATGGTTTCCATTTCCCATATTCTTCACTTCTTCAATGTCATCGATGGTTATTTGCTGTGGCAGAACCTATAAAACAAGTTAATGAATAAATGAACGGTATGACGATAACACTTAACCAGAAACGAGAGCAAATATAGAACTTGTAGGCTGCCTACGAAATAAGACTACGGCAATCGTTAATCAGGTATAGATAGAGAGAACGGAATGTGTTCAGACTGTTTGTTTAAAACTTGAAGACAAATTCTGATATGATTACAATGCTGTGGAATGTCAGGATTGTTATTTGTGAAGCAGCTCAAACCAAGGGCAACCCTCCTGGAAAATAAACAAATCCTGGCTTCGATTCTGAAATAAATAACCTTGTACAATGTAATTAGGAACATGGAAGAAATACTTGGAACGTAGGACACCTCTCTAATCTGTAGATAAATTTGAGGGGCACTTGAGGACATGAGAAAAACGAGCGGCAACATTTAAATATTATACTTGCAAGCTACTATCTGCTAATGATTTCATGGTTGTTCTCAGCAAATGCAAATACAAGGTGGTGAGCGTACATACACAATACAATGTTCATTGTTCATAGCCACCAAACAGCAGATTTTGTCGTCCCATACGGAGAAGAGACCTATTCAACACAACATAAATGTATCTGACACTGACATTCTTTGGTAGTTATTCAATTGTCAACAGCATGAATACTTTAACACATGTATCATCAACTGTTATACAAATTTGTGAATGACAGCAACACAGCTTGAGCAATGTTTAACTACACCGATATATGCATTCAATGCATTCCGCACATATATATATATACTGAAAAATGGCAGATTAACTAATAGAGATTATGAGACCCCACTGGACAAACAATAATATTAGTGATAAAAATAACAAATGAGTAAACTTCTGACACGTCTATTCTGTGATGAGTGTGCTGACTAAGATGACAATCCTGCTGCGGTCACTGCTTGAGTTGAAGGATGCATAAGCATGCAATGTCAGTTGGGTACAAAAAAGCTTGGATCAATATTGGCCATGGTCGGAAAGGCATTGATGGAAAAAATCTGTCAGATTGCTGTGTAGATTGTGTAGATTGTGAGTAGATTCATTGTGTCAATTCAATGTCAATTCCCTGAATGGGATTTAAGCCACAGTGTGCATGTTGATGGAATAGGCTATAAATATGGCAAGTCAAATCTCGCTTTAGAGGGAAAAAAACTGGAGCCTACAAAGTCACAGAAAAGGCAAACTCACTCTAAATAAAGATGTGATGTACATGATGATAGATTTCTTATCCGGATCTTTGCAATTGACATCTTCCGGATCCAGCAGCATGTCCACTCCTAGATGATTATAGGCAGCATCAAAAACCACCTCCAATCTTTCATTGATCGGAAAATCTTCGAGATCATCAAACTCAAAAAGATCCGGCCTAAAAGTAAAAGAAACAAATTAGGAAAATGTGTTCTTCGATATTAATTTGATATCAAAGAACAATGATCCAATGCTGACAGAATTCAGCGATGATTGCAATTACATATCGGTACTGCTGCCTTTGACATCCATAGGTGGCCAGCTTGTAGGTTATCAAAGCATCAAGAGATACTATATATATATATATGTACAAAATTTAGGCCTAATACGGACAAATTAAAATTATCATCATTTTTTAAAAGAACATAGCTTATCTCTCGTATTGAGTGGCCCAATACAACTAGAGTGTGGGCAGCGTGGCTGAACAGTCAATCAATGTGTAGTCAATGAATGGCCTACAGCAATAACTGTATCCCTGTATGCTGTTATTATTGGTATGAAGTGAAAACACACTTGCATTCTCAAGGTCATAATTTGAGACATGGCATCATTAATTCAAACCATACACTAGCGGAACGCTGCTGCTATTCAAATATCATATATAATTAAGCATTTGAAGAGAAACATCACAACAGGCAAGTATTAATTAGAGGCACAAGATCTAGAATTCAAGCAGCTTCATTTTTTCATTCCAAACCCACCGTTCAATCACTGCTTTATACAGATCTGGCTTAAAAATGATCATCGCCACGCTTATAGATCACATGAGATGACAAAAATGGATGGGTTTTTAAAATGAGAGATATTTTTCATTTTTCATACCTGTAACGATGTACTAAAGCACATAGAGCTCTTCCATCAGTCCAACTCGATGTAAAATTAACTACATTGATGTCTTGATAAACCCTCGTAGACTGACGAACCCAACCTAGCAGAGTACTCTCAAAACTCGTCTGCTGCAAACTTTCCATAACCTCCGCCATCACATCCTTCACCTAGGAACAAACAATATTCTAGTTATGATTTTTGAAAAACAAATCGCACTGTAAAACTATTGCATACATATTGTCGCCATAATAAATGGCACGTTTTCTCTATGGCATATTTTCTGTTCAATGAAGCGTATCACAACTTGGAGTACCATAATCTCATAGGATGCACAAGAATGGTGAAAATATGTGGCCCTCGGAAAAAGGGAAAAACCAGCAAACAACTTTATCTCTCATCACACCATATATGCCCACTCAACTAAAGTGATCGTCTGATTACTTTATTGGATTGTAAAATTCCGGATATATTGCAAACAACGTAAACTGAACGACAACATCTATCCTCTTCATGAATATCAGCAGATTAATAATGAATAGAGTCTGCAGTTATAGTGAAATAGGTGTTTTATAGTCAGACATTCAGACACTGTCTCCAGTCCCTAGTTCTTGAATTGATGGCGTTTAACTGGTCTTGTACACCAGGTCAATGACCACTTGGTTATAGTACATAATATATGTGTGGTGTGTCGACAATTTTGGTTTACGGCCTAGATTACTGACACAAACACAACCAAAACGTTCAAAACTATCTCTCAATACTGACTGTCAAACAGAGCAAGGACCAAATTCCAAGCTTAAACTAAAAGCATTTCAAACATTGTTTTTGAGCTGTGCCAAATTTTCCCCGGTTGGAGATTTGTAAATGTGGTGGTTTGTGTAACCTAATATCATTATACATAAAAAAAGAAGTCTTATGGGAACTTGCCTGCCAATGGTATATAATAGTCCAAACGAGTCCAAGCACAATTTTTACATTGCCACTGACAATATCTTCGGCATGTATATTTACCATTCGGATCTACAAAGCAAATATCAAAGTCATGAATCACTAAGTAAACATATGAAATAGTGGCTGTCTAGCCAGAATGAATACGCATTCGACATAGGATATGGGTTCCAACCTGATGTTTTTTCATGATGTCCAATGCTTTGTTTACATTGTTGATCTTATGGAGCTTCATAACTCCTTTCTCTCTCGTCTGGAAATGAAATATGAAATTTTCACACACAGGTTACCAGTGTTGCGATAATATATACATTTCAAAATCATGTTCGACCCTTTTTCAGAGAGCTTCTCCCAGAATATTATCATTGGTGTGATAGGCCACTGTACAAGTTACAACCGGCCAGGTACGTAGCATGTATGTAGTGACTTTCGCGGTACTTCAAGCTGGATAAGGTCGCACTTAAAATTTAACACAGTCGAAAAGGGGGTACGGTCTTACACTCCCCAACCCCAACTTTACCGACCCGGATGATGATCTCATAACAGAGCAAAGTAGGCGCAGGAGAAAAACTAATCTTTCTGTGTAGGCTTTATTATCACAAAAATGCATGCAAGGAATTCATCAACTCGAGTAGACCAAACGCCAAAGACACATCTGTCTCCTATCACTGTCAACAGCTTACAAACAGTCAAATCATGCAGCGTGACAAATCCTGTTCGTTGAACCATTGATTGGCCATGAAATATGTCTATTTCAAAACTTATTGAGATTCTCCAAACTGAAGACATCAAGCTATATTATATATCACACAGATTACAGAATGGTCACTTGAGCATACATAACTGGTGAATTTATATTCAGTTGAAGAAGTGGGTGATTACCACAAATGTTTCACAAGTTCTTACATAAGTAGGAATTTTAAAGTGGCTATGTAATTTTAGTTCTCACGATCATCTTAAATGGCAAATTTTGCTTGTTTATTTTCGGTATGCTACCGTTACCATGAACGTGGTTTAACAAAATTGAAGCCTGGTCAGCATCACTGAGGCACTGTAAATAGTTAGATATATAATTATACTGCTAATACTGGTATTTATATCTTGTTAGGCTTAGGAAATGCAAGCTTTGCCCAATACAATATGATAGTGACTTAGTGAGATGAAGAATAAAATTAGTGGAGACGATGGTGGACGATCAATAGATATCGTATCCCATTGTGACATATATATAATTCTCAATAAACCAAGGCTGGACATTATTAAATCTGCCGGTGAATCTTTTTTTACAATACTTAGTGAGGTGAGGCATTTTGGTTTAAACAGTGCAAAAAAAACAAGTCAACCACATGCATAGATTTTGTGCTCAATGATTTACCGATTCGTCATCAATCTCATCATCAGTCTGTAATATATTATGGTGATTTATAAGGTCTAATATCACACATTTTCACACCAATATAATATTTTTAATGACCTTACTTCCTATCTCAATATTAATAATAAACCCAACAGTTTACAGCATAAGCCAGCAGCAATACAAGAAGGTGAGAACTATAAACAAACAACTTCATTACGTCACTAATTCAACTTTAGCAGATACGTCATTTTTTAATGTCAGACTCGATGGACTACAGTTAAAAATTACAGAAGATAACACCATTATATCCACACTTTAAAATTCAAGTTGCTATAAATTTACATCTCATTGTCTAAAAACAGATCACTAACGACCATGAAGATATAAATGCGATATAGAGGATCCATTGCTTCAGTATTAATGTGTCACTCGTGAATTAAGGGGACTAAATTCAGCGAATCGTGACTGGTGCGATGTCAAGCATTAATCTCAGGATGGCTGTGGCCAATCTAAAAACGCTATCAAATCACCTAGCAGAAAACCAACTGCTTTGGTGAACCCAATTAGGATGAAAGCTGAACAAACATCTTGATCAACAAATAGTGCATAATTACCACTTTTTCTCCGGTGAGTATTTCCAGCAAATCTAAGATCCCGATTCCGTCCGAAATTTCAAGTAAATTCCGTAAGGGTTCTTTTCCAACCTGTTGTTGAAGCAAATGCATTCTTTGAATAACGGCACAGCTACTACTTTCATGTTAAGTCCTACCTTTGAAAGCTGCGAATTTATCCATTTCAAAAAGGTCTTTTTTTGAATCCGATCATGTTCATCTAAGCATATAATAAAATTAAATGACATAGGGGCCTACAGACAGAAATTTTTCCAAATTTGGAAGGGAGACTGAAAGTCGCGCAGGGGAAGATCCAGTAGAATTGATACCATAGGTATTCTGTTGATGAAACTTACTTGATGAAGTTTTCACACGAACTGAATATGATGCTTTAGAATTTACACTACGTAGTTGTCTTCCGTAAGGGTACTTAGATGCCATCGTAACTTTTTTCTTGCGACTATGGCCGTCAGATAATCCGAAAGGTCCAATACAGGAAGTAATCCAATGGCATTAATACCCTAGTAAATCCATTGTAAATATCGGCTACAGTAATAAAAGGTCATGACAAAATAAGATTGAGGTTACAATTTATAATCCTGAAAATATCAGAATCAATGCAGAACTGTTGGTAAGTTTGCATAGACAGGCAAGGAAGAAAAGACTCAAGAACAGGTCAATCAAAATCAAAAGTCAAATTTACAGTCTACAGAACGAAAGTCGAAAACGTGTTCACGAAAATACAGGCTACTGTACTATTCTGTGTGCAACTCTTCCTGAGCACCCGATCTTCCTGTTAGACTGCCTACAGCAGTTCAATAGATGGAATGAAGTTGAGGAGTCAATGGGGTACCGACCGATATACTTCTTACTCTTAGCCTCACTCTAAACGAATGACTCATATCAACAATTCACTCAATCTCACTACATTATTGTTATATCTCGATATACTTTGCATAAGTTCGGCAAAACAAGGATATAGTTGGCCTACTGCATGTAGTGCATAGTGTATTGCATATCGGTAGTACGGTACCTTACCCTCCCTTCTTATACATACCCTAGCCCTTAACGTATGGAGGTTTATGCTTACAGAAACCGTGAAAATCCGCTAAAAAGAAGCAAATCAATGTAATACCGGTGCTCCTTGTACTGTATTTTCCGTATCAAATGTACCGGTACCACGGACGAACAGGATGACGCCTCGCAAGGCGCGAACTTGCTCAACGATTTGCGGCGGATTTCCAATGTTTTCCGGCCACTGGGGCCTCTCATTTTATGAGAACAACTGATGCGTAAAGGCCGACATCCAACGACCGCCCCGCTTGAAGATTGTTGAGTCGCGTCATGCCTCGAACCACACCCATGGTAATATTCAGAAACAGAAATCTCCTGCCACAAGACTGTAGGGCAGGGCTGATAAGACAATCGGCCTCCTGCTATCCTATGCGCTCCTCGGTTAATCGTCAACGACGTCTGATAACGATTACCCAAAACATGGATCGATAAAATCGCTCGATCTCTAACTACAAAAGCGTGACGTGTAGAACGAAGGCGAAGTCACATGTAGGGTAGGCCTACTCATTCTCTATGTACCCGAAGTCTCTCTCGATGTACCTGAGCGTACAGAGGTAAGCGTACCTCTGTATCAATTGGCAGAGAATGTAATGATTACATCCTATGCTTAGAATTTCATACACGTGGTGGTGCTGGTGCGACGATAGGGCCTAATGAGGCCTATCATCAGCCGGGTCGATATTTCGTATTCTGCAACAAGCGATATCGCCTGGTAGTCTGGTTCCGAAATATAGAGATGGATATTAGTTACTGGCCTCGATAAAACACCCAAAAGCACATAATGGAAGCCGATAAGCACAATTTTTTTTAATATGAGTATCGGTCATCCAATCAGGCGCGACCGGAATATCGAATCTGCATTGAAAACTCGGTCGATCTTTAAGCCTTTGACCAACTCGTATACGGTTTCAAATTATGTTACACCGTTCAGTACCAACCAACGGACGCCTATAAAAAGCCGGGTAAACTCCTGCTCCTGAAAATCGCCACGACCAAAACTCGATAACACTGTCCTTAGTCCTCACGGCGGCTATTTTTTTATCCACGGTTACCCTTGCCTTAAACTGCTTACGAAAAAGCCTATAGGACAGGATTACGATATCTACTCCATAGAAAAAGGGAGTAGAATTCAGTAAGTTAAACTCTTTTGTACGTAAGTTTCAATCGCTTGGTTTATTTCCTGATTAGGCCTACATTAGAGGAGGAAACTATTAACTATAAGAAATAAGGAGGAAAACAGGAGACGGTCAGACGGATAGTTGGTAAATTGAAAACAAACATATGGTAGCTATGAAGTTTATTCCGAGTCATTTAGAGTAAGAGCATTCAGTTTGTCCAGCACATGGAACGAGATTTGAGTAAATCAATTCTTATTGGCGGGTAAACCCGTCGATTCGCATAACAACATTGGAAGTTTGATGCTACTCATTACACAAATACAGAAGATTTTCAAGTTGGGTATCATCACATTCATACAGCAATCCTCGGTTCAAAGTATATAACGAGTCAGTTAGGGGTACATAGAATTTAAAATAGTTCATTTTAGGCTAATACATATGAATTTAGGATCATTTTACGCTCTGGTAATCACCATTATCAGTTATTACAACATGATAATTATTCAATGTGAAAAACGTATATAATCACGAACCTGTAGATGAAAAAGACAAACCATGACTGAAACATGCAATGTCCACTTTGATGAAAACCACTACTCACAGGTAATGATAAACGTAGAAAAAAAATGTAAAAAGTATTAAAAATACTGATGTCAGACGTCATTAACCCGTGTAGAGTTATCGGTCAACGAATCAGTTGGAAAAAAATTTGATGAAAATTCCATGAATAGATGTTACAATTGATTTGGTGGAGCTGACTGACAGGTGAGATGATTATTTACATCACTGCAACGCCATGGTGACTGCACACAATAATGAAGCGGGTACCAAAATCAGTGGAACACACAAATTTTACAGAATATCTCACAAATACGCGAACGATATCGTTATTAGAAATTGACCGATATCGGTTTTTCAAGGTCAATACTATAATCTGTTAATCGGTCTCGTCACCTGACTCATGACCGATGCCAGTTATCAAAAATCATGAATATCGGATTTATTTGTTGATTACAGGTGTATAGAGGCCAATATCTAACAGCAAGCTCTTTACTTGGCTGACGGCCAATACCGATGATTGTACAAATCGGAATATCGGCCTCGATAAATCTGTCGACCCCTAGTCCATATACTTCATACAAATCAGTAGAATGAAACAGTTGGGTTGCTCTTGAATTGATTAGAAACAGGAGACATGCTTTGAACAGCTTTACAAGATTGTAACAATATCATTCCACTATTTAAATTGCCAATGGCATGACTGCAATAATACGTTTGCTAGCTGGGGTATACTACAGGTTTTAGGGCTAGTACATGACGGTTACCTCCAATTCATGCAGCCTGACAGATCGGTTTTGATTTTCTGCGACCTCACCATGAAATACTGGCCAGCGATGTCTCAAACAAAGGGGAAGGGGAAGGTTGCAGCATGAAGGGAATTTGAAGTAAAATTAACTTCCCCGGAGGGGCAGTCTCCCTTAGCATGAGGTCTAGATGGTGAGCCATGAGAAGCATAACATGTTATACAATAATAAGGCCAGCATGATCAGAGGTGGCAGTTGAACTGGTCGAAGGCGCCAAAATGACTTCAACGACCACAGAAACCACTATTTTCAATAGAGTAATAAGCGATTCCAAATTGTAACTTACAATTCAAAGAGACAGTTATAAATAGACTTGAAATAGAACAACGTCAGGGAAACATCACATGAGACCAGTAAGGGCGAGCAGATCAGACTGAGATAAAACAATTTTCAAATTTCAACCGCCAGTCAGAACATCAGACCTACCGTGGTTGAACAATGGTGAATCAATTCAATTTATCTACATACGCCTATCTGCAAACTGCCCCCATTGGAAAATTGATCCCCACCACCACTATGGAACTGCCAATGCCTATGCAGCATTAAATAGGCCACAGACCAGGCGACAACAGTGATAAGGAGCTATTAACAAAAGTACGGTACGATTCAAACTGTCAAGTACAGTACTGCCACCGCCAAGCTGCAGCATTATAACTTGTTTTCTACACATTTACATACACACAAGACAAAAGTACATCCACCAGTCAAATATACAGCCATCTACTGACATCGTAACATCAGACGGTTACTACAGGAAGCACAGTGATATTAAAATATTCATGTCACATGAATCTTTTCAATATTCCGGAGTGTTTCAAAACAACATTGCTAAACTCCCTAAAATATTATGGTTGCAATGACGATTAAGCTAGACGGGCATTAGATTGAAATATGAGAGAACGATGCAATAAGAAAGGTACGCAAAGAGTATACGGTACGGTAACTCATCTTCAATGGAGCAATAAGGCCCGCCTGGCATTTAGGATGATTCGGCAAGGGTCATACAATAGATAGGTAGTGTAAAAGGAAATTTCTACGACTGAAAAAGTATATTGCCACCAACATATACATATTAGTAGAGCAGTAGATTTAGTGAATTAATCCTTTGCTGATGATATGTAACAGCCATCACCAAATTGGATGAGTATCAAAGACTTGGCAAAAAAATCTCCATCACAACATGTATGGAAGAATCCGTCAAAATAATCAACGTCGTTTTTTGGATGCTCCGTTCCTGAATTGAAACAATGGTGTAAATAGACAAGACTAGTTCACTGTATAGTGATGTCACTTTAGCTCATATTAACTACAATTATACTAGTCTAGTGGATTTTTGCATAAATAAACTGTAGGAAAGAATGACAGACTTTCAGATAATAAAGGATATGAATAGACACAAATTAAGAACTTTAAAATAAAGTCAAATCTAGCTTTTCCATGTGGGAGTTAGGATATGATTCATAGTTGCACGTGACAACGGTAACCATAAAACTTCCTTGCTACTCCAGCTTGTGATTGGAAAGACTAAGAAAATGATTCTACGATGGAAATACAGCTCTAGTTGATTTATATTGAAATAGTCAACCATTCATATCTCAAGTTTCACAAGGTAGGCAAGCTTTACATACAAAATTTGAGTAATCTTCGATAACTCAAACGACGTATAATAAACCAAGTTTTGTGTAGTGAATTATATCACGCTTAAGACTGTTCATGTCAGCCTTCATGTGGATCCTTATTTACCATAAATATGATACAAGGAAGCAACCAAACTGTGATGTAAGTGCTATGGTGGTGATCGGTCATTGACAAAAAATAGACATTCAGCACCCTGTGATTATTACAGAAGTATAAGTAATGTCGGCATCATGATAGCGATAAACGCACGTTTAATTATCACCACGACTAAATTTGTTTGGTAAATTATATATACCGGTACTAGATGGGAAGTATGCAGATATATTCAAGTGATAAATTTGACGATAATGTAACCTCTCAATTACATACTTGGTGTGGCCGTTTGTGACTACTTTCTTCCCGGAATCAGATGATTGGTGGCTATCTTCCTCATATTCCCTCGTGTCATCAATTTCTTTTACTTTCCCGGTTACAACATGATAAGCCATAACAACGATGAACTGAAAGTTACCAAAATATGTAAGTACTGGCAAATATAAAAATGGAAAATGAAAGGGTCACTGCATTCCGAATCAAAATTAAATTTGGAATTGCATGAAGACTTTAATAGTCACTCTTCACAGAGTTCCAAAGTGTTCATAAATTGGCAAAAGAAAACCAGGCGAATAATTTAGCAGGAGTTTCCCCACTGGGACCTTGTCGTGGTTGAATGATCAGCTGATTAAATGTGAATGTCATTCTATGGTCATAAGCTACGGCATACTCTAAAAGTCTCAAGGGTCAAGGCCTATTGTGCAATCGATCAAACTCATCAGCAACAAACTCTTTTTATAAGGCATCAAGATTTTTAGAGAAATTGATACTCATTGCTCGGATTCATGTGCAAGTGTTGCCAGGTGATCATTCAACCAGAGCGATGTGGTGAAGCACTTGTCAAGTTATTTTCTGGTTTTAATTTGGCAAATTTACGAATACCATGATGCTCAGTGGAGCACGACTTTATTTGCTCGAAGCCATCATTGTATATACTATAGAGATTGCAGTTCCCATATTAAATAATCAAATTTTCACCTTAAACCAGTATATGTTCATGCACAACAGGATCCAGAGCAATATATTGAAAAACAGATAAAACGGCTCCTCCTTTGGAAGAAAAATTACGGAAGCATATCCGGCAGAGTACATTGCTTTAAGAGGATACCAGTAGAGTCGAAAAAGGAACCTGAAAAAGTTAGCGAGTCAGCAGACTGTTAATGAACGGCTCCAAGTCATGGCAGATTCATTTGCTCGGCCAAAATTGTCTCAGATTATGCAGAATGTGACTTTGAAAGGTGAAATCCTTGCAATACAGACACTACCGGTACTGTCTTGTCAATCGAACTAAAAACAAATGTTGCCTGACCAACTCGTTATTTACGCCTCTCCTAATCTCTAGTAAACTTAGATTAATATGTATTTTCTGATATTAATTGAATTACAAGTCGCTAAACTGGACTGGACATTAAATCGGTGGTGATTCATTGTTACTACTTGCCATGTGCCATCGGACATTTTCTCTGATATTATCGATTTGATATTATCCGATATTTTCTGATATTATATATCTAAGAAGTAAGAATATAGTGAAGCCAATAAATGACTATCAATATAGATATCATAAAGAAGTTATTTACTAATATTTTCCAACATTATTTGATTTTCTTCTCATTCCATTGATAGTTTAGAAATTTGAGAAACAGAAGGAATTAGTATATATATATTATATAACTGGCCCACGGAGCTGAACATGGTCAGTGTGGTTAGTTCACAAGGGTACCGGTAGTAAACATAACAACGGCTTACCTAATCACATACCGGTACATAACAAACTACTGTAAATATAACTAATCCAAGCGTTCATTTCAGTATCGGGAGTCACAGCAGAACAAATTTGGATGCAATATATCAAGTGGTTAAACTCGACAAGTAGAAGCCAAGTATACGTAAACACACAATTTAGGTTGTCAGTCACAAATGGTAGTTTACGATGTGATAAATTCTCAACCCTAATGACGCAACCAACAAGCATGTGGAAAATCAACCTTAATCAAGCTTGTTTACGTGAGAAGGCATCTGAACCTAAGAGCTAGTATTGTCATCCATCAAATGAAGCCTAGTTCTGAAATTCTTTTGTCTGAATGGAAAATATACATTGTATTGACAGCTGGCTCTTAATAGCTGACGTAACCCAGTTTATGATTCATTTAAGTGATGGTCATCGTAATTAAAGGCTTTCATTTGGCTAAGAAATTTGACGCAGACGTATCTGTCTCACGCATTCATAAAATCATGGATGCAGTATATAATACTACGTAGGCCTATTCAGAAGTATATATTGGAGAATCATAGAAATGTGTCAAAAAAAGTCAATTGCGGAAGCTCAATTCAATTAACTCAACCAGCAACTGGCGTCATTCTCTTGGGATTAATGGACAAAACAATACAATACCTTAGTTGGATGGAAAGTGTTGGTCAAATTGAAAAGAATGCAGAGAGAAGCCTGGTTATAAATTTAGTCACAGGAATATAATATTATGAGATCGCATAGATCAAGTTCCTTTTTAGGCCATGCTTTTCTAGTGTACAAAAAGGGTTGTTGCTTGTCACCTATACTGGTTTGACATAATGACTGGCACTCTTCGTAAAAATGAGATATCCAAAGAGCAAGCACTTAGATCGATGAATAATTTAGATAGAAGCGGAAAATGAAAAAGGCCTTAAATTTCTCTATAAACTACTTTTCATCAAACTTCTGTAATTCCAGATGGAGAAATTGATCCAGAAGAGAACACAAGTGGAATGGATGGTACAGGATCACCAATCGCAATGGGGTCAAAACTTTTGCCAGTCTATCAGAATGTGATTTAAACGCAGGAAACGATGGAATATAATTTAGACTTACCATGCCAGTCCAAATCCGACGAATCCTGCTGTTGACAAAGCATCACATACCGTAGTCCACATTCCTCCCTTGGTTTTGTGATACAAAACAAGCTTGGTCGCTTCCAAAAATATGTCAGTGACGTCATGAAGAAATAGGATCAATATGCCAATGTTTGTATACCTTTGCAAGAAAAAAATCAATAAGAATTTATTTCTATCAAGACAGATGAAACATTCCTACCTCATGGCATAAGAAAATCCTAGAAGCAACAACGTAACAAAGTGATGAAGCATCATTACATATGAATCTTTTCTCCAGACATCCATATACAATGTGCCATACACAGAATGAACATAGAAACTCAGTTGCACCATATAAAACCAGTAAATATCGCTTGGTACGTTGTGACCGCTTTGCCATTCTGTAATAGAAAATTATAGATAAGTGGTGAAAAATACTGGACATTATTGCAACTGAAAGGGGTCCTTCACTCTAAATAATATATGCAATGATGGTGTGGTAAATTAAATTTTTGAAATTTATTTGGCATTAGAGCGCCACGGTATCTTTAATTTTCTGTAATAAAACTAGACAACTTAGTATGTGCTTCCCCAATCCCAGTATCCCCCAGCATGACCTCTTCATGGTTGAATGATCACCACATTTCACTTACAAGTTAATCAAAGGTCCCACATCCCACAGCTGTCTGTAGAATTCAAGACACCTATCGCCAGAATCAAAACTCAGATTTCCAGAGAAAGATGTACAGCGGCAAGTGCCATGATTGACCATTGATTGCGTGCAAGTGTAGTCTGGTGTTCATTCAACAAGAACAAAGTAATTTACCAATGCCTGGTGCTTTGTGGAGACTGATGATTGCTAAAATATTTCATGCCATTTTCAGACTCCCAATTTTAATTGAAACCATCTGTTTTTAGAGTGGGCCTACACGCACTATAGCGCCCGTTCAATTCATAATTATATACAAGCATATCGTAGTCATAGAGATAAGCAAAGCCTAAAAATTCCTGACCTAAAGCCATTAACGACAAAATCAATACTGCATCAGACCAAATTTAGAAGACTTGACACAATTTTTTCTCAATAAGTACGTGGCAAAGTATGGAAAACAAAACAAATTAGAAGTCAACGAAATGAGGAAATTTTTCACAATATTGCTTAATGTGCTGGAATGTTGTAGCCATGTACGCAGTCACCCTATGTATTCGTAAATCATCGGCTCCATTATGGGCTGTTTTGATGAGGCAGTCATATAAGATATTGTTATGTCATCACATTCCCATATATAGCCAACCTATCTATTCTATATTTGACCACACATCAAATTAGTCACTGAAAAATTCATAACTATTGATATCAGCCTGTTCAGCAAAAATATTTGACTCAAAAATGAGCCAGTGTTGTCATGGATGTCTTGCGTTGAAAGCAAAGATCTAGGTTCTTGGATGGCCATTTTGGGCGTGTTGAGCTGTTGTTATAAAGTAAAAAGCTCCAATTTAAGCAATGAGCAAGCTAGCGAGGATAAATACTTTGAAATTGTGCTTTTAATAAACACAATACCGCTCAACGCTCAAGTATGTTATTTACGGCCCACAATTTCATCATTTTATTAATGAAGTTGTGGATAGCAAGGCAAACCATATGGCTACCGATAAACTGTTAATATTCTGTTTTTGTTCCAGCAAAATGTACAGGTACGCATCCGATGGATTGAATGGGTGTGGTCCAATGCATTAAGTACCGGTTGGCGTACCAACAATACAATCCTGGATTTTTGCAAAAAAGCCTTTAAAGCATAATAATAATTATAATGCCGTCACAAGATTATTTATTATCCACAAATCTCCTGATTTTCTCACAAAATGATTGATCCAGTTTAATGCAAACATGGAAATCTGCATATTAAAGAAAATCGACGATTTTCGGCAAAATTTTACGACTGTGATACATTTGATAGCCTACCTAATGCAAAATTATGTATGAAAGAATAAATATTCAGCAAATCACTGTTCCTACTGTACAAACAGTTACGATAAAAGATTGGTCAAATTTCAAGTAGGCCCTCCGAGTTTAGCTGTTAGGCATGGTAATGTGAGGAAAAATTATCAGTTAACACATCACATGATGACAAAACAGCCAACTTACTGTATATATCAACTATATCTGAACTTTGAACTGCTTCCACGAAACTAAGAACTTATCTGTTAATTTCAGAGTTCAAAATCCAAAGGTGAAATTTATAGCAAACAAACAATTTATTTCAAATGCTTGCATAAGCTTGTTTCCACATAATTATAGTAACCTCAGTTCAGTAAATTGCAGACAAGCGTTGTTGAGCCAACTAGTGAGTCAACAGTAGTTATATACAACTTACAACCAAAGGGTTCTTCTATATTTTACATAGGCTAGCTCAGAAAACAAACATCAAATGTCAGAAATTAAACCACAAGGAGTTATTCATTTTGGTCGTAATCTGACAATGTTACTCAGTGAACGAAAGCACAAAGCAACGACTTGCTCAGCAATATACTGCATTTTGACCGATATGTGTTTTCCTCATTCGATAGCACTAGGTCTGTGCTATGGCATTTTTTTTTAATTTCACGTATTCCAAGCAGGGCAAACACCAACGTCTGGCGTCCTGGAGTGGGGTGGAAGATATAATTATGATGCATTAATTCTAATTTCAATTATATATACATCCAATAAGCATCTGTTTCCGGGACTATAATATAATGCGCATAGCGAGATGGCATTATCAGCTACTAATATCAACATAATAATAACCTCCAGGCAAGTGGCGAAACATTATCACACTAGATCTATCAGTAATGATCACAATCACTGTCTATCACTCTCTCAATGATGTAATGAGCTATAAATTTCGGTACATGACAGGACAGTGGGCTACAGCTACATGGCTTATGAAATAATACGTTACATAAATAAACTGCCAAGACTCTTATTTACAGATTTCCACTTGAAAAAATTTCTTTTTGTTAGCAAACCAAAAATGTGAATCCAACTTACTGTAAAATGCCAACGGTGGATGCTCAAAAAAGTGATAATTTGAGTAAAACAGAAGCTTTATTGAATAAAACCATGTCGATGAGTAGAATATTAGTTTCCATGCACTTTCTGGAGCTTTCAAAGTTTCTTGTTCGCCCAAATTTGATGCTGATGCTAAAGGCTGAAAACAACACAAATTTGAAAAACTTTAAAATTTCAATTCGACAACACAAGGTTTAAAGATTTTTGCTGAGGCCTAGGATAATTTGCTGAATGACGAAGTTGCTTATGGCATTTTTTATGCTCATATCCTCTCAAACTTTATTTTAAAGGGGGGCTGTCATCAAAACAATCGTCTCTGGGAGCGTGTACTGGGAGTAGGCATCATAGCCGCTACGGTATTAACGGTATTAATTAGCCAGTTGTCACAAACTTGAAGGCTGTTCAGTACCTGTACATGTCATTGCTGCTCATTGGTTTCAGAAAAGAAGGGCATAGGAATTTCACGGAGATTTGAGTTTCATGAATTTTTATTGCACTGTCAGCTTCTACATTTTTTCTCTGCCCAATTTACATGTTGAAGATGGCACGTTCATGACAAAGGCTTCTACCAGCAGTACTGATTCATGCATAGGCCTATGTAGAAAAACCTGCAACTTCGCTTAGCTGGACTACAGATATAACACATATTTCGAAAAATGAATATTGAAACGTGACGTACTTTGAGAATTATTGCAGTAACGATGTAGCGTAATAAAGTCCAAAAAACGCCCAGAAAAAGTAAGCATTGAATGTCAGTTCTTGAAATGTAAATGTGATTGCTCCATGTCTCTATCCATGACACTTTGACTTCACCATTGATTGATCGATTCAAACTCCTACCAGCTGTCCGTAAAACTTCAGTCACAAATTGCCAGTATGTAGGCATCGTGAAGTTGTAGGACAAATATTCATCGTCTACTGAAGCCACCGCCATTCTGACAATGGTTTGGAAGTAGAGAAATCTGTGATATCGAAAAACTACAAGTATTTCTCTATACGGTATAACAAGCTGTAACGTACAAATTTCAACTAAATATATATTACTCGACCTTAGGAGCCCAAATCGTATGCTCTACCATACCACACCAATCCATAACCTCATCATCAAATTCATATGAAATGAAGCAGCCAGTAAATTGCTAGTAGAAGTTCGTATACGGTCATAACAGTATTTCGTATTGCGGCCAACTTGATATTTTTTTCTTGCGACCTGAAGTAGATCTAATCTCAGACAGACAGACAGATTTATTGATTCAGTCAATAATGAATAAATTAGTAAAAAAAATGAGAGGAAAATGACTGGGCTGCAGCGAAGCGATCGGGTGATCATCTAGTCAGCTGCAGCCCATAGAGCAATGTGTGTGTGTGCATGATACATTTCTTAATATTTGATCAATTTGCATCACACGACTACCCATAGGCTACAAATGGTATATTAGTCTAGAGCCTATACTACATAGAACACCTGAAACGCCCTTTCGCACAACAAGCAGCTTAACAGCTTAGAAAACCCCTAGGAAACAGACGCTCGAGAGAGATTGAGAGCACATTCTATGCTGAGAGAGTTGTCACTCGCTTATATCTTTTGCGAGTGACGCGCAATGCGTGACCAGCCGAAATAATTTCAGAAAAAATGTCGTACGACTTCGACTTTAGTGCCGCAACGTCGCATTTGCATATGCACGCAATGCAAGCATGATAAGCTTTCACAATCACACAAATATACCGAATGTTTATTTAAATAATCATGTTGAATGTTTCATATGCAACAAGAACCAAAAGAGATAAAATAATGGCAACGTTATGTTTATCACAGATGAGAAAGGCGACCTCTGGTGACACACCGGCGTTCTACTTCAGTAGTTCGGGTCATTCAGAGGTTCAGAGGCAGACATGACGACAAAAGGAAAGGGTCGGAGGCTCACGGCTGGCTTAGCAGGCTGGATAATGGTAGAATAGCAGTGGAACAGGTTTTTTTATTTAGTATAACATACAATTTATATCCATTTTTCATCTCTACTGGCGTAGCATCTTCAAACAAGGTCGATCTGCCGCTCTGTCAAAAACAAAACTTGGGCTAGTATTTTCATTCGCTCCAAAACCCTAGGCCTCTACCATCAGCATTTTGGTCAACTAGCCTTGAGTGGCGGTGTCGTGGATCCACTCAGCTGAAATACACTTAAAAATTTGTTATTGATGCTGTTTTACGCAGGTTTTGTCCCACTTTGATATATGATTCTTTAAGCATCTCTGATCAACAATGGCTGCAATATTTCGGAAAAGTGGTTCCTTGAATCTTCTTCGTGGCTATGCTGAGAAGACCCCGGTGAAGAACTTTTCAACAACATCTCGGAAAGCAAAATTGGTATAATAAACAGCTCTAACCTGATTAAAAGTCAATATGGGAATTTTTTGAAACACGGATTCCTGAAACAGGGGCAGTTACCTTAGGACATTTTACTTTGTGCCTCCAGTGTACATGAGTAGAAGAACCGAAGTATAAATAACCCAATTGTCAAGTTTCAATGGAATTGGCAGCATGAACAATCAAAACTATGAAATTAATTCTCGAAGCCCACATTGTATTATAACTGACTTACCGATACTGCATAAGCGACAGCTAGGTGGAATACAGTGAAGCCAGGATACTCAAACTGTCTCTCCTCTAAATGCAAAATCTACCTACTCATCTACTACATAAAAATATCAATAAAACAAATCATCATTTCTCATTGACATATGAATTTCAGGCTCTTGGAGCTGGTGCTGCTCTGGCGATTGCTGGATCAGGCTCAATAGCTCTCTTGCATCATTCGGTCTATGCTTCAGACATGACTCTTCATCCTCCGAGCATGCCATGGAGCCACGGTGGCCTTTTCAACACACTTGATACAGCCAGGTAAGGTCTTTGCACATATGCACACACTTGCATATATTGAATTTCCAAGAAAATTCATTGTCGTGTCTTTCACATTTTCTTACGTGTGCATTAAGCAATATTTTGGTCAGACATCTGTTTTAGGGAAATATTTATATACAGGTTAGCGTGTTTGATGACAGTCCATTATTTATTATTCAGTGTTCGGCGAGGGTATGAAGTCTACAAGCAGGTTTGCGCAGCCTGTCATAGCATGAATTACATTGCTTTCCGCAATTTGGTGAATGTTACTCACACTGAAGAAGAAGCCAAAGCTCTTGCAAAAGAGGTAAGTCAAAGATTAAGTCGAATCATTCACTCAGAGTGACTCGAGTCAAGTCATCCTCAAACTGTGACCTGAGTTGTGTTATAATCCCAAGTCGTCATAACTTACTGACTTGTACTAGGCAAGTCAGGAGAGCAATACAATGTCCATCTACTGTATGATTGCAAAAATGAAAAATGCCAGACCTACTAAGATAATACGATTTTGATCAACAATATATTTTGCCAGGTTGATGTTATGGATGGACCAAATGAAGAGGGAGAAATGTTCACCCGGCCAGGAAAGCTTTCAGACTATTTTCCAAATCCTTATCCTAATGACGAAGCCGCTAGAAGTGCAAACAATGGCGCTCTTCCACCTGATCTGAGTTACATTGTTCTGGCAAGACATGGCTGTGAGGTAAATTAATTGTCATGTACCGGTTGGTGTTATACTGGCCATACGGATTGATGATACTATTCTATATACTATACTATGATACTATGTCATCAGGATTATGTATTTTCATTGCTCACTGGATATTGCGACCCACCTGCTGGCGTCACGATGCAAGAAGGACAGTACTACAACCCGTACTTTCCTGGACAAGCTATCGGAATGGCTCAAGCCCTTTACAATGAAATTATTGAATATGAGGATGGTATGGAATGAGTCGGAAATAACTTTTTGTTGAGCTGATACTGACCATTCATTATGTTTAGGCACACCAGCCAATCAAAGTCAGTTAGCAAAAGATGTTTCAACTTTTCTTCGATGGGCTTCGGAACCACAGCACGACAGGCGAAAAGAACTCGGATTCAAGGTACATACTGAATATGTGAATCTCGCATATCAAGAGTTATCAGGCCCAATGAATAAATTGGAATAGCGACAAATTTTGCTTTTTGGTGGCATGACTCTGCGAAGGTCCACTTCACACCCCCGGTATTCAACTTGAACACTTTACTTTCAGGTTATTGTTTTTGGTGCCATATTTCTACCATTAATGGCATATTACTATAAGAGAACGTTCAGCACGTTAAAGAGTGTGAAGATTCAGTACAAAAAGTGATTTTATATGAACTGTATCGACACAGAGCGCTTCATTTAACGTTTCTAAATATAGGATGTTGAAATTATGACTTGTAATGCTTGTTATTGTATCGGTTCAAAAGCTCTGCTCAATGTGCAGCTTTGTCGTTTGATCCTTTCATAGGCACTAGGCAGGTTACCTACCTATAATGACATGATTACAAGTCTAATGATTTGTTCCGAAATCATTTGGCAAAATACTGTATTTAAATATTAACGGTTTGGCGTTTTTTGTGTATAAGTGGTGGGATATGTGTGAGTGTGTCCTGCAGAACAGATGTTCCAGAGAAGGGAAATTTGGTGTCGTTAGTTATAAGCCTACTGTAAAGCACCAACGTGTCCGCTTGGGTGTGATCAAGCACTCGTTATAGTAGAAGTGGTATGGTGTGAAAGAGCCGAGTTACCTCCAAGATTGGCGTAGAACGCGATCATAAGACCGTCGGTAGAATCTAGAGTCGTTACCGCGAGCCTTGGGCCTGCTATTCAATAAGTATGTTGGAGCCGTTTGCTAAGTTACATGTAATTAGTGAGATGAAACGTAGCACAGAATACACTGCTGAGATATTAGCAGGCCATGATCGCAAGAGAGCACCAGCTGTCTCTATGGCTACGTCTTGCGAATGCAGTGGCCGCCGGTGAGACCTTCTGCTCGAATACTCCAGTTCACTTGGTGGCGCTGAAGATATGACACTCACGGCTGGAATCTATATCAATGCAGTAATCACTGAAAGGCGTTTGTACTTGTTATACTAGCAACTAGCTGGAGTCGAGTGTGTGATCGGTAGCTCGCGGTTCCGTTCTCATCTCGAAGCGCTTCGGGTGTGTGTGTGTGATGCGACGAAACGATAGCCACACAAGCGCTGCAGGGCATATAGGTTACATGCACATAAATCAGACTAGCAATGCCGTATTAAGCTTGCAAATTGTTTCTCAATGGGTTAGTCTTGGGTCCTAGTTGAACTAGACAGGATTATTGGGTGATAAAGATATTTGTGTGCTGTTCCAGACGTGTAGTTGCGGTTTAATTCAAGAGAATTTACCTATGGCGTTTCTTCAGTAGTGCTAAACCATGTGTGGAGTATCGTAGTGATGCATATTTTAAGTGGCTTGTCCACTGAAGTCTCCAATCAGTCCTCGGACAAAGAATGTGCGCGTCACTTATCGGGTTTTTATCAGGTAAGCTGGTTGAAAATCATGTTTCACTTTCAAGTCTTCACAACTTGTAGGCCTACTGCGTTCTTATGGCGTTGTGGATCCCGTCGGACAATTCATAGGCTAGTACTGATGCGACAACAGACGGTGGAATCACATCCGCTGCGACGTTAAACACTGGCCATTCGTATTACTCCTTAGTAGAAATTTCCCAACATAGCGGCCAACTTTGCCATACGCTACTTAAAAGGGGCTACGCTTGAATAGGCTAGAATACATAACTCTATATACCAACCAAAGTCATCGCGACGTCTACGTTCGTCACGGATTGGCGAATTCCGCCGTCGATCAACGGTTTGAGGGCTTCTTCCTCGTTGCTTTGCCTCTATCTCCGTCACCACAATCCCCTCGCCCCATGAATATGAGTCGGTATTTTAAAAATATTTGGCCGAAACTGGAGCGTCTTACTTCATTTGGTTTCGACTGAAGGTTAGGCAAGATTAAAGAATGTTATGCAATATCTATACTATATAGTTCAGACGAAATGTTCAGCGCGCCTGATCTTACGCATCCATAGGCTAGTGGGTGTAAGCGGGAGGGGGCTTGATGTTTAATTAGATCATGCACCATTTAGCTTCTCTGGGAAGGTTATCGCACCTTAACCAAATTGGAAAAATCATAATATACTATACTTCCATGCCGTGCGTAATTTTGGTGAATCATGATTTAATCTCTACGCCCTCCCGAAACACCAGGATCTATCACCTGTTGTAGGTGTGTACTGGATAAAATTTATATAAATACTCAACGTAGCGTATATGCATTTGCAGCTTTGATTCTACTCTGCTTCGCGAGTCTGGCTTGTGGCACTGGTAAGTTGATTTCGTCATTGCTCTATGCCGCATCGTTTTTGCAAAATATTTTGCTATAGATAATTTTTGTATAATTTGAGCCCTGTGTGAAATGCGATGACTCACATACGCGATCAAACGGAATTTGTGTCACGTCCTAACTGTCTGCAGTCTAGACTTCCATTCAGCCTGTTGGATCGTTATTTCTAGCGTCTGATGCTCGATCGTTTTTCCGGCTCTCTCGCATTGCAATTCTCTCAAATTTCAGCTGCATATCTGACAAAAGGTGGTCACACGAGCCCGAGTCAAGAGTCTCTGAATCTAACCGGCATATTTCACATCTGTCGAATTTTAATGTTTACAGTTCACAAAAATGTAAAACTGTTATTGTTGTATTCCTAGTCTACAGCCCAACAGATATTCCAATATCCCAATATCAGAGACCTTAAGTACACGTCAATCCAATATATTTTACTCACACGATTGTTACATGCAAGGCGATCTTAACACACAAGACAAAAAGTATTCGCCGAAGCGAAGCATCGTGCACAGCAGGTTAAGACACTAGAGGGCATAAGGAGAAATACTCAATGATTAAAATATCAATCAGTTCGTGGGAATTCACTCCGTAACAGTTATTTAACCAGAATGATCCGCCATTTATTTTTCTGCCCGTCCATAATTACTAGGCAAAGCACCACGACTTAATCGTTCCTGATGAGGATTACGAAAAATAGAGGCCCACACGGGCTAACAGTAGGCAACGACTCAGTGTGTTAGTGTGTTGGCAGATTTCCGAGTCCTATGCGGACAACCATCGCTTGCGACTGAAGGAAAGTACGTTCGTAGAGTGAGCCATAACGAAAATGACACTGGTCATACTGCTACGACAACGAGACCCGGTACTTTTATGTTGATGTGTCAGTCGCACGATAGACGAATACATATAGCCTATAGCGTTCAGTGACGCCAAATAACATGCGATATTAAACAGACCTCACTCTATCGCCTTCTCTCTCCCTTTAGCTTGACAGGAAAGGGTCACTCGACATGCCAACCATACTCAGACGGTGACTTATCAGGATTTGAATTATTATCCGGCGTTCAAGTTGTTTGATTTTGCGACCAGACAACCGTACGCGCACCGCGACCATTACTTCTCCGTATATTCGCTATGACGCAATCCACGATAAAGATAATTCCAGTGCTAGAAAAATCCTCTTAATCCTCTGAGTCAGGGATTGACAGATAACGACCCATTTATCGTCCAGTCTTCCTAGTCATTGAACGGCAGGCAGTTGGTACCGATTTCGCAACACATGTAGTAGGTTAACCCAGTTTATCACGATTTAAATACCCAAAAGCTCAAAGGTCGATTAACATTTGTTGGTATCATCACGGAATCTCTGCTCAACCGTGACAGTTAGTGCACGTGTACACACCCACACGCGTGCACATTGCATGAAGACCAATGCGGTAAGGCAGCGAAATTAGGCAGACCGCAATGGTGTGTGCCCACTCGGGATTGTATTAGGGTGTATATCATCTCACTTATCTCACATGGATTTTACAAGGAGGCTAGTTTAGATAAGTACTCTGGCGACTGCTTTATCGTAATATGCCCTATTTAGATCAGAATCAATGCTCCAGAGTCTTGACAAGTTCATTCAAACTCCGCTGGTCTTACGAAAGTCAACAATTTTTCATGGTATCGCCGGACAAAGGTCAAAATAGCGGAAGCCCACAACTGATCACTGGCAACCAGTCTGCTGAATTCAACACTTGGTGCATTGCAAACTCGGAAAGACAAACTGTGCAAATAAAATTTGGGTTTAAACAAGCTGCTACTGTCGTCGAGTTTCAAAATTGCCAAATCAATAACACCAACCGTTGCACGGCCGTCTGCGTCGCGGTTGTTGCGAGAAAGGAGACACGCATGATAAATGACAAAGCTGAACTTGTGAATTATGTGAACGTTGTATTACCAAATAAGGTCGACGAAGATAATGACACCGTTTCCAACACGTGGACTACTACCGAGAAATTTAAGACGAGTAATTCAAGTTCACCAAACGATAATACAAACGCGGCCACGACATCCCCACCATCGCAACATTTTATGTCCAGTCGACGAAAACGTAGCAAACACAGACTGGGTAAACGGTGTAGAGCGTGGCGGGTACTGTTGAAAAAATTAGCGAAACATTTTCTATTAGAATTCACACAATATGCGAGTCAAGTGCTTGATACAAATCATTCGTCGCTAACGAGTTTACTTCACCAAAACTCGAGGCTAAGTTTGCAAATTGACAAACTGCGAAAGTACGACTTGCATTGGAAGCAAGCGACACCGAAGTGTCCGCCGAATGTGAAAAACTATCAATTTTTTTATGACTCAATCAGAAATGGGGATAATAGTAAGAAAGATGAGAAACGGTTCAAACGAGATCCTGGAATTCGACACTCATCGTTTTCGGAGCCATATTTTTGCGGTTCCACGTCCTACCCGGGTGGTCAATATAATGCTGGAGAGTCTACAAACCACCCCTCTAAAGATTTGGAAGAGTTTTCGGGGCAGTGGACCGCCTCGTCGTTTCCCTTCGTAGTGACCTCTAGCCAGTCAAAGACACTTTTGGACGTCACAAACATTTTGAGTCTTGACGCAGGCGTTTTGGAACGTCTAGAAATTTCTGTACAAATTTTACCTCAGGTTACCATCGCCCGAAGAGACACAGACCAACGCATGACTTCCATCGGGTCGAGATCGGCGAACGCATCAAGTTTACCATACGTTATTAATGACAATATGACTCGACCGTATGTGCATAACGTGACGATTGCTGCTGCTGCTATTGGCGGAGGGTTCGGGCTGCTGTTCATATCAGTGGCGATCGTTATGCTATGCAGTCAAAAGGGTAGAAGACTTTGGTTTATGAGGTCAAAAGCTCAGCAATGCGAGTGCCCGATTGTTTCGGAGAGTGAAAATTGCCTCTCTGCTACTGAAAGCATGGAAGACCAACCGTCTGTTTCAGGCATTAATGAACGAAGTTGGAGCGAATCTGAAAAGAAAACCGTGAGTTACACAATTCATGTATTTGCGGTTTGGTAATGTAAACCTGTGAGGCTAATGTGAAAGTGTGCTTGGGTGGTTTCCTCAAACTTGAGTTTACGATATATTGGAGGCGTCCTATAGTATCGGGCTTATAGCTATCTCAGTGCATGTACATTCGTGGGAAATTTTCGCAATACTTATTTGGTGGACTAGACATTGACATATCGTATTCTTCTTGAAAGGTATAATTTTCTGTCTGGCCACTAAGCTCAAAATTACATATTTGATGATATGTATACAGAGATCAGGTGTTCAGCGGAAATGTGTTACAAAGATAATGATAAATTACTCTTACACGTCGTAGAAGAGAATAGGATTTGATGTATATGGGTGCATGTCTACACCTGAGTAGAGACTACAGCCTATAGACTATAGCCTCTACTCATATGCAGTATGCAGAATGCAGTATATAATAATAACGAAGAAATCGAAATTAACCAGGTGTAAATCAGGAATTCATGGTATTTTAGCCTTGTGCTAACTTATACCACGGTCCCCTTGCGGTTTATTGGGTGCTGATTTTTATCACCGTCTCCAGAGATGTTCGTTATCACGTGATTCCATCAACTGTGGGGAAATATAGATACAACATGGCCTACTAAAGTGAAGTAGGCCATGGATACAACTATAGCTCCGTGGTGTTTCGATGTTGGTCGCCGGAATTTTGAAATGATTTTCACATGCTGATTTTGATGACAAGTTGTCTAAAGCCAGACAGAAACGATTTGCTCTCTCTGCGCGTGCGTGACAATTGACAAGATGACACATAGTGATAGCTTCTCTTATTCCCGATCCGTAACCTGTGACAGTTGGCGAACGCCATTTTGTTTGCGTTGAAAAACAACTTTAAACTTTGCCATAGCTTGCTCGATCGTTTTTTCTTTTGCCGACGAACGACAATGTACTATAGCGTGAAACGAAGATTTGTGTTTCGCTTTGGGCAGCGTGTCCACAGGTCACCGGGCGTCTCGCCATATCGGAATTTAGATGGCGTAATCGATTTTGAAATACTAAAACGTGTTAGTAATGATGGGTTCTTCCACTAAATGATTGCGAAACTAATATTTATTGACCGAAGGCATCAATGCTTTTGGCATCCAATTGAGCGGCCTTGTTGCGACTCGTTGGTGTCATGCCGGCGGCGCGCAAAAGAGAGAATTGAGATGATGTCGAGCGGAACGAAGGGTGAGAGGCCAAAAAATCATGTTCAAAGTTCCAGACGGCTGGCTGACATTTCGCGACGAAGGCGTCGCTATCAAATACGAGAGAATATACGAATACTTTCCAGTCTCCACGTCGCTTTAGTGACGACGAGCAGGGCGCGCGTCAAACGCTTCATCCAGTGAATGGCATCATGTTTTTTAGCGAGATTTGTGCAAATACAGATTGCAGTTTTGTACATTGAAAACTGCACAGTTAACCTACCGTATCTGGCTATAAAATTCAGCTTGAAAGGGTTATTGCAAACTTGTCGCATCAGATATGTTTACAGTTTGCGTAGGCCTATACGCTGTGTGTCGTTCTCTACTGAAACAGACGCTCTTCATTTTTTTCTATTGACGTCACCGACCGTGCAGACTGACATGACGTTGCGTCTGCTGTTCGTCTAGAAGCGAAGAATGTAGGCTAAACGCCACTGATGCTGATGCTCATTCGATCTTTTTGTCACGAATGCCAGACCAAACTAGTATTTTTTGATTTTGCGGGTAGATGGCTGTAGTACAGTAGTGTGTGTATATGTGGAGGAACTGATATAATAGCTACCCTAGACGAAGATATAATATAGATAGTCATGGTGTCTACCGAAGATAGCTATATGGGTGGGATTTCGAAATAGCTATTTTCGTCCGTATGGCGAGGTTATTTTATATCTCAAGATTTTGTAATTGATTGCTTGAGGTTCGTAACTTCACAATCATTGCGTTGCTATACTTCGCAGCTACGTATTACTCCGCTTGTCCTGATCTACTGATATGGCCGTCTGCTTTATTTGCTTGGCACAGTCACTGTAGTGTCTTTCTTACGCGGCGAAATGATTGCGAAATCGTTCAGTAAATGCTTAGTGATGCGACGGTAATTATTTTCAAGTAAGACGCGACGCGAATTAAGGCGGCGATAAAATTGGTATTGTGTCTGCCGAAACTGCTAACGGAGCAGAAACATTTGTCAGATCACACGATTAAGGCATACCGACGAGAACTAGTCTTTTCAAATTAATATCATGTCTTCTCTCTACGTAAGTTTGTACCTCAAGAGTGCTATTTACGCAGTCGTATAGCAAGAAATTGACACCGCGGATTTACCGTGCTGCCTCATACATATTAATAAATATAATAAGTTACTATTTGAATCGTCCGCCATCGGCTCCACTATTTCTCATACATATTGGAAGACTTAATTCAAAGGGAGCTCCGAAAAGCATGTGAATTAAGTTTTCAATAAATAAGACAGGGCGTTCAATCCGTGGTGTCAATTTCGTACTAGTATATATATACGATATATATATATATATATCGTACGCCATCGAGCATCGACTCCACTAAAATATTTCAGTTACTCATGCCAAGGCCGTGGCATTGTAAAGTGTAATAGGAGGGTATAGCTTTAGCTTCCGGCTGCTAGGCTTCAATATTAGTGGTTTGAATTTTTTTCATTCACTCTGCATAGAATTCACTCAACAACAATAGCTGTGAGGTGTTGCATTGTGTGAGAAATCAGAACTGAGGTAGCTGATGCATGACAATAATGTACTGTTGTTCCCCTCGCGAGTTTGTTTATTGACTTTCAAAGCGTTGTTACTGTATTCCGAAGTCGCGCTTCTCAATCCCGGAGATTTCCCTCGTGATGGGCTGACGTTGTGCAACTGATAAAAATTTTGCGACGCGGGGATTAAGTAATTAGAAGACGAATGAGTTGTTTAAAAGTTATGTAAGGCAGTGTTATTAGACGTCTAATCTTGAGACCAAATCAGTGTAGTAGATTATAGTGTGTTTCATCATTTTTGTTTCGATCTTGCATGCTTTCGATACTTACAGTCCTTCATAGAGGAATTACAGAAAATTGCTTAGGATGGTATAGGCTTATATACTATACATATCGTAAAGTTCTCTACGCCTAGGATATGCGCATCAAGTTCGTAGTTAACTGTACGGTTGTGACAATGACTCCAATGATTTCAGTATTGTTAACGACAGCGAAGTACAGTATTTAATACTACGTACTGTAGTTTACCTCATTGACCCAGGCACCGGGTCGCTTATTTATATCTTCATTAGCGAGCCTGTTACTGATAACCACGTCATTTGCTATCTCTATGGAACGCGGTCCTTTGCGTTGTTGTCGATACTTGAGGGTTTCCCCAGCGAGATGACCGTGTAGTTTTAATAAAGTTGCCGTTTGGTCGTTCATAAATATTTTCTCACATTATCCTATAACTGCAAGTGCAAACACATCGTCTGCGATCGCCTTGGAGCGTGGCACATGCTGTTTTCCTTATTTGACATCGATGTTGGCAAGGGTTCCCCTAGCACGATTGGGGACTGTCCAGTTGTAGCTTGGTATGTAAGCTGTATCAACGGCTGCCATTTGGTTATTCATGTTTATTTTTCGCATACGAAATAAGCTTATTAGCCACGTCGTTTGCGACTTTTATGGGACGTGGCAGTTGCATGCTATCTATATTTAAGGTCGACGCTTTCTGTCCTACTCATATTTAAGGAAAGGCGTTGAAAAATTGCTATCCATATTTGACATCTATGGTGTCAGGTCATTTTAAAGAAGAGGGCCGGGGAAGACGCGAAATAATCTACTATGTATACTATACGGAGCGTTAGTGACGCACAGTCCCTGTAGGCGTACATGCTAAGCTAAACGGTGAAACTTGCCGACATTAGAAGACGCCAGGCTGTCGACTCTGAGACTTTACAGCCCATAAGGACAAGTTCGTTTGCCTATTCTCCTAAGCCGCTACACGAAACGTCAATCATTTTCCTACGTTATTTCACAAACCGTCCTCGAAAGAAGTGGGCGTACAGGATTGAATGTATACATATAGCTAAGGAATCTCATTCATTGTCGCGACGCTTTTCCTCTTTAAATTGAAACTCTGCAGATCGAATTCCACTCGTTTCTAGAAATCGTTGTCGTTTTTTAAGAAGCGTACATAGTCTCTGTTTACATCCGGCTCGGATTCATTACTGCCTTGATATGTCTGCCTAACTGGTCTTGTGTTGTAATTCGCAAGGTTGTCGTATGCAAACTAGACTTCGCAGGCTCGCTCATCAGTCGCTAAAAGGACGCTGGCACTCATTTTCCAAGAGGGTTTTACGATCGGAGCATTTAAATATTCTTCAGAAGGTGTCAAGATCGCCTTAGTATAGTTGTAGTCCTGTGTAGATCCCTATACGCCGCTACGTAGTCCGTTGCAGCACGTGTGCAGTCTTTTACGACTTGTCGACTTCGCGCGCCAATAGAGAGTTATGTTGCCAACTTATGCGTACATCAGTAGCCATTGAATTTCAATGATGTGTTCGTAAACGTATGGTAGAGTGCTTTTGACTGGTGTTACGCTATTCTTTTGCCAAATCCAAAACAACATCCGCAGGATCCATGTAATGTGTATATATAAACCAGCTGCGGCTGTACTGTGCTGAACGAGGTCTATAGCGTTTTATTATGTTGGAGGGATGTTCCCGCTCCCCGCATCATAACAGACGGGTAGCAAAGGGCATTTATTGAGCCGTTGAGTCACATGAAAACGTACGTAACGAAATATTCCGCCTTTTATACTGATTTATTGTTACGACTACGGTCCTTATTACCGTGACGTATTTATATTTCGTCTACCGATTTCTCTCGTCGCCCAGACGCCAGACACAAACAAAAGCTTCATTGTGTGTGAGATTCGTACCATCAACTTTTCATGTTGTTTCAAGAGGGCGAATACAATACGCAATTTGCGCGTTACTCGCCGGCTGAATTCTCGATATGTATTTGAAATCGGCGAAGATCCTAAGCACGTAAGCAGACAACGAGACAAGTAGGGATTTTGTGCTTATCTTGTTGAGATGGGCGCCCCGCTAATAGACCGCTGACGGTGATTTTAATGCACTGTGTTAACGAGTCTGCTACTCGATATTCCTCCATGATTCTCAATGAGACGTTATTCGATGTGCTGTGAGCCTAAAGGCTTTCTGTTTGATAATGTGGTAATGTAGTGTCGCGGTGCGGCTGTGGGTCGAAATTTCATGCTCGTCTCTTTTTATGAGTCTGCGTCTTCTCGCGTTTGTGCGCTCGAGGCAGTATGATCGTCATGTACTGTATATCGCGTGGCAGTGCGCTATTTCCGGTTTTAAAAGGAGTTCCTGCTTAGGTTCAATGTGATCTGAGCGGAATCGCCATTTTTCGGTTGATGTACCCTACAGTTCTACACACAGTAGGTAGTGAGATTTATAGCATGTGATTTCAAAGATCCCAGCACAATTCCACTGTAATACCTTTTTATTACACGCTTGTACAGAGTGAGTGGGTTATCAGATATTTTTCTAATACAGTATAGTAATGCACTATATTATCATCCCAGACGTGGAGGCCTATATACGCAATAGCCACGGAGGCGTAAGATTTTCCTGAGTTCATTTGGTACGGTTACTGTCCTTTGCGACTTCATCACAGTTTTGATAACCCGTACCGTACCTGAGGTTTTGAGAATGATTTAGTCAACTGCGTTTCGGCCTTTCTTGTAGCGTGACCAGAGTCTGTAATAACAACAGGTGTATCTTTATATGCCGTTACTTTCCTTACATTCTCATCACCGCTTCAACACCGTGAACACCTCGTTCCGACCATTCCAAGACGATTGGAGATCAAGAAAATGCAGCAAGTAATCGCCGAAACTATAGGCTACCCGTGAACGTTCCAATCGAGCGCGCAGTTTTGTCTTTGATACGAGTGGAACGAAAATGTTCACCGGTTCTGTCGTTATGAACGCGGATTCCCGCAATGCCAAGTGCTATTGGAACACAATATCCCTATATGTAATCCGTACCGTTCAATATGGATGAGAATCTCACTAGAAGTGACGTTTTCCCGTAACCCATTACTCTTCTTATATACCGGTTTAACACTTGACGTTTGAGCTAAGAACGTTTGTTGTTTATGCATGTAGGCGTCGAAGTCGCAAAATGTTGACGGGTGACTTAAATGCGTGTGAAGATTCGTTTCAATAGCAATGAAATTCAACACAGTTAAGCCGATTTAGGCCGTACAAGGTACAATAGTTGCATATTCGGTTCCGCGGCGGTATGAAACAGTCGCGTGGAATACGGCCTACTGACTTATTGCATTCCGCGACGCGTATGCCGTATGTTTGTTCTATTCTTGGTAATGGTAGCCTTTGATGAGTTGTCTCGCCAAACACATGTATCAGTTTTCCTCTATATATTGTCTCCTATGGGATTACTGTAGTACACCAGTTGAGAGCGTAGAGATGGTTGCGTAATTTAGATGTATGATGGATTGGTAATTCTAGGAGTTGAGCGCAGTGTCACCTGACAACCGTTTCGTGGGAAATCGGCGCGACGTTTTTTGGTGTACTTCAATTTGAAATTGATGTTGTCACTTGCCTTGTTATTTTAGGATGAACTCGACAGCGTTCCTTTATAAATAAAGCTGAGTTGAAGGTCATCGTTCTAGACGTTTTGGCTGTCGTGGATTAGTTTCACTATTTTATCGCAGTGTCACGTTTATAGAAACTAGAAACTCATATTATATGTGAAGCACACTAGTTCTTTGGTTTCTCTTACTGAGACGTGAACGCCAGAAATTTCTAGTTGACCCGATAGGTCAAGGACAGATTAAGCTTCTTTCTAATCAAACTTCACGAGGCCTAGAGGATTTGAACCATAAAGGCAGAGAGCTATACCCGTGTTGGATCCTGTGTGTCTGTGGAGTTAGTGCAATGAACTCATAGTAAGTTAGCGCTTCAGGATAGGACGTCAAAACGTGCCCAGATCCGGTTCCAAGCCCTGCGTTGATGCTAGATATTGATTTGTTATTAAATAGGCTTACTGAAGATATGACAGATACAATGTGGTTATTTTAGTGATGGGGTTGTCAGGTTAGCCTATATATACTGTACTGTATATTCTTAAGCAACCAAATATTATGAAATCAGCCCCTTAATGTACTGTTTCTTTGTGTTTTATAGAAGTAGAAATGTGCTGGATTCTTGATACTGAAGGCCAAGCTTTACTCGTTTTTAAGTTCATTGAGGTCAAACACCGTTTCGTGCCGCAACAGATAAGCCTTGGATAATCTGTTTTCAACGCGAATGGGTTTATTTAAAAAGGGTGAATGTTGGTGTGATCATTTCTTATAACTTTGAGGTGCGATCGGCCATGGCGACACATTAGACGCTGAGGATCTATGAGCATTTTAGTATCTATGATCGACGCAAAAGTTGTTTCTGCGGAGCTGTGACGTGGCATGAACTTATTGACGACTCCGGAGTTGTTTTGGTGACTTCGCAGAATCGTAGTAGGAGTGCTTTGGCGGCTGTAAGTTTAGTCTTCCGCGGAGACGGCCAACCTGTTTCGCACGGCACGCTATCAGCACAGTCCGCCCACCTAAGTTGTAAACATTGCCACCCAGTTTTGATAAAACAATTGATAAATTCTAGGAAGGCGTCATTTCAGAAAGCCAACAAAAATGGAGGTTATCAAACGACCCGGCGAAAATTTTGTAGTCACTGTTTATATGAATCACCCGATAAGTTGATATTCGAAATAACATATCTGAAATACATTGAAAAAGCCGACTCAACAAACTCACTGGGAGTCGATAATGTTGAGGATCATACAACGATAGCCGCGTAGTTAGCCTAAAGCAGAACTCAACCTGTGGTATAAAGATTTTTCATCTTTTCGAGGTTGTGGACGCATCATATGATCCCAGTCTGGAAGATCTCTTCTTTTCGCAAGTCGGTATGCTTACTGGACCTATGCGTTTGTAACGAATCTTGAGTGTGTAAGTCTACGTATGCAATTCATCTCTGTGCGAAAGTCAGAGGACAGAGAACCCGCATTCTTTCTCCTCAACACATTTCCGTTGGACTAACGCTTCATTAAAGCTAAAACCTCTAATTGCAACGTTAACGAGCTTTTCAAACTTGCTGCGCTTAATTAGAGGACTAATTTCAGTACAAAGTTTGTACTTTCACGTAACGATGTAACTCGCAGTATGACTAATATCAAATGCCACACTAGACCAGCACTAGACAATACTTCACAGCAACAGAGTCGATGAGCAGAGCCGAGTTGAGCATGGGCCAGAGCAAATTTGGGCCAGGATTTTGTATCTGCCTTGAGAAACCGTATCAGATGGAAATGCGTATTTCGAGTTATGAGTTTGCGACAGTTGTTGTGACGTCATACTTAGAGTCGTGGGGCAAATAGATAGCCATGGTACTAGGCCAGTAATATGTACAACGTTTTAATCAGCTACTGTGTAGTGTGTACAATGTACACGTTGTAGATCTACCAGTACAACCCTACGCGTAATGACTTCTTCAAGAAGACACGGCGTCACGATTACCAACTAGGCCTATATATTCTTTATCGCTTTATAGAGAACTGGCATATTAACAACCAGTAGATTTTCAAGTATTCTAATCCGATTCAAAGCTTGTTTTTAAAGTTATTTTGCGACATTTCGGCGAATTTCGGCTCTTGTTTCTCTAGAATTCGAAATCAACATCAACTTTGCAACCCATCCGGTGCTCAATCTGGTCATTAATTTGTTTGATCCCATCCATCGCTAATGGAATTCGCTCGGTGTTTATTCTATTCGCAAGTACCTGTTTGACCCCGTCGGCTTTCTGCTTCTGATTAAATCGATTGAAATCGATCTTTTTTATGTAACACTATAATAGTTTCACGCGAACGTTTTGTGTAGTCTACTTTCTCGTCAACCACATCGACTGTACCATCCAGTCTTACTTGGACATATGAACAATCTATTGCTTGTCTTCAATTCAATTCGCAGTTTCTGTAGTTTATAATCTGTTGTAATTGCGGCAAACTCAAAATTATTTCGAGCATAGAAGCGGATGGTATTTGGCATACCTTGAATGATTGCTTGTAGCTCATGCGGTATTGACTAGCTCCTCAGGCGTCTTACCATTACGCTGTGGTTATATAGGTAATGTATAGCTTGCGCTGCAAGGCTATGCGCTATTTGTGAACAACTTTTTCAAGAGATAGCGAAAGGAAGAAATGTTCTTGTTGCAGTCAAGCATAAGTGCATATTCCAAGTTGATATGCTCTGTTGAAGGTTTTAGCAAAGAGTGCAAACCGAGTAATTCCCATATCTCAAATTTGTAAAATGCACGTACGTATGAATCGTATCCTGCATTGTATTTAGTAGATGGTTGAATTTTGATACGCAAGTTCAAATTTTTGATCATACTTATAAAAATATGAAAGTTAGTAATTCGCTGGATTAGATCCTGACTACGGCAATATCAAAGACTTCAACATTGTGTCCGCCTCTTGTCCTGGTCGAGTCGATAGACGGTTAGCATAGTTTGCTTAGCTTTCTCGGACGAGATGCGTCGATGCCCTGAGTACGAGTGCGTATATGACACAAAGAGAAAATCACCAGCGGAGCCAGGTTTTATGTCTTGGCAAATGTGTGGAGTTGCAGTACAAAGGCCATCCTAATCGGTCGTTTAATCCGCTCTAGCCGCTTGAAAGTAGACAGGCCAAAGGGAGACAAATAGTATGTGACATACAGACATACCCGTACATGCATATTGAGAAGATCCCCGAAAAACGTATCTTGAGAGCAAACATTTTAGTAGCAATCCGCATGCCAATGCTTAGCATCTGAAGCCGCTAGGTATATAGGCCTACCGTAAGAATATCTGCCGTGCTACTGCGCCGTTGATACGCTAACCACATTTATTATTATCACTTGAGCGCGAAAGTGTAAACGGAGATCCCGTCTGAGAAAGACTCAAATGATCTGAGCTAGATCGAACTAAGTTTTTGACCAATCACGAGTGCGCCGTGAGAGAGATGGTTCAGTTGAGTTCGGCAACTTCCAAAGAAAACCATCTAATTCACATCTACCGATTGAAGTAGGACACCACGCAAGTGACATGTCAACATAGCGTGTAGCTCCATACTTGCGACAGGAGGACAGGAGAGTATGACAACCTACGCAAGTCCTTGAATACCTTATGGGTTACAAGATGGCGATTTTATTTCTAATTTAGCACCACATTGAAATTAGAAAAATGCACACGCTGCTGTTCTACTAAAGGGTGTGTATGCCTTAATTTCTTTTACCCTAATTTGCTTTATGCAAGGAGGAAATATTGTTTTTATAAATCGCGCATTCACGCAACGTAATTGCACATTTCCTGTGAGTGCATTAGCAGGCAGTTCCCGGCGTAAATGTGCTCTAACGGGTATGCTTGATTTGTTATTTCATAGAATACTACACTTTGGAGTTGTAGTAATGTGTGCGTTGGTGGGTCTGAAGCGCTATGCTGATATTTTGGCCCTGGACAGGTTGTCTTGTAAGAAAGAGAGAGAATTGAGGTTGTATCGTAGGACGGAGCATTTTTTCTGAAGTTCTGTTGGGTTTGTCCGGTGTTTGAACATATAGTTCATCCTATTCCGTCGCTGATTAAACCGCAATTTGAAAGGGTTCATAGGTCTCTCGAATTTGCGCGTTACAGATCTATTCCTGGAAGATAGACTGCTATACTTCAGCTCTACCAGGCAGTGTCACCAACCATAATTTGAATGGCTGACCTTATGACCTCATTAATGAAATTCCTTCTCAAAACTTTCCATATAGCTACTGCTGTATTACTGGCTCCTGCCTGTCTACTAAGTGTATTCTTCTGAGTCAATATGGAGATGGTGGCCACGCACGAGCGCGATATGATAGAAGAACATCTATACTTGGGCGGATATATTTTGTAGCATCGCATATAGCAGTGTAAGCAAGAATTGAGGGTTTGTTGATATTTCAGAGACTAATAGATGACCGGCTCCATGGAAATAGGGCTATGCATGATTAGGGGAGACAATGCTCAGCCAAAGTCGGTCCTAATGAGGTGTATTGAACTTTAATGTTCAAAGATTACTCAAGAATCTGGTAAAAGCGTCATCCATCTCACCGTTTTGGAAACCAAAATAAGACTTGGGTTTGCTAGCGTTCTTGTCGTTGTGACGGTGAGGTGATGAGAAAAATGTCTTTTTTGCAGACTCACCTTAATAGCCTAATGATAAAGGACAAAGATACAATTCTACTATTTCAAAGCAGATAATCTATTGATAAATAGTGTCTATATCAAGCGCCATCTGAAATATCTACTCGGTATGTGTGTAGGACAGAGCTCGGCAAATACGGGCCGGGGATGGGTTCATGTCGGGTCGGCACCACGGATGTTGATTACAGTGATGCACGATTCCTATATAGCGCCATAGAATCAGTTAAAGATTGACAAAACTCTCGTAGTATACTTCATGTTTCCAAAAATCGCTCTTGGACTAGAATCAAGAAGGCATGGCTACTGGTATATATATTTAGTTATGTATGCTTCTTCTTTCGTTTGCCTGTTTGAAATTCTTTCTTCGGACTAGAAGACGTCAGCGCAGTCGCAAAGCAGCCGATGTTTGGTGGCATCGTCCACGTTCCTCAGACCAATCACACCACTGGGCGGCTTATATCACTTATTTACGCTGTATCGCTAAAAGGTCCAACCATTTCAATATATGGTCTTTAACTCATATGTTGCAATATACTGTTAATACCAATTACATACACTCAATTTTAAATCTTGATTACAGTGAGAGCATGGAGTTAATTATAGGCTATTATGCATTGCCTTCATGAATTGGGTCGAGTCAGGATCTCGGGAATTTGATTAGCTCGCATTGTCTGAAGGTCTTCTCTAGACCAGACTACTTCATCATGATCCTCTAGGCGGGTCTGGCCAATACAATAATCAATCGGTTGGAAGTGCGAGGTCAAGTTTGTTGTTTGTGCGATGTGACAATATTTGCTACTCTTCAAAGGTGTAAAGTATAGTATCTTAGCGCGTTTATTCTATCCCTACTAAGATACTAAGAAGAAGTTGAACCGTTATTCTCGCTTGCCTTGCTTTTTAAAACCACTCTGCAAATTGATACCATCATCGCCATCATCACTATGTCGTGAGTAGATCGACATTAATGTTTGCATACGCTTTGAAAGAATGTTTCGGTTAGTTATCTTATTCAATACAATTGAGAGAGAGAGAGAGAGAGGGAGAGAGATTTACTTAGTCGCATACTGATAAACATACGCTCGGGATAGGCAAATCGCGGGTTATTATACGGTCTACAATAGGTATAGTTACTATAGGTCGCCGATATGACGCGAGATTGTATTTAGACCCACACTGTATAGGTATCGAATGCTGCAAAGTGCATTTTCAACTTGATTATAATTTGCCGTTAAGTGACCTTGATTGTTGCGACTTCGTGTTTGTTCGGTGTCTAGTATCGTTGCTGAACACCATGCAGAGATTACCAATATGAATTAGGGTTGAGTGGAAGGTGTGTCCTACTGTCTCAGTCGTTTGGGCGTTTTCGTAACTCCGTTTCAAATAAACACTTCACATTGAAAATGCACTTCAAAGGCTTAGTCATGTCGATAGATTTTATAGCGTTGTATCTCAGATAACAGAACGTGACCACCCCAGACAGGAGCGTCTCAGTGAATCAATAGCTCGTGAAAAGTGGAAGATCGTTTTGCTTGCTTTTTATCACGGGACGCCGCGACTCGTATACCCGATGTCTAGACTTTAGACAAGTGAGACAAATAATGAGAAATAGCCGGTTTCAAATCAATGTCGCGCTATACCATCTAGTTAGATAGGCGTGTATTGCGTGCATAAATGGTGATATTCATCCCAGTGCCAATTGTTAAAGGGTGTTATAAGCTTCAAGGCCTTCAACTTGAAATCTGTACAGCACTTGACTATATTGATGAAGGCAACGCCCTCCGTTAAATAGTCTGGGATAGGCAGTTGTCGCTCTCAGCAGCGACATATTGTGAAAATGTGGCTAATTTAGGAAGTTTTTGCCCTTGTCCCTACATTTCAAGTAGGTCTACTGCAGTAAATACTATTACGCCATAGTGCCAATGAAATAGTTCGATTTTTCCTCTGCTGGGCGATATACGCGTCGATGAAACCCAAATTGAATTGCCTGTGGCATTAGACGGTTAGACGAAGCAAGTTTGCTAGCTTAGCAATTCTTGGTAGATACGAGGGTGCAGCACAGGTTCGTGAAATTTTAGGCTTAAGATAAGAGGTATACCGTATCAGGTTAAGGTTTGTAGACAGATGGTATCTTATACATCGCCTGCTTCCGCCGTCTTATCGAACTTATTTAGGTTGTGTAGTCATTCGTGGTAAACGTATACTTCCTTATTACTCTATCTATGAAGGTACGGTGTGTGGGTTCATAATGTATTGCATTATGGAATGTTCGCCAGTGTGTACCCTATAGGTTTTGTGTTTGTGCATTTGGCAGGTTGTTGTGCGCAGTCCACAGCAATTTGCGAGGAATTTTAAAAAAATTTTAAGATACGGTGCTTGTTAATCTACGTTAGTTCACGACTATGCCTTGATATTAGGTCTTGTTACTCTGATATACAGCAGAATGATGTACTTGTTGGTTTAGTTTAGTTGTGTAATAAGTCTATGTATTCCTATAGGATTGGCCCTAGTAGGCTTAGTATTAGGAGCGGCGTTAGGGCTATAGTGTTCTAGTCTTGTGTGATTCTGGCAATAGTGGCCCATAGTTATGCTGTAGTATATTCCCTATTGTGACTTGTGTGTAGGCTATTGTGTTTAGCATATATTTTTTCTTTCTCCAGGTTGTTGATAATAGCATAGTTACGCTGGAGGTTAAAAAATCAAATCGTGGAGGAAGCAAAGCTAGAAATTCTAGCAACTCGTCACGTTCCAATGCGAAATCGACTAATAAAACATCGAACCGTTCAACGTGCCAGCATACTACTGCAATACGAGGCTCGTCTCGGCACGACCCTTGCTGTATTGTCTGTCAACTTGCCGGGAAGGCTCACAATCCTGTCATGAACGCTCAACATTATGCTTCACAGGTTTTAACTTCAGAGCGGTATACCCAAGGCAAGTAGTGGATTATGTATTCGTTTAGACTGGTAAACATCAGTTGTTATTAGTCAAACAAGGCCTCAAGTATTCCGGCGGACGAGAAAAATTCGTCAAACGAACGAGGAGGCGGGGTGTTTGTCCTCTTGATCATTCTCAACGGCAATTGGTTGGCCTAGTATTTACGTAAGCCTATCGTCTAGCCACTACAAGTGGAGAAATTCCAGCGTTTCGGAACGTGTATCCTTTGTATACAGCAAAAAGTCACTTTATCGATGGATTGCGTATACTGGTTTGGCCTACACGAGATAACGCGTCGGCCATTTGCGCAGTCGGCGAATTTTGTGACTTGGCAGGCTTTTCGAAGTATTCACGAAAATGGCATTCGAACATTTTCACACCGCTACCGAAGGACTGTTATTTCGAGGTGAAAAAAGCGTAGTCAGTCAAACCGCGATTGAGAAAATTTGATGCAATTACCGAGTCGAAATACACTTTCAGCAAATCGCTTTCGTTCGAGAAACAAGCCTCTTGCGCGCAGAGTCGAGTGGGAATCTGCCGATTATAGGCTATCAACTCTCTGAAACTTCCGGCGACTTTCGTTAAGAGAAATCATGCCCTCGTCATTGCGATAGCGCCATTTTTATAAACCAACGTAGCTGCTGAGTGCAATAAATATGGAATTTTCATAATTTTTGCGAAATCAATACGCTGACACGGCATGACAAACCGAACGGCGTCATGATTGAGTAATGCATTTGACCTGAAACTCTATCTATTTTACATAGGGATACAGTATCTATACACTAATAGTTGGCCAACACCTTCTTCTATATCTAATTTACAAGACCCAAAATTTTGACGAGAAATTTGCGCGTTCAGACAACCGATCATTATCGCTGTGATCTTTTCAGCTGTCACTGGAAACAGACGCTAGTTGCCTAGTTCGAGTGTAGCAATCACCATAATTAATCTTAATTGGTAACAATGGAACAATGCTTAATCGTGTCCTGTGTGTAATCCTGTGAGTGGTCGCTGACGATGGACAAGCAAAACAATGCCCGCTAATTCGAATCCGCCGTTAAGCAAAACACGGGCGTTGACATCTACGGTGTACGTAATCAAAGGGTCATGCCGCCATGAACAGGTGCATCACATCGAGATCATGGGGGGCAAGAGCGACCAGTAAATCCTCTTGGATATCTATAGAGTAATACATTTGTCAAGGACTTCGGGCTGACAAAAACGCATAGTGTAGGGAAGACGTCATTATGCTATGCTCGAGTGCTCGTAATGTCTTCCATCAGCAGTTCGTGAAGGCTAATTTGCCCAATACATTCCGTGCGTCTGCGGCAATCTTGAATTCCTCACTTTTTACTTTCGGTCTGCTCTATATGTGACTGTATTGTGGCTTTCAGGACCAGGCGCCGTCGGTGCTACTTTAAATGAAATGTCAAACCGTGGCGGGACGCGAAATGATTCAGCCGGTTCGAGGAACTCGACAACATCATTTCCGTTGAGTATTCGCTTGCCAGACGGAGAAGAGCGATACAGAGGTGAGGAGGTCGAACGTTTCCAGTACATTTGTGATGGCGTATGAGATAAGCATGGCTAATTTGGGGGAGCCGTCGTAGCTAACGTTGAACTATGTTGTGGTCTAGGCGGCATACATACGCAATCTAAAATATCCATATCCGCACCCAACCAGAACCATACATATTCGCCATGTAATGGCTCCTGGTCAGCGGGCATTGATAGTTTCTTACCACTCCAACGAACTAGTCTTAACAGTTATTATAAGTCATATAGCGGCCCACACCTACAGAGACCTGGTTTGATACCGAGTTTCCAAATTCGGGATTACCGCATATGTAGGCCTACACCAGGCGGACCGACCACAATTGCGTAACCTCAGAAAAGCACCCGCAATAAGGCATTCTTGACTAATTGTCTCTTTTATATTTTCAGGTGGTCGGAGACCAGAAGTCAGCCTTATGTCGGACGGACGTCCGTTCCGTGGTTGCCTGAGACCACCACCAAACCGGACTATTTATTCTTGCGATCCTTTACCTTTCAAAAGTGGCGGTATCATGAGATCAGCTACTCCCCCGTCACATACTCCGAAATCTCATAAGCCGCTGGAGGATTTACCCAGTGGTCGCTTACCACCTGCGTATTCTAATGATATTTCTAACGGCAGCAACAACCCGCGAACCACTCTCCGTGGAAACAACTGCGTATGCAGATACCTGATGAACCATATCGACGACCCGCCGCCGGAATATTCAGACGTAATGAGCTAGTTGTTCTTTCAGAGCGAATATTTCAAGCTGACTTTATAAAATATATGTTATCTGTAGTGTTTTTTAACGTGGTAGCAAATCAGCTACTTTAGATATAATGACGCTTTCGCTAATTTTATTAACGGGCCTTCGAATCTGCTCGTAGGCATCACGATTACTCGTCAAATTGGCGGGAGCCCGTTTTTTGTAAGCTTGCGGTGGTGCGTTCCAAACCTGAAGTTCGCCTATACGATTGAGCTGTACACAGTCGTATGTGCATTGTATACGCATCGAATGGACTGTTTTTTGAGGACTATTTTGAGTGTATATGGATAGCGCATAAAGCTTTACTTGTTTTGAGGGGTGACACCTTTGAAAATGACAAGAGTTTATTATGATGGATGATTTGTTTCGTCTGTTGGGCCGCAGGTCCCCCATGAACGCAAAGCGTTTACAATTGTATCAATCAACCACTGTCTCACATCTTTTGTTATAAATCGCCGTTCAGTGCGATTATCCACAGATGAACTATTCTAGATTTATCACATAGTTGTAAACCATATCTCAAAAAATACTTGTTCTGATTATTGTGATTATAACTTTATATATTACCCGAAGAAAGCACCTAGTGCGACGTATTAACACCGTGGATGCCGTACTCCTAATGAGATGGGCTAATAAGATCAACTCAACTTGAATGAGCGCTCGTGAGAGCCAGCTCGTTCAATGAAATCTATATTGTCGTGCTAGAGAAAATTTACGTTACATTCCCCCAGTCGCGGACAAGGCGTGTTTGAGACTGTGTGGTGGTCAAAATGTTTTACATGTGCTGTTTTCCTAATAGCAATCACTCCACCCATCACGGTGTAAGTTGTCAGTTTGCGATGGATATGATTGTTATTTAAAAGGGATTATGTTCAAGTTAAATGCTTTCAATATTGCTCAAAAATATCTTTAGAAGAACAATGTTGATTGTCACGTGTGGTTATGGTAAGACATAAACTGAGTAGTCAGGGTGTGAGGCGCTTCCCGGCTTGCATTGCGTATAGCCTACACTGCGTTACTGGCCTCAGTGGTGGCTGCTATGTATAACGCGTTGCCAAGGACCGGGTCATGATTTAAACCCTTAGGGACCTCTAAGCAAATTCGATTTGTAAACCCGTCAACAAATGAGCTGCCTGAAAAAGTTACCAGGCCTCGTTCAGTAAGACCCGTTTCACGGCCAGAAGTAATAGTCAGTCCATGGCCTACTAAAGTAGGCCAAGGTGAGTCCTACCGATTTCGAAGTCCCCTGGCGGCAAGGCCAATGTCAGAAATCGCATATATATAGGCCTACTCGGAGACATGCGTTAGTCCATTATTATCAAAAAGGCTTGCATGCTAAGCTCCAGTTTCGACGGACAGATACAGCACCGCATAACTTTGTAAAGGTTCTAGTGTCTGCAAACAAATAATTCAAACGAGTCGAACTAGTTTCATTCATTCATTGCGATATTAAAAATGAGTACCCTTATCAAGAACTAGGTTATCGATGATTGAATCTCGTACGTCATGGTACGCATCAAACGTTGCTCATTTTTTAGAACCAAAAATTGAACGACTCATTGGCACATATGAAAATATTAAATTGAATCACTAATTACCAGAAAGTGCATCATGATAGAGTTCCTCATCGGGACATTTATAGGCTTTCAACGGCGATATTTTAATCAAGGACACCAGCCATCTTCTTCAGCTCCTTCCTCACAATTTTTCCAGTTTCGGATTTTGGAATGGTCGCCACGAATTCGATGCCGCCTCGGAGCTGTTTGTAGTCAGCCAGCCGTTCTGAGCCATATAATATCGTTGGTTACTTTATTTTCAATGTACAGTTCTACTAAAAGGCTCTTAGAATAGCTACCTTTAACGAAAGCGTTCACGTCTTCAGCTGTCAGACTGTTATCTTTCTTTACAATGAACGCTTTTGGTAATTCACAATCTACGGGATGAGGGATTCCAATCACGCCAACATCGGCAACTTTTGGATGTTTCAAGATAACACTCTCCAGTTCTGCAGGAGCAACCTAAATGCATTAAATCACAATCACATGTTACCAAGTTCTTCTCTTCTCAGCTGAGAGCTTACAGGGTTCAATGGCACCTAGCAGCATGACTCGCCTGGTAGTCAGCTTAGTGCTAGTGCAAAGAGTATTGATCTTTGACGAAGTTTATGGCTTATGCGTTGAAATATACATTACAGTACTACCATGGCCTACTCTAGATAGGCCATGGTACTACCAATATGGGACTTTTCTGCTACTGTACTGTAGCGTCCATTCATCTGCTTTAGGCTACCTGAGTCGCCTTGTACTTTATGACTTCTTTCAATCGGTCAACTATGTACAATAGTTTCTTGTCATCTACGTATCCAACGTCACCAGTATGAAACCAACCCTCCTCGTCAATTGCGTCAGAAGTAACTTTGGGATTCTTGAAATAACCTTTGAAGACCTGAGAATTTTTCATAAAACCAATCCAACAATAAATTTTGAGATCGTTTAATAGGCCTACCTGTGGTCCACGGATGACGATTTCACCTCTATCGCCAGTATCGCATTCTGCACCAGTAGCGAGATCGACTATCTATGATGGAGGAGTAATGATAATGTACACTTGTACAGAATACTCGAAAATACATGTCTAAATCGTAACCTTGAGTTCAACCGTAGGAGTTATGTAACCAACCGAAGCCATGGTTTCCCGAGCGTTTCTGCTCATTGAAATTGAACCAGCTTCTGTCATCCCGTAAGCTGTACAAATTAACGTAAGTCTATCAATGTATATAATATATAACGTGACTCGTGAGATTCTAAGCCATTCCTATTAAGGACTAGCGGATTATCCTGGTTTCACTCGGGGGATATACATAATACGTTGTAGCCCTACGCGATAAAACCCCATTTAATCGTGGGTGAGATGCTTCCCTCTCTTCTCTTGACGAAGGAAAGTCGCTCCTCGATTCACTTCTCATATGCATTATCTAAACCCGTATGAAATATATCTAAGACGCCGAACCGAAGGACAGGACGGTGTAGCCAGGCTACCTTACGCGACCAGAAGAGGTGAAAACAATGTTCCGCTAGATGGCAGAAGAGATCTGAAAGGTGCATCCCTGATTTCGTCGTAACGAAACATGGAAATAGCAGCATTGGGTGATGTATAACTTACGAAATAAACGCTGCAAGCAATAAAAAATCAGCTGGTCGCACGCATACCTTCCGTACCTACATACCTGTAAAATGTTATGGCGATAGCTTCAGTAATAAAAAAGTTGATTCGTGCACAGACAGACAGACAAACAGGCTCTTTTATTTATATAGATTCAAATAATTACCTGGTGCTACAATGGAATCGAATTTGTCACTCATTGTACATAGTATATCAGGCGACATCGAAGCGCCTCCTCCAGTAATATACCTTAAAGATGATGTGTCGTATTCGGCAGTGGGTTCACTATTCACGAGATGTATCATGATTGGAGGTAACGTCATGAGGTGAGTAACCTACCATGGAATGATAAAATTAAATTTTTCATTTGAGAGAGAAGCAACGACAGACCTTATATTTATCTATTGCTTTCAAGGTCGTCTCAAAATCAACTTCTTGAGCCATAACAAGTTTCATTCCAACAGCAAGGCTGAGCAACACGGAACCAAATCCACCAACATGATACATTGGACGATCCATGTAACCACAAGTACCCTTTTGATGAACAGGCCATTCAGAATGTTTACTGAAATCAAAATTGTCCTATTTTATCACAATAGTTAGAATAGAGGGGAACCAATACAAGCTATAATATAAGTCCAGTTGAAAGTAGTTCAAACTCATATTAGAACCTACTAATGGGTATTAGTCGTACTACAAAAAGTAATCCTAATACTCACACATATGCCACCATTGCAGAGACCAGATTACGATGCGTGAGCATAACAGCTTTAGGTAATCCTGTAGTTCCACTGGAATAAGGTACCAAAGCAAGATCGTTCTTGGGATCAAACTGTATTTTACGAAGGACATCTGCATAGCATTATAGAATGAACTTAATTTACACAAGATTTGACTATTACAAACGCAAAAGGTTCTAGAGTATCGTTGTGGTCTATCCATTTGATGTCTATATTGCTGACACACACTTGACATCAGTGGACAAACTGAGCTGAAAATTGGCTTGAAATATTTTTGTTCGATGTTGAGCAAATCATTTCTGCTCAACAGCATTTTCGCAAGTCAATTCAAGAAATTCCAGTCATTTGTGAAAATGGCATTAGATATCACAAAATCAAGATGTTGGATGGAAGATGCCATGTGATAGATTGTAGGGTTAATATGTAAGCATTACCAGAGTTAAATCCACTTTCAATGATGAAATCAAATGTCCGTAAACCATTACTTTTTCCAATCACAAAGATCTCCTGCAAAACCAACAATGACACTACCACGATTCATGAAACTTGTGACCAAGGCAAGCACATTCAAGTTGCAAAACCATGCAACCAATTTGTAAACGGGTGTGAGTATGGTCGTTAGCTCAGAACGATGACATAGGTCTATGCGAATGATATGGCCACCAGCTTCCACACTATCTTAAATGCTGGTGTTTAGCATCCAAATTTCAAACTGCTGTTGGATATAGCATACCTTTATGATAGGCAATTTCATCTTGACTTTTTCCAAAATAGGGATCGCATCTTCATGAGCGATAACATATTTTGGTTCAGTTATTACAAATTGCTGAAGTATTTCACCTGATAATGTATATTAGAAAATATATTGTCATGTATAGGTCTAGCCTACGAGTTTGGTGGATTCCAACAAAATCGTCCTAACTCCTACTAACTAAATCGTCCTAATGCCTACTTTAATTCGCTGTCAAAACTTTTAAAGGGTGCACCTTACACGAATGAGCCAACCATGCATCCTAGTGCTTATTACATGCACTCAATAACTTTCTGTACCTTCGCTGAACTTTGGATTGCATGGAGCAACTGCCGCTCCGCAGCTCATAATTCCAAACATGGCGGTTGTGAACTCAACACAGTTTGGTGCGCAAAGTGCGACAAAGTCTCCTTTCTTAACTCCTAATTCATGTAGAAAAGCCCCACACTGCTGCACATGGTCCTGGATTTGCTGAAAACTTAGGCATTTGGCTTCAATAGTATTCTCAATCTGTTTAATGCACATACAGTTATAAAAGTCAGTGTTGTTGGCTTAGAAGCCAGATGGTTACCAATGCAATTTCTGCTCCATCGTTTTTCTTCAGTAGAAAATCATGAATTGTCACATCAGGAATATCTACATCACCTCCATAATATGGCATGATGTCGAATTCTGTCACAGTTTTCGACTCTAGATAATCCTATTAAGCCTATTAAGAACAAAATAAGATTATGGTGTTCGCGTAACTAAACAGCAAGAATGCTATCGAGGTTACTCGGCCGTGATCGAGACACACACATTGATATCACTGTTTCAATTCTACACCAAACTTCGATTCCAGCAACCGCTGCAACATAGAGCCGTAAGGTCCACCACAGTGACTTTGCATGAATGGATTTACTACCGCTGATTGCGCAATAATTGTCCAACCGTGCAAACAAAAACAAACCACTGAGATGCCTACGCGTATGCGTATGCGCGCATGTACTGTAGCATACATTGTATAACTGCAATAATAGAGTAGTAGCAGTTCCCAAAAACTTGTAAACTAGAGGTTCTAACTTGCCATCTTTATCCTAGATTCGCCGTATGCTAGAAGAGGATCCCCACACGAAGACTCAATATCGTTGGACTGACCGACCGGCCTACTCTAACCAGCCATAGTGCGCCTACCGAAGAAAGATGCTTGACCTACGGATATTTCAAGAACACCAGAATACAGGTCTATACAAATTGTATTCACAGAAAATCCGAAGAAGTGATGACATCATCGATATTTGAGATCTATGGTTTGAACAGATTCTAAAATCCAAGATCTGTATTGCGTCACGCGGGCGTAAACTCCCGGCATTCTGTATGTTCCGCATCCGATACCCCAGCTGACGACACCAGAGACAACGAATCTCCCGTCCTCCCTCTGACAAGACAAAGGTCCCCCGGAGTCGCCCTAAATACAGAGAAACCCATTTAGAAGCCCCAGAAAACAAGTAGCCCTATATAGCCTAGCCTAATAGGCTACAGCCTGGGACTACTCCAAAAAAATTTCTAGGGCGGGGCCAGATTTGATATGATCAATTAGGAAGGATATAGGCGAAAGGTGCTATTTTTCAAAATTGTTCATTTTACAGCAGAGGGCAATTGCCGGCCATTGCCATCACGTAGTCAACTGAGACAATATGCTGCGGAGGATCGACCTCATAGTCACCTGACAAGCATCAACTTCACCGCTTTCTTTTCCTGCACATATCATAAAGTCATTCGCCAGCAATCCTGCAAGCCACTCCTCTCCATTACAAACAAATCCATCAATAATTTCGACAGTAGCATTTAGTAGTGCGGGTTCCACATCTCCGCCTTCCTCTTTCGCACCCCATCCAGAAATGAAACACCTACACAAATGTATCCTATTATTGTTCAAATTATCACAATAGACCGATACCCCGAGAACCCAGTAGAGCGTGAAGTGGAAAAATCTGCGTCTCGTTCGCAAGCTGCAGTGCGCCTGTGTGCAGGGGAGATGAAGTATTGCACTAGCCCTAACGAAATATCTGGAATAATTGACATATTCGGTGATTGTCGAAGTACTAAAGATTCGACTGAACTAATTTTCGAACTCCGGAAACGTCTACGAGCTGAGAATTAGGACACTGAAGTTGGCGACATGCACGGAAATCATATACGCGGATATACCAATATTCCATCGAAAATTGCGTATAGCCCTGACGAAATAGCTGGAATAATTGACATATTCGGGGATTACTGTAGTATTGTAGATTCGAACGAACTAATATAGTAACTCCGGAACCGTCTACGAGCTGAGAAATAGGATGCTGAAATTAGCAACATGCACGGAAATCATATACGCTGATATGCCAATATTCAATCGAATGGTCTTGGTCTAACCAGGAATGTCTTGAGTTAAGACATCCCTGGGTCTAACACAAATTCCAGCAATTTCGTTAGCGCTATACGCAATATTCGATGGAATATTAGCATATCCGCGTATATGATTTCCGTTCATGTCGCTAACGTAACGTCCTACTTTTCAGCTCGTAGACGATTCTGGAGTTCGAAAATTAGTTCGATCGAATCTACAATACTTCGACAATCACCGAATAAGTCAAATATTTCAGCTATTTTGTCAGGGCTATACACAATATTCGATAAAATATTGGCATATCCGCGTATATGATTTTAGTGCATATCGCTAACTTCAACGTCCTATTTCTCAGCTCGTAGACGATTGCGGAGTTCGAATATTAGTTCAATCGAATCTTCAGTACTTCCACAATCACCGAATATGTCAATTATTCAAGCTATTTCGTTAGGGCTGGCACAGTACATCATCTCACCTGCACAAACGCGCACTGCAGCTCGCGAACGAGACGCATATGTTTTCCACTTCACGCTCTATTGGTTTCTCGGGGTATCGGTCTATTAGCACGCTTTCCATAAAGCCCTGGAGACTGTCGACTGATTTATATCGAGGCTATTCGTAATTTAGCAATATCAGGCGTCAGGCAAGTATAAGGAGGTCGATAGTCATCATCCCGTGATGTCGTGTCGGTCTCGAAAATTCAATTTCAAATGATGATCCGAATTCGGCGGGTTGCGTGTCGGCTTGATGATCCGTTTTATACATCTTATTTGTTGAGTGTGGAAATATAGGCTAAGTCCGATTAGCTGCGTCTTGGCCTGAGCATCGTAGCATATTCTCCTACCACGTACCTTTTTCCTGCAATAACTTCATCATCCAAAGTTGGCAGACAGACTGGCGAAACCTTCTTCCCCAGTTCTAAATGATTGGTCAATCTGATCAACGCTACGTCATTCTCAAAGGTCTCGGTAGAAAAACCGGGATGAATGACGAGATCACTTGGCTCCATTTCTTGTGAAATTCCTGAATACATTTCCCATTGCAGATTTACTCCAGCGTGGACTGTCCAATTCTTCGGATCTGGATTTCTAAATCCAAATAGGCAGCAATAGAGCTCCAGTGTCCGATGCGACGACATAAGGCCTAGATTTTCAGGCGCTCATTGTCAACTTTGTGCAAAATCGATTACCATTGAAATGGTCACTTACGGTTGCAGGCAATGGGCAGCAGTAAGAATCCAATTAGATGCAATTATAGAACCACCACATGCATGACCTTCCCCGAACCACAAAGAAATCTATACGAAAAAATTGTAGGGTGTGACGAGTGGCGTCCCAGCAAAAGCAGAAACTAGGCTATTATGACACTTTTGTCAGTTAACTCAACTCACTTGCCAAGGAAAATATATTAAAGATCCCAAAACTCCATTCACAATTCTTTTTCTTCTATCCAACAATTCGCTTTTCTCAACGATGCTTAGTAATCTCTGTGCAGCCACTGGCGGTACCAACGCTGAGCGACCACAGTTAGCGGTGTCAATACCAACTGAAAGGCAAACATTAGGTGGACTTTCCGCATTGCAACTATCACCCCAGAGGATAACGGCCCATGGCAAATGAATAAATCTTTGACGTCGGAGGATACTGAGCCTATCAGGTATGAATTTGTGTTAATAATCGTTTCGTGGCCTGACGAAAGAATGCTTGGATCTAGGCCAAATTGGGCTACCGGTAGCCCAATAGGCCCGGTTCAGAACTCGACTTAAGTATGAACTGTATAATTGCCTAGGCTGCTCTTACCTCGAGGCTGATTTGTCGATGTAGTTGTGGATTCGGATATCAAAATCTCGTCGTCTGCTGAGTTATCTGACTGTACATCCATCGGATTCGTGCCCAGAGCATCTTGAATAGAAGTGGAACTGAGAATGTTTGGATATAATGCGACACCAATACCAAATCCACCCCCGACAGCAACAAGTATTCCAACTATGATTATGGCAAGATAGACGCCTTTACCCCACTTCAAAGTTCCGGAGCTTCGACGTGAAGCCCGAGACAAGGAAGGTCGGTACCTTCTTGCTGAAGCAGAAGATCTTCTGTGGCCAGATAATGTACTCGTCCTTCTTGCCGAAGGCTTGCGGTGATCGGGGGTTTTCAGTTGTGCCTGGCCATGACTCCCCTGCATTTCTGAATTTCTGCGATTATCCTGAACTGGCTTATCCATAGCCTATCTCATCTGCGCTTAGCAAGCTCAAAGGCTGTACCAAGTGAAATGAATATTCGCCACAACCGACCATTTTGAGCTGCCATTCCCGTCATATATTCATTATGACGGTGAATTGGTCACAAGGTTAATGACCTAAGGACGATATCTCTGATCGGTTCTACACAGGAGCAGTGTAAAATCATCAAGTATGGAGACAAATCGTTCTCCGGCTAACACAACTTGATTCATTTACCGTCAGTGGATGATTCCGTCATTGTTGTCTCAGTAGTAGTAGAGTTGCCGTTGACATTCTTCTGCGTGTCAGCCGAAGAAGCCGCCAGCAGAGCTGGCTCAATGACGTAAGGGTAGACGTAGAGCCCGAAAATTAATGCTGCACTAACACCAATCACTGCAGCGCTGGCGATGAGTACGACGCGTGGGGATCGCAGAAATGAGAACGAACTGGAAGGCGTCGAAAATTCGGCAGACTGCGCTGCACTTTCCGACGGTTGCTGTTCCGCAGACATTGAAGATGGCCTAGCCAGCTGTCCCTAGCACAATGAGCTGCTATGATAACAATACAGAATACTCAATAAACGGATTCAACCAAAGGCATTATGACTATGAATTGAAAATTTGGGTAGGCAAGGTTAATGACCTCACTTCTGGCCCAGCACACCTGAGCACAAAAGAGAATACAGACTTAGATCAATATTACAACATTGTAGATTTATGTAATATATTTTGCTATCTGAAGTAAGCGAAGTATATACAATAGGTATTCTACAGTATTTTACTTCGTATAGGTGGTAAATATACAACAGGATAAGGATTTACAATATAAGGCTACTTTCAAGTGGTTGGGGAACTTTGAGGTTTGTAGACCTAGGCTTATAGTCACAATAATGTTAGAACCAGAACATATACAGTATAACAGTAATTATTACAATTTGAAAATAGTAGGCTAGAAGACTTCTTCCAGAAATTACTTTAGCATGAAATCAGAAGCAAAGAACCAAACCAGTTCTATGGCTAGTTGTAGGATAGGCATATAAGATGTATAATGGGGGGGGGGATGATAGACAGAAGGAAAATTCCAAAGACGTCCAATTTCAAGTAAATCATTCCAATAACTACAACGTACAGTAGGCTATATGTGACTGACTCATAACCAAAAGCCTAAATCCAATATTTCATCCAATAAATGGACATTTGAGAAAATCCGTTATCATATAAGCTGGGTATAGATAACAGAATTGTTCTAACATTCCCTACGTTTAGAGTATTCAAGATTTCGGTAAAATTTTGTCTAGTTCCTCTGACACTTCGTGGGTGATACTCGATATGAAACTAATAGATTTCAAATTTTCATAAATTTGTTCGATAGTGGATGCTCCCACCAGGACGGAGCTGTTAAATGAATTCCGCAAGCACCAAGCTATCGCAAGTTGCGATAAAGTGATACCCAGTTTGTCAGAAATAATTTGCACTTCCATCAAACTTGCTTGTAACCTTCTACCTCCATCGCTCAGGATTTTATCTTTCAACGACGAAAAGCCTTTTAAATCAGCTCTAGAATGGTTGGGAATTCCGTTCCTGTATTTTCCTGATATAATTCCGCATGCAAGTGGGGACCAGGTTATGACACCCAATTTTGTCTTTGCGCATAATTCTGGAAGATCTGCTTCAAATTTTTCACGACAGAAAAAATTGTATTCTGCTTGCTCAACAGTTGGAGGAATAAGGTTGTATTGTCGTGCTATTGAAAATGCCTCCATTATTTGAGTAGGGGTCCATCGTGATGTACCCCAATATAAAGCTTTGCCCGTGTTTATGAGATGAGTAAATGCACGAACTATTTCTTCCATATCACTGTCTGGGTCAGCTTGATTTGCGAATACCACGTCCACGTAGTCCAACTGCAGTCTTTGCAATGATGCGTGCAAGCCTTCGATAATGTGTTTCCTTGAAAGGCCAATTTCGGTAGGGGCTCTTCCACCCCAGTAGATTTTCGTCATAACTACATAGCTCGATCTACGCCATTGCTTTTTCTTAAATATATTTCCGAGAACAATCTCTGCGCGTCCTCCAGAATATACTTCAGCTGTATCGAATAGATTCACGCCATTTTCGTACGCTATCGTGGCGATTTGGGACGCCTCGTCATCACCAATTTGTCCTCCAAAAGTTACCCAAGTACCCAGGCCGATCACGGATACCTTTAGACCAGTTCTTCCAAGATTTCGATACAGCATAGTGGCGGCAACTCCAGTAGTCGCACCAAACTGCTCTTTGTACGTCCCGCTTCACGGCTCCAGCTTTGTAATGATTCGTCCGTTTGCGTTTGTAAACAATTCGACGCGCTTTGAAGGGCCTCTAGTGGTCCCATCAGCGGCTTCTATTATTCTGGTAGATGGCATCTGCGATCCAGTCTTTGCCTGCCATATCCAACTATAGATAACTAAACTACTCAAGGATTAGTTATCTATAATATATTCCAACATGCTAACGCCAAGTACTCTGAAGTGTGAAGTGTGTTTCAATCGAACATCGGAGGTCGAAGCGTGATGTTGCATGTAGGTGTTTCGGGCATGTTGGAAGCGTATGTTCGTTTACGAGGAAGGCGTTGCGCTGTGCGCATGCGACAGCTTAATGTGCGAACTGCGCAATGCCTAGGCACACACGCTATGGTGCATCAAGCATCATTATTTTCTCATCCATTGATAAATACGTGATTTTTTTCTGCATCAGCATGTTTGATTTATCATGCATTGAGTTATTCTATTGTTTGTTAGGTATAATTCATGATGCAACACTTAGCGGTGGCAGGCATATTGTGTTAGTTAATCATTGGTGAGTGCGGCAACGAGTGAACCCAGGAATTTAGTTTACTCAACATACCATAATAGTATACTAACCTGAATACCGATAGCTCTTTTACTTCGTTTGGCCTATCTCCTATCAAGTTGGTTTGGTCTTTGCTGTAGCTTCGACAAGCCTAGATCGATTTCTGTTTGATATGGGCGGTGTATTTTGATAATTTCCATTTAAAGTTAGCAGTGTACAGACTTTGCACATAAGTTAGCTAGTCAGGAATATCAGATGTGAGTTATATTTGCAATTTTTCTTCCGTCAGTCGTTTTTCGATTTCGACTTCAGATAATTCTTCCCATACGGCACAGTCTAGACCCATGACGCAAACCTACTTATCCAATGATTAACAGAATGCAGTTTATGACTTCATTAGAACTTTTAAGCCCTTGTAAATGTTGACTGAAAGCAAAGTGATGATCCATTTATTGTCCACGTCTGAAGTTGATAGTAAATATGACCATTAGGCCTACCCCCATCATTGCTTACTGAAATTTCTTATTGTGGTGTTGTGTAGACGTAAATTCCGTATAGCAGTTGGCCTATAGACTATTGTCATTCTTAGACGATACCTTATATTTTTGTTAGGAAATGGTCTGGGTGGACTGTTGACTTTGCTGTGACATGACTAACGTTGCCATTATGAGATCACCATGTCTTTGTTATTCTGTATTAGGCCTACTTTGGTGTTCGCAAGCATTATGCATTGTCCCAGCAGATAGGCCGTCCTATCATACCCTCTGACTCAATGGGACATGCTGCGGCTGCGGGACCATAATTGACTATGTCACTAGGTTATCAGTTAGTAGGCTAACATTTGGCTAACCTATTGCAACGAACTATTTTATTAGTGAAGTAATGCTACCGGTATTGAAATTTCAGTTTCATCCGGAATTTTATATTATAGGGTCAAATGTAAATAACTGAAATAACACCACTATTAGGAAGCAATCGTTTTACAATCTGGAAGCCATTATTGTAGGTAGACTGTGTGTTCTTTGAAAATGCGCGAAAGAATTTCATTTGTCAATATTATATTACTAGAAAGCTATTGTGATAATACTGCCTTTTGAAACTTCAACAAATATATTTGACAATGATAAAATTGTGCAAAAATACTTCCTAACCAATATATTTTATCATACTACGTTTCGAATGCAATAATGTCTGTAGACTAGGCTACATATGTATGTAGACTTTGCAATAGGCCTATTCTAAGTTTGTGTATTGTTGTTGACGCCTGTTCAAGGAAATATTCTGTCATTGGAATTTTGTATCATTTCCTAATGACGAGCTGCTGCTTCCTTAATTACATGCAGATCAAGTGAATTTTTCCTCTGCATAAACCAACTGCAACACATGGGTAGTAGCCTAAGTGGGTTGTGACACCACCAAGTAGGGTTTTCAACTTGGATAATTAAGCCACTCCAAACTGGCATAGATTCAGCAGAAACACATTTTCTCATCATAATAGCTATAGAGAGTCTACTGGATTTGCCAATTGACTTATCCAATTTTCATTGAAATTAAGCTCGCAGCAGGTTTAATCGATCAGTTGATCGAACAGAAATACTTTTATAATCTCTGTTAAGCCTATAATATCCAGAAAATATGAATAGAAAATCGGCAGAAATTCTAGATTTGTTCAGGAAGCCTCGAAATTAAACCGTACCACCAATGACCAATCCACATTATGCCATCCGTTCAAGAATATGCGGTCCAATGTCGTTGACTGAAAAAAACAGCAATATGTGTCTGGTTTGAGCCATATAATGTATATTATATTGAAAGTCAATCCTAGATACGGTAGCTTATTATGGTTAATAATAACTGCACATTCTTGTGGTGACGATCATTTGTCCCTGTCCGCCATCAGCTTCACTGCTTCATTATATTTAGCTATCGTATGTTGTTGGATTATTGGTTCGATTATTATCGGATCATCTTCCATCATATGATGATTTCTTATAGGCTTACACTGCCACAATTATTTAAACCATTTGTGAACAGACTTTGAAGATATGACATATGGATTCAACTTTTATCATCTGTCACAATGGTAGCGGGCTAATATTGAATTTTAACGAATGTATGAGATTAGTTGTGGGTACCGTAATCACTGTGTTCATTAATTTACTCGGCCGACTTGGCATCTACGGTGTCATTGTACTAGTAATGCAAATCAGTTGTGATTTCCTGACTTGTATAAAAAGGCCTGTTGCTGAAATTTTCATGCCATATGCAAAATATCCACTAAGCATTACTGTTGGCCTATAATTTACTGGTAGGCCTATAGTACAGTGTCTTGCTTTCCCGGTAGCTACTTACTAGTCTGAGATCTTATGCAGGCCAACTTATGTAACCAATCTTCTGATGTAGGTATAGGTCGACTGTTTGTGAGATTTCCCAGTTTAATTTCGCGAGTAATATGTACCGTAGTTGACTTTTGTTAATTTATGAAATCGCTGCGGTTGGCAAGGGACAAGATGCCGCTCACTTGATGTTTTGTCTTCTGGAATTCTTCATGTGGGCCTATTAAATTATATGGACCTCTTGACCAAAGTGTGAAGTAGTCAACTATAATCACTACATTTTTCAAACTCATCTGGTGTCATTAACCACTGAGCCATTTTATTTTTGCAGATTTACTTGCTCATAACTTTAGTTACAGCCTGTCTGAAGTCTTAGGCAAGGTGGAAAGAATTTCCTTACATCTTCCACACCACAGCTGTAGCTAAGGATGAGGTGAGCTGTTCATATTACATATCCTATTAGCTAAGAGGCTTTTACTTGTATGACTTCTGTTTTAATACGGTATTATGGCTTCTGTTACATTCAGTTCGACCAAGAAAAGAACTGCTCCAAGGCCTCCTACAAATGGCGTTAGCAGTTCGGTGAAATCAAAAGAAAGGTATAAAATAACCCTGCCTTTATATTTATAATGAATTAATTAACCTTTGATCGAATTACAGTGCAAATTCAAGCAATGGATCTGCTTCAGTGGGAGATGAATTCATTGATAAGACTATTGAATTAACTGTTGTGCTGCCCAATCAGTCTCAGGATAAGATTCACATAGTGCCTTCGTGAGTGGAATTTATTAGGTAGTTTGTCCAGCCATTTTAATGATGATATTCCATATTTCTCATCAGAACTGCCTTATTTGACCTTCGAACTCAATTATGTGGAAAATACAAATTAAATCCAAGTTCTCATAAACTGGAACCAGTTGATAAAAATGGCCGAGCGATTACTTGTACATCATCCAGTACAATTGAGTCAACAGAAGCGGTGGCGGTTCATCTGATACAAAAAATTAAAGAGATTCCGAAAATCACTCCTATCAAAACTGTCGAGGTAATTCAAATTTTGGTGTATTCACCAGGGGTCGCCAGCAACACAAGGTCGTGACTTATGAGCCGTGCCTCTTCGGCCCTGCAATGGCAATTTTTCAAAATTGTTTAAACTACAGGGAGGAAATATTTTGACTCAGTGTCTATTTGTAGCAAGCCGAATTATTTTTGCAGCAGACTTATAGGTATGGATAGACGTACGGAGCACTTTCATTATTTTCTCTTTCAACATTTTTGTGCTCTCTCTAACCATGGGTTTAAGCAAAATCAATTTTTTATCCTTTGCAGCAAACCGTACGACTGACTGTTAAAACATCACAATCTCATCAACAAGTTGTCAGAGTTAAACCGAATGTGCCATTACGTACCTTGTTAGCCGTCATATTAGATAAAACCAACATTTCGAAAGAACATCAAATGTATCTTGAGTTACGGCATCCGGTGAAAACAAAAGAAATTTTGGATTTATCAAAGTCGCTCGACGAATATAATAAACTTCGAGAGGTTTTCGTTGTGGATACGAGGGGTAAGTCTGCATCACTGTTTTATTATCCAAGTTATCAATTGCTCACATATATATATAATAATATATATATTCAATTGCACATTTTGATTGGTTGATTTATTTGTACGTGAATTGTCTTTTTCATTATTCATTATCAAAAATCTGCAATATATATATATAGGCTATTTAAGATTGCTTGGATTAAATTGGTAAGATCATGGATCTTGATCACCTGATTAGGGTATTGGGCAAATTGTGACAGTCAAAAATATTTACCAAAACGAAACACTTGTTGCTACATGGTATTTGATTGGGATGAAAGCGACTGGTCCTAGTATGACCTTATATCGAACATTGGGTGGGCATGTGGGCAATATTTGTTATAGAAAGACAAAAATTTATCGTCAAATTGTAAGCTCTGAGCTTTTTGTAGCATTTTGCATGGGCTGAATTTTTTTCAATTTTATCATGATAATATCAAATAACAAAACTGCGTGATTGCTAAATGTCTAATCTGTTTGCTTACATAATTTGTTTGCTTCACCAGTTCACGTTGATTCTGATGCAGAGACTGTGTCAATTCATGTTGCAGGTATGGACATCATACTTTTTCATATAGTACACATTTTCAATTGTTAACTACACATTTAGAATTTATCACAGTGCTGTAGGCCATGACCAGTCCAGGTGACCAGATCAGGGCAAATGGGCAGGGTTGCGACCTGGAGGCTGTAGGCATACAGAGTACTGACTTGATAATTGGAGGGGTAAATCCTCAAATTTTTTCCTTTCTGGACAGGACCAGATGATATGTAAACGATCTCATTTCATTATCATTAGAATCAGAGTCAACATAGTACATACTCGTATTTAATAGGCCTATGTAAGCTTATTAAGCCTACTTGAACATGAATATACCCTGGAAACTTCACAGCCAGGCTGATTGCGGCACACCACCAGATGAATCGGTGTCACTCCTTTAATAACATCTTGTACACTCTGTAATGACATATCATTAGATTTGTTCCATGACCTTTGTGGCTTATGCTGCCAGCTGTGTAGATTGAATGTTGTTCAACAACAGGGCTTGACATTATTGCAAACTACATTTATACTAAAAACTACGTACAGCAATTTGTAGAGTTTGTGTGAAACCCTGAATATGGTTTTGGATTTGGGTGTCTCAAAAGTCGGAGAGCATGTAGCTTTGATCTTGAGATTGTTGTTTGCTTTGTTGAAGATTCTTGTCATTCTTTCTTTTCCTAATTAGGTTTTGTCTATTTTGAGTTATGAGTTGCTAGCCACTTGATTGTCCAATTGACCATTTCTGTATGATCACTTTCAATCTACTTTTGAGGATTTGTGCATTGTTTTCTGAATGCACTTGACAATTCTTGTTTTGTCCGGGTCTTGCTGCTTATTTAAGACCTTGCGCCACTCCAGATATCTTTCCAAATATTTTCGGATTTTCTAAACTAACTTTGAAGGTCATGATATCTAGCTATGATCATAATTTCACATATGTGGTCACATATACTGAAATTTAAGGATTTTTACGATGAGTCTAGGCAATAATATTAGACCAATGTCTTTTATTGCTTGGATGTACCCCCAATTGTCCACCTTGCTGCTGTTTAAATTCACCTGTCCAAGACATCTCGTAAAGTCATTTATGCCATTGACTTTCATTTGAATGATCCTAATTAAGTTTTTGTCACACTGTGATTTCGATGAAAACCACTTTTGATTATGTATGCACTACATTGTAATAGTTATGTTGTCATTACTTGTTATTAAGTATTAATTTAAATGCCTCAGATTGGATTACTGTGTCTACTTCAAACACGTAATCCTATGGAAAATATGATCATAAAGTTATTATTAAAATCATATGACAAGTTGATTAGAATTGAATCCATTTTATTCATGAAGTGCTCCGTAATATAAATTACCAACATATCAAAATGGTTGAATTCGGGATCTTACTACTGGTAGGCTACATGCAATAACTGACCACGTGGGAGAAAGTCGAAAGGACGTGGATATAACGACCATGTAACATCACCATTCTTAGCTAATAGCCCAAGGGTATTTGGTGCACTCTTACTTACATACTGACATACTCATTGATATTGTTAATTGGCATTCTAATTGTTTGATTGTTGCCGTGGAGATGACTTTATTGCTTTTAGACATGCTTTGTAGCTAACTACATGACAGATCCAATTTACCAAATTGGATGCATAATATAAATAAGAAAGGCTCATAAACTCATTTTATTTTTCAATGGCATTTATTCTTCAAGGAATAATATTTGAGTGAAATTTTGCAGACAGGCATGCCAGTGTTACTAGAGATGGCAGTACGAAGAAAAAGAAAAGGATGAAGAGCCTGTTCAAATTTGGCAAAAAAGTAAGAAAAATTTCACTCGTGATGCAAAATTGTGTTTTGACATTGTTGTGAATTTTCTTTTCAGAAAAGTAAAGGTCAAATTGCTTCTCCGACTTCGACATCACCGCCAGCGCCCACGTACGTGACCGATTTCTATTTATCAAAATATTTTTGGATGATTATAAAGGATTTTGTGTTATTATTCAATTGTGGCCGTTCTATTTACCTATTCAGCCTTCTGTCATCTGGTCATTGTTAAACTTTTCATTATACCGATGAAATCCCAATACCAAGTGTTCGGCCTCCTGTTGTATGGCATTGTATATGTATTTTTGGAAATTCCTCAAACGTTGATGTATAGCCTTGACTTAAAAGGTATTACATAGCGTTATAACTTAAACTGAACCTCTATTTACAAAATGTTATCATTTGTAAGGTATGTTGCTTTAACGCACTCTAGTCTATATTTGGTTCTTTCTAATTACCTAAATGAGATCATTGACTGTATGTTTGCTACATCATTCATTACAGTCATTACAGCCTTGTACATCAGTTACATTCGATACAAGGTCCCGTACAAGATGATCTGTGTGTTTTTATGCTTGGATGTTTGTGTTGAGAATTCCAAGGTAGATGTTTTTTGAGAAGTACCCACTGCATGTATTGCTACATGCTGTGTAATTTCGTTCCTGGATAAACTGTTATGTTTGCGAAGGGCTGTGTTGCAAATGGAATGTTGAAATGTGGCTCGAGTGGTTATTTGCAGATTCCAATACAAATGAATATAAGTACCAGTACCGGTATAGTTATCACTATCATCTGTTTCAATTCTGTACCAATCGTGTGTTGGACTGGACGGAAATGTTCATAGTTGATGAAATTTGTTTTGACTTGACCTCTGAACACGTTTCTTTTTGATAACTGGTGTTAGTATAAAGCCCGATACCCTGACTGTAAAGTGAGTAATTTGATTGCCAGCTTCAAACTATAAAACTCGGCAATAACTCCAGTAGTTCTTATCAGGCTTCACGTTTCAATTTTGATGAAATATATATGCCAAAGTAGAACAGGAATGTTTATTTTAGTTACAGTAATGTATTGGTATTTCAAACTACACCCAACAAGCAAGCTTATCAGTTGAGAATTGAATAATAAATAGTCATTTGTTATTTGTACCCATTTATTTCGAGTAAAATATGCACTTATACGATAACAGACCAAAGTTCAATCACCTGTAATAGTGATTGCCGTGATGTTAAATATTTGCTCTTGTGACGAATGTCCGATCCTATTATCAATTGGACTGGTCGTTATCTTCGTGCATTTGCCTATGAGAAACATTGACAGTGCAACACAAGCGTTTTTATGGTCGCATTTAACAAATTGCTCATTGTTCGTAGGCTTATCCTTTTTGAGCTTCTTGTTTGTTCGTCAACTGTACAACGTTGCTTGAATATCACAAATGGAAGTTTTACAAAGTGTGAGCTGGCGCATATTTGCTGTCTACTTGCAAACAGAACACATCAGGGGATCATGCGTCCAATTATTTTTTAATTTTGTTTCAATTTTAATTCACCTACTTTTAATTGATTTTTATTTAATAAAATTAACAAATGTTTTGCAGAACTGGGGCACCGGAATTTTTCAATGAAAAAGGTGTGGATGTGGATATAGAAACATTGGAAAGCAAGCGAGCTACACTTCTTAAGCGGTCCTCGACACACCAGGTGAGTTATGGTAAATTGACCACATTGCTGGATGCCACGAGCCCACGATTTCATAGCGGAAGGTGACAGTGTACCGGTATGTCATTGAAGATGGAATACCCATGACACATGAATCATGGCATATCATGCTAATGTTTGTACTTTTTTTTATGAAGAATGACTCACTTCATGGAGAAGTCTCTGGTAAGACGCAAGAGAAGACTGCATATGCAAAGGTTGGCCAAATATCTGTTTATATAGCCTACTGGTCGGATGGGATTTCCAATTGAAATTAGTGTTAACCACCAGATATAGGAGAAATTGATGGCAACAGCAAATCCTTGATTGAATTCACTAAGCTGTCAGTGGTAGTAACTTGTAAGAGGCATGTATATAGCCTGAAATATTGGACCCTACCTGGAATTTGGAGCTATCAAAGTTCATAGTTGACTTATTTTCACTGTATTTGCTTCTTTTGACCCATGCTCAGTAAAACTGTGCAAAATATACTAAAATGCAAAAATGTCAAATATTGGGCTGCGAAAGTGATTTGTTTCGTGAAGAAGGCAAATTTTATTTTCAGGGATCTACTGATAGCTTGAATGAAGAGGATCCAGATGGTAAGAAAAATTTGTTATCTTGTCTTATCATCCTTATAATTCAACATTGAATCATAACAAAGAACATAGTCTCAATCGACTTGTTTGATTGATTCTGAAATTTGAGAGAAAGATGATAACCCACAAACCTGGAATTGTGATTACCCGGACTGCCAATTTAACTCCACAATGATCAAATCAGCTGCTAGTCCTCATACCTTCTTAAATCTGTCGTGATCTATAATACTACGGACTCCATACTTATATATATTCGTAGGGTTTGGCATCGTTTGTTTAATTCATGGGGGTTTCTCCTGTCAATCTTCAGTCAATAGTTTAAAACCAGCTGCTCTCAGTTTATGGTGAGGGTGGGGCTTATGTAGTTCATGTCAACCACACAACCATGTCCAAAATGTTGTCAAACAGCTCTAATGGTAAAAGGGGAGTCTGATTTTGAGTTAGTATTGGATACTGTGGACAGACTATGTGACTAAGACATAATATATTTCTGATTTTTTTGAAATTGAAATTCGCTTGAAATTTTGAGTCAAATTCCATAATTTGCTATGTTGTTTTGCAATTTCGCATGATTACTGATTGTTTTGATTTTCTTGCGTGCGGTCAATAGCGAAAAAGAATCCAGCATCCCCTCCAGCTCGTCCGATGGCACCTCCTCGAATCAAATCACGAGCTACTAGTGCTGCAACTCGACCGCACACTACAGGTAACAAGTCAACTCGATTATGTTCAATGGATTGTTGATAAATTACAACATTAAACTTGATTTGAATGTTTTATGAATAAAAATATCAAATTGATGAATTAATAATAATAATATTTGTTCAATAAAATTTTTGTAAATGGGTTTCTATCGTGTATGCCAATGGAAAAATTTGAAATTTGAGCAATTGTCATCAAGTAAGTTTGTAATATCCTGTATCTTATTAGGAAAGAAGAAAGCGCCTGCTCCTCCAACTCCCAAAAGTCCTGAACAGAGTTCACCTTCCTCGCCAACTGCAAGGCCCGAGAAACCACCACGTCTACAGGTATCTCAATTGATTCTGCTTCACTACTTTGTTCAGCAAGACGAGATTGAGCATGATTAAATATTCAGACTTTTACTTCTGACAGCATACTTACTTAGCACAGAATCCACAGTTGCGAATTCTAGACGGACTTTTGCTTGGTAATATAAGTCATCTATATCAGCGACAAGCTGTCAAGCTCTACTTGAATGACACTGTTATGATGATAGCTTGGTCAGCTTTTTCATGTATTTAGAGCATTGAAAAACACAAGAGTGTGAGTGAAAGTCCGCCACCGGATGATGAAGTTAAGGATGGAAGTCAACAAGATGTCGGTGAGTATCAGAATAGGATTGGCTCATGAATTTGTCAAGTGCTCATATCCTGCTTTTTCCTAACAACCATACACCATATTATTAAAAGTAATAGTTTTGTTAATTAATTAATACGTTTCCAGACGCAGGCGCCATCCCTAGTGCTGCCATTGCTGCTAAAATAGACGCAAAATCTGCCGACGATGTGTCAATCTCTAGTTTTGAAGACGCTGAAATTGAAATTGTCGGCGAAAAAACAAATCAAGTACTAGACGCCATCAAAATAGCAGAAGAAGAAAAGGATGAGAAGGCTGTCACTGCTACTGAAGAAGCTGTTAGTATTTCAAAGGCTGCGTCAGATCATGAAAGTATCACTGGTATTGTAGTCTTAATACCTCTATGTTTATTGTGTATTATGTGTATATTCTCTCACACTTAGAATCTTCAGGAAAAGATGATGCTGTCTTCCGTGAAGAAGAAATCCATGAGGTAAGCATACTCCACATTATTTTTCAATTGACATTGCGATCTAAATATGATAGTGGCTAGAATATAAGTTGGGAATATAGAAATATTTGTGAATGTTTCATGTACTAAAATTAATTCTCAGGAAACTGAAGAAGTCATTAAAGTCGAAGAGCCAGTTGCTATGACATCTTCTGAAAATGTGGATCTCATAGACGAAGTAAATGAGAAGCAGGAGGTCCCGAATGCACCGAATAATGCAGAACATCATGTCATAACTCCGGTAAGTGACTATAGCTCGATATTGTGAGCTTCTAAATGACGCAATCTACTGGTAGTTCTAATGAAATTCTTCAGGGCATTGGCTGCTTTGGAAAAGGATTCTAGAAGGGCTTCAAACCCACGGTATTTGAATACCGGTACTTTTCTATTACACAGGCTTTCGGTCTTGCTGTGAATAAGATGATAACAGAGGATGATCTTCAAGATATATCAGATTCTGAGATCCCCGTGATCGTAGATGACGAATCTGATACAGATGATACTGAACCAAATCGTGGGGAGGACAGCAAAACTGATGCCGTTGAAGCAAACACTGCTCCACCACCTCCTGTTAACCTTGAAGAGGATAAACCTGTTACATCACCAGCTACTCAGAAATATGAACTGACAGAGCCTATTAGAATTGAAGTTGGCAAAGCTCTTTTGCCCCCTTTCGCTCAAAATGAAGAAGCTTCCAAAATTATCGCTGCTGCGGACGAACCATCCCAAACTTTGAAGGACCCAACACCAACCCCTGTGGTCACCCAAGAGGTGACAACGCAACCCCAGCAAACTGTTGTCGAAAGAAATTCTGATGTAACTGAAGAGAAGCCACATCCACCTCCGTTGAATGATGATGACAATCTGTTCACGACTCCATCAGACTACAATGTATATGAAGAAGCGGAAGAAGACATGGCGTCTATTGAAACGCAAGCACTGGCAATGTTACAGCAATTCACGACAACTGGTACACCAGGTAGCCTACTGTCTATCAAGTTGTATTTTGAAAAATGTTTATGATCATTCAAAAATTTTGTTCTGGTTATAACCTTGTTGGCGAAGAATACTTGTAAGGATCGGATATCCAATATATGTGTTGCGTGTAGCATTGCTTTCTTTGGTTTGTTATTTAATGCAACACTGATATTTTACCTTACATGGATAGGATATGTGAGATGGAGAACATTGTGATTTTGTAACATCAAGTCTTTACAGCTGATGAGCCACCTCCAGTTGTGGACGAAATTGTTCCTGCTGAGACTGTGACAAAAGCAGAATTGAAAGTGCCTACACCATCTTCAGCCTCTAAGGAAGTAGTGACAGCATCAATCCCAGCCAAAAAGACTGAAATAAAAGCAGCTGCACCGAAACAGGTAACTCAACACTGTTGAAGCAACATCCATTCCATGTGTGTGTGTGTGTGTGTGTGTGTGTGTGTGTAATACACATTGTGTTTGTGTATGCTGTACAAGGGAGACCAAGATTGAAAAGCTATAAAGCTTTGCAAGCCATACACAAATAGAAGATCATACAGCTCGGATATTTGCTGACGATGGCTCTTTTCTCTGTAGGATGCTGACGAGTCCAAGGATGAGCAAACTAAGGAAGAGATTGCAAAACTCAAAGCAGAACTCGAACAGGCCAAGCTGAAATTGGCTCAGAGGGACGCTGAAGCCGAATACGCGAGGAAAAATCCATACACTATTGTCCCAGGTTTGAATTAGTGCTTGCTTTTAGGTGCCTAGAATAGAATCCCACTTCATGCAAGAGCTGGTCTGCCTTTAAACCATAAAAGCAAGACGTTTTGATATTGATGTCTAAATTTTTGACAGATCTTTCATATTAGAAAATAGTGTCTAATGTTTTGTTTAGAGCAAACTTCGTCAGAAGCTGGAAAACGGAAAACGTTTACATTTCTGCCGACCCATCGCCCAGCAGTAAGTATCTCTAATTTAAGACTTCGGAAACTTCTAAAATTCAACGTCGGCATTTCCAACCATTACAGAGATCATTTGAAGATTACGATACTGCTCCACAAACTGTCATCAGTATAACTAACGGAGGCGATATCAGAGGAATGGTGTTGGTGAAGGATAAGAAACCTGAAGAAAAGACCGAGGAGAAAATGTCCGCCTCAATTGAGAAAACTGTGCCTACTGTCACAACAAGTTTTTCTAACTTAGCACCAAATGTTGTTGAACAACCACGCTCAAAAGTATCAGTCCCTGCCATCAATAAGGCTCCTGCCAGCTCAACCAACGTGAACAATTATCCACGTTCCAACGATGCCGCATCGAAAAACATGAAACCTCCAACTGTTGCGTCGATTATGGTTGATCACCTCGAAACAAAATCTCCACCGAGACAAGAAATCCCTGATGTAAAAATTGTGTCTTCACAAATTACTGGACAGGCGACAGCTCAACCGAGTCAAACTACGTTTCAACCAAAATCTGATGCTGCCGCACGGAAACCAGCCAAAGTTGCTGGTGGATACGTCGGATCTGCTATTCTGAAACAACCTGCTGCAGTGAACTCCAAACCCGAAGTTCCGTCAGTTTATGGTAAGACAGGAATATTTATACTGAGCTGAGTATATTTTTGTACTAGTCCAGTGCTTATTGGGCATCTAACCAGTTATTACAATAAGACACATCCCATCCTGTTGTCTTTTCACGGACAATGTTGTTGTGTGGACAGTCAGCAGATATCGGTTTGAGGAATGACAACTGATAGACAAAGCTTAACGCTCAAAAACAGTCAAGTTCATATAAAAAGCAGGCGTTTGCGTGGATGTGGTCTTTTGAATTTGGTTGTGCTGATAAATAGCTCATTGTTTTCTTTTAAGATTGGACCAGTAACAAGAAATCTATCCTTCCAAACTACTACAAGAGATTCTTAGGGATTGACGCAGTGGTTGGTACCAATAAAGCGGTTGATAAGTTCAAATCCAGTGTTGGAGAAAATAGTAATGATCCTATCAAGAACCCAGGTGCTTCTAATCAAGAGAATGTTGTAAATCAGCCAACGACACCATCATCACCAACTAAGCCAGCAGTTGCTACAAAGCCAGTTTCTCTCAATGTCAAGTCAAACCCTACAAGGCAATCGTCGTCATCAGCTATTGCCGCTACTCTTAATAAGGCTTTGAATCCTAGTCCGGTTACCTCATTGCCATTGCCACCGGAAGAAAAGAAGAGTGCTGTTAATAATTATCGCATTGATGAAACGCCGCTTCCACCTCCACCAGAAGAATTTTTGTCTCCATCTATCACGATACCTTCAAAAGCAGAGCAACCTGCAACATTACAATCTCCAACATCGCCAATAAGTGGTAAGATTATGCAGAAATTGAGATGATTTCCCCACTTTTAGCATTCATTCACTTTTCAGCATCTCTAACTCCGAGTTATATCGGTATTTCTTCTGCCAAACCTTTCGGTTCATCAGCCAGTGGTGGACCAAAATTCCGTGCTATGTCAGCAGCGTTTAAGGTATGAAAAATATTTTTGTGCCTACCTTATATAATCAATTAACTATCCATTATATATCGTGGGAAATATCGTCAGAATGATGCCGAATCATGTTTATGGCATGAGCTAATATTGTGGGGTGGTGTGCTGATTAGAATGAAGACACCCTCACACGGTTTTAACTAAGTGCATGTCAATTGGTTGTCGAATGAAGTGATTAGACTGATCAATACATAACACTGACTCATATTGATTTTATGAATGTAACAACAATTCTTGGTGATCTATAACAGAAGGATGATTCTAATTCTAAATTAACGACCGACTCACAACGATGGCAATGATACTGCTTGGATTTCGGAAACAGGTGAAACATGTTGATTCTGTTGACCTATGCGTGTATTTACCAGTGACTTGAGGTCAAATGAGTTTTGAACCAGATGAATTCTTGATCATCTATGAGACAATGTTGTGACTACTCGAATCGAGTCACCCGGGATGAATGACTCAATTTGACTTTAGATTTGGAAATGGAAAATGGAGACTTGACTCGAGTCGATGACTCAGCAATAAATTTTTGCAAAATGCCTGACTTGTCACTCCGATTTTTATTTCATGTGATGTAATGCATTTGACGATACAAGCCAAATTATGTGTTCATGATGATTCAAGAAAAATTGAAATACATCGGTATTTGATAGTAATTAAATATCGGAGTCTTCGTGTACCGTCATTTAAATTCCTACAACCTGAACTATTTGAAATAAAATTATACCGTATTTTGCAGAGTGGCAAGACAAACAAGGCTAGCAGCCCTTGATCGTATCGTCTTCATCAAAGAAGTATATAGAGATTTATTCCTGCTAATCAGTTTATTATGATTTATTTCTTTAGGATTTAATATTATTAAAACATGATTATTGATTCATTCTTTGATAACACGATAACTATTCATTGTAGGATTTCTGTTCCTTAACATCACAGAAATTTTGAATTGGTATGTTTTTTGGTATATATAAAATAATTGGTGGTTATTAATTCGTTGTGATTGCACCTCTTCACATTCCTTGCCTTCCGCATTAATAGTTATGACTGTACTATTCATTGTGATTTCACAATTTCTTTGCCTTTTCTGCATTTTGTAATGGCCACCATTGACGTTTCGTCATCATCTCCCCATTGTGATTTTCTGTACTGGTATTTTTTCGTACTAACAAGAATCTAATTGCTCCAACTATTGGAAATGCGGAGACATTGCGTCGATAATGTGAAATCGAACAACACACTCTTCCTTCTCTCTGGCAATGATACTGTAGGTCAAATCAGATTGAAAGCCTCCAGCTATCCCTCATTTTCCTCAACCGCCACTGCTTAGGAAACTGTGACTTACAAGGCAGTTTCTTTCACAACACTAACATGGGTTGTCGACAATGTATCTTCACAATACCATCAATTCAATATTCTGTTCCACACCTACTGTACAAGAGCAAATGTCATTACGATGGATGTGTCACCTCCATCAGCAAGCTGCGGTTCTTGATGTGCGTATAAATTTGATATTGCAGTATTTAAAAGCTTGAGCAAATGCATTCCTGTTAGCCTACGTCGATTTTCATCTCACTTGCTGTGTTATGATATTGTATCGTGTAATTGTTTGGTGCAATAAAATGTTAATCGCAAAAAAAAATTTCCTGGTCTTGCATGAAGTAACTTGGTGCCCAGTATGGCTACCAGGGTCAAGTGAAACAGGGCCGGTAGTCTTGGTTATCTGAACGTCCCCTTCCCAATGCTAGTATGCTGCAAAATTCCCACTGTCACATGAATTTTTGCTCTAATGAAATATTAAATAATCAATAATCAGTTGTATTACATGGTAATGCAGAAAACCCAATTCATTGATTTTACACAAAACTTTAGCTGATTTGATAAAAACGTGGATATGCAATGTCACCTAACAGCGGCCCTCATATGCCGAGTTTTCAAACTTATATTGTTGAGAGCATCCCCCAGCGTCGCCTTGATCTGTATTTCGCTAGCCATGCTTTGTGGTCAAGTAAGATATGTGTCAGAGTCGCCTGTCATGTCATTGTCTTGTTTTTGTTTCGTCTTTTCATTGTCTGTGTGCACTGCGGACAGTACCATTTCCCCTTGGGTGCTTCAGTCAAATTGACGCATTCATAGTGAAACCATTCGATGGCACATTTTGGGTTGTCGCACCCAACCATCTCCCCATATGACACTTGATTACATAAGCAGTATCTAGGTTCATGGGGGTCACATGTCCAACTCGCTGACGTTCCTTCCGTCACTTCAACATTGGAATAATTTGTACCGTGATCTTTGTCACGAGCGTGACCTCGGCGAGCCTCTGCTTGCATACGCTCTTGTGTCCAAGCCGCGGCTCGAGAAGTTTGTTTTTTGGTACGTGATGGCCTGGATCCTGCAGGATGTGGAGAAGTACTGATATCAACACCCGATTGCGCAGAATCGTCATCGATAATATCTTCTGCTTTTAGAGAACCAGGGTTTTCCACATATGCTGCCTCTACTTTCGTTGAGGGTTCTTGTTTAACTAGTTCTAAATTTGACTTTGTGTTGCTTGAACGACGAGGTTGAATATCAATGGGACGGAAGTCAGCACCGGGTACTTCAATGTTGCTAGCATGAGAATGCCTCGAGCCTAAAAATAATTGTAGATTATGATATCCAAGGAACTATTGTAATGACTCATCAACATACCTGATATTGAACTACGTGATGGGGGTCGACTGTTACTTTTTTCCATATCCAACACCGGAAACGATCCACCTATTTCCGCTGACATCACTGAGGGTGGTGCAGATTCTGAATGCCAGTTGTCAACTATATCTAACTTCATTTTCTTTTCAAGTACACCATTCTGTGGTGTGACGGAGCTTGAATTAGAACCTTGAGATGAGGCAGCATGACTATGACTGTGAGCATGCTTTCGACTCTAAAAAAGTGTTTCGGGTCACAATCACATACTGAGAAAATAGCCTGCAAGATTACAAATGTTACCGGTTGTGTTGAATGTGGTGGGGGGTTGTCAAGTTCTAGAGAACGTTGTTCGAGTATTTCTGTGATTCCTCCATTATCTGCTTCCAATTCCATTTTGAATTTGGCCAGCTCTTGGTCCAATTTACGCAAATGACGATCAACGAGTTCGTAAATTTGATCTGCAAGATGGACCTGCAAATTCCAGCAACATGAACATGAAGAGTAGAGGGCTCCAAATTTTTCTCTTGTATCAAGTACCGGTATCGGAAGATGATAATAAAAATGCATACCGGTAAGTCAATTCAGGCATGCAAAAGTTGACCACGAAAAAATGAAACTCATACCTTATCCTCTGCATCACCCAAGGCTTTGCGATATGTCTTCCTAATGTCTTCAAATACTTCATCAGCATTTTCAAATTTACCCTTTTTAGCTGAGCATTCGCGAAATAGAGCTTTCACTCGCCCATTAAGATCGTCGACGGTGTTCTGCACCTAGTTAATTGAACCCCAAATACGGTAACCTTTAGGTTAGGTAGGAGGGAGCATGGCCTAGTAGTAGGCCATGGAGGGAGGTACTCTGGCACAGAGCATAATGCCGTCGGTGGGCGGTATCCAGTCAAAAAGACGTTACGGTACCGTACCTGAAGATCCAGTTCCCGCATGTCAGTGAACCGATCTCTTAGATCAACCGGGAGGTGTTCAATTAGCTCTACGTAATCTTCTAGGTACAGCATGATCAAGTACGATGCCTAAATCTGGAATGAGGTAATTTCGTCGCACAAGCCACGGACACAACCGCTTCACAAGTCGCAAATTGATAATGATTGCTCTAGACGAACTTCGCGAACTAACGCGATGCATACTGCACGTATCGCATCTATCGCTCCACTGGGCCATTTCACGACAGGGTGGAGCCAAACCGTTGAAGAAAGTTTATTTCGTTCCCGCTTTTTTGTAGGCTGCCTATGTTTGTGCTACATTACCTAACCGGTTCATTAAACAACTCATGCCTTGTGCTATCGTAATGTAGCGCTGGCAATTTAGCGGGGAAGCCGCACCACGCGGCCTAATATGCAGGAAAAAGACCTTTTGTCACCCGTGGGCCTACGAACTTCGACCTACATCGCAGGCACGTCTAGCATTTTCGACCCGTAGATTTTCTCTCCTCAGCAGTCTTGACTTGACTAACCACCAACTAATAATCATTACGTCTGGTACCATTCAATTAAACAAGTGAAGACAAATAGTGCACTGAAATATATAAAATGTATATGAGATTTTTATCTAAAAAAAAGAACACCAGCGGAAAAGACACTTGAACTAATATCTTGAACGAATTCGCGCTTTCGTGTTTCTTCGTACTGTTGTCTTTGGTCTGAGACTCTGATCTGGAATGGAATCATTGTTGGAATATATTACTTCTTGATTGTTGGTCATTCGTATTGTTTGTTGTTCAGCCTCCGAGGCATCACTGACAACACGACACTTTCCCGCTTTCTCAATAATATTCATATCAGCAGTGAAGGCAATTAGCCCAGGGATGACTCTTTGAGACTTGCCGCTAGTGGCTTTGTGCAACGTCCCACTATATACCAAGAGATCGTCAACTAGAACTGTGAAATCTTGCACTCCACGAGATGGAGTTTTTGCATAATTCCAAAGTTTTATCATGGATACAGTGACTGGACGGTCAAAAATGATGAAAACTTTACTAACTACGTTTGGAATTATAGCTGTCAGCCACATATGTCTAGGATTAGTGGTATCGTTGACACCATCTATTAATTTATCTGGGGTGCGAGCATCATCATCTGCGGTACTCAACACATTGATACTCTCTGGGTAAGCTGCAATGTTGTTGTCAGTGAGAACGACCGGTTCTCCCTGTTTATTGAACAATTCAATTCCGTTGAGTCCAACATAATAGGGATCAGACACGGACTTCAGAATTTGAATTTGATACACAAAACCTGTGGGCATAACAGTCAAAACGGGTATTGTTTGATAGTCCGCAAACTGATTAATGTTCGAGTAGTGAGAAGACTTGACAGTTTCTGCAGCACTGAGCGTTTCTTCGGTATGAAATAATACATCTTGAGCAAAGTCATATTCCGTACTTCCGGGGGCTTTCCTTATGAGAATCCCCTGTGAAGGAGATACTGCGTCCCCATCAAGGAAAATCTTTATACTTTTCACCCCTATCGATGAGTCACCCGACAATCCATTGTAATTCCAAATTCGAATGCCTTTCACTTGGCGTGCTTGAGCGAAAGTAATTTTAATGCAAGGTGTTTCGCTGTCTAAAGGAAATGCAACCATCTGTTGTGGATTTGTTGTAATATTTTCACCATTAACAATATGTTGCAGTTTTCCATCAGAAACTGTAGTACTCGTCAAATCTTCTGAGTTCACCTGAATTGAATTATCACAATTGTCAATCAGTTCAATTCCAGTGATACCGGTTTTATCGCTATGTCCCCAATTTGAAGTCAGTCTCAACGTAATGCATCTTACGCAAAAAGTTGCATGGTCAAGGTCATCTTCTGTTTTCATGTTGAGATTGGAAGTTTTCTCCAATTGGGAGGATTCATTGTTTCTTTGTCTACCCCGACCTGTCAACGGTCTATCGGTGAGCACAATATCATCTCCTGCGTCAAAATTTACTTCTGCTAAATAAGTAGCATCATATTTTCCTACTTTTTCTAAAATGTCTTCATCAGTTGTGAACAAAATAGTATCTCCAAAATTTTTTGTGTCTAGCGGAATTCCGGAAGCTTTTGCGATTTGACCAGAAAAAATCATTTTGCCATCCAATGAGACGTCAACATCTCTCACGCCACGTGATGTATGAATACGAGATTTGTTATAATTCCAAATGCGAATCATAGCAATTTTGCTTGCTTTGACTAGAGTCATGTAAATATGGTGGTTTTTTCCAGCAGTAAACGGAGCAAGCCAGGTACGAAAGTCGTCTTTTGTACAATAATGGCCATCAATAAGATTACGGACTACTCGTGGATCTGAATTGTAACCATCCAGAGTGTTAATATCAGATGGATTGGCAGATATTTCTGAAATCTCAACTGGCTTTCCGTCAATTCCAAAGACTTCAATTCCATTTAATCCCATGTAATGGTGGTCACCCCATGTAGATCGTATGTTAAAAACAAGGTTCGAGCCCAAAGGAAGGGTGGGTATCTCAAAGTCTCCTTTGGCATGATCCTTAGCTTTTACATTATCCACATTTTTTATATATTTGCTGAAAAGTTCATTCTCCAAATCTATGCTTGACTCAAGCCGACCAAGATGTGAATGGTTGAATTGTGCAAGTGATCTAACACTTTTGTCAAATCCCAACTCTAACATGTTACGTTTTGGAACTTGTTGTATGATTCTTTTGCCATCACCAGCACCTTTGTCACTCGGAAATTTACAAGCAAGCTTTCTACGAGGACTCAGAGACATGTCCGTTGATATTGTTGTTGACTCAGACTTCAAAAGATTGATATCAAATCCATAATCAAATACTTTGTTGCCACAACCCTTGGGGATTTCTCCATCAAATATGATTTTTCCATCCAGCAACACTTTGCAATGTCTGACGCCAAGATTTAAATTATTGCCTGGTAGATTGTAGTTGGAGATTCTTAATTTAGAAACCATTGTTTGGTTCAATGTAAAAGTGATTCCTATTGGTGGAGATACAGCATTTAAAAGTATCATATTCCGAGGCTTAATTGATTTTGTTATACCGTTAACAAGGTTTGAAATACATCCTTCCAAAATTTTTGCATTGCTGATTTGCATATCATTCTCTTGAATTCTTATTCCAGCATTGTTGTTGTCAAAAAATTGCACTGATGTAAGCCCGATGTGTTGGTTTTCACCCGCCCAGTTTGTATACAGCAGGAATTGCACTACCTGGTCATTATTCTTTCCATAATATGATTTTGCATATCCCTTTTTCTGATCAAATGATTTCTTATTTTGCGTTCCGTATTGACTACCTAAATCTAAACTTGCGTCAAACGCCTCCACTAAATCAGAGGCTTCACTGATACTATCAGTAAGACCATCACCCAAATCATCTTGTATTTCATCGTCATCAGAACTGAAATTTTCTGAGTATCTTTCAGAAACATTCAACCGCAAGTCTTCTCCCAGCTGCGTTTTGAATGTTAAAGGCGCTTGACCCCAAAATCTTCTTCTTCTACCGGTTCCAGGGGCTGATTGAATTCGATTTTCTTCAATAACATATTTATTATCAGCCATGTGACAGGACAGAGACGAAGCCTGCCGTTGACGCAAATATTGTTCATTATTAGCACTAGGTTGCACAATTCCCTTCGGTATCTCTGCCCTTGGAGTTTTTGCAATGGCATTAGCTCCATTGACATAGACAGAGAAGTTTCTTTCTTTCTTTTCAAGCTCTTCCTTATGAGGGTCGCTTTGGTGACTCTTCAAATAGTCATTTCGTTTCCCTAATCTCATCAAGTATTGCTCGTGTTGTGATAGTACATTTCCACCATCTTTGCGTGATGAATTCATCGCAGAGAATCACGCTTATAGGAAAATTATATGCCGCAAGAATCAAGACTCATCTGCAGTATCCAAGACCCAGAGATGCACATCAGCTATAAGTGCCCGCCCATATACAGATATATTATGCACCGGTCGTAAATCGGTTGAATTAATATCATTAAACTATGCCTTGATCAGTGGTACAAAATCTTCTGATATGTATAAATGTACACGGTACCTCAACAAAATTCCCACGGTAAGATAACCGCTTGTTAGATCACAGATTCTGCAAAATGTACAGGTCATACAGACGAACCACTGAAATCTCATCAGTTTTTGTTTTATTTACGACAGCGACAGTTTCCAAGACATGGTAAACGAACCGTATCGAAACCGAATCGACCACTTGAAACCACTGAGTTTGAAGCTAGGAGCACGTGAGGCAACCGGGGTCGCTGTCAGATTGATCATGTGGGAATAAAGGAAGAGGCGCTGGTAAAAATTGTCTTCTTGCACTCAACTTGATCGAATTTTCCATGTCATCTGCCAGGCGCATCAACCAGTAGAACACCACCAGTACAGATGACGATGATCATAAGCCGTGCCATTGTTGCCCAATGTAAAAAGGTTCCCAGAAACCATTTTTACATCATACGAGAACGAGACATTAGGCGAATCCCAGTAGGCTACTACCACCAGACAACACCATCCACCAGACCAGAACCGCCACTCAGTCTACTGGTCACTGGAGTGCCAATGCGGTGAAGGAGTGCTGTTCACAGTTAGCAAAGCCGGCATATATAGTAGTTAGAGTTCAGCAGTGCCAGCTATAGTTGAGTAGCGACGGATAAGATGTCGATCAACGGCGAACTTGGTTCTGGTTTCGGCCGTCGCGGCCCTACGCGTCAACTAAAGTATGGCCTTGATGTGAACCAGTTGAGTAGTGAAGGAGGTGCCGAGTTGGAATTCTATGCGGACGAACTGGCAGATGCTGGTTACGCCGATCTGATGCTCGGAGGAAAGAACTTTGACACTCCTGATATGATGAAATGCTCGAGCGTGTTTGAGGGTCTATCTTCATCACCTGGGAATGATGATGCGAACGCTTTGCCCACATTTGAACGACTTAAACTAGAAATGACTGATGTCGTCCCTGGCGGTAGCGTAAAAAAAGTCATCTTGTGTGAAGGCGTCGGAACCGTCGTGCCTCCCGAGTCACGAGTTCAAATACATTACCACGCGTTTTTGGAAGACGTAGATGAACCGTTTGATTCAAGCTACCTGCAAGGCAAGCCTGTTCGTATCGTTCTCGGTAGTGGAGATGTCATTCCAGGCCTTGATTTGGCCATTGCTTCGATGCGAAAACGCGAGAAATCGCGGTTTTTGATTGAGCCTGCATATGCCTACGGAGTAGTAGGTTGTGCGCCTCGAATCCCTCCAAACTCGCGAGTGTTATTCGAGGTCGAGATGATCAACTATACGGAAGGCTCGTCGCCGCTGGAAGATTGCGTTGACGATAGCGGTTCCGGCAAGCCGTTGTTTTCGAAGGTAGTGGGGAACGCAAAGGCAGAGAAGAGCGAAGGAAATGAGTGTTTTGGCGAGGGAAACTATTTGAAAGCGCAAAGAAAGTTCTTGCGATGTATTAACATCTTAGAGTCGGCACACTTGCAAAATGATGAGGAAGAGGCACAAATGCTTAAGCTCGCTGAGAAGGCCTACCAGAACATGGCGTTGTGCGCGTTGAAATTGGGTAATTTTGGAAAAGCGCACAACACCGCCAAAAGGATTATCGAATATGCACCCAATAATCCAAAAGCTCTTTTTATTGCTGGAAAGTCAATGAGACATATTGGAAACTTTGCTTTAGCTCGAAAATACGTTCTGCGAGCCAAGCAAATTTCACCCACCTCTGGAGATATTCGAAAAGAATTAAAATTGATCGACGCTACAGAAGAAAAAGCTCGCAGGGCCGAGGTGGATCTGTGCAAGAAAATTTTCAAATCATGATTTGTTATTTTTGGAAACTCCCGTTTGCTTGACGCCATTCTTACATCCTTTTCGTTCCATAAGTTTCGCACCACGTATAATAATGCACCGTGTTTAACATTTTCTTTTATGTTGCCCCGTTGGATTGGTCCAATTTCACTTCCCACGTAACCGAAGGAGCAGAGCTCCGCAAGCTTGTGAATGTTATTCCAATAAACTGGACTGGACGTGAACAGTAGGCTAAGTCCGTGTGTGCTGGTGTGGTGACTTACTTTATAGGCCTGGATCGTCCGCGATATCGGCCCCACTATTTTTCTTATTAACAAAGGTCGAAGTATAACTGTGTCGTGTTGCTGATGAAAGAGCAGAGCCCCGAAAGCTTGTGAATGTTTCAATTCTCAATAAACCAAGGCTGGACGTTGAAGCTGTAGTGGTCTTTTTTATGATATATATCTATTGATCGTCCGTCACTATGGGCTACTATCTTCAATATGTCATTGCTGAAATACACCAGCTTTCTGACGTCCATATAATCACCCGAGCTTGTTGAACGGGAGTGTGCAGGCCTTTCAACGGGATCTGTAAAATACTTTCAGGCTGGTGTTGGCGGAGCGCCTTTATAGCTTCTATCATGTCAGTGATGAGCAGGGCAAAGTGGCGCCGCGGCAGCCCATCAATAATGTTTCTTTCGAAAAGTGTAGGGCTGCGGCCGGAGCCGCAGCCGGAGTAACAAGAACACCAGGCACAAACCATCTATATATAGAGCGGCCAGCAATAATGCCGTCGGGGAGAAACTCGGCGTAATCCGTATAGCGATATAACCGCGGTTCAGTTGGCCGAGTGGCTTAAACCAACGACATATAAACATGTTGTTGTTTAGACTGTCCGCATTCTGATCGGGAGGTTCCGGGTTCGAGTCAAATCGAAGACTTTAAAATTCGTATCCGTTCCTTCCCTGCTTGGCAGTCGGTTTCGGGGAAAGTTGAAAACGCCATAAACCAAATAAACAATAAAACAATCGCGGTTTCGTGGTGATGGACTATCGGCCGTTGTTCCATGGACACTTCTTTCTCCTGCCTCCGTAATCAACAGCAGCTGGCGCTAGAGATCCACCAGACTGACTACGGTACTGACGGAGAGAACTGCCAACTGCGTAGATTGGATATGATGACCTGCACGAGGCTGTTGCGGGCCCGCGGCGCACGCCATACCCGACGCCTACGCCACGCCACTAGGGTCAGGGCCGTGTGAGAGAAGTTTGTAGGGGATCAGGTAGGGCTTATTCTGCTTTGCCGGAAACAACAGTTGGGGAGTCGAGTCGTATCGGCGGCGGCCGTGTCGAAAAGAGAAATGATAGGTTAAGAAAGTCACTATATCTGTCTTCGTAAGCTACTGTTTGATGTTCTGTTTGGGATAGTGTCAGCAGCACATCTGGTGCGAAAGGAGATCTTTCTCAGGTGGTGGTTGATCTTGTGGCGCTGCGCGTCTGATCATAATGTAACATATTATTTCCATGCAGTAGGCCTTTGCATAAGTAGACACATAAAGTTGCACTCCTTACAAAGACGGCTAGCATGGATTCTGATGCCGAAATGGATGCCGTGGAAGCAAACCTTCTGAATAAGTTTAGGTCAATGGGTACGACAGACAAGGATGTGCTCATATCACAATTTCAAAATTTGCTAGGATTTCAGTTGAATCCAGCCGGATGCGCATTTTTTCTGGACATGACCGGGTGGAATTTACAGTCCGCAATCGGAGCGTATTATGACTTTGAAGGAGGCCAAGAATGTAGTTTACCATCTATGTCATTTGTGTCACATTCCACAATGAAGGAGGGTGATGTACTGCTGCCAAGTACTCCATTTGTAAAGACTTGGCGAATACAGAACTCTGGCAAAGAACAATGGCCCAGTGGATGTTGCTTGCGCTTCATCAACGGCGATAAAATGTCTATTGAAGATTGTATTTCTTTACCACGGTTATCACCTGGTGACAAGAATGATATTTCAATAAACTTAATAAGTCCAAACGCACCTGGTGTGTACCGGGGACAATGGAGAACTTACACCAAAACAGGCACTCCTTTTGGTGATATAATTTGGGTTATTGTGACGGTTCAATGTCGTGAAATGTCAGCTGATTCACGAAATATGCTTCACGTACCTATCGATGATGTTGATGTGTCAACTTTTTCAGCCAACGTACAGTCTAATAATGCAATGGTACCCACAAATGATGAGGAAATGCGATTTGATGAACCGATGACTGATAATGGTGCCTTTTCAAATGCTGCTCAACTTCATTCTAGCAGTGATTTTACTTTCTGAGAAACTACTTCATTTTTGTCTGTCTTACAATTTCTATCAACTTTCACCATTGAATGCAAGAACTCTCTGCTAAATAAGGCTAATATTTATATATGCATAAAAGCTATTTATTTTTTTGAACACTATAAGTGATTTGACACGAAAAATTAATCGCTGATCTTATTATTGAAACAGTGTGCACAGTGTTTAATGAGATAATGGTGTTAATTTTTACTCCCCCCCACAGGAATCGAAAACATCTGTCCATAATTACCAAGCTAGCTTGCCTCACTGGATAGGCTATAACACGGTAGCCTACTTTCAGCCAGCAAAATTCATGAACTACCGGTACGACTGCAAAATTTGTATCTCTGCGAATACCGTTGAACGCCAAGTTAATATTTTCCCATTTTCTGTACCAATTTCAATGATAAAGTCAAGTCATGAATTTTACTGCTCATAGACCGTAGAATTGGTTAAGTATTTTTACGTGCAACAAATAGGTGCTTCGGCAACAGGCCTACTCATGTTGTGTTTTAAGCCCTTGTTCAACTGACTATTGGATTTGCGAATGGGTGTAAAATGTAAAACAAGGCCATTCTAGAATCGAAAGATGTGTTTGTTAGACATGAGACCACCTAAGTACAGTAGTACCATAGTTCAGTTTCAGTTCTTGTCTGTGACAGGCAGAGCCAGCATAGCATGAAGCAAAATCCGCGGTCGGTCGTACGGCCGAACCATCACGGATTAAGTACGGCCCCTACTAGACATTTTGGCAAGGTGGTCTGCATGGGCCGGACCATCTGGTTTAATAGGGCTTTGGTATCCAGTGACCCTCCGCATACCGTACCGCCCTGATGTCTTGACTCGTGATAGATGTCGCGATACCAACGAAAGTGTTCTTTCCTTGGATAATTTTGGATGTTGGAGGAACACCTCGCTTGGAACTGGGTGGGGAGCGGGAGTCAGAAGAGCTGTTTTTGTCAGCGCCACCTACTGGTGAAAATATATGTCGTCTCCATGGCTCAGTCGCAAGTCTGCCACAAAGTATAGAAGGGAACCAAAAAGACGGAGGTAGCGTCGTCTCTGCAAAACTGATGTTTGCTCGTTTTGAGCTAGATAAGATGTGCCGAGGTTTGTGAGGGTCGGCTGTCAGCTACAATCAGTCAGCATGTCATCGGGACCTAGACGTCCCACGTCAAATGGATCGGTAGCTTCATCAAATGCTTTCTTGACGCCATCGCCAACCCTATCTCGGACTTCTGCGGGCCGGGATTTATTTGATGCTTGTCGCAATGGCGATATAAACAGGGTAAGTTGATTATCACTTTCATTAACATTAATTAAGCACTGCTGTTTTAGGCGTAACCTAAGCACTCCGGAGTAAGGATCGATAGTTATTGAATTTTTCGAGGCCGCTGTCATAATTTGGCCCTTTTGCCTGACTGATGGCCGTTATCGTCATTAATCGAAAATTCGTGAATATCCGCCTCACTTATCGTCTCTATTGAGGTAAATATTCAAAATATTGACTAACACCAGATGATAATCGCAAAGATACGAAAATTGGCCTGAATAACCGGTCTACCCTTTTGACCTTTGGAAACTTATAGAAAATCGAAATTATCTGTGTGTGTGTGAGCAAAAAGATCTATTACACATATGCTGTATGATTATGCATTATCATAATGAATTGTATTCACTCTAGGTACGAAGATTAATATCCGCCCAAAATGTAAACGCCAGAGACACACAAGGACGTAAATCAACTCCTCTTCATTTTGCTGCGGGCTTTGGACGGAAAGACGTTGTAGAATACTTGCTACAATGTGGAGCTAATGTTCATGCCAAAGATGATGGTGGTCTCATACCACTACACAATGCCTGCTCATTTGGGCATGCAGAGGTCGTACAGGTAATGCTTTTTCATCTTGCATCCAATTGAATGTTGTAGGCCTACTAGCATTGGTTTTCGAATTCTCTTGATGAAAATATATTTGCTGAAAACCTGTCATAATCAGACATAGGCTACTCCTACTGGTACTGGTGGGGTGTATCGTTGAAAGTTGAAACATGAGTAGGCTATATTATGGCAGTACCGTAGCCATTATTATGGACGTCAACTTTTGATTGAATTATTGTTTGTCCGTAGAATTTTGTGGAGGCTTGATGTATTTCAATTAAATTGTCTTGGTGCAGCCTGTTATAAACTGAAAGAAACCGAGGTGGCCAGAGATTTTTGCCCTAAACATAGTACCGGTAGTTTTTTACCCATACCGTACCCACTTATTGTTCATTTTAAATGGTAACATAAAGTATGCTGCTCTCTACTGTGCTATTTCTCTGACTGTAAAGCTGTATTTAAATTTACTGTACTGTAATCTGATATTTAAAGTACTATGGATATGTTGAATCAATTGTTATACCTGACATTAATCACTGGCATCAGTTTCAGAGAATAGGCCCACATTGATGTGGTGTGATTGTTCTTGAAGCTTTGGCCTATCATGAACTACTACCGTAATATAATAATTTGTGATACGGTATATTAATTAATATGGTCATTTATGAAATAAATTTATGTGAGACAATCTGGTGAAAATAGCATGTCATTGATGGTGTGAAAATTGCCCCTACTTGTGAAGAAAACACAAGTCCGTAGATTGTGACTGGCTGGCTGATTTTTAACTTACTTACCGTATATTAAGCTGTATTTGTTAAAATGATACCAATTGAATTAGGATTAGAAATCATTGTTTGAAGATGCGGGCATTTGCATATATTTTGTGATTGGAATTACCTTTCAAAATTTCCAAAAACTGTCACCTACTGCTGTGTAAGTTATTGCCTTTTTTTTTTCTTCTTTTTTTTTCAGTTGTTGTTGAAGCATGGTGCAAACCCTAATGTTTGTGACAACTGGAACTACACCCCATTGCACGAAGCAGCAGCGAAAGGCAAAATGGATGTATGCACTGTGTTATTACAAAATGGAGCGGACCCGCTAATTCGGAATACTGACAACAAATCAGCAGTTGATATATCTGACACTGCAACTAAGGTACCGGTATATATGAATTCTTTGCCTTGATATTATAGGCTTTCTGTATGTTGAGCTATGTCATTTTCACTGTGTGAACACAATTTTTATCCAGGCTATTCTAGTTGGAGACTTTAAAAAAGAGGAATTGCTTGAAGCTGCCAGAGGTGGAAATGAGGACCGGCTGATGGAGCTTCTTACTCCAATTAATGTTAACTGCCACGCATGCGATGGACGAAAATCTACTCCACTTCATTTAGCTGCAGGATACAATAGGGTAAGATCAAATTTTGAATGAAGTTTAACAAATAGCTGGGATGAATTCCTGATGGTCTTGTTGGACCATCAATCATCATAGACATATAATCAACATTGTCATACTGTATACCGTATATACTATGGTATGAATAATAATACGAAACATGAATCGTACTGAAAACTCGATGATTTTTCTTGGTATGCTGCAAGCATAATTATCAACGTTTTGTAAATCACACCACACCATATATATGTATTTTATAATAGGTTCATATTGTGCAACTTTTATTGCAATTCGGTGCTGATGTCCATGCGAAGGACAAGGGCGGGCTCGTGCCACTACATAATGCTTGTTCATATGGACATTTTGAGGTGGGCATGACATGCGGATTCTAAATTAATATAGATTACCGGTGCTATTGTATTTTTGTTGTAGGTGACCGAGTTGCTGTTGAAGCATGGGGCGAATGTCAATGCAATGGATTTGTGGCAGTTCACTCCTCTACATGAAGCAGCATCTAAGAGCAGATTGGAAGTGTGTACTCTGATTTTGGCTCATGGTGCAGATCCGACGATAGCCAACTGCCATTCGAAGACTGCCCTTGATCTTGCCCCGACGAGGTAACTAATTTCAAATGTTTTGTGCCACCGTGTCCTTTGTCAAATGGAATTTTTTTAAAGGACTTTAAGAGATAAAATCAGCTGTGAGTTTAAAGGACATTCGTTGTTGGAAGCAGTACGACAAGCTGACGTAACAAATGTGAAAAAATTCCTTACAAGTGATACTGTTTGCTTTTTACATCCTTACACACTTGACACACCACTACACTGTGCGGTGGCATCACCTTACCCAAAGCGACGTCAGGTAGAATCTTGATAATCCATAAATCTATAAATAATCAATTTGATTTTAATCCAATTGAAATTTCTAGATTACAGAGACATTAATTAAAAAAGGTACTGGGTTGAATGAGAAGAATAAAGAACATCTCACGCCACTCCACATAGCATCAGAAAAAGCACATCTTGACGTTCTTGAAATTTTACTGAAGCATACAGCCATCGAGATCAACTGCCTTGACTGTTTAGGACAAACTGCCCTACATAGAGCCGCACGGCTAGGTCTGGCCCAAGTATGAGAAATTGATCTTATAGGTCTTTTGAATGATATACAGGTGGAAGATTATTTTTGTAATTTGATTTCCAGGTCTGTCGGTTTCTTCTTGATAAAGGTATTGATGCAACTATTGTATCGTTGCAAGGTTTTACTGCGGCACAACTGGCCACTGAAAGAATTCAACCAATGTTGCAAGTAAGTGGGAAAATTAAAATTTTCTAAAGAAATTGATATCACACTAGATATCAGGATTCTATTCTAGACAGTCTAGATATCCTTGGTCAGACTATGATGATATTTCTTTCAGGAAGAGTCTCAATCGCAGACTTCCTCACAAGATTGTACAAGCACCATACCTGAGAGCGAGCCAGAATCAACTTCTCGTATACTGTCGTCCTTATCTCAGTTATCAACGGAGGTATTGGCATTGCCAACAAGTGGAGAGAAACAGGTGTGTGCTTTTTTGTAAGACTGAGTTCGACTGTGTTTGAATACGTTGGATTTAGCTTTTGGAGGCTTCAAAGGGTGGCGATCTTGAGTTGGTGAAACAACTTTGTCCAAAATACAAAGTGAACTGTAGAGATACAGAGGGAAGACATTCGACTCCGTTACATTTTGCTGCTGGATACAATCGGTTGAGTACGGTGGAATACTTACTTGAAAATGGTGCTGACGTCCATGCGAAGGATAAAGGTGGATTAGTACCATTACACAATGCGTGCTCGTATGGACATTACGATGTGAGTTACATAGTATCATAAAACGACATCATACTTTCATGACTTTGTGATTGATTACAATGATTGATGTGTCTGGCACTGGTGTCGTAATGCTTTAGATATCATTTTAGCTGATTGCCTGAGGCTTTGATCTTGTCGCAAGACCAGTTTTTGCTGGTAATTTGTGTCTAGCATTGATTTTATTGATCCGCATATGTAGAAATATTTGAGTAATATCTGCTGGATGTTGTAGTGTAATGCGGATGAACAACATTGTTGCATCTAGAGGAAGGATTGTGCCGGAAAACTGGCATAAAAATGTCAATTTACCTGTTGTTTAGTATGCTAAGTTGTGCCTTTGTGAGTGATGGAGGGAAGGCGGTAATATCAGTGTGCTTTTCATAGGTGGCGGAGTTACTGATCAAATACGGTGCCATTGTGAATGTTGCTGATCTGTGGAAGTTTACACCGTTACATGAAGCTGCAGCAAAAGGAAAATATGAAATTTGCAAGTTACTTATTCAACATGGTGCGGACCCTGAAAAGAAAAACAGAGATGGCAAGACACCTCTTGATCTAGTGAAGGAGTCAGATGTGGACATACAAGTATGCTCAAAATGTTGATGTTCATACAGCACCTACGTATCATTATCTCCTGTCCATTTTTCTGCAGGATTTATTACGCGGAGATGCGGCATTACTGGATGCCACAAAGAAAGGATGCCTTGCTAGAGTGCAAAAGTTGTGTACCGCGAAAAACATCAACTGCCGCGACCACCAGGGTAGAAATTCGACTCCGTTACACTTGGCTGCTGGTTACAACAATTTTGAAGTGAGTAACACTTCCTTGACGAAGTTCCACTACATGTTTTGCCTATTAGAAAATCCTTGAGGTGATTTGGTGCAGTACAACCTTCCCTATGATTCATTTGCGATGTTGTTTTTTAACATATATCATTGTGTTTTTCTTGTTCGGTGCTGCGCAAGCTGATCAAGTAGTTACTTTCAGGTGGTGGAGTATCTCATAGACCACGGGGCTGATGTGAATGCACAAGACAAAGGAGGCTTGATTCCTCTGCATAACGCGTCATCTTATGGACACGTAGAGATTGCGGCTCAATTGATAAAACATGGTGCGCTTGTCAATGCGACTGACAGATGGGCCTTCACGCCACTTCATGAAGCTGCGCAAAAAGGAAGAACACAACTCTGTACTCTTTTACTAGCACATGGAGCTGATCCCACGATGAAAAATCAGGTGAGTTAACTTGGCGGAATCAGAAATAGAACGATATACGGTACTACGAGTCACTGTATTCGTATTGTAAAAATTTTCTTCTACCTTGAGTCCACTCATTAACAATGGGCTACAGATTAAACTTCACTGACTCGGTGACAGTTGAAGTTTGCTGACTTGACTGTGGTTTTAATGCTGGATACCCTCCTTGCCACAGCCCCTGGATTAACTTGGGCTTGGAAATAATTCATTTTGAATTTTCAATATTAGGAAGGACATAATCCTCTTGATTTGGCGACGCAAGAAGATGTGAGAAGCCTTCTTCTTGATCGGATGCCGAGTAATGTAACATTACCCTTGATATCATCTCCACAAAAGGAGACAGGTTGGTTCATGAACTTGCCAATGATGTCACATATTTTTATCGAAATATATTTTTCCTTAGCGCCTCCACCTCCAGCAGAAGTCGTGTCTCCGGATTCAAGCAATACTACCGAAGCTGTGTTATTGTTGTTGACACGACTTGGGCTATCTCATTTGAGAGATATTTTTACAAAAGAAGAAATTACCGTCGATGTCCTAGCAGAGATGGGACATACTGAGTTGAAAGAGATTGGTGTCACAGCATACGGAAACCGACATAAAATCATCAAGGCTGCGGAACGTCTGGCATTGCATTGTGCTGATGGCGCTGTCGATAACCATCCCGGAAATGCAATACTCCCACATACAAGGTAGATGACGTGAGGTTGTATGCTGCCTACGTAGGCATGTGGTATGGAATCTTGGTCCTTAGAGAACTATAACTATACTTGTAGAGGGCAGCAATGCCTGGAACCACGTGAACTATCAGATGTGGGCTACAAGGCCTGTGCCTGCCATGTTTTCTCCAGTGTGATATGTCATTATTGGTAGGTCCTCAAACCGGTCTGCAGCAGTTAAGGCCAGAGACGCTGACTTTTCAGAGGCATGTAACTAATGAATGTATTATTTCATCACAGAGTCGCCCACAGTGGATCCGTCCTCATTGAGCTCAGCCTGGATGACAAAGAATTCCAATCTGTGCACGAAGAAATGATTTCAACCATTCGTGAACACAGAGATGGTGGTGCTGCCGGTGGTATTTTCAAGTCTTATAGTATTTTAAAGGTACTAGACGATATGGAGATCTCGACAGAAAAGTAGGCCTATGTAATATACATTGTATTTATTGTTACAGGTTCAAAAAGTGCAGAATAAGAAGCTGAGAGATCGATACAATCACAGATGCCGTGAGGTAGCGGATGAAAATCATGCACATAGTAACGAAAGAATGCTGTTTCATGGATCGCCCTTTATCAGCGCGATTGTACAAAAAGGTATAATTGTGCTTTATAGCAAGCTACGGTTTTGATGATGCCATTTTGCCACTTGGTGAAATGTAATGTGCCGTAGTTTATTGGCATATGCTTTTTGTTGTTGTAGGATTTGATGAGCGTCATGCGTACATCGGAGGAATGTTTGGTGCAGGCATATACTTTGCTGAAAATTCATCCAAAAGTAACCAATATGTTTACGGCATCAACGGTGGTACTGGATGCACCTTGCACAAGGATCGCTCGTGTTATCTCTGTGAAAGGCAAATGCTTTTTTGTCGAGTAACACTAGGTATGAATCACTCACAACAAAAGCATCTACTCTACATATATTGCAATGTTATTTTTTTTGTAGGAAAACCATTTTTACAGTTTAGTGCAATGAAAATGGCCCATGCTCCTCCAGGCCACCATTCTGTAATCGGGAGACCGAGTGCTGGGGGTCTGTCTCATGCGGAATATGTAATTTATAGAGGGGAACAGGTAACCTATATTTGTTTCATAGATAAGAGTTTCAGCTTGCACTGTTGATGATTTTTTGCAGGCGTATCCGGAGTATCTGATAACTTATCGTATTGTTCGGCCAAACGACTCTGTGGTACAGGACCAACAAGGCGATGGTGCACCTTAACCATGACCTATTGTTTAAATTTTCTTTTTTCAAAATGGCTTCTTTGTTCTCAAAATTTCTCTTTGCGGGTGATTTTACTGCAGATAGTTGATGAAATGGCAATTTTGCCTGTCAAGCTTTATTCTCTCTCATAAGATTAAATCTTCTGGCACAATATTCGTAGTAGAAAAGCAAATTGGCGCGTGCGAGTATGTATAGACGCTTTAGATCGGAAATAGTGTTAATTGCGGATAGTAGGCGTCGCTAATTTTACGCAAGCGAATTCTGCGGGTCCAAATCACAAGTCAAGGAAGCACCCACTTAGCGCCGATAATTTGGCCGATCTCGAGTTTAATTAACCTATAGCGTAAATGCCCGTTGAATCGAGGTATAGGATCTCTATGGTCAACCGACTGAGAAACAAGGAGCGCTACTTTAAGGATATTTTTATGCGGTTCCGTAGCCGTTTGGTGGAGCTGGCTATGTTGTTTTGACAGACGGTTGTAAGATAGAATGTGATTCAGCGTAGATAGATTCAGTGATTGCAACAATTGGCATACGTGAAGGCGGAACTTGGGGCTGCAGTAGTTTGCTTTTTCAACGTTCGTGGCTATGGATGAAGACTTACAAAACGCTATTGATACCGTAGATGCCGCTAGACAGCACAAATGCGAACTTGAAGGGAAGCTACGGCTATTGACAGCATGTATATCACAGGTATGTGACGTTGTTTTCTCGTCAACTGGTTATTGAGTTACCGACAATTGCTCGCTATTCAGGTGTCACTAACGAGCCAACAGTCCAGAAAAGATATAGAGCAACATTTCGGTTTGTTACAATCGAATATATCTTCATTAATCCAGGAAAAACAAAAGGAACTGCTTGATGAGTAAGTATACAGCACTGGCAACATCCTAAGATTTGTCCGAGAGAATTTGCTCATTTTTGACTTATTTGCTCAGAATAAAACGGATTGAAACTGAAGCAATAAAGCCCCTGGAAGAATGCAAAGTATATTTGGAAGAGGGCATACAGGAATCAGATTCAGTCATTGAAAATGGTACGTAGGAGCCCTGCTACGTTATTACATTGTAGAGCCATGAATCAAATGCTCAATCCCAAATAAACTGTATTAGCTTTTAGGTTTTTATTGTCGGCCCTACGCCTGATAGTTCAACAACAATACTTTGCATGCATTAAAATTCGTTCTTAGTTGTAAGTTCCAACTCAATTGCTAACATGTCATAAATAGTTTTTTGTTCTTTTCTTAGGAAAGTAATATTACGGTACGGCAATGTTGTCACTCAAACATTTGAAAAAATATATTGCAAATAAGCCGTGTCTATCATGTTGTGATAAAGTTACTCCGATATTTGCACTTTCCAGGGGAGAAATTATTGCATGCAGACGATGATCCTAGCGGAGACACAAAAAAGTTGAAGAAATTTACCATTTCAACTGTAGGATTATCACTTGATAGGTTGGCATCTTTTTGCATCTGCTTCCCAACAATCTTACTAAAACAGTTTCTATCGCAGTGTTCCAGAAGTTCCATCACTCGTTGATGTCGCATCGATATCATTTCATTACAAACAAAAAGACTTGTGCCAAAGTATGTTCATATTTCTTCGAGCCGACCAGCTCTGGCTATGTTTATTTTGTAATGTTCTGTTACAGAAATATGTGGGTCCATTAAAAGCCACGGGCAGATTAGTAAACAGGCACCTGTACAGATCACAGAGCTTGAACCATTGCCAGGTGGCATGATACTATCGTGGGATGAGGTAAGTTTATAATTTCACCTCAGTTCTATGCAATGCTCTAAGTCAGCTAACTAGAAATAAAAATTTGTTTGACGCTATCTGATCACAGAATTGCTGTTTTATAGTGCAATACAGAAGAGACTGCCGAATGGATTGAAAATGGAAATACTGTATTATACAAGTTACAATATTGCCTTGGAAAGGTGAGCTAGGCTAGAGTATGCGAAATTCCAGAATAGTATATACCGGAGCAGAGTAATCTTCTAGGTCAAGTATGTCATTTCATGAAACTTTGTCGAGTTAGTAGTTGAATGTTTTCCCAAGCAATAAATTTTTGTTGGACTGTTTGTAACAGCATCTATCATGATCACTTAATCAGTATTCAGTAGCCAACCAGCTTGTTGAAAATATCCGCACTTCAAAACCCTTTAGCGTTGCTGTATTTTTTCAAGGCAACATTGTTATCACCAAGTTTGTCAGGCTCATATTCACAAAGTCACTCCGTGTTTCGAGATGCATATGTCGGCAGCAATTACTCGTATCGTATAAAGAAACTGTCACCAAACACGGCGTACACATTCAGGTGAACAGTAATTGACTGAATGCCTTTAAATGTGTTTTGCTGATTCTTCTTCTATCATGCAGAGTGTGCAGATGCTTCCTCAAAGGTGACGACAAAGACAAAGTTGATGAATTGGAATGGAGTCCATGGAGTGTGTATCAAAGTGGAGTAACAACATTATCTGGATATGGTAGGTTAAGGGAAGACTAGAGAATCTTTTGACATTTTCAAAGACATGTTTTTCTTTATTTTGCAGAATGGGACTCGGCTGTTATTAGTAATGGATATAATTTACAAGACAAATCAAGAATGGCGATTAAAAAATCAAATGATGCACAAATACTTTATTCAACAGCAGGAGGTTATATTATTGGATATCCAATCACGTTTCGGTAAGATATTTCATAGTTTATTTACACTTGTGTGTTACCTTAATGGAATTTAACGTGGTGATGATATCATCTAGTGCATTGCTTTATATACGGTATTCACATTTTCAGGATAGATGTTGAAGGAAAATCTCATAACTCTGGTGATGGGTTTGCCCTTGTTGCTAAAGCTGATTCAACCAATTCAACTATTATCAGAGAAAGCACAGTTTGTGTCACGGCTGACGGTGAGAAATGTGAGATGTTATTTAGGACACTGTTAACTGGAAACTACATTTTGCTTATGCAGGAAAAATCTTTATCAACGGCACTGAATCGAAAACTAGATTCTGTAACTTCTGCAGGTGAGTAATTGTATTGACTGCGATGACGTCATTTACTTGTGACAAAATAGCTCATGGTTTCGTATTGCAAAGTTTCTTTTTATGAAAAAGGCAAAACCGGTTGAATATTGTGAATGGATTTGTGCTCAAAGCTCAATATGCTCTCTTGTTACTATATGAGAGAGATTGCTCAACAGTCTGCACAAGTTTTAAATGCTGTAGTATCCCCACTATCCTGTGCCAGATTGTTGAGGATGTAGCAGACTACATGCACCGCATGCACTGACACCCTCAAAGCTTTACAGTACAAAATATTGAAGTTCTTAAAAAAAGTGCTCTGGTACCAAAGGGTTGCCCTCTTAGGAAAATAATTAATGCCTAGTAACGTGTTAACATTCATGCTTTCGCATTTTCTTCAATGCTCTTTTTTTTCACCAGAAATTGCACAGTACGCTTCAACACAAAGGAGATCAAATTAGACGATCACGGTAACGATGTAGGGAGCAGAAAATCTAAATCAAAATATATCGTTCTTCGTGTAACAATCACCATGATGGATAAGGAGGCTGTTTTCAACTGGAAGATTTCATCGTCATCCGTCACCATCAATGCTGCTAACAGACTCTGTCTCAGATTCGCCGCTTCATTCAAATCCCAAGGGTGGAAATTTAGTGTGATTTGAGCGCCCGGTGGGTTACGATACTGCAATGCTACATTACTGTTTAATACATTATACAGTGTAGGATATACATTAGCCTTTGATGTCTATGCAGAATGTGCATTATTGTTTTCAAATATTATTATGTACTAGTCTTAATTAAGGTGACCAGATATTGCGAACTAACACGCTATATATAACGATTGAAATGCACATGGAATTTGGCAAATGATGTAGGGATTTACTTGAAAATGGCTCACCACGCACGTATTTTTAGTAAAAGGCTGAACCAATGAGGATTCCAATCCAGGGAAGGTGTGACTTTGCTTGTTGCCCCGTGAATAGAGCCGAGTACATGACAATGCGTATGCTACTGTAAAAAGTGTTTCAGAGTTCTGTTTACATTAACATTAGTGCTTTGCTATTTTCTTATTTTTTTTTGATATCCTTCATGCTTTCTTCTTGCCAGCAGGCCGCTCAATTTGTAGTCAGTGGTATGTTAACTGGTGAATTCCAAATATCGACCTAATGTGCCGTAATTTCAATCTGGAGAAGTGCTGATAGTAGATTGTTTATAGTTTTTTTCATACTTCTATCAAGGTTGGCTATAGTATGTGTTTGTGATATGATAGTTCCTGTTCGGATTCACTGACCGTCCTTGTTTTCAATATGTTGATGACGTTTTCACGCGGCCTCTTCGTAAATGTAGTGCATTACTCGATTGTCCTATGAGATGTCTTAGAGATTAGTAGGCCTATCTATGCAGTTACTGTATTAATTTGGCATTATAATGACACAGATGCCTTGATTTGTGTACGTTTCAGTGTGTCTTGTTGGTGTTAATATTCACATAATCAGTTCTGAAGCTGTTCGATCGCATTCTACTGTCCAATATCAAACCAACTCTGGTTGGGTTTGGTAAGTCTGTGTTGTTGCAAGTCGAAATAGCGCTTCGTCAAATGTTCGCCGATACACGACGATGCCTGCCTTGAAATAGTAAATATCCTATCCTCTCGTCCTCTTGGGATTTTGTTATGAGTTTGCTATGGCGTGAGCTAACAGTTTACAGTCCATTTGTACATACGTCGCTGACAAAGTTGAGCTTCAGCAGGGCTATACCAACAATAGTGATGAGAATAAGGACTGCGTTGAAATGTAAGCTTTATCTGTTACTTACTGTTTGAGTTTTAGCGATGACATTTGATATTATTCAGATCTTTGGTGGTTTTTCGCCGTTATTACAATTGGCTCTGCGGAGACTGGCCTTAATCTGACGTCCAAGCTGTTCGCTGAATACCAGAGAGGAGTGCGCCCTGCGGACGGGTTCCACGAAAGTGTCCGCGTGCGGTTTAAATTGCTTCTGAACGAGCTCATCGACGTAGTAAGTTCTCATTTACACTTTTTTATTACCTTCAATGCTACGGCGCGAGGTGAGATAATCTATATCGGCAGAGCGATCGCCTCTCCTGGATGTGTTCGATTAACCACTTTGTTAGGCTCTGTGTCGCGACGAATGGTTACGCCCTTACGCGTAGTACGTACATACGTCGCCAAGAGTCTGTAATTGTGCATAGGCATGATTGCGTACTATTCTTTCGTGAGCAGCGCATCTTCTGACTCTCGCTTTGAATCAATGCGTTGTAGGATGAAGTTTCACAAAAGATAGAATCCAAAACTTGGTTGTATCATCGATGAAGGGACCTTCGTTTGACATGGAATCCAGCTGAGTATGATGGTATTGAATACATCAGAATTCCTGCTGAGAAAATTTGGCTGCCAATTTTCGTCTTATACAACAAGTAAGCAATAGACTTTTTACTATCAGACCGGAATATATATATTTTGGACTTGATAAATCGTGTCTGCAAAGTGGTTGGATTCTTCTATTGGTTTCTCATTGTTTCTTGGTCTACTGTAAGGAATCTGGCTTGCTGCCTCGTCAACCTTTTCAGGCAGACGTGGACCGATATCGTTAAATTTTAACTACGGGCCTACGACCGTGCGCGCTGACCACTTATGAAGTTGCGTATCGTTATTACCATTTATGGTGACTGTAATACGCCAGCTCACTCGCTGACATTGCAGGATCTCAAATTAATATAACGAAGGCGCCTATTTTCTGCGTATATGTACATCTTGATGAACATAAACATGCCTGCTTTCTAACATGGCGTTCAACAGCTGTAACGTTCCAAAAATAAGAAACTCGCGGACTAGCGATTGCCGACCGTTGTCTTAAATGACTTCAAAATGTTGTCCAGAACTATTCAAATTTGTACAGTGCTGATGGCGACTTTGCTATTTCGGATGCAAGGCAAGTAAGAATATTTTACAATGGAACTATTGAGTGGATGCCTCCTGCGATGTATCGTAGCTTTTGTGAAATTCAAGTGAGTTTGTACTATGTAGGCCTATGTATAGGACCACTAAATGGGATATGTCCCGATCTCATCAAACTAAACGTGACCGAGAGCCGCTGTCAAAACGATGGTTATACCTTCTCTATTCCACAGGCTGACTAGGGCTCGTTCATCGCGGACTAGAGCTACCCGGCATACAACTGCTAATTTATCCGATTTCAAATTGCATAGATCAATTATTTTGTTTTGACAGGTGGCCAATTTTCCTTTTGACACCCAGAACTGCACTATGAAAATCGGTCCGTGGACGCGTGGAATGGATCTTCTTGACATGGTTAACATGGATGGATATGTAAAGTGAGCTAACATCCAGCTTAATGCACTACCTCCTAGCATTGTACGCCTATGCATATCAATGATAATATCACGAAATCTCTATACTTCCTAGAGATCATTTATGCGATTCACCAGATATATCTGACTATAGTCCCAATGGAGAATGGAAATTGCTGTCTACCGGATGCTATAAACATTATATCTTTTATAATTGCTGCGTTGGTGAGTAACATATTATGCGGAATTGGAGGATGTTATGCGGATGTTACATTATCTTAGCCAAATATTGCGTATATGTAAGAGTAACTATTACTGTACAGTATAGTTAGCACGGTATGCCTATGGTAGGCCAATAGTTAACGGCCGGCTATCTCTTCTGGTCGTGCTGGATTTACTTGAGTTTGAGTAGAATTAACCTGTAGACAGTGTGATTTTTCCATTTAGGGCCTTATGTGGACATGACATACCATTTTGTTATTCAACGTCGTCCGTTGTATCTTCTTATGAATATTTTACTCCCAACGATACTTTTCACCGCGTTAACAAGCGCCGTATTTTATCTGCCTTCGGATGGAGCTGAAAAAATGACTCTGAGTGTGTCGCTATTGCTTACACTTGTCCTGTTTCTTCTTATTATCAGTAAGTTATATTTCTGTACATTATAATGACTGAACACTTTAAATGTACGATACGCGAACTGCACTATAATAAAGGCCATATGCAAGAACGCTACTCGGGGAATCCGAAATGGTTTAAGCTGGTCTGGTTCAAACTTGAACTTCTCAATTCAGCGTAATGGTGCATGTTTATATCATTTTCAGTGGACACAATACCGTCAACTGCGAATGGAGTTCCGTTGTTGGGGAAGTATATTCTGTTTACGATGGTTCTAGTGACCCTGTCTATCGTTATAACGATTTTCGTACTGAATATCAATTACCGCACGCATTCGACTCACTGCATGCCCAGATGGATGCGAAAGGTATAAGGACTACTTGGACCCAAGGCATTACACGTGATTCTTTCAATAGTCTGATTTTTTATTCGTATGATAAAGGTGTTTTTACACATACTACCGCGTAACATGCTTACTATTTCGATAAAACTCGTTGACGGAACGGAATCGTCTAATACCAACAAAGTAAAGATGGAAAATATCGCAGGTTGGCCTGTGGGATCCTGGTCGTAACTACAGTATTTCGCCTCGTTGACCCTGTGAGAATTTAACAGATATATCCGGACGAAACAGAGGAAAAGACAGTTCCTTTATGATCAATCCAGACTCGAGGAAAGCGATCGAGGACGCTGATATGATCGCAAAGCATTACAAATGGCAAGAAGACAAATTTCAGGTACCCATATGTAGCGATTGATCTAGTAGAACGATATAGGCTACTGTAGGCGTACCCTCGTTGTGCTCCTGAGCTATTGTATTGTATTGTATTGTATATTTATTCACCAGCCGAGCGGCTCGCACATTTAAGCATACAGACAGAGAAAAGAACAAAAAGGCAAGTAAGAAGGCCTAGGCTATAGGCCTAGTCCTAGAGTGTCTGTAATAATGCGCCTATTAAACGTAAATCATATACCGCTCTGAATATGAGGTGTATATTTTAATCATTGCAACTGCAAAGAAGCAATTTCATTGACATACCAAAGCAAAATTACATCAAGCCAGCATGATTATATCACATTTCACAAGTCGGACAATTTCTTAGGGGGAAACTGATTGGAAATACATTGCCATGGTGATGGACAGATATCTTCTGAAAATATTTCTTGTGCTGTGCGTCCTTGGCACGATCTTCGTCTTTGTCAAAAGACTACACGAGATGAGTTACGAAGAGGAAATGTTCGTGACGAACGACAGGAAATGTTTGCTAAACTGTTAAACGGGTTGTGATTATCCTGTTACTCTCTTTCTCTATCTTTCGCTCTTTCTCTCATAGTCTAATTTGAGGAACTACTCTAAAAACAAAAACAAAGTTGCTAAAATACAGGAAATTAACGCTTATTTCCTTCTCATCAAGACGATTAAAATTTTGTCACTCGTCATCACTGATGTTTTAGCAAATCATCTATTTCCTCTAATACAATTTATTGATAACGTCTCGTATCAGTGCGGTTACGAGTTAAAAATTGAGCGAAGCTTTGGTGTGTGCTGGGCGGTTATGAGCTCGACCGCATTGCTTCAGTAAGGCTAAAGATGTCAAATTTCCGCAGTAGCGCTCGGGGTTTATGCGGTTATGGCAGATGATCTTGTGTGAGGTCGCTCGTGAAAATGTTAGTGGGACACTTAGAAGGGACAGGGGCCTCCTAGCCGTGCCCAGTTGCCCATTCCAAATTTGGCATGGCTATAGGCCTATATGCATCGCATCACACTTAAATTCGTGTCGAGGTCAGATTTCCAACACTGGATTAACCACAGGAGCGGTTGCTACGATTTTGCCTTCTCAGGTCTCGGTATATGTAGCTGGAAAGACGGTATACTACAGAAACAGATGCGTGGGAGAAATTATGAAATCAATCCCTTACCCTTCTTGTGGCTGGTTTTGAACATAGCGGTGTCTTCTGGGTTTAATATCGAAACTCGAGATGTAACAACTGTACCGTTGCCTGGGTATCAAAAAGGTAGCTGGCTTGGTCAAAGCATCGCTCTGGATTCTGATCCGTGAGTATTTTTTTCAACCCCATTGACTACAAGGCTTAAAAGTGGGTTTACTCTGTTACAGAGAGGGCCAGCTAATGACGTATCTCAGTGCGCCGTTGTATAAAAGTGACGGTAACTTCACTGGAGTTACTTCACCAGACGGCGCTATATATAAATGCTCATCGGAGGCAAATAGAAGCAGGGCGGTTACCTGCGTTCAACGGTCGTTCGGTAAGGATGATGCGGTGCTGATAATAGACCTTCTGACATTTTGACAAATATATGAAGACTCCAAATCTTCCACTTTCAGATCCGGGGTCCCGCACGGGCATGACAATGGCAATGATCGATAAAGATCTTCTGGTATGCAAGTTAATTTTTCTTAGAAGAAGGCCAATCCAATCGTATCCTCATATCCAACAATCTAGGTGTGCTCACCTCAATGGACTTACCTGTGTAGAAAGGCGAATTTGCCCCTTCGCATGGTTGGAAAATGCTATGTGCTGAATAATACGGAGGACTTTGAAAACAGTAAACCGCAAGTTTTGGATTCACCGTATGTTCGAGGTGAGAATAGAGATATTAGATAGACTATCTGTTGCTTGAAAGTCAGTACGTACTGAGACTGAAGCTGCGACTGCTGTGACGCTATTCAAACGGCTGCTTGAGTTTTGTTGTTGTTGTCTGCGTTTCACGTGAACGCCGGTAGATTGCCCTGGTGAGTTGGATGTTATATTGCTACTGGACGGCTCTGGAAGCATCGTCGAAAAGGATTTCTACATAGCTAAACTTTGGCTCGTAGATTTCTTGAAAAGTTACAGGTTCGTTGTGCTAAGCCTTGCTAGAAGATGCGATGCGAACGAGTCTTTTTGCCTGTAGGGAGGGCTTGAATAGCGGCGAAGTACACATCGGGCTGATACAATACAGTGGATACACCGAAGAGTCGTCTTGTGACATGGGCAATTTGACGAGAAGGTTGAAGGTAGGCTGTGTGGCGTTGTTTATTGATGTTTAGTGTAGCCTAATTGTCAATTTCCCACTGACGATCTCCAGCAGCCGCTTTCAGCAATGCCTCGGTACCGTAAAAATTATTCCTTGTGTTACATGTAACAGTAACACGGCGAGATTATTTTATTTTCAGGTAGAGATGCCTCTTGGTAGCTATAATTTGACTGAAGCTAGTGAAATTGTGCACGAAGTTAAAAGCCTCGGACATTGCACGTTAACCGGCGACGCCATAAATATTACAACGGAGCACTTCATCAACCATGGACGACAAGACAACGTCGCCGTGATGATAGTAGTGACAGATGGGGTGTCGAACGACTCTGTATCGGATGCAGCCAATCACGCACGGGAAAATGGTGACTTCGTTTAGTGTACTGAACTGACAGGACGTCTACGTACTGCAACTGGTTCATACAGGTATTACCGTTATTGCCGTCGGAGTCGGAAACGATGTCGATATGCAACAACTAGACGAAATCGCAGACAGTGGTCAATACAAATTCAATGTATCAAAATACGAGAGCTTGTCGGGCATTTTGGGAGAATTGCAAGAAGCCATTATAGCAGCAGAAGGTTCTTTTCTTGAAAGTAAGAGACCCGTTCGAAAAATCAACAAATCTGCATGCAATATGCGTCTATATACACGCAGGGATCGCGAGCAATTTTTCGGGAAGGATCAATCAATATATGGTCGGGATGTCCGCTGTGACGACGAAGGTAGTCCTGTATATGCGCTTGAAGCGACGATAGGCCTTGAACTTGTTTATTGATATGTAGGATAATGTTGTTTACGAGGGAGCGATTGGAGCAATCGGCGGTGGTATGGGATCTGTAATTTCACGGAATGTTTACAATCTCTCTCATTCGCAAACCTTGTCCAAGGAAGCGCTTTTGCTTCTGATACGTAAATCGCTCGCTGGTTACACAGCGGAAGACAATTACTTGGGTAAATTGTTTACCGATCACCTTGTAGCCTATATATCAATCGATGGTTTCTTGATAACAAGCATATCCTTGGCAGCGTATGCTATGGCGAGCGGCTTCTTCTTCGGTTCAGAAGAGGAATATGTAGCTGTGGCTATGCCGAGATTTCGAGGATACGGCGCAGTGTTACTGTTCCCAGTTGGAATCAGCGAAGATAGTAAATAAACCTGCCATTTAGCCATGATTATGTAATGGATTTCAATTGGGAACGCTTTGTTTTAGAAATCACAACTTCAGCGATGATCAACACTACTATAGTAACGTCTGCTGAACCTCAAATTGGATCGTATTTCGGACACAGCTTAGCCGCCATTGATGTCAATAATGACGGATTTGATGATATGCTTGTTGGAGCACCACTTTACATTGATTCAGGCCTTGAACATTTTGATGAAGGAAGCGTAACAATATTCTTTGGCAAGTCAGCTTCTGTACCTAACTTGGTAAGTAACTATATGTTAATTTTACAATCAAAATTTCATGAAAATCCTAAAATATAGAAACAGAATTGTATACTTGTTGGTGTCGATTCTAATTCTCGACTTGGAAGTTTTATCGCACCCGCCGGAGATTTGGATCGTGATGGATTTCAGGACTTCGCAGTCGGTAAGTAACCAAACAAAATCTATTATCTTAGACTGTGAATTGATTTCTCGTCGATGTAGGTGCTCCGGCTCATAACAATAATCAGGGAGAGGTGGTTGTATATTACGGGAATACCGATTGTCCGTCGCGATATCAGGTATAATATTAACGTTCACTGAAGGATCACAATTGATATATTGTAGCCGTTATTTCAAATCTTTTCGCAGAGAATGACAGGAAAAACCTCCGATTCTGACCGACCTTACTTCGGATATTCGATCGCCGTGAAAAGTTTGCAGTCTGGGCCTGTTTTACTGGTCAGCTCGCCAAAGGTCGGATCTGTTTCAATATTTCGGTAAGTTGGATTGCCTGTCTTCTATGTGTAAATTGCCCAGAGTTGATTTATTAATCATGCGCAATCTTCATTAGGCCGCGGCCCGTGGTTGACGTCATCGCATCACTTGATATACAGGACGGAGGTGACCATGATGTGTTAGTGATGGATCCGGTGAAGTGTGTTAGGAACCAACGTAATGGGAAGGCTTGCGTCAGTCTCAAAGCGTGTTTTGAACTAACTTGGCGCGATCCACGACAGTCCACTGTTGACGGAACGTTAGGTAGGAATTTATTTTTTCCTATCAAATGATCCATTAAATATTAATTAAAACCTGTACTGATGTCTTTATATGTAACCTGTCGTTCTAGTGGACGATTACAGTCATGTCAGCGACAGGAGGCAACAGATATGTCATCAATTTTGTGGTGTTGCGATCACTACGCACGCGCTACGGACCAACTCTACGTAGCCGTAATATATTCGGCGTGGGTTATTATTGGTCCCGTCTACTCTGATTATAATTATAGAGAGGAAGATGTTGGCACTCCGCTTTAGCATCTGATTTGTAATGCGGTTCCTTTGAAGCAGGCTTCTGTACGTGTTATCGAGTATTGACAAAACGGTATTATTCCCGTTGAAAATTTAGAGCTGTCCTATAAAATATCGTTGGAAAGTGATATGAAAAACAGACGTTTCATGTTCGTATCAAACAAGGGACAGATATTCAAGAGCGATATCATCGTTGGAACGTGCCAAATTTGTGTCATTAAGGATTTGATATTGCGCGTAAGCATGCATTGGATGATTCTAAATTTCTGATGCTGATGTATAGGTTATGATTTGTTATCCTGTTGTAACAGATATAGCCTAGGACGGTAGAACGGACGGTAACGCCATAGTAGCTATTGAGGTGAACACTACTGATCACATTCTGCGCTCTTCCTTCACGATGCTTTGTCTCGCAGCCTCTACGCGGAGTATGCATCGATATCGCAGTTTAATGACTCGTGTTTAGATTGGAATATTGTCAAAAGCGGATGGAGTCGATCTTGCCGTACCAGCGGTTGTTACCTTGCTCACGATGATATCCGACAACGTTGATAACGTTGCGATGTCGCCGATTCTACCGATGCCGCAAGTGAAACTACAGAAATTCATCAATTTCACAAAAGGCTGTGCTATCTCGAACGCTTGCTCGTACGATCTAATGCTTACAACCATCAGAGGGTGAGTTTATTATAATCCGAAAATTGTTACAAAGCCGCCGTGCAGTAGGATGGCTGCTACACCCTGCAACCCTGCTCCAACACTAGGGAATGACATTCGTTCGGGATTCTCGACATTGCCCACGCTTCTCACTTTAAGAGGATGTCTTATACTCCACGGCATATGATGACATCTAGCGGAGGCTTCATCACAAACCCATTCTCATTTGCTCTTCTACAGTCTCCAGAATCCGATATATTTGTATGAGGCGAATGAAATCGTTACTATCGGACTTCAACTAACTAACCTAAAAGACCCAACCTTTTTCACCAAGGTGATTGTGACATCGACGAAAGGCAGCATTACGAAGGTGAGGCGAGACCTTGATGATTGGTGTTGTCAGCTGATCACGTCATTGATACCAATCATTAAATTATAGCTAATTAGCAATTGTTCCTTTCTGGAAGATGATCGAAGAACTATTTCATACAATGACGATGTCACAGGATCGCTGATGCTCCAGAATACGACGGTAAGTTCAAAAAGTCAATGCAAAACCGAATATTTAATGCTGGATCTCGTAAACGACATATTTCTTAATAGGTCGTTCCGCTTTGCGAAGGTTTATGGTGGTTTGCAAACATAGCCATCCATATACTACATGTTGCAAGCGATTATTTTTAATTTAAGCATTCTCTTTTAATCCAGTGTCGCATGGACATCTCCATCACGCTGAGGCATTTCTCAAGATTAGCGAACGACACGAACTTTGAAATTTCCATAAGAGCGCTGTCATTGTAAGACTAACAGCTTTTTCTCCCTAAAATTATATTGTCATGTCGTCTTCGCGTCATTGCAACAGAATGGATGATGATGACAATGAATCGAGTGACGTCACTCCTGAAAACAACGTCATCAAAATGGTTGGGGATGTAAAATACGCAACTGTTTTTGATATCAAAGGGTAACAAGATACAGAGTTCGAACCCAGTACCATTTTTATGATGATTTCTTATCAATTTCTTGCCAGTGTTTCGGAGCCCTTTGATGTCCAATACTGGAGGAATGTCTCGGCATTCGGTACCACAGACTTGTTGATGGACGACGAATTGTTCGGGGAAGAAAACGTTGATATATCGCATAGATATCAGGTGAGGCCGCCGCAGTTCTTTTGTTAAATCCTTGGAATTAGATAGTCACCTGTACTTTGTTCCTACTCGCAAAAGCGGGGTGGAACCCATACTAGCCCAACAAACACACTTCCACAAGCAGCTATGACTAGTTCCAGTCTGTAGTGGGTGGATATCGGGACGACTGCGGGAGGGAGAGTGACAGATCTGCCAAATCATTCTCTTTGCCCCCTCCCTAGGAGGAAGTAATCTGAAGAATGAAAAATTGTGGTTTCTCAGTAGATTTTGCTTTAATTGGTTACCTTATTCCGTCTATAGGTTCTGAACACTGGCGCATTCACTGTGTACGACACAAGTCTTCAGTTCACCTGGCCTGCTTTTATATCAACAACGAAGAAATTTCCCATCTTGTACCTCCACGAGTTTTCATGCTTGGTATGCCCTTAACACATTCTATATCCCTTCCCGAATTTAAAATACGTGATTCTTTCACCTTCCTAGCCACTCTCTGCGTGCTCCTGCAATATCCAAGATATCTGTGGCGCTTTGAATCCGTTCCAGCTGGCTCCTAACAGTGCCAATTCTACATACGCGTCGTTATGTCAGTCGCTGTGGGATGACACTAGAAATGTATCCATCACTGAATACGAAGCTGTTACAACTCATCCCTTTACATCAACCAAAATTGTAAGATTGGATTTACCAGCCAATCTGCTACATATTTGTTACTTTACCTTTTTCATTTTAGGGCTGCGATGTACGAAATGCCTCAATTATATGCAGCGATATCAGATGTAACATTTCAAGATTGCCTTCGCAAAACTCTGTCACGATAAAGGCGAAAATGAGAATGTGGACGCCAACTTTCAAGTTACCAAAGGTAATGCAAGTTTCTTTGTTGACATTTCCGATCTACTATATATAAGGATATGCAGAATAGTTGTGAGGCACTGTAGGTAGTTGCTAGTTAGTAGCCTATATACCCGAGCGTTTATTTTATCGGATAAGTGTCTAGTATAGGACAACTATAATATATTGCATCCAATTGGAGCAATTCGATGAGTATAATTCCCAGCAGACGGCCAGGCCAGTGTTGTCCGATACCGACCTCAAATCCTGGCGTGAGTAGAATTTATGAAATCGCCGTGCCGAATTCGGCCATGCATTTCGCGAGTTGCGGACGGAACGGCTTCAATAAATCAACTGTGTATTTGCGTATTTATCCCGCTTCCGATCGCATGCGCTCCACCGCTAAGCTCCCGTCTCATCAATCCCCTTCGCCCAACGTCAGCTACTCATGTCAGTTGCCGCGTGCCGCCGTGTAGACCATTCGTGCAAATAGCAAGACGGGGCTGCTACGAATTTGCAAAGATAAGTGTCAAAGCGCAAGATAGAACGAACGAAAAAAATCCGAATTTAAAAACACACAGTATAAGCAAAGGCTCCAAATAACACTTTCACCTTCATAAGACCGAGCGCATTCCTACAATATGTGACGAAAATAAAGAATTTTCCGAAGAAAACGAATTTCAGGATAAAACGTGTCATTTTGTTCAGGCAAGTCCAGTGGTTCATTTGGAAAGTTCTGTTATGTTAGATCAAAGGAATGGTTTGAATTTTCCTGACATCATAATTCGAGAAAGTGTGAGTTGTTTTCTACCTACATCTTATATCGCGCCAGATCGCAGCTTTTCGATTCTTTATGTCAGATCGTGACGACGACGCAACAATACTTCACAGTGGCGACACCAGTACCCGTCAAACCATTGAATGCATTACTGATTTTGATTTCTATGATGATTGGATTAATTGTTATTTTGATATTAATGTGCGTTTGCTGGAAGGTGGGTGATATATAAAAATACTTCTGTGCGATGTTGCCATCATGGACTGTGGCGGAACTCTTGTCAGTGCGGATTCTTCAAAAGCAAATACAGATTGGAACTGGAGAGACGAAAAGCCATGGTACTTACGGAGGAAGAAATAGAACTGGAGAACAGCTTACCCAGAAGCATAAAGTCTGGAAAGCGTTGCTTACGATCTACAGTATCGTCTTCAAGTTCATGTTCTGGTAACTTTCATTTCGCAAGAATCGATTCGTGACAGCATACAAACTGGAAATTCTTTCAGATAATGATATCGTATTCTTTATGATGACAAACCCATCGTCATCAGCCGAGGGTTCGGACGAGATAGATGAACTGTATTTAGAGATGACTCCATTGCAAAAATGCGCTACTCGGCTTCGGGTCAACAGAAGAAAGGTAAACTAGTATGCCGGGTCGTTAAGTGTTATTCGTATCGGTCTTCCTTGTTCATGCAAACAGTCATACTACAATATGAGTGACGTCATTATAATAAAACAATCAACTGTGCAGGAAAAGTTCAAGGAAGAAATGCTGGGTCACTCAATCTCAACCGCAGAGCAATCCGCTGGAATGCTGTCCGATGACGATCGTGCGCAAGTGTCGCTTCAACCAATGTCGCCTAGTGTGACTGTTACCACTGATGACCGATCAGAATCTCCCGACTATTCTTACATAGAATCGACTATGCAAGAAGACGGGAAACGAATTAAGAGGACAGTCAGTTTGAAAAGGAAAAGTGTTGCGGAGAGCAATACCTCCAAAAGTCAATGACTGTTGGAACATCGACTAAACATGTAAAGTTATGCGTATCTTGTACTCAATAAATCTCTCTATCAAATATTTCTCTTTGAGGGCGTCGTACAGGTGTTGTTGCCCGTCTGGCTTTGATATATCGTCATTTTAGCGATAATTCCAGTTTGAATTTGGATGCAGAGGTCTTCTAAATTTTGAAATTGCTCTCTGTTATTCTTGTATTTATAGAATAAACGCGTTTACTGTACAGGGTAAAGGTCACCATATTGCGTAACAGATATATTTAAAATTTGAAATATACTATATACAGTAGTTGAATGCGATCTCTAGAATGCACACGACGCCCGCGCGTAGGTTTATATTTGCGTATGTATTTGCAAACGAGACTGTCCACTGTCCCCTGCATCTTGCTGAGAGTCGAGTATATATAAGTATCAGCGTTTATAAAAATGAAAATGGGGACAGGGTATGCACAAAAGACATAGAGAAACACGAACGTAGACATATGCAAATTTTCCACTCCAGCCTACTGTAAAAATTATTAAGGACAACGTAGGACGTCCGTTATTAGATATCGACGCGATTTTGTACTTAGACAGGGAGACACTGGTCGCCTTCTTGTGACAAAAAAGGTGCCGTTTGATTATTGAGAGTTCAGTTGATATGACTCAGCGTTTGAATTACGAATTCCCGTTTGCATCCACGTTGTGGATAAGAATTTCGTTGGCTTTAACTATCTCAGGTTTAATTTTCCGTACTTCAGTTATTGTAGTAGTTAGTCCATCATCAGTTTTGTTACCATTGTGCATGCCTAAAGTGTGACGGAGAGACAAAGTCAACCTATGGTTAACTTGTTCTCTCCAACAACCTAAGCATTTACAGATGTGATTTACAAGTCCTTGTACGGCGTTGGAATACAATATTGGGTTCAATGCACTGTTGATAGGTAATAGGATAATTGCAGCAAAGGCGTAGACTGTATTAGATACGTCAACACCGCCTAGTCGTAGGAAAGCTATCATGCAGCAAGGGACCCAGCAAGCAAAATCCGATGCGACTAAAAGAGCTACGCGTTTTTGCACATTTTTCGCAGAGGATTTCCCACTTTTCTTGGGCAGTGAAGACTTTTGTCGGAGTAAACGCGGCTTTGACATTAGAAAATACAAAATTACGATGTAAACGAAAAGTGCGAAGTTCAACGTCATTAGGACGAAGGAGTATTCCCAAGCGGGATCTTTAGCCGTGACGAAAATTTTGGGGAGGCATACAGCATGGGTGCCGTAATAACCAAAGTATCCCAAAATTTCATAGTTTGAATTGAGTTTCGTGAATTTGTCCCTAAAATATTCCCATTTCAGGGTGTCTCTATTTTGGCCGGGAATGTATGAATTTAAAACATTGTAGAAAGACTCGGCCGTTGTCCGATTAATGACGTCAGATGTAAAGTACGGGTTTGGAGATATCCAAATATGAGAAATAAAATGATCATCGAAGCTAGGCAGGATCGGGATGATTGCAATTGATATTGCGATTATCCATGCTATGCACGTATATACGGCAGCCCGTTTCACGGTGACGTCACGACTCTTAAAGGGGGAATGTATACAATACAGTCTGTACGATGATAAAATCGCCAACATCGCAATAGATGACTCGCTAGAAATGGTAGCCATAATACCTAACATTATACATATTGGCCCAGACCTCCATGCCTTGTCTAGTCTGCAGTATTTTCCACTGAATAGGACGGTTTGTATTCCTAAAATGAGTAAAAATACCCCCATGATTAAATCAGCGAATGCTAAATTCATTACGAGGAAGTTGTGGATTTTGGATAAATTATTTAAGCGATAGTCGTCACGGTGGATTTCGCGGATTTTTTGCGTCAACACTGATAAATTGCCTATTATAGAAAATATCGCCATGATCCAAATCATCACGTTTAAAAACATATTATCAATCAGCTTGTCTTTGGAGGAAAACCACGAACTCCCCGAGAAATCTGAAGGGCATTCATCACTTCCATCGGAACAATCTTCTTTTCCATCAAAGGTAGCTCGCATAGGGACATAGAGAATCGATCCGCTTTCGCAATAATAATGAGAACCTGTACAGTTTAACTCATCTGATTGGTCGATACAGTCTGACACGTGATCACACCGGCGACGTTCAGGTATGCTGATGACAGTGTCTGCTGAATTGCAGTAAAATCTTCGCGGGCAATTATCTTCATCTTTGCCGCTTGCGCCGCAATCTTTTTCCCCGTCGCAAACTTCTATTCCCGGCAGTATTCCTCTCTCGGGGCATGTATACGAGCCGTCGTAGTTACGTAAAGCGCAATATGGCGGCGTGTTTTTGCAAGTACCACCGCATTCATCTTCCATGTCAAAGCATTCCGGTATTCCGTCGCATGCGACTGCATATTTAGGGGTCCATGGGTTATCTACTTGATGCCTTGTACATATGTAATTTGCGGTACACGGTTCAGAATGCAACCGTGCAGTGTAGTGACCTCCATGGATATCAGGGGTGTGATCGAGTGGATTTGCTTCAAAATCGTCAGGGCTGGCGCATTCTATATCCTGGGTGCAGTAGAATTCATCGGCTTCGTTTTGACAGTCCATGACACCGTCGCAAAAATGAGATATATTTATGCATTGGGTAAAATGCTTATTCCAAGTCGTGTTTGTGAAAGAGTTCCGCATTTGGTTGTGTTGTTGCATTTCAATCATGTCTAGACTCTTCAAAATACACGGTACCTCTCCTATTTGACACGCACACCGTTCTTTGTCATTATATTCGAAGCAAGTTGCTTTACAGATATGGCTCGCTTTCGTGGTTTCGCATAGGCACTCATCCGATAAGTCAGGGCAATCGAAGACCCCATCGCATATCTGGCTGTTAATAGCAATATAGCATATATTATGGTCCATGTTAGAATACGTATGGCTAAATTGTCTCCAGTCTAAGCGATGATACCGGGCACAGGATCAGGTTGCTGAATTTCTATCATACCTTTTCGCTACAACGAAGTCACCGCTTGTACACTGCATGCAGGACGTTTCCTCAAGGGATCCATCAACAGTGATGTTGTCGATAACATCTGAACACATATCTTCCGCGTTAATGCAATCCGGGTATTCGTCTCCGACGAATTTCTGCAATTCAATCATTACATAACGGGATCCTTATCATCGTATCATTCGCTTACTTGTGGAAGAACGCATGTTCTTGTTTTGCTGTGCCTTTTGACGTTGCAAATGAAACCTCGAACAGACGATGCGTTGAACGATGTTCTTAATTCGTCTGACATGTCTCTGAAATTGGCAACAATTTTCCAGTTTTTTAGTAGATTATGAAAAATTTGACTTACTTGCACTCTTGGTGTCCATCACAAACTTTGTATCTTGATACGCAGGTGTCTCCGCTATCACAAAAATAACTGTGGTGGCAACCAAATTGACATTCATCCTCGCGCTTCCAGCAATGATCTATTCCGTCGCAAACGAAGTTCTGTGATAGTCTGCATTGTTTTTCTGATCTCCAAAATAAGTTTCCGCAAAATATGCCGTTTCCATCTCAACGGAAAACTTGCATGTCAATAGAATAGTTTCAATTAGGCAGAGTGGCTCATGACGATATTATTATATACCGAACGGTTAACAAAACATTTCAATTCCCAACGAATGGTGATTTAAAAGTTTCCCGTTTGAACATAAGAAGTGTATTTTGTAGTGTGACAAGCTTAGATGTATGCTAGTAATACGACGCTAGTTGGCGCTAGTAAGTTTGAACAAATTTAGTCGATTTGCAGTTCGGCCTATTTATACCTGATTGGTCCGCTTTTGGCTTCTTGACGATTTCGTCTGTACCATCCGGGCAGTCAATTTCTCCGTCGCAAAATCTATCTATGGATAGACAAGATCCGTCGTCACAATAAAAGTTTCGGTGGCATCTTTCGTTGCATTCATCGCTCATGTCGCTACAATCGGCGATACCATTGCAAAACTTTGAATTGACGATGCATTCGCCGTTGTGGCAATGATAGGAATAGGAACAGTTATGAGCGCACTCGTCCTCTCTGTGGTAGCAATGCTCTGTTCCATCGCAAACGTACCTGGAAATTTCAACGCCGATGAGCTATCTTCATGGGGATTGGGAACACGATATTATCACAATATTTTATAAAAACTTGATATAGCCGTATGCTGCCGGGACTGAATTGCCGCATGTAGCATGCATGGTTACGCGTTAGTTCTCCCTTCGTTTTGATGATTGAAGGATCTGGGAAAAATCTCATTTGTGAAGTTGTAGGCTGATTACTTGCTCGGGAGGAGGCATTTCAAGTCGTTTCCGTTTCGTAAATTTTGACAGACGACTGAATCCGGTCTTGTCGAGGTCTTGGTCGTTGGTGGAGGTACTTCGTCGCTTCCGTCTTTACAGTGAGGTATTCCATCACAAAAATATTCAAAAGGCACGCACTGCCCTAGTAAAAAATAACACCGATATAAGTCTTAGCCATTTGATTCTATGTAGGGTCACTGTCCAATAACTTCGTTTACCTACCGTTCGCACATTGAAAAGATGAATGACAGTCAACGCATTCGTCCGTTCCATCTCCACAGTCATCGATTCCGTCACAGCGATGTCGCGCCGCGATACACCTTGGCAAGGAAATTACGTGTTCACGTAAGTACGCGCCACCGTGACGTCACTGATTGGATAGCAAATGCGAGGAACTCATCATCCATTACGAAGGGTCTTTCATACGCATTGCAAAAACGAACCGCGTTTGTCGACCGGTCATTCCGTTTGCGGTTAAGGAGACAGTAGAGTGCGGCACAACGCCATAATTATTACCTTCCGTTTCCACATATGAACTTGGATTCGTCGCTACATTTATGATGGCATTCATCCGAATGATCACCGCAATGATTCACTCCATCACACAGAAGCTGATCAGGCAAACGGCACTTCTTGGTATGTTTTACCATACGTTGAATCCAATGATTTTGACAAACAAAACTGCATGTAATAACAAAGGGTTCGATAGTAGATAACGTGATATAGCATAGGTAGATACGCGAGAAATGGTCTACTGTCACACATGTCGAGTTGGTCATTTTTTTTGCCCCGCACCTGTCATTTTTGTCGTTTGGATCCATTTCGTCAGAGGCGTCGTCGCAATCCTGTGTTCCATCGCAAAATTGATCCAGAGCGATGCATTTTTTCTCGAAAGTGCAAGTAAACGTCTGTTTGCACATACTCTCGCATTCGTCTGACGCATCTGGACAATCCTTGTGGCCATTGCACATTTCCTTAAATATACAGTATATATATATTTATATATATACTCTCGTATACAGTAGCACTCGGTATTTTAGGAGGCATCAAATCTCATTGATAGTACATCGTAACGTTGCGCAAGACACCTTTATCCCTATTCAAAGTTCTGTAAACGTCGCACCAAAGGCGTAAAGAAGTTTTAAAATGCTTGTCTTGACCGAACTATGGAATCTAAGTCCAAAAAAGGCCTGTGTGCGTTCACCTTCGGTCTCTCATCGGATAGCATGCACTTGTATATGTACAGTATTCCCGAAAGATCGCAACAATGCAGCTCGATTAATTGCGCATTGTGAAACGTTTCGATTCTTGCGCGGTATCTTTGACATTCCAAGTTGAATGATGAGATATTCTTGATAAACATGACATTAATTATTAAACGACGATCCGTTGGGAGCAAACGGCAAGATCATCTTGCGGAGAAATAAATAATCTTTAATATATGCATGCCCGTTTTAGTGGCAGATATGTCACTTGGACGAAAACAACTGTCAAACATTAAAAACCGTGAACACCGTCTTATGAAATATTGACGTTTAGCCCAGGGTCGCGCCGCGACAGACTATTCGATTTCCCTAATTTAGGCGCTTACATTAAATGCGAGTATTTCTATTTTCGTGTATCTAGCGTACATTCGGAGGTGACAGACGGTCACAGCGAGACATGCAAAACCCTTCAATCCTTCGAAATGACTTCTAAGACGGCAGTCTGAACTCAGCTAAGGGGAAATAGGATATAAGTAACACATTTTTCTAATGCCGTTAACTCAAAGAAATAATGTAAAGTTTCCGATCACTATAGTTTACGCATGAGCTGAGATATTGATCATCTCAGTTTCTGTGCATATCCTTGCCCAGTCAGTCTATAAGAATCAAAATAAGTAAGTATCTGCATTGTGTGCACATATTCTATGGAATACAGCTGTATAGCCTGTATATCATTCATATTCTCTGATCACTGATCTGGTACGCGTGCTATTGAATTTGTCTCCGAGCCTTATACAGCTGATTGCCCAATAACGAAATTTATGAAACAATTCTAATCCTATAGATAGAGATAAGATGGACCTGAATAGAAAAGCAGCTTTGAGGGTCATTGCATTTGAAGAAAGGCCATTTCGCGCCACAACTGTCCTGGCGTGTTTTACCAATCTCTGGCGACGTCTTCTCAGTCATAGGTCGTGGTCTGGCAATATCTTCGTAAAACCTATCTTTCGTTGACTTTTCCGCCAATGCTGTCCAAACTAAATATTTTAATTATAATCTTTAGCATTTATGTATCACAATTCCTGCCCTTACCAACTGCTAGTAACATCAGAGTTCGTTGGCGTGGCAATAACATTGATCCAGACGAAAGTGAGGCCATTGGTGGTTTTATAAAACCGATACAGAACTTTGCATGACCAGCTCCTATAGCAGCATACAGTTCAAATTCAAGAGAACTTGCGATTGATGACAGCTCGTTTTTTCCTTCTTCGGAGCGATGTGTTTTCATAGTGGGAGGAAGAAGATCTCCGTTCTTTTATTTCAAAAAGCATTGGCGGTTGAGATATGACGTCATCGATGATCATCTTGCGTAAAAAGTTGCATTTTCGACCCCCTTTTTCGAGTAATCCATAGACTTACCTACAAGATCGAAAAATGAAACAAGATTTCGATTGAATGATTTGCTTCATGCATATCTCTTAATCTTAAATTGGTAGCATACACATACATAGGCCCATTATAAACAGATCTAGGGATTCTCGGCGAGAAGGATCGGATCTATTGGTCGGCCTGTATAACGAATTCAATACACCCCGGGAATAAGAAATGTGACGTCAGATTGCTGTAATGATCGGTAACGCCTGCTTGTTCAATTGCTGAATGCAGCAAATATACGGGGAATATAATGCAGGGGGTGTTTCTACGTTTGCTCAAATAATGGGATCGTCCACGGGAATTGGCGTAATATGATTTTGAAACGTTTATGGGATTAAGAGAAGGTCTGTATCTTCATAATTACTTGGCAGTCTACAAATATATTTCTTTCTTTTCGACGAACACACTCTTAAATTAATGCATTCCTATTACGTACATGAATATAGAGTTCAATACGTTCACCTAACCATGTTATGTTGGAGTTTTCAATCGAGCTTTGAGCATAATTTAATCCTGGATATGCTTTTAATATAGCTATCTCATAGTTCCAACGTCATCGATCGTGGTTACGTTATAAGGCTTTGTCTTTCTCATGCTTGTAAATAATGCAAGCGAGCGACGCGAATTCATTACAACAGCGTGAGATATATTATAATACTAACAGATGACATGTACCTTTAGCCACTTGCTCAATGCGGTCAAGACATTACCTCTCTGCACAGTATAAATGAGAACGCAAGCCTGTACTACGGCTGTAAGTAATCACTTATATACACATACACAAAACAGGCATATTGCATCAACTAATAATTACAAAGACGCATAAGGCGCGCGTGGGTAACTAATCCGCGTAGAAGCGTAGCTCACCATAGCATGCATGACGCGGGAAGGCTACGGTTACCGATAATCGTTTTTTGGATAATCGACTGGTCGACATCGGATATTGGGCCAACATATTCATCTTAATGGCGAACATTCGATATCCGGTATGAAGGAATTTTTGCGCACGGTGCGCATTATGTTGATTACCTCGCTGCCAACTTCTGGCAAAAAATATTTTTACCGCGATGCCTCAACTCTTACTGCTGTGAAAAGAAAACGAGATGAGCTCTAGCGTTTGTGCAAGTCCATTGACCTGGGTGGAAAAAATACATTTGCGCACAATCGTACTTCATTGATTCAGTATTATGCAACATTACTTGATAATTTCGCGCATATAACCCGATATGAATTTTTAAAAATTTAACCATCTTTTGTTTTATCTGAAGCAGTCTATTTTTTATGGAATATGCGGCAATTCTGTTTTAAGCAACTCATATATATTTCAGCATCGCCTGACTCCAACACAATCTTTCCATTTATAACGTTTCCGCATCGATAACAATAAAATACAATCCACAAAACAACGTCAATAATAATGCAACATTAATCAGATGGAGTCACATAGAAGAGGTCTAATCATATTTTTCTGGTGGATAAGATCCTATCAAATCCAACTTCTCCAGACCAAACTTCTCTATGATCGAGAGTGAATATAGGTGGACACGTGGCCTACAAAGTACTACAAAAGTATAGGTCAGTCTTCGGCTGAAGAGGCTGCACCTCAGTATGAACCCGATTGTTATCGGGTTTCCAGAATTGTTATTGAGTATCGTCCCTATACTGTTATATAGAGACCTGAGTATCATTGGAATCATATCGTATTGCTGGATATTGCGTCATAGACTTCCATATTTCCTCGTTCTACGATGGGTAAAAGTTACGAATTACAGTACTGATTGTCATGACCTATGAAAAAAAGTGTGCTGACCATAGCTACGGTAGGACACAGTAGGGACGTACAGTATAGTGCAGGCTGTAGTTCGTTAAATATTGGTATATATATACGTAAAGGAAATGTAACAGTGTCAAAAGGCTTCCGTCGTGAATCGCAGAGAGCTGAGTTGATTCTGTGGTACTTTAGCGTAGTTGACTTTTTTACGCTTGTTAGATTCTTGTTGCCTCTTTTTATAAATACAAGCAACGATGACGACAAGTGCTCCCAAAATCATGGCTAACAAAATGCCCAAAAACATCATCGTCGCATCGTCTAAAACGGAGAAAACACTTAAAACTCAGAAGCGTCAACAATGATAGCAGTAATCACGCATTGCAAAGGCATTTCATTTCGTTGTGGTTGCGCTTGGTTTGCTGTAGGATACTTACAAGATTGATAATCTTCTCTTGCGCCGAAATCCAATAATGAATCTTTAACTTCCACGTGGATTGGACCATTGCTGACGAATCTATCACCGATAACGACCAACTCGGGAATGTAATCCCCCTCTCTCTGTAAGTCAGCCTCCCTCTTTTTCCTGAAATTTCCTACCCCCTTGCAGTTTTCCTGTTTGATTAAAAAATTATGCATTTGCTATACAAGCCAATATCAAGGATGGTTAGGAATGCCAACGCACTCGCCCAACTAGTGCCATGTTGTGAAAACTTTTGCTTACCCTACTTCCCGTGCATGTCTCCAAAGTTTTGTTGCAAATATCGACCTCACAATGTAAATACACATCGTCCGCACTCCATCGCCATTTGAACATTTGAAATCGAAATCTTCCCTCCCGTTGTTCTCCATTGTGCTGTATTTGAACTGTTGAATCACCAGCATCAGCGCATCTGATGTAAAATGTAATAGTTTGCAGTGTAATGAGGCTTGTAGTATGCAAACGTGTAGTGCGCAAAGCCCTACGTCGAGGGAAACGCTTTCCGTTTCCATGGGGTATACACGCATGTTTGTTAACTGATATAATTCTTGTTCGATCCTTTTCTATCGTGATCAGTGCCTGTGTCTCAAAATGATGCTTTGATTTTCTCGTTGATTCGGTCCATATAACTATCCAAGGGTCTAGCCTAACGGCAGCTCACCTTTCTGTGATTAACATGTGCTTAGTGGCTACTGGGTCTGCCGGATCACGTGATTGCGAAGCAAAGCATCTGTCCATAGTCACCGAGAGATGAGGATCAACCATATGATCCAAAATAACCTGTGAGGAGTGATAACTTGTAAGTAAAATAACATGAGATGTTGGCCAAATTGTCTGCCAAGTAATCGGGCAGATCACCAACACCGCCTCCGATTGTGACGCAAGCAGCCGATTGCGGGCATTGTGTCTATAATGGCCGCAGGAGGTTAATCGAATCATACCTGTACGTATACGTTTGATCCGATTAATATTGACGGAGAGCTGCTGTATTCATTTGATAAAGCGTAACTGTCGTCGTCGTATAGTCGCATTCTCACAGCGAAACTGCCTTGTTCGGAAACAAATTGTAGAACGCTATAAAGAAACGAAACATTGATATTTTAGAATTTGACTTTTCGTTTTTGCCTACAGATGTACTGTAATCTAATTCCGAGTTGAATTCGTGTGGAAATGGTACACTCTGACAAGTCTGCTAATTAAATGAAGTGTACTGTATAACTTACTCGGGAGCGGGCAACAGGGGAGGTCCTGTTACGGTATAGGTATCCTCGTAAATGCATTTGAAATCTAGAAGTACCAGCTCTCGATCGATCAGAGTCTGTTCATTGTTGACATCTCTATTCCAAACAACAGTGTTACTGAAGGTATAATCATCTCCACGGTTCCGTTGCTGCAAAAACCATGAGTGTTAGGAGCAAGGATTCAGTCATTTGGCAGATGGATTTTGATTGATTGGATCCGAATAGTTTACCGCTGAAAGCATCGCTGTCGCTGGCGTTTTGTGTTCTGCCTGTTCCTTGGGTCAGTTCTCATACTATCTTTGCTGAACCAGCCTAAAGGGTTGTGAACCCGCACCCATCATATACCCATAGAGTTTCCTATACTTACTATGACTTGTGTACCACAGTTTGAAAATGGAGCTCGTATTACTAATCGATATAAATTCTCTTGCTCCGTGGCTCTGCAGCCTTTTGACGCCGTCGATCTTCCAAAATACACGTATTTCGCGTCGTCGTCAATTTCAAGTTCTCGCACCAATCCTTTGTCTATCACAACCTCTATGTCATCATGGCCACATTTTACAGTAGGTTCCGCTGCAATACAAGAACATCTATCTTATTGTCATGTGGGTGTTACGAATGCATGTGCTTATTTTTCTCACGATGCTTGCAGTCTTGACCGGCCCACCCGTCATCACATTCGCACCAATAACCTCGGCTATAGACTGTGTTTTCAACACAAACTCCTTTGTTGCTGCATGTAACACCAGAACAGGCATTTTCATCTGTAATGGTAACAAATCAGCATCAGTTATTGAGCAAAATTGGGATTTTAGGCGTTCTACGTATGTTCTTGGTCGTTTATTGATGTCGGTTGTTAAATCTGGGTAAGCGATGTGTGGTGTCTGGTGTGTCATTTCTATCTTATAGTCGATGCTATGTCATTTTGTACTGGAGACGCCAATTTTTCAAATCAATAGACCTACGTACGTTCTTGTTCATGTTGTGAACCCCAAGAATTATGTCGGATAACATGTTTATAATTACACAAATTAAAAGCGATTCGATATCTGATGTTGTACGATTATAGCTTCTTCGGCAAAGTCCACGGTATGAAATGCGCAATTTTAACTTCGATTGATAAATCTCAAAGCAATTTGCTCCCTAATTGAATAGTAGTTGGATTCCAAATTAGAGTTAGGACGGATCCATCATTGAACCGTAATTCAGAATCGCAATGAGAGTAAGTAAACTCATCAACGCCTCGCGTTCCGCGATTTTGCAAACTGCTGAACTTAGTTCAACTATAGCATCCTTGAGCATATAGACAGCGCCCTCACTAGCGGTAGATTCGTACTGGAAGCAGCGCCAATGCATTTTTAGCCCGTGTAACCTTCGCAACATTCGCCTCTAATTTATGATTTACATATTCGCTACATGAAGCATAAAATGATTAGAAATGCTAATGAAGACAACCTTCCAAGATTTAGAAATTTCCATTGACCCGGGTAATGCTGTAGGCTACGATTTGTAGCTATTAGCCAAAATAAAGTAACCCAATGCTAAAAATGGTCTCGGAGGACGCCAGGCAATGCCCATTGGCCACCTTGGATACGTTAAGATATTTAAATGATAAGATTTCACACGGCCGAACCCTCTCGTGGAACTAGAACTTCCATTACCAAATGTTGATGATATAAGCTGCCGATTTACTCAGTTGCTGTAAGAGTGTTATGTAGGCCGGAACGAATACGTAGATACTGTCCCGTCGAGTTGGTAATGAATTATATAAACCCTTCGATGAATATCTTGCGGTTAGATGATATATTGTAACCTCGTATTCCATAGGGATTCGCTAATGCGTGTAAATGGAATAAGAAGGTGTTAAGTCGTAAGCTTTGTATGCGGTTTGTGCAACAAGTAAGAAAACATATGGTGCCTTATTTATCTTAATTTTGAAAAACAATGAAAAGAACTTGAAAGAAAAGAAATTCTTCTGGGTAGTAGAGATGTATCTTAGAACATGCAATCATCTAGGACTATAGGCCTACATCTCGCATACCTGTTGTTCCCGCTGTGACGATGGTCGTCAGAACTGCAGCAATGACATATCTTGATAACATACTGAAAATATATGAAAAAAAATGATCATGATTCGCGCACGGTTCATAGAGGGAGGTCTCAGGCATGGCCTACTTTAGTTACTTTGGTACCTAGAGTAGGCCGTGTCTCAGGTCTGGACAACAGGCGGTAGCTCTACTCTACAGGCCTGCAAGGTAATCGTTGAACTAGAGCCAGCGACACTAAACGCTGTGTGTTGATAGCAATTAAAGCCGGTAGTGTCTGTTTGGCATTTAGAATCGTTTCCAAACAACTCACATATTTAGTTGAAATATTTCGCTTCCTTTTCGCAGTCCGCGTGCACTGCTAGATGTCTCAATAGGTGCTTGTTGAAAAAAGTGAAGGCATATCTTTCAGGTGGCCGGTTATTCACGGCCAATATACCATTTAACGAAGTTCTTATTAGCTGATTGTAAAAATAAAAATGCTATAACTTTAGAGATGTCCGAACATGAAATCACAGTTACGATCACTATCAGTCCTGTGCTAACAATGCGCCCTTGCTGAATGTTATATTTCTCCGGATTTGCGTTCTGCGTACGCTTGCACGGTGGTATGGTAATGGCATAGTCTCTTATTAAACAACTTTTGGGTTAAATCTGATGCCCTTCTATAACAAACGCCTGCGTTTAGAACTGCGTGATAGATACCTACGTATCTGCACAGGTTAAGTATGATATGCATCTCACCCAGTAGCACTTTGCTTTAGCTATAACAAGTAACTTATTGGAATGTCGCCTGTATCACCCCACATCTACGTAACGCGAGCAGACGAGTGAAACATATCTATATCTTGAACATCCCTCCATCAGTTACCTCCAACAGAAATGTCACTGTTAACTTCTGGCTAGATGCGTTTAAAATAACTTGCCTGAGGGCATAAGAAACAAGCGAATGATACCTGGACTGACAGGCCTTCGTCGACATTCACCGCGTACTTGTTGTCTTACGTGATTTAGAAATCACGTCGTGATGACGTTGGTTTCAAACAGACGAATCACTTTTCCATAGAAATTTCTAGTTTTAAGTTTGCAAATTACCTACGACATTTAATTCGCCTGCTTTGTGTGTTTTCACGCTCAGGCCTACATTCTAGTACACCAATTGTATGAACCTAACGGACCAACGCCGACTCAATTTACTGTCAATTTCGGTGATTAGACCAACCTGGCTGTGTGTGAATCTAATAGGATAAAATTGTAATAGGCCCTGCGCTAAATGTCTGTGAGGAACAGGAAGAAAAATGGTTTGCGTATTGCACTGTAGACTGGGATGTAGCCTGTTATGGCTCAGTAGGATGTAGACTCGATACATTTTCTAGGTTCATGGCATGATTTAGTTAGAAGTTGTCGGTCAAAAAGGTGGTGCGGGCTTGAACATTGATATAACCCGAGTGCAGATAATCACTAATTATTGTTTGCTGACGCCGCATCGTGGCGAAGCCGCAACAGCTTCAGCTACACTGCACGATAGCGCCACCTCGTGTCAATATTCTTGCAGGTTGCAGGTATTGACTAAAATGTCAATCCTTCATACAGTCCTTGTCAGGGATATCAAGACACGGGATTGATAACTCTCGCGTGAGCCGCGCAGTTTTGTACGCTTGAAGGGTTTCTCGTCTCTCATGCATGGAGAATCGGCAGTCGCGGTCAAAGGCTCAAAGCTTCGTTGCGGTAAGGTGTCGTTGCAGTTGTATTTCGTTGGATAGTGGGATATTCGTGAGATTATTGAACGATCATGCATAGTGGGATATTCGTGAGATTATTGAACGATTATGGTGACGTTATTGTACTAACTGATGTACTGAGTCAGACATGGTCCTTGTTCACGCACATCGGTGGATTTGTAGTAACCCATGCACCCTCAACGAGATGGCGCCACGTAACCACAGAGTTGGGCTATAGCCTAGGCAATCTAACTACTCTAAAAAAGCTGCCCTCAAAGCCATATTTCGTGGCTCCATCGATCTCTATGTACACACAACGTAGTCTACATCAGAAATTTTGTATCATATTTGTCAATCATTTCAGTTTTAGTAGTAACCTAGACCTGTCATTGGCAAGAAATATCTAGGTAACATAGGCCTACGCATTTCTCAACATAACAATTTCATCATATGCTGAGAGAGACAATTGCAATAAGGGCTAAAAATTCAACATATAGACTAGCATTGTGGAGTATAAACTTTGAAGTTTTTTGCTGAGTCAACGGCCTTGGTCGGGTAACCTTTCGCATGTTGATTTCTTGAGTCGGTCGGAAGTTTTCTACAAGTAGTTTCAAGTCGTCGGTGCTTGAGTAGAATTGAGTGGACAATAACTCGGCCTAAAGACAGAAAACTTGTTCAATTTAGCACCTGTGTTTTGATTCTCGGGGCGCATAATATTCCAGGGGCGCCTGAAAACCAATTTCGTCGAGACTCCTCTCAAAATGAGCATACGAAAGCCTTCATTTAGATCGTGGTGCGGGGTCGATGATTATAACCTAAGCTTTCTTACCTGTGCATCTGAAATCATGATCGGTTCATGAAACACCGTCCATATTACCGTTTCGTCGCAAGTGGGCGTAGTTAATGATCCGTTGTAGCGGTAATACGTTTTGATGTCTGAAAACTTCGGTAGAACATTCTGTATCTCACGCCCTTTACTCTTTGCATATGTTTTCGCTAGTTCCAGAAGATTTTGGAAAGCGTGATTTCGCTGAGGATAGCTTTTCTAAACAAGCAGAAACTGTTGCAGGCGTTTTACAAATTCACAGACCTTCATGTTCATACCTGGATGAAAAATGCGAACACCGCTAAACCATCTTTCTCTGTTTTTGCCTTCTCAAGGTTGGCGTATTTTGTGTTGAAACAAACGATATGTAACTCTCCAAAAAATCTTTGACCGTTCAGTTCATGCTCTGATCCTGCTGTTATCACGCTCCCCCAGTGCAAATGATATTGCGCGACTTGCGCGTGATAAGGTAACAGTTTCGTACTTGGTGAGATGAAATTGCCTCCAGTCAGCGAAACCAAGACTGTCAAATAAACCCATACATTTTAGTAACGCCGGGAGATCGCCTGTGAAAAGGTCGTTCTTCACATGACTAAAATTAAGGTCGGACGACCTCGCTAGCGGTACGATGTAAACCAGGCCAGGTAATTGATTCCGTGATCTCGTACGGGTGAGGTTTGGACATCAATACCTTCCACTCCTTATGTCAACAACCAGTGCTGCATTTTCTCGGCCAGACAAATATTGATTGTTGTCTTACTTGAGTGACCGTTGTTCGAAATCGCCATGCTTGTTGGAACATCGTAAAATAACGTCCGGTCAAAAATCGGCAAATCGTTATCGATGGTGGCGTTCGCCGTTATAATATTTATGGGCGATTGAACCTTGCCGTTGCAGCTGGCATATTTCTGACCCCACGTTTCCGGACCTGCGCAATTCAATGGTTAGAGTATTGTTACTTGTAGCTGATTGCGATAGCCTAACGGTCGAGTTAGTAGGTTAAGCTTACCATCGACCTTTGCGTATCCCCAATCAGCGGCTCTTGACTCATCTGGAACAGTATATTTTAGATAGTAATTAAAATATTTTCCACATGTTAACTATATGTAGTTGGTGAATCTTACCTGTCAAATTTCCGAAAAATATGATCAAGATGGCGATTGGTCTATATCTTACGAATATTGAGCGATCAGAACCTAATGTCCGGGTTAGACGGCGCAAACACTTTTTAGTGCTTTGTAGCATTATCTATAAAGTCTGAATCAACGCTATAGATGCATAGGATGTCTTGGTCTACTTCTATAGTACAACAGATATGTCAACTACAGCTTACCATTCTTACCATAGAATATGCGAAGCTAAATTGTCTCATTTACCCGCGACTGAACCGTTATTGAAAAAGCGTATAAAGGTATACCTACCAAACGGTGACCGACATATTTAGACGAATAGGATAATCAGATAATCCTTTCTTCACCCGTTTGGTACGATCGTAGTCAGCTTTTTCCTGGAAATATGACGGAAATGATACTTATTCATTCTGAAATACGTGATGTCAACTGCATTCATCCGCCAAACGATATCGACCGCTGATCAAAGCAACAACTATAATATCGCTTCGTTAGGTGTCGCAATACTGCTTTGCTTAGAAGCCAGCGTCATCCACCGCACGGCGCACACGTATTACCTCTTTGTTATAGTTGTTTAAATAGCAAAATGTGATGCTGTCTGACACCAACATTGCCTTTACTAACCTTGATACTTAACTCCTTGTTCAAAATATTCCTTCGTTTTCATAGTATGTAATAAAAGCGGTTTTTTGAGTCTGGTAAGGAGGCGTAATGCCTTGCGCTGTACATGCATTACGCCTCCTTACCAGACTCGAAAAATCACTTTTACTACATACTATAAAAACCGAGGAGTATTTTGAACAAGGAGTTTAATCCAAGCACTACAATTTAGTTACACGTTACACGTTTTTTTCCGCGACGTCGTGCAAATATCAGATCATAGATCATAGTCTACAGTGGTTCGGTCGAAACAAATGGGAACGTTTCGCGCCTTCGTTACATCTGTGTGCTGCTCGCTTCACGTCACACCAGGAAGCTTTATATTCTGGAGCGATTTTTCCACGTCGTCCCACCGAATTGGTTCGTCAAACACCCTCGATGCGCGCTATGAACCAAGCAAATCAGGTCCAATCTTTCCGCGATTGCGTAACTATAAGCATCCTCTGATCACACAGTGCTCAGGCTTCCCAAAGCATTTACGCTGGTTGGAGAGGCCGAGAACTTTCGTAGCAAAACAAGAAGTTAAACTTTGTATTCGAATTCTCAGACATGACACATGGCCTACTTTAGTTCCTACCTAGAGTAGGCCATGCGTGACACATTAGCGAATGTGTTCCAATCTGTGAGATAATGTAATATTCCAGTAATATTAATGGTAATAGTCATGGCAAAAATAATAGCGTTTTTGTTTTCGCTCTGTGGTGTTGTTATTCAGAAATTGCGTCTGTGACATTTACATGACATGACATCAAAGTAAGCTACATTGTTAGTTTCTTGCAACTGTGATTATAATTGCAAGAAGCCCGATGACTGGGATGTTGTAATGACAAGAGAGAGAGAGACGAAAGCTATTTACAGGCAGCAGCAGATGCTTTTAATCACGACATTTTCGGTGTTTATCGTAACGATAGTTATTGTCATTATAGCTTGAACTGTTAGCGTCTTGATCCACTTCACTTGGATAGGATTGGAACATTGCCAAACGGAACTTGTCTGGAGTGGAAGCGCGCGTTGAGATAAGGCATGCCGCTGACAAAACACCGTTTTTTTTTCAATTCAGAATTTATTTTATGAGGAAAATGATACAAGTAAGAAATAAACTGATTGTTTGGTTACGGACTACGAACCGGAATTATCGAGATTTCCTACTGTAAGCCTTGAGATCGCATACATGAAATATGACCGAAGTAGTTAAAAGCGCCATAAATTCCAAACAACAAGTTCGTTTCTCATAAATACTCCTCTCGAAACTTGATCATTTGTCTGACTATCTTTGGTTAATTTATTGAAATATAGGCCACGTTACTGCGTGGGAAAATTCATTTTCTGAAATTGGATTCTCATTGCCCAGACTGACCCAACGTCATTTTGTGTGTAAGGATATCACAGCGACTAATATATGGGTGATTTGGCAGTTTATAGACTTCCATGACAGAGGAAATTTCCTTGGATGTTAAATATGTGGTGGTTCTCTCTATTTCTCGTAAGTTATTGTCCGCCACTTGCTACTGTTAATATTAATATTTCTGAAAATAATGAGTGGGACCAAGTCCTCGCGCCTTTGGTGCATCGCATGGGTCCCGTGGAGCAATGCGTCGTTTACTTAATTTTAAAGATATTTCACATCTCCAACCATGCTTCCACGTGAATTCCTGCTAATAATTGACCCTCTTGATCGGTGTTCGACCGCGCTACGGCCTTCTAACTCAATAGTTACAGCGGTGGTGATTATTGAAGTTGTCGTTGGCCTAATTACTTCTTCGCTCTCAATTAGACAGAGTTGGAGTGGTTTTGTTTTTAACCCGCTGTTCCAATCAGAAATTTGCATGCAACGTGTTTTCGTCGGGTGACCAGGTTTGATGTATCTTGAAATAACAATCTAACTGGTTTCTAACTACTTTTCAATAATCAAAAACAAAATTCATGCCTTCTTCGGTATAATCAATGTACGCAAAATGGCTGTGTTGTTTTGCTTAATGAAAGTTTCGGACGTTTTAATTAAGTTTTTACAAGGTCACCAAGGTGTATTGAACTATACACGTATCGTAATTGATGTAAGCTATTGATGTAAAATGAGCATCCGAGTAATAAGTAACCCCGTAGTGTTCAGCAGAAAATATTATCGCAGTATCTTAAGGTAGAAAGTATTATTCAAACTGCAGGGTAAGCCGGTAGTAGAATCGAGTTGCTATGAGGCAGATTAGGTGGGTTTTCTTCAGGGTCGGATTCACTTGGAGAAGTGTGTTAGGAAAATCCGTCCATTCCTCGTTGGTGCACTTAGAGCGTGTGTGCGTGATATCTCCAAGCATTATTTTGTAGAGTTTTGTAAGCTTCGCTATTCACCATTTTGTTTCCTCGGACAGAGTTCTTCGCGAAAAAATCAAGTGGCGCGTAATTATGTATCGTACCGGTCGTCTACTACCACACGATTCATCGTCTCTGATGGTTTGCAAGACTCAAAAACCGTAATGTCCCACTCCTATAAATCATTTAACTCATTAGCATTACAAATAATGTCTCTTGTAGTCCGCCAAAGCATTTCTATCGCTCAGCAATTGAACCAGATATGGATATTGTCTATACTCTCTGTGACTGAGGTACCGTACTACTGTTGGTAGTGGAGTGGGTAAGCAGGGCTACACCTTGTTTTACCAGTTTAGGGTGGGCAGGGAGACTGTATGAGCCTATAAGCATTACTATTCCACTCTGTTATTCTACAGGGAGCAAAGCACCAGTGGGTTATTTATTTAGCCTAATTATTATTCACTGACCAATTATACTACGTTCCATTTGGTTTGATGTGAGGATTGGGAGCACTGCGCAGAGTATTTCCACAGGCCAGCGATGCAACCATTGCACTGACAATACCGTATGTCACGAATATTGGTAGCTGTAATGGCCACACGCGACTCAAATATTCTGCAACCATCCCGCAAAAGCCAATGTGACTAATCGCATGCGAAATCCTAATTTTACAAAATCTCTTGTACAAACTAAGGGAGAAAAACATAATCGCTACCGTCTTGAATGGATCCGAAAGGTACAACATACCACCTGAAATACGTGCGATCATGCATTGATTGCTTTGTATATTGTATTCCATAAGTCATTGTGGGATTCGCGGTTGAACGTTTCTGATAAGAGATACAATTTGAAATTCTAGTTTGCTAATGAGGACTTAGTGGTCAGGGTAGCGAGAATATTCATTGGTATTCATAATATTATTAAAAAAGATTATTTCCCACAAAAAGACATTAGCGTTAACTATCATCGAAATACATCAAAGATTAGCAAGATGTACAGACAGATATAGGTTTTGGCATTTAAGTAATGCATACAAAACCCTACGATGGAAAATTTATACTTTGGATTAATATCATATCGAAGTGGGCACGTTTCAATACTCATACCGTTTAATACCACCAAAATATTATTGACTTTGGCTAATTGCGTGTAACGCAACAATGAGTCGGCAGGTTTCGTTTCCACCGCGATATTTCCATAGCTGACACATTAAATATTACATATTTTTGACCCATCATAATTTGTACTCTGTGTAGAGAGCCTATATAGGAAGGATTTCAGCTGTTTACTGTAATATTTCGTTGGCTGCGTGTCACGGAAGGGACTTGTTTACGATAATATCCGAAAAGTATGCCGTTTGAAGAACACCGCTGCTTAAAGATACAAACGTGTTATAGATGTTAAAAAAGCAAATAAAAAATGGCGACTTGCAAAATATGCCGACCCACGCATTCTTTTTTTTTTATCTCGCATCAGAATTGATTGACAAGAATTTCATCATAGAAAGATATTTGAAAAATGTCAAGTAAATATATTACCCCTAAATTGCCTCTTTCATCTTTTCAAAGGATCTCATTATTGCATTCCCTTTGCACAGATTGCATGTAGATGCACCATCAAAATCATATTAGGCGCCTTGATATGGACAACTACTGACAGGTCCGAATGTTTACCGGCTATTGTCACCTACTTCAGTGTTGTCCTTGATCTCACAGAATAGGGAGGCGGTGCTGGACACGACAACTCTGTAAATATTGCGCCAAGATCGTGGAAGGCGTTTTTTGAGCCGGCTGGGGGGTGGAGGTGCTATCCCCGCTGTCAACACGTACTTTTACTACTCATTGTGCGATCAGGCTGATTACCAGCGCATTCCAGCTCGGGGAAAGCTAATTTACAGGACTCTGTAGTTTGAGCAGTCCATGAAATCGGACCAAGTTCTGCTGCATCCATACTTACAAAATACCGCACATACCTCTAAGTCTAAATAGCTCGAGCTACCTCCTCGGACGTGATTAGATTCAACCACACACGGCCGACATGGGTACTGCGGAACGCATTTACGGAGGTAAACAGAAGCTTGTATTTGTAAATATTATTGGCCTTTTCTGAACAATTCCCATGTTGCGCTATACTATAATTGGAGCCTAAATATTTTTGTTGATTTTGTGGCCTGAGGTCAACGGATTATAAACGACGCCACTAAAGTTCAAACGCATCACAACCAGTTTGAAAAACAACAGATTGATTGGTTGGTTGATGAACGAGATACGAGGCGTACTAAAAATCCCACACATGATGTTGCCACTGTTTTGGTCCGCTTGTCTTCAATCAACTTCAATCAACAGCATGAGACTAACGGTCAAGGGATGTCCCATCATTCCCCGCCAATGCGTAGGTTTGAATTATATGCAAAACATACTTCGATTTCCTCAGTCTGTAAGATGATGTGGGCCAATCTAATCTAATCTCTTGTATCTAATGTTCTTTTCAGTCTCATCGACAGTCGCTATCACTTTCGAGATCTCCGTCCCTGATTGCTATCTATATACTTAGTAATACTGTTGTTGCTGAGGAAGCTATTTCTTTCTTTACTAAGAAACCAATTTCGGCTCTTTTGATCCACACTCAACCAGCACATAACAAAATGTTTACTATGTGACAAGAGGGGTTTGACCTGAAGAGGTTGCTGAGGTTCAGACTGGTTTAATCGAGGGAATAACTGTCGTCCCAAGATAAGAAATTGCCATCGACCTCAAATCGTATGTTTCTCTGTCTGCGTTCAAACCGCAGAAACGCTAACATCGCGAAAATGGCTGAAATATTTAATAACTCCCACAGACAAAACCTTGACTCCAGCTATTCTCGGTTAGGACCACCAGGCGTCAATTGACGCAACAAAACGTTGGGTGGACCGAACAAGATGCTGATATTTTTTGACACAATAGCGTATCTTATAAAGCTTCAATACAAATACATGTATTATATATATATTCCTGTATACTCGAAGCGATGTCTTTTCTATTCTTGTGGGAAATTCATCCATTTTCGCTGTTCAAGAGCACTTACTAGACTTTGAATCGGAACTAATCTCCAAACTATATGTAAATCAGAAGAGATAACGCTTGTGAAATTGTCTATAAATCGCCAAACTCAGACAGTCGGTATGGACGTGTGTAGGCTGGAGTTCAGGCTGTTTGTGTATGCCGGTCATATACTGTGTGAAGCAATTCCAAGTCATTTCAAAAACTACTGAACTGGTTGTTGTTGTTGTTATGGTGGTGGTGACGGCTGTGTGAAGTTGGTGCCCTTTGCGGTTCGTAATTGTTGATATGAAGCTATAATGATATTATTAACCATAAAATCATCATCCTGATCGCTGGCTGATTCACGGTTCCGTTTGTTAATCTCGCTAAAAGCTTGTACACGACGATTAAAATAATTAAAACCCGTGATCATAGCATAAAAAGTCGGTGTATGGCACAAAATGTTTTGGTTATTTCTATATTTTGTCGTCGTCCTGTTTGGATGATTAATGACATGTTTTACGTCGCGTTTACAATATAAGTTAAGTGGATCTATGACTACGTTTGTAGCTATTTAATGAAATAATGTCACTCTGTTATGTGGTTGTAGTTGTTTTCTTTACAATAGATTTCCGTTCCAAACTGTAATTATTTCCAAGTTGTAAGAGATCCTATTGATCAAAAGTGGAATCGAATATCCTGCATACGTATCATGGTAGCAGAAACACGCACTCCAAAGTGCAGTGACCTTAGGTTTGGCGAAATAAGGCATGGTACTACTGTAAATGCATTGCGGTTTTGAATGTTATAGATTTTTCTACTGCACGGGCGTACAGATCTTACACACTTTCCTGATGCTGAAAGCTTAGCAAAAGAGGAACACGTTTGCGTTTGACTCGGTCAGGAATTGAACCCGGTGAAGGCGGGCAGTCAAATGACTTGGCGAACTGAGCAATTTACAAATGATCGTCTGGTGTCATCACCATAATCTACATACTTGGTCGGGCAAAGATTTCACGATTATAGTGCCAGAAAAGTTCCCGTGGCCCGTTCTTTTTAGATTGCGCTATTTTAGTGCAAGACGACTACTTAACACCGTCACGTATTTGTAATGAGAATTCTCCGTAAAAATCAAAACGATATGATGATTTCACGACATTCTACCTTCCTTTACTTTTGTGGGGACTTCCATCTTTCTTACTGAATAAGTGCGGAATGTTGAGTTTACAGGCTAAATACAAAGCAACGTCTAGATGTATACTCAGTATCACATGATGTTATCAGAAGAAAGATCGCGGGTATGACTAGGCGAGGTGTCTTCTGATGTTAGGAATAAGAGATAAGCTATGCCTGGTATTAGTTACAACTGCGAGGGTATTTTTATTTTTTTGATGGATATAACATTGTTTGTGGAATTGAGATATCTGTCTCTGCCTTCCCAATTCGACTCCCGCAAAAACGCCGATGCGCCGTCTATGCGAATTAGACGAGAAGTAGACTTATCAGTACGGCACGTCAAATATTCGACCTTTAAAATAGAAAGAGCCGATGTGTTTGTGGGCCTCCTCGTTAACTTCGATGCATGTAAAATATCTGGAATATCGCGCTATTCAAGTGCTACTCTGGGTAGAGTTAATAACTTATCGGCATAACATACAAGATATGTTTTTTTGACCAAATATATCAAATGTGTCATCCCACATCGTTTCGTGGGAGTATCAGCGAGAAACAAAACACGAAACTCGGAGCCATTGTTTAGTCTCTCAAAGGATTTGTGGCGGTTTGCATTTGAATCGAACATCACGAATAGTGACGAACTTTCGTAAATCCAATGAGATCACTTTGCAGTGTAGACTTAAGATTGTGTTTTCTGCATCTAATGGACCGCGCCATCGTAGCTATATGTCACAAATATAGCGTATGACCTATGTGTTTGATAACTATGCCGCATACTAACTCGTTAGAATATAGCTCTAACTGAACCCATCTTCGACGCCTCTCACTTGGCTTATTGGTTTGACTCTCATATTTCTAATCACCTTCGATTTCCGTCGGAGTCAAGCCCAACTTTGAAATTTGCATCCTTAGCTGTATAGGTAAAATGCTAATCGTGGATGCGCTTTCTCAACAGTATCCGATAGTGCATCTATCTTGGCAGTAAAAGGGTCAGGAAAAGACATATGCTTTGTAATCCGACGTCTACTGTGACGACTCGACAGTGGATTTCCGGAGCTTTTTGGGCTTGATTCCAATAGGCTGGCCTGAATCCGCCATTCTCCTAAGCTGTCAATCATTCTATGGATCGCTCGCGATGTTCTTCAGCATATTTGACGTATGTAGAAGAGTCGTATCGTTGGACAGCGATTTCCGACTTCTTATTGGCATCGCTCTATTCTGCAGGAGCTTGAATTTTCATTTTGCCCTTTGTGATTACAAAAGAATGGTCGCCAGCACGACATCTCTTTTAGACGTCACGACATTTGTCATGGGGATACAGTACTTGGAATCAGTTAATTGAAAGCAATTATGACGTAATAGTTCTCCAAATCCAAGCTAGTCCAATCATGCACTGTTGTAGAAAACTGGAAAACATCTATACAGCCAACGTCACGTTAGTTTTTAAAACCGATTTGTTGGTACAGGTTGTGTTAATCTTATGTATTCAAAACAGGGTTGATTTTAAATTATCTCCAACCGCTGACGTTTTTTAGCAAATAACTATGAGTAGGCATGTTTTCCACGTTGACAAAAACACGTAGAGCGTAAAACACTAGCGACATATCTTCGTCTGGTACCAACCATGTTTTTGGGCAATACCCCAATAAAAAGAAACAGGGCGATACATCATGAACAGGAAACATTGATTGATATCCAAAAGTAATTTGATTACATAATGTCTAAATGACAAATATGGAAAGTTATATATAGCTTTGTAGGCGCAAACTTTCACGAATACCACAACACCTTGCCACTTATTTGCAGGGGTTGTCGCAAGACATTTTTTTGTGACGAGACTTTCGAAATCTTGTCGGCACGACATGAAAAATAGCTTTTACTAATGTGTATATAAATAATGCATAGGGTAGGCTATATAATTGCTGCATTATCTGTTTATGAATATCAGAAATTGTCATCGCAACAAGCCATCTAATCCTTGCCATATAATCTTATCTTTTCTGAAGGTTATTTAATTAGTGGAATTTGCCTAATTACGGTGATAGTTCTTGTATAAAAGTTTTCTCACACTAAATTACATGTACTGCAGTACATTTTGTAAACGTGATTAAGCTCAGATTTACACATCTTTAAAGCGTCATCCTCACGCATCTAATCACGAACTGGTGTGACTAAATAATAATTATAGCACCCCGATAAGAAATAAAATGCAACTTTCTCCCCCACAACTTCATTCATCATTCGATGACAAGCGTGGTAACATTGAACAATTCATATGTCAGGTTGTAGTCTAGGATGATTCAGTGAAATTTGATACCAAGACAGGGGAGTCATAGAACAAGGGTGGTATTCAGGCGTGTACCTTTCGTATGTTCATTTTTTTAGTCAAGCCTGTCCATGATGTAATACGGTTCATCGTAATATTGATATAATATTGATTAGATATGTTATTGCCACCTCACTGAATTCACACCATTAGGAAGGCGTCGCGTCTGCGCCATTCTGTAAACGATGAATGACTTTGCATTATACCCAAGTTCATTTTCAGAAACTATCATTAGTGCAAACATGGCCTACTCTAGAACTTAAGTAGGTGCAACCATGGCCTACTCTAGAACTTAAGTAGGCCATGGTGCAACAATACTTCAATAGCGAGGGAATGAATATATGTATGTATGTCTTAGCGTTATAAGCCTAAAGTATTTGTCTGACTTCTTCAGCTATAGAAAGCAAACTATATTGCTATGACACGGAACAATTAGCTTGGAGAAGTTATTTAAGTTCCGATGACTCGATGAATCATTTTGATGCATAACGTAGAGATGTCTGAAGAGTTCACATGTCGCATATGTGTAATATTCCTCAGTTGAGATTCGGCCGCAGAATGGGGGTCTCCCCAAGACGTCTACAGTCTATGTTCTTCGTATTGCTAACCTTGGAGACATTCCAAAGAGAAGAATGCATGCCTATAAAAACACTATTTCACCGTTCCTCTCTTATATTCAAGGGAGTATGTCGCTTTCTGAAACTTGTTCTGAAGTGTGTGTGAGTCAAAAAGAGATTTATTTACCACAATGCAGACTTTTTCCGCGTAAGCACAAATTTTCGGTAGGTTTTTGCTTATAAAAGTTCTAAAAATCTTGATTGGTCCATAGTATCGGATGGTTCATAGAACAAACACGTGAGGTACTATTACTGACATTGCTCTTGCTTTGTATTGGGAATATGCTATGTTGAAATCTGTCGTCTAAGCCTATTCGTAAGCTTATTTATGGCTATTATGGCTATTAGTTGTGGGGATATTTTCGCGAATAAATATGGGATAAAAGATTTATTCAAAACTTATTTAAATATAATTCTTAATAAACCAAGGTTGCACGTTACATCAGTGGTGAATATCTTCTTTACGTTAAATATATTTCAAATTCAAACGGTTTAAGGGACAACATTTTCCTGTTCCAAGACGCTACTGAGACGGAATTTCAGTCCCGCAGAATGCAAAAACAGCCGTTTTCCCTGACTTTTCGTCCGGTTTACCACATGTAAATTCCTGAAAATTAGTCTATGATCCTACGTCTGAACTATCAACGACATTGATCACATTTATTCTGCGGGACGAGGTACGTTTTAGCGCCGAAATGTCCTGACATGGTTCTGAGGTGACCATATAAAAGGAGAAGAATTTGAATTTCAAATGTAAATACATTAGCCACAGATTTGGAGAAAAGCTCCACTTAATTTGTTTTAACGAGAAAAAAACGGATTTCTGCAGGTGTCTGTAAATATTCACAGCAGCGTGCTGTTTGTGATTTATATATAATTAATATTTTCATTATTAATAGCATTAATTACTTTGCGTTGCTTAAATTATTCAATATGGATGCTTCTAGTTTCGCTTTCCTCTTCGTCGTTGTAGTTGTGATGCAAGCGAGTTGTTTACATGCTAGTTTTTATCCCGGAACTGGTCCAAGAACTTCTCTGGATCTATGCCCGAACGGATATTACAATTCTCTGGCTTTATGCCCGAAAGAATTAGAGTGCAGCGATCATAGCAATTGTTCATCTCAGCATGTGTGCTGCCGGAACTTTTGCGGCACCAGTACCTGCGTAGTTCCTTCGATTCGTGAAGTAAGTGAGACAATTTTCTGTCACATACCACGAGTTTCAAAACCTAAACGCTCCAGACTCCGCATAACTAGTATTCTGGTTATAGCAAAATCATATTCCATATCAGATTCCAAACCATAATTATCAATGCCCATAGAGTTTAATTAATTGGAGTGAGTTGATCAATAGCATGGTTAAGGATCGAGCGCTCTCGTGCGATTTTATGCATGCCTCCGTAGAGTTGAATCGCTAAAGTACGAAATTTGCCCTCGGGAATGTAGGGATACTTCTGGTACGCCTAATATAGTATTCCCGGGTTATAACGAACGTCAGGAAAATTTTCATGTGCCGCATTTATAAGCCATGGGCCCAGCAGCGTCTCGCGAGGTGGAACACCGTCGCCGCTTAACAGTTGACGCTGTTGGTGCTGTCAGTCAATATATTGCACCTCGGCGATATAGTACAGCAGTGCTCGTCAGCTTGATTTGCGAAATGGTACACCCTAATGTAATAGAAATAATTTTGCGAACTTCTATAGTCTCGGGAAATCTAAATCGTTGTGCGTGAATCTTTGCCAACAATTATTTTTCCTTATCGCGAAATGAAAGCGCATTGCATCGAAAATGATGAACTTTTTGTGTCATGCTCTCATGATATAGTATCAGAATCTACAGTACTCGTTACTAGCCTACTGTAAATTCGTCACGCAGAAAGCTACTGGGCTGTCCAATGTCGCGAATCACGCCCGGAAGCATTTGTTGTTGATATCGATGCTTCAGGTCGGCGATTCATCTTTCTTCACCTTCCGGTCTCGTTCTGAATCAATAATTAGAATGATTAATGAGCGGTTTCCAATGCGCGACGCCTGTCTGCAACGAAATAACTAGGTGGTCACACGCGCGCTGCGGGCTTTTCAGGCGGAATTGAAACACTGCGGTGGTGTAGACGGACTAAATTAATTAATTATGAACGCGAATTTTCGTTAAGTTGTCGAAAATAACACCGTCATTGCCGTTTTTCAACTTGAACTACAAATTAAGTTAGCCTATTGTTTTGACGAGAAGCTCAGGTTATAGCCAGGCAAATTTATCACCCCGGATCCGAAATGGCTTCGATCTATACCTCCCAGCCTAACAACGTGACGCAATGATCTTGTATACGCGCAATAACAGCCAGTTACCAAGAGGAGAAAAAAGACTACTGCAGTGAAATTTTGCCCAAGCAAACCGAATACGACTCAATACTTCGAAAATGGCGGCCCCTATAGCAGGACAGACATGAGCCTGTTGGTCGCGACCGGCGTGGGAACCTTGACTTTGGAATTAGGCGTGACGGGCCCAGTCTACCACCAGTTCGGTGATAATGTTGTAGTTGTCGGGCTTACCAAGAATAGGGTTATCCCCATATGTGACATCATATTTTGTGTTGCATTTTGTTTATTCTGGAATCTCAGTCGGCTTTACCGACATGTTTACGTCCAAGAGTAGTTGCCGCCTGAATGAAATTAACTAGATGCCATCATATTTGCAGGAGATAACTGAAGACCAAAGTCTATGTTTGAATACCACGTGCCCTGGTCAAGGCAAACGATGCTTAGTGTTCAATGAAAGGACATGGTGTGTGTGCGTAACAGAATGCCAGCGCGTCTCAAGCAACAGATACTTGGTTTGCGATCAAAACGGAAGCACATATCTCTCACGATGCCATCTTGACAAACGTGCCTGCCAAACTGGCCGGCAATTAATCCCGACAAGATGCGTATCATTACCTGGAAACGCACGCGTTGAAGGGAGACCGATAGCAGTACCTTTCTTTAACACTTATATGGTTGATCATACGGCAGAAGTCGGAGACACTGTGCAATTCATATGCCAACCGAACGGAAACCCAAGGCCTACTATTTATTGGCAAAACCCTGACGGAAAGATTTATCCCAAGGATCCGAGCGATTATCTAGAATATGATAGAATAACTGTTACTTCTACTGGACGGATGACAATAGAAAATACAGTGATGGCAGATAGTGGGAAATATCTTTGCATCGCCATCAGTAGTATGGGGATTGCGATAAAAACTGTCATCCTAAAAATACAAGGTTGGTACAATATATCTTAAGACAATTTAGTCAATCTAGGCGTAGTTCGACGACAGTGGGATAAAATGGCAGCGCTGAGAAAGGATAGGCTTGGCAGTTGATACGTTTGCAGCAATTTTGCTTTGGCGCGCTGTTTGGATCTCCCGGTAGCCTAGAATGTTATCGTAATGGTGATGTGACTGTGCTTTGCTGTCCATCTCAAGTATAGCACAGGCCTTTTTTAAAAATAATCACATGACCATTGTATAGTTGCAGCCTTGTATGTTACTGGTACACAGCCCATACATTTATAGTCTAATTGTAGCGGCCTGGTCTGTAGGAGTGAACTCTAATCCATTTTTACATGATGAAGATTTAAGTTTCCTATTTTTACGTTCAGAACCTAGAAATATTATGCCAAGTGGGCGGTCATTCCATTCAAGAGTTGATTGCAGCACGTTTCCAATCCAACAAGCCGACAGATGCGGACCGATTCGTGACTACACGATCAAACACATGTGGGTTTATAACAAGAGCAAGAACAGTTGCGAGAAACAGTACTTCAGAGATTGTCATGCTATTACTAATAAGGTTAGTTTTGTTCTAACATTTCCTAGGAATAGGCAAGCTCTGCTTTTAAAAAATTACATGCAGCCTAGTGTTACCACAACCGTGCTGTCGGAGGGACAGCTGCTTCATGAATTTGGATCTGATCCTCCACCATCGTCTCCACCACCTCTGAAATCTTGATTGTTTTTATTGTTCTACAGTTTACAACGTTAGAGCATTGTAATACGGCCTGTGTGAAGGATGTTTGTGCCTTGCCTCCGCTAAAAGGGCCATGCAGAGCATTGGTGGCAAGAATAGCATACGATCCGGAGCGTGGAATATGTGGGGTAAGCAATCTTATAGGACATATGTGAACGATGTGTAGGCTACTTTGTACGCGATTTTGATTTTCCGGTAACGTCATGCCAAAGATGGCAATAACGATGTCTTCCATCTTTGCTTGGCACTCGGCAAATTGGGGGCTACTCAGAGAAGCATTAGGCCAACTTCATGCCTAACAAGCAAAAACCGTGGATGTCTGATGTAGGGCTATAATCGTGTGGTGGTAGCCTCCAAGGCATCATCACAACACATTCAGAGAAACAATAGGCCTATTGTCAGTAGCAGAGGGAGCTGGTTAGCCAAACGCCACAGTACCGCGACATTACCGTCAGTCCGTCACCCAAACGACAAAGGGATGTGTAGTCCGCCGGGAATGTTTGAGTTGGATGGAGTCGCAATGGACCCCTTGTAAGCCCATATAGGTCCAATATATTTTGCGCATTTTTCGATATTGACTCTCGGTTTATTTCCAGGCCTTCGTATATGGAGGATGCGGTGGAAATTTGAATAACTTTCCAGATGTTTATGAATGCGCTCGAATATGCGGAAGTGGAACGCATCGAGCACCAATGCTCCGTTCAAGATGTCAGCTATGCAAGAAGCTCATACCGAAAAGAGTGTGCGCGTCGGACTTTGTCATAGTAGGCGATATCAAATATTTCCAGGCTAACAGGTTCAAGTCGCCCGACTCGTCGTTGCGAGGCTACCTGCAAGTCGACATCCACGAAGTATTAGCGGATTGGTCAACCAACCTCAATCTCCGCCAGAAGAATTTAAGTAATTCCAGGGAAGCAAGGATGACCATTAGGATAAATCTTGACGCGGATTGTCCCTGTCCTCGCATTAATGACATTAGTCCAATTGAATCTTCACGATTTGTAGGCTCACGCCACCGCAGGTTTGGAAGATCGAGCAGAGTATCCGCGATCATTGCGGGAAATGTAGTTAACAATTTCCCTACGATTACTCCAGAAGGACTTGCCCAGAGAAAGACCAACGAAGCCTATAGGCGTGTGGTTAGCTCTGTGAATTTTCCAGCATTGTGCAGCGAGATATTACGAATTGAATCATTAAGGCCTGCTCAGTAACAACCAACAAGTAACAAATGGTGTTTTAGATTCTAAAATGCCAAAAGAATGGTAGCGAAGATTATGCCGATTTGCTTTCGAAGCTGCTTTTAGGCCTACATTTTGGTGGAAAAGGCTTCTCTTGCGAAGGAGATAACCAACTGCATCTGTATTTGGTTTATCTCTTGAGTAAAGTGGACTCTGGATCCGCTAGATGACAATGTTGCTCATGCCTTACTAAACACAACCCATACAAGTCCTCAATGATGACGGTCGATCGTCTAGTTACTCTAGTAGGATATTTCAGAACGCGCACCCAAGTGGAACTGCTGCTTTCCGTAAACCTCGGGCTTCTACCAACCCTGTTTGTACTGACAGATTGATTGACGTTTCTTTATATGGGTAATTATTGCACCATCAGATGCTATCAGCCAGGCCTTGTCACAACTTTGTATAGGCTATATCTTTTGAAACCGACCTTTAGGCCCAGCCTACAGATGCATTATGGGTATATATAGGCCCTGTACACACCTGCAGCCCGAGCGTTTGTATACGATTCCATGCATATGTCTGTCTGTTTTTTCCTCCGAGATAATGTTGTTTTACTTTTTGGGTTTGTAGTATTTTGCATTGTTTTGTAGTTTTATACAAATTATGCTTACCGCACTATAGCTCGTTGTTATCATAGGACGTGCCCTGCTGGCCGTCAAAGCCGAAGCATCTGCGATCGTATTCGTGAGGGATTGTGGGTTGGGTTACCGGGAAAGGCATGCTTGAAGACCATATTTTGTAAATATCTTGGGGGATGAAAATAGCCGGTAGTAGATGTTTCGTACCTAATAAAAAAATGGCATCTGATTTCTTTCGCCTGCACATAAGCTTTCCTTAGGATGGACGGATTTCGTCGATTGTTGAAGGACTACATTTACATCTCATGGTTGATCAGTATTATAGATAATTAAACTAGTCTATAATTGCTTCATTATCTATATTCGTAGCTTACATAGACGCTGTGGATGATTCACGGGGCGGCCTGGACTCAATGCGATACGTGTTCGTCTGCGACTGTAGTGTAGTGCTGGTCGAATACTTGCGACCATAGAGACTGAACTGAAAACTGAGTTATAACTGTAAATCGATCGCATTTGCGATGATTTATTTTGATACCTATATTGATACAGTATTTTATTCAAGAAGTGTGCGCAATGTAAACTTTGGTTTCTTTCCGGCGTACAGTAGTTATGGCTCAAAGATTTTCTGCGGTTGCTAGGTAACTACTGGATCGTTGGGGATCTCCCCGATTAGGCATAATCGCGATAGCAGATTCTCAACCAAACTAGAGTCAGAGAGACTACAAGGATATAGAAGCGTTGTTGATTTCGGTTAACTAGTGAATACGAGTATTATGGATACCAGATACGGACCGGTGAAGTTGAAAGTACCAAAAGGATTTCCTGTCCTTCTACAAAGATTTGCGCGTGAAGTGATTCGTGAGCAGCCAGATGATATTGTGGCGTTTGGTGCCACGTTTTTTGAAACGTTGGTAGTGGAGCGGAAAGGTACGTTATATCACTGTCATATGAACATAGATGGTAAAAATTGCAGCTCTGATTGAAAGATGTTGAGGCGCTATGCTCTATATACTAAACATATGCCACACGCCGGTAGCAGGGGTGGGCTTACCACTCTAGCAGCCCAGCAGGTCTACTGAGTCGCTACAGATCCTAAGCATTGTGTCTGTTATCGTATTCAGTGACTGGAGAAGATCCGCTGGATTGTGATCAATACGATAAACCAGGCTTTCATGCCCCACCTAAAGTGCTACGTCCAGTCAGTTCCAAAGTACGACAAAAAGAGATCGAACTGGAACACGCAGCAACAAAAATTCAAGCTGGTTACAGAGGATTTCAAGTTCGAAAAGCATCATTGAAAAAACGGTGAGTACCTCTTTCTGAGAATACTATTGAATGAATATTAATTCCTGTCCAAACAAGCATTTTATTAACATGGAAGAGACTTACATCATACCTTTCTTACGATCATTGACGGATTGATTTTTTAGGCAACAACAGCAGGTACAAATCCGAGAGGAAGAAGCTGCAATAAAAATCCAAGCTCATTATCGTGGATTCCAAACAAGAAAAAGCATAAGTCAACCAGGCAAAGTTGAGACTAAGGATCTTCTTGAACAAGTAATGTATATTGGCCTACTGAACTAACTACCGTACTAGAGTTAGACTTATCAAATATTACTGCTTTATCGGCTGCCTTCCAAACTGTGATTGTTTGAGGTACCGCCATACAAAATCAGTTCCTAGTAAATCACTATATGACCTAGTTTGAGAATTGGCGTTGATTCAGAAATGATTCTCTTCGCGTATTGAAAGCGTCAATTGTTTGTTGGCATGCCCTTAATTCCGTATTGATTCAAGAAAAACCTTGATTGCATTTATTTATAACAGTACATTTAAAATTTAATGCAGGTGCTGATAATTCATCGAACCCGGTAATATTATGTGTCGCTTGGATTGCTTTTGCGTGCGTGAATACTGATCATTGATAGAATGTATATATACCTTCACTAACATAACTAATTTGTTTGATCTTCTTTCTTTGATTTAACTGCCAATTAGTAGCCAATATGTTTTTAGTCCACACTATGCGACTATTTAGTGGGATTCATCCCAATTGGGAATCGGGATGGCTCCAGCAGCAAAGGGGTTAGTGCATTATGAATTTGGCGAATTGACTTTTACTCTGGGTGCTTGTACTGCTTCAAGGTGCAATTACAAGAACTGCCATGTGGACTGCCCAAAATAAGCCACAACCTACCTAGCACCTCAACAAGGAATTATTTGGTACTTGTACCTATCGTAGAGGCTACCAGATGGCATTAAGTCGGTTTTTACTCTGAAATTTCAGCGCTTATGTGTTTTTACTCCATAAAGAGAGAGAGAGTTGGAGTGTTTAATGGTACAATTTCTGATCTATCACATTCCTTTACCCTGCTAGAATGAATTGGAGCCTTCAGAAACGGATGACCTGAAAGAACAAGAAGCTGCTGCTGTGAAAATCCAAGCAGTATTCCGAGGTCACAAGTCCCGCAAACAGCAACAAGAAAAATATGTAAATAAATTTTCAAATCTAGAGATGTTTAGCTAAATTGAAACAAACCATCTCTATTAGGATAAAAAAGACACTCCGAAAACATACAGTAAAGATGAAGAAGAAGCGGCTGTAAAAATTCAAGCTGGGTTTAGAGGATATAAATCCCGAAAGCAAGTACAAGAGAAAGAGGTAGGTCATCAACAACTCTAAAGTACTGACTAAGTGCCACTTTCACAGTAGTTTTTACTCTTCCAGAAGCAGAAAGATATCACAGAAACTTATGAGAAAGAGGAAGAAGAAGCTAACTTGAAAATTGAGGCAAGTTTAAGTTTTCGTTCTAAAATGTAATCGAGTATTACTGAATCTTGAATTTGGATAATGACTGCTAGCTCTAATCTGTGTGAATTGTGAATCGTAATCTTTTTTGCGCAGGATAAAAACAATGATGTACAGACTGTTAATCAAGAAAAAGAGGAAGCTGCAGCAGTGAAGATACAAGCAACTTTTAGGGGTCACAAAACAAGAAAGCAATTAAAGGAAAATAAAAAGGTAGGATTATTACGTATATCATGGTAAATTCCTGCTTTGAAAATTGATTTCTTTCAACAGTCATCTCCTAAGGAAGAAGAAGTTGCTCAAGCTGCTATAGAAAAGGATGACACGGAGGAATCACTGGAAGTGGCCACAGTTACATCTCAAAAAGATGGAGACATCACTGCTGTAGAAACAGTCAGCCAGGATGAAACACCAGAGGCAAAGACAACTGACAGAAAAGAATCCAGTGAACCTTCTGAATACAAAGAAGCAAATGAACCATCTCAGAATGTGGATTTATCGCTTGAAGATCCAAATAATGATACAGTAAAAGAAAGTGGAGGAGATTCACCGGAGAAAGATGAATCAGAGGCACATAAAATAAATCCATTGTCTCACGTTGATACTGCACCAACTAAAGATCTGACTGCTGACCCAGTGGAGGTAAACCATCAGGATGAAGCAACAAGTGGTGACACAACTGAGAAAGATGAACCGGGGGAACATAACAGAGAGAAAGAAACAGTTGAAATGCAGCAGCCGGAGACTCTGACGTCTGTTGATCCGAATGAAGAAACGGTGAAGGAAACCTATCAGGATGAAACACTAGGTGCAGCCGCAAAAGATGACACAGAAGAACAGGACAGTGATAAAATTGAATCGTCTGAGCAGGATGATTCGCCACCTGGCGATCCAACTGAAGATACTGTGAAGGTAACCGATCGGGATGAATCAAGTGAAGATAGAACTGAAAAGCTGGACAAAGATGAAGATGACAAGGAAACAGTCGAAGTGCAGAAGGAGGATATCCCATTTGGCAATGCAAATGAAGATACTGTGAAAGAAATTGATCCTGTACAAACTCATAGCAATGGTGACGTAGATGCACAAGAATCGTTCAATAAGGAATCCATCAGTGTTAACGATACATCTCCGGAGGTACAAGATGTGGTTCGAGGAGATGAGGCTGTGAGTCCTCGCGGTGTGTAGTGTATTTGTGGGGATGGGCACTTTGAATCGACTGTTCAAATTTAAGCATTATTTACTGGGTAACCTTCTTTTTGAGTATCAGTGGCAGAAAGCTAATCAGTTACTAGCAGCCGACATTACACATGTTAGCTTCAAACCTTGAGATATGTATATTTGTATATTTTGATAACCAATTACGCACAATGTTGTACACTGATATTACTGGCGAAGGTATTGTATTTCTTATGTTATATCCTTGAATTTTTCAGAATATTGCTCTTAGTAGCAATGGAATTATCACTTTTAAAAATGTGATTGAATTCAAAGCCCAATATTCTCATATATCCCCGTCCGTAGCATTTCTTTGCAGTTTTATTGTTTCAATGATTTCCGTGTTGACTGTGTTGTTTTTATGCAATGCTATTCGTGCATATATCAGGTTCAATGTTTATCTGTGTCTTTCAGTTGGTATCTTCTGCAGTAGGCCTATATATACTCTGTTTACTTGTGAATCACGTCTTTTCGATTTAGGACTTCTGTAATTTCATTAGAAGCACTGTTGGTATGTGACACTGGATTTGAATTCGTTTTTTAATATAATCACAAATTTCATTACTCATTTTGCACTGTCTTTGTTGAGGACTGGGCATGTGGGCAGTGATCGGAAATTACGCGACGGATTGCAATATGATTGCTGGGCGTACTGAATTACTATAAAGAAGATATCTCAGCCGGTGTACTTGACGTATGCACGTATTGGCTGTAAATGCGTACATCATTTGTGGCGATGTCTACCCAGTTAATTTTCTTCAGCCGGCTTTCAATCCGACGCCGATCTGAATCGATTTGATCAGGGCAAGATTGTTAATTCGATTTGATTGAGATGGGACGCCGGGACGGTAGTTCGCACCAAAAGGGCATGCAACTTATTTCAAACGCTGAGCGATAGGCTGTACCGCGTGAATGGCATCTTTGTGAGATTTCGTGCTGTGCGTAGTACCGAATGCAGCAATTTTCAAATGATACCTGTGCTGACTGTTGACTGATTAGCGGAAGGTGTAATGTGATGACTGTCACGCAGTAGGCCGCAGCTCACGTCATTGTAATTTTGCGCTCACAATTAGTACAGCAAAGCATAGTAAAGTTGGCCGGATATGTTCTTTCATATTGGCCTAAGTCTATAGTGTGCGGGCGCCGGCTGTCTGATAGGTGCAAAGTTGGTGACTGGTTGTTCTCGCGAAATGTCTTTTGCCTGAGGCCCCCTCGCTGGGATTTACAATAGGCCTACTTTATTTGAGCGCTGAAACTTGATTGAATGAGGGACCTAGAGCCTAGCCTACTCTAGGCATAGGTATTGACGTTTTTTCCGATTCTTCCATTGACGTGGATCGATAGGAACAGCAACCATATTTTGAATTAGCAACGTTAGCCGTGTAGCGGGGCTGCTTCTGTAGTTTATGTAGGGCCACCTAGCTCATGCCGTAATATTAATATGACTGAGTAGCATGCTAAAAACGAACTCAAGATCCAGGATTCGTGACGTTCTACAGTTGGCATGTCGATGTCTTTCCACAGGTTAATTTTAAGCAATGTCCTTGGCTACTCCAATCTCAACAAACTACGTCGGGAGATTTCGATGCGCAACTCTACGCCCGACTGATATTAGATTCAGTAAAAACAAGATCAGAGATACTTTCACTAAGTCCTTTTCGGACTCTAAACTTCACACTCATAGAAAAATCCATGACGTTATCGATGACATCAGATGCGGACAGATAAATCCTCACAAATTACCTCCATTAAAAACATTCGTACAACGATATCAATGGAGAACTTTGAACAACCGAAGATTGTACATGCTAAGAGTTCTCGAGGTGGAGGGATATATTGAATATGTCAAAGTCCAAGTTGTGAGACAATACAGACGACTTGATTTGAGAGATGACGGACAAACGGTAGAGTTTGAAGGTAAACGGCGTACGTTGCCTCACCGATATACGTTCTAGTGTCTTCCAACAGCTAAAGAATTTTGTCAAATGTTCCTAATTATGGTGTTTTCGATTTTAGTGTTTGTGTGGATATTTAAACACTATAGCAATATATTGATAGTAGACAAAAATGTGACTAACTGTTAACTGTTAACTGACTGAGTGAAAGTGACGCTCTCTATCTTTCATAATTAATCCCTGAACCAACGAGTGTAAATGATCTGCTTGCATTGCGGGAAAGGGAGCTCTGGAGAATAATGGTGATACAATGAACAACCTACCCCGGCCACGAGATACTAATTGGCAACCCCAATCCAGGCCATTATGGTATAGTTGACCTTTTTTATTCATCCTGGAAGCGCACGAGTCTTGAAAAAGGTCGTTTTGTCAGCCACTCGTCCCGAAATTGGCACGATATAGGCCTAGCCTGTGTGAACGCGTTGACTTTTTATAATCGGTTTTGATATCCATACGATCAGACTAAAATATATTACTGCATACATGCATATACCACTTCGTGCTAGGAGTCTACTAAAATTGAGAATATTCTCGAACATATAGGAACAGCTGATACGTCCGCGTCTTATCGCCTCGTGATAATAATCGCCTCTTGGGATCGAACCGGTGGCCGTGGCTTGCATCTCATCACAGTCACGACAGTTTCAAGTAGCTGATTGCCCAAACCTTAGCTTTGTGTGGAAAGCGATCGCGGGATAAGAAGGCTAGAGTGCAATCATGCTATTATACCTTCTCGACTATGGATCGTAATGGGAAGCTATATAACGGGTGGATAGATGGGGGGTTTGTTGCCATGTTCAGGAGTACTTGTAGTTTTCCCCTATGATAATATCACTTGTGCTAGTAGAACGTACCGTAATCAGTAGGAATATGGATGGCTTTGAGGTAGTGGAGGTTGTCGATAAAGGTCGCGGGTTATGCGCGACGAAAGAGTTTTGTGCTGGGCAAGTGATTATCTCTACTAGGCCATATGAATATGTGATCTTCAACGAACAAGCTGATAAAGTATGCCACCATTGCCTCAAACAACCACACTTGGTGAGTGCTTGAGTCGAAGTAAAAAGAGTAGACCTGAACCGACCGGAGCCCATTTCTGACCGGAAAGTCTTGAGTTGCTTTGACCCTACCAACGTAATCATGACAATCCGAAATACCTAACACTCTTCAAGGCAATGTCATTACGATATTCTCCTTTCGCTCCTTTCGGATTGTCATAAGTTTCTACTACACCAATAATAATAGCGCCTAACAAAAAAATTGTGTGACGTTTTAGCCAGTGCAAAATCGAAGACCAAATCCTCTTCTGAAGTGCGGCAGCTGCAAATTTGCCAGATATTGCAATAGGGATTGCCAGCGAGCAGCGTGGGAGTCTCATAAACCAGAATGCACTGCTATTAAAAGAGTGTTTCCCAATAAAGCGTCCGATCAGACAAGATTAGTTGCCAGACTATTCTGGAAGCAGCAACGTAATGCCAAAAGCGGAACCAAAGAAATTGTCCCAGTGTCGATCGGGGTGAGCCGTAAATACGACCCTGTTTTCGACCGGTAGACAGACGCTAATGTTCAATGTTTTTGAATATAGGATCTTCAGGCTCACATCAGTCATAGAACGAAGGAGGAGAAATCGCAGCTTGATGAAAAAGTGTATGGTTTTGGAGATTACGTTACGTATGAGGACATGCCAGAAGACGACGAAACAATATATCAATGGTTTGGAGCCGTCGACTGCAACGCGATCAGGTAGGCCTATATCCTAATCCGGAACCCACATCCAGACCATCCAGTGTAGTCTGCGCGAATTGCTGTAACGGTGTTTATGAAAACTTTAGTCTGAACGATCCAAGAGGACTATCGGTTGTCGGCGTTGGAATTTTTCTTGATGTGGCTTTGATGAATCACGATTGCAACCCGAACTGCGTCGCCGTCAATAACGGAACAAAAGTTGAGGTATGTGTAAGGCCAGGCAATTTGAGATAATATGTAGGCGACAGTCGCACCAACTACTCTATAAAATTGGTACTGGTGTAACAGGTGAGAGCTTTGCGACCGATCCAAGCTACAGAAGAACTTTGCCTGTGTTACATCGATCCGATCGATACAGCTCCTGGTCGGCAAGAGAGACTAATGAGGCAGTATTACTTCACGTGCAAATGCAACGAGTGTGAAAATGGTTGGTCAGTTTGTTCAATAGCCTTTTGAGTCGAGAGAGCTGTTATATCACATTCATTGAAGACTGAAAATCGGGTGTTTGGTCGAACTTGTATCGGAACTAGTGTTATTGAAATAAATTCTTTTAGGAAGCGACGAAGAAAATTTAAAATCGGCCTTCCTCAATGAAGAAATATTGAAGGAGAAGCCCGAGAGTGAGGATTACATTTTGAAAATGTCTCGTGACGCCCTCCACCGTATGGATAAGTCTAAGAGTGTGAGTCCGCTCGGGGGCGCTCGTAATTCTGAAACCGCTTTAAAGTTTCGACCCGTGCGTTTAGGCTCAAAACTTCGAAAGGCTTTACAATCAAGCTATGGGAACCTTGCGTCAGCAGGACAGCGTTCTCGCGGACACCCACGTTCTGAAAATTGCCGTTTTGAGTTAGTATATATATGCTTGCCTCGACAGGAAACTGCGAATAACTAACCGTGATTAACAGATCAACTCGTGGAAGTAACCTCATACTTGAGAAGACCGTTCGATGGTTGCAAATACGCCCAGCGTGTAGCCGATGCATATGAAAAGATTCTTCCAACAATACATCCTATTTTAGGCATGTATCTCATGAGAGTAAGTAGGCCTATTGCGGATCTATTACTTTTGCCACAGGCTGTAAGCGTAATAACGCCGTCCATAATTGATAGTCTTGTGTTCGTAGTACCGCGTGTAGCCTACATGTGCATTTATTCTCTATGTCCGCTGACCTGATCACGCTATAACTTATTTCACAGCTTGGAGTACTGCAGTGGCAAATTCAGAAGCATGAAGCATTCGAAACATTAGGGCGTGCTGGTGGAATTCTATCGGTATGTTATTCTTTTCAAAAGGATTGGGTGTTAGCTTCTCCCTTTATAGACATAAGAATATTAAGTAGTGTCGCCAATTTGAAAACAAGTTTACAAGTATTCAGAGCCCTGCTCCTTTATCAATCCCGTTTATTCACGTTGAGGGATTCAAATTGGGAAATCACGCAGGAAAAATAATTATTTCAGAAAACCCACGGTGACAGTCACCCGATATTCCTGGATGTCGTCGATTTGATGCGACAATGTCACCATGAGATGCAAATGAGCCCGGAAGTTCAAAACCAAATGAGGAAGATACGAAAAGAAGCGAATATGGGAGTCGGGGTAAATCTTCCAAGCTCCAAAACATGAATGAACAATTCACTTTCGGCGACGTGTGACGAGAAATTACAGTTTAACAGGAGCTGGGAGTCTAGCAATGTCAATCTAGCGTATATTTTATAATGTATGCCAGGTTTGTCGCGTCATTTCAAGAGCATTGATGTACTAAGTCGATCTCTAGGATATTGTTAGTGTATGCAAAATGTAAACGTTATACCTTTTATTTTAATGAAATGTTGTCTCACTGATAGAATCGTATCGTGCGGAACCTTAGATTCAGAAAAGAACGTAACCTTTCATAAGAAGTCAGCGCTTGGGATCGATTCGCGACCTCATGAAATCGAAGGCTTCAAAAATTGGTATTCGTTCCATTTCTGCTTGGTAGTCAGTATTGGGGAGTGCGGAGACCAGAATGATTGTAATAGCGATCCGGGCTATAGACCGGAAGTATTGACACGTATACCGTGAGCATTGACCTTGCGTATATTACCTTAGTAGTTGAAAACGCTATAAATTCCAAATTATAAAAAGTACATTCGCGTTCGCGCTAATTCATAAAAAGTCGTCCATCAGCAAATTCGAAGATGAATTTTCGGTTTAGTGTCAAAAATGTAAATTACAAAAACAAGTGAAAGTTTGAATGCAAATTTGTGAAAAATATACTATTGTTGTCAAGTTTCTTTAAATGTTCCCAAAGCGCCACTATTTTAAGTGATAACGGCGCAGCGTGGCTCTTCTGGCTTCCAATTTCATTCTTGTCATCAACGCGTTCAAATGCATTGCTATGTCAGCAGCGTCAAAAACGGTGCCGCATATCTTGACTTCATTCAAGACAACAGCTCATTCGTTAAGTTTGCCTCTGAGAAGACTCAAAAGCACACGCTTCGTAGAAACTTGTCTCCTCGAATTATTGCCTCTACACGCTGCCTGAAGAATTTACTCAGAACCTGCGAAAGGTCCAAGAAGTCATCAGCTTCCTCTATCGCATACTTATCTGTAAACTCGTATCTGAAAATCAATGGCTATGGTGTTATTATCGTTTGCAAGACGCTTGCGATGTCAATTGCATACTTACTTCAAATTGAAGAATTTCAAATCGCATGAAGGTGGTAGGCTATATTGAGCAAATTCTTTTATAAAGACTTTGGTTTTGTAAATGTCAATGGAGCTTAACAATCCCGCGATGTCCTCTTCAGAATATGCCTTCGATGGCATGTTAATTACGAAGTCGGTTGTTTGCCCGGGTTCTTTTTTCTCCGTAGACTCTGATCCGTCCGAATCTTTTCCATCGCTAATTGTATTGATCACAATTCTCTCGTGTTCTTTCTTCGGGACACACAAGGGAATTCTAAACAAAACTCTGAAATTTTCACGGGAATTTTGGCTCATTGTAAGGAAATACCGTGCAAGATAAATCAAATCGCGACCAGAAATTTCCTGGTCAAACCCTGCAAACAGTGGGTCTACATAAGACTACACGAGAAGAAACACGGGTGTCCCGCTACTTACGCTACTTTAATGCATCCGTAATATTTAGCCCATCTCGTCAAGTACGATTCAGCGTCAGTTGTGTGAACAACGGTGCTGTTCCAGATGAACAACGTTAGGACATCTAGCATACTTTGTTTGGCGACTCCTGGGAGACTTTCAGCGATTCCTTTTCTCAAAATTTCGTAGTCTTTTTCAATTAGAATAGCCATGTGGGCCACAAATGTCCGAATAATGATATAATACTGAAAAACGAGACAAATATGTTTTCATATGTATGATGTTATTTTCAGAGGCGATTTTCACCGACGGGTGTTGTGCGCCAGCAAAGTTGTTTCATCAAAAGTGTCCCCAAAATTGCCCAATAAAATTTCCGGCTTGCGTTTACACCGTGATTTAGGATGTTAGCCCCTTTTGGCTTATAATAGCGGATTACACAGGATTCTAGAAGCCCGCTGATTACGACACGAGGGTACTCTTCACTTCGGAAATATTGCACACGATATTAGGCTGCGTAAGCTCTGGTGCATAATAGCCTAATAGGCATATACCTGCGCACAGTTGTTCAATCGCAGAACAACATCAGAAAATTGGTTGCATGCTATAAGATTTATATTTTTAGGCCTATATATCATGAACTACTACGAATTCGACATGCAATTGACATTTAATCCGACTATGATATGCCAAAGTAAACAACCTACCCCTTTCAAGAAATATTGATAGAGAATATCCTCATCTAAGTTTGGCATAAGTGTGTGATCTTCGACAAGATATTTTTGGCATTTTTCATGTAGAACTTTGCTAACTTTTTCTCTTTCAGCATTGCTCATCTTCGGCAGTAGGATATTGTCACACCAATTCTCATCCCCGTTTGTAGGGGTCAAGCACTGTAAAGAAATGGAAACTTCCGTTACATACTAGATTGCTTCTACTGACAGCGAGCGACATAAAAGCTGCAGTGTCGGGTACGACCCGTTTTTATGGCACATTTCCAGAGTCTTGGTTCAAGTCTCCTAGAAATCCCCGTTTCGGCTGTTTTCTACTTATGTCTTTCACGATCGACTTACATTTACGACGTTCTCGTGGACGGCTTCCGTGTATTTTGTGTGAGGCTCCAACAGGCGGCGTAAGGTTGAACTTTTTGGCAGTTTTTCTCGAACCTGTCTTGAGATGGCATTTGCAAGAAATAGATTGTCTACGCTTTTAACCAATCCCGGCGCAAGCAAGGTTAATTGAGCCTAAAATTCAAAATTGCAACGTTTGTAATCAAATTCGACGACGGGCAATCATTGTAAAGATAAAATAAATGATTAAGTAACAGCGCTACGAAACATAATCAATTCCATACGTGTCCAAAGAAATTTGGATGGGTATTAAAAACTTTGATGATACTCTTGACCAACAATTTCTGACGTTACGAAATCATATATTGATCAGGTTGCGTTTTCACGGTATATCGATTCGGCCTACCTGGGCGTGTGCTTTTGCTAATGGCCATGTCTTGCATTTAACTGTATGGATTCTGCCGATGATATCTTTGATTTCGATATCATTAGATTTCATAATCATGATCTCCGAAACCTGCCAGTCGTAGCTACGTAAGCATACGTAACGTCCCATATCGTGGAAAGAAAATCTCCAGGCGATTTTGGAATTTTCATTTTCTACAAAAAAAAACGTATATATTTTCGGTTATCTTGTTGCTATGGCGACGGTTATTTTATCTGCCTTACGTTCTTTCTGAAGACCGTGGCTGAAGAAGGAATTTAAGAGAGCGTAGCGTATAATGTAGTTCCAGACTAAAGGAACTTTTGGACGATTGTAGAAGAAATCTGAAATTTCTGACAAAGTCCCGAATGTTGCGTCGTGAATGCTGCGTCGGGCTCTGTGTATCGTGAACTCCACCAAGTCTCTTCCAAAGCCGTCATCGTTGTTCGTATCTGTCAAAACAAATGCGAATCGTAGATGATGCGACGTTGACTATTCCAGGTGACCATTCTAGGCTACTGACAGAAGAGATTATACCGGTAAGTAAGGATTGTATGAATCAACTTGGCTCTAATGACAATATCCCCCAAACTGTGATGATTATCTTTGATTTTTGACAAAATTGAAACAATATGGCATATCACTGTGTGTATACCAATCAATGTCTATCGAAAGCTTTACTTGGAATTGCTGAGCACGGGAGTTGTATTTTGTGTTCGTAGACCGCTACTATGGCGAGGATGAAGTACAGGTAACAATTTTCAAAATTGTCACCCGCCGCGACAAGTAAGCAAAGGTTTCTGATCTCGCCGATTCGCGCCTTTTGTGGTCATCCGCCAATTAAAGCGAGGGACTTCCATTTACCCAATTAGCGTCATTAACGATTAAAACGCAGTTGCATTTCTGCATATAATATATCGTCATACGGTTTGCAAATTAACATTCTTCTCTTTCTGAAGTGCGGGTGCTGTGCGGGTGGCTACAGCAAGTCGAACCACTCACGATTTGTTAGCGTGCCGGACGTGCTTTCCGTGCAAAGGTCCCCATTTGATTGAGTTAAATTGATAACGACAGATGTCTTAGCGCTGATATCAGACAGTGATTGAAATTTTGTAAGCTTCTACGTTTAGCGAATATAAAGTTAAAAGGGAATACACAATTGTTCATTACCTGTGCTGTCAATACTTCGCCATTTCCTGTTTAATCGTCGAATTTCGCCCCACAATTTGTATTGCAAGAAGCAATTGTACAGTATGATTGGCAGTCCACCAATTGCGTACACAAGAATCTTCACAACCCAGGAACGAATGAATGTCTTCAAACTCATATTCTGGCTATCTAAATCGTGGGAACAATCCCGGCAAACTTCACGTTGCGATTATGCCCCGGTACCGTGCTTGTTATCAATATATATAAGGCATATGACCTTTAAAAAACAGAATTTCAACGACGATGATCTCATATCTCTCTCGCATATGACCTGTTGGCCCTCATATTTTATAAGAGATAATTAACGTAACGTTAGTAATCAAAGTCTTATTCAACAGAGAGGAACCGCGCACTGTTTTGCGAGGTTTAAAGGCACATCATAAGATGTGAACAAAGTTGACGTGATTATAATACCAAAGGTCGCGTAAGGTTGAACTGAAAACCATTTTATGACACAAATTTCGCTGAATTGTTTTTTTGTTCCCGAGCGGAACTTTCCCGTATAGTGCGATTTACGCTAATACCATAGCCTATAGATATCATTGAAACGACTCACTAGCTCTGACCAATGTCTTTATAACCCAACTGCGTAATACGGTAGACGATTTAGCCTTGATACGACTATGTTTTCCAGCGGGGCAAAATTCGCCTTTCAACCCCTACGTAGCTGGCTAGCGGGCAGCGGCGCAATGGCGATTGGTCCTGACGCTCAGCGTTATAATTCTTAATCCTCACAAGCCCATAGAAACATATCGACACAGTCTGACATTCTCCACCTCGGCGCAATTTCATATGCCCCCAGCAGCCAAGAAGTATCCGTTATCTATTGGCGGTGACGAAGGCGCCAGCTTTTTGGCGTCTTATAAGATAATTGTATACTCGTTTCACTGCATGGATCTGTCTTCTATGCGTATTATAAACTACGAAATCTCTGTATGTAGTCTACGCATGCTATATGTCGAATAAACAACGCCATATGCCCTCACACTATTTCTCAAGCTTTGGCTTCGTTCGTATGGCGCAATTTCTCACGCCGACTCTAATCAACACTGCGCCATCTTCAACCCAATCTCACCTCTCTAGCGTCCAAGCAGGAAAGCATATTCGCACCTTCGGTAGCGGCTTTCACGCTAATTAATCTAATCTGCATTATCGTTACGTAACAACGTCTCCTCTTAACAACTCTATCAATATCATTAAGGACATCAAATAGGAATCGGGATACTCTAATAATTATCAACAATTTAAATGTCTTCAAGATGAGCGATGCCCAATATTATCCAAATCTTTGTGACTAAGGCGATAATTTAAAGGGGACATCTATTCCGTTTCATACAAGATCACTTTTCTTAGTTGTACTGCCGCATTGAATTAGAAAATAGACAGCTTATAATATAGCCTAATTAAATTATAGACGGGGGTCATTAGCCTATATACCTTCGGGGTCCGATTGATCAGAACCACGGCATCAGAATTAACGTAATATTAGGAAATCAGCTTGCCGAATATAAAATCCTGCCCTTTTTGGGGTTTTATCCTACGTAACTTGTGACATTTTACTGTTTGTCAAGCACTACATTACTGTGTTTTTGCCCGGGGCTAACTATATCATTACTTATGAATGTGAATCAGAAACTGGCGCCCTCGCGACCCACGAAACCCGTGAGCGTAAAACCCATAAGGAGGGCCTCTGTGGGAAATCCGTGCGCTGCAATAGTACGACACGGTCTCAATTCGCCAACACACCAACAATCAACCGCCGTGCGACGATCTGGGTAGTTCTCACACCAAATCTACAAATCCTGCAATGTCAAAGCAGCGGCAATGCTCTGCAGAAGCAGCAAATCTTATAATAATTTCCCGGTAACATTTTCCTGAATTTTCACCGCTGGGCTGACCTCGCGTTTGTTTTGTACATCAGGCAATCAATGACAGTGGAGCATGTCCGGTGTTAAAGCATTGCCACTTGTATTTGTGATGAATTATCAAACAAAATCCGATATAACTGACGTCAATACAATGACTATCCCATCAGAAACGGCCAACTACAGGGATTTCGTAATCGTTCGTAATCGCCTTCTAAAGTGTCCCCATTGTTACGCGCTCTCTTTTTGAGAGATTTGCAAATTTAATTATTGATATTAATGTTAAATTCGTGACCGGAAGCAAAAAAAACGATGAGCAGATACTGATTGTGTTCGCTGGCGGGATGAGTCATTTTATGTTGAAGCTAGATAATGAGTCTTCATTTTCTTGAACATGTCAATCATTTACTTTTTTATTGGTGATTTCCACAGACGCTCTTGATTTGCAGCGTAAAAATTGAGGTGAGTCTTGATTTGCGGCTTAGGTGAGGAGGGTCCGGAAAAAGTGAGGCGAGTCTGGCAAAAGCGAGCAGGCCCTTGATTTGACGCATAAAAGTGAGGTGATTCTTAATTTGCCACTGGCTACAGTTCCCTCCACTTATCCAAATACATAACCTATCTATTGATTCTAGTCGCTAAATTTGACATTACGTAAATGAGAGTCACTCCTGCGACTTGTGCGACCGCAACCCGGGCTTTTTCGTTACGAGCGACTGACCATGACCTACTTAAGTACCTAGAGTAGGCCATGGACTGACAATGGTCTCACAGAATCTCTAGGCATCGTCGTTCGTTAACTGTTTACAGTTCGCTCAAATGGCGCCACGTAGCCTTAAGCTCTATCGTTTAGACATGATGTCTACAACGAGAAGATGCAGAAGTATCACATATGCTGATCAATCGCAGTATATGACTAACGGGGTTTCAATTGTAATGTCAAGAGTGATACCATATTATTTGAGATCGCTCATAAGAGGCCTTGGATGCATGTTTATTTTTTCGATAGGTGATAAGTGGCCTCCCAGAAGTTGATTTAATTCCCGAAAGTCTTACGACTTGTCATTTTCGCATCGGCTAACAACAAGACAGACCTACTTCAGGATCTGATCTAATTGGACGGTTGGCAGTCACGCTCCAATGATTTCATACTAAGGCATGCGGTAAGGCTGTCATAACTTCTTGTGTAATCGTACTTGTTCACAATAATGCAACAAAATCAGCATAAAAGTCGAACATCTAAATCAAAGTTGCAGTGAAGGAAATATAAGTGAAGAAATTACATATACCCAGTCGACATACACACACACATATATATATAGCTTATATATAATGATATACAAGGCATTACAGCTCAGAGTGTGAAGAATAATCTTAGGTACAGTGAATTACCGCTAATCGGGAAAGGGTTAAGAAAACAGTGGAATCCAACCTGCAGTAGAACATTACGATATCTAACGGGAACTCAGTACTATGCAAGACACGTCAATACAAAACATTCAACCCCAAAATCAGTACTGATCAAGACAGTAAGGACATTTTTCAATGGTGGCTTTCCAGCTTACAGATAACAGAGTCCTTGCGAAGTCGAGGCAGTAACTGGGAACCAAATTCAATAGAATTAGCATTACCGCACTAGTCAGTTACTGCTTAAGAGAAAACGTCGTCTCTTCCACCACAAGTAAATACATTAAAATGATGACGCAATGCAGCGCAAAATAATATTAAAGCGTAGGCTATATTGGAGCAATATGAAATCTGACATTGCAAACATGAAAACAAGTTTCGCATAAACCGCACCACTCTGGCTTTTTCGGAGAGAGATGCCAAAATGATAATATAAAGATCACGGTGGCGCCCACAATTTCAAATATTCTCCTTCACACATCATGTGAAAAGTTGGTGCGGTTACAAGCTAACTGTGTTCTGCAATAGTTTATATTGCAAAGAAATGACAATACGGCTTGAACTGTTGCGGATAAATAACTGACTAGCTTACGCTTGCAATGATATAGCACATATATAGGCCTAAAGTCAACGGCAACATGGAAAATTATAGCGCTACTACACAGAAAGCCTGCTATGGGCAAAATACAAGAGTTAGACTTGTTCACCGATAGTGAAGAGGGCTAGTGAAGAGACTGTCACATTGTCATGTCACCAAGTAAATGAAAACTACTGGGTTGTTGTCATGGCCGCATATCTAAGATCAGGCAATCAGTCGATATTATTGCCTCCCCCAAGAGAAATCGTATTTGTCTTAACTACGATCTATAAGCAACTCAAACCCGTTTCTAAAGTAATTATAGAATTTGACACATTTCAACCCAAACGGGAGCCAGGCATCCTTTTGCTAAAGTCATACCCTGAGACCAAATAAGGGAACTTGAAAATTCGACACTTCATACACCAGTTTGTCCCGGTAAACTTGATGCTGAACTTGTAGCGTCTTCATTCTCATATGTCACAGTGTTTCGTTGCCTCAAAACGTCTGCAGTACGTTCTGTCCTAAAAATAACAAATTCAAGTCGGTGACATTATTATCAAAGATCATATAAAACAAAGACTTGATCAAATCGAATGATCGGTGAACGAAGATGTGAAATATCAAGGTATTTAGAAGGCCACAACGTACAGGGCTACATGTCCTGAAAAACACTGCACCCTGACCAGTGGTTTCTATACCCTATGGCCTGTGTGGTAAGTTATTGGTAAGGGCCTGACTATCCACAAAAACATTTAACAATACTTACTTTGCTGGGGCGTCACTTGACTTGATTCCTAACATTCTTGACTGTAAGTCGTTTACCCTCTTCATTAGAAATTGCTTATCTTTACCTTCCTGTTATGAAATATGACCCACGTTTACATCGACATTAAGTAGTGACTTAAGTACAAGACTTACCATTGAAAGTTGCTCCTTCAGTAACTTAATTCTCTTTTTGAGAGCAGAGTTGAGAGAGACATAGTAGTAGAGAATCAGACTGTTAAAAAAAAAGAAATAATGATCACGTTAATAGGGTGAAAGTCATCACTGAGTACGCTGAGATTAGTAAGCTGGATGTGGGTAGCGTTGAATTGGGGCAGCAATAAACTATAAAAATCTATGTAGATATCTACATAAAATCAGTGCTTAATAACATACCACAGAATCACTCCAACAATAATAGCAAATCCAGTTGAGCCTAGAAAATGAAAAATTGCTGCAAGCCAGTCAGGAAAACCAGCGACAGTAGAGTTGACGATCGAAAACATTGTTGTCAATCCACGGAACGGACCACAGTATTCACTTGGCTTTATCCTGTAATGAAAATGCAACAATATATCACACTTTATTCACCAACAAATGGTGGAACTGAGGACGATCAGATATTGATAAAGTATTTTATCAGGATGTCACCACAAATTTAACGTCGGAATAAACTGAGACTGTGGTGACGCTGTAATTGGTCTCTATTCAGGAAGTAACATGAATTTTTAATAGCCTATATATACCAGGAACTTTCCAGTGAGTTTTTATCAAAGAATATGTAGCACAAAATAAGCAGGGATATCTAGATATCTCTGACAATAGGTTTTGCTAATATTTATGAGGCTGTTGGTAGACATTCACGATTGATCAAATATAGAGCGTCACCCACCATACGTTTACTGACGTAGTTTCTGCCAATAGCTGAATTTCTCAAAATTATATAAATAGGTAGTGGTGCTTTAGATTTAACACCGAGACCAAATGGAGAGGTTTGGGATTAGCCGCAGGGAACAATAGAAACTTTCTTTGTGTTTCATGAGTTCACGGAAACCTCTTTTGTAACGTGTACCCCATACCATCTTTTACCGTATAGTGTGTAAACAAAGGTACTGTGGATATAGCTGGAGATCAATTAATCAAATAAAATACAACTGCATAAAATATTACTTAACAACTTACACTGCCAAGCTAACTCCGACCGGTATCGCAGCCACCAAAAAACCAAACATCAATATGAGAAAGAAGAACGTCCCGCTTCGTGAAGCCCGATACGGCCGCTGATTAGGTTTGCAATTATAAATTAATGTCAACTTCTTAAGGTAAAAGAAGATGAAAAATTTGATGACTACAATCACTGGAAGCAGTGGAGAGAAGAAAGCACCGATCCTGAAAAAGATTAGATGTTGATAAGCGTATATAAAAGTTCATACGATTGCAGTTAAACAAGAATTATTCTATATTAATAACAGCCGGTGGCCCTGAAAGCTTGTTGACTAAAGTTCCAACAAATTTGGCTAGACTTAAACTCTATTTTGCATGAGATCTGAGAATACTTAATTCAACTCGTCACTTTGCGTACCTTGACGACCTATTGTTGAATGCTCTATTTTGGAAATACAATCGAAACTGGTTACTGACATATGCTTACCACATCAACGACTGAGAGTATATCAAACTGAGCAGACTAGACGGAAGATTAAAATTCTGATGTCCAACTGATTTATCCAATCCAAACATTCCAAGATCCACTAGAATTCTGTATGAAACATTATTATCTGCCCAATTATCAAACCTCTCCGACCACCGTTTCCCGAGCAAATATATCAAATCATACCGTACCTTCAACTCTTCTCAAACTACACTATTAGTATAACCGCTGCACTTTACAAATATACTTCTGATCTATGCTACATTGTGTTTGATCATAAAAATAAATAAATGGTAACCACCAAAATGGCTAATTTGGCAGTCTTTTGACTCTTAAATGTGTTTGATCTCCTGGCCTACCCTGAGTAGCAACAAGTCAACCTGACCCAATCTTTTGCTAAGTCTGGTAAGCTCTGTGACAATATCACAAGTCTAACTCTCCATTGAAAATTGCAAATGGAGGTTAATAAACGAGACTCACCACAGAACGGTTTGGGCATAGACGATGTCAAGCACATTGGTTGGTATGTAAAATTCCTGATAGCCAACCCATTTGGCAAGGCCACAACTGCAGTGGTCCACAACTAACCTTTTACACAAAGGAAAATCTTGAGATGGCTTATAAATTTCTATAAATTTCCATCCGCATAAAAGATATACATAAGCATGATAGAAAATGTTATGATATATGGCAGAGCGACATTAGCATTGAGACTTGACAGTACAATTAACATCGGTTACCTTCGAGGAAATTCCACAAATATCGTCACAGCAAGCACTATAAAGAAATCAAGGATAGTAAGCTTATACATTTCTTGTCCCATGTAAGTCTCCCAACACTGAAAAAAAAAATTTCATCAAATAGCTTTCCAGGATATTTGAAAAGGAACCGAAGACATTATGGTTCATGGTAACAAAACTAGTCACTACCGGTAGGCCTAACCATCATGTATTTAACATCCTGGGATAGAAACTTACCGCCATGCCATCACAGTAACCACAGTTACGGAATTGTGTTGTGTCAATGAAGTTGTAATTGTCGCAGTTAATTTGGAAGAACACGACGACGTACAGGAACATAACAGAGACGAGTCGCAAAACCACAGTTCTGAAATAGAAATCACAGCTGCGGCCTTTCGATCTGATTTTGGCGTTTTTACTATTAAATTAGGGCTTGGAATTAGATGATTTGTATTTCTCTACTGCCCGACATATATGTTATCCATACCTGACTAATGTAAATTTCAACGCAAAAGCAGGAGAATAGTCTTCATATTCAACCAGCACACCAAACAATAATGGAGCCAAGAAATTTGCGAACGTGATCACAATCGACACCATGTACTGTACAATCAAATCAACCACTGGTTGACTATCGAAAGTTGAAGAGTTCTAAAAAAATAGTCAAAAAATTTGTATAAGCTCACAGACTTGGACTCTGAAAATTTACCCTTAAAGCATATTCTGCAGCAAAGTAGATTCCAGCAAGGCTTCCAGCGAGTAGACCGATGACGAGGATATTGATTAGAAAACGCTTGGCGTAAAGCTTTGCTTTGTCCTTTGTTGTGCGGTTATTGTGACGCCTGCGTATGCGTTGTTCTTCTATATCTGCCTGAAAACGAAAAGTAAAAAAACGCCTTGTGAGTGAGAGGACTTCTTTCTCTTATAATAAGCATTAGGGCCACTGGACTATTGGACCTCTGTTCTGCTTCAATCTGGTTGTGACTGTGAAGTCAATCTTAGTTAATATACTTACTTCAAGTTCATTTTTTATCATGAGATGCTTGAGATCCGCAGCCTTTTCATCGGTGATACAATAATCCCACCCGCAAAATATTTGATTGCAATATGCAAAGGCTTTATTCTCTCCAGACAACATTGCTTCCTTCAGACCAACACCAGCCCTAAAAACACATTGATAACCAGTTAAAAGTTTATTTAAATATAGCTTAACATATCCTGCAAGTAATGCCAATTTGCATTTAATGTGCATTTTATATAATCTTACCTTCGAACAATAAGCGCCAAACTCAGGAAAAAGTAGGAGAATGCAATTAGAACATAAGCCAGTGGTATGTTGTAGTTAAAGTTACTGTTTTCGAGTGAGCTCACAGAGTTCGCATAGTACCCATAAAAAAGAAGTGTGTCTTCCATGAATCCCTGCAAAAAAATTGCAATTGAATACACTTTTACACTTTTAGAAGAGATTACACTGATCAAGGCTTAAAGGCATACCTGTCCTGTAAACCACCATATGATGTACTGCTGGAAAGGTTGCACAACCGATGAATTGTACGGGTTATATTCACATTGTTCATCAGCTGTTGAAAAATTTGAATGTGTCAAAATACAATATATTCATCAACAGCTAATTCTATGAGAACGTTAAACTCACCGGTTGAAGTGCTTGTCGTAGTAGACAAGGACGTAGAACTTTCAAATATAATAGTAGGAACGCAAATGAAAAAGAAAACGAGGGTAAAGATGTAGATGTTGAGTAAAAAGAGCCAACGTAGAAACGCAAAGTAAGAACGTATCCCATTTCCGAAACGACCTAAAATTTTTAATAAAAACATATAAGCAGAATGAACACGGGGCACAACTCAAGTTTGACCGGGAACAGTATGTCGCCAAAGATACTGACATCAATACTTGTACCCAGATATGGGATATTGACGAGTAATTTGCCAACATAAAAAACTGTTATGATGATCACAATAGGTTTTTCCAAGTTTTTATTGTAATCATAATTATTATTGTATTTAATTTTTGATGAATGAACATTTAAAAAGTGATTTAGTATACCTACTTTAATATGGTCGTTTTGCAGATTTGAGTTTTAGAGGATATATAAGTATTATAACAGCTAATCTTATTAACCAGATGGATATATCACAGATGGGCATTGTAAGAATTAAAATTCCACATTGAATCAGTAGGTCTACACCAAATCCAAAAATTGTGTCACGAAGAGTTAACGCCTTTTTATAGTTGAATGATGCTGTTTCCAAGTCAATAAGTATGATAACCATGAATAATAATCAAACCACAGGACGTAGGATAGTCTTGTGTGACTATCTGAAAACATGTGATTACAGGAATCATAAAATAAGCACCTTCAATTTCATGAATTGAGGAACGCCAGAGTTCACAAACTCTCAACGCCTCTCCAACGCTTTCTTTAAATCGTTTCCATCTCTTAAAATGACATGAACAAAAATTAGTTGACTTAAGAGAGTTATTGCGTACTCAACACTCAAGTATTTTTGAGTTGCACAGCCATTGAGAACATAACAAAGCATACCAACCTGACCGGTCTTGCGATTCCACTGTGATTTCCTATCATATTCACTAGTTTCAAGAAGCCTTTTCCTAAAAACACAACACCAAGAAAATTTATCGCCAAATAAATATCATAAACACTGGATCACAGGGTATAAAATTTTGTTCAAACAATAATTCAATAAATAAACTCAACAATATGATGGTGCTATAGTGTAATCAAACAATGACGTCACTTCAATTCAATAGGCTCTGCTGTGTAATCAAGGCATGTGTTTATCACGTATTTTAGATCTATTCAAAGGTAACACGAAAGATCACACATTATAAGATAGGCCTATCAGATGTCAAGATGTCGTAATATCTCTACATGCTACCACAATATATCTCTGAATCAAGTTTGTGCCAAACTGAAAATTTAGGTGATCTACTGTATATTAAGATCTCCTAAGGTTGACATGACAATGTGAGTGTATGACATGAAGCTTTATTAGTTCAGCTTGATCAGTTCAGATACGCAATGTCCACAGATTGAAAGTCATTATAAGGCCAATTACATGGTATTGCATCAATTGATGGGACATGGCAATACACTACACAACACAGATGTCGCAAACTATCACTACGGTACATGATGTATTTGTGATTGTAACCCATGCTTTCAGCTACAAATCCTTGCCAGTCATTTTTAATCAACATCATTGTTCATTATCATTATATCCGCATAAAATACATGTCAGTAGATCTGCATTGTAATATGAAGGCTTTATGATTGTACCAGGAAATATACTGGTTTTGACGTCAGGCGTACAATTTACGGAAAAGCATCGTAGCCAATGCAAACAAGACAATGAAACATGTAATATTTGAAACCACTTGCATACGATATGTCTTTCAAATAGACAAATGGCAGACTGGCTGCATGTATATTACACAGAGTACCGTACGGCGACGAGATCATTGCAAATTTGTATTTTCACTGATGACTACAGTGGTTGGATGTAATATTATCTTCAAACACAGGTGTATGTGACACTTCAAGCCAGGCATTCAGCAGTCAGAATTATTGAAATACAGCCAATCCAGGGTTGACATAAAGTGCCATGTGCCAATATAACAGTAAACCATCAATCCATTGACACCATATTTCTATATCAGATTACCCCCATAGTTACAGCTCACACTGTTAAAAATAGTGTAAGGCATTAGCCATGTCCATAGGAAATTACGTACACAATGACTAGGCTATATTCATAGAGCACGGATTATGTGAGATTGAGATGGGACAACAGGCAACAAAAGGAAAGCCTACAGAAAGTTGATAACAACCACTTTGCTGTAGCAACACTCCATTGCACATATTATGAAAGGTATATCTCAGACTTATTGTTCGTACGGTACGTACACGATGATCCAACTTCACCTGATGAAGTAGCGGAGCTCTGAAAGTTTGTGAATGATATTCTAATAAACTGGTCTGAACGTTAAATATGTGGGGTCTTATTCTATCTATTACAATTATCTGCAAAGAAGTTCAGTTCTTGAAGTGAACATACCTTTGGTACAGTGGAAGTAGAGCCTACTAAATCACTACACAACAGGAAATTGTCAGCCATTCATGAATAACATACAATATATCTTCCCAGAGTCTGGGATTTCCAGCTTATAACACATTCTACTGCATTGACATTTGTACCGTTTATAGCTGAGTCAACGAAACAGTCACAAATGTAGGCCTACGGGTACTGCAAATTGATGAGAAGAAATGACTGCAGCACTTCAAATCCGGCATTGACAATAGGAGTGATCAGGCATTTTAACAGCACATGATGTAGATGTATTGAGGGCTTATACTGTACAGCTAAAGACAGTACCGGTAATGTCTTGATCTATTTGTTGGAGCTATGTGGGCGGACAGAGTGGAGAGGGACAAGAAAGAGGTGGATATTGAGTCAGGCTAATGTCACTACAGGTTTGCGGAAATTAAAATACGTCATTCTAACAACCTACTGCCTAACACCTGAGGACATAAATCACCTCTTAGGCCTAAACCAGGCACCCACAGATTACCAAGAAAAGGATCTAGCATGGTAGAAATTTGGAGTACATTTTTTATACACAGCAGACTACGGCTTGGAATAATTGTGTAGGCACAGACACGCAAGCCCGATATAAATAACCACAGCTGCACAATATCGGAACAACATGTAACAGCAGTAGCCCTATACAATATAACGCATAAATGATTCAAGGCAATGAATTCGGCCACCATGGATATATATTTTTATATGAAGTTCAGCATCTTTATAACTTATGTTACGTAGTTACTGTACCGTAATTCCCTTTTCCTTTGCATAGGGTATGCAAGCTCCTTCAAGGTTTCAATATCCAAATCTTCCAGCTCATTATCAAGTTCACTAACGGCACTGTCGGAATTCAGATTCAATAATTCCATGCCCTGATATGATAGAACCAAAACTTTAACAGCCTATTGTATCTACAGTAGGTCTACTATGGAAGTAAGAAGGCTACAATTATAGCATCGATATACTGATACTTCAGACATTACACTGTAGGCCTAGGAGATTTCAACCGCCCGGTTAATCTTTTACTTATTATTTATTTGCATATGAGACACACTAGCCCAAAAACAATACAATTATAACAATGCTGCCACTATGTTTGGCTGACATACTGTGTATAGTACCGCATGATAGACTACAAGGAGAGACATTTTAAAGTGAACGAGACTGAACAACTTTGTTGTATCACAACAACTCTACCAAAACCAACATAGGAATTCACAAGCACCCTATAACATTACATGTAGCCAGTAAGTCGTATTTAAAGTCATTCTGGCTGAATGATTTTAGACCTTAATATTTAATATAATTTAATTTATAACTTAATATATAATTTAATATTAATAAATCACCACGAAGGAGCGGAGTTCCGAAAGCTTGTGAATTATATTCCAATAAACTGGACTGGACGTTAACTCTGTGGTGACTGACTTACTATATCTATATTAATAATATTAACAAAAATAACTCACTTTGACATCAACTTGACTGTTGGTAGGTCGGCTGTGGGCTGACATTTTACGGGTGCTCTTTTTGCTTTTCTTGTATGAAGTTTGCCATGCGCCTGCCCGTACACTGAGAAATATTGAAGCTAACCATTACCTTTAGACTTATAGGTGAAAAAGGCTAATTTGAGGACAGAGAGCCGGTATTTACACCCCACACATTCGCAGAAATCACCTGTGTGTTATTAAATAGCCCGACTGTTGATGCTTGACTTAACATAACAAATGACATATGATTATAGATAAGTAGGCCTCTCCTTCAGTAGCAATAATATTTAGAATTGTATTCAAGCGTAAAAGACTAGCAATTGACGATCATTCCATGTTAAATTAATAGCTTGGTGTATGAGACATAATTCATGCTTAGAAAATTTGAAAAAAAACATCGACTTCGCGTAAGTGAGTTCACCCACTTCCTGAATGCATTCAATCACTCAACCTTAGCCATTATAAACACTACCAGGGTACGGGTTTCGCACTGTTGCATTGGCAATATTGACATAGCGAGAAAAAAGCATTGGCTGATTGAAATAGCCACACGCAGATAACATACAAAGTAATTTTACCTAGGCAAATTTGATTGTAACGCCTGTGCTCTTTCTGCATCAGACATGCTTGCCAGCTTCGACCCGTCTGTTAAAAAGCAACATCCATGATAAAGTCACTCCATTGACACGTTATCTAAAAGACTACCATTCACTACACCGTATGTTTACTGACTGTAAGACTAAATACCGCTAAAGACAATCGATATGATATGAATATAGCATAACGCATCAGCGTGATGTGAGTCAATATTTGCTAGTCGAGAGCATATTCACATTCAGGGCATCAAGCCTTACCTTGGTAACTGTTGATCCAGTCATCATCATAAGGACTTGGACTCCAAGACATGGTTATTCGGTCTGTATTCAGTACCTTATGCCTAAGGTCGATACAGATAGCCCAACATATCCGACAGGGCACTTTAGGTACCGCCTAAATTTAGGCGACTCTTTAAAAACCTTAGTTACGCATAAACAACTCGCTGTCGACATCTAGCGATGGATGAAAGTACAAATCTGATACCGCGAGAGGACGATGCTTGAATCTTAATTTCAACCAAATATTATCCCTTGATTGGCCCCTCCCCCTAGGGCGAAGCTGGTTTTCAACCCTGAATATCACAATTTTACAATTAATTCGTCAAAAAGAAAGTCATAAATACAGAAACTTTAATATGTTCGTCGATTTCCTGTCACTTCAGTTCAGAGCAGTCAAATCATGGGGGGAGCTATGGTCGAGACATTTTGCGCGAACGCAGCGGCGCTACCGCAAGAAGTGACGGCCGGGTTTACGCAACAGGCCTACTACGTTTTTTCATCCCGGCAAATGCGGACCACAACCCGGTACATAGCCACCGGGGACCTATACTCACATCACGCCGTAGTCGGGCCATTGGTCCCCGTACCCCACCCCACAAAGCGTGGCTGGGCACATTGGTGCGCGTCGGAACGGGTTCGGGCTTTTTCCTCACAGGCTCAGCGCCTAGGAAGAGGGAGCCGTTTTGTCGTCATCCGCAGCGGTTCATGAAGTCAACAGAACATGTCTATAGGTAGTCACATTATCTATTATTTATGGTGGTTTGAATACCACAAAACGGCGCACCACAAGCGCGACCTTATGCAATTTTCTTTATCTAGAATGCGGAACAAGATGGCAACGCGGCGTTTTGCCGACTTAATCGTGGTTGCTGGAATAAACTAAAATTATCGACTTGATTGTTTGGCAGTGCTCCAACTCAAGGGCCATTTACTGTTACTACATACAGTATTATCAAAACATTTACAGCAGCAGTGATCATCACATGACGTGCATCAAGCAGGTCGCATATACACTTACTATATATTTCTTGACATAAGGCAACGCCAAAAATTATAACTAATCATAAGCAGCTACTTTTTAGGCATACAGAAGAATTGGAAGGATTAGGATTCGGTAAACAAATGCAACGTGATTAAGGATAAACATTAGCGAATAAATCAGAATGAGAAATATTACATTCACATCATTGGATGCCTTTGGAAGATAGAGTGCGTCGTAACTCATTGAGGTAATCCTTATCGGGATACCCAAAGCTGAAAACGAAGTACCGGTACTTAAAAAACAAGATAATACGAAACGTATGAGGATGTAACGTTGGTACATACAACTTGAAAGGCGCCGTTAGAAATGCCCATAGTCTCTAGGGACTGCACTGACATACCTTTGCTTTCCACCTCTGATATTAGTCTTGTGTGGAATGCCGTTCCAAATAACTTGATTATCTCGGCCTGTGGTTTGCGATCGGCCTATAGTGAATGTATGTCCAGAATCAAAAGCCTGCTTCAGCAATCGCAAGAGATCTCTCCCTTCAGAATTGTCGGGGAGATACGCCTGTCTATTAGTACCATCGTATCTTTGGCCCGGGTTCAAATGTCCATTCTATAACACAAAAAACGGATCGATTCAAATATATCCACCTGTACTCCAGGTATATCATTGAAGAGGCTTTACCTGTTGGATACCTGGGGGTATCCTGTAATCAATGACGATAGTATTACTGCCTTCATAGCCTGGAAGGGAGCGCATATCGATCGATGAATTCATTACGCCAGTTAGCTTGCTAGAAGTATTATTAGTTGCAAAGTGCTGCGGAAGAGATTGTTGATTTGTACTTATTCCCCAGTTTCCATTGTGCAGATTACTGTATGCATGATTTCCAAATATCGTATTCAGATCGAATGGTGGTGGGGTGACTGGGGTCGTAGCTCTCGTCAGTGGAGAAGCTTGAAATCCAATTGGAACGGATGCCGAATTCAAAGTCACAGGTTGCTTACAATACGGACAATTATTTGGCTGTAAAATCAAGAGTATCACTCAACTGCTATATCAAAAACCTGCAAATAAGTTGAACCTGTGCTTTCAGAGCCATATCCACACATCCTTGATGAAACTCATGACCACATTGCAATTTTTTACATGGCATTTGTGTTAATGGTCCCAAGCATATAGGACATTTATCTTCATCATCTTTGGATTTACACAAGTCCGCAGTAATCCCACCTGGCGCACTATAGGATGAAGCACCTTGAAAAAAAAAAGACTGATTTATCAGAAAAATCTGCACATAGACAACATGAAATTCTACACAGGCAAATGATCCTCCCCAGTACAGACATATTGCACTACTGAAACAGGCTATATTGTATAGGCCTGTGTTTTCCACATTGAAATGCAATGGTACACCTAAAATCACAGTTAGTTCAGCACATGGTTAGCCAAAATTTGAATTCACCTTGTTGAGCAGTCTGGGTTGTCTGAACTTTAATGCGTTGAAATCTTGTTTGTTTCGGCCGTGCGCCGGTGTTTCTTGGTGATGGAAGCGGACGTGGCTGTAGAACTAACAATAGCGGAAATTATTTCACATCATGCATGTATGATAACTCATATTCGGTTGTCCACAAAATATGACAGGTTACAGATCCAAATCAATCACATGTCACTAAGTCCTATTCATGTACCTGGAGTTATTAGTGGTGGCACAGCAGCACCTTGATGCATGGATTTGCTGTCACGAAAAATAAGGTCTGCAATGTCTCTTTCAGTAGGTTCGGGAATGCCAAGATTCTGCAATTGTCTTGTCAATCGCATGAGATAACCATTTTTGGGATATTCCTCCCTAAATATGAAAAGCACAGTGAAAACTAGTTCGTCATAAGCAAATGCTTATACAGTTAGACTATCAACCTGGATACCTAACGAAAAATGACCAAGGGCCTTACGAGGCTCAAATAGTTACTTGGTCACAAGCCTTGCACTCAGGGATGTCTAGATATCCCTGGCTTGCACTAGTGGTGATCATGCCAAGATACCGGAGATAAACTTACGCCGTTATCAAATGAACTTTAGGACGGACACGAAATGATGGTTCTCCATCTCTTTTCTCAACATTGAAGAGTTGTCGTTTTTGAAATGCTTTATGGAGCATAGCAGCTATTCTTTTACCTTGATCATTTCCGGGTAACGCGGCGGCAATATGGGCTTGGCTATACTGGATTTCAAAGGACTTGGATGGCTTGTAGCCCTGCATGTAAATGAAGTTGTAGAAATTGTATGGTGAATCCTACAGATTCATAGGCTTACCTTAATTATCATCTTGCCCCCAGCAAATCTGACGGAAACCATAATAGCATCACAAGCAGCAAATCCGTTGAGTTTCCGAGAATCTTTTTCAAATATCATCATTCCTTTTTCTGGCTGCTCAAATGGTCCCCCTTTTTTCAACTCCTCCAGTTTCTCATCTTCTTTTTCGTCATCTGAAGATTCTCCGTGGTGAGCTTGGATTTTTGTCGGAAGTGGCGGAATAGAACTCAACGGTTGGATTTGTAGCTTCAACATTTCTTCAAATAGTAGCTGAAGATAACTGTCTTGAGGGTAGTCATCACTGAAATTTGTGTTTCAATCATTTCAATATGAGGCGAAAACGGCAGGATAGTCAGGTAGTACTGGAGTAACCGTGTTTTCCCCTTACGAATGAACGCATCTCCAAAGACTTGTAAGTTGCAAATATGTCATCCAAAAGTAGATCATTTAAGAATCTTAATTCTTCCAAATAAATCAATAAATCGGCCAAATATATCGATATAATTACCTATTTAGGAGTCGGATTTTTGATCTGAGTTTGAATTCTCTGCCTTTGTAAGCAACTACGAAAAGTTTTTTTGATTTAGCACCCTTTTCAATCATCCCATACAACCGCCTTCCCTCTGAATTCCCCGGGAGACAGGCAGTTTTATTATATGATGGATACTGCACCGTCTCACCAAACTGAAATGGTAGCATGGTTAATATCAAGGCACGAGTTGCAAAGATCACTTCATACCGCATTGGAAACTTTGCCTCCATCAAATCTGAAGTACATATGTATAGCTCCAACGCCTTCAAATCCCTTGAGGTCTTTTCTATGGAATTCGCTGTTTAAAACTAAACCGTCAGGTTGTGAAAAGCGAAGGGATTTGTCCATTGATAATGCCTAAAATTAAAAAAATACTGACCCTTCTCTAGGAATACTATAATAACAGTTAGGCCTATGTGAACGCTATCTAATGTCTTTTGAAAAATCAACTTGAATAAAAATGAGGAAAAAGCTAAGCAAGGTATTACCGGCTCATGTACAGATGGTGACTGGAGCGATTTCAGTGTGACGGATTTCATTGTAGATTTAACACCCGCTTCTGGCCGGCGCATGTCTATATGTTGCTCAGGAGCAATGACACCGTCAACAGAGGATGATTCTATATATGAAATTAGAGTATTAGATAACCTAAGCACTGATAAATGCACACACACAAGAAATTTTAATAAAGCTAATCGGATGGTAGGCAACCCATCAGACATCACCAGAATCCATGAGAAAGAAGCAAGCACAAGTCATTGCCAACTCAGCAACTCATATACATGGTGGAACAAAGCCATTGAACCGAATTGTTTTTTACCTGGAGTAACAGCATCTGAAGGATCTTCAGACAGCTCTGCTCCAAGATCATACAGTTTTTCTCTCATTTGCAACAACTTGCTTCCGGAAATCGTCTCCTCTGATTTATTGCTATGTTGAACAAAAATGTCCATTAGAATTCCTACTTCAGTGGAACATCTATGACATCCTAGTGTATCAAAGAGTATTTGTAACAGTGTATTCGCTCATCCGATTCAGCTGATATTACCGGAGTTAAGATCATTGAAAGCTTAATTTGTGACATGGCAAATTGCTATTGAGTCACAAGTTACGAGAAAATCTTTCAACCAACTGATCAAGAGAGTTGGTTCTGTTGCATACAAGTAAAGATAGAAAGAGTCGGACTGTAACTAATTGAGATATATAATTCATAGTAAAGCAGTCTTTTTATTGAAGAGCGACCTTATCGTATCAACTAAGCAAACAATGAAACACAACGCCACACAGGCACTCACACTCAGTAAATATTGCTAGGCTTATTGAGCAACCTTGTTTGCACTGTAGGCCTACCATGCAACTGTAATGGATATTTTAAAATGGCCGGCACTGGATTGATAGTCGTGCTATACCTCACCCCACCTAAAGGTTAAAGAAAAAACAAAGACTACATTTAGGTTATGTCAATCTCTCTAACATGCTATATATGACAATGATTATACATTTAGCCATATTAAAGTGGTTATCAATATATACTCAAGTAGCAAACCTGGGGAGGAGTTGATATGCCGATTGAATAGCAAAACCAGATCCATAGATATCACGTCTAATGTAAAACAGTTTTCGTCTCATAAAAGCTTCTTTCAACAACGCATCGACTTCAAAACCTACAGGTTTCTGTGGAACGTTGATGACACATTCGAAAGAAGAATATTTGATGATGTCGCCGGATATCTGATGATACAAAATCATGGATAAGATGATGGCAATGCAATTATCTTACTTTTTAAGAAACAGAAGATAATCACCACATGTCCAAGTTCTGGCCCAGAGTACTGGGATTTAATTCGCAAGCTTTCAGAGCTCCGTACCTTCATCAGATGAAGATGAATTAAAAAGCTAACTCGGAATTTGAATTGTAAAGAATCACTGACATTACGTCGTCCCAGTGCAAAGCTTTTCGATGTGTAAAACCATAAACTTAAGGGATTGTGACCTAGTCCTAATAAAGAATTTAGAGAGTGACTTACTTTAATCTCTCCTTTTGGAAAGCAAAATTTTCGTTTGAGTAGACCGGGACCTTGTTGTTCATTGACATTTTCAGAAACGGTGTAGCCATCATGAGGTTGTCGGAATGGGGTGAACACTTGTTCTATGGACAATGAGTCAGCTTCTAACCCTTTATAATTCAATTAAGAATGATATGTAGATTAACCACTTTGAATCAGCATTTGACACTGTATTACCAGAAGCACCGACTGTATCAATGTTTGAGGCATCTATTTGTGGAGCTTGGATATTAGCGAAATTGCGTAGTGACAATTGATCTTCAGATATAGGTGTAGAATATTGCTCACATTCTGCACACATCTCCTTGAATTTTTTCTCAAACTTGACCAAATTCCATAGAGAATCTGTCATGATTACAAAATACCATATATGAGACATATCTTACCATATGAACCGGACCAGTAGCTGGTGACAGCGATGTTCATACTTTTTACAATCAGCATATATATATATATACAGTGACATATTTTATTCAGCAATTCAACTGGTACTAATTTATAGGCTATCATCCGCTAACAACTAACATTAACAAGCCAGCACATACAAGATAGAAAGTAGTAGCAGCAGGTTACCTGCTATGATAGTAATTTTATCACAGTCAAAGACGACATCTACTTCATTGAACTTGGTTGCAAACACCATAAACTGATCAACCGCAATATTGCTTCGGCGCAGCTCTGCGAGGTCGACCGTGATTTGTGCACTGTTGATGACCTGAATTTAATGTAAGTGGGCAGTAGGCTACCTGTGACTGAGTGGGCCTATTCGCCTAGGCATAGGTAGATTAAAATAACTTCCCTCGCCGCCCGGTCAGTCTAATAAGTAATAACTAGCCACCCTTACCTTTCCTTGCAGCGACATCTGGATGGTATTCTTTAAGCAATGTGGCAAAATTTATCAAGGTGGAATTACTCCGAGTTTATATCTTGGTATACAACACCGATGGCAGTAGAATAATGATAGACCTTCCTGCTCAATAAGTCAATACCCTTTTCTGAGCAGTTGCATTGCTTCAGGCTCCACGCTATGCCGGCTGATTATTATGATTCAAGCTTTCACCCGTACAACTGAAGGTCCAGGCGCCACGGCTAGCGTTTCCAGTCTCTATCAAGCTGGCGGTCTGCAGAATCCGGCAGTGCAAAAATAAAAAAGCAGAAGTAAAATTACACCCGGTAAATTCCCTGATATGATACTCTTGTTGCATTCACAATTTCTGAAAATGTTTATCCCTAGATTGCGGTAGAGAGCATAAAGATTTCGGTGGCTGGGATTAATGGATGCGTGAACAGACAGCAGCGATATCGGGTACAGCTTGACCCCATGAGCTGAACGCAGCTGTGCGGCTGCCCCGAAGTCCAGTAGGAAGAAAAGAAAAAAGGCCAACGAAAGAAGCTGAATGTTCAGTCAGTCCGGAAACTAGATTCGTCGCCAGCTGTTAACATCACGCATAAGGTCAGGTCAATAGATCGAAGCCGAAACACTAGCTGTCGGACTAAATTCACTAGCAAGGACAGCTCGCTGGAGGCCACGAGAGCGTAAGCTATTTTGGTTACTTCGCCTGCACAGCACAATTACCAATATCACGTGATACGAAGGGAACAAGTCCCCCCACCAATAACATAAAACCCACTCGAACATTCCAACTCATCAGGGCTAAAAGGCCTGCGCGCCGTACAGCTAAATTCCGCTCCTCACATAAGTAGACGTGAAAGCATACTATTTATGTCAATACATACAAAAGTCCATCTTGTTTATTTCATATAGCGATGTCATAATAAAATAAACTACACAACGATCACTTTTTTCTTCACCTACCTTTAAAGCAATCGGAAACGATAGTGTAAAATATGCGGAGATTTCACTTTAAAAGGAGTAGAAATATCCCTAGAACAAGATATAGTAAAACGGGCCATAAACGAATTGTTTTTTTATAAAGTGACCACAATGAGAGGATGAACAAAAAGAAATCAAAGGGCTAAAGTCACGGGCTGTCCATGAAATTGTAGATCGTTTTTTTAGTACCAAGGTGTAAAACAATCCAGTTCACACAAAACAAAATCACCAGGCAATCAAATGATAAAAATATGACTACGTGGATCTAACAGATAGCAGAAGAAAATCATGAGCATTATGTAATAATGAAAAAAAAATAGCATGAGATGATTTGTTGCGAGTCCACAAATTCTTCAACCGGATGCATTTTGATCTCAACGAGCACCGTTTAAGAAGGTACGCGTCTTTTCAGTTGTCGCCGTACGGTAGGTTATCATGATGTTTTTTACGTTAAGAATTTTGGCCTCGCTTCAGGCTGTTCTCAATTTCTAGTAACTTTTTAGAAACGCGAGGCCTGTCTACGGGAGTACTTTGCCCGGCTGAGAAAAGGCGTTGTCGGTCCTTGAAGGTCAAAAACGACGGCTCCTGTTGTCTCCTCTTTAGTGATTGATCTCTGTAAAACAACAGTTTTCAAAAGTCAACAAATTAGTGACCAAAGCAATAGTCTATACAAGTCAGATTGAATGAAAATTTCATGACATTTTTAGCTCTGCCGACAATGTGATTATTATATTTAAAAAATTCCAAAAAATGGCGATTTTCTATCATTTCTACCAAAACGTTTATCGTACCCTTGTAGAAATAATGAAACAAAATAAATGTCAGAAAAAATTTAGACATACCGTTTAATCTGAGCCTCTCTCCTATCCCTTGGATCCTTGTACCTTTCTTGAGCTCCTATAACACCCGGAGTACTGTGCGAGGTCACGTAGGTTACGGGATTCCTTGTAGGTGTAGTGGGGGCATCCATGACAGATGATACGTTGTAAGTCGATGTCGAATTCTGAGCAGCAGCACTGAGATCATTCTGAAAATTCGAGCCATATTAGTATTATTAAATATCTTACAAAATCATTCTGCAGTTGAGCTAACCTTATCATCATCAGCAAGGTGGTCAGTTTTCCCTAAGAAGTATCCGTCCGATACAGGTCTGGGAGCCCTGCTAGCACCGTTTCTTAAAACAGGTTTACTTGCTGTTGGCGGTGGTTGGTAGGCTGCATTACCAGATGTAGAGGCATGTCGACTGTACACAGATGCGGCCCCATATGTCGACGGTTTGTTGAACTTTCGGAAGGTACTCGGTTTTCCAAAACTCAATTGATTTTCCAGGAGTTCTCGTTCCCTCTGTTCTCGTTCGTCTTCTTCAGAGGATTTCTAGGAAAATATGTACTCGTGTGAGGCAAGCATCGAGCCAATGGGAAGACAACTTGTAACTACAACTACACTAGATGTCTATTTGTTGAATATGATCTACAGCACGTGCATGTAAGCAGGTGTGTACACTACAATGACAATATAGATCGACCAAGCATACCATGCAGAGCCTAACCTTAGGAAAGCACAAGAATAGTTCCAATCCTCAAATTACATATACCAAGCGATTACAACAATGCACAAATAAGTTACAACTCTCTCAGCATTCCTAATTAAGATAAAGTAGATATACTGTTAACCAGTGTTATGATCAAGACAATGGTTCAGAGTCCCAAATCAAGTTGAGCCATTGTGCCAAAATGCAATATATTTTATTAAATCGAGATATATTTAGTTTTACAGGTTGATAAATTTCATGAGGCAAATTTAATACCGACTTGATTTATGAGTTGAAAAATTTAATATTGAGTCATTCAACACCAAAAATCGAGTGGAATGGAGTCATCCAGAAAGCGTGACTCAAGTTGAGACAGCAATGGTCAATCCCACTTGTATTCTATGTGATGCCAGAAGCAAATGAGCAATACCACGGTAACGCTTATTAACAATGCATTTTTGTTTCCATGTCTCCACTAACCATCACACGATGGGATATTATCACGATATATTTGCCGGTTCCTCTAGAAGTCTGATTTTATCGACAAGAATCACTAGAGATTGTGGCTAACAAGCTCACTACGATCATGACAAATTACGTTTCCATTCACATTGAAAAAGTATTGCAAGAATCTATTGTCCATCTAATTGGCAACACGGCTACTGCACTACAAAATCACCATTCGTCTTTCCTTCCTTCGTTTCTGTTCATTCTCAAATCGCATCGTCCTAAGACGAGCTTCTCTTTCCATCTTGATTCGGAAAATCGAATTGTTATTCTACCAGTCTACATTGATATCAAGTCCATCTGGTCATCCAGAATTGACACAACCCCAAATTGAGTACGTTACTATTAAACTACCAACCATTCCATTAATGTTATACTTCCTTGCCTTAACAGTCAATTAATTGAATTGAGGTCAGTTGCGCCGACTACCTTTTATATGAGTCACTGTGATATTTAGACCACAGGAACTGCAGGTATGTATATGACATGCGTATAATGCGAGGTTGGTGAATATCCAAAGAATTTGGATATTACCCAACGGATGCCTACCAACCACAAATCGTAACATATTTCATCGATTGGCCATGTCTTAGCTAGCCTACTAGCCACGGTCGCCTCATCGTTCCAGTCATTACTATACAACATAATTACATTATGTTCAATCTACTGTGAATCTGTTTATCAGACATAACAGGTTGGTATGTTTGTCATCTACTATACGTCTACAATTAGCTTGTATTAGAATACCCGTGCATCTTGTGCTTCTTTCTCCCGAGCTTCTCTTTCAGCTTTAAGTCGCTGTCTCTCCCTTTCTCGTTCTTCTCTCTCTTTCTGAGCCTAAAATAAAACAGAAAATTTGTGTTATCAAAATTTGAAATCAGACTACATACATGTGCCATAGCCCATATAGAAAACTCGCCTCTCTTTCGCGCTCTTCTCTCTGACGACGTTCTCTTTCTTCGGCAAGCCATTGTCTTCTTTGCCGGTCTTGCAGTTCTTGCTCTCTTCTCAACCGTTCTTCTTGTTTTCTGTTTTCTTCTTCTCGACGTAACAGTTCCGATTCCTCTTTACGTTTTCTTTCTTCTTCCCATCTTTTCCTTTCTCCCTCGTGTCGACGTAATTCCTCTTGATAAGCTCGTTCCTCTTCCTCTCGCCGACGAATCTCATCCTGCCTTCTCATTTCTTCCTCGTATTGCTTTCTTCGCTCTTCTTCTCGTCTCTTTTCTTCCAATATCCTTTCCCGTTCCAATCTCTCACTGCAAAAGATAATTCAATCTCGTCTAGGTTAAGAATGACGAAATTTGGACGACACTCGAATGCAAGATCTTGTCAGTGTCAACTCTAATATAATTCAAGAACAAAGTGAAGCCGATGGCAGACGATCAATAGATATTCTAAGGAAGATTCGTCAATCCATGTATTCAACATATAGCCTGATCAGGTGGTGTAGGAATCTGTGGTAAATCTTCTTTACGATATCATATAATCCAGAAACTCACCGGAGTTGTCTCTCTCGTTCTTCCTCTTCCTTGCGTTCTTTCTCCAATTGTTTCTTTCTTTCCCGTTCTTCCTCTCTCCGCAACTCTTCTTCCTGATCTCGACTTGCATCAAATTGCTCCGCGTGATCATCTTGCATTTGAATGAGCCGGTCCCGATCAGGTCTATCAGGCACCTCATAACCCTACAGACAAATAAAAGCTGATAAATTGGCAGAAGATGGATGAGACGCTGCCGGTACGTGGTACAGAACAGATGCTCTGTTGACCTGACATCCACCCACAAGCCTGCTGATTGACTATAGAAATTTATTACCTATAGTGGTGGGTCGTCTTTCACATGAAAAAAAGTTCACCAACTTTTTGTGTCTGACCCTAGGGGGACCGGCTTCACATGGTAAGTTAGAGTACAAAATTGCAAAAGCTTGTCAGTTCCATTCCCTATTCATTGATACAAGAACTACTATCTAACCAGAGTCAACATACCTCATCGGACCCGTCATCATCAGAATATGGCCGACGACTTTCCTCTTCGACACGCCTCTGAAACTCCCTTTCTTTGAGCAAATTGTTCAGTCTGCATGAAAATTTCCAAAGGAATGAGTTTGAAAAATGTTGGCACAATTACCTTCAAGCAAACCAGGACCAAATCTCACCTGCTCTTTTCAAGTGTCGACAGCGCATCAATTCTACTTGATAATTCATCAATTTCTTCATCTCGCAATGCGTTCAACTGCTCTTGTATAGCTCGCTGTTGTGCATCGGTGTCCCACACTTGTGCCGACTTGAAATGTCGAGGTAGTGTAGACGACTTTGATTTGAAATCACTTTTCTGACCTGGTCGAGAAGATTCTTTGGATTTCTTCTCCGTAGTTGCAGAATGACTCATCATCTGTGATTTGGGTGAATCAGCCGTTTCAAGTTTTGGATACCCCTTTGACGAGACAGCAGAACCTTCTCGTGGTGAAATCTTGAAACAAGCAAAGAGTGAATACATAATATATCATTAACACAAACCATTTGGTATACTTTCTGTGATGCAAATGATTCTGGGCTTTTTGAGGCGGCTGGCGACATAGGAGGAGGAGTGGGAGGTGGGGGTAGCTGTTCATAATTTGGATTATCCAATGCACTTCGTTGGTTGGAGGGTGGAATTTTACTTGCCATCTCCACAGCTTTAGGCGTCGGTGATTTTTGTTCCTGCGGCCTGCATTATAACATACACCACAAAATATAAAAAAATGCCGCACCCGAGTTAAATTGCACAACTTGAAACATACCTTGGATTAGCGTGTCCGTGTTTAAACAAACTCTTCACCTGTTCTCTGCGATTTTGTTGATTGGCGTATGTGTATTGCCCATCACTTTGTGCTGGAGGGGTGAGAACGTTTGAGGATGTGGATTTGGCACGATTCTAGGAAATATCACAACAAGTATTATAATTCATGACAAGACACAGTCCTCATTTCCCAGAATTGCCATCAATTAGTATTGATACAATCATCACACTCTAACCTTTTGATAAGTGCTTAGTGCCTTCTTTTCTTCCCATGTTCTCTGCCAATCAGAAAGGGCCTTTGTCTTAGAGGCTTCGTTGTCTGGTGCACGCTATAAGTAAAGAAAACACATTTCAAAAATTAAGTTCAGTTAAGTATTTGAGAGGAGAGTCATTGAGTGTGGCGTACCTGCAAATTTCCCATAGATATCGCAGATCTGGGAGGCTGCATTCCTCTACTGACATAAGCATGAGGCTTGTGATCCCTTTCTTCATCTAAAATTTAAAATATTTGCGATCGTTACAAATGTGTCATGTGTCTACTTAATAACGATGGGACAGGCAAACTTGGCATAGACATCCAAGTCCTAGTCCATAGACGTCCCAGTGTCTGTTGCGATTGTACAGAATGGAATTCACACTACCTGGATCATGCGCTTGGCGTCTCCGCCGTTCCCTATATCTCGGAACGTATCTGGCAGTAGCGTAAGTAACTCCTGTGTCACTATGTATAGAGCCGGGCGACTTTTGTGTTTTTGAAGTCTGTGACGTCCTGTATGGTGTGTAATTATCACCAATCGAACGAGTAAAGACTGCATACTCCGACTGACAATCTGCGAGAGGCCTATCGTCTTTGTAACTGAAGGAGCTTTTACGTCCTCCAGTTCTTTCAAACTGCTTTAAGAATGGATCATCTACTTGTTTTTTCCCCTCATATCTCTGTATCAATGTCGCTGCCGTTTGAAATTTCAACACCCTGACTTGTTTTGTTTCAGCCGAATTTTTCCTCGGCGGCAATATGCCTTGTACGCGAGCCTGTTCCACCCTGGCACGGCGATCTCGTCCTTCGGCTTTGGAGATGATATTCTGAATATCCACTGAAGAATTAGAGCGTCTTAACCCCGACGCAGTTGTCCTGTTGTCAGTATCCACAGAAGACGATCGTCCCATGGCTGGCTTGTTGGCTGACGAACTCCTAGCACGTGGCCGTCCTGATCGCGTTAAAGATCGTTGCTCATGTTTGGCTTGCAGGTCTCGTTCTTCGGCTTGCTCAATGAAGTTCTTCAGCAAGGCGTCTGCTCGTGACTGGGTGCTAGGTTTGAAATGGCCGTATGAATCAGCAACTTTTGCATTGGCAGTCAAATCGCGATTTCTAAACCTTCTACGCCGATACGAGTCAGATTTCCCAGCAGGGGCAGGCTCAACAACGTTAGAAACCGGCATTTTGTTTTTCGTATCAAAAGTCTTTTCATCTTCTGTTTTGGTAGTCCCTAGTTCGCCACAATCCATGTCAGTAGATGGAATAGACTGATGCTCAACGTCATATTCCGATTGTGTTGAAAGTTCATAATCCTCCATAGAGCTTAACCGTTGTTGTGTAGTATCGCTACTTATGTTTGTTTGCACCCTTGGACTAAAAGCAGAGTTCACCGAATGATTGAAAGGGGCAGTCGTACTCATCGAAGTCGATTGGAATCCACTGTCGGATGTCGTACTAGAAGCAACAGAAGGTGATTTATGCCAGTCAGACGTCAAGCCACGTTTTTCGTTCAGCAAGTAGTCTTTGTCAGAGTAAGTTGATGCCGGTGGTACGTATGCTTTGGCTACAATGTTATGACTTTGTAAAGATCCATTGCTTTGCGAATGCACGGAATCTGATTTCAAGTTTTCAATGCTTTCTGTTTCCTCACTCAAGCCATTCATGGCACAAATATTAGTTGGTATATTAATCTCTTGAGCGTTGAGAATACTATTGAGTATCAGAGTGTACCCCTGACAATGCAAATTAAGAAAAAAAAACTGTGAGACATACTTAGCTGAGTGGTGGACTTGTTAATAGGGCGATCTTTCCTATTATTGTGTTGTTGAGCTAAAGGTCTTGGTTGATGTGAGCGTGGAAGAGATACTTTCTCTTGCTTAGGGTGTGCTGGGTTCTGGCTAGGTTGATAACCTTGTTGAAGGGCAAAGCCGTCGCTTTTGGGTCGAGGCTGATGATTTTGCTGGTTGGCGGGACGTCTGTGTGCTGTGTGCTGTTCGGTCACTGGTGAAGGTTCCAATAGAGGAGATAAACCGTGGAACAGAGCAGCTTGTTTAGCAACAGACAAGGTGACAATTTGGCCAGATTTGGTCATTATCTCTGCAGCTCTGAAAAAATAAAAATAAAACATTCCAGAATGAAAATAAATATTGCCACATTATCTCAAAACTCACTTTTCCTGAGAGAGACCAACGAGACTGTGACCATCAACACTAAGAAGTTGGTCACCGGCTTGCAGTCTACCGTCCTAAAAATAGAAAATCCTATTACACAAGTGCCATGAATACCTTGTAGACTCAACTACAAATCTGCTGTATCATTGTACCAATATACTGTAGAGTGTAGACACAATAATGTATGATCAGTTGATCAGCAACAGTGAAAGAATAAGCACGAGGCAATTGAGACAAACCTTGTCAGCTGCACCGCCTTTCACTACAGCTCTGATGTAAATGCCCATGGTAGTTTGCCCAGGACCCTAAAAATATACATCACATTAATTATCTAAAACTTTAAAACTTATATATAACGGTTCAACAAACCTAATATTCAACAGCAATATCATCGAAAGTATCCAATATTCCAAGCCATTCAAGCCAAACCAAGACACATAGCTCAACACAATTACGCATATAAAATTGCTATATCCTTCAGTCTCATGAGCACGTTTCACATGCCACCATAATTGTGAACCGTATTTGAACATCACCACACAATAGGCTGATACGAACATGGGATACATCAATAAATGGAGCCTTATCTAACTACTTCAAATTAAAACTAGAGGCACTAATCTAGTAATCTTGCAAAGAATCTCTTCCGAATAGTTAATAATTTGCGAGTAGACTACTTAGCATGCCTTAAGTATTGAAAGTCATTGATTCTAGTTAAGTAGCACATTTGTCTGAGCGGCCTAACTTAAACAGCACGTTCTCCTAATCTACTACATTTGTGACTGCTCATAAATTAAGTTTGCTTATAAACTAATCACTGTTAGCTTAGCTGCCACTGGTCCTGTAAATAATATTTCAGAATCTCAAGCGTCGTCAACACCGCCATTTGTCAATCGGCACTGACGGATACCATGTTAACAAACAGTTGACATATTTTCAACGCAACCTTGTGACATAGCCCGGTGCTTACACAAACGACGCTCGCCCCCAACCAGTGTGTGCTCACAATGGTTAGGTCGGCGCACATCTGCGTTAGGCTATCGAAACATGAGAACGCGTTTGATACCCATACCCATAGAATAGCGTATTTTAATTAGCTCGCGATAAAGTCGCCGTGGACAATGGCTATGAAAAGGCCGACGCGATTACGCCAACGATCGAAAACATGAAAGACTTCAAGTTGCTCACGAGTCACGAGGGATCATTATCGGATATATTCACCTAGCCCGGATCGCGTTATGTTGAATGACGACAATATGACATGAAATTCCAAAAGACGCGGGACGTATTGACATCACGGCGTCACTGACGTAGTTTGTAATGTAACGTTTGCTAAGCGGTCTAAACGTAAGAAGTCAAGCCCCGTCCGTATTTGCTAGCAATTCAGAGCCTCGCATGCTCGCAACTCAAACAACAAGATCCAGAGACGGCTTCGCGCTGACGCGGGCAATGGATGCGCATAAATATTCCTCGCCGCAGCGTTGAAGAACTAGTCGAAGACTAGAAAACTGAACGAGGCAAGGTGTGAGTCAACGGGCTTAGCATAAAGCACAGCACACGCGCAAACTTTCACTCTACCTATCGAGTTTTAATGGTCGCAGCTAATTCGCTCTCCCCTGCGAAAAGCCTCGTCACCACACTCATTTATAATGCGTAGTAACATCGATATGCTTTCAACCAGGCGGTCGCGTCACTTTCAATATTTTTACCACTCCAAGAAGGTATATTCTCTGTTTGATAGAACGCTATTGTTTGTGTAAGGATGACGACATACAGCACGAACTCTGTATGATTTCACTCTTAGTATCTAAGTAAACCTGGCTAAGTATCTTGTTCGAGGAAGGGCAATATTCACGTATTTAGCAAGCCTGTTGGTCTTTTGGTCAGCGTATAGTGACGACATCAAAGGTGCTTTTAAACTAGGAATTCGTGCAAAATTGCGCAGATACTCGACTTAGTGAGTGGTTGATGGTGCAATCCAACAACCATCGCATCGAACAACGGTAATTAGTTACCGTAACCTCGCGGGCCCGTTCCCGGCGGCGCTGATACACGAGTAATCGCGTATTACACCACCAAGTAACCAATCTGGTTTGCTATCATCGTGAGTTCGCGACTCTCTATCATTGCACTCAATTACTGCTGGTGAACGGAATCAGGGCGATAAGCGATTGCTTGCCAGCGCGTTACCAGATAAACCTCTCATAGTTTACCATTAAGTGATAATGAGTATTTTCAACTCCGCATTTAAAAAGCCATAATCTGCTTTAACTTAAAAACTTTTGATATTGTTGTAATCTTTGCGCCTACCAACGGCTGTTAATCTGGAAAAGACTTCATTATACACACGCCTACTCATAGAAAGAAACATCCACATCAGGGATAGCAACAAATCCCGTAACAAAACATTGTTTTCTTTGGAATCGGTTAATAGAGTTCGCATTGAAGGTCTCACAACACACAACACCCTAGCGGTATTGTCAAGTTCTTTTAACCAATATTTCCATAATATTTTCTCCGCGGACCAATCGACATTCCAATATCCTGACGTTTGGAATGCGAAATATCTCCAGCCCGATGAAAGTTCACACGCCTTCAATCCATGAGGGAACGAACCCTCGTTTGATTTCATTCTAAGAGGTCACAATAATATAAATTCCAACTTATCAAAATAAGTCTAATTAATGACAGGCTGAGTGGTCACTTGAAATCAGAATCAAAATAGATTGTATAATCCAAAAGCGATCAATCTGAACTTCGAAATTCCACCGCATGGAGTAGGGAGCATATCGAGCCTACTCATCTTACGACCTCAATATTAACGCATCTCACAGCTACACACAATTTAAACTTTCGGAGCTTGTGCATTATATTCCAATAAACTGTACTGGACGTTAAATCTGTGGAGACCTATTATATTTATTACTATCTGAATCGTCCACCATCTGCTCAACTAGTTTTCGTATATATTATTATACTGTAATTTAATTAGCTCCCTGCTGAGATAATCAAGTCGCGCCACAATCCATAACCTCCCGCAAAAGCAATCATTTATACGACCACCCTAAACAGACGACAACAAACAATGAGGAATCGCGGCGTGAATAATATTCACCGTGCTGACGGTCCAACAAGGACTTGCCCCGACTAGACTCCGGAAGACAGCGAGGTGAATGATTAATCTAACCTGACAGCAAAGAAATATGACACTTCCAAAGCCTCAATTTCAAACAGCAATAAACGCTAATTCTATACGCCACTGAACTACTAGAACTGCCGTCAGAACCGAAGTCGCGCGAGATGATTTCAAACTTTCAACAACCTGAACTCTTTACCTATAATGTGAAACAGTTGAAATTGTATGGCCGATAAGACCTAAAGGGCCTGACAATTTAATAATAGCCAACGAATGACGTTCAAAGCAGTCTTTCTAAGGCAATCACGCTAACTAGTTTTTCCTCAACACAAAATACAATGAAACTAGCAGACAATGAAGTCTCATACAAAAGGAAATCTAACCTCCTCGTATCCTGTCTATGCTTAACCTAACAACCTTATCAGATAAGCCCCAACAATCGCTACAGTAAGGTATATTCTTATCCTTGTCAATGTGTGTCCCAAACCTAGCCCACCGTGTCACTCTCGCACGATATAAATCAACATCTCTTTACAATGCCAACACTTAGGGCATTCATGGTGTTGTCCAATTGAGTCAAACACAAGCTATTGTAGAAGCCTGAAGTGCCTCGCACGGAGATGAGCGTGGCTACAATACGATCGCTTACTGCGTACAAAGCCACTCGATTTATTAGCATAAGCTTGCTTTACAAGTGGCTGCTATTGAGAGAACAGAATGGTGGAGTGGTTGTCGTCAGTGGACTTTCAAGGGGCATTCAAAGCACAGAATCCGTGCCCTAGACTACCTTGAGTAGCTCAGCTGAGGCTACCAACAAACATAAAAGACATGCTTCTCGTACTTCACGCTGTGGAATCTGAAGTGAAACTCACACTCTGAAACTCAATACTGTACAGCGCAAACGTAAATTCACGAAAGGAGAAGTTAGTGATCGCGAAAGACGTCCATGATCATTTAAACCTAAGTGATGCTGATCATAATCCCGAATGGCCTTCCTAAGCAGATATAATACATAGCTGATCAATTGTCATGGCAACATAGCCTCTGGAATCAAGTGGGCCATGATGGTATGAAATAATTAGTGGGATTGAGATTGAGATACAAAGAGATTAACTTGGACACTTGGCAACAAGGGTTACAGCCATTTCAAAGTCTATGAAGCAAAAGAAACCAGGATTTGATGGCAATGATTCTATATCGTCGGACGATACATCGGTATGTGCAGAATGGTCATGAATAGTGGGCATACTAGAGATACTGGGTAATCTTCCTCCTGTGATGTTCACCTCCCTTCTTCGAAACAACTCTTGACACATAGACAGATTTTCTACCTAATCAGAATTATGCTCCCTTGAGCAATCCATCCGATCTCACTCAATGCAGTTTGTACTATCTTGAACAACGGAAGAAATACAAGGTAACTACGATTCAATCAACCACAGGATGCAACATAAAACAAATGATAAAACTTGACTCACCCTAGCAGCGACAATGCTTAAACCCAATCCGCCTCCACGTTTGTTGAAAGACACTGTAGCAACGGTAGGTTGTTCGATCACAAGTGGTGGAATCGAAGATGGCGATGCCAACGGTCTATCGTCAGATTCAACCTGTGAAGATATCATATCAGGTTAGCAACATTTTGAAAACTTCGTTAATGAGAGACACATTACCGTCTCTTCATCGCCCATGAAATGCACAGTCCAAGACCCGTTAGATTCCGGATTAACATGATATGCACAGATGCCTGAAAAATACCTCAAATAAGGAAAAATCATGTCTACGACAACGAGGCACTATAAAAATTTACCTTCCGCTACGAGTGGTCGAGCGAATTCAGTTAATCCAGATGGAACCGATTGCACAACATCGCATGAATATCCATCTTCAGGTAATAGGAATGGCAATTGCAAATCAGGATCTTCCTCCAGTCTCACATCACGCCCATCCGAACGAGTCAGCTGCAAATACATCAGTAGGGCCATATTACCACCCGGTACATAGACTTGAAAATGATGCAAGTGAGCCATAGGCCACTGCTTGTTTTGCTTAATCGAGTCTACATGATTTCTTAAATTGCATCCAAAATTCAACCCCTAACCAGGAGTACTTACCTCGTCTGCTGTACTTTGAGCCACTTGCACGACTTTATCGATAAGTTCATTAGGAATCGATCGTTCGCCGTCCCTTTCACTTGGAATGTATTGACTCAACAGCGCCCTCAGCTGGAGTGAATTGAGCTTGAAACAAGTGCCACTAATGTTAGCGATATCCTCGGCCGATTGTTTTGGAGCTTGTAGCAGATGCATAGCCTGGGTAACTCGCGCCAAATGGCAATCTGCTGCCAACTCAAGACCCTGCAAAAATTGAAAATTCTATTAATCTGTGCAAATGACTAAAATAAGAAACGTACTAAGGCCATTGGCTCCACTACTGCCCCCCCCCTCCAAAAAGAAGAAAAGCCACAAGCAGACAATGTTTGAGCATTAATAGAACATATTGCAAACTCTACGGCATAAATTTTGACTCAAATCACAGTTGATATTTCCAAAACCCAACTGACCTGTTTTTCGGCCCAAGCCTCGATTCTTGCAAGTCTAGCTCTCAACTTGATACCCCACAAACGACAACAATAGCCGTTCTCCGACTTGGTGATAACTTCATTAAAAATCCACATGTTAACAAAGTGAAAGAGTTGGGAGAAAAGTTGAATCGTCAATGCTGCGTTGACGCGACATCGACGTAACAGTGACATTGCAGAGGAGAGCATGTGAAGCACATCATCTGAAAAGATAACATGGTAGACACAAAAGTACAGGCCTACATAAAATAGACAACTTACACATTGTTGGTTCGCCTGCAGAATTATTTCTCAAGTTGCTTTCATTACCACCAGGCAAGTCGTCATCAGATTCCGACAAGAAAGCCGGCATAAGATTATACAATTCGCGTTGCATGCACTTCACCAGATGCCTAAGGAAAAGATTATTTTGTCAATGAAAAGAGAAGTCAAGCGCTAACAGTTAGAGTTATTACCTGAATGCCAGTTGCACACTCTTAGCCAAAGTATCTTGTGCTTCTGTGGTGCACGGTGACACGTCAATGTCATGTCTGACAAAATTCAACAATTCTGACGCGTTCGCCATCCAAAACGCAAGTTCTGGAGTAACCCTGCCATTGAGCTGTGAAAAATTCCACATTCCACATTCAAAATCAACAATACCTAGGCAGGTATGCACTGCAAGGAACTGATTCCATTCCCAGACATTGCCAAGTTTGAAGGATTTTGAGATGAGAGCAGTCACGTAACTACAGAACTAACCTGTACAGTTTGGTCCAATGAGTCAGTAGTTGCACGAAGATATTCAATAAGCACAATTTCCAGGCTGCTCTTTGGAGTGACTTCAACAATGTCACGTAGCGACAAATAGATGGCGTAGGCAGGAGATAATTTGAAATGCAACTTCATTCCAACGACAGATGTAATTTCAACCAAAAACGCTTCTTCCGCTGTCAAATACAGGTTCATTAATCTTCAATATACAACAGTAGCATCACCAGAATAAAAGTGACGACACATCCGCACATATGATGCAAGTCAAGACATACAAGGACAGGACAGGTTCACAGCCATGGGAAAGCTAAAGATGCCAGTGCGTACTATGATCTATAAATGGCATATAAATGTACCATTCATCAAATTTTCACAAAGCCTTTACTGACTGCCAATAATTGTGACTGTGTCTAGTATTGGAAATCACAAATTTTGACTTACATCCACTCCGTAATTGTATAGTCGCAGGAAGAATTGCAACTTTTACTGGTGGGGCTTGCTGTACTCGTCCTTTTCCTTGTTTGCTCTGAGTTGATGATATGCTTGGATGAGGGGCCTTGGAGACGGGAAGAGTCTGATAATGTTGCTCCTATGAAGTAACAAATATTCTAATATCAATCTGCACTGACAAATTCAACTAAAATGTCACTATACATTTAAATCTTTTGGAAGAGACGCTGACTTCTGTTTCATATCAGCAAACTTTTGGGCCTGCTGCTTACTTCTTGGGCTTCTATAGTCTGTAGAACGACCTGAATAGACATAAGAGTCCTACATCTGAATGTAAAATACTGAACTGTAACATACCTTGAGCAACACGAGATTGAGCATACTCTTGAAGTTTCTTTCTTATCTCAGGCATCTGAATACAAAATATTAATCTAGAGATATAGTAAGCTATCCATGAAAATAGTGACATACCGAAACCTTTCCTTTAGGCTCACAATACACTAGATCCTTCCCACGTCCGACCCTCACGATAGCACCGTGAGAAATCATTGTAGTTTCAATTATTGGTTTACCGTTCACATAGACATCACATCTGTCTTGCGGAGTGACCTATCACAGAAACAAGTACACATTCTCACATGAGACCATTATATAAATGAATCGATGCTTCAAGGACAGAGATTCACCACATATGAGACTGATTGCTCACATGTCGTGGCCGTCAATTTATCTAAAAGTCCACCATTCAATTATTGCAATTCTCGTGAGAGTAAATGTAACCTATTCCTCAAACTTATCAATACCAGTACTTTACAACTGTCTGGATGTTAAGATTAGACACAGCGACAATTTTGTTAATCCCTCGAGCAAACCTTACCCCTTCGCTTCATACTGAAAAACACAGTGAATGTGGTACAAGCAAATTTCCCAGCCATAAACAAAAAACTAATTTCCTAGGTAGTTATAGCCATTCCGTAACAGAAAAAGAATATAATTCCTCGTGTGAATGCCCCAGGCTAGACATACAGAATTACTAAGCTTACAACTTGGCTAGAAGTGTCAAAAGGTGGACTAATTTTCACAGCGTAGCTAATTTTTGCATCTGAGAAAAGTACAATCCATCTGATAATCGCAAAATTACATTATTAGTCATGCAGGAGTTTTTGAAACAAGTAGCTAATATTTCAACAACCCTGATTGAAGTTGTACGGTTTTTTTTTTGATGCACAGAGTAATAGAGTAGCCTAGTCAATGACTCAACAAAATTAAATATCCACCACTGCGGAACAAAACAGTGGGGATTTCTTCAAACAGTCAGCACATTATTAATTTAGACATGACAACAAAAACTCAAAACGAGAACGGCAATGGGCCAATGCTTCATAATGGTATACATTATGAAGAAATGTGGCATATCACAATAACTGTATTCTTCGAAGTCTAATTATATATCTATCAGTTTCACCACAAGGCCTCACACACTGTACTAACAAATCTTATCACCAAATAAAATTCTCTATGGATAGATTCTACACATTGACAAAGCTGACACTCCAATTATGTACTGGTAGCTATCTTATCATAATAAGCAGACATCTTATCATGGCATCTAATTGATAGAACCCATGCCTTCAAGCAAAAGTGGTTAACTCACAGAAACAACTCCATCCATGCTTGTCACAAGGCAATGGCAAGGCTTGGCGTCTTTCAATTCGATATAATATTTGTAGCAGCCTTTCCTTCTGTCGTTGCCAATCTCAGTCACGTCAGGATGGATGGGATGTTCCCTCGTTTCATTCGAAGCTGAGATACAGAAGGTAGATTAAAATTTGCATGACCATCCGATATAGCAAAGTGAAAATCTTACATGCAAATAATTCTATAAACTTTGGAAGTAATCTAGAACTTTTTGACGATTTGTTATCGCTGTCTTGACCACTTTCTGCTGATTCATGAGTAGTCTTCTTCGACTCTGACTTTTTCTCTACTAGTACAGAGCAACAGTAAATCAGTGTAACCACAAAATGGCAGTCATATGCCCATTGCAACTCCTACTAAAGACTTCATCATAAGCAATGTCACATAACAACAGAAAAGGTTTGCCCACAGTTTTACACTGATACGCAAGCTCTTAACGCAGAAACGTCCAGCCATACCAGTATGTGTTTTGTCATTCACTACCGGTACAGACTATTTACTGAGTGGTCGGCTACAAACATACAATCAATGTTTGAGTAGCAAACGTTTGCTTCAAGTTCCATAAATATCATAACCAAGCATTTAAAAAAAAGTCACACAGACAACATTGATGTAGATGTAGTCACCTGTATCTGAAGCACTGACGTGGCTGGATGGTGGTGATGGATCCTTGCTTGCCTTGCTTTTAGTACCTACATGTCGTAGTTGGAATACCAAGGTGCCTAAAGGAAATTATTCACAATTCATAATAATATGGTAAGTAAGAATTGCAGGGATTATAATTATACCTTCATGAGGTTGCCATTTCTGCTCAATTTCAAGAGGGCATTGCGGATCGTGTAGCACCGTTTCCATGCCCCATCCTCCATCAAACATATCTTCCGGTTTAGAATTAGGTGGAAGAACAACCTACACAGAAAAAGACACTAGGCTTGAAAAATGTCTACGCTTTCACAAGTGAAAAATAAAAAAACCTGGATAAGATTGTAGTTTTGTATTTTTTCTTTTCCAAGACTATATTTGTCCAGAGCGTCCCTTATAACCGTTGTAACATTGTCAGTTGGAAGCAAAAGCAATGATTTGTATGGTATCTCTGGGTTAAGACGGTCTCCGTAGACTTTCAGAATATTAGCTGAAATACAAAAAATTCATTCATTCATATAGCCCAAGCCTAAAAGTGGTATACGAGCATTATCACAGGTAGACCATGCAGTAAGACTCCTCAGAATGTATCAACAGGATTACTAAGATTGTAAGATACCAGCGGTATATAATTTGTATAAAAATATATATATATACTGCAATACCGGTACCGGTATAACAAACTTAGTGTGCAGAGCCAAAACTAAAATTTTTGTTAACAGTATTAAACAGAATCAAGTTGACTGTTTTGCTAGCATTTATGTGATATCGGTCAGTGAAGCAGTCAAGAGTTCTCATTCAGCTATACAGAAATTCCTGAAATTCCTCTACGAATGATTCAAACCTCACAGACAAACTGGACCAATCAATGTTATTTAAGAGATCAAATTTCAGGGCTTCATACTCGATAAAGGACCCGTCAAATGGAACAATCCAACAAACAAACACTCGGCAACACAATGGGAGTGACTAGAATTACTAGGCCTGGCTAACAAATTATCCGATATTATGCAAGCCGTAGACATAAGTACCGTACTGGCATATCCAAGTAGGTTCTATAGGCTATAGCCTATTTATTTTCTTGTTTAGGTCACTTACAAAGCGACTATTACTATTTTCGCTCAACTTAGATTAGATAATATATTAACTGACCTCCGCGTTTCTGAAGCTTTTGTTCTCTGCGTTTCTTCATGACAGCTTCAGGGTTGGACACCGTTCTTGTGAAGGTGGATTCAGGCACTTGACTATATAAGTGTTTCACTGTGTAAATCTGAAAGGAGAGAAAAACATTTAATACCGAAAATCAATATAATCACACCTCAAGCATTATTAATTGACCAAATTTGCAGAGCCAGCCTGTAGTTAAAGCCAATGATGAGCTACAGCAAAGCACAGTCTACAATCAGAAATGGGCACTTAAATCAGAAGCTCTGTCATTTTTCGCCAGGCAACTGAGGGGTCCATAAAGATGCTTTAAAAGCTGTAAAGTTATTTTGCAGTGCCGGTACGCTTCAATGACACTTTTATGTGAGAATGCCAATGAATTGTGAATATAATATTGCAGTTCAATATGACTGCAATAATACAATAGGCATGGGCCTACTCCGATAAGCTGGATACCTTTAGGGAACCTTGCAGAGCACTGTTATCAATTCTTGATCATTGATAGTGTAAGCCTACGCCCTACGATAAAATGGTTATGAGATTAGTCAATTAGGGGCAACGGTGTAGTGATACTATGGAGTTGATGTCGCCGGTAGTCAATATAAAGTGTAGGTCTACCTCCTGTTTTTTGGCATCTTGTCCATCTTCAGTTGCATTTTTCTTTGACCTTTCTTTTTCCTGTTTCTTTTTGTGTTTCTTTTCCTTCTTTGTTAAATTTCTAGTCAATTTGAAAGACGAGTCCTCATTGTCCGGCCCAATGAATTGTTCTATCAGTCTGACCTGTGTTGAAATTATCAAACAACTGATACTGGAGCCTTCAAGAACTGAGATTTGGTCACACAACTGAGCATTGAGCCTACTAGTGGGCCTACTTCACAATCACAAGTACAATCTATTACTAGCAGTTAGTTAAATTCCCTTACCGGTGCTTTGTCATTTACATTATGAAGAAGAAATCGTCCTTCTCTGTCATCTTTCACCCAACTCAGCTGCACCAACAATGGTTTCTCTTTGTCATTAAGTTGGCGCATCTCTGTTTTATTCAAGAGCAATACAAGCAATATAAACAATGATTTAGTTGTAAGTCAAAACAATGGGAATGGTTGATGAATTGGCATACTTAATGAGTCCATATCATTTTCATTCCATTTTACACACAGTATGTAGTACACATGGGTAAATAGCTTTGTTCAAGTCATAGAGATAGGGAAATAGGCCTACAGAAATGCCAAGAATGATCACCCATGCAACACCAAATTTGCAACACCACCAAATGAATAATATTAATAGTACAGTCACAAGCAGGAGACGAAACATACAAGACTTCAACAAGGACCAGGTATTATAGGCTTATATATATAATATATACAGTTTAACCTTATGGTCCACAGATAATCATGCAAGTGTAAAATTTTTTAAAAGACGCATTGATCGATCAAAATGAAGCCCACAAGACATGTCAAGAAAAGGGCAATCAATCAGTAGCAAGCCTAGATATAATCCTGCTCTTCGGAATATGATGGTGCTTGGCAACACAACCAAGAGGACAAGTATCACAGAAATATAACACGTTGTAAAGAAGATCACCACAGATTTAACGTCCAGCCTTAGTGTATTGAGAATTAGAGCATTCACTAGCTTTCGGAGCTCCGCTCCTTCATCAGGTGAAGACGGAATGAAATATAACAAAGACATGCCCAGTTACCGTTCAGCAGCAAACCAACTGAGCATAGAAATTGATGGCTAATTAGCATCACCGCAAGCTTCACAAGACTTGGCACCTAAATTATTCCAACTTTAGCATGCAACACATACACACACACAGCAAAAACACAAAGACAAGAAATGAAAAGATTTTGAAAACCATTGGCGCATTTCCAAGGCAGCAAATTAGATTGGCAAGCAAAATCACCAAATCACTGAGTCGTCGCGCACCAGAATTGAACAAAGCAGCGAAAGAAATTGAGACGACTTACCGTAGCTGTCTATTCCATTCGAGGCAGAAATAAAGAAGTACAAGCAAATGAGACATTATATATAGAATATATATATATATATATGATAGTATAGGTATCAGAAAATCTGATTTTGAAAGCATCTAGATGACTACAGAAACAGATTAACAGTACACCAGAGTTTAAATCAATTTAACACCGATAGGTAAGAAGATTGAAGCTTACTACAGCGCAAAAATTAAAAAATACAACCAACGGCATACCTCCATCCACATGGACTTCATTAATAACATATTTTGGTTTCGTCAGCATTCTCATGTCAGGACGAAATTTTGTTGACAGCATTTCTATCACATCTTTTGTTGATGAATTACTTGTAACACGAATGCACTTTGTCGCATATTTCCCATTATTTGAAGTGTCCTTGTGATAAAAGCGCATCACTCCATTGCAATCCAATTTCTGAAAAAGCAGACAAATTAGTAAATGACAACTAGGCCTGTTTGCCTGTAACTAAAGAATTTGTTCCTGTATTGTAAGTTATTGATATCAGTTATGCAGCAATCAAAACAAGATATTGACTCATTGAAAATAAAGTTATTCCATCAAAAATTAATCAAAGGCAAGCTACACCGGTTGTAATGAGTGGTACAACTGTATTTTCGTTTTGATAGGTTTCAAGGAGGTATTAGTAGTTTAATTTTCTTGTACCAATCGCCCATCAAGTACTTGAATAGTATGAATGAGTGAACAGGCTAAACACAGATACAACAGCTCAAGAAGAAGGCTGTCGTGTAATGTAACACAACGAGCTTTATCGGGCTGAATCTAGTAAACCTATCAGACGATAGGCTATAATTTGCTAGGAAGTATTGTTTACGCTGAAACAAAAACACAATAGGCCTCAACATTGAAGCATAGCAGGTTATCATATTTCTACTAACGTAAAGATGTGATTAATTACCATACTACTAGTGTACACTGATCTTTCTATGATATGTGTGTTTAGGAAATAACCAGGAAGTAATAATTGGATTGACAACTTCCTAAATTATCAAACAGCATGTGCATTAATCAACCTCGCTTTGAATCAAGTTATAGGCGTAAGCTTACATCACAGTGACAAGTTCACAACTCATAGTTCATACACAATTGCAGCACATGAATGTGTGAAAGGTTTGGTTTTAGGTGTTAATAATACTTGATCATACAAAATTTTTTCGAATAGACACACTACTACATGCATTAAAGTTAGTTATATACGGTACAGGTAATTAGAGACACGCACTATTCCTTATCCATATTAATATATGGCTATAACTAGGCCAAAAGTTAACAGTTCTGATACATGATATTTTACAAAAATAAAGAATTGTATACGAAGCATTAAATGCGTAACGTTCTTATGTCATTTGCCCTGCCCAACCGCATTTCATATGATGGCAAATCTTGACGAGAACACAATTACGTGAAAAATCATAAATATAATTTAGGCTACCTATATGGTATGCAAATAGTTTACAGTTCATTACCTCATCAGGCAGACTGATCGTGAACAAATCCAAACGACTTTCATTCCATTGCTTTATTATTGCTGTCAGCCTCTTCCTCTCCCGTTCCATACTTTTCTTGTCAGACGCCATAATATGGTTAATTGTCGGTAATCAATTAGTGAAAGGATCGGAGAACAATCACGGCAACAGAATTTGTATATCCACGTTTTGTTTACCTTGGGTTCTTGGAAAAACCTCCACTCATCGTCTCCTTCTGAATATTTGAACCCAAATGGTCACGTCTACGGTACCGCTAATAGTTAGATAGATTTCTGAAATTTTAGGTACAGGAAGGACTGCTTTGAGGTAACATTCTTGAATGCAAATCAGACTGAATGCTTCTTGTACCTAACAGTACTATATACCCTGTCTCGCTCATCGCCGTCTGTATTTCAGTACCGGTACAGGTATAGTAGAAGCTGTGTGTTTCAGGTATGGCAGCACTGAATATCCAACTAACCGCCAAACTGGAGACTAAGATGCTGGATGAGGCCCGTATAACAGAAGCCAGGGTGAGGGTGCAGATACGCAACAACGCCTTTGCTTCCGCCTAAACAAAAACACAGCGATCGAAGTCATCACCACCAATGCGTTTACATTTTCTGAAGATCACTTGTAATTCGAATGGTACTGCGCATGCGCATACTAAAGGCCGCTAGATGTCATTAGAGCCCGTCTCTGTGACAAGAGAAAATAAGTGATAACTTCCCAGTTCCTACCCTGTGAACGTGACTTTAGCACTGAGACCTGCTACAAAAGCAGCCCAGTCCACGCGTCATACATGTACTATGTACTCTATACTAACTGGTCACCCGGTCACCCCGCTTCGGACAGCTACTCAAAAAGCTAATCTGAGAATTTGAGTGTAGGCCTATTATTTTCCAAGGAACTACAGCAAGTTTATAAGTAGCTTTTTTTTGCAAATCGAATCTAAGGCATGCAGTTGCTTACCGCATAAATCAGAGTCGGAGAGCAGACTGTATAAAATATCGAAGCAAGATTTTGAAAATTTGTTGTCGTGCTAAGTGCGCTGGTTACAAAAGTTTTTCAGGTCTACCCGATATCACATCATATCGTCATATCACAGCTGACGTGCGGTGACGCCCAATATACGTTCCCACGCTGACTGTCATGCTAGCGACACCATGCGCCCAATATTTTTACCGCAGTAGGTAGGTAGGCTATACGTGATATATATACATATATCGACGACAATATATATATATATATATGTATATCACGTATAGCAAATGATGTATCGGGCCGTGGGCCTAGACCGTAACTATTCGACACAGCCTAATTAATCTGTGATTACTGTCAAGGAACTCCATATATAACAGGTAGGTGGGGAGTATCTGGGACGTATAAGAATGCTCAGGACGTCATCCATCAAAACTCAGTCGCCAGAAATATCGGCCTGCTCATAGATCTCTAGAATTCTACCATCCGTTAGACAACTGGAATATAGCCTATTCAGTCTAGGGCTAGCAATGTCATCACATGAATTAGACAGGTTGTACTGGGTGATTGAATTAAGCAGAGCTCCAAATCCAAAAATAGCTGTAAAGTTAAGCTGCCATTTGCCAGCAGACACGAATTAAAAGAGCTTCGATGACGTTACATTAGTTAATAGTCTGAGATTCCAAATCATGTAATCTGTTGTAGGTCACGACAATCATGAATTCGAGATGTACGCCTAGGCCTAGATCATATGGCCAGCCAGGCATGTGACAGTGCCAAAAGCAATCTAATTTCAAGCTATCACGTAATATTACACTGGGCTGCCTGTGTAGACATCTAAACAACACGTCGCGGCATTCTGACTGCAGAGCTTGGATCAGTTACAACTAGCAGCAAGGACAATAGTCGTCATAATGTGTCTGTAAACTGGTTTTTCATCTTATAGTTCAATTGTTTGTTTACGGCATTATAATATAATGACGATTAGTTCTATATTTAATTTCTCTTCACCGGAACCTGTGTAAGAGCCTATGTCTGCGGCCGAATATGTTCGAATTCGAAAAATAGCTAGAATGGGCGCATCAGGGCATTATTTTCGGATCGCGCAGGATGGAAGCACCAGCTCATCAACTATGATAAAAAAAATAGGGTTACAAAATCATACTGATTTAGCTCTTTCTATATTGGAGATGTTTGAACACGATCCGGCTTTCAAGTGACAGTTGATCTATTGCTTCATGAACGACTTTCGTCACACGATCGTTTTATTGATATAAATACGAGTAAGCTAAAATATGCCGTTTCCCGTTGATGTATATCCTCTGGTCGGAATTATCTGCAGCGAGAATCTGCTAGTAATCAACTTCACTGTGGCAAGGAATAAGCAACATCAATACACCTGACCCTTCTGTGGTAACGCCCCTTATGGGTAGCACCTAAGGGTATAAGCAGTTTAATATTTATGAAGATTGGAATGGCCATGTGATGATTACAAATGCACGAGTGGTAACCTGCATCACATAGATGCTTCAGTATAACCATGGCATGAACGAGAAAGATATGTTATTGATATTTACAGTAAAACGTTTACGCACTACCTTGCCATAAAGCATGACAGCTGGATATGAAATATCGTTATCACAAGCATTATATTTCGTTGGAAACAGATGAAAACAGACGTATATACATTGGTTTATTATTTATCAGCTTAATTCTTGAGCAGAAAAAGTCGTTTTCCGTGTCAAATTTCGTATTGACAGGGTGCTAGAATCCTATATGATTGGTTTGTTTTGACATCACTCCCTTTTCGAATATTACGTAGCATAATGTCTACCTAATACTCATACTTCAGCAATATCTGGCACACATCATAAAAACAATTTTCGACGACAATAATAGCATAAACTGATCATTTACGATGAATCGCCCACAATATTTTCTTCATTTGATACCATTTCAGGTCATGCTACCGCTTCCAATTCGTTAAACAACATTTTTGACTCAAATATCCCTTGGATCGAGTTACCGGAAAACAGAGAAATTTAATGTTTCGCGTTGACGGACTCCACGATATAATGTCCTACTATAAATAAGCGTTCCTGTGACGTATCCTGTAGAATCGTTCCGTGTTCATGTGCCAAGTCAACAAATTCCTCGTATACGGTAAAGGTGCTTCCCGACTTCCGCCTGAGACCACACGTCGCAGATCGCTGACAGCCAAGGCGATCTTAATCGCCTTGCTGACAGCGGACGACACTCTTATTACTACATGCATTTATACGCGTACAGACCGGATTTCACACCTGATAACAAATTTGAATAAACATATATCCCATGAGATCGGATGACCTTCGTGTAATCAGGATCTATATCTACGCCTTATATTTATTTCGTTGCATAGCCTATTTCAGGTCTGCCGGCAAGTAAGTAAGTCGCCATTCTGTTCAACACGCTTGTAATGATAAATGCCATAGATGAATATGAAATGTCATTTTGCTTAAACAAAATGCGCGTTACTGCAGTCTGCTTATTGCTGTTTGACGACCAGAGTGAACTAATAAGCCTCGTCATATTTATCTCGATTCGTTCTGAACGTCCCGCAACAAGGTTTGGGTGCGGTACGAGTCCGTGATCGATAGGCCGCAGTCTAAGAAATCGCCATATTTGGACAGCTCATCTCAGGTGCGTATAGGGTGGAAAATCTACCGACTGACTGATCATCGTTAGTAGCACGACCAAATGGATTGAAAAACGGATATGACTTTTTCCGCTGATCAGACACAAAGCGTTGCGATAAGTCACGATATCACCAACAAGAACAATGGCATGAAGAATTTGATTGATTGACTTGGATTGCATTTCTGTTGTATGACGTTTCATTTCTGGCAGGAGATGACTTGATTGATTTAAAATTATCAATCAACGATGAAAACAAGAGGCATTCTCGCCGCTGGTGCGGCAGATCAAGTTATATATATATAACGTATACGTTCAAGCTTAGTTGGCCGCGTGAATTGCCACCTGCGGAGACCAAATCAAGATATACACTCGGCCTGATTCTCTATCTCGTCAAGCCAATCTCAACAAACTAGTACCACGAACAGTCTCAAGCCAGTGTCAATGGGGAAGTTGCCGCAGGAAGGGTATCCGTATAAAATCCGCCCGCAGATATGTGGTTCGTTTTGCTGAAGCCACTCGATAATGGAGGTGCCAAAGGGAGGACCATGGCCCACTAAAAGTGTGCCATGGGAGGAAAATACGTCAAGTTATCGTTTTTCTCCCGCCGACTTGAATAAATAATTATAGTGATCTAGAATTATAGTTGCAAAATGTGAGTTTCTGTCAGAACGACCTATGATAAAATTACGTCGTGTTTAAAGATTTAATAAAGTCAACTTGAAGTCATAGCAAAAATTGACTTTTACTTTATAAGGAGTCCACTTACATTATAAATTAATTGGCGCATATGCAAACAATATTATCATTGTTAAAATCCCCGCAATTGCCGCAGCAATAAATGACAAAGAAGCGACATGATAAGTTACTTCATTAAGTTTAGTGATGAGACATTCCCGTATAGGAGAAAGCGTATGAAACGAAACACTTGTTCAAGCAATTGCTATCAGTCCATTATAATTCCTTATAAAGGCATAAAGGCAAAATAAGTAGTCTTAAATTCATTGATGACCAGAATCTGACTAATACAACGACGCTGAGAGAGCTATCACGATATATCATGATAGCTTTTGCATGGCCTCCGACATAGGATTTAGAAAAGCCGATAAAAACAATAGAATTCTCCCTCATGTCGATGTACTCAATAATACTATTTGACCGAAAATGGGTCGAGATTTAGTTGATGTTTTAGGATCAACCTATATCCGGATGCACTACCAATAGTTGTTTCCATTTTCATTCGTGCCGGAAGATAACAGTGGCCTAAATAACTATTTTAGGAGCGCCATTGACGTTATCAATCAAATATGACACGACAACACAAATAAAAATATTCTTCTAATTGTGACCAACAGCGAAAAATATCACGTTTATCGATAGGCAATACTTATATCACTTCACGATGTATTGGTGAGACGTCAATCGTTTGTCCTACACCTCTCTGCACTGCATCACAGAAATTTCTTTTCAAGGATCATGGACATTTACGGTAATCGCCCCAGGGTTCTGCTAACGGTGGTCAGTTTATTCTAGAGTAATATGTGGTCGACTGGTCCTCTTATGACTATATTCGCTTTGCTATATATAGACATGACGATCGAGTTAAATCGTATGCGATCTGTATAGATGAGATGTTTTACGCGAAAGAAAAATTTATATTCATAGGTTAAGGACATCTTGATCCTCCACTATTTGGCAATTACAAAGCAAAGGTCTGCAATAAACAGATTTCGTGTAATATAACCTCAGGCTTGCACATAAAAAAATTCAGATTGCCGACGCGACGATAAATGTAAAACCTCAATCAGGGTAGCCGACTACGATCCCCACTCAATTGCATGTAAAATTTAATCTTGGAATGTCGTTCCCTGCAACACCATTTAGTCACCTGTCCGTTGCGCATTGCAAACAATTTTTACACGTTTGTTTTCCTTGCGGGAACGCACTGGTCCATCGAACAACGCCCGTGATTATTAGGAGATGGGATTATTATCGCATCGGCGCTTTTGCAACTCAAACGCAACCTTCGCATTGAAACAACTTTACTGAGCTTGTATATGTTAAGGGGCCATTGCAAATTCAACATAGATCGTAAAGAGACGCATACTATTAAGTACAGTATCTGGATCAAGTAGGATATATTGTTATAACTTTCCGCTAAATACATATCAATTCGGGCAAACGCAAATTATACCAACCGCACCGATGACGGGTGAAGGGTATCGATTTACGCGCGTACAGGTGTCGCAATCCCGACTTGCCACGGGAATGTTTTATGTCTTATCTCGATGGGCTGAAGCGCACCTTCTTGAATTACGAAATGTTATAGCAGTAAAACACGGCAAAAAGTCTCCTGTGGCGTTGGCTGTATAGTCCGCGACGGCTAACAGAGCGAGAGCTGATCAAGAAATACTCCACTAGTTTAGAAGTTACATTGATGACGAAATCGTTCAACAACTAAAATGTCAGCAATAATCAATTATCTGACTTTTATTATCTATCCAAATCACTTCCGAAACTTCAAGGGTATAACCCGCGCCACACGATAAATTGGAATGACGTCAATTTTCTTCGTTAACTTAAACAGATGGCAAATGAAGGCTTTAATTCTTTACTTCCGAAACCACAGTCTTACCGCAATTACAAAGATCATAATCAACCACTTGATGGTGCCCAAAACGCAAATTACCCTCCAGGTTGACACAGAGCATCGATCGCTGATTAAAGAATGATTATTAAGTTGCTATGAGTTTGGATTACGCATCCGGTAGTGTCATGACTCACATAGAGAACTTCAACGTTACACTCGGCATTGTAAGTTAGAAAATGCTGAATGATTTAATTCGATAAGTATATATAGAAGGATGATCTAATCAGCAATGACTGATGAGATCTGTCAGGACTTGTATGATTCATATGCAAAACCGGAATGCATGATGTATACATTTCTATCAAACAATGTGCAATCATACTCGGTAGAGGCGGAATAAGGGCGTAATGAAACTACTTGAAATTGACTGTGATTATTGATTGCTGTACTGTACGGACTTTGCCATCGAATTCGTTCACGAATTTTCGGTTCCCGGCAAACGCTATTCCTTGCGCGAAACCGATGTTTCCGTTTGACGAGACTCTTATTTATTGAACACCGTGAGAGCACAACCGACTGTACATGGCCTTGGTGCTGAAGCAAGACAGCAACAATTGCTGATACTAGAGCCTTCGGCCTGACGCCCAAGGCAGGCTTTCAATTTACGCAATACATACGGAGAGTGTATAGTAGCGGGAAATGTGTACTTGACAATCTCATTAACACTAGAGTTTTTCCCGCTACTGCTGCTTATGGTAAGAGTAGCCATCGTTAATTTGTCTGTATCCTGGAAATGAGTTCAGAAAACAAAGTCATGAATAGTGCTAGTATTAGACAAAAATTTCACAAAATTATAGTCTTCGCGTAGAATAATCCAGATGGTGCAGTTTCTGTGTTTTTCGAAACTTTTGAGACAGTCCACGGCTGAAACAAAAATTTAACGAAATTTCTAGCGGCTTTCTGGTGTACGGTTTACGGTGTACGGTGTTTACGGTGCATGCTTCTTGCTGTTCACATATCGGCATTACAAGAGGCAATCGGTTTTTCGCAACATGACGGGAAGTCGTCAGGTTACAATTAAGTCTACTGGTGTTCAAGCGTTAATGGAGCTACTTCTCGCACTTTGCACGTTCAGTCGTACTCGTACTAGCCAGGTGAATGTGCCAGTTGTAATAGGCAATGGGCATATCTGGCTAGCTAGCAAGAAATATTGACATTCAGGTGCGTTGTTACTGTTAGCGTATACGTACCTCGCGGGTATCACTCACTATTTTGTATCAAATCGAGATATCCCCGTGCTATCCCAAGTCTTGCATCCGATATCTGATTCTCCTCAGAAAGGGTTGCAATAAAACGCTGCGGTGACAGCTGATCGGCGAACACGAACTTCCCATAAAATGATGCCGATTGCTGATTGGTATAGACATTTGTGGGGCATGTTTACAGTACGGTAACAACTTTTAGATTGCATAATTTTCTCATAAACGCGACACTAGGAATTATATTGACCTTTGCAAAATCACGGTGAACGATTTGCTGATAATTGAATTCCTCAGTATTCTATTGAATAAAAAGTATTAATCACGACCTCCTGTTTATAACTAAGATTCTTGAACATAATAACGTGCCACTATTTTGGGATCCTCAAACACCATGTTTTGTTGTCTCTATAATCACAGATGAAAGAGGACGGTCCTGTAGGCGGTAAGGAGAATTAAATCTATTAAGTCTTTCTGTGTTCATTTTCAGACAAAAAGGCCACAAAAATGTGAACTGATCCTACTGATTTGTCTAATGAAACAACAACGTGACAGCTTGCCATCAGACAGGCAAAACGTCCCAGATTGTACTGAGTAGGGCCAATACGTAAAATCTTCCAAGCGCGAAACCATATAGACAACATTGTGAAAACTTATAGAAATCCGAAACACACTCGGACGACCAGAAGTGGAAAATGGTGAGAGAATTAGCGTCGGAGCCTGACGTTTCAGCCACAGTAATCGTAGTAAACACGACGACGGCTGCTGCGTCCGGCAGTGATGACATTCAAAGATATATATCTGCCACATTGTATAAAAAGCTTATCAAGGCACGCGTCCGTTTCAACGTGTTGATTGAATTAGTCAAACTTTCAATAACTGTAGGGCTACACAGCAAGAAACGATTGTAAACTTAGACAGACAACTGATCGGGCAGCAAAGCCTATTATACCTCACTCCGTATTTGCAATCAATGATTAATTGATTACTAATCATGTACCGGTAAGCAAAACGTTATCAAACCAACGTTTGCATATACGAAGCGGAAGCATGTTCAACCAGAATTAGTCACATCAGTAAACGTGAATGGTTTCGTTGCGTTTCAAATCAACGGTAAATCGTTTGCGTTGTCATTATGACCTCCAAAAGATTACAGAAAACGTCTTGAGTGTCCTGTCACCTTGAGTTCGCACCGTATTACAAAGGAATACATTTTTTGTTGAGAAAATTTCAAACGAATACTGATTGATTTGCGAGTAAGCAATTTTCCTGATAACTCCATGTATACTAGATTTCGATCTAATCAAATCCACCACACATGTTTCTATACTATGACTCATTAAGTTTTTTCTAATAATCTGACAAGATAAAACCCCCCAAGGGCTTACATTTTAAGTGTCTATAATTCAGTAGAAATTGTAAAATATCGCAGCTTTTCCTGCCTTTTGCTTCCGGCTTGTCAAAGGTGAGAAAATTTTATACTTACGGAGCGGAGATTTAGATCACGGCTTTAATTACATGAGATATTGATGCGGTTGAGGAAATCTGTGTCCATAAATATCTTCTCAATGAAAGGTAATTTGGCTTAAATACCCTCGAAAGCGTGATCAGTATAATTTGAAACATTTTAAAAAATTTATTTATTACTGCTCGATGTTGTATCAGCCTTTGTATGCAGCGTGATTACATGCGCAAAACTGAGGAGGGAGGGATGAAGCATGTGAATGAGCTTCCATGAAGTATTTTATCACTCAATAAACGAATAAAACATAAGACACACGTTTTGGAAATAATCGTATTTCAGCTAGTTTGCAATGTGGGCGCCATGCTCCTTAACAAATTCGCAATCTTGTCAAGTCACACTCCATAAACCTTCTCTATCTGATTGATAGTTTTGAAGTAAATATCGTTGATTACCTTATCGATGCGCAATCAGGATATTCCTGCATATACTGCGCAGGAGTTGGGGATAACGGAGAAACTGGCAAGAATCTGCAGTTCAAGAGTATTGTCAGAGCTGCAGCAAATGACATTAGTTTTACAAGCTTATATAATCAGGCTGGATTTGTGTATGCAACAAACCAAGCAACCTGTTAAACGTGTATTGCTCTGCCTCAACGGTGTCCAGGAACAATTACATTTGAATTCCAGATGATCACCGGAAACTGACTCGTGCGTGGAATAATTTCACACTCATGAAATTGGAAGTTAATTATACGATGATGATAATGATCATATTTCCACATCATAACTGCCTATTATATGATAAGACATGAGGGAGATTTTATAAAATTTAAATCGCACAGGTTGGCATTATTGTGCCGACGTTGATTTTTCGATAGTAATTTACTGTAGCCGTCAGGTTACTAAGAAGCGAAGTTCCGGTAACAGAACAAAAGCCCGTTGCTGATCAAAATCAGACACGTATTGCCTGTGACGCAATCCCTCCATTCGCACCGTTCAGTTGGCCGAGTGGGTTAGACTGTCCGCCTTGTGATCCACATTACCGAAAATCAAGCGGTGGCTTTCTATGATGCGCATGACCTCGTTCCGTCCACCCGACAAACCATATGAAAGCGACTGAAACACACAGACGTCACAAAATTATATGAAAAATTATGGAGAGCAGTAGGTTAAAACAGGCACCACCATTATAAATCGGAAGTAATTGTATATCTACAATTTTGGAAAATTGTAAAGAGTCAACCAATCGCATTACGGACGTCGTTATCGTAATTCGTCTTTGGGCGGGGAAATATTGACATTAAAATTGCCTTTGATAAACGAAGAAGCGTGTTCTTTCTATATTTCTACATAAGCAAATGCTATTATGTTTTATGATGTCAAGAAGATATAAATAGATCGGTAGGCGGTGATTTGAATATAGCAACGGTTATTGAACGACATGCAGTATTCAACTTCGGGACACGGCGAAAGGGTCACGATCAGGCGGTCTCATGTCTGCAAATTGGCATAATGTTTACTTCAAATTTCGATAACGCGTTTACATATTTCCTTATTCAGACATAGCCTCACATCACATGACGAATGGTGAGTCACACTACTTACTGCATCTATGAAAGAAGTTGGTCAGGCGGTACACATAATGTTAACTACCAAGAATTTCTATCCTAAGGTGTTGATATTTAAGTGAACTGATTTGATTTACGGTTCGAAATCTTCACGAAATGAAACCCGGTCGCAGACAGGTCGTGTTCTGCCGTACTTGAATGCCACAGGTCTCTCAAATCCATTTATAAATCGCCGCAAAGGGTTTACGTAATCCCAAAGTATATGGATAACTCATATTAATCAAATAATGTTCAATAAATGCGTAAAAGTAGCCTAAATCCGTGCAAAAACAGCCGGTAAAGGTACACCGGTACAGGTATTGGATCATTGCGGTTTAACAGACTATAGGCATTTCAACATTCTCCCGCGGCCAGTCGTGTTATAAACCGCCAGCTCATACGTTTAAACTTTACTGAAGGTATGCTTTGGGTGAGGAATTTCAGGTTTGCACATCTCCCACAAACAACACTCATAGGAACCTCCAAGATATTGAGATCACGCGGTCCGAGCGAAGTGGTTATGCAGATAGTCATATGGTTTTCGAAGAACCTGTAGCCTGCAAACACGAGGTCTCCCTTTGTATGGCAATTTGTCATGATCAGTTACCTCCACGTTTCAGAATATATTTAATATGCAATAAATCCTTGCATAACCTATAATATGCATGATGGCAGCAGTCTATGGCTGCAATCGCGATACCTCGGCGGGTAAGCATTCGGAACGGAGACAGCTAATTCCCGCATAGGAATCGACGAGGCATGTGACAGTTAAGGTTTAATCAGAGGCACGCTAATCCTTCTAATCACAAATTTATGCTCGGCCCACGTTTTACATGATTAATGTCGCTCGAAGTGGGTGGTGTGTCACTGACGGAATGCCAACACATCGTCGTCCATATTCGGCTCTCATCTGAGACCATACCTGCGGGCCCGCGGTGAGTACAAACATGCGTGGGCCGTGCGTGACAATTCCATAAACATGGACCAGATAAAGGGAATGTGCGTAGGCCATGTAATGTGTGGCGTTCTATGCGTAGGCCTTCGTAATTCCGCTTGAGATCCCACCAGGAACGATCGCATTTTTGCGAATACAGCATTGGTGTGAAAAAGTCTAGTGTTGTTAATATTACCATTCGGAATGACCTTAGGAATATTCATATTCATATACAACACCCGAAAACGACCGCGTTTGCAAATAGATAACAATTGCAACTTCATATACTGATATAATCAAAAGCAAATATTTCAAGGTTGTTTTATTGACGAGTGTTCCTACGAACATGAATCCAGCGTAACGAAAAATATCAAGATTTGAAGTTCCAAGATAAATTTCGCATGGATTATGTTTATCATTCGAAACTTATCGTTTTAATAGATTAGTTATACCAAACAATATTTCATCTAAATCTATAGATTTTACATGAAACGGTCGTGACGGGCAACTTTCATAATCTTTGATGGATAAACGAAGATTAAGACTCCATGAGTCGTGATATATCTGACATAAATATTCCGTGCTGAAATCCTGTTCCGTCGTCCTGATCCTGACATTTCCCGTAGGCTAATGAATTGTCGAAACTGATCATGTTTTAACACCAAAAGCTGGCATCGACCTTATTTATGAAATTAACAAACCATTTCATTAGCTTTTTTAATGCGCGTGTGAAATTTCTGAGGGGGGTACATCTTGTAATCTGCTCTGCACGGAAGTCAAAGCCTGCTAATAGCGCAACCATACAGTATTTAGGCTACATGAAATTCCTATCATAAAGCAGAAGTCATTAGTGCAGGGGACTTACAGAGGCGCACGATGGTATACGTTGTGCCAATCCGTTTGCTAAACCGTGAGCTTAAGCAGGCCTATCATGAAGCATCAAGGACTAATGGGTGTCGATAATCCAAATCAAATCTGACAGCGCATTAAAAATCACATTATAGCGATTAAGGATAAACTGTTTTGATAGACATCACTGTTTTGACCAATTAAATTGCCAACATTGGTTTGAGAAAATCATCTGAAGTAGTTCCAAATCCAACGCAGTTACGATAAATTTACGAATCAAAACTTCAGCATTTGTTTAATAACCCGTAGCACAGAGCGTCTAAAACTATTCATTATACTTGAATGAAGTATGTAATTTGCATCTACTGTACACGTCACTATGGAATAAGAATAAAACAAAATTTATTGCAGAAAATAGACTTTGTGTAATCAATAATTTTTAATACTTAACTTAAACCTCACAATTGCTGCCGGCGAATGAGTAATGCCACTAACAATCAGACATGACATGACGTCATCATTCAAGAGCCGGAACGACTTATTTGCGTTGATCAACGAGTTGCCGATTGCAATTTTGTAGGAGCAATCAAATTACCCTATCGTCTACTTTCATCGATTGTCCGTCGGTATAAACATATCGTTGATTTGATTATGGTCCATCTTCTCTGGTGTAATGCAGGATACGGAAATGCTAATCCACTCAACGCTTCCCATTATCTCTTTTCCAGGAACAACCGTCAACGCCCTGCATTGCATTGGAGCGGAAGTCAAAATCGAGTCGAAAAGCGGGAAATGCGTGTTTTACTTTAGCAAACAGCCTTTCCCGTGCTTCAAAGTCAAAGATTCTTGGTCACTCTGTACAAATGGTTTGCTTATTGCGATATTCATTCACTGATCATCGATCTTCTATAATCGTGGATAAAACTTTATACAACCTCTTGAAATTTACTTTATATGGACGCGAAAGTAAAACTAGTGTTAAGAATTACACGGTCGGATTCTAATGCTGCCTCCGGAAGTGTAGGTTACCTTACGGATAGACTATATTTTAATTAATGCCATTGTCGATATATTTGCAACAATTTCTCTTTTATATATACTGCAGCGTACTGTTTTGCATTATTAATCATATTTCCTATCAATGTATGTACACTGGACATTATCTTAGTTAACTACATTATAAATACAGAAAGTACCGCTGGCTATTTCGTGCATGTATATAGCTGCATGATATCAACGTTGCACATGCTTCGTGATCGCGTCGAAAGAAATAACTAGGCCGGCGTTTGCACCTCTGCTGCTGCATTGCATACGGCCTACACCTGTTCCTATATCCCTGGAATGTCATTGTCTGACGACATGGCGTCGTGTGATGGATTTACATTTGCTACAAGTGTACAAACATTCATGATCCCACTTGCACTTAGACTCACGAATGCGACAGATGGTGATTACGCCGTAAATATAGTCGCGGGCACGTTCTGTATACAGCTAATTGCAAATGCACATCTTTCTAACGGAAGCAACAATGCAAAATTAACACACAACCGAAATCATGCTTGTCGTGTTCTCAATGCAGATCGTGTATAAAGCGTATGCCTTTTGCATGTGTAAAATTGGCGCCACGTTGATGTACAGGAGCTATTAACTTCGTTACGGAACCGGATACTTGTCTCAATGTGATGCTTTGCTAACTCTTTTTAAATGGAGGTTCGAGTTTGAATAACAAGTTCGGATATTTGCATTTGCTGATGGTCGTGATTAAAAACACAAGTAAGAGGAACTAAAAAGACCTTTCTGCTAACAAAAATGCCAAGGGGTCAAAAGCAGAGACTGAACTCGTTCAATAATTACATTTTTGACGCGGATACCACCATTAACAATTTTTACTCACAAATCCGCCGCCATCGTATAATTAAGCGATTCTTTTGTATATACTAATTGGGAAAGCTGCAATGTTTTCTATATACGGCATGCCATTGCGGGCGAGTTATTCATTGAATCATCGGAACTAAATGAAAGACTCGCTTGTTCTGACGAACATTGTTGTTAGACGTGATTATAGTTAATTGTTTCAGCCTTTTGTTCAATATAGAGTGATTACAGGTGAACATAAATTATATACTAATGCCGACATGATTAAATGTAAATAATTTATGGGCGTCGCGTACATGATTTGAATGAGAAGGTCGACTTAACAGAGGCCAGCCAGTCATATGACACATTAGCTATTATAGTTAACACGTCAACACGAACAGTAACTTGATAGATGCTTTGACCGCGGAGGAACCCGTCTAAACAATTTGAGGCGTGTAACGACGTGATAATTAACAGTACCTTAGACTGTTTCTGAGCATGAGACCGTCCACATCACGGCAACCGCATAAGCTCTGCTGCAGTTGGTTGAGCTTGTAACGATACTGATTTGCGCGCAACCTGATCTTTCCAGGAAAAGTCGGTAGGATGATGCGAAAACAGTGTTGCCCCGAGCTTTCAGGTACGGCACGTCGTTACTAAGTTTCAATTCACAGCCTTCTATCATGACGTCATGACGTATAAACATTGCCGAAAGTATATAAATATACCCTAAGTTTCGCTTTTGAGGAGCCTTTCTGCAATGTACATGGGTCATTCAATTCAAAATGCCATTTCCAGAAGATAGCGTAATTGCCGTGCTTTCAAGTTGTTATAGAAGTCTTTCTAAAAAAATCTGTCATGTCTGTAATAAAAGACTCATCAACGTAGAAACAGTAACGAGCTACGCAACTTTACGCAAGCAGGCGACGCTGCAAAATTGTTTATTGTAACGTAACAATGATAGAGGCGGCACCATTTAATCAATGCAATGACGTTTTAGTCTGGATTAACAAAGCGACGTGCGTCGTTCATTAATTTACTGCGATGTAGCCTCAGTCGAAACCGGTAAGTGTCGGAAATAACCGACAATATATCACCTTGTTAATTGATATTGATTTTGAAGACAATGCGAAATCCGGTGGAGCAACCACGCGAGTTTCAGTGGATCAACTCCCAAACAATAGCGACAAGAATAGCATGGCAATATCGAAAAAGAAACGTATCACTACCTAATTTTCATTTCCTATTTTATATCACACCACGCAGGTGAATTTCGCACAATTTCGCTATGTCCGCAACACGCGGGTATCAATCTGACTAGGGTTGTGGGAAATGCTCCATATATAGAAATTGTGCTTCGTAATGGTGCGAAATGCATTACTACAATGAAACAGGGAACGAAATTAACGTGATGTAACGTAAGTTGAGCGCATGGCTTCGATCTCGCAATCGAAGCATCAATATGTCATAGCAATCTAGTAGATACTGAGTGATAGAAATAGTAACGTGATACTGAGCACGTGAACTTAATAAGTTGCGAGTTTCAGAAACATTTCTTGTAGTAGACGCGATATTACAAAGCCTTATAGCCACAGTTTTCCTAGCTAAATAATCACGAACTATATTTTAGGCCTATGTTGATAACGGTTTGAGCTGAACAGATGCAGCGCAGTGACCGCAGCTGTAAGTCTGTTGAGTTTGGGCCAGCACATTCACATCTCGTATTCACACTTCAGAGTACTACGGAAAGAAAGCCAGAGGAAGACAAAGATTAAAATTTTTTGACTGTGGGCTGAAAAAAAGATTCGCGAGACCCGTGATTCGTCCAAATGACACTTAAATGCTTTTTTTTTTGTTTTATTTGGAATTAATGGCGTTTTCAACTTCTAAGGTCATTTACGCCAGGTCAATGCTTACGGTATACGTGTCAGTACTTCCAGTTTATAGCCCGGATCATTAATACAATCACAGCTCTCCTCACTTTCCCGATACGACTACGACTGCCAAGTAGGGAAGGAACGGATACCAATTTTAAAGTCTTCGATTTGACTCGGTCAGGAATCGAACCCGGAACCTCCCGATCAGAAGGCGGACAATCTACACCACTCGGCCAACTGAACTTGAATGCGACGAGCTGCACGGATTGGTGCGACGACAAATCAACACGCACACGATGGAAAGCAATCGAACCAACACGATCGTTCAATCATTTCTTCCAACACGTAATCATCATCGTAGGGAAGCGTCAGCAAAAATGGAACACTGTATTTACGCGGTGGACCACTAAAAAATACATCAAACTATTTTTACGTCGGAAAAATAGATTCCGCTGACGCTGTCGACAGAAATTGTTAAACCAATACAATTTTGATTTCTCCCACGCGGTGACCCGGCTATAATAATCACCGACATGACATTACTGATGAGTATAGGCGCGGTCAAAAATAAACACCACATCTTCAAGATGTACAAAGTGCGTTTACATTGATCGCCAAAACATACATAAATAGAAATAGCAACAAAGTTATATTTACAAACAATAGGTGTTGTTGCTATAATTCCGCAGGTATGATCGATTTCGCGACAATCGTGATTGGCATATTATATGACAACATAAATTCAGGACATGATTTATATTTAACTAAAGTGAGATATGTTCTGAACAACATAGTTCACGAGTGCTCAATAAATAGATATAAAATACATTAAAATCACGAACGAATTCTGCTTGACCTCTCATAATAGCACAATCCTGTAGTGAGTCGAGCATACCCGGTACAATTACTGTCTGATTCTATTTATATTCATATCTCTCAGAGTAGGCTCACGCATCTTCCTCTTCACGAGACCCATCTAGATCACAAGCTATTCAAAGCCGTTTTGATGTGAACACTTCTCCTATCCATTAAAGTAACAATAAATACTGCATGGCTATTCAAACGTGTACTGTATAGTCCCTACATATGGATCAACCGTTATGTTGAAATGAGCTGTGGTGTGCTATCGGGTCCATCAAAATTTAATTTAAAATAAATATGTATACTATATCTGAGAACATTTTGACAATGAATTTACGGGATTTTGTAAACCCTGGGCAACTGTATGTGTGAATATTCTCTACCAGCTTGGAGAGGCTGTATACAGTATCTGAAACGTCTTCTGGTTTCAGAGAAAGTCCCAAATTCGCGATTCTGACGACACTTGACGTGAAATATTATTGATGACACAATCACAACTATACTTCGTCATTGCAAAACCTTTTGAGGATGTAGTAAATTAATCATGATATGTAGCAAACTATTTCAAAATCATTAAATCACAAAATCTATATCCGCTATTTGATGTAACACGCAATCCCGGATGAAGTATTCAACCCTACATATCATTGAATGTGCGTCAGCAGTTTCAAAGTTTTCGTGACTGGATATGACTACGTACGGAATTCTCGGAAAAGAATTAAGATATTGTATCCAATGGCACGTTTCATATATGTCAAAACGCTTCTTTTTTGGATGCATACATCATTTTTGCATGTAGTGCGAGTGTGAGTGGAAATTTTGAGCCCTCCTATGATCTTGTTGTCCGTTGGAAAAGGAAGGAAAGTTATACGACAATGTGAGTCAATGAAAACCTCTTTTCCGTTGGATGTTTGACTCACACTATCCAACGAAAATCTGATATCCGGAATAGGTCTACACATTGCAAAAGCGCAAATTCTGGATTATGTCACACGTATAGGAAGGAGTACCTCTGCTGACTGATTTGGTGTCGAATGTCGGGTCACACTGGGCGCTTTCCGTGTTCTTGCAAAACTACTGCAAGTCGCATCACCATTATTTCAGGACTAAATGCAAGAACTCAATCAAGAGCACTCTTGAATATAATCGTATAGGCCTCTCACTCCTTTGAACCGACGTTTGCAAAAGATCGCCTCGGACTTATCTCTAAAGTACTCTATAGTTTTGTTCAACACGGGCCATCATGTTTTCTCTCAGCAGATTTATCATATTAAAAGTACTTCGTGTAAAATTTCCTAGTCTCACTTGGTACACTTAACCCTAAATAGAGCGCAAGGTTGACCCTTTAATTATCTTACAGCTCCCCACCAACAAAGACATTTAGTAAGATTCATTTATCTTCAATTTCCTATACAATCATGCAACTCTAACACGCCGCTTTAAGGATTATACACATGATTTAATTGCACCACTGGCCTTGTCGTTTGCTTCCACACAGCTGCATCGTAACGCCTTAGAAAGTCGACGTTGAACACATAACGTTGCACGTGTATAATGTCAACATCTAAGCAACTTATCATAGTTTACCATCTCTCAATTATATTCGTTTTGACATATTCGCAACCAATTATTTTGGAATTACACGCGCCCGAAAACAAGACACAGATAGGGAAGGAATATTTTTGTCGACTGCCCACAAAGAACATCAATTCGCTGTGTATGACTATATGCCCTTGATAAATATATTTTGGTAGATTCTCTCTAATCCTTGATGTCATGCATATAACGATATAGGAAAATTTCTAATTTGATATATGTGTCGTAAAAACGTATTTGTCGGCACGGTATAACGATGTATCTCATAATCCAAAATGATGCAAATTACATTACGATGACTTTGAAAAAATAACAGGTATTAAGGATCAACAATTTGTATGCTAATCATTTTGATAATATATATTGTTGTATATTAAGATCTAATGAAATTTCATAATTAAGAATCCCAGACGGGTGATCAAATCTCCATGACAATAAATTGACTTTACGAAACGAGTGCTTAATGAAGTTTGCGAACACGTTTCACTTCCATTTGGAGCACAACAATTGAAGCATTAGTCTGATTTGTCATTTGCTGCTACCTGCCGCAGTTGTTTTATTGGGGAAAATCTTGAATAGCGCTATACAATGTCATATATCTAAATATTTCGGTCACATCGCCATCAATTTGCTTTCAGAAAACTAATGTCGACGAGTCTTACATAATTACCAATTCGTGACCTCTGTAACACGGCGGCTATACAGCATAAATTTCAATTCAGTAACAAAAGGCCGACGATTTGGCGTCTAGCCCAGCGCCGATCCGTAGACAAGGTATATAGCCTTAAATTTCCCAAACGCAAATTGAATCCTAATTTGCAGACATGAAATATATCAATTTGCGAGCATCTAGTCTTGTGTTGCAACCAAGTGTTAAATGAAGTCTATTGTAACAGAATTAGAAATTCATGTATAGGGGGGAGTCACAGGAGATTCTTTATACTTTTGGTAGGTGCAACGTATATACTGTAGCACAGGGAATTGTATATCGTCGTGCTGCTACAGACGTCTTTGGCTCGCAAAGCACAAACGTACCGTTTAAGATATATTACACAATACACATCCTGCTACAGCCAGACTAAAATAGCACTTCCACGGAGTCACAAATACATGGTTGACAACGTTCCAACATTTTCACGGAAAGATAACAAATATTTGATGCTATGGACAAATTTTACACAGGGGTTAAAACACAATCTATCTGCACAACGTCATAAAAGGATCTAAATTTAGATCTTATTCTAAGGTCATCTAACGAGTTCCTGAAAAAGTTGCTTTATGAGAATTCTTGCTTAACTGTGACAGTTTTGAGTGCATGCCATCGACGATTCTAAAATTATGAATGTATCAAACATAGAATTAATTCGTTTGTAACACCTCGACATGAAGAATCTTTGGACTTCGTGCAGCAGCCAATATTTACATCATAACATAAATTTAAATATGCAAGACAGGGGCAGACTATCTGACTAGGACTACTAAGAACATGAATAGGAAAATACGTCGGGCCTTTGAAATGCACATATCAAAACTCTGAAGAAATTGCACCCATTTACATTCGCAGAGACGGTTGAACCCATAGAGGATGATTATACATACGTATACAGTAAGGCGGATTGACAACGATTTTTATCTCGAAATTCACAAAAGTGTAGACTGAAGATCCTGGCAAATACTGTAATCATGGCCTACTCTAGGTACTACTGTAGGTACTAGGTACTAGGAACTAAAGTAGGCCATGCTGTAATATAAAGTAATCTGATTGTGTGTGACGCTACCGATCAGGAAAATATGTATACTGACAAGTAAAAACTGCGAACGCATCATTCTGACACATATATACAACTTATTGTTAACTTGCTTCGATAACGCCAAATTTGTGAATGACAGCCGTTGTGCTGAGACAAATACCTGATTTAGCGCAAATACGTCATCAGCAGGTGATTTAACAAGGCGAGACGTTGAGTGGAGCCGTCTACGTATTTTACAATTATTGATTCATTGTCCAATTAATTCGTATCAGTCATGTTCGCATGTATTACTATTTGCGCCGCACGGAGCACTCAAAACTGTACTTTTCTCATTTACGATAACGAAATGATGCACTGGAACGCATTTCATTTGCCATGCTGCCTAATATGAATCTGAGCGCGGATTGTTTTCAAAAACCAAACGGAGCCGTGCCAGGTTTATGGACCGGACATAGCAATACCTTCAACTTTATCTCAGACAAATTTCCATGTATACGTCAAGAATGAATAACTGCAAGACTTCGGCAAAAATGGTCATATGAGTAAGCCCAAAATCTGTCATTCGCTTAAAATGAATTGCCCACTTTCTCTGCACGAACTCGACTACATGTCAACGTCATTTCATCGCAAGGGCTTCTGTGCAGTAATATTCAATATATATATGACCCTATTGGCTTCATTTATGCGTATGGTGTCCTACGCTCCTAATCACACGCCACACGCCACGCGCGCTCTAGTGAAGATTTTGTATTGATGAAAATTCTATATTTTTTACATTAAGCTGCGGTTGTTGAAGTGGTACAAGCAACGCGGCACGACTGTGGGTGTGTGGAACGTCAACCATTATTCAATCAGGCTCAGCATAACAAACTTGCTTTGGCTATAGCGCGCGAAATGCCCAGTCCGTGCGATTTTTCTTTTTGCAGCTGAAGAAGAGATTTGGGGATAAGATCTTTTCTCGTTAATCATTTCTCTCGCAAATTCTCTCCTATTTTAAAATCAAGCGTAAACGAAACTGATGATGTCAGACTTCTGAAGTGAGCGTCGATATAATCAGACGATACGCGAGCAATACGCAGGCAGACTGCAGTAGGGAAAAAAGGTTGATTCAGAAAATATATATAAAGGAGACGTTCACATAGCAAAGACAACAGAAGCGTAGCGGAGACGCACTGAACAGTGATAGAAATTCGAAATATGAAAAAACCGCAAGACAGTCTGATATTTGACGACGAAAGAGTACCAAGAACTTGTATCTAGGTGCATGGAAGCGAAATGGTGCTTGTTCACTCCACGCGGCAAATAAAGTTGTTGCGAGTGTCTGATCTAACTCGGATTATATCACCTTTCCAGAGAAACTGCTAAATAAATTTTGAATTAAGAAAGATTATACCGATCAACAACATGAAATCGCTGCTCACAGCTGGGATGATCCTGGCTTCAGCATTACTAATGTGCAACGGCGAAGGTCTCATTGTAAGTATCAGGTTGCTGAAAATATTTCAAATCAGTTGAGATAAACTGGCTGTTGTGGGCGAAGATTTGCGTAACACTGCACCGATTACGAAGATGAAGTCATAAGTTTTTAGCGCAACCAAAATTTCATTCTTGTTGGAAAATGCAGCGTATATCGCATGTAACAAATTATTTATATTTAAATTTCAGTTTGATATTAAAACTTCTGAAGTAATCGACGGAAAAGAAGTCAACAGCCAAGAAAATGAAGTGTTCATTGAGGAATCATACGTCACGCCTGAACCACCAGTTATCTACAAGAACGGCCCAAACGACAAAAATTCTGAGGTGAGACAAGTTTGACAATATCCGCAGTAGCATAGTCCATAGTACTAGATTGTACAAGTTCTTCATTAAGTAATTCAATTCTACAGGACGCTTTTGTGGGAAGAGAAACGTACAATATGACAGAATTAGAACTTGCAATGGCCTTTGAAAAGGAAGAAGCTATTATCCCAGAAGAGCATCCAGAGGAGCATATGAGCTTTCAATTTGCTTTCGGTTCGCAAAACCAAGGAAGCCCGGAATGGAGCGGATGGACATGCTGCAGACGCGTTGTCAATATCAGATCTCGTAAACGCACGAATGGACCAAGAATCGAGTTGGAATACAGCAAATGCTGGAATGGATATTGCGCAGGTGAGGCTGAAGGTGCAACTTAAACGGGCAAAATCAATAAAATCACATCCCCTGTACACGCAATCCAATTAAGCACTAATCGTCAACGTTCCGTTCATCGACAGCGAGATTTAAATAGAAGCTAATTGTGACCAATTACACGTATGATCAAGATTCGTAATAAGACCAAATTGTACTCTCGGCTTTGCGGAATCCCATGTTACTGCGAAAATTGACCCGCTTGCGCCGACTTCAATGATTACTAAAGATATGGTCAATCGAAGAAAAAGATCAATAGAACCATCTTTTTTACAGCTCATGAATGTCAAGACGTTCAGTTCCTTTGCCCACAATTCATCTCGCAATTTGGTGCTGCTATTTGTAATCCATCCAATGGAATGTCTACGTGAGTATGCAAATATATCATCAATACTTTCTTTTGCGTGACGTGCGTTGTTTAATTCACAGATTCATGAGTCACCACTGTCCACAAACATGCAAGTACTGCCCATCCTCACCAGTTACAAGACCTCCTACTAAACCACCAACGACACTGCCATGGTGGGCTAGACAGACTACTGCATCAACAACACGAAGACCGTTGACCACGAAACCAGTTAGAACAACCCCTCGTCCAGGTAAGTCAATGCGTATGTTTTATACTAAAGGCTTCCATTAACGCAAGATTTTGCCTTTTCAGTCGATCGAAATTTGGTTAAAGTCAACGTCTTCAGCCATAATCGCAATCCACCTTATCCAACCTACAAATTCGCCGTCCAAAACCAGATGCTGTCCGGATCATGGAGACGAGTTCCTAACAGAGGAGCTGAAGTATCATCTCTCTACCTTTACGCAAGGTACAGTTTAGTGGCATTGTAACATTTCTACATTTGTTATAAAACAAACATTTTCATTACAGAGCTGTCGGAAATTACCAAACAGCAGTGTACTTCTGTTCAGCGAAAGATAGAAACACAGGCCTCAAAAAATTCCAAATCAGAAAGAGACCTTGCACTACATGTATGTGTATTGCAACGAATTAGTTGTAACGACAGAAAATTTAACTAAGCTACCTTGATCTTTCCAGCATGGATCACAGAGATGAAATTGTACGGGTCAAAATACAGATCAAAAGACTCCCAAATTTACTACGTCGGAAACAGAGGTAAACCGCATTGGACGTCAAAGGTATCGAAAACCTTTCCAATTCAAGGATATACCAGGGGAACATTCTACTTTTACGGACCTGGTAAGTTTGGACAAAATTTGAAACATACCACAATACCAGAGTTACAACAACCAGCCCACCTAAGCATTCTTCAAGTTAATTTGGCTTTTCTCTATCATTTCAGAACCTAATGCACCAGAAACGACACCACGACCAGTTACCCGCCCAGTGACACGAAGGCCTACTCCACCGCCAGTCACAATACCAATAACACGACGACCTACTCCACGACCATGGCAAACAACTCGCCGACCAATCCCTCAAACCACACGACCAACCGGAACCGGACCGCAACCTACGAACAGTTTTAACAAAGAATGCCTTGATATGCACAATTTATACCGGTATGTAGCAAATATGCTTTAGATTTTGCTGTTCAAGTGATTGAATCTGTAATTATCAACTTCCAGGGCTGTACATAACGTTCCTGCACTAAAATGGTCTCCGGAATTGGCGAGAACAGCACAAGCATGGGCCCAGCAACTTAAACAAATTGCTCCAGAGAGACCAAACCAACTGGTGCAACCCAGCAGGCGAACCAGAAACTGGCCTCACTCAGACGTAAGCCTATATTAATAATTTCTTTGGATTGAATTAGTTGAAAAATTAAGTTCCATACACTGTGTGTGAGCATAATTTATTGCCAGCCACAATGAGATCTTTAAACGAAATTGCTGTATTGGTTACCGCAAGGGATAAGACTAAACACGTCTTTCTGCCTTTTACAGTCCGGCGTCTTTAGAAATCGTGGTGATGGAGAAAATATTGCATGGGATCTCTCAGATGATGGCAGTCCAGCGAAAGAATCTGTCATGAGATGGTACGCTGAATTGTTCTACTACGACCGACGCCAACCAACCCGAGCGCCAGCACAAGACAAGCCAGTCGGTTAGTAATAATATCTTGATTTACAACACGAATGTTGTTGGCTAACCTATCATGAATCCTCTTCAGGACATTTGACCCAACTTCTGTGGAAGGATACCACCCATCTGGGATGCGGAGTCGGCAAAACGAGCATTCCGCGAAGTGGATACACTCTCATATCAACATGGACCGTTTCCCACTATTCTCCAGGTGGAAACGTCCGCTATCCTACCCAACAAGATACTCTCAATCTCTATAATCGCCAAGTTCCCGATATGAGATCAGGTATGTTCAAACAAAATAATATCTTTCAACTAGAACATATATCATCAAATTCTACTTCTATTTTTCAGGATCATGTTTAACAAAATCTGGCACCTGCAATAACGGCAATCAATGCATGGCATTCGGCGGACCAACAGGTGCAAGAGCTACATGCTCGTGTGCAAGGTAAGCATCAAGCAGCTACACACTAATCAATGTATTATCACATACGTAGTAATCCAAGCAGTAGACAATGCTCAACGTTTTAAGATATACTGTAGATGTAGAACGCTTGTCACGTTTAATAAAAGGTGTGGTTAGGAGCTGCTAAAAAGCTTATTTGGGAATTACAAAGAAACACATCGCGATATCAGAAAATTTTATCACTCTTGTGTACTTATCCGCGCGTGAAATAGACTTAACGCATTTAAATTCTTTACAGAAGCCGACCCACTTGCCGTGGTAGACATGGATGTCTTGCATGGTGTGAGAACAAAGGAGGAGTATGGCCGTGGAAATCAGAATGCCAGGGACAAACTGAATGTGCATGCACAGCTCAAGGCGCAGTCTGCAAGTAAAGGGACGGAGACAGTTTATAGGAAATAACCTCACGACTTTCGATACATGCAACGATCTCCTCGATGGAACGACGTTGGTAGAAATGAATAGTTGGATTTGATTATGCTTCGTCTATATCATGAACACCATATGTATCGTTCGGTTATTTAATATTTATTGCAATAGTCTATTGTGTATCACTGATTTCATGATAAGCCAGATAGGTGCAATATTTATTTTTGCTAAAATAAGACGCCGCTCCAATCCAAAATCAGGCTCGCCGTCAGTCAACGCCCGAAGCCTGTAATTTGTTATTCGCCCATTGATTGATTGATTGATTGATTGATGGAATTGAAAAAAGCATTCGTGAGTCCAGAGACGTCTACCCAGTTGTACCGAGACATACATGCATATTTATCTGCTGTATGTATGTTAGGTACAATTTATCGATACAGTTCCCATAACCGCACACGACAAGGTGCAGCTTCTAATTAGTTCCTACGTCCATTGCCCCGTACTTTTCGCATTAACAGTGGACATATAAATTATTGAACACATTTTTTTCTACATCACTTTTGCTTTGTTTTGCAATGTATTTTGATTTAATTTGCTATATATTACATCGCCTTCTTCATAAAAAAATGCGGAAACTTAAAATTGTGTCTCTGATCTCACTGCAAAGCGCAAACTGCTCTTACGGAAGCAGTCAACTCGAGCCGCGTGGTTCTTTAGTCGGAATCGTTAGACTGTCTATAGCCTAGCGAAACTCCGACAGCATTCGAACCCTTATACCTTGGCTTATTGGGATCTGATACTCGGCAGACTTTACAACGTGTTGCTACACGCATATCGAAGTTGAGACTATTCGTTCGTATTTCTGCCATATTTCCCCTAAAGATACAATCACGCTGGAATGCATCAGCGACTGCATTGCTATCCTTCCAGCAGTAGAATGTGCAGTATATTTTGCTTCAAAGTATAAATCAGCAAATATAGAATACTGGATACTGATGTCATGAGATCACATGCGCACCATTTATTGAACGTCAACTGCATAGCCATCTGTTACCAGAACCTTATCCGATAAACGGAAACGATGGTGTAGGGATGGTAATCCTCGGCTGCTTCAACACCATCACAGAAATCCGCATCGACGCGTGGTTGTAGAAGCGGGTTGAGTCGAAGATGACACTGTGTCCGTTGACGAAGTGGGGCTGATTGTAGTGATAGAACCCAGTAGTGTGCGGGTGGGCGTCGACTCCATTGACTGTCTACTAGTCACAATACCTGGCCAATACGCTCTGGTTGTGACAGAAACTGTTGATGACATAGTAGTTTGCGACAGCCACCATGGACGCGTTATTAAATGGCTTGTTGTTCGTACAGTAAACGAAGGGGTTGTTGCTGTAACGCAGTACTTGCAAGACAACGGGTAGTGCTGGCTCATGAACTTGAAACCACAAGGAATTCGGGATTCAAGAATTCACAACGTCCGAGAGACTTGTAACCAAAATACTCACGTTGACATAGTGTGAGAAGGCTTACAAATGTTCGCTCCAAAACATGAATGGGAATTCTGACATATTGACTGAGTATCCTTGCATTGGTGCGCTGAAACAATACAATACTCTGCCTGCCTGTTACATGGATGTAGTGGCTTTGGCTTGGACCAACCTAAACAATAATTGCTGCTGCACTTTTGATACTCTATCACAACTCGTGGAGTCCATTCGCCCCACTCGAATAATCCATGGCAATACGAGAATGCGTACGCCACAGTCAAACATGCGGAGATTACATAGAACATGCTGCGTAATAAGATCGAATCTGATACCAAAATCTTGTCGTCAGCATAACAAGCGTAATCGCAGCCATGTAGAGCAACATATAGCAATAAGTTAGGTTCTATCCGAGCGGCGGGTTCAGTAACTCTGGGAAATTTGCGAGTCGGATAAAACGAGTACCGGTATGTCAGCCATTTTGTCCTGTAGGGTCTACAGTCAGCAGACCCATCCCATGCATTTTATCGAAACCGTTCTTAAACTACTCACTACCGCAATATTATTGTCCTTTTCCATCTCCGTCCAACTGCACACATCCCACTGCAACCTATACCGCAAGCTGCTTCGTTCTGTGCACCTACTATGTTTTTGACATTTCTAACAACACGCAGTGCATGGCACCGTGCAGGTACTTGTACAGGTTATAAGTCGGATCATCAGCCTAGTCCTACTTGAGAAATCGCTTAAGCAAGATTAAGTAGGTTTCGAAGACTTAGGCGACTTTGCGTTGCTCGTACAACTGTGTAATTACGTAATGTTATAAGGGATTAAAAATGCAATCTATTAAGAGCGTAAACTCCATATAACTAGAAATTGATAGATCACGAGGGGTATGTGTGCAGTGGTTTCCCCATGCTTGGCATTAGGATGCATATTCCAAATACCCCATTACCGCCCGTCATGCCAGAGATGAGTGAATGTCTAGGTCAATACTGAATCAGGCCATCTTATTTCCACATCACATCATCTTTTCCGTACGTGGAAGCATGACATAATGGATTACATCAGCGTCATACGGTATCGCTGGTTGTCATTGGCATATGGTTGCCAAAAGTGCGACCAATATCAAAGCACTATAAATATACAGTTTGCGCACGAGCAGCTCATCTTTCTCAGCCTTGCAACGGCAATTGTTTCATTTTGCCCTCTGCTGTCACCTAACGCCAAGGTTTATTTGAATAGTTAAATGTACGCGAGTTCACTCGCAAGCAAGGCGACCTCAATCATGATTTAGATCGCCTTGCTCGAAAATCATTTTCACCTCACTTGTTTTGATACCCGATGACAGATAATAAGGCCGTTTCATTAGCTAATTTTCATTAAGTAAAAAATTTTGATAATGAGCCTTCTTTGAAAAAGAATTGAACTTATTAAGTTACAATTTCCTTTCATGACATTCAAATTGGGAGGTTCAATGATTTTATATAAATCGAACTTTGGTCGCTATGCTTCAGAGCTCGAGCGAGAGGAGGGCGTGCTACAACCCTCGGAAGTAAGAAGCTTTAGGCCCGGCTTGGATTGGGTTCGATACATTGGCAGATTTTTGGGAGTCGCTAGCCGGATCAACTTCACGTGCCGAGCCGATCCAACCCAGAAACTATGTACGGCCGAATTCTATGGCTTTAAATTCCATCGACGCCGGGCACAGTTTGGTGCAATTGCGACGATAATATGCATAGGGTTCCAAGAATGTGTGATATTGGTCGTAGGTCGCTATGTATACATGACTAGTGTGATTCAATCAAGAAAACGTGCATATGAAGTCAAATTTTCTCGAAACTATAGTGACCTGATATATTACAGACTACGCGCAGTTCAGATACATGCAGTTGATGACTTTTCGTCGACATCCGTTGCCAGACCGTATAGGGCGGCCAAGTCGGGAGTAACAAAAATATTTCCTGCCTTCGAAGAATGTCTGACTACACTTCCATATATATAGGCCTACACCGCAACACCATCTCCCACAATTATATTCTCAAAACGGTCGCTGTACTAGTCATATTTCCTCTCTAGCATCATATCGCTTGTCAAGGTCGAAGATAATGACAAGAGGCATCAAGATACAATCGGAGAGAATATCAGAAACGGCTTGTAGTGTCAAAATTTTCATATCACAAATTTGTTGATATTAACCGCCCAATGATATTATGATTTCGAGAGGAATCGTTAGGTATTGGAAACATCGCTGTTCTCACCCGCCGCCGAAAAATTATTGATATTTATCGATAACAATCTTGGATTAATGTATCGACAGGAAGATGTTCCTGGATATTATCATAAGCTCAGAGCCATATATGAAGAAAAAGAGAGGAAGTTGCTTTGTCAGAGACCATTGTCCAGTGATTACGCGAAATATTTATTGTCGGAGAATGTTTTTTTTGGAAATTCGTCAACCATGAAAAACACTTCGGAATTCTGATTTCCTAGATGATAATGGCAGCAATCTCGATGATCAGTACGAAACGCCGCCTTCATTATCTCCATGTATGCGTCAGAATCAAGGCGTGTTATATATGGCTATCTGGCGCAAGCAGCCCTCACTTCAATACACAGCCTCGTGTTTAGGGCAGGAACGTGTGGCAAGTTGATCTCTATCTGTGAGCAGGCGTTAAATTACAAAAAACTCCTCGTACCGGCTAGAGGGAACGGTATAGTATTTCAAACATAGATATCGGATATTTCAGAAGTTACATTCACTATCATAACCAATATTGGTGGAGCTGTCGGTCAAGTTAGAACTTGAAAGAGAGCAGGGGTGACAACACGCAACTATAGGAAAAGGCTTATTAATCATATTTGCTACGATAATGTCAAAAGTTTAGTCATGCTTTCATGTAAAAAGGATATAAATATACTGTAGTCAGGAGCGTGAGCAGAACACATTCACCTACAAATTAGCCACCAACATAAGCTAACTTATAATTTTGCAACAGCAATAACCGTCGCTCGTCTCATAGATCCTTAGGTGCAAGTAATATACAGTAATTGCAAATTTCTCTATTCGGCAAAATATCAGTGATGAAAATCTATACATTGCTGCTTGTGTGGACCAACATAGCACTGAATTCAGGAAATGTAATTCCGGTGAGTAAATACGCATTTTTGGATGCATAGATTTATCCGAGGTTTGAATAACAATTGCAGCACATACTATCTTGTGGAAAGAAATGACAAGTGGAATTCTGTTTTCCGATGAAATTTTGTTTGCGATACACGCTACAGTCCTAACAACTAAATTGCAATATGCAATATGTGAAAGAAAATGAAGTTTGTCGAATGTGCTATATTTTCACAGTACAAATTATCGATACAAGGACTTCTTTCTGGCGGTAAGACGATCACACAAGATGAGCAACAAATATTTTTGGAAGAATCCTTTTTAACGCCTCAACCCCAAACAATATTCTTGGATGATAACGACACTGACGCAGACGCAGCTGCGGATGATCGAGTAAGTGCACGCATCACCTTTAAGTTCCTAGTGCCTAGAGTAGGCCATGGTGCACGAATGATCGGTAAGACATTGGAATAATCCTAACTAGCACCACCAAGATGGCAACGCCATTGAGACAACCGCACCTCAAGATGTGCATAAATCGCGAATGGGCGGCTAACAATAATTTTGCATTTTAGTCCCTTATACGTCAGTTCTTCCGCACTGCCACACTCGATGGTCGCACCACCTAGTGCAATTAGCATCCGCGCTGCGAAACACGAGACGCCGGCATTTTACTCTTCGCCGGTGACACCTACGCACCTACGCTCTGTGAAGGACGAGGAGCCAAAAGCATACACGAATGATTTTTACGCATACTGTTCAATTACGACAATAACTCATTGTTGTCTCCCGGTTTGAGTTCTCCACGCTTATTGATTAGTTCCAAACGGGATTAGAATTATTGGTCAAACGATATACGAGCGGATAAATCAATATCTGATTCAAATTCCGCCGTACGCGATGCGTAAATCAAAAACACGCCATTAACGTTGCAATCGGTCTTCCGCAAACAAACTGAATGCGGTCTTAAAGCGTTGTTGGTAATTTCTAGAGTTTACTATCTCTAAATGGCATCTAATGATAGACGACATGGTGCGTTTAAAGTAATAAGATCCCAAGCATGGCGGTTTGTTATGGAAAGGCGATGTTATCTCGCAAAAATAAATGCTGCTCGAGCAGAGATTTGAGCGCGTGATGTCTTGCTAAACCACGCAACGCAAGTTGCCACCCTGAGTTGTGATGGTATCAATGAATTCTGAGAAAAATTCCCATATACCTGCTCAGACTCAGCTCTAACCCTAGCGGTCTCAACTCAGACTCGTGATTAGCCCCAGAACATATTACCGACCGGGTTGAGCTCAAGTCTATTGACTCTATTATTCTTGAAGGAGGCATCCCCGTCCAAGAAATGGACACATTGGATTGCTACAATACACACCGTAAAGCGGTGATTTGGACGCCTAATTCTCGAGAAGATAGAAAGAACCATTTTACAAAGGATCTTTAAAATCACATTTCAGGTTGGGGAGAATTTCGTCGGACGAGAAATTTTCAATCTTTCCGAGCCAATGCGCGATGGATATTTCAACAAAGTCGGCCGTTTATTGATTGATGAACACGCGGTATTTTCAATTCATGGAAACCCTGGAAGATCACGAGTTGATCCAAGCGAATGGAGCGAATGGACGTGCTGTCGCCGCATTGTGAACATACAGTCACGGGAAAGAATACAGCCTGGACGGAAAATAGACATGCAGTACATGCCTTGCGGAACAAACTATTGTCGGCGTAAGTTTTAGCTAAGTTCATTCATCTCACGCCTATTCATTAACTCTGAAAATCAGATCTGCAATTATGATATCTATTTACAGGTTCTATGTGTCGGGAGAATTCGATGATATGCAGTGGTATTATGGCAACTATCAACGGGAATCTTTGTGACCCTAAACACCCAATGTCGAGGTAAGTGATAATGTTGTTGTTCTCTTTCAAACTTAACCGCGAGCATTTTTTCCACAGCTTCATGAGTCACCACTGTCCGAATACATGTAAATTCTGTGTGCCGTCACAAGATCCGCCCTCTCCAAATCGACGACTGTTGATGCCTACTCCAAAACGAGAAAGAAATATTATAACGACGCTGAAGCCAACAACCACCAAAGCCCCTAAACAGCCGTTTCGACCACCTTTGAAACCTAGCTACATGCCACAAAACCGACGTCCTCTGAACAGCAACCCTACGCCTTACGAACCCAGGACGCCGCAGGGAGCACAAGAATATCCGAATCGACCGCGACCATTAGGAGGGACGCAGAAAAAACAAGGTAAAACGCTATATAGTCGTACGGAAGAGGGGTGCGATGAGCGCGCTGTCCCAGGACTATTCAAAACACAAACATTTTCGTTACCAAAGTTACCAAAGTCAATGCATAGTATGTTGTCAAAACTGACACATAGTACCAATCCAATGTTGACATGAATATCTCTAACGCAGACGCTAAAGTTGTAAAAATCACTATCTTGAAACATAACATCAACCCATCGATTCCATCATACAAGTTCATCATCGGAGACACAGTCAACATCAGGTCACCTTGGTCACGAGTAAATCCACCCAAACTATCCTCATTCAGACTATACACAAGGTAAGCAAAGTAGACAGGCAATATATGACCTTATTTTAAGACCATATTATTTATTCAGACCAACTGCGATATTCAAGATGCCAATATCATTCTGCTCAAGCAAGGATTCGTTTGGAATAGAAAAATGGAGTGTAACAAAGGATAAATGCAAGCCAGGTGAGTTGTATTCCAGACACCAACATTGTAAATCTCTTTACCAAGCCTTTGTTTGAACAAACTGCCTACACGATGCGATTTTTATCTTTAACACCGCGTTATGCAAAACTAAACGGCCAACGGCTAAGTTCTGGGAAATGCAATTATGTTAGTCGGCTATAGCACAGCAAATTCCTAGCTCGGCTGAACGTGCAGTTGAACGTGAGTACTTCAGCGAAACAGAAATATCACCAACAAACAATTACATTACCTCTCCATAATGAAAGTTTTGAAAGCGGATACATCCCAAACAAAATCTGTCATAAACACATTGATTCATTTGATCTATAGCATGAAATTTCTCCTCACCATCGAAATTCGCAGGTTATAGTTAGGACATAAATTTGTATGACTCATGCCGGTTATTCAAATTAAATTTTCGCAGGTTGGAATCATAAACAAACCCTCTACGGATCGGCGAGGAGAGCAAAATCCGCTGAACTATATTTTGTTGGCACCAGCAAACATCCATTTGGAACATCTGAGATTTCTAAAACACTTCCAAGTTCCCAATACAGAGCTGCACTGTTTGTATTTTACGGACCACGTATGTATTAAATCACTCCCTGTATGTAATTGTTTATACAAATGTCACCGACTGATCTTTTACACAATATATAGAATACGCACAAATGAATGATCGACCAACCTTGCCAACATACACAACGAGACGAAATTATCCAACACCAAGAACTCCAAAAGCACCTTCATCTATGAACCATAGATCATCAAACTTGATGGGTGGAATAAATTTATCGCCAAGAAATGAATTTAATAAAGAATGCTTAGAAGCTCATAATTTCTTCAGGTTTGTTTATAAGTAAATTTTTACCCCAGGGGTGTTTTAATATTGTCTTACTGTTGCAGAGCTATTCACAACGTACCTCCACTTCGATGGTCAGACAAACTAGCGACGTCGGCACAAAAATGGGCAGATCAGTTGAAGTACATCGCACCACGCAGACCAAGCGATATAGAAAAACCTCATCTGAAAACCTTTAACTGGCCGCATTCAGTGGTAAAATGCAAAACTTTATTAACAATCTCATGAATATAGTGAGCATGTATATCCTGCAAGTGTATACATTTATTCATAGCGTAAAAATTTTCAACTGAAGCAGCGTTATCAAGAAACACCATCATATATTTTAGGCCGGATCTGAATTTCGCGAACGCAATACCGGTGAAAACATAGCATGGGATTTATCACAAGATGGAAGCCCCGCACGGGAGTCAATCCTACGATTTTACGTTGAATTATTCTACTACAATCGAAAGCATCCAACATATTCTCCCAGCCGGGACAGGCCAGTTGGTAAAATACATACAGTTTGATAACCCACTCAACACCGTCTCAATGATTATATTTATCTCGTAGGTCATCTGACGCAGCTGCTTTGGAAGGATACGACACACGTTGGTTGTGCAAAATCCATTTCTAGAGTAGGTGTGTTTCAAACACTATCCACATGGACAGTTGTTCACTATTCCCCAGGAGGAAATCAGAGATATAGATCAAGTGTGAAGAGAACGGTGGAACTATACGATGCCCAAGTACCGGACATGAGGAGCGGTGAGTGTGTGATCATTGCAGCAGAAATTTCGTTTAACGTTTTTGGTGGGGTGGGAATTGTAAACATTTCGTATACGGCGTTATAGTACACAGAGATGGTAAATGGCTCAGGCTCGTGCATGGGGTATCGAGCCGCCGTCCTCCGCGACAGCGACTGCCAGCGGACGGACAGCGGGGTTTTAGTGGCCTTGTTTTGCTTAGGTTGGAATTCGAAGACGGTAACATCTCCCCACCGCTCTCAATCCAGCACTCAGCCAACTATTCGGTTAGCAATCCGGGTAAATTAATCATTACCCTCTCAACAGATATCAATAGAAGACTCAGTACGAGTGCATTAGAATTGGAACTATATCTAAAGCGAAGTGAATTGCACAGACAATCGACACATATGCCTACAATCTAGATTCTAGCCAGTGTGTTTCTAATGAAAATGATTTAGGGGTGTAATTACAAGACGCGCAGCTGGAGATTATTGTAATCTCGCCAAGATTAAAAGATTGAAGGTTATTATAATCCAGGTTGTAATTATACATTAATCATATAACATCAAGAATGCGCTAAGATTCTGTATACTCCACTATCAGTAGTCCTAGGCTATTTCCATACTCGACGGCGGACTGACAAATTCACGGACGTTCAAAGGGCGTTTTGATCCCTCCCTCGTTTTTCGAGCGTCTAAATTAGCGGGAATCGTGGCGGTTGCTCAATCAGCCCCTCAGCCGATTCAACCCGGATGTTCGATATGAATCACCCAACACCTATCCATATTATTCAGGAAGCTGCATGACAAGATACGGCAGCTGCAGAACCGGTAATCAATGCATGGCTTTCGGACCAACCACAGGAAAATGTTCATGTACAAGGTACGCGTTGAACGCGCTCAAACTATGCGTATGTCGGAAGGGGCTGACATTGAATTTCTTTTATAGGGGCTCTCCAGTATGCAGTAGTCCAAAAGGGTGCATTGCATGGTGTGTGAATAAACGCGGTTTTATGCCATGGCGAGAGGAATGCGAAGGGAAGAATGAATGCAAATGTACAACAGCAGGAGCCGTGTGTCGATAATATTACTCAGATTGTGCAATGAGGAATAGCTATTTTCGCATCTTCGTTTCTATATTTGTCTCAATTTATAAATCAATAAATTATTGATCTGTTTATAATACAAGATGATATCATGAAAGGTGGCAGCGAGCCGCACGTGGGTCGCTTAATAGGAGCTAATCTTGATTAAGTGCCGGTCTGACTCTTTCGATTTCCCTTTACGGGTTACTTGCAAACTCAGACGCCACATACTTTGCTGTATCACACAAGGCACGCCCATGGTGCGAGTACGCTTCAAAAATCAAGTACGGGCTCGGTATAGGATAACCGAGTTGTCAGCGTAACATTCTCGGATTACCTCAGTATGGGTTCAGGCCTCTCTATCCCGCATCACGACACCAACTAAATTGCTTATTAGTGGTGGAAGTCATGATAATCAATTTCGCGCAAGACAAAAAAAACATCGTCACTCAAATATCCATCATCGTTGAAAGCGTCATAACAATTTGTTATAACGCAAGTTTTGTCGCCAAAACGATTTGGCAGCGATAACAAGATATTAACTATCCCTGTTGCTTACAATGGAACATTTCAAAGAAAGTACTTGATTGATTACGATAATGATTTAAAGTCACCGGTTGATGATGTCAATGGAGAGGAAGTACGCCTCCCGCGATAAAACGAGATGAAAGGCCGGACTAATGATTTCCAACTAATTGGCTTGAAATACCGTCATTTACATTAAGTTTGGCTATGCCACAATATTTTTGAGGTCATGCATGAGTGACTGCCGCAAGATTTTTGGTACTATCGCTCACAGTGTATTTTTAGATTCGTGATGACACTCGACAGGCGAATAATAATTCATAAAGCCACAAATGCCAACGTAACATGAAAAGACAAACGTACAAGACTAAACATCTACAGTACAGTGTTCACGTACCGTTCACAGATCGCTGATAAATGAATGGCTAATGATCATTGCTACGGTTCCTGAAGCCACGTCAGTATGTACAACATCTACTACATCTACATTATAGTCGAGGGGCCCAAAGCCCAAATTACCGTCCTTATGTTTTTATCCGATTTGGATAGTCCTATTGGTTACTACTAGCAGAGAGTCCCTGGCTGTGCTCGGGGTGGAAAGTGGAATTGTCCCTGGCTGCGCTCGGGGTGGAAAGTGGAATTGCAATGAGTCGACAAAAAATATTTTAAGCAGCAAGTCCTATGCGCATGAGGTCGGCAGCAGATCGCTTGGTGCGATGGAGCGGCTCCGCACTGCTATTACTCCGATTCCCTTGTAACACGAAACCACCTGCGTTACCTTAGATTCAATTCGATCAACTGCAGTTGTGCAGTCGTAGGATGAAATAAATCAACCTTAAAAATACCCACCGACTGATATTTGGGCTTTGACAAATATCAGTATCGGCTGTAACACCTTTCCGATATTACCCATATAATAAATTTACCACTTAGGGTGATTTTTGACAATCCCACATTCGTACCACTGTCTCTGCAACACGCAAGTTCCGCGGCCGAACCAAGAGAACGAGAGTGCGCTTATGCTGCCAGCACATCGCCTGCATCACCTGAATTTCGTTGCTCACGCGCATCACGGAAATATCATGGAGAACAGTAAAAACAAGGGCCTCGCGCAAGTCCCCACCACCCCATCCCACGCGCTTCCAGATGTGGAAAAGGAGACAATTCATTATGATTTCATCAATCATCGATCAAAATTGTTTTACGAATCTTCAACGCAGCAAAAGTTTGGTGGCCAAAAATTGTTATTAAATCCAATCAAATTTCACCACAACTGGAATGTACGACGAATAGCCTACATGACGCGTGATCGTTAATATTTTGAATGCTGACCAACAATAGTTGCTTTTAATCGCAAAATTCACATGCAAAAGCTGTCATAAATGTTTTATGAAAAGCAATGATGATTGTGTGCCTCCCGATTGCATGATAAATGCATGGTTGTGCGATTTAGAGAGACCTACAGTATATATTGACTGTCAAAGGCCGATGCCTGTTATTGCAAAAATACGAATACTGATCTCGATTATAATTGGGCGAGCCCTATGCATTTAATCCAAACTCACAACGAATAAAGCAAATGATCTCCGAGCCCGGCCCGGCGATTCTATTATGAAGCAATGTAAGGCGAGCGGAACAAACATGTTCCCACACTATACGTATCTATTTCAAAGTTTAATTACAAATTCCAAGCCCTTCGGGTCACAAGATATTTTTAACCTCACAGGTGCCAGAAAATCGACTTTCAAAAGGCCGGTTGTAGGGCGCAAATATTTGTTCTTCCCGTCCTTCCCACGTGATAATAACAAAGAAAGAACACATTGTTTTCTAAAACAAAGAATATTCACTCAAATGAGATGAAATTCTATTGGTGAAATTAACTGTATAATTACAAACGACCAACAGACGCAGATATCTAGATTTAGAACTGCCAGCACAATTTGTTTTAATCACACATGCGGGTGAGAAAAGTGTGCTCACATAATCTAGAAGGCTAAAAGTAAAGTATATCACAAAGGGTTTCTTTCTCCATACTGATTTTTACACTTAGCTGTTTCGGACAGGAGGGTAAAGATTGCAGATAAACTTGCACCACAAAATTCATATCGGCGTAAGTTGGACATTTTAAGCTGACAAGCTATCAAACAAAGCGTGTCGGAACATATTTATCTCTAGTCAAATAAATAACCGTGTCACGCCAACATAACGCGAGGAAAACACACGTCGTTTCTTTTTCTTTATCGGACGCTATAGTTTGTTTTTTGCGTGATGAGCAACAAACAAGGTAAATAGTTTCGAATAAAATGCCATATTTGTAATGAGTTTGAAATCGTTAAGTTCGTGAGTCACATACTATATTTGCAAACAAACAATTGAATTGATGACGTCAACCGAAAATCAAATGTAGAAAATTTCAATTTCGCAACCGCGTACTATCTCAAATTCTCAATGCGTATTTCAGCCAGCACAACCAATTATAAACGGGAAAATATAAGTTAGCAAGTTTCACTTCACGTAGTTGTTGTCGTTAATGAAGAATCAAATCGGATACGTTCATGTTTACGATCGCTAGAGTTGATCGCGTTAACATGATGGACCATCATTAGATAGGCTGGAAAGAGCAAAAATATCTCGCCAAATTGCGCCACAGCTTTCAAGCTGAGATGATTTCAAACAATTCGATATAGACACAAACTGGGTATAAGTCAGGCCTATTTCAAGACCATGCTACCGCTCATTCACCGCTGAATTAGTGTGGTACCATAGAAGAATGAATTAAAGCACAGTCATCGCTACCGTTGGACTCTCGGTCAGAGGTTCGCACCCTGTGTATCGTACGACCATGCGTGAACCCCTACACACATACACTATCACCGAGTTTACATTTCCGCTGTAATTAACAGGGCCTCGAGTATTGAAGAATTATTCCTGCGATTTCCAATGTTGCTCGCAACACACCGGCAGGTGAAGGAGAACCGCGGTGTCTGGCAATCATTGAACTAGACTCTAGTCACTAGAGAGACGTTAGAACAACGCTGTTGGAACAGACATTTAACAGAAAGGTGTACAATGTGTGAACACCTAATAGCTAAATGTCCCCACGCCATGCTTCTGCTGTGATTAAACATTACCGAACAGATAACCATATTTGATTTTAATTGCTACTGATCAACCAGTGTTGATATTCGTGCGTTGGACATAACGATGAGATTGCATTAAATCAATTTCATGTATGTAAACACAAACCTTGAATCGTGATCATGCAGGTAACTATTACTCGGAAAATTCACGCAAGTTATGCTAATAACACGCACAATTTCATGGCAAGTGTAAAAATGAAGGCATGCCTAATGAAATAAAGCTGTCGGAATCCGATTCTCCCCCTTATCCTTCTGTATAATATGCCATTAATTTCCTCGCATCGATTTCCGGTGGTAATGACGGGTTCAGGTTTGATTGCGCGCTCCCGAGTCAACTTAATGAATGCAGAAATATTTTTAGTACGCTGGTAAAACTGTTGTGAAAATTATATGGCGATTTTTTTTACCAAATTCAAAAAATGCGATTGAGAGAGTATTTGCCCGATTTTGGCTTTTACGGCAATCGTGGATCTCGGGCGACACCATGCACACGTTTTTATCCACACTACCAGACTGAAGATGAGAGTCTTCTGGCGTACCGGCGATACCCAGCGGACACGCCAAGCGTGACATGCGATGCAAGGTTCAGTCACGCTAGTCTCAAGAAACCGCGAGGTGATGACAGAGAGTCACCATTGATTACTCGCCATCGAAGTGACAAAGCAACAAGAGTTATGAACTTTCGCTTTGGCATAATAAATATACGTAAAATGGTCAAATTTCGTTGAAATATTCAGTTTTATATGTTGTAGCTCAAAGTTTACTATTTAAGTTGGTTGACCCATTCTTTTGGTGAAATCTCTTTGAGAGAGAATAAGAATCATTAAACGGCGATTACTCTATTGCGTGACGAAGTGTGGTAAATGCAGGGGAAATATACCCTTTCATAAAGCTTAACGAAAGATGAAATATCAGTTATATCATATTGCAAAGCCAATCTCACGCTGTTACTGTATATTAAATTGTAATTATTTTCCAATCTATGCAGGGTCAAATGGTCACTACACGCTTATTAAATTCAATGTAAGGTGTAGTCCCGTTGTTATTACAGTTAATTACGGTTAGATTCTTGGATATGTGTACGGTAATGAACAGTGATATCTCTGTGTCTTTGGCCAAATTTCTTTCACGACGTGACGAGGCAATCTTGGAATTGTGGTTCTCGACGGTTCATGTATCGTGGCGCGCGTCCAATGGAAACTAAATCTTGCTGATCATAACCACGAATTACCGCGCCTATTGAAATCGCAACTAGGGGTCAATCTATATCCATTCTTACGTTATAGCATATACTATCGTATAGTTTTGTCAAGAAAGAGAGAAAAATGTGGAAATTCACCCATCTCATCACTCGCCGTCTGTTTATGAAAATCAGATTTTACTAAACAATTCACAATACGAGGAAGGAAAGAACAACAGAAGATCTATAGACAAGTCACTTCAAAATTAATTTTAATATCTAATTATTCAGGTCACATCAGGTGCAAAACTAGTATTCCGTGGCCAATTTAATGTAACCGCAATCTAAAAATAGGTCTAAGCAATGCGACAAACGGAAGAACGCGTTCATTTATTGCAATCTCAAACACAATAGCGTGAGATAGAGCGTGCCAGAGCCGACAGACACGTTACAAGTAACGTTGAATTCACTCCAACATTCTAGGAAAACCTCCTGTGTAAAATCATGAGGCGCATCAACGCGTAGCTTCACTAAGCTGAAAATCACAGATGCGTTTACCTCATATACATAATAACAAACATGTATTGGAGTTTGGAGTACGGCAAGACAACTTACTACAGCCTACGCGTGAAATCAATTATTAGGGCAGTTTCAATGAAAGAAATTCAACAAAAGAATCATTCAAAAGCGATGAATAACAAATTGCTGCTTGTAATGGCAATGAGTGTGGCGGAAGACAAGATCACACGCCCACACCACGCCCGCACACTACCAAGACAGGAGTGCTTGGCATACATGGTGATGGAGTGACATCGAATTAAACTTGTAGTAATATCAGTAATTTGTGAAGGTGTCTTATAATTAGCCGCCGAGGATTTCGCGAAATTAACATTACGTATACAAGCATCTGTTAGCCGCAGAATGGGTCGAAACCCGAACGCGAACGGTGGGATGGCGCCTTGCTTATATGGGCATATACTTAGGGTTGTGGTTTTAATCAACCCCGATTAAAACCAGATGGTTTAAACCGTTTTTATTGCTCTTGATATTTATCAAACACCTGGTTTTTTCGGTTTTAAATGGTTTTTTTCTCATTTTGCCTACCATACTATATCGCCAGCTTCCTGAAGATACCAGAAGTGATGCTATAAGTATCGAGAGGCAGAAATTTGTGGAGGTTGCCGTAAATTCTCCAAGCGGCGAACCTGGGAGAAGTTGAACGTCCTCTACGCGTCATTTTCATTGTATCCATGAAGGCGTAAGTGGACTGCTGTGTCCGCAGTCGGATACAACATGTTGTTGATTAGAAATACCAACAGAAATATGTCAAGTATATACCCATATTGTTTACACGTTACCAGTATATGTTTGTTTAGACTGATGTTACAGCCACGCCTAAACGTACAAATTCTCCAAGCGGCGAATCTCGGAGAAGGTGAACGTCCCCTACGCGTACAACTTGGTCTCCACTATGGAGTCCCTACTTTTAATAAAAACCAGTAAAAACCGAAAAAACCATGGTTTTAATCAAGGCCTCGGTTTAAAGCGGTTGCGATTTGTTGTAATTTGATAAAAACCACAACCCTACATATACTTAACCTCATTTTTCTCTTCCCCGATGCCGCTGATGCATAGCATGTTACGTTATAATTTGTACGTTTAGGCGTGGCTGTAACATCAGTCTAAACAAACATATACTGGTAACGTGTAAACAATATGGGTATACTTGACATATTTCTGTTGGTATTTCTAATCAACAACATGTTGTATCCGACTGCGGACACAGCAGCCCACTTACGCCTTCATGGATAAAATGACTATATATCATACGACATGCTTAAAATGCGCAGCTTAATAACGTACAGCGTTCAGCGTCCAAGAGCCCTCTGTCGATTTGCCTATATGTGGGAGGTGGGCTATATGTTGCCTATATGTGGGTAACACACTTCAGCTCTAACTCTAACAAACGCTGCAGTTTTTTGCCGTTGATTTAATGGCCCTTGACAGACAACAATTTCCAGACTTCGGCAACGGAAAAATCTATTTCCTGTTATTAATAGTGTATAAGAGTTTGGATATTGTTTCGCTCTCCCTTTTCTTTAGTTCGTTGCGAGTTCAACATATATTAACACAAGCAGCCATCTAATACTAACAATCTTTATCTCGGCATTTTCAGCTAAAAGCTTTTCGCAAAAAATGTCACCACAAACCGCATACGCGTATAAAGGCGTGTGCTACACTAGGATAAATGAACTCTTCCGCTGAGGTTGCTAGACGTATAGGTGAACTCGGCGGAATTCCGGCGATATCTCGACGAACCTAAATGACCATCATTTGTAAACACCTGGTCGTGAGCATGAAAGAAACTGCGACGATGTGACTTTTGATTTTCGTGAGCACATTTTCTTCCAACCTATCCAACCAAATTTGATGCGACAATGATAACGATAGTGCGTGCTTGATAATAATGTTGAAATCGGCCATACCAGTGTAACAAACTGTTCAAGAAATTCTTTGCTTGAAAGTGCCGTAGACCTACATGTGTGCAATACATCACTTACTACACCTACACTATACTCGTCTTGAAAATTTTGGGTATCGCTAATAATTCTATTGGCCTAATTTGTTGGTATTAATTAAACTTTACAACCGATACTTTGTTATTTTTATTGTTTAATTTACGACTAGAAATGAGGAGTATGACATCATTGCAATCGGAGTTACACAATTTAATGATGAACTTAAAATTCACGGTGCCGTGTGTCTATAAATGGCTTTGAAAATTCTCTGGTAAAGATATAATTTTTTCCTCATCGATTAGTCCTGTCCCAATTGAGTAGGAAAAGCTCGTCGTTACGAGTCACGACAGAAAAATTACACGTGTAATTTCTTCTAAAGAGCTAGTGACAGAAACCGCGAAAATTCTCGAATGGAGTGAAAAATACAATAAGCTAGTCATAGATACCATGAAGTAGTCAATTTACGGACCCTAGACAAAAATTAAATGAGCCTGACAACTAGATACAACGAAGAAGGCAGCAAAACAATTGCTACTGTAATTGGTAGCTTATTTCCGTTCTTAAATATCGCCTATTGCAAATCGGCGTTAGTTTACCACCGGATATTTGGATACCGGACGAGGAGCTCTAGGCAAAGAATTATGTTTGGAGATTCACCGCGAAATTTGTGCTTGATTTCAGTAATAACGCTGATACAAATGTACCATGCAGAAGGTAAGATGTACTACTATATGTAAATTCAGTATCCAGTGGTATTATACACAGACTTGACGTATTATGCCGCCAAGAGCAGTATGTCGATGAAGTAACGTCCAAGTTAATTCGTGGAGGGAATACTGATTACGTGATTAGCTAGGACTTTGGTGTTTGAAAATACTTCATTTCGACTACTGTTGCATTGATGATGGATTAAGCGCGTCAAAACGTCGCCAAGCGAATGGACGGGCGCTTAAAACATGAGCGTAGGTGCGCCGACCGAGATTCGAACCCGGTTCTCTTACGTGAATACGAGAGGTGGCTATTGAGTTCCATGTGTTGAACACATTAGTTGGATGGAATTAGTAGAATATTTTATTTCTATTTAGGCTGTCACTCGAAAGACCCTACAAAGTCACCAGACACAACAGATGATGATTTTCCACCGTTTGCAATGCGGGCAGGCGGAAGATCACTACCGATCATCTTCACCACAATGCGTATAACTAAAAGCAAGACCCTAAAGCTCGATTTTTGCATGGAAAAATCGGTGAGATGTCATGATGTCATTCAAGACACAAAGATTGTGTGACTACGCTTCGCATAATAAATCTCAATCATTATATAAAATGCTAACGCAATGCTTTATGCATCATAGGTCAGAGGCAATGCCCGCATACGTCACCGTCTCATGAAAAAGACAAAGTTAATGCAGATAATGGCATCAGGAGAAGAGCTTTATTACACCAGATTATTGCTACTAATATCAAGAACACGGGAATGTAAATTTTATCCAAGAATATGTCAACAGTTTGAGGTAAATATCCCGAAAGCACGTGCGTAATAAAATTGCCTTCGCTCAATCTCACATGAAGCTGAAGAGTCTTACCAACCGTCTTGGAATCCAACATTAACTTCAGATTTTAATGACTTAGGCCTACTATATTTAGCACGCGTGGTTGACTATCACTAGAGATGTACAAATATCATAAACATCGAGAGCTCTTTCAGGGGCTGCAGACAAAAACTCAAAATATGATGACGGGCGACAGCTTAAAGGAATATGAAATGGTAAAGAAAATCGGAAGTGGTCGAATAATCGCGACGAGATTACAGTGGAAATGATCACCAGTATGCAACGGTGTCAATTATATAGTACTAATATTGTATGATACGTATTTGAACTGTTAGATTTCCTCCATCTAACCTCAAGGGTATTCCACAAGCGTCATAAGAGAAAAACATAGTTTGCGATAGGCGATAAACAAAAGTGATGTGTAAGATTCATAGATAGTTGCAAAATATCGACTCGCGTGAACTTACTCCTTGATAAACACGGCTGGGAGATTTCGGCGGATTATTTTGAAACTCCGAAGTCGAAATAAATACATAATGAGCTCTGACAACTCGGGGAGTTCACGCAAATCGCTCAGAGCGCAAAGTATACGATGGTCATCAGTCCATTGTCAGCATGATGTAATGATGTCACCGCGGGTTTAACGCACAGCGGAATTCAAACCGAAAGTAGTCCTCATGGAAAGTGAATAATGTGACTGTTTTCATAATCTGTATCCATATATTTGATAGAATTTAAATCTTTTCAGGAATGCATCGTCAAATATAATCAACCAGACCGGGAAATCGACAGCGAGATTTTTCCGTCGGCGAATACGGATCCTGACGCCATCCTGACACGTAGGAGACCGGTATCATCACCATTAGAGAAATGAGGCATCAATCCCATGAATGGTGATGAACCACAGAACAAAACTAACTAAACTAACTCTTCTATGTCCACCAGAGCATCGGTTCAATCCTTAAACGTTATGTGTTGACTCATAACATTTTCATATCTGTCCTATTGGTAATCCACTGTCTGTACATTTACACTTTGGTTTTTCGAACGATTAAATTTGAACTTTGTCGAATATAACGCGGAAAGTCATGCCAGTCACGTGTGTAGGTTGTGACGAACTGGGAATTTCATATCCTTGAGTTCAGGTGATATCTGTGATTGTAATCCTAGTTTACTCGCAATCCAGCCAAGAGACTGTGGCGTACAATGACGATCGATGTATATGATCATATTTTGAAGCGAAAGTCAGTCAATCAATCAGCGGTGGATTTCAAAAGTATTAACTTATGTCTTAAGCTCCAAACAGTAATCTATCCATATCCCATTACTAATAACGATTTTCGGATTTGCAGCGCATTCGACCGTTTTTTTTAACCCTCGCGGCAAGACTTCGCCTGTCACATCTAATTTTGTTGCTATCGAATTCTGATTAAAAAAATAACGTGTCATCTTGTCAAAAGTATCGTTCGCAACAAAGAGAGGCGTTGAACAAATTTCGACTGAAGCCGTTGTGTATTTACCAACACGTACGCACGATTCTCGTGTTGTCCAACGTACGAATATGAACTCGATGGCCTACGCGCGAATTCCAGTGAACTCGGATGAATAGAGACCAAGACTTTCGTAAACTTGTATGATCTCGCAGATTAGAACAATTTTATTGGTAATGTGACCAGCGACATGACGGCTTGGCACGAATATCATAATTTATTTTGAAACGGACACGAAAAGACTTTTGGCTTTCTGGCAGGAATCATATCATTCGCTAATTACAACATAGACTGTAATGAACACGAGTGTGACAGACGGTGACTTTCGAAGTAAGATAATTTCGCCACAACATTTAACCCAGGTCAGTTAAAATCAAATCTAATACCTAAAAATTGTACTTACCGCATTGAAATCAAAAAGCCACGATTTCATGAACTCGATGAAGGGCGGCGTGTTTCAATACGAAATTGCAGAATAAACAATAAAAGCCGAGATTAATCAAGATTATTATCAGTTACGCTATGCGTGGCAGTCACTATACCGGAGGAGTTCGGAATAGTTGTGGTAGTGATCAGGCCTATAGACCGAAAGCATGGACACGCGACGCGTGCAACATTAGAGACGCTGACCTAAGTAGCCTTAGTACTTGAAAGCGTCGTAAATCCCGAAAGACCCCCACGTGTAAGGACAAGAACTGACCCGTAGTCTATAAACCCCCATTCAATATAGCGCCAACGTGAAGGCCACAATGTAGTAGTTTTGCCACTATTGTCCTCCCAACGCATTATTGTCGTTACGACGAAGCGAAACATCGAAATTTATATCTCATTTCCAACTGATATATACGATCTAAATGTGGCGCGTCAGTTACAAAAAAAACAATTATAAACTGCCTGATTAAACACAAATTGATAGTTGCAACACATGGGCAGATATTTATAGCTTCAATTTGCTTATCACTATATACGCATTAGGTGTTAAGAAAACAGACATGCTTGTCGCAAAAACAGGCAATTGTACAGATTGCGAAAATTAAAATTCCAGCCAATTTATACTCCCAAAAACCATCACCACGGAGACGAATGTAGCAACGACGCAATCGTAAAAGACTGCGGTCAAACGGAATTAATATACCGCAAAAATATGGGCCATTAATTAATGATAAATCGAAAGTTCTTGACGAACAAATTTTACTACCTGTTGGAATTCTGTTTTTCATCATGTTGCGAACTCGCTCGGAAACTCAGTATGTTACGCATTATATGTATGTAACAGTACGACAAACAAATTTCATTACACATTCCAAAACTATGAAGCCATTTCTCTTAGAAAGATTTCACGCCGAAAAAAATACTTTATAAGCACTTGTTTCAGCACTCAAAATTTGCGGCCCTTGACATGAATGGAAAACACGTTGCTCGATTCAAATTTCCCGAATTGATTTGTGAGCCCTATATTCCCTGCATCAGCCATGCCCCCGGAAAACATAGGGTAATGCTTCCTATTATTGCATAAAACGCTAGAAACAACTTGTTATTCCAGAAGCACACAAAGAGAAACATCTTGCATAGTTCCACTATGAAAACCTTTGTCGGATTCTTACATCACGACTCATTTCGGCCAATAACAGGCATAAGTAAGTGAGGTGCCATAAACACTATTGGTCCATCACCCCCATGAGTCTATTATTATCTAGAATGGATGTTTATTTCAACTCCAATTTCGCGCAAACAGGTCATATTTATCGTATCATACTTGGTGCATGGCCTACTTTAGAGTATCATACTTGGTGTACGAGTTACAATACGGCATTCATCTCGCGGTAAGCGAGGCGCGAATCACAGCCAGCGTTTCAACTCCCCCGCCGATATATATATATATATAGTCGTCGATTCAATCAGTCCCACAGGCGAATGAGAGGACGCGGCGGGAAGGACTTGCTAATTGCAAAATCGGAACTAATCGGACTGCAGAACGCTACGCTGCGACAGCGTCTATATCGCGATCTATGGTGATGATTCAACAGGGAAAGCTCTCCTGCCAATTAAGTCAAATCCTATTACCCGCATGCATTTCACTCCTTTCTCGTAACCGTCCTACAATTTTATCCAACGGCTACGACTAACTATCGATCCATCCATCACATGCTATTTACGTTACGTAAACGCGAAACAACATGGCACCTGTTCAAGAAACGATACGGGCCTAATAAATTGGCTTTATATAACACCATTATATTGATAGCGCGAGCGAATTGAAGTATAAAGAAAGTATTACCTATAAATTACCTTCGATTGAAGACGGAGCTTACTCGGTATATATTTATCAGACGGCTGCATGAACGTCATTCTGTAGGAGGATAGTACAACTATAATATCATTGAGTCTGCATATCAAAATCAGATCGTGACATGTCATATAAAACGCCGTATCATATTCATCGCGTGTCTGGACCGCAAACCAATAAAGCCTCAACGACGTCGATGTACGAGGAGGCTTCGACCTGAATTGACTCACTCAGATCGAGAGAGGCGATCAAAACAAACGTTGAGGGCGGTCTTGTGGTGACATATACTGTATGTATACCGGTATACCGTATCAGCCAGTGTAGTTGACTAGTGTATCAGTAGGCCTAGGCATAGTTCTAAATTGACAGATAGTACGCCAGTTTGACTTGGCAAACATTAAGTCAGTATAAGCTATTGTTTACGACACAAGCACGAGAAAATTTGATGACGAGTTGTACGATCTTCCAGAACTAAAGACAGATCATCCGACAGTTTTTATTCGTCAAATTCAATCGGCGTGAGTTCACGGATCATACACGGGTTATAGTATGTAGAAGACCGAGCTATACAGTAGTAGCCTATTCATAACGTATAGAAATACGGAGTTGATGATTGCTGGGGGTTGTTATATTTATCTGAAAAGGCATAAGCATAATAGTTGTCGTGTATTAGCCAAGCCATAAAAACAAACACAAGAATGAAGAAATAAAGATACATAATCATAATTGAACCATGGCCTACTCTAGGTAAACTAAAACTAAAGTAGGCCATGATTGAGCTGTTGTTGGCCATGTTGTCAATGCTGAATTATTATGTAACGCGTGCAGCTGTGTGCGTTCGAGTGTGACACAAGTCACATTGGAGTTGGATCAAGCTTAGGATAGGACCACATGGTCTGAATACGTTTTGTGTATAGTTTATCGGCCTACCTATTGTGTAACTCGATTAGAATGAAAGTTTCGTACATGAAGTAGGTAACTTGTGTAGCAGACAATAGCGATTTTAGACAAAAGCTCATGGTTGCGTATGCGTTGCTCATCCAAACAGAAATTAAAATAACGGTTTGTAAATATTATCTAAGCATATATCCTAGTTGTCCTACTTTATACAGCGCATCGATTTTTAGTGCCGCGGGGTTTCAGGATAGTAAGTTACTCCAACCTCATGTATATATAGTGAAACATATATATTATTCACTTTCATATCTTGTAACGCGCGATTCGGTAGGGATAAGATATACTCGATTTGTTACATTTTCCGGGGCAGTTCTGGGATTTGGTGCGTGATGTCCCGCGCGAAAAGACATTTGCCCGATTTCGACTAGCGTGCGCTAAACTTAATTACAATTGCTTTATCCTGTTAGCATAGAACGTTTTTCTAACCGGATGCTAATACTTGTGGACAGATTGCGAGATTTGAGTAGCTAGAACGCGAGGCCGGTTGAGGGAAATATATATTTCCTATTTAGAAAAGAAATTTCGCGTCAATGGGCTATCTGTGAAGCAATCCCGCATCAATCCTGTACTGTCTCGTTGAACAACGTCATTCGACGTAGCGACGTTGCGCTGTTAAGAGAATACATTGGGCGTAAAAAGAATCATATTTCAAGGTTAGCCATCCGTGAAGACCACAATAAATACAACAGATAGTTCTACCCGTACGTATATGAAAAGACGTCACACCATTCCTCTATATAAGGTGGTGGCACGACAACTACGATTCGCACAACTTCAGTGAGGGATCCCGGAAACAGCAGTGGGGTACTGTACAATATACGAATGTGGCTCAGTATCTCATCTTATGCTTGTCATATATATATTTGAGGCGAGCAATATTTAAGTCTATAACTGAACATCGGATAAGTGGCATTCACTTGCGTATAAACATAACTATATTGCGACTACTAATGTGTTATTATTATTATTATAAAGAAGAATTTCAGTGGCGCTTATCACCGGGCGTCGTTTTGCACCACGAACAGGACAGGCTGGTGCAGATACATGGGTATAATAGTCGGGACAATTGGGGATAATAGAACACAGAAATGGGGGTCTATAAAACTAATGTGTTTGGTATATTGTGATGCAGACAATTTACCTATAAAATAACACTGACGAGTATCCGTACTTGAGACAAAAATATGAAGAGAGCAAATTCAGTACGTAACGGGCGAGTACGGCCGGATATCATGATGACCGGAAAAACCGTTCTTATCACCGGAGCGAACACCGGATTGGGCTATGTTTCGGCAATAGACCTCGCAAAAAGAGACGCAAGAGTCGTCATGGCCTGTCGAGATTTGGATAAAGGACGAAAAGCTCTTCACGAGGTAAATATGCACGATTTAACAATTCGATGAATTTACTGCGAATACCAGTTTTGTGGCTTTCAATAATTTGATAGTAGCCGAAGGCGGACGATCACTTCGATAGTTATTGAAAGTGTCACCACACACAGTCCAGCAGAATTTATTGGAAACTTAGCTAAAAAAGTTGGAAAAAACCTCCAAACGGTTTACGATAAATGTCGTTGTGCTACTACATGTACACAAGAATTTCCCACACGTAAATATATGTGTCTAGATTAATCGGCGAAAACTACACATCCTTGTTTAACTCGATCTGTAATTTGTATTGTTGTGGTGAATGGACACAGAAAAAATACGATACTTCCGACTTTGGACAAAGGAAGAGATGCGCGTGTTACTATATGTATACGTTTACGTATAAAACAAAAGCGAAGTTCTTAGTTGTGTCGTCCGTTGCCTAGCCGGTTCTAGTAATCTGAGTCATCAATTCATGCATTTATCCTTAGCGCCAACCATTGTCTACTACATTCAATGAATGTAGTAGACCATGCGCCAACTAACGGTGATGGTATGCCGCACCTTATGCATCCAGTGAGCCGCGGCCAAACCACGATATCACCGCATTCGCTCTATTTTAGGTTAAGGAGAAGTCGAACTCATCAAACGTCGAACTGATGGAGTTGGATTTAGCTTCAATGGACTCAATAAGAAATTTTGCCTCCAATTTTCTTCAAAATGAGCACCGTTTGGACGTTCTGATGAACAACGCCGGTTAGTATGCCGTCTCTAATTTATCCCAGCAAAGATTTTGGAAACCAAATTTAGGCATATATGTTGCGTACAAGACTCTCTTACAAATTCCTATAAAGAAATTTGTAAACATTCCTGAAATTCTCCCTTCAATCCGCATCATCTTTGGTCACGCCCCCTCACCACTGATTTTCTTTCAGGTATATGTATGTGTCCATACAAGACATCAAGCGAAGGCTTTGAAATACAGTTTGCTACGAATCATCTGGGACATTTTCTTCTCACACATCTCCTAATCGATATTTTAAAAGTTAGTAACTCTTTTTGATGGGATGCGCATTCTGCATTAGAAATGCGAATGCCAAATCCCCATCAACGTAGGTTTTACACTTTGTTCTCATAGCTTCTTAAAGAGTTGACATTAATGCGTTTTCGTCGGCTTTATTCATGGAGAAAGTTACACCCAACGCCGACATACGGCCGAGTTGCTGTCACCACCTCATAGCATCGGTGGCTTTGAAGCTATCATCGTTAGCTCGCCATTCATCAGACTACACACAAATAAATCGAAACACTTATTACAATATTAATCAATTTTTAGCGGAGCGCTCCTAGTCGCGTGGTTATGATATCCTCACACTCTCACCTGAAGAAGTACGGAGGAAAAATCTACTGGAATGACCTGAACCTTTCTAAAAATTACACGCCAGCGAAGGGATACTCGCAAAGCAAACTAATGAACGTATTGTTTTCGCGAGAACTAGCAAAAAGACTACGCGGTAAGTAAATCGTCGTGTTATCAGGTTCCATAGCTACAACAAGCGCGAGAACACGGGAAGGACAAGGGAGAGAGCTTAATGGAACTAACCAAGCGGTTACGATAGTATCCCTTTTCCAATTTGTAAACTACATGTTTTCGTAATTTTTATGGTTACTATATACGTTGCAGCAGTCTGATGCAATCACAAGCGTATACTAAAATGTGAGCTGATTTGACTTATCCGTAACAACGTTATGTTGTAGGTACCGGGGTGAGCACGTATTGTATCCACCCGGGAGCGGTGAAGACAGATTTACAACGCCACATCGGGAACATGCCAAACCCGAATTGCTCTGATCATATGTGGGGTTGTCTCGTACGTTCTATCAGACCGTTTTGGAAAGATCCAGAAACGGGCGTGCAAACTCAAATTTACTGCTCAGTCGCACCAGAGCTGGAAAGGGAGACCGGAAGATATTATGCGTAAGTAGTCTACTATACAACTAGCAGCTATATATGCAACCCTTCAATTCTTTATTCAACGTGCCTTGCCTACCAATTTCAAAAATTGGATTCCTTTGCGGTTGTGATATATCTATCGTATATGCCGAGCACGCCTCGCCTACCAACAAGCGTAGCGCAATAATCTAACCAGGCATCCGCTAACCGTCAGTATAGAGCGATCTCGACGCGTGTAATTTACTCAGCATAGACTAAAAACTGCCTTCGTCATATATGCCATAGTTTTAGGCATCAAAACAGCAACTAATCCCACCATAGTCTCAGTTATGCAGCTTCTAAATATGGTTTCTTATCCGAATGCCTGCTGTTAACTATGCATTACTAAGAATGATCAATAAGCTAGTGATTTTGTTTACAGAGATTGCAAAGTATATACCGAGTCTCGAGACGGCCGTAATGACGAGTACGCCGCAAAATTGTGGGAAATAAGCGAAAAACTCACTGGACTTAGCATCAAAATATGACGAAAATGTCTACCTGCTACTGATAGTAGTTGCATTAAATTTGTATGCGTATATTTATTTTTAATGGGTTACCGTTGACGTCGAGCACTTACAAGAAATAGAGTATATATTATGCAATCTTCAATGATTTCAAAGAATACAATAATACATTATATATATATATATATATAAAACCGAGTGTATAACAAAAAGTATTAACAACTATCTTATCTTTAACGCGGTCAAAGGTTAACTGCGTTATCCAATACCAGAACGCCGAATGTTTTCAAGCAATGAGCTATTGTAACTATTGAACTAATTGTTCAAACAAGAATACACAACCTTCACAAAAGTACTTCGCGTCAGTTAGGTATTGTTGAAAGAGGCGTTGCGTCATTTCTAAATCATTCATAATCAGACAAACACTACTAGTCGATCACGATGACAAGCATAAACGTGTACAGTAGGTGACCGTGCTTGCGGTAGGACCGTAGCCTTTTTAATGTTACAGTCGTAACGGGGTAGGCGACAGGCATAGATTAGCAAGGTTCTGACGCAGCGCCTAGCAGTGTTTAGACTAAATAGAGGACTGTGCCATGACAGAGTCTAAAACCGAAGCTTGATCAAGTACTGTAGTAGAACTGGTAAGGTATATACACATATACGACTGCAAAAATCGTCATAGCAAAGAAGCATTTACGTGGAAATGTCCATCATTTTTTATGTGTAAAAGTGCAAGACCGTCCTACCTATTAATAGACTACGTAATCCTTTTTCAACTAAATCGTCCCATTTTTAGTGTTGATTCAATATTTGGTCCTACCTAAATCTTCTTAATAAGTCAAAATGAGTACCACAAAATCAGTAATTCGAGGTAGGGTTGATCCCAATATCAAAATGAACGGCAAGACTGTCCTCATAACTGGCGCTAATGCTGGGTTAGGATTTGTATCGTCAATCGACCTTGCAAGACGGGGAGCAAAGGTCATCATGGCGTGTCGAAATATGTCAAAAGCACAAGAGGCAAAACGACAAGTAAGTAGGCGTATATCCAAAGACTGCAATAAGACTCTAAACTCATGAGCTATTGGCCTGGCTTCTCGGGCTAACTGTATCAAGTACTGCCACAAAAGATAGAGTCAACAATAAACATTGCTTACCTGTCAACGTCAGGTGCAAGAGCGATCTGGCTCTAGCGATGTCCATGCGATGATGTTGGATCTATCATCGTTTGTTTCCATCCGGCAATTTGCAGAGAAATTCAAGGAAAATGAAGAGCGGCTTGATGTATTGATGAACAACGCAGGTATAGCTGCCAGATTCTGAACATAAGCATAGAATAATATATTTTTGAATTCATGTTCAATTAGGTGTTATGATGTGCCCGCAATGGACTACCACTGATGGTTTCGAGATGCAATTCGGTACTAACCACCTAGGACATTTTCTCTTGACAAACCTACTTCTCGACTTGCTCAAGGTAGTCTTTGGTCAAAGCCAAAATTTATCTTACACAATTTCTTGAAATTTCAGGCAAGTTCGCCTAGTCGAATTGTAATCCTATCGTCAGCTGCTCATCTCCAAGCGGGAAATAATTTATATTGGGACGACCTGAATTTAAAGACAAACTACACTGCCGTAAATGCTTACGGTCAAAGTAAATTAATGAACATTCTGTTTTCAAGAGAGTTGAGCAAGCGATTGGAAGGTAGGCTGGCGAAACGGTAACATATAAAGAAAATAGATTCAGAGATGCACAAATGCCGTCCTCAACGTCTAGCTTACGACACTCAATAGCAGTACATCCGGCTTCGTGAGGGACTACGGGATTTTACGCATTAAATGTCTGCTGCGCCGGCGATTGGAATATAGTCAGCTGTAGCAGACCCGGTCCGACCCGGTCATAGACTGCAGTCTTTAAGGGTGATAGAATATCTCTAATTTATACCCTATAGTCAGTCAACCAATACTCCATTACATACTGCCACCGCATTATGACATAGCCTATGCTACATAGCCTACCTGTCGGTCTTTTTTTATCACGGTGGTATATTGATTTAGGGACAGGCGTGACAACATATTCCCTTCATCCTGGAGTCGTCGATACGGAACTGGCTAGACACATTGGGAATTTGCCTGATCCTACATGCACGGATCGACTTCTCAGTTGCTGTTTCCCTTGCTTTAAATGCTGCCTTGTATCTCCCGATGACGGTGCACAGACTCAGATATATTGTGCCGTGGCTCCCGAGCTAGAAAACGAGACCGGAAAGTACTACGCGTAAGTTTAACTGCGCTAGAAATATCAATCTATAGATGTAAGTTGATTCATGGCCTACTAAATTTTAGTTGGTTGGTTGATTCAAATACAAACTAACTATAAACTGACGACGCACACTGTAGGCCTACTGCAAATATCCGCATACGAAGCGAGTTCCTTTTCTGTGTTCTGACAACGTTTCTGCGTTGTTCCGATTGTGACGCAGGCTGCGTCAGCAATGCCCAAACGTCTGATCTTTGCAGCCTATAAAACGGGCCTTTCGCTATGGGTCAAATGAACATAAAGTACAAGCCTTCCGTCGGCCTTCTGTCGTTCCTTACGACTGAAATCTGGCGCATCTAGCAATGACCCTGACGAACGATCTACCTGCAATCCAGCATTCACTTTTTTTAATTTATGGCGGTTCCAAACTTTCACGTAGCCCAGCCTGGCGTAGCTAGGTCAATGCTTAGTAGCCTATACGCGATACTATTTTAGCACGAGCCACCATTAGAACCGCATCTCCCCGCACTCTTCCCGATCCTCACTTGCTGCAGGCTGATCGTCACATGATTGATTGGCAAGGACGGCGTATCAGTGATGTCGCCAATGATTGATTCACGCGGTACAGTTGCGTATGGAATCGCGCGCGATGAAAGGCACGATCGACGATCGTTAACATTTTCTACACCAGACGCTGTCATTTGGATTTGCGTAATTTCAAGACCTTTACCACCCCTCACTATACCCAATTTTCCTGAATCTGCCTAATAGCCTAGCCAATCCTTGCATCTCTCTCTCTATGCAGAGAGTGTAAGGTAAAGCGTGAGTCAAAAGCAGCCAGAAATGACGAGTTCGCAAGACGGTTGTGGGACATTAGCATGGAGTTCACTGGACTAAACGACGCAGAGGCCACTGCAGCAGGAAGCCAGGTTCCCGATAAGCTCGTTTGAGGATAGCGTTTGGATTGTGGAAGATTACAGTGTGTTCGTTGGCAGTACGCAAAACTGACTATATACTATATATACAGCATTCGTGTCAATATTACCAAGATTATGTGGATTCAAAGTGGCTTGGCAAGCGTTGGGGGTTGGGGATAATGTACTGTATGCCCCGTAGCAGATGCTCGGGATGTTCACGCCATTACTTTCACTTACCAACCAGCATAATTGTACTGTATCTACGCGTGTCCACTTTTCTCCAAAGAGACAGGCGCCACGGGCTTCACCGGCCATCTATTAACTCAACTTCCACAATCGCTACCACAGCGCCTCCTCTCAAGGCTACCGGCTTCTGTACACTTGCTACCGACTTTTGTACACATTTTGTAAAATTTTGATTAGAGATGAGCCGTCACGAGATTCCTACTTGCCCAGCTTTAAGGCTAATGGCCATATCCGCCCTTCCCATCTCTCCTCTATAGTGATACAGCCATTTTCAAGAAATGGTAAATTAATACCGCGACATCGACATAAGTACAAGTACATATACATAAAGCAAAGATGGGAAGAGCATTTGAAAAATAATTTCATTGTGAGTTCTGATGTTTATGGGATACGCAATAAAAAATGCCTTTAAGAATGCATCCTCCCTGTGTGCATTTGAATAATATTCAGAGTTTGAACACTCCAAAGAATGTATTCGCGGGCATGAGGTTATCCACAGAATCGTGAAACGATTCAAGGGCGACCAGAAGTTGTTCGTTCTCTCCCATACTGACAATTATTCCCATATACGAAGCATGTACCTGAAAGAGCAAATCATTGTACAGTCATTGGCAGCAATTAACATAGTAACGGGAGATTCTGGACAGAGACTGGGACCAAGCTTTCAGTCATAACTAGAATATGGTCACACATCATCTGGGTTCTATATAGTGAGGGAGATCTTTATATTACACTAAAATACAACTGACAAGGATCCAATATTATTTTTTCCACAATCCACCACTGAAATTGGTCTACTTGGCGGTCCGGTCGCAGTGTGCATATTTTATGCGGATAATGTAAAAGCGGCGATGTCTGTGCAACGTGGCAACTACGGGCGTACTTCATTAAGATACAGATCACAGATACACGTGCATGATGGGTTGATTGAGCAACACTGAGAATGAGGGGGTATACGGCACCTGGGACTGTATAGTAGTTTTGTGTATGTTTTCGAAACACGTGTCTGTCTAAATCCACAATAATGAGATAATTCTATAGATACGAGATTCGAGCACATATAATATGAAATGCTTGTGTTAATCTGCGGTACATGCTCCATAAAAAGTATTTATCAACACTATAATCTTAAACAGTGTACTTGTGTGACTGTGGACTAAATTAACCATATACCAGCAATTTACTGCATATTGTTCCGTATCAGCAATGAAGATAGCAATCAACGTAATAAGCGGAGAGTAAACGAGTGTTATATTAATATTTAGGGGCTTGCCAGTTGTATCTGGCAGTGATAGACTATGGAAGGTTCTATCAACCGAGAGTTGTCCAAACACTAGTGTAATAGTAAAATCACGGATGGCATAGAAATTGAAAATATGACAATGAGACAACAAGGCGAAGATATATTTTTCTTGACGCGTCAGCTCGCTCTAAAATCAGCAACCGCAACATTTGCTTTCGGCTATTTTCGGTGAACAATAGCGCAGTGCTTGACAGTTTGAGGTAAGCAAAAGATCTTCTGCTGTTGGGCGACTTTCTCGCACTTACTTCAAAAAAAACAAACCTTTATTTTACTTTAGCCTTACATAAAGCGCCTGTGGCCACGTTGTGCCGATCGTATATTGATAATTTTCAAGTGTTCCCTGCAAGCCTATGTTGTGCATGACCTTCATCGCATTGCGTTTGTAAATGCCGCAAACGAAAATCAGTACATAGGGCAAGTTGCATCAATTCATGTATGTTGACTGATGAGCAATATAGCACAATATCTAACCTGCGTTGTCGCATCTTCATCCCAGCAATGAGTCAAAACGCTTTCCGATACAGTAAGCGGCTTTCGCGACGATGGATAGTTGAACGGAATTTTATTAATGCTATGCATTACAGTCTGATTTGAGAAGTCTGCCTTTATCCGCTCTTGCCGAGCTATGTAAATCTGCAAAACATTGAGAAAAGATATGCAATGAGGCGTATAGGGTAAATGATTGAAACACAAACGTTGCAATGGTTGCGTGAAATTGATATCCGCTTATGGCCGTGAGAAGCTATGCATATCACAGTAATTGGTATTTGGAACTAGATTTTGACAATTGCATAGGAGTTATTATCAAATCACATCTAAAGTAGGCCTATAGGGATGTATGAATGTATATCAGTTGAAATCTCCAGCAAAGTCAAATAATTTCCGACGACCTGCTTCGCCATATCTTCACGAGTGGGGTGTCGCTCGGAAGCGCCATTCGTGCGGGAAATCCTTCGTGTGTATTATACTTTCGCCAAGATTTGATAATGTCAGTGATTGCGTTAATTGGAGCCATACCGTCTGATAAATGTGCCGCTCGCTGTAATTTTCTAGCATTTATTCTTCTTCTGCCGCCTACAAAAGTGCGTGTGATGACATGCAGTTCACAGTCATCCCGTTAACCATGACTCCAAACTACATAATCAGCACAGTGACGCACTGAAACAAAGCATACTAACGAAGCCGCTCAAAGTTTACTGACCTCATCCCTCTACAGTCTATACACAGTATATGCCTCAATACTCGATCTAAATGACTCTTGGACGCCCTCTATATTGAGAAAGTCTTTGTATGACATGGTGGAAATAAAAGCAAGCTATGGTCGCAGCCGTTGCTCAGCACGGACTGATAAAGTGCTGATTCAGGGCCGTGCAACCATTACAAAATTATACTACAAAGCCTAGTTCCTTTGTGCAGCCAAAACCGACTCAGCAATGCACTCATGAGGATTTATATACTATAGTAGACCCCGATCAACATTGACCGCGAACTAAAGTACTACGTGTCATAAGTCGTAACTCATGAGTAACGATTCGTTGGAATGTCTCTTGATTACTGATGTCAAATTTCAAAAATAGTGGAGCGGACGGCGGACCAGTCAGAATATAAGTGATCTGTGCGAGTCATCGACGGATTTAATGCTCAGCTTAGATTATTGCAATAATATCCACACGATTTCGCAGATCACTTCCTTCATCTCGTAAGGATGAATTAAGTCAAAACCTATACTACCGGAATGCATATTAAAAAATTGTCTATTCGCACCTACGCCGCCGCACTGGTAATTCTTAACAATACAAATACTATACTACATATGATTGTGATTTACCTGGCTATACACAAAGTATGAACCGGCCTCTGTCACCGTTATGGTAAAAGTATCACCATTATAACGCAGAACGTTTGATTGGGAAACGTCCGGTATCCATGAAAGAACTTTCCCTTTCCACGGAGTGTCTAGAAATGTATACAAACCAACTCAACAATAGAATATGACGTTTCGAATAGATTAGATAATAATAATAATAGATATAATAAGTCACCACAGATTTAACGTCCAGTCCAGTTTATTGGAATATAATTCACAAGCTTTCGGTGCTCTGCTCCTTCGTGGTGATTTATTGTATTTAGTACTATTTGGATCGTCCGCTAACGGCTCCCCTATTTTTCGTATAATAAAATAAAAACATCAAGAAATTGGCAACGAAGATTCTGGATTCATCATCCAGCATTATGCTTGCGTACCTCCGCGCCTGCATCAGTCGGAGCAGAGTCCCGATAATTTGTGACTGAAATACATTTAACTCAATGACTTAGCTGCCAAGCCACCAATGGATGAGTTGGACGGAATCGATATGAAGTCAAACAAAGAGGTGTGACCGTAGAGTAAGGTATTTCATTTTATGAAGTAATCCTTGAGACCTCATTGCATTAGAACGATATATCACACGACTAAGAATCAATCAATCAGTAATTTGTCCTACCGAGCAACTGAGGAAAGCCGTTCAGTTGAAGATGAATATGCGGCTTACTTTTTGCACCCCCACCTTCAAGTTCCTCTATCTGCAAAGCATAAATAGAGTAAAGACACCAAAGACTTGGGTCTTGTAGATTGTCAATGGAACAAAAGAAGGTCGATGGATTTGCCATGAATAAATATCGGGCTTCCTTTAGCCTACTAGGCTTACTACACAGTAATAACAATAATTAGGAGAAACTCCGATAGATTGTGGTAGGGTATAGAAATGGAGTTAAGAAAGTTATTGCTGCGGTCTATTGGGAAATTCCCTGGAGAGAAATCGCCGCCTCGCTCTGCTGCAAATTCGTTTCACGCCTTGCGGCTATGAACAATTGTGGTATTTGTTGAAGGAAAGATACATGAAATCTGATATGCCACGGTCACAACTCAATATTCGGTATAGCCTACTGATTGCGGCATTGCCCATTACTGTTTGCTCAAACAAATCAAACGCGCATGACATATTCAATATTAGTTTTGGCCCGCTATCTTTACTTTTATTATAAGGTCATGTTTACCTTACTGTCGAAGTCTTTAAACTTCGAACGGTTAATGCTGTAAGCAACGATGCCGAGGCCAATGCAAAGAGACAATATTATGAAAATGAAAGCGGTAAAGCACAATAACTGGCGATAACGTCGCCGAAGAGAACGAAGTTCTTTCGGGACGCAAAACTCTTTTTGTTGAATATTATCCGTGCCACTCAATGCCATGCTAAGGTGTTGCTGGTGGTGACAGTTTGCACAGGAATTTGCAGCAAACTTGCTGTGATTTCGTCCTGGAAATATAATGTTGTTTCCCGGGCAACCCTCTGACTGAGTCCTTATTCTACCATTTCGGATGATGTGAGATCTGCCGATCGCATAGGGTTCTGATACTCGACTTCCCGATAATGTTTTCTCTGTCTTGATGGGGGAATGACGTTCACATACACTTTTGCTTAATAAACCTGATTCGTCCGTCGGACTTTCGCCAGTCACACAAGTGCATTCGTGCCTTCGACTGTTGCATGTCTCGCTTATAATCACCGCTTGAGAACAGTGATTGCTTTCTTCCACATCCAATTCCGCTGAATCCTGATATTCAGTGATTGGATCCAAAGATAACCCAGACACCGCAGAGTCGCCTGATGTGACTGATGTCTGCCTATGCTTGAAAATAGCTAACTTTGGCCGTGAACATGAACATTGCCGTAACGAAATCGCCGTGTCGCAAAATGTAGTATCACTCATATTAGTGCTGCCACAACACTGCCCACCACGATCACATGCAGCATTTCTCAAAGGTTGCAGCTGACCGAAGTCATTCATTCCCGATCTTTCTGCGTTAAGATCTCCTCGAATTACTTTGGTTGATATAGTCTTCGAGGGAACGATGTCTCACGATATGTATCACTATTGCGATAAATGCATACTTTAACAAGGAGTAGTTCCTCATTTATTACGCAGGTGCAGCAGACCGTAACACGAAGCCAAAACTCTCACTCATCTATCGCAGGTAAATAAGGTGACTGTGACAAAGCGGATTCGCGAGGTGAATCCTACACAATACAATAAAACATCGCGATCATTAAATAGATCTTTTTATCTTTACACGCTCAGGCGAGTGACGCGACACGTTTCAATATGCGTGTTGGTAACATTATCCCCGTCATATTTGCTGTAATGATATGTTTAAGCATTTTACAAGCTTTCTAATCAAGTTCACGTCGTGGAATCGAAGTAGGCTAAATTGCTTTACGCACTACTCAAGCCTTAGGCCACGTTCCTACATCACTCATTACTATCACACTGCATAGACTTGCGTATGAAATGAGATACTGTAATTCGTTCGTTTGATACAAATTGAAGATTAGTAAACAGCAATTTAGAATCGACGTGGTAATATTACGTGTGCCACTTCTACCTGGATGTTTTCAAATGAGCTGCACAAATCGCGAGATTCTCATTGACTATAGCCTTATTCTATTCAGATGACATGGTTGTGTGGAGGTAACATCACGTCATCACATTCATCATATTTATTATAATATTTCACGTTTATTACGTGATAAATCACACAATCAATTGAGACCTATGCACCCATGGTAGGAATCTACACCTATAGCATGTTTCGCGTTGCCACACAGACACACAAAGTACCACCACTGCAACCTGTATTTGATGAAGTTATCTGTACTCTACAGATGTGGAACATTGTGCGATCAACCTCCTCATAGAACCGTCCAATCATTACCCATAAAAAGTTATTTTCTAAAATGCTCCACCTTAATGAACCGCGACACCGTGCGGATTCGCTGCTATAATATTGAACAGCACTGTCTGGCGCAACAGAGCTTACGCCACGTTGAACGCATCGTGCGTGACTGGCAACCCACAAGATCGCCCTTCGATCGGTCGGAGGGCCTTGGATCCTAGCAAAATATTGCACCACAATTGGCATAGGCCATCCCGTAGCGAAACAGAGACTACGACATATGGCGATCGAGGTATTAGAACAACTCCTATTACTCCAAATTTTCAGCATTCTGTATTTTCAATTTTTATAGACTTCGCCTGCTGCGATTTTATATGTATGAATCCGGACGCTTAGCTATCCATTCAGCTATCCCAGATGAGCTGCGCACCTTTTCGTTCAGAGCCTTCAGTTTCGGAACAGCATCCAACATATCAGGACAGGTCGGCGTGAAGAACTCACAAGTCGTGGCAAAATGGATGTCCGCCAACGTGAACTGTATAAATGTGCCGATTGTTAGAGCAATATTATTTTCAGTAGTCTAAAATCTGAAGAATTTGCTTACACCGTCTCCAACTAAATGCCCGTTGTCTTGCACAAGATTCTCCAAAAGCTTGAAATGTTCGGTAATAGGGCCTTTGATAGCTTCCTTCATCTTCAGCGCCTGGTATTCGAAATAAGACAGAAAACAGTGTTTTGTCCTACTAATTTTTCAACACTAAAACTAACTAACCTTTTTCTCGGGGTCTGTTTCACGCCAAGGCAATTCTTCCAGTGCATCCCTGAGTTGCTCGCCGATCATGTCGCACCGGCCATTATCGTAACTGGATTTTCCCGCCAGGCCAAGCTCATTCGCAACGAAACGAGCTACGGCATAGCTTTGTGCAATCAAAGTACGATTTCCATTGTCACCGGCTACCTCCAGTACAGGCATTTGCTTGAAAGGGAACTCTTAAATAAATGGGTAATTATAAGCGTCGAAAAGAAGTTATGCGTTACTGGTTACTGCGTACCTTGGATATCGTTCTTCATTGATTTCCATTCTTCCGATTCAATCCTTATATCTTGATACGCTACGCCAGCGCAAGCAAAAAGCCACCTAGTAACTTCGGCCCGCCCTCGCACGTTAAAATACCTCAGTTTGTAAACAGGCATCGCTTCGCAATTCCCACAACAGCGTTCGGATCTACGACTACGAGCAATTAACGCAAAATGTTACTACAAGTACCGCAGACTACAATCCAACTCGTGTTCCGATTTGTCTCATCGAGAGAAAAAATACGCGGGCAAGAATATTCCTGCCTACAAAACATGAAACCGCCGTCGCGCGTTTTAATCTGCATGTAAACGATAGCATTGATTTATGATTCGACCGTAGTTATACGGCGAAATTCAATAGCCGACTAAGCAACAGTCCAAACATCCAGGCGGTCGGTCGCATAACCAAACCATACTTGCATTGAAGATTTCCGGCGTAGGCCGAGTCACGCATTTACTAATCTACATCATGGCATGAATGTAGCAGGCCATGTCTACATCTATACAAACATGTCATATCGCGTGAACGAAGCGGCAGACAAGCAGTTCGCGAGCCACTCCCTCAAACTCAACACTCGTACCTTGTCATCTGGACCGCATCCAGCCAAAACCTGTGCATGTGTGCAATCACAATTTCTCTGTCTACATACAGGAGATTCTGGATGCCGACTGAAAATTCCGAACATTCACGCTTCTCTGATGTGCAACTAATGCCAAAAGCTACGTTGTGATGTACCTTCAGAGTACAGTCAACCCTATCGTGAAACAAACTGATAAATATAGGCCTAAAGTCGCAATAATTCTTTACTTGTGCACATGAGCAAATAAGCAATAAGTAGGCAGGAAGGACGTTTTTCGGATTTCATGACATTCCCGGAACTGTGTTTGCGTGCAACTATATGAGAACAACCCCTGCACACAGTGCACAGTCGTTGTAACGATAAATAAACGGAACTTTTGCCTACACTTTTACATATTAGGTAAATTGACTATTTTCTTGAAGTGATTCGCTGATCTCATAATGATCGGTACTTCGGTTTTGTAGACGTCGCTCCCCAATTCCGCCAGATCTGGCTCTGTGGATTCCAACGCAAGGGCTGTCTCTTTTTCAACGTGTTCTTTAATCTCCTTGTCAAGCGCCTGAACAGATCGATTAGAGCTGGTGTAAAATTCAAAGCAGATGACACAACAGAGGACATGGCCTCCATCTAGGCTTTGAAAAATGTTGTAGAATCCTAATACACAAGCAAGCACACCTTGATTTCGTCTCTGGTGACGAGTTCTGCATCGATCAGTTTATCTCTGAAGCTTGTGATGGGATCAAGACGTGTCCTCATTGCTTTCACTTCATCTCTCGTCCGATAACTGCAAGAAAGAGTAAGCAAAATTTCCGTTAATAAGCCGAGGCACGTGATATATCTGGAGCCAAGTCAGAGTGTGAGCAGTGAGAGGCGTGGGGCCAATTTTGCTGAACGTGAATTTGGGAATAATAAGATGATACATTCAGAAATTCCCTACTTAGGTCCTGTTTCAAGCAAAATATCATCGTACCTTGTTCCAGGATCACTCATACTATGTCCGTGGTATCGGTAAGTCTCCAATTCCATAATGATCGGACCCTGTTGGTAAACAAAAGAAATTGTCATTGTCTTATATGTTTTATAATCACTACTGGTGAGCGTATATGCCAAAAATTTCCATATAACATGACAATAGCACAACTATTCACATTGAATTTTAATGTGTCAAGGCAGTTCTGTAACGTATCCATATCTTAAATCTTCAACTCGTAATCCGTGGCTCAGTTCAGCAGTTGTTAAAGAAATGATCAGGCCAGGTCTCTATTCGGAAAGTTGCAAATTGCATCCATCTCAAAATCCCAGCCAGTTTTACTGAACACCGAGCAGACCAGGCTTAAACTTAACTGTACCTGTTCCAGTGCATGTGCCTTTGCAATCTTAGTTGCCTCACGAACGGCCAGAACATCCATACCATCAGCCTTGATACCGGGAACATAATCACCTCGTGAGTAGTAATCGGTACTCGCACTCGCTCTCTCTACAGCAGTTCCCATACCATATCTAGGAACATAATTATGTTTGATTTAGTGATATAGTCGATTGATAAAGTATTTCGATCAAATTTACTTGTTGTTCTCACAGACATATATAATTGGAAGATTCCATAATTTTGACATATTGAAGGCTTCGAACACTTGACCCTGGAAATATTCACAAAACACAACCATGAAAAAATTCTTCTCGCTTTGACTCGAGAATAATGTAGTGTAGCCAGTGGCTTGCAAACAAACCGTACTTTTTCAACCTTTGACTTACATTCCAATAGGGGTCATCGGCGGTGGTGAGTTGTAGGGTGATTTGGTCAAGACTTCAAGTTACACAGGATGACCATCTTTCGTCCTCATGACCCCCTATTTGCTCAAGTTTGGGACAGGCACATTTATTACATTGACATTTTCTTCAGTGTAGGCCTACCTGGTTAGCTGCTCCGTCACCATAACATGCCACACATATGCCACCATCATCCCGGTATTTGTGAGCAAAAGCAATACCAGCACCAAGCGGAACCTTTAAAATATATTTCGATAGATGATAGAGTTCAACTGTAAATTGACAGACACACTTATACCTGAGCGCCAACAATTCCATTTCCTCCGTAGAAATTATGATGATACATATGCATTGAACCTCCCTTTCCTTTAGCACAGCCTAACTTGCGTCCTGCAGTTTCAAATAAAAATGTCACAAACAAGATTCAGTGGCTCTACTAATAAATTTGAACATACCAAACAGCTCAGCCAACACTTGAGCTACAGACACCCCACGAACATATGCCCAACCATGTGCCCGGTACGCTGTGATGACATCATCATTTGTAACTATGGCGTTTTCTATACCAACACAGCACGCTTCCTAAATACATTACAGAAAATACAGCAATTTCAAAACTCAAAGTCCTTCAAGAATTTTGCCACATTGCGGATTCAAAATTAAGCAGTGCAAAAACATGTCAGTAAAGTTTTTTTTATAAATGTGCTGTAAAAGGTGAATACCTGACCATCGTACAAGTGGCAGAAACCTCTGATCACTTTCTGCTTATACAGCTGGTCTGCTTTCAGCTCCATCCTCCTGATGGTTTGCATTTGGCTGAAAAAAAAAACTGCAATAGAATCTGAGGATTCAAGCATTAAAGCCATGTGACAATACATGTCACATTTGAACTTAATTCTTATGAAGTGCCAATTTGGCACCTCTTGTATAATCTGTCGACACATACTCACATTTCCTGTTGATGAACTGGAATCAATCCTACATTTCTAATGGATTCCGTACTTAGCATTACCGTTAATAAACAAATATTTATAAAGTACCAGCATCAACTGCATTAATAGGCCTATTATGCTCGAGCAGATGATAATTTTTGTGCGCAAAAGATCTCATCTTGCTCTGAAATGCAGTCTGGACCAATTATGTAGACCTACAGTCTAGTAAAAATTATAGTGAGGACGTAAACCAAGATAATCTCTCATAAGTTCAAGTAAAACAAGCAAGGTGATGTCCAAACATTCTCAATAGAAAGCGCCACAGGTAATTTCTAGGAAAAGACAGGTGGGTTATCCAAGTCGACAGGAAATGTATTATAGCCTGTATGTATTGCCTATCACCACCAACAACACTACCTTACCTGTAGTATTTCAAAGCATCATCTCTGGTGACTGTCGTCTCTGTTGGCATGGTATAGTCCAATTTATGAAGAGAGAACTCATTCAAAGGGAACGTTGCCTCACTTGCATGGCGATTTGAGCAGACGCTGACTCCACTCTGTAAAATATTCACGATTTTCGCAAAGCCGTTCACAAAATTTCGCAACAATAGCAAGCTGTAACCTGTGTAACGTTCTGCAACCGCAATAATCGAGTGATGGCTCTGATAGCCATCATATTCTTTACTCTTTCTTTACTCCTCACAGCGCAGTAGGATTCCAGAACAGAAAACAAATGTTCGAGTTCGAGAGCTTGACTTGACCCCGTACTGTCGATGAATAACTTTACGCTTGACTGCGCAAGAGTCTGAACTACCACAGAACTGAAGTTGGAGATGCAATGGAGCGGAACCACACTAGGTTTATGTATCTCTGTGATTCGGATCTTCTATGCTCGGATCAAAAACAAAGAGATTATGTAGCAAAAATAAACTTTTCAAGCCATAGATATCGGTTGGTGACGACAATAATTTCTGCTTCATCTAATTCTGAAAGTAAACCGACCAAAATGTTCCATATGTGCCTATAGCGATAGCCTATCTTCAGGTTTCGCAAAAACCAACAGCTAGTGTTCTTTCATAACTGAACTGGAAAAGTCGATAACCTGATTAAAAATGGAGTCACTGATTTCTTCAAATAAATGATATTCCACGCTTTGGGCGAATTTATAAATCGTAATTAGCAAAATTCGCACGAGGCGTTAAAAGCTGCATATGGCGAGAAACGATTTCAATGCATAATTCACCGCCCATATAATTGCCAATTAAAGTGACACTCTCAAGGGATAGTGATTGATAAAGAAAACAAAGCTTGCTGAAGGATGCATTAAATTACAATTTCCCTTTGCCGTGAATTGAATAGTTATGAATTTCGATCGCCATAATTCCCGTCACATCTCAGATGAAAATAAGCAAACGCCTATTAACCAAAATAGCTAAAGATGATAGAAGACGCTATTATTCTTGAGAGGTCCATCTGCATTGCGCCGCCATGCACGTCTCATATGCTTAGCTAACATGATTGGAGATAGACTAATTCTACAAAAGTCTTTGAAACAGTACAGTAGGCCTACAGTAGGCATCCGTTTATTTTTACTTGGCAATGGCCACCCGCACCATACCTCCAAGCTCGCACGACTGATCCTTTATCGAGTCACTGTACCGTACCAAGCAATGATATATATATATATATATTCATTACGGTCGAAATACTTGGTCCTAGGCACTACCCTACCGTACGCGCAGAGATATTATGCAATAATTCTGGTGCAACTTCCCAGCCGGGACGCAATATGGGACAATCATGCGGCTGATGTGAAGCAGTGGCTAAAAGCATCCAAGCGAAATAACACTCGGTCGATACGTGCCGCCGTGTTTCTACGTACGACGCCAATGTATAATAGAACGGATTGTTTAATAAATATGAAATATATTTGAGGCGGCGTCTATTTTCTATTCGAATTTATATCATGCAGATATGCTGACATGATCCTTCGGATTAAAAATCACTTTATTAAAATAGGCGAGTGTACCATTATATAAATCCCGAAATTTTGAACGTGTTTAGAGACTTGAAACAGTACAACATGTTATTTTCTACCCACAGTCATGTTCCCACAATCGAATTATTTGGGGACAAAATCCAGTCTCTTGTAAAACATCGGTTAACACAGGTTTCCAAGAAAAATTACAATACTTTGCAAATCTACGGAAATTGCTTTTGAGATTAGATTATGGGTTCCTGCCCGCCAAAGCGTATCATGGGAAAAGGTTAGCGCATGAGGATAATATATTATTTTCTTTGACAGATATATTTTATTGACCAGTTGCGTGCCAGGTGAGAAATCACGTCTGAATATGCGTGTTCTGCCGCATGCCCGTACACACAGCTATTCTGCGGAGACCAAAGCAACAATGCCGGTTATACCGTAACTTATTTAGTGGTCTGCATGGTGGTAGCGGCAACACCATAAATTCTACATTTTATGAATCGCTAATGACTGACTGTCTGGTACGCACGACGTGGAAATATGTGCCATGGCTCTACATATAACGCTACAGGAGATCTCGAGAATTCAGCCCGACCCACCATTCTATCTTCTCCACACTTTAGGAATAGACCCCAGTAATTGTTTATATTCAAATGTATATTCGGAATGTTTCCAATCTGTTTCGCATGGAGATGTCACACATTTTTGAACCATACGTTTTGTCTTGATTAGAAAATCGAAAGCCTAAATACAAATTCAAATGTCTCATATGCGAGAGATGGGGGATTAGGTAAACATAAGTTGTCGATATTCTTGTTCACGCATCAATCGGCGGCAGGGTATCATCTCTTATATATAATCAGATCCTTTCTAATATATACCATTCGTAGTTCGTACCCAAGCAATCTGTGCTAAGGAAAAAATAGTCTTTCAAATGGCATCGTATGTTTTTGGAAAGGAACGCGGTAACGGAATGAATGGATTATGCCTTACCGAAGGGATACCGACTACAGCGTTAGCTGGACGAGCATCAGGTTTTTCTATTGAGAAACTTTTGCGCCCGACGACTATATCGGAAAATAGCGAACATATATCTCTGCCAGGCATTTGTCCCCCAGCGTTTCCATCTATCATTCATCGCGGAGCAGGACTACAAAAGGTAGGCCTCCACCTCACGCCAACTTGAGCCTTTGGGTATTTATGTTGGGCATGGTAAAGCGATAGAGTTATAGGCTGTATACCAACAACCAACCACTAAACCACAATAGATGTCCACGCGGTTCTGAAAGGCAGGTTACGTAGAACTATATTGCAATAGTCCACCTGTCAGAGCGAATAATGATACTGAAGCATGAATGTAGCCTATATTGTATAAATTTTAAAAAGCCTCATGTTCAGATAACGTCATCTCAAATTATTTTAGGGACCCATCACAGATTTCACTTTTGGAGCAGCACCACTACAATCGTTTCCATCATTACTCTCAGGTAACTTTGTATATGCATGTAGGCCTGTACGTTCAACGGACATATGCAAGAGTATCGAATCAAAATATGCTTCTCTAGCATAGCCTATCCGTTGACTCGCACTTAAATGAAAGGATATTCAAAACAGTACACATTATTTTCAGAAAATGACAATGAAGATCTTTGGAATCGAGGCAAAAGACGACGAGCGCGGACAAATTTCAACAGATGGCAACTTGACGAATTGGAAAAGTCATTTCATGAATCTCACTACCCTGACGTTTATGTCAGAGAGCATATCGCCAAACGTTTAGACTTGATGGAATCGAGAGTTCAGGTATATACGATTAGGACAGCAATATCCATGCAAAAAGTACATTCAGATCCGCCATTTTCTTGGACAACATAAGTTAATTCGAATATATTCGCTCACGCAGCGTTTTATAGTAACTTGATCGATATTCGCCAGGTATGGTTTCAAAATCGACGGGCAAAATGGCGAAAGAACGAGAACACAAAGAAAGGACCGGGAAGACCGCCTCACAACGCCAAGCCAATGACGTGTTCCGGTAAGACTCTCTTAATATGGAAGTATGGGCGTCGCTGGGCGCATATCGTCCAAATTACATGAAATATGAACAGATAATAATCTATAAAGGTTGTCAGGGAGAAATTAATAGTGACGTAAATCAATAAGGACAATTTCCTGCGATATGTATCTGCTGAGCGCCCGCCATTGCCACCATACTTCGTGTTGTTTTGAAATTATCAATTATCAATAACAATTCATCGATAACATGTTTGTTTGCTGGCTACCTGATATCTCCATTTTGATCTTTTGAATAAAATATCTTATTTTAAATATAAATCATTTCATGCCTACAACTCATTCAGGAGAGCCGATGGACCCATCTGAAATCGAAAATAGAGAGAAGGCGAAGATGGAAAAAAAGAGAAACAGAAAAATAAAATATAAACCCGCAAGAAAATCGTTGCCAGATATTGACGAACAACAACAACAAGAACTCATACTGCCACCAGTCATTTGTGGCACAAACCCAATGCCGTTCCCTCCATTTTACAGGACATTGCCTCGACCGTTCGGGGAATTACCACAAAACTGCCTGCACCCGATGCTTTCCGATTGCGCCAATTTGTTTTCTGTTTTTCTACGGGGACTTGATTCCGAACTCTTTCCTCGCATAGGCACGCCGAGTTGTTTAGCTTCTATTTCTGGACAAAACTCAATTTTATCAGCAATGCTGTTAGAATGGACTAAACGAGCTGGAGACAGAGCATCTACGGAACATGCCAAGTCAGAACCAACTATAATCCAGGATTTCTCGAAATTTAATGAGTTGGGGAAACGATAGCCATAAAAACAAAAACGCAATATTACATTTTCAAGTCTTATGGCGCAAGGTTCCGACATTTTCATTTGCTTTCAAGAACGATTGCATGAACGAGCAGGTGGGACGCGATTGAGTGAAGCGAACGAACAACGTCGCTGAAGACTTTCGGAGTACACCCTGGGGCGTCAAACATCATCGTTGAAACTTCACTGCTGTTGTAAACCAAGCTTTTACAACGACAGACTTTTTGCCTATCTTTATGCAGTTGCGATGCCGAGTATGACATTTTCGAGAGCAGTAAGAACATGTAACTAGCCTTTATATAGGCAAATACACAATCTGTCTCTAGTTTACCGAAAAGCCTACCCAATATCAGCTATCGCAGGCGACATACTGCAGGTTAGAGTTGTAGTCAGAGGGAGTAGGAATAGCATGGTAACAGTTGAATCAATGACTGGGCTACTGTGTACTGTTACCTATATAGTGTATACAATGGTATGGTATGATAGTCTACTCTAAATGTAGGATCTTTTTATTGCTGGGATTCGTCCTTTTGACGTTGGTACTATCTCAGTTGCTACCCAGCATCGGCGACAAAACCTACAACGATTTAACCTGGACAAAGCGGGAGGTAATCGACTCTTTACCAAATGGTGACGCTCAGAAAAAGTTGCCCATCGTCAAGGACGCTCGTTCGCGGATAGTTGTATACAACAGAGCACCTAAGTGTGGTAGCAGATCAATGCTAAGCGTCATCTCGCGGCTGGCTGAGCGGCATAACTTTACAGAACATACATCTCAAGACTACAGTAACAAAAGGCCGAAAGATGCAGCTCTGCCTCAGCAGATAAAAGATATAGCGTTATTAAAACCACCGATAATCTACAACAGACATTTGTTTTATGTCGACTTCCGTAAATACGGCTACCCACAGCCAATATACATAAACTTTATACGTGATCCGATCGAGAGGTTTTCATCACATTACAACTACATGAAATACGGAGACGAAACTGAGAAAAGGGGGAACCCTAAATCGTCATGGTCTGATATTAACGTATGTATCATGAGAGATCAAGTCGTGTGCAAAAGAAACTTGCCGTTTTACGTGGGTCGATTCTTTTGCGGTATGGATCCTTTGTGTGAATTGCCATCACGGCGAAGACTTGAACGTGCCAAAAAGATATTGGACGAGGAGTATTTAGTGGTTGGTATAACTGAGGAGTTTGAGAATACTTTGAAATTATTTGAAAAGCTTTTGCCGGAATATTTTGATGGGGCTCTAGAAATTTGGGAGCAGCACAGGTCTGCGAAAAAGTCGACAGCTTCAAAGAAATACGATGTATTGAGCGAAGAGTCGAAAGAAAAGCTTCGTCGTGATATTCTGGCGGATGAATACGAACTGTACAATTACGCGAAAGAGAAATTTCATCAAATGTTGATTTTACACGGAATAGTGAAGCGATAGAATATATGAAAAGGTAGGTCATTGCCAGCTATCATACACTGGCCCAGGTCTACGCCCATTCATGCTTCACCTAGGCATGAAAACACAGCGTCGGTCGATCAGGAGCAGGCAACCAAAAGTATTGCTGCAACCGGTCAACGATCGCCATCTCGTGTCGAAAAATACCATATATTAGGCTGTATATAGAAACTCAACACATAAGACGCATGCAATGTTGAAATTATATATATACTGGAGTACCCTACCCAGGGATATGGCTAGAATATAAAATAGTGCTGCCTGGCTTGTTTTCTCTGACTCACCGCTTCCGTTATCAGAAGTGACAACAACTATCGAAGACAACGTGCAATGCAACAGCGACAAGAGACTCAGCGAATTTATTACTCATACGTTAATAGTTGCTCGTTTAATAGTCATTTATATAAAACACTCGCTCCGATGTCATTTACTGCCTCAAGTATATATGACTCTAACACAGGGAAACAGTGCGAGGTAACTACTAGTCAAGTGTGCTGGATATACGGAGAAGGAACACGTTTCTTAGCTAAGAATAATATGGGAGAACGTACATAGTATAGACGTAGCAAAATGTAGAGCTGATGAGGCAAAAACTTCACGAAGCATAAATAAGGAGATACGTGACTGTACAATGTGCATATTTATGGCGATGTAAAGCCTTGACGCAATGCGACAGATGAGGCCTACACAGTTTCGCTGGCGTCACATGAATTCTTTCATTTGATGGTCTTTGGTTTACTTTGCACCAAATGACATTGAGTGATGATGGAGGATACTTGGTCACAATATTCCTTATTCTGATGGTCGTGTAGTTTAAAATGTGGCCGACACTTAATTAACTGATGCGTGTACACCGTGTACACAGTATGAGTTCAGTTTCGATTTCCTCTAGCGCGCAACGACAGCAAATATCCAATTAACACCGACCTTATGCGAATGTGGAAACTCGCGAACGGTGTTGCAGGAAGTATAAACATAAAGGCCTATACGTGGGATTTTTGAGGCCAATCCTTTTCCTGGTATCGCCGCAACGCCTTCGAGAGTATTTCTTACTCGAACATCGACTAGTCAACTCATTCGCTTTTCTCGATAACGTAGAACCAACGAGATCGGAAATGACATCAGAAGGCTTGCATCGTTTAGCCTGTCGCGTATATGAGATACATCAGCTGTACGGTAGCGTCAAGTACTGTAGGCTATGAGGCGCACATTCAGTGAGAATTTGAAGGGATATATAGAAATACAGCTTACAAGACCATGCTAATATGGGGAAATTTCATATTTATGTGGCATATGGCTATCGATTTGGTACGAGTCAAGGTCAAACAAGTTGATATTATGCCAGGCAGAGTTAACACAGCAGGTTATAGCAATTGAAAATATGCTGCTAGGAGTATAGACTTTGAGCTGGTAGAGAAATTATTCGTTAAAAACATCTCTTGTAGAGGTGCCAATTTGTGACGTCCTTAGAAATATATATCACGGCCAGGCCTTTGTGTCCGTACGTGATGCTCTCCTGACAGAGATCTATCACACACATACGTCTGAACACGGCCTATACTTTGGACTAGGCCACTATAGGTAGTATAACCAATCAGCAAAAAGTCCTTATTCGGAAAAAGTACTTGCAGTTGCACGAAACCGTCAAGGACTTCAATTTTCAAGATGCGGCCGTTCACTCATTTCGATAACCCGCGATCCTTTCTGTGAATCAAGCAGTGCTTATTGCTTAGCGTCGGGAAATTCCTCACCAGCGAGAAATCGTAAATAGCTAGTAGGCCCTAGGTATATCGCTTTATATTAGGAAATTGAATGGAATTTCGAATATTGGAGTTACAAGTAGCGAGGAAAGGAATTCAGCCTGTAGTATACTGAAGTCGGAGTTACAACTGAACAGCATGGCACTGCTTGATTTATCTAACTTTAAAATGCCGACGCCTTTTATGTATTTACATACGTTTGTTTGTTTTTTTGGAATTTATGGCGTTTTCAACTATACTAACGTCATTTACGCCAGGTCAATGCTTACGTTATACGTGTCAATACTCTCAGTTTATAGTCCGGATCACTACTACAACCACGGCTCTCCGCACTTCCCCGAAAACGACTGCCAAGTAGGCAAGGAACGGATACCAATTTTAAAGTCATCGATTTGACTCGGTCGGGAATCTAACCCGGAACCTCCCGATCAGAAGGCGGACAGTGTAGACCACTCGGGCAACTGAACGGTATTTACATACGCCTTGTGTATCTACAACAAATGATTAGTTCATTCATTTCAACCACCAATGCCGACGAGTGGATATAATCGGGCTGCAGTATTTCGTACTCAAGTCCGACGTGTCGACTTAAACTCATTATGCCACTCTTGTATAAACGTTTTTTCTCCCAGTTTCATATGATTGATAGATATGATAGATCATGTTATGCAATTCCTATCGTCACATCATAAATATTGATCTCATAAAGTCCTTTGCTTTCAAATTAATCATTCTAATACGTTGCCTAAACTTATGACAGCCCGTTGACTATTATTCTTGGCGTGCGATGCTACTTTCACAATACACATACAACACATGTACGCAACTATATACGCACCTTCTTCGTCAATACATTTGGCGCAGTGTAATATGAAAACACTCTGGTAATCCGGGAGTCATTCAAGTATATCAGTCACTGGGATTTTTGCAGGTTCAGCGTCATGTTTATGTAGTGGGATATATGTACGGACTACATCGGAACCGCTTGCTTCTCGTCAGTCGGCCGAGTATCAAGGCGAGTATGGTTGTTAGAATGTCCGCCCTCTGATCAGAAGGCCAAGGGTTCGATTCGCGACTGAGTATTCGTTCTGACTCTGCTTGACATTCAGTATCAGGGAAGTACATAGGGTTGTGGTTGCAATAGTTTGTTTATTTTGAATTTATGGCGTTTTCAACTACTACGGTCATTTACGCCAAGTCTATGCTAACGGTATACGTGTCAATACTTCCAGTTTATAGCCCGGATCCCTATTGCAACCACAACTCTCCGCACTCATCCGAAACCGACTGCCAAGCAGGGAAGGAACGGAAGTCTTCAGATTTGACTCGGTCGGGAAGCGAACCCGGAACCTCCCGATCAGAAGTCGAACAGTCTAAACCACTCGGCCAACTGAACGGTTGTGATAGTGATCCGCGCTATAAACCGGAAATGTCGTGACGCATACTGTAAGCAAAAACGTTGTCCTGATGGAGTACGTGACTTCAGAGGTTGAAAACGCCAAACTTTCGCAAACAACTTGCGAAGTTGCAAATTACCAGGACCAGAGGCGTACCGGCTTACCTTATACATAAAACGGCAGGGAGATTGATTGCAATGATTGCCTCTTTTAACGGACCCAAGGATGTGACGTTCTAATGTATCTTTCAATAGCTTCCGCTCGCGAAACAAACCCTTTCAATGGGCAATGAGTCGTGAGTTCATTCAGAATTAATTCGCATATGTAGCTATACTCCGGGTTGGTAGAGGTCAGCGCTATTTATTATTATTGTCCGATGCACTGCGTATTTTCCGGAGACAAAGGTGGCTGTATATATTCCTATATAGCCTTAGCTTAAATGCTTCACCCTGATCCTCCCAAGGATATGAAAGACCTGGCACGGGCCGTCAGCGTATTTTTTCGATTCATAAACCAAAGCTGTGCCAGATCACATAGTCGCGGATGCGTAACACTGGAGATGTAATGGCGTCACATTGAAATTTGGAGCGTTGCCTTCGCAAATTGTGAGGATGACGACATATGTGTTTTTACAGAATTTTGAGTAATGCTTTTTAAATACCATATCAAGTTGTGAATAAAAACATGTGATAACTGTTATTTAAAGAAAAGGCGCTGACGTAGCATCTCCGGTGCAGAAACCAAGGTAAGCCGTCGCGTTACATTGTTTTTAATAAGATCTGTAAGATCTGTAGCTGGCACATAGGGTTAGAAAGAGATCTACATCACTGAACTGTCCCAATAATGTGTAGGCTTTCATCATTTTATGACCAATTATAACTGTACCTTCCAGCAGGGTCGTTCAGAAACACGTTGAGCTCCGAGATACACGACAATAAATTTTAGTCCCTCTTAGCTTCGTCATTCATTATTGAATGACTCCCTTGAAGCCTCTTCAGTGGCGCCCGTCTACCCCGCACAGCTGGAGAGACGTCTTATACCCGCCATTTTTCAACTTCAATGCAACATTGGTATAATGGTATTGTTTGTTCAGAATTCAGCCTAGAAAATGGCAGCCAGTCGAATCCATCCTAACAACCTGGGAGGGGATGGAAGCGTAACGATCGTCCGAACAGATCCATCACCGACACACACATCACCTCATGACATGATGATAAGCGATTCCGTGAACACGCTTTTTGCATCTTCCGCAGACCGCGACCGAGGAGAATCCGATGGCGACAGGTTGGTATTTATTCTATAATCCAACTTAGTGTGCGACTCGTGCCAGCGGTGCTTCTAGCAGGCGTGGGAAATGACTGGTCAGCAAAGCCCTTTATGCGTGGTCGTTCGCTTAATTATTACGTTTCCATTTACGTTGCTACCAAAAGGGGCAAATGAAATATTGGCGTTGCCCTCATACCCTTGTCGTGTGACGTACGTTGCCTTTTTACTAATTAATTTTTTCACACGGCAATAACCTGCGGATATTACCCATATGCGTAGCAAGCGGTCGCATTCACATGATTACTGACCATCCAGTATTCATAGAGAAACAAGTCGATACTATCATAGAGGCCTTATCAATTGTTGCTTATACAGTCGGTATTATACCGCCTCATCTGGGGACGAAAAGTATTTTGATGACGACGAAGATGACGATTATATTGATGATGACGACGACGACGGAATGTGTATCATGCTCGATAGCGACAATGATGACGGCGATGACACAGGAAGTAAGAAATAGGGAAATGAAGACTTTGTTCACGAGATTAAGTCAATCTGTAAACTCTATCAGTCATTTATCGGCGATAAGCCTGAGTTTTACCAACGGCCTTATGCTTTTTGAGTCAAGGGCTCAAGGCCCGTGAAATTCGTTAATTTGAAATGACCTACATGGGTATAAGTCACTTTGTCTGTATTTTCAGGTTTATCTGGACTTCATATAAATATCAAAACATTGCAAGCTGTATCAAATATGTTAGCACATTACAGGCCTATTATACAAGTGAGTAAGCGAATGCATTCGCGGAACAGATAGACGACTCACTGCATGATTTTGCTTCTTGTCTCATTACGCGATGATTGCCAAAATATTAACATTATACAGCCAGCCATTGAGCAGCAGTTGAATCAGGCAGCGTGTCGTTGTTGAAGGCATGCATGTTTTGATGTCGTACAACAATGTGCTAACAACACCCGTACAGTCAGACTATATACTATAGCGAGCCCCCGCGAAATATTCATGATTGGGTGACGGACTATGCTATTTAGAAAATGGGATAATTCAAGCACGATGCATGTCGGTTGTATTACCAGTCGTTCTTGTTGGGAACACAACTCTTTGAATATCGCCCACGGTCGTCCCGCATAGCATACCCCTAGCCATCAGCGGGTTAGCCGCCTCTACAACATCAGCTGTCTCAAGTATATTATGCAGACAAATTTTGACGCCGTTTAGAACAGCAAACCCAGCGTTGACCTCCTCAAGTATAATATGCCGAGAATATATGGGCCACGTTTAGAACAGGACAAGCACCATTTGATGTCACCTATCAACATCGTTATGACCGTCGTTCGACATTTTCCCAGATATGAATTTAAAATGACCCCGTAAGAAGTAACAAAAACCGCGATGCGTTTCCTACTGTAAATTCAAATACATTCTGGCATTAAATAGCCTCGCAAAAGCGTGTGTCATCATTTAAATACATATTGTCCCACCACATGGTGGCGTCCATGAACAGTTCCGTAAATGCGTGTTTTATTACAGCGGGATTCCCATGGTAACCCAGTTTTCGTCGCCCCTCCTCCGCCAGAAGAATACGATGATATGACTCCAGTCGTGTCGCCGTGTAAGGCTGTGTCAGGTCCAAGAGAGGTTATCACTTCAACATCCTCAAGTAAGGCGAAGTAGAGATCAAACGATATCGATTTTTCAAGACCGATATACGATATTCCCATACACATACTGCCTCGATATAATCGGTCAAACTTTAGTAAAAAGCTAACAATAGGCTAGCAAATTGTGGGACACATAATTATTGCATTTTCCGATTCCGGAACGTTACTGAAGCGTTCACCCGTAGCCCACAGTTCCTCGCATGGTTCGCCGCATTCAGTATTCCTACACCAAGAATTGTAAATACCTAATTCCACACGGGTTCATGAGTATATTACGAATTGGTTCCAACGTTCGCAAAGGAGAGCTGATGATATAATTGACCGTCGGTTGATATTTTTCATTTTGTTTTTTCAGGTTCTGTAAGTACAGCCATGAAAGTGTAATCTGTAAGTATGTACCTCCCAAATGCCACAAACCTCAATGTACAGGGCGAGTAGGCTTACTCAATGATTCCCGAGCGAGTCAAACCAAAGACTCACGCACCGAACTGGCGAATTCGATCCTGCATCCAAAACAACAACCCCCCTCTAATATTTCACTATTCTAGTTTGCAGATGTTACTGATGAATTACAAAGCGCCCTTCAAGAATTGGAGGATGTCTTAATCAAGGAACTTGATCAAATAGGATGAACGACGATAATCGTGATCTGCTACCTTCTCAACTGTTCTATCCCGATTCGTCAAATTAACGAACGTCTCTTTGCTGACACTAAACGGTTATAAATATAATACCGTCATGATCATCGCTAAAAGCCGCTTGAAGTATTTCCACTGTTACTATTACGGAAATGCCTTGAATGACTTTATATCGAAGTTATATTATCCATTTCAACGGCGATGAGCCCTTCAGTAGATCCCACTGTAGTTAAACGCATTGCGAATTGTCTGCGCAGAGTAGAGATGGACTCATCAACATGGGCTCTGGCCCAACACACTTTTTCGAAGCCTGAATTTTGGTGGAGTTTCCCACCAATCAGTCGTATTTGGGAAGATTTGCCTGATTTTAATTTCACGACTCCAGATATAACGAGCCCGACCCGAGCCCATCTCGACATCTCTTTGGTCGCCGCTGCGGAGCGGACTAGAATCGGTCGATTATCGAATCGGCTTTGAAAAGTCAATATATCGATCGATCTCTACAGCGGACGTGTGTTTTATAATTGCCATGATTAAATGAGGGTATATAAACGGACATCCGCACGCACCGAAACTGCGCTAACAAAATCCTGTCATAGCGTCGGTTAGTTGTGAAAGAGCATTATATATATTGATAGATAAGTAACTCCAACACCAATGACATGGACTCACAGGTTAGTTAGAGAGTTAGACATAGGCCCACTTCGAAGACAACATAGCTTCTACAAAATGTTATGCAAACAATATCGGTCTACGATGCTAAATTAAAGCACTAGGGAATTGGGATAATGGGTAAACTCTTCAATCTGCACCATGGATGTAATCTCGTTAAGTTCTAACCTAGTAAACCGATACGGGGTGAGAGCCAAAGTATAGGCCTTGAGAGAATCACCACTCCAATGACGAAAGGTTATAGCACGCGGTAATTAGTGGACCATTGCGTATCGAGGAGGCCGAATCACGTTTAGAAGGCTATCTAAGACTTCAAGGCGCCGCCTGGCTATGAATCATCGCACAATATTTTATGTTAAACATTGAGAGAACACAATATAAGACTTAGCGGTGTTATCGGATAAACCAATTTTTTTCGGTATGCTCAAAATATGTCAGTCTACGCTTCTGTGCAAGTTTGGAATTTTAATTTTAGCGGCCGATTCAACCATCAATCCCAATAACGTAACACAAACGAAGCCATTTGAGTTTTTTTTTGAGGTGGGTTAAAAAAGTGTTCTATCTTTTTTCTCCCACGGATTTCACGCATTCCGATTGCAATCTGAGCGAACAAGCAAACAAACGCGTTCAGCTTGACGACGATTTGAAAATAAGGAGAAACAGACAAAGACGAGGAGTTAGTTTTTGTATTTTTCAAACAAAAATTCACCGGAGCAAAGATTTTGGTTGGTGTTTAGGTGACCATGAAGAATAGTTAAGGCCATCTTTTAAAACAATGTTTCTGTTAGGAATGTGGGCAACACCAGGATGCGCACTATATTCTCACAGAGATTCCGTTGTGACAAAAAAGCAAGGTGTCCCCTTTCAGAAGGTAGATAAAGTTTGCAACAGAAGTAACTGAAGCATATAGAAGAATTGGGTACTGTTGTAAGGCTACAGCGAAGGCAGCTAAGTTTGATGCTATATTAGTGTTTGTGACGATAATATCTGTCAGGAATATTGAAGAAAAGTTGATATAATCTCGCCTCGGGGGTGTACACAAACAGCGCAGGCAACACGGATAAAGTATGATACCTTTTACAATTGTTACGACTTTTTTTCACACAATCACATTACCAACATTTTCCGAATAGTCTTCGGTTACGGAAGATTTTAAATCACTGGCTGGGCAGCATAAATATGAGCGATAGTAACATAAGATTGTACCTCACCACAAATATTTGCAGCAAAAACAGGCGAGTACGGTTAGAAAGTCCAGGTAAGACTTAACAATACTTAACCGGCGAGGTATGCAGTGCAGAGTTACATCCATGCGACACGTTTCGCGTCGGTCATATAAGTCTATAGTGATACTGAAATCCATATATATATATAAATGGCGAAAGTGAGCTAGCATGAATACTTGAGAAACAAAGGTTCACATTCGCCGATTGCTGTATATATTCTTGCGGCGTAGGGTAGGCCTAAAATTATGATGAAATCAAAACTATTGATTGCGTTATCGTTACCGATAATGTATTCTCCTTACCAGTTTACCATCACATTTTCATTGTAACCTGAGATATAGATCGAGGCCAGCAATATGCAGTTAACTGTGAAAGGTACGTACTCTTGGCGTAAACTGTACGGAATTATTCACGTGGTAGAATACTGCAGTTTATAGTCGTATAGGTAGACCGTAGTCACTTTAGAGAAATTTTCTGCCGCTATACCTGTGTAATTCGCAGGTACGCAACCAACCATGAGGATGTGTTGCGCACGTTTGTGACGAGATTTCAAGATAACGCGCGATGAAAAATATATTCTCGCCACGCACCAACGATTGGGACGATTCACTGACCTACAATGTTATAATTGAGTGACGTAATTCTACCTTAGGGAAAGTATACATAGCAACTAAATGGTAAAATTGACCCGTTTGCTCAAGAAAAGGGATATTGGCATATTGCTATGCGCTAGACGTCGCCTACCAGATCCAGCCTACAAGCTCTGGAATATTCAGTAATTTGTAAAATAGGAGTACTTTAATTTTGATTAACTCATGACCGACCAGTATGTAACAGAAACAATTTCTGTTATATTCCGGCGTCTGGGCCATGTCTCAATTTTGCCCAAATTCGAATAATTTTGGTGGATCGGGCGTAGGCTATGTAGCCTACCAAAGAGATGTTACAAACACTGCACGAGGTATTGAAAGAATTCTATTATCCGAGAGATATTAGCTCCGCCAATATTATCGAATTTTGCTTCAATCTGAAATACTTTCCAATTTTTCCGATCTTAGGCATAGCATATAGAATCATTCTAAAAGTATTTTTGACGATCCAGTGACATTTCATCAATTTTTTCATGCTGTCGTTGAAGCAACGCTCATGTAGGAATGTAGTCTAGGCAAATAGTAGGCCGCCAGCAATATTTGTCCAATCCGAACTTATAGGCCTAGCTTAATCTAGTTAGTACGATACTCTAGCCCACCGCCTCACACGCTTATCCCAAACAGCTCTAACTAGATTCCTTTTTTTTACGCAGCACTAAACTCATAGTCTCTATCGGATTTTATATATATATATATATATATAACTGTATAGCATTTTAACACCGGAGCAAATTCGTCAAATTTTAACCCAGACTCTTTTCACGCATGATTTCTACTGCAACTGACAAGATTGAGGCCTTAGGCAACTATCCGCATTTGCCTTTCCCCGCAAACTTTGGACAACAACACATCCGTTCTATTCCCAACTCATTTCCACAGCTACAACCACATACAGAATCTGCTAAGATCTTTGTTCAGCACCACGCAGGACAGTTTGGCTATAACGGACAGATTAGCCAAGCAAAGCCAATTGCCACACCATTAGCGGTCCCGACTATGCTTCCAAAACCGGCCGAAACAATGATAAGCCCTATGGACAGTTCCTCCTCATCAATGAGTGGCAGCGAAAAGCACATGTACTGTCCAAGCAACACATTCGGATCGAATTCATCCATAGAAGAGGAGAAAAAGATCAAGGACAAGTGTTCATATCTGAAAGGTCTACTACAGGACAAGAAACAACTGCAGGCATTGCCAGCGGTATTCATTCATGTGGAACGGATCCTTGATGAAGGTAGAATTTTGTAATTCTTGGAACTTATTCCTTTACAGCCTACACTTCAGTATTCCTTTTTAAAAGTGTACAACTAAAACGCATACATCTGACTGACACGAGGCTAATCCCTTATTTCGCAACATAAATTGTGAAGTTATCCGCGTGATGGCGCCAACGAAACGCACCCTTCCGCGAGCCTTAGCGCAATTACCAACGCTAAAATGCCGCCGGCTAAATCAAGCCTACTTTTTTGAAGATCTAGACTAGCGCGTAGATGCGTTCATAACCTACAGATGCCTATAAGTGCTGAATCAAAGAGTTCAAGCTCAAACTAGGGACATATTTCCCTCAAACCACAGTCAACTTAGCTTCTTTTCCGTCAAAACCGACCTCTGACTACTGTCGTTACGATACTCATTTTGAGGCACACTAGAGTTAAGAATAGCAACCTAGGCAGTGGAGCGTAAAGGCTAATGTAAACATGAATTTCTCTCGTTTTTCTTTCAAAAAACAGGTCATCGCCGCACATAATATTACGAGTGTAGAGGCTGTCGTAAGGTTTTGAGTAATAAAGCTTGAATCCTTTCCGTATTCTGATGTTCTTGCTTGGCGAGTAACTATGAAGTAACATCGCCATTTCGCAACGTTCACAGCACAGATACTGTCGCATATGAATCAGTCGCGTAATGTTCAGAGACGTACTCCATGAGTGTTCATTTATTAAGATTAGTTGTCGCTTTAAGATGTGAAAATAACGAAAACAAGTGAAGCTTCTAGCCTGAGACTAGTTAATTGAAGGGCTCTTGAAATCAAACCCTTCGATCGCGGACTTCAAACAGCACAGCAGTGATTGAGATGAAACGAGTCCAGTAGAATATTATCAGTAAATCTAACTGATGTATTCCGAATTATTTTATAGACCAGTTAGTGCGTAGACTGAGGTTGGCTGTAGGGATAATAGCGTACATATTCAGTTCTGTGGTGTAACGGATATTTTGCATAGGCCTAGCTACGACGAGGCGAAGAAGCGCAGTACGTGTACCTGTGTACACGTTGCTCACTGTAAACAGTGACAGAATTTCATTCTGTTGAAATATCAGATGAACACATCACTGGAAACAGCCCATAGCACAGCTATGAATATAGTTCCTGTTAACGGTTATGCACCAGCGGTGTCACAACCATTGCATCGTGTGACAACAGCAATGGCCCCAACGCTACAGACACTAAATGCTGCAAATGCCCAGCTAAATCTTCAATACTCTACGGCTCGGGCTAATGGACTGAACGCAGCCAATATCATTGGATCAACACAGACTCTTATGCAATCGATTCCAAGTGACAGTGATAATAAAACAAAAGAAAGATGCAAATATTTGCAGCAGCTTTTAAATGATAGGAAACAATGTCAGAGTTATCCCAGCATCTTTCAACACGTTGAAAGGTTGCTAGATGAAGGTAAGATGATATATAGCAACACTAGCCTACTTCCGATGTGACCTGACGTACACCTTCGATTAAATGTGAAATTTTAACCTAGGAGTAATACGCCGATGGCGATATAACTTATACAGAAAGAATTATCTCTTCAGTAGACCACTCCTGTTTCTCCCGGTCTTAAAACGTATTGTATACATCGGCTACGTTGCTGCCTATGCCATGCATCGCCTAATCATCTGCATGCATGCCTTCCGGCAAACTTAATGAGGCGAGACTTAATTATATTTGCAAGCCTTACTACTGATCCATTAAATATCAGCGTATTTGATACAATCACAAATATTGACATTCTCTTGTTTGAAAAGTTTAAGTTGTACTACTACATGAAGAGACTGCTATGAAAAGTAGTGAGACGATTAGAAAGTCAAATAAATCCTTGTTAGACTAATAAATATCATATGTTTGCACCATAATATTGATCTGTCAATATTTTATACCTACCGCTAGGGAACATTCATACAGTAACGACCCAGCTATGGAAAAAATTGAGTGAATGAGCTTATAGGCTTGGCTATTTATCAAAATTTGCTTGAGGATAGCGGGAAATTCAACAACCCTACGCAATGACAGTAATTGTGACTGACCAATCAAAACCAAGGCAAATTTTGCATATCTCCCTGATTACCCTCTTCGCTTATTCGCTGCAGTACAAACATGCACCCTTTCATGTTAAATCGCCAAATAATTCGCGCCTCTAACGCTCCATCGCGTTTTCAACGCTCACTAGGCGGGCACAAGGAACGCCGTAATCGGAGACCTTCGTGTCGGTTGATTACCACATAAAAAATCCAAACTATTTCGAGAATCATTCCGCACATGCACACCATGTACGCGTGGTATGGATACCCAACGCATTACGTACAGTTCATGCATGCGTGTAATATGAGAATAGGATATCTGCGCCCAAACCGCCGCAAAATTATGTCGGGACAAAATAAAGTTGGAAAGTGCCTACTCTAGACTTAGCAAACTCAATCCTATCCACGCGCCGGACGTGTCAATTCCCGTAGAATACATTCGCGTTACCCTGGCAAAAGCGTACGACGTCATCATTCATTATGGACGCTAGAGAGACAGATAACGAACCAATTCCTCTAAAACTATCAATAAATTCTACTGACGGGGTCGTCGTTGTGGTGAGTGCTGTATAACAAAACATTCCACCAAATTACAATCGCATCAACCAAAGCAAAAACTTGCGTTGTACAACCACATGGCTTGTAGCTTGTTGTGCTCACGATCAACAACACATTGTATGCAACTCTATTGAGATTCATCAGATTGAGACTGAGACAGGAAACAATAAGGCGTGTGGTCATTACAGCACCATTCTCAGGGTGTATTGAAACTTGAGAAGCTGTAAACTCAGAAGAAAGAAGTCACAGTGCTAGATTACATTGTAAGAACGATTGAAACTCTGAGTCTCACAACTTGAATAGTTAATCGTTGACTTGTGTAAAGATCCTCGAAACTTAACAACTGAACTGAACAACTGAAATTGTTGCTAACATCCTGTGAACCTGTTCGATTGGTGTGGTTTTCAAACGCCTCTTCGTTTGCTATATTAATTACAGGTTACTCACTAAGGATAGGTTTCTTCTTCATTGCTCTACATGCCTGTATATAGAACATCATCTCGTCTTGACACGATTTGCCGTCGTCAATGTCACATTAGTACTGTACTGCCTACTTATTTTTCACTGCGAAACTCCATAAGCAAGCATAACCACATACATACATGTAGAAACTCGGGGAGCATAAAGGCTTATTTGCGCCCGAGTTCATACACCCTGTGATTTCGTGTAATGTCTTATGCCTTATACTCTGAGAAAACTGGACTAACCAGCTAGTGTGTGAAGTGTAATATGGCACGTTGTGGTATTAGATTACCCTGCTTAGTAGACCTTCAATCTTGAACCAAAGTAAACGAGTTGCGCTTGTACAATGTACAAGGAAATCTGACCGGTGTTTGTTTAGAACAGAATAAAAAACCTGCTCAAGTTTTTGAAATGCGCGGTCACTGTGTAGACGAATAAGTAGGTACTCATTAAGCATTGCATGCAGCGATTAAAACACCCCACGAGGAAACGACGGATGTGACAAAATATTGAAAAGCCCACAACAATACACCTTTCGGCACAACTAACGGAAGCTTTTGATACACCAGTTGCTAGCAACCTCAATATTGTATTTCATGAACGCAACATAGTTGGTTGATTGAATAGCAAGGTAACATTAAGTACAGCGCGCGCCATAATAGCTAATCATTCATAATTTGTTACTAACAGCACGATTAATCACGCCAGAGCTAGTGTATTAAATGATAATTTGTTGTGGTGTGAAATAAGAGACTTTGGGTCATTGCTCAGTCAATACCCTTCCCCATATGTTCACTGGTCAACCTCCGGTATAGGGATATTTCAATAGTCTGGGGCACTTAAAATCGGAAACGCCTGGTTAATGCTCAGTCAGCAGTTCGTCACCCCTTTCTGGAGATTTCACCCAGTGTTTGAATGCATCGAAATTCCTTTTTTCAGAGATCGTCAAAGTCAGATCTGTGTTATTTCAAAACGGAGACTCATCGCCGCTGGAATTGCCATCCCCACAAGGCCCTACTGTGGTTTTAACGGAAAAGGTGTATGTACCAATAAAAGATCACCCAGAGGTAAGCCAACAAAGGCATCCTCCTCGAGATTGCATCTTCGAAATAGTTTTTAGAGTTTAGACTTTAGAGCCTACACGGTTACATAGCATAGTACTATAACTTGTGAAACGCGCCGTTCGTGCGAACCTTATGCAATTTCCATGAATATACTCTCATGTAATATTAATACAGAGCCAAGGTTTTACACTCTTGCTGTCGTTCAGCGTCCATCCTCACAGACGGGGTGGGTAATTGTCGGTAGGCCTAAACAAATTTCTTTAAACAGTCAACCACTCATATTGAATTTTACGACTCGTTTAAAGTATACGCGTCACTTAACGGTGAAATCGATGCGCTGTGCTAATAAGAAATAAACTTAACGTGTGGTTAGGATCTCGTAAGAAGGTTGTCCCTTAGGTATCATTACACAGGCACTTGGGGGTGAGTTTCATTTTCCCATTGCGTCTGTACAGTACATGACTTATGGAACAATCTACCAATAGGGAGTTGTAAACCACAACGCGGCCCGGTGCACAAACCCCTGCAGCTGAGCACCACAAACCCATACACCTATACCCTACCGATCTGCGGCGATCACTTTGACTGTCTAGGGAATACCTCGCTATCGATTGGACAATGTGTGTATTATACAGCACAGGTTCGCAGTATGCCTGTTGAAAATTTCAAGGCCGTACAATTTTGGCAATATTTACTGACTGCCATGCCAATGATTGTCACGTCAGAAATCTACGAACTGTGTAAAGTTGCTATGACTGACGAGGTGTGGATGACATGTTATATCATCTATAACCTTGCATTATCTACGACAGGTTTTCATCTATTGTCTGATGTAATAATACGCCTCGGAGAGTATGTGTGTGTGTGTGGTTAACAGATATAGCATCGAACGTAATGTGTTTCTGGGTTGATAAAGATTTGTTGGTTGGATGGATGACTGCCTTTAAGGCATGCGTTGCGCGGTATTGTGTTCAATGCCAGAAGACTCTCTCGCGCCAAAAGATGATTTTTTTCAAGGCGTGGTGCTATCGATGACGCATCGCGAGAACATGAGCGGAATTATATGCAGAGATAGGGTCGTCTGCGCTTACAGCTTCTGTATACCGTAGTTAGAACGATATTTCTTATACGCCAGGTAAGAGAGATTTCGGACACCCCACTGTGAGAACCGTAAACCCATCTCTGATGTAATCATACCAAACGTTATGTATAACCACATCACCACCAAATTTGCGAAATTCCGATATATAGCCCAACGTTATCTGATGCTGAATTAACACATTTCCTCGCTATAGCTAGACAGCGCGCAAATGCGAAGATTCCGTGCTATGTTTATTTTTCGCAATTTTACGCCTTATTTCCAGCTAATGTCTGCCCGTCAAAAGCCGCCGTCTCTTTGATTACCATTTCAAGGTGTAGTTCTCCACACGGGTTATGGACTTGCGTGTCGCGGGAGTTTTCTAAAGCAACAAACTCAATTTGTATCGATAGATCGCTCGTATCTCCCGCATATGCAATTACGCCAGCGGTAATTTCAAAGTGGAGTGCCAAACAAATCGCATGTTTTGCACTGAAATGATTTTAGTGTGCGTAACCGTTCTAGTTGCCTGGCTGAACAAATGAACTAGGTGATTCTATAAAACGGCGAAGGAATAGACGCTTGAGCTCTACTCTAGCCCAAGAACATTCATCGCAATATGGTCGCTTATATCTCTCACAGTTGCGACAGTCCAAATCTCCGCAATAAAATGATATCTTGTGGCTCAGACAGACAGATTTCGGGGGCTTGTTCTGAATCTGTAGCGAGGGTCATTCATGCGCGTACGCACACACTGCACTGCTTGAACCAATGCTTGATGGGGCACGCAGTGATAAATACATTGAGAACGGGCAAAGCAGATCCCCAAACAACCCAAAGTCATGGGGGTGAACTCATAATAGGTCAACGCCTAAGTGTGGTAATTCTGTTGGTAATTATGACTTCTTATATTACATTGATTGCTTATCCGTTTGGGGATACGACCTCGTCGAAGTCTAACGTCTAAGCGTTAACAGTGTTGTTTAGTTGGTTAAAGCCGCCTTGGTTCTATATTGAGCAATACATCTGTTGGATCTGTATCCTGCTTTACGACACTAAGGTCTAAGGAGATTATTTGTATCGCCTGCCACACATTATGGGTTATAAGACTAACAGTAACGCATGACCAAAACCCGTGACCCATTAACGTCTCATTTCATAATATTCGCAAACGACACGCATCTCAACAATGCGAGCAATACCATAAAAAAGTTTTTGTTTTCATCCAGCCAGTTTCACTTGAAATCTCAACGCATCACTCCGACCCGTTTCAAGCTAAAATTCCAAGCCCAACTGTAATAATAATGATTTCATTTTACAGTACAATTTTGTCGGAAGAATTTTGGGACCCCGTGGTTTGACAGCGAAGCAACTCGAGCAGGAAGCCAAATGTAAAATCATGGTACGCGGTAAAGGATCAATGCGAGATAAGAAAAAGGTAAGTGAGCCAATATTGATCTTACTGCATTAAGATGCATGCACCAGGTATCCGCAACCTTTTCCTGCTTTACTTCTATACATGCAACTATTCTACATCTGCATCTACAAAATATCATTGCGTCATCTCGCTTGCGTTCAGCTCTGTGATGAAGACGGCAAAATCTCATTGTTAATTGCTTATAGCGCGGTGGAAAATTTAATATCGGAGGTTTATTTATGATCCTTGATATCGTAAAGAAGATTCACCACAGATTTAAAACCGGATGTAGACGCGGGGCTCTGGAAGCTTGTGAATGTTATTTGCAATAAACTGAACCTCACGTATGTCGAGAATCGTATTTACGATTTTAATTGATCGTCCACCACCACTATAATACCACTACCACTCTAATAATATTCTTCGATATTATTCATGATATTAATTATCGACAGAAATCGTGCGCTCGCGATGTTATCACAAAGCTAACACAACACGTTGATACGATTTTTAATCTATGGCGAGGGTATCTTTTAATACACAAAAGGCTCTTTACAAAGAGTGGTTTAATATTGTGTGAAATCATTGAAGGAAGGCGTCGTTCTAAATTTATGTCCAGCTGGTACGATAGGTCACGCGCAAAATCTTATTTCTTGAAATTTCTCAAGCGGTAAGATTGATGGTTCTGAAGACGTTTTTGTACCCGCTTTAAGATCAAGTAGGCATTCTTTGTCAACGCTTCAATGGCGAAGAACAGAACCCACTTCTGAAATGAGGGTTGCACTTCAACCAGGTTTTTTTTATCGCATCGATGAGTCTGGCAGCCAGGTTTTTCTAATACCTATCATGTATCTGATGCCGCACAATCTTAACTCGTGAAGATTTTTTATCAAGCCAACTCATTTAACCTACGTCACGTCATAATTCACAATAAATCAAGGTTGGACGTGGTTTGGTGAATCTTCTTTATTGATCGTCCGACATCGGTTTAACTATAACCATGTAGTAGGCCATGCTATATGACCTACATTCTACAATATAAAAGCAATCACGCAGCCTTGATAGTGAACCATTAAAACAGGGTTGCTATTCAGACAATGGGTAACTTATTATGATGCTTTTAGTACGCCATATAAACTTGGCCTACAAGGAAAGCCAGACGAGCACCGATACTGTCTCGAAGGAGATGTGAAATAATGCGGCAAGTCAGTACCGCAGACGGCGTAGATCTGCAAGCATGAAATACCAAAACTAAAACCGAAGGGTATTATGCTATCACTGTGGCTGAAATATTAGCAAAAACCAAATCACGTGCGGTAATGAGATGACTCAGAGCGAGCGATGACCCTCTACGGTTTGCTGCGAACCGTAACCCACGTAGACGCATACAAAACCACCTTATCGGGTTCCAACTCCTGCGTATCTCTTCTAGGTATACTGTTCTATACCATTTATCCTACTCCATTGTAATGAACGTGGGTACAGCGCACGGCGAATTACTCCAGTAGGCCTAGGGGTATGTACATAAAATGGCACAGAAGGATCCTACCGTATCAGCGCGCGTATGCAAACATTATCCCATACCGCCCTGCTATTTCACTGAAGATTGTTATTTTGAATACTCACAGCTCAAGTGTAAGTTAAAAATTATTGTTAAGACAACGGATTAGATCAGAAATCAGTAGTATCGATACCTATGCAATCAACTATGGAACAAAATATTCTGACGCAAGATAAATATGATTTTAAGTACCTGCTTTCGAGACTTGAGCACGTTAGCAGTCCTCTGGGATCCATCGTAATATAACGACAAATTCAATAGCCTTTAGATGACACGATTAAGCCTATCACAAAATCGCAAATTAGGCGATCGTCAACATGTCAGCGTCGTCGCACCAGCAAAAATCAATGGATCGATGCTACAGGCTCTTCTTTGACTTTTCACAAGATCGTATCAGATACTTTTGATTCAATGTTAAGCCGTTACGAATAGCATTATGCCATTGTGTGTGCCCAGACTATTTGACGTTGCGATCGCTTTTCTGAGGATAACTCGACTGCTCGACCAAAGCCAATGACACAATTTCTGTCCGTTTCACTATTACAACTAACGGGCATTTCTGGCGTTGGGTGGATCGCAGCCTGGGACTCGCGGTGGAAGAGAAATTCAAAATCAATCATTACAAAGCTCGACGCATCTAGCGATAAGCCATTGCTGTTGTCGTAAATTCGTAATCATTGTCGCGCCTACGTAAAAGGCTTCGTCTAACGCCGCACGATTTTTTGTATAGTGAATTGATAACTTAATTAGGCTCCGCTGCTGCAAAGTGCAAACATATTTGACGAATGCATATCCAAGTATCAACAAAACTATAACTGACACATGATTTATGTTGTCGGATAAGAGAAAACGTTCCGTACATATCACTTTTCGTCAAAATACGACATATTTTTGGCATTTCTCAAACTTAGCTTAGCCTAAGTGAAACAACCTTGATGAACAGTATAAGAATTCCGCGGTTTTTATCATGCTTGCGGAATTTTAGCTTATTCTTTTACACAGCCAGTTGGCTAGCGCGATAGTCTGACCGATCATGCATTCAATGATTCAAGAGGACGTATCGAGTATCATGCTCCCCAATTTTGAATCCATGTTGAGAGTTTCACGTGATCGTGATAGGCCTAACACAGATCCCCGTATTTTCAACGATAAATAATTCATCGATTTCGCAAAAAAACGAACCAAGGTTTGGGTTGATCTTCATCTAGTACAGCGTAAATAATACAGCTAGGATTAACATGCTTCAGAAAATTTGATCAGACGTATCAAGTTCATGAAATCAACAAGGCAAAATAATTCTACGTTAGGAAGCACTACAATACAACAGGCCTGCACGTTAAATAGGGGATTAGTCATGTTTTGTGATTTATCCCCCGTATGCGTAATGATCCACTTAAAAAAATTTGTGTGATATAACCCCGCTCGATTGTAACGTGATTAGCTCACTATGTAGGTGTAGACCAAATGAATGTTATACTGTAGAATGAGAGACAGGATAAATAATTAATAACTTAAGCATGAATCACAACTTACTCACTGCCTACATGTTTCGACAAGTACATTTTATAGAGTTTTTATTGAGCTTTCGAGCTCTCAAGAGAAATATTTAAAGCACAATACGAAAGTTGTAACCATACTTACCGTAGTGTATCTACTACTTAGTGATATGTTATGGTAAGACGTTACGAGTTTCATGCAGCAATCGTGCTAAAGTGGTTTCGTCGTGTATTTCAATCGATGGTATGTGTCTCATAGGCTCGTCTTCGATGTGTGTATGAGATTGAGAAATTTGAGTAATGCGCTTGCCAATTACCGGTACATAGAATTTTGGATGTGCTGTAAGCTTATTGAAATTATCATCCATGCCATTAAAGCCAGTAAAGTATGCTCAAGAGATATGCGATCTCTTTTCGTATGTATTGTATACATCTAGATATCGAGGTAGATAAAAAGTTGGGCTGGATGCGAAACTTGCGGTTATGTAGAAGTGCACGAGACGGCAATGGGTTTGTGAAACTGAACTAGCCGCTATTACCGATGAATCTCAACGCCTGATTTTGCACAGCTAAGGTCATGTTTTTGAGTATGGCGCGAACATGATTCAAATAATTGCGAAGCCACCTCACCGCGAATCAGCTATGAGCCTGATCTTTGTCGCTTGGGATCGTTTTAGGTCCGCAATTTTGTTAGTAGGCATGTCGATACGTCTGGTTTATTGCCTGGATCACTAGTCACTACGCCCGCACTCCCTTGATACTGAGTACTAAGCAGAACGGATACAAATTTTAAAGTCTGGCTTCGCTATTTATAGAGCCTACTGTACGTCTGACAGAACCGTCCTTTTTCAGTTGGAAAATGTTCATTTGTTCGTATAACACACTAGCCATGTCAAGTCAGTATTTTCCACTGGAAAATTTCCAGTATATATATATATATGTATGCAAAAGTCATGAATACTGCATGCAAGTGATTTTAATAACTGTTTTACTTTGAATCAACAACTTAGTCTGTCAATACTAAATATTAGTACAGCATGATCCCCGTTTTGCATAATTAAAACCTTTTTGTATATTCGTTATAATATAATTTGGTAAGAATATGGATGAAAGAATTACAAACGTACAGACATTGTCGCCATAATGGTGCATTGTAAAGCCAACACACCCGGCGTACACATTTCTCTAGTTGTGCCTTTTAGAGCGCTAGGCCATTTACAGCTCGATATTTATCAAAACCGTTAACACTACTAATGTAACTAGTCCTCAATTTCATATGTAGCATCTCAATTCTCAATACCGAATAGTACAGTTGTTACAGAAATACTTCCTTTTGGGTCACTGATAGCAATAATAATTCCCAACTGCTGTCACATGTTACAGAATTAACTTGTAGTAAATTCACCGTCATATCATGACTTTATTATCAACACTATTTCCTTATACATATGATATGTTGACTATCTTGATTCAACCAGTTGCGCAGAGTTCATATTATAAAGTCTACAATAGATGATTCTGTAATGGTTTAGTTCCACTAGAATTTTTGTGTTAAGTGAGTTGATAATGCAATCCCATTAGTGATGGCGTTGGTGAAGTGTATCCAACAATGAGAAGGATCTAATCTGAGGAAATAATGTAGCATTTATCATCACCAAATACCGAAACTGCAACCTGTCTGGTATGGTTGAATTTATAGACACAATCAAATAAGCAGGATTACTCATACGCTAACGCAACTGGAACATGTAAGTCGCTTCCTGCAAGCAAAGAAACGATGATTTCACTGCCTTTGTATCTTTTATTCTATTATACACACCAATGAAATAACTGGCAAGATTATACCGGGCTACGGCTAATCAGGAAGTGAGGCATAGGTAGAGCGATATTGCTAAAACCTACCAAGATCTGGCCGAGAAAGATGAACGCCATCTTATAAACGATACAGACGCTGTGCAGATTATGAAAATAATGGACGAGAATACAGTAAATGCTTGACGGCATTTAACCTAAACTTATACTTATATTGGCCGAATGAATGGACCTCGCACCTTGGCATGACATCTATCGTGTTTTCAGTGGGTCAGTACGGCGAAAAGGCTAACTAACATCGGGGTATTTGGGAAACATCCTCGACCCAAAGCTCAAAAACCTTAATTCAAAACCCTACTACCACCAATAACGTACTGTATAACAGTATAAGTGACCCATTGGAGATGTTGTAAAATGCCTTGATTTTAGAGACTCGTTTGCGGCTAAGACGGGTTACTTGCGTGCATCCTCACCTGTGGAGATACGCTTCAACCTATTACCTGTCACGATCGCGGCGGCTTTCATGAATCTTCTAATCAGTATAATCTATTGTATAAACCACATCCGATATTATGTAAAGCAAGAATTTTCGTGTTATAAGGCATTAACCATAATAATATTATCAAAATTCTGACACAGGAAATCATACATCATGTCATTCATATTCTTTTAAATCGGGATATAGATTATGAAATTTTCTCAAATATTCATGAAGATGACACAAATTTTTTTCTAGTGTGAAAAAAATAGCTATAATATGGAAAAATTTTTAAGAATATGCACAGGGAATGAAAGCTTATGACTAATTGCACATGTATTGAAAACTGAAACATTCTCTTCAAAACGTGACGTTATCTGCAGGATAACGGTAGGCTATGGTATGCGCTTACTCGGAATTTAGCAAAATTCGTTCAAAGCAATTTAAGGATACAAACACAAGCGATAAGGACTTTAATACCATAGTCTGTCATTACTCTGTGAACCTTGTAATGTCTAAATAGCCTCAGGTCAGGACAAACCTATCTTTGTAACCATGGAATACTTTACACAACCTCAAGGTTTATTTATGAAAGCTGTGTGGAAGCAAAATTATTTCAGCAATTACCTGATAAAGACTCTTGTAAGCAAACATCAGTGGCCTGTATGTACATTACAGATCTTGTCAATATCTCCAAAATCAGACTCATTTTCATATAATTACATGCTGCTAAAGGCAACTATGCATTAGCTTAAGTTAAAGAATTTCATTCATAAAATAAAATCTCTTGATATGTAAAGTTAATTTGCACCAGGTTGTATGTTGACTGTGGAACTAGAAGGTTTGAATTCTTGTTGTTTGCTTTGAACAGGAGGAAATGAATCGAGGCAAACCAAACTGGGAACATTTGAATGATGAACTACATGTTCTGATAACTGTGGAAGACACAGAAAACAGAGCTAGGTTGAAGATGAAGCGTGCTGTAGATGAAGTGAATAAACTATTGGTTCCAGCTGTAAGTGACTTAAATATTTGCAAGTTATGTAGCAGGTGTGATTAGGCCTACCGCCTTACAGTATTCACATAAAACTGCCTTTACATAACGTGCAAGGCAATAGGATATGTACCAGTACTTTCACTGGAATCAGAGATGCAGCCTAAGCCTGAAATCATAAGTACATTCAACATTAAACATTAAACTGCCACTAAAACAAGTCAAATGAACGTCTCTTGCCTATTTAGGAAGGAGAGGATGACCTCAAGAAGAAGCAACTGATGGAGCTTGCTATCATCAATGGAACGTACAGAGATTTCACTGGTAAATGCATAATCACAACAAGTATCGCAGTCATTTTATAGAGTTGTTTATATTTTCAGCACAACCACGTTTACAACCTACACAACATGTACTTTCACTTCCTGGTATTCGATCACCAACACCTGGACAACATAACACAAATATGCTTACCACACCAATAATTACCAGGTTACCTAATGGACAGGTAAGATCAAATAAATATATACTACCGGTACTAAAAATACCATGGCAAACATGCTAAGTCTGTGCTTTTTTTCCTTCAAGACTGTCATAGCCAATGGTAGTGCCCAGCCTCCGCCTCCATTGATTGCACCACATGAAGGTGCATTCTACTACACAACACCACTGGAATATCCTTACACTGGACTAGTGGCAACACAAGGCACATCGCTTTTGGAGTACTCGTTTCCTGATCCAGCTCTATTAGGTAGGTGTGAAATCATTGATAAATAAATGCTGTGATTTTTACAAACTCTTCAATTTCAGGTAAAGCGATCCACATCTAAAAGCATCTCGCCTTATAGTAATTAGGAGGCTGCCTTTCTTGAACAAACATTTTGACTTTGAATGACATTGATTTAGTTACCAGAGGTGGTAATACTACAACATAATGTACCCCATCATAAGTAGAACTTTCATAAATCTACTTATGTAATTCGGTTACTCAAGTACACCTGCAAAATTAGGAAAAATTACATGAAATCTGTGACTTAAGTTGAAGTAGATCTTTCTCTACGTAATAAGTACAATCATACCTACTTAAATATCATTAAAAGTAGAATTTTACTTGAGTAATTATCTCCTCTGCACTGCTAGTTACCTCCAGCATTTTTACCCTATATATACACGTATTGGTTGTGTCACTATTTCTTATATACCTCGAATTGTCCAGTTTTTATATCGGCCTGAACCTTCAACTAGTCTATACAATGAAGCAATGGTGTCAAATATGGGAGTATTCAATTGCATACATTATAATCTCCAATAACATAAAAGTCAATGTAAAGAGCATGGAGAGTCTATGCAAGTAGAATCAACCCTTTGCTTGATAATGTAAAATAGAGTATACTTATTAGAATGCCCACTTCAGTGTTTTAGTTAGAGGTCGAGTTACATAACGAACCATGAAAACCTCACTTCAAGTTGGACCGTCCTAGAAAATAACATAATCTTTGGATAACCATTCGCATGAATTAAAATAAAGCAAAAACGTAACATAAAATCAATGAAATTAGCTTTTTAAAAATGCTAGAATGTAGAATCAACCCATCTTTGACCATGCAAATTGAAAATTTTAACCACAGATAGCAAAGATGGATTTCTGTAGGACACATAACAACTAAGTAAAGATATCATGATCCATGTAACTAATGCGGTGACATTGACATGCGCGTAGGCTACATAAAGCATGGTGATCCTTGCTCTGCCCTTGTTTGTTGATATCATGCCTTTCCCATTAGCCTTTGCAACTAGAGTGGTCACAATTTATACCACATCTTACCAAGTAATAAATATTGACTTCCCGAAATATACTTGCGCCTTCTCAAATATGTGTTTCTGACAACAAGTTGTAACTTTTGCTTAGGGCAGGATTTTCTCATATTTTTGTCACCATGTAAAACAAAATGCTTGGGAACCTTGGGTGTAGCATGAAACAGTGACAACTGTACTGAGTTTTAAATGTCAATGAGATATGGGTTCTTGCTTAGTGCAGAAGCAAAAGACAGATATCTTCCAATGTGTCGGCCTTCTTATACTTATTCACGGACTTAGACTACTGGTATTAAAGCGCTACTCTGATTCAAACCTTAGTTGCACTATGTAGGCTATCACTTTATATTTTAACTCTTGTAGACGGTGCCAATTATTTCATAACAATGTACAAATACTAAGTAACCACTCTTTCATTGCAGACTAACAAAACCTTTGACTCAATTTCAGGCGCTGCACCTGGTGCTAAAATAGTGCGGCAAAGAACTGATACCCGGGTGCACCCTTATCAGAGGTCCCCAGGTAATGATTCTTGGGCTAATTAATTAAATTTTTTTCCTATTAACCATCATTTATTATCAGTTTCTAGTAGAGTAGATTTGACAAAGTATTTGATAAATTTCATTCCAAAGCTTCTAGATTTGTATTTTTTGTGAAAACAAAATGTATTATATTGCAACACACACCAACAGCATGGACATGTATAGAGAATTTTTTTATTGCCTTTTTTTTGTGTATATTTCACATTTTTCCTATTTTTATATAAAAAGGTTGCCATATGAATTTTTGTCTTCCAAGTTCCTGTTACTATGCCACCAATATTAAACAATCATTTACTTAACAAAGCAGTGAGCTCTATTCTCAAAAATTTTGTCCAAAATCCACAAACTCTTGTTCACAGGATAGGCCTATATAACCACATTCAAATTTTAGGAATGCAGGTAGAAATACCATGCCCATCAATTTTTTTGTCTCAGAGGATCAAAATTCCTGGCATTTACAGCATTTTTTCAAGATTGTTCTTGAAAAATTTACGTTGCCGAAGCCCGTATAACCTGCGATAATACAGCCCCATAGATATACAAATTTTCGACTTGAGCTGAGAAACACAGCAGCCCTAATGGCCACAGCAAACAAACCAAGGTTTGCTCACTCTGAAAGATATTGTGTATACCTGGTACTCTACTCCTCATGCTTGATCACAGTGCCAGTTTTCTTGACAATAAACCTAATCTGTCAAGCTATGCGACATTGTGATATCAAAATATCATCCTACCTTTTTATAGCTCCAAGATCTCACTTATCAAATCCAATGTGGCTAGAGAGCTACATTGCCAGCCAAATAATATTTTCTGAAGCACTTTGACACCAAATGGTACAATCATCATTTCAATGTATTATGCCTATATTTTGAATATTCAAGCCATGTAACAGTGGATAAGTTTTTTTTTCCTATTGAAATACAAATGGTTACTTGTAAAAAAGGGAGTGTCATGACGTATCCAGAAAGAAAGAGAGAGATGATATCTGACCAGTCGTTTTAACTCCATATCACCTCATTGCTTGTTTTCACAAAATATAATATGACTACCTTGGTGTCCTTTGACTGTGCAGTAAGCATGTGCATTCGACTGATTTTGATAGCCTGCTATTATATTGATGTTGGAATCAAGTGCTCTTTCATCTTGCTCAAACACTATCTAAGGTAATACCAATAGATATCTTGATTGTGGCCGATGGCAGGTGATCACTTCGATTGATATAGTGAGTGTCACCGCAGTTTTAACTAACGCCCAAATATATTGGAAACTTGGTCCGCAAGCTTTCAGAGCTCAGCCCCTTCCTTCATCAGGTGAAAACCTAAAATGGTTTGAAATTGGCTAATTGTGAAGTTCATGGTGACTCATACTTTTGTGATAGGAATGTGTGAGATCCAAAAAATCTAATATTGGTGTAAAAACAAATTCTTTGTTACAAATTCACCATTTTCCACCACTTATTTTCAACTAATGTGAACCAAGGTGAAAGAGCACTGATCCACTGTATTATGACACATTCAACAAAGTATAGTCTGGATTGCACAGATCTTAATTACACTTGGTCATTCTTTAATCTGATGAGCCACAAAGCCCATGATATCAAGGGAAAATCTGGATATAATCTATAAAGTTGGGTCTAACCCTCTAATGATATCATGGATCAAATATATAATCAGTGTCTGGGCAATCAACCAATTCTATACCTTGTTGCAGTGTCACTTTATAACTACAGCATTTGTTGCTTGGTTAACGCATATATCCCTATTATATATCTTAGCTGTATTATTCTACAATACCTTATTACTCATATACTAAATAGTTACCAACTTACCATATATTATTACTAATTGTTGGATCTTATTTTGTTTTTCTGTGCCTGTGTGCGTGCCTTCTTCTTTGCCTGTCTCTCTTGTTGTACTCAACATGTGTTCTCATCCTCTTCCAACCAATAACAAAATCTTGCACACTGTTTTATCTCAAACAAATTGTGTTATATTCAACAACAGCTGCCACTAACTAGTGTCACTGTTAGTGTTTGTTGTACCCATTTTCCCCAAAGAACACAAACACAATAGACTAACAACCACTATATTGTATAAGCTATATCTATAAAAAAAAAAGTTAACAAACCAAGTTGTTCACGTTACAAAAATTTTTCTATATTTTTCCTCTAGACCTACTCCATCAGAGTGGTAGCTTTTCCTATTATTTTTTGAAGTAAAAATTGCATGAATTCTCAAAGTAGCCCAGCTAGCTTGCCACCGGTTTATCATGCTTTTAAACTGCTCAAATTCATTTACCTTACAGTCAAACAAGTTTGGGTGAAATGGCTTTCTATATTAACTTTTTTTTTACTCGTAATCTTGGCGTTCATATCAAACAATACGCTGTCCCGTTTCACACAATTTTAATCTTGATTATAATTCACCGATTAAGTGCCTTTTCATATACACAACCAACGCATATATCATGAAGTTGTACTTTATATGCTTTTTTCGCATCAGTCAAAAACGCTAGGCTCAGTGTTTGTACCTTTGACTGGCTGTTAAACTAATATTCTGTACTGGAATACACTAATATCATGAGATAAATAGAATCTTTGAAACTAAGGCACACCTCACTCACAAAGTTCATTTTTTGCATGTTAAGGATTTAAAATTATTCTGCATGATAAACAATCGATGATGAAATGGCTTGTAGTTCAATCGTCATGAAGTAAAATATTTTTAAAATTTTACACTCTCCACAATTCCACCCTGACCTCTGTCATTGTCCTGTTCTGTTCTTTGCTTGTGCACACATACGGCGCAATAGGCAGCAAAGGATTGTTATCAACAACTCACTGCGGTGGTTCTAGTTCTTCATCGACTGATGAAGTCTTTACGGATCACCCAGGAGTACGTGACGATGTCTGCCACAAAATTGCCATGCACCACTCCGCTAACTACTATGCTTCTGCTCGATCTAACATTCTGCTACTAACGGTAAGCATGTCCTTTTTGAACTGACATTTCTACTGTTTATATATGTACTGTATCGTACACCTGACCATTTACGATGTACTTGATAATCAATCTTATTCTCAAAATAAAGCATGCCGTCAATGCTGACAATGTTAATTAAAATACATCATTAACGCATTAATGTAACCCGCATTAACAATCCTAGTAAGAAATTCCGGTAGCACGCAGTTCGTGTAGCCTACGTAAACGGCCAAAGTTATAAGCCCGGTAACAGTCATACAAGATTCTGAATCTACCATAACTCGATTCCAGGTCATCTACATCGGTAACTACAACTTTGATTCCTTTTGTGGAACATTGTGCGTTGATTTCGGCAATATAGATCCATGGCCTACTAGGCCATGATTGACCCTTCGTCTCAAAACTGCGTAATTACGGAGATATTGCCCGGCAAAAATTCGTTGCGACGTCGATGGGTACATTGCTGTGCAATTGCAAATTATAGGAAAATGTATGGCCGATTACAGTCAAGTCAAGTGAAATGTAACATCATTCCTTCAAGGGGGGCAAGAGCTGTATGAAGCTTGGAATTCAAACAATATCACCCAGTATGAAGCATTACAGATGGAAAGATAGCAAGGAGTAGAGTCGGAAGCGTACAATCAGACGTAGGCCTAGCCTATTATATAACAGCATAGTGACACCACAAATTTACATCCCGCCTCCTCAACCTAATGAATGAACAGAGGAAGCTGACGGTATGAAGATATTTTTAAATAAACAAAGCCTGGATGTCTAATATGTGGTGGCACTATGCTTTTATCTACAACGATGATATCTTTTCGACCAGCAGTCAGAAGCACTAAAGCAAATGTATTTTTACCTTTTATACTCGATTTTTACTTATCCCTGTCAAGTTGAAGTGTGTTACGTATGTTCCTTTTCGATGTGTCATAAGTGTTACAACATGTTCTATTGCTGTATCCATATTTTATTTCCTGTAGCCATGGCATTTGATTTGGAATTGATATATTCCATCAACTCTCCTCAGTTCCGTGTTACCAAGAATCCTGCTCATGGACAATTTAGAGATATCATATTTGCTTTGCCTGAAATGATTGAATATGCTTGCCTAGGCTTTTGAATTAGTGATATTTTTGTTAGTGTTTCAGACTGTAGACCTACAATGTTAAAGCAAATTTCTCTGCCTCTGATACAGAAATTAGGTGTCCTGGTCCATTCAAGCGATTTTGTCACAGCTTCCAATAGATTTCATACAAGTTTTCCTACCGACATTTGCCGGTATGATACCACCCAGCTGTGCATGTTTAATACAGCAAGTGAGACCAGAATTCGACACACCTACATTTGAAATTGCATTAAAATAGAGTATTGAAACACGCCTGGCGGCATGCGGCTTCATTGCCTCCGCGTTAGGCCTAAGCTGCTAGAGCGCTATCGGCATTTTTGCTATCGAAGCGGCGAAACTCAATAGTGAAGTGCCTAGTTCAATCCATACCTGACACATCACTTTTGACTCATGAATAACCAACCACATATATTTGCACAGTTTCACTTTCTTAATCACACTTGGAATATACATGATGCATCATGCATGCCAGTTTTAACTACGCCGAGGCATTGCCATTCGTGCAACTTTTGGAGTCCAATATTGCTTCCGTAATTAGATGTTTTAGCCTATAGGCTACAAAACGCCACCATATTGCGATCTCACTTTTCTTTGCCATTTGCCTTGCCCAGATGCCCACATTCGGTATAGCGACCAGTATGCCTATAGGTCTACAGGGTCTACGTGTTGTAGAATCGTGTTTGTTAAGGTGGCTATGCGTACACATCATTACTACGTAGATTCGAGTATATACTTCAACGATTATAAGCCCAAGTGGATTTTTATTACAGTAAATGCAGTGTTTTTTCGAGCCTTTATACTCTTGGTAAGGTCAAGCATGAGTTTGCACTCAAATGCAAGATTGCACTGTTCATATCCCCACATATTTTTGTAACCCACCACATTAAGGGACGCCCTAAGCGCGTAAGCAACGCGTGTTATTTCCAATGTAGCACTACAGTGTAAGCCTACTCTCAGCCTCTGACATTATAGGGCCTTTAGGACCTATATTATTATAATGATATATCATTCCCACTGAACCATGCATGTATTTTCCACAGACTATCAAGATTGCCTTTTTCTAACTGTATGTGTGCTATGAATTGCTCCATTATGTAGATGATTTGATAAAGATTTTCTCATTAGCATTATAATCAATTGAATCATATTTCATGAGGCAGGGTTGCTGTATGCAGGGAAAGAAGACTGTAGAACAGGAATCCCTGACGCCAAAAACTACTTCTGTCAAAGTCAAAATTAAGTTCCGCAACGTTCTGACGTATGCCAGGTTCATTATCCATAGTGCGCGTGTCATGATAATTTCGTTTATAGCCCGCATTACTATCACAACCACCCCCATCCGCACTTCCCAATACCAACTGCCACGCACTAGGAGAACAGATCGAAATTTTTTCAATTCTTTGGTTCGAATTGAACAGGAATCGCAACCAGGAACTTCCGATCTGAAGGCGCCCAGTTCAACCACTCGGCCAACTGAGCGGTGTCGAATCTGTATTCCTGATTGCTATCACAGAATGTACACTGGTATAACTGCGTCGCAAATTCTTCTAGATCTAGATAAGCTGTTTAAATTGAGAGCTACAAATGTAGCAGGCGAAGTTGTCAACGATTCGTAAACGTGTAGTCATTTATTCATGGCACAACAAAGGTAATCTGTTATTTAAGAAAATGGCAAAGAGAGATGTGTAAGGTGAACCTACAATTTGTAACAAAAATGAGGAATAAAGACGGGCGTGAGCAGATAACAAATCTCGGGTATCTGTGAATAAAATTCTTTGTCAATTTGTAGATGACTAGTTTTGGATTTGAAGCATGACTTGTCTTAATGGGACCGCAGAGGATTGGCTAGTCCAGAATACAGAATACCATAAAATGCGCTGGGCCCGTTCCTCACACCGAAAGCGAGAGATCCAGGTTCCATTTTCGGCCAGAGATGCCACATAGCAGTCGCACGCCTGGCAAACGGGCCGAAAGGCATCCGATATGAAGCCAACGCCAAATCACGAAGTTGAAATTCAACGCTAAACCAAACAATCTAGTGATCTATTAAGACCTGCGGCACCCGCACGTCAGACATCCGAAAGCCCTTCCCAATAATTTGGGAGGAAGAAGTAGAATTCATCATCACATATTTCTCTTTTTGAGGATAATGTACGATAATTCTCCGCAGTGGGCATTTGAGACTCAGGTCAGTTGGCATCACCGATACTACAGTTGATTGATACTATGCAATATGCGATGCAAATATGCAGCACTTCAGTAGTTTTGGATTTATGAATGATACAATTTTGGCGTCAGGGCTCACATGATTTAAATAAGCGTCAGAAAAGGGGAAAAAATGAGAATATTGTGACTTCAAACTAAATAAATAAATGTGTTAATATCATCTTCATCTCTTTTCATGTATTTGTGATCAATGAGCCACTCTATTTGTTGTTTGATCAATTTTTTTTGCGGAAAAAACATGTTTTTTAGCATTTCGACCAATTCCGTCTGTAATTGCGCGTGCGTGATCCTTTTCCGCATCTTCAGAATCTTAACAATCGCTTCCTGAAAGAATTTGAAATGTAGGATGCGAAGACCACACCAGCTACTAGATTGCTACTATGACAGTGAGGCAGTGACATATGTAGTCCCTCCGCAATAGATCCGGCATAGGAAGCTACAACTTTGTTTATTTTCACCCGCATTTGATTTTGATGCATTTACACACGTTCATATGATATACAAACACATGCATGGGTCGGACAAGAAGGTGCCAAAGGCCAGTCAAACACCCCCTCCTCCGCAGTGAACTATCCGCAATGCCTTGGCCATCTAGCGAGGAACTTGCGGATTCAGAAACCATTTTTACCATTACCATAGTCACATAGAGGTCAATCAAGTCCACACAGCAAATGCCCCATATTTCGCAACGCGTCGGTCTGTGTTCGCATATTCCGTTCGTGTTGCACGACGCGCCGACGGAAGGACGCTATCCTTGTTTACTTCAACGGCAGCGATCTCGATTCACCTCGCACGCCTCTTATCCTGATGCTGCAGTACCCGTGACAGACTCGGCTTCGCCGCTACAGAAAGTTTAAAGTCGCGCATTGCAAATACTATCCTTTGAATCGAAAACGGTGCTGGCCAGGAACGAAGAGTCATAGAATCGATCACCTTCGCGTTGGTCACCTTCCCTCGAATCGTGTCGGGACTTTGAGGAAATAAGTAAAATATCCGCCATGGTTACATCCGGTAAGCGGCGAGGATACGAGTATCGAGTATGTGCTCATTTTCGCGTCGAGACGTCCCGATTGTAGCTAGATAAAACGCTTGTAACTACTGAATATCAACAATCTCAAATATCAAAAGTTCTGACCCCCTCTGGCTGCGCCCCTGAGTATATTATACATTCTATGGATAACATTCCTAAAAGTTTCAGTTAGCAGTGTATGAGTGAAAAGAAATAAGTCAGATAAACTAACTTGCGTGCGCAAAATTCGCAATTGAATGATTCCTTCGTTATCTTCTTCCTTTGAACGTTCAGTTGAAAGTTGCAACCTTCCGATCATATTGACACGACCCCGCTTTTGAATCTTCCCATTTTTTCTGAAAATTAACTCCCCAATAACAAACAGCGAATGTATAATTCAAGGGTATACCGTCAGCTTTTCATGTACTGTAATGGTAACAAGCTAAGTAGCATTTAACAAGAAATGTAGCGAGAATATTCAGTTGCTCACATTAGTGCGTATTGGTGATTGATGGAAAATAACGTAGCATCTGTGAAATCTTTTGTTGATAATGCTTCGGGATTGCACAGTAGAACTTGTCGCTTTGTCTTTGGCATGGCAACCAACGACTGAAAAAGAGTGACTTGTTGAGAATTTCCAGACGGGTGAAAGTGACAGAAAACCCTATCGAGGGAGCATTTGGAATTAATGATGTTATGTCAGTTTGCTGGTGGAAGGACAACACTGTGACAAGGTGACATATGCAATGCGTAGTGCTTCTCAAGGTTTACAGATTCACCATGGAATATATTAGTGTAGTAACATTACTCTCAAATAAACAATAATAGTCTATACAAACCCATAATGTTTTTCTTAGTTCTGCTTCCGGTAATTGCGTTGCTAATTTCAGATTCTCAAATGAAATCGGTTCGCGGGGCCTCGGATTCCATGTAAATAATACGCTTAATTGAAATGTCGTCACTTCAAAATCATATTGACCACACTCCGTCTTGAAAGTAATCTGAAAAATGCAGGGTGACCCGGGTTAAAGTGTAGGGACATCAGGCAGTGTTGTGATGACTCAAGTCAATGACTCAAACTCAAGCCACCCAGAAAAGCCAAGAGATCTTGATTTGTTTAAATTATCAGATATGTGAGCTTTAGAGCTTTTTAGCAAAATGACTCAACTCAACTTGGACGTGAGAGTCTCAGTGACTCGAAATGAGTGACTTGGTCACAACCAAGAACTCTGGAAGGCCAAGCTTGCCTCATAATGCGTCCAACCTAAGAGTACTAGGTCATAGCCACTAGTTACCAAAGCCTACACAGAAACAAGTCCTACTCACCACTCCATTAGACATAAGATGATGCCACTGTAGTTTCCTGCCGTTGTGATGTTTCTTATAAAATTCCTCGACATTAGGGATAAAATCTTCTAACTCGGGAGGTAATGATACATGCACTCTGTCTGACCTTCTCGCCCAGGCACCGGAATTCAATATTTTTATATTTGCTACATCTGGAAAATACACGACAAAATTCAAGTAAGCGTACAATTGGATGGGCCTGCGCCGGAGCGGCATTCCCATCTCCAGCAATATTGATGATGTGAGTTTGGACAAATTTTCCTCGTCTACCTAGTTGGATAGAATTGACAAAGGAAACAAATCCCTTCAGCCAACAATGAAGGACGTTAGTATCTCTCTATAGCATGAAGCTAGCATACTACCAGTAGTGGCTTCACTGGATAAACTAGACACCAGGGGACCATGGAAAATCGTATGGCCAATCAGTTGCTGTGTTGTTTATCTTTCCTTGGCTACAACACTTGTGTCTGTGTTGTTAAAAATGAAGCACGTAAGTCATAGCCAAGTCAGCAAATATCGATGTGAACCCGTTTCAATATGTAATAGATTCAAGACAGTCAACCAGTAACAGACACTACAAGCACTTATGCAACTATGGCAGTTTCATAACTGGAAGCAATATGCATCAGGCAATGCCATAAACATGTACACTACAGATTACAGGTCAGTCAAGATAATAAATGGCAACCAAGTCGCTCATAAACTAAGCTGAGTTCAAGTACTAAAATTACAAAGAGCCTCAAGCAGTAACATTTCAATGCAATCGCATCACATACTAAGCAAAGAGCTCAAGAATATCATACCTGACACGGCCGAGTTATTGCCACAGTATTCTTTAAACTCCTTGTTCATATCTTCGCTGACTTTAATATCTTGAAACATTCTCGCCAGTTTATTGACATAATCGGCAGGCATCCCAACCTAAACGTCAAACACTTGTAAAAATCTCACAAATGTCATGACTAGTGATATAAAGGATACTTACATCACGTAGCCATTCAACCATACTTTCTTCTTTTTCATTATCAGCCGATGTCCTCAGTATAAGTCGCCTCGTCAAATGAGCTTTGTGAAATTTCATAAAGACATCTTTATTTGAAACATACTTCAAAACCAACAACTGAAATAAAGTTGTGCGTATTTTGACATAATGACTCAAGTCGCAACTTTGGAGTTTTAATATTGGAGGTTTCAGACTCCAATCGGACTTGAAGGTATTGGTGACTAGACTTCAGACTCAAATTTTCAGAATATTAAAAGACTACAAATCGACTCCAACTTGGAGTTCAAGGTCTTGCTGACAAGATTAGACTTGATCGCAACACCGTTGAGGTGAAATGCGATGCATTCAGTAGGAATAACTTACAACATCTTTAAGTTTTGATTCAATTTCCTCAGAAGAAAGTTTCTTGCTTAGTGGAGTTTTACGAAGAAGCATATCACAGTAATTCGCAAGCAGCTCTGGACATCGTGACTCTGGCGGAACTCTTGATGATGACCTAAAATTGAATTTGATGTTTGACTTCCTAATATAAGCATGCCGGGGATAACAACCTTTGACCAAACTCACAAATTGGTGCTAGCCAGATTCGGGTACCCAGACATAGGATCATATAAAACACTAGGCCTACCCAGAACACAAGGTCATACAAATATTAATAAATTAACAAGCTTACACTGCAGCTGATGAATGCTGACAATTACAGTACAATTCTTACGGTTTAGTCTTTGAATTCAAGTCAAGTGCAAATATCCCGATGTCGTTGACAACTTGTTCAAATGCTTTGTCTCGAGCCGTCAGGAATCTCGGGTCGTCATTAAATGAATGCAGTACAAGAGAGGAAAACTTTTTGAAAAGTAACAGTAATTCTTCGATATATCTCTCTGAATCCTACAAAAATAGCACAACGTATCAATGTGGGTATCTACTGTACTGTAAGGTTTTGGTCTTTGGGCAGGAGATGCAGTGACGAGCGGACGAGGATAGGGTCTTATCAGCCTCCCAGTTTCATAGACACTTAGTACCAAACTCGTCTACTAATGATAGTCTTAATATAATACTAGTCACCTGTGTGATAATATTGCGACAATCCAGCAAATGTCTCTTGCCTTCTTCAATAATGAAATCTTCCAATTGTCGCAGCATTTCGCCAACGCCACCTTCTACGCGATCGACGAGCACAAACATAAGGTTTAAATCTGCCAAAGAATGACCGATGTGTCTAATTTGAATTAAGTTATAAAAACAAAAAAAAATTCACAAACCTTCAGTGTTGTAGGATTGTATCAGGGAAAGACATTCTGGCATGAGCTGCTTCAAAAATTTCGTCACGAGAATGTTGACGGCACATTTCTTGAGAGTAGACATCGAGGCATCCTCCAAATAACGAGTGGCACGATCTTCCTCTTCCTTGAGTTTTTTGTGAGCCTAAACAACAACAGAACTTCAGTAAGTAAACCTATATATCTTAGTAACTTTGAATTGCTGATAGGAGGTTTCTTGCAGGAATTAACTCCTATGAGATAGATACGTGATGACAAGATGAAGGTCTCCGGTATAATAATTGAAACAATAAATTTCAGATGAAGTAATCACGTGAATCCTGTCCTGTGCCAAGCCCAAGTAATATTTAGACTTGAGAGAAATTGATACAAGTACCGGTAAGCTAAGCATGTTAAAGCAAGATATTTGTATTCTCAACAAACTCACATATTTCATGTACTTCAAAACTCCATGTTCATTTAGATAAGCAGGGGCTTCCAACAGATAATGAGCACCAGTAGACTTCACGTAGGCAGACTCAAAATGCTCTCGGTATATCTTCAGGTGATCAGAGCTATCGGAGCACAAGTTCACTGAAAAATAATTATGCTTTCTCTTGGTTAAGGCAACAAAGGGAGAGTGTCAGTGACTGCTGCCAGTCCACCCCTTTCCTACCAGTCTGTAGTACTAATATACTTTATATTGCACATTTTAATTACATTGTGTATATTCTATTCTGACAGGTGAATAAATAAACAAACAAACCGCAATGTAATAAAATTAAATAAAATACATACCATACGATTGTCGCACGCCAATGACAAGTTGAGAATCGAAATATACCCCTTTCCTTTCGTTTTCCACAAGAATCATGGCACTGTTCTGTAAACGCTCTCTGATATCACTGAAGACATGCTCGTTCCAGCTATCCAACATCAACTGAAATTCAGAAAGAAAAGGGCCAAGCAATATAAGACAGATGTGACGGATACAATATCATATGCTGATATATTTCAACTAGGACGGAATATAGAAACACAAAAACAAGTCCAGCAAATCAGACAAGCTTATTTTTAAGTGCGAGTGTATCTGACAGATAAGCTGCTTTTTGCAGAAACTAAATGAAAACAGCAAACAGTATCAGTATCGAAAGATAGAGCTTCGATGAGCACAGTTGCACATATCATTCAACAACATGATGAGTTACATCACCTGGTCATAACACTGACCAAAACCTACAAACCAAAAAGATATCGGCTTGAATTGACAACTGAAAATGCGTTTCTATGAGAGAAATAAATAGATACTTGATAGAAATGAAACCACTAGACATATAGTAACAAACTCATACCTTTCTGACAATGTTACTTTTCTCATTCTTATTTTTAACCCTGACGCCGTCATCGACATTTTCCAGAGCTTTTTCCAACTGACCAAATGGCTCCGGTAAGTATCGAGACTGATCAAAAAACTGGGTCCATACAGCTATGTATGCCTTCAACAATGAAGGGTCATCCGAGTTCATTTTCACTTTCTAGACGCAAAGCATAGAAAATATGTAGAGTATATCTTTCCGGCACAAATATGACCGAACACCCACAGATTTTGATTCGATGATGAAGTCTAGAATAATATTTCTCAATGCATCATAAAGTTTTCCAACTCCTGAATCTTCATCCCATAAACATATCGAGTACACGTCCCAAAACAATTTCTGGAAACATAATTTCAAACTATATTCAATATGTTCAGCTTCAAAACCGAAAAGTGCTAGTCTGAAATATAGGTGGATTATACGAGATTAGATTCATAAATTTCACAAAATTAGGTAGGCCTACCTGTAGTGTGGTTTATATAAATATACAGTAAAAGCTTCCTGTAAGCTGGAATGTACTATACCTGCCACTCTTCTCTTGAAACAGACTCTTGACTCAGCAATTTCAGCACAACGGGATTCATATCAGGCCATTTATCGTCAAACTTCTGGTAAGTACCCTGCAAATATCAAGGGTTGTTTTTGGCAAGTGGCAACACTGCATCCGTATTTTTAGTCTGTTCATAACTTCATATACTGCAAAACAGCTCAGCTCAGCTCAGTCCACTACCGCTACCTGTGGTCTATGCTTACGGTACCGGTAGTGACTGGAATAACAAAACAAAAAAGTAAGGTACGGCATTTACCTTCAGCATTGACATTTTGCAGACAGAACGTAGTCTCCACGTTTATGAGCAAGATTTCCCCTGACAGAAGTAGCGTTCAAGTCACAAAATATATCGAGGGAAAACGTCAGTAGGAGTCTTCAGCAGGCATTGACTACCGGTATCGGCTACGTTCGATAAGCTGTCTACTAGGCTGTAATAAATCTATGAAGCAATGAACAAGAATATATATATGTAGTTACAGTAGATCATACTGCCTTTTGTCATTTTACAGAGCTGTGCAGTACACTACTCATGCTCTGGATCAACAGAGCACCACGTCCGGGCTTGCTGGCTACTGCTACGCTCCTGGTCCAAGTTAACAACTGCGACGAATGACGCCCGACTCCGCCGCTTGGTTTAGTTCGTGACTCTCGAGCGCCACCTTGCGTCAACAGACATTGCATAAAACTTCCGTCGGATGACTTAGCGAGTCGATTATACCACAGAAACTTACAGTACTTTCTACACCTCTACAATGTACCGCATACCGTACTTACATTAGCCTACTACGCTACGAGTTTGATTTCAGCATAGCGCGCTGCGCTTTCGTGGCCCGAAGTGCTTACTTGGTTTTGGTAGTCGCCTGGGCAGAGTCTGCGAGACAGTTATGAGACTCTCCAGAGCTGCTTTCAACACTGGCAATAGAATTATAGGCATTGCATAACTCTACTACAAATGTTCAGTTGGTTAAGCTCATTTGATGAATCAATAGATCTACACACATGAAAACGACAACGGTAGTGTGTCATTTCACTTGAGTCGACATGCAATAAAAATCATTACACAAAATTACGATTTCAGTTGGTTAAAAAACAATAACTCGGTATTTTTAAACATTTTTTCAGCAAGTTCATCGGGATCTTCCTCTCGAGCACCCGATATCACTTCTAATACTTGTACGATATTGCAAGGTTCATTACGTCCTTTGACGCAGCAGCCTTGTTCCCATTTTTTCTTGCTCTGAAATTTAGTTTTAACATGTCCGAAACCTGCATGGGTTGGTTTTACTTCACACCATGGCGCATCGGTTTCGAGCAATAGCTTTTCTGAAGGGATGCTACACATAGATTCAATATTTTCCTTTGTTTTTAATGAGCATCCATTGATTCCAATGAAAAAACCCATTCCTAAGATTGCTTCAGCCTCTTCCTTGGTCCCATCGAATGAATGAACCACCCCTCCAGATATTTTACCATGATGTTCCTGCATGATCTTTATGAAATCATTATGAGCGTTTCTGCAATGCAGAAACATGGGAAGACCAGTGGCTTCTGCCAAGTCCAACTGTTTAGTAAAATATTTCAATTGAGTCTCTTTCGGGCAAAAATGAAGTCTGTCATAATCCAAGCCACATTCACCAATTGCAACAACCTTTGATGCATTATTATTCACAAGATCTAATAGATCAGTGAAGTAGCTTTCAGCTCCATACTTCTCAAATTCCTGACACCTTGTTGGATGGCACCCAACCGTCGTATAGAAGAAATCTCCCGTGTTACATAGTTCAAGGCTTTCTTTTACATCGCTAAGGCATCCGCTAGTAACTATAATTTTCTGCATACCCACGCTCCTTGCACGGGATATGACAGACTCAAAGTCGTCCTCATGCTTTTGTTTTCCACGATAGTTTCCCCGGAAAACAGGGTCGGTTAGATTTGCCCCAATATCTATGAATTTTCTTACCCCACTCATCATCGATGACAATCTCAACATGGGGGAACTTTCACCACGCAAATGAAATACCGGATGCCAGTTTTCGTATGAAAAGTCTTTAGTTTAGCAGTACTCAAAACACCGCTGATAGATGCTGATAATTTGTCGAAAAATATAATATTTGATTAGTTATATATTTTACAGTGAGATGAAATCATGTGGGACTATAAAAGCAATGTTATCGAACAATAGATTTTATCATCAATCAAGCTTCTCGGGAGGTGGCGCTAGTTGGTCAGTCTACGTTAGATGTAGGTCCAACGCCAGGTCAAAATTTTTCCTGCAGATTTTTGATTTGATGTTTCATATACTGTAATGAGACATATAGTGTTGATAATGTCTAAACCTGTTACACGCGGTCTTTCACTTCATTGGATGCACGATGCACTACAGGGATTGACGGGAGCTCACAGAGAAAGAGCGATAGGCCTGCCGAAGGGCTGACGAATACCAGACCAGATGAGCAGTGGCGTCAAGTCATGTTGATATCGAAAGAAGCCTTCAAAAACCGCAGTTCATAAAGCATTTCATATCAAATATGGTGGACCCATCTAGGCAGCTCCACAGCATCAGCAGTGGGCGGGCGCAGCCGTTTTTTAAACTATAGTGCTTTGGTCATGTACATTTTGTAGAATATAATTTGTACCAAAAATAGGCCCTAATAGGATATCCAGATTTCCTCTAGTATGTCCAAAATGGGCGGTAGGCCTATAAGGTGAGATCGTCCGAGGTGGCATGATAATCCACACCATATTGAATAGTATCGTATAGAAATCGCACCATAACAAGTCAAAACTTATCCAATAAATATATATGACGGTTATAGGAAGGTTACTATCGGTCAGGTGAATTCCTGCTATTACTATCACTACGCTCAACATGCCTACACCCATTCGACTATTCATTGTCTTGTAAACCCCGCTTTGAAATGACGTTTCTTTTGTGTTTATACTTTCATATCGCCGGTTACAAGCTATAAATTCTCCCATAACTGACATATTCGGGCTCAGTTCATCACAGGTAGATATAAATGAGAAAGAAAGAATAAAGGCGCTGGACAATGAAGTCACACAGAATGGCGTTCCATGCATCCGAGTGGCGAGAAAATCCCACGATCATCGAACCCTCCATGTGACCTAAAGTAGCGTGACCATGTGACGAACGGTGTGACCTGTCACTGTCGCGTGTCACGAGGCATTTTCCGTACGATGGCTTTCAAGAATTTTTCCAGTCATGGGAGATTAGTGATATAAGAGCGAGGGGATTCACACGCCCTTGAAAACCACCAAAGAATTACGTTCTTCGTCAGTTTCCACCATGAAGCAGCGTTCCTGACTCTTGTTCCGTAAGCTTGTCCTCATAGCTGTCTAGATTCTTGCCTCAAAAAGCAATAGGTATACTGAAATTTTCAACTGCAAAAGTCTATAGATCCTACATAAATAGGTATCATTTTACTGAGCTTGAAATCAATGTAAAGGAATAGCGGAGAGTTCCCGCATTTCTCCCGTGAACGAAATTGCATATTATTCAAAAAACTTCCATACAGTTCGTGTCAAAAGTTATTCCAAAAATAACATCAATTTACGGAATATTTAGTACGGTGTTGCATTTCCACCTGCATTCGTCATAACAAAAACATTACCAGCGTCAATTTCTCTTCAAAGATTGAGGAGAAAGAGAATATGATGTGGTAATTTTTAAGATTTACAAAGTTTCCTGTTGTTAATAAAAGCGTTTCACTTTAGTCAACACAGCACATATCCCGCTGTGTAGTTAGAGCGTTAAACATCCGCCTTGATGACTATCCATACCTTAATTACGGAATTTGTGTTAAGAGAATGCTTTGCAAAGGTTAGCAAATTGAGTATTTTTTAGATATCTGCAAATAAAACGCCTTTTGAAGAAGATATCAAAGACTTATTCATCGGGGAAAGCAAATGGGGTGATAATGCCATATTCAATATGTTGCTCAGAATCTCAGATGGTTCACTTTCGTATGGGCTACTTTCGCAGTAGACACGGAGCGTGAAACACCTGCGCTATATGGAATTCTCATAATGAATTTCTCTATTGGGATGAGTTTTAATATATATTCAAGTATGGCCTATCTAAGAATGTAACGTCGTTGGAATTTGTTTGATTTATATTCCTGTTGTATTTGTCTAGACTCAGCGATTTTAGATTCCAAGAATACCAAGCATCTCCGTACGGATCGAGTGCTCAAACACTTGCTGAGAAGCCTTCTTAAACATGTTATATAGAAATCATCAAAAGATCGGCATCATGATAGTTGCGCGCCCTTCGCGTAGTCTTGAGATCCGCCGTAAGAAATTTGATTGATTGATGTTTCCGCGATGAACCCAGATGACCCAGAAACGTCCATCCACTTCCGACTTATCTTACAGGCAGTCAGATAATTTTTATCAATTTTATCTTCACATACTAAAAGAAGGCCAACTAGTTTTTACTAAACTTGCGACTTTTGAAGTTGAGAAAAGCAAGTCTTCAATTTTAGAGCATGTTTTACTACTGTAGATAATTTATAGTTATTTTAAACAAGGGGGTGAGGCGGAACTTGAACGGAATATTTTATAACTCTAGCAAAAGAAGCAGTTGGCGATGTCGAAGGTGTTACTTCGTCCACTCATGGCCTACTTTAGTAGAGTAGGCCACGGTCCGCTCATGGAGTTTAGATTCTTGACAGTCGGTATCGGGGAAGTGCGGAGAGTCGTGATTGCAATAGTGATCTGGGCTATAACTCGGAGGTATTGACACGTATACCGTGAGCATCGACCTGGCGTATATGACCTTAGTAGGTGAAAAACGCCATAAATTAAAAAAAAAAATTGAGAAGAAGTCGTACACATGCGAAATGCCAAGACAATTCTCTAAAAATACCCAACGTTTTCTTCACATTTCCTTATAGGTATGATTGGTTCTCTGTTTTTGAAAACAACTTTCTATTTCTCTAAGGTAGGCCTATCGTAAACCTATAGTCAACATGATGCAGATCATCAACGATAAACGGTAGGTCTGTGATAAGGAAGTGTTAGTGAAACAAAGAAATCTCCACAAAGTGATCCTATAGCCTTCGGTCATCACACCGCAAGTCATGAGGTCCCATTTATTTAAGTTGACTGCATATTTTGACCAAAGAATCATAACACTTTCAAAGGACACCATCATCTTTAACATCGAAGAAATTGCGCTCAAGGAAATTTTGTTACCTGATAGTCTACTGATGAATTAGCTATCGTCTTTGTGATGTCTGGCAATGTGAAGAAAGATGTGTGGCGATGTCTTGTGAAATCCATGACAGGTAGACATGCCACAAATGATTCACACTCTACATTATGACCGCAATAACAACGTGAGTCTAAAGAGTGGTGCGTCAGAAAATCAGAATTTTTGCAATTAATCAACCAATCTATCTATATAAGCCAGACATGAAACAATGAAGAGTCGATACTTTACATGTCGATCGACCTTCACTGTTAAATCCCCGTTCATTTTTCAAATTTTGGACTTTGAACATCTCACCACTAGTTGTAAAATTAGGAGAAATGGTCGTAACACCATGTGCTACTCTTCTCAACGAAACTATTGGGAAATTGCTTAGAGCTTACCCACATAATGCGCTATCATCCCGCAATCGAGGAGCATATCGGAAGTGTGTTATATGGAGCTTATTGCGCAACAACGCCCACACGATGACGTCACGATGTGATGCTACGTATTGAGAACATGAGCTTTAGACCCACTTATATAACTTCGTAGGATGGAAGTTAGGCTGGCTCCGAATCTTTTCATTTACATAGTGATCCTATACAAAGTAAATGGAGCAAGAGCTCGACAGTATGAAAGGATCCCAACAGAGGAAAACAGGAAAGCCTTTCTTTAGGTTCTTCGCGCCTATTATGAAAAACTATAATCCCTTTCTGGTTAAACAGGTTCACTGAAATTTGGACAGTTATTCTTATGTAGCTCAACGAAATATCATATTTCACAAAAATATGGGTCATGCCAAGTTATCTTAATTTTGGCGTATTTCCGCGCCGTAAAGCGTCAGAAACGGTTGCTTCTTCAAGTCGTCACGATTGAGCAGCAAGTTGGCAATGCAAACAATTCATCAACAATCCTTTCATCTTTGCCTGATTGCTTCACGCATCTATTAAACCCCGAAAAAGCCAAAAATTCTCACACGAAGGTGCTTTTTACCATAGAGACAGACTGGTTTGCGGCTGTTGGGTTTCCGGATACCGAAACACGCGTACACTCGCGCCTGCGGTCGTAAAAAATGACGAATAGGTCACTTCAGTGCGACACGTTACAGAAACGTTTCACAAAATGGTTTGTTAATGAATTAATGAAGTTTTGAGTCACTTAAATTCTCTTTTGCATGTAGGGTTTTTGGAGGGCTCTCTGCGTACTCATCGGATTTTGGGTATCTTGTCATAAAAGAGTCTCTACGCTGTACTAAATAGCTGAGTAACTCATTTTAAAACTCTGCGATGCGCTCAAAGTGCGACATTCAATCAAATCCTTTACCACAAGTAATTTCGGTTTTGGATTTACAGTAATTAAGCCAAACCCACATTGTAGCAAATGCTGGCGACATGAAGAGAATGACTGGTACGTAATGTCGTGTCAATAATTCCACGAACTGTTGAGATTAAACGCGACTTCACTGTGGAGACAAAATCAAGTGGCTTGTACAGTTAACTGGTTATCTACAGCGTCTGTTGACCGAGTTCTATCCATTTACAAATGTAAGTAGGCGATTAGGTAATGTCTTGTGAAATGCAGACAAACTCTGTTTCTGTTCATGGTAATGAATTACCTCATTGTAATTTCAACAATATACTTGACAGGGGCAATCAATTACGCAGTCAAATCCACTGAATCAGCTTTACATAATTTGATCAAGCAAATTTTTCTAGTTAGCATTAGAAAAAGTGTCAATAGAAAGTAATTGGGCAGAAATGAATGAGGGGAAAACAGAGCAATCATTCAAATACCAAAGTCTTAATCCAACGGATTGCAAATAAGATTGAACAATTAATGATGCACTCGATTACCTTATCGACATTTGAATTTATCAATAAGAAGTGCGTGCGTATGTAGAATCCACCTACGCAAAATTATGACGTAACTATGCTGTAGGAAATGGTCGTCAAAAAACAAGAAGTAGTTACAGTAAATCCGAGATCGTCGAAGATATAAACAATATCAAGTAGGATTGCACAAGTGTCGTGCGAACTAATAAATCCGCATTTAATTCATGAAATCACATCGTTTGGAGTGGGTTATAATGTAAGAGTTAATCAGCAGTACTGAGTATCTGGAAAGACAGTTGTCACAGAACAACAGGCTGCCCGCAAAGCTGCTTAGTTCTGTCTTCATCATTCATCACTTACTACCGTTTTGGTGCTATGGACACAACTTGATGACTGCATGGCCACGGCGACGGCGTAATCAATTTACATGGGACAGCGGACAGTCGGGTCAGTTATGCCAGGCCCTTCTGCTGTAGGATTTTTTGTCTCGGACTAGACGTCAGGGCAGCCACTATTTGGTGGTCTCATCCGGGTTTTTCACACAGTCACGCCAGGCGACGAGCGTCATAGAGACTGCAGAATGAACAGTATCTTATCATACGCGGAAGTCGCCGTCGGGCTGAGTGAGTCTATACATCGTGACGTGACGGTGAAGCTCCTTGTTTCCTCATGCATTCCATTCCAACAACAGTACAATTGAGAAGGGCGTCACGATTACAAGTATAAATCCAAAGGAGCCAATGAGGCTGAACATTGGATTCGTTATCGTGACCCCTGACGAGCCGTCAACGTCAAGAAAAGTAATGAAAAACGAACCTAACCTTCGAACGCGGAATAGATGTTTGCCTAGGAACCGCATGAGTGCTTGAGAATGTGAAGTACACAAACAAGGGGTTGAATGAATGATAGCTACTTCTGAATAAGTAGAATCGAATATCTTTTATATGTGGGTCTCTTCCTGTTTTATTAGCAAATACATCAAAGAATAAGTGGGGACACTTAACAAACATCGCAATCCGCAAGCCACACTGATTAGATTCTTGTGGTGCGTTCCACAGTTGTCAATCATAAGATATTTGAAATACCACATTTGGAGTCTGTCATTACTATTCAGAAATGATTAGATGTAGTTTCCTGTGACCAGTTCTTTGGTTTGATCAAATGCGGAGAGTTGTGGTTGTGGTAGTGGTCCCCGACTATAAACCGGGCGTGTAGACAGCGTGCTAAGCATTGGCCTGACGTTTATAACCTTAGTAGCGGAAAGCCATATAAATTTAAACCACCACAAATAATATATATGTATATTATGATCAAATAGTTTCCGTAGATCGCGGTTGTGTAAGTTTGAGGCGGCACCAGGTTGACGACCCAGCGGTCGTTTCTACGATGAAACTTCTGCGAAGTCCGATTATTATAGATGTTAGGTGCGCAATGAACAGCAATTGGAATTTATCAGTGAGATATTTTACTATGGTACATAGAATATTTTATCTGTGAATACTGTGATGTATCGGGCTTATACAAGATATAAAATATGCCTGCTCATGAAAAGAGAATAGTTGTGGGGTCGCTTGTACCCGTATTATAGGTTCATACGTTTAACCGAGCAGGTCATATTCGTACTTTGTTAAAATATTAATTCCATATAGTACAAATATTCTAGTAACTTATCTCATCCTTACAGCCTCTAAATGAGCCCCAAATCCTACGTAATGGCCTAGACGTGACGCCAGCTTATGACGGATGTCGGTCTTCCGAACCAGCTTTACTAAAAGCATACAACGGGGCGGGTTGCATCAAACACGCAGTAAATTGTTTGCTTTTTGAAAGTTTATTAAAGTTAGATACAAAAAGAAAATTTTCGTTGTGGAAGCATAACATTATAAGTACTCATCTCTACAACCTACATGACTTTTTTGTACGGCATAGCTGGTAAAATACAAAGTACACTGTTTCCACCGCAACCGTAATCTAGCGGCTGCAGAATCAACCAAACAATATACACGCCCGAAACTACAACATCGCACTGGTATGCCACGATTCACGTTTATCATTACATTGTACAAGTATTGAGTTTAAGCAGCTTCTCATGTTGATGGGATAAGTCAAAGAATAACCTCTAGAGTCTAGAGTCATCACACGATGTACAGTTAAAGTAGGCTCAACCACACACTACTGAGTACTGATAGTAATGATAGCACTTTGTTATATTAGATTATGCAACAGCGAACATAAGTTCACAATTCAATGTGTAGGTAACAAGTTACAAATCTTACAATTATATTGGAACCGATGGCGGGCGATCCAAATAGTAATGGATAGATAAGCCACCACAGATTTTACGTCCATCAGTCTAGTTTATTGGAGTTAAAATTGAATTTACAAGGTACTCACGCGCTCACGAACTTCTTACAACAGAAGTTTCATGACCCGCAAAGCAACACCACATATTACTTGATCCCTGTGTGGTCTGTCAGGATAACACTTAATCATTCCGGACTACAGAAATTACAGCATGCAAATAATCTGTCTTCACAAGTCCAATGGGTCGTGGGAAAATCTAACTTGCAAACCAAAATGACTCGATATTATCAGTTGAACATGCGATAAAGAACATACATTAAAAAAATTTTTTAGATGGCAAACGCAGTGAAGACGGAGAGAACGATCGAATTTTTCGAAACATGGTAGTTTATATATTAAAGAGACAAAATGCACTTTAACATTCCTACAGCATACTTAATATAATGAGACGAAACATAGACTATATCGTTTTGATATTTTCTCGACCTGGTTGTTTTCTATTGATACAACATGCGGGCTGTATAGGCTGTAACATATCAGCCGAGTTAACGGCGTTGGAAGCACGTTCTTTGACTTGAAAAATTGTACATGAAATTTTTCAATGTTGAATATCTAATGTCTAAATTTAAGACCAATGTATGTTGCCACGTTGAAGTACCCCCTACAGCAATTGGTATTGAGAAGATACATGCATCTTTCCAAACTGTTAGAAGATCTTTTGCGGTGCTGTCGTTTCACATGTGTTTTCGGCGAATGCACCTCCGGTACGATGTCTTTCGACTTTGGCGTAGCAGGGAGTTTATCAGTGGAATGTACCACGGATGATACGTCAAAGTCGTCTTGCTGTTCTGATTTTAATATCGCATCGACTTGTTGGGAGTATCGTTCATTCCAACGCAGGTTTGCAGCTCTCTGTTTGTGAATCTTATCGGTATTATCTGCAAACAAAAGACGACCGACGGTAAGATAAAATATATAAAGCCTCGCACTGTGTATAATACATAAATGAGGACCAGTCTGTTCTGGTTTTTCATCTATCAAATCCCATCACATGCGAGACTGCACAGTGTACACAGTATCAGTTATTACAACACTCGTCAGTACCTATCGAACATTGTTGTTTGAAGTGCTCTGTGCAAGCTCCTCCATTGAAATGCGATACTCAATTGTGATATTTAACACGCTCACCGAAACATCGCGAGTGTTGCATTACATTAGAAATAGGTCTTGCAATTTCGTGGAGTTAATTCGAGACATTTTATAGAAAAACTGCGGGGTTCAAGACTCAATGCAACGCTTGCTGAAATAACGTAACACATACCGCAGTAGAACCCCTGTAATTTCTTCGTAATACTTCAGCGTCACTATAGATTTCGAACAATGGTATGAATGAAGTACGCCAGACCATTCAGTGGTTGCAAGCCGATTGCAATATTGCAATATACTCATTGTACTGTGCTACTAACCCCGCCCTTTCACCGATCAGTTGTATTAAAATTTAGGTGGTGGCCTTGGCAGTGCGGTAACGAAATATGCATTCACATGACGCCAGGAAACGTATGCAATTTGTAAAGGCTGGCGGTTAGTACACCGTTACGGCGGGATGCTTTTCGAAGTACCCTCTCGCTACTGTTTCAGACCGACTTGATCTTTGCGGCTACACGTCGACCACAAAAACAGTTTCAGTTTACAAGAGCTAGAAAAGCTGGCGGCGATCTACATCGTGCAGCGATACCGTAATTACTAACCTTGAGTTAATACACCGCCAGCACTACAGTTACCTAACCTAACGACCTAATGCAATAAAGTGGCTGCACGATTAGTGAGTGATTGGTTTATGGTAATCAAATATTGATGCTCTATACTCCCTGCAGTGCGTGACGTGCATAAATTCCATCACCTCACACAGTGTGTTAGATGGGTGTCGAAATCATGCTATAGATTAACGCGCTGGGATTATGCGCGCGACATGATCGGATGCTGGATTGCAGAATCACCTAATGATAGACGTTAATTATCTCGCGCATTGCACATTCCAATTATTCCTTAATTACATCTGGAATCTCATGTCGAGCTCCGCATAGTATTAGCATTGCCGTCCACCGGCGGATCCATAGGCTACGTTTTTCATTCACTTGCACTACCGTCCTAGACCTTGCTGTGATACGAGGTGCTTAATACATTGTAATTGATCCGACACTTTATACCTTACGATATCATTTTAGAATCTAAATAGCTTTTTTTATATCTATTATGACACTATCGCGAACGCAATCGAAAATTTTTTTACGTTGGCGATGATAAAATAATGGGGCTGAAAATGTAAATTTGCGCGTATTCAGCGCGCCGTCGAACATCCGCTTTTGTAGAATATCACAATTTATCTCTCTAGTTCGGCGTATAGTTGCGAAAAAGCTTTCTCATTTAGCACCTGCTCCTCTAATCTTTCAAACCCGCCGACGGTTATTCTAGTATCGCGGCGTGTGGTTACCACGTGTTCGCTACTAGATTACATATGAGTAGTCGAGTAAGGAATGCAACGAGGACTCCAGATTGGCGCGTTTTTCCATAACTCATGCTCTCAAGAAATTTTTAGGGTAAATTTCCGTCACACCTCGCAGCTAAATTTCGCGGCTCGAATTCCAACCCGAGGATTTAATTCGCGTATCGATTCCCTCTTTGCTTACAGCGAGGCGACCCTTCGGATGGGAAAAATGTGGAGCTTACAACGTTACTAGGAATAAACGTTGCGAATGCAACGCCACAAAGTCACTCACAAGAGGCGGAAACGCGATTCAATACCGGCGAGAGTAAATTCCTCATGTATCATACGACCTTGAAATGTATCAGATGACCTCATTGCATTCATGTACTACTAATGATACTCCCCGTATACTTCATTCAAATTGCGCAAAGCCCGAAATCTCACACGAGACGGGGGTACAACAGACCGAAACCAAACCACGGGGATAAATTTTCTAATTGACTGTAGCTCACAATCGGCATACATATTATTAGAACCATATAGCAAGCAGCCATATCCAATACAACCACACGAAAACCTAACCAAAACGAGGTGTATCTGAGTTACGTGACTTGGTCGTTACGATAGTGAAATGACTTCCGACAACAAAAGAAGTGACTCTTCACGTTCGTTTTGTATCGTTTGACCTCGATATATAATAATTCAACGCTATCGTCAGGACATTTTTGTGAAGCAATGTGAACCCATTAGGGTCAAATACAAGATAATATTTCTTGCAATAGAGAAATAGAACGTTGCCATATTGAAGTAAAATCGTTGGCTTATTTAGTGCAGATATATATTAAAGTCACCATAATATGTCACGGAGGTTTTTACGATATCAGGCATGCTGCTGGAAAGGATTTGCGCAACGTGATTTCTCTAATTGGATCTAATCAAGTGCCTTCAGTAATCTAATCGCTTCCAATTAGCAGTCGCGATGGACGCCTGCGCCTTATAGACATCGCTATTCATATACAACATTTAAGATCGGCTTGGCGATGGCCCACACGAAATTCCAGGTCTCGACCCTGTGTTGGCCAGTGCGGATTCGAGCGTGCTTTGAACCGGCTACGAAACAAACGACCTTCCACGTGAAATCAGTATGGACCATTATCATGTCATATACAAACTATTGTTTGTCACGGTTGAGCAACTTCATTCAAAATGACAAATTCTCAATTCATTGAATAGAACAGCCTACTCGGAAAAGTTCCGTTTTAATGAATAGGAGTTTGAATTTTTCATTTAAAATTTCTTTTCTGTTGTGTACAATTACTTCACAACAGTCACAACAGGATATGAGGTTGAAAATGTATGGAGTTCTGTCAATTTTCGACAGCTCAAAATCAATACATGAGCAAAAGTGAGTCAATAACAAACCCTAAGAAATTCGGAGTAAAACCACAAAAATGCATTTAATCAAATTTAGATATTACCTCGTTTCATGTGAGACCAGAACAAAGCATTTTCTTCTAAGACTACAAAAGAAAATAAAAACGCTAATAACGTTTGATAAAACGCAAACCTTTCTAAGAATTTATACCCAACTGTGTTCAAAATGTTACGCGAGTTTGTCTTGACAACCAATGCCTCATACTTCCATTCACGGCCGATATTAAGAGAATGGCTTACTAGTTGGTGCATACGTGCGCTTGTGTGGCGTACAGAGATCATAGGTTAGGTTTATCGTGGTATTATTTTATCACGAAGTTCCTCAAAATCCGTGTTTAAGCCGCCAACACGCCATGACAGATAAAAGATCATTGATCAATGATAATACGACCGGCGAAATATTTTAGGGGGTGGGATGACGGTTTTCCATCATCAAAGATGAATTGTATTCCTTACATCCTTCGCATTCCTTTTGAAAATTGCCGGAGGGTAGTAAAACAAAAAAAAACGTCATATCGTCTTACCGGCTTCGACTTCAAAATCTTCTGCTGAATCAAATTCGTTTTCTTTATCTGGAATACTTCGCTTGTATCGTGAGTTCACGAACATGCTGCATTTTATGCATAGACGAATATAACATCTGAAAAATGAAATATGTCTTTGATAAAATTGATAAGTCCTGCAATCAGTGACACCAAAAGACAAACGTATATGAAAAGAATATGTAGGTCTACACAATCAAAAGACACTACGTGTTTCGAGAACTTTTTAAGTGTCACCACTGTCGTTGGTGTTGTGATGAGTTTATACATGAAGACAGCTGCGTTTTGATACAATATTTCGACTTAGAATTGTCTTGTTTTCGTTCTTAGCCAAATTATTCATTAGTCCGTCCAAACAGCGTAAATAGAATTCAGCGTAATAGCTCCGGGCATTTTTACTCATTTTCTTACAATATTCAAGTATATAGGCTACTGACACGTTTGCAAGTTTGGCCGCGTATATTTAAGCACTATAGTATTCTCTGTTTCACGCAAAACAGATTACAACGGAAAGCGCAAGATTTTCAAGAAACGATTCTGCACATACCAACATCCAACATCAAACATCCTACATCCTCGATCTAATATACACTCAGTGAATCAGTCCTATAGATTTATGAAAACATTCTCTACAGACCTCCCTTTCACTATTCATGATTACTAGGGTTATTAAACCAGTACAGCGCGCCTAGTTAGTGCCATGTATCAACTTAAACATTAGATAGATATAGGAGTGTCACCTCAGTTTTAGCTAAGTTTCCAATAATTTCGCTAGACGTTAGAAGTATCACCACAATTTTAACAGGTTTTCATTAAATTTGGCGGTGGCAGCGCTCTCTATAACTATCGAGTTGATCATCCGTCATCAGCTACAATCAAGAACTTAAGCATTAATTTGTGGTGAATCGGTTCCACGTCGTCCATCTCATTGAGAGATTACACTAAACGTAGTCATACTGCATAACTCTATACCACTGTATATGCTTAAGTAGTAGCGAGAGGTAATTTCTGAACATTGAATGACCTATACTTTTGCTTGATTGTTATCGAAAGCGTGTAATTACGATCAGCACGACCATTTGTCTATATTATGTTCAATACAAACACAATTTGACCTTTAACCTCGACATTTATATCAAAAAATTTAAAGAAAACTGCCACATCGGAGATGTTGAGCTCCTTAATGCAACCAAATACACCAATCTCCCGAGGAAATACTGGATTTACAAGCATTCATAGTTCCGCTTGAGTGAGATTGGTGTTTTGGGTTGTATTAAAGGTGCGGTGCTCCGATTTCTTTTCAACTAAGTATTTCCAAAATATTTGTCTGAATGTTATCAATGCGATGACACTGTCTATTTTTCTAAATTTCTTACGTAAAGGATTGAAGAAGGGATTATAAATCTATTGCTGATTGATAGCCACTTGGGTCGCACTCAAAAACAAAATATCGTGCTATATTCGAATGGTAATACTTTTTCACAAGAGGCGATTTCTCATCATAAAGTGAAGTAGCAATTTCTAGAAGGATACTGAGTGGTGTAAGAGGATTTCGAACCATGGTTTCGTAATAATGTTCCAAGTACTTTGTGGTGTGTCATAGACTTTCATTATGTGTCTACCATTACAAAAATACCAACGAATGGAGTGTAGCTTATGTTTGTCGACTAAATAAAACGCTTTTGACGGCATGTTAAAGTTCTTATAATTGCTTTAATAGCCCACTGCCAACTAAAATTTACATTTTCTAAATGGACAGTAGCAATGATGTAATTCATTCAACCATCGGTCATAATACGTATACAATGACGGAGGCTAATTTGCACACGATGTCGTATAGATGATTAGACGACAAGGTGAATTACACTATGGTACATAACTACATATGAGAGGTTTACATTAGTCACAAAGTGCTTTTCAGATACTGCTTATGGCTTATGCTAGTTCATGTAGATCCTAATAAGGTGTATCTTATACGAGAGATCGTCGTTTCTCATCTCAAGCCACACACTCTGTTACAAGATCTAACATCCACGAGTGTATCTTGATTAATCACGATTTTGGTTGAACTTTCACAAAAGCTTATTCATTTTTCATGTGATTTGACTATATCGCAATATTATATCGATCACGTTTTACTATATGCGGCAGGAACAGAACTGTGGTAACTGATTCATGATTAGCAGATATCAAATGCAAATATGCAACGGGCAACTGAGGTAAGTACACGAAATTTATATTAAACACTGTAACACACGCCCTCGCCAAAACTATCAGTAATCATGGGTGTCAGATACAGTATATGTCGAGCATGTAGTGCCAGGCATTCGCAAAATATTTTCCCTCACCACACAGGCTTACTGCACTCTTGTTTTCCCAGTCTGGTCTGTATTTCAATATGTATACTACAGGAATTTAGATTTAGAGTCAATACTGCAAGCCATTGTCGAACATTGCGCTGAACTCTGCGATTTCGCCTTAGACCTGACTAAATCAAGTCTTTTTGAGTGTGCATAGACCCGGGAGCAGTTTATTAAAAAGCAAAATGTAAGCAACCGCAATTCTTCAATGCTTTTTTTCAAACTTTTAGCAGCCCTCAAAGCAAACCCATCAATGTTGTTAGCCCCGGGCCAATTCAAGCTCAATCAACTCCCAATAGCGCTCTTTTACACTTTTACAGTTTAACGGAGCCTGCATCATTCCTAAGCAGATTAATTACATGACCCAGGTCGCGTAATGTACATCTGAATTAAGTTGTTACAATACATGCGTATGTGGCGAACATGAGTTTTATGTCTGTTGGTGAAGATGAGACCGGATTATTTCGTATCGCAGATGCAGCACCGATACAGGATGCGTGTTGTTTATCGTCGGCTAAACCGACATTTTTGTGTGACGAATCCGATGGATATTTGACACCAACTACAGTATTTAACGATAAACCGATCCTAGAATGACCCATTGCAGCTATTTTCCGCTTGTAAGTTAATCCACCTACCAGACAGAAGGAAATATTTCATCGAATTCATGTTAGTGGAGTGAAGATTAGTTGGGGAAACACAAATCGTCATGATATGGCAACAAAGCGCCATGCGAAGGTAGAGTTTGGCGACAATATTCATATTCCGCACAAATAGCCAGCCTACTGTACTTTGACACGACAGATTTTGACATAATAATCACGGATAATACAGATAATACATGAAATCGGAGACAGCGATTATAATTTCGCCGATTTCTTTGTGCCATAATTAACATGACTGTACTGATTGAATCAAATGATTGATGCAATGCAATGTAAATGTAGGATGTCTGTGACTGTGAGACTATGAGTATCAAACGCTTGATCGTCGCGGATAATATTCTCTTTTTGTAAAACGGGGCCAACGATCTTAATACGGTCGCTATACCTTCTCACTAGGGTCGCTGCGCCTGAGTTACTGCTTTTTACTTTAATGAGCAAAGTGAATTACGGTTTACAGGAAAGCCATTTAGAAAAAATTCACGCAGTCATCGCCTCACGGTAATTTAATTACAACGTGATAACCTGAATGCACCGACCCAACACGTGAGCATCCCGGAAAGTCGCTAATTGGGGCAGTCTGCCGTCAAAGAGCATGCTCAGACACCTGTCAAAAATCACTTAAACGGAGCTTGAGTAATCTGGTTTTGAAAGAACACGATCCGCCTTGGCAAACATAATGGAATACGACAGGACCGGATTTGCAGTGCGCGGGACCTGTAGCAAAGGTTAGGCGCGGGGTTCTGCACTCTTGGGGAGATAACGCATTTATAATTACAATTTCCGAAACGCCCTTCGCGTTAAAAGCACATTTTCTAGGTCTGATGAAACAGGACTTGTGCGCCGAGTTTGAAAGCGCGCAGCCCTGAGATGACTGAAGAGATATTCATGGATATCTACCACAGAGCTAAGGCTGAGTCAAGAGCTCAGGACATACTGTAGATGGGTCAGGCACGAATCCCAACTGTCGTTGGACACGTATCTCTATGAATATCTGGGAATTGGTGAAAATATCAGAAGATTTGGCTGGCATGGTGACTGTAAGTATACATTTCTATCATGGATTCGTATAGCTCTAACTTAAGCAACCGCTATCGAATTTCAAATTGTATCGATTTTCAGACCCCAGTCATACTTAAGTTTGCGTTCCGGTCGATTAGTAGTCTGCCTTCCGATTTCTCGCTAAAATGTAACCTCTAGATTACTGGTAATTCATAGTTCCCTTTTCAACGCGCAAGAGCGAAAGTCAGTAATGGAAACACGTAATCAGTCAAACGTGTTAGAAACAAACAAATGTATGATTCACTTCGAATATTTGTAACCGTAGCCCAACACTGGACTTGAGCAAGGTAAACTTCGCCTGAGATTACGTTCCAATCTGCGACGTAGCGTAATATGGCTCATTGTTTTCGCAACAGAAAACGCGACCAGTTGAGCAAAGGAAGTTGGCGCGTTTTCAGCTTGTACCTTGTACACCAACTAAATAAGTGATGGTTGATTTATCAGTGATCTGCCAAACATGAGGTAAACTATAACCTTTGCAGTTTCTGTCTACATGAAGATATCTTGCCGTAAAGTGTACATTGTAAAGGTCGCAAGGTAAATAGGCATTAAACATTTTCGCGCTGATGTCGTGCTACCTAGTGTTGTTTACTCGTCTCTGAATCATTCATCAGTTACTGGTGGGGAATAGTTTCCAGAATATCCGTACAGGTGAATGATGAGGGTTTGTATAGCAACTGCCAAGGTGGGTACATTGTCAAGTCATCATCGTCACATGAGGAGAAAGTATCACAAGAAAATTACACAATGGATGACTGATGGGGAATTTTATCACTGGTTTGTTGGGCCAATTTTCTGGGATTATCGCCTAAGCATTGCGCCATAGGTTGAAACGATTACAAAAATTCACGTTCGCATATTTCCCTAGCATCAGATCACTTCAATATAAACGGACATTAGGAGTCGAAAATGGTACTTACTTAGGTCGTCGACGGCCGGCGTTGACTTTATCCACCACAGACAGGCACAGCATGACTGCCATTACCACGTGTATAAGTTGAATCTTCATACTTTTAATAGGGATTATCAAGATACCAATTAAATAAATAACTTTGAAACATAGAAATTATTAGTCTACTACAAAAGATATGAGTCTCACCTTAACAAGTCTATGCATACCTTAAGTAATGAACTGAAGCAAAGTCTAATCGACTTGGAAACAAGTCAAACTAATGCAGCCTCAGGAAGTACACCGTATCTCCTCGACAGACAACAATAGCAACAAAATTCCTCCAATTCGAGAGCAAAATCCTTGGCAAAGCTACACCAACTGTTCTCACGAAGCATACTGTTGCAAACCGCGAAACGCAACACAACGTTTACCTACGCGAGTTGTTATCACACGTAGCTGGATACAATGACCTTACAGCGTACGAACAAGGTCTTTTCCCGCTGTTTACCGCGAGCGAGCGATTTTTCGAATGGGACATTTCCCGCTGCGTTCACCGTATATTAATAGCTTACGCGGACGGTCAGAGAAAGAAAGTAAGAAAAAATGGGAATCCGCGATGTAACCAAAATTAATAAGATCTTAAAAGGTTGAAAATACCATCAAAAGAGCTAATGAGTTATATACAGAATATCCACACGTTGAACCACGTTGGAACATAAAATTTCATCGCCATGGCCGTAAGATTTGGCTACATCAATCGAAGCAGCGCATGAAGCGGGTGTATTTCATCATCTCCACGCGATCGCTATAAATACAAAGAAAGAAAAGGACCCGGCCTTTCGCACGCCCAACATTTTTACCATAATCCACTACTGGCCAACTACAATCGACAAGAATGCCCCAGCTAGTACCAGCTACATAGGAGTAATATGAAACTTTTGAAAGAATGACACAGGCGTGGTCTGAGACAATGACATCGTGATTTTGTACTTTTCCAGTACCAGTAGTCTATACATCTGACAGTTTACATTCGGCTGTCCGACACGTGCAACGACGACTGATATAGCAATACAACCACATCGAACGGCATTTCCCAACAGATTTCCACATGTCTACCCATTTCGCGACAAAATCAGTGATTACGTAAAACTGTTCCCTTCTTGAAGAGAGTTAATCAGAGCGCCATGCATATCAATTGCAACTAGGTTTTATAAGAGGTCATGTGCTAATCATGTCAATAATATATTCCTTTTAGTTTTGTTTTTAACAACCTTCCTCCAGCTGCTCTGGAATAAGCATTTATTTAGCACCAAACCAGAAATCGGAACAGTGACTGACGGAAGAACGACGTCTCGTACCGTGGTCAGCGAAAATCAAACTTATTGTACTCACCAGCATCGTCTAACGGTAACGTCTCAGTTGCTTGCCAGAAAGCTGCACGCTTGTAGAATACTTGCTACCCGTCCTTTAGTGCGATCGGTAATACATTATCCATTCATAATAACGGCGACGAAAATCTGAAAAAAAATTTAGATAGCAACTCGTTTGTATTTCTTAGACATTGATACTTCAGGCGTCCCGGCGTTGCCTTCGAAGCAAAAGGTCACCGATCCTGATTGTATAGAGCTCAATCCGATCCGACAGCATGCGATAGATATTAAAATAAACTATACTGCCACTGTCATCGCCCGTCAACAACCTGTTCTGTGCCGTCAAAAAGAATTCGTGTTCAAATTGAATGTTTTACATTAATGTATATAGTAGTGTTTATGTCTGCCTGTCATTGTATTTATTAATAAATATAATAAGTCACCACAGATTTAATATATATTTTTTTATTATATTATTTCTTTATTATATATTATTTATTATTTATTGAAGAGTTAGTGGAGCCGATGGCGGACGATCAATAGATATTGTAAAGAAGATCACCACAGATTTAGCGTCCAGCCTTAGTTTATTGAGAATTAAAACATTCACTAGCTTTCGGAGCTCTTCACCTGATGAAGGAGCGGAGCTCCGAAAGCTAGTGAATGTTTTAATTCTCAATAAACTGCTGGACGATCTGTGGTGATCTTCTTTACAATAATTATTATTTATTGTCATATAAAATTGTATTTTATGTTCTGTGACGTCACATTGTTATAGATTCAAATTTCTTATTCATTTTGCATTGCTTTATTTCCGTTATTGCGTCGATTTTTCCTGACGAGACACAAGACACGAAAAGTACTTCGAGTTATCAATAAAGTATACAAGATGAAAACTGCGTTATTTATTGCGATAAACTATACTGTCAAGCAACGCAGAACAGCAGGTCCTAAGCTCAGCCATGGCCTACATTAGTACTTTAGTAGTAGGCCATGGCTCAGCCCACTGGTGGGATGAGCCACTGAGAGGGCTACGATCTTGGCGTGAAGGTCATCTTGCGGAAATTGGCAATTATTCAGGAAGCAAATTACTATCCATATGATCTCTCATTTAGGGCGTGTTTTTTTTTTATCTCAAAAACGATGAATTTTGACAATTTTTGACCTAAAACTCTGGAATTTCGACAATATTTTGACCATACGAAACTACGCTGTGCTTATTATTGCATTACAAATTTCAACACACCGGGAAAGGTCAGCAGACGATCCAGGCTATGGCAGATAGTTGCATCGCTAAAGATTTAATGATATGCAGTCTGATTATTTGGAAAAGAACGAACATAAATAGACATACAGATGTAATACAAGGTGTTTACTGTACGGTAGGCATATCTCTGACAGTAAGACTGAAACTACAATCTATTTGTAATATACGGTCAGGTAATTCTGAGGACAGATTTCACTACAATTACTCTGTGACGAATTTATTCTAACATAGGCAAGAAATTTATATCAATTGTACACATTACATACACGCTGCAAACTTTGAACTATGCTTCATATGCGTAACACATCGGTTTAGAAGCAGTTTTCTGAGAGATGGGGATGAATGTTCTACAGAGGAAGACGTTGGCTGGCGCACTGTACCTTGGCATAGGAATACAGGACAGGTGATAAACGTTGAGTCTTCAGATGAACGATATTTTAGATGTTGCAGATTATTAACTGAAGGTAACTACAGTGTGACCTGACGCTAGAGCAGACGTCACAAAGTCAGTAGGAGTTTTGAATAAGTAGCCAACTCGGCAATTTCGATGAAATTCCAGAGGAAAGTGTTGGGTCAAAAAATTTTGCTTTGGTCAAGCATTTTGACCTAATGAGTAAATTTTGATAAATTTTGACATGTAAAATAAAAACACGCCCTACAGTTATTATACAATGATTGCTAAACTGAATAACAGAGTAGCGACTATTAAATTCTTGTCTTTGAAATATCACTACTACCAAGCCGAAATTTATTTATCCTGCCTATTTGTGTGGCTACCATTATATTTAGACCCACGTGATATTGTGCTGAGCAATATAAGTCAGTCATATACTTCATACGATATATTTATTTCGTAGTAATGCTTTGCAAATGTAAACAACAACAACAATGACATCGTGACATGATGATAAAAAGTGACGCAATGGGAAATCCCCAAAGATCGCAAGTCAAGACTAAATTTTGAAAACATGTAATGAAGTACTGTACATACATGCGATATGCTGAAAATCGACCACGGCAGAAGATCTCAAGGCCAATGAAGAGAAAAACAGGAAACGATATGCTGATTCAAACAGGGCAAAAAGAAGGCTTTGTAAGATGCATGAGCAGCCCCGCAACCAGAGACGAGGGTCACTCGACCCCTCTGAAATTTCTGAGTAGCGTGATCGAAAGCGAAGGTAGAGTTCGTTGCGAGCCTGCGGATGAATACATAAGGCATGCACACAGCTTTCGTACAATAGGAAATTTTGTCGTTTATAGTCAATGAGTAGGAAGGCATGCATGATCTTTAATGACAAGCTATAGCAATTTCAAGCAATATCATATACAATGCAATTAAAGCAATTACCTATTTAATAGTACCATGTAGTCTTAAATTTCCACGCCCGTCTTTTGTGAGGATTTGCATTTTCCTAAACGTCTTACGCACGGCACGAATAGATCTGTACAAGAACATGTAACGCATACACGTAGGCCAGTATACTCAAAAGTGAGTGAAGTCTAGGCTAGTCTGCAGTTCACACTAAGCTTTGCAACAATCAAGGGGTTTCTTTAAGAATCCGACGGTCCTCTGTGTATATAGGCTTACTTAAAGGACTGCTCTGATCTCACACACCCCAGACGGCCATGCGTATTTCGCCATATTTCAACTACACCCAAAATCAGCCCGTATAACGTTATTGAATAGAATCCATATACACGGTGAGCATGCATGCACTCAAATTCATGACGCACAGATATTTTCAATAATGGACCAACAACGAACTAAACATCGTAATCCCTTAAAACTGTACAAAATCAAATTCATGGAATAAATTGTTCATCTCAGCACGCTTTCTGTACAAGCAATAGAGTTTTAATATCAAATATTTTCAGTCCAATTAGCAAACGATTAAAATCTGTTTATCATCGAATTTCATCGATAGGAACTTGATGGCAGGTTACCGGAAAGATGGAGAATCCCCATACGCCTCCGATGATGACGTCACGATACGGCCAGACAAATTTACAAGGAAGCACTATAACTATATAACTACATTGAGAAAGGGTAGGAAAACTACAAGCAAAGCAAGTGACCACAAGGATCCAGAAACATGACTTTCAGCTGCCCCACAGCTAACGACACTCACAGACATCATAATGGGGTGCAATGACGTCACAAGTGGTAACCATGGTAGCACCAAGTGATTTTTTTTTCTCTAAAAATTTCTCGCGGACGCCCCTGTTTGCAGTGATTTTTTTTCTAGTTATGAATCTCCAAATCGACAAAAAACGGCGCGACCCAAATACAATAAAATTGACTACTTATATAGATTAAAGCATAATAAGAAAATGACTCCAGTTACTGTATGTATGCTATTGTGCCAGACAATCACAACAAGAATCCGTGAGTCTGACATTGGAATTCAACTCCATGTTGAAGACTGCTTAAGTGGCCGCTATAAAGGGAAAGAAAAGTTGACGTTATCTTGATACTTTTTTACGTAATGACAGATCCCCTCTATCGAACTCGAGTGTAATTGATGAAAGTCAACCACCTCTGCATTCATCATAACTTCCTTTGGTCCAATAGCAAATCTGTGCGTATTTAAGTGGGGTTATTCGCACGCCTGTGTTGAATTCTTTTTGCGATCCGTTGGGGAAATTGACAAATTGATGGCCGGAGAAAACGCCGATAACACGCCGGGACCAACGTTCACTTCTGCGGTCAAATAGACGGATGTATATGCCTGATCCTGAGGTGCCTTCGTGTGCGTCGCAGTAGTGATACATGAGATCTGATGATTCGTCTTCGATCGCGCAGAATCGATACAGCATCTCGTCTTCTCGATCCGAATCGAAGCCTGTAAAGTGGATCCTGTGGCTTGAGGGAAGATCTTGGTAGTTCGGACATATTCCAACATCCATAGATTCGTTCCCTAGAGCTCTTCGTAATTCTATTACGGCGTAATCATACTCGACAGGTAGCTCTCTAGTGCCTCTAGACGACAATGCCCGGGTCCATTGTTGAGGTAAGTTGATCTTTTTTGCGCGGACCCATTTGAAGTATGGAGAAATTGGTTGTCGGAATAAGGTCAGATCCCGTTTTTCTCTTGATGCTGACGATATCTGGTTTGCTGACTTTCGATTTTTGCGCTTGTTTCGTCTTCGTTTCTTCCCTCCTTTGCGTCCTTTCCCTCGCCTTTTTTGAACGGTAGCCATTTGCTTTCCAACCTTCAACTTTCGCACCCCCTGTGAATATTGAGACATATTAGGCACGGGCGTTGACGTTTAATCAGTGCATTTAAATCTTGCGAACATTTCAACGTTAGTGGGCGCCACTCATCAGTTTACTGACGCGCTAATGGCTATTACATTCAACATCACAAAACGCACGTTCATACCCCACTGGCCACTATGTAGGCCTACTGGAATTATATATCACCACCATATTAGAGCGCAATTTCGAGCTTATCCAAAATCCTCTGGATTGCTATACACGAGTCAAAAAGCGATCAGTTGACGAGATTATTCAACTACAACGGTGTTCACGCCATTTGCAGCAAATGCTGAAATATATAAATTCTACTCAGTTTTTCGCTGTCGATGGAAATGACAAATGCGAAAGTCACCACGCGCCAGCAGCACGCCATTACCATCTGCCTTCTGAGTTATTCACGAAAAAGGTTATATAGATGGATCACTATGCTACCTCCAAGCCACCTTACAACGAGCGCAAGAGCGATCTAAAATACCGATCGATAGCCGTCAAAATTGGGAGCCAAGCGACATGCGATTGGTGCTGTGGCGATGTGCGGTGCTATCTTTCAAGTTCACGTCCTCTAACGGTGAGAAAACGGCCGCACACATTGGAGAATTTGTATAGCCTGAATGATTTTTATGGGTTTTCCCTCAGTGCAGTTCGCCATGTGGTGTGGTATGGCCGTGGTTGTAAAGAATCAGCGTACATCAGTGGCTGAACGTAAAATTTGAACTACTGACGTGGAATAGTCGTAAAATATATTATTATCCGTTTGTACACAATCAATATGAGACTTCAAATCAAGGCAAATGTCGTGGCATCTACAACGCAAATACAGACGCCGCCACGGTTACCCTGTCTAACGAAACAACCGAGGCACGAACCAAGAATTTTCACCACTAGCCCCCAGTGGCTTGTCTGTACACACCTTATGATAATAAACCTCTGTGTAATTTGCAATGGACGTGATATTTACACGTCGTAACTAATCGAAAATGATTACATCATATGATTTGCAATTTGCGTAGTCAATGGCAACCGGTCCTCGCAAGTCTTCCTCTGTGCTTTACGAGCGGTGGAAAGCGACCGCTTACAGAGAAGCGTTAGGATTTGAAAACGCTGATGCCCTCCTGGCACCAAACGGCGGGTGTGAATCCGCGAAAATAGTGAGTATAAATCATACTGTTACTTAAGAGCTCGACGCGGGATTTTTTGGATTTAACTTCCACTCGGCTTTGGGCTGTTGTGCCGGTTTTCCGCATCTTGTAAACAGCATACCGACACAACATGTTGCTGTACAACATGTGATAATGATGAGAATTTAAAACCGATTATACATGATATCAAGGACGCGATTTCTTTGAAGTGGCCGACTTGATACCTAACTTACAAATTCAACGTCATTCGCCATGCTCAATTAATTGATTGAATTGTGTGTATGATGACCATTTCGTCTAATTACAGGGACTGGCTTTGACTGTAGACCAACACCCTTGCAAGGGCAATAAGGAAGATATACATTAATTAGCCTACTCTGTTGAAATCTACACAATGCGCTAATTCATCCCCAGTAAATCAGTGATTTAATTTAACTCTAATCTAAACATAGTAACATACCCATCTCAACACATTACCGATATATAGCAAATGAAATCCAGATTATACCCGGCGATCAAACATACACATCAAAGGACATATGTTGATAGAATAAAAACAACAACGTCAATGCCTTGTATGTAAAGTCTATACGACTTTAACACGTTCTGACGTCAGTTAAATTCCCTACAGGGATTAGACAGCTTGCAAACAAGCGGCAGCGTTCCTTAAACATTCCGTGATCGTTCGAAATAGCATTTACGACCTGATTTGATGAGGTGTTGCGTGACTGGAGTCAAGTCATTCGAAATTGAGCGAATGCGGTTGTGGCTACGCCCTGGGTTCTGCAACGGAGGCCTCATCTGGGTCGGAAGAATATGTGTATTACTTTATCGGGACGAATTTGCATCTTCCGCTATAATTCGAGGACTATAGTGATAGTTCAGACCAAAACCACAGCAGTTCGACACTATGCGTAATGTACAAATATAATTTACTGTATATCGTAAAGAAGATTCAAACTACAGATTTAACATCCACCCTTGGTTTATTTAGAATAACAGTCATAAGCTTTCGAAACTCCACCCTCACGACATGTATGACGACAGCACGACACTACAGGATCTCCAAGCAGACGCAGGCAACCCATTCCTATACGCTGGCGACCCTAAAACCTACATATTGGTGATCAGAAAGTAAGCTATTATACCCAGTGTAATGATTACACTATTACAAATTACTTTTACCTTACTATTATATCGCGGCGCAACATCGTTGCTGATTGCAGCAGGCAGAATTGCAAGGATGTGTTACATAACCCCTTTGTGAGATGTGCTAGGGCGTCGCCATATGTCTGTCTGCGGAATTTTGCGCGATAACATCTATCAGACATACGAACGCTTAGTAAAAAGAATTGACGTACTGGTAGTTATGTGGTGGTCTAGACAGCTTATCATGGTTATTAAAAAAACATGCACAAAGTCAGTTGAATTGATATACCATTAAAGAGCTCTGATTGATAATGATTTTATTTGATGCCTCTATCTAATTCTTCTCCATTTCCAGGTAAACCCGCAATATACACACTGCAACGATAACGCACGAGCGCATTTTGAGTTCCATGCCATGCGAAGAATAGAAACCGTTACAAATCGTGCATTTAGGCTGCAAAATGTTGAGGGCGAGCTGTTCATGCATCATTATGAACGGGGTAGATAACATGTGATTTATGGCGTAATTTGTATTCACAGCAGATTGTCTGAAGCTCATTAACATTCGTATGGTGTGCTCGATTGGCCTCTTTGCATGGGTGTTACGCCGCAGTTTTTAGACCACCCAACTAGCAAATTCGATTGAGAAAAGTTTCGTTCATGGTTTTGTCGCGAGAGTCCTAAGTACTTGAACAATAAATCCCGACTAATACGGTGGTGGACTCGGATGCCACTAGATTAGTGCTTAATAATGAAGTGATTGCAGGTGACGGCATCGGCATAATTGCTGTACATACCAGTTGGGAGAAATCAACAGGAGCAGATCTACGCCACACTCATTTCATCAGGCCTCTCACCACATTTTCATTTTCCTACGCAGAGATAGTAGGCTTACTGTGAGTGTCTGTGTGGCAACCACACAACATGCTATATAGATTCTTACGGGCATTTTCCTCACATTTTGACTCTGTGCATATGTAACATTTTCAGATATGAAATATTAATAAATTAATTTCGCATTCATTAATTTGATCGGTCACCAACTATAAGCTAAATTGCGTAATACTCCCATTGTTTACGAACAATATTGCGAAAAGAAGGCAAGGCGACTGTCACGATACAAATCGGCGCAAAACGGGAGAAGTTGAATCCTCTACATACTGACACGCCGCCAATTTTAGATTACCAATAAGCGGGTGTGAAGTATTTTAGCGAAACGTAACTTCCGCCAAAAATTGTGTTAGCTTCAATCTTATTTTCTGTAGCCCCGATCACATTTTGATACAAAGTATACTGTAACGTTGCCGGGTTAAACAGAACTTGAAGCTTACCTTAACATATCTTTTCCCATCGTGTATGCAATGCGCTGACGTCAAGACATGCTTCGGCGAGATAAGAATTCCCGAACATCCCGTCGATATTTTGACTGTTGTAGAGAACGGATATGACGTCATGAACCTTCTACTATGCAGAGTAAATCTTGTGTCAACACCAACAATGCTTCGCTTTCGTCTGCTAACACTTTCGTCGATTTCAATTGGAGGGTAGGTAGTGACTGTGTCGTTGGTACGGACCAGACCGTCAGGTACATCGCCGACTTCAACATTTGTGATTGTCAATGCCATGTTGTCCATCTGTAACGTTTCGAATCCCAACTCCTCTTCAAGTTGCCTTTTACTGGCAGGCTGCGTGGTGCGTAACTTTTGACACTCCACCCCGCAAGTCGTACTCAATTTCTTCGGGACATGTCCGTGGAATTTGACGTGTCGCGTTTTCACTTGTGTGACGTGTCGAACTTCCGGTAGGCGTGGTGTCTCCCATGACCTCACAAATCGATGCTTGTGGGCGGACGTAGTTGCTGTGGCAACCGACAAGCAAGCTGCCGCGATCATTAACTTTGCAAGTTCCATTTAGACCACCGACATCGATGAAACGCGAATCTTTCTCGAACCTTACGTTATTTCACTCCAAACCTATTCAGACCATTAGTTAACTCTGCGAATTCCAAAGAAGATTGAATCAACGTAAATATTTCTGTTATTTCTGTATTAGGGGGCTTGTAATGCGAGAGTTTCAATCTCCAGCTGACAGTAAAGTATTATTCTGTTACTGCACTTTAAACACGCGGTAGGATGCATTCCTGATGTAAATCTGCATAACAGACAGTAACTGTACCTTTTGCTTTTCAACAAAATTGCACACACCTGCAAGGTAATGAGCCAGGCTACAGTTGAACTGCTTTACCATATCAATGCATCTTAAAGTATGTCAATGCAGAAGAGTTAAAGTTAAAGTTTGAACCAAATCTAGAAAACTACTATATATTATAGACTTTGCCCTTGACCGTACAACCTCGCAGTGTAACGAGAGCGCATGCAAACAGAGCGAAGCGGCCTTGGATTGAGGCGTCTTGTATATTTGTACGTGTTTCGCTACATTGTCGCGAGCAGCGAAATCACTCACGACCATTTACGCAGTATTTTCGAAACCAGTAAATTATCCTACCCAACGAGACTTATAGCTAGCTGTACTGCCCAACAAGGTCCCTAAAGCAGTAAACTGTTTAGCAACGCCATAGCGTCAACGATATATCACATTCTACCTTCACCCTACGATGAAAACTTTCTGCTAGCTAGACTTTCCCGATTATATGGGCCTATTTACATGAGTGCCAGTAATTGGAAGGCGTATGGCGCTGTTGGGAATTTAATTTAATCGTAAATTTCGGTCAAAACCTCGACGCTCTACCCATGGCCTACTCTAGGAACTAAAGTAGGCCATGCCCTACCCTTGTTACGTAGACGCTACTTCCCAAAATTTCAATCATTCCTACAAAATAACGTCATTATGCCATTACTTTGAGCTTGTCGCATAAACTATACAGCTAGATAACAAAATTATGGAGCTGTAGGTAGTTAATGTTTCATGAGATTTAAACACAAGGGTTGGTCGAAGTGATTAAAAAATCCTTTCAAAGCGACATGGTAACCTGAGTATTCATGGAAGATCTTGAAATCGAGATATCCGATTGCACTTGGAAATCAATAACCAATGACGCAGTAACTATACAGCCAGAGGCTTTCACAAATTTTGGGCGGCGTGTAATTTTCCAAGTAGAAATATGTACGTCAAAAGGTCGCAGTCAAGTTATCTATATCGGCTTTCTTTACACATTTTCCAACTCTTCGTATTTCTAAATATGGATGTAACGAGGCTCTTTGACATATTATGACAAAAACACCCTTTTTTTCTGCACAAGGCATACATTACTTGGTGTTAGCTATGATCTTACAGTTGCTTTGAATGTGTTTTCAAAACAATAATACGCATAAGTTGTGTAAACTAATGAACAGCTCAGCTTCAAACGGGCTGGGACTTTGAAAAATGCATATCGCTATTCAAAAGCATTATTCATTACAGAAAGCGATAGCTTGACATCTGTGGGAGTCACGTTGAAAGCAATTAGGAAACGATTCTGCCACTTCGTTGCGACTGATTGCACACGTTACGTCATAATAGATACATTTCTTGTGGCGGGGTTGTCTAAAACGCGGTGAATTATATCCGCGCATTTCCTCAACCGCAGCAGCGTCTGGAGTCTAGTTTTTGATGTGGCGTTAGATGTAGACTTTAGTAATAAACTGATGAAGAGAATTGCCAAAAAGTGCATCCGGTACTCTATACGATTAATGAAATCCTCCGAGGTTCTGGAACATCTTCATTAACACATAAATAACAAACTGTCCAGTAAGTTCTGAGAATACTCATAAGTTTAAAGGGGCGAACTATTAAAACCATAATACTATAAACATTTATGTATTAGCTTTCGTAAAGCTACAGAAATTACACATTCCTGACGTGTTTATATATATATATTTCATCGCCCATATTAAGTATCATCCCGCCGGTTGCCTCGTTTGTCGGTGGGGTTATATTCCATTTTCTCGCGAGAAAAAAACGTGGAAGTAGCTCTTATCATGAATACTTATGATTCAAGTGTACCCTTCAGACTTATGTCATTCCGTTTTGAGTGATATAGTTACCAGATATATCACGCATCGCTCAACCCTGTAAGTAGTGATACAGTAACAGTAAGTAATGGTTAACGCCTTGGTACTCCCTAGACGACTGCTTACTACAGATTAGGACCAGGTCTAACGTCTGCTTTTTTGTACAACTCCCGCATTTCGACTCGTTGCCAACATGTTAGATTTGCAAGACAAAATTGATTGATTGATTAGTACTGTCGACTCGGCCGTCTTCCTTCACAATGAATCTATTAGCGCCGGGATCCCGTCTAATTGGTGCTGATGACCACTTGACCAGTTTCGGCCAACCCAGAGCAGTAGGACAATATGCGGAGTAATACTACTTTGAAAGTGCATGTGCAGAAGTCAGGAAGTTAGACGTCGCAATTCGAGCAATGTTAGTCAGGCGGAAATTGCGGACGAATCGAACGCATACGACGTCTCACAGTCGACCGCAAGAACTAACTTGAGGAAACAAAAGGAAGGTATACGTTCGATTCGTCTATTTATAAGCCACGCTATTCTGAGAACGGGTCGATTTGAGAACACGATAGGAATGATCGAATTTTTTTCGCTAGCCGACATCCTGTGGTAGTGTTCGATGGAGTTTACGAAACAAAGTCCCCTTTTGTGTATTTGCAACTATAAATATGATCCCGTATAGCAACACCGCTGTCTTTATAGGCGGTCCATGCCACTCAACGTATATCTGTACATCCTCCTTTAATACACGAATCGAAATGACCTCTGCAATAAAAGCTCCTCGGCCTCTATTCAGTGATTGGAATTCCAATTGAGAAATGTTCAACACGCTCTCCCAGCAAGGAATGAGGACATTGTGTATATACTGTGTTCCGAGGACTTCCCCGCACAAAACAACATGAATGACGCAAGACATTCCGTTGATAATGCAGGATGCGCCTCCCTCCCATAGCGTCTCCCATAAGCGGAAAATCACCAGCTCGAAGGAGCGCCAGAACGGTGACAATCTGGCGAAGTGTACGATCATAGTGCGAGAAAAGTCCGCAAATTCCGTCGCATGCGTCGAATCTATATCGCGGGAACGTTATCGCATGTCGGACCGTCCACCACTAACTCAAAATGGCAAGATGTACTGGATAAATCAATGGAATTTCTGACCATTCTGTCGGATATACAGTCTATACGTTGCGGATTCATTATCCATGACGTCACACCGAGGTCAAACCGTGACCCTTTAAGAAAAACACGCCAACCGTGCGCAATCATGCTCGAGGTCGTCGATGATACGTTACCCAATACATTACGCGGATTAGAGTCAAGCACAAGCGAAGTGAGGATGTAATCATTACAGTTACGGGCCAATCAAACTTAAATATCATATTTCTCACCCCATGCTTCCCTATAAGTCGTGACGTGATCGTGACATTGATGGTATTTCAAGGATTATCAACATCGCAACGAGGGAACATGTCACGAATATTTACATAAGATTGTAATTGGATGGTCGTGCGTTTCGCATCGTTATCAAAGTGTATCGGGGTCCTCTCTGTCAGAAATGTCGGGTGCAACCACGTCGATACAAGACTATGCGTGTATATTCCTTTTAGTACTCCAGAAATAATATTAATGAGTCTTTGTTGCTTGAGTACAAGCATGCATTTGAGTGATCGCTTTTACCTTGCGGGTCATGAAAAGCCGGCTACAGTATATCGCAAGGGTCGAAATTCTTGCGCGGACCGCAAGTCCACAAAATTGCACTTTCCCGAAGAGTATATTGCTTATGTCTAAACATAAGTCGACACCAAACGACAACACGATTACTTCAGGCTTGGATACAGAACACGAAATAATAACCGTCGCTCATATACGCATAATAAACTTGTGGTATTAGCGGAAAGGTACGCCAATTTTAGTACGATATTTATAGTAGTATGTTATTCTGTTATACCAAGCTGTAACCCACAGGTGAAAGGTGACGGTCCTCTCGTCGAAGGGGTCCGATGTGCCTCATTAGACAAATGGACTACTCAAAGATGTCTTTATACGGGCAGAGAGTGAGACAGAGAGTGAGATAACCTTTAATATTCCCCTCTGACGGAACGCGGCACAGCACAAATTCTATACTACTGTCTTATCAGTCGCGCTACTGACTAACTTCTTGTCGGAGTTAATACCATTAGAGTATTACCAACGATGACGATACAAAAAACCACACATTTTTTTAACCGATTACGCCGCATTACCTCCGAACATCAATACAGTTTTCTCTGAAAGCGCACAAAGTTCTGACTCTACAGAGAATGACTCAGTCACCTCTATCATACCTACTTGATAATTCTAAATTCTGAAAAGTTTAGTGTTTGCCCATAGAAAATATTATTTAAGGATCACACCGAAGCAATAGGCTGCTGAGAAATAAGAGATATTGCTACGAGCCCACCGTGGTGTCAAACCTGGCCTGTGGCAAAGCCACCATCACTATAGTCAACAATTTAAAGACAGGTTAGATTTCCATCAATGTTATGGCTCGTTTAAGGGTTAGGCTCAGCACAAGCATATTAAAAACAACATTGAAGTTCATTGGCGTTAGGTTACTTAATTGATCGTTGTGTCAACTGGAAAATGGGCACAATACCACAGTGCCATAGCAACACTTGACCCTCTACAATAAGAACGCCGAGCTCTAAGGTCACGCCCCTTTTACACCTCATCAAATCGATTGGTCTTTCGGTGTCACATCACAGATGTCAACAATCCCTTCCTGGACAAATCAAGCAAAGACAGCAAAACTGATATCCGTTCCTCTCCCTTCTCTTCTTAGGCAGTCCTTATCGGGGGAGTAGAAGTGCGGAAATGTGTGGTGGTTGCGGTCCTGGCTAGAACGTGAAAATACCAATATCACGTACTATAAGTATTGACCTGGCGTAGATAGCCCAAGTATAGTTAGAAACGGCATAAATTCCAAAAACAACCTGCTACAAATCGATCTACATACTGTCGTTACGGGAAATATAGTTTCTGCGCAATACTTCAAAGCGTTAGTCTGTCTAGTTTTTACGATTTCTTCGCTACTAAAATCGAACCGGCGTATCTAAACTTAAAATCCTACATTTTTATTATCTAAATCCGGCGCCAACACTGAAATTACGCTTAACGCTACATTCTCTTATGCACGTGTGTCCTGTTCTGACCACATACTTTATGAAGGCAAGCCAACCTAACCAACCACAAGAATCTCAGTCTCACCGCAGTGTTCTCGCACATCAATGAAATCGCCGAAAAATCGTAACAATACCCTCTTAAAAGATTTTGCCGCCCTTATTTTACGCAATTATACCTAATGTCGATATGCATGGTTAGGCCTATACACCATATATGCGGCTTAGGCGACGGCTGACGACGCCCCAATTGGGTCAACCGACCTCGCCAACGCTAAGCTGACACCACCGTTACAGAACGTCATTCAAATACGCATTTAAGAATCTTTTGGACTAGAAAATTTTCTTACAAGGCAAAATTGATAGCGCAAGCTCTGCAACTCGACACTACACAGCAGTACATAAAAGTGCCCAGACTCCAGACCGACTCTAAATTTCTCAACGTAAACTAAAGCTGTCTACAGTCTTGCAGCTCAAAGTTTAGTCGATTGAAAGCGAATACAACGTAAACAAATTTCTTGACGATTTTCAAGCACGAGCGAATCCTCGATTCGTTCTGTTGGCAACAACCGTAAACGATCCATATTTACGTTTGCTTCGTGTTCACATATCAGCCAACTCATGGTGTAGCAAGACATGAGAATCTAATCTATAAGGAAAGCGCTATTGGGCAAAATCCGCTGTTTGTCACAAATTGCTTAGCTGGCACAAATCTTATCGTGAGGTGATACTCATACCTTGGGAAAGACTGATATCGATACATGTCACAAGAAAACCACATTAAAGAGTATAGTGGAGCCGATGGCGGACGATCAATATATATCGTAAAGACGAGCATCGCAGATTTACTAGCTGGTTAATTTATAATTGAAACATTCACAAGCTTTCGGAGCATCGCTTCTTCATCAGGTGACTTTCTTTAAGAAAACCACAACCACACAATATCAGCCTTCTTCTATCGTGCCTTGCGCAATTCCCACATCCCAACATTCCCTGCTTTAGGATGAAGTGTCACATTCGGCCGCAGCAGTGTTGGTAAACCAGCTTGGCGAATTAGATCGCTCCATTATTGTATTAAATTTCTCAGCATTCAAAACTTAATATCCAAGGAGCAGACTCCCGGGGTCCGAGAATAAACAGAGACCCCGAAAACACAAGCGATATGAAAGCAATTACGGGATTACCTTTTACAGAGTAGGCTTTAACAAATGCCGCCCAACTCTCGTAAGGCATTTATGGCTGTCACCGCACTACTAGCACTGACAACATATATCACCTATAAAGCTGATGAGTCAAGAATTAATATTTAAAAATAATAACGGACAGATGTGAATTGCTCTGACGACCTCACACGAAGCCTTGATCTATCTCAAATTTGGCCAATTAACGTAATTGTGCAGATCACTCAATGTGCGCCGCAGACGCCACAATCGATTGCACGCCCGGCTCCTTTTGCGCGAGCTTGCTGATGCAATCTAGAAGAAACCTTCTGTACTTGGCATTCGGATTCATTGGCGCCTAATTGGCTTCCTAATCTGCATTCTACTGCTATACATCATTTTCAGGGATACACTTCATTGAAACAAAGATTACTATACTCCGCGTTTGAAGCACACGCAAACAGGCTCGGCAAAGACTATAGGTGGATGAACGTCAAACTTGACACATGATCTCAGTAAGCAACTAGGGTTCCAAGAACATTATATCTATATTTTATGTAGACACGTCACGCGGTCACAACTGCCCGTAATTCGACATTAAAATGCAATTTCAAGAACGCGTGACTTTCATCTCTGCTTTACTTTGAGAGGAAAGCATAATGTAAGTCCCAGTTAAGATGTAAACAGTAAAAATAAATCGTGCGTGGCGCTACTTTGGCCCTTAAAACGGCATTTTTGCAAAGATTCCATATCAGTAAGGTTTTTTGCTTTTTACGCAAAAGTACCTTACCGTGGGAAATTATACGACTCTATGCGTTGGTCGGAAACGCTTATTATCAAAACGCCGCCGGATTTTATATTACAAGTTATTCAAGACGAGTATTGATACCTTTTTGAATGGCTTAACCTTTTCAATGATGGCCTCTTATCCTATTCAACAACGCAACTTTATCTCATGGAAGTCTGCCCTTCCCTTGCACGCAACAGAACTAAGTAAAAGCAAAGTGATGTGTTAACATTCGCCTACGTCTCCATGGACTAATATGTGGATGTATGAGGCTGCGTTTTTCCCAGTCGCGAGAGATTATCTGCTAGGATAAAGTCAGCATGCGCCAAATATAGGATATATGGCGAAGATGTCCGGTGAGTAAACTGCAAAATATACAACCATATACAACTGTGTGAAAACCATACAATTTCCATCAATTAGGCCTAAATGGATTTCCGTTCAAACGTGCTGATTTAAGTGTAAATTTACTAGGCGTGTACGTAAACATTGTCTCTATCATTGTAAGCGGTTGATTGATACCGCCGTCCACAATATTTTGCGTCCGTTCATTCTGTAGGTTCACAACAACTTATAACAAATGTAAATGACACATGTTTCCTTCTTACTGTATAATCTTTTTGACCGCAATAAAAGCTACGATATATTCTGATATTAGTTATTTCCTGTCGTGAGAAATTGTATCATAAAATGGTAAGCTTACGTGCAGTTTAATATCCGATTCGGAACACATGTAGCTTTACGATGTAATATAAATTTCATAACGCTTATACAAAAATATTGAAGGTTCATAAGACGTGATCATCATATCTGCCGATGCTTTCATTCAATTCCCGCAAACCCCCATCTAAGACACCCCAACCCTGAGAGCGCAAAGTTCTGGTTAGCGTAAGCCTGAAGACCATCCCAAGTATAAATTAGTCTTGACTATGGCGTACTTCAAGACGGACTTAAGTCAATATGGAAGAACTTTATATCACACCAAAGCTTTATAGTTGCACTTTTTGCCAACTTCGACTTGGCTGTGGCGACTTTAAGCACTCGTTTTCACATTCAGCATGAACCATACGCGAACTTGTCGCGGTTAAAATTATGACGTGTAGAATATTAATCATATTACCTTCGCTCAATTTCCTGTCTTTTATCTCGCGTCATGTTTGCTGTCTTCTTACTCATAGGTCATAGGTAATCAAACGAAAAGCCGAAACTTTTAATGCCGTTAAAGAGTTCCAAACTGGTTATGATAATTACTATCCATTCTTTAATTTCGTGCGCAAAATAACATCATGTCTGAGCCGACCATGCGAAATGGGTGGTACTTTTTTGGTAAAGAAGATCATTCGGCTGAAGTAGGTTACGTGGATGCAAAGGATATCATCTCAATCAAAGTTGCGTCGAATGCTAATCGTATCGAACATGTGAACATGGTTGGTTTTCTATAGCGTTCTTCATCGATAGACAGTTGCAACAGACATTTTCTGACTGGACCATCAAAACATCAATGACCCTGAATACTTGACATTGGAAAGCCGCAGTTATGGTCTTTGAATACATCCAATTTACAAAGGGGACTTTGAATGCAGGCTCCCAATTGACTTTACCAGCGCATTTCTGACGGCGAGCCGGGGCGGTCGACTATACACGCTTGTAGGGAAGAGAGCACTGCCGGAATCCCCAAATCAAACATCAACATGCTGTACAATGTCCATGAATTCTTGAAAGGCTATTGTTAGAAACATGGAGCCCTTACACCATACTTATCTATACAGGTAGGGAGGCATACAGGGTATATACATTGACTGTTAAAGGTTACACGCTCGCCTTGTACATCACGTGACATGGTTAAAACATCACCGTTATTTGAACACACTACTCTATTGTGACCAGAATATCATTGAGCCGAAAGTATGTTAAACAATGATGTCAAATTGTCAAGAAAATCCAAACAAACACAGCCATCTCCGTTTCAAGTATGATTTAACAGCACCGGTGAAATTCTATGACGTAAAAGGTCATGCCGCGAATAGCGACGACATCACGATCGCTTTTGTCACAAATGCGGAAATACCACCCGGCCGCAAATTTACACAGCGGCACAAACGTTTTTCCTGAGTTTAAAAATCGAAATTGAGAAACATATCTCACTGTGAATGGCGCGCTTATTGCATTATTTTGTAGTTGACTTGTGCGTAGCTATTTCCCATTGACAAATATAACAGCCCTGATGCGTGGCTAACAAGTCGATATCGGTGATTTTCACGAGCCGATGACGACATACACCGTTCAGCTGTCTTGTGCGATTTGTTGGCACAGTTACGATTCTAATGCATTTCTCAGACGAGATCCTAAGTTCAATCCTAAGTCCAAGTCCTGAGATCTTAAGTTTACTGTCGATCGCCAACGTTATCATGTCCAATACGCCTCTTTACACGATAGTATATAATGGAATGTGACGGTCGAATGCAAATGAGTTAACAAGTCATACTTAATACATTATCTCTGCTCTTGTCGTGAAAGTCATTTTGCGTGATCAACGACGCTTGAAGCCACTAAATTATCCATAAATGTAGTACAAGTTTACGGCAGGTTAACATAAACAAGGTCTCCAATCTCAATTCAATTCCGTATTTGGACCTTCACTCAAATCTATTGAGAGTAATTTCCTTGAATGGAATTGAATGCGAATAGTCCGTTACTTACTGTAATAGCCGTTTCTCTTAGAACAAAACGTGTACGGAAATTCTCAAGCAAAGTATAAAGCAGAGCCGACTGCGCAGACAGGTAATAGGAAACAATAATAACGCGCGTTAAAAGATTCCTGCGTAGGTGCGTTGTCTTTTGAAGTGTATTGAAAGACGTGCCGTGCCGGTTTTAGTTTACAAAATATAAAAACGACTGTCCCAATATTTCAGAGCACAACCGGTTCAAACGAGAAGCGAATCCCAATACATTACCCAATTGAAAACTGCTATACATAGTTGTAGTGAGCTTATCAAAACCTTTCACACAATTTTGTAGGAAATGTTTGTAACACAGCAGGGGCAATTGAGTTCATGTACATTACATTTGACATTTTGAGGCGAGTCATATCATGGAGTCTATATCCACGCGACCACGCCACTATATTTCTTTAAGGTCAATTAGTCTGTAGATTGAACAAGCCATCCTCATCCATCTCGCAATATTCTCAACAAACAATTTCGCAGAATATCTACATTTAGCCCCCTATGAAGATTGATAATCACGTAACAGCCAGCTTATCAATCAATCCCGACCATGGGACGGAAATATTTTACGGTACGCAAGGTCTCTGATACGTAGCGATATACTCGATACATCATCGATAAATTGCGTACATCTGAATTGTATATCGTCACGTACCAAAGTGAGTATAAACACGTGGCTGGCGTTTTATAACGAATTCACAGAGACGTGGCGCTGCGTCTTTACACCACACCAACCCATAGCCAATACTAACACTGCAACACCATCGCAATACATCATTACTTAATTGCGGGCATGTGAATTGTATAAAGTCAGATACGAAGTAATTATAATCAACACGCGGGAATCCTACAAAATGAGAAGTGGAGCTGCCTATACGCGATACCAATTCATGACCGATACCAATGCATACCCAATATATATACATGCAGCGCTACATCACGGCTATCTGAACTTCATAACTTCTTAAGCCGGTGTAGGTTTAAACACGAGGGAATATTAACGTTTCTTTGACATCTGGCGGTAACTTTATTGCACAGATATCCTATTATGTCAATCTGACCTTTACATGTTAACCACACTCCTGGCCAACTTTTTACAAACACAATAATCCCTGTAACTTCCTGATGTAGGAAATTGAACCAGGTGGTACGCCGCCTACATCACTAGCGACATAATAGGCTAAGTTTGCACGCGTCATGAAAAGGCTGAAGGATAATCCCCCAAAACTAAAGCTACTTTGATGAAACCTTGAAGCAGAAATGTTTTGCATCATTCCGTACGTATAACGTGCCCTATTGTAATACTTTGACGATTTTATCAGCAGATTATATCAAAAGAAGCCTGTCTGAACGTGATCATCTCTGCTCAGGCGTTGCAATGCTTGAATGAACACCAAAGTAGGATCAGCGGGACCTCGGCTGAGAGTGAGACAACGCATACCTCATTCAAAATCACGGCCTGTTTCGTAAGATATCCTATGAATACTCCTCGGGAGATGTAAATGCGAACCCATGTAGCACAAGAAATAAGTAAAGTAGATACGACCAGTTGTGGTTCGAGATTGAATTCAATCATCACAGGATGCATGTTCGGCATTCGTTTGATCTAATAAGTTTCATATTTTATGATCCATATCAGATTTTCACCGGATCATTAGAAAACAAAATACCTTTCAGTAAAAGTCCGTTGTTTCATACCGGACCACAGGCGAACGCGCACCAATTCTGAAGTTAGGGATATACTATGTGGTATAATATAGTTGTGACAATTCCCGTTGGGCGGACCGGAAGAATGTGACCTTCCGTCTCGGTGAACTCAGTGTACCTCAAACATACTTATCGCGCGAGAGAATTGCTTCGAATGCAAAAATAACAATAGACAATCGACGTCACGTCATTGAAAATCACGGATCATGTAGCATTTTTCACATATCCTAAATCCCAATCTCACAATTAGTCTTTTTACCATACTATTCTCGTCGCTTGACGGTTTCCGGCTGTTTACTAATCCTATTAATGGCAGCTTCAAGGCATACTCTACCAGTCGCAAGTTATGTTGCCTATTGAAATTGCAGTTTCGCGTTGATTTGATTCATAACATCAACCGTTACTATGGCAACCAGAATAAGACTGCGGCCGTCGCCATGGACACGAGTGTCGGTTGCACGTAATTTCGAGAGTTACATGCGAAAGGCACCGAATCGCCTATTTTGGATTCGATAACTTCGGCCGAATCCGTGGGACGAAGCGTGGTAATCGATTCATTTATTCAATCAAATCAAAAATTAACTGCCGCCGAAGCCGAATTTTCGACATTTTCCGAAATTCGGCTGAATTATTAGGTACCCTCCTACTCTATACTCACTCAGAAATTTAACACCCGCACTCAGCTTCAGCATAAGCATTGGGTGGAGGCGCTTAGGCTATATTATTTCTCATTAGGAAGGATAGCTGTTGTTATAAAAGCGTGATGACGTGCTATCTATCTATAACGATGGCCCACGCAACCGTAAGCCACGGTTCTAAATACGATATAATGGGTGAAGATGATGTAGCGATAGCGACGCCTCGTATATCGTTTCCGGTCCTTCGGGAATCGAACGGAATCATCGCCGTGTCATCGACACGATTACCAAATCGTGCAACGCTTATTATTATTAATTAAATGCTAACTGATTTGCCCGGTTTCACGCGGGACACAATCAGGGTATAGACATAGCCTGTTGCATATATAATTTTAACGCTCCCCGCAAAAGCGCAACTCCAATTCTTGATCCCGACATTTACAAACTGCTGACTATCTCAATGAACCAACTTGCAACTGTATAAAAACAACCACGTTCCAATATGTCAAAATCCGGTATCTGAGACAAAACCGAATCCGGCATAACCGATATTTCAACGCATATATAACCTGTTTGCAACTTTCCACTTGCATTGTAGAGTCATTCGGAGGTGGCGCAGTAAATATCTTCTAACCTCACCTCAAACACGCAGACTATATATACAGTATTTATTCTCCGAAGTTAGATAACGGGGGTCTGATTTCATAACATGCCATAAAAGTGTAGGCTATATAACCCATGCATCGCCAGCAGGACTTTATTCAGTTAGCTAAATTTCAGGTTATTAAATATTCTCAGCTTTAAAGTCTCATAATTGAAGACGAGTTATTTCACATACAGTCTGTAAACAGCTAATACCCGTCGGAATTTATGCTACAAACTATGCGAGGAATTTCAAACCAAAGAATTCGCCTGGCTAATGAAAGATGGCAATTACTAATCCTTTTCTGGGGACGAATTCTCTAATTTGCGTCAAAACAAGCATTTCGATTTCATGCTAATGGTCACTAGCCCTGAAATATCTAAAGCAGCTTTTTAATGAAATATGGCAATTGCTAATACTTTTCTGAAGACGAATTCTGTGCATCTTATGTACTGATGGTTACAATAGCCTTACCCTCTATCCGAAAGAGCTGACATATCATATAATGAGACTTGGGCAATTGCGAATGAATACGCTGTATAATAGAACACAAGCGTACATGACGATAAGGCATTGTTAAGAGGATTAGAAGAAATCTTATTTCTGTTTTGTTTGGTTTCAAAATATCAAAGCAATGCTATAGGATAAATATTCCACTCTGAGTTAGGCTAAATAGTATCGACGACCACGCTTGTAGCTTTTCACCAGATCTGACTGATAGATATCGTTATCAATTGCAAAATCGCGCCGACATTAAGCAAAGAAGTTTCTATCAGCCCTACTATAAGTACATTTTGGGAGAATTGAAATTTACGGAACTATCCCTATGCTTAAATCAACGTTCCGAGCGCAGCAGCATTATGACATAACTTTGCGAAGTTAGCTTGCGTAAGGAAATTTCCCATCATGGCCTACTTTAGTAGTAGTAGAGTAGGCCATGGGTTCATCTTGGTTGAATTCACATTTACACCGATCCCTAAACGCTCAATCAACGTGAACACTCACATCATAACGTTGGCTTTTCAGACACTGTAATAGCTATAGTAGCCTTATCCATTTTTTCTTGATGAAGGAGCGGAGCTCTGAAAGATTGTGTACTGCGATTCCAGTGAACCTGACTAGACGTTAGAACTGTGGTAACCCGCATCATTTACTGTACCGTTCCAGAGCTGACGGCGATTTTTCATCTCTTGGTATACATAAGAGTTTCATTGTCCAAAAATGAAAAATAATTCCGATCGTCGCGACAACAAATTCGCGGTGAGCTCCTATACTATAATTCTATACAATTTCGCGTCTTCGCCGCCTAAAATTACGCCTCAACTTATAAAAAGTCTCCTTGCAAGTGTCGCTTCATAACGAATATCACTTAAGGTACGACAAAATCCTCAGACCGATTAGACAGGCATGTGCTAAAAGCTTGATTTCACATATTACCGATTTACGTTGCGACATGCACTCAAACACTTCACCAACAAAATATATTTCGCCACCGCACTGTGTGTGCATTGCTAACTTCGCGTGAAGACTCGAAGTTAAACCATACGAAAATGCAAAATATTAACGTATACATCAACAGAGACCTATTATTGTTAAGTATTGTAAAATGCTCTTTTCTAGACTCACAAAATTACCCTCTATATTGACGTAAGCACTACGATTTAACAACGTCTCGCATAGCGTAGAGAATTTCTCAAACGTGGTCTACCCGCTAATGCGATAATGGCCTTCCAAATGCCTTCTAGGAAACTATAGACCTCGCCGACCTTCGCTATACACTACTAAAATCACATGATAAACATAGCAAGTTATCAGACTTACTTGCAAAAAGGATAAACGTGGTCGTAGACTGTACACAAGCACTGAAATGTTACTAATCAAAAATTTCCTGCCTGATGCAACCACTGATTCGGGTCACGTCGCCAGGAAAGTGATAGTAATTTTAATAAGGCAATTTTGTCAGTAATATATCGGAAGATGAGTGTTGTAGCAGCCGTGTTTTGGCCCCCTGGGGTAATACCCGTCTAAGCGGTAATGACCCGATAAAGGAAGACTGACGTAGTAGTAAGTCGACCTTTGGCGTTGAGGAGCATTGGAAAAGATCAACGCAAGTTTAGATAAATCAACTATGATTGCAAAGTCAACATAACCCACATCACATACGCACAAACAGAAAACCAACATAGCGATCTAGTGGCGACAGTAAGTCTATACGCATTTCGTCTGCAACCACCCACCACAATTGAAAGGCAATTACGAGTATAAAGCATAAAAAGCAATAATAAAATCAATCCGCGTTGCCAATAACGAGGCCGTAACCCCCGTTAGATAGCGATACACGATATGTAATCACGCACTCGCGCAAGGCAGTCCGGTAATAAGCATTTGAAAAACCAACAAGTTTGACGTACTCGAGCCGGAACAAGTGGATTAATGTGGTTTTGTATTAACAAACGGTAAGCAATACCGCCGGTGGCAATTACAAAACTATGAAACAATCCCTGTCTCAACGCCAACGACTGGCGGTAAATAACTCAAACCAAAACTCACCGAACCGACGCGACTTTGTTTAATATCCAATATCAAGTTGCGCGGGTATGGACACGGTAAATATCACTTGAGGGCCGCAATGTCATTTTGAAAGTAACATATTTTATCACCGAAGCGCTGTTCTGAAATCTTGTTAAATGTTAGTCTCAATAAACCAAAGGAGGGCGTTAAGTCTGTGGAGAATCGGCTTTTACTGTATCAATTGATCGTCCGCAATCGGCTCCACTATCTGCTTCGATGAGTTATCGAGCTAAATTCAAACTATATAACTCTGGTAGGCTTACATATCATCATAATCGTCCAGTCCATCCACATTCTTAAACCCTTACACAACCACTTAGGAAAACTCATCTACCAATCTACCTGTATGCCGCTCACAACCTTCGACTAAACACCGCCATAAGTACATAACACAACAAACATAGGCGGCTGACTGTTTGAATCACGAATGACTCAACGGTGCTGGACAAAGTCATTGATTTCGGTAATCACAATAATCATTATGAGTCTAATCCGACACACGCAGGCTAAATGACATTCCCGCAACGGTGTTACACGTTCCTTTTCTACCCCATCGTCGTATTAACACAATAATCAACATGCTTGCAATTATATTGATTACGTCGCGTTGTGCGTGACTTCGATTCTACGCCTTATCAACTGACTCTATTTCTGCAATATTGCACTAATAGACACTTAGACAGGCATTCATATGCAAACATTATCATTATTGTTATCATGCTACATTGCGCCACCTTCGACCTGTGGAAGGTCTTTTACAAAGTGAGCTACGATTTCGAATCGGGAGTTATTTGAATACCGCGCGAGAGAAGAACGACTCGAACAGCCGCGTCGTTGCCTAATCGTGCTGGACAGCAGCACTTGTCGTTACGTAACCCCACCATCGTACGGTTTCCGTTCTTCTGTCTCACCAATTTTGAGAGGATATATCTAGTAAAAAACCCATCACCATTTCATGCCCATCGGTCACTGATCAGTCATATCTAAACTTCACAAACCACTTAAAAATTTCCGAATACCACCCATGGCCTACTAGTAGGCTATATGTACCAGCACAAGAATAAAATATTACATAATGAAGTGCTTGTCTTTCGGGCTACATTGCTAATGCTGTCTCTATCCATTTCCTGTGTCAAGTTCTTGTGTCAGGGGTAAATAATAGCCGTGAAAACAAATAGGATATTCAAAGTGAGAAAATAAACACTTGCGTCAGCTTTTCTCATCTCCAAAAGAAATCGGGCAGTTCTAGTACTGGCATCCGGAGCCTTCTAATGGCATAGGCATACAGTACATGGATAACGTGAAAAGGCGGTTTCTGGTACTAGCTGAGTCGTAGTTCTGTGGCATCTCATTCGCCCACGTTACAGAGAAATATATAGCTCCCCTCTCTTCCTCTCCTCCTTCGGGGAGATTTCGATATCAGCTGACTTTCATTACAGGATTTCATTTAACTTCTAACATTAAGCTAACGCTTGAAATCCATTGCGATTGGCGTAATGATCGCAGAAAGATAAACACGCTGATGTAATGTTAATGGTTTCACAATATGTTATCTTAACTTGACATGTATCCAATTTGTGGCTTCAACTTCACAAGCAAAACCACCTTTTTGCACGCACCTGACATTTTCGAAATCGTACGCAATTATACCAAGTTAGCATTCTGTTAAATCTTCCCAAAATGACGTTTCTCCGATACGCTTGTAGCGGCGTGCTATTAAAACAGATATATCTTTCTCTATCTTCTATTTCCTGCTTTAATTAGTTATTCCATATCGCCATAGACGTGAGCGTACAACAATTAGCCCTTTGTTAAATCGGTAAGTGATCGCAGCTGAACTGTAGATAAGGCGAGAAAATTATAGTATGACTCCTCTTTCCACTCTACAAAGTTTTGGAGGCTCTAAAACTCAATGCTATCGTGATATTGCGTTTGGATTGCTCGTTGAGCCGTAATCTGTCAATGGACCAACACGAACGACTAAATTCCGCAATGATAAATGAACCAGATTATCTCCAAAATATGGGTTTTGTTTCCAGAAAGATTCGGCAGCATTCCTGCGCAAATAAGTGATGGCGGTACTTAGTGCATTCCTAGTTACAAAATTACGCCCTATTCATTTCAAATATTCCGCAAAATCCCGTTCCAATTCAATATTTGAGTAGATTAAGAGTCGTCCATTCTATAAACTCAAAATTGAGACTCGATCACTATTTCGTTCGTTCCCAAAACCTGTAACAACGCAGAAGGCGCGATTCACGATATAGATTCAAGATTGTCAAGATTGCCACTAAGATCAGGAATAAGGAATAATACTAAGTAGCAGAAGTACAACGCCTAAATTTACTCCACCTTATGTAAGTATAGTCTATACCAAGACGTATAAGTTACCCGTTTATACTTCAAAATTCCCTCTTGCAATGGTTTCGACGACGAAAGATGGCCGAATTGGCTGAAAAGTAGACATACACGAAAGTCTGCGCGATACAGACTGTATAGTATACCGCCAGCATTTCTACTTGATATAATGGTCACATTAAGCATAAAAGTTTCTGAAGTGACGCCATCGCCACGTTTATGAGAGTTGCAACTTAACGAATGAGACAAAATTCTCTTCGCCGAGCCACATAAGGAAACTACAGAGACACATTATATATTTACGATGGTGACATAGCTGCCACTGTAAACAAATACGGTCGTATCGTAGAATATTATACTGGCACCTGCACCTGACAGGGCTGCCTCAACTCAACCATCATACGTAATCCGCAGATTTTAGGCTATACAAGTATTTGCGTGTATTTCCTTGCCGAGACAAAAATGCCTGTAAATACCTCAATAATGATATAATTAAATTGCCACCCCCCACCCACACATGGTTGATGGTTTCCTATCGTCTCAAAAAGGTCTTTATTTTCTAAATGTGAAATCAAGTTCCTTTCCCGGTTCAATGTTCATTCAATACGAGCTTGAGTAGCGCTACTGTCTGGTATGCTGGTCTATATATTCACAAGCCAGACAAGGTCTTCAACTCGGAATGTTTTAATTGTCATCGACCAAGAGAAGTCACGAATAGAATCAAAAGGCATCATTCTGTGTTGTCTTCGTTGCGTGAAGCAACGACAAACACCAAAGTAGTCAGTGTTGACTCCTACGCCAAACTGGCCTCAGCCAGACGTTGTTTCAGCTGCTTTGAATTGATTCATATGTCAGCCGCGCTTGGCAATTTTATCGCCCATCAAACCCCCACTATGACATGTAATATGAATAATATATTGTCGATTTAAGTTATATAAAGGGTATGGATTATTACAGGTGTACAGAACCTTAATCGGAGACAACAAATGTTTACAAACACCTGACCTATTAACCGATCTTATCAGACGAGACTTCGCAGATTACATATTACAGTGAAACGATCGCTGCTGCTTTTCCTACAGAATACATCATGCATGCGCCCTGGACCTACTTCAATTCCATCCACCACGACAACATCTCTCTCAATTCTCCATTCTCAATTATCCGCTCTGTTCTGCGCGCGCATTCCTGCAGGCTATGCAAATTTTATATCTCAGTCAAGATCAGCACACCGCGATTAGTTGATGAATAATAGATGAAACATGAAAACCGACCACTCTTTCGGCTCATTTTAGTTCAATACATGGATCAAAAGAAAATATATACCAAGATTGCTACTTCCCCGAGTGCAGACATTGACAAAATCAATATATCACCTTCCAAAGTCCAAAACTATGGACTTTATATCGTAAATGTATTACTACCCTTGAAACGCTTTTGAATTATAATGCCATCGGGTATCAAGTATGTAAGTATGTACACAAGGGTTGAAGAAACAGTATAGTGGCTGTGATAATCTCTTAATCCCAAAGCAATAAGATCTTGTGTGTATGGTGTTGCACTCACATCACAAAAATACACAAGTTGAGTACGTCCTTTGCATATTTCATACGACGCAAAGCAATATCCATACTATGTAAGATATATACACGCCAATGAATTATTCTCATCATTTGACAATCCTAGTAGAATTGGATATGGTCCTGCCAATGATCCGTCCGTCAATCCGTCAATACCGGATGCATAATGCATATTCGAACGGGTTACAGCGATCAATTTCATCATCTTTTTACATTAAGGCAATTTGAGCAGCCTAACAACAATCAGCGTCTGGGCAAAAAAACCGCGGCAAGCACAAGCCTACATCGTGGGTGGAAACACTGTACTGTACTGTACATGCTTCATGGAGGAGGAAAATCCTCCTGGATATGCCGATCGATGAATTAGCCAGCCCATAGTGCTAAGCTGAAGGACAGAACGATTCTGTACAGTGGCTCCGGTACGATAGTTTATCAAAAAGTACGTGATCTTTTCCCTATAGGTTCTGTTAAACATACTGGCGACGCCCACATGTTCTGTTCAAATGTCAAAACGTTATGTACTCTTTCAAACAAGACGCTACATAGAACGTGCTGTCTGGGTCAAACCGTCAGGCAACAAATTTGCTAAAGATAAACGAAGGCAAATCGTACGTTATTCAGCGAAAACCGACACTCAGCAAGCTATACGACAAAGCGGAAGGAACGTTGCGTGTGAAAAACAACTAGCCGATCGCAGACGCGGAAAACTACATTTCGTGCCGTTGATAATGAAGGAACAAAGCGACCATCTCGTAAAATCTACTCACCCCTACTCTGCTTCACTCCGGAAAGCGTAGGAACTAATGAGTGACGATAAATCAATCAAACGGTGGTCCACAGTCAGCAATTTGTGTTGTAAAGCTATCCAGACAATGTGTAACCTGCAATGATCGGCCAATTAGGATTAACGTTGTAGCGAGAAGACTTAGTTATATTGGATGCTGAATTCCATTTATCCGGAGCTCGCCGTCACCTACAAGAACTGTAGCCCAGCGGACCAATTCTTCGCATTGGTGGCAAAACAACTCCGACATGTATTTTTAAAACGGTTTCCAATGCTAAGTGCGGTCAGCAGCTTCAATTCATATTTGTAACCCGCATAAAACTCCTTAACGTGTTACCGGTACCGGTGGCGAATTTCATATCGGCAAGGGTCGAAAAGGCATCATGGCAAAGCAGAACCTTATGATCTATGAGTTGGGAAGGTCAGTAACTTGACCTCTTGTGTATATGTCTCCTCCATATCTATCACGCAGCGCCGTTCCACAATATATTCATTGTATCGATACACTATCTCACGCTGTTGCAAATACAAACAAACGATAATGTATTCAATTAACTTACGGTATCTTGAGAGCGTTGACCAAATTGGAAGAAGTGCTTTCAGCCGTTGAGAATAATAACGCAGTAACGATGGGTCAATCACCCAAATTCACGATTTCATGCCCCAAACGACAGACATTAACAAAACTCAAATTGAGCGCGCGGTTTCTTTTGCGACGAACGCAATGGTGCGTGACATTTTATTAGAACCATGGATGCAGAGATCTGCAAAACACTGGTGTAGCGTTTCTGGATTGAACTGTGGTCTTAATCCTATTCATAGGCTGTATTATTATGTCCCAATGCATCTAGCCCTCTTATCTTACCTGGGGATGTATGTAGGCGGAAAATATAGCCTATCAACTGGTGGTCGAAGAAAATTTAAGTTCAACTGACGGATTCGCCGGTTTTGAGGTGTCAAAATTCGTCATGCCATGGCTTCGTCTTTTATACCAATGACAATTACATTATAAGTTTCCGCTAATATTACGGAAAACTGTCTCGCCTGTAAGATTTGTATACGATTCACATTCACCAGGGCGTAATATCACAAAAACATAGCGCCAACATCAACTTCTACCGCGTTATGTAAATGCGTGACAGTGAGTTTAGGATTACCGTGGGGTCGATTAGACTACGTGACAATTGACCGGGGAAAAAATCCCTAACAAAACCGGGATTTCAATTGATAACAAAATAAACTTACTATAAGCCGCACTTATCTGAAAATGCCAGGTTATAATTCCCATTATTGGTCTTAGACTAAACTGCTAAATGGTGAAAGAATTTCCATTGAATACCCCCTCGCCCTTATACAATTACATTATATAGATGCCTATGCAACAGAAAGCCGACTAGTAGTAAACCGTCCTGGGGGGTCGATTTGGAATGTATTTCTGATTCATTGCCTGTCATGTCGTAGTTCGAAAAACACATGGTGATTGTAGCCTTCAACGACATTGTACTACAAACCAATGATCTTGTGGGGTTAAAGCATTTTGTCGGAGTTATACTGTAGAACTGCTACTGTCCGTAAATGAGAGTCATAAGTTAGTGATAGTAATGTCTCTTTACCTGACATAATCTCATATCCGTCCTCTAACTTCAACCGACCGTATTTTATACATTATTTGCGCTTTTAATCCATCAACTGCTTGCCTTAAGCTTAAAGGTATTAAATTCAATTTTTTTAACCCTTCATGATATCCAAGGTAAAAATTTGTTGTTAGGGATCGTTGTTGAATAACGTATTAATACGACGAAAGATACGCAGGGTCAAGGGAGGGCATATCGAGAACTTGATTCGCTCTATCCACACCTTTATACATAGTTTGAACAAGATTTTAAGTCATCGCGATAAAGACTAGATTTGTATTTACAATTAGACAATCCAACGACTTGAAGAAGGCGATTATATGATTAATCATTGCATTTTCAAAACATGCTCACCTCATTCAATTATATTTTGCTTTGAATTGTGGTATTTCTAACACCCATCCAATGATGTACAAGTGGTCGTCACATAGAAAAAGATGTGATTTTCACACACAAGATAGGAAACGGAAAATTGTCTTAGTAATACTACCAGGCCTTTCTTTATTTGAAAGGATTCTTCTAATATCATCACGGGATCCAAATCTTGTCTCTGTAGAAATGTAAGCATCGCTATCGCAGGTATCGGTTAACGTTAACGAGCAATTTCCAAAGGGAAAAGGAAGGCAGAAATTGGAGAGAGTGAGGGAGAGAGAGAGAGAGAGAGAATACATCCATGGCCTACTAAAATATTTTAGTAGGCCATGGGTGCATTCGTGGACGAAAAATACTGGGTCTACTGGTATTGACTCCTATTTTAAATGGACTTAGGACCTAGTCATGCCTAATATGCCGCTGTCAATGTCATTGACAATGTCATTAATCCCACACTACATGACTATGAACTATCGTTATCCATACTGCGCAGTGTGATTTTCTCAAAATTGAATGTAGTTTCATTCACCATAGGCCTACATCAAACCTTGGTATAGTGTCATTCAGGATTTCACGCTATGCCTTACGCGTAAAACAGATATATCGATAATCCTATTATGATTTGATGAACATGCTATAACCTTTGACCGAAGAGACAACGCTATGCCAAATCACAAGATAACATATGGCTCTCATTTATCGCCAACACCTTGAAATGTAAGAAAGTTGTTTGAATAACTTGAATCGACATGACCTCCCGGAAGTTGATAATGGATAATGCAAAAACTATAAAACTGTAGGAACATGTGGTCAGATATATATGCGATAATGTTGACTGCGTTAAACCCCAAGCATAGCCAGAATATGAAAACAGTTAAGCCAGATTCCGAACGAAGTAATTTTACGTGACTGAAATACTTTACAGTGCACTATAAGGTTAATCCAAATACCCGAAACCGACGTTAGGTAACCATATGTTGAAGCCTATAGATCAAATACTGTAAAGTTATGCCTCCCACTCGTCGCAAAAATAAGAAAGATAACCTTATCTTGTCAGTCTAGTTTGCTGATTCGTCAGATGGAATTTACAGTTATAGTACAGTCTAGCCGTCGGAATTCGTAGGTTACCTAATCATAGCTCCGGAAGTAGTGGCGTTAGCCTATACACTGGTAGGCAGAGCTACCTACATGCACAGAGGGAACGAAGAGCTCGATCTATTAGTCAGAATTTATCTGCAAGATCGTGTACGACACCGTGTGGATCAATTCAACTAGACTAACCCACGGATTTTAGGCCTATGCCAGGAATGATAATTGCACCCGCTCAAAATAGAGGGACCTTGAGGGCTCATACATTTGTAAAAATGGAGCCAATCTGCGTCCTCTGAGCACTCTACGATTTATGCCTACCAACTATTCTGTTGCGTCTTGTATTTATAGGCCTATTTTATTGGTATATAGGCCTATGGTCCAACGTCATAATAGGCTTAGGCCAGGCCTTGAACGCTTGAAGCAACCAAAGTCGCTCATGTTCAGAGAAGGGATTTTCAGGTTGACTGACTATCACATCCCAATCTTCGAATTCTCCCAAGTCAAAAATCACAACTTCATCCTTGAGAATTAACTAGCCACAGCACATGAAGGGACCTTAGAGAAATTATTTTCAAATGGCCGAAACTTCGACTAGAGCATTCCCGAAATCACTGACAGCGTTATCCCAATCTTTAACTTGGCAATTTTTTTCTTTCAAAAATGGTCCACTGAGTTGATAATGATAGCCTATTCTTTCGTGGCCTATAGGCTTGTCCACCGGTGGCGCAATTCTTCCACAACAAAAAGAATTTTATAAACAAGGGGACCTTGGTGCTGTAGCTTTGTTACAGACAGTAATTTGTTAAACAGCAGTTGTTATCATGTTTAATTCAAGTTTGAAGTCGAGTATTTCGGGATGGTTTAGTGGATCATCTAAAGAAAAGAAGGAAGGAGATCCTGCCGAAAAGGCCCAGTCAGAAGTAAGATAGATCACAGTTATATTACGACATGAAATCTGATGAAGTTCTTGCCTTCTGGGTAAATTAGTGTTATGATTCCCTAACGTGGACAGATGGATGTTTCGGTGGATCGCTTCAACACCAGTACACTTTAGTTTGCCCCTGTCGCGACTTACTTCTCGACGACTGAATTATCATTCCATCCTGATCCAATTCCTGGATGGGCCACAAGAATATAATATGATGTGTAACTTTTCTGCTGTGTTTCAAATCTACAGTATTGGTGAACCACTACAGCCTAATACTAATTCGTTAACCCGTTGATTTAGAATTCTGAAGATGTCAGCAGAAATCCCGATCAGGAACAGGATCCAAGCTCTCAGAATGTAGATGAGAAGCCTGGGGAAGAAAGACAGAGCGAAGAAGATTCGGCTCCAAAGTCAACTTTGGATAAATTAACCTCTGATGAGATGCAGGCGAAGCTAACTGAAGAAACCCAAAAGATGATGAATTCCGCACTTTCATTTGGAAGTAAGTATAGCAATACATTTGAGGTTGCATTGTTTGTCATATATGGTTTAACGTTCAGAGTGATGTAGACAGGGTATTGCAACAACTATCATGTTTCACTGATAATCATGTTGTTGTGACGAAAATTCATACATGGGCATAGCTTGGTTGAAATTTTTTGTTGATACTCCATAATGAGCCTTTTGATGAGTACGGACCCAACACTTTGGTGAAACAAGTGTAGACTACCTCATAACTCATAACCATTTAGGTTATCTCTTTGGAGTTGCTAGCGAAGCCTCCAAGAAAATGTCTGAGAAAGTTACTGAAACTGCAACAACGATAAAAAAGACTGTCGAGGAGAAGGTAAGGCTTATTAATTGGATTCATTTCACAATCAATTTATATCTGATTAGGGTTGGTTATACATTGATGTGTGACATTCCCATGTCCTAATTTTACTGTAGGCCATTTTTATATCAATACTTGTTATTCAATTGAGCAGTGAATGTGATTCAGTGAATAATGTTTGTACATACTGCTCCACACCACCACAACAAAGAGAGGAACCATTACAAAACAATCATCTTTCATCTATTGAATCATTGATGCATCATAATCGTGTGACATTCTTATGTTTTATATGCATGTCTTAATCGGCATTATTGTTTAGATAGCGACAGCTACTTTCAAATAAGATTCATAATAGTATTTAAATAATGTCACTCTCAAATAACAGGATGAGTTTCTGAATTAATCTGATCTCTCTTGCCAATACAAATATTAATAATATTATAATTACTTTCACTGGAATTTGATCAATCATGAATAAGCAATATTGGATCTACAACCAAAATTGAGCTTACCGAAATTCCATAGTGGTATCATTGATCGAATTTGAAGTTTCCAAACGATTATCCGCAGACACGCTCCACTTAGCTGATTAACATACTGTGGAAAATATCTTAATATGGCTATTCTGGATCAAAACCCATATTGATAATAATGGATCTGCATAATAAACCAGATTATGAATCGAACAGCTGTATAATTGTACATTATATGATTTGGAAGTCTTTCCATTTATGCAGTCCATAATCGGTGACTTGAACAGAGAGCAAGAAGAATTTTTGCAAAAGAAAAGAGAGAGACAAGGTGACAACTTTACTTCTTCCAAATATCCATACATGGTTAGATCATGTCAATGTTTTATCAGTTGGAGATGCGAGTGTTCCTCCATGGGTTGGATACCAAGAGAGTGAAGCAATGAAGCTGCAGATCTTGGCGTTATCAACTGTGAGTTCTGGTTTTTGGAAAATACCGCAAGAGCATTTATGTTTGAAAAAAGAATTGTCATTGAAATCTTAAATGTCTATTCCTTAAAAATTAGCCCTTGGTTCTTTGTCCTTCCCCTCCCAGAATCACCAATATTTACTGAAGAATAAAAGTGACCTGTGGTCTTATAGAGATGACATGCTAGACTTTCATGTACTGTAGGACAAAAGAAATTTCCTGCGAAATCCACCAGCCGGTGTTCAGTTCAACTTTGATTTTGATCATCATTACCCGATCGCAATGGCAACACTTAAAGAAGATCCAAACCTGGAGAAGATGAGATTCGAACTCGTTCCGAAAAAGTATTTCTATGAATTTTATTGAAAAAGCCTGAATCGGTCGCTTTTATCAAGTCAATTTTTAGCTTGAAGGAAGAAATATTTTGGAGGAATTTCTTTTACCGTGTGTCTTTGATAAAGCAAAGTGCTCAACTTTCAACGTTGGCTGAAATGACAAGGTCAACAAGTGAACAACCTTCGTCATCTGCATCCAGCACATCATCAGCTGTTATTATTGGAAGCACCAACGCTGGGACCATCAGCAGATCTAGCAGTTCCAGATCACTCAATAAGTAAGCACCATTTTCTAGTACCGAAATTTCGGCTTAGCAGTAATCTGATGATAAATTAGGGGCGCAGTTTGAAATTTTATACTACAGTGCCTACCTTCAAATTTATATCAGTCTGTTCTACTTAGCTGCGTTCTGACATTGGAAACACTTTTTGATTCACAGATCTGACACTGAAAATGCTGCCACACCTCAAAAAATGGGATCTTTGGACCAACTTGACTCAGTAAGTGTGGGATCTCTGTTCAATTCAAGAACAAATAGCACAAACATGAACCCTCAAATGAACAGTTGTACACTTCTGTATAACATGCGTAGTTTGGGTCCCCTGCCTTTTTAGTCGCCACTCCTAATCATCTTGGCTTTCAGTGTACTACCAACTAACATTGTCGCATTAATATCAGTATTGCTTCTGATATTTAGACTGAAATTGATGCTGGTGTGGGACCTGAGTTTGTATCGGAAGAATTTGACCCATCAGGGCTGAATCCGGATGACCTCGAACGCGAAATGAAGCAATTAGGGATGGAAGATGGAACCATAGGAGCCGAAGTCCCCGAATGGGAAAAGGAATTACAACAAGAATTACAGGTAGGGGTGGGAATTTGTATCGAAAATTAACTTTTCAAGGACTCATCGATTCTGTAACTTGGAATAATGTTTAGGATTATGAAGTTATCCCCGGTACGGAAAAAGACAGCTCATGGGAAAAGGAAATCGAAGACATGTTAAGCGACGAAGTGCAGAAACAATGAAACAGGGTCACCAACCTGTCAATGACACGAACGTTTTGACAATGTGAAATGTATTGAAGTTTTAGCGCTGTGCAATATTTTGTCGGGCAGATACAGATATTGGGCTTGAAGCAACTGGCAGCTAGGGGTAAACCAGAATGTTCCACCAACAGATGATTTATGGGAACAGATGTCACGTGATGCAGTTTGCCTTAGTCCCTGTCCCAACTCCTCGAATAAAACTTGTATTTTTGCCTTTATGGCTTAGAAGATTGATATACTGCACCAAGGCATGCCGCATCTCATGTGACATACGCTCTTGCGAACCGTTCCTTATTTTTCAACTTTCATCGTAACTTTCTTCTGACCATGCCATATGTAATGAATCGCTGGTCATGTGGTCAAGTAAAGCTCATTTAAACCCAGAACACAGTATGTCGTTCATTTAGCCACAAGTTGTATATTCAAAGTACTTTATCAAATAAATAACAGTGGTACGCAAAACTTCCTGCTATGTGTTGGTAAGCGTATTGTGTACCAGACGCCAATCGGTAGTGGGTTCATCCTCGTTAAGCCTGCTGATTTGTAATTATGGTCTTATGAGTTATGACATTAGCCACCCTAGATGAGATTACCAGCCCACATGGTATGTCATTCATGCTTTTATTCAAGTTTCTAGAAAGAACAGCATGAATATATCTATTGTTTGGATGCCAGTCGCTTGTCTCGCTCTTCCGCAATAGTGAGCCGGATACCCTTGCCTCTTGGGAGTGAAATCATAGGCTTGTTAACCTGCAGGGAATATGAGAAAGTTGTTTAGAATATGTGATCCTACATGGGTTCTTGTTCAATTTGAAAGTCACAAAAACAACTATAGGCCCGGACTTTTGACATGTTAAGTAGTAAGTATTGAACATACCTGGCCGATGATGAAAACGTTGCTCAGCCTTGTGGCGAATGTGTGGCCGGTGGCATCCTTGATGTGAATAATGTCGAATGAACCAGGATGTTTCTCGCGGTTCACAATAGTTCCGATACGGCCAATGTTGTGACCTCCAGTGATCATACACAAAAGACCTGTCATATTCACAATTTCAAAAGTCAGATACGAACTATCTTTGAGCAAAGCAAAGTCGCAAACCGATTTCAAACTTGGTGAAGCTCTTGATCTTTCCTGTAGCGATATCGACAACGCACGTGTCATTTGTTTTCACATCAGGGTGAGGATAACGGATAGTCCTTGCATCGTGTGTCACCAAATATGGAACTCCCTTAGCAGCAACTCCTAGCTTCTTCACTTTGCACAATTTGTACTGTAAAGACAATAACGATTGCTAGTGATAGCAAAGTTTCAGCAGAGTAATCATTCGATGTCCTTTACCACAGCTACATGTACACTAATACACTTCTTTACAATATATCGTCTTTAGAAACACAATGTCACTCATCCTATTGAGGAATCAGCCAACATGATACGACAGATCCTCACCCAAGATGAGATATTACTCTCCTTCTCATTGACGACTAACAGTTTCACCGCAAGTTGCTCAACCGTAGCGCTTTTTCAAGAAGGAATCATTGCCATGCGCAATGCATTACGACTTTGAATCATTTAATGGCATATTCACTAAGCTATCTAGATGATCTGCTTATGGATCTCGTCATAATCTGTCAGTGCATTTCGGAAAGCTGGCCAAAACGCTCGACTGCAGATATAATAGCGCAACATCAAACAGTAAGTTCCTTCTTAAACACTAAAAATGGATCACTACTCTGAAAGTACACCGGCTTTTTGGAATACAATTCTGCAAGCTGTAACGAACTGTGTACCTTGGCCTCCTCAGCAGTGATCCTGTGGATAGCAAATCTTCCTTTGGCATCATAGATAAGACGGAAGTGTTCTCCAGTTTTTTCAATGGTGATAACATCTGAATATAAACAGCAAAGTTGTTATAAGGGCTTCAACACACAGCCATGTGGACTTTGCACGAGTAATCTGTATTACTACACTTGGGAAAATACAAATGTCAAATTATTATCAATTTATCGGTCCTCACCCATGAATCCAGCTGGATAGGTGACATCTGTTCTGACTTTGCCATCGACCTTGACACTACGTTGCATCAGGATCTTCTTCACCTCATCATAAGTTAAGGCATAGTGAAGACGATTTCTGAGAAAGATTGCGAGAGGCAAACATTCTCTTAATTTATGGGGGCCTGTGGACGGACGTGGTGCCTATGAATAGAAAACACATATATATTATCAGAATATTCAGAAATAAAATATACTAAAGAATAATACACACACAAAAGCATTCTTATAATTTCTCTGATTTCAAGATGCTCCAGATTAGTCAGTGACAATGGCTGAGGACAAATCCGGAAAGCTCACTCTGTAGTTTTGCGGAGAGCTCGGGTGTGGGGCTGGCAAATATTCTATACCAGTGATAAACTAGGGTAAACTGATGGTTGAGTCATACTGAAGCCGTTCAAAAAGCCCTATTCTAACTTCCAAACCGTATGTGCAAAATAGCTTGCCACATTCATAACACAATAGCCACATGGGTGGGCTTTCGACGTATTTCATACAAACAAGGGTAAAAATCTCAATTCAACTTACAAAAACACCTGTCAACTTGTCCAACATCCAATGTTTTGGCGCATTTAGCCGCTTGAGATGCTTCTTAGGTCCACGAGCCTACGAAAGCAGATAGATATGGGTATAAGTTCTGCCAAATCTCCACAACGTTCAGCCGCTCTCGTTAACAATGAATTTCTTCAGTTTTCCATCATTTAAACAACACTCAAATACAGAAGAATAAATAAACGATCTATAATCTTGATATCGACCTCAAGCATATAACATATTCTACAACTATTAGGCCGATTCCCTATGATTATGACATATTAATCCAACACTCACCATCTTGCACCTCTACAAAACGAAAAGACGGAGCCCGGCCAGTTGCGTGAAACGTATGCTTTTAAACGCCACCAAGCGGACCTGCCGAGCTTTTGCTTCAAAACACAAGATGTGGTAGCGAGTTACACAACTCCGGCTCCGGATATTTTTCTTGAAAGCATAATTTACACATTCTATGGTGGTGGACGTTAATGGTGAAACATAATACTGTATTGTCATATTTGCGATTACCGGCCATTCCTGTTAGGTATGGATTCCATAAAAGCATAACATGGTCAACGCGAGTCGTGCAGTCTATTTTTTTCGTTTTCCCGTCGCACAACTTTCCAGATAGGCCCAAATTTCGGTAATAATAAACCTTCAATCAACTTATCACTTTGGAGTTAATACAAAAGATATCATTTCCTTGATGATATTGCCTTCTGCGATGCTGTTTAATTTCACTTTAGTGGGTGTACAATGTTTGCCCCGAAAAGTAAAAAAGGAGAATAGAGCAGGCGCGCTGTGTGTGTAGCCTATATCGGAATTCTTATAAGATAAATAGAAGCCTCAGTCACCTTACAAATTTAATAACCATTGTGTTATCATGATAATTTTCTTTACTTATGATACAGCACCGTTGATTAAAAAGCATCGAAGCACAAGTATTTGTGAAAAACGCCGTAATGAATTTAACGGAAATCAATAAGAATAATCGCCAAACGTGTGGGCCTATATAGATTCATAGACGTGCATAATTAATAATGATTTTGAAATTTTATACTTAAAAACCATTTGAAAAGTGGTTCGTTTTCCCGTATCATATTAAATTGAAACGCTCGTCGGAATGTGACGGTGTGTGTAGCCAATCTGTAGGCCTGCGCTATTATATAGGCCTATCGCTGAAATTGTCAGGGCACGTACGTATATGTAATGATTCGGCGAGTCATATATTATATATTGCCTGGCTACTATTTGCCAAAATGACATGTCGGACTTCTGTTTGCATGAGCAACATTTATTATTGTTTACCTTTTCCAAAATGGTTTACCCTCACAATATGTCACATCGTGTCAAAAGCCTATAAAAGTTGGAGATATTTACATCACAATAGGTTATTTCGTTAAAGACTTCACAACGTAAAGAGTTGAGCTATGGTTACTCTTGAACATACCAACGTATGTTGCTCATTGCTCATCACAACTGTTTGGCTATAAAGATGATGACTTCTATAGGCGCTGGGTCTGCAGACGGGTGAAATTTGACCGTTGGGTGCGGGGGAGGTAGCCTACATATATAGCCAATGAGCCTAAAAAGGCAGTTTTGGACAAGCCTACCTGGTAAACAGCATAGTCCATCCATGAGAAATATTGTCCAACAGTAGATTAGAAATAGTTGATGTCAGCGTATCCTAAGTGCTGGCTATCATATATATGCATCAGGTAACATGTGTGGATGAGAGGCCCATGGTAATTTATCATTTCGTGACTGACAATTCGATAATATTTATTAGTTTATCTACCTAACCCTAACCCTCGTACTCTAAAAACGCCGCCATGAAGGTCATGATTTTGTCGATGCTTCTTGTCGCTTGCGCAGTTGCTACCGCAACTCCAGTCTACGGCTTTCAAAATGAGCATATGGAGGAAGTGTTGGAGGTGAGTGGGAAGATTTCAGCTACATGATCAGTGATAGGCTATCCCAACTATATGGATATCAAACTATGAAAGCAGCATCTCAATATTAAGTAAAAACGGTATCTATTCGACCGACTGAATAATTTAGCTGGACTGGATTTCTGCGTTAAACCAATAATCTGCTTCGTTATCCAGGAAAAGCTCTCTCCTGAAGGAAGAGTTTTGCTACGAAAAGCTGCACTTCGAATGCTTGTCGAGCTTTGCTTAGGAGGTGAAGTAGAAGAGTCTGTATACGAAGTGATTTGTAAACCAGCTTTGAAAATCGGAACAGGAGCACGTGAGTAGGCCTATAGATCATAGGTTAATATGGATCTCTAAAGAAGCCGTAGGCCTACGCGTCATCGATCGGGAAATGTGACATCATCCACATCGCAAAATCTGCTCGTTATTCGACCTTGGTCGTGATTACGAACAGGCCATGCCGGAATGCCATATATATAAGGAAAATTGAACTTTTTTGACAGATGCCCCATCAACAAGATCATGTTTGAGCTGCCCAGTGGCTGACCCGATTTGCTTCGCGTCTTGTCCGGTATAAGAGCATATGGATGACTTCGGAAACGACTCCACGGAACAGCAAGATTAATCTCATACTCTGCGTTATTATGTCTTTGTCTTAGTAATATTCGAATCAATAAAAAACAATGGGTCTGTATAAACAGCCTGACTCGTTAGCGTCAGTAGATCGTGCGTATAGTAGGCAAGCGCAGTAAGATTAGTTCGGATGAGAGACGACTTTGATATCCCAATGAGCTTTTCGGCACTCGCGCCTCACGTACAGAGAGAGATCAAATGACATATAAGATCACGAATATTGGCTTTTGGCCGATATCTAACCCCAACCTCCTTACTTGACGAACGAAAATTCCTAAACAGCGGCCTGACTACCTCCAGTGCATGTGTATGCGATTCTTTCCCGCCGCAGCCCAGCTTCGCGCTACGGCTCTGGCGGTACCCATCCCATTCACATCCAACATATTATGTCAGTCAAGCAATCCCGTCAACGTTTATATGAAAAGCACAAAAACGCTTAGAGATATTCAACTGTTGTGATAAACACAAAAAGCACATATAAACCTAATCTGAAACAATTTACAGTAGCCAAATGAGCAGAACATTCACGGTCCCGGAATTTACCGACCCGAGGGAGTCAGTTTCATAACATCACCTGTAAAGGAAGATCACGATTTCCGAAAATGTCATCGTCCACAATGTAACCATTGGACTTATAAGTTATAAAACATGACTTGCACTCGGCAAACAAGAACCTTTTAACCGCCGAGTGCAACAACAATTTTCTAGCTAAGCTCAAACCTTTACCGCCACTATGTGGCTTTCAGCGATGTCTTTCTCTCCTGCTACTAGACGAAGATCGATTGTCACGGCGATGTGGGCTTCGACTACGGGATCTAGACCTGCAGCCAAAAAGTATGCTTGACGTGTTACAAAATAAACTACAGCATTCTTAAGCTTACTTTGATCGGCTTCTACCGTAATGACGTCGCCTCCTTCGTTCGTTGGTATTGCGGTCTGAAGATCGAGATCGTGACCTGCCATTCAGAAATAATTTTCATGAGCATGAACCAAGAGACAGACAGGTGCACTTTACAGCGTTAACACTCAGATTTGTAAGGAAGGGTACCCGTTGGCGTTTTGTTCGCAGGGCATGGTTAAAAGACGTAGTGGGCAAGAAATCTAATCTATATTTCACTACACCAAGCAGAAATGGCAATTGAGAAACAGACAACTGTTTCAGCAGGAACCTAGGAATATAGCCATACCATGCAATGCACTGATTCCATATAATTATACCGTACCTTGACCGAGAGCTTGATCTTGAACTCGAACGTCTAGACGAACTTCGTGACAGAGTGTGAGATCTAAAAAAAATGCAAATTATAAGCTGACAAGGGAACCATGTGCTTAAGTGGAGACACACACCCACGGGGAACACGCGTTGTCAAGACCTGGCCACTGAGGACATTATAGAGCTCCTCAATTGTCGACTTATTCGTTTTGACAAAAGCGTGCAACAATAGCAAAAGCCAGACGCCAAATCCCAGACGTTTTTTGCAACGCGTCAGGCCGTGTTCGCATATTTCGTCCGTGTTGCACGAAGCGCCGACGGAAGGCCGCTATCCTTGCTTACTGAAATGGCGGCAACCTCGATTGACCAGGACAACTCTGCCATCGTAAGCCTCTTTGATTCCGAAGCTGCAGCATTCGTGACAGACTTGGCGTCGCCGCTACAGGAAGCTCAAAGTCAAATGGTGTAAGGAAAATATCCGATATGGTTACATCTGGTGTGCGGCGAGGATGCAGTACGTGCTTGTTTGGGTCGAGGCGTCCCGATTGCAGCTAGATAAGAAGCTTGTGCATGGCACTTCGCCAAGCAATATACAGTACCAATATTTCAGTTCTGTCGTGAAGCTTAGTACGGAAATCAATATGACTACTGAATATCAACAATCTCAGATTTCAGAACACCCCCCTGCACCCTCTGACTGCGTTCGTGCTTGTTGTATAGCTATTTGCAGTAGAAACTCACTTGATTTTGTCTTCATCTGATGCAGTGAGATCATATTTTGAAGCATCTCCTCCGTCATCCTGAAAAAATCAATTTCAGTGTAAGCAGGACTAACAACATCATAGGGACTAGAGCGGTCACAATCCCATGCAAACCCAAAACAGAATATAAGATAAATGACGTAAGAGGTGATAGTGATAACCCAGTCATTCTAGCATATGTGTCACATAAGAAAGAGTCTCCTTAATTCATGTTGATGACGTCATTGTCTGAACGCATAATACAGAATATATATTCTATTCCGCCATAAAAAAACCCGAAAATGTGGGCGTTACATCAAAATCTCCAGCATCAGAGGGACCGTTGTTGCTACCCTCCAATAGTGGCAACTTGCAATTGCAATCACATTTGACCTAAGTAGGGCATACAAGCCTCTTACATCATCATCATCGTCATCATCAGCTTCAAGATCATACTTTGAAAGATCTTCATCATCGCCACTTTCTTCTTCATCTGAATTATCACCTTGGTTTGTCACTCGTTGTTCAGTTGAAGCAGATCTGGTTCGAAATTTCTTCTTCCTTCTCCCAAACTCATCGAATTCACTATCGGAGTCCTACAATTTATCAGTGCATAATTTGTTTAAACTGTCCTCCTTCTGATCGGGAGGTTGCGGCTCGATTCCCGACCGAGTCAAATCGAGGACTTTAAAATTGGTATCCGTTCCTTCCCTGCTTGGCAGCCGGTATTTGGGAAGTGCGGAGACCCGTGATTGTAATAGTGATCTTGGCTATAAACTTGATGTATTGACACGCATACTGTGGGTCTCGACCTGGTGTACATGGCCCTGGTGGGTGAAAAACGCCATAAATTCCAAATAAAAAAAGGTTTGAGTAAATCTGCAATATTCTTACCTCTTTGTCTTTGTACTCAACTCCTACTCTCTCATTAAATCCCCCACCATAACCAGTTCTCTCTTCTTGAATGTTGACTTTTGGAGTATTACACATGTTGCAGTCACTACGACGAGCCCAATTCACATTGCCACAACTAAACATGAACAAAATTTTGAGTACCAGTACGCATCTCATGCAAGTATTTAGTAAATGAGAAAACCAAGTAACGTACCATTGAAAATTCAGCATACTACAGGAAAAACCTGGCACCTACTACCGTATATACCCAGAGATTGATCACAAGTTATATCTGATGTCATACGTTTTACACATCCAATCATCTGCACTGAAAAGTCCTTTGCTTTTTTCAGCTGCTTGCTTTCCGATTTCAATTCCTCCTTTCTTCACCTTCTTCACTTCAAATTTGCGCTCAGTGCCACAGCGATTGCATTGCATTCGTCTAGCAAAGTTCAAATTGTTGCACCTGACAGAAAAAGAACAAAGTCAGTTTAGCGACAAATGTTGGAAGACAGCTGTCTATGCACTACTTACTCCGGGCATGTCCAATCCCCATCATTTTGTCGATGACCGCGAGAAGACATAACTTCTACTATCATAGAGTGCTAGCACTTTACGCTACTATTCTATGATTTCTACTTCGCCTGTTTAACTCTACGCAAGTACGCCGAACCGCCAAACCAAAGGCAGCTTGCGAGTTCGACGAAAGTCAATGAAGCAAATTAAGGAGCGGACCACAGAGATATGGGAGCGGACAGACAGCGGTCCAGACCACAGCCACAGAGTTACAAGACAGAGGGGCTACATACAGACAAAGTTTCTTAAAAATACATTTTTATTCACTTCGTGTATGGATAAACCTGGGTAAGCCAAGCAACAGCCACTCAGTTCTCTCTCTCTCTCTCACTTGACGGGTTAGTTATCTATAGTTATCTATATATGTTTATATGTCGTTGGTTGCACACACGTTACTACTCTGCCAGACGGGTCGAAACCATAGAAACATATAGAGGCATCTCTCTGGCCTAGGCGAGTCTAGTCTATTGGTTTTCCTAGCGGCCCAAGAGGTCACATTTACAAATTGTGAAATGTTAAAAACTGAGCACTTGATCACTGAGTTGAGTAAAAACATTGATTCGCATGAATGCGTTACACACATGAGGAGTATATATTCGCGCGAGGTTCGCTACTTCGCTCATTTTGTGCTGTCTGAGTTCGCGGACTAAACGTGTTGAAATGGCGCCCATCCCCTACAAGGTTGCTGATATCAGCTTGGCTGAATATGGAAGGAAGGAAATCGAGATCGCGCAGAATGAAATGCCCGGTATGATGTCGCTGAGAAAGTTTTATGGCCCATCAAAGCCATTGAAAGGAGCAAGAATAGCGGGTTGCCTTCACATGACTATCCAAACCGCTGTGCTTATCGAAACTCTTACAGAATTGGGTGCCGAAGTGCAGTGGTCTTCCTGCAACATCTTCTCAACGCAAGATCATGCCGCGGCAGCTATTGCAGCTACTGGGGTTCCAGTGTATGCATGGAAAGGTGAGACAGACGATGAGTATATCTGGTGCATCGAACAAACCTTGGTATTTAAAGAGGGGAAGCCTTTGAACATGATTCTTGATGATGGAGGAGACTTAACAAGTTTAGTGCACGAGAAGTTTCCGCAGTACCTTGATGGTATTTATGGCATATCTGAGGAAACCACAACAGGTGTTCATAATTTGTACAAAATGATGCAGAAAAACTCGCTGAAGTGTCCTGCAATCAATGTCAACGACTCTGTCACGAAAAGCAAATTTGATAACTTGTATGGTTGCAGAGAATCACTAGTTGATGGAATCAAGCGTGCGACTGACGTCATGTTGGCTGGCAAAGTTGCTGTGGTAGCAGGATATGGTGATGTAGGAAAAGGTAGCGCTTCATCATTGAGAGCTTTCGGCTGCAGGGTAATAATAACAGAAATTGATCCTATTAACGCCTTACAAGCTGCAATGGAGGGATTTGAAGTTACTACCTTGGACAAAGTGGCTAGCCGTGCCAATATCATTGTCACAGCTACAGGATGCAAGGACATCATGACTGAAAGTATTTTCAAGCAACTGCCAAATGATGCAATCGTTTGCAATATTGGCCATTTCGACACTGAGCTCGATGTCCGTTGGTTGAATGAAAACTGTGTGAAGAAAGTTAATGTAAAGCCACAAGTCGATCGGTACCTTATGCCAAGCGGAAAACACCTGATTTTACTTGCAGAAGGAAGGCTTGTCAACCTTGGCTGCGCTACTGGCCATCCGAGTTTTGTAATGAGCAATTCATTTACCAATCAAGTATTGGCCCAAATTGAGCTGTGGTGTCATAACGAAAAACTTTCAAAATACGAAAAGGGAAAAGTTTACATGCTGCCAAAGAAACTTGATGAACGAGTTGCTGCACTTCATCTTGACCATCTCGGAGTGGAACTAACCAAATTGTCCGAAGACCAAGCCAGTTATCTCGGAATTCCGGCTGAGGGACCATACAAGCCAGAATATTATCGTTATTAAACGTAACTCTTGTGCAATTTCATCGTCTTTCAAGTTATTAATTAACTTGTCTTATCAACAATAAGCATGTGTAATGTTTATTCTGCATACGATTGCAAAATTCTCCTGTCGTTTTTCTTCAGCACTCGTTGTTGGTACAGTCAGTCATTGACGGCATGCAAATGGATCATGTATGCTGATATTTGTGTGTTTGATTCATGCCCCTATGTCGTGTCGTGCCTAGGTAATATTGTCTGTGACTTGAACAGTAAAAATTATACTTGATTAATGGAACTGGAACCTATGGTAATGAGTTCACATAAGGATTTTCTTGGGTTACGCGTTAATAGCAAGTGGTGTAGATATCTGCATTTGCAGAACCAAGTAGTAGGCGCGGTGACGCTGGAACGAATGCAGCAGTTCCCTCTGCAGCCTGCACAACGTGCAATTGCGTTTACGCGAATCTGCGGCATTTAACTCGTGGTCCATCAGCGGACGAGGAGGCGAAGGTAACGGGGTAGGAAAAGTCACTCTGGGGTATGCTAAGGAGGGTCAATATTACATATCGGTCGGCTTCTAACCGTAACCGCGCCTTCAGGCGATAAGATGGGTTGCGCTTTTTGTCCGCAAGGTGTCAGGCTCGTACCATAATTTTCTTACGGAATTTTGAACTCTGTCAAAACGTCGCTTCTATGAACGGACCTCTCACGTTTTATAACTGGATTGTATACTGATTTCATAAATCAGATGGGAGTGGGAGACAGATAAATTTGGGTTTTACCGATGGTAGGTAGAAGACACAGAATTATCACCGGTTCAGCACATATCTAGCGTTCAGTTCAGCCTGGCAATGCCGAAGCCGCTTCACTCACCGAAAGGGACCATATAGAGGTATACGGTAGGATGATAAATAGAAACAGTAGACATATGTGTAGGTGTAGATAGTAGTAATTACAATGTGCCGGTAGTTAAATGTGGTTGAAATTATCACACAGCAAGGCATGTGCAAAACCTTAAAATTTTGCCCCTCTCGATCAGGCGACCGATTACTGTTTAAACGGAAAAGCAAACGATTGATCGCGTACCGGTACAGTACGATATCGTTCAACGAGGGACCTTTTACAACGACGCCAATTATATATTTAGCTCCGATTGCTGTCACCATTCTCTGTAGCCTATCGCCCTATATCCTAAATGAAGTTCACCTCGAACGGTCCTCAATACGAAGTAGGTAGACTGGAGCAATATATATAGGGCTCAATTCGGTAATATAAGACGACGGCATAGCATATCTACATCTAGGTCACTCCGAGTATGTTTATGCTCTTTTCTCTGTGTTGGCAGTTGGAACCTGCGAGTGCAGGCTTTTCTCGATTGTATGTTAAGGGATGCGAAATTCAGAGTTCATTTCGCTTTTCCCCTTACAGCAAAGCCCACGTTCCAGTAACTTTGTTCGACGAAAGTAATTTGACGCATTACGGCTCATTGCTAAACAAATCGGGTCAAATTCTCAGATACCAGCAATGCTTTAGGAACTATATCCGTAAACTATTGTGCTACGTTGTGTTAATTCACATTAGTAGGGCAATCGTTGAATTGTTAAGCTGGAAAAGACCTACATAGCCAAATTACACATTAGTCCTTGTAGGAGAATTTTCTTTCATTCTATAGCCTAATGTAGGTCTTAAGACACTTATAAACGAAAAATATAGTTAGTGGGCCTAGACTTCTTCGGAAAATTTGAATAGCTAACAGGTAATTTATGCTCGTGATGTAGGCCTACTCGTAGAATCCATAGAATAATGTCTCGTCAGGCAACTTGAAAGAAAAAAAAAACCCGAACGTGTCGAATTGTAACAACCGCAGCAACTTGAAAACGTCAGTCAAGAAGATCGATCGAGCGAGTATGGATGCAAGCAAGACACACTTCCTAATGAACTTACTTGTGTTCCTGTCGTGGAGTTTAATGTCACATGGTTAGTGTATGAGTTCACACTTTGGCCTACTCTTAATGATAGTCAGGGATTTCTAAAATCAAATAATCTAAACTCATTAATGAAGGTACTGCTGTGTATTATGGGGAGCTAACGTGGACAAGCGACGATGCAAGACGCTTCGGGTATTCGGGGTGAATTTCATCCCATATTCTGATAGCTGCTGGTATGATAGAAAGAAGAGACGGATGATGTCAAACGGTCAGCACAGTTTAAGGGTCTTGCCAAATATATTGTATTCTGTTAGATCGAAAGCTGGTAGATTGAGTTTCTGAAGATTTTTTCGAAATTGACAGCATATCCCGCCGGGCTTTAAAAATTGCCCTTGTTGCCGCTAGGCATTTGTCACACTTAGTTCTATATCGAACATTTTGAAAATGAACCAAATGTATCCTCGATATCACGTTTGTTCATAGTGTTGTTGATAGATATTTGGTCTCATAAATGGATAAACAACCAGTAGACGAGACAAATATGTGCTCTATATTCTTTTGATATGGTTCAACTGTTGGGTATAGGCCGAAAGCTCCACGCCGTTTTCAAATTTCTGAAAATGGTTTGAGTATAGTGGAGCCGACGGCAGACGGTCAATAGATATTGTAGAGAAGATCACTACAGATTTACCGTCCAGCCTTAGTTTATTGAGAATAGAATAAAATAGAGCTCCGCTCCTTCATCAGGTGAAGATGGAATGAATCGTAATTCTTAATAGCACAATTTGAATTAAAACAGAATCATAGATATTGTAACGTCATATAGAGTGGGTGAATGGATGAACCGATTATATCACAGCCGAGATGAGCCCAGGAGAGAGAGCGGGCGAGTAGGTGATGGAGGTGGTGAACGCTTGTGGATAGGAGCCACTGGATGTTGAAATCCGGTTGCGTAAACGTGCCTGAGACGTAACCGGAAGTGATGTTGGAGTGTTCCTGGTTTGCGATGTATAGCAATAATATCAATGAATTTGGCACTTTTGTAAATATTTAATGAATCTCAAATTTTAAGTTCTTACAAATATTACGCTATCTTACACATTGTGGGCTGTGAATTCCTATGGGTAATAATAAAGCGCGGGTCTGTCGTCGGTCATTCCAATTATGGCGCGATGGTTCAAATACAACAAGGTGATTTCGTCATAGAAGAAACTTGCTAAGTCATTCCACGCCGCAATGAGTTTCACAACATCGTTTGTTTGGGTTCCGCTCAATCTTTTTGATGCCCGTGACATGCATTTTCCATTAAATATAATCCATATTTATAAGCAGAATCCGTGACGTTGTTCCCGTGATAATTTGGTGTAGAATTCCATTACAACGCGTATAATTAGGTGGTGTTTGCCGTAGATATTATTCCCTAATATGTATGTTGTAACATGAAATATGAATCCGCCGTACGAGACTGACACCAATGGATTTGTATTAATTATATGCCTTGGGCCGAGTTTCGCCAAAGGCACATTTTCGCTATTCTATACGACTGTATGTGATGACATTATTCAAGCTACTAACCAGTTGAAAGGAACATTCGTATAACCAATTTATGCTTTTTTCACCTCTGTAGGCCTGTCATCTGATTCAGCAAGCACATATATCATACAATGCTATGGACCTGATGGGACAATAAAAACCGGAGTCAAGGACTGTTTTAAATGTATCAGCTCCAATGAGGTATGAAAAGTAAATCTCTGATTTACCGACTCGGTAGAAAGTGGCAAGCCAAAACGTACACTTTCTCCGCCATCTACTAGGACCACAGCCCCCCTTCATCTATACAGTTGCGATAATGCACAGATAGGCTATTCAAGATACCTATACGCTCTGCGTATCGAACACAACGAAATTTAAGTTGCCGCCTGGGCCTGGCTATGATTCTTGATTCCCTTACAGTCGTTAAATCGGCGTTCACAAGGTCTCAGAACATGATTGACGTCTTCTCAGCTTACAGCAGCTGCAGGTCAAATTGTACGATTTTACTACGAACCGTGAATCGTGATGTTTATAATCCAACGCACCGATTAGTGCGATAAGCAGTTATTTCGCGCGAAACGCCTGCTTGTGGGCTATGTACCAAAAATCTTCAGAAATATATTTTTATTCCATTCGCTTGGGCTTGAAGTATGCCTATATTGTCCATATGGTCTACAGAGAATTCTAGAACTCTCTGCTATTCGATATGTTCGCTTTTCTGTTGTTGCAAGAATTTTCCGGAGCCGTAGGTTTCCTCCACTTAGTAATCCTTGAAAATAATAACGGTTCATGCCTTCCAATTTTTTTTAAAATTATTTGTTTACAGACTATTTTTTCCAAGAACGTTTGTGATGGAAAAATTGACTGCGGCGACTTTTCAGATGAGTGCTTATGCTCGAGGGAAACCATTCCTGTTGAGATATGTAACATACTCTATGACTTGGACACCGCATTGCTAGCAAACTGTGGGAGCAATCAGAGTATGAAAAATTTGAATCCTTCTGCTGTATGCAAATTTTTATTCCAAATCTTTCACTGAGGGCTATTTATATGTCGTCACAACTGCAGGCGATGTTATACTTTCAACGTTGGATCAACTTGCTAATGTTTCAAATGTTATGCCCCCAACTCATGCATCCTCGCCCCAATTTCACATTGTCATGCTTTTATATTTATCAGGCCTCTCAGATTGTAAAGAAGCGATTTGTCGCGATCAAATTGAAGTGTGTGAAAAGAGTAAAGTCTGCTTAGATTATGTCAGAAACGAACGATTTTGTGACAGCAACTTATCGGAGGTATGGATATATTTTCTTAGTGTAAGTTTAATTAACGTGTATTGTTTGTTTACCATGTCAATTTAAATTTAAATCAATACCACGATGGTGAACATTTCGTTATTATATACATTTCATGCATCGAAAGCATTGAAGTTGAATTCCACAATGTATTCACAGAACAGTGATTTGCGTACGATTACGTGTGAAAAATCGGCCAAAAATGGATCGAAATATGTTATAAATGCTACCTTATGTGATGGAAATATTGAGTGTGACACCCGTGAAGATGAATGCAATGCACAATGCGTTGGAGAGTCTGGATCGGCGCTTCCGGTGTATTGCCAGAAAGAGTTCAACTGTTTACCGGGGTCCTGGATCTGCGACGGCGAATGGGATAGTCCATATTTGGTTTCTTGCGCGGGAGTTAAAATTGATAACGAAGAAGTAGGGTGCGAAGGGAGGTTTTATTGTCAACGTGCAACGAAGATTAGCGTCAAAGATTCAAAGGTGAGAAAGAGGTACGCCATGGCCATGGGTACGCTAAAATATAACCCTGCCAAGAGGGCCGACTTGTGTTTGACTTTCCCTAGGTCTAGACACTCTAGAGCAGGGGTGGCCAACCAATCCGAGACTGAGAGCCGCATGTACTGCAAAGCGCGATATCATTCACATCGGCACACAGGAACATCGCCTCGCATGCTGATAGCCGTTCGGGTAAAAAAAAATAGGTTGAACCTCAAGATGTTATTTTAACATCGCCTCGCATGCTGTTAGCCGTACAAGTAATAAAGAATGTCGAACCTGAAGGTGTTTTACTCGTATTGGTTTAGTAGTGCATATTCAAATTAATTGACATTGGGAGAGAAATTATTTTAAGTCAGTAAAGCAGGAGTGTAGCATAAAGAGGTTGTGAAACACTTGCTCAGCTACATTTATTGTATGCGGGAAAGAGCCGCATTAAACCAAGCGAAAAGCCGCGGGTTGGCCACCCCTGCTCTAGAGCGTACCGATTAATATCATCAAAAGGTGTCGCGCGACCGAACAGGCTGGAATATGAGTTACCGAATGCCAACAACCAGGCGACTCACTCAGCGCTTCACACTGCTGGACTCCCACTGTCTTTCTTAAATGTACCGATGCGATCGATATATGAAACGCTAACTACACCACCGAAGGATCGTCGGACGGGTCGGGTTTCGGGTGCTAGGTATTCCTGCATACATTTACTAACGTTTACGGTGACTTGAATACATAGTGCATCGGATATTTTAAACCGATTTATTTTATAGGTATGTAATTACATTGTGGACTGCGATGATGGGTCAGACGAAAGCATCGACAGAAACTGCACTGGCAGACGGCACTATTGCCACGACCAGGAGTATCTAGCGACTCACAATTTCAGCCAAATTAAAACTGTCTTTGTTGAATCATCACAGTTATTTGATGGAAAGAAAGATTGTCCGGATGGCAGAGACGAATGCAGTATTGGCCCGCTATCATTTCATTCCCAAACTGAAATGATATCATTGCAAGGATTGCAATGGATGGTTTGGATAAGTGGAATTTTTGCCTTGCTTGGAAATGTCTCTGTTATATACTTTACCCTGCATACTATTGTGAAGAAAAGAAAAGCCTTGAATCATATATCATGCGGACACCACACTTTACTTTTCAATCTATCATTAGCTGATTTATTAATGTCAATTTACTTGCTTGGCGTTGCAGTTAAAAGCGTTACATTTACTGGTGATTACTGTGAAGAGGATCTTGAATGGAGGAGTAGCACGACTTGCACTGCATTGGGTGTTGTCTCAATGATTTCAAGCGAGATGTCTGTCATGGTGATGTTGACAATGAGTGTGTTTCGATTCGTAACGATCTACAAACCCTTGCTTACGTTTGCGTCTAAGGAAACTGATTATACAGTCAAGATTGTCGTAACGATTGCATGGGCGATCGCCATCACTGTGTCAATACTACCTTTAATGGATGGACTGAGTTTGAAGTTTTCAAGCGAAATTGCGATGCATTGTCATGTGTTTGACAGGCATGTTGTAAAAATCGACACAGTTAAAGCGTCCGTGTCAAGATATTTAGCAATGATGCAAAAAACAAACGACAATGTATCGTTATCGTATCCAACCACAAGATCACAAATGAATACAATTCTTAACAATATTTGTCCCAGCGAGAAACCTCCACTATGGTTTGGATTTTATGAGCAAAATAGTGTTTGCATGCCACGGATTTTTGCCAAACCACCAGACCCATTGTGGGAAATATCTATCGCTTTGATAACATACAACATTGCCGCTTTTATCGTTTTATTCATATTTTATGTCCTTATAATTAGAACGTCAACAAAGCAATCAAGAAATCTTGGTCGGGATACAGGTATTCCGAAATGCAAGTTACAAGCTAGAGTGACAAGACTGTTGCTATCAGACTTTGCTTGTTGGATACCAATCTGCATCATAGGCTTTCTCTACGCATCGGGCAGTACAATATCCCCCAACTTATACGCTGCTTGTGGGATAGTTTTACTTCCAATTAACAGTGCGTTAAATCCATTCTTGTACTCAAGTTACTGTGATAAATTGATTGAAGCTGTTCTGGGTCTTTGTGGTGTGAAGATGCCAAACGTATCAAAGAAAGCATGCCAAAAGGAAACAATGTTATCTACCACTTCCAACCATAAAAACAAAAGCTTACAGAAAGTGAACACTGAATATTCGAACTTGATGGGCCGGTCAAGCGTAACGAATTTAAAAACAGAAACTGACTCGATCACTCGATCAATTGATGGTTGATGTAATGCATGATGCTACTCTTACGTGAGCCGAGTGAGATCTGATCCTGGACTGATAACTTTGTACTGAACTTCCAGTGAAGTTTTAAAGCAAATGGCATCCGGATTTTGCTGCTGCTGCTGTTCCTAACCGCACTTGGCTTCCTTGTTGAATACCAGAGCTGAATTTCTTGGTTGCTCCAATTGAATATAAACTTTATTGGCATATGCCTGCGTAGAATAAATATTTCACCAGCGTTGTGGTACTTCATAATTAAGGATTAAATAAAATTCTGTCCAATGCAATTCCTTTGGACCGGCGGAACGACTAGATCCTAAAAATATTGTTGACAGATCGCCTCGTGCTTACGTACCAAGTCGTTCCGGGTCAAATATTTCGGGATTTCCCCATACTGTAGGGTTGCGGTTAAGCAGAAAGATTCTCAACCCATCATGGTATTCTTTGGAAATGTTCTGCGCCGGGTGTGCTACGAAAGAGCTAACAACCTCTTCACGGCAAAGCTCCTGGTAGCGTTTATGAACAGCTAGATTGTAGAATGCCCATGAGTCCCGCTGGTGACCGTATCATTGTCTGCAAACACGAATGTATCGAGTTCGTAGCGAGTTCGCCGTTTTCATCTTTTGCCATCAGTAAGATATCAAGAAAATCGTACTCGGAAGATACCCTTCCTCGAGTTCTGTACCTCCTTGTAAACTTTAATCGTCAACACAACACCATAAAGAATGGCTGCTGCGACACCAATCAACGTAAATCCAATCATTGCAGTCCTTCGAGAAATCGTGTTTCGTTGACGAACTATGCACTGTGTAGAAAAGGGAAACTGTCGCAACGAGAGCGTGGCGCACTATTCTGATCAAACCTAAACCGGTATCGACTGGAAGAATACGTGCTCGCGTTGCGACGCATATGCGTTGTGACTTTATAATTTAACTCATATATACGCGCCTTAATCATCTCCGCATTATGTTGATGCATTTTCAATAAAAATGGAAAAGTGCAATAAAGTCGTCTTCGTCGAAGCTTCCTGATTAAGCCAGCCCTCCCACGATCAAGAAAAATTTCCTTTAGGAAGAGAATTATTTACTATAGAGGGGTATATTTCTAAATATTGTTGATATACTCATAAAATTTGGGATTAAAATATTGCTTACAGAATTACACCTATGATTGTAGGCTACATGTCGGTCTATAAACATATATACAAATCGCCGAAGCCAAATACGTCGCAGCCGTTACAGATTTTCAACTACCAAATGAATTCCGGTAGCCGAACTCAACACAGCATTAGACTCTATTTCTGGTGCCGGGTAACTTGTATCAACTGACAACTTGAACTTAGACAAAGCAATTGCCACCACCACTTTCATTTCATTCATTGCGAAATTCCGCCCAATGCAATTTCTAGTTCCGGCTGAGAACGGTATATATGCGTGCGGCGATCTTCGTGCGATATTTTCCGGGTTGAATCGTTCCGGGTCAAAAATCTCGGGGTTTTCCCAAAGCTCAGGGTTGCGATGCAGTAAAAATATTTTCAACTGCAGAGTGGTGTTTTTGGGAAAATTTCTGTGAGCAGAGACATCGTCGAATTTGCTATCAGAATCGTGATTTATCTCAAAGCCGCGTGGGAAGAGCATTGGCTGAGTCGTGTGCCTGCCTACCTGCAAAACAGGAGGATAAATGCGCATGCTCTCTTTGATAAATTTAGTGAGATATTCAAGTTTATGCAAATTCTTCCATTCTATGCGGCCGTCTCCATCCAGAGCATCGATGACTTCTTTACGACAGCGTTCCTGTAGTTCTGGGTATTCGGCCAAGTTATATAATGCCCACGAAATACCACTTGTGACTGTGTCGTGACCCTCGAATACGAATGTGTCAAGTTCGTCCCTTATTTCTTTGTGAGACAGTCCATTGCCGTTTTCGTCCTTTGCCAACAGTAAAACATCTAGGAAGTCATATTCAGAGACATTTTTGTATTCATCCGCCTTCTTAATTTCCTCAATTCTTTCCCTGATGACGTTTTCGGTATAGTTGTGAACGATTCTCAATGCCTTTTTATATCTTCTTCCTCCTGGAGTCATGTAATATATGAAGTCTATGAAATAAAACGGATTGCGACTCCGACGTTCAATTTCTGAAGTAATACTCTTGACTGATTCCAAATACTGCAGGCCCTCTACAGTTTCACAACCTGTACTTTTAGAAAACAGACTTCTCAATAAATTATCCAAGGTTGTCTTACGAATGTCATGAAACATTTCGATACTTCGCGACTCCAAGTTATCTGATTGCCATCTCTTTACCATGTTCATTGCTGCTATATTAGCGCAAGGCAAATATCTTTTCAATGACTCAAAGTGAAATACTGGTGTAAGAAGTCTTCTGTTCCGTTTCCATTTTAGGCCGCTACTAGTAAGCAAGCCACGTCCAATCCATGGAAGAAAAAACCTGAATCCGATGTTGCTTTTCGGCTCGTTACTGCTTAGCAACGTTGATCCGATCTCCGGACGGTAGCTTGTTACCAACATATTCCAAGGATCCATCCACTTCTGGAACCAATTCCGGTGCGTTTTCATCGTCTGGATTTCACGTGTCATTCCTAGCTTACTTGCCGCGTAGTACCCCGCATTGCCGTAAAACCAATGGCGATTTTCGCAGGGTATATCCTTGAGTGCATTGGTCCGTTCTCGAAACTCTACGATCTTTGGCACAAGTCGCTTGATGATGCCGTAGAGAACGATAGCTAAACTGATAGAGGCAACAGCGAAAAGCATGCTCTCTGACTTCATACAAAATCACCGGTCACACTTGCTTATCAGTCGAGTCAACTGGCAAATTCCCGAACTGCCAGTTCATCTGTCAGCTGTCAGCTGCTTTTATGAAGAAGCAACAAAGTCAGCAGCATAGATCGTAAATTGAGGAACTTTTGTAGTGGAGAATCCAATATTCAAGTTACAATGGGTTTATAACCCTCTCACAAAAACCTACAGTAGCAGCTAGCAGGTTCGTAACTTTTAACACTGCTTGCATCGTATATATAATTATATATATAGCCACATATGTGACTGCATAAGTTGCCGACCAAGACCATAACTGCAGCATATGCTATTATGTGTTCTGGAATAACAGATCTACCTAGGTGGCGCTCGGTTAGTCGCGGCCTATCACAGGCCGACTGCGCGGATTTTATGCCTGAATTTGCACAGCGACGATCGCGAGCCAATCGCGCTACTTCTAAACGGGAATTCATCTGGTCACGTGATCAATGTACTGAGATTGCGATTGCGATCGGCGATGTCGATCCCTGCCAGTAGATTGTCAAGCAAATAGCGATGTGGCGATGAGAAAGGCAGGTCAATGCTCACGGCATATATAGGCTACGACGTGTCAACACTTCCGGTTTATAATCCGGAATCCGGATCACATTACAACCATGACTCCCCCGATACCGGCTGCCAAGCAGAGAGGGAACGGATACCAATTTTAAGCCGTCGATTTGACCCTCGGTCGGGAAGCCAATCAGGAGCCTCCCGATCAGAAGGCGGGCAGTCTAAACCACCCGGCAGGATCAGCCATGGAACTTACAAAACACCCCATGGCCTATTCACCGCTGAACAACACCAATCAGCCACCGAAATCACACACTATTAATCATCGACTAAGTCCCGCGGTATATGCTCTTTGCCGACCCTCGCTCCCTAGGTAATACGCATCACACAGGCGCATTAGCAGCATCGACTAATCAATATTTTACTACTTGATACAGGAGACGCACAGAAACCCGGAAAGTACGCACGAGAGTCGTCGATAGCGCGTTGCGTGTTGTCACACAGAAACGTCGAGCCCGAATTTCGCCGTCTGAAAACGACACAGGACCTAACTTCCCATCTCCAACACCGCCTCAAACTCCTGTTACCTAGACAGTTTGAAGCATAGAATTTTTGTGCGCTGTTGTATTTCATGTCTGATGAAAGAAGAGTTTTAACAACAAAGCAGCAAAAAAGAAATTCAATTCAAGTAGTTTACAGTATGGCAACACCGCACCGTGGCAGCAACAAGCAACATGGGTAATGGTTGCCAATCGGCAGGCTCAAACAAGTTTGTCAGATTATTAAGTATACAACATTTTCTGAATCCAAAAATTCGCAGCAACGCGGAATTTAATATCACGAAAGTTCTGAGACTTTATCGGAGTTGATCCACGCATAATAATCTTACACAATATGTGAAATAATACATAACGAAGAACTGATTCTGAGCACGAGCTCTTTAGTAGAACATAAAAAATAGATTGCATTCAAATTAAACGCAAAAAAAGAACAGAACAACTAAGAAAACACGCTGATATTTCATTGACGTCACAATTATAATCAGCAGTGCGTGGAAAAGTCTAAATGGATATTTAAAATGTGTGCCCCCGACCAAAACACCATTGTTATAAATATGCAAAACACCATAAAATGGAGAAAGGCGTTACAAATGACAAATCCACAGCGATCGTCTTTAATAAAATGGAGTTAGTACAAAGATGGTGGTGTAATTTCGAGTGGTTTAGCTCAACCTGGTACAGAACCGGTAGCTTTCCTTACAGTCCACTGCAACTCACTTGGAACATACAAAACACCCGTCACCTATTCACCTCTGAACGACACCAATCAGTCACCGAAATCACTCTAGTAATCATAGTAAACGTCCATCTAAAATATCACGAGAGATTGAGGAATCCCCCTCAACATGACTCTAATCCATAAAAGGTCGTTTTTCAATCATTGATTGGTTACAGATTATCCTGATTTGGGCAGGGTATCATGGGTTACGTAAAAGTCACTGGCTTAAATGAAACACGTCACACATATAAATAAAATAACGCTCGAAACAACTCGTTCATAACACAGTATATAAATTGAAACATCAACAACATAAGAAAGAATATCATTTCAAATATTTCGGCAGGAGACTACGAGAACTTGACCTGTGGGAGGATAAGTAGACATCTTAGGTAACGAGTCATGTCATATATAAGGCTTCAGAATACAGTGTCATAGTTATCGTCAGTCCACAGTAACAGTGTTAACAACAACTTAACTTCTACATACCAGGAGTACTTAATTCAATGATGGAAAAGTCATGCCACAGTGTTTCAATCATTCCAAGAAAACAAGTTCAACTCAGAAGTGAGGATTGCGGTGGCCGATGCCCTCACATTCTATAATGTAGCTTTCAGTCGATGGAGGAGATGCTTGGACAACACTGAATTGAGCATGTGTCATCATTTGTGCAATATGCATTGCGGTCTGTGTGTGGAGTGTAATCGGACCTGTTTTCATTCGCGAACGACCCGCTGCGAGCGCCATAAATATGATTAACTGATCTTGCAGATACTCATCAACGCAACATCCATACGATAGATTTCGAAGAAGCATTTCCGCAGCATCAGCACCTACTTGCTCTGCCTGTATCCCTTTTCGGCCAAGAGATGATCCAGCAAGTCTGCAACCAGTTGTTGTTTCCGCAACAACAATGATACCAGTACCGTTTCCAATAACTGCATTCTTCGGTTCCTAAAAGGTGACATAAAAAATTATTCATCGGGGCTGTAGAGAAGACACTACACTACCATCTTTGAATGCTTGTAGTTTAATCTTTACACCCCAACAATAACAAGCCAATGGATTCAGAAAATTTTGACTAGTAGCGCCTTACAATTTGTAATGCATCATGCATGAAATGGACTACAAGAGCCCGTCAGCTTGTATTGAAGCATATTCTCACCTGAACAGCTTGGATACTGATAGGAACTTCTCTGTAAGTTCTCCAAAGAACCGAAGTTGCACTTTTCGCCATTTGCTGTGCGATTTTGAATGGTATCACACCAGCCACAAAAGCTCTTCCTACATAAAAAATTCAAAGAAGCTAGAATTTGTGCGTTTGTTATATAGCTGTATCATATATATAACCTGTTATCCTCTTGATAGTACCAAAATTGGTCAAATCAACCGAGCGAAGCTGACGAACTGGAGAAGTCTGAACTGTGATTTCTCCACCACCTCTTGGGAAGTAGCCCCGCAGTGATATTCTAAAAGAAAGATATTAATATCAAAATGATGCTCGTATTTTAGCTCATACTCGCAAAAAAATTAATATTGGATCACACGCTTACCGGCAGTCCATACGAACGCCAAACGCTTCCAGCATCGGTTTGAGGACACAAGTGGTATAATCGACCTGTGGAGCCATCTCTGCATTTGTACCTCCCCGCAATGTTAAATGTGATGTCCCCGGCGTGAACATTAAGCAAGGCAAGGCAACCTAAAAGTCAATATACACAATAAATATTTAGCTATATTAATTACATAGCCCTACTGACTTAATGTATGACTTGCTAAAATTTAATAGTCCAGAGTCAAGTCTTCGCTTTCCTTTCATTGAGTCTCAAGTCAAGTCATCCGCGACTCACAGCAAACTGTTATATAAATAACAATGGTTCACCTGAAGCAGAAGGCTGACTGCTCCAGCAGTGCCAGTGTCAGCTAAGAATGTTCCTCCTTGGACCATGCCAGGTATAAAAGTGACATGTTGAGCCCCAACTTGGTCACCCGTCAGTTGACCGGAACAAATATCTCTGACAAGTTGCATCCCTGTCATGTGCTGTGGACGAAGTCCTGGATTTGTTCGGTTTGCCCGAATGCGACCTATTGAAATTGGCTTGTGCAGAATAGAGCAGAGCGCTACAGCAATACGAAGAATCTGTCCACCCCCTTCCATGACACCACCATCAATCTCTGTGACCTCCATTGATTCTGCCTCATCTGAGTTTGATGTCCACTTGTTGTATCCATTGGTAAATGGCATTGCTGGGGCAACAGCCATACCTCCACCGAAACTTTGCACCATCTCTCGGCCCTGTCAATAAATATGACTTAGTCCCAAAAGTAGTTTTACTAAGAGCTTATCGTAATCCAGTAGTACATTTGGCCATGCCCGATTCGTGTGTGGTCATTGCGGTCGAACCTCTCGTGATTTCCCTCCCCCTTTCCCCGGGTATTGGACTGACACGATAACTGACATGCAATAATTATCATAAATAAATTCAGAGGCTATAGCAGCTCTATGTAGACTAATATTTCATACGTTGAATTTTGGACATTAACCTGCATTGCATGTTGAAGTTGAGTTGAAGGCATGGTTGATTCTCCCTGGCCAAATCCAGATAGGCCTAAATCTGATCTGCTCGCTTGGTTAATGTTTGAAGTCGTTGGATGCATTTCCGAACCATCGTATCCATTGTACATTGCAGAATCACGGCGCACTCGACCTTGTTGGTGGTTCTCCATGTTACCTGTCCTATACCAAGCTTAGGATTGACGGATAAAATTTCAACGGTAACTCCCCAATAAAATTAAGATCTAGACGATTTATAATAAGTATATATCATATGATCCAATATTATATCTCATGAACTGCTAAAAAACCGTGGCTATGCCAATACTGGCATCATAAACACATATACCTTATCGACTCTCTTCAAGTCAGAAGCCGAACACCAAGCCAACGTGTGCTGTTCTGGTATTGCATAGAGCTGACATTTGTAGCCCATACTATTTCAGCAACACGTATTGACGAGGTACCGGTACACTAAGTAGCCCTATCATGACGCAGTATAGGCTACCTAGATCATTACAGGCAATCGCAATAGCCTACTTCAGACTGAGTAGGCGAACCCGTCATGCGACTACGGGTACGAAGCTAGCTCATAGTTACAGCGCGTCCTTCGAGCAAATGGGAGCGAGTTCTGGGAAAAGAAAGGAATCGAAATCGCTTACCTGACTTTCAACTTGAAATTATTTGAATCTCCTTCCCAATAGATAGGCCTACACTATTTTGATCTGAAATTATTACAATCAGACGCAACGTTTCAGATTATCGCTCGAAATAATTCCGACTCGTGGTACAAGGCATTCAGACAAACAAGAGGAACACGTTTTCCCCTTGATGAGTTGAATCTCAATCAAGAGAATTTTCGCGGCGTGGGGTAATAATTAGATTCAATGGTCCTCGGAAAAACATCCCTTTGCGCAGAACGGCGATGAATTTCGAATCGAAACTGCACTGCACGGCACGACAGTGGGCGGTATGCGCCTCTAGTAGGCCTACAATGTACCAAAATACCGAATTAGGGTCATTCATATAGTCGGTGTATGGTGTATATTATTATTCGTTTTCATTTCTAATGATGGCATGTGCGGCAGTGTAGCGAATATCATATCGAAGTCCACCTTTCGGCCAGTCCCATCCAATAACGGAGTGCCGAATGAAAGCGTTACTGAAATTTTATACGTAAATGTAATGAAGGCATCACCAGCGAAATGGGAATCAGATCGACATCGCGTCGAAAACAAACGGTCCGGCCACAAATGAAGTCGACAGTAGAATAAGCGCGGACCTGCGGATATGGAGCACATGAACATATTCGCATATTCAATTTTCCACAGCCAGTCAAGCAAAACATTCGAAATGCACCACTGCACATGCACTTTCCATGTTTACGATGCCTGCGGACGCTGGATTCGGAAGGTTGAGATTGCGTCGTAGTGAAAGGTCCTGAGTTAAAGCGATGCTTGGCCCACCCGCCAGCCGTTACATTCGCAACCATTTATCGCCCTCTCACTCCTTGATTTATGGCGTGAGCTCGTATTTATCGCGTAAGTATTCCACAAATGGGGAAAAGCAGCCGAAAAGTTTGCGCAAAAGAGCGGCGGATGAGTATTCTAAGCGTTTACATTACGCGATTGAACAACTCAACAACGCCAATAAAAATTATGAAAATTTTGTCGGATTATCAGATGTACAAGAGGCACAAAGAAAAGTGAAAGAGGTTGGCTCTTATTGATATTAATTCGCCTTGTGTAGTGAGATCTAGACCTGCGAAATGCACCTGTGTAATTACGCAGATTAATTGTAGAATGTCAATAAACGTTTTAGGCAGAAGCCACGTTCCTTGAAGCACGGGCCAGGGAAAGATCTATACTGAGAGAGATGGTTTCAACAAGAGAGAAGCTAAAACAAGTTCGAGAACGGCTCAGCCATATTGATTATTCTAATCCAATGTATCTTCAGTTAGCATCAGAACAACATACCCTTGTCACTGAAGAGGAAAAGTAGGTCAATGCGTTAAGCCTTTCTGTCTATATTTAAAATAATTCAGTGTTTTGATGACTAGAGTCGCCTCGCCTGTAATTGAGTTTTTAAAATTTTGAAAGACATGGATTTGACTTTTACGTAAAAGTCACAATGACATAGGGCGTTTTTAACACCGCTATAAAAGAACCATTTGTCTGACTCAAATTTTTTAGACATAAGACAGAATTGGAAGAGGCGGAAGATGATGAAAGGAACACTTTTTCCACGTTGTCGAATGCGATGCGTGAAAGTTATGAGCATGAACGAGCTCGAGTGGAACGAACTAAAAATTGGTCTATCATTGGAACGATGATTGGCACCATAATCGGTACGCCTACCTCTTATTTCATTTTGAATCAAACATGCCAACCATCCTGCGCCGTTAACACACTAGATATGTGACATTCCGTGCTTGCAAATATTTGAAAATGAGCCATACTAACGTTTGCATTCTTCGTTCAGGTATGTTGGGATCAATGTATATGAATCGCGTCAGAACAAAAAACTTGATCAAGACCGTTGAGGAAAGTTCTGATATGTCAGACGTTACTGCCAAGATTGAACTGGTGAGTTGTAGACAAGACTATTATGTATAGAGTAGCTGTCAAACGGAAGATATGTGTCACAAGGGGGTATGTGTGTCTTATTGAGTTTGCTCATGTATGCCAACTTCGTTACCAACCACATCTTCACACCTGCTGTTAATCACTAACTCAAGTCACTAATTCAGTTGGCGTCGAATGCAGAAGAAAAGCAAGCAGCAATCGCAACTGCCATTACCAATCTCTCCGAGCATATGTCTGACATGAGCAATGCTCTGCAAGTGCAAAACATGGAAGTTTTGTCTGGGTTTGTGAATAATTCATTAAAAGACAACGTAGCGGCAGGTGTGGGATCGAACCAAGGCTCTTCTAATGGGAGTAGAGAGGCCACCTCGAGTAACACAACATTACAAGTGTTGAGTGAAGAGATCGACCAGTATAATAAAGCTTTACTGTCACTCAGTAATGCAGTTCTTGCATTGTCCAATAGCCAAACTGGTTCTGGAAGCCACAGTGACGGTAAACACTTGGTTGAGGAAAACCTTGCCAAGTTGTTGAGTAACTCTGCTAAAACTAATGCTAAGCTCGACGACATTATTTCATCAGCTAACAAAGTCAATCCCGGAGTGATTTTGAACAGATTACAGTCTATAGACAACCATTTAGAACGATTAACTATTTCCTCATCGGATGCGACCCCAGTAATTACGGAACTCCACGATGATGAGACATCATCAAATTGGAGGACAGGCTTGAAAGACTTGGCTTTATGGGGATCGTTTGTATATTGTGTATACATGATTATCACTGTCTAAATTAGCAAATGGTGCATATTTTGAGTCATTGGCGATGTGTAACGCCGTGTAACGAGCCCAAGTTTGATCAATCATGAGGACTTCTTCTCACATGTGCACGTCGATGCAGGTTTAATAAAAGTCCATTTTAATGATATTGCGTCATCACCAACTTTTCTGTATTCTGTCCCAGTTGATACGTATTTGACTGGAGGGGGTTGCTACTTGTTACCCTTCCTTGATCACCAGATCCCATCGTGTCAATGCATGTTTCACATACTCATCAATACCAGATTTCGTGTGAAGATGGTAAATTATACTTGGTGTGGAAAAGTGCAAAAATTCAATACTGCAGATAGTACAGTGGCATGATTCTTGTGTCGGGTTAACGTGGATTAATATAAATGGTATCAAGCTACAATGCAGGATCTTTCTGGATGCGGATATTCAAACTGTTCATCACTATCCCTTTTTGGTATGTCATCCAACACTTGCAGATGAGGCAGTTTCAAGAAGACACTGCAAAATCACTGTGTCGATGATGAAAATATTTGGTAATTATATATAACTGTATACTTACCTTGGTCTGTAATCAAATTCGTATGAAATAGGATTTCGCGTTAGATGTAGACTTTTTAGTCTCTTGAAACGTTCCAATCCATCCAAGCTCACCACGTCGTTCTCAGTCAGGTTGAGATATTCAACCTTTCTTGCTTTGGGGAGGTCCTGAGTAAAATATTTGGTGATAACTTCATTAACTTGTGAAGAATATCGATTATATAGGCTACATGATTCCATGTTACCAAATCTTTGGATTATATTTTTGGTCTCATCACACTAGCTACAAAAACATTCGACTTTCGCCTTGTGTACATTGTCTGGGAATCTGGGATAGAGCTATTTATTTTTCAAGACATGCAGTGTGCAGCTCACCTCAAATGATGAGATATGATTAGACGTCATGTTAAGCATTCGACAAGCCGGGAGTGATATTTTGCTTAAATCTCTGAGTTCGTTACGAGCAATGTGAAGCTCTTCACAAGATTTCAGCCTCTTCAGTATTTTCATGAAATTTTTCGTCTGGTAATCATCACCCAGGTTTTGATAAGATAAGTTGACATGCTGTGACAGAATCTCAGATATTTAATAAGGCCTATCTATAAATTTCCGTTGATATTTGATTATAAACTGTTACCATTGCCTCCTTCCAGTTCTCATGGCTGTCTTTTTTGCTTTTTTTTGCCTGGTGGTTTTTTGGGTTGTCATTTCCTTCAGTACTTGATGAATCGCTGTTGGAGCTTCTATCGATCGAACGGGGTCCTATCGTCATTGTAACAGAATTTTCAAGGAATAGAATATTATGGATGCCAGCTTTTCAATTTATCATGAATTTATTCAACACTTTCAAAGTTTAGATTTCGACTAGGCCTACAGTTCACAAACTTTCACAGCTCTGCCTATATGATTGTATTGTAAGCTATTATATTATACCTTTCCTAATTCGGGGGTTTTTCAGCTCTTCTGCATATATCTCGTTATCTTTCAACTCATGCCAAACATCGTACTTGAATCGGGCACTTGGAAGCTAAAATACAGAAATTCAATAAATTTGAGCTTCTTAAAATTTATAGAAATATTATTCTCAAGGTTCCGGAATGGAAATTCAGTATTCGAGTATGAGCACTCACCTCTGATGGTTTGATATACGGTGTTGAACCCCTTCTTGTTTGGGAAACCACAATAGATGGAATAGTTGATACACCTCTGTAAGTACAAAATCATAATAACACATAAAATCGCAAATCCTGATACGAAATCGGCAGCCTACCCACCCTTCTGCCATGTTCTCAAGCTTCCAAAGTGTTATGTTTTGCTTTTCCTTGACGTCACGGCGTCCTGTCGCCATCGCGAAACCATCGATGCGTGACCTGCATTAGGCTATATAGGCGATACTACTATTGTCTCTGTGGTCCATCCTCCGCAATGATTGTGATGATGCCGCAGAAAGATAGATAGAGGGTGCAAGTCTCTTTCATACTTGACGTTAAATCGGGGGTGTCAATATTTTTATGAGTTTACGCCATCAACAGCACCGTCGTCCGTCAGAACGACGACATAAGTATATACAGTATGTCGTTAGTTCGAAGGAGAGAGATACTCCGCGGAGGCGAACCGAGAGAATAATCTCGTATCAGTCGCAACCCGACGTGTTCTTCTCGACGTCATTTTCTGTTGTTGGGGTTTGATCAGCAGGCGGAGGTGGTGCAGGTTTGCAAGCGATATATTCGCGAATTTCGCAGCGATAATATAGTTGCCGTTCAGACATGGAGCAGGACGTTCACGGGAAACGAGGTTACAATCATGGAAAACCGTCGGAAATGTCCATGGAGGCTTACGTATCAACAGTGGGACCGAACAGACATTCGTCCTACGATAACGTTCGGGAGGGCGAATACGATGATGATGATGACGATCATGCTGAAAGGAAAAGTTGGTGGGGAAATTTGAAGAAAGGGGTTCGTGGATTATGGGGAACAAGACATACGGAAGACACAAGCAACGATCGTGAATTGTATATTCGCACTACATTACGTGAGTTGATAATATACATCTTCTTTCTGGTCACACTTTGCATTTTGACGTTTGGAATGACAAGTTCAACTCATTTTTACTACACCAAAGTGATGCAGGAGTTGTTTCTTGATACTCAGTTCAATGATGTAACCAATAACTTTCGTGGTATCACTACGATGCAAGATTTCTGGCGTTTCACCGAAGGTCCATTGATGAATGGGTTATATTGGGAAAAATGGTACAACAATCAAAACGTCTCACAGGAAGATCTCGGCTATATCTATTATGAAAACAAGCTACTCGGTGTCCCAAGAATGCGACAATTAAAAATTGTAAATGGATCTTGCCAAGTTCATCCCGATTTTCAAAATGAAATCACCGCATGTTATGACTCGTACCATGCAGATAAGGAAGACAGAACGCCGTTTGGTTTACGAAATGGAACAGCCTGGATATATCAAACTGAGGAAACATTGGATGGGTCGTCTCATTGGGGTTTGCTTGATGTCACATACTCCGGTGCTGGGTATGTCCAAGACCTTTTGACAACGAAAGCAGAATCGGCTGCTATCATTGAAGATTTGAAGACAAATTTATGGTTAGATCGTGGGACTAGAGTCGTCTTCATTGATTTCACAGTCTACAATGCAAACATCAACTTGTTCTGTGTGATACGGCTCGTGGTTGAATTTCCTGCAACTGGAGGAGCCTTACCATCCTGGCAGTTTCGAACGGTGAAGTTGATTCGATATGTCTCCAATTATGATTACTTTTTGATGGCATGCGAAATTTTGTACGTCGCGTTCATCGTTTATTACATCGTGGAGGAAGTGCTTGAGATCAAACGACATAAATGCAAGTATTTCAAAAGCTTTTGGAATTGTTTGGATATTATCGTGATATTATTATCGATAGTGGCATTTGCCTTTAACATGTATCGAACTATAAAAGTGGATGAATTGCTGAACGGATTGTTGAATAATCCGCTTGTTTATGCTGATTTTGAGTATCTCGGATTTTGGCAAATGCAATACAACAACATGGTTGCCGTGGTTGTATTTTTTGCTTGGATTAAAATATTCAAGTATATCAGTTTCAATCGCACCATGACTCAGCTTCAGTCGACCTTGTCACGATGCTCCAAAGATATCGCTGGATTTGCTGTGATGTTTTTCATCATCTTTTTTGCTTACGCTCAACTTGGATACCTTGTGTTCGGGACTCAAGTCAAGGACTTCAGCACTTTTGAAGAAAGTATTTACACCCAGTTCCGTATCGTTCTTGGAGATTTTGATTTTCATGAATTGGAATCGGCGAACCGTGTACTTGGACCAATTTTCTTCCTCACTTATGTGTTTTTCGTGTTCTTCGTCTTGTTGAACATGTTCCTTGCTATTATCAACGATACTTATTCGGAGGTAAAAGCGGAAATTTCAATGCAAAAGAGTGAGTTTGAAATCACCGATTACATCAAGCGTGGCTACAATAAAGTCCTTGAAAAATTGTCTCTGAAAAAGGACAGGATTCGGGATATTCAAGACGCCATACAATCTGCTGATCTCAACCATGATCGTCAACTAGACTGGGAAGAATGGAGATTGGATTTGAAAATGCGTGGCATTCCAGATGCTGAAATCGAGGCCGTTTTTGCAAAATACGACCAAGACGGAGACATGGTTTTGAACGAGGAAGAGCAAAAGCGATTACATGCCGATCTTGAAAAAGAGAGAGCTCATTTGACCAACGAATTGGACGCGATAGAACGAGAGAAATCTGTGACAGCATCGCCAGGACAACGTCCATCCTCTGCCAGATCCAAAGTGTCCCACGTCAGTTGCGTTGAATCAGGAGCTGATAGTGATGATGATGATGACGATGATGATGATGGACGTAGAGTCGACTCTAAAAACCTTGTGTCACAAAATGAATTCCAAATTTTGACACGACGCGTGGATCGCATGGAACACAGCATTGGATCGATCGTATCTAAAATTGATGCTGTTATCGTGAAGCTGGAAGCGATGGAGCGTGCAAAATTAAAGCGACGTGAAAACATGGGGAGATTACTCGACAATATTAATGATGACAGACCAGACAAAAGCTCGGGCATGGAAAGAATCATCAAGGAAGAGATTGATCAGATCATTTCAGATGGTACGTCTGGCAACGATGACCGCCATAGCGCACACCGCCCACATTCCGGTCGCTCAACCATGTCAGCTAGTCGTAGTTTGCATCTTGGTCTCGGCTCTAATGATTCAAGTCGTGCATGAAAAAACACTTGAAATTTCATGACAAAAGTTCCCATTATAAATCTATATAGTATTATATTGTTGATATCTCAGTATTTTTGACCACGCAGAAAATTGCTGGATATTATTTTGGAGTGCAGTTTTCAAGAATTAGTCCCAAGTGCAAGGCTAAGTTTCAAGTTTTCTCTACCTACCTAGATTTTATAACTTTACCCTATAAATGTTCTAGATTTTCAGCTGCTTTGAAAGTATGTGGGTGTCTTTTGTTAGTATTTCTCCAAGACCATGCGTCAACAAGTTCCTATAGGCCTATATCTTCAGTCAACACGATCCCCTCCGCCACACAATTTATAAACCAATGTAACTTTTTCATGAATACTTCATGCTGTAAGATTTTAACATCTGCCGAATCTATTGTGCTGAATCGCTTAAGTTCCGACAGTCCAACAGATGTGTACTCGTTTCTAATTATCGTGATCGTTAAATCACTGTGACTTACATACCTTTTAATGATGTTTGCACCTGACTGTTGCTCCATTTCATATATAAAGGTCTGAGGTTTATATAATATAAAGGTGCCCGAAAGTTAAATACACTTTTGTCTATGTGGCTTGAAGTAGATGCCCTTCTTTGCTTGTTGTATTACTGTATATTGTTTAGCTCTACATTTTTGGTTGTCATACTAATACGAGTAGCTCTTTTCAACGATGAAATTATTCTCTGAACGCTTAGATTAACCTACGACTATGACCATTGAAAGTGCGCAAACCATTGTCGCGAGTTTTAAATAATATTGAAAATTGTGGAACATTTCTCCAGTGATTTTAGCCCCAGGTGTCGTTTTGGGTGGTATGATGTAACACACTTATGTCATTTGATCGACTTGATTTTATGCTTCTGTTTCTTGCTATTCTGAGACCCCCCTCTATCAACTAGTCTATTCCTAGCTATTGCACTTGAGCTTGTTTCAAACATTTACGCTACACATACACACTAGTATTATGAACTGCCATTTTAGGTCGTCTCACTCTCTACTTGCATAGCTCTTGTCACACGCTGTTTTTCGTACTTTCGATGTTATCAATGTTGTAACTGTTCTATTTTTGTATGTTGTAGAAGTTTAGGCAGTTTAAACTAGTCAGATATTTTTTGCTGAGTGCTCCGTACTGCAACATGCTGACTAAGTTCGAAACAAAATCGGCAAGAGTCAAAGGTAATGTATTGCACAGTTTGCTTTTGTTTTCTTGCCAATACTCTGATGATAATTTGTCTGCAGGTTTGTCTTTTCATCCGAAGAGACCATGGGTGTTGGCATCACTTCATAGCGGCGCGATTCAACTGTGGGATTTTCGTATGTGCACTCTCATTGATAAATTTGAAGAACATGATGGTTAGTACAATACAATTCTGTGTATGTGTAGCCTAATTTTTACATGACAATCCCTTGTCCCCGTCATCTTGAACAAGTTTGCCTGCATTAAAGCCGAGGGCCGTTATCAGTACAATCTTTGTTACTTTCTTCACGAAGTACTAAATTTGCTGAAGTTCCTGAAATTTCAGGTTGAGGCAATAAAACAATTCGGGTCTTTTTTAAAATATTGGGAGATTCTTACATCTACAGTATGGTATATGCTATATATTTCTATATGGCTATCACCTCTCCCTACCTCACTCAGCTGGACTAGTTTGATATTAGTCCATCATCAGTTTAACCGTGATGTTTTGACTTGTACTCTGTACGTAGATTTTGAAAAATGTGATGCTACGCTGTAAATTTTGTTTTGCTAGGTCCGGTTAGAGGAGTTTGCTTTCATAACCAACAGCCTTTGTTTGTATCGGGTGGTGATGACTATAAGATCAAGGTGAGTACTTGAATCGACGCTCTGAAGAGCACTTGTAGAATAAAAATTTCATTGAATGTGAGCTCACTCTATTATTCTATGTATTTATACAATATAGTACAATTAATAATATCATGAAATATTTATAAATTCACCGTATGGTATATTCGGAAGCTCCTGATGCTGATCATTGAATTATTTATTGTTAATTTAATTATAATTTCTATTTTCAGGTTTGGAATTATAAACTGAGGAGATGTTTGTTCACTCTTCTCGGACATTTAGATTACATTCGAACTACTATGTTTCATCACGATTACCCGTGGATTCTGAGTGCTTCTGATGATCAAGTATGTTATATTATGTGTGTGGGGTTTTCCATTATGTTAGACCTCTAAAGCAATTGATTAGAACTTTGCCATGAAGGTTTATAATTTATTTTGTACAAACTTTTTGTTTTTTCAATATATAATTATAATCTCACCAAACCAAAGCTGTGTCGATCAGCTGATTAAAAGTACTGCTTCGCATAGACACGACCGTTTCTATTTATTTCAGACTATTCGCGTTTGGAATTGGCAATCTAGGACATGTGTTGCAGTTTTGACCGGCCATAACCATTATGTCATGTCGGCCAACTTCCACCCGAAAGAAGACCTCGTGGTTTCTGCGTCTCTCGATCAGACTATCCGTGTATGGGATATATCAGGTGCGGCATATACAATTTCCAGTAGTTTCAGTCATTTCGCTGATGTACTCATCTCCCGAAGCTTGAAGCAAGCTTGAACTTTTGCTGGTAGGACATGTTATTTATATATAATTATACTGTAGGACCCAAGAATACCTGTCGTGGTTGTGATAACGCTGATAATTTCAATGCACTTCTCCCAAAAAAGGCCTTGAGCAGGCTTAAATCAAAAACGACATCCCTAACTGGATTCGAGTGCTGATCGTAACTTGCTTAGGCGAGTTGCGACTTACAAGAATAGCTTATATTGGGTTCTGTGCCCCAAGTATTTGTCCCGGTTTACGGTCAATCTTCCGCACTCTATTGTCGTGAAATTGTTTACCGCCGTTTGATGTCGATCGATATTTTAAGACTTGAGGGATGCTCAACCCATTCCGTGGACTGCAAAAACCAAGATGGAGCTGGCTAAACATTTGGTTGAAGGATCCAAAACCAATGTTAAATTTATATTAGAGGTCTCCATACTAGACGTTAATTTTGGTGTAATACGGGGTTGTTTTGTGTTTTGATGTTAGCAATTTTTTGTTAATATAAGTGATTCGGTTTGCTGAGTGTGGCGCTCCTAATTCGTGCTTGCAATTTCGGTTCAGGCTTGCGTAAAAAGAATTTGTCGCCTGGTTCTGATGATACTAGATCCCCTGGCGCTGGGCCTGGTTCTATTGAACTTTTTGGAACGTCAGATGTTGTGGTGAAACATGTACTTGAGGTGATGTTTTTTTTAGAATGATCTTTTGTTATACTATGTGGATGTGTTGGATGCGACAAAACTGTCGTTTTTGGTTTTGTGATAATTGCTGGTGGGGAACGCTTAATGACGGTGTGTAAGTCTTTGAGATGAAGCTGAAGACTGTAGCGCCCACATCCAATGAAAATTGACCGACTGCGCTTGAACTGTCTTACTAAGACTGTTTATAGCTCTATTGAACCGGTTTTGAGAGCTGTGTTATTCAGTCGCCGTCATCATGACTGACCCTTTCATTTATTATGCCGGTACTCCACCAGCCAAAGCCATTATTTTCTGCATGTAAATGTTTAAATGTCCGTATTTCTTAGTTAACCTTGGTTTGAGCTGTTTCCTACAACCTAGTAATAATTATGCCCCTAAGACATTCCTTTATAGGAGAATATTTTGGTGATAGTTATGAAAGGCTGTAGGCATGTAAGGGTTTTGCTGCTACGGTACACAAATGAATTTAGGCGAATGGTCGTACCACGCTGATTTACTATACATTTTCGAAATCCACTTATGATGTTAGAGGGGGGCTGAGCATTTATTCAAACAATTGCAAGTCATACTATTTGAATAGAACGGGTGTTGATGTCTTGTTATATCCCAATCTTCGTACTGAACTGACTGTGTGGTGAAATGGTGCACTAAAATACAGTGACGATTTCACTTATAAAAAGATGATGTAACAGTAGGTGTTTGTGTGGCACCACCACTGATATTTTTTTTCATGGAAGCCCTTTTGTTCCATGATGATTCAACATGTCATTGGGTATCAAATTTGTTTCCAGTTGACATATGTTTTCACACCATTTCATGACTGATTGACGTTCAGCCTTTGAAGATTTGTAACCCATTGAACTGCGTGGCATAGGATACAATGTAACTGGGCTAGTTTGTCCTACGTAGGCTTAATCGTCTAGGAATGGAAATCAATACAGACACAGTCACTTGATGACATAAAGCCTGAACCTGTTTTTTTTATAATGGAATTAACGACTACAATATCATCATTGCGTCACAACTTTTCCTATGCACTAGACTTTCTTCATACAGTCCACCTTGCATGTCTCATGCCTTTTGTGTTGTGTAACAATTTGTTATTGCTCATTCCAGGGACATGATCGTGGTGTCAACTGGGCATGCTTTCATCCTACTATGCCACTTGTTGTGTCGGCTGCTGACGATAGACTCGTGAAAATGTGGAGAATGAACGAGTCTAAAGCTTGGGAGGTACGATTATTTTGAAGAAAACGTTAACAGTGAAAAATTTGTGCGTCAACACAATCTTCAATTTGCCTGATAGAATCCATCTCCAATTTTCAGTCATTTTCAACACCTACGTATATGGGTGGACACCACAGGTTGAATCTTGCAAGATTTGACTTTCGTAATTTTATACCTTTCCAGGAAACCGCAACCCCTCGTTTACTAGGTCTTTCACATTTTCAGGTGGACTCCTGTAGGGGTCACTACAACAACGTATCGTGCTGTGCGTTCCATCCAAAACAAGAACTGATTTTGAGCGCTTCTGAAGATAAATCCATTCGTGTCTGGGACATGAGCAAACGTACCGGCGTTCAATCCATCAGACGTGATCATGACAGGTAGAAAACTAGAATTGTGCCGTGCCCTTTGTTTCAAATTGCAGACAACGAGTCACATTCGTTACGGTATTAGAATGGCAGCACCTCTGACATCCTCTGCTCTATTTTTTAAGGTTCTGGATTCTCACCTGCCACCCTACTCTCAACTTGTTTGCTGCTGGACATGATTCTGGCATGGTCATCTTCAAATTGGACAGAGAAAGACCGGCATACGCAACTAATCAAAATATGTTGTATTACGTCAAAGATAAATACCTGCGTGGACTCGATTTCAACACAAGCAAGGACACGCCGATTATGCAGCTGCGAGGGTAACTCTATTGAAAAATGTTCACCTTTGGCCTAAGGAAACAACTCATCGTGTTTGGTGATTTTTCAGAGGGAACAAATCTGCTCCGTACATGTTGTCTTATAACCCGGCTGAAAACTCTGTGCTTGTTACCACAAGACATTCAAACATTGAGAATTCAGTGTATGACTTGTATCAGATTCCGAAGAATCCAGACTCCTCAAACCCAGATGGTAGGTAGCCATAGTAGATCGGTTTCAGAGACTGTGGTATTGATACCCTTGAGCTGTAGTTTTGAAGTAGAAAGTTAAGCCTAGTGAAATACATTGGTTTTCAACATGCTGATTTTCTTTGTCAAATGCATAAATATTTCGACTTTGTGTTTTAGCGCCGGAAGGCAAGCGATCATCTGCTATCACTGCTGTTTGGGTCGCGAGAAATCGTTTTGCCACGCTTGATCGCACACATACCATAGTTATCAAAAACATGAAGAATGACATCATGAAAAAAATCCAAGTGCCCGGAATTGATGAAATTTTCTACGCTGGCATCGGCTCTCTTCTGTTGCGTACTGCAGAAGGCATCACTCTCTATGATGTCCAGCAGAGAAGGTGAACTTTGTGAAAAACAGTTATTGAGAGTACAAGTTTTGAAAATGAGATCGCAATGAACTTTATTCATTTGTTGCTAACGACTATTTTGATGCTTTATATCATGAATTATTCATAGTACTATTGTTGCTCCGAAAATATCGCATTGTCTCCGTTACCTGACCTATTCTATATTCAATGTTTTTTTTTATATAACAGTCGTCTCTTATTCGGTCTGACGCACGGAGTCTTATTAATTTTTCAATTTCAATTCATTCTCTCAGGTCTCTTGCGTCATTGAAAGCTACCAAGGTCAAACGAGCCATTTGGTCAAGCGATATGTCTCACGTAGCGCTCCTTGCAAAACATAACATCATCATTTGCAATCGAAAATTGGAAGCGTCTGCTACCGTACATGAGAATAGCCGTGTGAAATCGGCTGCTTGGGATGAAAACGGTGTTCTTATCTACACCACTTCGAATCATATCAAATACGCTCTTCTCAACGGGTAAGTGACGAGATAGTATATCAAGCTACCAAAATATGTGTCACTAGTTGTTAGACAGTGTTTATTACACACACACACACACACACACACACACACACACATGAATGGTGCTGTGACGTGACTCGCGTTATAAGTTATACAGATTTAATTTTTTTTTAAGGGATCATGGAATCATTCGAACCCTTGATTTGCCAATTTACGTGACACGTGTCCGAGGCACGAGCGTCTTCTGTTTGGACCGGGAAACTAAGCCAAGAGTATTGGGAATCGACCCAACCGAGTACAGGTTCAAACAGGCATTGGTAAGTTCTCACAACTTTTTCGAGCTGAACTACGAAAGTCTAAATATATCGCAAATCTGCCTTGCGGTAGAGGAATTCTCATGAAGAACGTAAAAGCAAAATATCAATAACTTCAATATTACGAACCCTGGCATTCAAACTCTTTATAGCAAACAGAGGCTCAATATGCCAAGACTTGAAAGTCTCTGTTGTTTTATATAGATCAACAGAAAATATGATGAAGTTTTGAACATGGTGAGGAATGCCAAACTCGTAGGACAGTCTATCATCGCTTACTTGCAACAAAAAGGATATCCAGAAGTCGCGTTGCATTTCGTCAAGGATGAGAAAACGAGATTCTCTCTCGCTCTGGAGTGTGGAGATATTGAGGTATGATGGCCAAGTTACCTTTCACCTACCCATGAGGATATGACAGATTCCTTGATGCTGTCCCGACGGTTTTATTTCTAGATTGCTCTGGCGGCGGCAAAGGCATTGGATGATAAACAATGTTGGGAAGCCCTCGGAGAAGTTGCTCTGCTTCAAGGAAATCATCAAGTGGTGGAAATGGCGTATCAGAGAACAAAGAATTTCGACAAGCTTTCCTTCTTGTATTTGTTGACCGGAAATCTTGAAAAGCTACGAAAAATGATGAAAATCGGTAACTTTTCGTAGCATTTATATTTCCAGCGTACAAATGTAGCCTACATGATTGTTGTCAGAAAAGTTTGTCACTATTTGATGTGAACTACTGAAGCCAGTGGCCATGGTATTCAAAGATATTCACAAACTTGTCTTATTTCCAGCTGAAATCAGAAAAGATACATCAGGACAATATCAATCTGCTCTTTACCTCGGTGATGTAACTGAACGCGTCAAAATTCTGAAAGGATGTGGTCAATTGCCGTTGGCGTATTTGACTGCTGCTACTCATGGCATGGAAGAAGAAGCAGAGAGTTTAAAAGAGGAACTCGGCGATGAACAGAAAGTTCCTGACGTGACACCTGATGCTCAACTCCTCCAACCACCTCCGCCCATCACACAGTTTGAAGAGAATTGGCCGCTGCTAACTGTCTCTAAAGGTAATTCAGAATTACAAATTCTTGATTTGTTGGAATTGTTTCGTGATATAGAATTCTCGGAGTTTTTCGTCCTGAGTAAACTGCATTTTCTCAACCGCACTCAGGGTGTGTCAGGGGCACCTCTGCTCCATAATTTTATTGATGCGAAATATTGGTAATTTTTTAGGATTCTTTGAGGGATCTATGGCTCGAGGTGGCCCCATGGCGGCTGATGACATGGATGCTGATGCTGATGCGGCAGGATGGGGACATGATGCAGATATTGTTTTGGATGAAGTAAGCCTTTTCATCTGAGTATTTCTATTTTAACACAATTTTATATTTTATAACTTTTCAGGAGGGAGAGATTGTTGAAGAATATGGTGATGATTTGGATGAAGGTGGTGATGATGGTGAAGGAGGAGGATGGGATGTTGATGATGATGATTTGGAGCTACCAGCCGATCTTGATCTGCCTGATATTGTCGCTTCTGAAGGAGGAGAAGGATACTTTGTACCACCAACGAAAGGTGAGGTTTCACTTTAAGCTTCTACCCTTCACAGTTCAAACACATCTTGTACTGAACCCAATTAATGCTCGATTCATATTATTCTATCCATGTGATGGAAGTGCTGGATAGCGTGCCTCCCGGTACTCAAATGCTCTTTTGTTTTCAGGTACGGCACAGGCACAAGTTTGGTGTAATAATTCTCAATTACCTGTTGATCATATCCTCGCTGGGTCATTTGAAACTGCGTTCAGAGTAAGTTTTACCAGGCTTTTTTGTCTATTTCTCTTTTCTTGTATCAGTTCCTAAAGGATTGCGTCAAAAAACTTTCTATGTACCAACCATCAGGTTGCTCTGGTCTGAAATGTCAAAAATTTGGCATGGTCGGGTGTGCGTGTTATTATGTATATACCATAGAAAGCAGAAAGTTGGATGAAATATCTGCAGTCCCTTGGTTCATGCCGATGCCATATCTTTTTGAATTTCAGCTTCTACATGATCAAGTTGGCGTCGTCAATTTCGAGCCGTACAAAACCTTGTTTATGAGAACGTACGCTCGCTCACGAACCGCGTACATTGCTTTACCGTCCCTCCCATGCACCTTCAGCTACCCGCATCGGAATTGGAGAGAAGCAGGTGCAAAAAGTGGCTTGCCTCTCGTCGGAACGAAACTGGACGATCTCGTCAATTGGTTGCAAGAAGCGTACAAGCTGACTACCGCTGGCAAATTTGAAGAGGCAATAAAGAAATTCAGATACACTTTATTGTCTGTGCCGCTCCTCGTTGTTGATAATAAACAGGAAATAAGCGAGGTGAGTTGATATTGCATACGGATTAATAATAGAAATGTTGGGGGATAACAGTCTAGTTCCACACTTGGTGTGGTTGGCTACATTCAGCACTTACGAATGAGTTTTATCTTGACGTGGTCAAAGATAGTTTCACTCAAAACATCTTGTTACTTGTTTGGTCCTCTTCATACACGAAACTGTGTAGGTTTGCAATTGGAGATCCAGTGTTATCAAATTCCCTAGTGTTTCGTGAAAGTGCGTGGTTTACAAAGTGTTATGCCCATATGATAGCTATTGACTCCTAACACAATGTCTCATAGTATTTTTCTATTTTGAACAGGCTCAGCGTCTTATATCAATATGTCGCGAATATATTGTTGGTCTATCAATGGAACAACAACGGAAGGAAATCCCAAAGGAGTCTTTAAATGATCAAAAAAGAAATTGCGAAATGGCTGCTTACTTGACACATTGTCAGTGGGAACCATTGCATTTGATTCTTGCTTTGAGAACGGCGCAAACGTTGGCTTTCAAATTGAAAAATTACAAGGTACAAGAATTTCCTAGTCAATGGGCTTTTACTGGTTTGTTCCGCTGTAGGCTGGTTGTTGTGTTGTGTTTTCTCAGCATATAGAATACTGTACTTTGTTAAATCAAGAGTGCCGCAGTGCTTAGTATGTATGAAATATGATGTATATACCGGTATACATATTGTATATTCGGCGAGACTGCCCATTGAAGTGAAAGTCTGAAAAGAACAACGTTGCAATCCTGCTTCCGATATCTCATGTTAGACATTGCAGGCATTTTCAGATTTTCACAAGTCACTGGTGTGGCGTTTTTATGGAATAATCACAGAGTTATTTATAGGTCGGTGGTATTTTGCTCGGGTTGCTACGCGTCTGAGACTGTTACCATGGTGTTATAATAAAAATGTGTATTTGGTTCTGGAGAACTTTTCAAGTTTTAATCTTGATGATTATTGCCGAGTCGATTTAATGATTTTTGTTCAGGTGTGATTTTTTTCTTCAGACTGCTGCAGGTTTTGCAAGGAGACTGCTAGAACTGGGACCGAAGCCACAAATTGCGGCACAAACTAGGAAAATTATTGCCGCCTGTGACAAAAATCCACGGGACGCCCATGAATTGAGATACGACGCTCACAATCCGTTCGATATATGCGCTGCAAGTTATGTGCCACTATACAGGTGAGTGGACTCTAGTGGTTTTGCCTTTGTGTGCTTGTAAGGTGCGGTAAATCAGCATAGCATGTCTTACTCCATTGACTTTTTGCCACCAATGATATGATTTTTTATACTGTGTTTATGCCAACCACCTCTGGGGATATATTCCTACATTTTCAAGCACTAGGGTCATGTCACTAGTTTGATTGTGCACTGTTACATTGATATGGCCACTACACATAAGCTAAGTGACTCATTCTTTCCTCTTTTGCGTCGACGCCAATGATGGGAGTTCGCATCTGTGTGGACTGCAGACTAAGACTGATGGTAATTTCAAATCTGTTCACATTGTCCAGTGTCTTCTCAGTAATTATGTCTTCCTCTTCTTTCCCCTGTGCCTGCGACGGACATGGCGAATTGGCTTGGTAGAGAGCCCTTTCCTCTCTGGCTTGTTCTTATATTCTACGTTTATGACAGAGGAAAACCTGTTGAGAAGTGCCCTCTCAGCGGCGCCTGCTATCAACCTTCCTACAAAGGCGAAGTCTGCAGAGTTTCGCAATGCACCGAGATAGGGAAAGACTGCATCGGTCTGCGAGTTAGCTTGATTCAATTCCGCTAAATCCCTTCCCATGGTGCGGGAATTTTTTACTGAGCTGCTACTGGACTAGGTAGAATATATTCGTCAAGAATTACTTCCGGATGCTGCAGACGACGCCGCGAGAGAATGATCTTCCTTGATGGCTGTCGCTGATAGCCTTGTTTACGCTATGCTTATGAATATTATGTGCAAGATTTGAATATAGAGAAATATTGTGATTCTGTCCTTCTGCGGCGACAGTTTAAGCCTAGCAGCAGGTGCTTGCGTCGAAATTCGGCTCGTAATCGGTCTATCCTACACACGTAATTCTCTCGGCGCTGCGCAGCTGAGTTCTACACACGTAAACTACCACGCACAAGGTTATTATTTTGGCATTCACTGTTTTTCATCATCCGAATTCATTATGTAAACACATTAGGGACTCTTCGTTGGTTTGATTTTGTGAGGCTTTATTGATCTGATAGAGAGAATATGTCGCGTTCCTGAGCCTGTAATGAGAGAGATTAGGTTACGTGTGATTTCATATCTGAGACGTCTGATCTCGAGAAGATATGGGAATCGTAGCTTGACTATATACGCGACAGTGCTGCAGTAAAAGCTGGTGAGCAATACAGATACCCGTTCGTGTAACGGTACCTGTGCCAACTCTGACCAGCGAGATTGTGCTGTTATGCCCGCTGTTGGTGCATTGTACGATGCGGAGGGAATTGACACCATCACCGTGTTGGTCCGAAGGTCTGAGTTTACGAGGCACCGAGCTGAAAGCCTGGTGGGGATCGGATACGTGACAGACCTACTTACGTTGTGATCTTCGTACTTTTGTTCCTCATCTGAATCGCGGCCTAGCCTAACAGATCCACCGAAGCTCAATCTTCTAAAAAAGTGACGTAGCCTATAAGATATTGGTCAACGATCTTGACTGTGGTTTGGTGGGCGCGGCACATTGAAGCTGCTGAGAGGGAGAGAGGCGCGCGTTCGTATATCGAGAGGACCTGCATTCGCCGTAACGAAAAAATGTAAATGCTTACCTATGCCACCGTAGGACTCCCCGTCGCTTTTGATATGACGACTGGATAAGAATGCACGCAATCAACACTACAAATATCGCCTTGTTCATGGTTTTCAAGAGAATCCAGAAAAGTTGAATTTAGAATATTTCGTCTTAGATGAATTCGTTCTTGCTCTGCTCACGCGGTTACTCGATCTGTGGTTGCTCACAATAAAGAGCTTATAAAGCAAGCCCTTATATATTCTTTTCTATATAATTCGGAAGTTGAACTTAATAATTGCGGACTCTTCATAATGCTCTCAAGGAGGTTTTACGCGTTTGCGCTGACGCCTTTGGTTTGCTCATTGTATTTTCACACAGTTCTGAAAACGCCCGTGTTGTCGCTATGCACTAACGAGATAATACGCTCACGCACATCTTTTATCATCATTTATGCATCCTTTATTCATGAATATCACTAATTGTAAATAACAGCAATCATGGATCCTCCCGCTTTAGGCATTGTCTGACTGTCTTCATCGTCAATTCTCTTCCTCGTTCATATCCGGTATTGCGAACTGAAAAGATATCAATTAGCCATATTATTGGCGAATCGTAGGCTATACGATCACCGCGGATCGCATATGGCTGCCTTCAAATCGCCGAGCCGTGCGTGGCTGACAGGCCGTGCGTTAATCGAGTAGGCTGCACACAAACCGTACCGGATAGTCAACTTCAATATCTTGTGCGTAATCAGAGTCTCCACCAGTCAATCCAGCCCATCTTCTCCTGAAAATTTATTTTTAAAATTTATATTGTAATTGCATCGTAAAACCACAATAAGTTATGAAGTTACATGTAATAGGCCTGTAGCGGCAACAAATCTTTCCATGCGGATTATGAGTAGGCATATATACTTCGTACTGTCTTTGGTGGCGTCTGCTGATGCGTACAGTCGAATATATCCGTTACATCCTAATATCTTTGATTCGAAGATTCATATATAAACATACTCACTTGATTAGATATCTTGATAACATTTTTCGGTATATATTACGAAAGCGACGTCTTGGAATCAATCTTTTCGCTTCTGCGTGATGTTTTGATAATGACAAATCAAGAAGCAGGCATACCAGCAAAGCAAGAAACACTGTCCCGTTCATGGTATCGATATCACACTACAAAATCCGACAAATTATTATAAACTTATTGCCATGCAATATTTGTGCTAGTGGACGGATTGTACGCAGATGAACCTTGTAGATTTGACCTTGTAACGTCCCCCTTATTTTCTCTCGACGCCTCTGCATACTGTATGCAGTATTTGATCAAGGTACAATTGATATAGACCTATTAAGATGCTACCTGAACAGTCACCCTGATACGTTACGTTCTAATAATAGTCGTGATGCGGGCTCAGGTAAGACTGTTAGCTATTGAAAAACAATATCGTCAAAACAACATTTATTCGCCTGATCGCAGGAACTTTGCACCTGAGGGACTTTTTGTATATTATATATTTGTATCGATGAAGGAAAATGCCGGGGAACGATTGCTTCCTATCGCATTGAAACTTTGTTTACGTGAGGAGGGAATTGTATACCACTTTCTATTTGTTATGACTGTGTCGCATATACATTTCTGAATGTATATACGCGGCATCAACTGTCGTATCTAGGACACTCGGACATGCCCTAAATTCTCTGAGAGTATTATCCATTAGTGGGTTATACCAAACAAGACATATAATTAACTAGCTCATATAGCACATGGAATCGATAATTGGCTTACTGTAGTAGTAACAAAATACACTCCTGCTGTTCCGATCATAACAGTATCGCTAACCTCCCGCTGTTATTATTATAAAGAAGATTTCAAGCCATGCGAAGATAATTCGCTGACATAATTTGGGATTGTTTTTCCCGTGGTCGAACCACGTGATGACATTTGGCGCCACGTTTTGAATTCGAAATCGGGATTCTTTTATTCCGACATTCAGTATCTGGTTGTCTGCCGCAACGGAGCACACATGCGCTGTAGACATGTAGTCATAGAAAATACACCATTCGACTTGTCTATTCGGCATTACTAATATTGTTTCATCGTACGAACGTGTAATCGAAGTGACTTGGAATATTGGTTCAATATAATCATCAATTCGGCATCAATTCTGTCTCAGCTAGGACTCGTGCAAGAACAGTATTTACATAGACAGACCGCTGTACGAAGAGCTCTATAGAAGCGTACTTCACTGACGTGGCGTTTATCGTGGGGTGTTTCGAACACGCAGTTTGGAGTCAGATCAGCGCGAAGTTTAACTACATTACGATATTCGCAAATTATATTCTCTCTCTCCACCAACAACACCCCGCGATAAAATGACCAATCTGTATTGATTTCTGATACGAAGTCGAGCGCTATTCAAGTAACATATCCTTCAATTTTATGTTACTCATTGCAGCCTATGCATTCTTTTCAATGGCGCTAATCTCCCGATTGTGTTGTACACGACGTACATTAGAAGTTCTTTCAATGGCTACCATTGAATAGATTTTAGCGAAAGTGGCATCACTTCATCCTTGAATAGAACTGTGATAATGAAGGCCTTTACTCGTTTCTCGTTTCGGGCAAGGCTTGTGGTTGATTCATTGCAAATTGCAGCCGCTAATTTCAAAGCATCGGACATTGCGCCATTTTGTGATAAGTATATTATTATGCCAATAAGCCACGCCCCTGCTTTGGGCTAACAAAGACTTTCAAGGCATTTTGACTGATTTTCAAATCCCGCCTGTCTCACTCGTATTTCCGTGGTACGTATAGGCTACGCCCTGTCACCTATCTCTAATTAATCCGCTGAAGCCATAGAGGCTGCCTGCGATTCTGTGAAAGGAACTATTATAATCACGCCTTTCAGTGATGTAGGCTACTTTGGAGATATCCTCCGACAGAAAATATTTCCATTGGCAAACAAACTGTATTTTCACACACATCTGTATTTAAGCCAAACAGATTCGACAGCACATTATCTGGTTTTGGTCTCTGATGTTTAATACAAGTATAGATGAAGAAATGCTGACCATCAGGGAAGGCTGTAGGCCTGTCATGTTACTTTTCCATCTCTACATCGAAATCTGGCATTTCGTTCTGAAATAAAAATCGAATTTTTGGATAACAGACGATTACATATCTAAGTCAAAATGTACCGTGACCGCGTGACGTATGGTCTACCAGTTATTGACTCTGCGATCAATTTTCATCTCTCGCCAAACATTCAGACACCAGATACTAATGATGCGAAATGCGCAGTCTAAAGAATGGACCTGATAAACAATCCTCAATCGATACTAGGCTATAAACACTTAAGTGTGCAGTTCGGACCCTCGATCTCCTTTCGGTTATAGCCGGATTGCTGTTGCAGTTTGTCACCGTGATCGGGCAGCGTGTTCAACATTTGAGTGCGGATTACGTCGGATATTTATTGTCAATTTAAGTTACGGCCTTTATTTAAGGAGGGATCTAAATATAAATGTATAATCTATACTTTTGTTCAGTTTATGGCCTCCACCTCAAGCGAATGAAATGCAAGTAGAAGAGGTAGGCCTAGAGCGGAGGTAGGCCTATAGGGAATTTTGACTATCCTGTATAGATCTGCCTACTAGACAAATAGCGGATGGCGTCAAGGCGCAGATCATATACTCACATCGACGAAGAGGAAATCGTCAAGATCGATATCACCATTGGCAATTTGCCTTACGACTCGCCTCCCCCACTTTCGTCGTCTGAAAAAAAGCACAATATACTGCAACTAACACAAACAATGTTATCAATAAGTTAACTATGAATTCTCCTAACAGATTGAATTGAGCCTTCACCGCGTTATACCAGCTTTTTACACTTACATGTATTTAAGAATCTGCTTGTACGGTCGCCTTTTCCACCTGTTCAACTTTTTTGCTTCGACTTGGCTTTGTGAGAATGAAAGCTGCAGTAGTAGGATTACCAACAATGTCACGGCTAGGGTTGTCTTATTCATATTCGTAACAATCTGAATGATAGACTGCATTGAATACAGATTAAAAACGGCATGACGCTATTATAAAATTTACATAACTAACATTACTGTAATAAATGCGACATTTCTATAATACTACAAGCCTGTTGCGCGTATATAGTAAAGACGAATATCGATGGAACGAAATAGTATGACCAATTGACCGTGCATCATTTCCAAAATCTCCAGCCTGCAGGAGTCCACGATATTTTGAAATTTCTACACAATTTTTGATGAAGTGTTTGTATATAGGTCTACTCATCGCCTTGGGCAGCGACCCGTCTCATATTCTGCGCCGTAGGCCCTACGATATACTAGATTCTGTAACACATGTGCATATACAGTTCAGTATGTCGAGTCTCATAAAGCCCTGTTCAAATGATAACTAGGGCAGTTGAAACATGTATTATATTCACTGGCTTTCAGGAAACGCGTTACTCGTAGGATAAGTTGGATCACAATTGCCAAGAGCTTTCAACCCATCATATCATACTTCTTATGGATTTGCGATTTTATTGTTTTCCCATTTTCTATTCATCAAGATAGGGGAGTTGCGTTGCGCACGCCCAATAGCCATCTTCTATACTTTCGTTGCGAAACTCTTCTCCATCTATCACTAGTGGGTTATGGTGAGGAGAGAACGGGCTATAACTTATAATGGACTCTCCCTATGCCATGAACAATTTGACGGCAAGCTCATCCGTTTGCGGCGTTATGTGATTGCTGTACTCAGGTGTTTTTTTCAAACCTATAAGAATGCGTAATCGCTAGATCGAAAGCAATTCACATTATAATGATAAACATCATGCCTTGCTGCACGTAGGTAAAAATCGTCATAATTCCCATCATCTACCTGTAATGACGCGAAAGATTTCAGGAGCCGACCGGTCACATTGTCCGTTCCTTCATGCGATTCATCGAGCAATCCTGAAATTTTCTGGACGTTTCGTTATGTTAATTACATATACGTGCAGGCTAGAGCGATATTTTCGTCGGGCACCCTCCGAAAATATCGGTCAATTGCCGACCGCAAAAATGAACCCTGTCGGCGAAGCCTCTCAATACACCTCGGCTCATGATCGACATCAAACCAACAAAGCGGGGCTAATTGGGAATTGGAAAGTCGAGTAAAGATATGCCGTCCTCAGAAAGAATGCGGTCTAATAATAAACGTTATCGATGTCATTAGGCCTCTGCTACGTTCCTGAGTGCTCTGTAGTGCTGTCTATAGGCTTGGCACATACTCCCAAAAAGATATATTACAGCGCATTCGATTACTAACATGAGGATCGAGACAATTCAGGCATATTGTATTGTTATTTAGATAAACTGGTAGGCCTATAGTCTGATTCGTTTACGTTTGCTACTAGTTGTCAGTGTCAAACTCGATTGCGGCCCGCGAATAATCTTTTTCCTGTGAATACAATGAAATAAAATGAAAAACCGTACTGGTCGCTAGACAACAAGGTACAACACATCACTGCAATATGTTGAATTGTATGACGGAAAAGTAAAATGGCGCTTTACACCCAAAATACGCGCACGCCAAGCGCATATACTGTAGGATACGAAATGAGCGCCTTATCCGTCCTACCGACTATGGCTTTACAATCTCACCTCTTGCGCTAGAAGTTTATCGTTTCTGTCGCCCTGATCCCTGAAAAGAAATGAAAGTAAGGGCTCATCAGACAACCGACATAACACACTCATAATAGGAAAAGTAAAAAGTTAGAATAAAATATCATGTACCCCCATGTCCGTATATAGTATCTTCGAAATCGAAATCCTGACCGGCGTCGCGCCCAGAAATGTCTAGATTGTGACTCAGTTATGAGCGTCGCTACGCAGAAGAGTATCATCGTTAATGTAAAGCTCTTCATGTCAATAGTAATCTGCCATTTGTAAAACCAATTATACAATATATCCAATTTGATATTCGATGTAAGGGTTACATCAAGGCGCTGATGACCCTTTAGCCTACCTACGTACCTAATAGCCTAATCGAGAATCCGGCACTGATGGTTATGACCTTGCTCAACCAATCGACCTGTCATCTCTGGTTGGAGATAGGAGCTGCTCTCTCTTATCAGCTTCATGCCTGGTCACAGATTAAGTCGGACTCCCTATAGTCGCGCGTTGGTTTGTTAAGTTATACTTCGAGATAAATCGTATTTATAGTCCATATTTATGGCTATCGAAGTTACTGCGGAAATATCACCATATGCTTACCTCTTTACAATATACATGCTTAATGAAACACCAGGGCATCGACCATATGCCAGAACTAAAGAGGCTGTGCCAACTTATTGCCATTTCTAGCAACGCTCGTGACATGACGAGAAGCAATTTAGGCGTATCGCTGAATTACAGCCTCCTGTTGACGCCGTTTAGCCTTCATGGAAGGTAGTTTCAGGCCGAAATGACCGCACCCACGCTCTGTATTGTCCTTTAATACGTTATCCATTCGGATACAAGATGTTTATTACGATTTTTCGCAGTGGGGGATGTAAAGGATAGTGAGCGATCGTTTAGTTTTTGTTTTGGAAACAAAACATTTTCGACTTTCGGTGCGTCGCTACAGGCCTACCCTAGTATGTATTTGACCTACCGTGCCTAGACTTTCAAAGGTATTAAAGCTATGCAAGTGTCCCTCCGATCCAGCCTTCACATACAGGCCTACATATCCAGTGTACAGCCATCATACAAAATCGAGCGAGTCACTACACCGCCAGATGCAAAGCACACTCATTTTAGAAAATTTTCCATCAGCCATTTTAAATGATAGTTTATTGACACCGCTATTAGGTCTATAACCGGCGCCTTATGGGCGTATATATACGTAGGCCTATACGAAAAGTCAACGGGGTCTTCCTGTGCGGTAAGTCGTCGTTATCATCTTGTCAATCCGCATCAGATAACAGGAAGTCTTCATCAAACATTGTCCTGGAAATGTTTTCGCTTTGTAATTTATTTATTGTCTCGAATGGCAATATTCCACTGACAAACCACTGCAGCTAAGGGTTCGATAACAGTCTAGAGTCCAGTAATTAGATCTGAAGTCACAAATTCTATTACCTCGAAGGCTCGGACGGTTTCTCATCTCTAAACCATTGCATTCTTCGGCTGCAAAGACAATAGCAGTTAGTTATACCTTATACGACGATGGGATATACAGTTAGATTTATAGGTACGACATGAATTCTAACCTATAGCCTATATTTAGTCTAGGCCTACACCGAGAAAGGATTATCATCTACCATCAGCCCAAACAATATGACGTATATCAGTCTCGAATCCTTTTTGTGTTTTAATATTTCCGTACCTTATCGTCCACCAGTGTCTTTGCTGTCGTCGAAATCGAGTTCCTGATCGCCTTCGCCGACTGCCCCACGATGACTGACTCCCGGTGATCAGTAACGAGAGGCACAGAACAACAACCACTATAGAAACATTCCTCATCTTTCGTTACACTTAAGTATACTGTATATAGGCGATTCTTCGTTCTTCCAAAAAAGTAAATAGGACTATTTGACTTCTACAAGGAGTTACGTATACGTATAGTGTGCCTACATGATGAAGATTATGCTAACACAGGGAGCCTTGAAGCGTGCGGGCTTCCGGCCCGAACCTGAACCCGAACCCGGTCCGATTTCTACCTCTACACTAGAGTAACAGTTACTTTATCACGTCCGGCGGAATCGCTAACATACTACCACCATCACTTGCTAACAACATCAATGCTGGTTCTGGTTTCTAAGACGAAGTCAGTCACGAAGCGTGTAACACGATTATCATCATTATCACGACATATTCAACAATTTTTTATTATTACGAGTAAACGCACGCCCAATGAACGTGCTTGGTGTCAGTTTGCAAACGACTATGGTCAGCATGCCGCCTCCTTCGACTTATCATTGCGCACCATCCATTAACAGCTCTTCGTCGAATATAGCCTGAAAACATTTTGGTAATTATTAAAGCAATGTTCGTGTTGCCTTAAATGGAAATAGCAAAGCCTGTTTAAGCGATTTCGACGCCTTCAACAGGTTCACAGTGATCAAAGCCTTCCGACCATTGGTTGCACGAATACAAATGGCATAATTATTATAGCCGATTTCGTAGCGACTGACGATATTTGCGTTATTACAAACTTATATTTTCGTTAAAAGTGCTTTCAGACACTGTCGCGACGTCATGCAAGTGGATTGTAAACAGAAAAAAATGAAGAATTTTCGTATCTGATAACGTAATATCAGAGATCAAAATTTTTGTCTGTATGGCTTACCTCATCGGCCACGTTTTTTCTCGATCTGTCATCGTCCTCTCTGTAGCAAGGGAAAGACTTGATCACGTCAAGGTATAAACGTTTGTTACACAAAGCCGCAGTTGTTCTACTTCATCTAACTTCTAACACATACCCTGGCATCCCTCAGTCACACGAGTGGTTTGACTGCCTGCTGATCGGGAGGTTTCGGGTTTGTTTGGTGACCCGGTGAAACCAAAGACTTTGAAATTGATATCTGTTCTGTCCCTGCTTGGCACTCAGTATCGAGGTAGAGTGCAGAGAGTTGTGGATTGTGACAGTGATCCCGTGCGATAAAGCGAACGTATCGACACGCGCACTAAACATTGGCATATATGTGACCTATACTTGAAGAATACTTAAATAAAATATAAAAAAACATACGGTGGCCACGTTGGTAAACTTCTTCGTAATCGTGAAAAGTTTGGATACATTTTGCCTTCATCATCAGTACGTCTCCTTGCCGAACATTCCACAGATAATATTAACAAACTCAAGCATAACCCCACCAACAATGCCGCATTCATTTTCACTCTACTTTAACGATTTTTCTAAGAATAAAATACTTTGTTACAGGTGATATACTTCGTTTTATCTTCCAGCCCACTCATTAGAATTTATCGGAAGTATTTGATTTCAAGACTATAGAAATCGTATTAGTCACTCAGTTAAGGACGTAAACAGGTTGCGCCCGAGGTAGCCTCGCTATATCGTTCGTTTGGACTATAGCAAATCCTTTTTGTGGCATATGCCAGCGATTCATTTACGTTCCAGTATTACTACCTAATCGTCCTAACCCCTTTCGTTTCATGGTGTCGGATTTTTAATAGAGATTCGTGTAATTCTATAAGCTTGCCGTAAGCGTTGGCATTTCCCCGCTGCGTTGAGTCAAATAGCCTACACTATACATTCGCATGGTTTTTGCAAAATGAAATACTGCAGTACGAATCAGTGACACCGCAAGAAAATCCCGTCCCGCTCCTAGCCTATAGATGCTATATCGTTCAGGGAGCCTCGGACGAACGTTCAGGGCTCCGTACGCTGCAGAGTGCTTGATGGCTCAAAACACACATGTTCGTTCAATATGATAATTTTTTATCCACTCGTAAGCTCACGAATCATAAAGTCAAAAATTCACACGATGAGGGTAAAAAATGTTAGCTTTGGAAATGCCTCCCGTTTTCTGATATGTGTTCCTATCTTTGCCTTCACTCAAACTCCATCTCAAACAATAAGTCCAAGTTATCTGGATCACTCTCCTCCAAAGAAATCGAATTCTGAGATGAACGACTATTGTCCTTTCCAGTCCACGAGCCACCGCTCCTAAAATGAGTATATAACGATAATATAACTTTCGATATGGAATTCGAAACACTCCAGAGTTCTTGTGTTCTTCAGACAGACATAAATTTATACATATATGTATTATAATACCCTGTGTACACATGAGATGGCTTGTATATGGCCTGTATAGCAGGCCTGCATGTCATCGAGCTCATCTCTACGCTCAATGTAAGAGTATGCGGTAGCAGTGGTAATGATAAAATATCGATTTTCGACTTCTCAAAACCCAGTAGGGCCTGCACAACTAAACGTGTTAAGTTTCGGTATTAAATATCAGCGTTTCATATACCTAACACTTCTGGTAACGAAGGTCCATTTTTTCTTTGCGGTTGATCCGGATTGCCATGATTGAGATTCAGACAGAAGCAGAGAAAGAGTCACGAGTACGATTACTGCACGAGCAGCCAAATGCTTCATTTTCTTGATATACGCTCGGTTTCGAAAAATATGCCACTGTCGGTCACAAATGTCGTTCACAAGATGAGCGATATACTATAAAAACTGTAGGCGTAAGAACTGATTGTTCACTTATCCGTTGCGATTCAATTCACTTCCCGTGCTTCACCAACAAAATGCTCAGGAAACACCCTTAGCAGCTATAGGCAGTTTATCATTAAATGAATGAATTGGTATGAACTGAATCGGTATGATTGCTAGAAATAATTTATGGCATAGTCTACATTGCCTTGTGAATTAGCCCGGCTTATATGCCGGAGGATGGAGCATGAAGTGCGCGAGAGTTGGCCACAAACCTGGCTAAGATGATGGATAATAAGATAGATTCGTTCTAATTGCACTTATGCTTTTGTCAAACTCGGGTTCTTTTCACATAGCCTGATGCGCTTACGTACGACGTAAAATCAATATGTTAGGGTCACGATAGCCCCGGTTCAATCTCCGCCCCGCCCAGATATATATAGCCTACATAATCGCGAAAGCTATAACTGGACACTCTTTGTAGCGTTAGCAGTGGCACGTTTATGCCAACTATACCGTGTAGTAGCAGTAGGCCTATGCTAATCCGCGCGATCGCTGCACTGGCACTGAAACAGCCCACACACATGTGAAAGAATCAGTCAATAATAAACTCAGGTTTACTGGTTATGGTGTATTTCCGTATGGTTGTAGTATACAGTAGGCTACAAAGACATGGCGAATGGACCATTTGGTTAGTCATATTATAAAACATAGGCCTACAACGCGGTCGGATGGTGAACTGCTGATCGTTATGTGTATTTTTTTTAGTCCTCGTTGTCAATCAGTTGGCCAATCTCTGACAGGATATCCTGAAAAGCACATTGGATGTACTAAATATTATCACACACCCACACACACTGCACAGAGCACACACAGCCCGGGATGAGTTTGTTTTTTGTATATTTGCCTATATGGGGATGAATCTCTTCTTGAATTAGCTTACCTGCTCTTGCTGTTCTTCTGAATACCGCCAATCGTCCTGAAGTCTGCAATAACGGTCACAAATCTTTAGAAAGTAGATCGGACGAAAAAAGCGAATATAGGGAGGCTAGGCCTATTATAGGCCTATACGGGGAATTCCCGCCCTTCGTTCAAGGCGGTGAGGTCCACTCGAATATTCCATTCAGAACTCAGAAGTCTATACAATAAATCGACGCTGCTTCTCGAAACATATCTCCTATGTCTATTTAAATGTGGCGAATCTGGGAACTCGCAGATTGCCATTGGGATGTCGCAGGTTATCGGCTGATTGCGCCAATATCCCACCGGTTCCAACTCCAATGCTTGAATTAGGCTTATTAGACCTTCTGTAGCCTCCGTCGTTTAAGATATCAATAAGATGATAAGGGCTTTTTTATTTAGTAATACTTACGCAGGCCAACCAGTTGTGGTTCTTCTAAGTCGTGAACCTGACCGTCTGCGGCGGCGTGATAAAAAGCAGTTTGAAGATGACACCAGCAGACTGACACATAGAAGCAAAACCCCCCAGCGATTATACATTTTGTAGGGTGTTCGTTATCTTGGTAAAGATCTGATAAATCTTCCACCGATCGTCAGCAATGGATTATAGTGAGCGTCAACTACCATTTTTATAAATGCTGCGCTTGCGTGGGGAGGAAGTTAGTCAACTTGACATAAAATGGTGTAGCTATAGGCCTATTCAGTTTTCAAAGGCCGCATATCTGACACATGTTGTTTAGAGAAGATGAGCATCAGGTGCCTCGTCAACAAAAACAATTGGCTGAACTTTTCACACTAGCCTTTCTTCTAATGAAAGCATGGTTTACAGAATATCGTGATGACGAAGCTTTCGAATTCGTACAGACGCAACTGTTCTAGAATGCTGCATGAGTTTCCGGTTAAGGCACCAGCAGTAAATCTGAACACCATAAATATATATATGTCCGGATGTGATAGTGATCCCGGCTAAACCAAGAGTATCGACGCACGTAGGCCTAGGCCTATAAGCATTGGCCTGGCGTAAGCTAAATAGACATAGACATAAATCAAAAATCCTTGGTATTCCCTGGAATATGGTTAGTTTCCAGCTACCAAAGTGTGTCCGCCGCGTCACGCGGTTTTTAGTCGCCTTTTGAATTAAAGAGTTAGTGGAGCGGATGGCGGACGATCAATAGATATTGTAAAGAAGATCACCACAGATTTAGCGTCCAGCCTTAGTTTATTGAGAAGGAGCTCCGAACCTGATGAAGGAGCGGAGCTCCGAAAGCTAGTGAATGTTTTAATTCTCAATAAACTAAGGCTGGACGCTAAATATGTGGTGATCTTCTTTACAATATCTTTTGAATTAAGAGAGATGTAATACCCCCGCCTCACAAAACCAAGGGATTGTGCGCATAGATGATCAATAGAAAGTTTGCATCCATAGTTCATTAGGGATTCGAGTCTTAATTTTATATACTTCCTGAAAAAAACTTCCTCAGTGGTTGCTGCTCGTACCGGATATACGGGAAACCGGTATGGTGTGAAAGTCCGGAGCTCGGGTCCAGGCTGCGTCACTTTCATTTTTCATTGCATGTGGATGCAGCAGTTTCGCCGTTTGGTAGCTGCGATAAATGTCTTTCGAATATGCTTTAACAATAACTGAGAGGTTTGTTATTGGCATGAGACTTCGAGAGGTCTACCTATCGTACATCGTTGTCGTCGTCTACAGTAAATCTCTATAGGAAACATGAATGTCGCGACGTCCGCGCAGCAAGGCTATTCAGTAAATATAGGCCAGATGCATCAATGATATTATCGTCTTTCATTTGAGTTGATCAATGTTCAATATCCTGAATGCCTACGTTATATTATATTTGCTCATTTCCAATATGTTAACAGAAGAATATCTACGTGTTCGATACAACTAGGATAATTACTATCTAGCCAACATGTCTAGTATCAAGCTCTGGGATCCAGAAGATCATGGATTGGACAAAAAATTTCGATTGACTGATTACACTGGTCTGAAAGGATGAGGATGTAAGGTGCCCCAAAAAGTTCTGCTCAAACTTCTTGAGGGCCTTACAAGTGACGGTCAGCCATCTCAAAGAGATGGTTTCCGTTCAACTTTGCCTACAATAGGCATAGGACTAGATTCATGTGTGATTCCTTTACGTTTTGGTGGCCTTTCTTTACTTCAAACCACAGACTTTTTTTATCCGCTTGTTAATGATCCGTATGCGATGGGTAAAATTGCGTGCGCTAACGTACTTAGTGATCTTTATGCTATGGGGGTGACGGAATGTGATAATATGTTAATGTTGTTGGGGTTGAGTTCAAAGTTCACGGAAGAAGAACGTGACATCGTCGTTCCTTTCATGTTGAAAGGATTTCGAGATCTTGCTGCGGAGGCGGGAACTACAGTTACTGGTGGACAAACTGTCGTCAATCCGTGGTGTTTAATTGGGGGTGTTGCAACTTCAGTGTGCCAACAGAATGAATTTATAATGCCAGATCAAGCTGTCGTTGGAGACGTTCTCGTTCTGACGAAGCCGTTAGGAACACAACTGGCCGTCAATGCATTCCAATGGATGAATCAAAAAAATCAACATTGGAATCGAATTCGTCATGCTGTCACTGTGGAAGAAACAGAAAAAGCATACACGGACGCTATAGTTCATATGTCAAGATTAAATCGCCACGGCGCCAGACTTATGCATGTCTTTGGTGCGCATGCTGCAACTGACGTCACAGGATTTGGCATATTAGGTCATGCGGAAAACTTAGCTAAACAACAACGTAACGAGGTGACGTTCGCGATTCACAATTTGCCAGTGATTGCAAAAATGGTAGCGGTAAGCAAAGCAAGTATAATCAACTTTGGCTTGTTGAAAGGTACGTCTGCGGAGACATCGGGAGGTTTATTGATTGTATTGTCGCGAGAACAAGCTACGAAATACTGCCAGCAAATTTTAGCGACGGAAGGTCACCAAGCTTGGATTATCGGGGTCGTTGAAAAAGGCGATCGATCGGCTCGGATTATCGGACGACCGAGAACCATTGAAGTTTCATATACGAAACCTGAAACCCCACCGACTCCCGCCACCCAGCCAATCCATCTACCTACTGTAACGCAGCCTATGGATCCTATTTCAGCTTGCAGAAAGCGCACCCATGACATGATGACTAACCCTCTACAGTACTCAACAGCACACCCGGCAGTCAACCCCACCCCACAACCTGTAATGCCAACGTTACCCTCTCAAAGCAACCCCATCCCGGTTATGACAACTGCCCAACAGATTATGTTACCGGTTAATACGACTTCGGAAATGGTACAAAATAGCTGTGTACCGGTACAGCAACAACAATCACAAGATTTGCAGGACCATTCTTTTCCGCAGTGTCACTATTCAAGTTCATTATAAAACCAGAATTTGGAAAATAGGCAATTTTTCGGTAAGGAAGGATGTAGCCTACTTCGTACCTCTTCTAACTACCGTACTAATATAAATGAAAATTTATTAGATTGGGTGAAATCATGCACCATTTAGCTTACATTCCAATCATGGTGGTTGCAGTGTATTCTGGGGGTGATCTGCACAGTAATTCAGCCACTCTGTCCTATTCACAAGCACTCATAAAATTATCATGGTGGAAGTTGGCCTGTGTTATTTTTCCTGTGAATTTGCACTGTACGTTCTTCAAATCCCAAGCTTGGTGTGAGCAGCTTAGCTTGCTGTGATTTGGAAACGGTTTGAAGCAATGTATCACAAACTTGATGAAAACCTGCTTCTGAAACGGTGGAGGCACCGTAGGGCAGGGGCGAAAGTATTTTGTGATGCATTTGCATGCGTTTTTACCAAGGCCAATAAAGTTTTAACGGAAGTTTTCTGTATAGCTATATTTCCAGTTACAGTGCACTAATGTTATAAAGTTACCTAACTGCTATCGTCTGATTACTTTTGCACAAGGCCGTCAGCTGAATAATAAATGGTAGATTTGGGTGATGTTAATTCAATGCTTTGTTTTCTCAGCAGCCTACTAGTTTATCGAATATGCTGTAGGCCTGTAGCAGTTACTCGACCATTAGCATCGACTTGATGATATTTGGTAACTTGTCTGATTGTGTGGAAGTATTCTGTTGATGACGGTATCATTGGACCATTGACATGATATGTTTGGATGGACATAAGAGGACCTACCATTTATTAATAGTGTGTATGTGAGGATATGAGTCTACTATCCAGTAAGCACAGATCGTCAGGGTCTGATCAGCATGGACGGTTTGCCTGTGGAAGATGTCGTCAATCCTCTTGACCAAACAAAGGATGCGTTGATTCTGTCAGAGAATTGTGACGTTTCTGATGAGGAGAACTTTGATATACACGTCGTGGAAAATGGACGAGATCAAATTTCTTTGTGTAATGATCCTGATGTAGGCAATGATGAATGTTACCTTGCTCTGTCTCCATCGACACATCAAGCCACGTCGATTCCACAAATTCCAGAGGAAGCAATTTCTATCAAAGTCCGAAAATACTTGTGCAAACACTGTGGTTATGCCACGATGACTTATTCTAATATCATGTACCATCTTAAATATGTACATCCTGAAATTGCTGCTAGCGATAATGGCAAACCTTTTCAACATTACAAAGCAATATCGCATCCTCAAGGCATCAAAAAAGTACCGCTGATGTATTTCTGTCCGTACTGCAACTACATCACTCTGGATACCCGACATTTTATGTTGCATAGCAAGAGAACACATCCAAAACGGAAGGCTAATCCTTACAAGCAAGGATCACCTGTAACCACTGCTGCTAATCGAAAGTATCTTGAAGCTCTGTGCTTAGCAAAAGATGAGCCGATGAAAAGTAAAATCAAAGCACATAGACTGCTTACAATGTATCATCCTGATTCCAAGCTTCTACAACGCCATGTAAATGATACTCCTATTTCATGTTTCGTATGCCAAACAAGATTTGACGACAGGCTCCAGCTTTCAAAGCATTACGAGTCGAAACATTCACAACTGGGAAAAGACTCGGTAACACGAAACTCCCATTGCAAAATTTGCTCCCATGTCTCCGCCACAAAAATGGGCTTGTATGAACACTATTTCGATGATCACTTTATTAATTTGTACGATTCTTGGTATAGACCGACTCCAAATTCAGTGCTGCAAAAGAAAAAGAGAAACACGAAAAAAATTTATGACGGTGAGTCAACGCAAGAATTTTTGGAAAAAGTCGATGAATCATTGTTGACGCTTTTGAATTTCGAAAACGCCTCCGACGTGCATATCGCAGAGTACCATATACCATGTGTCGCATGCGATTTTTCATCACAGAATTTATTATTTCTCCTGAAACATTACAAACAGAATCACGGAGGACGTTATCCTAAAAGATTTGAATTATTTTTGACTGAAAAATTCAGAGCGTATATAAAAACATTTCTCCTCACAAATTCTGTTGCGGATTTCATCGAAAAAGAAAAGGGTGCTTGGATCACAGATAATCGTCGAGTTACACAGTATCACGAGTACACATGCAAGCTTTGTGGTTCCCGCTACGATTGGTTATCACAAATCATGAACCATTTCAAAGATAGCCATTACGATACCAAGTTTTCACTGAAGTGTGTGAAAAAAATCCGGTCACTATTTCCTAGCACAAGTATCTCATCGTTTTTACAATGCAGTGTTTGTTATCATGTGGAATTCACTCGTATCGACATGGCGGTGCATTACCAAGAAAAGCACGATATGCTGAACTACGATGTGGAAATGGATGAGACATTTAACTTAACAGAAAAAAGATTATGTGATGGATGCTCGACCATCGGAAATTTTGATGCGCTACAATGGCATAGTTTTGAAAATCATTGCGGTGATATTATGGTGTGGGGGAATTTATGTAGTGCAAATGATGGAAATTGTATGGAATTAACATGCAGTGTTTGCCGATACATCCCGTCTGATGATGTGGATCTAATCATGCATTACCAAAGTAAACATATTGCAAACGCCATGACTTATACGTATTCATCAACTGATAATCTTTATCGTTGTTTGCATTGTGGGTTGGAGATGATGTCGTTAATGGATATTGCAAGTCATTGTGATTTTTGCTTGAGTACAGGACAAGAATGTGTTGATCAAAAACTTAAGTATTCAACTTGTAAAGTATGCCGGAAAGTTTTTACAGCTGAAGCAACTGATGCAACAAAATGGAAGCATATTGTAGAACAACATTGTTCAAATACAATACCATTCACGATATACGACTTGCCTTCTTTTACTCAAAAATATGGATTTTGGGATATCGGCGAGTCGACATCGCATGAATCACTTCAATCAATGAGATATAATCTAAGTTTGCGTTCTGCGAATTCTGATGACAACGACGTTTATGCCTCTAGAGGAAGTGATGATGAAACAGACTTGGAGGTAACTTTACAAATTGAAAATATCCATAGCTTGTGCGATATTGAACAAACTGCTCATGAAGTCAGTGTGAAAAAACTTTCTGTGCAAACACAATGTAACAACAACAGCACTGCCGGATGTACTGTTGTGGAGGAAACTTCTACAGTGATTGATGATAACGCTAGGATTTCCGGTGATTGTGTCGCTGTTGTGAAATATGTCCCTGAAAACATGGACAGCGATTGCAAAACATCGGCGGAATTGCATCATCTTACAGACATGGAAAGTACTCCGTTGAAAGTGTTGTCTCCTGATAGCCACGATTTTGACACTTTACAAGACACTGATTTGACATTTTTCGACGATTCTGGTAAAAATATACCAACGACACAAGATCAGTCTGGTTCCAAGCAAACAGCACAGAAGTCGTTTCCTGAAAACACAACAAAAATTGCACTAATTTGTCGATATTGTTCTAAAATATTTACCGAAACAAACAAATTTCAAACACATTTAGGCGATGAACATGGTTGCACATTTCGAACAAGATGCTTTGGATGTAACGCCACATTTACCAATCCAACGCATTGTATTTTCCATCATGAACATATTCATGGAATTATTATTGATACCAGGACAGTGTTTCACTTTTTATTGGATGATATTGCTGTCAGTGCTGGACACGAGGAAAAATTCTTTTGTGTATGGTGTGGATTTGAAAGTTATTCAAAAATTATCGTGTTGAATCACTACAAATCGAGGCACGTGTCGAATTTGAAGAGAAAACACCGACACTTTAAAAACGGCTCCTATTCATGCCGATGGTGCGAATATGTCTCGAAAAATATCACGTCAACACGAGCTCATATCAAAGCAAAACACGGAAAAGTGATTTCTTATCGATCATTGGGACATTTTACTTGTAGAGAAGATATTATGTTGAGCGACTCATCAGATTCTGGCGATAGCAAATATCGTCCGCCGGTAAAATGGAGGAAAAAATATCAAAATCGTGCCAAACGTTTGCGGGATAAAACCTTTATCTTAACACAAGTCTGTGACTATAAATATGACACGGAATACTCAAATGCTGAACTTTTCAAACAAACTCACGTTCGATACAAGCATCACAATCAGTACCCATTTGTATGTTCTTTCTGTAAGAAAAGCTTCGTATGTTCCACTGCATATCTCAACCATTGCAAGATGAAGCATAGAAATTTATGTTTGATACGTCTACGGTGGAAACATGTCGTGCAGCTACCGGCACCTGCTGTCATTGCTCAGTTTGTCAAAAGTCAAAAGCAATATCAAGACAGAGGCAATGTCAAGGTGATGAAAGTATTATTATTTATACATATATATATATAATTATTATTTTCATCTGGATTGTCATCAATTGGCTCCCCCAGGATCAATACATGTAGAAATCAAGTTATTGGGAGACTTGGTAGCCGGTATCATATTATGTTTCAGAGTGTATTTTATGGAAATCACTGGCCATGCAAACTTTGTTTGGAGGAATTTCATTCACTGGACAAATTGCAAGAGCACAACTTCCAGATGCATCCCAAACAACGAGTATGCAGACTTGAATAGTTTTTACGGTTTTTCCACTGTCTCATTTAATAATGTCAAACCGTCTTCTTTCCAGGCTAAGAAATGCCGGTATTGTGATTTCACATCAATGGAGGACGAAGAAATTGTACACCACGCAAAATTTCACAATGGCTTTCAGGAAAGGTGAATGGAATTTTTTTTCTGAGAAATTTTATGATACATGGCGGCATGCATTGCAAGCGAGTAGTTTGATAAATGTAAGTGACTCATCGCAAGGATTATGATTTGTGCAATTCGATAATTGCAATTCTGGTGAAGCACTTACTGGTGTGTGCCTTGAAACAGGATATAAACTTGCCTCTTGTTAAGGCGAGAGTGAATGATCTCTTTCTTCGTCAATTGAATATCGACTTATTGCAAGTTTGGAGAAACCGTGCTCTCAATTTTTGAATAACTGAACTACCAGCATAAAGTAATTGTTGAAAACTGGGTGGAAGTTTCCTGCAATAAATCAATTTTTGAATGCAGCTTTGTTGATCAAAACAAATTAAATATTTTTTGATAACGCACATGAAGACTTGACCTTGTAATAGGTTATAATACCGGCATAGTGTTTGTGTAACTTATTAACTTTCTGCTCTTAATTTTGAACAGGTCGATTGAAAGTCCACCCGATGTTCAAGTTAGTACACAAGATTTTTACTTGATTCTAGATTTTGAAAGCTTTGACAAAATTGCTAGCCCACAGATGGTTTAGACTTGGCTGTGCACGTTCTAATTTACTAATTCATTCATTCAGATATTGAAAACAGGTTCGTCATCCACTCCTACTCACAATAGAACAACTAAAAATGCAAGAAAATCGATTCGACGCAGCTGTCTTGAGATATCAACACAGACAGACAGTAGGCCTGTCGCTGAGGGAACGACGCCGATCATCCTACACAATGAATCCAGTCAACTATTTATTACTCAGTGAGTGATTTATGTTGTATCGTTAGCTAACAGAGTGACAAATGATTTGCTGAGTACTGAGAAATTTGAAAATAACGCATACGTAAATTACGTTTTCAATAACTTGGCCGTGAACTTGACCATGTGGTTAGGTGTTGGCTAATTTTGTGTAATATCACAGATTCGACAATGATGATGAAGAAAGTTCAAAGAAAGATTCAACAGTACATCGAGTGTCGTGTCAATTTTGCTCTTACTCGTGCGATGATTTAGAAACTCTGGATGGCCATCTGGCAAATTTTCATAAGGTAAGGTTATTTAAATACTTGCGAGGCATACATGTAGGATAGGGACGAGAATGTTGAATAGAATATTCAGAATCGATTTGAAGCGGCGATTCGGTTAACATAACCCTACTGTAGTATATAATTATGGAGGTTTCATGCTGAATAAATCGCTGATACTCAAAGGCATTTTGGTGTGCGATTTACGCAATAGTAAGCTGTGATCTTGTTTCAGATCAAGAAGAATTATCAATTGGCAATACCTGCTGGTACATCTAGCAAAGCAACTTGCAGTAGGAAAAAAGGTAGTGTATACGATGTTGAGTAAAACTTATTTGTTCTGCCCATAGAAGAGCTATACAGTGTTCAGCCCATAGCAATATCTTCTTGAACAAAAGGCAAAATAAATGGAGCCTCCTCTTTCTTTTCCCGTCACTGACAACTTTAACGTAACGCCACTAAGCCAACTGTAGAGATCAATATAGCATGGTATGTATGTTTCAGAACGTGCTGATTGTGTGGAGAACAAAGTAATTTATATATCTGACAGTCACGATGAACATGACAACGACAATCAAGCTCCTGATTCTTGCCAGAAAATCTCTATTTTACCGCTACCTGAGAGAGAAAAAAGTGATTCTTCAAATTTATCGTGTCCTTACTGCGGACTTAACACTTTGTCTATTTCTATTTTGAAACGTCATATGCAACGACATGAATCTTGAGTACAGTATTACAAGCATGGACTTGGAAGACTCAAGTATTACTTGCGGATAAGCCATTTTTACTTTATATTTTCTCCTAGCTATAACAAATTCCTGTACACGGTGGAAAATTTTTCCACTCAATATCGTTTTGTAGTACTTTCTTACTAGTAACAAATGTATACTCTTCTATAAACTTACCATCTGATGCAAATAAATGTCATTTTAGAGTTGATTTTGATGAAGTTTTATTTACTGGGTTCAACCTGTTTATCATCCATGTATACAAAATTTCATTGTTTTTACTTATTAATGATTCATGCTAAGATACCTAGTGCCTACATACAAAAATGCAAATTTCACTTGCCTTTGGTTGATATTTCGGTTGCCACAGTTTGTTTGTTTGTTTTGAATTTGAAACTTATAATTATCTACATTTGGTGTTCATTTTAACATGATGTGCCATTTTTGAGCCTTGTTTCTTATGCTTGAGGTTTAGATTTTTGGTGGTGTTTGCCAATTTGTGACTAACTTTTTGTATCATACTTGATGTTTTACTTGAAATACAGTACATTGCTTGCGGCAATTTGTCGGGAAGATAGGCTATCTATTGAATTTCTATTGGGGTCAGATGTCTTTTCTGTCGTGATCCTTTCTGGCTGTGGTTGGCATGTTATATTTAAATACGTTTCTAGTGGTCTGTGTAGTGTAAGGTGATGTTAGTGGGAATTGAATCCGGTACCTCGACATCAGCCGTTAGATCACGTGATAATGCTGCGATAGTGAGGGGCCGCAGCGAGTGAGTGCAGAGCGTAGCGAGTGAACGCAGTGAGAGAACTGTAAGTTACGTCCAACGCTATTGTAATTCATCCAGTTGACTAAGATCGCCTTTTCCTCTTAAAGTCGGGCGGGGTCAAAGCAATGTGAGGCGACTTTCGGGCAAACACAAATTGCCTCAAAACAACATTAATGGTGTTTTCAACCGCGATGGTCATGTACGCCAGGTCAATGCTCTCGATACACTTGTCAATGCTTCCGATTTATAGCTCGGATCACTATCGCAACCACGGCACTCCGCAATCGCCCGTTACTGACTGCCAAGCGGACAACGTGGAAACTGATTCCAATTGTATTGTAGCCTACATATTATGTTATTTTCAGTGGCGCTTTGCAACTGACGGATGTTGTGCGCCATGGACAAAAATGGGGGTTTACAAAGAAGTTATTCTATGAGTTGGTTTGACTCGGTAGGGAATCGAAGGCGGAAAGTCTAAACCACCCTAAAAAGGTATCGCGAGTATTGTGATCGGGCAAATTCCGCCGAAAAGGTAAGGCGGGTGTCGCGATTTGCCAAATAACCGCCTAAACCACGTGCGGCGGATGTCGGTCTAATCGCTATTACCACACTCTGTATCTAACTCATATATTTAAATATAGTCGGAGCCGCAACCCAAACTGCTGTAGCCTACATCCCGCGCCAAATTGCCCACATGAGGGAGCTGCCTTCAAAATTATGTGTAACAGCTCTTGTCCGAATGAGACATAGGCCAATAACCTCTACGTCCTCGGTCCGCTCATCGTTATCTTCACCTGGGGTATAGTCTACTCCTACATAAATATTTACTAGAAACAGACGGATAAAGACATGGTCATATTCATGTTTTTCGGGGAGAAACTTTCAAACTATAAAATCGGTTCTCATGTTCATTAGCACAAGCAGTCTTCCAATCTGGTAAATTTTCACAATTCTTCTCCCAGTACTCGACATCCTCAGAGGCCAGTGTCATCGGTGAGAACCACAACTGATGGCTATACAAAGCGTATTGTCTGTCGACTTTGTTTCCACAATATCTGGCCATGGTTGCCGCTTGCGCGACTTTTTCTTTCGCTTTATTCCGATGTTGACAAAGCATGTGATAGTATGCTTTCAGAATGTGATACCTTGGATTGAAAACAGGAAATTTCTTGCACAGTTTTGAGTTTTTCTTCAAGCTCTTACGGCATTTTTTTTCCATCTGAAAAAGTAGGGAGCCTGTGATCAATGTTTTACGAATTGAAAATTTGGCAAGCACAGAATCAATAGGCGCGGAAAGAATACCGGTAGGCTACCCACGAATCCACGATACGACATACGAGTCTAGAGCATGTTGCGTGTTGCCACGCAGACACAGAGTAGGCTACCACTACCACCTCGGCCTAAGAAAATAAATATATGAAGAAGGGTCTAACGAAATCAATATTAAACTGGAATGCAAGTACCAAAAAAAAGTGGAAATGAAAATGCATATTGAGTTACCTGAGCAGTTTGTCTGTGCTTGGGTCCATACTTTTCGATGTTGTATCGGTAGATGACTAACATTGACTCCATCAACCGAATACAAGCACGTACCGAGTGAAAACTATCGTGAACTTCAGGTAAAATACTCTCTGCCATCTGGAAATGAAAAGGAAGAGGTAAAGGCGTGTGACAACAGAAGGAATCCTCCGTTAAGTTCTCCGAACAGGCCACGCAAAGCCACACTAATTATATTCTTACTTCAGTAGGGTACCACTCGTCCTCCCGTTCATATCAACCCTACAAACATTGTGCCCGTATTGAGCTTCGGTCTAACCCCACCAAACCTGCAAGCCTAATGATTTTGTGATTGACGGCGTGAGCACTACCACCACGAATCCAGCTAGAATATCCTCTAGCCTACTTACTGTCAACCATGCTATCGCTGTTTCAATATCCTGACGTCGACTACACCACAGAGCCATGATAGATCGTAACAGCAATCGTGTGACTTTCTCAGCCCCTAAAACATTTATTTGTGTTGTGTACAAATCAATTTTATGTGGGGATCGCGTTGGATATTACCGATATCGCAGTCTTCAATTTGTTCAATGTATGTGATGCATGTGCTGGATGGTTCTTGCTGATAACCGCCGTCGAGTAACAGATCCATGCAGGCCGAGTAGTAGTATGACAACCCTGTTTGATGAGGTAGAATGCAAGGGTGACTTCATGACAAGAGTTTAAAATGTAGAGAGAGAGAGGACGAAGTAATATTTGTACTTACTTAAGCAGGGTAACATATTTTTGCTCCGTTCGTATCAACCCTCCAATAAGGTACCCTGGTGATTTCGAAGCCACCGCTGAATGCATTGACCCTGACCCCACCAAATAAGCTACAGCAAATTCCTTCAAAACAAATTCTTACCATCACAGTCATTCTCTGGATCAGCGATAAATTTCAGCCGCTGCAGAACCTCCCACGTAGCAGCACCTCTTCCGGTCAGAAAATGAATTTGGGCAAGAACAGGCAGAACTGAAATGACACAAATTCAGAAAGCTATATATGGAATCGTAACAGAGCCGCTACAATACCGCATAATTTCAAAGTCAGGTCCTGTGTGTCATCAGCGACATTATATGCTCTGTATCCAGATGTAGTAGCGTGTGTCAGTTTGCCGAAACTAAACCGTATCATACAGCTCACCTGTAGAAAGAGCAAGTCAAGTAAATAGCCAAAAAAACAACAACGAGAAAATGGCTGTGGCAGGAAGGTTAACCAACGCAAAGACCACGGACCGCACACCAAAGGCCACAGCCATATCATACACAGTTACAGTTTTATCCCGCATGGCCGCCCGATAATGGAAGAGTTGAGAAGAATATTTGTCTTTTAAAGGAAACACCTACCATATGCAAATGTCCTGTGATGTATAAATCTGCGGGTGTAAGCTTGGCAGGGAGTTCCAGACATCTCAATGTTGCCTTGTTTTCATAGAGTGCCGCCCTTGGCAGATCACCGGTCAGCTGGCTCATTCTCATCATGCATGTGTATGAAGTAATAAGTTCTTGCAAATCATCATCGGCAGCTTCTGATTTATTCACCTAAATGCAATCAACCACTCTTTTTATGCTACCTCTGAAACCACAGTTTTCATTTAATGACAGATTAGTAGGCTACCGACGTTATCAACGGGACGGTATAGGTAATCGTAGAAACAGAAAAGAGAACATTTTTAAAACTGTATTTTCACAAACATACTTGCATTATGACGACCAACTTTGCGAGATTGATACGATTCGGAAATTGTTCAAGATTCAACAATATTTGCCAAATGTACGATAGGCATCGCACTTGATCAACGTATTTATTTGCTAATTTGCTATCAGCACCACCGACATACCTGAAAATATAATCATCAATTTAATTATAATGCAATTTTATCTACACAAGCTGTCTTACCTGCTTGGATATTTGATATGTAAGGCTTGAACTCGGTTTTCGTTCCATAAGCGCAGTGCGATTAGAATACGGTTACGAGGAAGGGCGCACCTCAAATATTTCAGAGCCTAGGAAAATGGATAGGATAACAGGTTTAATGATATATTCATGTGTACAGACTCACAACACAATGATATACAAATACATTCAAGCTACATGTGAAATGTGCATTCATTTAGGATAACCTCACTTGTGGTCATTATACTTCAACATTTCAAGTTGGGGATGGATTTTACAAATTAGCATTCTTATAATACCCTTACCTTAAGAAAATGATTGAATGCCATTTCCCAGTCTCTTTTCTGATAGAACACTTGACCTAGAAGATTTTCGATTTGAGCTTTGACCCTTCTTTCCACTTTCATAACCTGTAATAAAAAAAATCTTGACCTCCAATGCGTCAGTGGTTTGATGAAATATGAATTACTCTTATGTCTTCCATATTGATGTCGTCATCTTTTTCGATGACTTTAGCAACGATGTCCTTTCCTTTCCCAAGGTTGTAGACGATATTGGATGCTTCCTCAAGATATAACTGCGCCTCCGTGAATAAATACGTAGATATGCACGACTCACCGGCTGCAGAATAGAGTAACAAAATCTCATTACTTCAGTAGGGTACAGTTTGCTAGGATATGCACAAATACAAAGAAAAAACATTAACAGAAAAAATATGGTTCTATTATTAGACCTAATATGTTGGCATTCAATCAAACGTTACCTCGTAGCAAATATTCGATGGTTTTATTCGTGTTGGCAGCTTTCTTCCAATGATAAACAACATGCGGGTACAAAAGCGCAAAAATATCTTGCAGCTCATATGGAGAATTCGCAGCCTTCAACAAGCTCAGTTAATTAAAATACAATTGAAAAGAATAAATCTAATTAAATTACTTGCTTTACTCAACTGACATCCATCCAACTTTCGTGCTTCATTCTCCGTATCACACAGCAGTCGTTCGTACGATTTTGACAGACCAACAGACCGTGACCAAAGCGGACTGTAACTCATTCGACGATCAGCCAACGCAAGATGACCTGATGGAGACACATCTGTGTTCCCGCGATGCCTGAAGATATTATATTAATTTAATCAATATTAATCATTAAATTAAATCAATGATTTAATATAACAGATACTGACGATATACTGTTGACTCTGCAGCTGCTGTTGTCCAGCACTAGTGATGACGCATTTTGAAACGGAGCTGAAATAAACAGTTTGTTACTTGTTAGTATGTAATCTGGCTAGTGTAAGTCAATGCATTACATATGATTTTTGTGATTTTGATGTTCATCGCTTTGGCTTGAGCAAGAAAATTAGCGACTTCCTTTTCGTCATCCGGAGAGACAAAATCATCAGGTAAGTCTTCATGCTGCAAAATTCCCGATAACAGTCAATGATTCCAAGTAATACGCCAAGTCAAGCCAACAAGAACAAATTCCAAGTCAAATCCGAGTCATCAACAACTAATTCCAAGTCAAGTACAATCTTCACTTCCAGTTTCGAGTGTCGAATCAAGAAAATTATATATTATATTATATATAATAACTCAAATCGTCACTGTGGACGTAATGGCGACTGTACCTTCAAATCTAAAGGTCTTGATGCAATTTTATGAGAACCGACTCTTTCGACGTTAATTCTACCGATGAAGGAACCACTGACTCTTCGACCATTGTGACCACTGTCTTTATTCGTATCCAAAGCAAGATTCTGAAAAAAAGAACACATCAACATATTATGACATTAATATATTATAATCAATTCTTTGTACGCGTTATTACTCACATTCGCTGGAGTTGCTTTCGCAACTGAATTCCTAACCTGAGATTTTTGCTCTACAATGGATCTCCTAGATGTTCGTAAAGAAATTGACATGGAAGAAACACCTTCCTGAAAAATACAGACACCGCCATTTTGTTTCTCTGACATAGTATAAGGTAATCATTTCGAAAAATATATCAGAGCCGATGACAGATATAACAATTGGTATCATAACGAAAATCCACCGCCGATTCAACGACTATAAGCCTTAGTTCATTGAGAATAACATTCACAAGCTATCGGAGATCCGCTCCTTCATCAGGTGAAGATGGACATATCAGCATAGCAGGGCAGAAGAAAGATTCTCGATCAATAAAATTTCATCTTACATTTGGCATTGCCGTTTCTGCAATCTCCTCATCCACATTACTAGAACGTCGGCTGGTCAATTTCTTTGTCAGCCGAAACTGCGTCACCAAGACATCATCGCTCACTCCAGTGCTCAGAATCTACAAAATTCATATGTTAATCTCGACAACATCAAGCATTTATATATATTTCATATCTTACTTCATTGACTTTAGATTCCAAATAGAGTGCACACATTTCATGAAGGGATTGCCGTTGACTTTTTAGCCACAAATCGTAAGCTGTCTCTCGTACTAGTGAATTTGTAAATGCTAACTGCTGACACCTGAAACCAGTTAAAATTATGTGGAGAGATAGAGAAAAGAGAGCAAACCATGTAGTAACACGTCGAGATATAGGCTTACCTTGCAGAAATCTCTTCACCAGTCAAATTTTCGTTATTGTCAGTCTCATGACAAGTACAAACTACATCGAGCGTAATACGTGCCTCCTGCAAATTTAATAAACAGTGTCTCAAGTCTGAGTTGGACGTACAAAGAACCGCGGTTTTGATAAACAGAAAGTTCTTCTCCAAATTTGAAAGGAACACTTACTGTTCTCCTGTTTAAATTCTGCGTCTCTTCTTTGTTGGCAGACGACGCGCAAGTAAGAACGCGATATCTCATCAACTGATAGATGCCTTTCTTAAATTTTTGTTTATGATATTGCGGCACGACGGAGCTCAACATTTTCGTAGAGAAATTCATACCGATGACGGCGGCACATTTTGCGATCATTTGATCGTATTGCTTCATTCGATCAAGTCTTGAAACAAGTTAGTCAATGATTAGTGATGTGGGAATATACATAAGTCAATGTCAATTAGAGATTAGTTATACACATACCAGAAGTATAAGCCAGATGGAACTTAATCAGTGATTAGTAATATGCTCATTTAATAGTTAATACTGACAGAAACTAGTCAGATATTAGTTGATGGTGTGATTAGAGATATAGGGCTACCTTGCAAGAGCCATAGCTTTTATAGAAACCGGCACTGGAAAATCGTATATATCATATCCTGGTTTGATTCGACATTCTTTTTCATTCTCTTCACAGTCTTCGGGGGCGTCTGGCAATGACTCCTTCGATTTCTCCTTATCTTGATGTGTGAGGATTTCCAGCAGAGCTAAAATTCATAAAAAGGCCAGGTGCTTATACTGGTTAATAAGCTATCTAATGGAAAGTGGTTAAAATACACTACTCCGCTCTATCCTTGTTGCCATCTAGCAGGAAATCCGCATTTATTCCATTTCATCATCTCTGGACAGGTACGATGCAACATACAGCATCGTAGATACCATAGGAGCAACTCACTTGCACTGCTTTTCCGCCATGACAGTCGCTCAGTCCAAGTTAATCCTCTTCTGTGACTCTAAAATGCAATTAAGTAATGTAACAGAATCATGCCTACACTGAGATCAGAACACACAGACCATTTCACCAGTAGCCCATTTATTTCTAACTAAAATGCCGAATCGCTACCTGTACTTGCTTCTTCCGTGCTTTCTCGTGCTGTGTAGTTTCAAGTTGTTCTATAACGGGTGCTTCTGAAGTTGATACCTCTTCCGCTTCTTTCTAAAACATTAAACGGATATTCATGATACGCATCATATTGTATGTGATGTACGGCATATGTATTGACATAAAAAAGTCCGACTCGAGTCACTGGGGGTGAATGAGTCAACGTGACTGGTGGAATTAATCAAATTATTTCTCAACTCGACTCAACTGGACACTTGGTCACAATACTGGTAAGATATTTTACAAGACGAGTGAAGCGACGATTACATATTATATATCCCACTTAAATGACAGAAAACCTTGTATACAGACCTCTTCAGGAACTGTGGGGAGACCTCCAGTAAATTCGCTGTGATCTCCTTCACGTTGCTCATGAAACGGCGTATCAGGGAGATAGGTAACGTCTGCAAGAAAAGTGGAATTTGCTTTATTGATAAACTTATTAAATCACATATATACGCAACACTGATCCATGTCTCTATACAAAGGTGATGCAAGGACCTTTCGCACTAAATCGTACCTGTAATACACTACGACCTAGTTTACAACATCACGGGCCATTACCCTACTAATGTCATAATTTAGAACATAGAGATTGACGTCTAATTCTACTTACTTCCGCTAGTCTTTCGCGTTATTAAACGCTCTTCAATCGTTGAATAATACGACCTTCGCTGGGTTGCGATACGTTTTCTTGTTGTAGGAGTGATAAAGATTGCTCCAGCCTTGAGAATTTCGCGAAGTAGCTGCTCACACCATCCTTAAAAAATAAAAATATTATCTTTTAGTAGGACTGGAACTAAAATTCTCCATAGTCATAATAACTCATGACAATGAAATTGTAAACTATGTAGTATATACGTGGTAAGATTAGGAGGCATGGCCCCTGCCAGTTTACACCTACCCTACAATAAAATCCTTATTAGAGATTTAAATAATGAAAATCTTACTTGGTACTCCATGACTCCTCTCCTGGACAAACTTTTCCAGAATCACTGGAATATGGGTGACATGAAGTATTTGACAGATGAGGGCTCCGATTAGATCATCTGGTAAACCAGACAGCTTGATATAAACTGTTTTTGAGTGGCCAATGACCTGGGGGTAAGACACAGGATTTATGAAAATATATACATCATAGGGCAACCTGTACAAATTGGTCGCGATCCAAGTGTTGAAAGACATAGTAATTCATTATTTACTCAACGATTACCTGTTTTGCGTCGGGAGGGAGAGGTCTGTCCGGACTGAAAGTTCGCATAGCAAGCACGCACAATGCTCTGTAATCTTTCGATAGGGTGGTGATGAATTTCCACGATTGATCATCGATATTTTGAGCATCATCCAGTGCAAATAAAGTAAACTTTGAGCCAGCGACGTTGTGTACGATTTTCACCACTAGTCTTTGAATTTCTTTGGTTCTTTCATCATCACTAAGCTTGGCAACCTGCAGCAGGAAATAAAAAATGCTCAAGAGTCAATCCTGAGTGATAAGCTAGTGGTGAAACTCAAATATTGATGCATCTACGTACCTACCTGCTCAGTTTCTGGAAAATCGACATCCATGATCTTATTTAATACACTCAAATATATTTGATCTTGCTGACTGGTAGCGCTCAGCAAAGCTTTTTCCCGAACGGATTCATCCGTTTTGCCATGAATTCCCAGGAATAGTTCCAGTAGAGTTCGTACGGTGAAATATGGAGCTTTCGCGTGGTTGAGGGCTAGCTGGAAACCTACCACGCGTACATTCTTCTCTGATGCTCTCCACTGAAATGATATCAAATGTTAGTTGACGTATTCGGTTTGGTGCGAGATGTAGCATAGGATGTTCTGTAAATTGCCCCTATATATAAGGCATTTGTGGGAAGCCTGGCTTCTTTGGTAATGGTGACCTAACTTGACTAGGACATGAAGCCATGGTGACTCGACAAGGTTATTGCCAGTAGTAGGACTAGTTCGGATAATGAAAACAGCCACCTGGATTTCCTTCATTACGCGAGTTTTACCAAAGCCGGCATCCGCTTCAAAAATGATCACTCTTCTTTCAGCTCCCAGACTCTTAACGCAGTAAACTTCATCGTAAATCTCAAATATAATACATAGTACTAAGATTAGCAACACCAAAAGACCAACCTGGTAGTTCATGGAATTGATGAGTTCATCGGTGAACATTTTGATTTCGTTTTCTCTGCCAAGGATCGGATATTCAGGCTCAATGATTTTGGTGATGCCAACAAGCTTTTGCAATCCTGAATAAGTCAATGACATTGCTCATTAGCTAGATTCAAATAAAATATGACTTGAAGGACCTATAGCTCTTACCTTCTTGATACTGAAACACCTGCATCTTTGGGCACCCTTTCATTTCCTTGAATGGCAATTCAGTGAATAAGTCCATTGATAGCTTAGAATCTTCATAAGTGTCGCGATCGCATGAGACAACACCAGGGTAATGCATCATCAACCTCGCAGCAAGATTCACCTACAATAGTTGAAAATATTTAAATATTGCGAGCTCCTTGTCCTTAAATGTCACATTTATTTCGAGAAGAAACAACAAAACGCAATGACTTACCTTTTGTCCAATGACGGTATATTCATGTCGTTCTTCATGTCCTACTACGCCACAAAACACCGGACCAGTGGTCACACCGATTGATACATAAGTCAAGTTCTTATTCTTCTTCAATGCCTACAAAAAAGAAGAAGTCGCCACACAACAAGATTTATGTCAAGATAATCTCCTCGGCAGCTAATCTGCTACCGAATTGATCTATACTTGGGCAAGTGACCTACTTGTGTAATACGCCATGATGCTTGCAATGCGTGAGCTGGTTCCTCTTCATGCTTACTTCCAGGCAGTCCATAGATTACAAGGAAAGTGCAGCCTTTGTCAAACATGAAGATCTTGTTGAGTGACCCCTGAACATAGGTAAAATTTGTACGTTGAGTCAAGACACTGAGTGAATTTTATTGAAAAAAATGGGGCCAAGAATGTCCCCCAAAACAATTAAAGACACTCCTCTCTCGTTCGGTCTCAATCATGACAAACGGTGGCCGATGGTCGGTAGAATGCATTACAAGCATTGAGAAGCGTTAGGCTTACTCACCTGCATTTCTTTTGAAGAATTGTATACAGTGTCGAAAACTTTTTGCATATTTTCGCACTGTTTTTCATGAAATTGCCGATCCCGTTCGCTAATATCAAATGCCATGTTGATAAAAACAATCGAGCACTGCCTCATTTCTGACAAAAACTTGAGCGGTTGGTTATCATCCACTTTAGACTTTACAACATCGGGAACATATTTTCGGATGAAATCCTCTCGCATCCTGTTTGGTACCAGTCTTAACGCGACACGAACGATGCTCTTGTCGGCGATTACTTTTGATTTATCGTCCGGTAAATCAATGTATTCATGCCAGTCTTTCCGTGGATCATGGCGAAGGTATCGCATCTTTCCGAATCTTTCTGATAACGGGTCGAAGATGATGTTGTCGCGTTCAGATAGTTCTAATGCGTTGGGCGAAAGAACAACGAATCCGGCTTCGCAGTACTTTTCAGCGGCGTTTACTTCGCCAACTGGTCGTCCCGCCATCACAAAGTGCCTACAAACAATAGAGGAATAGAGTCTAAATATAGTTAGCGACAATCGCAATTTATCATTAGAAGGGCCGATCGCAGCGGCAACACATAATTTGGGCAATTTGGCTTGCGCTGGTACATGAAATGAAATTAGTCATGGGTAAAGGGTAGCCTACACCACCTCTGGTCATGCCCATCAGTCCGAATACGCTCATCAAGGCCGGCGGGGAGGTGACGATGGCGTGTACGGAGCGGTGCTGACGTGCGCCTCCATTCCCGTCGCCAATTCGAGTTTCAGAAATTGGTGACACAAAACAAAACACCGTACCGTACCGAGCCGGCAACTTCAGGTTGGGGAGAGCCTACCACAAACTGACAATCCCGGTCAGACACTACGTAGGCCTACTGTAGGTGGCGGAGAGCCTACCACAAACTGACAATCCCCGCGCCCGACAACACGTATTCGTATAGATATATATCACGAATTTTGAAATTTTACTCACGTTCTGTTCTTGTTGCCGACAAAGGTTACAAAGATTTTCCCCGCAGAGATGGCGATTTTCACTCGTAACTTCACACCGACGTCCGTTACTTGGTTGCCGCATTTGTCTTGAATTGCGATGCTGCATTTCACCGCTTGAGAAATTGCATGAGGCAGATATTTTCGTTCCGTCACTTTCCAAACAGCCAGTATCGCGTCACCAGCGAACTTGAGGATGTCTCCGCCCAATTGCAGGATATTTTGTACGATTTTCCCAATATATGCGTTCAAAGTTACTGTAAGAGCATCAGTTCCTTTTCCACTTGATTGAGTGTACTTTTCAGTAAGAGCGGTGAAGCCGGAGACGTCAGCGAAAAGCAGAACTCCATCGAACTTGTGCACGTGTGGTATTTTTCCTGGGTTTTTGTCAAATACCACCAAATCAGGAACGTGTGCCACTAACTGTCTTTCTACGTTCCTAGCTTCTGAGATGATCGCATTGGAAACCCTTCGCTGGCTAATTGATTTCATCGTAATTACTGAGGTGAAAGTTCTTTTAGCGCCAGCGGCATCCCATTACGAACACTGAGATTCGTCGCCATAGTCCGACATCTTGACTTCCTCTCACCGTCGATTAGTTTTCCGCTGGCATGAAGTTCATTTATTACGTCACAGAGCAGGTATTTCACGCCTGGATTACAAAGATTCTGACAATTCCGCAAGAATCCGTCCTACCTAAAGATGAAGAATAATGTAAATGACACTGATATGGAGTGGGAGACACCTGAATCTGTGCCGATTGTGAGTTTTTACTGCCCACGCTCAGTTTTAATATTTTCATACGTCACGCTGTATTGTGGGACGAGAATAAGTTTGACCAAAACCGACGCCATTGTTGACCACTATGGTAGGCCTATATTCATCCAGTGATCATCTCTTTTTTGGATTCGCCAGTATTTGATATCCTGATGTGTGCAGGAAGTGGAAATAACATCATCGAAATCCGACACAACAACTTGTTCGTCATCTTCGTCGAACGAAATATTTTGTCGAATCTGTCATGACATCGAAGGCCTGATCATGCCGTGCAGGTGATATCGTGGCGTATGGTCGCCAGGCTGCATGCCGAAATGCCATGGGCGATCATCATCAAGCGTTTTTGTTAAAGGTGCAAAGGATCAATCGGATACGTCCACGAATCCTGTCTACTGTCATGGCTCATTCGTTCGGGGAAGGTCAAATGTGAGCTTTGCGAGACGGCCTACGTACTACGAGTCAAGAAGGCCGCAATTTGGACAAGGGTGCGTAGGGTAGTACAGACCGATAGGTAATATCGACTTATCCACCGCCTTACTTAGCTGACGGCCACTAGTCGCAGGGGCCCGTAAGTGCGATCACGTTCACGCCGTTTTGGGCTTCAATAATTTTTTGTTTTATTTGACCGATCGAACTCCGCAGACGTTACGAGGCGGCCAACGGGCCGCGCGGCGCTCTTCAGGGCCGTAGCGATCTACCCTATTAACGTAACGCATATACTACGACCGTTGGCAAATAGCTATCACATCGTTGTTGTCGTCATCAGAGATTGTCGAAACACGACAGGGCCATCATTCTTGTGGTTCTTGCCTGCGCTGCCTTCTTCTCAAGCACAACGGTATGGCTTCTCTGGTCTTTCTTCAGCCCTTACAACGCAGTTCAACGAAAGAGCGATCTCTTCGTGACATGCTACGCTTTATATGGAATGATGGATATATTTTGCGCCGGTGAGTTCAGCGCCGTAATACGATAGACTCAGCCTCTGACAATCGCACAAATTTTCCTCAGGTGTGTTGATCAATGAAGTCCCGCATCTCCGGCTGGTATGGAAACGGTGGCAGTTGCTGAAATACAACCTCCACGTGTTACCATACCCCACGGATGAGGACAACAATAACGAGGCCACAGAAAGAGTCGATCACGATGCCTCAAACTCAAATGGTGATAAAGATATAAAATTATCCCGCGTCACAGTCGCTATGGAATAGCCCACAATGTCTTTGAAATCGGGTATTCGCATTTTTTCCGTTTAGGCCTCATGGAATTGGAATACACAGTAACAGTTTAACTGTGTCGTCAGTCAGCGTACGATCCCCGCGCTTCGTAAGCTATGAAGCCTTCACCACGAACAGTCAAGCTCAAGTCGGTCAATTCTTTTATGTTCTTAGAAACGATCATACACGGCCTTTGATGTTCACAGAACAAAAAAAGGCCTGTTGGTTTTGGAAAAAACACGCAACGCACAAATTCGGTTTAGAAACGATATCAAAACCGTGGTTAGTCAGTTCACATTCAGCCAAACGATTGCGCGTAGGCGTATATACCTCTATCAGGTAGAGGATAGCTAAAAATGAGAAGGAATGGTCAACTTGAGACGACATTACCGTTTACTAGTTGTTTGGTTATTTTTAAAACAATATGGAAGAAATAACTAGTCCGGCGGCATGTTTGAAAATAAAAATAGCTCAACGTTTCTAGTTTAATAAGAAATACAAGGGCAGAACTTCCGTACGTAGTAAAAGCAACATGAAACTCAAGAAAACAAGTGCAATCAGAAACGAAAATAATAGCATTTTGCAGCAATGTCTATACCATGGCAGAGTGTCGTAGGCCCAGGCCCATATTCAAGATCACCACTCGGACTACATTAGACCTAAATGCAGAAATGACGAAATGATAATGCCTGTCAAGCTTTGATGCTTAAACCAAATTCTATGTTCAGTTTATGCTAGCCCCAAACCAGCTTAGATTGAGCTAGTCTAAGAATTCTAGGCTTTAGTGTTGAATGAATCATTTTGACAAGTTGGTTAATATGTTGGGTGACAACCACTCAAACACCGCCACGTCATACAGGACAATTGAGATTCGTTTTGGCATACTAAAAATAGTGAGAGTTCTTTCACATTATAGGTTGACACAGCAATCTGTTTTGAGATGCATACAACCTCTACGCATAACTGCAATGTTGACGGGACAGTGTTAGAACAAGGATGGGGGCTAGTCATATAAAATGCACAACGCCATCCTATTCAAGCAGCAGTACAAAGTCACTGTAGACTGCATGTTATCTCCCCGAGTATTTTGTTTGACTGAGGACAAACACTATTCATTAATCGGCCACAGAGATTTCAGAAGCAGACTGGTCATTTACCCTTCCATAATCAAATTTTCTACGTTTAAAGCATGGGTCAGTGGAAAGCACGTTACAAACAGCTTCTGACGTAGTCAAGCCATTATTATTGCTCATATTTCTCGTAATCGGGTCGACACTAGTGCCAAGTTCATCGCAGCGATCATTTTCTATTCGGCATGAGTGACTCGGACTATGACCATCCTTGACGTTGGTGTTAGGGGCGTCATTAGGATCTGCAGATTCAAACTCTTTCGGCAAAGTAGAAGGCATAGCTGGTGAGACGGGTTGGCTTGTAGACGATAACGATAATCTTTTAATTCTTGGCGAAGGAGAGAACTCGACTGTCGTCACAACTGAAGTATCTGACACTTCATTGGAATCGGTCGCACTTTTTACTTGTTTAAGTAAATTCGTTTTCACAATGTCACTTTTAACTGGAGTTTTGTTTATTGATCGGTGTGGTTTGGATCGCAACGCACTTGTACTCTCATAATCTACACTGGATCCAATACTGTCATCAGATAAAACACTTAAATCGCTCAATGTTTGATAACTCGTAGGAGTTGAGAGCAATGAGTTTGACTGTGATTGCGTATTTTCATCCAAAATATTCCCGTTGATATCAACGTCCGATCCGTAGTCAGCTGATGCGTTTGTCTTCGTAGGGTTCCCCTTGGTAGACTCAGTTTGCGATGAAGTTGACTCGGGTTCAACGTTGTCATGATTGACTGCATCTTCTGTGGCGTTTGTTGTTTTTTCGTTTATTTGAGAAGTGTCACCTGAAAAAAGCAAACATTACTACATGCTACCTTGCTCAGGCCTATATATTGTGACAAGTGTTAGTCATCGAAGAAATACATACGAAACTATCATCTCTACATCCCCGAGCTCATCAATCTTTCCCTAACTGAAGCTGAAGTACCGTTACACATGTACAAAGTGTGACAGATACTTACCAGTAGGTACAGGAATTTTGGGCTAATATTAGAGGTCAACCTCATCTCATTCAATTAGGCGACCCCCTACATCCCACATTACCGGGCTTTGAGACATTTGAAATTATATTTTGGACAGCGGTATGACCAGCTACCTATAAAATCAGACAGCCTAATCACAACGCCACAATCATACCATTATCACGTTCGCCATTCAAAAAGACATCTTCTTGCCCATTTTCACTCAATTCTTTAAGTGGGTGCTCCGGCGATACGATCCCCGTGATCCAAGAATGGCCGATAGCTTGGCCAGCAGTACAGCGATCACTGAAATTCATAAAACGAGCGTTAGCGTCTTAGCGAGAGACTCAAAGATGCACAACACATCATTACATACATTGGATCTCTTTGCAGCATTATCATAATAAAATCTTGGCACGATGGTGACATGTGGCTGAACAAATCATCAGGAAAATCTATGACAGCTGTAGTAACATTCATTAAAGTATCGTTTTTCGTGTCTCCAAGGAACGGCGAAACTCCAGTCAACAAAACATATGCCACCACGCCTAATGACCTGGTAACAGAAATTTGTGATTATTGATAAATAGGCTATGAAAAAGCGCTATACAATAACACCAGAGCACTTACCACATGTCGGTAGCAGTGCTTAGTGGTTCGTAATTCAACACTTCCGGAGCTGTTAAGAAAAATGTCACTGTCAATGATAAACATTATATAATTCATGCAATAGTCACTTTCATCGCATAGCATCTGGTTATATAAGAAATGAATTTCACACAAAGTCATACATTCCAGGTTAATTAATATATCTGTATGGTGTATAGCATAGGCCTTAGACTAGGTCATCGATTAAATATTATTATCTTTAAGCTAGCACACACACAGAGATAGAGAGAGAGATAAAACAGTATGGATAGATGGAAAGATACTCACCTACATAGTCAGGAGTGCCTAGAATTTCCCTAATTTCCAACCCGGCAGAAATATATTTCGATAACCCAAAGTCGACCAACTTAATCATGGAGTCTGGCTCGGAGCCGTCCTTACTCAGCAGAATATTTTGAGGCTGAAATGCAAAGACACCACTTGAAAAATTGCACACATATATTGGCGTTATCATAGCAATAGGGCTTTGATCCAACGTCATGTAATAGGAAGTCATGACAATTTCGCGATGACCTAAAACACACATACCGGTACTCATATATCACATTGCAATGGTGGTTCGTATTGTCACTGAAAATAGCCAAACTACAAACAAATGACATTATGTGCAAGCCATTTACTAATAAGGAATAAATGCGAAAAAATGTAGTGTCACTACATACTGTATGAGAAAGAGACGGTCATGACGGAAGACAACGTGCCTCTGAACAAGTTGATCCTATGTGTTTAAATCCGTCATATGTCAGAAATATCCACAGACATCATGCTTGTTAATTAAACAGGACCATTCAAAGTGCATAACCTTTGTTTTACAATAGGCAGGGAAGAAAATGACAAGACAGAAAAAGGCATTTTTACATGCCAGGTTCTATCATGGCTATCCTTCAAAATGCCAAACAGTAAGTTCCAAGCAAACACATCTAAGATCTGGGTAAGAAATATGATGCTGACTAAACACCCATGAAGAGAGTCCAGCTTGTTTGGTAACATCTACACAATGCAGGAATTCTCGTGACAAGAATGTGCTTCTGCATTTCCTTATCAGTCATGCTCGAAGGCAGCAATAGAAACTGCATTTCACTTGTTTTTCAGTGTTATGAAATTTTCTAGCGTTTGCAAAATGGTGACTAAATCTAGGAAGTGGTCAAGAATACAACAATTGAGTGGCCCTTCAGAACAAACATTGGTAGATACCGACGAGGCATATTAGTCTATATCCATGACGACATAGGTTTCAATGAATAGGCTAATATTCTAATGCTAACATGACATGAGCACTGACTCTTACAGAAGGTGATGCTACAACTAAGCAAATGATGCCATGTATATATTGCTGAGTAAGCTAGACCACACAAAAATAAACAAGTAGGCTAGCGAGTACTAGCGACGGTAGGCTAGTTTTCAAGCGAAAAACACAAGCAACGGGCCAAGCAGCAAGCCAACGACTGCTTTCGGGTTGAAAATTGGAGATCTCACTGTCACTAGTAGGCTACTAGCACCACGATTTGGAATGAGCTTGGCTTAAGTCTTAAAGGTTGTTTACAAGATGGAAGACATGCAGCTAGCGAGTCGGCCATACATTATATTCTAGTAACGAATTTCATAATATGCATATTATACATAGGCTAGGTACCTTCAAGTCTAGGTGCACAATGTCATTAGTGTGCAGGAAGTGGACTGCGTCTAAAATTTGCCTCATCAATCTCCTCGATGAGTTTTCCGAGAAAGTATCTTTGACGCCAACACAATGATCGAATATTTCGCCGCCAGCAGCGCTGCATGAGAGAAATCATCAAATTAATTAAATCTTTTCAAAGAATTGAAACTTTACGCATTAATGATGACGCTTCAAACGTAAAGGTAAAGCAGGCAATTCATCAAAACAAAGGGATGGAAATTTCCACTCGGCACACTTTTAACTTGCATAAAAAATATGCATGCCACCAAACACCTGCAAAAATTGGCCAACCTCATTTGACAGACCAGACCTTCGATACAATGGACATAAACCTAGCTTAAAGTTTAAGCCTTATTTGAAAACAATGGTGAGAAATATTTAATACGACAAGCAAACTACTGTAGGCTATATTTATACAGCACGAGGTATGAAACATAATGTACATACAATATGTGGCAATGCCAACTCAATATTGTCAGAGTTGATGTTAATAATACACAGCATTATATGTAAAGCATTTAGCTAACATGGGCGGCGAACCCAACAGGATAAAGTTGAATTTCATACCACTACAGCTCGCGATTCTGGTATATATATAATAAACTTACTATTCTAATATCAAGACAAATTCTGATGCGGTTTCATAAACTCTGTGCAACTTGATGAGGTGAGGGTGATTGATTCCCATTTCCAACACTGCTATTTCATGTAATATGTCTGGTGTACAGTCCCGATTATGACGTCGTTTTCTGATGCACTTAGCAGCATATTGCTGCCCCGTTGACTTGTCGACACACTTCTTCACCACAGCAAATTTACCCCTGAAACAAGTAATAGAATTTGAAAATATTGGAACAGTATAATATCTCACATCAAATACGCCATCATAGGGAAATGTGAATATCGGTATTTATGAATTACATGAGAAATCATGCCATTACATCACAGAAATTTATCAAAAAATTTGCCAGAAAATCCATGAGATTGAATATGTGTAATCAGGTTCAACTCCAAACAGGTCATCTTGATCAAATTTCAAATTTCAAATTTGAATGATTCAATGCACTCATTGTCTTGTCGAGTAGGCGAAGACTCACATAATATGAGCACACAAGCTCGCTTGAGTCATGTCAGAGATGAAACAAAATTTGGCTGGAGAAAGTGTTGAAGTGAACCAGACCATAGTACAGTAGACCTACTCAGTCAGTATGAGTAAACGTGTAGTGGCAATGCCTTTATCTTAATCATACTACTGAATTGTAATGTTTTCTTTATTGGGTTTGGTAGTTATTGTTAAACAAAAGCTGTTAAAATCACAATCCACAGTTGAGTTATCAAGGACTTATTCTCCTACCATAGACTGGCTAACACAATGATAAAAAAATTTCAAAATGGCCATCCTTGATAATACCATGCTTATGATTGATCATATGTCGCAGAATCCGCGTCTGTTATTAGTGGTACTCTGTAATGTATTTAGGTCTCGCGTACGTGTAGACGCAGGCGAATTAGCAGAAAAACAAAGCAGTACGTGAAACCGAAAACGTATTACAGTATCACATATGCATGGATCATTTTTAAATGACATTGAGTTGCGTCGAGAATTCAAAATATATGCAAGACAAGGTACCTTCCTATCGTGTCCAGCACTTGAAAATCGTTTGTCCATGACGTATTTAATGTCTCCGTTTTGATAGCCGATGACGTCGAGCCAAGCCGACAGGGCGATGTCACGTTATTGCCTGATCTCCGTCTTTCCATGACAGCCATTTAACCCCGGTTACAAATTAATCAAACTTTGTTGGTAATATATCCTTGCAAAACGTGCCTTGATGCGACCCGAAACGCGCTAGGCTAACGTCTGAGTTAATGCGGAAATGACGACGTTGATCCAGCAATGCAAGCCCGTCAGCTTCGCTTCCAGTCGGTCTATTGAATGCGGCGTTAACAGCGTGAAATATACGTCATCACCCACATAAAAATGATTTCAAAAGGCAAAGAAACGTTGCTTCTAGTAACTGTGAAAGAAAATGCATCGTTAGCTAATTGCTGTTGAATACGACAACGTAGTTTGCTAAATTTTCCCTATACAACGCACGTGGTCTGCCACATCGAACGTTATGGCATGTCTCAGGTAGCGACACCGAAATAATCACGTTCTGAGCGTCGGCCTTACTTGTACTTCGCAGGTACACGGCAGGATTTTTATCGGTATCGCTGCTTGCAGTTATCAAAAGTTGCCTGAATAAGTCCATGCGAAGACCGGAAGTCTTTCACAAGGTCGCGGATAGAATTAGGCTATCCAACTCATTTCATCTCACGATAAATATCGTCTGGAGCCTGAGTCATTCTGCGCCTCGCCGATCATCTGACTTTATACGACTAAGGGCAGCACTATAAAAACTACCGAACAAGAAACATTTGTGTCCTGACAAGACTAGAGTTGTCATAACATTCTCAATTCTAAGACAAATGCGTTGAAACAATAGGCAAGGGAAATGTACATAACCATTAGCCTGAGTCATATAAGAAGGATAATTTGACGTAATATATTAAATATAGGATAACAGAAACAGACTACCATGATATCGTATGAAAACCGCACACAATCAAAATATCTCGTATACCGAAAGGCTATAATAGTGTATACAATAACATTCCATACGTTTCAATTAAATTTATATAGCCTACACCACCCACACAGATTTATCCACAGAATTACGACGTCACCTACCATTCATTCTAGCGTTCAAGGCGGTTCGGAAGTCATTGCCTCGCCTGGTGAAAAATGCGATCCAGTCAATCACCCGGTGCGCGATGCCGTAGCCTCACATACAAAACGCCTACCGACAAGCTTTAATCCTAAAATGCAGCTCAATTCACAACTCTTCAAACACCTTCGCCCTCGCCCTCAATATAAACACGGGTGATTGAAATGTAGTGGGCAGTAATTAGTGAAATACGAAAATGTCACATTAAGTAAACAAAGGACACAAATGCGGTTGGCCGGAACGCGGGCATCAATACAGCCGCCAACAATATATTTCCTTTTTTCGTAGAGTATAAACCAAGAATGAATGAAGGGAGGTACGTGGCCACCTTTGTACGCTTAGTAGCCGGGTTAGTTGTATGAACTAACAAGGATAGCAATTTCCCGAGAGCTTATAACTGTATTTTGGCGAGGCGAGCGGATTCCGCATGGGATTTGGAATAGAATTTCGTGCAAAACCGGTACAGTATTTAAAACATTTCCTGGAATCGCCGAGCCACCCCACCGCAAAAATGGTCATCGTAAGCGGGCATGGACGATATTTGTAAATTTCAGAATAAAATTTAAATGTGTTATCAAAGCATTTTATATCCTTACATAACATACCGGTAGCTCGATTTGCTAGATACGAGGATTTCCACGTCACCGTTACGAATGTAGGCCTACTTCAATACCATACGTCCGTAGTATAAATCAGAATGAATTTATGAAACTTCGGTAGCCCTATGGTTTAGGTAGTATTTAAACGTTAAACGTGACCCCGACCTATTCACCTCCCACTTACGAACCAACAGCGAAATCAATACTAGAAGCTAGTGAGAAATCACATTATAAGCTTACTAAACTTCCCTATTACACTGTATATTATATACCTCTTCAAGAACTCGGATCAAATTTCAGAGTAGCTATTGTTCCAACGTGCACTAGACTCTGGATAAGTGGGTATCGTGGGTGATTTCTCAATTGTAGACATCGCTTGAAACGTGAGAACTTACGACACGGCTATTTTGAAGCGCGCAGAGTGCAACGTGCGGCTGTTCTGTCTGAATTACTATTACTCAAAATCTCACTGGGCGATTAGACTCAAAAAGTCTTCTTGCCGATTACCAAGCCAAAATGATCGACGACGTAATAATGCCCCCTTTTTACATAAGGCTACTCATTAGAAAACGTTTCCTCAGCTCAATATAATATACTTCAAACATCTTGGGCGGTATGACGTCATCCCCACATTACTAATCTAACAGTCATGGAGGTATTTGACCAGGCACGATTCACTTAACACACGATGAAGGCTCTGTTCCACGAAAACCTCAAAGTACACCCGTCACCGGATTTCGCGATATAACACTGAAAATAGACATTACCAACCCACTAGGCTAACCCATGATTTCATGCTAGCACACTACAAGAAAGAAATTTCACGTCTATTTTATCAGACCCCGCATCACGAGCAATAATCGCGTCACGAATATTCCAATTTATTAGCCTACAGCTATTTTAATGTGCAGAAGAAAGTCTACTGTCGTCAGAATGATTGTGACTACTAATGTCAAGAATTCAAAAAATGTATCTCAGCTTAAAGGACTATTGTAAGTGTTTTGTACATTGCCAATACTGACATAGTATTAAAAAGGTACTCTGTATACAATCACTGTATTTTATCCACCTACTAAGTACCTACCTAACTATACAGACCACTTACATTAGAAAGTAGAAAATAAAACAAATACAAAAATTAAACAATAAGAAAGTTCACAGGGTGAACAGTTTGGTCAAACATGACAAGATCAATAACACTCGTTTGGAGCTACATTAAAATGCCAAGCCAATCAAAATGACATAAAGGGCCACAAACAACAAAACTACACAGAATAGATTATCACCGATCTTAACAAGTTAAATCATTGGACATGTTTCAGATTTTTAGTGAAGAGTTTCGTACAGAAAAGTACTTTAACATGCCTCAGGTCAATTTCATTACAATAGCATAAGTTAGCAAGAATGTCATACCTTGACCATGACAGCATAGATTCCGATTGCAAGGACTTTCCTCACTGTTTCATCTATTTTAATGCATAAAAAACTAGTGGATTGGATGGCGGACGATCAGATATAGACGTGAGCATAATATCACCACAAATTTTCATTTTCTTGTTCGTAAGTCTGTGTCTGAATAGACTGAGACTGGACATTAAATCTGTGGTGACATTATACCAGACTTTAATGTGACTATAATATATAAAAACATGAATAAATTTGAAATATATACAATATACCACATGAATTATTGCCAAGAAGCATCACCATCAACAATGATTTTAAATCATGAGCTACAGAGTGTCATTTTCACCAACCAAACTCAGCGTTATAATTCGCCCCAATTTCAACAGAACATTGAATGGAGATATCTGAATTATCACAGCATGTCAATAAAAGGATTAAACTCAAACCCATCCCAGTAAAAATTAGACATACAGATCCAATATGTTGTTGGTGTCATGAGGAAATTTGTTGACTTCATTGCAGTATCCTTTATACGTACAGGAAGTTAAACACAGTCAGCTTTACCTCATACAAACACGAAAACACATTATGAAATGACATTATACTTCGAGGGACAGATACATCACCACGTCTGGGCTACGGGCTAGTGACCTCTATTTATTGACACGTTAAGAACATGTGACAAAAACAAACTGGCATAATACCACTATGTGAAATGACACTATGGAATTTGCCCGTATCAACAAATGAAATAGATTGGCCTACTCGATGAGATACGTACAGTACCGGAATGGAGCTTATTTTGCAGCAGATTGTAAAATAAATATGGACTGAGCTATCTTGCGTATATTTCGACAAACAAGGTAACATCATGATAGGTCAAGTGTGTAAACAAGTCAGTGTTGCAAAAAATCAGGAAACTAAATAATAAATCTTGCTAAATGCAACAAAGACTTAATATTTAAACAAATACCTTGCCCAACAACTTGCTGACTGTTATAATATGATGCTAGCAATAAGTGTGTGGCTCTGCTTTCAAAAGTCTCATCCACATAAAGATAGCTGTATCTAGGCTATTACAAAATAATGACCATTGAATTATCCAGTAAACATCAAATGGTCCATGGAAAACAAATATGCCCTGGTGTGGTTATGTAATGGAGACACTTAGCAGCACACCAGTAAAAATTCCACTAAACATTCATTCTAGAATACCTCAATACCGACACTGTCGTACAAAAATATGTACTATCAACTCATTATTATCATGTGAAGTTTTGGATTGCATAGGCCTAGCCTACCGAGTCTGATTTGAACATTTCTGAATCATAGGACTGCCAATATTGCTGATGTGAAATTGACGGGGATTGTGGTGAGCTCCGCTGCTTAAAGCCTAGAAATACTTTTTGCTGAGAAAGTGATTGAAAGTGACTACAAACGTGAGCATGCCACCAAAACACATCCTCAGTGAAGCTGACTTGAGGCCTATCTTAATCACCAGAAACATTAATTAAATGGCGAAAAATGTACTACTGCTGATAGAATTAGTTTCAGATGATAGGCCTAATGTAAAATATCTGAACCTAGCAAGTCCGGCCATCTCTACACTACCCCTTTTCAATATACTAGTACTGAGACCCTCGATGAAACAGACTACTGTCTGCATAGTAGACTACATGGCACATACAAGAATGCAATGCAGTCAAATGCCACCAGCTGATAACAAAAAAGCACAACAGTCACACCCTAAACGCAGTGACAGATATGAGTAAAAGATATAATATAGCTTTCGCTCAATTAAATTTTATGAAATATCAATTGTAAAGCAATATAGTTTGACGTTCTTTGATATGCTGATATTAATATTATTTATTGCAATACAAAATTGAATGTAAGGCTTCAACGGTACTATTTCCTAGGACATTGGATAGCCAAGCGTGACTACCAATCAAAACTAGCAAAACACAAACAGGAGAATAACCTGCCTGTCCTGTGACCATCCTGACTATCAAAATGAAAACACACAAGGCTAGGACACCACTTTCTAATAAACACCCGTCTAACGTAGACAGAGCACAACAATAATTCCTGGTAAATTGTACGCAACTCTCATTCAACTACAAACATTGTTGGCCTATATCCTTAGAAATCTTTTGTCGCTGCCAATCAAACAAAATTAATGCGGAACGATTGCTGATATCCTACTACAAAACATTTCTCAATTTCAAACAATATTCCTTAGAATTCCTTTGTCACTGACCAGACAGAAACCTGGCACAATATCTAGGTAACCTACTACGTTACATCAAATCACAAGCCGTAATAAGGATAGGGATATCACTTTAAGGACAAAAACAAAAGGCTCCTAGCATTATAAACGAATTATTGACATAAACAGTAAGATCAATGAAACACAAAAGCTTCTATTCTTAAGGAGGTGATCTTTGTGTTTGGATTTCTCCATTCAATCATGAGAAACGTGATCAAACATCGTTCACAACCACAAATCTTTTGGTAAGACTTGCTAGAGCCAGTCTCCTCCCCAAACTACCCAGGTAACCTCGAAAAACAAACGTTTGTAAGCCTCAAAAAGCGAATAACGTACTCGAATCTCTCGGCCAGAGGTCAAGCTTTCATTTATCAGAAAATTGTGACTACCGTACCCATGTAAGATAGAGGTACCATTTCAAGTCTAACCCACAGTGTACGTCCAATATGCGTTCAAGTTCAAGAGGACACGTCGCAACCTACTGGTTGGTCCGTTGCCTACCTCGCTACCTGCAACCGGACACGAAACTCTACCACCCGCGAACCTAAAAACATGACAAAACACAGAACTGCAGAGGAAGGTCGAAAGTTTTGATTGGGACGAATTCAATTGCCTCTTTAGCGACATCTTTTCGTTAAAATTGCCGCCAATGGCTAATTACAGCTACCGCAAGAGGACGTACTCATAGAATAGGGAAACAGATTACACGATGGACACCTAACACTCACAACAAGGAGGAGGGCAGGGAATCAATAAATATATCATTCATTCTTCATGCATTCGTCTCAAAAAATCTGATCCACTTATTACACATTCAAGAAAAAGATCATATCTTCCCAAATTCGTAGTGATAAGAGATAGAGACGTTGTCATGTCCTGAATTGACAATGTGAGCTTTTTTACCAAGTATTTCAAAATCATTGTGATGTTCGAAATACCAACCAAACGGACAAAAATCAAGAGAGCCATATTCCGCCGCTCTATTGCGCCGCACCACGCCCATCAGCAAACGGCTACTCTCGATTTTGCCACCGCAAAAGGTTTGTTTGTTTCGTAAGTTTTTAGAGAAGTTGGCTGGAGAAATGCCTTCCGATATTGAAAACGGTGGTACAGGGGATCATAACGACTACATGTCCGATGAGTTTCGGAATCTCCACTTGGCTGGCCATGTTGGGTTTGACAGTTTACCGGACCAACTCGTCAATAAGGCGACCAATCAGGGGTTTTGTTTCAACATCCTATGCGTCGGCGAAACCGGCATTGGTAAATCGACTCTTATGAATACGCTGTTTAACACAAACTTCGAGTATGAACCTCAACATCATAACATGCCGAGTGTTAAACTGAAGGCAAACACGTATGAGTTGCAGGAAAGCAATGTCCGCTTGAAGCTAACGATTGTTGATACCGTCGGGTTTGGTGATCAAGTCAACAAGGAGAACAGTTTCAAACCGATAGTGGAATACATTGACCAGCAATTCGAGAATTACCTACAAGAGGAGTTGAAGATCATTCGCTCTCTCCACGGCTATCATGACACAAGGATTCATGCGTGCTTATATTTCATATCACCAACCGGGCATGGATTGAAATCTCTTGATTTGTTGACCATGAAAAATCTAGACAGCAAGGTCAATATCATTCCAGTTATTGCAAAAGCAGACACGGTCTCAAAGAGTGAACTTCACAAGTTTAAAATCAAGATCATGTCAGAGTTGATGAATAATGGCGTCCATATCTATCAATTTCCTACAGACGATGAAACAGTTGCTGAACTTAACTCATCCATGAACGGCCACCTTCCTTTTGCTGTTATTGGAAGCACAGACGAGATCAAGCTTGGCAACAAGATGGTGAAGGCCAGGCAATACCCATGGGGTACGGTGCAAGTAGAAAACGAGAATCATTGCGACTTTGTGAAAGTTCGAGAAATGTTGATTCGTGTCAACATGGAAGATTTGCGTGAAAAAACACACACCAGTCACTACGAATTGTACAGACGTTCCAAATTAGGAGAGATGGGATTTAAAGATGGAGTCGACGGAGGAAAAGACTTTAGCTTGCAGGAAGTGTATGAGTCAAAACGTAACGAACATCTCAACGAATTGCAACGGAAAGAAGATGAAATGCGACAAATGTTTGTTCAACGTGTGAAAGAAAAAGAAGCGGAGTTGAAAGAATCAGAAAAGGAACTTCACGACAAATTTGACAAACTCAAAAAGATGCATATGGAAGAAAAGAAAAAGTTGGAAGACCGAAAAAAGAGCCTTGACGACGAAATCGGTTCATTCCGCAAGAGAAAACAGCAAGTGGAACAACAACAACAAGCAGCTAAAGACCAAATGGCTGGCAAGACAAAAAGGAAGTAACAACACACTCCACAAGAGATCTATCTATTCAACCGTATAACACACAACATATGCTCATTCAGCCACAACTTGGTTATCTCGTATGTTGCTCAGCGACCTCATAACGAGTATATCTCTGCAAAATTTTCACAATAATGTAGATATTTACTGCCTATATTGTTCTCATGTATTACAAGCTCGAAGATTGCTGTTCTTGCCTGCTGGCGTTCTTTTTTGTTCTGTCGTTTTCCGTTTCTGTTAGCTACAGTACAAGCAATCAGCCATCAACTTGAAAACTTTGCGTATATCGAAGTGGACATCTAACAAGGTGATGGGTGTTGGATGCATTCGAACAGATGATATTGTACCAAACTAACATAGTATTTTCCATGTACAGCCGAATAACAGCTTATCACTCATTAAAACTGTAATTGCCAATTATTATGACATGGTTTTATAATAAGCAGGTGTTCTATACTGAGTTCGGGGCAAAATGTAAGTGCTCAGTAACATTTGCATCTGTGCTGTTGGTTGATCTGAAGACATACCACTGAACGAGAGACAGCTCTTGCGTCTTTCTGATTAACATCAGTAAAAAAAATTGTCATGTGATCGAACTGTACATTCAAGACAAATAGAAAAGAGTTGAAATTTAGTAAAACATGCAAGCAGCGTTGATTTCATGCATTGCTGGTTCGATCAATATTTAAAACCGAGAAAATAGTCTGCAATGGATTATCGGTACTGGTGGTGCCTGAAGTTGTAGTGGGCGTTGGACCTGTTTTATTGCGCATTCGAGCAGCAACACGTGGGTCTACCTGGGTCTGAGAAACAGTCTTTTTCGGCTTGCTTACAGGGTTTGGAGCAATTTGTTGGATTTGCAACGACATTTCCTCTTTTGCCAACTCTGCCTTTTGCATTTCAAGCTCCTGCTTCATCTTCTCCAAGAATGCTTGTTTTTCCTGCAAAAGTTTAATATATATGTAGAAATCTATATGGGCTGGCCAATGTGAAGATTTTAAACTTACTTGTAATGCTTTCACTTCGTGGCTTTCCAGTCGTTCTGCATCATCTTCAGGATCATACGGCTCATTGTCTTCGTTTTGTTGCCCAGAATCATCAAAAGTTACTTTCTCTGGGTCATAAGCTTCATCCTCTTCTATAGGCGTCGTTGCTTCCTCGCCTTCTTCCATATCACCAAAGTTGGCTGTTTCAGGGTTGTACTCTTCCTCCTCATCATCCTCATCTTTAGGAGAATATGGCACATTGTCATCATCTTCTTTAACTGGAGGCGGCTTAGCTTCCCCTTTTGCTTTTATGCTGATATCTGTTGCAAGCTTAATTCTTTTCGCACCATTATCTTGTCCTGATATCCTTGCAAAACTGCGATCGATGTCAATAATTTGTCTTTTAGTTTCCGTTACACACCTAACGATGATGCCAATAAGCATGGAAGGATGTTCTGATGGTATACCAGGTCCTCTCAGAGGCATGAGTTGTTTAGGAACAGCCTCGTTTTCTAAAAGCGGTGCAACGTATATATCTTTCACAAATTGGGTGTTTTGATTGCTTACAACACCGAACCGTTTTCTCGAACTGAAATATGACAGCATACCGACGTATCCAGTTCGGTCTTCACCTGAAGCGGCATGAAATTGTATAACACAAACTTCTTTATTAGAAAAACTACGAACTCTAGCAAGATATTCCCAGACAACTTTTGGGTGGATACGGCCGTCCATTGCTAATTTTTGTGGGATACAATTGACGAGTTCTTTCGAATTGCCTGAAACTGCGTATGCATTACTGCGAAAATTCGATAACTCAGGCATTGTAATGGTGCCTGTCCACAAAAAGTTTTCCCAACTCGGTTTTCGAAACTCTCGTTTCGCCGGTTCTGGCATTGCTATTGCTGCTGACTCTTCTTCATCTGGACTTTTTGATGACTCATCATACCCCTCTTCTGCATTGTCATCAGATTCACCATGCTCAGATATGCTATCTCTCTTTTTGCTGAAAGCGTTTATCTTTTTGATAATTTCTTCATCGGTTTCTTTTTCTGCTGGGACTTGAGCTTCATTGCTCAGAATGATTGACGTCGAGCGTTTCGCCGTTCTATTGCTTGCTTCATCTAAATTAACCTTTTCTTCTTTTATCTGACCGGTGCATATCAGGCAGTTCAAATCGAACAAATGGCTGTTGTGTTGCGACGTTGTGTCTAATGGAAGTGGACTTGAGTCGTTGAGATTGTCCGGTTGTGTGGCTGAAGTTCGCCGTATCCTCTGTGGTGCGATAGTAGGTACTGACCTTTCAGAACTATTATTTAAATGACTCTCAGTTAGATCAGAATAGTCTTCATCGATTTCGATTTCACCCTTATGTGTAATTTTTGCAACAGGTCGTACTGCTTGCTTGGCGACTTCTAGTTCATGTATCATCTCCAACTCTTGTTTCAGTTCATGCTTTCTCCATTGGGCTAATTCTTTGGACGCCATTTCTTCCGCAGTCATCTTCACAAGGCTAGATGACGTAACTTCGCCTAATATGACTTTACGCCATAGACCTTCGTTTTTTTCGTCTTTAAGGTTGAACATAATGCTTCGATAACGATTTTTATATTTTGAGTTGACGCCACCAAAGAGTTTGTACAAGGAATCTTCTACTTTACCGACTAATTTATTGATCGAGTCGGGATGCATTTTTAAATCGTCGGAATTATTCGAACGGGTTTCTAATATACCTTGTAATGATTTTTGCACATTCTTCCTCACCTCTTTTTCATTGTTGTCTTTTCTAGGAGTTGCTTTTTCGTCTGAAATATTTCTGATGTCACGTTTTGCAGGAATTTTTGATGATGATCCTTTTTCCAACGAATTCCGCCTCTCATTGTCATGAGACTTGTGCCTGGCTTTTTTCGCTTCTCCAAAATCCTGATGTGCCAACTTATGTTTTTTGGCTTTGTTCTCATTTCTTGGACTGATCGGAGTATATTGTTTGTATGGATTAGCAAAATGTTTTTCTTCTGGGTTATAATCTGGATCTTCTGCGTATTTTGATATCGGTTCTTTGGGGTCCTTTCCATCATCCGCAGCAGCATTGTTTTTAGGCTGTTTTGTTTTTTGCAACCCTTTTTTCAGTTGTTCTCTAGCAAGGAGTTTTTGCTTATATGATTTGGGTATTTTTAGTCTTTGAAAGGTTGGATTTTTTTGCAAAAATTTTTCCAGCTCTACTTTTGTCGGTGCTGATGCATTTGCGAATATTTTTCCAGTTTTCATACACATGACTGCGACTTTCCCTCGCGAAGATGCTTCTTTAATTTTGCGAACAATTCTATCATCTTTCGATTCCACCTTTTCACTCTTCTCTACTTTAAGAGATTTAGCGATTTTGTCGATCCCACCAAGAGATTCTTTTGCATGTCGTAGTATACATACATTGCTGCAGTAGATAGAATCTGGTTGAGCAGAGTTGTTACACGAAGATACAATGCAGATTCGAGGTTTTGCTGTCTTGTCCTCTTTCGTCTCTGCTTTTTTGACACCAGTCTCAATTTTCCTATTTCCGTGAGCGTATCCTTTCAGCTTGACTCCTGATTTTGTTTTTGGAAGAGTTTTTGTACCAGTACGTTCTTTTTTGACCAATTTTGGATTTTTTGAAGATTTTGCTATGCATGATGGACACACGTATTCTTCACCTTTTTTCTCCATTTGCTTTCCTCTGTTTACTGAGATCCCAACACAATCACCGTGGAACCATTCCTCGCATATGTCACATGATATCATGAAACGACCGCTATGAGGTTTCCTGCATATGCACCATAGTTTTTTTGGATCATTGTAATGATCGCTGTCACTTGCTGATTCAGAATCGTCATCAGATGAGTCGTTATTTGGTTTTTTCTTTACTGGTACAGTAACAGGTGTATCATTTTTCGGTGGGGATGTTAGAGAAGAATCGTCTTTATCTGAGCTTGTTGGTTCTGGTGGAGGGAGAGATTTCCTGTTGGCTGTTGGAATGTGTGATGGGTCAAACATTTCTCGCGGTTTTCCCTTGTTAGCTCTGTTGCTACGACGTGGACCCAACTCATTGCAATCATCGGATGATTGCGACTTCCCACCACTGCCTGCATCACCGCTATCATTGTCTTCTTTCATTTTTTTATTGCTTTTCAACTTATCAGCATTTGAAAATGTAAAAAAATATTCTTATTTTATGATTCATCAACTGGTTTTCTTAGTAAATAAATAAATTCTTATAGTAAATAATATGATCGAAATAGATGTTAGTTACAGGACACAGACAGAGCATACTTTCTCAGATTGGATATAACAGGATAGGATAACATTGTTTGGTAGGCATACCTGCAGACATTGCGATAAATATATATATAGAGATCAACAGCAACAAGTCAAAAACGTGATAGTTCAGGGTAGCTCAGATTGCCCCCTTCGCGCAATCACAAGAACTGCACCACAGCCCTAACAATATCAGTCACTCGGTACCGACATCAGTAAGCTGTGTGTGTTTACAGGCTTATCGGCGCTGTGCCGGCTTCCTATGCCTCCGATGCTCTCACTATAGAGACTCTTCCGTAGAGTCTCTATACTTTCACTAAACGACTGACCGGCGGAAATTGTTACCGCCATCGTCGAGAAAAGGCAAGTCCATGTTGGTACTACTAAATACTGTTGGCACACATGAACCGCTGGGTTAAGCTCTGTCGAACTTTGTCTGATTATTATTGGGAACCAACTCTACTTCGCAGATTCTCTATCCTTTCATAAAGTATGTAATGTTAGTCACAGCAAAAAGGGATCCTATATTCTATTTCTGCGGATTCACGCCGCTAAGCCTCTACATCAAAAACCGCGGAATGGCGCAAAAGATCAACATTTTATGCATCCACACATCGTAGATCTAACTATAGAGAGTCTTCCGAAGACTCTCTATCATCTAACCAATAAGTCAGCTTGCGAAGCCGAATTTTCTTATCACAGACAAGCATTTCCTCCACTTATCCCACTCTAGCAAGGTGGTGGCAAGGAGTGATGCGATAGATTAGGCTACTCGTCGCAAACAGAATGCAATTTCATGAGTCCAACTATTTATTACTGTTGAAGACAAATCAAGACGGGATTCAACATATTGTAAAAGTGCTTGCTATATCTTATATAAATTGAAGTACGGAACACTTCAACAAATCTCGAAAGAATCTGATTATAAGTTTTCTAAAGATCTATCTGTTAGGCCTACAGTAGAATGAAAAACTAATGCAAAGTGCATAGAAAAAGGGCACACTGCTGGTATTTGGCCAGCCAAGTCTTCATGTTACAGGCTGCGAGTGTACGACCGTCTTTGTGTTTTGGATACTCCATGGACTGGTCGGCTACGCGAAGTTGAACGACTTGAATTCAGTTATGAAGCTTTCAGAGTAACTGTGCTTTAGGTACAGTTCAAGAATGCCAGGCTGGAGGTTCCTAAAACTATAGGCCTATTGAAGACTGCTCAGCCCGGAATTGAGTTGTAGAATCAATGCCTGCTGTCGCTTGATGCCACCGTTGAAGAATTGCATGGTGGTTGATAGTTCAAGCAATATCATTTGTAGAATGTCTCAGATGTAAGCTACTGAGCGTCTTAACAAAGTGTCAAAAGCGAAAGTGAAAGACAAAAGTCAAGCTGTTGTAATTGATTGACGATCCCGCGTGTACATCGCACGCATTTAGAGTTCCATCGTCTTCACTAAAATTATGATCGTCAGAGTATTTTGAAATGAGAAATATGCAATTTATAACACGCTGACAAAAATTTCTAATAAAGATATAAGCATGATGAGATGATATATAATGATGTTGAAAATGAATGGCTACCTTGGGTACACAAAGATGATGAAAGAAAAACATTAAAATATCAAATTTGCATAGTTGCGCCTACTCAAACTGACATGACGTCACACGCTTTATTATTATAGACACGTTGATTACGAGAACATTTATATCATATCACCTCATCTTCTGAAGAATATTGCAGAATCATTTAACAAATAGATAACTTTCTCAGATTGTGATATATAATTTCTACCGGGAAGCTCCCAAAATTAGCGAGTATGAAACATATATATGCTTTCTTGCTTAGTGTGACTTAAGAGATCCCTATGAAACGAGCTTATCAGTTTTGAAGAGTTTAGCTATTTACAAGAATGTTTCATCGTAACGGGGCAATTTACGTCGCAGCAACGATGAAAAAGATCGGGAACCATTTTCAAAATCGCCAGAATGATTGCTGATTTATGTGAATTCTGGAAATATTTCCTTGTGATTTTAACCTTTTCATATATATATATACTATAGTAAGCCTATTGCTATGGAAAGAACTCGGCACAGTGGAGATTTAATTAGCTAATTGAGACCAGTCCTAAAGTTGATGTGACATGGCCGCGGACAGATCTCGTTAGGGTGTTACTTTTCTAAAGTAGAGTAGATTGAGAACTTGACCCTTCTATGGTAACTCAGGTGAAGATAATCGCCAGTAGAAACTTGCCGTTGTGTATGAATGCTTGCCCAAATTTGGCAAATAACGTGTGACAGTTATAGCGTACATAAAACGGCAGGACGGGTTTGTTGGTGACCATTTGAAATCGTTTAGATAATGCCACGGCACCGATTGTTTGTCATTAGCTACAAGCTACATAGGCTCCTCGTGTCGGCGCGCATATAAATTTGCACATACTGTACATTTTCTATTCGCAACTCCATCTAACTCTATATAGTGCTCTTGCATAGAGTAATGGGTTGGGCTTTACTAAATCCATAGTCTGCTGCGATTTCTCAAATGCTTATAGCATTTTCGTTAACAATTTCAAAATCGCTATTTGAACTACTCGAAGGAGAGTTATCTTCTTTCTGCAGTAAAGACTGGCTTACAGAATCGGTGCTTTGCGATGCAGGCGATCCCACGCCTTCGCTTTTATCATCGGGTTCGTCCAAGTCTGTGGTAAGCACAGTTTGACCGTTCGGTTTTACAACTGAATCAGTGAAACTGGTGGTATCCAATCTATTGTTCATTGAGCCTTGAGGTGTTGTATCCTCCACTTGCAGGAAGGTAGAAGGTGTTGCTGCGCTGCTAGATGCTGCTACTGATGGTGATTGGTTTTCAATGGAAGAGTTCACATTGCTTGATAATGTTGCGTTGTCTCCGGCAAGCTGAAAGCACAAAATTGGGTTCAATGTTTCGCGCTATGTACACAGTGCTCTTTGCCGATATTGCAAGGAGCAAAGTGGCTTTCTGAATCACGCGACCTTCTCGATCCTTTGTAAGCGATCTAGTGGAGTCACAATCGGAAAAATTATCGACACAGCGGCGCCGCTTTATTCCTTCCTTCTATGTCCGCGCATAGAAAAAATCCATACAAATATCCCAGAGAAACAACGTATTGGCCTATATCGTCAAATGGGACGTATCCTCTGATGTGACCCAAATTTGTCCGATTGTGTCTGCCAGACAAATGGCCATGGTTTGTTTCCAACTACATATACCTGATTAGTCTCCAAATACTGCAGCAAAGCAGCGTAGCAAAAGTAGAGTTGCTCTTGCGTTTGGATGATGTGCGGCCTCTGTGCTCGAAGGCTTTTCACTGTTTGAAACACGTCCACCATACCTTCGCAGTCGGATTGCTCAATGAGGATATTCAACGCGATGAAGACACCTACGAAATAGGAAAAAACAAGGTGCACTTAATCTTAATCGCAATCCAGGCCTATACTGTATGGCTGCGTCCACACCTACACGCTTCGGATAATGACGTATGCCATATACACGCCAAGTGCTGAAATCTAGTTACGCCTATACCATGCTAATGCCATAATAAAAACTGAATAGACCTACCTGTTCTGCCACCTCCGCTGCTACAGTGAACTATAGTCGGCGTCTCGTTCCCGTTATTGTCTTTTGGAGTGAGCCGATTGGATATTTCAATCATACCGTGAGCGTCAGATGGTAACCCGACTTCAGGCCAACCAGTGTATTGGAACTGCCGGATCTTCCGTTCTACCCCAGGCTCCTAATGAAGTAACCATTTGTAATACATGCAAACACAAACAAACTACAAATAATACTCGTACAGCCCAGTCTAGATAGGCTCCTGGTACGCAAGATAGGCAATGCATTTAGCCTAGGCGTGGCAACCAAACGCGTTGCCACGTAAAAGTATGGTATAGCAGAAGTTTATAGTCCAGTTTCTTGGGTCACGTGATTGTATATAGGCTACTTTGCAGGCAACTGTAGGACCATTAGCTCACAGCTTAAACGCACAAGGAACAGGTATGCATCACTTACAGAACTTCTAGTCATGACGAATTCCCTCACAATGTAATCGACAACATCGTCATCATCGTTGTGAACATATTTCACTGTTACGTCACCATAACTTTCTTCCTCGTTGACTTCTTCAGGCCAGTAGCGTGAACACATATCATGACCTGGAATATAACATATCAGAGTTGTAACAGAGCATACAAAACGTGTATGCCAGGTTGAAACGATGGTAGTAGGTAGGCTACTATACTAACCCAACCAAGCACAGAATCATTCATGGTGGGTGTGGTGTTGAAATTTGAACAGGATTGAGCTAGAGAGATATATGGAGAGAAGGACATTTTGTCTTGTAAAACAAACTATACCGACCTTTCTCAACGAGTGCGGTGAGCATGACGATATTTTGGCTCTTATTGATCCATGCCATCAACCAAAAATCTGCAGTGGTATCTGCCAGAGGTCCTTGAGTGGCGATGAAGGCATCCTTTACTTTGAATCCCTAGTCAAAAACAGTACAATGATATTGGAACGTTTGATAAGCTGACGAAACTTTCCACTCATTGAAATGTATTATAGCTGACAGTAGCGGATTAACGTGAAAATACCTCCCAGATCATGGTAACCAATAGGCCTATCTATATACCAAGCCTTCCATTGTTTGCAAGACAGAAAAAGTTGCTAAATTGCTGAATTCAACAGTTCTACAGCGGCCATGCCACCCAAGCCATGGCGACTAAAGTCATGCAGAATTACTGTATAGAGCCACGCCACGAGGCCTTAAACATCTTTGCCTCATATATCTTACCTCTATTTTGGAAGCGTTGATATAATCTGTTTTCTCTTGACCAGGCTTGAGGGGAAGAACAACCCGATTGCTATCATCTGTAAGAAAAATATGGAAACAGATTTCAGAAATGTCATCAAGTTTGGGTAGCATTTGCAGGACTTAAATCACAGTCAATACAAAACATCCGCGGCAGCAGGACAGTGGCGCCAGCGTCCTCAAGCCAGGAAAATGGGAAAATTGCGCCAAGTCGGGCAGATCTGACAATTCAGCGTGTATTTAGTATACAGGCTATCCGTTGTGCCAAATCGGATTGGAAATAAATCTATACAGGGTGGGCTTAAGTCTTTCTAAATCTAAGCAATGGTGGTTATTCAAAGTTATCAATGGCAAAGATACCATGAACGCGTTGTAACAGTATCAATGTGTGGACAGAGAAAGGCAAGCAAAGTAGTCCAACATACTCATTAAACACATTCCAAGCAAGGCTTGAATGCGATAAGGTATAAGTTCTAATAGAGAGACAATCGCATTAGTTGCTAGATATTGAAACACCAATATTCTCAAGATGGAAGAAGACTTCCTTATAGGCCTACCATAAAAAAACGCAACTCGGCAATAGGCAGGGCGTCTTAGAAAAACGAATAGAAATGACAAGCATGTGATTCAAATTGGGATGTCGTTCTTGGGAATGCGGCCGCTAATGATGTGAGTGACCTGTTTTTGATACGCTGGCGATTCTGACAAATTTGTCTGAGTATGGCCCAATGTATTCTGAGCAAAGCCTGGATTTTATGAATCGATATATCGGATCGTTTCTCATGAAATTAAGGCCACAAAGCTAATTTTTGCTGTTTTATCGATATCAATAATAAAATCGGCTGTGGATATTTTACGGATTCTAATCGACATAGCACCTTCTCAAAATACTTTGAAATGATTTCAAAGCCCCCCTACGATTGCTACGAATATGGCCCGTATAGACTGGTGTATACAATCGCCGACGCCATCCAGACGGGCGAGCGTGGGTATTTCTACATCAATTACTAACGTTTACGGTGACTGTAATTTAGCGTCATTGACGGGCCTTCACCATTATGGACGGAATGTTGGGGGGTACATTTACTAACGCTTATGGCGACTCCAATACCCTCCTCGCCGATAGTCAGTTGCAGGCGATGTATATTATACAGCAGCACGGCAGACGAATGCTTTAATCGCTGAATTACTGCAAGTCTGTACCACAAATTACTGATATGTTGAATGAATCAAAAAATCTTACATGGTATGATTTGTAAGACTCTGTTTTTCTTTATGCTTTGTCTCCCATGCTTCATGTTATCTTTGTCAAGTTGTACTTTAAGCAAACTATTAAACTCGTCCTCAAGTAAAGTTCCATTCGATCCATCAACTTGTTCCCTGCGAACGATTTCACAAAATCACAATTATAAGTTGTCGAAGTCAAGCTGGGTAGGGTGATTGGCCATGGGCCTGGCGCCTAGGATTGGCCGCATGTGGATTTTTGAAGTGCTGTGTTGCGGTATTGTTTTATCCTGAGCAGAAACGAGATGCTGTTCACAACATATTCCGGAACATAACGGATCGCGATATTACGTAGAAACAAAACATCATTACCTTAAACTCTGAACTTGACTTCGGAATTTTTTCACAGAAACCTCCGTTTCGCCATATTTGATATGTTCCAATATGACAGCGTGGGCGAATGTATATTGCGCCTAAAACAAAAACAAAGGATATCAAAAGACCTCTTCTAGATGTCAAATTTCCATATCTACTTAGCAAGCATATTTTACTTCCGAAATGTCAGTGATTCATTGCAGTGCAGAGTGTATAGACGAATGGCTGTCCGTTTCGGTTCATTGTGACGCATGTCTCATTACAAGTCAAGAATACGTTGACGCCTATACAGTTCATATTTTGATATCTATCGCTTGTCGGGTTGTCAAAATAACTGGCAATATATAACCAGAACCACGACAGAATTCAGTCGGCCTCTACAAACCATACCAAGATTACATGTAGCTAGTAGCTGATGTCCTTATTTTAGCTGACGGCGGACCACCACTTCGACATATTGATATACAAATGCCGTCACATTTTTTTAAATTGAGACACGTTTCCAGTGCTCCCCATGAAATATTTCCATGATGCACGTGAGCAATTTTATCTTTCGGATTGTACACGATATCAACCCTACCATGTTCTCGCTTAATAGCACTAGACAAAATCATATAATAAAAGCCTAAACGTTAATTCGCCAAAGAGACATTTGGGTAAGGCTATGAATTTCAATAGAAAGTCTTACATCGGTTTGAACAAGCATCATTCTGTACTTCCGCATATTTGTCAAGAAGGAGAAAAGGTCAACTTTTCCTTCTGCCTGCAGTTGGTCCATCGCGGCGTCGATGAGAATGAAAGTTCCCGTTCTTCCAACTCCTGCACTGCAGTGAACGACTATGGGCCCTGCAAACGGCATACAGTGATAATTCCAATACGTGAAGAAACTAAAATATTTTCGCGGCCACCTTTGGGTATTTCTATTATTGGGTTGACGCAGAGATTGTGCCGCTTATGAAGTATAGTTGTGGTTTTAACCCGCCCTGGCGCAATTCTCCCCATTTCCTCGGGTTGCGACAGACCGTGGCTGCGGTGTGTCATTTCAGCCCAAGAACATCCTGAAACCGTTTAGCGCGACAACGAAATTCAACGGCACAGTTGACGTACCGGAATGCGGTGGATTGGCAGCAACAACTCTTCGTCTGAACAGGAGCATTTCATGCGCATTCTTCGGAACTCCAAAATCAGGCCAAGCAATATAATGCAACTGACGGATGATTCTTGGCGGGTAGTCCAGCTGCAAATATCGAGAAATAGAATATGGAAATCGTGAAGTGCGCGAATGTCAATTGCGCTAAAGTGTGTGCTAGGATCAGGAATTCATGAACATCATCACACGGCGCATTTGAGAAAAACTCAAGTCAGGAACATCCATCATATCCCGATGTTGTGATGTAATGCGAAACTCGCAGCACAAGCATAGTGACTATGCTGTGCCTAATTAGCACATCTAACTTGTGCTTATTAATTCCATATCACTAAACGCCTTTCGTAAATAATATGTAAAATGATATATTGACCCATGCTTATTGTTTAAACAGACTTTACATCCGAAGGTTGTTGAGAACCGACCGCCAGCGGCCCCATGGTGTAATGGTTAGCACTCTGGACTTTGAATCCAGCGATCCGAGTTCAAATCTCGGTGGGACCTCTAATTTTAGCGCCCTCGTGTGACAATTTAATACGCTTAATATTTTATTGCGAGTCTTCGCCATTGTTAAGATCAAGTTACGCGGAAGTTCGCTTAGTCTATTTTAAACCCCTTTCAACACTTTAGACATTCAAGAAGGCAGATTAAATAGCTCAGGCTTCATATATAACAGTAGTTACAATGCTATACGTTCTCAATATCACAGGCGGGCCTAGGCTTGTTTTTATAGAATCAACAGATGAGTAATTGAAATGAAAGACAGAGAGGGTTTACCCAAACGCTTCACACTATACAGTTGTTTTTATGATGCTTCATGTATTGTTTTTTGAATTTATGAAGTTCGCAGGTCATGTACGCCAGGTCAATATACAATACGCATATCGAAAGTGTCTGCTAGTAAAATTCGGATCGCTATTACTACAGACAACTCGCAGAGGAGGCCAATATTGAAGTTTTTGGTTTACCTTGATCAGAAATTCAACCCAAAATCTTACGATCAAAAGCGGGCACCCAAATCACTCAGTCAATTGAGCTGTGGCCAGTCAATGAGTCGGTGTACTAAGCAAATATTCCTATTCAACTTACGTATTGCAGCTTGAAGGCTCTCACAATGTAGAAAGTCCTGATTTTCACATCCACGGTAGTGACGAGATAAGCGCCAAACTTGGCTGATTCTCCGACACTTTTATCATCACCAGGCCAATATTGATGACACTTCAGTTTGTTCGCTTCCACTAAATTGGTGACCTGACAAAATAAATCAATCAATAAATAATAATATTTATAAAGCAATCGATGTGTTGCGATCTTCAGATTACATAATAAAACAAAACTACAGAAAAACTTTTGACGCAGCAAATTTTGTCAATATGTCAGCCGTTTAAGTTGCGCTCTCACCATGACAATAGTTGCGCAGTTCTGTTCCCACATCATTTTCCAGAAGTCACTGCAGGTATTTTCCTTCGGTCCTTGGCATGCAATAAACTTCTTCTCTTGTAGGTATCCCTGTCACAGAAAGGATACCCGATGATGACTCTTACTCAATGAGATATAACGTAGCAGGCAATCGCTCTGTGTCTTTAAGAACGCATATGCGACGACTAAACGAAACTAATCGCCATAAAATATGCGTTGATATAGCCATACCTGGATTGGCTAGATCCCAGAAAAGCGGGATGCTCCTTCCCGGAAATTGCTCATGTCACTGGTGAAGTTAATGTGCTACATGAGCCTACATGGACGTGACGTTGCTACACTTGAATTTGAATTTATGCGCGGGCTTGCGGCGGGCAAAGATGAGATTCCCCGGGAACATATACCCAGGTTTCCCGTGAGACAACAGTGAGATTCCCGGGACTCGATAACGAGATTCCCGGGAAACGCATATTTTTTTTAGAGCTCTAAAATCATCAAATCACTCTTAGTTGAATCAGTAAACAACAACAAAAAGGACTATGTGTCATTGACGTTCGAAAATGGAGTACTACTGACCGGTACAAAATTAGCATTGATATAGTCGTCACATGAGTTTCCATCAGGAAGTACAGTCAAACGAACACGGCTTCTATCCCAAGGAACTACGTTGTCGTAACGATTCTTTGCAACGTTGTCTTGATCTCTTGCATGCTCTGTGCTGGATCTTTCAGTTTGTATGGCCTATCGATGGAAGTAAAGAAATTACTGTATGCATTCTTCATCTTTTGCGGCCAGCCCTTCCAGTATTGGGTGGCCACTGTTGGCTAAGCTGGGTAGAGCTCTCGATAGCCTTTGATTATTATTAATAATAGTTAATAGTTTCTGTTTCTGTTTCTGTAACACTGACCGTGGCCGGAGAATTTGCATAGAAGCGACGTACAAGCGCTTTTAATCATTTGCATACGGAAACGTATTGCTATATTCAAGTTTTGTGGTTCAAAGTAACTTCCGATCATTATCAAGTTAATATAATGACAATATTAAGCTGTAATAAAATCTTATAAGCGCCCACGCGTGTTTCTGATCGATGACGTTTTTAGGATCGAAATCTCTTAACGACCATTTATATTGATTCCGTCAATACGAAGCATCTGTTTCCACTTAAATTATTTCAACGAAGCAAAAGCGAAAATGTCTGGAACAAATATTTCTTGTTCTCCGCGTAAATATGTACATATCCTTACCCGGAATTCTTCCCGGTATCCGCGACCGTCGTCGGCTATTTTACGCCGGTGGTGGGTTTCGAAATCTTCTGCCGGAATCACCATGTGTCCGGCTGTGTTCTGAAAGTTGAGAGAAAACCTTCTGCATGAGTGGTGTTAAGTTTGACTAGTGCTAAGCCTGTGAATGAGGAATGGTCGAATTGATTGATTGATCGAATTGAACTACGACCCTCATAAAGGGTCTATATAATTGGGTTTATGTTGACGCTGACTTTCTATAAATTCATAATCTCTGGCGATATGATCTACCGCAAGATTCAATTCCATGATATTTCACATATCATCAGTAGAGAATATTGCATCTCCATCAATCTCTTCATTTTGTAGCTATTGTGACGTCATACATGAAGTTATCTATTTGAGCATTCGCAATATCCACAAATCAGGCTGTTTCGATATTTCCCCCACTTCACGGACAATAGCATCCCGATATGACGTCATGCATTGGCCATGCCTTCCTTCTTACCGTAAGGAAATCATGCGTATGCATTTTATTAGTGGGATATCTAGAGCATGTCGCGGCAAAATTTTCACACTTCACACACATATATAGTAGTCTGGACGAACCTGTGGAATGTTGCCGCTGGCTATGGGTGGCATATTTATAATGTGTGACATATCATCAGATTTCGAGAAGCAAGGCATCGGCGTTCTTCCAGTGCTAAAAGAGGAAATGAGTCAATTAAACAGACCCTAACGGTTTTGTGGCCGAAGACTTTAAAATGCTACACCACGAAGGCTGAACATCAGGTTTATTAAGGGCCAACGCTAACGCATCAGGACTCAGGAACCACCAAAAAGAGGAAGAGACTCGATTTATTTTGTTCTTTAGAAAAGGAGACGCTAATACGAGCTGTTCTAAGCCGGCACAGCCAGCACCAACCCTCCATACCAGGGGTGGCCAACCAATCCGCAGGTTGACCACCCCTGCTTCATACTAACGCCATATTGGTGTCGCCTAGCAGAGTAGCTACGAATACCAATTTTAACGTCTTTGGTGTGACGCGACTGGACTTCGAACTCAACCTAAACGGGATTTTGCAGCTAATTCCTTGGCCGTTGCGCCACCAATCAGGTAAAGACATCACCAGAGCAGATAAAATCTACTAACAAAGTAAAAAATTATACTCACCGGTAATAATACACTACTACGATGAATAAAATCACGACGAGGACGAAAAACACTGACACAACCGGAATAACCCACGTCGTATCGCTTTGTGGTGACGAGGTTGAAACTACTGATTGCGTGGCGGTAGACGATAATGTTGTTACAGGTGCCTTTAGTGTGGTCGTACTTTCGACTGTAGTGGAACTTTCAGCCGTTGTGACTGTAGGAGTCGTAGCTGGCGGTTCGCTCGGCGTTATTGTTGTTGTTGTTTCGGGTGTAGTAGATACCTCTGCCGTGGTGATAACTGCAGGCGTGGTAGTAACCGTTGTAGAAACGAATTCAGTCACTGTAACGGGCAAAATTAGATTAAAAATGATTAGATTCAAGGCCAAATAAGAGTCGGGATAGATCAATTGACATTGAATTTTCAAAGCGGATGGCCTCCGCGCCTGATTTGATTGCCGATTTAAATTAGAGTAATCATTATCTGGGCCGACAATAATCGGTCGATCTCAAATAAAAGTGATTAGTAAATGTGAGTAGATAACATACCGTTAGTTGCATCTGTGCTGGCCGTGCTAGTTTCGTCCGTTGTGACAGCAGCGGTGCTGTTAAATGAAGCGTCAGGTTGTAAGTAAAGTCATTCTAGCAACTACAGGAAACTACCAGAGTTGTGTGCTAGCAAGCCAACGAATTGAATGTTGGGATTATCTCAGCTTAAACGTGGTGTACTCAATCCATCAATCAATAATACAAAAAAAAATTGCAAAATGAAAGCGCAAGGCCTGAGTCAAAATGTGAGGAAAGCACTCACGACAGGAATCTACAGCAAGACAATGATGCATTCTAAGCCCGGCAATTTGCTGACATAAACAAATATCGTCCGATCAAATTCATGCTCACCTGTCACCCGATCCACTAGCTATATCTGTAGTCGTTTGTGAGCCTGAAACATTTAAAAAAGTTTTGAAATCATCCTTTCCCATAACATCGTTTAACATGTCACACTCCTGTTACACGGCGAATAACTATAAAAATCCCACATTTGTCAATTTCAGATGTTCAGGCAAAGTTAGTTGACATAGACTACAGAGCATAATATGGAATTGCACCAATACAAATACATACTTGTCGCAGGTTCGGGGCTATCCGGAGTCGTATCTTCCCGGAGAGTGGATGCCTCATTAGTCGCTGTAGTTTCATCTGATGAGCCAGCTTCTGCAGTCACATTTGATGTGATAGATTCAGTATTCTGATAGGTTGTTGCTGTCGATGGTGGTGGAGTTGCTGTTGATGGTGACAGTGGCTCAGTAATCTCTGACGCAGTTATTGTTGTTGTTATTATTGTTGTTGTTATTATTGTTGTTGCAGGCGTTATTGTCACTGTCGTATTTTCGCCTATCATAAGAAAACAGATCGCTTTTGCAACACCAAAGTATCAAATTTACAGATATAAGGGGGCTGTTGCTGCTAGCTTGATTGAGAAACATGCGGAAAATTTTGGTTATATTTCACAAAACGTTTTTGTATTTGCTCTTTGGCTGGTTGGAATTTCCAAGAATAATTGAACGGAACGGAACTAGTCAAGGCATGGTGTTATCGTGTGTACTACACAGTTACCCGGATGACTGTGGAATTGGAGCTGTACTACACAGTACCGTATAGTCACATCAGGAAGGCGAATTGTGAGGGTGCGTGGATAAAGGGAGAACCAAGGGCGCTGATCTTTTAGATTAGGTTACGAAATCACCGCAAGTTAACACGGACCTACAATTTTCTACGAAGACCAGTGCGCGTTCAACTAACCATACCCCCAAGTTCGATTCGTAGGCCGAACATGTCGTCAGCAATTCATATTAAGTCAACTAGTGGGTTGACTTCGAATAAGAACTTCTCGCTCGCAGAGTCAATGTCGTTCAAGTCAAGCATGGCCTACTCTAGGTAATAAAGTAGGCCATGAGTCAAGTCTCAAGTTTGATCTCAAATCTCGGTGATAAATCTAGAGCCGATAAAGTTTGATCCCAATTCTCTGCGTTTACAATGAATACACTGGAAGCAAATTTTGCCTTACCTTTGACGCAACAGCATGATAATAATGCCATCAGCAACAATGCCACGCGAATTGCTCCGGAAATCTGGGGTTTTTCCATGATGAGTAGAGTTGCTTGAAGCACAACAAAAATTTGCTGATCGATATTTTCCAATTTCTAGAGTCTAATAGTATTTGTTATCTCATTTCAAAGAAAAATATCTGAAACACAAGTGGAGGTAACAATTGAAAATTTATCTTGATATAATACACGGCGTGCACCACTGTAAACCGACAAAACATTACTGCAACTTTTGGTGCAATGTGGTACAGCATATGATATAAATCGTTGGCCGGCCGGACAAGATGATGGCGAGATGACGACCGACAAGCTACTCGGATAGTCACCATTTTTTTTCCTGACCCACTGCTTTCTGACCTCTACATCTATTCCTGAATCATGACTGTATCACAAAAATTTTACATTTTGTGTTACATATTTCCGTAAACAGATACCAAGATTCGCATGACCCATTGTAGCAGCGGCTATAAGGTTTAAAGTGTAAACGATAATATGGACTTGTTAGCTAGTCGGTGTGATCGATCAAGAACTACATAGTGTGTGGTATATCTAACTCAATTACTCATTATGATCGATTGATTACGCAACGCATAGAGCTTCGGCGAAGTCATACCAATTTCCTGGTTGTTTCGAGCTTCAGATCGCTGACGCAGGGGAAACTGGAAATCACAGAAACCAGTTTTAGCGGCGATATCTTCCTCATCTCGCGATATACCTGTGCTGCCATGGACTTGAAAACTCGATGCATATTGGTGGAGCGAAGGGCCTGACTACAGCTGCATGAATTCAACAGACACTATAGCCGCTGTTGTATGAACGCGATCGTGGGTACTTTACTCGCATTTTGCATGATGTGTTTTCAAATGTGAAACATTATTAAATTAATTGAAAGGCAGTTGATTTCAACACTGATATGTCGAAGGGACACAAAACACAAAACAATTCCCCAGCCTGCGATTTGTAATGAAGTCAAAGTACAAAAGTTACGGATCAATGTTCAGAACTACGCGTTCGCAATTTTAGAAACGATCAGCAAGTCAGCAGATGTCGCAAGCCACCGCAGACCGCAAATGAAGACTTGGACAAAACTGATATAGCGACAGGCCTACAAATCTTCGACGAACCCAACGTCATCAGACACTGTGATATGAACGGCTACGCCACAGCTCCATGGATCCTAGGGTATAGTAAGCTTTGGAAACCGTGCGAACGAACATTCTATTCAAAATGTGTAAAAAGAACTAGGGACTAGGCCTACTTGTTGTATCCAATGACACATCAATTACCTAATGCATAAATCGCAATCTTTCCTACCATGCTGCTGTACAAAACATAATCAGCTTGTGTATGAAACCACGACTGTCTATTCATCGTGTTTTGCCATGCCAGCATAGACAAACCTATACGAATGATCGGAATTAATGAAACCGCAGTAGCGCAATAATGACAATCTATTTACTGGAAAAATCCTACTTTAAAACGAAAGCGTGAATGACGTGAATACCAGTTGCAGTAATGTCTAAGAAAAATATTTTTGGTACAATGAAGCCACAGCCAAACCATACGCGATATATTTATTTTAAGCCAACATTCTATAACCAATCTGGATTATTTGCTATAAAAACTGTGTATAAGTAATCGAAATTGATTCTTCGGTGCTTCCGAAGGCTGTTCAATATTATTTACCACGATAAAATTCTTTCAAGTACATAAAGACTATCTCAAAGGACCTGCAAAACTCGCACTGTACTATATGTGGCTAATCCAAGCAGCCAGCAGATTGTACATGATCTACAGTAAATACGTAAATACAACAAGAAAATAATATGCCGCCAATGTCCCATCAACAACGTGTAAACAATGTAAAAGACGCATTTGTTCTTAGAAGAGCGAAGGAAGCAGTTGGCGAGCTGGCTAATCTCGAAACCAGGGCATCGTTATGCCTCTGTTGCGTATATACAGCTTCCTTCCTATAAGCCAAATTGTTGCTTGGACACCATTACAAAGCTGGATCTAAAACACCTGTAACATTGAATACATCCTCCGTTTACGCTACTGACACTTGCCATGATATTGGATGCTTGTGGTAGTCTGCTCTTTGGCCTACATACCTCCAACTGGAGTCGCTACGGTATAGCCTGACTTATCATCTTGTAGGCTGATCTGCCTCGTAAGACACCAGCTTCAATTCTGACCGCTGCGGTACTCGACAATCCGTTCCACGAGCGGTAATTGCGAAGAAGTCGCTAACGAGAAGCAAAAACAATCAACCGCCGCTTGCAACGCTCAAATATTACCGTTGTAGGCCTTTAGAATTTGAGCGACCCTCCTCAAGGATTTATTCTTCTCGAACGAAATCTCGCGACAGTTTTGATATCGCACAACTAGTATCCTGGCAACAATAGCTTCCTGGTTATCGTTAGCTTTATACTGTGAGAGATGCTTGCCAACTTGTTTCCGCGTCTATCTCGGGCGTAACCGGCGTCGCAAGCAACCAACTAATGCTTACCAGAACGCAAGAGATGACGTAATTATGATAGCCGGAAGTGGCTATATGATGCAACTATGGCTCTACTAGAATGCTGTGCTCGGTAATAATTCTAATGATATAGCGCCCTTTCGCGGATGATAAACTTCAAACTCAGAGCGGCGCAGCTGGCATTCACATTTATTGGCAAATAGCGCCACCTTGCGGGTGCATTTGACGGAAAAACACTACAATCACCGCCGCCGCTTGACAGATTGATTGATTTTGACGCGATCAAGTCAGAAATGAGGCTTCTGTGACACCGCTCACCTATGAAAACTCTTGTACCCTCAACATTGTCGCAACGCGCGACTGAACTATCATGTCGCCCCACAACGTATATTTTCAAAAGCTTGTCGAAGCTAGCAACCATTTTTATGGATAGCTATTATAAGGCGAGCGAGAGCATAGAAGCATGACACCATGGCCTACTTTGCTAGGCCATGATGAGACTATGGAGACTCATTGCAGAAAATCGCCCACACAAATCCAACGCCAGCAGAAATTGTATGTGAAACCCGTCATGCATGGGTAGCGGAAACGGGTGGCTCCCGGACCTACAACTACGCATCTGTAGGACGAGGTACTACTACTCAACAGGAGTAGAATGAGTCGTGAGTCACTGCATATCGGGGTGAACCTAGGGTGAACCTATCAGTGATATGAAAGGCGGAGTGATTTTTTTTATTTTCTAGTAACTGTATAACACGACACAAAATGCAAACAACGCAAACGGAGCCAAGAAATAAATAAAACAGAAGCATTGAGTCCAAATAACTGATGTAAAGTGATCAACTGATACTATGACAGCAAAAATGACTTCTGGCCTTCCAGCACAGCGACCTTCAGTTTTGCTCTCATCACCTCTTCACTTGAGTACTCTGGCAGTTTGAGATAATTCAAGCAGGTCATCACAGACGGTAAGTAATCGTCAGGATTTTCCGAAGTCTCGCAAGCTTTTCGAACCACAGTGAGAGGCGGATTGAGTGAGCGTAATCCACCGAATGGAAGATGCGGGCAACCAGTAACAAACTGAAGAAAATTCCTCTGTTCAGCAGCGTCGAACGACGCCAGAACTTTGTACAAAATCTTAACAGCTTCGCTGTCTTGAGTGTAACCGTGATCTGGACGACAAGCTTCTGATAATTCTTGTACGTCCCAGGGGCGATATCGCGATCCACAAAATAACAAATCCAACTCTTCAGGATAAAAATAACTCAAATTGGTCAAAGGTATAACGGATTGAAAGCCTTCTTTCAAGGCATTCATCTGGTGCCTGACGCCTTCATGCAATGTCCAATGCACTAATAAATTAAGATATTTATCCAAGTTGTGTGCTGTCACCGGCACTGTTTTGCCTCCTTTCATCAATTCAACACTTGCATATCCGGGCAAACACATATCTAATCCTAAGTCTTCGATCAAGCAACCGTCCATTTCTAATGATCCAATTTCGGATGGCGTGTCCAGTAAGATTTTCTCGCGTCTATGGGCAACGAGACAGAATTTCCGGAGAGTTGATGCCAAGCCAGGGTCGACATAATCCAGATCCATCCCCACAAGAGAGCCTTCTTCCCCTAAAAGCCATCTGTAGCAGGCAATGCTGAGCGGAATATCAACGAGACGACCATCTAGGAGGGCTTTCCCAAGGAATTTCCCGATGAACTTGAACTTTGATGTAAGCCTCGATATTTGGCTGTGTTTCGCCGAATGTGACAATGGACGTGGGAAAAGTCCAGCGACGGTTTTCACCAATTCAATTTCTTGTGCGCTGGCAATATCAGCCAGTGCTTTTTCATCTGAAACAGACATCTCGTCGCTGGTTAACTCCTCCCTCCACAACTTCAACTTTGTGTTCTGAATCTCTTTACTTGTCAGTGTGAAAAACTCCAATGTAGGTCCCAACCCGGTACCGACTTCATTTTCATAATCAACCTCGATCAGAGCCAGTGAGCTGCCATGGTCAGCGATGATTTTCTCTGCTTGTTGCAATAGGTTTTTCCGTGATATGGAACACTTCTTTTTATCAATTCGAGGTGTGAATGGATTTGATGACGAAGTTCTGCTGTTGCTACTGCTTGACGATGAAAGACCGAGATGTGCAGAAAACGCTCTCGTGATGCCGCTGTCATGCAAATGCTGCAAGGCACGGTTACGTTCAAAGGCCGTCACTTTGAACAGTAACTGACGAGTCTCAAACGACAACAAAAACGGACATGCCTTTCCGACCTGCTGCACCCACGGACTTAACTGTCCAGTGACGACGACCAAGGGATCTTCCAATTGATGCATGCATTTCGCGTTGACTTCGCTGTTTATAAATACGGCCGGGCTAACAAGAGGCCTGTTTGTTTGGATAAGGTTCGGTGAATATAGATAGAGCCAATACCGACTGATTGCATGAAGAACACGCAAAAGCGCCAGCACTTCAACGCTTGGATCGAGAATCGGACCAAAAGTTGTCGGAAGCTCACTCGTGAGGAATTTGTGCAATGGATTGCATGTAGCAGGAGTGATGCCATCAAACCACGCTGGGTTTTTCAATTGTTCTTTCACCTTCTTTGAAGACTGTGATTTCTTGCTTGATTTTAACGAGGTTTTGCTTTCGATTTCTTTTTCATGCTTCACTAGTTTATAATGAAGAAGGTGGACTTTGGCCCAAAAACCAGAATCGTTTAACAGTGAACCTCCGCTTGCGCCCGATGTAGATCCTGTAGCAGTTCGTGAGGAACTCGCAAACTGTTGAAGCGCTTGATATATTGTCATTTGCCTTGGTATTTTGTTCTTTCCAATGTAAAACTCGATGGCATAGGTTGTATTGTCTGCACTTTGTTTTCTACGACTGCTTCGTGAAGATCTCACAATTTCTGCTTCAAAATGATCGTTGTCATCGTCTGGAAAATCTTCCGAATCATCAAGGCCCATTTCTTCAATGTCATCATTATCTGAGTCATCGTCCTCATCCTCGTCATCATTCTCGTCGTGTTCCCCATGATCATGAAATAGAAACGAAGCAGATAATCGTTGTTTGATGCAAACACCAGCAGTGCCATATCCTTTGGCAACAAGATATCTCTCGATGGCGCGCATTTGAATGAGCGGGTCGATTTTAATCGGGCCGCTCAGCCAACGACGAGCTGTGTGACAGTCAGGGTGACGTTGCAATTGGCATTTTAACTGTCGTGACGTTAGTGCGTGGTAAATGTTCACACTTTCAGACATTAATTCTCTGCTTTTAACTGGAAATTGCTCCAGTCTTCCAAAACATTGGTTGAGTTTACGAACTAAATTCGGCAATGACTCGACACTGTTGATAATTTGTCCAGTGATCGGTGCATCAGGATCAACAGAGAGTCCATAAATAAGCAAAAATCCTCGTATCCTTTCGTCAAGAATTTTATTGCTTTCGAAAGACTCTGCTTCGTTCGTCGTAGTTGTCAGGTAGCAAAGCAAAGCAGATATCACACCACTTTGTATCATTTCGAAAGGCGATACTTCAACGTCGTCTAATATCTCACATAGACTCTGCAACGATTGCTCGGCATTGTCAGAAGAGTTTGACAGGCTTGTAGCTGTCTCGGTTAATTTTTCAAGGATGTCAGGTTTCCCATCATTATTGCTGCGTACATTTTTGAAGTGTTTCTCCAAAAATTCGTTGGCTTGTTTTTTCAACCATATATCAGTTTCAATCGATTTTGCATTGTCTGTCGATCGTGTTGTTTGATTGTGTTCCTTTCCATGCCGGTGTTTTTCACTTGATCGGTGATGTGACGAACGCTCAATTACAACAGTTTCATCTTTAGACGAGAGAGCGGACGTGATCGATTTTTTCCAAGACGTTGGATTCATGGTCGATAAAAACGACGAGGCAAATTTTGTCACTTTAGACGATCTGCCGCTGGACGTACTTCCTCTCTGCTCTCTAGGTCTCAGTTTTGTTGCAGAATGTTCCCGGAGTGCGTACGACGAGGTTTTACTTGAAGTTGACTTCCTGGACGATTTCGCTGAGCCACGACTTGTTCCAGGCGACGAATGATCTCGTTTCTCATCAGGCAGGACCATTTGAGACAAATTTTTAATGCGATGAACAACGCCTTCGCGGACAAACATGTCTTTGAATATCTGCGGAAGCTTACGCATGAGAAGATCTGCCAACTGCACCGCGCTGATGACGATCACCATGTCTTGATTAGAAAGCATCGACGAGATCTGACTGGACAGAGACATCTTCTCTAGAATGCTGGATAAATTGGTGGGGGAGCTGTAATAAACCATTCTTTGCAATGCATGGAGACACACGTGTCTTACTGACGGAAATCCGGCCGAAGTATTGTACAGTTCGACAACGACTGGAAATATAACTTGTACAAAAGTTGGAAGTTGCTTAGCATCACTATTAATATCCTCCATTGACTCATCATTTGCGTCTTGGTTATTCGTAGATAAAATCCTTTGCACAGGTTGGTTCATACCTGTGTTGTCATCGATTAGTTTCATTGTTTCAAAACTTATTGTAACAGACCTGGAACCGGTGTGTAAATCGATTTCGGTCTCACCTCTACCGTACGCCATCTCTAATATGCGACTTTCATGTCGTTTGTAGGAATGCCATTGACCCACATTGTCACTCCATTGCCATGCAATTGACTTTGATATGACGCCATTTGTCGGGGTCCCGTTGTTGACACAAAATATAGGATCGTCTTTTGGAAGTCTTGGCAATAACTGCACGATAAAGGACGCAATTTCTTGCGTTTCTTGTGAGCCTCTCGGAAGCAGCTCGACTGTTTCACTTTTGCCATCAGATGGCTTGCCGCACAGTAAGTAGTATAAAGTCTCTGTGATGTCGTCTTCAAGTAACTGCGATGCGTATTTTCTCAATCTCGAACACAACACCGTCATGCTATGTATGACAAGGACGAGCATGCTGCTGCTGAGAAGCGACGACGGTTCGACGATTAATTTTTGAAAATTCTTCAGCAGATCGACACCTGCGATATCGTTCAGGATCGTAGAATCTTGCTGAAAGCTATCAATGAGACGGACGAAGCACAGGCAAGTTGTTTCTATGCATTTTTTATCGTGGTGATGTAATCGGGTCGACAACAACGGCAATGATGCTTTCATGAACTTCCTGAACTCTTCATCAGGTCCAGAAATGTCTGTATCAATGGTACCGACAGCGTAGCAACAATTAGCCGCAATAGATAAAGACGATCTCTGTGCTGGCAACGAGAAAAAATCAATGTATTGTAGGCAAGATGAAACTCCTCCAGCAGCAAGTACAGCAGAAGCATGCTTTCGTGATAATATATCGAGGGCAGTCAAAGATTGTTCAGCAACGTCAATGCATTGAATAGTCTGAAGCTGCAAGAGAACGCACCAGTCAGAGGAAGCACAAGTCACAATTGTTCAACAAAATTGCACAAACAACAACCGTGAATTTAGAATCTTCCATCAGGAACTTCAATACAAAATAGTCTCGTACCGGCACTAAAAAATTACTCCAAATCAAAAAAATTAAAACAAGACGGAGGAATGCTTGCAATGATTTCATCTGTCATGCATAGGCCCTACATTGTCAGGTTCATTAGCAACGTATGGACACGCATTTGGGGCAATTATGACGTACGAGCATGACTGGAAAGCATGGGGAAACAGGGAAGCTCCTTCCGTTTTCTCTAGCCTCAAGTATGGGAATGAGTTAGACTAATACACTGAAATTTTGTGGAAATTCAAATTCAAAGGATCAATAACAGCAAGAGAAAAAAACGTGTGAAAGTGGTGTAACAACTTTTGGTTGGTGGTTTGACTCTCATTAACCATGAGACATGCCAAACCTACTGTACTTATCTCGAGACATGAAAACATCAAACACACAACACACAACCTACCTTTTCCAATAAAATAGGAATGGCATCGACAACAACGGCCGATGAATGTGGAAGAACTTCCATCATGTACGTCAACGCTCTGCACGCATGATTCATCAAATCAAAGTTATGTTCCATTTTGAGTAAATTAGTCAGTGCAGGTACTGCTGATTTAATCGGAAATCCAGCCAGGGTATCTTCATTTCCCATAACCAACATTTGACAGAGTTCGATAGCAGACTGAAGCTGCTGCGACTCATCTCCATCAGCTTGAATACCTGACATATTGCAACAGGCATTTAGTGATGTATTGTACAATTACAAAACTACAGTAAATACTCATGAAACGCTATGAGATATGACATCACCTAGCCAACTATCTTCGTTATTCAAACAGCAATGAAGTGAAATTCAAGTGACATTTTGTGCCATGATCAATAACAGAATTCTCTATTATGTATAGTATTATGAAGGCTTGCCAACAAGCAATTCATATAGACAAGGCGCTGCTGCTGTGAAATAGAGCAAGTGGTACATTTCACAAAGCCAATACACACACTGACTGACTGACACACTAGTCTATATAATAATGGGTAGGATAATGACAGGGTTGGAATTGGAACAGATACAAAAAAAACATTTTAATTATGTGTAGTGAACAAAGATGGATTCATTCCCTTGTGGGGTACCTACACATAATCAAACTTGACTAACTAGATGAAATGAAACAGTTTGCTGCCTTCAGGCATACTCAGTAATGGAAAAATCTTCAGCTAACCTTGTAGATGTTGATGTACTTTCGAATTAGTTCCCATTGAGCGATGTAAAACTTGTTGCATCCTTGGTCCAAGATTACTGAATAACCTAGGTGGCAAACCTCTCGCTTCTAACAGAGCCTGCAGTCTAGTAACATCGGAATCATCCGATTCGCTGTCGTTATTCGAACTCACTGCTGCAGTAGCTCCTTCTGGTTTGATAGACTCTGCCAAATAAATGTGAAATCAATAAGCAACAAACAATCTGCCTGTAGTGTATTTACACATCTCAAACACCACATCTGCTCCAAATAACAGTTGGGCTTGAAGTGTCAAAAATTGGAACAACAGTGTCATTCCCAAGCCATCCAATATTGTTTACAACAGCACTGCTGCCTCATCAACGAGTGAAAGTAATCTACAGTGTAATTCGGATACGGAAACAGCGCGAGACTAAAAACGACATCCTCATAGCGTCAGAACATGTTGGCAAGCTAACGCGGCCAATGACAAGCATCTCTTTTTAAAGGATTTAACAAGCGCAAATCAATGCCCTCCAGAGATATCAGACTTATCATTTAAATTAGTGGGTTGCGTTCGCCAGCTGTCATCACACATGCCACAATCTAGCCTAGAAATAACAAAAGGAAGCCCCTACATTCGATTCAAACTAAGAACAACTGAACCCACATAATTATTATATACAGTCTTACAGCACTCATCTGCACATCATCACAAATCAAGCTAAATAATTTGAGATTGTGTGAAACTTCCATGTAAAAAGTCACAACCAAAACAACCAACGTCACATAATTATGACATTATAAGCCACCATAAGTCAATATTTAGAACAAACTTCTGAATATTTTGCGGAGAAAAGGATAGGTTAGACCTATGATACACAAAGACTACAGCTGTAACACTCAATATATATAGGCCTACCCTATGTTAGTTAGACTCTTTAAACCAACACAAGGTCACTAAGGTTCAGGCTTGATATCAACTGCCCATGGCAAAACATGTTATTGCTGTGGATTGAAAACAAGTACTTAAGTTGATGTTGACTAACGCTAAGCAAGGTCTAACCATTTAATCTATATAAATCTGTAACTGCACTTTGCGAGTACACACAATAGCAATCTGTATTTCAACATTTCAAGTTCAACCTGAATGGTAAAGTGCCTATAGGAAACAGTACCTTAGCGAAGTTAAGTATCTTGGCCTATATATTTGAAATCCAACTTAATGATAAGTTGTACTCACAAATTCACAAAACTACCACGGGTCTGCACTCTGCATTATATATTATAATACATACCAGTGCTAGGTTGTCTTGTAGTAGCCTTCCCATCGCCATCATTAGCAGCCCTTTTCCTACTAGTGCTCTCTTCAGATGTGTGCTTTGATCTACGCATCAATGTTGTATTCGAGGTACCAGTACTACTGTTGACAGGTTCTGATGGAGAGCGGCCACTTTCAGAAGACCTATTGATGACTGAATTCCGGCTCCGCACTGACCCTCTTCTTGTGCTACCACACGACCCCGTTTTGGATTTGGTTGATGAACGTTCTATGCCAAGACGACTTTGTAGAGCCTTACCGAGCTTTTGAGGTGATACTACTATGCTACTTGTTTCCGACTTGATTACGTACTTTCGTCTTGTGCTTTTCACGGGTTTGTTATCCTTTTCTTGCTTACTCAGTACTTGTGATTGTGTTAGTGGATGAGACGTTCCAGTAACAACTATGATATTTTTCTCTGCGGGTGATCTCGGCAGTGTTACTTTTTTTCTGCGTGTTGCAGAGGTTGATCGAGGTGATTTCACCGGTATATTTTCTGTTTCTAAGACTTTGCGTGCGCTTGATGGTTTAACAGTGGTTCCAGCACGCTGCGTTTTTGAAGATTTTGGTTGTGGCGATGATATTGGATCTGTGACGACTCTTTCAGGGTGCTGTCTCTTAACAGCTTTGCTGGTTGGTGGTTTATCTTCTGTGGTTCTGTCTTTGGACGAGCTTCTAGGCTGAGGATTGCTTTGTCTTTTTTCACGAATAGGGGTATTAAATCGTTCCGTCTGTCGAGTGGGTCTTGGTCGTAATTTTCCCCTATATTCTGTCGTCTCAGTATTAGTTGCCTTTTCCCCTGATTTTTCACTTTTAGATGTTGTCGGTCGAGATGAATCACGTGACAGGTCTTTGTTGCACCCCCCCAATCTCTTATTGTTACTACTTGACATGTGATTGACGCATCGAAAAAGTTGAGCTCGGAACTTCTGATTACACTACAAAATTCACTTAATGTCTGTAGAACACGAACAAAGAACAATAATAATAGGCACTTTATCAAATAGATGGCCTATTATATGCTTAATGTCATGGGTTGTTTGCTAGTCTCATGATATACATAATATAGATACTTAGGAGGTTAGAAGCAGAAGATTCCATCACCATTAATTCGAACGAGGCACTTGCAATGTAAAATGGTGGTTAAAAATATATGACACTGGGGTCTGTAGTAAATTAAGTAACTGTATTATATAGTCAGTACAATTGTGCAGGCTTCTACATGTCAGCATTGAAATTGGTCATTCTTACTGCGTGAAATCTCTAGCTTCAATCCGTAGTCTCCTCTCCTCATAACCAATGTAAACAAGGGTACAGAGCCTGTTCAAATCAAAATGTGCTCGCTATATTACTTTATATGGTATACCTTACTTTTGAAACTGATATTTCATCCAAACGAGTTATTAGTAGCCTACTAATCGCAAGCCTTTATGTTACCAAAGCAAAATTATAATTTTACGAAGCCTACGCACAGCCACTGTATGACTGACTAAGAGAGTACAAGTATCTGTCATAAAACATGTGCAACGTTTGAGAACATGTAGCCAAACACAAAAAATCCATCCAATTCAGACCATCCGTAGATGAATAAGCAGACATATGACAGCCACACATTGTTATTAAAGTCCACAGCTTCTGTAGTCTATATCTGTACACTTGAAAGTTAAAATACAGAAATTACCGGTACTCAAGTTCAACAAGATTACAATCCAAAACAGAACATTCATGAAATCTTATTTATCCTTTCTAAATAGTTATGGTAAACATATTTGTGCGTTAACGGTAAGTTGAAACTAGACAATGGTATGTCATTACCGGTACCTCAGCCTACAGTGAAAAACCTATTCAAGGATGATTGGACCTTGATACAATGAAAACCTGTTAAAGTATCTAAGAGGATAGGAGGCTACAAATGATATCAAAGAACACAGTCATAACAAGTCAAAAATAAACTCAGCCCAAGTCACAACTTTGCACTTAAGAACAGTCATGCTGAAAATACCTTATCATAGCATCTCAAAGGAAAAGATAAGCCTCACACTCTACTTGCTTACAACTGATAGCACTGCTTTTAATTCTGTTACAGTACAGAACTTGAAAATCGCAACTGATTAGCTGCTAAGTTCACAAGAGTCAAAATGAACAGGACAGTAGTTATAATAATTAATAATATTAACTATTTCATGTGAGAACAGTTTGTCTACTGCATGTTTTAGGCTTTCCATTGGTGGCTTCATCTCAGCAACATAGGCTGATCGGTAGTAAGCAACATAGAGATTGGACAGATCACTGATTATATATACATATATATATACTGTATATATATATATATATATATATGTAGTATATGATGTATACATATATATACTTCACTAACTGGTGGGCACAGGACGGTAAAATGACACTGATTTAAAGATTTCTCTCAGAGCAACGTCCGATAGCCTATTTTCCAAGTTTTCAAGATACAGTCAATCTCTAACCCAGACTAAAATCGCTCACGTCAGATTTTTCTATGGAATTTCCTGTTGCATACAATTTCGGCAAAATAGAAAAGTATGGCTCCAGTAACACAAAAGTGATCAAATGAAACCCATCATTGCTTTTTAGTAATATAAAAACACATCAAAATGACTACAGGGCAAGATAGCGGCTGATAGCCTGGGTGAAAATGTCATGTCACTCATTCTTAAGGCCTATTGGAGATAAACTAGTTATTGAAAATTAAAATCCGCCATACTAGGACTTGGGTTCAGTCAAAATTGTTCAGGATGGGGTCAGGGGATAATTAAGCTGAAATAAAGCCATAATTGAATTACATGTACCATACACTAACAACCCACAGACTACCCCACAGTGGTGCTGGGTAGCTACAGGAACTTGAAATTATACTCTTGTATTAATCCAAATGAATTCTTATATACGCAAACCGATACATATCAATACTTCACTGTAAGCTCAAATAAGGAATTGATCCTCAATAATTAACCCAGAAAATTAATATTGATGAAGAAATACATCCCCAATCGACTCTCCCAATGAGCAGTTCCATAATTTTCATGACAGCTTATAGCTTCCTCATTGATATGAACATCAAGAACTGCCATTGGGTATATAAAAAAGTATTTCAATTTCATAAGTGAACAACGTGCATTGGTCGTACACTTGTTGTACACTGTGGATAAAAGCTAAGTCTAATGACGTACCGTAGGCCTGCCAATGCCAATCAATCAAAGATAGCGACAATTTAGGGCATTACCAGGATGTCAAACAAACATTATCGGATTACTGCCAATTTCGCAGAAAAAATACATTTGTCACTGTGTTACGGTGGGCCTAATACGTATAATACATATATACAATACACAGTAGCTATGACATCATTCGATAAATTGCCTAAACTCATTGTTCTCGAGTTTTCTGAAGAACTACTGAATTTGGCCAAGGAGTGCAACTTTTAAGACGGTTACCGCTGAACAGCACCTGAATGAAGCCGTTCTTGACGCATTCATATCGGGTATTTCGTCAACTGCTATCCGTCTGAGACTACTGGAGAACGAAGAGCTAACGTTAGATATAGCCTTACAGGTGGCAGATTAGCCGGAAAAGGCAGAGAAGTCTTCTCATGCTTATCACGACACCTCTCGTGGTGGACACACCATAGCCTCGGTTCTCGCGTTAAAGGTTGTCGTTTAGTTTCAGTACACTCACCAAACATCATTACACATACTGGCATACATGCCAATTGAAACATACCCAGCCCAAAGTGATTTAGGGTGGTTCCTTCATTGGACCCAAAAAGGCAATCACAACTGCTAATGCAATGGGGTAATGCTAAAGGGGTGTGAGGTAGCAGAGGACAGCACTAAAAGGCAGGGTTTGGCAGCGATAATGGGGTAGTGGGGAATGGGAATTTCTAAAAGGCGGGGGTGAAGAGGTAGCGGTGGTATCATCTAATATTGCCTTCTGATACTACTAGGGGTGGACGGCACTGCTTGACCCGGCTCTGCTTCGCACCACACACTTCGTGATGCCTTTCCCATCATATACATCCTGCCTCCGTGCATGCATCAGGCCACGTGCCCTGTCTGCGGCATATGGAAGGCGGGTTGTGGCTGGTCTTGGCCTGGCTCCGCTCCACACTGGCCGCCCAGACCCGGACCGAGAGATACTCGATATTTTAGAAATTGCCATTCCCCGCTACCTCCGCCCACTTCTCAGCCTTACGCTAAACGTAACAGTAGCGGGAGATGTACAGTATAGTAGATTATACAGCTAGAAGCCTTTAGCATGGGAGTTGAACTGGGACCCATTGTACAGACCAGATTTGGACAATGGACATGTTGGATGATTAAAAGGAATAGAATGACCCTTGCCCTGATCCACACTCTGACTCCACTAACACCGGTACTGGTATGGATATGCAGTAGCTGCGTATTAGTACATGTAAGATCTAACCACGCTCCATATTTGGCAAATGTACCCGAAGGTATTGCGATCCAATAACGTGTGGTGGACGAGCCGCGTCAGAGCAAAAAAGTTGGCGGACACTGTGCACGCAGCGAGTAAGTAGCCTACTTGATTGCGCAATTTCAATGTCTACAGGCGTGGTTGCGCGCTGTCCGAAAGTCTATCAACACGAAAAAATTGCCCGTCGTCCACACTCCATGCACATTTCGTTTCTTCGCAAATTCACTGATAAAATCATTTCCTTGGCCTCTCGTAACCTTTGACCTTGTCCAATCAGCTTCTTGAAAAACGTAAACAAAGAATCCATCACGTCACAAAATCGGTAGACACGGGCGGCTGTCGTGCGCGTGCGGTCATTGATGCCTGCATGAATATAATGCCTCACTCAGTATATCCTGCTATTTCGGTGTCGCAACATGTACTAAACATTAATGTTATCATGTTGTTCGAGAAACTATGATCATTTAATTGCCTGAAACTAGACTCAAAACTTTTAATTACGGCAAGCGGCAGTGTGGTGAATCTCGTATCAGTCCCAACAACATGAATGGAGTGAGTCCATGCCCAATGCCCATTTATCAATCAAATGGTGGAAACAGCATCCACTTGACAATACGGTAGCCTGACGCGGCGCACCTCATACGGACATCGCCACGTGGCAGCAGCCTCTTGAGTCTTTGCATGACTCCATCAGGACGATATCCATGAGTGCGACCGGTCACCAGAAAAACCCGATTACAGCTATTCAAAACGCCAACTCACTTCCAACACTGAAGGCATCAAAATGGTAAGATTTAAAACTAAGACTTTATTCACTGCTTTCAACGACAAGCGGGTTGGCTTTCAGTTTAGCGGATTGCAAAATACAATGGCAAAGTTGATATTGAATAATAATTTCATTAAAACGATTAGTCAACGACAACACTTCGGGAAAGAAATCCACAGAATAGGGCTGACAGATCAACAATGTGAGAAAGCTTGATAAATTAACATATCAGGCAGCATCCTTACCTTAGGCTAATCAACTAAATGACAAAGACAAATGACGAAGAAATCTGCTATTTCAAATTGGAAGTCAGCAAAATGTAATCTCCAAGAAAAAGAAATACAGATGAAGCCGTTCACAGGACGATCTATATTGACAACCATCAATCTAAAACATAACCACAACACTGGTTGACAAACCAGGACCGTAAAGCTTGTATCACTTAGATAAAAAACTGTTCATATCAGTTATCATATAAGCACAAGGTAAAAATGGTGATTACATTCAATAAAAACAGCACAGTAGTTGCAATGCGTTAAAACCTCGACCATTTTTAATAATGAAATTGCAAATGTTTCTTGAAAATAAAACGGTGTTGCCAAACTCAACCTTTGGTGTATTGCGTCAAGTTACTCAGAATCGGGCTTGATCAGTTGAAAACAGCTACAATCTTATCACATGTAAGACATAATTTTATCCTATCGATTTACAACCCTTGCTTCGTTGGTGTATTTTGGCTCCGTAAACGTCTCCTCGATATGGCGAGCACAGTATCGCTCCTGCTTTTCCTTGCTGCAAGACTTCTCACATGGCGTTTAACTATACTTTTACTAGCAGTTGTTTTTTCCAGCCTAGTTTTCAGACCTTGTGCAATTTCTTGCGCAGATATTATTTGTGGTTTTTCAGTCTTAGCTCTTTTACGGAGGGTTGGTCCCAGACTAGAGTCAGTGAATGTAGAGGGTAACGATTCAGCAGACTTTCTGCGTTTAATTGATTTCCTTTCAGTGAGCTTGCCAAGTTCTTCTTTCTTTATTGATGATCTACAAATTAAATGAAAAGTTTTAATAAACCATCATACTATTGATATGCTAACGCTAGCTAAGGGAGAGCAACAGAAAATTGCAAATATAAAGGTTATTCAAGAATTCTGACCTGGTGCTTCGTCTGTTTGACAATTCGATCTCTCTCGATAGATTCCTCGTCATCCTCTTGATTGGTGTAGGTGACTCTAAATTTAAAAAAAAAACGGGATTGCAAAAGTTACGATCCTCCTGTCATCCTATATCTCTTTTCGCTTCAATTTTCAGGAAGATCATTGAATACAAAAATTGGTCACAATCACATGATGTTATCAAGCCAGATTACTAAAAAACACGAGAAAGTTCCATTCACATCCATTGTAAATGACTGACATAAGAAGCATGATAATTATTCTGCTGTTACTTTCGAAAGAAATTGCGATGACCTCCAGGTATCTCAAACTTGAATACTCACCTTCTCCGTTGGTATCCTTGTTGTGCTGATTATGGTTGCTACTAGTTGGTTCATCTGTAACATTAAATATGCTATCAGTTTAGAACACCAATTGACCACTCCCATAAAAACCAACAATCGATGTCAACAAGACAAGTATGATTTGAATTGGAGATTTTTCTTGAACACTTTCATGGAATATGTGACGATAAGCCTACCTGGCCGATTTGAAGCACTCATCGACTTGCGATTTAGTGGAACACTTGGCGACAATTTTCTGCCACCAGCTTTGTTGCATGTCGAAGAAATACTGTTATCTTGTACCGGTTCGGAATCTTGGAAAAGATAAAATTATTGAAATTTCAAGCTGCAAAAGTTACAGAAACTTGCACGAACCTGTGGAGGAACATCCATGTCCTGATATAGAAGTACTGTCCACTAATAAAATGACAGCAGATTACATATCGCAATGAACCATCGGATATTATTAATTTACCTCTTGATAATGCCTCAACACCTTCATTTGCAACACCCCCTTGGCCCTCTTCATACACCCTGTCAGGATTTCGATACGGCATGTTGTCCGTTTTGAACTTTGAGCTTTCCAATCTTGCGCTAGTCCAGCTTTCAGAATAGGTATCTCTAAAACATGTATTACAGAAATAATTAGTAAACCAGAGTGGCTTAGAACAGAAGTAAAGATGACAAAATATCTGTCACATATAATGCTTAGTCCTCACCTTTTCTTAGAAGGTGCTTCCATTTTCTTTCGTTCTATATATACAACGATGACGCTTGTGTTGTCTGCACGCATGGATCTCATTTTCCATCTCTCCAGCGCAAGTTGAACTAATTCATGGGCTGGGGTGCCTATGAAACAGCAAACTATTTTCAGAGGCACTCGACAGAGTTTTGGGCGATGAGGCACGAATAAAAGCTCAAAATAACATTGAGATTAGTTGAATTGGTTATTTGGAGATTTTGGACCCCCAGAAAAGAATGGGCCTGCAAATGCCTAGCGTGTCAGCTACAGGGAAAAGAAATCAGATCAGACTCTGTAGGAGAAATTTGATGCTATTAAGGATTATGAAGAATGTCAGAGTGTGACAGAAGAGGACACTAGGAGTTTATGGAGTGACACGCTCTGGAAAACAGATTGGGTAGGCCTATGCCAAAGCTGTGCCGAAGTAAGGCTGTCTCATACCGGACACCTCTTTCTTTTTCTTTCTTTCATCAAAAGTCCCAGCGATCGTCACGGATTCGTATGGTCGAACCTGGACACAGTTCAAATAAGGCAATATAACATCATACTACCAAATATATCAATTTGAATCAATCAATCAATGAAAACTAGTGTTACAGTAGCACCAAATTCATTGAAAATGAAAGGATCGTACACATGCAAGCCTAGCATTTTTCTAGAATGTATCCGGAACTATTACACCAATTGAAGCTAACCATATTCCATAAGCCATCGCTTGCAAGTACAATAAACTGCTCCCTTCCATCAAGCAAATCATAGACATGAACATCAGGTAATGGTGAAACTACAAACACATCTTTTTCTGAATTGAAACTCCACAGATCCCCAAGAGACCGTGCAATCGCCAAGAAAGGGATCTTGTCAAGCTTTGTGCTCCTAAACAAGTAGGTCATCATATAAACAAAAAATTGAAATAAGTTGAGACTGTAATTTGCATACCGTCTGATAGGACCACTGTGTGAAATTTTAGGTCTGTTCCACACTACTCTATTTACACCAGCCTTGTTCATAACACATCCTCCGCAGAGTTCGATTCTTTTCCGCTCCTCGGGAAGTTCAGGCTTGTGATCGACAGTGAGTTCCATTGCCTAAGAATAAGAATAATTCTACCTTGCACTCGTATGAACATGGCAGTTTTGCAACACAACAAATTAAATTGAAGTGTGTTACAAATAGTTTGTAGCAGAAAAGTTCCAAGATTCCTACATGTTTCATAACATAGAAATATTTGTATGACTAATCCAGCCACAATATTCAAAACACATGAACAAGTTTAGGAAGGAGAGAGAAACGGGAATAGTTAGAGTATGCTATATATACATAACTTAACATTAACTAGACGGTTGTGACAGGGTAGGCCTACTATTATGCAATGCATGAGGCCTATAATTTTTTTGCACCAATGAGTCAATTATCTAATAACTACACAGCTAAAACGGACCTGGAATGCTCTGTCGTTATCTTTACAGCGGTTTTCTCTCGTGCCCATAACGACCATGGAGTCACCAACATTCGCCACATACATTTTGTTTCCTCTAATTATCACCAGACTAGCAGTGGTTCCTGAGCAAATTGCACACTTTACAAACATCGACATAATACACCAGATGCATAGAATTAATGAGTATAAATAATATAAATATCTCCTGTTAACAGACATCAACAGAGTGGTGCTAATGTATAAATGTCTATGTATTGCAAAATTACCTGCCTAATACTGACAAATAAACTCACTCTCTCTGCTACAAGTTTCAACAGGCCTATTATACATCTGTGCTGAAATGAACAAAGGTAGGCTACAAGTCACACTAGTATGGTAGGCATTCCACAAACAAAATCACGTTGAGCCAAATTGTCTGACAGGATCAAAATGATGATTTCATACAGTACCCAGGTACCTATAATTTTTTAGCACATCACTCTGCATTATAGATTAATGAGAAGTATTTTGCAAAAATAGTAAAATTGTCACCTGCAGTGCTGGGGTGTCCGTTATATGTTTTGGGCCAATTCGGTAATTCGTTCCACATCTGCTGATGGGTGACAAGGAACCCATCTCTAATTGCTCGTTTAACCAAAGTGATATCTTTCGAAAAGAAGCCTTTTTGACTTTTGATATTTCCTAGAATATTATCTCTGGCGAAATGAGCAGCCTCTTTGCCACCATGTCCATCAAAAACTGCAAATGCGGCATATTCTATGACTTTTTTATCTCCTTTCGCTCGTTCAAATTGAACTGATGTTACATCTTCCATGTATCTCCGACCACCCTGATCTACTTCAGCAGTGACTCGTAAGTTCCAACAATGAGACGAAGACATGATCGATGTGCAACAAAATGCCGGTTTCAATGCAGAAATGGAACTATATACCGGTACACCCAGAAGGAAACTGCGTATAATTAAAACGTTTGTGCACAATAATGGATAATGAACTGAAATGTAAGATGTATATCATTATCGTTTTGGTAAATGTACGGCACCGGTATATAATTATAACCCAACTTGACCCGATCACTGCCAATAAATCTCATCATCCTGCTAAGCCACTACGCTGACCCACCTCTCGCCAATGCCCCGCTACTCTACAAAAGAAGAGTGAGCCTGAGCGCTTGGCGTATCTGTTTTGACTCCCTCCCATCCGAATGCAAGACAACAATGACGTCACAGACACTGGGTCATTTGAAATTTAGCATCGGGGACGTCGGGGTGGACGAAAGTGTGGTAAAAAAAGTCTTACTCTATCGAATGTGACTTATTTACTTCTCTTTTTATATGCTCTAAAATTAACTTTGCTTAAAGCGACAAGACATAAACGCAGCCAGAACACCGAAGGAACTATTGAAAAACTGTAAGATACACTAGAGGCAGTGCTGCATTGTAGTGAATAAAAATAAAGCTTTGCTCGTTCGCCTTGCGGGTTGGCAACGGCGCGTAAATCCTATGGGCATTGACTGAAAGGCTCACTTACACCGCAGATAGTAAGCCTAGTCCTAGAGTGAATACAAAAGGCATGTGCGATATTCCATTTCTGAAGCTCAATTGATTATTATAGCCCGCTGCGCGCTCGATGCGCACCTGTAGGCCTATAGAGGTCACGCGGCAGGAGTGAGATGACACGAATATGGCCATATAAGGAGATAATATAACGAAAGAGGGATATGGCTATAGACGAATTGTAATTCAGTTGAGCAAGAAAATCACCATTTTTTACGCTTTTCGGGAGAAGAGTGCGGAGCAACGGAGCAGGTATAAGGGGTCTGATCACAGAGAACTATTATTTTATTTATTTTATTTTTTTACTATGATAAAGAAAGTGACGCTTGTTGCCCAAGGGTCTTGTGCGCCACGATCAATACATATAAAATTCAATATAATACACTACATTCTACATATACAATACATTACACACTCACATCACACAACACAACACAACATATAAAATGACTTGAGCTGCTCTAATCGCATCTGTGCTGCCGAGCGGTGCATATGCGGGAATTAATAAGGTAGCCTATGCTGCGCGAAAAGCATGTAGGCCCTATACCCGACGCATAGGCCTACAATAGCCAAACTGAAAGCTCCCCGGGTATGTGGGACGGGGAGGATTGCAATAGGGAGGGCATCTGTCGGAAAAGGAATCGCTTATGTAATCTCTACCATTAATTTCAGTGGAACTCATATACGTTCCAACATTATGCCAATCTATGGATATGCGTCGACGATCACAGCTTATCTTCAATAACACGTGTAGAGTGGAAACGAGTTTCGTTCAAATGCTCCGTGCCGGCGAGCACAGCTATCAACAGTTCGATTATTGCGCTGAGATTAACACCGTGGGTGATTTCAGGCTCCGGTCAAACCAAAACGTCTACTAATCTTTTTATGGTCGCTGTCCAAATATTTTATAATGTCTCATGGAGCCGTGGTGCAGGACGTAGCGTTTTTCAACGTAGGCTATAATAGAGAAGTTTAATTAGAAATTTCAGTTACTAAACGAAAGCATAACGCAAAATTGGCCTGGGAATCTTATCGTGGTTAAAATACCTTGAGACATCTGTGACCTTCCACTGATTCGCTATCTTCAGATCTCTCTTGCTGTGGTAGTTGCTCCTGATTTTCTAGTAAAATCGGATAAATGAAACCCGAATCCATCTCCACCTGATGAAGGAGCGGAGCTCCGAAAGCTAGTGAATGTTTTAAGTCTCAATAAACTAAGGCTGGACGCTAAATCTGTGGTGATCTTCTTTACAATAACAGATTATGTTAGTTACATCGCGTTACATTCTAGCGTTACACTTCTGCGCGTATGACACGTTATTCTGCTTTGCTGCGTCGTAAATGCGCCCGAATATATCCAATTATCCATCCAGCTACCATCTCAAATGTTCTTCTTGTTAGCAATATCAGTAGTAGTGACCTGTAATACCGACCCCCTTCACAAACCTCAACTTGATACATTTTTAAAGTTTATTGTTATAATAAATCCAACTAGCAATCACGAAATTGACAATTAGGCCCCGTATACGACGGAGATATAATTAGCAATGCGTAAATTAGGGATCCGCGGTGGCGGGTTCGAGTTCTTCCTCTTTACTTTCGCTGGCAACTGGAGATGGCGAAACTGCGTTCAAACAACACTTACGATACAATAGGAGCAACCCAATCGCTACAGCCAGAATTCCAAACACGATGGGGATCCAATTCAATTTGTTGAATGTACTGGCATCGGAGTCACCTGTTAATATTCGCTTGTTTTATTATAGGCGTAACTAAAACCGCTCGACGTATTTAACACATATCAGGTTATGTATGTTAGACAGTTATTCGAAACTTTTTAAACGCTACGCCTCCTAAGCAGCTTATGGCCAGGTTAATAGATTACATACTAGTTAAAGTTCAATGATTACGGGAGTTTTCGATCAGCTATCAGTAGGCCTATCGATTAAAGGTCCGTGTATTGCTGCATTGGTAAATACGCCTTAAATTCTTACAGGGTGTCTTGGTCATCTGCGCGAAAGGGACGCATGGATTTTAGTAAGGCGAATTCGCGACGAGTACACGGCATTCGTCCCTCACAATTCCCAAACATATAAGAACGTACCTGTCTGAAGATTGTTTTCAGCATCACAATTTTCTTTTCCTGCGAAGAAAGGGTTCTCAATATCCGCAAGATAGGGCCGAGTATTTTCCTACCGGGGTCAATACTACCTTTGATCGAACCTCACTATAATTTTGTAGCGGAGTGGCATTAGGTCACTTTCAAGAAACTGCATTCGATTCCAATGGAATCTGAAGTATGTGAGTGCAAAGCAAAGACAATTCTGAGGGTCTCACGAACAGTCCTATATTCCAGTCGCATCTCATCCCATTTCTAGCTCAGCTCATGATTAAGATATTCACTCTCCCTATACAATTCATTCCTTTTTCTTTTTTGGCTCCAAGCGGAACCGCAAAACCTATGGCTATTCTTAGTTTAACACAAAGCCTATGCTTGATCGAAAGTCAGGACACACAAAGGCAATAAGTAATCAAACTTACGGACGCAACTAAGTCCATCACTATCAAGGATCATACATTGCGAAGAGCATGAACATATCCTAGAAGAATCGGTTCCGTTGCAAATATCACTACATCCACCATTGTTTATCGTGCAAGGGTCTTCAGTTGTATTTATTACAGTACCTGGTGGTACTGTAGAGTCTGAAACCGATTAAACAAATTCAATGCAACTTTTGCATTAAGTGCTTCGGTATGGAGCGGCGTCATTCGCAGGAGGTTCTGTACTGTAGGATACTTGTCCGTAACAGTAAGATTGGTGGTTTAATTTGACTGCGAAACTATATGGAAGGTTAAGTCAACATACGTACTTGTAACAGTGAAGCAGATAGAACGACCGACGATCCTGAAATAACATAACAAGAATACAATTCTATTTTTAAAATTCGATAATGGTACAAAATTGTAGAATATTCACCAGCAACTACACGGTAATGGTTATCGAGGCATGGAACGTGCGAATATCTTTTGAGAGGAATGTACTCCCTTCGGCACTTCCTATACCGAGATGCTAAATCGATTCGCTGGAATAGTTTTTACGCCGAAAATGCCCTTTGATCGCAAGCCTACCTACCTATTGTACCTAGGCTGAGGATTCTTGTCTCAGGCTTAATCTGCGAATCGTAAAGAAATATTTCATATATACCCTCCATTTTCTGATGCGTAGTAACAAACATCATAAGGGCCAGATTGACGAGCTTTTGGTGTCCACAAAATATTGGCTGAGTACAAATTGTTTCCTCTTGAAACGACAGGGGTAACCTGCATTCCAAACGGTCCGAGAACAACGAACTGCTTTATCCTGAAAACAAGGAGAATCCTGGTCGTTGCCTTCACACACCACGTTTTCCACAACTACGATTAAAGACTTAACTGGTACACGTTCTGCGTTAACCTAACATTATATAAGTAGCATAACATCTTTGATAATGTCGATTTTCTAATAGTACTATCTCTGCTATGTCATATAATCGTACGTAGCATCTGGCGAGCTTGCAAACGCATATAACGTTAGGTTTATTGCTCCGTTGCTTGGAATTACGATTACATCACCGTCTTGAACAGATTGCTTTGGATAGATTGGACGCAAACTGCAGTTCCTTGCCCCGCCAACTGAACATAAGGTACAACAGTCAGTGCTATCATAGGATAAGTCATTTCTTGCAGCCTCAAAGCGTTGGCCAGCTTGGCCTATACTGGGATGAAATGGCGAAGTATTGTGTTGCTCTTATCAAATGATGGGCCCAGACAACAATCGCTCTAACATTCACTTCGCTCAACATCATTTTGCATCAATTATGCCCTGCTCTGAGGATTCATTCATATGTACTAGCATACACATTATTCTCATAGCCTTAGATGATATGATTGACGCTCGTTTAATCCTACATGTCTCGAGGCGATCGTAATTGGTTAACGCATTGATTAAGATCGCCTTGCCATGTCCTCCCTATAGAAACTCGCTAATATATGCTCTTACTTTTTACAAGGAATTGAAGAGGTGTTTCACTTAAAAAGCCGGATGTTGGCACATTCCGGGATCCATTGAGAAGAATGGCCGATCTTGGATGATCCAGCAAGATTATTGACACAGCAACTAATTTATTCCCTCCTCCGCCATCGTAATGAATCGTACATGTAGTCTGTGATAACGACATAGGTAGGATAGGAATATCCAAAGAGAGATCTCAGATTTACCTGATTTAAATGGAAATACTCATATCCTGCAGAGTTTGGACCGTTGCATGCACCACCGCATTCTTCATATCCGCTAGCGTAACGACACGTTACCCTGTCATTGTCAAAGTCCTGGTATGCGATACGAACGTCTTCGGCGCATTGTTGACTCAATCTATAGCAGGACGAGATGCTTCTCAAGTAATACACGCTATTTGCTAGACTTCGTGCTATTTTTCTCAAGTCTACGATATCCTACATCTAAGCAATTTTACTCAAGTCCACAACAGTATTTTCGCTCCTTCCTTTTACGGAGATATTCATTTACGAAAAGGAGAAGCGTAGCAGTGGGAGAGTTACTGCGTTTAATTAACACCGCTTTTATATTAAGAGACATAAACTTGCAGATACTTTTGTTTTTGTTCATGCGTTGTGCATGGGATCGTCTATATAATGCTCAAAATGAATCAGCTTGTACCATGTCTCTGGATGCTTAGCTGACAGAGCCACGTTGGGTCCAAGTACTCTAACATTAATACCGGCCTCTGTAGAAAGGCTAGACAAAGAGGACTATACGTACTTGACAATCGGACTGACCGTAGCTGTTGGAGGGTTATTGGAGAGGTCGGTATCAGATCTGATCGCAAGATCGATATTTCCTGCTCGCACTACCCAAGAACCCCTAGCGAATGAAGCTTCACTAAGCCAAGCACTTCCCGTGTAGCTGAAATTATATATTTCACTGTGGATAAGTCCAGTTATGATAGAAGGTGGAATAAGGAAACATATACTATATATATAGGATATAGCACATTTGAATTTTGCGGTTGGTAAGTAGTACTGGCGTATGGTCTGAGAAGAACTTGAGAAACCACAACAGGTCGCTAGTGGCAAGAGCCTGACGTCTGCATCGGAAAACGGGACGAGGCCGTATACTTTCTACCTTGTGACATCGAGATCAACAAACACTACATTCGAAACAGGTAAGCGGGGTTCAATATCAAAGGTAGTGGTCATGCCATTGACGCTAACATTTTAGTACGAAACATCGGCGAATCACACTATTGATACTGAAGAGTGTAGTGGAGCCGATCAATAGATATTGTAAAGAAGGTCACCACAGATTTAGCGTCCAGCCTTAATTTATTGAGAATTAAAGCATTCAGAAGCTTTCGGAGCTCCGCTCCTTCATCATGTGAAGATGGAATAAATCGTAATTCGTATTAGCACAATTTGAATAAAAACAGAATAATAGATATTGTGACGTCATAGAGCGGGTAAATGAATGAACCAATTATATCACAGCTGAGGTAGGCACAGGAGAGAAGGCGGGCGAGTAGGCGATGGAGGTGACGTTGGAGTGTTCCTGGTAGGAAGTCACTCGGAGGCCAAAGTAAACCCGGTTAAAATGAAAGACCTCCCAGGTACTCAGAACCCTTTCTCATCAAAGTAGCTCCCAGTTAACAAAAAACGGATATTCTTCACATACAATGTCCGAGACCAAGACCACCACTCTCGGACATTGTATGATACCTGATGACGGAGCGGAGCTCCGAAAGCTAGTGGACGCCAAATCTGTGGTGATCTTCTTTACAATATCTATTGATACTACAATTGCAAAACCAGATACCTGATGTCAAAAGGCCGATGCGTGTTTACTGTTGCCGCAAAGCTGTTGTATCCATAAATCCAATTTTCGTCGAGATCATAGGCGGTACATATGACCTTCGCGGTTTCATTGTCTGACGAGTAGTCTATTCCTATAGTTTTTTTCCAAGTTCCGTCGCCATATGCTGAATTCTCTTCGGCAATAGTCTCAGCATCACATCTTTCGGCTGCGACCCAGTAATCGCGACGCCACCCCAATTTGAAGTTTACATCAATCTGAATAATATTTCGAACTAAATTTGCTTGACCACATCAGACTATACCTTGATACAATGAGTAGGGGGACTGGTAAGGATGATCGTTAACCTACAGTAGGCTTATCATTTAGATTTGCTGGATAAAGCGCAAGGGAATCATCCGTCGAGCAACATGGCTATCGAGTCACTATACAAGTACAACGGTGGAAAGCTATCGCGGTACAATCCCAGTGTTGACTTTCAAATCGATTTTAAACAGGATTTTTGCCTGTATCTATGACTAGAATGTATGTAAATGAACTTATCTACGTTACCTTGTACAAATCGCCGACTCTTCCAATATATTTCCATGATACAGTCCCTCCTCGGAAATGAGTCGCGTCAGATATTGTTAGAAGTATTACAAAAAGTAGGGATCTTAACGTAGACAAGCCATCCATCTTCAACTGCTTATCACTCGGATCAAACCGCCTCCAGTGAATTGAAAAGTACTAATAGGCGTAGCATAGCTGATAAGGAACACCTAGGATAATCAGCATACGAAATGTGCCGCGTTTGGCACGGTACGAATCTACGTGTTCCCCCGCCTATACACCGGTATCAAAATCATCGTAGGCTACTCGGATGCGTAATTTCGGCCAAAAGACTGCTACAACTACACCCTTCACCTTATATCTTCCCTCTGTCGTACCAGTAGGCCGGTGCTTTGTAGGCTTAATACGGTACCTACCGTACCCTACATTAGAGCCTCCCTTTGTTAATTTTTTTTTTCTTATTGCAAACCCATATATCTGTTTCGGTCTCTAGTACCGTTATTTAGCCACCCATGCCTACCATGGCGCACGGCAGTCGCAACTGGCACTATAGACGTATAGAGTATCTACGTAACCCAACTATACAGATTGCGTATTCTCTATGACCCAACCATCACCAACTACTGGAAGCTCTCATGCACGAATTACGCCATTGTTACACCATTAATTACTGTAATGAAGGTCACCACAGATTTAACGTCCACCCTTCGTTTATCGAGAATTAGAACGTTCACCAGCTTTCCGAGCTCCGCTCCTTCATCAGGTGAAGATGGAATGAATCACAATACGCAATAGCACAATTTGAATTAAAACAAAATCATGGATATGGTGACGTCATAGAGTGGGTGGATGGAAGAGCCAATAATATCACAGGAGAGATAGCGGGCGGGTACCGGGTAGGCGAATTGTGGCGGTAAAAGCTTGTGGATGGAAGTATAATGCGAGCCACTGGATGTTGAAATCCGGTGGCGTAAACGTATCCGGGACGTAATCGGAAGTGATGTTTGAGTGTTCCTTGTAGGAAGTCACTCGGAGGCCAAAGTAAAACCCGGTTAAAATGAAAGACCTCCCGGGTTCTCAGAACCCTGTCTCATCACAGCGACTCCTAGTGAACAGAAAACGGGTTCACTTCACATAGAACGCCCAGAAGTACTGGTCTAGGTAACGGTCTGTGGAAAATGGGTACAATGAAATGGGGTTCACTGATGACATAATAATGGTGGTGGGTGTCAAAACGGTTAGGAATCGTCCTGCCAGAAGTCTCTGTGTGTGGAGGAGATGCCGTCAGGTAGTTCTAATCTTAGACGGTCCTGTGTGTTGGTATTGTCGTTATTGGTGGTAGTGATGACATAATGTGACATACATCCTCTATCCCGGTTGAGACCCCGTCGATGAGTGTCAAATTTGTCCACTAACTTCTGTTCCATTTCCCGGCGTAGTGTGGTGTTATGAATGGGTTCCTGTAGTAGGCCTATATTGATTATCATGTCGTCTTTCGAATGCCTATGTGAAGAGAAATGTTCACTGACCGGTTTGTTGTGGTTGGAACGAAATGTGTCGTGTCTATGTTCGTTGAGTCGTATGTGTAGTGGTTGACTTGTTTCGCCGATGTACCAAGCGTTGTCGCATCCATGTTTGCAACGAATAAATGACGTCCTTCGATTTACCTGTAAGCTAAAGCTTCCCCGTGTATTGTGATTTGTGCGGTTGCCTCTGGATATACCGGCTTCTGTGTCGAGGACCGGACAGGTTTTGCATGTTGTATTACAGCATTTTTGTACGGAGATGCTGTGGTTTGGTCGGGCAATTTGCTTCTTACCAAAATCTGTCGGAGGTTCGGCGGTTGTCGAATGGCTAGGAGGGTGCAAAAATATGCATTTATTGATTCTTACAACTATCGCAATAAATGATTAAACTGAAACACAAAAGGAAAGATGCTCCTAGCGTTAGCCTAAAACACGGCGCATCGAGAGACGCACGTCTGCTCAGCAGCGTGGTCTGCTTGAAATGAGATAGTCCCGACCAGAGGGGTCGATGAGGGAATGCTTCTCGACATTTAGAATAGCTGTCCAGAATATGCTGGAGCAGGTTGCAAAGAACTTGTCGAAGTTTCTCTGCCCCAGGGAAATAGTTGCTGACAAGGGATACTCTGGATTGCTCATTCACGGCCCATGGATGTCATTTAAGAAGCTCTTCTGGTGGGACCCTAATGGCCCTTTCCATTTGTCGATCTACCATCGTCAAATCGTAACCAGCACTGCTGAGAAGAGCGTGTCGTAGGACGTTCAGGTGTCTCCTTCTTTCTGTCTGTTCAGAGCAAAGCCGGTGGATTCTTTGGGCCTGACTTAATACTATGTCTCTCTTGCAATGCTGAGGATGGAAACTGCTATATAGTGCAACATTTTGAGACAGTCAGTGTTTTCTATAGATGACAGAAACGAGGATGGAGTCATTTGTTAGCATGACCATGGTGTCTATAAAAAACGGCACGCTCTCAGTGGATAGTTCTAATGTGAGTTTAATCTTGGGATGAAAACTGTTCATTTGTTCGTGAAAACGTCGGAGAGCGGCTTCCCCGTGCGTCCAAATTATCATCAATGTATCAGACGTAAAATGCCGGTTTGTCTTGCTGGGTGAAGGAATTCTGTCTCGAAATGATGTAGGCCTATATAGAGATTCGTATACTGCGGTGCGAATTTGGTTCCCATGGCCGGCACGGCACAGTAAAAAGGTCTTGGTTGAACTTAAACTCATTGTGGGTGAGGGTGAAACTAATCAGTTGCAGGATGCTGTCCTTCATGGGGTGTAGGGCATCGGTCAACGACGCCTCTACCGCTGCAATACCATCAGCATGTGGCATGTTGGTGTACAGGGATGAGACATATCCATGTTGGCAAAGATGGTGCCAGGTGTGGATGGTTTTGAAATGACCGAACTTAGTATGGAAATCAGTGGTGTCCTGGCAGAAACTGGGAGTACTTTTGACCAGCGGTTTGAGTTGTCTTTCGACATACCCAGAAGACTGTTCACCGACTGTTTCGTTACACGAGACAGTTTTGCGTCCAGTAGCTTACCCTACTTGTGGATCTTAGGTAGAATGTAAAAACGACCTACCTTGGGATCTTTAGGCATATTATTGAGTATCTGTTCCTTGATGGGATTTTCTAGTTCCTGCAAGAGGTTTTCCAGTTATTTCCTGTGTTGTATTGTTAGGTTGCTGTGTAATTTGCGATATCAGTCCGAATTGAGTTGTCTGCAGGCTTCGTTGTGATCGTCGACTCCGACATCATTATCATGCCGGCGGACAAAGGTGGTAGTCATGGACCGCGACGACTACCTCAACGAAACCTAGAGACAACTCAATTCGGGCTCATATCGCAAATTACAAAGCAACCTAACAATACAGCGTAGGAAAGAAGTTGTAAACATCCTGCAGGAACTGGACAAACCCATCAAGGACCAGATACTCAATAACATGCCTAAAGATCCCAAGGTAGGTCGATGCAGGTAAGGGGCCTGATCACAGAGAACTATAATTTCATTCCAATCACATCTGTGCTGCCGAGCGGTGCATATGCGGGAATGGATAAGGTAGCCTATGCTGCGCGAAAAGCATGTAGGCCTATGCCCTATACCCGACGCATAGGCCTACAATAGCCAAACTGAAAGCTCCCCGGGTATGTGGGACGGGGAGGATTGCAATAGGGAGGGCATCTGTCGGAAAAGGAATCGCTTATGTAATCTCTACCATTAATTTCAGTGGAACTCATATACGTTCCAACATTATGCCAATCTATGGATATGCGTCGACGATCACAGCTTATCTTCAATAACACGTGTAGAGTGGAAACGAGTTCCGTTCAAATGCTCCATGCCGGCGAGCATAGCCATCAAAAGTTCGATTAACGAAAGCATAACATAGCATAACACAAAATTGGCCTGGGAATCTTATTGAGGTTAATTAAAATACCTTGAGACATCTGTTGCTGGCGTACATTCACACACACATATATATAGGCCTACTGTCTATGTGCCAATGCGCTTTGCATGCCACTGATTGGGACTGACAAATATAGGCATGCTATCATCGCTGAAGTAAAAATTTAATTAACTGAGTTGGAATGTCTTCATATTATGTTAGTTACATCGCGTTACACTTCTGCGCGCATGACACGTTATTCTGCTTTGCTGCGTCGCAAATGCGAGTCGAAGATATCCATCCCACTACCATCTACAATCTCAAATGTTCTTCTTGTTAGCAATATCAGTAGTAGTGACCTGTGGCCCTCTTCACAAACCGAAACTTGACATATTTTTTAAGCTTAATGTTATGATAAATCCAACTAGCAATCACGAAATTGACAATTAGGCCCCGTATACGACGGAGATATAATTAGCAATGCGTAAATTAGGGATCCGCGGTGGCGGATTCGAGTTCTTCCTCTTTACTTTCGCTGGCAACTGGAGATGGCGAAACTGCGTTCAAACAACACTAACGATACAATAGGAGCAACCCAATCGCTACAGCCAGAATTCCAAACACGATGGGGATCCAATTCAATTTGTTGAATGTACTGGCATCGGAGTCACCTGTTAATATTCGCTTGTTTTATTATAGGCGTAACTAAAACCGCTCGACGTATTTAACACATATCAGGTTATGTATGTTAGACAGTTATTCGAAACTTTTTAAACGCTACGCCTCCTAAGCAGCTTATGGCCAGGTTAATAGATTACATACTAGTTAAAGTTCAATGATTACGGGAGTTTTCCATCAGCTATCAGTAGGCCTATCGATTAAAGGTCCGTGTATTGCTGCATTGGTAAATACGCCTTAAATTCTTACAGGGTGTCTTGGTCATCTGCGCGAAAGGGACGCATGGATTTTAGTAAGGCGAATTCGCGACGAGTACACGGCTTTCGTCCCTCACAATTCCCAAACATATAAGAACGTACCTGTCTGAAGATTGTTTTCAGCATCACAATTTTCTTTTCCTGCGAAGAAAGAGTTCTCAATATCCACAAGATAGGGCCGAGTATTTTCCTACCGGGGTCAATACTACCTTTGATCGAACCTCACTATAATTTTGTAGCGGAGTGGCATTGGGTCACTTTCAAGAAACTGCATTCGATTCCAATGGAATCTGAAGTATGTGAGTGCAAAGCAAAGACAATTCTGTTGGTCTCATGAACAGTCCTATATTTCAGTCGCATCTCATCCCATTTCTAGCTCAGCTCACGATTAAGGTATTCACTCTCCCTACACAATTGTTTCCCATTTCTTATTTTGGCTCCCAGCGGAGCCGCAAAAGCTATGGCTATTCTCAGTTTCACACAAAGCCTATGCTTGATCGAAAGTCAGGACACAAAGGCAATAAGTAATCAAACTTACGGACGCAAGTAAGTCCATCACTATCAAGGATCATACATGGCGAAGAGCATGAACATATCCTAGAAGAATCGGTTCCGTTGCAAATATCACTACATCCGCCATTGTTTATCGTGCAAGGGTCTTCAGTTGTATTTATTACAGTACCTGGTGGTACTGTAGAGTCTGAAACCGATTAAACAAATTCAATGCAACTTTTGCATTGAGTGCTGTGGTGTGGAGCGGCATCATTCGCAGGAGGCTCTGTACGGTAGGATACTTGTCCGTAACAATAAGATTGGTGGTTTAATTTGACTGCGAAACTATATGGAAGGTAAAGTCAACATACGTACTTGTAACAGTGAAGCAGATAGAACGACCGACGATCCTGAAACAACATAACAAGAATACAATTCTATTTTTAAAATTCGATAATGGTACAAAATTGTAGAATATTCACCAGCAACTACACGGTAATGGTTATCGAGGCATGGAACGTGCGAATATCTTTTGAGAGGAATGTACTCCCTTCGGCACTTCCTATACCGAGATGCTAAATCGATTCGCTGGAATAGTTTTTACGCCGAAAATGCCCTTTGATCGCAAGCCTACCTACCTATTGTACCTAGGCTGAGGATTCTTGTCTCAGGCTTAATCTGCGAATCGTAAAGAAATATTTCATATATACCCTCCATTTTCTGATGCGTAGTAACAAACATCATAAGGGCCAGATTGACGAGCTTTTGGTGTCCACAAAATATTGGCTGAGTACAAATTGTTTCCTCTTGAAACGACAGGGGTAACCTGCATTCCCAACGGTCCGAGAACAACGAACTGCTTTATCCTGAAAACAAGGAGAATCCTGGTCGTTGCCTTCACACACCACGTCTTCAACAACTACGATTAAAGACTTAACTGGTACACGTTCTGCGTTAACCTAACATTATGTAGCATAACATCTTTGATGGTGTCGATTTTCTAATAGTACTATCTCTGCTATGTCATATAATCATACGTAGCATCTGGCGAGCTTGCAAACGCATATAACGTTAGGTTTATTGCTCCGTTGCTTGGAATTACGATTACATCACCGTCTTGAACAGATTGCTTTGGATAGATTGGACGCAAACTGCAGTTCCTTGCCCCTCCAACTGAACATAAGGTACATCAGTCAGTGCTATCATGTAAGTCATTTCTTGCAGCCTCAAAGCGTTGGCCTATACTGAGAAATGGCGAAGTATTGTGCTGCTCTTATCAAATGATGGGCCCAGACAACAATCGCTCCAACATTCACTTCGCTCTACATCATTTTGCATCAATTATGCCCTGCTTTGAGGATTCATTCATATGTACTAGCATACACATTATTCCCATAGCCTTAGATGATATGATTGACGCTCGTTTATAGCTACATGTCTCGAGGCGATCTCAATTGGTTAAAGCATTGATTAAGATCGCCTTGCCATGTCCTCCCCATAGAAACTCGCTAATATATGCTCTTACTTTTTACAAGGAATTGAAGAGGTGTTTCACTTAAAAAGCCGGATGTTGGCACATTCCGGGATCCATTGAGAAGAATGGCCGATCTTGGATGATCCAGCAAGACTATTGACACAGCAACTAATCTATTCCCTCCTCCGCCATCGTAATGAATCGTACACGTAGTCTGTGATAACGACATAGGTAGGATAGGAATATCCAAAGAGAGATCTCAGATTTACCTGATTTAAATGGAAATACTCATATCCTGCAGAGTTTGGACCGTTGCATGCACCACCGCATTCTTCATTTCCGCTAGCGTAACGACACGTTACCCTGTCATTGTCAATGTCCTGGTATGCGATACGAACGTCTTCGGCGCATTGTTGACTCAATCTATATCAGGACGAGATGCTTCTCAAGTAATACACGCTATTTGCTAGAATTCGTGCTATTTTTTTCAAGTCTACGATATCCTACATCTAAGCAATTTTACTCAAGTACACAACAGAATTTTCGCTCCTTTCTTTTACGGAGATATTCATTTACGAAAAGGAGAAGCGTAGTAGTGGGAGAGTTACTGCGTTTAATTAACACCGCCTTTATATTAAGAGACATAAACTTGCAGATACTTTTGTTTTTGTTCATGCGTTGTGCATGGGATCGTCTTTATTATCCCAAACTGAATCAGCTTGTACCATGTCTCTGGATGCTTAGCTGACGGAGCCACGTTGGGTCCAAGTACTCTAACTTCAATACCGGCCTCTGTAGAATGGCTAGACAAAGAGGACTATACGTACTTGACAATCGGACTGATCGTAGCTGTAGGAGGGTTATTGGCGCGGTCGGTATCAGATCTGATCGCAAGATCGATATTTCCTGCTCGCACTACCCAAGAACCCATAGCGAATGAAGCCTGAGTAAGCCAAGCACTTCCCGTGTAGCTGAAATTATATATTTCACCGTGGATAAGTCCAGTTATGATAGAAGGTGGAATGAGGAAACATATACCATATATATAGGATATAGCACATTTGAATTTTGCGGTTGGTAAGTAGTAATGGCGTATGGTCTGAGAAGAAATTGAGCAACCACAACAGGTCGCTAGTGGCAAGAGCCTGACGTCTGCATCGGAAAACGGGACGACGCCGTATACTTTCTACATTGTGACATTGAGATCAACAAACACTACATTCGAAACAGGTAAGCGGGGTTCAATAGCAAAGTAGTGGTCATGCCATTGACGCTAACATTTTAGTACGAAATATCGGCGTTGTCGAGCCGTGCCGCTCCCATCACGAAGGCATACACGGGCCCCTTCTCACGCCAATGGCAAGGCTAGTGCATAATTCGCATTAGCATTCCGTCCGTAGATTAAAACAAAGTAGCCAAGAATCACACTATTGATACTGAAGAGTGTAGTGGAGCCGATGGCAGACGATCAATACAGTAGATATTGTAAAGAAGATCACCACAGATTTAGCGTCCAGTCTTAATTTATTGAGAATTAAAGCATTCACAAGCTTTCGGAGCACCGCTCCTTCAACAGGTGAAGATGGAATAAATCGTAATTCGTATTAACACAATTTGAATTAAAACAGAATCATAGATATTGTGAAGCCATAGAGTGGGTAGATGAAGGAACCAATTATATCACAGCTGAGGTGGGCACAGGAGAGAAGGCGGGCGAGTAGGCGATGGAAGTGACGTTGGAGTGTTCCTGGTAGGAAGTCACTCGGAGGCCAAAGTAAACCCGGTTAAAATGAAAGACCTCCCAGGTACTCAGAACCCTTTCTCATCAAAGTAGCTCCCAGTTAACAAAAAACGGATATTCTTCACATACAATGTCCGAGACCAAGACCACCACTCTCGGACATTGTATGATACCTGATGACGGAGCGGAGCTCCGAAAGCTAGTGGACGCCAAATCTGTGGTGATCTTCTTTACAATATCTATTGATACTACAATTGCAAAACCAGATACCTGATGTCAAAAGGCCGATGCGTGTTTACTGTTGCCGCAAAGCTGTTGTATCCATAAATCCAATTTTCGTCGAGATCATAGGCGGTACATATGACCTTCGCGGTTTCATTGTCTGACGAGTAGTCTATTCCTATAGTTTTTTTCCAAGTTCCGTCGCCATATGCTGAATTCTCTTCGGCAATAGTCTCAGCATCACATCTTTCGGCTGCGACCCAGTAATCGCGACGCCACCCCAATTTGAAGTTTACATCAATCTGAATAATATTTCGAACTAAATTTGCTTGACCACATCAGACTATACCTTGATACAATGAGTAGGGGGACTGGTAAGGATGATCGTTAACCTACAGTAGGCTTATCATTTAGATTTGCTGGATAAAGCGCAAGGGAATCATCCGTCGAGCAACATGGCTATCGAGTCACTATACAAGTACAACGGTGGAAAGCTATCGCGGTACAATCCCAGTGTTGACTTTCAAATCGATTTTAAACAGGATTTTTGCCTGTATCTATGACTAGAATGTATGTAAATGAACTTATCTACGTTACCTTGTACAAATCGCCGACTCTTCCAATATATTTCCATGATACAGTCCCTCCTCGGAAATGAGTCGCGTCAGATATTGTTAGAAGTATTACAAAAAGTAGGGATCTTAACGTAGACAAGCCATCCATCTTCAACTGCTTATCACTCGGATCAAACCGCCTCCAGTGAATTGAAAAGTACTAATAGGCGTAGCATAGCTGATAAGGAACACCTAGGATAATCAGCATACGAAATGTGCCGCGTTTGGCACGGTACGAATCTACGTGTTCCCCCGCCTATACACCGGTATCAAAATCATCGTAGGCTACTCGGATGCGTAATTTCGGCCAAAAGACTGCTACAACTACACCCTTCACCTTATATCTTCCCTCTGTCGTACCAGTAGGCCGGTGCTTTGTAGGCTTAATACGGTACCTACCGTACCCTACATTAGAGCCTCCCTTTGTTAATTTTTTTTTTCTTATTGCAAACCCATATATCTGTTTCGGTCTCTAGTACCGTTATTTAGCCACCCATGCCTACCATGGCGCACGGCAGTCGCAACTGGCACTATAGACGTATAGAGTATCTACGTAACCCAACTATACAGATTGCGTATTCTCTATGACCCAACCATCACCAACTACTGGAAGCTCTCATGCACGAATTACGCCATTGTTACACCATTAATTACTGTAATGAAGGTCACCACAGATTTAACGTCCACCCTTCGTTTATCGAGAATTAGAACGTTCACCAGCTTTCCGAGCTCCGCTCCTTCATCAGGTGAAGATGGAATGAATCACAATACGCAATAGCACAATTTGAATTAAAACAAAATCATGGATATGGTGACGTCATAGAGTGGGTGGATGGAAGAGCCAATAATATCACAGGAGAGATAGCGGGCGGGTACCGGGTAGGCGAATTGTGGCGGTAAAAGCTTGTGGATGGAAGTATAATGCGAGCCACTGGATGTTGAAATCCGGTGGCGTAAACGTATCCGGGACGTAATCGGAAGTGATGTTTGAGTGTTCCTTGTAGGAAGTCACTCGGAGGCCAAAGTAAAACCCGGTTAAAATGAAAGACCTCCCGGGTTCTCAGAACCCTGTCTCATCACAGCGACTCCTAGTGAACAGAAAACGGGTTCACTTCACATAGAACGCCCAGAAGTACTGGTCTAGGTAACGGTCTGTGGAAAATGGGTACAATGAAATGGGGTTCACTGATGACATAATAATGGTGGTGGGTGTCAAAACGGTTAGGAATCGTCCTGCCAGAAGTCTCTGTGTGTGGAGGAGATGCCGTCAGGTAGTTCTAATCTTAGACGGTCCTGTGTGTTGGTATTGTCGTTATTGGTGGTAGTGATGACATAATGTGACATACATCCTCTATCCCGGTTGAGACCCCGTCGATGAGTGTCAAATTTGTCCACTAACTTCTGTTCCATTTCCCGGCGTAGTGTGGTGTTATGAATGGGTTCCTGTAGTAGGCCTATATTGATTATCATGTCGTCTTTCGAATGCCTATGTGAAGAGAAATGTTCACTGACCGGTTTGTTGTGGTTGGAACGAAATGTGTCGTGTCTATGTTCGTTGAGTCGTATGTGTAGTGGTTGACTTGTTTCGCCGATGTACCAAGCGTTGTCGCATCCATGTTTGCAACGAATAAATGACGTCCTTCGATTTACCTGTAAGCTAAAGCTTCCCCGTGTATTGTGATTTGTGCGGTTGCCTCTGGATATACCGGCTTCTGTGTCGAGGACCGGACAGGTTTTGCATGTTGTATTACAGCATTTTTGTACGGAGATGCTGTGGTTTGGTCGGGCAATTTGCTTCTTACCAAAATCTGTCGGAGGTTCGGCGGTTGTCGAATGGCTAGGAGGGTGCAAAAATATGCATTTATTGATTCTTACAACTATCGCAATAAATGATTAAACTGAAACACAAAAGGAAAGATGCTCCTAGCGTTAGCCTAAAACACGGCGCATCGAGAGACGCACGTCTGCTCAGCAGCGTGGTCTGCTTGAAATGAGATAGTCCCGACCAGAGGGGTCGATGAGGGAATGCTTCTCGACATTTAGAATAGCTGTCCAGAATATGCTGGAGCAGGTTGCAAAGAACTTGTCGAAGTTTCTCTGCCCCAGGGAAATAGTTGCTGACAAGGGATACTCTGGATTGCTCATTCACGGCCCATGGATGTCATTTAAGAAGCTCTTCTGGTGGGACCCTAATGGCCCTTTCCATTTGTCGATCTACCATCGTCAAATCGTAACCAGCACTGCTGAGAAGAGCGTGTCGTAGGACGTTCAGGTGTCTCCTTCTTTCTGTCTGTTCAGAGCAAAGCCGGTGGATTCTTTGGGCCTGACTTAATACTATGTCTCTCTTGCAATGCTGAGGATGGAAACTGCTATATAGTGCAACATTTTGAGACAGTCAGTGTTTTCTATAGATGACAGAAACGAGGATGGAGTCATTTGTTAGCATGACCATGGTGTCTATAAAAAACGGCACGCTCTCAGTGGATAGTTCTAATGTGAGTTTAATCTTGGGATGAAAACTGTTCATTTGTTCGTGAAAACGTCGGAGAGCGGCTTTCCCGTGCGTCCAAATTATCATCAATGTATCAGACGTAAAATGCCGGTTTGTCTTGCTGGGTGAAGGAATTCTGTCTCGAAATGATGTAGGCCTATATAGAGATTCGTATACTGCGGTGCGAATTTGGTTCCCATGGCCGGCACGGCACAGTAAAAAGGTCTTGGTTGAACTTAAACTCATTGTGGGTGAGGGTGAAACTAATCAGTTGCAGGATGCTGTCCTTCATGGGGTGTAGGGCATCGGTCAACGACGCCTCTACCGCTGCAATACCATCAGCATGTGGTATGTTGGTGTACAGGGATGAGACATATCCATGTTGGCAAAGATGGTGCCAGGTGTGGATGGTTTTGAAATGATCGAACTTATTAAGGAAATCAGTGGTGTCCTGGCAGAAACTGGGAGTACTTTTGACCAGCGGTTTGAGTTGTCTTTCGACATACCCAGAAGACTGTTCACCGACTGTTTCGTTACACGAGACAATTTTGCGTCCAGTAACTTACCCTGCTTGTGGATCTTAGGTAGAATGTAAAAACGACCTACCTTGGGATCTTTAGGCATATTATTGAGTATCTGTTCCTTGATGGGATTTTCTAGTTCCTTCAAGATGTTTTCCAGTTATTTCCTGTGTTGTATTGTTAGGTTGCTGTGTAATTTGCGATATGAGTCCGAATTGAGTTGTCTGCAGGCTTCGTTGTGATCGTCGACTCCGACATCATTATCATGCCGGCGGACAAAGGTGGTAGTCATGGACCGCGACGACTACCTCAACGAAACCTAGAGACAACTCAATTCGGGCTCATGTCGCAAATTACAAAGCAACCTAACAATACAGCATAGGAAAGAAGTTGTAAACATCCTGCAGGAACTGGACAAACCCATCAAGGACCAGATACTCAATAACATGCCTAAAGATCCCAAGGTAGGTCGATGCAGGTAAGGGGCCTGATCACAGAGAACTATAATTGGATCTAACTACTTTTGGATGGATTCCTAATTGAGGGGATAAAACGGTTAAATATGCGGGAATGGATAAGTTAGCCTATGCTGCGCGAAAAGCATGTAGGCCTATGCCCTATACCCGACGCATAGGCCTACAATAGCCAAACTGAAAGCTCCCCGGGTATGTGGGACGGGGAGGATTGCAATAGGGAGGGCATCTGTCGGAAAAGGAATCGCTTATGTAATCTCTACCATTAATTTCAGTGGAACTCATATACGTTCCAACATTATGCCAATCTATGGATATGCGTCGACGATCACAGCTTATCTTCAATAACACGTGTAGAGTGGAAACGAGTTCCGTTCAAATGCTCCGTGCCGGCGAGCATAGCCATCAAAATTTTCGATTAACGAAAGCATAACATAGCATAACACAAAATTGGCCTGGGAATCTTATCGAGGTTAATTAAAATACCTTGAGACATCTGTTGCTGGCGTACATTCAAACACACATATATATAGCAATATAGGCCTACTGTCTATGTGCCAATGCGCTTTGCATGCCACTGATTGGGACTGACAAATATAGGCATGCTATCATCGCTGAAGTAAAAATTTAATTAACTGAGTTGGAATGTCTTCATATTATGTTAGTTACATCGCGTTACACTTCTGCGCGCATGACACGTTATTCTGCTTTGCTGCGTCGCAAATGCGAGTCGAAGATATCCATCCCACTACCATCTACAATCTCAAATGTTCTTCTTGTTAGCAATATCAGTAGTAGTGACCTGTGGCCCTCTTCACAAACCGAAACTTGACATATTTTTTAAGCTTAATGTTATGATAAATCCAACTAGCAATCACGAAATTGACAATTAGGCCCCGTATACGACGGAGATATAATTAGCAATGCGCAAATTAGGGATCCGCGGTGGCGGGTTCGAGTTCTTCCTCTTTACTTTCGCTGGCAACTGCAGATGGCGAAACTGCGTTCAAACAGCACTTACGATACAATAGGAGCAACCCAATCGCTACAGCCAGAATTCCAAACACGATGGGGATCCAATTCAATTTGTTGAATGTACTGGCATCGGAGTCACCTGTTAATATTCGCTTGTTTTATTATAGGCGTAAACTAAAACCGCTCGACGTATTTACCACATATCAGGTTATGTAGGTTATGTATGTTAGACAGTTATTCGAAACTTTGTAAACGCTACGCCTCCTAAGCAGCTTATGGCCAGGTTAATAGATACATACTAGTTAAAGTTCAAAGATTACGGGAGTTTTCGATCAGCTATCAGTAGGCCTATCGATTAAAGGTCCGTGTATTGCATTGGTAAATACACCTTAAATTCTTACATGGTGTCTTGGTCATCTGCGCGAAAGGGACGCATGGATTTTAGTAAGGCGAATTCGCGACGAGTACACGGCATTCGTCCCTCACAATTCCCAAACATATAAGAACGTACCTGTCTGAAGATTGTTTTCAGCATCACAATTTTCTTTTCCTGCGAAGAAAGGGTTCTCAATATCCGCAAGATAGGGCCGAGTATTTTTCTACCGGGGTCAATACTACCTTTGATCGAACCTCACTATAATTTTGTAGCGGAGTGGCATTAGGTCACTTTCAAGAAACTGCATTCGATTCCAATGGAATCTGAAGTATGTGAGTGCAAAGCAAAGACAATTCTGAGGGTCTCACGAACAGTCCTATATTCCAGTCGCATCTCATCCCATTTCTAGCTCAGCTCATGATTAAGATATTCACTCTCCCTATACAATTCATTCCTTTTTCTTTTTTGGCTCCAAGCGGAACCGCAAAACCTATGGCTATTCTTAGTTTCACACAAAGCCTATGCTTGATCGAATGTCAGGACACAAAGGCAACAAGTAATCAAACTTACGGACGCAAGTAAGTTCATCACTATCAAGGATCATACATGACGAAGAGCATGAACATATCCCAGAAGAATCGGTTCCGTTGCAAATATCACTACATCCGCCATTGTTTATCGTGCAAGGGTCTTCAGTTGTATTTATTACAGTACCTGGTGGTACTGTAGAGTCTGAAACCGATTAAACAAATTTAATGCAACTTTTGCAATACTGCAATACTAGCAGCATTTTTTTACAATCTTAAACCATAACGACAACTGCGAATGAAGGTTTCAACGTACCTCCAGGTTGCGTTGTTGTTGGCTGTAAAATTCCTTGTGTCTGGGTTTTTTCAGAGTTGCCAAGAGAATTGGTGAAAGGGTTTGAAGCAGTAAATACAACTGGGGTTGTGCGAGTAGTCTCGTCTGAACTTCCTGTAAATCAGTAGTGCTACTATGTATCACGACAAATATCCCTTGACTTCCTCAATACCACACCAGTCTATTTCCTTGAAGATTGAGGATGGCCGATCCCAGGCCTGGATAAACGGCCAGAGTAGCGCCCGCAACAAGGGCATCGTTCGAATCAAATGTGATAAAATCTGAAGTGGCCTCCCAAATAACAAAACAACCAGAGGATGATAAATAAATGTATGATTCCCATGAGCGTCGACGATGTTATTGCACCGCGAAATAGGTTATAGAAATACTTATAAACACCGAAGCCGAGCCTAGTGAACACCTCAGTACCTGTAGAAGCTGAAGAAGCTGTAGAAGCTGGAGAAGACTCCGATGTTTTTTCCGCCGTAGTCGTAGTAGTAGTAGTTAATGGAGAGCTAGTAAATTCTTGCGTTTGCGTGCTTTTCACGAGTTGTGAACTTGCGGTAGGGACAGTGGATGTTGATGGTGTTGTTTTGTGCGCGTGTGTTGTGCCTGGCTGTCCAATTGTTGACGTATCAATGCTATCAGTCGTAGTGACCGGTTGTACTGTAGAGTTTGAAACCGATTAGACAAATTGAATACAAATTTTGCATTAAGTGCTGTGGTGTGGAGCGGCATCATTCGCAGGAGGCTCTGTACGGTAGGATACTTTTCCGTAACAGTAAGATTGGTGGTTTAATTTGACTGCGAAACTATATGGAAGGTAAAGTCAACATACGTACTTGTAATAGTGAAGCAGATCTGACGTCCGACGTTCCTGAAACAACATAACAAGAATACAATTCTAATTTGAAAATTCGATAATGGTACAAATTGTAGAATATTCACCAGAAACTACACGGTAATGGTTATCGAGGCATGGAATGTGCGAATATATTTTGAGAGGAATGTACTCCCTTCGGCACTTCCTATACCGGGATGCTAAATCGATTCGCTGGAATAGGTTTTACGCTGAAAATGCCCTTTGATCGCAAGCCTACCTACCTATTGTACCTAGGCTGAGGATTCTTGTCTCAGGCTAAATTTGCGAATCGTAACGAACAATTGCATAAATACTGTACCCTCCATATTCTGATGCGTAGTAACAAACATCATAAGGGCCAGATTGACCAGCTTTTGGAGTCCACAAAATATTGGCTGAGTACAAATTGTTTCCTCTTGAAACGACAGGGGTAACCTGCATTCCCAACGGTCCGAGAACAACAAACTGCCTCATCCTGAAAACAAGGAGAATCCTGGTCGTTGCCTTCACACACGACGTCTTCCACAACTACGATTAAAGACTTAACTGGTGCACGTTCTGCGTTAACCTAACATTATATAAGTAGCATAACATCTTTGATGATGTCGATTTTCTAATAGTACTATCTCTGCTATGTCATATAATCGTACGTAGCATCTGGCGAGCTTGCAAACGCATATAACGTTAGGTTTATTGCTTCGTTGCTTGGAATTTCGATTACATCACCGTCTTGAACAGATTGCTCTGGATAGGTTGGACGCAAATTGCAGTTCCTTGCCTCTCCAACTGAACATAAGGTACATCAGTCAGTCTGGCAGTGCTATCATATAAGTCATTTCTTGCAGCCTTAAAGCGTTGGCCTATACTGGGAAATGGCGAAGTATTGTGTTGCTCTTATCAAATGATGGGCCCAGACAACAATCGCTCTAACATTCACTTCGCTCTACTTCATTTTGCTTCATTTATGCCCTGCTTTGAGGATTCATTCAGATGTACTAGCATAAACATTATTCCCATATCCTTAGATGATATGATTGACGCTCGTTTATAGCTACATGTCTCGAGGCGATCTCAATTGGTTAACGTATTGATTAAGATCACCTCACCATGTCCTCCCCATCGCCCCCATAGAAATATTTTGTCGCTAATATATGCTCTTACTTTCTATAAGGAATTGAAGAGGTGTTTCACTTAAAAAGTCGGATGTAGGCACATTCCGGGATCCATTGAGAAGAATGGCCGATCTTGGATGATCCAGCAAGACTATTGACACCGCAACTAAATTATTCTCTCCTCCGCCATCGTAATGAATCGTACACGTAGTCTGTGATAACGACATAGGTAGGATTGGAATATCCAAAGAGAGATCTCAGATTTACCTGATTTAAATGGAAATACTCATATCCTGCAGAGTTTGGACCGTTGCATGCACCACCGCATTCTTCTGCTCCGGTAGCGTAACGACACGTTACCCTGTCATTGTCAATGTCCTGGTATGCGATATGAACGTCTTCAGCGCATTCTTGACTCAATCTATAGCAGGACGAGATGCTTCACAAGTAGTGCACGCTATTTGCTATAGTTCCTACGATTTTTCTCAAGTATACGATATCCTACATCTAAGCAATCTTACTCAAGTCCACAACAGTATTTTCGCTCCTTCCTTTTACGGAGATATTCATTTACGAAAAAGAGAAGTGTAGCAGTAAAACCAATGAGAGTGCAGGCATGGCGACTCGGTCGTTCACGATCACGAGCGATCCTTAAGCGTTTAAGCAATTAGTACTGCGTTTAATTAACACCGCCTTTATATTAAAAGCCATAAACTTATAGATATTTTCGTTTTTGTTTATGCTTTGTGCATGGGATCGTCTTTTTTGTTATGCCCAAAATGAATCAGCTTGTACCATGTCTCTGGATGCTTAGCTGACGGAGCCACGTTGGGTCCAAGTACTCTAACATCGTTACCAGCCTCTGTAGAATGGCTAAACAAAGAGGACTATACGTACTTGACAATCGGACTGATCGTAGATGTTGGAGGGTTATTGGCACGGTCGGTATCAGATCTGATCGCAAGATCGATTTTTCCTGCTTGCACTACCCAAGCACCCGAAGCGAATTCAGCCTCATCAAGCCAAGCACTTCCCGTGTAGCTGAAATTATATATTTCACCGTGGATAAGTTCAGTTAAGAAAGATGGTGGAATGAGGAAACATATACCATGTAGGATATAGCACATTTGAATTTTGTGGTTGGTAAGTAGTACTGGCGAATTGGATGAGAAAAACTTGGGCAACCACAACAGGTCGCTAGTGGCAAGAGCCTGACGTCTGCATCAAAAAACGGGACGAAGCCGTATACTTTCTACATTGTGACATCGAAATCAACAAACACTACATTCGAAACAGGTAACCGGGGTTCAATATCAAAGGAAGTGGTCATGCCATTGACGAAAACATTTTGGTACGAAACATCAGCGTTGTCGAGCCGTGCCGCTCCCATCACGAAGGCATACACGGGCCCCTTCTAACGCCAGTGGCAAGGCTAGTGCATAATTCGCAATAGCATTCCGTCGGTAGATTAAGACAAAGAAGCAAAGAATCACACTATTGATACTACAATTGCAAAACCAGATACCTGATGTCAAAAGGCCCAGGCGTGTTTACTGTTGCCGCAAAGCTGTTATATCCATAAATCCAATTTTCTTCGATATCATAGGCGGTGCATTTGATCGTATTGGCTTCATTATCTGAAGAGAAGCCTATTCCTTCAGTTTTTTTCCAACTTCCTCCGCTAAATGCTGGATTTTCATCGGCAATAGTCTCATCATCACATCTGGAGCCTTCGGCCCAGTAATCGCGACGCCACCCCAATTTGAAGTTTACATCAATCTGAATAGTATTTCGAACTAAATTGGTTGACCACATCAGACTATACCTTGATACAATGAGTAGGGGGACTGGTAAGGATGATCGTTAACCTACAGTAGGCTTATCATTTAGATTTGCTGGATAAAGCGCAAGGGAATCATCCGTCGAGCAACATGGCTATCGAGTCACGATACAAGTACAACGGTGGAAAGCTACCGCGGTAGAATCCCAGTGTTGACTGTCATATCGATTTTAAGCAGGATTTTTGCCTGTATCTATGGCTAGAATGTATGTAAATCAACCTATCTACGTTACCTTGTACAAATCGCCGACTCTTCCAATATATTTCCATGATACAGTCCCTCCTCGGAAATGAGACGCGTCAGATATTGTTAGAAGTATTACAAAAAGTAGGGATCTTAACGTAGACAAGCCATCCATCTTCAACTGCTTATCACTCGGATCAATCCGCCTCCAGTGAATTGAAAAGTACTAATAGCCGTATCATAGCTGATAAGGAACACCTAGGATAATCAGCATACGAAATGTGCCGCGTTTGGCACGGTACGAATCTACGTGTTTCCCCGCCTATACACCGGTATCAAAATCATCGTACTCAGATGCGTAATTTCGGCCCAAAGACTGCTACAAGTACGCCCTTCACCTTTATGTCTTCCCTCTGTCGTACCAGTAGTACCTACCGTACCCTACCTACAGACTACATTAAAGCTTTCCTTCGTCCATTTTTTCTTCTCATTGCAGACCAATATATCTGTTTCGGTCTCTAGTACCGTAATTTATCCACTTAGGCCTACCGTGGCGCACCGCAGTCGCAACTAGCACTATAGAGATTCTACGTAACCCAACTATAGAGATTGCGTATTCTCTATGACCCAACCATCACCAACTAATGGAAGCTCTCATGCATGAATTACTCCATTGTTATGCCATCAAATACGGACCATAGAGATTGCAGATCGTTCTAGCAGTGAATCAACGGAGTGTATGAAACTATAGATAACTAAACTACAAATACAAGGATTAGTTATCTATAATGAAACTTGCGTTCTGATTACTCATATAGGCCTAGATCGATGAATTCGAAGTCATCACCTTGAAATATGTATTGCGGTAGGAATCAATGTAAGCCTACACCTATAGGAGTTGCAAGTAGGCTACAGTTGTAGACATTGTTACGTGGGGATACTTTCCGCGGATTCACCTCCACTCGCCACAAATGTTTTGTTCTTTCTGATGCCAAAGTCGTGCTGGTAGTAAATTTTTGGATCGTAATAATCGTTGAGCAACGAACACCAGAATAATCAGTATGCCTCCACCAATTGCGATTAAAGCCCAATACAGGTATTCTGATGTATTTGTCGTCACTTCTTCTGTCAATGATTAGAAAAATCAGGTCAGTCAGGTCAGTTTGTTGGTCGGTGCTGTAATTTTATTTGCTATTGAAAGTAGAAATGAGGTAATGGAGTTATGGAAAGACCGCACAGATGACTCACCTGTGTTGCGGCTGTCCCCAACCAAGATAAATCGTCCTTTCAGATTTTGTAAAGGAGACTCCGAATATAGAGGTTTTGTGTGCCGAGGCCCATCATCGTCAGCATCATCACCCTCACCATCACTACCCTGACCCACGCTACTCTTTTTGCGTCCGTTAATTGACGATCTACAGTTGAAAAGGAATACACGAAATCCAAATCTTTGTAACGTTGATATGCAGTCCCTTTACTAAAGTACTATGCAGTACGATAATGGTTGGTTATATAGGCTAATCATTATGTTGCGTAACTTTAGCCTACCCCGCGCGATAGGCATTTTGCCGCTAGGCGTACTTGCGTCATTATTATGCGGTGGCGGTCACAGAACATGGTTGCGAGGTGAAAAGACTTTTAATGGAGTACAGACCTACTGTAGAAGCAAAAAGGTTTGGTATACCTCTTCCTTCTTTCAGGTGACAGACATCCTTGAAAACATCGAGATGTAGTGTTGGTCGTGTCACATATCATCACTGTACACTGAAATAAGTGGTGAAAAGGTAGAAGACATCGCATCAATAGCAATCTACTATCTCAAACGTCCGTACGTCGTACGTCGTACGCCATACGAGAGGTCACTTCTCAGCGTTTTCTGTATTTTAGAGTTAGATAACCCTTATAGTGCTTATACGGTTTATATGATAGGCCTACAGCCCTACACCTATTCCAGACTTCCAGACCACAAGACTTATCTTATAGCCGAGTCAAAACTGGTTTTGACTAACCTGAAGCGAAATATCTGCATCTTCCCGAGACGCCGCCAGATTATTCCCGAAGTCGAAAGCTTCAATACTCAGTCTATCTTCCATACTATTGATTGTAGGTATTCGTATCAGGGTTGGGTCCAACAAGCATCTGAACACAGTGCACAGGCGTAGAAAAATATCTGGCGTGATACGACTTTAAACTGGCAGCTAAACGCCTGTCCAGCCTCAATTATCAGGTCTCTGCTACTTTATCCGGCGATAAGTGGATATTATTCTCAAATCTACAAAAGGCGTATCACGAACGTACCCATCTTTCAAAAATGTATAAGTCGTCGACGTTTCGTCCGATCCAGACGAGGTTGTGATGGCTAGACATTCCTGGGTAAAAAAAACAAATCCTTCCTGACCGATCGCGCCGATTGAGAAGTAGATTCTGTCATTCACCGCTACTGATACCGGATATTCAGAAGGTGTCACCACATCCTAATGTAAAGACAAAGGTTAAAAGTAACAGCAAGCATGCTTTACGTAGTAAACAAAGATTCTACCGTGTACTCCGACGATTTGTAGAACTCAAAGTAGAAATAAAACTGCCCGATACCTTCCAGGTTGACTTCAACGGGGAACGATTCGTTACTTATCGGCACCTCGGGGACAAAAGAAGCAGATACGTCAGTGAAAGATGACAAAACACACGTCACCGGCACGAGAAGATATTCCCCTCGTTCAATAGTAGAAGATGAGTCGGATGTACTTCGCCACACCACAAGATTTCCAGAATATTGCACTTGAACAGAGCTAACCTGAGAAAAAGGTTACGAATGAGACAGGCGAGATACCCAACTATTGATTGATTGATTGATTGATTGATTGATTGATTGATTGATTGATTGATTGATTGATTGATTGATTCATTCATTCATTCATTCATTCATTCATTCATTCATTATGTGCCAACAGCGGATGAAAGTCTTTGAAAATTCTGGTTGGTGAAGGCTGGGCAACCGACCATGTAAGAGAATGACAGGATAGGCCAATTCGATTACTAAATAATATCTCGGCCAGGCATAGATTGTATGCAATACGAACTTGATACGCGATTCCGCAAGAGTTTGCGTCCAAGCTCAGTTCATGCGTATTTCGAACCCTCGTTGATTGACACTCATCTTGTTCAATGTGAGGTCGAGTATTGCCTGCTGCGACAGTTGCGTTTGTTGCACAATCCGGCACCGATATCTGCATTCCTTGCCCGTTACAAGTTATAGTCATTTCAGCTGCGAGAGAGTTTTTCAGGTAGTTTGGAATGTCATCAAGTTTTCCAAGTATGCTTATGCGATCAATCTACAGACCACACATATACAACCCATACCCACTTTACGTTTACTGACTTTGAAAATGAATATTCCGGTTGTTTTACTTTTCACCAGAAGGCATATAATTTGGTGGATCTGCCCCATCGATCAATGGTTTGAAGATTAAGGTATATTTGCGGCACGGGGCATCCAAGGATGAAAAGTTGTCAATTTAAATTAATCCATCTTAATAATCAGTGTGACGTTGGGCAATAAGGCATCAAGAAATATTTGATTATATTACTACACTTACGTAGACAAGTTGCTCCGTCCTGATCCATTGTCCAACATGGCAACGAGCAAGAACATGTTCGATCGATACCGGTTAAAGTACAAACATCGCTACATCCGCCGTTACTGGTATCACAAGGGTTAAATATTCCTGTAATTAAAGATTTAGGCCCGAATTTATAAACAGACTGAGTTGCTGTGGCGGACGATTAAATAAATAGAAGGATATAATATAATAAAATACTCATCTCTTTTTGTGCCGACATCACTAAGAAACATACGCCTAGTAGTTACGAAGAGAACTGATAGTTATACCTTTATGATTCCCTTCGCACGACGTTTATTTACCGGTATGAATATTCCCTCTCCCTCTCTATCTATCACGTTGTTTAGTAAATATAAATTATGAATTATCTAGTGCAAGAAAAATGCCAAATTAGTTTGATCAGGATTATGAATAATCCGTCACGGTTGCGATGATCATATAATAGTCGAGGTTGCGCCGGTAAATGTAACCAAAGTGTTACGTTAAAAAAGACCTAATGTACCGTCAAGAATTTTTGCTGTAAGAAACTACGATGCACAAAAAATGAAGCCAGATGGTAACTATAATATTAACTCACCAGAAACAGTTACAATGAAACAAATTTGCTTCCCAATGGATCTAAATCGAAATATTCAATCTGACGTAAGTGTTCCTTTGGCATGGGCGTTCAGCATGCAAAATTCCTACCCGTTTGAATCGAGTGCATAGTAGCAAACATCATGAACACCACTTTGATCAAAATCTGGGATCCATGTCAGTTGAGAAAAGTATAAGTTGTGTCCTACGGAAGTTACAGCAAGGGTTTGCATTCCAAGAGGACCGATAACTACGAACTTTGTAACTCTGCAAAAGTATACACACCCCTTTCCGAACACATCCGTACATCATTCATTCATTCATTGCATATTAAGTTGTAGCAACATGGTCTAACCGGCTGGAGTTAGTGCTTGAGTAGGCGTACAGAGCGCGGCTAAGTCCTCCATTGAGTGGGATTGTAATATTATCATCTTGTTGGATTGTTTGCGACGGGTAAGTTGGTATCACATTGCACGTGGTACTTTCCACAACTGCAAATCAATTTTATATCAGCGAAATTACAACTGTTGTTAGAGACAAGTATAGCAGAGCCGAAATGGCGACCAATCAAATATGTAGATATAAGTCTATAATAGTGTCACCACTAAATTCAGAAATAAGTTCACAAGCTTACAAAAGCCCTGATCCTTCGTCAGCTGCAATGAATCATCCTATTCGATTTCGTAATCATCACATTTTAATCAGTGATTAATTTCAATCTGCATGCGCTGACGTCACCCGGCGAAAGATAGTCATAGATCAGCATTTTAATCATCAACTAATTCGTCAAAAATGCTTCGATATATTTCAGTCTCCATGAAACCATGAGAAACCCTTTTATAACAAAATGGTGAATTGCATACGCTTGCGCATAAGTGCGAGGAGAGGTAATCACATTGCTTCCGGAGAAAAAATATTTTACAGCAATTTTGATGGTTTCGGCAAGAAACTTTTTTTCTTCCCTCTCTATATCATTTATGACACAATGCCTTTGGTAAACAAAATTCGCGGAAAACGTATATAGTCTTGCAACTCAACTGTCGTTTATTAGAAACGCGCGAGAAAGGACAAGGTGGAGACTTCTAAGAAAGCATTTGAGCGTGATGGTCTGATGGATATCTGATGAAAAACAGCAAAGCGCGCGTAACATAGGGATCTCAGATAGGTTGCGGGTTTCCGACCCCTGGACTAGACCATAGTCATAGTGTGTTTGAATTTGCAAGGATTGCGTCAATGACATCATCCTTTCCCAAACTACTAACCTTCAACCAGGAAATGGATTGGGATCTGGCTCAAATAGTCTGACGTAGTCACGTTTCGTGTGCCTCCTAGTACAATATCACTAGGTGGATGATCTTCCAGCACCAACATAACAGCCACCAACACCGTTGCGCCTCCTCCGTCGTAGCTTATAGTGCAAGTCGTCTATTACATAATATATGTATTAGGACTATTGAATAAGAAGGTCTACGGACCGCATGGTGACTGGTAAGTTACGACATTAACTTTTCGTCCGCGTTCGATTGCTAAAGACATTCAGCTCGTCGCAAGAGGCAACCATCTAATTCCGATATGCTAATCTAGCCGTTCGAGGACGATCCCGACAGATATAGAGACTATAATAGATAGAGTGGCTTGGCGTTGAAACTGTCGCGACACCCTCAGATCTGGTGATGCATCTAACTTTTCTCTACGTCTAATCCAGTTCGTACTCCCCACACTTACCTGATTCAAGTGGAAATGTACATATCCTGTATCGGACGGTCCGTTACAGATACTTCCACACTCTAAAGGATTGGCCCCCTCTATGGCATAGCGGCATGTTACTACATCATCGTCATCATCGTCTTGATACGATATGGTAATCTCGTCAGTGCAGCCTTGGATCAACCTCAAGTGTAAGTTTCAATTAGATATCTACTTTGTGCAGAGAGAGAGAGAGAGAGAGAGAGAAAAAGAAGGCGAGAGAGAGTCTCATAATCACAACCGTGACCAGAGTCAGCTGACGAGACGGAACCTTTCGATTTTTTGTGCAGATCACCGATGTTCACGTTCACAGGAAACCTCGTAACATCGCCAAGATATACATTGTGCCGGAAAAGGATCTCACCTTATAGTAGGTGGGCTGGACGCCGTCGGTGGATTGTTGACTTCACCGGTATCGGACCTTACACCAAAATCCATATTTCCAAGAGTCAACCCCCAGTCAAAAACATTAAATACAGTATTGCCAATCCAAGAGGTACCAGTGTATCTAAACCAAAACTAGACCATGACTATGCAGACTAGAATGTCGGACATGACTTTGAAGTGCACTTAAGAGCCCGGTAATGTAGCGAGAAAAGCTTTGTTCAAAGTAATTCAAAGTAATTATGGCGAAAGTGTGTAATAGCCAGCGATATAATCCAGTTATTATATCACCTTACTTAAGTTTGAGGCGAGACTATGCGGTCACATTTGGATTAAAGGGATCTAGGCCAAAGTCTGGAAATCAGAAGTCGGGGCGGCGCCCCATGGTCCATGCGTTAGGGAGCCCAAAATCTCAAATATATATACCGCTGTGAAGGTTAATATTAATTATTACGGGGCCGAAAAAGTGGAGGGCCTGCCCTAATGTTGAGGCGCTCAATTTCAAGGGGCACAATTATGAAACACCCAACAAACTTGGGAGGGGCGCAAAATATAATGCAGCCTCGGGGCACTAATTTTCTCTTTCTCTTATTCGAGTAGCCTAAGTCGTGAAATCCCAAACTCTTACAATAGAGAAATTCAGCATAGAAGCAGAAGTCGTTGAACTCTCTCACCTGATGTAAAAGGGTCCGTTACTGTTAACAGTGACAACAAATTGGTTATAGCCGTACGCCCAATTCTGTTCTGTTTCATACGCCGTGCACATAATCTCAGTAGATTGATTCGTTGCATTGTAACTGTTCAAGGCATGGTAAGTCCAACCTCCTTCCGAATAACTCAAAGTCCTGTTCTGTATTGTATCGTCATCACATTGAGGCGTAAAAGAATCGAGACGATAACCGAGACGGATGATAAGTTCCACCTGGACGTAACAATCAGTGGGTCAAAAGCACTGGATGAGTTTAAAAATGCAGAACTTCCATAACTTTCACCAAAGATCGCTAAAAATTGCGTGTGATTCATACACGGCCATGAACACAACTCCTATCCACCATTCCCCCTGCACCCACTGTATACTGAATGCAGTCGCTGACTATCCACCAAGAATCTTCTTGCTTTTCGCCAATCTCATTATCATTATGACTGTGGCGCACAAGACCTTAATGACGCGTCGAAGGGTAACGGCTTAAAGACCTCTCAGTGGGCCGAGTAGTTTAAACTGTCCGCCTTCTGATCGGAAGGTTCCGGGTTCGATTCCCGACCGAGTCAAATCGAAGACTTTAAAATTGGTATCCGTTCCTTCCCTACTTGGCAGTCCGTTTCGGGGAAGTGCGGAGAGTCGTGGTTGTAGTGGTGATCCGGGCTATGAACTGAAAGTATTGACACGTGTACCGTGAGCATTGACCTGGCGTAAATGACCTTAGTAGTTGAAAACACCATAAAATTCCAAATAAACAAACCTCTCACCTGATAATCATCGCCCAATTGACCTAGATACTTCCACGACAGCGAACCGCCTCTGAAATGCGTACAGTTAGCACCCGCGATCGACAAACAGAAAACTATTAACAAAGTATTGCCGGTTGTATTGTCAGCCATCTTCTATCTCCAATGTGGCGTGAGTAGTAAGAAGTAAGAAGTCATTCCTTGTGTGGAATTATCCTTTATTATGTACTGTACTTCATAGCGTATAGTTGATATATTGTTGAAAAAAAACGCAAGATGTGTATGCCTAGAAAAGCGAGCTTCCAAGAAAACTTTAGCATCGCGGAATTTCCGCTCTAGTATCCTTAAAAGGTGATTTGACAGCCAAAAGTATGAGATCTGCCATTTTGTTGCCAGCGAGCAGATGCGGTAACGAAATATGGGCATGTTTTGGGGACTATATTGAAGATTAGAGTACACATATTATACAATATAAACGCATTTGTATAAACATTGCTTACATACGATCCGATGGATCGCTGAAGGTGATCGATATAAAGATTTCGATGTAGTCTAAGCTACTATAGTAGGTTTGTAATGCTAACATAACTCGGGTCATATGACGCTGGAGTATACAACACTCGCCATTCTAGGTTTTTGGTGGAACAAGAAGTAATCAATACACTGGACTTCATGAATACTTTCGATGGTAAGTGACCACAGTTCATTGAGCTACACAAGGCATGCGGCGGCGATGGTGGCAAGTTCTGAATTCAAACTGTTTCGAACATTTAGCAAACATGTGCCCAATCAAGAAAGGGACAAGTTAAAGAAACACGCCTCAGAATGATGCTGATTGGATGAGATAAGCCTACATGATATGAATGATATGATTCTATACACAGATCTTGCAGGATGCGATAAAAGTTTACTAACTTTGAAACAGGATTTCACTCTATTTCACAAAATTCTTAGTTGGATTACCCCGATACTCCATAGCACGTTTGCTAAGAAACCTCGCAGATGGGATTTCAATAAGCCGAATTTGCTAATCTTATCAAGTCAGCGGATTACACATACTGTGTAGTCACCTGAATATGATCCGCTATAATAATATGGCTATTTCATTTATCGGCTGTTTACGCGCATACTCCCGCACGATAATATCATTAATAAAGGATGTGCTGACAACTTGACGAACGCGGCGCATCAATTTTATGGATTAGAAATGTGTATCTATCAATCAATTTCGTAATATTTTGCAAATTGAAACGTGGCATGCACAGAGTCAATATGCGAGGAAGATATCTACGATAGAAATTTAACCACCAAGTATTATAGTAATGAGGCTGGCTTCTAAAATTTACGCGAGCGCAAAGAGTTTTAAGGACAAAATACAGGTTCGTCGTGTTGCTAGGACTCGCAACTCGCTACCGTTCAATCACTTCCATGTAAGCCATGTATCATTCATGACTTAATAAATCGTTTCACTTGGGACATCTTTATATCACGACCGTTCCACCAATACAACCAGAACATTCGACATGCGCCTAGCCGACATTAGCCATCAACTCCTGTGACGCTGCATAATGTGAAGGCTATATCATGGTCGTGGCTATATACTGCAGGAAATAGCAGCCGCAACAACGGACATAATAGTATGTAATAGGAAGGTAGACTTTATGAAAAGCTGATAGGTGAATAGATTTGAGCAGATATTCATGATGATGATTAGAGCGCTAACAGCCCCGCAGTGCCTGATTGCAGTACGCACTGAGTGGTATCAACGGGGTGTATACGGTTGGCCGGTATATAGCCCAACTTTGATATCGGCAAATGTATCGCTATGTCAAAGCAGCATTGGACCACTTTACCAGTGTTTATTAGCAGCAGGGGAGATGCTATATAAGCCTAATGTAAAGCTCGTATAAGAAACATTACAAATAGGCAATATTGGCCGGCCTCAATTTGTAATAGGTGCCGCATCCCTGCGTGTACCTCACAATGCAGCACTTTTTTTGCAAAACTGTGAATATCGCAACGATATCATCTTAAATCTTCTTTTCACAGAGTGTGCGCCAGTTGGCGTGAGAGTGAATAAAATCAGGTATAGGCTTTTTATGAATATTAACCATATATATACACCATCGCCTATACTATTCAATAAGCCCAGCGGGAGCCATGACCGGATTTCCCGCTCACCTGGACGCGTCTGAGGAGATGTAAAAAACAATTTATAAAATCAGTGCAGAAGAGACAAACCTTGGGAATGCTAAAATCTGAACATGCCGCCGAAGCCATACTGTTAACCGGCAATCTCCCGGTCGTCGCTGGTTTCATGCTTGGATAGCCTACAACCACGGAGCTAATGAAATTGGAGAGAGACCTCATAATCGGCCTTTTGTCGCTTTGACCGATCATCGAAAAATTATGACTATCAACCACTTTTCTCGGCCGATACCGATTGTCGTAACATTATGAATATCGGGAGGTCCGTGATGGCAACTTTCGTGCAATGTGCGGTCACCACTAAAACCAACTGTCGAAGCAATTCGTGCTCCCAAAAATTTGAGGCAAGCCTCAGTCCGCGAAGGCCATTGGTTTCCACGACTCTATTCCTCCATCAGTAGCAAGATTACCTTCCCGAAGGCTGCCTTACAACTGTACGCGTATATAACAAATCTAAATTGCGACAAGAGACTGTGAGAGTTTAATAGTAAAGGCAATAATCAATACAAATAGGAGTGCCACTGGAACAAACAATGTCGTTCGCGCTCCAGTCAAGTCAGCATTGAATGAATATATATTAATGGCAATCGGACAAAAAATCGGCTTGCAGGTTATCAAATTGAATTAATCAAGAAAAATCATAGACATCAACTAGACACAGGTCTTCTAGCATCACGCTTCAGTGCACAAGGAACCGCACGATATGGTACGTCGCAAGGGGAAGGGTGGACAGCAGCGTGGTGACAAACGGGTTTGAAAAGACGGTATCGGAATTGATACATGCGTAGTAGCACAGTGAAAATGTATGCTTACAATATCCGTGGTAGGGCGAGACGGGACAAAATGAACTCTGCGCTAACCTCAAGAGTCTCGCATAACACAATGCTAACTTGGATACTCCGCAATGCACTAGGCCTATATACACCATTGCAATTGCCGCGACCTTAAAGTGAAGTACCACGAATGGGAGGGACTACTGCACTATCTCCGAGCGATCACCAATCAGAAGAAAGATTTTTGAAAAAAATTGAAAATCAACCAATGTAGTAATGCAGCAGAGAAAACGTTACGATCGATTTCCAAATTCTGAGGCAAGCTACCGTCGTCTAAACATACACAGCATGGTGGGACAAACAACACACGTCTATGAATATGAACACATGACATCTAATGCTAAAATTAGGCTTGCACGGCGTATCATAGTATTTTTAATATTGCCGAAACAAACATCCAAGGCTGGCTAGTGTGTGTCACAACACGAGACAAATCAAATTCTTGGATAGGAGAAAATACATACAAGCAACGCTCCGGTCGCAGATTCGCTTTGGCGTTGTTGTGAGTTTGTTTTTCAAGTGCTTAATTGTCAACGAAATAAACCTGTCGTGATAGGCATATTGCATCCACGGTATAGATATTTCAATGCGATCGGTTACAGCACCATTATTCATATACTGAGCAAACACCAACAGGGTGGTAATAGTAGAAACATGGGGCGCGGTATTCTGTGCGTTTGAAGGAATACTGCTAGAAAATAAGTAGACATTTTGAACAATGCATGTCAGCTGGAAAAGTTCGTATCATGGGATTCCTCTAGCAACAGTCTCATAAATCAAATCAGGCAAAAACACCGGCTGGTACACGAGCAGTATAATTGTGTAGGCAACACCGACGAATTGCACATAAAAAATAGAGGGCGGGTGGTGGTGGCTCGCAACCGCTAACGAGATATCAATGCCTGGGACAATCCAGCAGGTGAAGAAGTTTGCGTTCATCAGCAATTATCTTCGTCTCGGCACCAAAAAGTCAGAAAAAGGAAAACAAGGCTACGAAGAAGGATGAGTTCGCTACACACACAAAATGAAAACGAAGCAAAAAAGAAAAAAAATCTACTATGTTGTAAAATTCGCTGCACAGCAAAAGGGGGGGTGTGGGGGGCATGCATCAAGACATGCTAAAAATACAGCAATTTAGCATTTTAAAAATTCAATAAAAGAAGAAAAACGGCTGTTAATGCTTTTATTAAATGGCGTTGTCTTGTATGATAGTAACATCGTAACAATGTAGTCGGTTTTGACATATACCCTGATAAAACAAAAACGCGTGTATCATACGGGCAGCTCTACTAGCGAACATCTTCGAACTGTACGTATCGCCGATAAAGATGCGGCAAAATACAGCTTGTAGAATCGTGTGATAAATAACGGTTGATCTGCGACGTGAAAAATACACTCAGAAACAGAAAAAAGTAAAAGCACTCCCCTCTTACACTTGAAAAGCATATGATGAATATGACAAAGAAAAACGTATTCTTGCATCCTTGTACAAATGCTTAACTTCCACGCAACACCGCACGACTTTAAATGCAGTTCACAGCGGTTGTTCTCCCAACAAATTCTCTGGTAAGAGATTATGAGGCGGGCTGACAACTCTCGGGTTGTCATAACCGCTCCACATTCCCCCCATGCTGGCTCTCCCAGGGGCCTGGTTGACACCTGTCGACCAGGAAGAATGCGGGTTATGCATCATGCTGCTTCCGTTATCTCCGGTGGACCACATGTTATGTGAATCACTGCTTCCAGGAAAACTCATATCAGGCATCATAGGTCCACCACCGAAACCACCTTGTGGCGGATTGCCGAGCACAGATGAATTTTGAAGACGACGACCCGAAGAACCGTGATTCCAGCTATTGCCAGTATTTAGGAAACTTCCGATCTGAAAACGTAATGTAGATAATTTGAATAAGAAACTAACCAGCCATGGCCAGTCCAATGAAGTTCTGCAAAAAGTACAACTTACGTCCTGGTCACTAGCGACTGACACAGAAAACATATTCGCCCCTCCAAAAGTATTCATCAAATGATTTTTCATCATGCTTGCATCGCTTCCAGATTGATACTTAACGAGTACGACACCACGCATAGGGCCCGGTTGAAACATTAGCATTTTCATATTCGCACTGCATAGTTTTTTCAATGTACCCAAGTCCACCTGAAAACACAAGTCAACAACAGTCAACATAAGAAATTGAGGTCTGGCGGTGGTCCGGCTTCGGACCCGAGGATAGCCCTGGACACACATACCTGAGGACTTATGTTCGTTAAAACCATCCAATTCTTATTTTCCATCCATCGAGCTCCTAAACAGAATTTGACACATGTCATATACGATCTTAGAAAGAAAAACAACATCACACACTACCTGTTGACCAGGTGGATGGTGAAGAAACGCCGACTGGATTGTCATTTGGAATATTGGCAAATGAAGAGGCAAGTGCAGGCTGATTCTAAAAAAAAATACCACCATGTTATCAGTGAGCCTATTTATAAAACATTAACACTAGCGATATAATCTCAACAGCGCACAACTTTGACGGAATGACTTGTGAAACATATATCGTTTTCAACGTGACTAGAAAAGATGCATTACTTACCTTTGAGGAAATAGCATCGGTCAGGGCAGTGTTATCAGTCTGCAAACCGGCATATCTGTCTCGATTGAGCACCTGCAAATATCCAGAAATATGCATCACTACAATTAGCATTAGACATTACTAAAATGTACACCGTTGGTACGATACTAAAAGCCTGTTATCTGAAATCAAAAGCAAACTCAAATGCTGACACCTTGAACCCTTCAATTCAACTAAGTTGGACACAACACTCAGTATGATATACACATAGGAGAAAAGCACCTCCAAGGCGATTGTGTGCTAGGAGTTTAACAAGGAACTTGAAATAAGATATTACCTGGTCGACATCCTTCACAGTGTTCACAGACATGGTTTTGGCGATTGCAACACTACCTGGAGTGATGTCTGGGTCGTTTTCTGGATCAATAGGTCGAAATCCAGCCCATTTTTTACCAGGAATAAATTCCGGCGGACCAATGTCGGCAAGGATGTTTTTGAGGTTGGCGGGGTCTTGCTCCTGATCAAGGGAAAGTGATGGTGCCATGGGCTCCATAATTTTCATGTCTGAAAAATAGTTCAACGGATTAAGATAGGGGAGAAGGCACACCCTATCTCTAAGGTAGCTGAGACCTACCGGTAGTCACATGAATTGGGGGTGGGAACACTGAGCACCAAAATAGAGTATATGAACAGGTCATCCAGTAGATTTTACTCCACTGCGTGTACAGTACTCCATACACTGCACAATCATACATTATCAGGCTACCAGATAGAGTACGGCGAGAATACTGCACTAGTATAACTACGACTGGTATAACAAAATATATAGATTACACTGTACGTGTCTAACTGTACATTGTACAAAAAGAAGACTTGACACAGTATAAGCCTACTCACCATGCGACATCATGTCTGTGGGTCTGTTATCTCCCTGATGTAGTCCAAGCAGATTGCCTGTAAACATCATCAAAAGTCAATGACAAATGTGTGTCTCGCAAGTTGCAAGTATACCGACAAAAGACTGCCTTTCATTCCGACTGGGTTGCAATTTCAAAGAAGAGATGTACAATCCTTAATGCTAGAGTGATACTTGACTAACAATCAATAACTTAAGAAATGAACTGATCAATCTGAAAAGGATTACTTAACTCTCTCCATGGCCTACTCTACTAAAGTAGGACATGCTCTCTCCAATGATAAACGCTATACTAATAGAAACCAAAATTCTAATCACATACCCTGATCTCCTGAAGACAGAAGTCCTGCATTTCCAATCATTTCACTTATGCTTTGCTGGGCAATCGGTCCGAGGACTGAGTTTGGATTTGCGTGATCTGACGGATTATCGAAACCAACAGATGGCCTTCTATATTTGTGCAATCTGGATTGTTGTTCTCTGCAAATACAACATTACACGTAAAAAAAAAAGACGCAACATCATGTCGCCAGTATGGGAAGGGGGTACGCTGTTGAAAATGGCACATGAACGTCATATTATTATTAGAAAAAAAATGGATGAATCAATGAATGAAAAGAATCTGCACTCTTTTGCATGCGGGCACAGGGAACAATGAAATCAGAAAATCATAAATTTTTACGTATCCCCAGACAGTTGGTTCTAGGTCAAAACCGTGGGCAGACCAACAAATTAAATTTGGTACCTCATGCTCATTCTGACGCATATAATTAGATCTCATGATTACTGCAGGTAATATATTATACTTCTATAAATTGACCGTCAGTGATTATACACATGGTATGACTTCCAGGTTCTTTCCTTCCATGCAAGAAATAGCCCTACAGACATGTATCGTCACATATGAAAATCAAATACCGGTACTGTACAGTTACAGACTAATCAGTATCAAAACACCTCATTGAAGTAATACTACTGGCATTCGCCAATGGCTACTTATAAGGAAACCTGCAATTCATTTCCACGAAAACGGCAATATTTAGCCGATCCATACCTGCTTGACATATGGCCTACATTCGGCAGATTTTGCGACATGCTCGTCATGTTGAAAGCGGACATGCTGGAATTGTTCTGGGCCATAGACCCTGAAGGAGGTAAATCCAATCCAAGGCCGCTGTTTGGTCCCATCCCAGCCATGCTATTCTTTTCAGCAGCTTGTTTTTGCATTAAATTCTGTGTGAGGGCTCGTTGGTGTTGCTAAAAGGTAAATTTATTTTATCAACCAAATATGCAACACAAGTCAGACGCAGCACACAGGCTGGATACGAATAGTTCGGATAGTGAACTGTTAAAGTCGTACATGATTGTTATATACTTGGGATACAGGATGCATAATATCATATGTCACACCAAATCGATTGCCATAAAATGTTACGTTCCTGTTCATGGCTAACTATAGTTGTTCGGCACATTCTCAATTTAATACAATAATAATACAGATTACAGTATCTGGGAATTACAATACATGACTAGCACAATTTTTATACAAAAATTATCTTTAACGAGTTCATGTTCGTCTGAATATTGAAATTGTGGAGAAATTTTTCTGATGTTCACAGCAAGGCTTTCACTTCACATATGTGCAACATATAAATTAAATACAAGCTTTGGAAAATGGCCTGATAAATATGTAAGGATAGACGTAGCCTGACAGCTGCAACAGGCACATAGAGGAAAAATGCTCAAAAATGAGACACACGCCTATTTGATAGCGAAAACTCTAACATACTGCACAATTTTGGCAACACGCAAGATGACATAGGAATATCACATACAAATTTGCTATGGCACATTGAAGGAGCATGCCCACCTGTATTTGTGCTTGCAACTGTCTAAGACCCCGTGCAATTTGTTCTTGTTGTTGAGATCTGACTTGCGGTGGCATGTTCATTTGCTGAAATATCAAATTGAATTGAAAAAAATGGCTTTGGCTTCATTATCTATGGCTATAGAAAATTATTTCAAAGGTCTACATGTCTGGGAAATGAGAGAGAACGATATGCTTCGCTGATTTGTTTGTATAAATGTCTACAAGGTTTTTCACTGTTCTCTCGCATTTAACGTTCAAACTTTAAATGAATGAATCATTCTGTAATTATTGGTGGATTGCACTTGCGCAGTATGATCAGAATCACTATTTCCAATGCAATCATGATAATTTTTCAATCTCTGGCAAGAACACATATATAAATCCAACCCATTGTTCATTACCAGACACAGAGCCATTCAAAATCGGTGATTTGATTTGTGACAGTTGGCTGCGTAATCAGAAGTATAACACTACATGAGCCAAGTGTGTATTTCCACTTTACTAGGAATTGAGACTTGAGAATGAGTTCAGAAGAGAGATGAGAATCTACTTACTGTTAGTGCATTCATTCTTGAAGAAAGATTTTTATATTCCTGTGTTTTCATAACGAGCTGTTGCAAGTGATTTAGATGCTGCGGAGTCATTAACTGAGGATTTAAAATCTGCTGAGGTATAATTCCGCTCATGACAGCGTGTCTGATCTGCAAAGATAATGCACATTATTAATGAATATAGTATATTATTACATCGATGAAGATATTTCAAATAAATTCATACTTGGTTTTGGAGCTGGGGTGGCAGTTGTGGAGGTGGTGGTTGCCGGAATTGATTTTGCATTCCCATAACGTTCTGTGGAGGAGCTGGTCTTGGGCCATTGAGGCCAGGCATCTTTGAGTTGCCTTGTGACATGCCAGGATACTGGCCATAACCGCCAACATCTAAATCAAAATTCAGATTTAGCTAGATAGATAGATAGATAGCAAGAGCTAAAACATGAATCAGATTGCTTAGGCAGGCATAATATGGGTGCAAAGCAAGCCCCTAACATACAGGTTCAGCTTGTGTATCCATACAACCAAGGAGTGCAGCTTCATCTTCAACCCTTCGAAGTACCGAACCGGCCAGTGGAATCTCATTGCAGTAATAGTCAGGTTAGTCTTGTATTGAGCAGCTGTTTACTTTGTCTAATGATGCTTGTACATGTATAATATATATATTATATATTTTATGCTGCATGTGATGTGAGACGTGACCATATTATAGACAATATCTACGCTTTAGTAGTAGTCCCATTGAAATTTGATTGTAATATTGCAGCCTGACTGGGCCATGAGGTAATGAAAGTAGGGATTTAGTTAATTGGCTCTCCCCATTACGGCGAGGTTCTAAAATGCAAAGCAATTGTTATAGCACATGGCCGGTGGCGAATATGCGATGTTACAGGACGATTACTCTCTTCAATTCATGGCATGGAACGACTTCATTGCATTGAAGGACAAAGGAGAGGGAGTCAGGTGACCTGGATTCCAGCTATGAAACCATATCACGAAAGCTACATCGCCAAACCCCGATTTTGGATTTCAACTAACAAGCTTCGAACAATTGAAGCTGCTCTGCCTCTAACATACTAAAACAGATTTTGCAATTTTGTGTTCATGATCAAGAATAGCAGTGCAAAATGTTATACTACGGTACTCGTTAGTGAAAGATCAACAGCAGATACAAATCCAGTGGTTCGTGATTCTTCACCACACAGAGTATATGTAGGTTATTAGTTGTTACAACGTCAGCAATTCATTCGACTTTTATAATTATAGGCCTTGGGATATGAAGACTGCGTACCAAAGCAAGTGACTATGGTTAATGTTATTGTGAGAAGAATTAAAATGGAGACACTGCAACATGAAACGGATTCTTACTTCCGATATCACCGATCATTCCGTTAACAGTTCTATCCATTTGTCCTTCCTCAAAAACATTATCACTCCCACTACTTGTCTTACGGTCCATCCCAGCAAAACCTATTACATATAAACACGGGTCATATTTGCTAATATAACCAATTCTATGCCAGGGAAAAGGATCTCTTATATTTGCGTGAATACAGCCCGAGAAGAAGTCATTTGGTAAACTTAGCGATTTGATTTTCAGAATATGTAAACTCTAATTGCCGGTATCATGCACGCAGACATTACAGCCAAAGTGCCGATTGATAGATTGATGCAAAAAGCCACACAAAGACATGACGAACAAGGTGCATTAGGAACATGAACAATACCGATACCGGCATAATATAAAAAATACATACCAAAATCTTTGCTTTTTCCTCGTGCAGCGTCGTTCTAAAAGTACAGTGTGCAACTTAGTTTTTATTGAATAACGCATATAGATCAAAATATCGCTTACATCTTGTTGTCCCCATTGAGATGCTGGATTGTCTGAATTTCCTCCCCAACCGTTACTGTGGTCCGGTTTACTGATTCCCCAACCGGAGTTTTGTTCCCAGTTGGACCCGCCTAAATTGATGGAAAGGACGAGTTCAGTCTGACCTAAGACATAGCGGCGCTGAGTAGGAGAGGACCGAAATATTTTCAAGTCTAGCAAGCAGGGATGCGGAAGCGAAGCGCGAAAATTTGACCGCTTCCAAAAATAGTAGAGCTTGAATAGGCCTACCTATCTACACATTTTTGGTATAAATCCAGGTGTTATCAATACGTGAAATTAAGACCACCGTCAGTCAATGCACTACGCAACCACTTGTCAGATGATTTTGATGCAGAAATATGGAATTATGGTATTTACGTCTGCTAACTTGGTGGGCTACGTAATTTATTGTCGCGCATAAGATGTGACTGATCCGGTCCGTTCTCGTAATTTTTTGTTTGGAGCAGAAGTTAAACACGAATAACCGCTTCCACATCCATGCTAGCAAGGATATCTGGTTATCTACCTCTACCAAACATATTACAGCTTTGAATTCATGGTTGTGCTGAGAATGCACAAAAATCATTTACCAGTATTCAATACAGAATGTGCGAGACATGTTCTGGTCAATGCATGGGTGGAGTGCTGGACTATCCGTTTGTACTAAAGTGCTAGTCAAAGACAGTTTACTCAAAGCCAGTAGTATATAAAGAATAATGAATAGGCCTAGCTAATACAAACCTTTATGCCAAGACGCGGTCCCATCATCAATTGCTTTGTTAGGGTTGACATCACCCCATCCCGTCGGAGAGGTTTTGTTATTGGAACTTGCAGGAGGTGGGTTACCCCAACCGACAGGCTCTGGTTTGTTTTGGCTTATTTCAATGATATTAGCATTGGAATTTGGATTTGATTTTTTGTCCCACAAGTTTACGCTTTTATATGCTTTCGGGTCACCCCAAGCTGAAGTGCCATCATCAACAGTGCTTGATTGTCGTTGCATATTAGGTTGTTGGTTCCAGTTACCATCTGGCCGAGGTGGCTGGGCGCTCCAGCTCGAGTTACCAGGCTGAGGTGGGGCGTTACGTTGCACATTGCTTCCCCAGCCGCTTGTGTCACCTGATCCGGCATTATTGTTCCACCCCGTTTGTTGCACATTTGGAGCTGTGTTGTTCCAATTTTGTGTGCCAGGATTAGGCATTGAATTGCTTGGTGTGTTCCATCTGTTTGTGTTCATTGTAGAAGCAGGCGAAGGTAAACGTGGGTCGCTCCATCCAGTATGTGGTGGAGGAGGCTGATTGTTTGGCTGATTTCCACTCCAAGGTGGACGGGGCGGCATGGGAGATTGTGTAGACATCTGTCCCCATCCACGGACAGGAGTGTTGCTAGTAGGTGCAGACCACTGCTGCTGTGCATTTGGATCAGGAGTGGGTTGATTACTAGCCCCCTGCCAGCCGGGCGTCGTAGGTTTAGTGCTGGGGGCTTTTCCCCATGCCTCAGTACCAGTCTTAGTAGGTGGAAGTCCAGTATAATTTGGCGTTTCAGATATATTCCAAGTAGTATTCTGTTGAACTGGTGTTTTACCCCAGCCTTCATGAGAATTCACAAGCTTGTGAATCTGGTCGTTGGCGTCTACCTCGGCAGGAGGAGAGTTATCCTGCTCTTTGCTCCTTTCTTGCTCCACTTGCGGAGAAGGCTGTTCAGACGCAGCTTCTGATGCGTCACTAGTTGATTGCTTAGCAGTGTTTACAGCTGTTTGTGATGTTCCAGACTGAGTATGGGCAGGAGGAGCAGCCGCGGCAGCAGCCCATGATTCAGGTTGGTGCTGCACTGTAGGAGCACTACTGGAACTGTGTGAATTTTGCGGCATTTGTGTATTTCGCTCTTCCACCTGAGGAGGCCCATTTGAACTTTGTGAGGTGGGTGCGACAGCTCCAGGAGTGACTGACGTGGCAGTGTTCCAGGAAGATGAGCCAGTAGTAGGAGTGGCTGGTGTACCCCAGCCACTACCTGATTGATTCTGTTTACCCCACAAAGCTGTACCATTGTCTATTTGGGGTTGTCTGGACCAGTTATTGGCGCCTTTCATCGGAGCACCCCAGCCAGAGGAATTTTGTTGCTGTTGTTGGACCGTCGGCATTCCCCATCCAGTAGATGGCGCCGACGAATTAGCAGGCGGCGCACCCCATCCCGTGGGTTCGGTCTGCTGCTGCATATTAGTATTGTTCTCGACGAATTTCTGTTGTTGCGTATCTCCCTGTTGAGCACCCAACTTAGGCCAGTTATCAGGATTTGAAAGAGGAGAGCTTAGATTGCTATTTATCGTGTTGGGCGCACCCCAGCCAGAGTCATCATAAGGTAACTTTCCAGAATTTTGATTTGTTTGCCAACCACTGCTTGAACTCATTCTATAACAAACCCAAGATATCCTTCACACATTTTCTAGCCTGTAAACGAACATGAACATTGATGATAACATCCTTACAGAGGCCTAAAGGAAATATAATAGAAAATGAAATATTATGAGACAAAGACAGACATGATGCATATTAATGTACAGTAGGTTTACCTACAGCAACTTGAACTTGAACTATGGTATTGAAGTTATGCCGAACCATAAGAGGCATAATTAAAATTGTAATGGGACTGTCTTTTTCAATATTATTGACCCAATCATCAACAAAAATGTAAATGGCATAGGCCTATCTTGAATATAAAGTCTGTAGGCTATGCATTATAATTGACTACACTGCATACGGGCAAAATGGCTCAACCATTACAGCGTAATTCAATTAATTAGTCATGGCAAGCATGTCACGACTTCCTAAAATGTCACTGAACCTAATTTTCACAGACTTGCGCATTTTTTTTTTTAGTGCAAGAAACTTTCTGTAACAACAAATTTCACATGTAGCTATCATAAGCTGTCGAGACAGCCAATCTTAGCAAATAGGCTGAACCTGGCAGTACAGTTACAGCAATATGAGAGGAGTCAGTGTACAGGTATAGACTGTCAGGTCAGTATAATAATCTACCGTACATAAGATCCCATGTTCGATTCTCAAACCACACTTTAACACTTGCATCCTCTCTGTCTCTGCTTCACACTCAACTACTCGGTACTGGCGGACACTACAGGGAGCAATAAAAAAACATTGCGCCGTAGTGCAATACAGACTAATTTCACAATCATCTTATCAAGTTATTTGAATAGATCACACAATGTCTGTCAGCCAGACATTCAATACCGTCACATTCATGTCAACAATTTCATCAGCGTATTGCAATATGGTTAGATTAGAAAGCACAACCTAATGGGAATGCAATCTATGCGATGGTTTTAGCGACTGACTTAGTGCATGAATATTTTAAGGAACGACATCAGTTGAAATTACTGAATGTCGAATCAGGCGATCAAGCTGAATCATGTAGGCCTACCCCACTGTTTTTAATATATTGAAAATATACCTTATATAGACATCTGTATATATAGGCCTATATATATATATATATATAAAATTGTAAAACATAGAACACAGCTCGGCGCATATGACTAGCCACCCATTCATGCTGAAAAGCATCCAACACCAAAGGCTAAACATGGAAACACACACGCTCGAATTGGCCTGTCACAGTGTGTTGGGCTTGGTATACAATGAGGCCACAACACCAAACACTTTACTAGTACTGCAGATTTGATTGGATTCAATGACTCAGCATATTAGGTCACCCTATCACATGTCTTACATTGCATATTGGTTGATTAATCGCAGTACCAATTATGATAATCCAAAGAATTATCTGTCACCAAAATATTAATTTTTGTCTATGGGGTCACTTTCATCAATAGCCTTAAAATCTGGATCAATATTAGTGTCATCTGTGGTCCTCAACCACACGGCAGTTCGAACAACTTCAGATCTTACTTTCCACGAAATCAAGACTGGCATCGGGTGTAGGCAACCGTGACTTTGAATTAGAAGGGTGTCTCACACATATTGATACAGCCATCTTCACATGATGAAGGAGCGGAGGTCCGAAAGCTAGTGAATGTTTCAATTCTCAATAAACTAAGGCTGGACGCTAAATCTGTGGTTATCTTCTTTACAATACATATTGATAGCAAATAGTGAAACCGCATAGAGTCTTATGTCTTCTTGTATTTTAATAGATTCCGTTCCTCTGGATATTAATAAGATTACATGGCGCAGTTATAGCACTGGGATAATAGTATATATAATCAACTCAGAGAGAGCGACGAAAGGAGCCTTGACTAAGTTAGAGCAACCCCCCTGCCTCCGAAAATTTTTGTAGTCAGCAAGTCTGCTGGTGCTGCTGCTTAGTATCGCAAAGTCCGCTTGGTCTGTCCTATAGTGTCACCACAATATTATAAATACCACCATACTTATTAGTTGACACAGTCAGAATTTCACCTGTATCATTATGATGGGATGCAATTTCGCAGGTGTGCCATTGGATCATCCCATAAACTGACCAATAAGCATAAGCAGTGTCGATCAATCAACCTCAAATACCAGAAAAATATAATTAGACATTGGTATCTCTCTTTAAATATCACAGCATTCCTGCTTAATTAAAGTACTGACACACATGACAATGTAACCCCGGCCAATCAATGATTCCCTCCTCGTGTCGTCGTGTGCTCGAGCTCGACAAGGCACAAGGCTTCCAGCTGTCGTGGCTCGTGGCTCTAGCCTCTAGCCCCCAAAGGGGTGTCATCTGTAAATTTGTCTAGGTTTGGCATTATATAGTTCGCAGAATATCTATAAGCATTATACTATGATATAAATTCGTCTAGATAATCGTTGACAAGAATCAGTGCCAGATTAAACGCAATGTGCCGTCAAAGAAGCCAAATCTAGCGATTAAAGTCAACATTTCCGGCCGAAAATCATCGATTACCAAATGTTCATACCTGCACAAATTCCTTGAATGTTTACAGAATACGTACTGAATTAATGAAAGCGTGCCACGTTGCTGTCACTTTTCACGCCATTCATTCACCAAAGAGAGAGACAAAACCCTCCGAACTTTGGGGTGACTCGGTGACTGTCGTCTTCTGGCCGCAACGGAATCCTGCATAGCGCCTCTAGCGACATTACGAAAGCCGTGCTAAATCGGCATGTCAGAAATTTATGTAGTGTGGAGAACGTTTCGAAGGATTGTTATGTTGCATTCTATAAGTCATACTTGCATTATAAAAAAATCATAGGATTCAAAGAGTTCAATTTATGGTGGTTCAAACAACGTCACTTTTGATTGAAGGCTCTACCTAAAATCCTCATATTGAGCCATAATACTGGCATCTCTGCTGGAGAACTATGATTAGAGATTTTGGTCCACACAAAGAGCACGGCCTGGGGTGTCGATCATATCCCCGTAGGCTTTGCGAGCCATAAATCTACCCCTTGGTTTTTTAATATCTAACGCTGTTTCAGGCCGTTGTTTTAACATGATAGCCTCACCCCTAACAAGACGATGCACCACAGAGGATCTTGAGAAATTATTCGATTTATTTAAAATCTTGTATCTCAGTAACATCAATTTAGGCCTGCATTTTACCACAAGCAGTTGTCTAAGCAGTCACCACAACGTTTGACCGAAAAGTTCTCTTCCTTTCCATGGCTGCAACCAGCAATATGACCGTTGGTAGCGAAGAAGCACACGTAGTCATCGTTTGTAAAGTTGAATGAACCTGCACGCTGCCAAATTTTGGGCAGCACTGGATCTGAAATAATTGTTCAGAATTCGACACAGAGTTAATGACCAAGGGCAACACTCCTCTTATGCTAGGGTAAATGAAAATAAGTAAAGATGATTATACCTAGTAGCCAATAGGCCTAGCCTGTGGGATCCGCTGATACGTGCGTACATGCTCAACGAGAAGACCTAACCTGTTGTAACTGTAACCACTCAGCTGTATAACACCATAGAGATTATATAAACATAACACCCACAGACCGACTTCACTGCCGCATAGTAGAGCATAGCTGCTGTTCTGTAGTTTAGGATGATCAATGCGTAATTTTCGTTAATTAGTCTATAAATGAAGAATAGTTCAATACTCACGGCATTTGTTCAAGATCTTATACCTACATATCCATGACAAGGATTTGCCGTTCTTTTGGTTCCTGATGTTGTCGAGTGGGACCCCACTACACTTCCCCGAGCACTGATTTCGACAACGGTGTATGAGATCTAAAATTAGCAGCAACTATATAGCCTATACAAGTACACCGAGCATGAAATGGGTCATGTAATATAGCCTACCGTTGCCATTTTGCTTTGCATAGACCTGCTGACCGCAGCATAACGCAATAATCAGCATCATAGCAGCAAAAGCTTGAAACCTTCCCATCGTTTCTAGAGACTGTAAAACCCGAGTTCCAGAATGCGTCAAGGCAGCCTACGAATATTAAAAAGGAAAAAAGTATTTCTGAAATATTAGGAAATATGATCAAGCGCTTAATTTAAAGTTATCGGCTAGTCCTGCACGTTTCGCAATCTGTGTTCACCGTAAGAAACAGAGTTTCAGCAGACACAGCACTATCACACCTGATAAACCATCAGAAAATAAACTTATCGGCCAACGCCTGGTGCAGGCTAAAGATAGGCCTACATGTCAAATTTTGTTGTTTATTATTTGTTGACACCACCATACGGTGTCAACATTCGTTGGACTGCTGAATCAATGTTCCTCCGGCAAAGTATGTATACCCGAAACGTCCTCAACTCCATTCATAAGAGTATAGGCCTATAGGACAAAAACATTGGCCCAGGCGTATTTGTCCACGAGTAAAGTAGCTGTTACCTCTATTCTACAGTGTTGAGCCCGCATAGATTACGCAAATAGTACTGTAACTTCGTATACGGGACAGACAATGTGGCGCCGGTTTAGGCCAGCTCTAGGACAGGCGTGACCTCTCCGAAACCTACCAATTGCGCTGGCAGTCTAGTGGAGAGCCTGTGGATGCCATTTTTATCATCTTCGGCATGACACGCTTAGGACTCGAACAAACGACAACGGAGTTACTATATGATCTTCTAGAATAAACGTAATAAGATCCGCGGATTCGGGTTACTATGCTATACAGTACTTTATTCGCCTCTCTCAAGCCTAGAGCCGTAACAAACTGCACAAATAAGCTGCTAAGCTAAGGAACATTTCTGTCGAAGAGGTACGACAGACTATAGGAAGCCTCGACTTCAGTACCTTTCATCCACCTGACGTCCTGACACTGCGTCAACAGACTCAAAGGTCGACGTGCTACTCTTTCGTAAACTTCTTTCACGCACGGTATTTAGATAACACCAATGCTTTCGTGTCATGGATTATGTCAGGTCACCATAGTATTTGTATAACGCATTAGGCCTATCAGGGCAAGAGGAGATTAGCCTCTAGTCTTTATTCGTTCGGTAGTAGGCTATATAGGCAATATCAAACCACAAAGCTCATCATTCGATGCTTCTTGTGCAGTTGAGCAACGCAGAATGGAGGAGTTTTACCAGCATTGATCAATATGTGTAAACCGGACAAGCCTCTAGATTACAAATCTGCCATGTCAGTCAGCATTGCTTGATTAGCGCGTGGCCACTGGACGCAGCTCATCGAACCTCTTTCAGCTGGCAGTGATTTTTATACCACGCCCCTGGAACTGCCGGCGGCGATCAAAATTAGATGACTTTGGTAATTTCGCTATTAGCAGGTTGAAATAGACACTCGAACGCACTGATGCGGATTGAAATCATATGTTCTTATTGTAATGACACAAATCAAACTATGATTAAATCGCTAAGCTTGTATATTGCCTGCCTGTATGACATATGTGTGATTCATACGGCCTTATGACATTGCGCATCACGCTGCACCAGGAAGAAATCCGTTCTAAATTTGAGCAAGGTTGAACAAAATGTAAGTCTCCCTCCTTCTCATGAAAGTCTAAATTTTGAACTGCAAAAAAGCAATTACGTTAAAGTTGATTTTTCTCATATAGGCCTACCCTCAGTTTCACTTATTGGCCGTGACCAATTCTGCTAAATTTTAGTAGGCCATGCTTAGTCCTGTTTCGTTAGACTCGTTTAAGACTATAGACACGTAGGCTATTGTCCCCTGCTGCCGCAGAGAAAGCTGTGATAGCGGTTTGAACTCTGGGGTCTCTGATGGAACTATGCCATGGGAACAAAGAATTCACAAACGCGAAGATGGGAAGCACACATCACAACCACCGGCTCGTAGTTTACTATCCATCCGCTAGGTGTCGAAAAATAGCAATACCGCACCAATTAATGACAGACGATTTATTATTGCAGTCATAATATTTGAAGTGATTAACAGGTAGTAATGTAGACAGAACTAAAAAAATTCCCTTCCTGGAAGTCTAATCAAATATTTCAAGAGTTAGGGACGGTAACAATCATCACGTCAAGTACCCAATTTTGCCTTGATAACCACACAGAATTCCACAGCGTTTGGAAACGCAAATGAGAGACAAAAACGGGCCAATACAAGTTTTGGCTTGATCGATTGATGGCTTTTTTATCCGCGAGGCGCCTCTTTGGAAATTGCTTAATAATATTGACTTATACAGTATTGACGAGACATATACACAGCAAAAGCTTTGTATTTGCACTTTGGCAAATTGCAATTGCATTAAGTTATGGGTATCGGCAAAAACTTTGCTTATTGAATCTTCGCCTGATGAAGGAACCCAGCTCCGAAAGCTTGTGAATGTTGTAATTCTCAATAAACTAAGGCTCGACGTTAAATCTGTGGTGATCTTTTTTACAATATTCAATATATCATTTCATTCGAATTTCGAAGCATCCGTGTCTGGACCTTAGAAGGCAAACTATTATGAAATTTGACCTACTTTAACTGAATTATGGCGATGAACTATAGGCTATAGTACTGACGAAAATTTATTCACTAGTCATCATTACGAAGCATATTTCAGTTGGTATTTGCAAACGGTACACGTTGAGAAAAATAAAAGCCGGATGGTTGATATCGGTAATTCCATCTATACGGCGTTGCTTGAACCAATATTTATCAGTCAAGTCAGTTTACTTGTTCCACCGTCTACAACAAGAACATTTCCCGTAACATCCCGCGCCTCGCAAAGATACATTATTCCTTGATCAATATCATCTCCCAGCAATACTCCAAGTGGTTGTTTTGTTAACACTTGCTTCCTGGCAGCCTCCGTTTCTTCTTCAGAAATTATCCCATCGAATATTCTCGTGCGTACTACGCCAGGGCTTTAACAGAAGAAAAATTGCTACTTATTGGCCCGATCGATTTAGTCAGGCCTGTACGCTTAACCATAAGAAGCAATCGAGCAATGAAGCATATCTTGATGCCGATAGCACCATCCAAAAAGGTCCATTCTAACGGTAGGCCTACATTGACCACAGACGTACTCACGCAACATCACAAACAGAAAATACATACAAATATAGAAACGTATCAAATATCAGCCAACCCACTTGATACAATTTATCCGCACTTCATCGCCTGCACATTCTGAAAATTCAACAAACTAAGGCAATAAAGGACCCTAGAAATTATCTCGATGTGATAAAAGAATTACCTGAAGCTAAGCAGCGAGTGAAATGATCTAACGCTGCTTTAGTCGCGCTATAAAGCGCAACGTACTTAACGCAAGCCATGCTGAAGGTCGACGAAACATTTATAATGCAACCTGTGGAATACCAACACATTTATGTGACCATACATGGGTTCAAGTATAATATAGTCTGAGCTTCCCACCTTGACCTCTACGTAACATTCGGGTAGGTAATACGGAAGCTTGTCAAGTTTAAACCGATTGTGTAGCCCACCCTAGTGTGTGTTGTTGAGTTTCTACATAAACACACGTATATATATATAACAGCCCTACGTACCTTTGGTTTTGCGTAAATGAGGCAGGGCATACTTGCACAAAAAAATCGGGGCTCGGATATTGATATTCGTAATCTTGTCATACTCTTCTAGGCTAAGCTGTAAGTGCAAGATAAATGAAGGAAATATGGTGTCACTTCCATCCAAATTTACAGATGCATAGGCTTACCACATACGAAATAAGTCCATTGAATGGATTAAACAGTGGGCGTTAGTACCTACCTGTTCTACACTTCCAGTTAGTATCGTTCCTGCGTTGTTAACCAGAATGTCTATGGCACCAAATGTTTCGACTGTCTTGTCAATGATTGGCTTCAATGTTTCAAATTCTGCCATATTGCAAGTCACTTCACGTACCTACAACAGTAAGCTTGGTATGTTGTAAAACTGGCAATTGGGCATTGTACACCGATGGACAGGTACAGGTAGACCTACTTGAGCTCCAGCACCCCGGCACTTTTCCCCAACGCTTGACAATCGCTCTTCATTCCCACCTGTTATCGTCAACTTTGCGCCTTCTTTGGCAAATAAAATCGCAATAGACTCGCCAATCTCGCTGGAACCCTCTGCTTACAACAACAGGCAAAATGTTTTGCAACAAATCCGGGCATAGAATATATTCATGTAACCACGTCTAAGAATTCATTAGTTACAACCTCTCACGAACTAGCCTGTTATATGCAGTAGTTAAATTCTGTATTTCAAGAAAGCAAGCAGGCGAAAGACTTGGATCTTATGGAATATGCTCACCTGTCACAATAGCGACTTTCCCGTCAAATCTTCCCATTTTAATTTATTTCCGTGCAAAAAGAAAATCAGCAAGTTTTACTTTGTGTTCTATAAAAAATCGGCACTATCAGCAATCAAACGATTGGAGCGTGGCGAGTAGCGTGGCGAGTAGCGTGGCGAGTAGCGTACTACAATCAAGTTTTTACTCTGTGTTCTATAAAAAAAAAAACGGCATTATCAGCAATCAAACGATTGGAGAGTGATGACTGGCGAGTATAGCGTAGCGAATAGCGTAGCGAATAGCGTGCTACGATGAAAAGGCTTGTGATTGATTGCCTGCATATCCTACAAGTATTCCCACGAAAGAGATTAATTCAAGATGCAGCAACCCACCGGATCACCGCAACTCAAGAGTTCTATTAGGCTGAATCTGAACGATTTTCTCTGACGGCTGAGTACACCAAAGCAACATCTTAACCTGCTGACACATCGCATCTTATATGTTCACCAACATCAACTATTGCGCTACCGCCTCTTGCTATACAGTATATAGGCCTATATTATAATGAGATAAGAATTCGTGTTATGTTGCGATGAATTTGCACGTCACGCCCAAGTGGCTTTTTTTTAATCAAACCGAATTGTGTTTGATCATTCGATCAGGTCACTGCGGGAAAGCACCTAGAAGGAAGTTGATGATATGATAGCGCGATCTGTAACGGGGCTCAACGACTTGAGATCCTATCACCTCGTTTCACTAGCAGCGTATACCACACCGTAATCAGTCCTTCCACCCAACGACACGACTTCACACAACATGTACAGTATATTCTCAAGCAGTTGAAACAGATTGGTTAGTGACTCACTTGTTCGACTTCCGGCATTATTCACCAAGAGATCGATCCCTTCAAATGCATCAACTGCTCTCGTATAATGATATAGGTTCCAATGCATCAAAGTCATTCATATCACATTTGACTTCAATAATCTACATAACACGCAGAAATTGATCCGATATCATACAGTAGAGGTTACCAGTAATAATGACCACCTTGCCGTCATATCTCCCCGTTTCTGTAAACTAGGTAACGAGACAGTCGCCGATCTATCAACAACAACGTGATTAGAATCAACCTTCGTGATAGACATTAAGCCTACTGAGCGATGCTAAGTGCAGGCCGGCTGCTTTGAATGAAGCGAAGCGTGCAACAATCATGATTGATAGCGTACACCGGGGCCAATTGCAAAATCCTGCAGCAAAGAGTCGCCCGTGTCGCATTACACGACAAGAGATTGCAGTAAATTACTATTGTAGAGCGCAAGAATTGCCAAGCATTTCTTTGGGATGAACTAATGTGCTCGAGCAATAGTCTTCCATACCTGCGTTCCTCATAAGGCAGGGTTCAATCATGCCATGCATGCGGGACTTCTTCAATTTTAATTCGAGCAATTCGCGAATACCGTGGCGTTCCGTAAAGATTGACATCTCCCAAAACATTCATTTAAAGTAACCATCATTGTATTTAGAGTGCAGTGGCTCCTTTGTAACGGTTCGCTTATGCTGTGTATAGGCCCTATAATATATGAATGGTTTTGGGTAGAAATCTAGCTATATAGGTCAATGTGTTGGGGGTTACGCGATGGTGCCATTCAGAACAAATTCAATTTCATATAATTAAGGTCTCTCGAATTATCATTTCAATATTCAATGAGAGTGGGGTGGAAAGCAACAGGAATCTAAAATTTCACCTTTAGTATGAGTTGGCGATATGTCCTGAACAAATACTTGAGGCCGTCACAGCCGCGGTGAACTCAAATATTTGTACAAGTTGAGCGATATCGGTATAAGAGTCGACGTTACTCAGCAGAAATCACAGTGTATTCGAACGAGAACGTGCGAAGATTCAAAATGGGAAAATTCCAGAATAAAGTGGTTATTGTCACCGGTAAGTTAAAGTATGGAGTATAGTCTATGCCATAGCTCTCTGGAACTCCGGATTTGAACCATGTTTAAGCTAAGCTAAGCTAGATAATTTCCTTTGGTGCGCGGCCGATTAATCTGTAATGACTAGGAGGACGGATAGTAACACTAATCAGTAATCAGTAATCAACGTCAAGCTGCGAAAAAAAGGGTGCTCTGGCATGAGTAGAATAAATAAGCTATACGCAGTCTTGTAATAATGTTTCATTTGTTTATTTGAAATTTATGGCGTTTTCAACTACTAAGGTCATTTACGTCAGGTCAATGCTTACGGTATACGTGTCAATACTTCCCTTTTATAGCCCGGATCACTATTACAACCACGACTCTCCGCCCTTTTCCGAAGCAGGAAAGGAACGGATACCAATTTTAATTTTAATTTTAATAATGTTTCGCCATAAATCCAAAAGCAGAAACAATATTAGGCCTAGTAGTATCGCCGGGAGCGATCTCAACAACACAAAAAAATTGCAGGAGCATCAAGTGGGATCGGAGAGGCGACTGCGATTGATTTCGCAAAGGAAGGAGCCAAGCTCGTTATCACTGGACGTAACAAAGAAAGACTGAGCGCCGCCGCAAAGATATGCAAAGATGCTGGAGCTCAGGTATAGATAGATGTTGTTGATGCGCTACGGGAAAAATTTTAATCAAACTGTTGTTTCAGGTTCATGAGTTCATCGGAGATCTCGGAGAATTCCAAAACCTTGAGCTGCTCGTAAACGAAACAGTGAAAAAATTCGGAGGCATCGATATTCTGGTGAACAACGCTGGATTCGGTGACGCGAAAACAGTGGGAGAGGTAATTGGAATATGGGTCATTCTCTCTCTCTCGCTCTTTTTCCAAATGGCAACAACCCTTGTACATAGTCCTTGGTTTCTCAAATCTGATCGCACGCTGCATAGTTAATGATTACCAATTGATGACCCATGCCTTGACAATGCATTCAAGTATATACACCTTTATTGTGATAATTCCAATGAAAATGCGTAATATTGAATCAGCAAGTGTTGAAACTAATCTACAGACCCCTTTTGTTTCCTTTACCTTCAACTTTATACGCGATCCATTTCCAAATATATAGTTACATCAGTAGGGTACTAGTGTAAAGATTTCAATTGAGCAATAATTTGACGCCGTATGCTCAGTCGTGGTCAGTCCTGGATCGACCACCTATAAGCTTCTTGACTTTAGTGAAACGCGAGTCAGACAAACAACTAAGACAAACCCATATTTCGTTGAAATAGATTTTATCAGACACGCTTAGAAATGTTACCCGTCATGCCACTTGTATTAAACATAGCCTTGTTATTTCTGAGATGGATGTTGACAAATACGACGCCATGTTCAATACCAACGTTCGGGCTCCTGTATTCCTATGCAAGTACGCCCTCCCTCATTTGAAGAAATCTAAAGGTATTGTACCTTAAACGTTTCACATTATAACATATCCGATGTACTATACATTCGTTATCTCTTTAGGGTGTGTCGTTAATGTATCGTCTGTTGCCGGTTTGAAAGCATCAGCGGGTTTTGTTCCGTACTGCATGACCAAGGCGGCATTAGATCATTTTACAAGAGGATTTTCAGCAGGTACGTCTTTACAATATGTAGCAAACTCTTCAACAATTTCAACACTAACGTTTTGTTGCAGAATGTGCGCCATTCGGTGTCCGAGTCAACAGCATCAAGTAAGTATGAAACCTATTATACGTCTTTAATCTCTTATACGGAATTAGGTGGCTAGCTGGTTACCATCTCCCATATTCCACGTGAGAAATCCAGATTGGAATCTGAGTTCATCAGCCTGTGTAGAACGATATCTAGTGGCAGTCCTACATCTGGAAACGGGAGAGTCGCTATAGTAAGGCCAAGTCAAGGGGTGGGTTTTGGTGACTGCGGCGGCAATATATAAGTGAAGGAGTAACCTGAGCTGTCAAAGAGTGATAATAATACTGCAATTATTATGAAAAGGTTTCACCCTTCAAATGTGAAGCAATCAAATATAGCCTACATGCGGTCACCCAGGAATCTGACACATTTACGTCACTTGTAGGTGAGAAGTGAGCTATGCCAGCGAGAGTCGACTATAGATGCGAAAATGGCGACTCGCAATAAGGACCCGACTTGATTGATTAATTGATTGATTGATCGATTGATTCTCAAGTAATAATAACCCAACCCTGGTTACCTTAATTGCATTGCAGTCCTGCAGTTGTACTGACTCGATTTGCGGAACAGTTGGGAGTCTCAGCTGAAGTTCAGCAGAAAGCATTGGAGAATTACAAGAAGGCCCAGCCGCTGGGTTTAATCAATTCTCCCCAGATTTCGGAAGGAATTCTTTTCCTTTGCGCGAGCGAGATGACAACTGGAGTATCCCTGCCTATTGATGGTGGCTATCTGAACAGCTCGTCGAGACCGTAGAATATCAGTTAATATTGTTAAATAGTCGTGCTACGAAGTTTATCAATAATATTATATCTATTGTGATTGATTTGAATGCTTTTACGATGCCGCGGCTGCGAGTGAAGTAAACTCTATGAGAGTCCACTGGAGAGAAAACAACGGTCAAATATTGTATGTGCTTCAATCTCAATAACGAGACACATATAGGATATAGGAAATGCAGAGAGACAGGGAATGGAATACGCATGCGGTTTAGATATAAATGCATGGCATTAACAAGGACACAGTGATGAGACGTATAGGACACAAGTGCAATGGTTATCATATTAGAAATCAATATAAAACGATTATTATCAGTGATCAACCTCTGTAGTCATTCGTGTAATCCCCTGCAACAAAAATATGGAGGATGTAGCTTCTGTGAGTAATTAGCCTACGTGGGAAGAATAAAACAAATATTTGGTTTCATATGCATACAAATAACGAACAAGAATGATCTTACACCTGTCATATATCTTACTACGTTGTCTTTCATCGAACAGCTATGGCTCCAGCCATAATTCTCCCAAGGCCTCTAGTGACCCAAACAGCTTAGTATTAGTTTATGCTTGACTGCAGATGTATTGGCCTCATCGCCTTGATTGGTCCCTTTCTGAGCGTTCGACACTCTCCCAGTCGATTTACCTAATCGCAAAGTGAATTCGCCTGCTGAGAATCGTTCTGGTCGTCGAACTCCCGATAGCCAACAAGTTGAACGAATTATAAAATAACTACAAATAAAATCATTACAAAACACATGACACTATAATGCAGTTATGCTAATGTTTTTCCGAGTATAGTAAAGAGGCATGAAGTAAGGAGAATGTTAAATCAAAAGTTATGCAGGCCTATGTATCAAATAGATATTCAAGTCAAGTCAAGTCTAAACATCCCCGATTCAAGCATGTTCTATTTGCCAAGTATGGGCGAGTCTTTTATCAGCGGATATTTCAATATGTAGTCGTCGATGATTTGTGTTAATCGACACGTAGTGATTTGCTCTCGTCGCCGAGATGAGGTATCCACCATCGTTTGCTTCGTTTAGGTAGAATAAACGATCGTCATTTAAGTGTTGTTGTTCGATGTCAATGAAATGTGGTTGCAGAGAATGTCCTTGAAATCTTATTTTATTATTGTTTTTCACAGTAGCATATCTCCAGCCTCGCCTTGATTCAAATCCAAATACAAACACTCGTCGACTATTTTGAGTCGCGGTGATCGTCCAGTAGTGCAAGTTTGCTGGAGGTCTATGGACTGCTTGTAAAACAGACCCTCTAGGCAGCCACGCCATTCCAGTAGATGAATTAGTTACGTAGCAGGGAAATGGGCCAAGCGCTCGACTGAAGCATTCTTCTTTTGTTTGGCAAGGTATTATTATTGGTTCTTCTTTAATCCAATTTATTCGCTGAACCAAGACGTTGCCAAAATTATCTTCATCATCACTGCCAGCGCATTCGCAACATCCCGGCGGCTCATTTGTTTTGTCACTGTCATATAGAAACCTTGCCAAAGACTTGCAATAAACGCATAAATCGAACGGGGAGTCGTCATTAATTTCCATTTCATCAAACATTTTCTGAAATGACATTAATCTCACCAGCGAAGGTTTTTTCTTGCGGATGGCAACGTGTTTTGCGGTCCACCCCTTTCTTTTGCTTACACGCCCAGATGTGCCCTGGTCAACTTGATGTAAACATTTATCGTCAATGCAATCGTCATCAGCGACTCCTCGAAACGATGAACGACGACAATTATCTTTGACGGAAAAAAATTGACCAGTCGAATGTGACATACTTCTTGTAAGTACAGCGCGGTTTCTTCTACCAGCCATTTGCAAAATATTTTAAACAGGCTACTTGTGGAAAATTGAAATTACATATGCCAAGATGAGTGACACTAGCAACAGCAGGAGCTGACTATTTCGCACTATACACCTACGATATATATATATATATATATATATATATTCATAACACGTAATATTGTGATGCGTTGATTTTGCTACTTGTTGAAATATACCGGGAAATGGCCAAAAACGTCATATCATAAGCTTCCCACGCGATATCCGCGATATTGTTGGTTTCAGTGCGTATATAGCAACAAAGCGTCACCACTCCCAGGCTACGTAGACTAACTGGGAATTTTTGGTTCGTTCAAAATCGATTTATATTTGTGTTTTTTGCGACTCACATAACATAGGCATGTAACTGAGAACTGATTCACTCTTTTTTTCGAGTGCGTTACAGTCACAATAATGTTTCTTTTGCATCTTGCTCTTTTGGGCCACGGACGTTACTCCATGCGGAAATTTCCAGTTCAATATCCGGAGTAGGCCTACATGCTCACCACTGCTTGTAAACCTGTCACTGTCTCCCTATCCCTGGAGAACAGGCTTGCGCGCGCCCCCTTAGGGTCAAAATTTTCGTACTTGTATCGCTATTCTCATTTAGCCCGCTACCGAGTATTTTAGGATCAACTCGAAATCGTCACGTGACCGGGAACAAAACAAACTTTCATCGCCGGTCAGTCAGTTCCAAAGTGGTCTTGCGCGCGGATGGTGTGGCGCTCTGTGTTTGTTGATTACAGAATCGTTGTGCTCATTTGCCGCGGATAACTACATGAAGCTTTTTATTGTGTAATCATGACTCAAGAGGGAAGAGTTGTGGAATTGCAGTTCTTGAATCCGGTTGTACTTCCGGAAATTGTTTCAGAAAGTAATGCAGCCAGGATAAAAGATACTTTGGAGCACAATACACCAGTCGACCAAACTAACCAAGTAAGTTGCATAATTCTGATATCGAAATTTGTGGCTACTTTTGCAGCACTAGTATATGGCCCCACATATACCTGGTGATTTGCGATCTTATTTTAGTTTGGGCAACACTAAAAGCACAGGTGAACCGTGTATCCTTCGGCACGTCACCCAAACACCTCACTCAGCACTAGGGCTACGTTCGCACCCTCCGTTGCTCACCCGAACCGTGATTTATTGGGTCTAACCTTAACCAAAAACTCATGAAAAATCCTTACGTGGCATATTTTGATAATATTTGATGCCTGTAATTCTGCTGTTTGCTTGTTCCATGACCTCCCAACAATATTGTATAAAATTGTGTTGGTGATTTTGGTTATAAATTTTTTTCAGCACAATCAAACGGCCCTTCTAGTGGCGTGTGAGCTTGGCAAAGAGGAAATTGTTACACTTTTAATCTCCTACAATGCTCAGCTTGAAGCAAAAGACTTGGATGGTATGACTCCATTGAGTGCTGCCAGCAGAAGTGGATCAACTGCTTGCGTGCAAATTTTAATTGAAGCAGGAGCAACCATTGACACAATGGATGAGGTGTGATTTTGATATTTTCTGACTGAATATTTTGTTAAGAATTTTTCTTGTTCATTGGCTTCGTGAATTACTTGTTCATTCTCTTTTTGTTTTAGATGGGCTGGACGGCTCTGATGTGGGCTAGTTATAAAGGCCATGCTGACGTTGTTAAAATTTTGCTTTCAAGGGATGCAAGTGTACATCATGTTGTTTCGGTATGTCGCTTAGAATCGTTTGGTATTACTGTAACTGTACTAGACTTGAGGAAGATACTCTACATTAAATGATTTAGGAGCCAACGATACAATGCATTAGTGGGGCGACTGTAGTGTCTGTCCTATTGCTTTTTGCCGATGGCTATAGTTCTGCTTTCTTCAAATTTGGATTTCTGCATTGAATTATATTAACATTTTCATAGGTTAAATATAGGTCTATGATTGGGCTGCATCATTGCATGCAGTGAAAGGAGAACTGTGGCTTTTTTGAATAGATTGCTTATAGACTACAGATAAGAGTGTTTCATGACGCCATTGAGTCATTGACCGATGCTTTCTATGAATATTTTATAACTTCCATGAAATTCCACGTTGTTTGGTTTCATGCCAAACCTGTCGCCATTATTTTTTAAATTTGTAGCAATTTTCTACGTATATCTACAGTACAACATGACCGCTCTATTGTGGGCGTCTGGTCGTGGATATATCGATGTTGTTAAATTGCTCTTGGAAAAAGAAGCCAAAGTCAATTCTCCCGATAAGGTGAGATATTTCTCAATATGGTTTTGATATCGTCTGATATAATATTTTTATTTATTTTCAATTATCGAATTATGTTTTAATTTCTAACACATTAAGAAGCGATTTTACTCCTTCAGTTTGGCAGTACTTCACTTATTTGGGCGTCGAGACGTGGATACTGTGAAATTGCATCCTGCCTATTGGAAAGTGGTGCCGATATCAATTCTGTAGGTGCAGGAGGTGCTAACGCATTGATCACGGCTGCTAAAAATGGTTACGATGATATTATAAATCTCATTTTGCAAAGACCGGGACCGAATGTAAATCATACCGACAGAGATTCAAATTCAGCGTTGATCTATGCTGCAAAACAAGGTAGATCTACATAGTCTATATGATAGATTATAGACGTCAGTAGCTAGTAGGCGATAGCTGGTGGAGTTATGAAGCCTGTCACCACACTAGGTCATGCTATGCAATCGTGATCCACTGCTGGCTGATAATGAATGAACTAATAATATTTTAGGTAAACACACAGCGATAGAGATGCTTCTTGATGCTGGAGCATATTTGAATTTTGGAAATCGTAGCGGACAAACTCCACTGATCAAGGCAGCTAAATATGGTCATTTAGAAGCAGTTCGTGTTCTTCTAGGTCGCTATGCCGATGTGGATATTCGGGGTAAGGTAAGCAAGCTACAACTTTAACAGCACAATCTTCTATTTATACTCTAGTGGTAGCAGCAACTGCCATACCCATTCTCTCAGAATAATCCACCTAGATACATAGATTTTTTTGCTTTTGTAAATCAGGATAACTGGACGGCTCTGCACATAAGTTGTGAACGAAACCACATTGGGATTGTTAAAGAAATTCTATCATGCAACCCCGACTTGGAAAGCGTCAATGATAATGGAGACACTCCGTTGCTGTTAGCTGTCAAAAGCAAAAACATTGTAATCACAAGGATGTTGATCGATAAAGGAGCATTGGTGTCCACTATGGATAAGGTAACTTTGGCATTTTTACCCTGTAATTGTAAAAATGGTTAGGCCTATCAGTTTTGAGTCATGAGTCAAGTTGAGTCATCGAGATCTTTAGTCTTCTTTTAATTTTATGCAGAAAAAGGACACTCCGCTTCATATTGCAATCAGGGCTAGAAGCGTCCGTATTGCTTCTCTGCTTTTGAGGAAACCGCAACACGCGAGGATGCTTTATCAGCCAAACAGCGCAGGAGAGACACCTTATAATTTAGATGCATCTCACAATAAAAGCATTCTTGCCTCCATCTTTGGTGCTAGTAAGTCTACAACAATGTACTTACAGTGTTTCACCCAAGCAACAATATTTTTACTGTTCATAGGGAACATGTCTCCTGAGAGTAATATGCCTGATATTACTGGACCTGCTTTACCTGGAAATTATGACTTGTACAGTAGTGCCCTTGCTGATATTTTGTCAGAGCCAACGCTAACGCCACCACTCACTGTTGGGTTGTATGCGAAATGGGGAAGTGGAAAGTCTCTCTTGTTGCAAAGATTGGAAAGTAAGATTGAATTTACAAGATGCCAACTCAGTGGAATTCCACCTTTCTTCAACTAGAAAGTTGAAAATATAATTTTATCTGGTATAATTATCGGAGTTGTGCATTTTTTCACGAAATTACCCAGAAATTCAATTTGTAACTTGGACCTTAAGTGACTTGAAACTTGGACTTATGGTGACGAGAATTGTGTCTTGCAATCATTGACTAGATCAAAACAGTGATCCATAATAAATACTGAGTTTTCATATATTTTCAGAACAGATGCAACTATTCACGTGTGCCAACAAGTTACGTCCGCCGCAAAATCCAGGAGCAATCTCATTCGGCGTTGTGCTCTTTGTTTGCTTGTTCTGGGGCATCTTTAGCGCCGCTTTTGTACCATCCAATATCCGTGTGGTTATTGGTGTGGTTGTCAGCGCTGCAGTATTTGCAGTTTACTGTTTCATAATGGGTAAGTTGAAATTTCAAATCTCAAACTGATCAACTAAGAACATCAGAAATATATACTTGTGAAATATGACTAATGCCAAAAGGTAATCTTTCATTTGACTTACCATCGTATTTTTGAGGCCAAAGTGACCCTTCAACTTTCTTTTTGGCTGACACAAAACTATCGATTGAAGTCTGTCTGTCTGATATGGCACTGAAAAACAATCTTCAACCTACCTGTTTGTATCAAGGTCTCATCTTTGTTGGTGTGACTGTCGGGAGATGGAAATGGGCGATGTATGTATGGAAATTGAGACAAAAATATTTCGGCTACATGACACTGGTCTTTCAGCTATGGTTCATGGTACCTCCTGCGCCAAGGCAAAAGGACAGCGATAAAGCAATACCTGTTCGGTAGGTGATTATGAGAAATTAATGCTTTCTTTGAAGAAATTTTCAGTTTCTTGTGCGTTTCAGATTTCTTTTCACAAAATACAGTCGACTCACGTCCGTCGGTGGTCAAACGTCACTGGCTGAAATGATCGGGTTGTTATGTCGTTCTGCTGAGAAAAATTTGGGATTCGCAGCCGTGAGGTTATATCGGTGAGTTAACATCTATTGTTGCACTGATTTAATGACATGGATTCGGACGTAGTCTAGTATTAATAAATGGCATTTCGGTAGGAAGTTCCACCACATCTTTTTCCCTGTATCTCCCTCCACTGATAACAGTGATCCTGATCATGTGGTGACGTCGTCGAGTTTAAACAACCCACAGTATGCTTAAAAGATGTCTACATCGTGTATTAAATTCATGACAAATTTTAATAATTTTATGTTTGTGTTGTCATGGATACAGAGGCCACTCATTATTCATAATTCATTGCTGTTTCCTAACAGGCCGTTTCAAGATGACATGGCAGAACGGGGGCATCAAGCTCGGTTTCGCAAGATCTGTTGCTTGCCTTCATTTTTGTATGTTATTGTTTTCATTTTATCAACCGCAGCTATCGTTCTTGCTGCCGTGTACTCGTACGGCCCATACCCAATATATGAAAAATCAATCGGGAATAACGGCACGTCTGCCATCACACCTGTTGTCATATCTATGATGCTGTTAGCTGCTCTTGATGTTGCCATCTTGCTGATCGCGTCAGCGACGCTTACTGTGATGATCGGTGCTCTTTTGCATTCTCCGAGAACAAGAGTATTGGATGCTGCTCACCATACCAAGTCGCAAGAAAGATTGATTCAACAACTGAAGCGGGAGGTCGATCTTTTATGTCAAACTGTGATCGCTATTGACGCGTTTACTCACATGCAGACGAGATTATGTGTCACTGTTAATGGACTTGACTCTTGCGAGCAAGATAAAATTTTACAGGTTTGTTTGAAATGAAATTTGTTATCGAGTGCTAAATAGTATTTCCCTCTCTTGTAATTTTCAGGTGTTGGATACGATACAGATTTTATTCTCTCAGAAGCCGTATATTACTTTATTATCTATTGATCCCGTCATTATTTCCAAGGCCATACATGGAAGCTTGAATAGGTATGGACAATAATTTCACGTTAAATTGTAATTCATTGACTTCTTTTCCATTTGGTTTGTTTTTCGGTCAATAATTCCATGTTTGACTATAATTTAATGCAGTTTTTTTTCTATTTTCAGTGCTTTCCGTGATGCCGATATCACTGGACATGATTACCTAAAAAATGTGATCCATCTTCCTTTCTTCTTGAGAGAAAGTGCAAGGAAATTGCGGAGATTCGGGTAAGTCTGCGCTACTATTGGTATACTGTGACTGTTGGATGCATTGACTATGGGGGTCGTTAATTAATTAAAATAATTAATTTAACAAGCTTGTGAATTATATTCCAATAAACAGGACTGGACGTTAAATCCATGGTGACTTATTAATTTATTACTCACATCAATAAATGACATGTAACGACATAATAATGACACATAATGACATCTGAGCTTCTAACAAGCAATCACACTAAACAGTTTCCTGTCCTCGATTGCTGAATCCTGATGGTGATTATTTACTAGTTGCTAATGTCCCACGAATTTTGATATCCTGTTATGGATGAGACACAGAACAGTTGAGCTGATGGCTTTCGGTTGATAACGTGTCATGATCGGTGTGAGAATGAGTCAAGATGTCAAAAATTCATTTGTGACTAACTGAGTAGCCCTCTAGTTGTACAACGATGAGTTGTATGTTCGTCTTGTTAGATTCTCCCTAGCCTGTGATATCATATAGTTGCTAAATGGTGAGGTAGCCAGTATTTATAAAGTTTCCTTATAGTTGTGAGGATGATGATTGCGAAATAAGTGGCGCTGAATCAACGAAAGATGATCCTGACGGCTCGAGGAAATCTTCCAAAATCACACCATTCAATAAAAGGTAGTATATATTGCTTAATAAACCGTTTATTTCTTGGGATTAATTCCACTTCATGCTCACTGCAGACACTCGAGCTTTCGTCGGAGTACAAGAGTGACTGATTTGGGAAAACTGATATTCAGTGAAGAATGGTTTAACAATATGAGCCCACAGCTTGTGAAACGTGTCATGCATATTGTCACTTTAACAGGTATTAGTAGTACCGGTTTAATATGATAATGTATACATTGAACCATTCCTGATTTGGTGGTGAATTTTACACCAGGTGCCCTTTATGTCATATCCATCCCCATTTGTCAAGGCCTAGGACCTGACATGCCAGTTCAATTTGTGTACAATGTGTACAAACACTGCCACTGTTTTCTGTGATAGGCCGAGAAGTCTCTTTAGATTGGCGTTGGTCAGGAGTGAGTAACTCTCTCTCTCTCTCTCTCTCCCTCTCAGTTGCTTGTAGAATGTGCAATGCAATGAGCAACTATGACCACAATTCGAATTTTCGAAGAGGTGTTGATGTTTGGGCAGTTAATCACATTGTTTACTGTTTGTCAATGTACAAGCATGAGTGGAGTCATAGGAAATGACCGGTGTATTGTTAAAATGCCGATCCATAAATATTGCTCAGCTTATGTGGTCGTATCGATTCTCTAATTGATCCACTGTTGCTCTAAGGTCGATTACTCCGTGCTGACGGCATCGATTTCTCATGGTCTAAACTCGCTGCGTGGATTTATGTGACGGAACAATGGCCTTATCGAACATCCTTTCTTCTGCACGCACTCGATAAGTCAAACTGCAAGATCAATGTGAAGGATTCATTGCGTAGTGCTTATGAGAAGTTAGTGTCACATCACAATGTAAATTCAAACTACATAATTGTGTTTCGATACCGTAAAGCCCCCCGTAAAGAATAGTCACCACAGATTTAATGTCCAGCCTTGGTTTGTTGAGAATTACAACAGTCATAAGCTTCAAGTTTTTTTAGAAATTCACAATTGTTGAACCCGAATGACCCAAAACTGGTGATTGATTCGTCCGATGATTTGGCATTCCGTAGTTTTATATCTGCCCGCTCTATATCTGTTATGGATGTCTGCAATTTTCTTCCATGTACCGTTAATCTTGATCCAAAGCTATTCGATCCTATTGCAATATACGGACACTCTCCGATCTCCAAAAACAGTGAGTCTACCAAGTATTCCATTGTTACTCAAGACAAGTCGAGTTATTCGCTGGGTGCATTGAGAATCTTCTCCATGTGTCATGACTCGAAATGATACATTGGATGTCTCAACTCCTACTTGCCCTAATGGCACCCTGTCCAGCAGCTAGCTATCTTCAAAGTACCAGACGCCTTGCCATTACACTACTTAACTTGGTTTTGAAGCATTCAATTTAGCACAACGGAAATTCTTTCAGATTCAATTGGCTTTGGAAGACAGGCATCAGTTGGAAAAGAGCTGCCAGTACAGAGAATGGAGAATTTTGTAGGATCTCAAATGGTTCTTGGCTGTATTGATTCTATATTGTAATCTTATTATTGCAGATTGTTCCTTGTAATCAAGTTGGTGTCAAAATGGTAAAGGCACCTGCTATGGAGATTGGAGTTGAGAATATTGAGGTGATGACTACAGATGATGTTGCTGATCGGATATTTGATATTAAAGGTTTGTGAGTTTTGTATTGTATTGTTGAGTGCCCTCTCTTTCACACAATTGCGTTTAACCAACTTTATTGTTAATTAGCCCTTTTCTTAAAATCATGTCAGTGAAATGCAAAGGTGTTAGCTGCTGTGGGCAATCAAATATACTGGTTTCTGCAATCTGCCAATTCTGTTTCACAGGGTTGTCGCAGGAGAACGCGGCTAAATATGCAAATTTTTTCCGATTAAATAACCTCAACGGTGTTGCACTTCTTGCTTGCGATTTTGACGATTTGAAAAAGGAGCTTTTCGCACCGTTTGGAGATTGGTGCTTGTTGAAACGATGGATTCAACATATGAAATTGAGTCAATGCAATAATGTAAGTATCGAAATTGTAAGCTATCGTGTTATAAAGCAAGTAAATTGTTTCTTATTGCAGGCAGAAGCTTTGAATCCATTGAATGTTCCTGATTTTGGAGCTGGGTTGAAAGGTATGCTCTTAACTTACTTTGCTTGTCGTAATTTTAATGAGCACTGCAACAGTTACATGCCTGCTATTACTTGCATTGAGCATGCCAGCATCATTGTACACAGTAACATTTATGATATGAGTATTGCGTAAGCATCACAATTTGCTAAATTCCCTGTATCGTACGATTACGCGGGAGTAGGCGTCTAATGAAATGAAGCGTCGGGCGTTATTAGGTTAACTTGCGTTTAGAATACGGCCAGTTATGCGCGGACACGTGAGTATTTACTTTCTGAGACAGCACCACGTAAGCACGTGGTTTCCCGTGAGCGCACTGTTCCCCGCGAGCACAGTGTTTCCCATGAGCACTATATTCCGCATGAGCTCAGTAAAACAACCCGGTGAAAAAACGATGTTCACGAAAATTGCTTATTATATATTTTTAATTGTGACCTCGAGTTAGGACACTTTTTCGAGGCTGGCTGCATTGCTGCTAGTTGCTTGGGGTTTTAGATGGTAACGTCAAGACTCTAATATTCTGCGCTTCAATCATCCTCTGCATTCTATTGCGCTGTCGCACGCCAGCGACCACATTGACTACTCAGATTGCTATGTACTGCAAGATTATTTGCCTAATAGTGACAGCTAAAAAACCATCTGTCTGTCTCTCTCTCTTTTTCTGTGACGTTTGCATGGGTTTAGGCAGCCTGTCGAGCTCTCCTCAAACTTCAAGTGCTGAAAAGTAAAGACGGCTGCGCTTCGGTAATTCAACATTTTGAATTTGTTAATTAATATCCATTTATCATGTAACAAGGGGAGGCGATGATTTGTATGCTGCAAATCCATAGTGTTGCTTCTGGCTGGTAATTGTTAGCGTGCGTTTTGAATATAAGCAATTTAAGCATGCTTTTCTATCTCCTGTTATCGACAACGCTATTCAGACCTTGTTAGGTGTTGCTTGGGCGGTTTTTGCTGTATTGAGTGGACTTAGCTCGATCGAAGCTTGCTTGTATGCGGACCTGACGTCCACAGATGCATGATTAGTATCTAGTCGTCGTCAAATGTGACGTCTGTATGTGCTTGTGTGTATGTTGTCGCTCTAAGTTAGGACTACTACCGACGTAACGACTATCTATGCTCTAGACCCGTAGCTTTGTTGGTCAGAATTAGTTGCTGGAACTGGGTGATATCCAGGGGTGCGGCCGAAGCCATTGAGTCTCAAGGAACCGGCTGATGATAGTGCCGTGCAAAGTGACTGCATCAAACCCTCGATTTAATAGATAGCGTCACGCTTGATATCATACACGCTAGAGGCAAAGACAGCACTCGCCACTGTTAGCTTAACGGTACCTACGCCCAGCCATGCTCTTTTGTCGCTGGGTAGGTAATTTCAACAGGACCCAAACTTTCAGATGACCAAAGTAGCAGTCAATTGGAGCTGGCAACTTTGCAAGAATTCGACCGGGATGCTTATAACGATGCATTCAAGGATTATCTTCGTTTACAACATGATACTTTTAGTGATGAAAAATTAGATAATATTGTACCTAATCACGTTCCACACGACTCGGACCAGCAAGAATCGTTGAGAAGTTTCGCGCGAGAATGTAAAAACCAACCGGTAAATATTGTGTCTGATATCTCGAGAGATATTTCTGATAGCTCGCCGTTGTTGATTTTACATAGTCATCCTCGTTAGGGCGAAACATTTTGCAAGTATTTGGTGAATAAATTGCGTGATTTAGCTAGTTTGTGCTGCTGCCTGTCTGGATATGCTCTATGCCTATTCCCACCCGATTCGCGCTGTCGTGTTCGCGGCCGACATGTGATAATATAGGCTACTGCAGTCTTGTGGACAATAAAAGTTGTTATTCTGGATGGTAATGCTACAGCAGATTACGCCTTCATTCAGTTGTGAGCAAATTTGTCGTTGAACAAATGGAAAGATGAATGGCGCATTCCCAGCGACTAACTGCGTAGAAATTATGCCTGCCTGCTGCATAACATCAGAGCAACCATTATTGGCAGCTTAGGGAAATTAGTTGAGGCCTTGCGCCATATGAGCAGATTTTGCGCTGGACGGCTTGCCTTTCATATGAGTAGGCCAAGGCTGGGGTCGGATCGAATGCGTCCATCTTATGACGATATTATTTCTGGATCTGCCGTCTGATACGGAAGGTCGCAGCGCACCGCTGCCACTTAACGACGAAAGGATGTATGATGTCTTTGACGGGAGGTGTCGCTGCAGACTATATATATATATAAGCATACGTAACGGTAACAATATATATCGTTTGGTTAAAGATTGTTTCTGTAAGTCTGCATTGGAGAGGACGTCCTCTGTCTTCACTCTGAGTGGACAAATAGGCCGTGTAGATCTGGTGGAATGTTAGCATCAAACGAGATCCTTGTTTCTTCAAAAGTCTTCCCGTCTAATATAAGCAGAAATGGAGCTCCGTCTTCGCACCAGACTGGTGATATTACAACACCTGTAAATGCACCGTCGCTGTGATGTGTGTAATATCACATTTTGTAGCATAGTTAACCTGATGTCATTTTCTATTTCTCGCAAAAATTCCAATGGGTAGCTGGGTCATGGCCTACTTGGCTACTACCTACTTAAAGTAGGCCATAGCTGGGTATAATATTCATAGAAAAGTTGATATTCTATGCTCCACGATATATCTATCCGAAATTCAATATATCTAATCAAACCACCTAAGTCAAAAGCGATTTTGGTTCGCGTAAGCACGTTGTTGCTAATTGATCACGTCATGCCATGTGCAAACAGTTTTAGAGATGCGGAATCGATCCGTATTATGCAAAATTCAATTCTGTATCATTTGAATGGTATTATTACGATTCATTACGAAATTTTAGCCTAAAATGTGTAACTGGCGTGGGATAGCGATGAGGAAGATTACAGGCTCAAACATATGCGTGTCAGCCGCTCTACGGAGTACGGAATGACCGTTTAACCCGGAAAATCGAATTGCTTGTATGACAATAATTATAACGATGTCATCATTTAAATTGATGAAAACTTCTCGTTTGTAAGGTTCGTGCGCTGCAATTATTTAGAATACTTTCGATAAGCTTGACCGGGCATTGAGAGGTCAACGTTCTTCGAAATTCAAGCACCGGAATGGAAACTATTTGACATTTTGAACTACAAAATCGACTTTTGCTCAAGTTTTATAGACTTATTTCCGAGACATGATCACCAAAATATTTCTGTGTAATTATAACGCAGTGTCAAAAAAAGTTCAACATACTAGGCCTATAGTAAGGCGTGGAGTTCCAAATAGTCGCTGTGACTTGCACGTTTTGGGTTTAAACTGAAGCAGAGTGCTCGATGTATGATCTTTAGCGTGAAACGAGAGTCTAGTTTTGAATTGGTGCCGAGTGCGAGTACATTCCGTTATTATCATCGAGCCGGCCTAAGCCATTTCAAATCGAAGTTAATGATAGAGCTCACGCTAGATTGACCAGTGCTTTAGAAGAATGTGCATTTTGTTTTAGAATTGCTATCCTAGACTCAGTCTACGCAACTTGAAGATGCGCAGGAGTCGCTTCATGGCCATTAATTTTCACTGCGATTTTCTATCATGGCTCGCTTCGCTATCGATTGATATCAACGCTTTTGATTGAACACATGTTTGTGATGGGTTGACGGGTTGTCGCTGTTGCTAGACGTCGTGTCTACTCTTGGAGACAATTTCGTTGTCGCGCAATTAGGCATAGGTTACTACGATGTCATTGCAGTCGGCCATGATTAATTTCCCACTTTAGTTTAAAAACTGCTAGAACACAAGTAATCAACCGTGCATGGCTTTTAAATTCGTAAGACAAATAGTTTTAGTAGGCTAATTCTGAATGAATGGATCGTACGTGATAGTCGGATTTGAGTCCAACTTGTTGCTTGGTTTCGAACTCTCAAAGTTACCTTAACATTCTATGCTATGGGTAGATGATAAAATGCTTATGCTACTCACGAAAGATATCGATATTTCAAGTTAGATGTCCTCTCATCTTGTTTAGGTTATAAATATATACAGCGTTACCAGCGAAATCACCGTTATTTTTGGAAATGACATTTTCGCGACCTATTGGCTTTCTGTTAATTCTTCCCATCGTTACAGTTCAATATGGCAGCGGGTTTCAATTAGAAATAGCCTGATTCATTAGCGTGATACATATTTTGCATGATATAAAACGTTGCTTATTTAATAGTAATGTTATAGGTGGCGGGGATTTTCCTCGCTGTGTATTGACGTCAACTAATGCAACGTGCAACAGATGCATAGTCTATGCTGTTTTGTTACTATCGTGTCCGGTCGATTGATTTGGCATGATTTGGAGTTTTTATCAATCTCCGGTAAATTATTTTCGATGTTGAATTTTCCATATAAGATGCGAAAAAAGGTGAAGCCGATGTCGGATGATCCAAAATAGTAAAATTTCATTCCATCTTCACGCAATATCAATTTATACCCTTACCATCGTCCTCGCTGGTTCCGTTAGGTCGAGCAACGAATGCTGGTCGCGACGCCCAACAACCATTTTCCTGCCAGACATTGGTCTCTTTCTTCGTCTCGACGTCAATTTTGACAATCTGTGAAGTAGCGTGTTGTTTACACGAGCAAAAAGTGTTTATGGTTATCATAGACAGGAGAAAGCGAGAGATGAATTTTTGAAATTTCTAACATTTCGTTGTGTTGTAGCGAGGAGCGTTCAAAAATGAGGAATTTGGCCTCACCACTCCGCCCATATAATGTCTTTAACGCTATGGCTCTAGGGTGTTTAGACTTGAGATTATGGGGAACTAATTGCATTTTTGCAGTGTGCAATCCACATTGAAGGAACAAGACTTTGCATACAGTAAATAAGCTGTTATATATTTCGCCTTCCACTAGGCCTGCTGATGTAGGAAGGTAGGTATAGTATCAAGAAAAAACCCTCTATTACCTTTTCTCCTGGTGGAAGAACAGCCCCTCCTGAAGAATAATAATATTTGTATGGTTTGCCAATGTATTTTGGATTGATGCAAGGATAATCTGTTCCAGTCGTCAGTATCTCTGGCGTCAGAACGACTAGGTCTTTCTTTTTAAAAGCGGTGCATTTAGTCGACGGTAGGGTAACTAAGTTCTCATCAGCAGGGCATTTCTGAATGAAGAAATGTAATCAATGGCATACATAGTCGGCGTAGCGTTGTCCTACTTAGCAATTATCAATTTCCTAATCTTAATCCGCCTCGGCGTTTCCGCTTGATTAGGTCAATCTAATTTGCAAATGCGTACTTATGCGCGGGGGAGAGTTGCAACGCTCAATGGGCAGATTCCAATTCGCAAATCTCGCCCAACTGGGTTGCGGCATAGACAGACACCGCACGCGAGTAGGCATGCACTACAATTATGTGCGGTAAGGTGTTTTATCCCACGAAATTAATGCGCATATTCTAAAATATCCTTGATATCATCAAGAAGATTCACGACAAGTGAGGAACTGAGCGTCCGCCGCTTCAATGTAGTCCTAGTATACAATCACCTTGTAAATTTCGAAGTTACGATAAAACTCAACTGCTTCTTACCTTTGGTACGTTTAGCGGTAGAACGAATCTCCTTGTTTCAACCGCATTTTCCTCCTTGCCGAATTTTTCGTAATAATCTTTTACATCAAGATTAAGATTTTCCATGAGATATTTTTGGAAGAAGACAGGTTGTTCGAAAGCGCATAGATCCAACACTAGATGACCGTCTTGTTCGTATGCATTGATGTTTTGGTAGACTATGAATGGATCAGTTACGTACGATGCGGACACCAAAGTTCCATATTCTTTGTCCACAATGAAGAAGTTTGTCTAGAATTGCATCATTGTTAAATTAATTTAATTGTTAGACTGAATGATCTCAGTTGGTTCCTTATATTAATGAACTGTATCTCGTTTAGAATCTTATTAGATCGATCGATCAATTTGAATTAATTGTGTGACGATGTATGTTCCGGCAACTTTATGGGCGGATTAAGGGATACTATACATTGATGAATTCAATAATTATAGGCTTAAAAACCATTCTCTGAAATTAACCAGTCCGTTTCCACGGAATCGCTGAAGTGTTTATTTGATAGCGTTGCCTACCGCGCCCTATGCCCGGACTCGGAGATGTCGACACCCGTAACTCGCTGGTTACCCGCTGCACTGAGTTGCGAAAGAGTCGATATAGTTAGGCCCATATCGGACAGACTTTCCTACGAATCGACGACAAAGCTACGAATATCGTCGATTTCGTGAATAGCTAGGATTTTTCAAATCTGTATGCCTTTTCTTTGTTGAGCTTCCTATATCCTTGATAATGTATTTTAGCCTACTGCCGACGTGCTGGGGCAGGGGGAGACGGTAATTAGTCAGCTCTGATGTTATATAACTGTCAACACTCGTCTACCTTCAGCTCAGGACGATATTCCAAGCAGTCACTATAGCTCATGTTTGACCAATGAGCCATTCCGATTTTTGGTATCGACATTTTCAGCGGTTGCTCGATGAAAATTGCATATTTCGCCGTCATGCTAAAGCTGTGATGGTAAGACGGACTCAAACGCCATGACGAATCAATACTGCACACACACTTGGATTGCTTCAACGCTTGTTGACTGGTCATACCTGAGTAGTGTAAAGGATAATGTCATACAGTTTGTGGTAGGCAGGTAGGGTATGAAGCAATTATGAGGATTAGACTTTAAGAGTAAACAAATGATCGCCGCATGCATTTCCATCTTTCAAATTGCACTCAGACCGAACTCAGTTTTCGTTCCGAATTTGTGGTGTTTTCAACAGGTCAATCCTTATAGTACACTACTTCACATGCATAGCATATATTTACGGTTTTTAGTCGAGATTACTATCACAACCGCAATCCTCATCCGCACTTCCCTGTAGATTCTATCCCGGCTTAGCTTACATCTAAACTAGCAGGAAATCTCTTGATTACTATAAGAGGCTTTTCCGTGCTTTACATTGCACTTAGTACTACAAATAGTACAGTCAATTGGATTCGCTTACTGGGATCTGGCTTTGGAATAGATATCAAGTTGTATTTGGTCCTTCCCATACTGAATAGTGAAGTAGTGAAGTTATACACAGTCCCCTCGTCGTCGATAAGAGGTGTCGATGACATCATATTCACAGGCATGTACTTTCCCAAATCAATCTACAAAAGTGAATGGCGTATTTCAGCATACCATGCTTTATCGTTGACGAACAACCAGTGCTTTGTGCATCATTCTATGACAACATATACTGTAGGAGCAGACATCCGAAATCTTGTGAATGTTGAGTTCTCAATAAGACAAAGCTGGACGTTAAATCTGTGGTGAATAATCGTCTTTACCACGTCTGTTGATCGACTCGTATATATTTTTCAACGTACAGTATTGACCTGAAGCATTCATATAGTTGTAATGGCGTAAAATGTAAGAATCTTACCCGATCCATAGATTCCAAAGTTTCAGGATTGAGTTCTCGCACCAAGTTGGTCTCGCTGATTCCGAAAATGTGTCCACCAATTCTTATTATGTTAACGAGACAATTATCGGTGAATTCTGGAAACGACAACTTCGCCGCAGTTCTGTTTAGAGGAAAGCTAATGAAGGACAATCCATAAGTTCGATATGGATAATAAGATCAGTATATGGACAACAAATTCGATTTGCAGCCTTTAATATAGTTTACTACCTTGTTAAGAAACCTGCATCTTGTTTCGTTTGCACGTGGGTGCCAAATTCAGGTACTACAATGCGTCCCGCTTCAAGATTTTTCTTGTAACTCTGACTTTGAACAAACCGACTATGGTAATACACTCCATCATCACGGAATTCAAATCTAAATTGAAACGTGCCTTGTAGGATGTATTGTATCTCTCAAATATGTGCTGACGCATAGCGACGCCTAATACACAAATGTATAGAAAAATCTTTGTTGAAACTTAGAGAAATGGGGTTCGAATACAATTTTGAGATCATGTACGGGCATGCTCACCTTCTTGGTAGAGCCATCCCGTCAAACCAGTGCGTCACGCTCTGCTCAGCAAAGTGTATTAATCCCGGTCCATTTCTGTAAAAAGATCCTTTAATCCACTTCGGCAGCAGACCCTCTGAAATAATTTAAGCAAATTGTAAGAATATTCTTATAATGTGTCATGCATAATCCATTTACCTGTGACTTCGCCCTTTATTGGTTGGTGGTATTCCACCTTTTTATCCTTTTCTAACCCAGCTAGATGGGGCAGCTTCAAGAAGGATACCTCGCCTGTACTTGACATGATTACGACGTTGCTGTAGCCTACACAATCTATCGATTTGAACTCGGTGTCTATCAAAAGGTAGTGGTGCCTGGCGAGAGATATAGCCCAGATCAAATTGAGTCGATTTACAGCATATGGCTACGTTTACCGCGTTCGTCTCAGCGTGTGATTCATCTGCGGTGGTCAACAGCGCGACCAATCTCGTTGTGCACAAAGCTGCATTGCTGCGCGAAACTCCCGTTTGCAATATAGTCGGGTGGTATTTGCCGACGCATAAATAAGTTATAGCGAAAGCCTCTGGTACATACGAAAGCTTACGGTAGGCCTACATATAAATATATATACCAGTCGCCTTTCGGAAAACATCCCTTTTCATGATAACACACACTGCCAAAATTCAGCTTGTTTTGAATTATGGCGTTTGCAACTAGTTGGGTCGTCATAATCTACCTGTTGCTGCTGTCGACCTGACACATCCGCTGCTGAAATCTGCATTTTGCCGTCTGTAGCACGATTGCAATCGATTTTACAGATCTACAGTGCGACCAAGTCAACCCAGAATTCCTGAAAAGATTTCCCTAGTGCATACCAATTAGTCACATGCCTGCGTTGTTCGCGTAAATTTGTTTGCTGTAGAACCGCCTGACTCTCTTTTGCAGCGAGCTTCGCATTCCGACGGCTCCTTATCGTCCGAACATCTGCGTGCGAATGACTGTCTGAAGTTTTCTGCCGGATAAAATAGCTGTCTCGTCGATACCGTCGAGTCGTCTTCTCTCTAAAACGTCACAGAAGATCGTGATGACAGCATGTTTCATATCTAGCGATGTGAAAGTTGAATCGAACGATTTTTACTTAAAAAATAGAATTCAATTCAATTCAAAATCGCGGCCGGCACTCATGAGCGCTCTATTCGGATGAGTTGACTTCGCGGTCAAAGTCCCCGTTCTCTATAACGGCGTCTCTCTGATTGTTTGGGATACAGGACAAGCACCGACGGTTGTAGGTGGGAACAATGCTTTCGGCAGATAATTCAAACGAACAAATCGGAGGATAGGAGACTATTTTGATTTGATTAGTCGTGAATCCGGGCGCCGACGCAATATTGATTTCCGTAGTTTCCATGGCCTAAGCATCGGTATGTTACCAGTTTATAAGCAGACCCAATTTTCATACGCTAAGCACAAATGCGTGCTGGCCCGCCTCTAATCATATCAGCCACCAAGCTCCATATATAACTATCGACGAACGATTTCAGCAATTTAAAAATCCTGCCGTCTTTCGCCAACAGATCAATCGGACACTGACCCCTCGCATTTGATACCGTCTGCTTCCGACGACCGACTGTATCAAATGCAATACGACTATTTAATGATCTCGAGCGAGGTCGCGTGAAGTTGTAGAATTAATCATAAAGACGTCGATTAAATTTTAACGCCTCGCTGATTAATCAAGCTGATATACGTGAATAATGTAAGGTTGCAAAACCCGAATCAGCGCGGCATTAGCCTTGATTCTATTTAAAATCGTTCGGCTGCCATCAAATGCTGTTTTCAGTTACCGTAATACATGCATGAACGAACGAATGCGAATAACACATGCAGATGCACTCACGTGACATGCAAGCGTAAAGATTTTTGATTAAGCACAGATGTGCCGCGGATTGAAACCATCCACCTTGTCGATAATAATAATTCATTGCTTTCAGAGATTGCTTATGAACGCGTTCGCGCGCTCGATCGATGGCGAAAATTGTGATATCTATCACATAACTTGAAGCCGTGATGGTACGAATGAAAGGCAACTCCAGGCTTGGGAGCGATTTCGCGAAGTCATGTTTTCAACTCAGCAATGAACCCCCAGGTGTGTGTTCTGGCGATACCAATTTCGGATACTCCTTAATATTGTTCTGATTAGTATATTTCGCTTGTCTGTAATAATTTGTAGGCCTAATACAGCTATGTGTGAGTCATCTATGAGTCGCCAATTTGTTGAATCTATATTTGCGAGAATAAATAACAATATAGGTAGCCGCTTGGCACGATATGGTTGCCACATCTGTCACGGTAAGGTCAGTCTTTGCCGACGGGTGCGCTCCGGTTTCGACCGATTACTTTTGCGTTTGGCGTTAGCTTTGTGTTTTGGCGTCATACAGCGGCGGCTGTTGATCAAACCGTCGTATTTGTCGCTAAGAAGCTTCAACGGTCACTCGATTTTCATATTACAATTGAACCATCTAGAGTCTAGACTGACATCATAATTTCAAACATTGAAACTACAGGCCTGCAATTACTGATATATCGAAGGTTAGTTTAATCAGCGTAGTTTACTGTACATGATCTCACCCCCAGCCGATATACACGCACTCATGTCTATACGGCTACGGTATACATCGTACACCACCGTTACCCGTCGATTTGTTAAAGTCTAAGCGAATTTTAATTACGTTGTCCATCGATCATGTGAAGGCTTTGAATTCGTGTTTTGACTGGTTATTTTTGCATGTATTTCTAAAGTGGCATCTTACCCTGTCTGAGACGCCATCTTTTGCTGAGTATAATCGCGGACTTTTGCGATTTTCCTGGAGTACCACCGACCGTTTCGCTATAGAGATGAATTCCTTCACACGAAGCCACTTAAACATTGTTTGATCAGAACGGCGTAAAGTGACGAAACACCTACGATTCAATATAATGGGAACGGGGTAGGATGAAGAGAAATCCGGTAGACTCTTCAGTCGACTGCGTGTAATCAATCATTCTTGAGAGTCTCCGAGCATGAATTTGAGTCGTTAACTATGACGTACCACCTACGAAATGAAATGCGCTTCACTTTATGACGATGCCTAATGGATTGTGTATGGCATTCGCTGATTTGAGAACCGATCGTTGAAGGTAGGGATGGAATTGTAATATAATCGCAACCTCCGCAATGCGCCCCGATATAGGAGCACCAAACAAGGGGGACAAGCACGCAGTTTTTTCTTTAGTTTGAATCGATTAGAATTAAGAAACTCGTCCAGCACCTACCACTAGGGAAGGTAGCCAATACACTCTTCCAATCAGCCAGACACATGTCCATGTTGGAGATCACTGTCGATCTCAAACTCTATGAACCAAGGCGATCTTATTATTGTATTGGCAAGGCGATCTTATTAAGATCGCCTTGCTATGAACCCATCAATAAGCGTCGATTACTTCCCATATAGTCATCGATAACCATTCACGAGGCGCGTGTGTTGTCTGTTTCGTACTGCTGTCTGGAGACTGTGGAAGTTTGCAATCAGACATCGATAACGGAAGAAAATTCGACAACAAGACAACAAGAGGTCAAGTAGTGTTCCGAAGATGAAACAACCCGATGATATATGCCTCTGCGCGAGGAAAACAATGATGAAGCGTAGAATTAGTCTTGAATAGGGCAAGCAGATTTTTTAAATTTATGATATTTACAGCAGCGTAAGTTATTACACACCAGGTCAATGCTTGCGCGTATTTAAAACAACAAAGACCAACAAAAAAAATTGTACCAGAGCATCACCATGCATAGTGCTTTTTGTAAGAAGTCATTCACAAACGATTGATTCGGAATGCCATACTTGCAAAACAAAATGCATTTATTACTCAACTCAGGTTAGGATATATAGGATTCGTTTCCCTATCATCACATGACTTGCAAAGTGTCTTAACTTTTAAGGAATAACTGCTCGTGAGGATTACTACGGAAGCATGTGTATGATGTATATTGCCGTGTTTTATTTGTCAATTTGGTTTCTCTTATTCATAAGAGGGCGGGGTGCGATCATTTGCGGCAATCAACAAATTAGATTTACGGAGCTAAAGGTTGAATTGAATAAATCGTATACGGTTTCTTTTTCTTTCGTTTGGCTTGCTTTGGACTAGACGTCAGGGTAGCCACACAGCAGTAGCCTACTATTTCGAATCTGATCTGCTGTGCGTCGAAGATCAAGGATTATATTAAGCCAATTGGTGCGCAGTTATTCCAAACAGCTTATGCCCTATTCCTTTTGTAAGTTGAGGGTGGTCGCAGACATAAACGCTTCTGATTACGTTCGTTTACGTATCGGTTTGCTCAGGCCATATCCAACGCACCTTTCCAGTAGTCTCGGGTCCTTTGCACCATGGAATCGGATGAGTTAGTGAAATACTTTGGTGCGGCTGATTTTGCAGTGTTTTTTGGTAAGTTGTGTTGTATGCTTGCCTTTTGTGAAATATGGCCTTTTCAAGATTGTTCCGGGTGTTTTAGCATCACTCATTCTGTCAGTGCTAATTGGAGTATACTTTGGATATAAGGATAAGAACAAGAAATCTACTGAGACGTATTATTTCGGCAATAGGAATCTTTCACCGGTGGGTAAATTTGCAGTTTCAGAGCTTGGGTTGTCGTACAGGCTACAGAAAAACATTGGAAGTAGAAGCGGAGTACCGATGGCGATACCGCCATGCTCCGACCAGCGCTAAGATTACACGGTAGACGATTCCGCCATTTAGTGTTGGTAATGCTGCGTATTCGGTGATCGGTTTGGTCCGCCTTTTAGTGTTATTCCATCTCAACCATCGATCACGTAGGCTTTAGAGACGCCGTCCATTTTTCACGCAGTTTGGACAGTAAGGTATTATGCGATCTCACAATCAGGCAGAAATGGAGAAGGTTAGTGACAGTGAGTTGGTCTATTATGGGTGAAGAAAAACCGCCCAACATTTTAAATACCCTACAGCCAATATCCTAGTGTAGACTTAGTGACCAACTGGTAATATGTATTCCAGGCTGCAGTTGGAATGTCAATGGCTGTTTCATTTGTGTCTGCAATCACGGTCCTCGGATATCCAGTGGAAATATATTATTATGGAATACTTTCTCTATGGCAAACGGTTGCTTCTATTTTAGCTACGGCTGTCGCAATGATATACTTCATACCACTTATCTTCAGACTTCAGTTAAAGTCTATGTATGAAGTAAGCTCAATCTTCATGATCATTTTGTTTCAACGATGGAGATATTTTTATGCATAATATTCATTCGCTTTGCAGGCTGGTTTTGACGTCTTTCAATGTAAATCAAGCCTTTTAAAAATGGAATTTCCACACAGCCTTATGCCTTAGCTAGATGCTTGTTGAATCCCTCGCAGTGAGCGTTCGACGGGTGGCGCGTGGGTAACCGTGTTCGATGTAGTCGGGTTAGGCACATCGATCTAATTAAGATTTTATGTAAGTTCGCCTTGGCTGCACATCAAATCGCCCGACGCCAGGCAGTGAAAACTATTTTTGTCGAATGCCATTCTGGACTATCCAAGGGTTGTCGCAGAATGGGCATGTTATTAACATCCCTAGCACTTTTGGTAGTCAACTATCGGTGCCCACTTCAACAATGCAATTCAGTGATCAAAATGTCCTGGTATATTGTATTCGCCTGCAGTAAGACTTATACCAGCGATAGACTAATTCTTTGAGGTCTATGCTAAGTCGTTTCGAAAAAGCCTGTATTGCGTTCACATATTAATTCACTCTGACCGTTTTTCAGTATTTGGAATTGCGATACAACAAATATGTTCGTCGACTTTGCTGCGGAGTTTTCATCGTATATTTGGTAACAGGTAACATGTAATATCAGCAGATCATAATCTCAATAATTGCATTTTCTAAGATATTGTACATGGGTAATACAATATACCTACCAGCCTTAGCCCTCAATTCTGTTACACCGCTTGAATTGGAATGGAGTATTGCAGTGACAAGTGTCATATGCACTTTCTACACAACATTGGTGAGTACTGAGTTCATAGTTTTGGTTGCTCTCCCTCTCTTTCTCTCTCTCTCTCTCTCTCTCTCTCTCTCTCATTTCAATTTTTAATCATGTATGAATGAAATGAATGAATCTCAATGCGAACGATTAAAAGACACCTTAAATCGGATAAATCCTATAACAACATTTGTCACCAAAATATTTAGGTTAGATGTGCTCCGAATGGGGTGAATGCTTTATAACACATGTCTGCCCGCTATTTCAGGGAGGTATAAAAGCGGTGATATGGACAGATGTACTGCAAGGCTTCGTCATGGGATTCGGTTCCCTTGCATTATTTGTCAAAGCTACCATAGACGTTGGTGGATTAGGCGTCGTTTTTGACACGGCACGTCGTGGCGGGCGTCTCAATATTTTCACGTAGGTAGTCCTGCAGGACGCATGCGTTGTTAGTACCTGGCTTGCGATGGATGCGAAATGTTATTACCGTGTATAGCTTCTGTGATTGGTTACGATTCCCAGAGTGCATTGACGCTGATGATGAAACACTTCCGCCACTGACGTTGTTGGTTGGTTGATTGATTGATTGATTGGCGTTGCTTCGTGGATATCGATCCAAATTTTACTCCGTCAAGTGCATGTCACTGGACGTTAAGCTGATTGGTTGGAAGTCGTTGGACCGCAAGGTCACTGAATTGTATTGGGCATGCGGTTGCGACTGATATTCATGAGTCTGTCCCCGCGTTTACGGGGTCAGTGCTAGGTTCATTACGCTTTGACGACTTAACGCAATTCTTTACGATCAGCTATCCGTAATATATTTAGATTTGAATCCGACTTTCGGCTCCGTACTACTGCACAGAGCTACTTTCTTGGATACTTCATACTGGCCACTACCACAACAAGCTTTTCACAAGTGTTTGCGCAAAGGTATTTGTCCTGCAAGTCGGTCAGGAACGCAAGGAAGTACGTAAATATATTTCAATTGATCTATTTGGATTAGATTCTATTTTAAAGGGGATTTGCAAAAAACATACAGTATGCAGAAAGGGCTGCCCGAGCATAGCAATACTCTAATTAATGACTTGTCTGTGCTATAGTCAGATGATTGTTCAAAGGATTCACTTACCTGCCTATATCTGTATCTACAGTATGCCAAACCTTTCGTAAATGCGATATTGAAATTGCTACAAACCAAAGATGTCTTTCATAAATTTTCAGGGCTGCACTGATACGCAATATCCCATTACTAACCTTTACGTTATTGGCCACGGCGAGTGGCCTTGCAATGCATGCTTATTACGACGGTTGCGATCCATATGCAGCCGGTTACGTGACTAAAATGGACCAACTCACTCCGCGATTCGCTATCGAAATCTTTAAAACATTACCGGGATTAGCTGGACTCTTCGTAGCAGCTGCATACAGCGGGACGCTAAGGTAAACAAACGCACACTAGAAAGTTAAATTTGTTTTGGTAATTTGCGTGTTAGTAGAAATGTACTTCCAACGTCATTTAGCACGGTTTCGTCTGGAATAAATTCTCTTGCTGCTGTCACAACAGAAGACTTCATCGACCCTTTCTGCCCGGGAATGTCAATGTCCAGAAAGTCTTTTTTAGCCAAAGTTCTTAGTAAGTATTAAACTGCCTGTTTACCGGACTATTGGCTTAGTGGTCTGACTTTACCTTCTGATCGGGATGTACAGGGATCGATTCCCTACCGAGTCAAACAAAAGACTTTACAATTGGTATCCGTTCCGCATCCGCAGTATCGGGAGAGTGCGGAAGGATGTGGCAAGGCCTACTCTAGGAAATAAAGTAGGCCATGGATATGGGTATGATAGTAATCCGGGTTGAAGACCGGAATAATCGACATCGCGTACTAAGCCTTGACCTAACATTCGCGACCAATAAGCATTGAAACTGCAACAACTGTATATTCTCTACATCGGTCCATATCGTAAAAGCAGTTTCTTATCTCATTTATCTGTTCATAGCCGTTTCTTATGGATTCTTGGTAATGTGTGTGGCTTACGCGGTGTCTCAGCTTCAAGCAAACATCGTTCAAATCAGTTTATCTGTGGCGGGCGTAGGGAACGGATCCATTTTCGCCGTCTTTATAATGGGAACCATGTGTCCATGGATCAATGCAAAGGTTTAAAGTTTTGTAAATACATTCAAATATGTTCTGAAAACATATTTGTTGCTTTTGCAAGGGTGCGCTTGGTGGAATCATCGTTGGAAGTTTCTTGCCGGCGTGGTGCGCCTTAGGACGAACTATTTGTGGTGTGTCACGCAAGTTTGCACAGAAGTTGCCTGTCAGCGTTGAAGAATGCTATGTTAACGCTACCGCATCAACTGATATATATGGATTTACCAACTGGACCACAGCCTCACCTACAATGGAAACACGTCCCGACAGGTACCAACTCTGTATGTAGAAGCATTGTGTTATGTTCCTATATTATTCAATCAACACTGCCTAGTTGAAATGACATATCTATTTGATATTACATATTTCTAGACCTGTCTTGGAAGACACGTTATACGCGATATCTCCATTTCTCTACGGTTTTATTGGTTTTGTGATTGCAAGTATCTTCATGATCATTATATCAGCACTCACAGGTACAACATGGACTTTGGTTTCTGTTCAGTCATACCTTACGTTACATACATTGTTCAAGGAACCACTTCATAGTTTAAATCTCACTTCTGTTTTCCATATTTTACCATAACATGGAAATAAATTGCAACTCCGCCTCTGTCATCCAATTGTGTCTATGTCATTTTTTAGTCACACTTTTTTAGCACGTGTCAAAAAGACATTTCGTACAGTATATGTTGTTTTCTAGGTTTCAACAAGCCAAGCGATATGATGCCGCAAATTTTTGTTCCTCTCGTCGATAATAAAACGATATTTTCGAAAGGAATCATCAAGTTTTTCCGTTTTGGAGTTCCTGAAATTCCCGAAAAGAAAACTGTTGGTGATGCGATGCCTCACGATGTTGTAAAGACGCGAGTTTAAATCAATTATTGTTGATGTTTTGATTTTATAGCATTTTAAAGGTAATTAGGTCATGCGTACGCCAGGTCAGTGTGTATAGAGAGTACGCGAGTCGAAATTTCCGATTTACATGCAGGCTCACCGTCACGAACGCTATTATCATCCGCTTTTCCTCGCTAATGATTGCTAATCACTTCTGTATCTGGCGGGCTACGTGTGATAGACGGGGACGTGAAGCGTCGTTGATTTGTCACCGCCTGTGATTTTGTTGCGGGCTCTCACAGCGGGAACCTTTGCGATTTCTCATCCTCTGTGAGATGCTGAATTTGCACATAAGCAACTTGGCGAAGAGACGACTTTAACAAGAAGACAGTTAGAATTGAAAGCATTTATGATCAATTCGCAATAGGCTACTGTTTGGTGTTAGAATTGCTGAAGTTTTACGAGTTATTGCTGCTTCTTTTTCCGTGCAGAGACATTTCAAAAATATTTTTGTTGTGACCATGGCCTACTCTAGATACTAAAGTAGGCCATCTTGTGACTATGTTTTGTTTGTGGTGACCGAAGCGCTATGCAACGCATCTACGGTACCGGTACACATATTTACAACATATTGGTCAGTTATGCGGAGGCTTACGTCACGGAGTAGACAAAATCTACGTTTGTTGAGGTTATGGAAATGTGTAGGAGTCACATCTTCTAGTCAATATCACATGTTCTATTACAAGATTGTCGATATCATGTTAGATAGTGTTGATCAGCCGATACATATTGACGTAGAATGCATTGTACAACCTACCGTGATAGCTCTTGGTCGACCGAATAAACCAAAGTTTGTTTGCGTTGACACTGTAGCCCGCCTAATTGCGATGCACTCAATATTACGTCGACGTCAGAACGTATATGGTCGTGTAACAGCTCGGTGTCCGTAGATCACGTTTGCGGAAATACTATAACAAGATGGGTTCTGACGATTTAGAGAAAAAATTTGGAGCGGCAGACTTTGTTGTGTTCTTTGGTAAGCCAAGTCAATATTTTTTTCGTATATCGTGTTGGATATTGCTATTGGGATCGAGTTTCGTTTGGCAAATTGTCAAGCGAATGAGACATTCATGCGCTGAAGATTATATACTGAATGCATAGCAGTTCGACGTCGTTTAACTCTGCCCAAAACAGAACTAAGAACTTGATTAAGATATTTCAAATTGGTGTTACGCACTTCACAATACCATTTGGTCAGCTCATAATCAAGACTTTTCTGTTTTATTTCAGCCTCACTTGTTCTGTCGACGTTAATCGGGTTATATTATGGGTACAAAGACAAAAATAAAAAGAATATAGAGACGTATTACTATGGAGACAGACAAGTCTCGCCGGTACGTTTCAGTGATATTTGTCATCAAGTAGTACCCATCACTAAAAAGGATCTATTCCCGAGTTCTACCTCGGGCCATTTCACTACAACGTTTGAAAAGTTGCCTATACAGTTATTGTATCTTCTTTATCCGAGTCAACAGACTGAGCGTCGCCTGGATATCCTTTACGCATAGGCTACCGTGTTTGCTTTTCAGATCGCGGTTGGCATATCGATGGCGGTTTCGTTCATCTCCGCCATCACCGTTATTGGATTCCCGGTGGAAGTCTATTTTCATGGAGTAATTTTCCTTTGGGGTTGCGTGGGTATTGTGCTGGGAACGATCTTCGCTGCTGTTTATTATATTCCATTTATATTTCGACTGCAGATGAAGTCGGTGTACGAGGTGAGTTAACGCTAGTGTGAATATCTACGTTCCTATCATGGAGTTCTTAATCATTATTAAGATTAAGACCTCCATGGTTTCTATAATCTCTCTCTTGACGACGCGTCTTACTGACCATTGCGTAAAAATATTTTTTGATTAGTATCTAGAGTGGCGGTACAACAGAACGACTCGTTTGCTCTGCTCCGGAATCAGTGTTCTACAATTGGTGAGTCAGCGTAGACAACAGCGCACCGGTTATTTCATTGCCAACACCTAACGCTGATATACCTATCTGTTGGCAGATCATATATATGGGAACAACAGTGTACTTGCCAGCGCTGGCACTCGAGTCTGTAACTCCACTTGACTTGGAATGGTCAATTGCATTGACTAGTATAATATGCACTTTTTACACAACTTTGGTGAGTTGCAATCATCCCATACGTATAGCTTACTCCGGTGTACGCGTACGACTTGTTAACTTCGGCTGCAGGCTAACAATATATCAACCGCGGCCTGGGTTTCGAGATTTCTATGACAGGTGGCATATACCTCTTCTCATTTATGTATATTTCAGGGCGGGATAAAAGCAGTAATTTGGACTGACGTCTTGCAGTCTCTCATTATGGCATTCGGATGTATCTCAGTATTCGTCGTGGCGACTTTGCAAGTTGGAGGGATCGGGGCTGTGTTCAACACGACGTACCATGCAGGACGTCTAAATATATTCAAGTATGGCCAGTTGTTTTTGTTTTCGATTTATGGCGTTATTAACAAACCAACGTCATGTATGCGCTGGGTCAGCGCTTGTATGGCATGTACTGTAGTAGCCTACGTGTCATTTACGTCGCTCTTTCTAATCCTGAGCAATTAGAGCCGGCTCAATATAACTCTGTTGTAGATTTCGGGTCATGGGTTGATTGATAGGTTGACGTCAAACTAAACATATGTTTTCTCTGACCTGACTGATGGGATGTCTTGGTAATCAACCTCCACGATTTGGCTCAACCACTGAAAAGGAATAAATTGTGTCTATTGTATTTGCCTTATTTGCCTATTGTCCTCGTCCCTTCCCGAAAAAGAGCTTTGATTGACTGTCATGTTAATGCGTCAGACGTGTTTTTTAGCTTTGACTCTGACGTTCGTGCCCGTACAAGTGCACTGAATTACTTCCTGGGATTTTTCGTATTAGCTACCAACGGAGCCACTTTTACTCAAGTATTTGCTCAGAGATATTTATCATGCAAGTCAGTCAGTGCTGCCCGAAGGTAAGTAAACATATTCTGTAAAATGTCGATGTCATTAAATCAGGAGGATATTTTAGAGCTTCTATTATGCAATGCTTTGTGGTTGTCTCATTTTACTCACTCGCCTCACTCGTTGGTTTGGCCATGTACACGTATTACGCAGGATGTGATCCTTACACAGCTGGTTATATTCACAAGAAAGATCAACTCACTCCAAGGTTTGCTGTTGAGGTGCTACAATCTATGCCCGGCTTGGCAGGACTATTTGTTGCAGCCGCATATAGTGGAACTTTAAGGTAAGCAAGGAAAATTCTCATGTGTGTTAACTGTGTACAGCCATATGTATCATTCTGTTTTGTGCTTCCAGCACTGTATCTTCCGGGATAAATTCACTCGCCGCTCTTGCAACGGAGGATTTCATCAGCCCACGATGGCCTGACTTGTCAGCTACCAAAAAGTCATTGACTGCTAAGATATTTTGTAAGAGAACTCTACGTATCGCTTTTCATACGGATAGCTTATTTTGCAAATTGAAAGGTGGCACGCATGCGCAGAGTCAATATGTGACGAAAATACACGCCATAGGAATGTTTGTTCATGTTGCGTGTTGCCACACACATGAGCACGGAGTGAAATATGAAATCAAGAAATCGTAACCACGTCAACCACCCGCTTTTGATATTGCTCAGTTATGCGAGGCCTCTTTCTACTGGTCGGGAGGTTACCGGGTTTGACTAGCTACTGAGTCTCTTATTCTAATCGAAATGCGTCAAATTTCGACTCATTTTAGCAATTATATTCGGCGGTTTGGTGATGGCTTTTGCATACTTGGTGTCTCTACTTCAATCAACAATTATTCAAATCAGCGTCTCGCTAGGTGGTATCTTCGTTGGACCAATGTTTGCTGTTTTTCTTTGGGGAACGCTATGTCCATGGATAAATGAAAAAGTACGATTATCCTATATTTTTAGAATCGATAAAATTGACTTTTACATTTATCATGAAAGGGGGCGTTAAGCGGACTCATTTTAGGCTGGTTTATCGCTGCCTGGTGTTGTATGGGAAGGATCATTTACGGAGCCGCACCAGAGTTTTCTACTATGTTACCTGTCAGTATCGAAGAATGTGATCTGAACAATACATCAACAGAGCTTGGATTGGGATTTTCCAATAGCACAACTGTTGCCGTTCATACGACCGACGTTCCTCCATATAGGTATCAGTAAAAACTGTATTTCGGTCATGACTTAGCTTTCAATGTGAAGGTCCCATTCGTACAAGCGATAACACCTGCTATAGCAACATGCGTGTTCATCACGACGTCAGAGAGCAAAAGATAGACGATTTGTAATGAAGCTGGTCCGCTGACTTACCTTTTTTTTTTAAATTTTATTTGGAATTTATGGCGTTTTCACCTACTAAGGTCATTCACGCCAGGTCGACGTTCACGGTATACGTGTCAATACTTCCGGCTTATAGCCCGGAAAACTAGTACAATCACGGCTTTCCGCACTTCCCCGATATCGACTGCCAAGCAGGGAAGAAACAGATGCCAATTTAAAAGTATTCAATTTGACTCTGTCGGGAATAGAACCCGTACCCTCCCGATCAGAGGGTGGACAGTCTAACCCATTCGGCCAACATACCCTAGTTTTCGATGAATAGCAAATAGCGTATTGTAACCACCATAACTGAGTGGGGCCTACAAGATAAGTAAAGCACGTAATCGGAGTCCGCTCGACTGATGATTTGAAATGCGCTTTGGTTATTATATCTCGTAGCATGGCCTACTACTTTAGTCTAAAGTAGGCCATGCTCGTAGGTAGTAGGTACATAAAAACGTAGGGTGTAAAGTGGTATAGTGGGTGGGTTGTTAAATCTCATCATCGGTGTCTAACATGCCTGATCTATATTGAAGAGTATAGAAATTATACAGAAGATCACCACAGATTTAACGTCCAGCCTTAGTATATTGAGAATTGGCTGATATTTGAATCCATTTTCTTCGTGGCAGAGACCTATTGTATATGGGAATCGATAATATTGTTTTTAGACCGTCTTTGGCAGACACATTTTACTCGCTCACTCCGTTCTTGTATGGCGTGCTGGGATTTTTGGTGGCATCCATTTGCATGGTGATAATATCAGGAGTGACAGGTAATGTTAGTAATGTATACATGTCAAAATTCGCCAGAAAGCCAACATGATCAACATCGTGAATACTTTGATGCAGAGCAATCTAGAGAGGGTACCAGGGGGAAATCCAAAGCAATAGAATGGATGGACAGTCTATAGTCTTCGTTATTGATAAATGATATTTTAGAAAGCCGTATTTACGTGAACAGGTTTCAACAAGGCCAGCGAAATGAAGCCTGAGTTATTCGTACCGCTTGTGGATAATAAGAAACTCTTTCCCGAAAGTGTGGTGAAATCTTTCCGTTTCGGAGTCCCGGATATAGAAAAAGAGACGAAAGAAGAAGATATACCCTTGAATACATGGCCAGTGAAAGATTAAAATCGAATTAATAGCACAACTAACCCATTAGAGCTACATTTTGATCAAACCTTTCCTGGCCGGATTTGTGTGGTTTGAATACTTTTTCCTTTCCTACTCTCTATTTCTGTTAATTAAATATTTTATCCTGATGTCGAACAAGTATTTTGGGTAGATTCATCTCGATGATTTTACATTGAAACGGTCCTTTCAAATGCTGCATTTATATTTTTCTAAACACCTGGGTTACCAGCAAATCGACGTGATAATTGCTCGTGCGCCATCAAATCGCTGTATCGTAATGGCGGATTTAATTGCGCCGGGCGCGCACTCCGCGTTTCGCAATGGGCTCATGTGTGGCTGAGTTTGCAAGCCGGTGGCTCGTATGTTCAACGCCAGGAAAATGTCTCGACATTTCAAAGGCTTAGCTATAAACCTGTAGTGAAGGTTTGAGGGTGGTCAAGTTTTCGTGGTCTGACTGAGATATTCTTTCAGACCAGCCGTGGAAGATACATTGTAGGCTACTCTATATCTCCGTTTTTATACGGGCTTGTGGGAATATTGGTATCATTTATTTCAATGGTCATTATATCAGGAATGACAGGTAATACAAGCTACAGAACATGGTTAATTTGGGTAAAACCGTAGATAAGTGAAATATTTATCGGTTTCAACAAGGCCAGCGAAATGAAGCCAGAGTTACCTGTACCGCTTGTGGATAATAAGCAACTCTTTTCCGAAAGCGTGGTGAAATATTCCCGTTTTGGAGTCCTAGAGATAGAAAAAGAGACGAAATAAGAAGAGGAAATACCCTTAGTAGGTAATAATAATAATTTAGATTACTCTAGATTATAGACAATGTTTAGCTGCATTTTTAGTATTTATTAAAAGTCTGAAACTATAAGCTTATGCAGCCTTATACGCTTTTACTATGTGATACAATCTAATCCAATATTTTTCTTTTATTTAGCTGACGATATCGCCCTCCCTCCGCCCTTTTTCTAATTATGTCTACACCGAGTCATCGCGATTATCTACGTAATCGATTCGCCTCGTTATAACTGGAGATGATTTTATTCCAACTCACGCGAACTTATAGTCGTTCTAGCGCACTTGGCTTTCTGTAACCGAGCAATAGGATATCAATTCACGAAACGTGTACCAATCCATTAGTCATTTTTGCGAAATGGCTTCATCTTCGGTAATTTGCAATTGGAGACTTTGAACTTCAAGTAATTTAAGAACCTTAAAGTGGAAGCACTGTACGAAGCTGAGAGGGCTCGTTGGTCGTTGCTAACTTTGTCTCATGCCCGAGATGTTCTCGGTAAGGTCAGTGAGTCTGCGACGGCCAGAGGATAGAAAAATAGAACTGATGACTAGAGATTTTGTCAATTTGTAGGATAAATGTATGTATTGTCCGCGTGCTCGCGTTGCAGAATCAGTAGGCCTACAATAGACCTCTTCTTCTTATATTTCCTCTGTGACGTCAGATCCGCGCATGACTACAGAAAAGTCTGAAACAGAAAAGAAGGTTGACTGTTGACTTTGGCAATATTTATGATAGGTACCGTTCAGTTGGCCGAGTGGGTTAGAATGTCCGCACTCTGATCGGGAGGTTGCTGGTTCGATTCCTGACCGAGTCAAATCGAAGACTTTAAAATTGGCATCCGTTCCTCCCTACTTGACAGTCGGTATCGGGAAAGTGCGGAGAGCCGTGGTTGTAATAGTGACCCGGGCTATATAAACCGGGAGTTTTGACACGTATACCGTGAGCATTGACATAGCGTAAATGACCTTAGTAGGTGAAAAACGCCATATCTTCCAAATAATAAAAATAAAATATGATAGGTATTATGACTGCATGATGATGGTAATCTTTTCGATTCGTATTCCCATTGATAACACTTGCTCCAATGTTTTGACAGCATTTTGTGTATTACAGGACATAATCCGATTAGGCTTCACCTTCTCACACCTGCACATCTCAGGTTGTAGTTGGAATATCCTGTTCTCCTTAAATCATCACGGGTTCAAATACATATACTCACAGGCCTAAGTGGAATAACACTAGAGGCCTATCGCATTCTACTTGACAGGATTTGTTGATACGGCGCAAGCCCTATAGCGACTATTCGCTTACTACAAAAGAAATTGATGTCGTTTGAAAAATTTTGATTTTCGTAACAACCCTATCGTTTTAGTTTCTCGCATGTTTTGATCTCGTTAGTCTTCCTTCCTCACATCCAAACTGACATTTCTTAATTTGATTTCAGCAACACACCTTTTATTCTAAATATTTATACGATGATTCATTCCATTTCAACGTAACGTTTTTCGGTAAAGCGAATGGAAAGTGTTCGTTAACGCTTATAAATAATTACTCAACCGGAACTTAATCAGTAATGCCGATTTGATTAGAATTCTGTTCTCTTTTTCACTCATCAGTCTGATTACGCCGATTATATAGTTTGTTCTGGTGTAAGCCCAAGGCCCGAAGATTTCATATACTGACGTGTTGGTTTAACTGGAGATTATAACACTGATTCATTTCATTCCCGTCGTATTTTGTTTACTTGTGTTCAACTCTTTTTTTTTTGGAATATTATAAAATTCTCTGTCACTGCTTTCCAGCACTACTAAATAATAGATGAGAATTTAATTGTTACTCTACATAAGTGCTGTCTTGTTTCGATATAAGCTACATCGAAATTCTCAATTGCGATAATTAGTGGTAAGGTAAGGCTCACCTCGACAACTTATCAGCGCTTTGAAGAAAAATTTTTAGAAAGTGTGGATTTTTGCCCATTTCGTCTCAACACTGTCTTTTGAAGTTTCGTGCAGATCTATTTCCGAGTTGACTTGAACTCAAGATGTTAAAGAGCGTTGTGTTGGGCATTGTCTGCTTCTTGGTGTGGCTGCAAGCTACTAATGGTAAGAATTAGTGCAAAATTTAGTTTGTGTTGTTGGTGGGTGTTGCACGATATTCGCTCCCTACCGAGAGACAGATTGAAGACGCCGGTGACTGAATTTGTGGATGTTTTTGAACCTAGACCTAATACATATTACATTATATTAATGTATCGTTAGACCTAAAGGATGGCCACCCGCGTCCTATTGATCTGCCTCTAGCTCTATCCTACATGTTCGTCACTTTCCAGGCCTCAAATGTTATGTTTGCAATGACGCGAAGAGTGAGGATGAGTGTAACTGGAATATAGAAGAATGTGCAATAAATCAGGTGGGAAGTACTCAAATTCTGTCATTCAACTCCGCAGACATCGCACCACATAATCTGCACCTGCTGAGAAAGTTTCCTTGCGCTCGTAATCCTGCGTCAAATGAGACTTCCTAGTGTCATTTGAGGAAGTGAGCGAGGTATAGGAGAGTGAGTGAGAGAGGGAGGGCAGGAAAGTGGGGGTGAGAGTTCCGAGATTCCAGTGTAATTTTGACCCACCCTGTAAGACTCGTTAACACTTCGTATTCATTTCTAGAAAACCTGTTTCACCGAAATACGAAATTCTGGAAACGGAATCACAATAAAAAAATCCTGTTATCAAAAGCAAGCTTGTAATAACTTACATCAACAATCTGAACATCAATGTCCAAGAGTTTGTGCGTTATGTTGTCAAGGGGATTTATGCAACACGAAACCACCTAAAGCTTGCTCGTGCGGCCTAAGTAAGTTAAATTAAGCCTTTGGGGGTTGTGTGAAGGGGCAGGCCCGGAATGAAAAACTGTATGCCTTTAATTGAGTAGTGAGTGACCAGTTTGGACAGAGGTCATTCCAACGGAATTTGTCTGTCAAAAGTTTATTACGATACGCATGACTGCTGTAAACTAATTTAACACCAGGCCTGCATGTTCGAAGTCTGACTGTTCTTCGAGGAAAACCCCCAACCCCTAGATATAAACCTCCGAAGGTCACTTGTGACGTAGCATTTGTATGCTAACAGAAATCAGAATGACTTGACTCGTGTGGCCTACTCCGCCTATATCTGTGCGTGTTACGTTGAATAGATATATTACCAAAGTAAAAGCTTGTGAGGGAAAAAAAGAGCATGTCTTGGGCATCCAAATATCCATAGACGCTATAGAATAGATGAATGACCCTTGTTTTGCAATTTAGCGACACGCGCTCCTCCACGAATAAAACCGACCGCCAGACCAAAACCTCGTGAGTATTTACACGATTTTGCTGAATATTCTGGATCAATGTTTGCATGTTTGTGTTTATTTGTTTGTTGTTGCATGTTTGTCGTTGTCAATGTCAACATATAGCACCACAATCGAGAAAACCAACTCCTCGCACGAGACGTAGCACAACTTCAAAAGCGTACCACCGATCCACCACGATGCCAGGTAAGTCTAATCAATGACTTTTCGGAGTTCAGAAATGATTGACACTCTTTATATCGCACAGCAAGCACCAAGATTGAAATAACAACAACAGATAGTCATCAAGCGGTCGTGGAAGATGTCATAACGGGTAGGCTTTAGTCACGTTACGTCGCATCCTGTTTTTTGCCTTCTAATGTCTCTTTTCATGATGTTCAGACAAAAGGCAATATTATCCGTTACCTACTTCATCAATAGCACACACTTCACTTTCATTGGAAACGACCACTGAATTACCCACGAAGTCTACGGTAAACTGGCTGGAGGCAAATCATTGTAAGATTTGCTTCATTCGGTTTTGTCTTACTTGCGTTATAGACTGCTTTCCTTCCAGCGACGTTGGGAAGTTCCAAAACGACCCATATAGTCAGGACGTCTTCACAACGACCTACACCATCAGAAGTAATATCAACCTCCGCTTCATTAAATTCAAGTAAGCCTTTCCATCATCACCAGATCAGTGATAATGAAACGTTACTAAAATAATTTGTCGTAAATATGCCGAATATTTTTAATCTCCGATTAACTTTATTCTGTTATAAACTTTATCTCTGATTAGTAAACACACCAATCACGATTAGAAAATCATCAATTTGGCCACAACTTGGTTTTGAGTTGGCTGGAGCAAATTTGTCGTCAGTCTACGCATCTATTCGTCCCATTTTTCAGATTCTACGTTTCAAATTTCTACCACCTCTCCGACGCAGGAGTCTTACAACAGTGATGGTAATACAACAACGATGTCTAGGGTTATGCGAGGGCAAAGTAAGTGAATTGGAAATATTGACTTGAGTCTATCGCGAGAAAAGTGGTTGACTGATTTACGTTTATTTTCAGCGACGGGACAGGAACCAAGTGATATCAAACTCGGGGCACAGAATGTGAGCACAACGCCGTTTGTCTCGATGGTATCACCTGCACGTAAGAGTATGTCTTTGTAGGGGAGATTGAGTCACTTATAGCGTAACGTGGGAAACGTCCGCATGATTGTCGCATGTCAAACAATTCTGAATAGGGATGAGAGCAAATCACTGAAATCTTCTATTTTTTTACAGTGTGTGAGAGAATGACGTTTGTCCCAATCCCGCATACGAACACGAAAATATTATCATGCCGGAAAGTAATCGACAGCAAAATGGTAATTATAGTCTTGTGTTTTATTTCTCAGCCAACATTTTTCCGGTTCCCGTGATTTCATTAAACGATCTTACAATTTTTATCAAAGATTAGCACTTACATTTACAGGTCTGTTTAACCAACTTCGACATTCAGCAAGCAGAAGAGTTTACAATATCCACCAATGACAAATCGGCAAATTCAACCGAGTATCACCAATGTCAAATTCAACCTACTAATATTTCCATTTCCACAAAGCACGAAATTTCAATTCTCTGCATTAGCATGTCAAACAAAAGCAACATCATACGAGTTCAAAAGTCGTTGATCTCGCTGAATGATCAAAGCGACAATGCGACGCACAGGATCGAATGCAGACTTGTTGACTTTAAACAAAGCAGAGAAAATGCCGACAACCAAATTGAAGATAATTTTGAGTCAGACAAGATTGAGAGACTGAAGAAATTTTGCGGCAAACGCCTAGTCGGTGTTAAATGCATTGCAAGCACGAAATCGGCAACGGGTACAGACACAACAACACCAGCTGTGAAAGTAGCATCGGGCAGTCCTACCTGGATGATCCCGGTCATAATAGTCGCAGTTGTGATTGCGGGTATCTTGGGAATTATCGTTGTACTTTGCTTGGTAAGTAGGCCCAGATTAAATTTTATATAGCAACTACCAATCAATTATATTTTTCATTCGTTCAGCTTCGCAAAACGGGATTCTATCTTGTCCGGAAGAAAGTGAGGCCGAACGAGAAAGACAAAAAGTGAAATTATGTTCATCCTGGTTCAAATCGACCCTCCTCGCCAGAATTATCGCACTAACTTCATGCCGCCGACTTCGACTAAAGACTATAAAATCGTCTGGCTTCATCGAAGGACATTTCTTGATCAGATTAAACTCAAACTATTTAATTTTTCGCGACCCACGTGTTTGCAAAACAAAATATATTTCGCGTCGATCGCAGTATATCTATGTATATCGAATAGCCTATAAGCTATTCATATAATTTTCGCCATGACTGCTAATCAGTATTTGAGGCCGCCCACGTAGGCTAGGCTACCATCGGCAAATAATCTTGCGCCACCTAACGTCACACAGGTATAACGTAGTTCTGACTGCAAGATGTCGCTAAACAGCTTGATTGACAGGAGATACGTTTACGTTACCGACCAACGACCACGCAGGCACGCACATAACCAGGCGCAGACGGGCAAGCAGACTCGCAGTGTGCAGAAGGGGGTAGTGCGTTGGCGCATAGCAGGATTGAATCAGTATTATTCATTACACTGTCACATCGAATGGTACCGGTACCAGTAGTCGTTAACTCCGAAGCAGGCGCCATGGAAGATACAAAAGGAATGGTGCAAGAAATTCTGGATAGTTTAGATGATCTAAAGTAAGTTTCATTTTCATTTTTTTTCCAATCCTAAGCTAGCCAAAGTCTTTTCAATTGAACAAAATCAATGTCTTATGCTCGGTGCCATATATCTAGGTTTTCAGATCAAGTTGGTGATGAAAGTGTGGTTATGGAGATGGTTAAACAAGGAACACGATCCAAAGAATTCATACAATTAGTTGCTACTATAGCAAATGAACTTGCGATGATTTATGATCTGGATGAGAGGATTTCCACTGGTATGAAGAATTAATATCCTGACAAGGCCCGCCTTACTAAACAAGAGGTCTACTTCATTAGGTGACTGCAATGCTGAGAACTTTTTGTTTGAAATCAGCAGCCTTCTCAGTGAGTTTGGATGTCCGTACGCTTTCCTTACCGATGGAGATATTAATTCACGGTTCCAAAACTCAAGCCACTGTTTGACTCTTCTATGTAAGTATATAATTTATTGCCCAGTTTTTCATTCATACTCCCTCCGCTTTTGGAGTTCTTGTTTTCTGCATTGCGGTGTGAAGACTATGCTAGTGTTCTGACTGGATGACTGTGTCATGTTTAATTTTCTTTTTTTAGTGTTTTTGTTATCTGAACTGCAAGCTGCCAAAATGCATTTTTTCAACAATCCACCTGCCGTACAGCAGAGCGTAAGTAAACAATCTTTCTGGCACAGCCGATAAACAAAATTCTTTACCAATTGCTTACTTTGAAATCCAAATATGTGAAATTTTTTTTCAGATTGGTACTGAGGAGTTTAATTTGCTGAAAAACATTTGTATATCTCTGAAAATGGCTAAACCACCAGATAACATTGATGCCACAAAGTTTATGACTGGTATTGAGAAAAAGGTATGGGACCGACTGATTCTTGTACGGCCTTCTGTTCTCACTTTTTTCTTTGCAATTGCAGATTCAAGAATATGTCTCGCATTGTACTTCTGAGCATTTATCAACACCAATTATTAAGCAAAAATTAGGACCAGTACATTGGGAGATACTTGCCTTTCTAAATGATGCAATGGTACAAGAATATGAAACGAGACGATCCATGATTTTGAAACGACTCGATGTTACAATTGTCTCTTTTAATTGGTCAGAAAGAGCAAAAGTAATAACAGATCCTCAGAAATTTCACATTTAGTCCCCACTATCATATTCTTGCCTCATGAATTGCAGAAAAATTTAGATCGCACGGCATCAGCGTACCAAGAGAAACGTACGCCTTTAAAAGTGGAAAGTGGCATCTCGTTATCTCATTTATTAGCTGCTAGAGAAGGTGAGTGATTATTTGGTAACGTGTCATTTTGCACCCTTGTAGCATCCAGATTGTATGTTCTGACCAACAGTATAGCCTATGTCGCTTTTGTCATGGCCCGTGAAGTATTCTTTTTGATACCGGTATGTAAATCTCAACCGCTTTATAAATGTTTGTTCAGATATTTCTGTAATCTCCAAAACATCATCAGGAACCGCAAGAACGTCATGTGCAATAAACAAAGTGGTGATGGGAAAGGTCAGTTGGTAGAATTTTTACTTGATATTGATATATCATCTTGTATTAAAACTTCACTCAAGTTCAATTACACGAATTAAAATTAATCACTGATTAGTTCAGTTGAACTTCCCCCTCTGCTAGAGCTAATTCGACCAACCTGGCAGTCCGTATTGAATTCCAAGACAATAGGTGACTTAAGTTGATCTCAGATTAGTAATTGGCAATTATTGGTTAAATTGCCTATCCTTGCAAGTTGGATATTTGTTTGTATTAGGGAGCGGACTCAATTCTATTTCAATAAACTAGGCTGAATGCTAAGTCTGTAGTGACTGAACTATCTCAGAATCGCCGGCGAAATTCGATTGCTACTAATATATTTCTTGTAGGTTCCAGATCGTGGAGGTAGAACGAATGAAATCAGTGCGCCATTACCTGAGATGCCATCGTGGCAGAAGAGAAGTGCAGGTGAAAAATTTCTCGTAGCTTTCACCTCGATCGTGGTCACAGCGATTTGGCAGATATGTTACATCAGATGCCCCGTCTTAAAGCACTCCAATTTGTCCCATATTAGAGGCATTGAAGGAGATTGCCGCCCATCTGGTGATCCGGGATTTCAAATTTCAACCCCGTTCACACTACTCCGGCGACACAAACGGTTTATAGAATGCACTTAACGTGATGCATCATTAATTTCAGGAGGTCATGGAGATCAGAGACCTGCCACAGCTGGATATCGTGGTCGAGGGAGAGGTAGGCGGCCACGCTGATATTCATTTGCATTTTTCAAGTATTTGGTCATTTTGTACTCTGTCTGTAGGTGGACGAGGTGGTGGCCAGAGAGGTGGACGCGGAGGCTTCGGGGATAGACCAGCAAGTAAGTTAAATTGGGATCATGTATTTGTGTAGTATTTCTTGGTGGGGGTTGTTGAAAACAGGGCCTTCTGTATATGATGCCAATTGATAAGTCTCTTCATGATGCGTAGTTTGGTTAGTTTTCCTGTATCCTAAACCAAGACTTCCAATGAACAGGTGCCAGTGGGCGGAGAGGAGGAGGCAACTGGGGTAGAGGAAGAGGTTTTCAACAATCCGGTCAGTTTGAGAGAACATTTAGTCACGGAGGACAAGATGTGTCGCATGGAGGGTTTGCTTCTGGTCGACACGACTATAGAAGTTGAATGGCGACTGTTTCGCTGCGTGATCCGCGGTTAGTGTTGGCCGTGCTGCGTGATAATATATTCCTCTGCTTGCACAAGTTCTTTTTGTCTTCTAAGTTATAGCTACTGACGTGTTAGCTTGCTAGCTATGTACTGACACGCCATCGTTGTCTGACAGGTCAAGCGATGACCTGAAATTGGCGGACAGCGCGAGAGAGTCGTAACTTGAACGAACAAAAAATGTGAAGTTGTAGAAGGTAGGCCTATTATTTATTATGCCGCTTGAGATCATTCACTGAGATTCGTACGCCGCCAGCAGACAGATACAGTAAGATCTTCCCAACCAGACGCAGGCGTATAGTAGGTTTGGTGTGGAGGCGTTTGACGCTAGCTTAGAAGTATTGCTCCTCGGTTGGTATGAAATGGACAAAATGTAATGAACACTTCTATGTGTGCTAGGATCGTAAGTAGTGTTGGTAGGCACAAACGCCATTCGGAGGGCTATAGTTGAACGCGATTAAAGGTTGGAGTGGACAGTTATCAAATCGCCGTGACGATCACGAAGGCAGCAGGTCCGAACCTATGACCCGTGAAGGCCCCACTGTTGTCTGTGGACCCACACCATGCATCAACAATTTCTCCGCCGCCAGCCTTAGTTGATTCCTCGGCTCGAACTTGACCGATGACCTTTCTCCCCGCCATCATTGGTGAAAATGTCTCGAAAACGGACTGTGTGGGAGTTTAAACGTGGGCAATCTCAGATTTTCTAAATGGGGTGAAGTTCTGGTATTCCAGTAACGTTGTCGAGCCTCCTCGCATATAGTTCTTCGGTTCGGAGTTGCACTTTGGTAAGTTGAAATTGCTTCGTCGGGAATAGAGACCGCTACCGCCGATTCTATGGCGTTTGCGTTGTTGTCTTGTTTGTTATTATTTGTGTTTACATTCTTTGTGTTGTTGATGACTTGCGTCTGTAGGAGCGCGACTATTTGTGATAATCTGTCTTCTATCTTTCCCATGCGTTCGTTCATACAATCAAACTGTTCCTGCGTTTCTGATCTCAATTCGTTGAGACTTTCCATGACGCTTTCAGCGTCCATAACTAAGTAGGCTGCCCCACCAGTGTCTGGATTGGAACATTGTGCGGTGTTTCTGGTGGCGCTGTCTATATTTTCAGAGTTCGTTTTCAGTCTTCGTTTTGGTTGTATCTTGTTGATTTGAACTCCTTCGTGGATGCTTTTCGACGGTTGTTTAAGCTCCGATTTTGAATGCGTCGCTGGCTCGTCTCTGCTGTCTTCTGATGTTGGCTTGCTTGTATCTTTAGAGTTAAGTTTAGATTTAAACCTGAAAATGTATAATTATTAACCTTGCAAATAATGATCTCCGATAATTATAATCTGTCTGTTGTGATTTCAACGTTGCCTATCCTCCCCCACCCGCTAAACCCCCGCTATTCCCGATCCCGATGCCATTCGGTAATTTATATTTGCCTGTTTCCCGGCTCACATTTTGACAGCTTTTTGGAATTTGGGATTGTCTTTTGGTGGTTTACATCGGTTTGGATTATTGATTAGTACACGCTCTGCTTCTTCCTCACGTCGAACTTGAGAAATCCTCCTACGCGGAACCTTAATTAGAACACCAAAGAATTGGTTAGTGGCAACGCGAAATTTTTTAAACTACACTGTGGTCGACTTACTCTCTTTCGTACGTTATACGTAAGCTGCATTCTCATAGCGAATGCATTAGCAAAACCTGGATAAAAGTCCAGAACGCGTCGCAGTGCTTCAGCTTTCACCGCATGTAGATCACAATAGGTCAACGCTCGCACGTGGCAATCAGAATGTCCCGTACTTGTCTCCTGCCAGAATACATCACCGAATGCGTCTCCATTACCTGCAGATACCGTGAACGTTAATGCTTCGTACGATCGTTCTTGTAATGAGAGACTTCGTAAGATAGTAGTAAATGAACTCAGAATGATCAAAACGATTTTATATGGGCTTTAAACATAGGTTGAAGTGCTTACCCCTTTAGCTAGATGCAGATTTGTGTTGGTTGATATTTCTGAACCACAACTATAGAGAGTCTGGACAGTCATTTCAGACCCTGACCAGCCGGGTAGATCTGTTAAAGTTTTAATATGAACCGTACTTACATAAAATTGCAACAACTTCGTCGTCTTGAACCACCTCTAATGATCCCGAGACCACAAAATATAAAGTATCGACGCTTTCTCCTTTGTGGTAAATCAGATCACCTGGTGCTGTGTGAGTGCTCGTAAACTCAACTGCAATGGCACGAAGACAACTGTCGCTGGCTAACCTGAAAAAAAGATTCTCGTGTCAGTCACCCTTTCAGCCTCTCTCCCGGTTATCCACCTAAACGCATGCGTCAACCGGTTCGGTGACCGAATATGTCACCACGCCTTTTTTCGTAAATATTCGCCTACACAACGATTCAGTAGTGGGGTGGTTCCTGAAGCTGCAATAGATGAGAGTACTTACCTAAACGCGCTGTGGTCATTGAACACTTTTCTGTTTAAATGAACGCAAATGTCTGCTTTCATATCTTTTGGACAGTAGTTAAGAACCTGGCGGGGAGAGATAAAATTCGCAATATTACGAGGATTCAAATGTTGTGTGTTGCGGCGCATGTCGCCTATACTTGCCTTCTCTCTGTCGATTCCTTTAGTCATCGACCAGGTTGAAACAATATAATCCATAATTCTATCGCTGAGATTATCCGGAATTTCATAAAGTTTTAAAAATTCACGAACGCTATTCAGTACGTCATGATAGCGGTTCGTGTCTGCGTACATTTGCTGTATAATAGTTGTTACGTTGCCAAATATTGTAGCGTAGAGCAAAGCTAAAAATATTTACCATCAGGTTAATATATAAATGTGTAGTGAAGCATCAGTGCCATTTCTGCTAGGAGTGCAGTCGAGATTCTCTCTCTCCCTCTCCCCCCTCTCTCTCTCTCACTTGTTCGATCTCTGCCCAGTCTGGAGACTGCCAAGTCATTGGCGTATGCATATCTTCTGGAGGTGGTAACTGGGTGGGAATGTATCTTGTTGACGCAAGAAAATATTTCAACCGGCTTTCCAATGATTTCACACTTTTGCACTTTGTCACTAACAACAGATGATATATTGCTGCAACTGGCAGTTACAATCAAACTTATTAAAACGATCTGTCATTTCGCTGCGCGATCAATATGTTTTCCCTGCGGTGTAAGCTGTTTAATATAGCACAATGACTCACCGCCGAATATTAGCATTATTATACAGAAGATCTGTTCCCCTTCGGTGTTCGCTGAGATGTTTCCGAATCCCACTGAGGTCAAACTTGTCATTGTAAAATATAAGGAGGCAATGTAGCATTCTCTGATTGATGGGCCGCCTGTTATGGTACCGTTTGCTGAAAAAGATTATCAATCATTTATCTTAGCAGTAAGACCTGATAGGCCTGGGAGCCAGTCGCATGTTTGATAAATGCTCGCGATATATATGAGTTTAAAGGGGCACTGCAATCTAAGTACAATGATGGTTTAAATATAAGAATTTTTGACTATTATTGCTCCTCTGCGCAATGAGTACCGGGGTATTCATAAATATCCCGAAATAATACTGGAGAATAACTTGTATTTCCCCGACCGTGAGCTCGCCCTAGCTGAATGATCACAGGACTACCCATGGCTTACTACTGTCTAAAGTACACCATGGACTACCCTTTCGGGACTATAGAACTCTCGACGCCCATCTTTCGTCGCTGGTTGAGTGGGACCCTTTTCGTGTTTACGTGGAGCTAACTTTGCACTGTACACATCAGGGATATCTATCTAGATATCCCTGGTACACACTTGGGCAAATCGACGCCAAAAGCGATGGACTTACCATCTATATAGAACTCTTTATTTAAGGTCCGTCCCAACCCTGCCAGCCAGTTGTACTCCCTCACTGTGCCGTTGGGTGAAAGTAATTCTCGCCATCCGATGACGTACCAACCGCAAGCGAACCAGTGACCAGATAAACCAAAACTGAACACCTGAAAGCATTGGAAAGCTTGTATGGTACAAAAAGATAGCATGGATGTATGGAATAGATTTTGATGCCTTACCAGCAAAACTAACATAGCTCCTCCGTACTCGATGTAGTGATTCAATTTTCTAGCAACTCTTCCTAGCCGTAAGAGACGAATGACCTTGGAGCTGCTGAAAAAACTGCTGATTCCCTGTTGAGTGAAAGGTTAGATTCACCAAACTTGAGAAAATTATAGACTATGCCCGACGGGCTGCAAGATTTATTACGACGTTATCGTGTACGGTCCGGGGTGAAATATGGACCCGGGTGGCATTGCGGTTGAACATGCTAGGTATTGAGGTCTCATAGTAGTCTCGGGTAAATGCGAGACGCGACATGACCAACCGAAGTCGATCGCATAAGTTGCTTTGCGTCGTAGCAGCTTTATATTGCTCGTCGGCGACTCGGTATACCGAGACAACCACGTCACCAAATATGCGTCACTTTTGACGTCACATATGATCAGTCGAAGGGTGACGTCATTCTTAATAATGATGATGAATGTTTTTTCGAACCAGGATTGCCGGAATGAAACCTCGGAGTCTCGAATGGGAAACTAACCATTTATTATTGATCGTACATTACGTGATTAAAACATTTCGGGAGGGCGTTAGTCCTCTTAGAATACATCTATACTGACCTGCTGGTCACGTGATGTTTATCTTATCTATGTCAATATCGCCAAAGATGGAGATCTTTATACAAGTGACGAGTTGCAGGGTCATTATATAAATTATGTAAGCACATTTTAACTATAGGCTTTTTAACGATAGGGCGGGCTACTTTACATATAAGGCTATTTCCTCTGTTGAAAAAAACGACCCTGTATACTCGGTCTATTCCGTGTATAGTAGCGAGTGAGATCGGATGGCAAAGGAAGTTTACCGAAAGAGCAGAAACTGGGTCACGGGCGAATAGTGCGATCGGCACCCGACACAAGGCATTGGCACTTTCGATAAAGCTATGCCTGAAATAATCCGTAAATCAGGAGGTTAAAAAATAACCCGGCTTTTTGCAACCGGAAAACCCCCACCAAAACGGATAACTCGAGAGTTATAAAATAATCCACTTTATTGATCTCCACCCTTAGAGTTTATAATCCTTTTATCGACCCAACAATTGCACTCGAGTATGAAGCACCACGGAGTAATCAGCGACGCGACGCTCGGATCGCCCAATTCCTGAGAGGTCATTCATTCACACACTCACAAATTTTTGTCGGATCTTCAAAACCGCTTAAATGGTGAAGTCATTATACTGCGTTAATTGGGACGTCCTCGCCTGCGCATAACTGAATCGGAGTGTGAACTGAGACAACAATCTTCCTTCGCTGATTATTGTCAATAGGAAATTAATAACGTCTGACTGTAATCATTTGGGTCGCGTAAAAGCGGTGAAGTTGCGAAATTTACAGTTTTCGCGTACCGGAATCTGATGCCTAACGTAAATTACCAATACGACACGCTAAAATGTACCAAGTGCTCTCTCGTTTACTGAACTCATGTAATGGTAGCGGTGGAAGAAGTACCGCATTAAATATTTATGTACCCACGGCATGTATGTATAACTTGGAATGGGAATTTTTTCTAATGCGTTTTCACGATACAAAGTCAAAAATCTAAGTCGTGTGTGTATTTATTTTTGTGTACTTAGCCCTAAAATAGTGGCAGATCCATTATTGCGGATATCGATCCGTCAAAGCATCGCGTCAATCGTGGGACGTGTAAACGTTAAGATGTAACTCATTAGAAACCGTTATTAAAGGAGCGTGTTGCGTTGGAATTGCCCAAATTGTATATTACAACAAAAGAGGCGAAACAGTGCGGCCAGACGATAGCAGTATTTCTCAAATATGACACCATCAGATGGCCTGCTTACGCTTGGGACCTTCCGATGACCCGATCGGAATTTAATGAAGGTCAACGCCATTTTTGTATCCGGTCCTAATTAATGAGTTGTGACTATGTTGTCACAAAAATTCAAAATACTACCCCCGATTATCATTCATTTACCTCTTCTCCGAAACCTTTTGACGACGGCACCATGAAATTCATGAGATCGTAAGGAAGGCACGAGACCAAATCAACGCAAAACCAACCTTTGACGTAATTCATTCTGATTAGGTTGGAATCAGAAATCACTTCTCCTCCCACACCCACAAAAGTTGTGCGGAAATTGAGGAAAATATCAGTAACAAAAATAAGATCCTGAAAGATGAAATAAAATGATGAAAAAGTCGGCACGAGGTTTGTAGCGTCGGGAACGAGTAGGCCTACATGGCGCGGATGCCACACTGTGATATACAGGCCGCGCAGAAGGAGCCTGATACTCCGTACTATCCCCAATGCGCTAGCCTGCTAGACGTCTGGCCAGGAAGCTACGGAGACCATTTTAAAAATCTTTGGTAATAATGCAGTCAAGGATTCGAAATTTGACCCTTCGGCTGCCTGTTGCGTGACAGACGGCCTTATATAACTATCAACCACGCAACCGACAGAGATCGGCTTGACCTGTAGCTGAGATCACTCAGCTTAGAGTCTAGCAGTCTATAGAAGGCCTACTTCAGAGTATCCGCAACTTGTAATTTTACAATTACAAACTATACAATACTTACTATTACGCTATTTGAATATAACCAAGCAAGGTGTCTCCCTCGATCAAGAAATGCTTCATTGAAAGGCACAATAATAGCGGTGTAAAATGTTAGGAGTAGAATAAACCAGTCCCAGCATAATTTCGCTGCTGAATAGTGAAGTATAATCCCTTTTGGGGTCTTGGGCGTTTCGTGATGATATTTTGGAAGGACGTCGTTACTGAGGTTGAATATCTGAAAAGATGAAGTTGACGTTTTCTTTAGAGTTCTGGCGTTTTCAGCTATACTCGAGTTATTTACGCCAGGTCAATACTTGAGTACGCGTGATATTGATACTTCCGCATTATAGATCGGATCCCTATCACATATATCCAGAACCTTCTCCTCGCTACGATGCCTTTTGGGGTGATACTACGTCACTCTTTCAAACCTTATGTGCTTCTGTCATTCTTAAACTCGATGCCGCGATTGAATTCACGATATCGACCTTATTGTCAAGGTCTTGATTACGTCGCATTTTGGTGACGAAGTTGTTGAACTTGGAGCCGACATCTGATAATGAACAAACACAAGTTGAACCATGAGATAAGACTCACGCTAAAAATGACGCTATGCATCTCAGTGCGTAACATGCAAGTTAAGCCTAGTAGGCCTACTGTCGAAAATGTATGGACATGGATTTTCAAATTGGGTAACTATTTTTTGCCGTATTTCCTTTTGGGGATTTTTTATCTGCGACTGCTTTGTGCGGGTGTCTCGAATATTCGACCCCCAACCTCTTCTGACGTATTATATGAGAATCGAATCTGCGCAAAAATATTTTCATCACTGAGAGGGCAGTACTGCGGCTTGCTAACGCAAATTATTCGCCCATAGATCATGGCGCTAACGAAATGTTTTCTTTTTACCTGTGGCACTTGGATTTCTAGTTGCTGTGACGTCTTTGAAGCGAAGTAGGAGGAGAACCGTTTCGTCGATTTCGTTTTTGATTGGACTGGCGCTGATTAAGAACCACATTGTTTCACCTGTCAAGAATACGCATTGAAATATATATATTGATCGGATATCCAGTGTTAGCCAAAACGCACAGAGCGTGGAATAGCAATCAACTAGAAAGATCATCCCAGATTACGCGACACATTTGATGACTGCAAATTCAACCGCCACATCAATCGCTGCCAAATGTTCTGGATTTAAACGGATTACAATTACATCAACGCCGTAACATTTTTCACCGGCCAGCGTCTGTTTTATCGGCTACACACATTACAATTACCTAAAGAATGTATCCCATCTGTCCATTTCATATATATTACGTAGGCCTTTACTTCTCAACATGCTAAAAGTTAAGCAAGGCACAAAACAATTTGAGAGAATGATGAATTTTGACAACCTGATAGTCTTGCAACAGCCACCGCCGCTCTCAAGCCCGGACAAATAAGGCCGACTCGGCGACTCCCACCCAACGCACCGCATCCTCAGTCGGTATTCGGCAAGTTTAAGTGCGATCGATATCCCTTGCAAACCGGGTGGCGTTGTAGCCCTAATGAAAACGTTTTGGTAGCCTACACAATGCACCGAGCTTTAGTCACCAGGTTTCGTGGTCGCTTTCATTTCAAACACTCCTTCTATCTTAGCTTCGAGGGTATCCCGAATATGTTGCAAACTTTCATTGTTCTCGTCATCGCTATGAAAACATAACATATATATGAAATAGAAGATATATTCTATATTAGTGAACGGCTGGCTAACTTAGCTATTTGAAATGAAGTGCCCGTGTCCATTTCGATTATAGCTGTATAGCACCTCAGAACAGCAACAACGTAACTTTTAGTCCTTCTAGCCTGTAGTATTACGTATGTGGCGCACCAGACCTCAGCGGAAATAAACACCACATCCCCTTTTAAACAAACAACAACAACAACAACACCCTTCAACAATTGCAGTGAGCTTATCTCTTGTTACAATCGCTCCGTCTTCAAGTCGAAGCCCTTTTCAGCAGCTTATAACCCAGCGTGTGGTAGAACCGATCGGCAAGCCAATAAATAGGAAGCGATGAAAAATCAAAATGCAACGGCCATGATCCGTACACAACTACAAAGGCTAGCCTACTTGTCAGGCAGAGGGTATCAAACATATTAATTGTTGAAACGAAAGGCACGTATTACAAAATATAGCAATGTTCTCGGTCATCACAGAGAAAAGTCTATCTATATAAGCACCTTTGCATGAATTCACAGAGACAAGATTGATTCAATATTTCAGCACGGTTGTATCCGGTAGTAGAACAAAACCCGACGCTTGCGAAGACGATTGGCCAATCCCAGATTTTTGCATTTGCTATCAAAAAAACGTTGTCTGAAAAAATAACGACCAACTTGTCAAATATACAGACCTGGGTGCCTATATAAACAATGTAAATGTGAAAGGCCTATAAGATGTACTTACTTGATTCATTCTGATTTGTCTTTCTTATGATATTCTCCAAAAATGTATTTTGCGGAGCTACAAGTCCTCGTTTCGACGACACGGTCATGATATCTCACTCATTGGCAAAAGAAAGCGCCTTCCTCCATAGGTACTGGTGTATTCAGCCAGATTTCGTCTCAGAGTGGATTATTGCATAGTAATATTTTATCATTTTATCATTCTATCCTCTATATTTCGTAAACCCAAACACCTACTTCGCATTAAGAAATGATCTGAATATCAAACGAGACTATATATGATGAACGCTTGCGTCCAGTAAAGATCAACGTCTTGGAATAATATTGCCTACTCAGCTGATATAACCCCTTGCATAATTGATGACCATAGCGCAGCTACTGCGATATATTGAGTAGCATCTTGTCGCTGGCTGCATTGACGACATTGAAACGCCCAATCTGCCGTGCTTCAACTGATCATGATCACCTAAGTGACAATAACATCGGCATTAATCAAACCCGTTCTTGTCACATCATGATTGCCGTCTTACCTGTCGCATAGCCTATGTGTCGCTTTGGGTATCACATGACTAAACTATCTTTCGGTATTTGCCTGCGCAGAGCAGTAGGCAGTCGCATGGCCTCCTTTAGTGACGCAGATCATGGCAGACGTCTATGCAGATCTGCCACCTACCTTCGCGGCGGGTCGGATAATGCGGTGAAGTCTCGGTTACTGCATATTTTTCAGCCTCATTAGCGCCGCAACTGGAATGTCAGCGCAAATCCTACTTCTCGCGACGTCTACATTTAGGCACTAGAGAACTGTATATAGCGCTCAACTTTTTGGCAACCCACCCATAGTTGGAGACGTGTAACGGTCAACACTGCACAGAACTTGCATAACACGCTATTGATTCAGTTTGTCAATATCACCATCCGCGGTGTCTACCTCAATAATACTCCGACGTTGACGCTCAACCTAATCCAATATATTCCAAAATTGCTGTTGTGTTACGCAATTATCAATCGTCATAACAAGTGGTTATGAAAACTCTCGGGCCCCGGCCCACAGCTATGGTACGCCTATTAGAAAAACATTCAGTAAAACGCCTTGACAAATCGTAATCGATAGACCACTTTTCTTGAGTATGCTACGAATCAAATACAACCTATCATCCATATTACGAGGAACAAATTTACGAGTCCCACAGGAATTCCTTGCTGCGTTCGCAATACCTAACTTATTACTATAACTGATATTCGCTAATTACGGGTAGTTAGATTTAGACGGTTACACCCGCTCCTAATACGGTAAAATTGTTTTTGAAGTAGCCTAATGTCCAAACTGAAATCGTCTAATTGTACAGTAGTTCAGATTCCCCTCTTCAAAACTTACTAAACGAATCGAACCTTATTCACTTATCGGTTAGGTAATGTTGCTTGCATTTCCGCCCGCTGCATGTCAATTCAGGACGAGTTTGGCGCGGGTGTAGGGGTTAGTTTGTCCATACATTATTTAAAGTAAGCAATCAACCATTGATAAACCTCTTTCGTTTCGAATCTGATCAATCACGACTGCGTGATTACGCTCCCTTTACTGTATTGGAGTTACTTTTGTCAGGGATAACTTTTGGAAAGAACTTCGGAGAGGGGAATCTTGTATGGTTTCAACTACCTTCTCTTGTTCTCTCCTCTCAATACCACCTTCAATGAAACTTTTCCCGAGGACTTCTCGTACAAAGCATTCAGCGTTTGAAAACTCGTATATGAAACAAAAACATCAACACTCCGAGCTCACCGTCTGATGATGACCGACCAAATCATATAGGCCTATATAACAGTAACTTGACCCAATTGCCGGTATGAAGCCTTTAATTACGACTAGAAACTTACAGCGCTTCACAGTCCTTTGAACAGGTTCAAAAGGTTGCTTCAGTGGCAAAATCCAGATGATATAATAGGCCGTGTCTCTCTTCTCGTCCCCATTTCCTATCCTAATTGGTAACCAAAGCAGAATGAACGTAGTAAAACTGTCAGTTTATGAGCAGTTGAGTAGCTTTTTAGGGCAAGTAATTTACCCCGTACAAGTTGAAGAAGAACTTTTTTATTTGTGGTTATAAAAAATGAAAGACGTAACCCTATTTTTGCAACAAAGATACAGTAAAATTCATAGACCGATTGACGTAAATGGGCCGAAGCAGTAAAGGACAAACTCGTAAATTTTCAAATAGCGCATTCGAGGAGGGGCAGTTAAGCCTCAAACTGTATTATTATCATTGAGCTACGGGGTCCATATGGTAAATTTCGGGTATATCCAAACAGTGTTACACGAGTCGATATCATCGACCCTCCAATACTTACGGCTTGTACCACCACCTAGCGATGATTAATCTTTTAGTTCCATTTACCGCATGGTGGCAGCAGAGCAGCATAAACATTTCCGTGGTTCATTGTTACCGAAGTCGATAAATACATTCACTCTGATTGTTACTGGCTTCCTGCTGTTTGCACCTTTTTGGGGATTACTGGAGGAGAGTTGCGACTGAAACGGCACCTAGTCAGCGGCGTGTGCAGATTAGCAGCCTTCGTTCTAAAACTACATCGAGTCGAGATGATTCTTCGGTTCCTTGTTGTTGGGAGACAGGCTCAACGTTCAAAGCACTTATTCCTATCCTATTCGACGCGAATCCCGGTAGGTAAGTAAAGAAATAGGCCCACACCTTTCCTGTCTTTGTTTGGCATGGCTTAACTCTGTTGTTTATTGAGTTTAACGCACAATGACAAAAGAGAGAGCAAGTCGCAATAATTATACGCTATCCGTAGAATTCGGCCTCTGTGAATTTCGGCCTTTAAGGTGAATTCAGCCTTTGGTGAAATCGGACTTCAATGTTTATGGTTAGGCTATAGGCCCACACCCAAAAAAATGCGTAAATTTCTTGGCGATGATGTTGGTGGTCTAGGCTGTCGACGGCGCTGACTTGCGGAAAATGAAGGCAAATAAAATGCCGCGGCAGGTTATCGTTAATAAATCTCGATGCGCGCCGTTTCTTGGAGATGCTAGATGTTGCGCGGAGGGAGCGACTGTATCGCTATTTGACCACTTTTTGATCAGTCTCGATCTCCTCTTTTACAGGATTGTCAGTCGTTATACCTGCCAACAAAAGCATGCAGAACATTCAGCACCCTTAATAAACCAGATTTTCTTCAAAAGAGAGAGATCGTGAGATTGTTTTCAAAACAAGCTGAGAATTCATCCGACTCAGGAAAAAACGATGCCGGTGCCGACAATTCAGAAGAGGAGATTTCTAAAAATAAAAAATTGACCACAAGAGACAGGTTGAAAGTGATAACTACACAATATGGAGCTTTCGGAATGGCTTTTCATATTACAATCTCACTTGCGTCGTTAGGAATGTTTTATTTTTTAGTCTACAGGTAAGATTTAAAAAATTTTCTTTCTTGAGTTGAACTTGGGTAAAAATGAATGAAGTCGTTGAATGGGTATTTGCTAATCAAATTTTTTCCGTAGTGGAGTGGATTTTGCTCCTTTCATGGCGTATATTGGAATGAAAGACTCGAAAATTGCCACTGGTGCAAGCACTTTTGTCATTGCTTATGCAGTTCACAAAGTAAGTCAAAATATTATTGAAAAAACCCTTGTGGTGGCTAAGTATAAATTCAATTATTAGGTATTTGCACCCGTTCGTATTGGAATCACTTTCGTCTCTGTTCCTGTGTTGGTTCGTCATTTCAGAAAGATTGGATTTTTCAAAAAGTAGATGCCCTACAATCGCAATCTTAGTGATCACACAACAATCAATGACGTGTTCAACGATTTTGTATGGTGTTTGAAGCATTAATGGCACTTCTATACAACTATAATGATATAAAATAATTTTGAGCTAGCGCCTGGCGGAACTTTCTCGCTGCTCACAGTCGCATGATGCTGACGACGCTGTATGCAGAGATTGCGAAGTGAGGTGTGAACGAGTAGGCTACGGCTGAACATGACTTCTTATCAGGGCTGTGCGAACTTATCGATCAATAATGGGATAGGCTAGCGATATCGCTCGTTGAGGCGACTCATCTCTACGTGGTCCATTAGACCGCTGCAGGGTTGCGATTGTCGAGTCATCCTGCCGTCGAAAGCGCGAGACCGTTGGATTGGTAGACAAACAAGGAAATGCGGCGGCAATTCTTGCTGTCCCATTATCCAAAAAATCCCGAGCAGTGTACGAAGCCTCATTGGGGATTGCGGAGTCGACGGGTAAGGAGAGGAAGCCAATATAGCGCGACGAAGTCATCTGCTGATTACCTACCACACGTCAACCCAACAGCGTCGAAGGGCTTCCCAGTCGAGTAGTCCTCATCGAGATGAATTCGAGCAGAAATATGTTTTCGTATCTCATATCATGAGTCAAGGCCGGCCACACTATAGATACCTAAACTACGCTAAGGATTAGTTATCTATAGCCAGACGATCTGAGGTTCACATTGCATTCTATGGTGTGACTATTTTGCACGGATGAGTGCTTGGCTAGTCCACCGTGTCAAGTCAACACAAAGCGTAATGTCAAAGGTCATGACAACGAGTCATCTTTGTTATTGTTGATATCGCTTCGTCGCCCGTCTGAGTGCAGCGCGTAGTGAAGGAGAGCGGGAGGTCAGCAGTTTGTAGCGGCACGAACATGTAGTGCGGTTTTGTATGTATTCTCAAATTCCGTTTGTAATTCCAGGTTTGTAGCGTAGATTATGATGACTAAGCCTGGCAACAACCAGCCACGTTTTATAAAGCAATTCGTCTCTAGTGTTATCGACTTCAGCTCTCAATATGGGAGTGAAAACCCAAAAAGTGTATCTTACTCCATTACTAACATAGTAGGTGAACCAAGAATATTTCCTTTATACGGTGATTACACCCAAGCTGCAGTGTTCAGAACGTACGGTACGTGGTGGGACAGCGTCGCCTCCTCTCAACCAATTAAAATACGCCCTTCGTAAGTAATTATGAAAAAGTTAGTTCACAAATGACGGCATATTTACTAATATACAATTATGATATTTTTTAGATCTAAAACGTTTCGTGGACGGGATTATGTGGATCTTTTATTCGATGAAGCTGTTTATCCATGGTCTATCGGTATATACGAAACGTATAACCCAGGAGCTGTAGTTCGAATTCTGGCATTGTCTGAGTATGATGTCATGAGAATATTTTCAGTTGTGCAAGTTCTATAGTTTATCAACTACCGGTACACATATTTCTAGAAACCTAGGTGAAAAAGGACAACCAATTCCACTGCCTCTGAAAAATGATTGCTTAAACTGGGACGTAAGTGAGCCAGTACTTTGCTCATTATCATATAAGTGCATTATCCTTTTTTACGGGATTTCATGGTAGATGCAGGAGTTGGTGATATTTAATACCGTATTGTACTATATTTCTTTTTGAATAGATCCCGATTTGACTCTTTTGCCAAGATGTTTGATATGCATGATATGACACGACTTTCCTCACATTCTGTGCATGTCACGTTTTCAATGCGTAAAATTTTACAAAATGAAAAATTTTCCTGGTGTACAGCCTGTTAGACTATTGGCAGTTCCCGAAGTTGTCATATCGGCTAAATTGTTGCACTGCTAGTGGTACATTGTCTGAGTTAAGGATGGGTTTAGGAGTCTATGGATACCAATTGCATATCTACTTCGATGATATTACTATGTAACTTTAGATATTGTATTCATCAGGTGAAGATGAAGGAGCGGAGCTCCGAAAGCTAGTGAATGTTTTAATTCTCAATAAACTAAGGCTGAACGCTAAATCTGTGGTGATCTTCATTACAATACCTATTGATTGTCTGTCATCGGCTCCACTACACTCTTCAATATGTAACTTTACTAATGTGTAGGCTTATGAATCACTTCTGTGATGGTTACCGTATACTTGTCAACCTGACAGATTCAGATTTTGACTCATAATGCTAATGCAGTTGATCTCATATCGATACAATTATAGGTAATTAAAATACTGTCATTTTGCCATCATGGCTTAAAGCAAACGTTATTTGCAACATTCAGGTATTATGGGAGTGTGATGCTCTAGAAGACAACCTTCCAAACCCATGTAATGAATCCAGAATGTTTGCTCCTGTCCTGTCCGATTCTGCACACCTGACAAGAATTATTCGGTTGGAATTTTGCAGCACGCATTTGCCCTACTATACTGAAATTGATGCTGTAGAGTTGACAGGTTGGTGCTTTGGCAAAATTACTTGACTTGACTTAACATATGACTCGGATTTTGAAAATATTGAGAGACTTGAACTCTATTTAAATTAATGTCTCTGTGACTCGCCTTGAGTTGAGTCTTAGATTCATTGACTTGATCCATTTATCAATCTGTTTCAGTCGTTTCAACTTCAGTGCTTCTTTACCAATTTAGTGGGAGCTTTGATTAACTTTAGAAATTCTTGTTTGCAGGAAAACTGGTCCACTCTTTATCGTCTTCTGTGGATCTGCCAATGTCATTTGCAGCAGCCTTGCAAATCACTGACGGTGAAGATGACCTTGGTGATGACTTCATCAATGGCTACTTTGACTTGATCCCTCGTGAATTGATCCGCTATATATTTTCATTCTTACCATTGCCCGATCTTTGCCGATGTGCACTCGTCTGTAGACTGTTCCAAGAGCAAAGTTACGATCCAATTCAATTTACCGTCATTGATCTCAGTAGTTCCTGGCATATTGTCAATGATGATGCCTTGTCCAGCATTGTTGCTCACTGCAGCTCGCTATCTGAAACTATGGAAGATGATAGCAAGCCGCCAAAACTACCTCAAGTCAAGGTTTGTTATTTTGGTGTTCAAAGTTCGATTCGATGAGTCGGGTACAGCACAGACATGAAATGATGAAATCGTTGTAAGACGAAATGCAATATTCCTTTACAGGCTGTGAATCTGTCATGGTGTGGAGGAGGCGGGATAGTGTCGCAAAACTGCCTTGTAAACTTTATAGAAAGGTGTGGCTCAAATATACTTACCCATCTTATCATTTCTTCATCTCCTGCGGTTTCTGATGACATGCTCAAAGGAATTGTGATGCATTGCCCAAATCTTCTTCACCTCGACCTGCAATCTTGTAATTCTCTCACGTCCGAAGGCTTACGGAGGCTTCACAATTTAACTAATTTGATTATCCTTAATTTATATCGAACTATGGTAAGATTAATGTTTTTTCAGCTGTAATCATTTTATTCATACCTGCGATTCGTCTTTAGGTGGACGATGCTGGAATTATATGCACCATTCATTCCAACCCTAATTTACAGCATCTAAATCTCGGAAGTTGCCCGAAAATTGCAGATTATGACAGGTCCGTGAATATGGCCAGCTACTAGATAGCGGTTTGGAATATTGCTGGGGTTGCTGTATCAATCTTTGTTTACAGATGCATAAATCATATATTGTTGTCAATTTTTGATTTTAATGTTTTGGCAGACCTGGGCAGGTTTTTGTACTGGTGCAGGATAAGTGCTTAAAGGCTACTTTTTACCGGTGTCCAGCCTATTCTTTTACATCGTGACTCATTTGATCATGAACTTCTCAGTGCTAAGTTACAAAATTCTGTCCCCTCTGTCCTGTGGCAATATCACTATGCTCCTGTCTTCTGTTATGGTTAAATAGTGGTTCATTTTCTACTTCAGGGTGCTTCAAGAGATATCAGAGCACTGTGTCAACGTAATGTCACTTGATTGTTGGAGAGCAAAAAGTCTAAGTAGCTCTGGACTTGAAACACTATTGTCAAAGTGTAACCAGCTTCAAGATCTTGATTTCGGATGGTGAGGTCGCAGTAAGGCTAGAGAAATATTTTCAAATTCAAACAATTTGTACTGCTCAGGTGTGGAGGTTTGCAAAGTTCTTCTGGGTGTTTCAAAACGCTGGCGACCCAATGTCCTGATTTAAAGCAGTTGTATGTCACTGCGAATCGAACAATATCCGATGTTGAAATTCATACACTGGCTGATTTTTGTCCCAATTTGCAGTGAGTACTTGTTGGGTATTGAATGACTAGTAGCAATTCTGCATGGATTCCCGTCGGTCCCGAACCTTTTGGGCGTGATGTATTTATGACACTACTGGCTAGATTGTCCCAGAAAAATGGAATCGGGGTCAAGTTGAGTCATTATTCCTGTGACATCACATCTAGTCTCTCGTTGTTTCATTAATAGTAAGTCGTGGTAAGATTTAATTGGATGCCGTACTGCTTTTCAGGAAGCTTGATATCCTTGGCACCCGGTTGGTGTCAGTGTCTTCAATTCGACGCCTTCTGCAGTCCTGCAAGAATCTTCAATTTTTGGACGTTTCATTTTGTTTTGAATTTACAAAGCAAGTCGTGCAGTCTTTAGAAACTCAGTTCCCTCATGTAGCAATTAAGAGAAGTTATCAAGATGAAATGTAGCACTGTGTTGGTAATTCTGGACCAAACATCATTATATCTCACTGAACTTTCTCTCTATAGCGTACTGGGCTACGTAATAGGGCCTAACAGGCCTGTCTGCGCTGCCATAACCAATGCATTAGATGGTCGTTTAGGTCTATTCTGCTTGTGCTTCTTTTGGGTGATGGCTTTATTTAAGGTGTTATGTTTTTATGCCCACATATGTGTGAAATTCAACCCAACATTGGTCACTCCCCATCCTCAATACGTATATAGGCCTACTTTCAAGAAATGCTTACAAAGATAATCCTGTACTCTTTTAGCCATACGCCTACAAATCCTTTTTATTCGGAGTGCACTTATTTCTGCTGAAGAGTAATATATGCCTTAATAGATTTTTGTCGTATTAAATACGATGGTGGTGCGGATTGCAATATGGAGCCTATAGTGCCTAAGGCCTAAAATTTGGGATGCTTTCAACGAAAGGAAAGTCGGCGCCACGAGCTCGCTACTGGTGATTTGGTATCACCATCGAATATAATCGATTACTTTCTATAGTATCACCCTCTGTCCTTATGTGGCATATCCACATCCGTTACGGTGATGTGTTTTGCATGTTGGGGGAGCGGGGGCGGTCCGAGCTAAGATTCAGAAATAACCATGGATGCGGCAACTGACGTATTAGTCAGTCATTATCCCCCGGGTCATACATATTAGTACCGGTCTGGGCCTGGCCTAAACTTCATAAAGGCTATGCGCCTACTCGCTTACCGGTTAGTGACCTGAAATCCGGTTACTTCCGTTTCGAGTTCAAATAAACAACAAAGGTCACTTGAAATATCTGCAGAGGAAAATAAGAGATCGCCCTTTTGTACTCCCGTTGTTTGTTCTCGTGTTGTTTAGAAAGCGTTGAGGAAATTTGTTGTGATCATATCAGAGACGTTTTATTGCGAGATGTGACAAATGTTCGCTTCCGATGCAACAGGCAAGATTCGAGAGTTTATGATCAGTTTGCGCTGTGGCTGCATAATGCTGGCGTTATAGGCAGGCTGTCAGCATTGACTTGAGTTTCTCAATATTTTGTAGGATTCGTGCTTGATTTTATCAAATTTCTTTGTAAATTTATAGAAAGAAATAGATATTTGCTATCCGTGTACATCGCATACAGCCTGAATCACAGATGATTAGAAATCAAACTAGAGATTGTGATATTGCTACGTCGTCACCTCGCCTCTCACGCCGAGCATGCGAGGAGCTACCCTCCACTGAAGCATCTGGAGTAGCCCTAAGCACTTCCTGGACACTATGGCTCGATAGGTCTATTCCTAATGCTACAGCAAGCGAGTACGAGGCTACTCTGAAAAAAGTCTACACTATCTCAACAGTGGAAAGTTTTTGGGCTGTGTTTAACAATATTCCTAAACCTTCACGTGTAGCGACAAGGTACAGTTACCATCTCATGCGACATGCATTACGTCCTTTATGGGAAGACATGGAGAATAAAAATGGTGGAGTATGGAAATTGAAATGTCTCAAGCCAGCTACTGATATTGTTTGGAATGCATTGTTGCTTGACGCAATTGGAGAGAAGTTGAGTGATAGTGTTGCAGACGGGGACGATATTCTAGGTGTGAGTGTGAGCATTCGAGAGAATGAAGATTTGATCCAAATATGGAACAGTGATGCTCAGTTGAATGAGAAAGCGAATGTACTTAATAGACTTAATGAAGTTTTACCTCACGTTACATTTCCCCTGATTTTCTATAAGGCACACCAACAACACCATGCTTTTGAACGTAGGAGGTTCTAAAATATCCAGTTTTTGAAATATATATATTGATGTAGGCCTACAATGTTATCACGCTATTAAATTTATGTAGTGTGTTACTCAAGATTGTGAGAGAACGTTCTTTTGTAGTTTCAGTGACTATATGGTGTGTATTCTATCTCTTGTTATCTGTGTATTTTATATTGTATATATTCAGCAATTAGTGCTTAGTGGTACTGAAGGCATCAACTGCCGGTATGTATCACTGCTGTGACAGTTAACTGCCATTGCTATAATCCCACAAAGTTCATATTGATGTAGTCACCAGATATTATTTGATGGGTGTAGTTGGTAGATAGGCTTGTAGGTCATTACATAACAAAAAAGTGCATGGAGTGTAACTATTGAATTGTTGAAGTCGTGTGTTGATTTGGTGTACCAGCGAAAAGTCAAATATGTGAAAATTCAACCAACTTACGGCATCGACAGTCATTACAAGCGATATATATCTATCCTTTTTTTGTACTGCATCATCCATGATGGGTACTTGCTCAGATTGTTGGAAGCAAGCAATGCAGGATTGCTATGCCATGAAGTGTTTAGTGTAAATACGGTAGTACACTGCCATGTACTAATATATGTACTTCTTTCAGTATTGGTTTGCGTTTGGATTGTGCCAGTTGCCCCTTTTACGTTGATCTGTCCGCCTTGACCCACATATACTTTTGAGAATATCATATCCCAGCACCTTTGAATTTGAATCTGTCAATCTTTTCCAAACTTTGAGACCAAACTTGTTTTGCTTTTATATCAAAAAGCATGAGATACGAAGGGAAACGATAAGGCTACCATAACACTCTGGTTACTTCTTAAAAAGCCTTTCATCGCGAATTCGCGATGTCTCATCAGCATTCCCATGTTGAGTTCATGCTCTTTAAACATCATTCAAGACTTGTATATATTTTATTACTGCCTACTTTAATGACGTTTTAACAATATTCTTGAGATATCATGGATTGATGTTTGGAATTTATTAATGGCAAATAGTCCTGAACGTGCACTTGCATTCTCAATCTTGTATAAAATCACTGCAATATGTATCTTGTTTCGTTGTTTCCATCGCATTCATGTGTCTTTGCTCATATTGTGTGCTTTTAGAATTTATTAGTAATAGGTTTCTATCATTTTATCAATGTCAAATTAATTATGAATGAAATTGTTTGAATCAAATTAATCATGATGCAATCAGAAGATGAAATTGATGAATTTACACGATGGCTCATGACACAGCTCACATCATATGAGCCTGTTATTCACTATTTTCAATTACTGCTGGTATGGGAAAAGCCATTTCACAGCGTAGTATTCGTTATTATTCTTCACATGATATTTTGGTAAGTTTCTTAATGGAAAATGAAATCAAAATCTGATGTATGAAAATATTTCTAGGTACTTGAAAGTCTGGTCATCTCATGCGCTTGCTCTCGTCGCCTCGATGTTGCTGGTTGTGTTGTGGACAGATTTGTGGAAGCACAAAATATGGCCGGAAATCAGAGGTGAATTGATTTAAACGCAGAATATGGCACAGACACAGCAATTTCTATAGCAATGCGATCAGGCTGCTAATCCCGCTATATTGTAGTTTGCCAAGTATACATAATATACATCTGAGTGTCAGTGATGGCATATTGTTAAATATTGTAGCCTAATAGCTGGAGCAGCTGAATCATAATTCACTTCTTGTTTGTTGCTGTATTTCATGAGCTAAATAGTATGCTTCATAGCTTATGCAAATCAAGTTGTGCTTCGTTTGCTGTGATTGTGATATATTCACGTTTCAGCTCGAGAGCCTGATCCAGACGAGGACCCGTAAGTTTTTCAATCTCAGAATTTTATTTCCTTTCTTGGCTCTCGATTACTGATTTGTCAACTTGTGATAATTTTAGGTGGGGTGAGCTACACCCTCGTGTCTTGAACTTCCCTGAGATTTGTAAACTGATATCAACAACTTATTTCAATCTGAGGTGGGCCTTCACGGCTGTTTACCACTGTAGAAGAAATACTCCAGGAAAAGTGAGTACTGTAGTTTGTTGATAATTTTATGATACCATCATGCGTGAAGCCATGGGTTTGTCATTTTGTTAACTAGGATTAATGAACTAGGTGTCAGGGCTTTGTGAGCACATTTAAGGCTTTGATGTTCTCGATTCTCATTCGTTGATGGCTATGCTCGATGGTATATTATTCTGCTGGGCTCAGATCACACCCAAGTATTTGTAAACTATGTCGGAGGCTTGTAGCCCACTTTCTAAAATATAGCATGCAAATCATGGAATGAAGCTTAGGCTCAGGGACACAACCAGCTTTGAAAAAGGGGGTGTTCCAACTCATTATGTCCCAATTAAAAAAAATAAGCAATTTTTTCACGGGTAACCATGTGCTCACGAGGAATACTTTGCTCATGGAGAACAGGTATATCTAGACATCCCTGATGGAGAACACTGCCGTGACCCCCTAAGCGCCCCTGTTTAGGCTGCCTTTCTTTCTTAAAGTCAAGAGCGTCGCAAGCTATAAAAATGGTGTAAAAATTTTCAGCCAAATCCAAACTTTTGACATCAATATATTTTCAGTTCGTTTTTATTGTGTGTGCTGTTTGTACCTCCGTTATTCTTCTTGCTGGTAGAATTCCGGGAGCTCTCATAGCATATATTATACGTGAGTAGACGAATTACTACGTCATATAACCTTGAATTACCTCATTGCACAATCTATTTATCAGTGCTATGCTGCTTGTTGGGACCAGTTATGTGGTATCACCGTCTGTTGGAGCGATTGTACACTTCCATGGAACCATTCCTTATGCAATTACAGTATTCGCTGAAACCCCGTGGAAAAAGTAATCGAGGTAAGAAGAAAGTCACACTAGCTCATCACTATTTCAAGTCCCACTTAACAATGTCATTTTTGGTAATAGGTTCCAAATCCAAAGCACCACATGTTGTTAAGACTGTTGCTGAAGGAGGAATTGAGATATACACGGACTCGTCTTCAGATGATGGTAAATAGGCAAACTGTACCGTAATCACGCACTCACTTATGCGATTATTGTGGGGCTAATGGCCATCATCATGTACCTTTTCTGATTGTACTACAGTATATTACGTTACCATGTTGTTTAGATTTTGAAGACATAATGAGGCCACCGATGGATGCACTGACTGCTGAGGTCTTGGCAAGAGCCATCGCTGATGATGAAGAACTATCGGAAAGTGATGAATCACTACTTGCTAATGAAGTACCAGCCTTCAATCTTCCTAAACCCCAGAGCAATCTGTGCGTCCCAGATAAATGAAACTTCTGGTTCTGTCATAAGTGGAAGATTGCCTGATCCAATAACGAAGCAGGGAGACATGTGATGCGAAAATGTTTGCACTTCCCATCCCTTTCTTGCACTTTTTTGTGTTTGATTGAGACGATTGTGATGGATGTCGTAGTGCAATGTAAGTGTTGTGTCATATTGTATGCGTTTTAGAACGAAAGATGTCTGCTATATGTTGAGTCTGAGAGAGTTTGTGTCAATAGGGGAGGTCGAGAGTCTCGAACGGGGGCCAAACGTCAAGAACCGCTGAGGGGTTGGTGGGAATCGAGCAGGAGTGTTCAGAATTAAGATCCGCGACTTTGTCTGCTAGGCATGTTTCTCCAAGCAGGAATGCTAGCCACGTCTTCATACATAAGAGAGATGGTGGTCCTTTCGATCAATGATATGTTTCGATAGGAGAGTGATTTAACTGATATGACTGCCTCGCGGCGGGTGTATGACGCTCGGGCTTGAACCCATTGCTCCGAAAGTTTTTGCACAAATGCCTTACCCACATTTCACAGCCCCTACAAGCCGAATTCCAAGCATACAAACGTGAACCAGCGGACACAGACTTGGGAGTTAGGCTATATCCATTCCTCTGCATAATCGGAATTTTCGCAAATGACCTACCGGTACAACAAACGAACACGATGGTCAATTTCATTATCATATTTACTTGCGAAGAAACCCGTCCCTTTCCACGCTCCCTGCGATATTCCCTGTATTTCGAGGAGAAATGTTGTGTTCAAGAATTTGGTATCTCAAGATGTGCGTTGAAATGTGGAAAATCTGGCAACCGTCTCACTGCTGCAACCATGGTGACCGATGCGACGCTTCCGACCAGAACAATAATGCGATTGAACGACTGGTGTAAGGGAAATAATGGCGTTGGGTTGAGAAATTAGGCCAATTATTTCATTAGCGTGAGTTCCACGATTTAATATTGTGAAGCTTTTCCCGTAGATACATTGAGACTGGCATAATCGTCCATCGTAGCGCTTGGTGGCCAATATTACAATAAAAAGACTTATTATTACAGCAGAGCCCGTTTTAATCCCAATTGCCTTCTAAAAACTACGCATAGGTGAGACTGCGTACATGAACATACCATTGTTGTCCACGTGCAGAAACTGTCTTGTAATTTCAATATGTTCTAGATAGTAATTTGTAAAGGACCACAGGAATATGTCATCCTCCGCCGGGACTATATTTATCAATGGCCAAGAGGTGCAACGAAACGAAAAGATTCTTGTGGAGAAGGATGGGAAGTTTGAACTCATTAGCGCATCAAAATTAAAGGCGTTAATGCCTGAGGAATTCAATGATCAACCAAAAACTAAAACCAAAACAAAGGATGAGAAAAATTCTGAGAAAAAGGATGCAGAAAAAGAGAAAAAGACACCTTCGAAAAAATTCAGGAAGCCAAAGTTTGATAAAACTGATACAATAGATTACAAAACCATTAAAAGCCCGTACGCTATGTCACCCGAAATGAAAGCACTTATGAAAAAACAAGCTGAGGCAAAAGCAGCGAAGGAGCGTGAAGAAGAAGAACAAGCCCGAATCGCAGACGAAGAGGCACGAAAGACCGCAGAACAAGCATGGAAAGCCTGGCTAGAAAAGAAAAATAAAGAAATAAAAGGCCAAAAACCTCCAAATAAAAAACAAATGGAAAAGGAACTAGCGAAACAACATCAAGAAGCAGTACAGGCATATCGCTCATGGTTACATGCAAAGCATCGACAAATGCGCAAAGAAAGACTCCACAAACAACAATTACAAATCGAGGAAGATGAACAATTCTACCTACGGGAAAGAAGAGAATGCAATAAAGCTTTCAAAGTATGGGCTCGAAGCAAAGCAAGAGCTGCAAGAAAGGAACAGAAAGTAAATGAGGAAGCAAGGAGACAAAGCAAAGCGGAAGCAAGACGAGCGAAGCGCACTCAAGACTTTTTAAAATCACTCCAAGAATCTCAACAGTTGAAATACGTCGAATACTATGGATACCGATTTTAAAAATTGCATCAAATCGGATAAATTCTATCCTACACTTGGTTGTTGTCCTTAAAGTCATGGCAGTTATCAAATCCACCTTACACAACATGATAACACAGCATGCACACACTTAGCATTCATTTTTGTTACGTACCGGTACTCAATATTTGCAAAATGTTACATTCGTCAATCGACAAAAATATATCTATCATGTTTTTTATCATTAAAGATATGACAGATGTCTTCCTTTGTCAATGGTGTTACTTTTCTCACTTACCACTACTGTATATGCCAAATTTGTGAATCTGTTGAGTCCAACATGAGAATCAAGATAGGCCACTTCATTTAGTTATGGGCCTTAGCTATTCGTGATTTCGTGATTTAAAATCCAGAGCAAACTAGCTTCCAAATTTTAGCGTGTTCACCAATAACTAAACCATACTACGATTAAACATCAATTTTTACATTGTGATTTAATTTTCAATGTTTTGCTTGATAGGCCTATTAAACAAGGGACGTGTCACCGCTTAAAACACCAGATGTTTATTGATTAACAGGCAAAAGCGTTCATTTTTACATTGCTAGTTGTTTGCAAATGATGGCCACATAGATTTTGCCCTGGCTATATTTGGCTGCTGAGGCATTGTGTTGTTGGTAATACCAAGATCGTGTTTCATTCCTTGTTGAGATTATAATAAATCTTTTAGAAACCGTCTTCTTGTCAAGTTGTCTATTCAAGCATGCTATGATTTAAGATAGTTGTAAAACATTAGCAACCGTGTATACTCCTTTCATATGATACATGCGGTGGGAAATTTGGAATATCTAACATCTACATAAAGAGGCTCAGCTAGCTGGGTGGTTAGATTGTCCACAATCTGATTGGGAGGTCCTGGGTTCAATCCAGAACAACGGCAAACAAAATACTTCAAAATTAATATCCGTTCTCCTCTGCTTGGCAGTCAGTATCAGGATCCCCAGAGTGTTGTGATGGAAAAATTGAACTCGAAGCATCAAAACGCATGCAATGCAAGCATTGATCAGGCTTGCATAACCAAGGCCAATGTAACTGAGAACACCATAAGTTGACAACGTTGAGTAACATAACAGCTGAAAACTGCGGCCGTCAGATCACTGCAGTACCAGTGCATTAGCATAAATTCTTTATTAAAACATAAAAATAAAGAAAAACGATAAAGACAAGTTAAAAAATCTTATATCAATGAAACTGCCGCACATTCAAAAATTTGCGAGTCAACCAGAAAATGATGATAATAACTCCACATTATTAAATAGGCGATTGTTTCCAACAAATTAATGTACTGTCATAACAAAATTTATGACCCAGGGTTTGAAATCAGTGTACAGTAATATGACTTCAGCAGAGACTAATTCGAATTAATCTCTGATCCAGGATTATATTTAACCTTTGATTAGTGGTCGCTGACCCACAATATCGCTAGTTTTCACTAGATAAGTTGGAAATCCATATTGAAAATCAATGTTACTGAAATTGGACATTTAAATTTCATTAAGGCACAATTTGACTGCGAGTTATTCATCACCCCCTCAATAGGACTACTTTAAAATTTTATTCTCACCAACTAGATAAGGACATTTGGAACACAGCATATGATATTGTATTTGCCAGCCAGCAGAAAACTTTTGAACCACTAGTGTGGCCAGCGCCCACTGACAGAGTGTGAGTGTGCTAATCTGGGTCAACTGACAGCTTATCTTAAACCACTGATCAGAGATTAATTTTGATTGCAATTTATGAACTACTGAAGTAGAACTACAAGATCTAAACAAAATATATTTTCGACCCACTTAACGGTGCAAGCTTGGCAGAACGTCAACGTTGACAGAGATGTTTACAAAAATCCTATTTGATTCATTACTTCATTTGAAAATTCAAAGGTAAAAAATCTCAAAAAGTGACGATTTTGCAGGACCCGACATAACTGGTTTCAATTCAACCCAGCTGCACGTAAGAGCAAACTTACCTGCTCATAGAATATAAAGAATAGGGTTCAATACAGAGCCTTGTGAGATTAGAAAAAACATGAAGTGCGAGGTGACTAAACTGGCAAATGGGGAACAATTAAGAATCTTCGACATTTCCAGATGTACCATCAAGAAAAAAGTGGTATGCGGCTCAAAAGTGGTTTAATCTCAGAAGAAAGCAGATTTTGTCACACTTTGCTAATCGCAAATGCATTCCTGCAGTATGCATTTTTTCATGGATATTTAATCGTCACTGCCAACATTTCTGCTCCATCAACCATCCACGGGACTTGTTTCTCAGTCACAACCCGATCGACCAACAATGATATCATATCGTCCCGGCTCCAAAGTTTGGCAACAAATGGCCCACGTGTTTTCACCTCCATGTATACCCAGAATTAGATATATTAAATAAAGCATTCGGATCCATCCCCCATGCAGCTGCATGTTGTGGTTGAATTTGTTGCGTTTGCAGCTGCTGCCTGTCCACTTGACTCATAGGGTTATGAACAAAACCTGTTCGATCTATAGGGTTATACATATTTTGAAGCCCCGGCATAGAGGGGTGACCCAAATGCATTTGCTGAATTGCTTGAAATTGTTGTTGCTGAAATGCGTTATGAAACTCTACCGGTATGTCTGGTTTTTGAGGTGCCGTTCCTGTATTCATGAGGGAGTCAATATCGTGGCTGATAGGTTTGTGATTTGCGGCGCGCTCGTTAGTCTGCTGGGGTAAATGATAAGGCGTGAAAAGATTGGACCTGTGACGCGTTGCATCGGTCACGTTATTTCCGACACTTTGATTATGAGCCATTAGGTTACTTGCTGGTAAGTGACGGTCGATAATTGGCACAGAAGGGTCAGTCATATGATAGTTCTGTGCTTGGGGCCTTTGCATTTGCTTTGGAGCAGACATTGTATTTGCGGTCATCAATTGTTGTGGATGGTGGCTTTGCATTTGCGCCGTTCTTTGCTGGTGTTGTATCGTTGTTGGGAAGTATTTCTGCACCGTTTCGTTGCGAGGGTTCAGTGTTCTATTGTGGCTAGATTCATAAAAAGCTTGTCCTTCGTTGTCTAGCATTGTCGCAGTATTGTTGACGTTGCTTAGTTGTCCGTGTGGTAAATTTTGCAAAATTGGAACGTCTGATTTTGAAATCGCGTCGCTACTCGTTGAGCTACTCGCTGATACTAATGAGTTAGTGGAGTTGGTGTCTTGCACCGCCCAAGTTGAGTTGAGAGAACAAGTTTCGTTCGAATCTGGTAGTTCTTTAATGCTTTCTTCTGCAGTTTCCATCAGATTTAAAACCTTGACGGGTGGCAGGTCATCCGAAAACCACTGAAAAATTCTTAGAGTTACCACTGAGTCTTCATAGGGTAAAAATATGATGTTGTTTATTTTTGTTCTTACTTATTTTTTACTGTAGTGACACAAACATACACACACACACTACAGACACATGATCTGCATTTATGTACACTGTACGCAGGCTATACAATGAGGGGGTAAAGGAGCCGGATGGCTATCAAAGTCAAGTGATTACTCAGTAGGTAAGTCAGATATTGTACGCTGGAGTTTCATACCTTAACAAGTTCATGTTGTGATAATTCACTTGCTGTGTATTGTTCACTCAAGAGCCGACTGGCAAGTTTTTCATACATTTTCTTGTATTCACTAAAGTGTTCTTCATCACCGCCAAGTCTGCAAAAAGTTGATTTGAGGATCAGAGTAAAGCTGAATAAGGCGTGAACTGGACAATGATTCTCAAAAAATTCATTACCTGTACAAATCACGCAACAGTGCTGCTGCCCACAGTCGTACACTGGTGTCTGGGATTTTACTTGCAATCTGCATTGCTGGTACCGCCATATTCATACTCTCCTGAAAAAAACAAACCCGCATAACAAAAAAGTACAAAAATTTGACTTTCTTCCTAGTCTGGTCTCACATTTCATGTCATGTAGATTATCTTTTTTAATCTTGGATTACCTTGAATCATTTTCTATAAATCTAAGTAACGGTACTCACTTCACTGTTTCCAACAGCGAGATAAATATGTGCGAGCAGCACCAAAGCACAAGCCGTCATTCTTTTCAAGTCTTCCCCATCAGATATGGTAAGAGTTTCACGAAGATATCGCCTACAAATATGGAGAGCAACTTCAACAATCTCTCTCGAACTATTTGGGTGGCCACGATGGCTTGACCTTGGTACGCTGTTATTTTTGTCGGGTATACAACATGGGGACATACAAATATTCTTTCCAAGAGAAAATTCACACAACTCACTTGGCGTCACCACAAATCGATTGAAAAAACTCGTACATTCCCTTCACAAAAAAAGATGCGGCTTTTAGATTTCGACTTTTGAAGTTTGCCGATTCCGGATTTATCCGAGTGAGTATCTTTACAAGCTATAAAAATAAATTTCATAATTAAGCAAATATTCACAGGATAGCGATCGATATTCACCTCTTGATGTTTAATTTGTGATATTCTTCCGCTATTCAACTGGTAATTGTGCATATGAACCATGGCGAGGTTGAGTAGGTTTGTCATTAATTGCTCCTCATGTAAACTACCCTTTGTCGCAATTTGAAGATGTTTCTCGGCGTCGTCCAAGAAGTTCATGCTCATACAGTACATTCCCTAGATGAAAGAAAAAGTCATATTAGATTTAGAATGCATGTCTAAAAGACAAATGGATGGGGTTTCATCCAGTTCCAACTTGTACGGCAGGTCAATGATTTAAAATCTTAACACAACTCGAGTCGCCAAGTACAATATTTTATTATTTTGATTCACGAGTCGAGTCATCACGAGTCGTGTATCATTATGGTAATTGAATATTCGTCAGAGTCATGATGAGTCAAGTGAAAACAAGTCCTTTGCTCAAAAATAAAAAATAACTAAGGATCAATCAAATCAATCAATCAATATCTGGTTTTTCTTCTTTCCGAACATTATTTTTAATTTTTTTGGAGAAGAGAGATTAAAAGACGACTTACCAGTAAAGTGTGCATCTGTGTAGTATGCCTGACAATAGCCGGGACTTGTGGATACGTAACACATAACCTGCATCCTTCATTTATTTTCTGAAGGGCAGCTTTTCGTTCGCACATGATAAGATGACTTTGAGCCATATGCTCGAGGAACATGAGCTCCATCTGCACGAGCAGAGGGCTGTTATCAGAAACTGCAATGAAAGATTCTGAGTTAGAAATGAAACAAGGTTAAAATCAAATGAGGCACAATACAGCATCACAGAGTGAGTAACTGAAACGTATTTGCCAATACATTAAATTAAAGTAAAAAAATACCCAAGACTACAAAATGAAGAAGAAGAATTTGCAATATTCTAATTTTACCCCATTATCGAGTTCATAGCTATAAATTACTGATAAGTCGTTATATGATACTATACCTTTATAATTGCGTATTAACTTTATAGCCTTTTCAGTATACTTCTGCGCTCGGTCGAGATAACCTCCGAGCAAGGAATGCGTCGCAGTTACCAGGTAGACAAGAACGCACCTAAATCAGAAAAGATTTGATGAAAAGACATAAAAATGTATACGGCGAATTTAAATTAATTTACAAATGATTTCTTGAAAGCCATGAAAATCCGTCTGTACTCATTAATTTCTTTGTCATATCTTCAACTTCGGATATTTCGTTCAATCGACCTAAATGTGAGATTGAGTAAGGCAAACAGCACCATAAAGTTACATGAAGTAAATCTGGGCATGATATGCGACTGTGAGATATTAACAGACCAACAACAACTTTTTGGGCCCCTCTGACTGGGTGGCAGTCGATACGGGATGGCCCCGTTGATGAGCTAATTATGAAATATAAGAATATCGTAGGATTGTCTACCTAATGATTCTGCAGGGAGTAAACTGCAAGCAGACTTTGGTAGATCAGATAATTGCTGCACGCTCTGCTGCAGTTGTTTCAAACTAGATTTCATGCTTTTCACCTGAAAGTATAGTTAATATCCAAATACCCAATATCTCATAGATCATAATTGCCTACGTAGACCGGGTTTAAAGCTATTGGATTTAAAACATAGAGGCACCAAAAGATAAAAGCTTGACCTGATAAGGCAGGTCAAGGTGACCAATGAAGGCCAGAATGACTAATGTCTAATTAACAAACCTGTCCTCCTTGTAATAGATGAGCGACTTGTAAAGTCAAGAAATACACTTTGTGTGACTCAATCTGGGTCGTTGTGGCTTGCTTAATGTTGTCAATCAATCGCCCGCACATAGACAGAACCGAGTTGACTTCGTCAAGTTTCTGCTGCACTAGCAATACCTATTGAAACAATAGGTCAATATTAAATGTCACCAATTCATGGATCAGTAATGATTTGTCAGCAAATACATAGAAACACATTAACCTTGAAATATGTCAAAATTGATTTCAAGCATACAGAAGAGATAGGTCACTCTCTAGAGGTGACCACAATTTTCGTCAATTGCATCATCATGAATTCATGACACCACACGAGATTTACAAGACTGATTTGAACTTTGAACTCACCATTCCTTTACTGAGTAGGAATAGAATTTTCAGATAGTCTGAACCGTATGTGTTTGCTAGTTCTGCCCCTACATCCAACATCTGAAGGGTGGCAGAGTGGTCTCCTTCTTCATGGTGAATAGACTGGAATATAAATAGCGGTATATAAAATATAGTAACCCAATGAAACCAGGAATTGATCATTCGTAATTGCTGGTTAGGTAGGACGTTTAAGTGCCAAACATATCAACGAACGAAGTTGTTCAGGGAAGCATATTCAATCATACAAATACAAAAAAGAACAGGAAAGATACTTTTATCATGAAATCCAAGTATTCTAGCATTTCTAGGCCTACATTGCATGGACACACAAGCAAACTGCAACGAGGTCTATTTCAATTACTTACAGCTAATTGCAGAAGTAGCCTTGAATGCCAGTAAACGTTGTGCTGAGATGCAGTGATGCCTTCTCTTAAGATAGGCTTTGCTTGTTCAGCTTGGGACATTTGGCAAAGTAGGGTTGACAGAAGACTCACGGCTTCAAAGTATGCGAGAGAATTTCTTGTCGATTGAGACAGAGCAATCTAAATACAAGATTATCAACATAAAATCCAAGTGATATAAAAACAGAAAATCAATTCCGGCATTTGCTGTAATGCCAATTCTTCTAATCACATGACCACCGAAATCTATGAATATGTGAATTTGATACCGCCCAATAAAATACAAAATTTGGCTAAATAATTTCAACGTTAAACCAAAAACCCATTGTCTAAGCTATGAATTTATCAACCGTCAGAAACTGCTCAAAAATTCAACATTAATGAAACTGCTTTATAAACAAATAATCAACTATTATTTTAAAGTTATAAAACTCAAACTTACTGCAGCGTGGAGGTGTGACTGGGCAAGCTGATTGTTCTCAGTATAGCGGACAAGAAGTGAACCAATTTGAAGATGTGTTCGCAATTGAACTTGCGGAGGAGGATTCAAGTTAGCAACTAAAATAGAAACAATTCGGTAAAAACGGTCATCATTAGTTTATTCCTCAAATCATGAATTAAAATTTTTCCACAAAAAATAAAAACTTACCAGACATCAAACAATGCAAACACATTCTAATGCGAGGAGGTCGTGCAATTCTGTAGTTTTCAGCTAACACAAGCAGGCTTTGATACGTCGTTTCGTTGAATTGCATGACGCTGTTCATCTTTTCCTTGTCTATTCCGAATTTATATCCCAAAATTGTACTAAAAACGTCACAGCTCTCCAGTTCTTATCGAAAAATTCAGATTGATATCATCAACCGTTACTACACATGATTCTAAACCTGAGAAAAATTAAAAAAATTCAGTTTTTCGAAAGAAAATTCACCAATGTCTGAAAATCTAATTTCCAGAAGTTGAGAAGCTGGAGCGCCAAGCTTCTCACCACTAGCGACGCTATCTGTTCAAAGACGCTCCTACCCAAGAACACTGCGTTGCAAAATCAGGGTAAATACCGGTACAAGAAAAGCGTAATAATTTGTTTGAATTGTGGAATAAATTTTTGAACAATTTTACATACTCCTATTTGTGAACTCTACTACTCAATAGTTTTCGTCCACATATCCGGCAACGTCAAGATCCGGATAATTTGGAGATCACTTCTATATTAAAGCAATGCACATGTTACACATTGTTTTATCATGATTATTTGCAGTGCTAAATGATGTGAATATGTAAATTCAACGACATATCAATGTATATCTAATCAATCATTTTCATCTCTTTATTAATCTGTACATATTCAAATATCTTGAAGGTTCTAAGACAATACATACTTAGTTGCCTCCATGCAAAGCAAAACCCGACGAGACATTTCTAATTCTTGCTGTGGCGCGGCCCTCGCTCGTCATATCTCGCGCGGGCATTCTTGAGTTTGGGCGCCTGATGGATGAACAAAATGAGTGTGATGCAACCCCAGCTACGTTCAATCTTGGAGGTACGGATGATGAATACCGACCGGATTTACATGACGAAGATCCATTGTGGCTAACTGACGAAGGGCCTCTTTTTCAAAGGTATAACTGATTGCATTTTGCTGTTATTTTAATCATTCGCTGCATTATAATTTCCTATGCATATGACCATAGTAACATTATTTGATACACTGCGTCTGAATTCCTTGCTCACAATGAGATCAAAGTAACAATGTTGTCGATACTTTATTTCAGAGTGGATTCTACCGAGCTGATTTTTAACCCGAGAAAACAAGCAAAAATATATGGGAAATATCTTTTTGGAGATGTTCTTGGTGAAGGCTCATATGGGAAAGTAAAAGAAATCCTAGACACGGAAACGCTATGCAGATTAGCTGTCAAAATTTTGAAAAGACGAAAACTCAAAAGAATTCCAAATGGGGAAGCAAATGTGAAAAAGTAAGATTTCAATACTTTTAAAATATTTTTTTTTTAATATTTTTAAAATGGCACAAATTTTAAAGTTATATTATTATTGTAGTTTAAATATTATTGCAAAGTGTTTTTGTGAATATTACTTATTATATATATATTTTCTGACCTCAGCCTTGCTATTGCACATACTCTACTTGTAAATCACTCGTTAATCTCTGTCGAAACACAACACCTATGATAATTCATGTGTATATACTGGCTATATGACTAAGACATTGTACAATGTTGTTTTCTTACTGCATTTACAGTGGCTCGTGTTATCCCCTGGCACTGTGCATATAAATTGCTGAATCCTTTGCAACCTTTGGCGTGCTAATAAGTTTTAAGATTCATCATTTCTTATTGGCTAGGCTAGGCTTGATCAGCATCAAGCAGCATTCAACATTGCATAATTTGTGGTGTTGCTGATAATGCTATTAAGAAATGCAAATTACAATGATATTCATTAATATGAATAAAAATTTTGTACATATTCATTAGGACATGTGCTAGAATTTGTTAAAGTGTTTGTGTGAATGGAGGAGTGGTGCTGGCTTAGAATCACGAGACTTCATCAACATCTCGTTCAAGTACCCCAAACAAATTTGACGTTAAAGGAGTCGTATGCTCGTCCTCGTATGCATCATGATAGGCATGTTTGCTGAGGATTTCATTTGGCAGATTTTATATTACAAAGCTCCTATTGCCTACCGGTACCTTACTTTATGATTCTTGGTGTCTCTAATGGCTTGATTAATATATTTCGCGGAATTTCATTTTACAAGTCATTCATCAATACTTTAACATGTTGCTATTATGTTACTCAAATTTCACCGAACTCGTGTCGTTTTCAGGGAAATCGAACTGCTACATAAACTCAATCATAAAAATGTTATCCAACTCATAGAAGTGATGTATAACAAAGAAAAGCAGAAGTTGTACATGGTAATGGAATTTTGTACTGCTAATCTTCAAGAAATGTTGGAGAGTGCTCCAGGAAAAAAATTTCCAATCTGGCAAAGTCACGAGTAAGTCAAGTAATGGTAATCCCCTCACACAATCAGCTACTGCTTTGTAGTAGGTTTTTCGCTGGGCCTTTGACTAGGCTTATGTGATGACTGTTACTGCTTTCCGAATCTTGTGCGAGTATATAATAGTTCATGTAGGTGCCGGTTGTTGTCAATTTGTCATTAATTCTAATTTCTAATTAGGTGACACTTAAACATTGTGATAAGCTACCAATAGTTATCAAGTGTGAATGAGTATTCAATCTGACTGCTAGAAATTCCTACTGTATTAATATTGGGGTTTTGTATAGGAAGAGGTAAACTTGTGGTTTGGCTGCTTTGTCAAGAATACTGGAACCAAAAAATGTTCCTACCACCGGCACAATACACCAAAAACATAAAATCTATATAAATATATAGGCCTAATGTACATATCCATTCCATTGCATAAAGTACATGACGAGGCTTGCCATACCGGTACTCGTAAAAACTGGATAAAATATGCACCTGCCCATAGCTTGTATTAGAGTTATTACAATATCTATGATCAGCGGACAAAAATGTTATTTCTGAGATACAGTGATCATGAACACGTGTCCCGCCATATCAAATTTGTGAAACAGGTGTCCGCCTATTTGTTGAATCAACAATATTTAGCATTAGTTTATTGATTTGCACCACACCATTAAAAAAGTAGTCCCTCTTTAATGATGTGGATTTTGTATTGCTATAGGTACTTCTGTCAGCTAATGGTCGGTTTGGAATATTTGCATGGTCAACATGTGGTTCATAAAGATATCAAGCCTGGAAATTTGCTGATATCCTGCGACTCAACCATAAAGATTTCCGACTTGGGCGTAGCAGAGGTGAGCCAAATTTTGTTGTGCTTGTGCAATATATACAATGCAATAGGCCTGCAGTGAAACGTACAACACGGCAGTGAATAAGTCCACAAAAGTGTGCAAATTAGTTTATATTATTCTAAATACCGATATACAGAAAACTGCCTTTTTATCAAGTGTTGGGCATAGACTTATGGGTAACAGTACCAAAGAATTTAACTGACGGTTTATGTCTGATTTTCAGGCATGAACAATTGCCTCCGACCTCACTCCAACTCCTTCTCTCGATTCCAGTTTTCTGAGAAACATAATTATACTGTACTTTCATAAATATTATGTGTCTTTTGCAGGAATTAGATCTTTATTCACAAGATGATACCTGTCGAACGTCGCAAGGTTCTCCTGCTTTTCAACCTCCAGAGATTGCAAACGGCTGCGATTTCTTTCCAGGGTTCAAAGTCGATGTCTGGTCAAGTGGTGTCACTTTGTGAGTTGAAAAATTCTGAGATTCATCACTGGACGTCAAATTATTTTGCTGCCAGTTTATATATTTTTTAGTAAAAATACAAACTTGTTTTTATACATTTGCAATATTTTGTAGTATTTCTCTCCATTTTTATAAAATTTTGTGATAATTACTGGCATTAAAAACATAAAAAGTGGTAGAATAAATTCCTATGTAAGCAAAAAGTGACAATCGTGAAATTATGTCTTTTGTCATTTAGATACAATTTTTGTACCGGTTTGTATCCATACGAAGGCGAAAACATTTATCAGCTGTTTGAAAATATAAGCAAAGGTTCATACACTATTCCGGAAGAACTTGGTGATCAATTGAAAGTCGTTTTGAGAGGAATGTTGCAGTACGATCCTGAGAAAAGATTTGGAGTCAGCGATGTTATAGATACTAAGTGAGTTTTACGTTTCTCCCGCGAGACTTGACAGATTGAATAAATCAATAGCCAAATTAATCCATGTTCATCTTCGATTCATTTTTCACTTTGTTTTATTAGTTGGTTTCGACGAAAGCATTTCAAATCAGAGCCAGCGGTGCCTGTTCCAGCTCATATTGATAGTAGAGACCCTCATCGAGGAATGACAGTGATTCCTTATCTCGAGGTAAGCTATTACTGTTTATCTTGACGTTTGGGCGCCAGTGCTATATTGCTCTAATCACAAACTTGCCGAGCAGTGTTTCCATTCTTCTTGTGAATTTTAGTTTCTCTGTTTGTGTTGATAACCAACCACCAAGGCCAAGCTCAGCAACTCCAATTTCTTTCACTAGTTATTCGCTTCGGCCGATTGAGGCATTTTGCTTCTAAAGCCTCTTATCTATGTATGTCGAGTGTGTATTGTGTGATTCTTGAAGAATCCAGCTTAACAATTATCAGCGATGTCGCTAGCACACTGTGATACAAAAAGTACGCTTTCTTAGTTGTTGTTAGTTGAATTTTGACTCTATTGAACTCGAGGCCTAACTTGACATAACTTATCAGATGCCCTATTTTGATATATATATGTCTTATCTCCACGGTTATTCAATACCCCTATTACGTTTAACCTGAATGCGATAACTATCGGTATCTATCCTGCATTGACGTTTTTGGTAAATTCTTAGCAGTCTTCAGAAAAAGTTTCTTTCCAGGATCTACATGGCTACATAACAGAAAACACGTCTATTCCTCCTATGGATGATTGCTTGCAAGGTGAGCTTATAGAAGAAATTTCTGCAATGAGCTCTTCGCAATATCTTAACGGTAGGTTATAACTAGAACCAATACCCAATAGATGATAAAAAAGTTCTTGTGTACCTGAGATGTGCTAAATGCAATGTCCAGGACAAAAACTAACTAACTTAACCATAGAGGACAAGCTAGTAATTAGCTTGGCGGAACGGACTTGAATAATTCTTCAAGGGTATATATATTCATAACTCACTAGACCCAGCCAATCAGAAAGGTCAACGTATAGCATAAGTTGAAGACAACATGATTCGCTGTGGCAACTTGATAGGAAGTACCAAAAAGTTGAAGAAGTAGTCACTTCTGCGCACTTAAGCACAGGCAGTGATGGTGTCGATGAATTTACTGTGCGGTATATTACAGTGGAATTGGTAAATATTGCATATTGTCTGTTTCTGTACTGTGCAGGTCTGCCTGTTAGTCAAAGAATTTTGCAAGAACAGCCTACTTCATCAACTGCTTCCAACTCAATGTCAAGTAGAGACAATTTTAAAAGTAATAAATTGCATGAGGATACGACTAAAGGACATCCACAAAATGACACCATTAAAGTTCTTAACTCGGACGGAAGTTCACAAAAGGCCGATCAAAATCAAGTAGACGGCCGAACACAACCTCAACGCGTTAAGACTAAACGTCGTAAGTTAAGCTGCCTAATTTTATAATCCAACAAGGATTTGGAATGTACAAATCTCACCACTTGAGATTTATTATGATGCTCTGTCAAGCAATAACAGTCAAGGAAACATGAGTTCCGTTGTTGCTAGTCCCTTGGGACGTCTCACCCTGTTGCAATATTCATATCTTGTTGCAAGCTCAGAAGCAGCAATCTGTTTCAAAATACACGAAATTTGCAGCCATGGCTCAAAAACATGGGAGAGTTGTGACATTCCTTCCAAGGAAATTGCTCTTGTCGGTGGGAAATTATTATAACACATTCAGCATGAGCTTGCATAGATTCTGTGCCGTGAATCTGAATTTTTGCATGTACTCACAGTAAATGTTAATTGTCTTCCAAGGAAATTGAAGTTTTTTCCCACCCTTTGAGTAAGTTTGCAACCTCAGGGAGATTTTTCGGATATTACTGACAACCTATTTTCTGAACGTGTTATGACAAATAGCAAGTCAACTTTTCTTGTGTTACTGAATTTCTGAGCAGGCCCCAAAATGGTCTTATAAGGCCATTCCTTACACCAAACGCTTAACGTTACATGCTCAGTACATCTCTAAATCGACTCGGTCGAAATTGGGGTATTTGGCTGTATCAAGGAGTGTAGCTCTGAATCCTTGTGAACAATATTCAAATAAACTGGACTGGACGTTAAAGCTATGCTATTTCGAATGTCTGCCGTCGGCTCCACTATTTTTTGTATAAGTCCGCAACACAGGGATATTATATGCAGCTGTGCCGCTGCAAAGCTTTGGTCAATGTATTTTGCTTTGACTGGGACAGCGATATGTCTTTTGGAACTTTCTTAAGTCTCATTCTTTTTCATTCATGATCTATGTAGACTATTTTTCAATGGCTTTTTGCTTATCTGTAAATTTGTCCAACACAGAATTTTTTTTTTTTTGATAAACAGCACTTGCCGTAACCAATTCGTGATTTCTATCATACGAAATTAGATCATACTAGAGTAGAGGCCGGCAACCCCACACTGGGGATGGGCCAATTGATTCTGAATATGAACATTTTTTCAAATCAAATCACCGCCTCTACAGTCTTACGCTATGTGGACAGGAAAGAATTTCTCTACGACTGCTTTAGTATATCAGTGATCTTTGTGAGTTGGTTATTGCTATGTATTGTGCCAATAGGTTTGAACAGCCCCCTTTATATTCCTTGTAGTTAATGTGGTGTGTCCGTTATGTTTACTACAACATGATAAAAGATGCGGCATTTTTAAATGTTGGTGAGGCGTGATTTCAATCATTCATTTACTGAAGTAACTGATTTGAAGAAAAAGGTCTTTGAATGCTAGTAGGCTATTACTGTGAAGTTGCCCCGACATTCATATGCCTTGTCCGTCATGGGGGCTGTAGGCCTACTGGGGTTAGACTTAGTTGAGTCATGTTTCTGCAAGTTGAATATCTTTATATTTCTGTAAGCACTGTATTTGTTACCTTTGTTTGTATATCTCGCTATCAAATCGGTTCTTGGTTGGGCTGCATTTGTTGTCTGCGGTAAAGTAGGCCTTGTATTTTGCTGCAAAATACACACTTATATATGTGGGTACTAATTGGTACAAACCAGGGTCTGGTTGGCTACTGCATTCTAAACAGCGCCGTATCATAGTCTCTGGAGATAATATCAGTGATTGCCGACGGTAATCCTCTCGTGTTGGCGGTATGCCGATGGAGGTCGACAACGCGCGGGCCGATTTTTCGACCGTCGTCGTCAGCCGTCCGTCCAGTAGAATTCGGTATCAATCAGGCTCTTCGCATGTGTCGTGCGTCAAATACCCACCCCGGCGTTAATTTAACCTCGGATCAACAGTTGGTAACGCGGCCGAACCGGTGAAGTCTCCATGCGACGAAAGGAAGAAGAGACACGTGAACGAGGCCTACCCTTCACACACGTGCATAATCTTCTCATGAAGGTTGGAAATACTGCATGTCAAACACGATGGTAGAGGCAGACCACCACCACGCCAGGATGAGTGTCGAAGTATAAATATCTAATTTACATTAGACATCTATAGCCGAAGGCGTCAACCGCATGACGCATATGCGTCACGCGCCGTTGTCGGGTCGTATTTAGTTCTTGCCAGATATTCTTGTTTATCATGTCAAGTTGCTTGGTTACCATCGCTCTCGCGCCGGTTGACTGAGAACGATGGCTTGATGCAGGTGTTTGAAACGCCAATTTCAGAGCTAAGGTGAGAACTCCTTGGCTGTTGGATTACAACAATTTAACGCGATTGGCGAAACATGAGGTAATTGGTAACCTGAAAGACTGATTAATTCGGCGTTAATGGATACTTTAATGCAGAGGATAGCGTGGTGTATCGATGGCGTATCCAGCATTTTCATATGCCGCGAAGCCAGTACTGCATGTAATTGTGATTGCAGATTTATGTGATAGTAACTGATTTGCTGGTTATATTTTTATGCCTCATTCAGTGTTGGCCAAATACTATCAGTTTATTGCTTAGGAATCATGAAATGCTAAATGCTGTCTGTTAACAGTGCAAATTACTAATATCACACTTTGAGAGTTGAAGCATGAAGTCATAGCAGCGTCTCTACTTACTAAGTACCGATATCTCGTAAATCATAATCTCAAAGAAATTTTGACGTGATATGTTCAAATTCTGGAAATGTGGGATTTTTTGACAACATTATCGTAGACAATAATGAAATAAAACTTTCATGGAATTGCTGAAATGTATGACCATCCATCCATTAAAGAAAAACCTCTTGGGACTCTAAGAATGAGTACATGTGTGTCATCATCGAGAGCTTTTTCCGGTCATTTATCGTCGAGGCAGACTGTTAAAAAATCAGTCGAATCTCAAGCAAATTTACGTCCATCTGGCTCAAGTCCAACTAAGTACGAATCGAACAAGCTTGCAAAGTCTTCTGGAAATTCTAGTCTGGAAGCACTAGATCTTCTATCGAGGAAAGTGTCGGATAAAAGCATGTTGCAAAGATTTCAAAACGCTGATACCGGTACAGCTTTCATGTTAGCCACAGGCGATATTTTCATGAAATCGACTGATGTTCTACGACCGTCTGATTCAAACGACATTTCAAACCATCCAAGAAAATACACGGCTTCCGAAACACCATTTAGTGATTCTTTGATTACATCACCGCAACGACCACGTCTCGGACTCAGCAATCCTCTTCAAGATATCGCGGTAACAAACGGACTGCCGAGAACGAAGCATCTTGTTTCGACAGAAATCAGTTCATTAGACTCAAATGATAAGGTACAATATAGAGCTGGTCTCGTCCGAAATTACCCATGCCAAACTCAAAAGACTAATTTGGCCCGGTCGCTTTTACTAAGTCAAGAAGGAGAACGACCAAACAATACATGTTTACCTCATCAAAAAGCAGTAGTACCTTCCAAATATCCCCACAGTCTCAAAAACGGCACGAAATTGAAATATCCTAACAATAAAGGGTATGAAAAATTTAAAGGATCATTAAGACGACCACCATCTAGAAATCAGCACACATCAACCGTTTTCGGTAAAACTCCGGCCAACGATCTTCACGAAAGAAGCCGACCGGTTAATCTAGCAGATTTCAAAACTGAAACGGACATGAGATCTTTCCAACTGCCGAAACCTTCGTCGACGACGACATCATTTGCAAGCAACATGTTAGGAGTTACTAAAGCAATCCAGCAGTTGCATCTCGCCGAGCAAAAAGCGTTAGAAAATGATTCGATGATGAAAATGAAAGGAGCTGAAATCACCGGTGTTTCTTACCAACATATAAACACAAATTCTTTTAAGAAAGAATCATATCATGGTGAAAATTTGACAGTTGATAGCAAAGCTGGAATAGAAGAGTCATCTGAATTTTATACAGGGTGAGTTGTGATGTCAAATTTTTTACCTTTTGACTCGGGGGCTCAAAACTTGCTTTCATTCTTAGTTGGCAAACCACTAATTGATTGAAAAATCATTGTTGGATATCTGCTTGAATCGCCGACTCATCCATTTTCAGCAACCATAACACCACAGGCTTTAATGTTCATGGTTTATGGGTTATACCCATGACGAATTCCTTTAAATATTCTCTCTCTGCCATGTTCCGTTTTGTAGGGTGTCACCGTGTTATCAAACGCTCGTAATTTGGCAATGATTTTCATGGCAGATGCCCTTACTGGCATAACCCTCCCCATTTGTTCAGGCTTGGGACCGGTTGGGGCTAGGAAAGTTCAAAGATTTTGTTTCGTAAACATGTTTTACATCATTTCTTAGGATAAGTGGTTTGGCCCATCCCTAGTCATGAGCCATAAGTACATGTGTTCCAGTCAAGCAAAAGTATCATGGTGAAAGTACTATATTTTTAGAGCAAATTTCTGTGAACCTGACCAGTCCACCACTGGCACAGACATGAGTCCCGATGACGAGAGTGATTCTGTGATAACCCAAGACACCGGCGTCTACGAAGATGACATGGATGGGTGCTTGGAAGGTGAAATGGTATGTCATGATATAAGATACCAACCTGTAATTAACGCGCCCGATGAAAATGCTATTGTTCACAATATATCGCTTTCATGGTTGCCATTGTATTTTGATTTTTTATTAGTCGAAGGTTGCTTTACTTGATTAATTTATGTAATCCTATATGATCAGAGCTCGAATCATCGAACTGTTTAGTGTCATGGATGGTGGTATATGTTTCAGGTTTCATGGTGGTTGTGTGTTAACAAAATTATGTTGCTTGTTGGTGATTAAAATCAACTATAGGCCTCTATAGTAAAGATATCACAAAAAGGCACAGTTTGATTAGAATTTAAATTTTTCAGACCTGTGATAAAGACAGGTCTTAAAAAAGAATTGGCTTTGTTGTGGGTACAGGGGATGTAGAAGCGGTTATTCCATCAATCGTTTCCGCTTCCACCAAGAAAATCAGACAGTTGCAACCCATCACAATACCAGGGTACCTACCCTTTCTGTCACTGTAGACCCTCACATTCATGGCATCGGTGGCTTTCTAGTAATCGGTGTTGTGTGATGTCACAGTAACAGCGGTAATTCAAAATTCACAGAAACTACCAAACATGTCAATATTTTACTTAGTAAAGGCTGCATTGTGAGTCAATGCATGCCCATTTTGATAGCCTATGCTTCTGACTTCACACTGAAATATTTCAGTATTTTGCCACAAGTAATGCCTACCATCTGTGAGTTAGTCATTATTTTTGAAGTGATATGACGCCACTTGTAAAATTAAGGAGCCTCTGTGACCTGCACTCGACAAGCTTCTTTGATATACTTACCAGTTATATGTATATTTAGATATAATATTACCTTAATGAATTGTCCGGATCAAATATTCGACTTGAGAATTGATCTGAAATAAATATTACAAATATACACGTCGTCGTCGTGTGAGAGTGGTTGTATGGCTTTTGTGTGTTGGTGACGGCAAATATACCTACCATAATACAAGAGACAGTTGAGCCCTTCATCAATAAATTTACTGGGCTCTGGTTCCTTTTCGCTGAATATCTACCGTATAATATAACAACATTAAGCCTATACAGGTACGATCCTAGCCATTTTGCTTATGAATCTTCCTAAATTTATAATTGAATTTACAATTTATGTGCAATTGAATTTTAATTAAAAAATTGTTCGTGCACATCGTCGTCATGAAATAAAGCATGGCAGACATATCAATCAACTGTTGGCACCTCTGTCTGTTTAGAAATTTTCTTTGATCTGTCTCTTGAATGAAATATTCCAGGACAAGGCCTTATTTAGAATTCGTCAGCTTGAAATTTGCAGATCTCTTACTTGAAGAGGCTTTTGAAAATACTTTGTCGTTTTCAAAGATGTCGATGGCTTGCGTAGGCTTTGTGATCAAGTGCTTTCTGATAGGTTGTTTTTTGAAAAGGATTCAGATTAGTATTATGAGATCATCAAAGAAAAACAAGATTTTATGATGATTGTTACCCGAAAATACAATTTCGATGGTAGGGTATGTGAAGACAGAATTAGTATTATTCCAGTACCTAGGCCTATAGACGATCAATGTCACAAATCTTTTCTGATATTGTTATATTGTGATAGCTAATGTATTGAGAATGTTCATTTAATCGAACAGTCCTGACATCCCCTTTGCTAATTTTTTTTTAAATTTATTTATTCATTGAAAGACCCTGTCATGTAACAATGGTCATTGACTTTCTGTTGTGTGCTAGTTCTGTGAAATATATCATTGTCGGTCATCTCAACTTTTTATAATAGGAGTTTGTGTTGTGTTAGTTTTTTAAGCTAGTGTTAGAATCCTGTATTGTACTTTATTCTATTCATTTACTTAGCATGAAGACATGGATGGTAGTCAAGGTGACTTTTGTCCAGACGACAATGATATTGACTGTGTGGATGACACTGCTATCGGTAATTTGGAAGACGATGATAATCTCATGGAGAATGAGGGTATGACAGATTTGAAACAAATTTTGGTGCAATTTTAATTGTGATATTTTAACAGAAATGTCCGAATCTGCTCGTACGTCAGTTATTGGTGACTCACATCGTGATTCCATTGATGATGCAACAATGAAACCTGCTCTCATTAAAAGCATATTTAGTAATTGCACACCGGTTATCAACTTTGGCACAAAACATGAAAAAGGTGATTATAATGTTCTGGTAAAAAGAGACTATCTCAATATGATATTAATTAATCCTTCGCAATAAACTGCCTTCATACGGAGGATTTTCTGCGCCATCTAATAATCGAATCCTGTTCCAGTTCGATAAGTAAAAAAGTAATTAATTGATATCAAAAGTATTGCTGTAGTAAGTTTTTATGGTATCAAAAAATATTTTTATATTTTAGTGGAGCCATTACCTGCTCAGGCTAGAAAATTGTTAAAATGGAAAATGAGTCCGATCACTCCTATTGTTGTTCGCAGCACAGTCGCAAGATCTGGATTCAAATCTTCAAAAAGTAATGCAGAAAAAAAAATTTTGATCGGTTTCCTAAAAATTTAACATATTATTATATCTAATTTGTTGTTGTTTTTTCAACTCAGAAAACTATGACTGGATTGGTTATTTCGGAAAGCACATGAAAGCAAGTGGTTTTAGATCATTAAAAGAATATCAAAAAGTAAGTTCCGGTGTTGCACAATCACAATTCATTAAAAGTTGGTTCCTACTAATAATTGACATTGGCGAATTCGGCATCAATGTTGCTGACAATAAGAATCTGATCATTTTCAAAAAATTTGAATTTTTTTTCCAGATTAATCATTTTCCTGGATCATTTCAACTCGGCAGAAAAGATAGACTGTGGAGGAATTTATCCAGAATGCAGGTAATTTTAAGATATTTTAAGGAAGTCCTCATGCTTTTGGGCATGTTCCATTTGGGGGTTTCCACTGATGTTCGAACTGCTCAAGATTTCACGGAGTGATTTTATGCAGAATACCCTTCCTGCCGCAGCCTTCAACATTTATCCATTTATTCTCACATTGAATCATGAACTGGTCTAAGATGCATTCTTTGCAGGCAAAGTTTGGAAAAAAAGAATTTGGATTTGTACCGCAATCTTACATCCTTCCCTGGGACAGAAAATTGTTGAAAACGGCATTTGAAGAAGGTGGCTCAAAGCAGAAATATATCATGAAACCTGTAAGATGATAATCACGATAGTTTTTTGCTGAAACCGTGTTATCATGGCAGAGCTTTGCATTGAAAAGTCACATTTTCTTTTTAGATTTTCCTATTGAATTAGTCTAGATTTATTTTGCTCGGCACAGGTTGGTGGTTCAGCTCTTCAGCAAGCTCACAGATACCCATCCATGATGTAATCCCAATTACCCTGAGAGTATATTTCTAAAGTATTCTTTGTCTTCCAGCCTGCATCAGCTCGTGGCATCGGGATTAAGCTCATTCACAAATGGAATCAAATTCCCACTAGGAAACCTGTACTTGTACAGAAGTAAGTAGACTTATAGTGGCATGTATTTTTGATAATAGTCTTCATATTTCTTTGAATTGCAGATATTTATCAAAGCCATTACTTCTTAATGGATTCAAGTTTGATATTCGACTTTACGTTTACGTTTCATCTTTCGATCCGCTTCGTATCTACCTCTTTGACGACGGCCTCGTCCGTTTTGCCACTACGAAGTAAGTACCGTACGAGAATCGATGAGTTTGAAAATTTTTATTCGTCTGCGACTTGTAATGGCAGTTGCATCTCCACTTTTTCAGCTTGAAACTGAGCCCTTATCCCTGTAAATTGGCAGTTTGTGACCCAGTAACTGTTTATTGGCAACTAGGCCCATTCCAAGTGTTCAAATCTACATTGACTTATTATCTCACTACTTGTGACTCTGTAGCTGATTAGCCGTCGACCAATCTCTTATCTTGGATTTTGTTCTGTTTCAGGTATTCCACTTCGTCAAAGCACTTGAGCAATCGATATATGCATCTCACTAACTATAGCATTAATAAGCATTCGGGAGATTTTCAACAGAATGATGACGTCAATGTTTGCCAAGGACACAAATGGTAACTTGAACTCTTCTACTTAACTGATCTGATTTTTTTTCTTTATTAGCTACAACTGTTAATAAGTAAGCTATGGAAATAAATGAACAAACTCAAGTGTTTAAGACACTGCCACCATGATTGATTGAATTCACAAACTAAAGAATTTCAAATTCGCAAGAATTTATATCCATGGATATCAGTTTTATATCTTAGGCCTACCAAGTTGAAGAAAGGTGAAATTCAAATTAAACTAGAATTTATCTCTGAGAAATTATTTTTATAAACTTTGTAAGGCCAAAGCGTTATTACTGAGGTTTTATGAGTTGCAAAACTTAATGCTGAGTCTTGATTCAAAGTCCACTTGAATATCTAATCTATTTTTGTACAGGAGTCTCAAAGCACTTTGGGGAAATTTGCAAGAAAGAGGTGTCAATACCGACAAAATATGGGCACAAATGAAAGACATAGTAGTGAAAACATTAATTAGGTATGTACATTTTTCAGTGAGTATAAATTTTTGGCTGAAACAATATAGGCACCTTGCAGTATCTTAAAATTGCATTTGTTGCAGGATTAATTTTGATTCTTTTTACTTTTTAGTGTGGAACATTTCACCAACAGCCTGATCAAAGCCAACTGTCGAAGGAAAAGCTGCTGTCATGAATTGTTTGGTTTCGATATCATGTTGGATGATCGATATCATCCGTGGATATTAGAGGTCAACATATCACCAAGGTAGGCCTACCTCCTGCAAATAGCTCGTACCAATTAACCCGAGTTATCAGTGCACAGGTACTTGTTAGTGGTTACCTTGCCTAGCTGACGTCGCATAACTCTTCTTTAAACAATCTTTTGCAGTGATATCCCACTTATTATGCATTACTATGTACTGGTAATACATTGCGATTTCACATTTTGTTTGTTGCAGTCTTCATTCCAACTCACCTTTGGACGTTGCAATTAAAGGACAGATGGTGGCCGATATGTTTAATATCGCAGGCTATCAACTTCCGGATAAAAAACTAATCATGGCAAGCCCTCCTGCGATTAACAGTACCGGGTGAGCAAGCGATCTGTATTACTACTAAATGTAATAATCCTATAATTGATAACTGGCTACTTTGAGTGAAACCAACAGATTCACTGCACTCCAATACTGCCGAATCTTATCCTGGGTGACCCGAGTCACCACAACACCGTGTCTTGCTGAAATAGCTGAAAATTACCCCGTAGAACTGCTTGTTTCAGAACGACAATGGTAACAAGTTCTACGTTCAGTCAAGATAAACGGAAAGAGAGTTTGGAAATCACTTGCGATACTCGAGCAAAACATACTTATTTTGCGCGACATTGTAAACAATTCACTGAGGTGAGTGAAACTGCACATTCAAAATACAGACATTGATGAATTCATCAAAATTTCAAGTCTGTGTTTGTATTTTCAGTCCGAGTTGATGACGATGATGCTTGATGTTCTAACTGTCAATGACATCCAGATGTTAGTTGAGACGGAGGATGAAAACAGTAGGAGAGGACATTTTGAAAGAATTTTCCCAGGAGGAGGAGAAACTAGGTAGCCTACAGAGACATAGAAATTCTGATTTACCGATATTGCAAAATAATGTGTGCCTATATACTGTATATAGCATAATAATAAATTATACCGAAATACTTATTTTTTCAGAAAATATTTCAATTATTTCGAACAACCACGATATTATAATGCACTTTTATTTATGTGGGAACTAAAATATGCAACACATAGACAAAAAGGTGGGTAATTTTACCGATTATTGTAAATTCACCATTTTCCATGTTTTTGTGAGTAACATTTCTCTTTCTTAGGTAATTTCATTCTGGAATCATTTTGCCGAAGAGGATTGCATTTATTAAGTAGCATAACATCAAGTTCAAAAACTATTCCTATGGAACATGTGTGGACGATAGCAAGGCAAAGCAAGATTTTCTCATCACCAAGGTAATGAGAGTAGTTAGTCATCTTGACACAGTGTTTTCTGTTTAGCCGGTGCTGTTTATCCTCTTGTCAACAGCATTTTGATCTGCTGCATTCTGTGTCACTGTCGCTATGTTTGAACCCAAATTTCACAATTACATATTCTTAATAATAATTAATTATAATTAAATTATAACATAGAAATATTTATAATAGCTTACCAGAAAGTGTCGTGAAAAAAGTCGTGCATCAAGTCTTATGTTGAAATGCACTTCTTTTCAGAACTGATCCAAAATATCTCCCGCTTGTCGTCAAGTCGTCAGCGTCTCTATCAGCTCTCTCCTCAGCAAGTTCTACGTTACATGTTCCACATCCGACGTGAGTCTGTTATGTTGATTATGGTACAAATTTCAAATGGGTTGTCTTACAATACGTGATAAATAGACTGGTTGGGAATGGATGGACCAGGGAACAAACAGCCACTAAAATATTAATATTAAAGTAATGTTGCCAGAGGCAACAGTGTAACCAGTAATATGCTGATTATGATAAATGCGATGGACTGCTAAGTTGTGAATATGATGACTATGTTTCAGCCGGATATCATCCGCTAGCCGATGGGAAACATCTAGCACGAAATTATTTGGTGTCGCTTCTGCCGGTGATGCAAAGTTGAACTCAAGTCGTAGCACCAAATGAGCACGATCAGTGCTTGAGTTTTGTCACATTTCTATGACAACATTCAATACACGAATTTTGAAATTGTGTTCGTCATTGTTTATAATACAATACAAATTTTTTCCGAACTTTTCCCCAGATTTTTTCCTGTTACTAAACGAATGATTGATGTCATCATATCTGTGTGTCAAGTTTACAATTCTGGTGCAGCCATCAAGACGATGCTTGTTTGGTTCCTCATCTCAAGTGCCCACAGTGAATATTCTTCATTGTCTAGTATTAGAGTTCGATAGTTGCAGATGTAATTTTTCAAGGCCCGACTACGTTTTCTCAACTCTGGTGTGCTTTTATTCCAAGGAGTGATTCATATTTCAATAATTTTTTATTATTATTAATGACGTTGTACTGCCCTACATCGCAATTTGACTTGTAGTGCCAAAGTGTGGTATAAAATATGTGTAGATTCATACAAGTAATGTAATAGTAGTGAGACAATATGCTTTATGGCAACTGGGATTCATGGGATATCACATCTCAAATAAGATGAGCAAACTCTCATGCACATTTGATCCCCAGGACAAAAGTATAGGAAAGCGTTTGCACTTCCAAACACAAAGTTACGGTTAAGTGCCTTTTTATAAAGATGACACATCGAAGCTGTATTAATCAAAGTTTTTCCCGCTTACCAAACAAATCTTGCAGCTACCTGCCTTTGTTAATTGTGCTCTATTTCGCATGACGCAAAACACAAACCGATGAGAGTACAAACCCCTATGAAAATTTTGGACGTTTTTGTGGAGATCTCGAGTGTGCACTGTGCACGACACGTTTTTCCGGTGTGCAACTACTTATTGGCAAAATGACGTCGGAGTACAAATATAGCGTAAAGACATTTCAATTTTGTTACTCTATACTTAGTGACTTTTTACTTGCAATTCTCTTTGGCTAGATTCAACTTAGATACTGCCAACTATTGTATCTATGTATGTGGGTTTAATAATAGTCGTAGTGACCAAGCTATGTTTCAATTTTGACAATTTTTGGTCCACTTCTCAAGTCCTGGCTGTTAGAAATGAGTAGGCTTCTTTATTTTCGTACGGCTCCGGGGTTTTTCTTCTTGCTAGACGGCAGGGCAGCCAACCGTGACTAGTCAAATGTTGGCTTATTTTAGTTACTTTGATCGTGATGTCACATTTGGCTGTTTGATTGATATTTATTGTTGGGTAAATTAATTTATCGTTGGAAAATCTTTATTCTATGTAATAGATCGATGCTGTTGTTCAAGGTCGGACTATGGCCTACTTTAATTCCTAGTTCATACCTAGAGTGGGCCACGGTCGGACTTTTTCTGTTTTTGTACGGTAGAAGTAGAAGTCAAACTTTTAGTTTTTGGCTGTAAACTGTTACTGTGGTTACATGTGAAAGATATGAAAATATTGACGATTGATGTCTGTTTGTGGAAATACTTTATATCATATCATGAAAGGCTGGTTATGCACATTTATAGTGTCATCGAGATCAATAGCCGAGACCAGATTAGCCGTATTACTTTGACGAATTGTTTTAGCAGGGAAGGTAATGAAGTTTTGTACTGTAGAATTTCTTAACGACTACCGTTCAATTGGCCGAGTGATTTGGACTGTCCGCCTTCTGATCAGGAGGTTGAATTCCAGATGAAAAAAAGATGCAGTCAGCATCTATTTGTTGTTTTATATTTACGCCATTTTAACCGCTCAAGACGCGATCTTGGGATATTCTAGTTTTCACAACCACCAGCAGATATTTTAAGGTCTTGAGTTTGACTCAGTGTGGAATCAAACTCTGTATACCTCGTAATCAAACAGTAGACAATCGAACCGAAACCACTCCGCCAACTGAGCAGTGCGTCGGCACTCAGCAGCTAGGCATTAAGTTACTATACTACACAGATGTTATTGATGGTTTTTTTCAACGGCTAAGGTCATGTACGACAGGTCAATGTGTTACTATACACATGTCAATATTTCCGATTTATAGCCTGGAGCACAACCACAACTCTCCGTACTCCCCCGATACTGACTGCCTAGCAGAGTGGAACGGATGCCAATGAATAAACTGTAGTAGCCTACTGATTTTCAGTACGGAACGGATACCAAAGGACAGTCTAACCCACTCGGCGGAGCACGGACACTGGCTAGGCTTTAATAACTTTTGCTAGTAGCTCTGAATATTGCAGCTACCTCCCACAGTCAACACAGCATCACTAAAAAATTATATTTGCTTCTATTCAAAGCTCCATTTGAGTTCATATTAAAAATTACCACTCATAGAATACGGAACCATAAAAATAACAATTCAGTTGAATCAGACACAATACTTTGTCATCGTAACAACATTACTTGACATAGAATCGAGGTATATAGCATAGAATAAAAGAACGACATAAAAAAATGGTACGATCATATGTTCTAGACTTCTCTAGTTGTTGACTGCAAAGAATTTAATGCATTGAGGATTTGTTCTTCTGGAACGTTTTGTTCGATAAGAGCTTCTACGAGTCGAAATGTTTTAATGCTGTCGGTCATTTGCGTTGTCCGTCGCGCAGGTGCTGACGATGGATGCTTCATTTTCATGGTCGGAATCGTACCTCTTGCCTGTAAATATGAAGTTGGTCAAGATAAATGTCGGCTACAAAGGCACAAATTCGGGACTTGATCTGTGGGAATTGATAAACTCGTCAACAAGCTCATCCTAACTAGCCAATAACATACCGGTACCTTCTCTTTTAGTTGAGTTTGTGATCCATAGCTGCTGATAAAACTATATTCTTGCGAAGGTGTCGGAGAGTAAGCCAGTTTCCTACTGAAATGGAAAACAATCGATAAGCATACTTTGTATACCTTATGCATTATGTATATATTATTTAGAATCAAATATTAATAAAAATTTAAAAAATTGGTTACCCTGACAATTGGCTGGTATCTTAACCAAAAGTCACATTTTATTCCAATAATGCACAATATTCGTACTTACCTTTTTCCGATCCCATATCGTTCATATTGGGCTGGAATATGTTGCGTTTTGTAAAGACTTTGTGAGATGCTTTCTTCGGGACCAGTCTGCTTACTGAAAATTCCTCCATCGATTGATATGATATTAGCAGAAATTTGTTTAATAGGTTCAGGCGTAGTGCTCCAGGCAAGTTTTCTAAAACAATGAAAATCCATTTTTTCTACAATTGCATGAATTCAAGGTCAAGATATCATGCAATCAAACTTTTATAGAGCACATGACTGCATTCATAGAGAGAAAGAGAGAGATTTTTTTACGTACAAATCTAGCCGTAGAAGTGTCACTGCTTTAAATTCAGTTTAAGATAAACTGGCTTTTTGATTGAAACTAAATGACATTATTAAATTGATCGGCTCACCTTTCTGAAGTGCTTCGTGTTTTCTTGGCAGGCAATGGACTGTTGTTACCTCTGTTCCTGTTCCATGTGAGATACGCTCGAACCTAAATTTTGAAAATTTGAATTTACGACAATGCTAAGTAAGGTTGATCAAATACTGCCCAGTTACCTTGTCCCACAGCATTTCAATTTCTTGATCAGTTGGAGTGCCATTCAGAGGTATTCTGCCATCGGACGAATTTCTTCTTGTAGAGGATGGAACACTGATGATTGGTTGCGTGCTTGATACTTTAATAGTCACCTTAAGTGTGGCAACACAAAATATTTTGCTTAGATACTAGAAAGAGTGTCATTTCCAATGGACTTGCATCATGATAGAGAGAGAGAGGGAGAGTTTGTTTTGTTCCGTACCCACCAGATTTAGTTTGTGGTAGTACCCCAAATGTGGTAATCCCAAGGCAAGGACAATATGATAAGAGAGAGATAAAAAGAGAGCTTATATTTTTAAAAGGACTATGCTAGCATGGTACTGCAAATGTGCAAAATACAGATAATAAGTAAGTTCCTGTACATGATGAGATGATCCCATATTACGCACGAAGTGACAGGTGCAGGTCGGCCATCAAATTTTTGGTTTAAATCTCTATTGCCATTCATTCGAGATAGTTAACATCATAGTAAAGGTCCAATAGGCTCTATCCAGTGTCAACATGAAAAACCACTCCTCAGGCCTAGCCATAGTTTGTTATATCTCCGTGCAAGATGGACGATCATAATGAATTGATTTCAATGATATATTTTTATATGACATATTTGAAATAGACCTAAGCCAAGATTTGTATTACCTAAAGTGGATTTAAATAGCTGTGTATACACGGACTAAGTTCAAAGTAATGATAAAGAAACTACAAAATCTATTTACAACATTCCCCTATTGTGTTATTGAACAAAGCAGTCGTCAAGACGGTTTGAAAAGGCAAATATTGAAGACTGTAAATCACAGCTAAGCACTTAATGAGAACTTGGGTTCCCAGTCCTAAAACAGAGCAGGAGCTCCTAGTCCTTCTGAGTGATTGGCTTGAATTGGTATGTGACTTGAAAAAATTGGACTTAATTAAGGTGTCAGTGACCCGACTTGACTTGAGACTTAAATGTTGAGACTTGGACTTTAGACTTAAGTTCTCGATGATTAGACTTGTCACCAAATTTTTCCAATTCAGCCTACAGAAATCACTAGGACTACCCTTACCTGATTGCCGTGATTTGAGATAACACCGTCTTCACTGGCATCGTTTGCTCTTGCGTCATTGCCTCTACTTTTCAAAGTGCTCATCGTGACGGCTTCCGTGTTTGACGATTCAGATTTTCCTTTCCTCGGGAAGATGATTTTGTTGCGAGGTACTAGTGATACTCGTTTATTTCCATTTGGTGAAGTCCCACGCTTTATTGAAGCTGAAATCATAAAAATATTGCGTTTCAGTAAATCAAATTTTATATGAGGAGTGGAAAAGCCAGCTTCGTGGTGAAATTATCAGGATGTCAGCCATGAAACCAATAGGCATATTATAATTTTTCGTGAGGTGATTATTGAAACGTGATCAAACACTTACATGAGATGCGTGGTGCTTTGAATTCTTTAATCGGCACCGTGTTTTCCGACGGATCGATTGAATAATTGATGACAGTCGACATTGAAAGTTGAGGGGTGTGGTTTGCCGGAGGTGGGTGTGGCACTATGTTAATTTGTGTTTCTTTAGCCGGTCGAAGTCGTCGTCCACCTTTCATTTTCGATCCTCTCATTCCTCTCGCCGGTGACGATTTTGGTCTCGATGCAGTCGGTTTTTTTGCAGATTTTCCACGTGGTGAAGGTTTCGGTGTGATTTGTGGTTTTATTACCGGTGGTGCTGATTGAGGGGGTGGTTTAGGGGTTATACCTTCGTGAAGGTCTAGCATTGATGAAGTACCATCGTTATATTGAATCTGATGCCATCTAACACTTTTTGCTTCGGCAGAACGAACTCTTGGTTCTTTTTTGTGGTTGTCTTCACCGGATGTGATTCCATGAAGCCATTTTTGTCGAGCCAACCCAGCTGATTGATACGATGGATGTCGTGATAAGCCGCACCCATTGGGCGATGTGCCTTCATATTTGGAGTGCCGACGCAATATGCCTTTTAATTCTTGCTTTTGTGCCGGTTTGGTTTCTGATATGTCATCTGCTCCTAAAAATAATGTACTCTCTTCCGAAGTTGAAATTGGAACGCGTGACGATGCAGAAAAATTACTTGATGCTTGCTTTACTGTTATTTCTGATGTTGTTGCGCTCACCATCGTAGATTCTGTTGGAAAAGTCCCAGTGTTGCTGACAGGTGCGTGATTACGATCACTGAATGAGACTTTCTTATTGCTGGGGTCAAAATATGATGTCACTCGTGTCGCTGTTGTCGTACACATCGGAGCACTTGATATGCGATAGCCTTGGGGTGGTGCAGTGTGTTCAGTGTTTTGATTGGTTGATTCTGGATGGTTAACTTCTTTCTGTTGATCTGACAGATTGTTTTTTACTGGATTTTCTGCTGGTTCGGTTGTTGCTGCGGAATTTCGTGATGCGTGATGAGATTGAGTTGAAGATTGCATCCACGAGTCTTTGTTTTGATGTCGTAATGAAAATTTTGGTGCAAAATCGGTTTGTGCTGTGTTTTTTCTCGATAACTCAAACGATGAACTTGGACGTAATGGTATTGAAGAATTGGTTGTTTGACCGAATGTATTTCGGAAAGTTTTGTTCGAAACGTTCGCACTCCACGGTCGATATGCTTTGACAAAATATGTGATACGACCAGTTTGAGAGTCTCTCTTGCATAAAATCCCATTATCTTGACTACCGGTACCGCTTAGCGGAATTTGACCTTGCTGCATTTGCAAAAGTGTAGGATTTTGTATAGTTTGTCTATTTGGTTGATAATTATAGTTATTCACAGTGGATTCTTTCCACACTGTTGGTGGGTTAGGTTGAAAAGAGACTTTGCGTTCTTTTGTATCCTTTGTGATGTCGACAATTGATTGTTGCGTAATCACATTTGGAGCAGAATAAGATGGTTGGGATGACGTCGATATACTGCTGCCGTGAAGTGAATCTTGCCCGTCATTATCTGGAAGAAAAGCGCTTTGCTAAATCTAATCATTGCTCCACCTAACTCCACTATGAAATTCAATATTAATAACCGACTCTTTACGGTATACATTAAACTATATAATACGCATGGTTGTAAAACGATAAATCATTGCCAAATCACCCACCATCAGGCAAGTTGTCGTCTTGATCTTTACTAGTTTTTCCGGATATATCGTGATGTTGAGAGCTCAGTATTTGTCTCCGTATGTCTTCAGCGTATTCCTTTCAAATAAAGAAGCATTTAAGCATTCAAATCATTACTTGTGGTTGTGATTATGGCGTTGCAATACTAAAACGCATGAGTGGATTTATAAAATGGTTAATGGATTTGGCATATGTGCTGGTATGACATCTTATTGTAATATTTTCAAACATCAGTATGAGAGGTACCTTCATATTTTGCCACTGGGTTCTCTCAAGACCAGGATGTCGAAGTTGACTTGTACTGCCAGAATTATCAACTCGGTCAGCAGTCGATGTTAGTCTGTAAACAATATGATTGAATAGAAATTTGCATTGAAATAATTTAGACTTACTGTTCTGATGATGTTGGTGTGGTTGCAGTAGACGTTTTCAAAACCCCATCACCGTAACCGCCACGTAACTTTTGTAAAACTTCGTCCAAATTTGGTGGATTGATAATCTGGTCTAGAGACAGAAAACATCACAACATGAACAGGAATGATGTGGATTATTCATTAACAACAGTGGGAGCAATAGGATTTTAGCCTAGCTTAACCTATTTTCAGCGTACTCAGTAGGCCTAACTAACTGAATCATATTAGGTTATGACGTAAATAAATAGAAAATATATTCTTCAGTTTTGTTTTTTCTGTTTGGTTAATCTCTAATATCAACCTAAATGTCCAAACATTAGGATGATGAAACATTGAAATTACAATCTATTTCCGCTTTGGAAAACTCTTGAGACATACAGTCGTTCATTATTGAATGATGTTATTTCTATGAATTAGACACAGAGTAGGTCTACTCACACAGCCACTTCACTAATTATGACTTTGTGATTTTAGTATTGAAATAGTTTACTATTCCAGTTCATGGGACAACCCATCGTATCAATTCCCACATAGGCCTACCTGTAGCAGGCGATCTTTTGTCTTTGTTACCGACGTGAAATCTTTGATATCTTTCAGTGGCTTCTATTTGCCTTTGCCGTCTTTTGTATAATTCCAATTCTCTTTTTCTATTTTCTCTTGCTTCAGCAACCCTTTTCCTGTCATCCAGAGCTCTGAATGCCAAGACTAATTGATTAAACTGTCTTCTAAAGCTCTCCCGGTCCACCTACCAACGCTACACGAACAATAGCCTATTGTAATGGATTTCATAATGATCACACAATGAAAGAGATAGCATGACTACACAACACTTATGAGAGCAATCTTATTGAATTGTATATTATTGACAGATAAATGAATCATTGTTACCAATGGTTTACCTCCTAAATATTGAAAAACTCTTTCATTAGTGGGTAAGGTTTCTTTTAATTGTGATTTTTCACCATGCAGAGAGTATGAATAAACCCATTTGAGCAACCTTCCATGATTGGAGATTTCAGCAATTATATATTGTCATAAAGACAATAGGTTAAAATATATCATATTGCGTCAAATTCCTCGTATTCACAAATGAAGTTTAAAACTTCGAAGATTTCCCCCGGTCCATAAAATCATGATACTATTCTTTATACTTTGGAACTTGTGTTATGACGTGGCCTTTCGCAACAATTACCATCCACTCTAGCTCGAGATAAGGTGTAGTAGGGGAATTTATTTTTGCATTGATCTAAACACACTGCAACTACATAGGCATACTAGTGTTACCAGGATGTATACTGGTACCAATACTTGATAGTGATCTGCTGAACTGGGGTGCTACAACTCCTTCGCCCTAAGCCTCTAGACTCTATAGAATGAAGAATAGGGGATTAGTAACACTGCAACGTAGAGGCACAAGGCTGCATACAAATTTCTGGCAGAGGAGTTGTAAGCATCCTTCAAAAGCAACGGTTTAATTTAATTGGGATGGCTTGCGGTCTGAAATGACTGGAACCGTTGGAGATTAATTGGTGGACTATTTCCAACCTTATCCGATTCGAGTCACATAATAATACGGTCATTGGCCAATACACTAGTAGGTAGATCAAGGTGTGAGTTCGAATCTTGCTGGCTGGAGCATACCGTACCAAATGTTATGAATGGGCCTACTGGTGCTCAAAATGTGATCTTACTTTCTTCTTTTATTATTTGCAAGAGATAATTTCTTCGCATTTTCTCGGTCCTGCCTTCTCTTTTCCCAATCTTCTGGAGTTAAAATGAGCGAGTATGTTTCATTGCCTACTTGGACACCATATTTCCTTCCCCCACCAACAGACATCAGAATATTTGAACAGATACCTCCTCACATGAAATTTGTCCTTGATTATAAAAACATCAAAACTTCATTTAAGCCACAGTAATTAAGCTACAACTTCTCCGAAAATACCACTATTTTACAATCGCTAGGTAGAGTAAACGCTGGAGAGCTGAAACGTTTTTCCACTACTAGGCCTACGCGTAATTATGCATCAATGGAAAATGTAAGCTGCTCTCTCGTCAATAAATAGGCCTATTGTCCTGCGCAGCCTAACGTTAAGCATATTCATATACAATTGACATAATTGTCTCACTTATTCAACAAATATTATCAAATTACTTACTATACATAGCATGAACTGAGCTACCAATTCACTAGCAACTAATCCCGGATTTGTTGACAAATGTGCCGAAAACGCGTAGCGCTGGCTTCCTAGCGACGTTGTAGCAACAGTGAAAACTTTGCTTGCTAGCGCCATCTGGCGGTCTTACCTCACAGCCAGTGGTTTACGCCGGTGTGCCGCATGGTGGCCTCGATATTCCCTGCGTCTCTGCCTTCGCAGGCTAATCAATACGTACCCCAGCGTCTAGTTCACATTATTTGAGCTAATTACCCATCATGCAAACCCCGAGTAACAGCAAGAAGTGGTGGGAACCTCCCAGCCAGCCCATAGGCCTAGAAACAGAAGTGCGATCCCCTCGCCCGGCGCTTTACGCGTTTGCAAATATCTTGTGAAAATTTGTATTATGGCAGGAAAATTGAAAAACGGTCTATCTTCGTCTGTATGCCCTAGAAATTCTCCAGGAGTTTGGTTCCTCGTAACGGTTATATAACGGCTCAAGTCGAAGTTGTTTCTTCTGCTTGCTAAGTTTTGTAGGATCTCCCATTCTAAAAAACTTGGGCGCAAATTCCACCAACCACTTTGGATCGATGTTAGTAACTTCTCTCATATATTCTTTCGTCGTCAACACCAGTTCATGATAAATGACCCTACGTCGAATGGTACGTTAATTTTAAAAATTCTATTTAAAAAGACTTATTCATACAACTTACCATTCTGGTTGTCGGTTGAACAACGAACTGCTGGGATGAATATAGACGACTTGTTGATCGACTAGAGTTCTGTACCCTTCCTGCGGGTCTTTTTTCGCCGCATTTCTAAAATATCCGCTGCATATCGCTTTTTGTACTTTAGCAGTGTTTTTTCCGCATGTCACAACGTCAAGCTTATGCCTGCCAGAAGAATATCTCTACGTCATTTTTAAGGTATAGTTCCACGAATTGACTGGAGCAGAATTACATGCTAAAATAGGCCAACACATTCATTCAATCATCTAGTGACAGATCACTACCAAATTCATATCATACCTATCCATGATTCCGAGCATTTGCTTTCTAACGTCTTGCGCCCGTCGCAGTGTACGTGCTTGAATGAAATTCTCATAACACCATGGATTGCTGAATTTGTTGTTTTTCCATGAATTATAAACCGCCAGCAAAGTTAAATGATCGCCCTCATTTTGATGAAATTTCGCCTTTTTCTGGTCCGCCAAAGCTTGTTTTTCCTGAAAAACACACAACAGACTAAGAAATCAATGACATTTTTACGAAAAATAGTGGAGCGGATTGCAGACGATCCAAATAGTAATAAATAAAATAAGTCACCACAGATTTAACGTCCAGTCCAGTTAATTGGAATATGATACACAAGCTTTCGAAGCTCTGCTCCTTCATCAGGTGAAGATGGTTTCTGTGGTGACTTATTATATTTATTGATATTTTTACAAAATTAATTAATTTCAACATACCTTTGGTCTGTAGAAGACATTTTGCACAGACAGCATTGATACAATAGTAAGAATTTCATCGCTGCAACCAAGGTGAACAGACATGATAAGCATTTTACATAGCATTGGTTCAAGTGGAAATTCAGCCATCTGTAATAAGCAAAGAATAATTAAGTATAAGCGCATGAATAATTAGAGAAATTTGCATCGGAAAATACCAAGAGAAAGTCACCATTCGTGTTATTTTTTCATCTTAATTTGGTCAACTGACATACCGACACTAGAAGCCGTAGACAGATACTCAAAACACCTTGAACATATTGTTGATATATGTACAGCCAGCAGTAGAATATTTTCATGACTGGTACAAGTATTTACGATCAATCGCCACCCGGTGGAGACTGGAGATGCACGATGCATGCACGCATTGCATATCTGAACCATTTACAAACACATTCACACAGAGTAATGTGAAAGAAAATACCATTATATTCAATTCTCTCTCTCTCTCTCTCCCTCGCACTTCTCATGAATACCTCTTATTTCATATTATAACGCCTAGCAATATTCTCACCCTTCTTCCAAGTCGTGTGAGTAGTCCTTCATCATCAAGCGCACTGAGATGAAAAAGTTGTTCCATAGCCGTAACAAGTGTTTCCATAGGTGGTGGGTCCATAAAGTCAAACGAGAGAAGGTCGTTGATACCCATAGCTTTGAGAGAAAGTACAGTTGATGCGAGATTGGTCCTTTGCAGTTCTGGGACAGCGGTAGCCAACATTTCATCCCTAAAAGGAAAAAAAAAACAATATATGGTAAATGACTGGTAAACCATCGGCTTCACCCAGGAATGTGGATAGTGAATAGCTTGCACATCCCTGGTTGGTGTCGCATTCACAGAGCACAAAAGAAGGATCACCATAATTACGCATACCGATATGCTCTCTCTGTGTACAGTCTGTAACATTTCCCGGGTCCTGTTCTGCCAGCACGACCAGCTCTTTGTTTTGCTTGCGCTTGTGAAATCGGAGTCACCACAAGTTGATCAATACCGGTTTTGGAATTGTAGACTTTCTGTTTCACAAATCCGGGATCTACTACGTAGTAAATTCCATCGATGGTCAACGATGTTTCAGCAATATTTGTGGCAATAACAACCTGAAAAGCAGTCAAATTTGATCCCTGTATTTCACTATCATACTAACACTAGCTAAATCCATGAAAAATTGCACTTTGGACAGAGATTGAAAGCCTTACTTTTCTGCTTCCAGGCGGAGCAGGTTCAAATATCCTAGTTTGCATTTCTGAAGGCAAAGCCGAATACACAGGCAAGATAAGTAACTCCGGAACTTCAGGTCCAAGTGATTTCATTCTCGCAAACAATATTTCGCAAGCCGTGTCGATTTCTTCTTGACCTACGACAAAGAAACAATTTTTTAATGCAAAGATCCTTTGTAGCTTGAACAAAAATATCTGATACTCACCAGTTAGGAACAGTAAAACATCTCCAGGTGGCTCTGTCAGATGTATCTGCATAACGGTGATCATGGATGCATCCATGTAATCGCTTTCAGGTTCTTTTGTATACAACACTTCTACAGGGAATGTCCGTCCAGGAATGGTGAAGATGGGGGCCTCGAAAAAGTACTGAAAACAAATCACAATTTAGACATCATTTAGACGCAACCAGCGAGAAAAGGCAGGTTGAATGACACAAATAGTGAGATGAGCTTGGCAGGGTATTTTTGAGAGGGCTCTCAAAATTGCTAGTAACAGGCAGCCATCGATCTTGAAGTCAGTGTTAAAGTACTCTGATTGGCAAAAGTTTCATACCTGTGAAAACTTGACCGCATCCAACGTAGCGGAGGTAACGATTAGCTTCAAGTCCTTCCGTTTTTGTACAGTTTTCTTCAACAATCCGAACAGAACATCGGTGTGTATCGTACGTTCGTGAGCCTCGTCAAGCATAAGAACAGCATACTGAAAAAAACCAGAGTCACTTGCAATCAAAAGAAAAATTATCTGTTTCTAAAGCAACCTTACCTGACTGAGATCCGAATCGATAAGACATTCTCTCAGTAACATACCATCCGTCATGTACTTGATCACAGTTTCAGGACTTGTACAGTCTTCAAAACGAATCGTATACCTAGAGAAATTGATTTGAGAGTAAAATAGCGGTATAAGTAAAAAATTCCCGGTCTAAATTATGGAGATAAACAGTCTGCCTATCACATGGCGTGGTTTCAAAAATTATTATCCAAGTTTAATGAAGAGAAAACATACCCCACTTCCTGTCCTAATCTGCAGCCGAATTCTTCAGAAACACGCTTTGCGACTGACATCGCAGCGACACGACGTGGTTGCGTACAACCAATTTTTCCTCGTAACGTGTACCCAGCTTCGGCAATGTATTGAGTTATTTGAGTCGTCTTTCCAGAACCTGCCGGATTTATACAAAACTCTCAGTGAATTAAACTTTCGAAAAGATAAAGATCAATCAATGTATTATATTAACATTTTGCCATTTCCAAAACTGAACTTAGTCCGAACAGTGTACTCGAAAATCACTTACCAGTTTCTCCAATAACAATAAGAATCTGATTGTCATGAACTGCCTGCACAAGTTGCTCCTTTAGTTTGTATATCGGCAAGCTCTGCCTTTGTTCAATGATCGTTAGTTCCGTCTTTCGTCCATATGAAGCCTGCATGAAAAGTTAAAAGTATAGGCTAAAAAGCGGGAAATTTCAACGCGACTCAACCAACAGTAGACATCACAGATCATATTACCTTTTTTCCTCCAAAGGCTTGCTTCTTCCATTCTGGTATATCTGTACCAAGAAGAGCTTTTGCATTCGCGGCACCTTGTTTTCCATCTTCACCGGGCATCGGATCGATCCAATCCTTCCCCAACCCGCCTTGAGTCGATTCCATATCGGCTTCTCGTTGCTGCTGTTTCAGCTCACGTCTTTCTTTTGACAGTGCACTTTGCATCATGGCAGCTTTCGATAATGATCCATCAGGATTTTTGACGATTCTCACCTAAAAATGAAAAAAATGTATGAGCAGTGAGCACCTGACCATACCAGTGGCATTAACGCACAAAAACCCAGCTGACTGCATCAAAATCTGTACCCTCACTTGCCCCACTAGGCACCAATATTACACGGTTAGTATTAAAAATATGAAAAATAGTGGAGTAGATGGTGGACGATCCAAATAGTAATAGATTTAGTAAGTCACCACAGATTTAACGTCCAGTCAAGATTATGATTAGTATTGAGGGTTGTCAGGTCAACACTCGAGTAAATTCAACTTGTTAAAGAAAAACATACTGCCGCCATCCTCCTCCATCTGTGTCGGGCAAGGCATTGGATCAAGTAATGAATACAGACTAACACTTCATAAGCGCAATCTGTATAAATCTTTCTATTTGTCAATTAAATCATGCAAATACTCAGAATATGCTCCTACCGGGCTGAGGTCTATGCTTTGCTTTGTATGTCCACTGAGGAAAGGAGGTTCTTCTTCCACTAAATCAACTTCCAAATCTTCATTGTCGCTGTCATCCTTTGGAAGGACACCTGAGAATGTACATAACAGCTAGCAACACACAAGTAAGACCATGCAAGATCAGTAAGAAAAGCTGTGAGTACTTCTTATGTAAAAATAATTTTGTCACAAATTATATTACCTGACTCTTCATCAAAGTCTGGAAGCTCTGTTACGTCCATGCACCCCGCTGATACCATTTGTTTAATTTCCCATCTTTCCATGTCAGACATTTTGTTGATTCGCTTAGGTGATGTGTGCTGTTACCAACAAGTAAGCAGAATATTTCATGTTAGTTAATGGATACCAGAATTCAACATCTATGGAACTCACTTCATCAATGTCCTTTGTATCTATCAGAGGGATGTTTGAAGGTCGATCCGGGTTTCTTCCTGATGCTTCGTTGTCCTGTTCCTTAGCAGGTTGTGACCGCCGGTTCCTGCGGTAAAAATAAGAGGTTAAATTGAGTGAACGGGCTTCTGCATTCAGTATTTTCACAAATGTGGCAGGAAATGGGACATCATCAAATCACTTCAAATTTGCAAGTTTCAGACTGGGTTTGGTACCCTTGCTAATAACTCCAGAGAAAATACAAAGTACTTAAAACTACACCTGGCAGGGTTCAAGTCTTCTCCGGTTTTCTGGTCCACATCTTTCATGCTCAGTCCAACTTTCGTGCCGGTGAAACTGAGTACTTTGACTTTGACTTTCTGTCCACGATTGACGACGTCTGAAACTGCATTAACACGGCCTTCTCTCCGAAGTTCTGCAGAAAATAGAAAATAATGTCATTTTTAATGAAATTGTCTGAACTGCAAAGTGTTCTAATATGGTAAAGTAGCAAAAAAACCACTGAGGCTTTATCATAGAGACTTGACAATTGAATTGGGCATAAATTTTCAAGATACAGATGCATATTGTATAGCAAATTGTAGTACGATAGTTGATGACTTTACCAGATATATGGACTAGTCCATCCAAACGTTTTTGAAGTCCTTCCAGCTGTACAAAACAGCCAAACTGTTGCAATGAAGTCACTTTTCCATCATAAATATCACCAGGTGTTGGCTCTTCAGGTAATTCTTCCCTAGATAGAATGACAAAATATTGAAATTTCTATACAGATTATGATGGCTACAGTACTTTAGACTTACCTTCGTTGGTACCCCCTCGATTCTCTGTCTCTGTCTGAGTGTCTTCGTGGAGATCCTCTGCGATCATCCCTCCTCCTCTCACGTGACCTTGACCGGTCTCGCCGCCTTCGATCAGGACTTCTATTCCTATAATAAGGACTTCGGGACCTTGATCGTGAGTGACGTCTCGACTTTGATCTTAAACGTTACCATGAAAAAAAATAACAGATATGATAATTATTATCAACAATAAGTCCTAATCAAACAATGCTGCTGAAAATATATATTACTGATATTTTGATCGTGCTTCAGAATTTTTTTTTTGTGTGTGTGTACTGTGTACCTTATTGTTAATTAATATATTTAATTTAATTTCTAAAGCGTGTATTTAATTTGTGCAAAATTAGTGTGCCATCAAAAATCAATATACGTAGGGTTACAGTAGAGGCATATAGGCTATTAAAAAAACAACACCTTTTGGATGAACTTTCTCTGCGTCTTGGAGAACGTGAGCGACTCCTATGAGATCTATGCTTAGCTTTTTTCGAGCTCTGCTTTTTTTCTTTCTCAGGAGATGGTTCTTTCTTTCCCATTCCTCCTATGCCTCCGGGCATAAGCGACTCAAGTGCTTCCATTGTTGACTCCGCATCTTTCTCATCCTCTGCAAAACCAAAACTCATAACAGATCAGCATTAGTACAAGGGTGGTGTAGACTGAGTTGTTGACTTTTCGCTCGCGAGCAGACACAAAAATGGGTATCAGTAAAAAATTTATCGAAGTGAATTTTTGGGGAAAAAATTACCTGGCATCAAACTTTTGACATAATCTGCGTTATCCGCTTGGCAAAGAGCAGGAAACATGGCCTTGTGTCTGGTGAGAATTTCGTCTTCTTCAATTTCTTTCACACCATCACCAATGTCACTTTTATTCTTTTTAGCTAGATAGAAACGTATTTCAGTTCGGCTAAGTAAAAAATCATTGCCCATACACAGTATATACATAAATCTTTTGACAAGCGTATAATTATATCATGTGTATGTATGTCTCATCGTGAAAAATGAAATTACTGTAGGGAGAAAAGGTGATGTCGACGAGACCCCAAATATCTCACAGTCCGCTGCCATGTAGTAGAAAATATTGCCTAGGCCTACCTTAGGCTTATAATCCTATGTACCTTTTTTCGATTTCTTTATTTTAGGAGGTCGCATTCTATGTATAAGAGCAAGAAGATTTTTTGTAAACGATTCCGGAAATTCAGCCCCATTCTTTGTCAATGCAGAAGAAAATTTCTCAATGGATGTGTGCCTTCCAGCAAGATCAATAATAAATTCCGCTGTTTAATGCAAGATTGAATAAAAAAAATTGAATAGGCCTTTTTCTCAAACACATGGAGCTTTCTCCCGTAAGGTGGGGAAAATCTTTATAGAACAGCAAAGTTGGAACTAAATCTAGCAAGTATTCAAAAGTATATGTGGAAATACATACGCAGTAAGGAAATGTGAAGGCTAAATTCATTTTACTGAAATAATAAATCACAGGATCAACAAAAAGAAATTTAAGTGAAATCAGAAGTCATATATAACTATATAAACTATAGAGTTGGTGATTGGGTTAAACTCACCTAAATCTTTGTCATTCATTCCCAAGTGATTGTCCAGTTCCGTACATACTTTAGAGACAAGGGACAGGTATTCCAATTTCTCCAAATCGTCCATATTTGTCTATTTCCCGCCGAAGATGACGAATACTGACATCAACTAATCAACACAAAACGCAATGAGCGAGTCGCTTATTTTCACAAATATATATGCATGGTACACATGACAAACTTTTGGCATTTTTCGAAAGACACCTCCAATCAAATCAAAGTTGCTTGGAGACCATTATTTGTAGTAAAAACACGATAAAACATCATTAAAATAAAATTGAGTGGTAGTACTGTACATCTCAACCTTCAACAGTTCAAAGGAAGCTTATGTTCTGCTCTGATTTGCTCCGGTGAGGAGTTATATCATATCCACATCATATTCATGTATCATATCCATACATAAGCAACGATTACCACCTGCATGTACCCAGGTACAGTATCCCAGTCCCAGTGGTCTCTTGACTCGTACCGCTTTTGGTATTTGGACCACTTGCCCACTTCCTTGGTGCCAGCAGCTGCACCCATTCAACCGTAACGAAACCGGAGTTCCGCCTCCAGGAAAACAAGACGATTCGGAAGTTCATTGTTCTGTGATATATACTTTTTATTCCGACGGTGTCGTTTTTTTTTATGCTAAGCTATAACGAACTAGGAATTACCAAGGAAAGTATCCGTCTTTGTGTCGCAGACCTAGGTGGGATATGAGGCCACTTCAGTTATTGCGAGTCGATTGCGTAACATTGACGGAACGGAAATAACAGGAAGGAACTGGTATTAGCGTGCCGCCGGATACTTTACGAACTCGACACCTCGTAATTTTTTAGGCCTCCGTAGAACAGTGGGGTACTCCCCAGGGATTCGGCTCGGGAAAGGGATTATTTCTTGCGATACATAGAAAAAGTGTTTCTAATAGGTATAGGCATATTTCAATTTGGCTTTTATTCATGAGGACAGATCAGCTTAAAAATAATTTTCTCAGCATGATGGCGAAGTGATTGGCTAAACAATATGGTACCATTTTATCTGCAAAAAAGATATTCTAGTGACGGCTTATTAGGTTCTGAGTAGGTGTGAATAATTTTTTTTAACAGATACCTTCTCTGCTCATTGCTCAATATTTAAGTACCGGTATATATTTGCCAGAAACTTGACTCTGGTTCGCGCGAGAACAATGGGAATTGTACTCTAATCTTTCATTGGTTGCTGGATTCAAATTTTGAAAGAAGTGCACAATATACCATTGATCGAAGTCAAGCATACCATCCGACAAATACAAATGGCGAGCAGAGGTAATGGATTACCTTCCAATTCACAGTCTGGATCTGGAACTGCAAGACCATCAAGTATGCCGTGTATAGGCCTAGACATTTGAAGCAGCTAACAGTTTCATATTTTATTTACTGTATATGACTGAACCGATCTGTCTGTCTGCCTGCACTATAATCAGCCTTACGTAGAATAATCATCCCCGCTAAAAGGTGGATTCTGATATTTAACGTTATTATAACCATATACTTTTTTGAGAACCGGCAGTTCTCTCTATCTACGGTCTCTTTTCAATTCACCAAACCTTGCTGAATTTTAGTGGATCACATTCTGGAAGTTTTTAGTCTATAATTGACATTTGAAACATATTTTTCTTATGCTCGTCAGGTGGAAGATTCAAGCGGCCGCCCAGACCTCCGCGTATTCCGATCACACCTAATAGTGTGAGTATGATTTTGGTATTGCTTATAAGGCTATCGTTCGATTTTGTCTGAGATCTTACATCTATTGCTTGATTCAACGTTGAATTATATGATTCAAATAATAAACTATAGGACCCCACTCTGTGTATGAGAACTTTTTTCGTTGAGTATATATATATACCTATAAATTGATACAAAAATATTCAGTGGAGTAATCTGCATACCTCGATGTCAGATTTGAGTGCTGATATTCCTGCTTACTTTTTCAGCCACATGCTCCCATGAGGCCAGGAATCAGTAGACTTGATGCACACACTACAATGACCATAGAGGGTAAAGATATTAAAATCCGTGCTGATGACTTGATAAGCATTGAAGAACTCGGAAGAGGAGCTTACGGGGTCGTTGAAAAAGTGAGTAACTCAATCGATTCTTCAACTTTGAATGTTATCGAGTAGGCGTAGGCCTATTGCAAAAATTGCGCATTTAGAGATCAGCAGGTATATAGTGGTTTTTCATGATCAATATGATTATTGACCAATTATATATCGGCTGTATCGATGACGATACTGATATATAATATCAACCTCCGTATTTGACTGATGGTTGATACCGATTATCATCATCATATCTATGACGGATTTCATTGCCAGAACTGACAGTTGTTTCAGTGTATTTTCATCTCTACTGCTGTTTTGTTTAGATGAAGCACAGAGAATCAGGTGTCATCATGGCAGTGAAGAGAATTCGTGCAACTGTAAATTCCCGAGAACAGGAACGCTTGCTGATGGATCTTGAGGTAGCGATGAAATCTGTCGACTGCCCATATACTGTGAGTAATTTCCATTTTTCTTTGGTTTTTTCATATTACATTTTAAAACTTATTCACATTATTATTGTCGTTTCTTATTAGGTTGGTAATTATATACCCCAAATTGTCAAAGATACTGTAGCGTAAGTCCAGTGTGGCGCTGCCAGGCTTATTATATTGGGAGTACTGGTTTCGGTAGTTTAATTTGAATCATAAGCTGTCGGTATGAGATTGATGCAGGAAGACGTCCAGTGTAAAGCAAGTTGTATGTCACTTTTCACATCTCTCGATACCGGTATGTTGAATCAAGTGATATAATATGTGAATACTGTACTTTAGGTCACATTCTTCGGTGCTCTTTTCAGAGAAGGTGATGTGTGGATTTGTATGGAAGTTATGGACACTTCTCTTGATCAATTTTATAAAAAGGTGAATTGTCTAATACCTATTCAGATCCACTTCGGCTATAATTTGTGATTGGCACATATTGATGTCTATATTGGAGAAATTTTGTATAATTCAACCATCTGACCGATTCAGCCCGGCCATATTTTTGTGAATATTGGTATCGGCTGTCAGCTGAGTAAGGAAGTTGATATTAGATAGACTAGGGCTTCTATCCTGCCAACCTGGTATTCACGTGTTTAGGTCAAAAACAGAGGATTATCAATAAGCGAAAATCTGCTTGGGATTATCGCTGTATCAATTGTTAAAGCGTTGAGATATCTACAAGAAACTCTAAAAGTGATTCACAGAGACGTAAAACCTTCCAATGTACTTTTAAGTAAGGACGGTAAGTGTCATATATTTCGACTTTTCGTTGGAGTCCCCCCTCCATACTACTGCCTCCTGAGCACATAAGAAATTGAATGTAGTTTGTTTTGTAGTTTGATTATCCAAGTCGAGGACACGTTTAAGATTTTGATAGAGGTCTAGGCATGTAATTCTAAATCTCCTGGGTCATGGACAAGTAACAACAAACGGCCCCGGTTTCAAGCTTGGTGTGCATTTAACAGTAGATTCCAGCTAATTATTTAGGTCGATATTTACGATTTGTTTTAATAAACAGGCAAGAATGCTGATGAATGCCTTGGAAAATCAATATCGGTCTATCTATAATTTACAGGTGAAGTGAAACTGTGTGATTTCGGCATTAGCGGTCAACTCGTTGATTCATTAGCAAAGACTATGGATGCTGGATGTAAACCTTACATGGGACCAGAAAGGATAAAACCTGATGAGAACAATAGAGGTAGGCTTATGCAATGTAGGTTAAAGCTTACCAATGTTCAAAATCGAAAACAATCATCTCTGTGTGACTCAGGTATTATCTCTATGTTTGGCGCTTCGACATCTAGTGCTCCCATCTATAAATTCAAATGAACTATCATATGCACGTTTCAGGTTATGACGTGAAATCCGATGTTTGGAGCTTGGGAATCACGATGATCGAGGTCGCGACTGGTGACTTTCCATATGACACCTGGAGAAATCCCTTCCAACAATTAAAGCAGGTACAACTATGTTTTAACCCTAGTGCTTGGGGTATATTATTGTTCTAACTGAGTCTGTTTCCAAATAATGAGTCCGTCAGCTTTATGATGAATGTTCGATGAGCAATGCTGTGACGATGAGTCATCATCACATGGATCATTGGTCAGTAGATTTTGGCTGATAGATAAAAAAAAACATAACCATCATGGTACTAGTTGGTTAATTTTTCATATGACTGCAACTGTCGGTCTAACATATTCATGACTTGGTTTTAACAATAATTAGTTTTGAGTCGCAATGAGTTATTTGTGTGGCCTGACTGTTGTTTGAGTCATAAGTGCAGTCGAGTCATCCAGCCTGAGTACCTCGAGCCAAGTCATCTGGAAAACATGACTTGAGTGGAGTCACAACACTACTACAAAGTAATAGTAACTGAACGGCTAGAAACAACTGTTCAATCATGTCTGTATTGCATGTATGTACGTATTTTTATAACGGTTGATACCTTGTGAATTATTTGACTGATGTTTAGGTGGTCGATGACCCTTCGCCGTCATTGTCAGAGGCGAAATTTTCTCCGGAACTGTGCGATTTTTGTCGATGTTGCTTGCACAAAATCCCTGGTGACCGTCCAAGTTATCCGGAATTGGAGAGCCACCGTTTCATCGCTAAATATTCACAAGAGCCGGCGACTAATATTTCTGCTTTCATCAAACTTGTTCTTGATTGAGTTTAAGCTGCATGTGTTTGAGGATTGAACATGTAATATGCATTTTAAGTGCCCTTTCTAGTTTCTATATCCTTGGCTCACACACATGCTAATATTGACGGAGGATGGTGATTTTCGCACTGCCTGAGCATCGATGACTCTGTTTTAATGTGGAAATTATTTTCTCGGGTTGTCTTCCAATCTATCTCATGACAGCTGTGCAATTCTTTTGGCATCCAACTGCACATTTTAAAAATTTTAAATGTTCCAATTTTTTTCCATTGAAAACCCTTAGGTGAAAACTTTGGCATGGTTTATTTCATCAATGTCTTTGAACACCCCCTCAGTTTCAGCAGGATGGAAAGGAGGTGTTCTGAGCCAATTTTTCCGCCTATCTGAAATTGAGAGAATTGACCTGTAGAGGCGTGTTTGAAGACGTTTTGAATCGCCATGCCAATGGTTGACACTGGATAAACTATTAGTATAATGACATCGATTTTATAGATGTTGCAGATTATGAAAAATATCCCCAGGATGAATAGCCAAATGTAGGAAATTATATGATTTTAGGGCTATTATCCTAACTTCATTTATTTGAGTAACTTACTTGAATACATGCCTTTATATTTGCCAGAGGTCACTATTTAGGATTTGTTCCAATGCTGGCTATGCGTAATCCACAGTTAAACAGCACACTTGCTTCAAGGCCAGATTTACCATGTAGCATTTTAGCTACAGGCCCGCACAATTTCTAGGGCCCCGCGCTTTCTAACTTTTAAATAACCACATATTACACTTATATGAAAAGTTTTCCAATGCAAAAGCGAGAACTGTTGCCTTGTAAGCTATCGTTGACGCACTAGTCCTGTTTCGGCATGTATATCCCTGCTTTTAAGGCGAACTGCATCAAGTGTATTGTGATTAAAAATATTTTATCTCATTTTGAATGTAACGCCTTAGGCCCAGACCTTGCTACAGGATTCTGCACAGTGTAAATCCGGGCCTGACTAGTTGCGTCCACGCAGACTGGAATCTATGAACAACTATTATGAAGCTGATGCTCAGCATTGGATTATGACTTAGTAGAGGCCATTGTCTGTTGATTCGTATCCTTATGTATCCTACCGGTGCAAGACTGGCTCTTTGCGCTTGTGTGCAATTCATGCGAAGATGGAGGAATTGCATTTCTGAAATCGCGTGCAGCTCATAGGCCTACTTTTTAATCTTACGTTATTCCTCTGATGCCACTAAGACGGCGACTGTCGACTTGACTCCATTTTTGCAATTCTTGTTCATGTTGCTTTGATCATGTGAACCACTTTTACGATTTCTCTTAGTCGCAACTCGCAATAGTATTATGTTAATGTGATATAGTTTGCTGTTGTGAAACTCTAAAAGCTGGCCCGCGTAGCTCCGAGCCGTCACTTTTATATGAGCGTATTGAAGCTGAACGATACCTGCTGGAGAAATGTGCTCGAGGTGCAAATGGTGACTTTAAAACTTCTCGTCAAATTTGTTTAATCATGCTCTTTATAAAGAATAAATCGCGAAAACGAACGCTTTCGGGTGTTTTGCTACATTGACACGCAGCAGTTTGTCTTTGTGTACTGCATCTGATATCAGACGACAGGCTACAGTTAGGAAGAGACGGGTCACCACAGACTCAATGTCTGGACCGGTTTATTGAGAGCTCTCCATCGAGTGACTGTATTGGATCTGGAAGAGGGCTATTATCGCATCGGCATTCAAAAATCAATATCGGTCGATCTCTGTGTCTGGTTGTGACTTGTGATGAGTGAGCCACCGGTCGGTGAATGGAGGAGAAATCATATTCCCATTTCACTGCCTCTAGGTGACGTTGCTGAGCAATCATTAGCCAGTTTAGTATCGTACGTTGAAATTGTTATTATCGCCCTTGCTGCAGGAGGAGAGACGACGCTTCAGACATGCCGGCGAATTTCGTGTCATCGTAAAATGGCAACGATCAAAATACATTTTCGTAAATGAAGAGCTCTGGCGGTTAAAACTTCATAAGACGTCATCAACTTATTTCGTAGCCTGGCCTAATGTTGAGGTAGTTGTAGTCCACGATGGTGATGATAGGATAGGCTATAGGCCTCCGATACAGCTCTCGTCGATTGCGCCATTTTCCGCCAAAGGGCCTGGAAATGGGACTAGCGCATTGGGTTGCAGTGATTTGATGCTGAGCATTCCAACAATTTCCAGCCTGCACGTGTAGGCCTACGTCAATATGTAACCTAGGAATCATATACATGCTTGTTTGCTTGGTGATTATTACTTGAGTGCCAGTGTGTAGGCCTAGGCCTAAATGTCTTGCCTGTCTAAATTCAGCAAAAGTATCAACGACAACTGTCAATCGATATACCTTATGATTGACATAATTAAATATTATCCAAGGTGTGCGCACTATGTGGGTATCATCAGATATGCTTTTCCTACTAGGCCCTATTATATCGCTCTACCACGTCGTCGAATCATATCTCTACGAGGTTCTTGAAGTTTGCGAATACAGGGCATCAGGTCATTGGACATGAGCAACTTAGCAGGAACAGTATACAATACATTTCCCATACTAAGCTATATTTACTAACATTGTATTCCCATAACTCATCCCATAAAATATGACGTCATAACATAATATTGAGGACATGTGAAAAATTCGATCGTTCTTTCCCCACTTTGATTCCATTTCCACGTACCACGTACTGTTTTGAGACGGCAGATAGGTTATGATTTTGGCAAACGGAGCAGGCCACTACCACTACAGGTCTACATTACTTAGGGCTGGGCCTGTCGATTTTATAGCTTTATTGGTGGTTATGCTATATAGGCCTTGTCGAGTTGTCGTTAGCGTTTCAATATTCCAGTTTACCTATTGGGATTTTTATTTCTCTAAGGAAATGAGGACCATGGGAATTGACATGACAGATTAGATCTTGTGCTTAAAAAAATTCGTTGTGTGCTACTTTGTCTGCCGTTGGAAAAAATCGTTAGCACGTCGCAACACCTACGCGGTTACGCCATGCGTCGCACAAAGATCACTTTTTGTTGCATCGGGTATATTAATCGCCGCGTCTTACGAATGCTGTTGTATATATTCGTTATTTGCTCGGAGCGCATCGCATTGAGTGAAAAAGGTATTGTATTAGGAAGATTTAGGCTAAGGTAATTAGGCCTCTATGTAGATATATTGGCAAATTCAGAATTGTTACAATATTATTATTCAGATGAATAGCTGTAAAAATTCATGAAATAATAAGCCTATGTCGTCGACGTCTTTAGCATGTTCGCAAGTCGTCCGAGCCGTATGCAAATTGGTGGCGTTTAGCGCTGTATGGGCCTACATTTTACACGGTACCATATATAGTGTATAGAAGCATAGGCTATACTCCATAACATCAATATCGCCGGTTTATTTCATTCAGGTGTAAACTAATACAGTATATTGGAATACACATGCATTGATGCATTTGATCCGAGTTTTTAGGTTGAATTTCATGGGACAGGAAACTGTCGACTCAGCAATGTTTTCTCTCCTTATTCTCTCACATCGGCTTGGTGAGAGCTCTTTTTTCTCACTCACTTGCCTACGTTGAGCTAATCGGTGGCTTCGCAGTCTCAGAGCGACTGTCCTCATTTCCTGAGCTTCAAGGCGGTTGTGTTGTACACAGCTGTTTGCATGAGGTGTAGATATGCTTTTTAAGTGTAGCAGTTGGCGTTCAGAAAGGCCTATTTGGAGTATACAGCGGTGTTCCAGAGATAATAATGGCGTAGAGACACCACTATCTACAAAGTACAGTAATTGATGTGCGTACTGCGTAGTCAATTCATCTATAACCTATGAATTTTTCATAACGTCTGTGTTTCATATATTCAGACTTATACAGCGAATGGTAAATTAGTCTATGAAAAAATTTCAAAGTTCATTGCTGTGGAGAGAAGAACTGTGACATTCTGGGGATAAGTGAAACAGTTTATATCGATCTACCGAAGCCAATATAGTGCAAAAATGGGAAATTCAGTCGGTTCATATGAAAGATCAGATCATCATAAGCTCGCAAGCCTGGAAAATGAGGTGAGTTGATGTACTGTAATCGGCTTTTTCAAAGCTGTGGTGCTACGTGAATTGTTATATTATATGGAATCTTATATTGAATAGTTGATAGTATTGTGTATACCGGTAGCCTATGTACTGTACGGTACAATTCTATGATAAGGTAGCATTTGAGTCAGTAGGCCTACCGATCTAGGATTGTTTTCAATAATGCCTCCTGCCTTGATTATTATCACTAATAATCTTGATGACCACACAATGTATACACATCCTGTTGCTGACTGCTTTATTCATAGCATATTGGTTAATGTTTTTTCAATTGATGATGCAGTGTGTCACACCGTGATTAATTTCCTGAGCTAAGAGAATAATACATTCTGTGAGAAAGACCTGGTTGTCTAACCCAGCGGTGAAATATTACTCATCTCCAAACTGCAAGGAAGTAGCCTTAAACCGGGTCTTGTTCGATCATAGCTTGGAACATTAGGGTACCCCTAACTACGATGGAACCTATTTGTACGCTGCATAACATCGCATATGCTACCGCGAAATCGTTATGGCGATTGTGATGTCGTTGAGGTACTGATATTGATTTTTGCAATCCTACAGGGGTAGTAATTACTAGTATACCTCTATGTTCAATCCCCTTGTTCTGTTTTAATTAGACTCGCTACAGTACCGTATTATTATTCCCAATGACACGCCGTCGTTGTGTGTATAAATGTAGGTCTATCCCTGTCTCAGGCGTACGCTTGCACGGTTGACAATTGATGTCCAGATACCAGGTCTTTCTGGGCATGCATAGATCTCCACAGTAGAATATAACGTCGCCTAATGCGCTTTCATTAGCCCAGGTAAAATTGGCTCTTAGCGAACGAAAAACTAGGAATCGATCGTCGAGTGCCGACAATAATCGAGGCTAATTTTAATGCGGAATCGGCCCGCAGTGAGGCGAATGGGGCAATTTCTCGTATCGGCCATGAAAAATCAATATCGGTCGATCTTTAACCGAAACAGCATCAGTTTATATAGTAGTCGTTTATCTATAAATTAGCATTAGGGTCTTGTTGATAATATCATGGGTAGGCTTGTAAGCTAATAGCTTCATGTAATACACATCTTTCCATTTATGCGTCTTGTCACGACTTCCTGTATTTAAATCATGATTTTTATGTTTCGACAATTTGACATCATCAATGTGATCTCATACGAAACTGCCCGCAGAAACAGTGGCCTACCGAAAAATGGCAAAATATTTTATCTGGAGGCTGTCCATCCATTTTACCCAATATCCACGGTAAAGTAAATTTAATGAATCAAAATATTTAATCTATCCCATTCCCAAGAGTTTTTAAATTAATACAATTCAATATAATTGGGCATGCTTGAAAAGGCAAATCATTCTCTGACTGTAGTGTGACGCCCGATGGTTGAGAGATGTGAAATATAGGTATCCGCACCACCCCCTGTCAAGCTCCCTTTGATGTAAAGATTATGTGGCGCGGGTGGTGCAATACAGCAGTGCCCACCGTGCAGAGGCTACGTGCTTATTGCTCACAGTGCTCACTCTCAAGTCTGGAAAACGGGGATCAGTAAGAATGACACTACTCGTAAAAACCGCTGAGTACGCTGCGGCCACTCCGATAACGGGAGCGTGGAAGAGGGATGGAGATTTGTGATAGTGTAGTAGGACTTGTAACAAACTTGCTGTGTTAGTAACAACTACCTCGTTTTCTTTCTCGATGAGAGCATTAGTCGACAACGCATTTTTTCATCATCCAAATTCAAATTTCCATCAACGGACATGTGTCGGTTTTCAGCGCGCCGTACGCTACACAGTGCGTGAGCAACCTTTCCCCACCGATCGATATAATTTTATCCTGAAATATAATCCGTTTTTCCCAACGATTGACGGGGATTCGATTTTTTGATATAACAGAATACCCGTGCGATGATAATTTAATATAGAGCAATGATCTCTAGCGAAAATGAACTTTTCATAAAAATCAATGCCTTCGCTAAGCCCCGTCGCACTAATCAACAGCGCCTTTCATCAAACTCACACTCATAACGTGTCAGTACCTTGGAATCAACAAGTCTTACAATCATCGCTCGTAATTGTATTCCGTTGTGTTATCGCAAGATGTTTTGAGTCGCGGCTGAATTCCCAAAACAGATGGTTGAAAGAACTCTAAAAAACGACTATCGATTTATAAGTACAGCGTCAATAAGAAACGTTAGCTAAACCTTCTACGATACGCGAGGAGTTGGATTTCCATTACGGCGTGGCAGATGTACTTGATGATCTATCCGTCAACATCTGTGTTACTTTAATGGTACGTTGTCATAGAAAGCTTGAGACTATATCATACCGATTTTGAGGTAGGATTAGTAAGCTATGCCCTAACCTACAGAAGCGATAATGATTTGAAATTGAATTATAGATTGAAGGTTATCTATCCTGCGAATCGAGGCGGTCCGAATTTGTGTTGTTCAGATGTATTGTAGGACAGAAAGTAGCATTATTTATTTGAGGGCGCGAGAAAAAGCGTGATTGGCGATATTCGCTGATAGTTTTTCATCTCTCTGAAGCCATCTGCATGCGTACGTATCACAGCGTGTTGAGTTACTGTCAGTTCATCGTACGCGATATTCCGGTTGGCGTGATTTCCGTTCTTCCGTTACATATTCATCACTACCGTATTGAATCGTATTTAATCACTGTGGTACTATGGTTTTAGCGCTACGAAACTCATCTGATATTCCTGTGAACAACTCAGTCCTGTTTAGCTTGTTCGGACAGCTGACAAATACTACCACGCTGAATATGGTCGCGTTGTATCAAAGTTGAAAGTAGGACAATCAGTCGATATTTATCAATATTGTTTATGCGATCTTGTCACGGTATCAGACTACTCTCGAAAACACACAACAAGTGTCATCAAATATGACATAATATTCATTTATGAACATTTTATTTACGCTTTGAATCTCACGAGGTGGTATTATGCGTTCAGAGCAAACTCAGATCGCTTTGGTTCAGAGGCAGGTGCATTTATCCGAAACGCATCGCATTTGCATACTTCCTGGGGAATACTCGCGTTTTCGCTAATAATTTGATCGAGACTCGGATAATAATCATTATGAGCAGTCTCTCAAAAGCACGTTTTAGTCACTCTGATTATGACTTGACGATCACACTTGGACTTGAATATATCCGTGTACCGTAGTTGACAAGCGGCAGCATACCATATCTCTTCTCTTCTGCGTTTTAATGTGGTCGTGGGAGATGCGAACGTTAGTTTGGGATAATGAGCAGCCTACGCCTATTATGATGTTTTGCTTACATTCTGACGTGTGCTGGCTTTGAATATTCTAAGTACAGTAGCCGTTGTTTGTCGCCTTCTGGAAAACAAAGGACCTATCGACCAATGTGCTTACAACATGTTGAATAGTATAGGATACAATGAATACGCCATATGTGTTATACCTAAACCCGTCGACGGTATGCCGTCTGTCAATTTTGTCACGCCCGCTTTGATTGAACATAGGATTTCTTAACGCTGACTGTCAAAATTAGTCGTTAAATAACGATTTATGGAAAATTTTGGGATTTTTGACAATTTAGGAAAAGTGGGTTAGGTCGATTGTCAGTGTTTGTGTGTTATATATCGATCAATTTTTTACAAAAGGTCAACCACGCGCTTCTTAACAATTATTATTATCGCCACTGAATATTTTTAGTGCGTGGTACACATTGACATTAGAACTTGCCGCGTATTTCACGGGAAAGAGCCGTGTTCGAATCCCCGCCGCCGCACCAATTTCTAAGCCTCACAGCAGCGATGTCGAAAACAATATGTTTAGACGGCCAAACCGATAACATCTTTGTTTTAATTGCGACATCTTACGCGTATGACACCCATGCCTATTTGTCTCCAATCCGTATTGATAGGACAAATGGACAAGGGCGATATTGGAAATATTGTAATCCACAACGATCGCAATAACTATTCGCTGAAAATTTGTAAGCCGACTTGACTTCTCAACGTCATCCACTCATACAAACGATTTATCTTGCCGATGAGTTTTTGATGAGTCATGGTAAATTGAGTTTAAGTGATTACATTTGTTACCCTTGTCGAGTGAGAAATGACAAAAGTCTTGTTTTTGTGTTAAGTGTGGCTTTGTTAAGATGTTTCAGACTGATTTGCAATAAATATCAACAAAGATTCCATTTAACGATAGTATATCTAGGGCATTGTAATCATTATTTCTCGCGGCCGCTGTCTGATAACTATAAAGAAACTTTATTTCTCTAAGACATCGTAAACTTGCTAACGTCGCTTCTTTGTAATCAACGGACAAGCTCAAACCAGTCGATTTGCACAAAGTCGCGCGATTGCTCGTCATAGCTTTGTTTTCATTGCGTGTTGCAAGACTTCTTCGCTATACGGCACACGCAGTAGGAACAAAAAACTCGGTGCAAAAAAAACGGGTATTTACCTGGTTTTGTATATAAGTTTTAGAAGTATATCGCCCCGGGAAATCATACACAAAGTGTACACCGCTGACGCGTTTCATTGCGGCTCTATGTTACAAGGACGGCGATTACGTAGTGTTGCCAATTTTGTCGCGATCAGGGATTTCCCCCGTTATCATAACATAGCGCAAACAAAGAATTTCACAAAGCCAATTTCAGAGACAGGTTGACTGTATACCACTAGCTAACGTTAAACTTTCCCCGTTTAATAACCCCAATTGCATTTTGTGTGGCGGCAACTTCTGGTAGAATCTGTGCATATTATAGTTCTATACTTGCCTAATGCCTGTACAAAACTAATTTAACTTGGGAGTGGGGCCGTTTCTCCCAAAACTTCTCGTATTGAATTGTATCGACCATGTGCTATGTGTATTCATATTCAAGGACATACCAAGGTGAATGCGAGACCTTTTCCGTATATGCAGTAACGGTAATAGATTTATTCATTTACCGAGTTCTTGGTACTACTGGCGAGTTCATCCTACAGTAATTTCTAAACATAATAATCGATATCAGGGTTTCGTTTTCGAGATATTCAGTATGATTGAATTGATGAACTGACACCCGTGGGTGGCGCTATGATTAATCAGTTTTGTAATGATTGCCTCTGCCATTGAGATTCTCCATGTCTATAGACATGCCTTAATAAGAGGGACAAGTCAGGAATCACGGTATCACACACGTCGTGTAATTACGCACTCGACCGTCCTCCAAGCAGTCACGGTGTCGATTGCTTTTCTACGTTCATGGTCGTTTCCTCTTACTAATCCTCCCATTCGTTTCTTGGATGACCACCATCAAAAGTTTGGTGACTGTCAATGTTCTACGCCACATGTTGTTTATTGGGTCGTATAATAGGCAGTGAACGAATTAGAATATTACTGACTTTAAGCACCGACGTGTCGGGTATCAATGAAGCTTGACAAAAATATCGTCTCATATCCTGTTGAAGCTGTAGAGCTAGCGTGTCAATAACTGTGGTAAACGCATGCGAACTCACACCACTGCAAATATTCAAAACAAGTTAGCTGTTTCAAAAAAGGAAGTCGACACTAAGCGCTTACGTGGTAATTCGCGTGTTCTTTACGTGCCTGTAGGAATTTGATGCCACCATTGGATTTTTTTTTTGACAATCGATCACATCGTATGCACATTGAGTAAAACAATGCAGCCGGAAAGTGCTGATTGGCAACTTAACTTGGTCCTAACTTCCAACGATTCGGCATATAGGCCTATATATCAAAGGCAGCATTTTAGGAATATATCAACATAAAATTCCCGACCTTCAAACTGACCCTAAACCATACAAGTCAGAGAAGTCACGTTTGTGACGATGCATGACGCTATATGTTCAACTTTTACGTTAGCCACACGTCGTCAAGAGGCATAGATACGTAGAATACATATGCGAAGCCACAAATACCCTGACCCAATCCGATCCTACAGTACAGGGGTGAAGCTGGTGACGGTTGACCCGACGCTATGTTAGACTTCTGCCCTAGCGACAAAGCCATTGGGCGTATAACAGATATGCATGCGTAGCCACTAGCTGCCAACCCCAACCCGATCCTACCCCATGGAGCTCAAACCTATGACGATGATACGACGCTGTATATTCTGCTTATGCAATTGATACGCTAACATACTTAGAGCTTAAATTATTCAAAAGATGATCTTGTCGAGTGAGAAATGAAGCGTATAGTTTATTTCAGGATCAATACCACGGTTAAGATCGCACGAAAGACTCTCGTAACGACCCGCTCTAAATGAATAGGACGGGTTTGCGTTTTATGAAAATAGTACATGCGTAGGATCAGTGGATGTTTCCGTGCTCGTAACGAGCTCTTCCGTCCATTCAACGGGTCTACGCAAAATGAATAGCGCCGCTTCTTTCTAAATGTAAAACCCTGTTCTCATGTCACGATTCGCTATTTTTGGATCTCACCATACACTCAACGAAACGAACAGCCTTGATCTGTTGTTGTAGAAGCGCTATTTTAAGACAATGTAATGCCTAACTACAACACTTTCTGTTCTTAAACATCCACATGTACATCTTTAGGCCAACTGGCATGTTTATCATGATGGCCATTTATAAGAAAAAGTTTTGCCTAATTAATGCACAGGCTTGTAGTATTTCAGTAATGAATGTATTTGTCCGCAGCAGATCCGCAACCACCGAGGATATCTTAATTATGATTGATTGATTAAGAGCGCCTTGGCACCCACCTTTCTGCGAACATGCTATTGCATTCACCATAAACGTTAAGAAATATTTGAAATATAATATTATGTCTCCTTCCGGCCGTTAATTTTACTTGTTATTTTTTTCTGTAGCTTCCTTTTCTGACTGTCACTCAGAATCCAAGAAAAAAGAGAAATTTCATCTTTCATTCCGGAGCTTGGAAGAGAATTGTTGAGTCAACCAGGAGAAGGGGGTCAAGAATGAAGGTACGGTGCCATAACATTGAGTTTCGTCTGAATGACGAAATTAGCAAAGTTTCATTTGCGGGGTATAACGGGATTGGGTGGCGTCGAGGTTTTCACGCCCTGGCGGCTAGGACCCTTGGAGTCGAAACATCGATGCAAATATTGCAAGTGCAGCGATAAATTGCTTACGGATTGAAAATATGGAAATGCAGCCACTGTAATTTGCCTTAACGCGTCTGATTAATATTGTATTTCTGCTGATTCTAGCTGATTTCATTAGGAACGGCAACAAACTGTGACGATCGTATGTGAGTTAAATACGTACAAATTCGTCAGACGGTAACTCATGATGCTTTCATTCTACGCCAATAGTACACCCATCGGCACTCACGGTACGGCTATGCCAGGCGAGCGTCTATAGTACAACGAAACTGCACGATTACTCATCCGCTGACGGTAGCAACACTGCATAGGTGTATACCCAGGACGCAGAACGCTGACGTGACATCTGTATTGTTGCATACACACGATGTAGACAAATGATCGAACCAACATGCTAGAGGGCTCTTAGATGTTGAGAATACTATTCAGTGACACTCTGGTAAACGAATTCGTGCGAGATATAAAGGCCTTATCATTTTAGCTTGGCATTTAAAGACTAAGACGTGCGCTTCGTCCTAGTCCTGGGGTAGCATCGGTGCTGCTATAAGACCCGAATGACCGATAGTCAGTTCTCACTTCATATTTACTGAGCACCTCGTGAATCTTTTTACCTTTTTCGCGCTTTTCTATGTTCCTGCTGTCTGGTCGTGCGTTTCGTTACCGATGGGGTGCTATACTGCTACCCGATTTGATTGTGAGCAAGCAAACGATGCGCTCCGTGTCATATCACTTGCTCACGTTTGTTGGGTGTAATTCGCTGCAATCGTGGAGTTTGGAACTTAATTTTTTGCAAACTACGCAGTTTTGTCTGTGCCGAGCAGAAATGCCGTCACAGCTTTCGTTATGTTACTTGACTCATTAAACCGTAGGGCAGTGAGGGCATCAACTATATGCGTAAGGTCACTCGGATAAAATTTCCATCTTCAGTGCCTGATGTCCTTTGCGAAATGCCTTGTGAATTCGATATTGCTCTAATATGCGCGATGTTGTGACAGAATCACACACCGACACATGACTGTTGCCCGTGACCAATAACGATATGCTGCTCCGCATGATCTGACATTTTGCCTCAGTTGATTCTGTAGTCTAATATGTTATCGCTTGTGATCCTTGGATGTGAATTGATGAAACTTCCTTGTGTGATTGTCAGCAGACCTAATTAGGCCCGTTTAATGCCCGCCAACAGGTATGATTATTTTCCATTTGCTGAAACAGGCCCGTCTCGTTTTGCGCTGAATCACTTATCTGGGTTTTTTCATATCGTATTTGAAAATTTATTCTTCCCTCATTGATGTAATCACACAATTTCACCCTTGCAATCATTCGCTCTGGAAATAGCATAAATATATGTTGTGAAACTTTATGATGCTGGCTAGGGAAGATCTGGCTGTCATTGATCTGAAGCGCCGAACACCAGTCACGTCTGTAGTTTTTGACATGCGGCATGACATGAACAATGCCAATTCTGGTTTCTGATTGAACAGTCAATAAATTTCAGAATTTCTCTATATTCTCTCTCTCTCCTCTCTCTCTCTTTGTCTATTCGCTTTGATAACAAGTAGTGCATGGAACCGATAACGGGCGATCAGATACAGAATGTAGATGCAATAGTGTTACCACAAACTTAACATCCAGCCGCAGTGAAATTCGTGTTGACGTTGCATAGGTGTATATTGCATCGCAAAGAAGATTCATCTCAGATTTAACAGCCTTGGTTTCTTGAGAACTATAATTCCCACGCTTTCGGGAGCTCCGCTCCTTCATTTTTGAGGAAGACAAAGTTTCAGTGTTTCAATTTTATTTTCCAGGTCAACCCGTCCTGTCCAGACAGTTGTAGTCACGGCGTAAAATATGCGAACGAGGAGGAATCAAAGCACCAAGCACGTTCCGAAAAAATAGAAAACGAAGTATTGGAAAAACCTCTTTCCTGTTACGTAATCAACACAAAGGAAGTTCCACCCACTTCTTTTGTCACTTCGAGCAGTAACTCAAATGTCGTTACTCATTATCAGCAACCGCCAACGCGCGAGGACTCTGATCGATCCGTGCACTATAAATCCATGAATGGAAAATTGACAGATAAACGCATAGAAGCGTTCGCAGCGAAACCAACTTACGTAAGACGGAATAACAACAACGTCGAAAAAAAGAAACCCTTGGAACGGCCGAACAATGTGAAAATACCAAGTTACGACGAGGCCGTGAAACAGCAACAGAGTTTATCAACTCAAGGACAGCGAAACGTCCCGCCGCCTAAATCCAATCCATCAACGGGACCACCGAAAAAGGTCATCATACAAGCGTCCACCTCCGAACTCCTCGGCTGCCTCGGAGATTACGTGAGCGTGAAATGCAAGTACGTTCCTTCCTTAGAAGCTAGTGACGTCATTGGATGGTTGCGATCAGTGGATAGATCGCTTCTAATGCAAGGATGGCAAGACATTAACTTCATTATGCCGGCGAGTGTGGTATTTGTGTATATGCTATGCCGCGATGCTTTGCATGAAAATGTGAAAACTGTGCATGAGGTAAAAGCGATCGTACTGACGTGCTTATACGTTAGTTATTCTTATATGGGTAACGAAATTTCGTATCCATTGCGACCTTTTATAACTGAAAATGATAGGTTTGTGTTTTGGGAACGTTGTTGTCAAATCATGAACAACTCTTCCGGTAAAATGCTACGTATTAATAAGGATTCTCAATATTTTACTGCCATGTTTAGAGAATTGAAATCTCACGGCGGTTTAATTCAAATCAACGGCTCTGCTAGACCAACTAACCCACGACAACATCACTCGCGCTCGTTGACACATAGTTCAGTTTATATGCAAAATAACCGCCGTCCGGGTCGACCCGAATACGTCAAAGCCACAATGACAGCAGGAGGATATTGACTCTTGTTTTGAAACTGTTATAACTTCCATGAAGTCCTGTTTTGAGACGCTGGGGACATTTTATCGCCAGCACACCAGAAGACGTTGTAGACACGGTTTACCGCTCCTCCATGTGAGTGAGGAAGCGTAAACAACTCATATTTGTGATATGATTCGTTGGAACTACTTTCTATGACCTCTGACCGGAAAAATTCATTTTTACGTTCTCTGCCTGTATGTATGTCTGCCCAATTCTTACTCGTAGGAATTCAAAATTTGACGGCCCGTGTGTTGATTGCACTATCGTTGATTAGCCCCTCCATCAAAAAGCTAATAGAGCTTGTTACGCGAAAGGCTGTATCAGTTATCAATAAGATGTAAAACAAATTTTTGACGTACTTTGGGGTCGGGTCCCTCTATAATCCACTATGTAGCCTGTATTGATAACAAAATGCAGACATCTTTAATCTTTATTTGTGTAAACCTGAAGCGGGTCCACGATTCAATTCTATACTGTCCTTATTGAAGCATACGTACTATATGTGGACTCAGTATGCAAAATTATCATATTAGACTATATATAAAAAAAAACTGAATCGTTGACAAATATTTTTAAACCACTGTGATGTCAATTTCCGTGGAACAAGAGATGACATCGTGATACGTTATAAATTGCGACGCCGTGAAATGTACTCACGTAATACTAACTCACCTGCATACAAATTCACAACGAAATCATACTTCAGGTTACAATTCATCACGCATAACCATATTGCATAAAATATCCTACCATAAAGTTTTCTAAGTGCGTTTCTCCCTAGAATTTGAGTGCGTCGCTTTGGCGACCACGCCTTGAGGAGCCGTACATCCTTCATCGTTATCAAACCAAATTGTTTTTTTCTTTCTTCAATATCAACCGCGCTTTGCTTGTATCCATTTGTGTGATGTATATACGCTACCATTTTTTTGCTTGCGTTGTCATAATGAGAGTACTAGTGTTGATTGCTGGCCGCCTCTTGCCTTGTTAAATCATTATACAACAACATCATCAGTATGGTCTCTGTTTTGTCTTTGGTAAGCCTCTGAAACTCTGGCCAGAGTCGTTTTGCTTTGTTTATAGTTTGTTTGTGTTTTTGAAATGCAGCTACATGGTTTTTATGAAGACGAATTGTTTTAAATATGTTTTTAGTTTGTTTTTCTGGTTCCATTGTTTTCTGTGAGTCGTATGAACAGATCACGGCTGTTCCTATCGCAGTACTTTTTAAAGGCTTGTTTTTATTATAAGACTGTTTTGGAGCAGACTCGCCGAGTTGGTGATGTGAAAGTGAGCCATTGGGTACGTGCGCACCTTGACATTTTCTAATTAACGCAAAAGTGTATTGCTGCACTGGGAGCGTGAACCAGTTATGGGTTTGGTCTCAATGATTTGGGTCTGAAATTTCAGGAATTCCTACATCTCTACGCTATGAGCCTCTTTAACAAATTTCCTCTGCGCTAAACTGTCTATATTGTTTTTCTCACGATTGCGCCCGAATGACTCTGTGATGCATTGTATATTAGCGGGTTGGAAAAATGATTCGTCGCTTGTTCTTGGAAATTTAACATCTTAACGTAAATTGGTGTAGTCCGCCACTTTTCGCTGACGTGCTTTAACGTGATGATGTGCTCAATGAACCTCACTACCGGGTGAAATGGCTGTCACGATGGAGAGCTGCATGACTTGATTTGTCAGCGTCACATCCGTTCTACTGTTGCGCAAAACGCCATCATCGACAGGCTATCAACATGCGAGCATGTCGCTAGCGCATTTTTTCATACCCACGCTTCATGAATCATATCCACATCCTTGTGATTTGCCAAAAGCGTCGCCGTATGCGTTTTGTTTTACATGATGTAAATCAATGATGTCGTGAGGATGTCGCACCGTGATCACCGCAATCACATGAAGCGAATGCTGCCAATGGTGTGCAATTTAAAGGCTGCTTCCCAAAAGTTTGTTCCGTACAAAAACTGTTCCTTTCTGATTACATTTTACGATTTTAGCCGAGATTTACTGATCAAATATTGCTTTTCTTCAACTCTCTGCACATTTCCAATTATTTATATAGGCCTATATAATATCTTTCGCTGTCGTTCTTTTGTCGAGAAAATTTATAATATTACAAGTCTCTACCTAATAAGAAGTGGGTTGATAATGACCCGTGATGTTCGTTCATTTCAAGCAGGGATATCTAGACTGATAGATATCCCTGATTTCAAGTGAGAGTTTATAGCTAAGTGAGGTTCCGTCTGTTGTAGGCGATCTACACAACCTCCTGTCCTGCCGAATCATTAGTAGGAGCGACGTGCTCGGTCAGGTAATCCTGTAGTGTAGACGAGAACATAATAGCTGATGACTTGATGAAACAAGGACTGAGGATATCTTCGGCGTATTTTATCATGCACTTATCATTTATGGCATGCGTTCATTGGCTGGGCAAGGTAAAGTAAACATATTCGAGTCCCTGTCCCCATGGCGATATCTGTCTAGGTGCAGATATTTATGTTTTATCGCTGACGGAACCTGAGGACCGCGTAGGATATTTATGCATGTATCGTGAATGATATTCTGCCTTATCTTCACACGTAAGCTCCTGAACAGTGTCAATGGTGCATGAAGATACATGTGCGCGGCCCGGCGTCTTCCGTCCCAATTTTGTCAGCATAAGTAGGCTATGCCCGCACGGTGAAGGCCTTGACTACGTCAGTGGAGAAACCTACGAGCAAATTCCGAAAATTACCCGCCATGTTGTTGAATATAATTGAGACTATAATGAAAGAAGATATTTCGTCAAATACACTTAATTCATCGCAATATCCGAGTCCTATTGCCCACTCTAAGTTTCGCATGCCATCCGGATATCTCAATGATCCGGATCTACTCAGAAATCACGTGTGGTTTCAGTTCGTTGATTATTGCAACATTGCGGCTGACTGCTTGCAGGTGAGCGTGACCGTTGCGGCAATCGTTGATTTGCCAGTTTGTTGACTTGACTGACCGGAACGGAACCAGACGCCGAGATGCAGACGGCACTTTGCGACTTCGCCTCCGGCGGCCGAGTCGGGATTGCGCGATGGGCAGTGAGTTGGGCGAGAGGCGGCTGTAGAAAGCACCCTCTCCCTCTTCTGTAGCGTAGCATAGCATCGATTTTAATAATATATCCCCGTCTGACAGAGTAGGTACGGACGGGTATGTACGGCTAGGCCTATACTGCAACTGCTACTAAACAGATAGAAATACAAAATTAAGATTATGGCTTTGAAAACAATATTTGGATCGATGGACATCGGACGTCGTTCCTCTCTTGAACAAGGTATAGTGATGCTGAATATTTTCTCTGAATTTGGCTACGAAGAAATCGACACAGCAATATCGTACGCTGAGGAAAAGTCTGAGACATATTTGGGAAATATGACAGACTCAATTAACCCATCTTTGAAATTTGCAACCAAAGCTAATCCACTAAATGATAAAGGCTTAGGCACTGCAAGTGTACGACGCCAGCTTGAAACATCATTAACCAGAATGAAAAAACGACAAGTTCACATATTTTACTTACATGCACCGGATCACAACACACCATTGGTAGAAACCCTTGCAGCTGTTGACGCTCTTCATAAAGAAGGAAAATTTGTTGAATTTGGATTGTGTAATTATTCATCGTGGTTGGTGGCCGAAATCGTTAATATTTGTAAACAAAATGGTTATGTAACTCCGACTGTTTATCAAGGAATGTACAGTGCACTTACGAGGATGGTGGAGAAAGAGCTTGTTCCATGTCTGCGATATTATGGCATTAGATTCTATGCGTACAGCCCTCTAGCTGGTGGAATACTCTCTGGAAAGCACAAAGCTGATGACGTATCAAAAACAGAGCCTGGACGGTTTTTTGGGTCGTCAAAATGTGCAATACTTTACCGAAACCGTTACTGGAAACAAGGTTACTTCGATGCAGTTGAAGAAATCAAAGAATCTCTATCAAAGTTTTATGGTGAAGGAAAAGTGTCTGTTGCTGAAGCAGCATACAGATGGCTCTATCATCATTCTGCACTGAAGGGAGAATATGGGGATGGCATTATCATAGGGGCGAGTTCCATACAACAACTTGAAGAAAATTTGGAGTACACTAAAATGGGCCCACTTGATGATAATTTAGTGGAAATTATTAACAGGATTTGGGAAAAAATTCCTCGTATCTGCCCCGAATACGCACGATGATGGGTAAATCAAACATTTTGCCTTTATTTACCATCATCATTGTAGACCTATAGCATCAAATTTCATATTTTCTAGATGGGAAGTTGGAAATAATCACTCAGTATATATATATATATATATATATAGTACAATTGTGTAATTCGCTAGACTCTGTATTAATGAATTGATGATTGACGAAATGTTCTTGAAAACCAAGAACAGGCAATCTCAAAAACAGCTCATCGAAATGTGATGAATACCCACCGTTTTAAGTCACTTGGCCTAAGTACTGACTTCAATATCTTTTTCCACTAGGTTAGATCATGGTTTGCTTGTTGATATGCATTAACCTATTGGCCTATTTCAAGTTCAATTGATAAATATTATTATTATTACAGTATTGCAATTGAATTAATTATTTTTATTGTTTTGACTAACTGGTCTTGTGTCTTGTCTATACATCTATATTTATCACAGCATTATAATATTCATAACACTCTTGTTGTCTTTCATCTAGAAAGCTTTTCATTCCGAATATTCTCTAATTATAACTGAGAGAGATTTATCATTATGGCCAAGGTAAAAACAATATTTGGATCAATGGAAATTGCGAGGCGAGCGTCTCTTGAAGAAGGGATAAAAATGCTTGACGTATATTCGGAATATGGATATCAAGAAATTGACACCGCGTATATGTATGCTGGAGGAAAGACCGAGGTCTACTTAGGAAATATGAAAGATTCAATCAACCCAAGTTTTTCTTATGCAACCAAAGCTAATCCATGGGATGGAAAGGGATTAGGGCCAGCGAGTGTGAGAAGTCAACTTGAAAAATCTTTGACAAATATGAAAAGAGAAAAGGCTGACATATTTTATCTTCATGCCCCAGATCACAACACGCCCTTGGAAGAAACTCTTGCAGCTGTTGATGCTCTTCACAAAGAAGGCAAGTTTGTTGAGCTAGGGTTGTCAAATTATTCGGCCTGGTTGGTTGCTGAAGTCATAAATATCTGCAAGAGGAATGGTTACGTGAAACCTACTGTCTATCAAGGCATGTATAGCGCACTGACAAGGATGGTAGAAAAAGAGTTGTTCCCTTGTCTACGATATTATGGTTTGAGATTCTATGGATATAGTCCTTTAGGAGGAGGCTTTCTCACTGGTAAGCACAAGATGGAAGACAAGTCAAAAAAGGAGCCTGGGCGATTTTTTGGATCTTCAAAATGGCCTTCTGCCTATCGTGATAGATATTGGAAACGTGAATATTTTGATGCAGTTGAAGAAATTCGTGAGGCGCTGACATCAGTTTATGGTGAAGGCAAAGTGTCTGTTGCAGAAGCGGCATATAGATGGCTGTATCATCACTCTGCATTAAAGGGAGAATGTGGTGATGGTGTTATTGTCGGAGCTGCTACAGTAAAACAACTCGAAGAAAATCTTTCCTACACCAAAAAAGGTCCGCTCAATGAGAAAGTGGTCACCGTCATGAGCAATATTTGGAGCAACTGCTCTCACCTCTGTCCGGATTACGCAAGATAAAATCAGACATTTTTCATTTGTCTGATCATCATTATTCCTGTGTTTGCAGATGTGTAATTTAAGCCATTCCATATTGCGATTGTCATGTTCGTTGTTTGAAATAATATGCAAATGAATATGCTCAACATAGCGCTATCGGTTTGTATTTTGTTTTGAGGCGTATATATAATATATTTTGCTCTCAATCAATTACGACTATTGTGTGAGCGTGAACACTAGCTGTTGGAAATGTTGTGCGATCTAGTGATTTGGCCATGTATTTCCTCTTAATTAATGTTCGGTTGTAGGGCTGTAGCTCTCCTGAAGATGGTAAGTTCTGCTAGTCCAAGCTCAGCTTCTCTCGACCTAGAACTTTGTATTGTAAACCTCAAGCTGCTTTGTCGAGATACAGACGTTTTGAAGACCAGATTTTTCTCATGCTATCTGCCAGATCAGATGATCTACTGAATTCCACGATCAGGAATTCGAAAGTTGCCTTGTGTTCATTCAATTGGCTACCGTATATATGCCTATGATTTGGTGTACTTATCCTCAAATGTTTAATTCATTCCATTATCATAATTGAAAATTCAGTTTAGTGATATAGTTTTGGATTAGTGTCCTACTTCAAGTGAAAATCATGAATGCTGTTCGAACGATATTTGGTTCAATGGATATAGCAAAGAGGGCAACATTGCAAGAAAGTCAAAAGATGCTCAACATATATTCTAAATACGGATACAATGAAGTAGATACCGCAATTATGTATGGGGGTGGAGAGACTGAAGTATATTTAGGAAAAATGAAGGATTCTCTTGACAAGAGCTTTCTGTACGCAACCAAAGCAAATCCATGGGATGGCAAAGGACTTGGAGCTGCCAGTGTGCGAAATCAACTCGAAACTTCACTAGCAAATTTAAAAAGGGACCAAGTTGACATTTTCTACCTTCATGCCCCGGATCATGAAACACCATTGCAAGAAACTTTGGAAGCTGTTCAAAGTCTTTATCAAGAAGGAAAGTTTGCTGAATTAGGGCTGTCAAATTATTCATCATGGCTGGTCGCAGAAGCTGTCAATATCTGCAAACAGAATGGTTTCGTACTTCCATCTGTTTATCAAGGTATGTACAGCGCCTTAACAAGAATGGTGGAAAAAGAATTGATCCCTTGCTTGCGTTACAATGGAATGAGGTTCTATGCATTCAGCCCATTGGCTGGAGGATTTCTAACAGGGAAACACAAGATGGGGGATGAAAATAATACCGAAGCGGGTAGATTTTTTGGAAAATCTAATTGGAATGCTCTGTATCGTGATAGGTATTGGAAACATGGTTATTTTGAAGCCGTCACAGAAATAACTGAATCGTTAAACTCAGCTTACGGTGAAGGGAATGTTTCAATTGCAGAAGCAGCATATAGATGGCTTTATCACCATTCTGCTTTAAACGGAAAATTGGGCGATGGGGTCATAGTTGGCGCTTCCCGTTCCCAGCAAATAGAGAAAAATCTGGGTTACACAAAAATGGGGCCCCTGCATGCCGATGTAGTTAAAACCATCAATGGGGTTTGGGAAAAGACATCAAACCTTTGCCCTGATTATGCCCGCTGACACTATGTGTAGTCATTGGTAGAATAGGAAATTATATGAGTATGACATCGTGTATTTAAGTATGTTGCCCTTTAGTTTAGCTGCAGACTCCTATGATATTGTTGATTGTGTGGCAGTTGACTGGTTGAGTGGGTAGATTGATTACAGGATTGTGGGAGTGTGTGATTGGTTGATTATGTACGTGTAGGGAGCTACCTTGAGGAGAGGACTGACCCATTCATTCTATTGGGTTGCTGCTCTAGAGTGGAGCTGAGAATAAAGTACCAACCACAGTTGTGTGTGTTATCATTTATATTTGAAGACTATACAACATGGTGCACACTAGTGGTGCATATGCATATCGCAGGTGACGAGGACGAGTCGGCTTTCATAAATAGGAAAACGTATTTTTGTGGACTGCCGAGGGCCACATGGACATACTCAAGTATCACCATTCTATCATCATCCCTGGATCACCCTAGGACCCATGTAGCATATGAAGTAGGACCTACTGTTTATGGTGACTCAAGCATCACCCTAAGACTCATGGGGAGTGGTTTTCAGGGTTGGACCCCCCTTTTGAAATTGGCAGCGACGCAACACCACCACCAGTGGCTACAATCTAGGGTGATACTTGAGTACCTATGGGTCCCATGGTGATACCTGAATCACCATATGGGTCCTAGAGTGATACTTGAGTCACCATATGGGTCCTAGGGTGATACTTGAGTCACCATATAGGTCCTATGGTGGTACTTGAGTCACCATATAGGTTCTAGGGTGTTGCATGGGTCCTAGGGTGATATTTGAGTCACCATAAGGGTCCTATAGGGTGATACTTGATATGTTACATGGGTCCTAGGGTGATACTTCAGACACCATATGGGTCCTAGGGTGATTCATGAGTCACCATATCGGTCCTAAGGTGAGACTTGATATGTTACATGGGTCCTAGGGTGATAATTATTACGTTACATGGGTTCTATGGTGATACAATAGTCACCATATAGGTCCTATGGTGATACTAGATATGTTACGGTACATTGGTCCTATGGTGATCCAGCGATGATAGAAGGGTGATACTTGAGTATATACACATGGCCCCGCAGAGCGAGCGGTCTTTGAGCGCCACCTTGCGGGCCATGATACCGAGAACGCCTAACTAGGTGGGGGGGTGACAGTATCAAAATTGATAAGATATCACACGTTGATAAAGTTTTTTTATACATTGAAAAGAGAAATTTGTGACACGTTATTTTATGTAGTGAGATCTCGCGTACGATTTTATAGCTGTTGCTGTTAAATTGATATACGGCTTGGGTCGGCCTCTGTGGTGTGCCGATTGGCCGAGCGAGGACGAAATCGTGTTTGACACGTGCGTCAGGTGTTCGTGACGGGCTTTGACGCTGTATTCATTATTGTGTAGCTGGGGTGGATTTCGGATATGGTGTGGTATGAAGTGTGATCAAAATTCACTGTTATTCAATTTTACATGACGCACAATACTGCATTTTTATACCTTTATACAGCTATAAAGACACTGACTTGTTGAACGCTCGTATTTCAGAGTAATATTTTCGTGTATTATGGCTGCAGCTTCAGGATATTTGAACTTGTGTACTGTCAAGTGAAAGATTATTTCTTAGAGTCGCGATGTGTTGTTAACAAGTGTGATTGTTTTTTGCAGAAAATGCCCAGAGTTAGAAATAAGCGTAAACTTGAAAACGTGGAAGAAAAGGCAGATTATTCATTCAATTCCTCTGTGCTTGAACAAACCACAGATGATGAAGATAATTCTGATATTGAATCAAGCTCAGATGAATCTGAAATCAATGAAGGTCTTGCTCCGATTCAGCTGGAGACAGATTTGAGAAAAGTGGCAAAAAATGCTGATGAAGAGGACACGTCGGATGAAGAAGACGTTAGAAATACAGTTGGAAATATTCCAATGCAGTGGTACGAGAACTTTCCACATATTGGCTATGATCTTGATGGTAAAAAGATTGGAAAACCAATTAGAAATATGGATGAACTTGATAAATTTCTTGATCGCATGGACAATCCTGATTATTGGCGAACCATATATGATGAAAGCACTGCGAGAGATCATAAACTAACACCGGAAGAAATCCAACTCATTGAAAGATTGGAAAGTGGAAATTATTATGATCCTAAAATTGACCCATATGAGCCACATCTAGATATCTTCACCCACGAGAAAATGATTCACCCAATAAATAACGCCCCTGCTCACAAAAGAAGTTTTATACCATCTCTAGACGAAAAATTGAAAGTTGGTAAACTTGTTCATGCATTAAAAATGGGTTGGTTAAAACCGCGGAAAGAGAAAAGAGATACAGAGGTTAAATTTTATGATTTGTGGGCCGATTTAAAAGATGAAAAGCTTACACATAGTCAGTGGGCAAGGAAGAAAGTGCATATTCCTGCTCCAAAACCAAAACTGCCTGGACATGAAGCCTCGTACAATCCACCACCAGAATATTTGATGACTGAAGATGAAAAACTTGCATGGGAAGGGACAGATCCAGAAGTCAGAAGAACAAATTTTATCCCACAGAAATTCGACTGCTTGCGAAAGGTTCCGCAATATTCGCAGTTCATACAAGAAGCGTTTTCACGCTGTTTAGATTTGTATCTCTGTCCAAGACAAAGAAAAATGAGAGTTAATGTTAACCCAGAGGATCTAATTCCAAAATTGCCGAAACCAAGCGAATTGCAACCATTCCCAACAGTGCAATCTTTATGTTACAAAGGTCATGAAGGAATGGTAAGAACGATATCGGTACATGAATCTGGACAATGGATCGCTTCTGGTAGTGATGACAAGACTATTAGAGTGTGGGAAGTTGCTACAGCGAGATGTTTGCGGATTATACCCACTGAACATGTTGTAAAATGTGTTGTGTGGTGTCCAAATGCAAGTGTTTGTTTGCTAACTGCAGTTATCGATAACTCAGTTGCAATCATCAATCCTTATGTTGGGGATAAACTTGTGTGCCAAGCTACAGACCAGTTGGTCAATACTTTTGAAGAAAGCCAAGATGAAAATGCACAAAATGGTGATGAAGCAAAGAAACTAGTTGATTGGACTGTTATGGAACCGGGAAAAGAATTCAAAGACGGATTTAGGTTGGTTTTGAATCATAAAAAGCCTGTATCGAAGGTTTCGTGGCATGGAAAAGGAGATTACTTCGCTACAATACTACCAGGAAATGGCCACACTCAAGTTCTACTTCATCAACTAACAAAACGAAGGTCTCAAAACCCGTTCAGCAAATGCAAAGGACTTGTGCAATGCGTGCTGTTCCATCCACACAGACCATTTCTATATGTCGCTTCGCAAACGTATGTTCGCGTATATAATTTAGTGAAGCAGATGTTAACGAAGAAGCTAATCGCAAACGCGAAATGGATATCAACCATGGCTATACATCCAAAAGGAGATGATGTACTTGTCGGGAGTTACGACTGTAGGCTTATGTGGTTTGATATGGATTTGTCAGTCAAACCGTACCAGACTTTAAGATATCATAAACGTGCGATTAGATCGTGTTGTTACCATAAGAAATATCCTCTTTTTGCGTCGTGTAGTGATGATGGTACGGTCATCGTAAGTCATGGTATGGTGTATGGTGATTTGTTACAGAATCCGTTAATTGTCCCGGTCAAAGTTTTGAAAGGACATCGTGTTGAGAAAAACCTGGGTGTTCTTGATTGTTGCTTTCATCCTACACAACCCTGGGTATTCTCATCTGCCGCTGATAACACTATTCGCTTGTTCTCTTGAATGTTCGGGATATAATATGTGGCAGGGTAATATTATATTTGATCAGTTTGATTTGGTTCTTGTGATGCTGTCTACGTATTGCGAAGATGGAGCTAGGATTGAGATGTCATGAGCGTCTTTTGAGTTCTCGTACGTTTTGGTGTATTATTGACTTCACGATGTAAGTAGGATGTTCGCATAGCAATTCGTTCGAATTTCGAATACTACAACAACTTGAAAAAACTCTATACTCGTTCCAACGTGGACGTAGCCAGGAGAGGTTTAGCTTGAAGCACTGCTTGTCTCTGGTGCTACAGTTTCGAATCGGACTTTTGGGCATTTTGCTATTACCCTGACAGCACGCTATGCAGTCACAGACAAGACTTCACATTTGGCTAGTTGCGTCTCTGCACGTTCCTGACCGTTGATAATGTATTAGGTTAATAACTAGGTCAACCGCGTCTATTCTGTATTCGATGTAATGTTTCATACTATTGGATTTTGCCCAGCCCTAGTTGTGACCGGGGAATTTTTGCTACCTTACATGCGCTGACTGTACAGCGCGCGAGCTTGTTCCAATCTTGATATGCGACAAGATCTCATAAAAAAGGCGAAGCGGAAAGCTGCAACTTGTTTCACATCGCGTATTGACCTCGAACACAGTAACAATCCAACAGAATAGTAGTCAGGAAGTCACTATATTCGCAAGGCTCATGATTGCTTCAATCAAGTCAATCATTTTTATCCATTCTCTCCTCTTCAAAGCGAAGGCGAGACTGCCTCGCTCGTCGCATATTACGCGCATTATCTTGTGACTTGAACGGTGAGGAGGGTGCGTATGGTACCGCGGACAGTGAAATGGGAAATGATTGCGTCCGTAAAAGCAATACGTGTCGTTGTCATGCTATTAATGTGGTCAGGATTTACAACGACAACATTATATTTATGGCAAAGTGCGGGAAAAGAGTATGAACGAATAAATATCGCTACCACAAGCGCAACCATCGATACTGTGACGACGCCTAGTTGGGGTTCTACAAAGGCAGACATTTTAGAATTGGACGATATATTTATTACTGTTAAAACAAGCGGGAAGTTCCATGAAAGTCGTCTTCAAGTTATATTGAAAACTTGGTGGAATAATTGTCGAAACCAGGTAAGGGCCAATCTCTTTGGTACCCTTTACTCTAGCTGATAACTTACACTGAATCTATTCCTAGTAAATTTGAAAAGTACTGCGTATGACACCTGCTTGTTTGAATAATTTATTCCTATACAGTTTTAATTGGCTTACAACAAGCCGGCAATGTCAGGTGTGTAGGCTCCAACCATGATTCTACTTTTCACAGAAACAATAATTCACCCCTCCCGTTAACGAAAGCGCGTATATGATAATTTCAGGGTTTGCGGTGATTGATGCTATACAACTATAGGCTCTACAACTACATAGAATCCGACATACCAGATATAATTATCGTTCTGGCGGATTGTCTGCTACCTGTAGTCGAAATGTTATCATTCCTATCCTGTCATGTTCGCCGTTTTTGTCGGACCATTCTGGTGATTTTGTTTTCGATGTGTATAGTTTGTAAGGAAAATTGATCTTTCGGCTCATGTTAGAACAATGCATAGTTGGGTCTGTATTGTTTCGTATTTCGTTTTGTAAATCACTCGATTTCCCACCATTGAATCGTGTATCGCTCTATTCGATAGCCAGCGTATCGAAACACAATCGCGTTTGTCACCTGCCTTGCTTTTTTGATGAATATAAAATACGTTATACGCATGTCTATCGGTGTTTACCGTATTTTTTCTCTATCGATGCAACATTTTTACATAGGGTAGGGATAGAGACTTATGGACGGCACCTTTTTGAAGTATTCTGTCCCCAGACCTAGGATCACAGTGAATCTTACGCATGAGTGCATGCACGGCAAATTTTAACAGAAAACCGACAACACGATGACAATTTCTTGCATAAGCACTATCCAATACAGTCTATGATGGGTTCATCAGCCTATGTCAGTTGACTGCTTCCTCCTACATACCTCACAAACAAATGCTAAAACAGACAGATGAACTACTGCAGGATGGTAAGTGTAGGCTGCATGACTGATATTTTCAATATTTTTACAGACCACATTCTTTACTGATGCAACTGATTTAGTCTTGACGAATATTACAGGTAAAAACTAATTTTCTGCTCTATAATTTGCAAATTCACAAACGATAAAGGTACCCTTGACCCATTCGGCATTCCAGATCCATTAATTAGATATTGAGAGATATTGACCGATACGATAATCGAGCATGACTGATTGCCAATACCAATTATCGCAAAATACTAATATCGGTAACTAATTACAAAACTTTTAGATGGTCGAGTACTGAATACAGATTGCGGAGATTCACACATCAGGTTGGGGGTTCATGTGGACATATAGAATCTTACATAATGCGTTAACACGTTCCTTGTGTGTTCTAGAACTCACCTATGTTGCAAGATGGGATATGAATATGACGCTTTCATTGACAGCGGCAAAAAGTTAGTGTATTCCTATCTACACTATAGCGACCGACGTCATATCCGTCACCTTTTCAGGTGGTGGTGCCATTTTGATGACGACAATTACGTCAACATAAATGCTTTACTCTCTCTCCTAAGACAGTACGACACAACTGAAGATCATTACCTTGGACGACCTAGTTTGTCATTTCCAATTGAGGTACGGCGCATCTTTTATATGCCAGAATCTTTGGTTGGAAAGCCCCGGATCATTACACAGTCTCTTTTCAACCAACTAAAATAATCCTACCTAGTAGATTAAGGTTCTCATTAGAAATTGTATGACAGACCGCGTATATCGGGGATAAAGTGTCATTTTGGTTCGCAACCGGTGGCGCCGGAGTCTGTATTTCAAAAAGCTTGGGACAGAAGATGTCACAATGGTCCCGGTAAGAACAGTATAAATCCAATCGTACATACTCGTGGAACTACAAATTTTTATAAAATCTTTTATATAGACATGGGCAATTTCGTAAGACCTGCAACGCAATAAAATTACCGGATGATTGCACTCTAGGCTTCATCATAAATAGTCAACTGAAAGTCAATCTCACTATAAGAAAAGAGTTCAATTCTCACTTACAACTGTTGAAGAAAATTTCAACCACGGATCTTGCTTCCCAGGTACGCTTGATTGCGCGGTGCAGTTTTAAATTGGTAGGCACATCCGGGAGTTTAAATGGTCACTTGAATGGCCGACCGGGCGACGATTGCATGATTTTTAACAAGCCTACTTGGAGGATAGTCAAAGCATATTTGTGCTTTAGTCGGCGTTGTAAATATATGGAATTTTATACAGGTCACGTTAAGTCATTCAGCTGACCAGGGATTTCTAAACGTATTGAATATTGGCGAGAATGCTGCCTACTCTGTATCGAAAGACCCGACGAGATTTCTTTCTTTGCATTGCCTTTTGCAACCAGAAACCAAATGGTGCCCGAAATCTATGTCGACATTGCGTAATCCGCAATACATTTTGTAAAATCGCGGAAAAACTGGCGCGGATCCATCGATTTTTATTTCCTTTTTTGTTTTGTTACGACTTACCCGAATATTCAAGTCCAATAACTGTGATCTTTTTCAATTAATGTGATTAAAATCATGACAATGACCATACAAAAACGATACATTTCTGTGAAACTTTGCAAGCTTGGTGTTGTAGTACTGTATAGATAACTGATCCTTAGTTCAGTTATCTATAGTTGTAGTCACGCCCGAATATACGACTGTGGTTGAAGATGACGAAACCGGTAGCATGTTAGCGCCATCGCGTAGTTTCAAAACAAAAATTCTTCAGTCGGTGGAAGTCGCCGTGGAGCCAATATTGATCCAGCAATGGCCCAAGGCCGAAACGGATCACTTCCTCGTTTGTGTTGTGTTTCGCGGCGGGTGTCAGTTTGAGGTGTACGGTTCGCGGTTAGTGATTCAAAATGGCCGACGCGGAGTCTGGAAAAGCGTTAATCTCTGACTCGGGCAAGAATGCGAATTCGATCGTTTGCTCATTTTGTGGAAGCATTATACTCCAACCAAATGTAGCAAAATATTTGGACCGGCAGGAAGTTGTGGATCTTCCGCGAATGAAGGCAAAGAAGGGTGATGACGGAAAGCTTCTGTTTGAGAGCGATAAAGTCACAGAATTCTGGCACGTTTCTGACATGTTTGCATTTGAAAACGTTGGGTTTTGTAACACCATAGAAAATTGGAAATATTTGTCGTGTGCAGACTGTGAAATTGGACCAATTGGAGCACATAAGTTACAGACCAAAGAGTTTCTGGTAGCAATTGGGAGAACAAAGCAGAAATGTGAGAAAACTCCACCATGACATTGACCATATAGGCAATCAACGTTACTGTAATGTTGTTAATAGTCTGTAAGCGGTCCAGAAGCTGCTATTTCCATTCCATTTTAAAACCGTTTTTAACTCAACCTGATTCAACCACACACTGAGACCAAAACTTCAAAGATCCTCATCTACTAAAGCAACTGACGCATCACCAAGAGGTCAATATGAAATACCTATATTTTAAGGAATGATTGCTACAAAATTCAAATGCACCTTAAATATCCTATTGTCGTTAACAAGCTGTAGCATTACACTTCCATGCAATACAAAATTGTAAGCCATTACATGATACACCATCAATGTTGTTGTGTAACTTCTCATATTCACATCACCATGTTTGGAACTCCTGCAAAACTTTCAATGTACGGATGCGATAATCGCAAATATTATATTAGTCATTTTTCTTGTCATTTGCCGCTGCTCGTAGTTCTACCTTCTTGACCCGTACCATTTCTATTGCTGTCAAATACAACATTCTCATCAGCAAAATAAGTAGAGTCATAATCAAAGGAATTGAGTATACAATTGATATAAACAGCCCAGCCGAATCGAAAAACTGATGTTCCTGTGATATTAACTTGAAATTCCTCGCGGCTGCTTCATTGATCCATTGCGCTGAATATACGGCGATGCAAAGCACTGTAAAGACACCCCACATCAAATATGTTCTTGTCCATGATATCACAGTGAGTACTATGCAGAGGAGGTAGATTGAGAGTAATAGTCCTGATAATCGTCTCTCTTCTGTCCAATTCACTGATCCTAGTATCGAAATGAACACATCAACATCACTTAATGCTCCTTCATCGCTGTTCTTGGACATTTTGTTACTTGATGTACTTAAGTGATCTGCAACAAAGATGGTAAGGATGAGTTTGTGCTCCGACTGCATCCCAATCGGCAACCATCCCTTGGCATTTTGAGGTCCTCTTTACTATTATGCTTCTAGATGACAAATTAAATGTTTTTCTCTCTGTATACCCATATATGTCTATATTTGTTTACCTACACGACTAATCTGGCATTGACTGATGTACTTAACGCACTTTCCATTTGGGCTTTGTGGCTCGGGCTCGGGCTCCATCGGACGCTCAACTTTTACGCGTCCTGCTGACTTGTATCCGTCGCTACTGAAGCGTGATTGCCATTCCGCTCCTCTTGATTCACCTCAGTGGCTTCTTATTTGCATTATCATTGAGCTCAGAAGATAGGCGGTTGAGTACATTATTTTACACTTCCGATGAATACCATTATTGCTCATTTAGAAAATTATATTGAATTGAACCTCTTGAGTGATAAGTGTGCTTGTGATCTCAGTTAGCTAAATATTTCACTCAGAAATCACAATGACATTGAATTTTTGGGGAAACTAAAGCGCGCTGTGACGGCTGTATCGTGCTATAGATGTATCACTGATCCGATGCGTTAAAGACAATATCACAGGAATAGCTAGGGCTTTGGTGTGCATAGTGTGTAAGGATATTATAGTTTTAGTCTTAGCAGCCAAAAGGATGACAAGACAATGTATAGCAAGGTCTTATTCGAATTTTCAACTTTACTTCTCGATACCTCTGTATTTACGCAACTAATCACGTGTAGTTTGGCCCTGTCTTTGTTTTGATTGAACTGCTGTCGCTGTTCTCCAGTTCGCTGTTTTGATGGAAGCGGTATAGACGGATCTATAAAATTGGAAAAGCAGGCTTTCACGCGAAGTTCGCAAAGATTCACTCCTAAACAATGTGCTGACTGATAATTGACGGTAAGATAGGTCTATAGGAGTTTCGTTCTACAGCGCGGGTTACCTAAAACGCTATTAAAAGCCTAGAGGGCGAATTCGCCAGAGCCAGAGGTCGATTTCGCCAATATTCCCAACGAATAACCGCTATTCTCTTTTGAAGCCTGTTCTGCCATGTGGCGATTCCTCTGCTGCGTTAAAGATGACGAGGAAAAGAAGCAATCTGGTTAGTGCCATTCTACTGTAAATTCAGCTTATTCTCACTACGTTACCGTCACTGTAATGTAAATGCGATACTAGACCAACTGTAGGCATATAAGTTAAATCGTTACCGCATCCACAACGACGGACATCGCCCACATGTCAATACATTTTGGGTGAATATAAGAAGTCATAACTCATAACCACGCGATGACTTCATGACTTCATTAAATTTTTAGCTCCACGCTCCTGCAGTCTATCTCGACAACAAGTGGATGATGGTGTTGCACAGCGGAAGGGTGATGGCAGTTACCCAACACAACCTCCTCCATACTCAGAGAAAGACTCATATAAATATTCTTAATTTTACGTGTATTTCTAATTCAAGCCAATAGCTTGATATTTGGCCGACACAAATCCGTCTTTAAGCTCAGCAATTGACATTTCATAATGATGGATATGCATTAAAGCCACGAGAACGTGGAAACGTATATCTTGATGAGCCTGAAATGTTATTGCCAGGTTTAAGACCGATTTTTGTGGGGGCCGATCTTTGCATTGTTCAACTGATTTATCATTTTTTGTAACCTTCCACGTCGACTTGTCTTTCTGAATGCACCAGCATTTCAATCTTTCCGATATCACCGTAGTTTATTTACGAGCGGTACCTCATTACAATATGTTATCATTAAGCGTAGGATGGTCGCTAATGATTAGGGTAGGACTGCTCTTAGGAATTCAGTTGATGAAGTTTGCGGAGGTGTGTGAAGTAAAGATCGACCAACAGTGAATTTTCAAACGAAATCAATTTTGGCGGCAACTGAGATGAGATAGGTCGCGGCATGATCAGATATCATGTTTTCCCCTTTACTAAGATGGTTTTTATCACCACTCACGTCCCCTACCATACTGCACCCGCACTGCCGTGACGACTGAGAGTAATTAAACAAACACGTGACGCTATATGTGGCAATAAACTCTTGTTTAATGATTTTGTCAGCCGAAAGTTACTCATAACTTCTATGGATATTTCATTACGCCATATGTATTTTGGTGTACAATCTAGTGTTTGAACAGAGTGCGGGGTCCAAATATGGGAAGTTTGATTGCGTTGTAACTCATTATAGCCGTCTACTTCGTAGCGTAGGCGTGAAATTTCTCCTAACTAGTCGAAATCACCAGTGATATATATTCATTTATATCGACCTATGTAGATTTATAGCCTCATCGCTATCTCTGATCCAGCTTTTGAATATGCCTAGGCCCTAGATAATAGCACTTTGAAAAGTCCATTTCATTTACGCAAACACCCATAGGCTAATGATAGATATCGTAATATTTGCGACCGACAATAAGTAGACCCAGTCCATAGGCCGAAGGGCAGACATTTTATCTACGCTTACAAGAACTGATGTGAGGAGACCATACGCGTAGCCTATATGTATTATGATCGCCGCGGGAGCGTGTTAATTACTAGAGGTAACAGATCTGTTGCGTGATAGCCCTCACATTTTCACCTACAGTAGTATTAGCCATTAGCCTACGCAATATCTCCCTGCGACATATAAAATCGGGGGTTTCTTCTTTTATGATTCGCAAATATACAGTTTACGTATAGACTGTAAATAAGGTAGACCAATTCTCCAAGCGCTGATATCATCCGCCATCTTATTAGAGAGACGTTTTGGTGGGAACACACATTTGACCATATATTCTTTGATTGATTACATTCGATTTGGCGCAACGAACAAAGACAATTGTAAAGAAAAGTCAACATTATATCCAAGCAAGATTTGAAGAAAACCTCTAACCCGGACAATTTTATTTGCGACTTTGGCGTGGTTTATGGGCCCTTCCGTAAATATGTATCGCAATGGTCACAATTGAATCTTGTGCTTACACAGGCTCAAAGAACCCGTGATAGTCTGTATTATAGACCTGTAGTAGGCCTATACATGGGTTATGTGAGCCTGGTGTAACCGCTACAAGTCTACCCCGTTCGCTGTCTACCAGTCGTTTCGGCCAACGATGCCATCTTAGGCAAACACTAAGAACAAATCCTGAGCTGAAGTGATGCTTGATTATATTTTATCAAATATTAACTAGCGTCGCGCCCACGTTGTACTGGCGTTCTTAGTTTGTCAGTTTATATTGGGTGTAGATGTGAGTTTTACGAATATATAATGTCAGAGTAACTAAACTGAAGCATAGCTTTCCCTATAGTGTCAGTGACACCCATGGAATTGTTTAGCGTATATTAGGATGTATTGATTAAAGAAAAGATATTAAACTAACCATTGACTCTGTGGGTTGCTAATCAGTGATAGACTGATAGACCTTTTTGGGCGAGGCTGCAGCCTGGTAGAATGTTAGTGTGAAGGCTTGTAACGAGGCGTCGTGAGGTTTTAACGTTGGCTAGTTTTATTGAGGGTAGGAACTACAGACTGAGTATAGATTACGTTGCAGGGCATAAGACTGCACAGCCTATTTTGTATTTAGATTAAGGTCTGGAGAATATAGAATATACGCCAATGTATGAAATAGTGGTGCCGATGGCGGACGATCCCAATAGTAATAGATAGAAAAGTCACCACAGGTTTAACGTTCAGTCCAGTTTATTGGAATATAATTCAAAAGCTCTCTGATCTCCGCTCCTTCATCATAGGTGAAGATCGACTAATGCAGGATAGTATAAATAGAGAGATAATCGAAGAATTAAAGTTAAATTGCAACCGGGTCAAAACCGCGAGCATAGAACTAATCAGTAATCACTGAGTCGAACCGGATGTACATATACCGTATAGGGCACAGAGAAATTTCTTTATGATCAAAATCATTCCCTTTAATATTATCAAACTCGTTGATTTCAGTTGTACAGTAACGATAGTGCTTCTTTAAAATAAATGATGTCAACTTCAACTTACACCTTGGTATTATTTGCTGTGACATTTTGGTGCGTGGTAAGCGGAGACGAGCCGCGATGTCCAGTCGGACAATATACAAAGGTATAGGATATTGAAACATTTCAATTTGCTGTAAACACCCGCAACCTCACATGCTGGCGAAGCAAATATTAACGTAGGAAAATGTATAGGTGTAGCTATAAAGATGACAGCCAAGTTATTTATGGATTTTTTGTCCTCGCACACGAAAGGTCGGTGGCTTGCGTTTGCGTGTTGAGAACCACACGTAGGCTTATCAGTCAATATTCATACAACTAAAAACCAACCCATAACGTAGAGAGTAGAGACCAAACATCGAATGAATAAACGAGAGCTATTCGGACTACGACATGCAATCATGATTATGCGTAATCGGCGTGTAGCAAATAATGACTCATTGGGTAATGAGGACGTAACCCTTCGAGGAAGGCAGGAGTGAGGGCGTCACATTTGTAACGAACGTATAGATCTTCGGTCGCTCCCAGTTCTACTTTACTCAACGAGAGCGGGGTAAACATTATTATCGGCGACGTCGCGTACATAAATTACCACGGGAGCGCAGATGGCGCATATCTTTGGAATCAGCGCTTGAAGATGTACGTAGTCTTACTAATCGATCTAAATTACACAGCGACGACAGTTTAACCCGCTGACAACTCTAAAGACTCTTCAATGGCAAGATATACCCGTATATTGCTGCTCATCTCTGTGTCGATATGCAAGTGCTAATCCCACGTGTCCGATTGCCAATACTGTTCAATAATTTCGTGTATTTATGACAGGCTACGCCAAGTCCTGAAAGTGGAATGCAGGCATGCAAGGAGTATGCTTGTGACAGTTGCTGTACTGCAGATTTAACAGCCCAATTGGCTGAATTTCCGCTTAAAGTAGTCGGTGGACTCAACTACAGTCAATGCGGTGCTGGATTGTCCCCTATGTAAGAACTTTATTAGGCCTACATTACTTGTACACTTACAGCGTAGACAGAAATTAACAACTTGTATATGTTTTCAGCTGCTCACAATACATGTCATACATGCAATGCTTTTATCAGTGCTCGCCTAATATCTATCCATGGTTAGACAAGGCTGGGCGACTGTATAATTTGCCGCTATGTGGAAGTTTCTGTGATGAATGGTTCAATGCTTGTATGGTAAGTTGGAAATAAGTCTTCAATTTTCAATCCCTCTTATCATAAGTTTATATCCAATTTATTTACGAGTTGTCATCACCTGTCGAACTTGAATGAACGAATAAATGAATGAATATGAGGCTATTGGAGCGCTGTAGCACTTTTTATGTGCTCTTAGAACCACGACTGAATGAATATGATACAAACGAAGGAGCAAAAGCCACAATGGCCGTCTGTCTCTCTGGTTCTATTCATTTCCATGGCACCCCGGTATAATAATAACAGACAGTCGAGCAGTCTGAGACACATTGTACACGCTGTTTTCGAGACTTCTTTCTTTTTGCTATCTCAATTGTGCGTGGTCACAACTGGTCGAAACGCTAATGATTTTATGGCCGACGCATCTCCTGTCGCAACTATTTGCGTTCGCCTGGCGATCGTGGCTGCACAGCTGTTTTCTACGTTCGAAGGGAAATACTTCACAAATATATATATATCTATGCTTCAGACTGTGTTTTTGACTATATATTTTCACGAGACTTTTGTTTAGGGTGACCAGAGTTGTGTACAAGGGACGGATTGGGTGCGAGGATTCGATCCGGTTGCAGATCCGAACAACCCCGGGAAAAGGATTTTGCAATGCAAGCCTGGTCAACCATGCAGAAACTTTTCCCAGGTAAACCCGAGAGTGGGTTTTATATGTTTTGATTGAGAGTTAATCTCAAAAATTGTTTTGGGCACAGGCCCCGTGATTTATAATGGAAGATTCTGTCCAAGCTCATAGTTCTTCTTCTTTCGTATGGCTTTGATTTTCTTTCCTTCGTAGTAGACGTCAAGGCAGCCAGTTGATTTTCGAACTTGTTACATACATTGAAAGACCTAATCATTCTGTCCGTAGATTTATGGAAACAGTCAAAATTTTTGCAACGAAATGTGGCCTGCAACTGTTGTCTATACGACGGATAAATCGAATTGTATGAATCCTGCAGGATCGCCACAGGAAAATGATCACGTATTTCATGCAGCTGCTGGAACTGGGGCCACTTACACTGTTTGCGAGGAAGGTGAATCTGACTTTCAACATTGTTGTACACTATTAGAATGTCGACGATACTCCCTAAACAAGACCATGCAATCTCGTAAAATAGGCGATATGTGCTGAGTGCTGAGTCCCAATAAATCTAGAGCCGTGGCAAACCGGGTTAATCTAATGATTACGTCCCCGCGCAGGACACGGGAAAATGGTCTTCGAATCCTGCTCGGCACACTTAATCCTCAGTGATGTTCAGTTCTCATCCCATATTGACGTCTTTCGATTAGTAGGCATCCACACGATCAATAATACCACTGTACAGAGGTTTGGGAACGGCAGTCACATAGCTTTCAAAGCGGGCTGAACCCGCAATACCATTAATAACGTGTTGTTTTTCTCTCTCGAGTCCACGTCTAAGAGAGTGTTTGAATACGAACCTAGTGATCGAAAATGATATTTGTGCGTGTGTAATTTCCAGGTATAGTACTAAATGTACCCTTGTATTTTCCAGTGACATACATTGACACTGGTGCTATAATCGGAATTGTGGTTGGATGTCTTGCCGGACTGGCTTTGATAGTTGGTACGATCTTATTCTGCATCAGGAATAAGCAGAAGAAGCCCGCTAAACAGGAGCCAAGTAAGATAAACAAATATGCGTGTACATTTTTTGGACCAGACTGTTTGCGATACGGACAAAAGAGATCAGAGTAGGCCTAGCAAAATTATTCAGGAGAGCTTGAGTCTCAGAGACATCGCCTTTTGACGTCATACTACGAGACGTAACATAATGACGTCGTTGCGCTAACTTAAACTGTTTCTACAGAAGAACAAGCCAAACCGAAGGAAATGGAGGAGTTGAATCCAACTCCAGAAAATCTTGAATAAATTTTGGATTTCGCTGATGCCTACAACATAGGTGGAGGAAGAGGAAGAGGAAGTACAAACAGGATAACAACATATCCTAACAAGTCACTGACGGACATAACGTTTTTGTAATGCAATTTGTGCCTATTTTTCGCTTTTTGACTTCCCGTAATTCATGAAAAATTGATACATTTCTTGCTCTTTACTGCTCGCTTTTCAATGCTGGTTTTTATATTACAATAAACAAGAGCGACACAAATTATACCATTTTAAAAAAAGTTGAAAATGTTTTATATTTTGTGACGAATTCTATCCTCCTATGTCTGTTACCAATCTATGAAGTCTATGACGTCACATGTACTGAAACCGAAAAATCAGCGACTCCATAACGATGGATACCATTTTATGGATTAGTACAGTTTCACGATGCTGGGGTTACGTAACACAGTCTATATATAGGTTAAGGAAAATGATAATGATTGTAATTAACGTCTCGTTAATAAAGACTTGCAGAAGCGCTCGCCCCCGCATTTCAGCTCCTCAAGTCGTGAATTGCGACCTGACCTCATCTACAAACTTGCAGTTGTGATATATACGATCAACCATCATTGCCATAACGCGCGTAGGCGAGCAGTAACCCGAATATTTCAAGGAGAAAATGCTTTAACTCAGCGATCTGGAAATTAAATACTTTCAACTCTCTCGCGTCGGCGCTTCGCTTTCACTTCAGTACTTTCGAACTCGCAGAGAGTAAGTACATTTGGTTTCTAATTCAGCCTCGCTACTCATCACAGTGGCGGCCTCGTGATTTCAAGAGTCAAGAATGATTTCAGTCATGTTGTGTTGTTTTGTTGGATTTATGTTGTTATCATCTACTAAGATCACGCGCGGCAAGTCATTGCAGAAATAGTAATAAGTTTGTCGGTACTTCATTATTTATAGTCCGGTTTATAGTCACAACCATAACCCTCCGCACTGTCCCGATACGGAAGTATGAGAGAAAAGATAACAGTCGGGCCGAGGTTTGAGATATTTATTAACGTGTATTCCACTCCGTTGATATTCTATTTAATCTATTACAGATCTCAAATCATACGTCTTTGTGTGATATATCGCATAATAAAAATGACATAAGTGTACACCCACGATATTAATCGATATCGTGGTGCGACTGTCACGTGTTGCCACGCAGTCACCCGGCAGACTACCACCTCTGCTTAAGTAAATGAAAATGACTTAACGCCTTATGATTACAATATGTCAATGCCGCAGCATGCTTACAATCACTGAAGTTGAACTAACGACGGAACGGTCTGATTATGCAGTCTCGAATTTCGTTGCTTTCGGTTTACGTAGCTTATGAGCTATAGAGAGTAGAGACATGTTTCACCGATATATTTTGCATTGTTTTATTTCAAAGACAGGGGATTATATTTGAAATCTGAATCATGCCAATGGGATTTTGTGGAACAAGACGCCTCCCGTTACATTATAATACACAGAGTAAGTGCTGTAATCTCCCAGCGGACGTGACCATTTTCCAATTCTCAGCTAGAAGCCATTCAACGTGTACTAATTTGAGGCGAGGCAATCCGATTTAACACTACATTTCCCGCATCATTTTACTTTGATAGTGCGAATCAACTACACAATCACCGTCTTAGCCAGAGTAAGTGCTATGCAGGTTGTGCGGGATCTAATTTGTTGGCTGAACAGCGAGATGCTCTAAAACCAGCAACCAGGGATCCCTGCCAGCAACACTATCCATCTTACGGAAGGAGTAGATCAAATTAATACCATTGGGGAGGGAAAGATTAACACCATTCATTAAATTACACAGTTCTCAAAATCCTCGCCCAGTCCTCGTCCTCGTCTATAGACGTGATCCTGGTCACTCTTTAAAAACATTGGTTTCTAGGCTCGGTCTCGTTGGCTTGCGTGGGACAATATGAATATGAAAATGATCCAGGTGTTTTCCTTATGCTCTGATCTGAGCATGACTTGGGTCAAGAATTTCACCATATCCACACACATCCAATCAATGAATTAATGAACATTTCGCACATTGAAACATGCGGCATGCACAAAGTCAAAATGCGATGAACGCCGACTACCCGCGATAGGAATCTACAGCAAGTCGAACGTTGTCCTACATCAGGGGTCGGCAACCTTTTCAGTTTCGCGGGCCGCATCAATCAAATCGACGAGCCCGCGGGCCGCGCATGTCGCCGATTGTGAAAAGATATTGAATCTACGTGGGGCAAATGTTGTTAGTCAGGTTCGGTAAATAGTGGAGGTTCGAATGCCTCGTAGGTTATCGTTAGAAATGCCGACAAAGGAATAACTGCTAAAGTTGACGATAACGGAATCCCCCCTCAACCGTTCAAAGTCGACTTGGTCGTTATTGGCCCGCCCCGACTGCTTAAATTACAGTCCTTGTTCATGGTAAATAACTGCTGGCATATCAAACACGTAGGTTTCCAAAGTGGGAAACCATGAAGTACTTATTTTTCCATTCCTTCTTGAAAATTCGACATTCAGAACCAACACTCCAACTATTCGGCGACATTTTAAAGTTCAGAGACTGCATTGCTTGTCTGCTTCCGTGGAGACTGCGCTCTTCGTCCGAGCTGTGACCTCACTGACCGGTGAGACCTCGTGAACGCGAACTCACTACCGCCAGAATGTAATCGTCAGTTCGTAACAAGTAAATTTTACGAATGGTGAATTCTGACAGTCAGGCCAAAATAGTTCACGGCACATGTTGGCGCGATACCTAAATTCACGAGTGCAAGGGATATCCAACAAATCTTAGCGTGTTAGCGAATGGTCTGCCGACGATGACTACGCCAATTGTATCTTCGACATGATGTGTAATAATAACTTGAGTTAGAAATATAATCTGTTTAATTTTGCATAGACATTCAGCCAAAATTGGGAAAATCACGGGGGCCACATTACAAGGCTTCGTGGGCCGCATGCGGCCCGCGGGCCGCGGGTTGCCGACCCCTGGTATACGCAATATAGATATTTCCAGTTTATAGCCTACAGAACACTATGCCAACCACAGCCTTCCGCACTCACCCGTTGCAGACCGCCAAGCAGAAAAATGAATGCAAAATTTCAAAGTCTAGTCGAAATCGGAATTGGAATTCCGGTTCCTTCCAATCAGAAAACGGTTAGTCACACCACTCGCGTGGAGTTCTTAGGGCAACTATTTTCGTGGCTCGCGAATGCGTAATCAGGTCATTCGCTATTCATTGATGATTACAGTGAGTGCGAGCACCAGACCCCCCATAATTATAGCAATCGGGGATTTTTTGACACGTAAGTGGTTCCGTCATCGATAGGTCTAACGCGCCATGGACGTAATTGGATAAAGCAACATTTTTATTTTTACAAAAAATTCACCCCCCCTCTCCTTCCCCATATTTGTTGCTTTGTTGGCCAGAGACAGTGATGATCTGGATTTTCGCCATCATTGAGGCCTGTTTTATTCTGAAATTTAATCCTTTTCATATATTTAATTGTTTGAATAACCTGCAATTTCATGACGTTTGATATCATGTGCATCAAATCTGCGGATTAAGCGCAAGGGTTTTCGTGTAACGTTAGTATTCAATCGAATTTATTTACGTGAAACGATATTGGCATTGACACTGCCTTTGCAGCTGGCCAGTGATCCGTGAGTCGTGAAAAAAATGCGATACCTAATCGTCAAATTTGGCGTCATTCCGGCAAGACACTTTTCATATCGTACGCTATATAAAAAGGTGGGATGCAATGATAACTACGCAGTTACTGTACGACCGAGCGAAACCGGAGGCAAAGTAAAAGGATTGAGGTCTCTTCCTTCAGATTCAGATATTTCAGGTGAGGAGGTTTTCTGTTCGACTCGTTTTTGAGTTTATGGCGTTTTCAACTGCTCGGGCCATTTACGCCAGATCAGTGTCTATAGTAGGCCTACGCGATATCGATATTTACGGTTTGTAGCCACTATCACGATTACAAGCACTGCCCTACGCACTCCCACGATGACACTGGACTGTCAAGCAGAGAAGCAACGAAACCCAATTTTAAAATCTGTGACTTGACTAGATCCGGAATTCGACTTCTCTCTCTTACCGCATTTATGGGTGCTAGACTGTGACTCCTGCATGCCAGAACTTCGTTGTTGCGTAATCTACTTAGTTCGTCAAGTAGGTACGCATACGCGTGGATATTGAGAAACTAATGTTTTTCTGCAGATTCACCACAAATAATGTCAATCGAAAGAAACATAAAGATTGCTCTAGTCGTGGCAGCTGGTTCCATGATATGTGCCGGTAGCAATTGTAACTTAAATAGCTTGGATCGAAAAGATCAAGCCACGTTATGGCGCGTGGTGCAAGATATGGGAGGATTCATGAGGAGACATCCAGAGTTGGTAAAATTCCACCTTTGCCAGAAATTGCCATCTTATCTTACACGTAGTTTGTAAACAGGCTCGACCAACAGGTCGGTGTAGCAGTGACAGTTTTGATGGTGAGCAACCGCCTAGCGCTCTGGTGATGTCACTAATTCAGAGTAAGTGAAATACTTACAAATATTTAAAAAAATATAGTGGAGCCGATGGCGGAAGATTCAAATAGTAATAAATATAATAAGTCACCACAGATTTAACGTCCAGTCCAGTTTATTGGTATATAATATTATTATATACATTATATAGGCCTTCTTTCAGCGCACGCGCAACGATGACATACTAGTAGAACTGTAGGCCTACTGCTTCGTCCTCGCAACCAACACGATATTCTGGACTGTGGTGACTGGAGACTTATTTGGGAACTAACACATAACTGTATCCTGTAGTTCAAGCCTATCGTATACACTTGAGATATAATCGTCTACTAATTATTACGCAGGCTACGCAATTCTTGATCAGACCATTCGTATTCTTAAAGAAATTGGGCCAACATTATATATCGACTCACCTAATTCTGAAATTCAAACTGTGTTGCAACTGAACAAGGTCAAATCGGTTAAGAAGAATATTGGGGATGAAATATTTAAGGTAAAAATTGACTCCGGATCTCGAGGTTTATAGAGTTTTGTAATGAATTGAATGGGGGACAGTTGTGTTTACATATATGCTACCAAATCCATTGCAATTAACGTCGCGAGGGAGCAAGGAGGGTAATGCGGCTTAACTTTAACTCTGCATCGTGACCAATGAAGCGAGACCGCAAAATTCCCTTCTATCTACTGAGGATTAGCGTATCCCTTTTGGGTAATTGATATCGACGACAACAGTGCTGCATGTCTGCGTGGCCACAGGAAAGATCCATATCGCGGGTACCTTTCTCGCATCTTAACTGTGTGCATCATTTATCGCATTTCAAATCATGAGGTATGATTCTGATACCTTCAAAGGTTAGTCGCACAGCGGGTGCATGACTATCGTAATTCTGAACTCATTGGCGGTACGCATAGCCAGAAATTTCAGATTCCGTGTAGCCCGGACCATGCCCGGACTGTGAAAAATCAGTACAACTTACCCTCTAGTCTATCTAAGATATTTAATTTTTGTATTTAGAGATATAAAAAAATTATTCTTTGCAAATTCCTTCCCAAAGACGATGAGGTTTCACAAGGATCTGTAGATGATTTGATGACCGTTATCTATTTAATCCGAAAACTACGAACAGGTAATATACATTAAAAGAATACATAGGTGTAATAACGACATTAATTTTTGTTATTGAAGAATTTTAGGCGACTACTTTTTAGGTCATGCACGCCAGGTCAATGATTGCATAATTACGCGATATCGATATTTTTAGTTTACAACAGATTTCATTACCACAATCACAACGACCGGCACTTCCACCGGTGCTGACTGATGCCAAGCAGAGAAAACGGATACCAATATACAGTTTGACTCGGTCTGGGGGAATCGAACCCGCGCGGTATCTCTCGATCAAACCACTCCTGCCCAACTGAGTGGTAAAGGTGGCATTTGATTAGAACTCAAACATGGCCTGCTTTAGAGTAGGCCATGACTCAAATATGACTTCTGTTTTTCACATTTGCTATTGGTATTAATCGTCTGCCATCGGCTCAATTGTAATTCCGCCTCTGTTTCCCAGAATCAAGCATTCGCGACCACGGCGGCCACCCTTCTCGTGTAACATTCGAAGATCAAGTCATCGACTGTTAGCTGACTGTGAATGGAGATCTTTTATTATTGTAACTTACAAAATGATCATCGTTAGCCTATATAGGCCTTATCCCAAAATTATTGTTGCATTACTAGGCAAATCAAAAATATCAAACCACACCGTGTATCGTGTAAATGCTGTATAGGAGTACGCAATTAGTCAGTGCCATTTTTCAACGTCGTTATCACATCTCTAAGAGATTTTGAGAGTATAGCCAGTTAGTCAGAGATGAGGTTGAAATATGTTGAACACAGCCAAACGCAAACCTTAACATTTCGGATATTGCATTTTAACTCTGTGATTAGCTGAGTCACGTGAGTCGGGCCGCGTCGTGACGGGCACCGCATGGCGATAGGCTATGTGACTGCGGATTGCTGAGTTCACGGTAGACCCTAACTAAGATGTGCGCACGCTCTCTACAAGGTTAGATGCATTAATATAGGTCCTGCACGAACGTTAAAAACGGTCAAGAAGCACTTAATCAAGTACTGTTAGTGGTGTGCTAATCACAGAAGCATAACCGCATCTGGTTGGACGAATCACATAGTTTGAGGTTAAATGACATCACGATGAACAATTAAATGCGTAATAATCATTGGATGTACTGTAAATTCCATTTCCATGTGGTTGGACTGACATTGATGGTACGCGACGCAGTGTAGTGTAAATAGCACAATGTTTTCGCCATTAATCCCGCAGTGATAGGAAACGTTAATCAACTTGTATCCATTCATTCAACCGTGATCACACGGAGGCTTCATCACAGCAATCAATGCTCAATGTCACAGTCTCTACCTCAGGGAGATCATGAATTCAATTTGCAAGTCGATAATTTTCGGGGCAAGTGTGGTCACCCATTTTATGAGAACCATCGATTCAAAGGCTAAACCACATCGACCGTTAATCCCCATATGTGTAGCGTTGAAAAAACCAATTCTCGCCAGCCTATATAAAGCGCACTTTCCCAATCCCTGTACTTTGTATCAAACTGCCTTCCTGACTCTTCCAACGCATACTTTATTACAACCTAACTTATGAAAATGGATGAAGCAAAGAGAGAATTCCCTAACCTTTCAGAACACAACAACCACATGGCAAATTGCTTGACGTTGGAGATGTACGAGGCACTACGAAGCAAAGTAACCACAACAGGGTTTACTATTGATCATTGTATTCAAACTGGCGTCGATAACCCAGGTGAGAAATTATTACCTTGATTTTGATGTATTCTGGAGCAGCTTTAGCTCTATCTCGGAGTATTGTGTTTGTATATCGTGCTTTCCAGATTCGCCTCCGCCTAAGCATTCGCCACTCCAGCAGTTGCCACAGCGCATCATTCCCATACGCCATACCTTTAAATATATATTTCATCAAGGTCATCCTTTCGTCATGACGGTTGGCTGTGTTGCTGGGGACGAGGATTCCTATTCTACGTTCACTGAACTATTCGATCCAGTAATCGAAGCAAGACATGGTGGATACCTTCCGACTGACGTACACAAGACTGACATGGATCCAAAACGTATCAAGGTCAGCTTTTTATCGAGTTATAATTGCTAGATTTTCTTGTTATTTAGGATTCAGACATTCCCAACTACTAAGGCCACATACGCCTGGTCAATGCTTAGTCCGAGTGTCGAGTCATCTGGTTTATACATAGCCCAGATCACAGCAACAACCTTTCGCACTCGTCCGATACCGCACTGACGCCAAGTACAGATGTCTTTGGTGTGACTCGGTCGGGAATCGAACCCGGAAATTCTCGATCACATAGGCAGACAGTCAAACCACTCTTCTGAATATAATATATTTAATAAATTTTCAAATTCAGGGTGGCGATAATCTTGATCCCAAGTATGTTCTATCATCGAGAGTCCGCACGGGACGAAACATTCGTGGATATTGTTTGCCTCCGCATTGCTCGAGAGGAAATCGAAGAGCAGTAGAAGAATTGGCATGTTCAGGTCACCTATTTGCATTCTTACCGCATTTCCACGCGACTTACACGGGAAAATATATTGTCTACTCTTTTGCTAGTATCCCCTCCCTGTCCTGCATAGCCTTGCAAGCGAGAGCTTGCTCATTTGTATCAATAGTAGACCAAACTAGACTCGTAGCTACGAGATCACACGACTTCCCGTAAGCCTTATGTATGGCGTATTAAATGAACTAAAAATGAATGAACACTCATTGAACAGGCCCCGGTTGCCGTACGTATATCACCTACCTTCAGCAACAGGCCACGGTGACCACGTGTATCACCTATAGACCTATACCATTAGCAAGAGCCCCGGTGGACACTCATTGTCTCTAGTTCGACGCTTAAACAAAATAACGTGTCGCGAACCGCCGGCGATCTCATCTCGCGCTCGAACGGGAAGCTATCGCGATAACGTACGCCGCGTAATGGAAATTTGGCATAAGCGGTCGATGGCTGAAAAGAGTAAGATGGCGGTTGGCAGAAAAGAAAGATCGTTTATGTAACGTCGAGAAAGCGCTATTCGGTTGCAAACAAAATATTCATAATTATTGAGTCAGTACATATGTGTGGAAGGAAGTTGGGTTAGGAGTTACAAATGTTCTAGGCCTAGGCACGAACGAGTAGGCCTATAACTGCTATAAGTACAAACTAAGAAGCCTAAGAACGGAAAGACGCTATAACCCCGTGATCGTACAGACTCAACGCGGTATCTGCGTATCTGAGTACCGCTCTACACTATTACTAACAGCTAGCCTCACTTGATGTTTTGTTTGTGTTTGTGCGTAGGTTTATAGTGAAAATTTTAATGTGCCTTATCTGAAGGGGGAAAGAAGTTGAACTGCACTCGAATACCTAAGGCTACCTTGACCAAACGGGATTGGCCGTACAGCGCCCCGACGATGCCCAGCTAGTCTGGGTATTTTTTACTCATCGCTCCGCCGATCTGACTCTACATGTTAGGTCTATTAAACTGATTGTGTATAGTGCGCTCCGACGGACTGAACGATTTTGCCCCGCGAACCTCAATACCTCACGACAAGACTAGCCCTGTCGGTCAGAGCCAGTCTTGCATCTCCCTGCATCACTGTCAAAAAACTAAAAGTCCCTGACCAGTGCAGAAGCTCAAGTGAATCGGGCGCAACATTCGAAACCCATCTCGCATCTGACCGGTTATGAAAAAAGCTCTCTTGGAACAAACAAATATATCTAAAAAACATAAAAGGTGCTTCCTTGAAACGTATCGCCTAAATGACCCCCCCGTTAACCATGTTATACAATCATCCTTAACAAGTCATGCCGTAGTCCTACGATTCTAATCAAAATTCAGGCACAATTACAAGCAAGCCAGAATTCTAAGATCTAAATTACAAACTAGAGAGGGACTAAACGAAAACCAACACAAGACATAAATTACCAAACACCGCATTTCCAACTCCAAGAACATATCAAAACGTAAGCAAACTCACAGTTGTGCTCATCTTCATCTCTATTTGAGACCTTTGCAGTGTTTCTAGACCTAATTTTAATCCCAATAGCGACCCACAATCCACCTACCTACCACCCGGCACGGTATGTGTCAACGTATCGTCGGCCAACGACAGGCGTCCAGCATCCCAGCTAAGGAGGTAAGCGTCTAAGCGCACTCCTTGCTGGTAGACCTTGGTCCTCAAATTTGAGAGCTTGAACCTTGATTTGCACAAGCGTATCAAACAGTGCATTGTATAGTAATAAGGGCACTGCTAAAATGCCTTATCACTGGTCACGACAACGCGTATGACACCGACCTCGCTTTGAGAACTATCCCTAACAGTTCCCTATCTAAGCTAAGTAGTCTAGTGCAGTGACCCTGAAGAAAAGTGCAGAATTACGCCCTATCAGCCCACAGCCTAAAATTTAGCTAACTAGCTTACGTTAGAATTCAGACAATTCTGCATAACCGACGTGTTGTCAAAGAACACTATGACAGAATTCGAATGAATTCTAGAGTAGCGAGTTAGTTTACCATCCGCCGCCAGGCGCCAGCATTATCGGGTTAGTGCGACAACTTTGAGTCGCTCATATCAGCGTGTCCTTGTGCAAAAAATGGAGCTTTCCTGCTCCTCCCCGCCCCTCCTGTTGAAAGAGTGAGAAATCAAAGAGTCAGCTCTGGGAAATTATTCCTGCTGAAAACTTCGTTAATTCGTAAGATGACAAAAATAAGCATGAATAAACAGAAACACACACAAAAAACGGCAAAGGTAAAAAGGCCGAATCATCGGGCTGTAGGCTTCCCTATTAACACTAACTAATCCACCTTTATGTCTTAAGTGAAGAGCTGCAACGATACCCTACAAGATATTTTGTTGCTCCTAATCTTGCCATGATTTCCGCGGTTGGAAAAATGGTTTTGGACTTGTATTAGGCCTAAGTGCATAGATAGTTTAATACCGATCATCCTCCACGTCACGCTCCACTCTTTCGTAAGTCCATATCCAAGTGCGGTACGTCCTTGTCTTTCCTACCTGGCCTTTAAAACTGTCTTAACTACTAGGCTATCTCTTTCGACCTGTAGATAAGCATGAGATTAGCGAAGGGTTTGAGAAAGATACGACCGCTATTATAGACAGATTTAGGGTGGCACTAAAATACGAACCGCAGAATTAGCGATACTAAACGGCCGAGTGCTGATTGCGGACAACGTAGACATACTGGCGGGACGCCGCAACTTAAAAAAGAAAAGGTTTTACCTGGCCAACGATTCCGAGGCGCGCAGTTCAGTAAACCTATCGGTAATTCCGCTTAATCCAGGGTCCATCTTTTAGTATGACTCTCAAAATCACGAAGTAGCACAACTCGTCGTGCTGTAGCCCGTCTGTTCGCGGTATACCGCACAATGCAACAGGACCGTGTCATATAGGTTCTACTCAGCGGTAAGCCTACCGGTACTGTCTTAGTGTATTCTACAGTTTTTGCAGCCAACAGAGACTACATGCTCAACGGCTGCCCCAACCATAACGAAATCGTCGCTCAATAGTTTCGCGAACGCGCCTCGAATATTTTGCCGCCAGCGCGGAGGAACGACCATTTCTAAACACAAATTCATCAGATGCAGTAGGTACCACGATCGATATCGCCTGTGTAGCTTGCCTTGCACTTTACGAGAATACCTTTGCGGTTAGCGCTAGAGTTACCTCGTCTACCCACAAACTGCTAACCTGCCGTGCCATTGCGATGTTTTAGCCTATACGCCAGACGGTCAGAGAAATTACTACTTCTTAGGTATAACTTGGCCCCATTTCTTTTCAGCGTAAAAACGTAAACTGTCGCGAGTCTTGAACTGTCGTTGTTCCACTGCCAGTAGCCTTCGATAGCGCATCGACATCTATTCAAACAGAACTGTGCTGTGAAAACTCAACGGTGCAAGTACAACCTTCTATGCTATTCCACCTTCTACCGCAATACGACACTCAATAAATCGACAGCTGCCACCAACACGACACCAGCGCTCAAATGAACGAACGCGCCAAATTGTAACGCGACTTTGTGCAATAATTGCTTTCCCCGGTTTTCGTGATTAGGCCTACGCTGTCAGCCAAATTGATGCTGGGGTGAAACACCGTAACTGAAAGGGTGAAGCATTAATATTGGTTTGATTTTTACAGTTCTTGATACACTTTCTGGAGAGTTTAAAGGCACGTATTATTCGTTGGAAAGAATGTCTGAGAAAGACCAAGATCAACTTATCGCAGATCACTTGCTGTTTGATAAGCCAGTGTCTCCTTTGCTACTATCTTCTCGAATGGCAAGAGACTGGCCAGATGCCAGAGGAATATGGTAGTCCTATGCTATGTTTATCTGATGTCCGATGTGCTCCAACGACGTAGCGAATATTCACAAATTCGTAACCTGCATTACGCCTGCATAACGGGTCAGCAGCAGATATAAACTCTTGTGCTTAGTTCTAACCTGCGCCAGTCCAGACTTGTGCTTGAGGACTCTGGACTCATTATGTTGTCAAATCTGCCTTGAGGGGGAGAGGGAGAGAGAGAGAGGGATATGTACCCTGGCATTATCATGATGCTCTTTCCGTCCCTAGGCACAACGACAAAAAGAATTTCCTTGTGTGGGTAAATGAGGAAGATCATTTGAGAGTGATAGCAATGCAGAAAGGTGGGAACATGAAAGAAGTTTTCACTAGATGGTGTAGAGGCTTGGAGAAAGTAAGTGCCTTTAAAATACTGTAAAGAAGATCACCACAGATTTAACGTCCAGCCTTAGTGTATTGACAATTAGGACTTTCACAAGCTTTCGGAGCTCCGATCTTTCACTTGATGAACGACGTTATATCTGTGGTGACAATATTTATTGATCTCCCGCCATTTGCTCCAAGTCACTCTTTAAAATACTGATCTCACAGACCCATAATGAAAGGACTGCGGGAGAGAAGATTGAGTAGACCTAGTGGTAATATATAGCCGGGATCACTGTCACCACTACAATCATCCGCATACCCCTGATATTGAACTGACTGAATCATTTATTAGTCAGTGATAAACTATCTATCTTCATTTCCAATTCATTTCAGATTGAGAATGGTTTTACAAGCGTTGGTGAAGAATTTATGTGGAATGAACATCTTGGTTTCATCGCGACTTGTCCCAGCAACTTGGGAACGGGAGTTCGCGCCGGAGTTCACTTGAAAATTCCAAAACTTTCACAACATCCGGATTTTGAACTCTTGCTCCATAAATTGCGACTGCAAAAGCGAGGCACCGGTGAGATTACAGTGAAATTAGTCAGGCCTGCAATCAAGGGCATATGGGCGTTTGTCCCATCCCGAAATTCCTATGTCACGTGATCGAAAACTTTGGATCACTAAGAGTTAACGCGATAATGTCATTATATGATAAGTGTGACGTCATATTCGCAGATAATATCCTACGTCATATGGTGTGACGTCATCGTGCTCTCTCCAATATCAAATCTGATGTTTGCGGGCGTGAAATGAATATACGCTAACATTATATGCTTACGTTTCGGTGGTTATTCATTTTGAATTATTCAGGTGGAGTTGACACTGCGGCCCAAGGAGGTGTGTATGATATTTCCAACGCTGACCGACTTGGGTTCTCTGAGGTTCAACTTGTGCAAATGGTGATTGATGGAGTCCGGCTATTGATTGAATGTGAGAAAAAGCTGGAGAAAGGAGAAGCTATTGATAGTATATTAGAAGCACAGCAACGTATCAACATGTAGGCAGAATCACTATGGCTTAGTATCAATCAAAAATCTGAGTGTAAATCAGAAGTTACATATTCTGTTGTACTGTGAAATGTTCGACGGTGTTACTTCTGTGATAGATATGTTATGATATTGCGTGTTCACATATTAAATGCTTGCATTCCAGCAAATCTATTTAGTTCTTCTCACTAATTGATTATGGCTGGGCCAACGAGTTTGATATATAACACGAGTTACGAGAAGGGTGTTTAGATGGATATGGTTTTCATAAAAAGGGGAAATGCTCTCCCTGAGATGCCTACGCGAAACTAAGCATTGTTGATGGAACAATCAGGCTGCGTTGTTTTCGCGCGTGAATCGAGAATCCCGCGCTTTGCAATTAGTGCAACAATACAGCGTTTGAAGCCGCCATTCGCTCGTTCATTACCCGTGGAGTAGACGGGGAGAGGATGTAGCTAGTTCAGTGGATGGTAGACGGTTTGGACAATAGGTTTCAGTTGTAAGATTTGCTTCAGTGATAGTTTGTATAGCCTATTAGTATAGTAGATGAAGTGGGTCTATATACAGTAGTATGAATTGGGAATTGGAATATAAGCCCACCGTCAAGCCTGAATCTATGGGCTCCAAACAGCGCAATACTGGATACGTCTGATGACTGGCAACTCACGCGTGAGGTAAAGTCCATTTGATTTTTCTACTATGCTTCTGTCATAGTCTACCCAAAGTCTCTGAGTCTACCTATCTTGGGACATTTTAGCTTAATCATATTGTTTACTGTTTATGCTCTATTGTTTGTGTTTATTCTTGAGCTAGTTAGACGTTGACGTGGGTGTGTCAAGATCTAATCTTGTAACATCCATCAACTATTTAGTGATTTCCAGTGTCAGTTCATAATAATCCTGGCCGTGCATCAGATGCTGTGACGTAGAGGTTGCGTGACTAATTTCAAATGGTTTTTATTTCAAATAACTCAAAAACCTCAATAGAGCAAAGAAAGTCCAGTAACAAACTATGACGTTGCACCAGTCACCAATGACGCCCGCTTGATAGAAACTATACTCTGCCATGTTGTGACACTGTCCATCCACCCGGCAGCCACTTATCCTTTCTTGTCACAACGAATATGGCGATGTTGCGATGAGTTAGGATATTGACTGAATTTAATGTTAATGTTCCTTCCTAAGGGAATCCAAGCTTCTGTTGAAAAAATGGTGATGTTTCTCAGTAGGCTATTGATAAGGCAGACGCAATAATCGATTTGCATACAAAGCAAGAGGGAGAGAAAGAGAGAGTGAGAGAGTGTGAGAGTGAGAGAATGAGATAATTAGAGAGTGTGAGTGAGTGAGAGTGAGAGAGAAAGAGAGTGCGAAAGAGAGATAAAGTGAGAGAGAGGGTGTGTTAGTGCTTGATTAACATCTCCGTTAATAGCTCGAGAGGACAGAGCGAAAAATCGATGTGCATAATAAGCGTATAATGACGGCGAAAGTAAGAGATATAGAGAGGCCTACCTTGGTTAAGTTGTGTAAACAACGAATCTATCGCGTCCAGATCTTGGCATACGTTCCTGTTGCTTTCTTCAATGTTGCAAATCACAAGCCCGTCGATTACCTAAATTTTTTGAAAAATCTCAGTTTATTGTTTTGTCGCAAAACTGTGCGGAAGTCTGCCGCCTTGCGTGATTTTATTGTACTGAAAATTCGGTAATTTGAATAATTTACCTTCCTAATTTTGCATTTCAAGCTTAGATTTTTGAGACTTTCTTTGAGGTTGTCGACCCCCAATTCTGTGCAATTCTGATCGTTACAAATGCTGTTTAAACTCAGTGGAAGGTAGTCGAGAATGGCGTAGGCTACGAAGAAAATATCATTTTGGTTTTCAAAGTGCTAAGGAATCAATTGACATACGAAATTGGCATCGCAATGTCAGGCGACTAAGCGTGTGCCTATTCTACTTACCTTGAATCAATGCGTGGGTGAGACTGCTCACTTGTGTCCGCCCATCGTCGTTACTGATGTGGCAATTTACAGTAGTAAATCTCTGCAAAGAGTATTTCATTACTATCAGATAAAGGCTGATGGACAGAACTACGTATGTAGTCATATCGGTGGGCCTCTCGTACTGGGCTTATGAAAGCGAATGAGCCTCTTGCTCGCTTATGCATTGGCAGAGCCATGGCAGAGCTAATAATACACGCCTGAGGCTTTGGGATGTCGCGAGTTTGATTTTGTTCCCATCGCATTGACTACACACCAAGCTGGAGTGTTGTGTTCTGGTTTGGAAAATCATATCCTTTGCAATAGAGTTCGGGGGTGGGAGCATGGCCTACTCTTTCAGGATGCGGCCAAAGTCTCTCAAAAACCCGAGTCGTACGTTCACGCTCACGTGGTTGCTGCAATTGCTGTACCCTAGACCGATCGGATTTATACGTATAGAATAATTGACGAGGATAACATCAGCTTACGAATCCGACATTTTGTAGCTTAGAAAATGTTGCGTTGACATCGCTCAACTCCTGAAGTTCATCGTCGCTTGCTATGAAGTTACAAGGCTCTCCAATGCATAAACCAACAATGGCTGTGAACGATATCAACCTCACAACTTGCAGGGTCTTCATTGTACAGAATATCTGAGAATAAAATCACGGATTCTCGTTTAATTAAATAATTTGCAGTCTAGTCGTCGGTGGACATAGAAATTATCACCGCAGATTTAACGACCCGTCTTATTTCGGAGCAGAGAACTCGCTAAGTTCACCCGCCGATTCCGATAGTAGTGAAGCCGATATCGGACAATCGGTTAGAATACAATTGTCAGTACATAATACATATATAACATCCCGACTGGTTTACTGTAAAACTTTAGAGACCTCACCACGTTAACCGCCAATTCCATTGAACAATGTTTAGGTCAATATCTCTGAGACATAAAACGTATGGGACGCGCTCTACAGTATACGCTTAAGTCCTAAGAATTTTTGCATATTTTGTAGACGCATCCAAACACACATAGCAGCATTACGATAGATTCTATTCACCAATCTTTAAAGATTCCAAGTTGTGTGAATTCCTTGATCTTTGTCGTTGAAGCTCGTCGTCTCTTTGCAGTTGTGTTGATATGTGTTGTTGAATGCTCCTTTTTATATATTGTGAGAAGCAATATGTTTATGTGATGAAGTCAGTATATTTTGAGTACAATGTTCCGTCTATTAATCCATTTCCCATGACCTATAGATGAAAGCATGTAAACAGCGTCATATACCAGTATCTAGTATCTTGAAGAGTGGAAAAAACCGGATACCGTGTCTGACTCGGTGACGAATTGTATGTAATGTGGCTTTATACGAATTATTCCAAACTAATTAGCTTTGATCACGGTTGCGTATGATGCAAGACCGCGATGTTGATGACGTGTGCGAGAATATCAGCGCTTAATTATATTGTTGATAAACAATTTCAGATGACGAAATCGTATTTCCCCATTCACGTGTTCGTAGGGTATATACTTTACCTCGTGTCAGCAATATTTTATTTAGGTTATAGATCTGTGATTAACGATTAGATGATTATATTTGCATCTAGATGTAGATTTAGCTCTTGACGAATAAAAATACACGAATTTATTGAAGCGCCATTGTATTAAAATTGACAATTTAGTATTCAACGCTCAAAATTAATGGATTTGTGTGTCAAATCACGATCGGAAAACCCAAACTAGTAACTCTCAAAAATTGTCCTCTCGAACACATGCCAAAGCCAAAAGCCTAAAAATTCTCATTACGTCAATTGGTTTATTCAATGCCTACAAATAGCGGATTGTGATTCAAATCGCAAGTCGTAGGCAGTGGAAACGGCGATTGTTGTCGGTGATTGCTGTCGGTGATCCGCCATTTTGTTTTCGTCATGCTACATCGTTTTTTTATATGTATGGCTACCGAGGTCTCATTTTTGCAAAACTCGGGGAATGTATCGATAGGGGCATAACTATAGGACTATAGCTAATGTCGTGGCTCACTATGGTCTTTCGGTATTCCCATAGCATTGGCCTAAGCTTCCGACTGGTTAATACATATTTGACCGTTCAGTTGGCCGAGTAGTTTAGACTGTCCGCCTTTTGATCGGGAGGTTGCGGGTTCGATTCCCGACTGAGTCAAATCGAAGACTTTGAAATTGGTATCCGTTCCATCCCTGCTTGGCAGTAACTATCGTGGAAGTGCGGAGAGCATTGATTGTAATATAGTGATCCGGGCTATAAGCCGAAAGTATTGACACATATACACTGAGGATCGACCTGGCGTATATGACCTTAGTAGTTGAAAACGCCATAAATTCCAAATAAACAAATAAACAAAATTGGACGTTCAGCTCTAACTTTTGTTTTTTTTGATACTTTTGTGCCGTTGTTATTGGCATAAAGTAGGTTTTTTTTTCGTTGTCATAGGCAGGGGTGGTACTCTGTGTATCTGCGTGAAAACACATAGATCTCTATCGTGGGTACTTTCCCTCGCATATTGATTCTGTTTATTTGTGAGTCAGTATAAACTCTCTACGTTAGAGAATTAAATGTGGGCAATGCATCACAAGACTGCGTTGAGAATACTCGCTTTACGTACAGGTATCAAGTTCAACGCGCGGACTCGCGATTCCAGTGACAGATTGACACAAAACATTCGATAAATTAATGAGTCAGAAAAAGTGGGTTTTGAGTCAATCCCAAATTTCACTATTTACTTCAAATCCGATGTTTTTTCCGCATCGCTAATTGCCAGAGGTCAAGCATTTTTATGTAAACAGCAGCGTTTTGCTCACAAATTTACATTCAACATTACATTAGAATCAATAATTAATCGAGGTTTTGAGTCAAGAAAATATTTTCATCTTTCAGATTAGTCACTGTAAAGAATAAGATCACCGCAGATTTAAAGACCAGCCTTAGTTTTTTGAGAATTAGAACGTTCACTAGCTTTCGAAGCTCCGCTCCTTTATCAGGTGAAGATTAGGTATTGGCATAATGCAGGTCCTTCAGTGCGATGGACAAATTATGACTTGATCCTCGATAGAATATACAGCAATAGCCTTTGAGAATTGAATATGCTGAATATCGAATATCTGTTGTTGTTTTGAATTAATGGCGCTTTCAACTGCTGATGCCATTTCGGCCAGGCCAATATATATACAATACGCGTCATCAATGTTTCCGCACTCCTCCGATACCGATGGTGATGACCGCCAATCATAGAATAGGATCGTACCTGATACCCGAGTGGGGGGTAGAACGGATTCCAATTTTAAAGTCTTCGGTTCAACTCGATCGGGAATCGAACCCGGGAATTTTTAATCAGAAGGGGGACAATCAAACCACTCGGCCAACAGAGTGGTGGTGTCAAGGCTGTTTTAAGGTGATAGATTATATTTAAACCCGGTCAAAATCACCCTTATAAGGATATGTCACGACTTACGATATCAACTTCTGATCTGGCCCGTAGAACTGTCAGGTTGGAATGTGCGTGGTTATGATTGGACTTTTGTCAAAACTTGTCTGGTTGACGGCTCAAAATATGATTTAAATAATTTAATCGGTTTCGGATCGCGTTTGGAGTCGACTGTCCACAGTCCCTCAACATGACCACACAAACATATCTACGCCGTACGCTGGCCATCACAGCGTTTAATGGAAGACCACGTGCGAAATTTCGATCATTCGTTTTGATTGATCATGACGAGCCGCTTATAATACCAAACCAACAAGCACATACAATCTGACGATAATGATCAAGATCGCGTTTCTATAAGATTGCTTGATAGATATATTTATATAAATATGGCATCACAATATACAATATCTATAAAAATTTTCAAAAATTAGGTCCACTGATTAAAGACAGCCATGGGATAAAAAATTCAACTTGATCTGCCCAGTAACTATACAATAGCATCCTTTAGTTTCCACAGTGGATATTGATATCGCTGAAATGCTCTTGAATCGTCGTAGAATGACCGTTATTGTGCTCGTTTCTCAATCCTGCAAAGGTAATTCCAAGTTCCACATCCATAACTGGTCCCAAACCCGAGCAAATTGAGAAGACTGTGGGCGTGCATCCAGGCGTAATTCTATGGTCCCAAACCCGGGCACATTAGGGGTGAGTAAGCGGCAGGCGGGAATATCGGCGTAATTCTAAGATCTCAAGCCCGGGCGAATGTGGAGGGCTGGAGCAGTAAAGGCATCCAAAGGGCGTAAAGACATCTCCACCGAGTCGTGAACGGTTAGATGCGCTGGAGCTACTCACAACCGAAACATCGCCCAATGGGAAAGAAGCAGAAAGGTAATCACAATCAGTCAAGACACAGGCTGATTGTAATATCTATTACCCTGCCATCGTAAGTGAGTGAGAAAGTCCACTGCGATCCGTAAATCACCTGCCATTGAATTTCCTCTGTAGGTCATCTCGCAAGCAATGAAGTTGTTGTACCTCTGAAAGAAATATGTCAACGTCATGAATTTCTAGAATGCACGCACTGTATGTCGCCGAGGGTCGCAGCAAAATCGCGGTATGCCGGCACCATGCTGGATTTGCGAAGTTTACGATTGCGGAACAAAAGTTCTGAGAGTCGGTAAATGGCGGGTCGACCATCTACGTCTATACGCAATCTCAGCACCTTGTCGTCTGATTTTCTCCAGCTAAGTCTAGCTACAAGTTTGTGGCCGTAGTCAACGATATGCCGTGCGACTGGGAGACGGAAAGGCCTGCTATAATGGTAACAAAAGGTTGGCATCCTATCAAATAGCCTAAGACGAACAATATGGTGCCGTGTAAAAAAGATAAATATAAATATAAATGCGTTGTCTCACTTTGCCAAGCTCTCGTCCAACATTGTCTTTCAATTCTTTCATCTTTTTAATTTCAACTTCTGTGATTTTCGGCAATCTCAGTTTTGATAGTTCAATACTGCATTTCTCAAGTGTGACATAGCCTTAAGAAATACGCACGCCGTTGGAATTAAAAGCAGAAAGTGAACGGTTAATCAATCATATTATCATTGGTTGCTTGGTTGGCGAGGATTGTGATGGTGACTGTGGTCCGGGCTATAAACTGAAAGCATCCATATAACGCGCTATAAACGTTGGCTTGGTGTATTTCATAAGTAGTTTCTAACGACATAATTCCGAAATCAATATTTGCCTTGCTGCGTGATGAACTCACGAAATGAAATTTTATTAGAAGATTATCCTCAATGGAATTTGTGCTAAGCAACACCGCATTGTACGCCAGCGTCTCTAATCCTTTAATCAATCGATTTGTATCGGAATCAACGCCAACTTACTTTGAAGCAATGCATGAGCCAGACTTGACATGACAGTTGGAGTTTTGATAGTGCAGCGAGGACTTTGTAATGTCTGAAAAAAAATCAAATTTTTCTATAAATTTTGATACCAACAAAGAATTTAATTTGTTAAGTAGTAGCAGTGGCAGTAGGATAAAGGATAAAGTGGCGATGAAACAAAATAATATATCAGTATCGTCATATCTCTTTATAGTTTAATTCAGCCATCATAGTACTTTGCCCACAGGCTTCATTCAAAATAGAAAGGAGTGCCGCTTCGAAAAGCTTGTTATATTCTAATAAACAGGGTTGGACGTGACTTATTAGTAACTAATCACTATCTGCGCGCTCGCCGTTGGCTCCGCTATTGTTCTTATATTTGTTTATGCAAGACTCTTAATTTGATTGATAACGAGATCTTACGATGTGTTGCCGTTCCAGAAACCTTAATGTTCGTCTCACATTGCTGATCAAGGTCCGATTTAGATTCACGTTGCAGTCTTCTGCGAGGCACAAGCCAACGCTGGCGGTTAATATAAACCTCACGATTTGCTGGATTCTCATCGTGGTAACTTGATTTGTAGCTCTTTGTCTGTTGATAATGTATGAAGCTTTCTGTCTGAGATGCTGAAGAGCGTTTTTATATATATTCAGAATAGTGACCGTGGGTGCGGTGGGACACAGTTGTTGTGACGTTTTAAAAATTCCAGGTCAGTTTTCATGACGTATATATATGGAGGGACGCATCTAAATAACGCCAGTGCGCTGTTGTACCGAGGGAAAACCCTAGAAATCTATAGGTTTTATTGTATATGCAGATGGCGGTATGTGACTCGGTGACGAATTGGTTATAATGCGGGGACGTTTAAATATTCTTTGTGCCCTCCTACTAATTGGTTGTATAAATATACAACATCAACTTCTTACGTTTACGTGACCTTTAGATTGATATTTTTGATTGTAAAACGTGACATAACGGTCGTTTGATGATAGTTATCATTTATTTCAGGGCCACTTTGCTGAGTATATGTAAAATAGTCGTATCGAAAGATTTTTCGACATACCGTCATCGGTAATTTCGGCGACTATGAAATTGGCCCATAGCCATGAGTGGCCACTGTGAATACCCGCAACGCGCACATAATTTGGCAAAGGGATATTTTTGCTGCATGTCCGCCCACACCAACAACAGCATGATTAATTGGCAGAAAAGCGCAGGTATCAAGTTCATCCGCAAGTTAAACTTAATGACAATAGTTACAATACCCACGTGGAATTAACTAGAGATTCGGGTTATCAATCTTGACTAGGCGTACTAAGTGTAAAACAGGGATGCAAACAACGCCACACGCGCCATAGAACGTGTGGCGTTTCATGCGCCGCGTAGTCTGTGGCAATTCCATATGTGGACCACGTACTGTATAGGACGCTCGCATTTCCACTTATCCGGCTGAGTTGTCACCACGGTTTCATTTCATCTGGATTCAGTCATTCAGATTGGTTTAATGTTGGCATTCTTTTAATTGGTACACAAGATTCACAACCGTCTCGCCATTTTGTTGACGATGGACTCAACTGTCTCAGTCTCACAGTCTTTACATATCTTTGTAATAAAATAGAAATTCCCGTTCGGCGCACTTCAGTTTTGCATTTATTTTTGTTCATTTGTGCTATATTATTATAGACGTTATGACGTAGTGACTATAGCGTTCAATCGGCCAGCATGGTACAGAGAAAATACACCTTTTCAATCCATATTATGATGCCACATAGAGGTCACAACCAGAAACAATCTGTATTCGTATCTTATCAATGAGTTTCTCGGTTTTGAATTTTGATGTCAATATGACATATTGCGCATCATCAACCGCCACTCCATAAATGGAGAGCGTGGGCGTGTGACTTTCAAAAGGATAACAGGAAGCATCGAATTCACGATAAGCAGTCCCGAGTCCCTACATCACCGAGATATTTCAAAGTACAAAGTACAAGGTCCAAGTCTATACATCACTCTAGCTTCCGTATTGCTCTGCGCACACACATGTACATATTACTACCTGCATTTTGTGGGTGGTTAAAATATGCTACCTTCATTCAGAGCACCTTCACCTGGTGACTGAGAGCGATAGGATTAGGAACCCTGTTTCAAAATTATTGACGCAGTGACAAGTGGCCTGGTACCCGAATGATTCTATAGACTTTTCAGACCCAGCCCGATAATAACCCAATGACTTGAAGGGCCTGACGGAATAACTCCGGTCTTAATGTAATATCATTCAACATAAATCAACCCTCACAACGCATCAATCAGTGAAAAAGTGAGATTTAATTTTAGACCAATGCAATAACAATGATATACGAGTGTTTTAAATTATATTAATTAGCTCATAGGAAATTAGGAATGAATGAATGTTATGGAATTCTTCAAGCATCAACACATATCCATATCAGTTCCCATCGCAGTAGATGTGAGTTTGATTAAAAGGCTCCTGGATTGTGATATTGCGATTGTGGCGCTGGGCTTTTGCTCCTGTGAAGGAAGGGAATTTATAATATATTGTTGTTGTTTTGAATATACGGCGTTTTAAACTGTTTACAAGTCCGCAGATCAATGCTTTTATAAAGCACGCGTGTCGATACTTCCGATTTATAACTTGGATCACTGTCACTACCAACCTACACCAGGGATATCTAGACACATCTGTCTAGATATCCCTGCCTACACTCTTCATTCTGCCGATATTAACAGGCAATCAAAGAGGCAATCAATTTTCTAGTCTCTATAGTTAAACTCGGCCGGGACTCTAAAATCCCGGACCTCCAGATCAGAAGGTGGACAGTGATATCAACCACTTATCACAGGTAGATGAATTTCGTTACCTCCATGTAATTTTTTGAGAAATAGTGTCACGATCATTAAATCTTCTACGGCAGAACGAGGATACCCATTGTAAATTTTCGCGCAAAGAATGAAACTGTCCAATCGCTGAACAAAATACAAATACAATGTACTGTTATACATCACGCTTGCTTGTGAGCAGCGATTCAGAGACGACGAAGGCAGCGCGATTTAAAGTAACTCGGTGTAGAAATAGTGAGGTCATGCTATCATCATCTATATTGCTCTATCGATCTCTTAGGTTAGGTATGAACATGAAGCCAGTTGACTATGAATGCTATTGTAGGTAGAGTAGGCGGGCTTGTCAATAAATGGATTAAGAAATTAACCCACCTTGTGTAGTTCGCATCCAATATGTTGTCTTATTTCTTTGATATTTTCTATTTCAGTCGCACTGATTTTTGCTATTTTGCGGTTTTCTGGTGAAAGCTTGCGCAGTAATTCATCAAGTATAGTATAACCTTTATAAAAACGTTCATGTAGGATATATGGAAAATGCACATATCTGTAATGCTGTCTATAGGCGTAGGGCCTATGTTATAGGACTACAAGCTTTGTAAATCTAATAGTCTAACCCCTAACCTTTGTATTAGCCAGACATACAGTTAATTTTATTTCGTCTCGCTTGTAACTTTAGATATTCCGGTATGGACTAGATGGCGGCGGCAGGCCGCAAGCCCTTGCGCATAGCCTACAACCATGAAAACGTGTACTCACTCTGTAGCATTGAATATGCCATATTCGACATGATACCTGGTGTTGTTATGTTGCAGCGAACGCTTGGAAGGTCCTGAGAAATCAACGTTTTCGTTGTTGTAGTTCTGCATTCATGGCGTTTTCAACTACTTTGGTGATGCAACTACGCAAGCAGGCCAATGCTTGTATCACAACCACAACACCCACCTTACTCCCCGCCCGATATTGACTCCAAGAAGAGAGAGAGAGAGAACGGCTACCAATTTTATTCCAGTGTGTAATCGGTTGGGTGTCAAAGCCAGGGGACCTCCCGATCGGAAGGCAGAAAGTCACACCACTCGATCCTAACGTCCGGGCGGTACGTGGATCATGTCCTGCATTTGATACTATTGGGTTAATACTTACCAGAGAGTAAATTTTTTGTTGGGTAATAAGCAGGTTTCTGTTATGTTTGCGCCAATCGACCAGTTTCTGCACTTTGCAATCCTCTCCCGCTGACAGCTCTGTACTAAAACCGGCTACGATTATCCCGATCATGGTCATCTTCATAAACACTGGAATTTTCATCTTAATGGGATTCTGTAAATAGGTTGCTCGAGTAACATAGGATATCAACGCAGGATGAAAATTGATGGCTAAAGTCACTGACTTTCCCGTGCACATCTAGCCGAGAGCGAAACCCGAGTCAGTAGCTGTAAGGAACATGACTACAGTTCTACCTTTACCATGTTAGCAATATGTGCCAACGAAAATTTGTAAACCAAACCTACTTTAATTTCATTAACGTTAAATCAGTCAGCTTCTGTGTTATTTCTTCAACGTCAAAGCTGGTATTTTACTATTAAACGCCTAATTATCAATTCCCATCTCACTTTTTGTAGCTGATGATTACAGACTTCGATTCGTCGAGTAGCCTAACTCTCATGTAGCTCCGTATTGCCGTATAGCACTGGTATATGTAAGTACAAGTTGCAAATTGTGCACGATATGTGTAAATATCATAGCCGTCACCCTTTATATATTCTCGTGCAGCCTCTCTTTCCATTATGTCATTTTTTGTGTGACCTCGTCCGCCGTGAATTTTCGTGTGTAGCGTAGCTACCCAAAATAGCAGAAATCATTCATTTCCAAAATTAGTTTCTACTACACTCTTCCTGGCTACTTGTCTCCGTGCTGTCCGTGCATTTCAGGGCATTGATTGCAGCTTATCTGTTTTTTTCATTGGAAAGTACGAACGGCAATACTTCGGAACTCCATTTCTCTTTACTCCTCAATCCCACAATTCGACAGGTATTTCGTCATCAGTCTGCTGCGGTTTAAATAAAAACTATCATCCCGCGGAATGTGTAACTTTTAAACTATTGATGCAAAATATACTCGGAAAGTGTCGATTTGAATTTGGGAACCGCGCATGAATATTGAGGTTTGAAGTTGATGGTGATTCGTCATTATTGTCTGGACTCGGACTGGAGTGGACTGAAAAATCAGAATTAAGAATCGGAATCACGGGGACGCGAGGTAACCTTCAACCTGCCTTCAACCACCAATTTGATAAGTAGATGAGAACATATGATATTGGTATAAGTATAGCAGCGACACTTTTATGAAGATACAGCCCTAGGCGCGTGGCCCGTAGCCTCCCTACGATTGCAGACGCTATAGATAGATAGATTATAAGCAAAACGGGTGTATATATTTTGTGCTCACCGACTGTACCGACTATTTTGACCATTCTGATGACATCACACGCTATTCCGACTGTGGTCAACTATCTTTGGTATCGTCAGAAATAGCGTGTGACCTCATCGGAATAGTTGGAATACTCGGTGAGCGCACAAATAACCACATCCGAGGAACAATAGGCCTATACCGACGATTTCAATTAATCCGATTGCTGCGGGCGGACTAGCTAGGCCTAGGGGCTAATGCGCAGAATTACGTCAGGTGATAGGTCAGGTCGTGGCGTCGTGAAAGGAGATTAGGGATTTGCATAAATTTTAGTTTACTGGCATGGGGACGATGATAGGCATATAGGCCTACATATCCTACTCGTCCGTTATAACTGATGCAGTCACCGTTGTGGCGATTTTATTACGAGTTAGGCCGCTACTCATTACCTACTGGAAAGTAGATACTATTCCAGTCAGTTTATTTCATTTCATCAATAAGGAGATCGCCTTGACATTGTACATTCTGGTGTATGTATGGGCTGTGACGACGGCCTACAAGGCCTTAGTTGCTACATCTGTCGGATGAGTTGACAATAATATCTTGGCGAGTAGGTAGGCCAGCAGATATGAATACATATCCAACATATGGGATCATCGTAAAACAAGGAAATTATAGCATAGTCTATTGTGTATGTTATTCTCACTTCTCTTGTCCACATTACAGTATGTGCGTTGTTCCTCGTTGACGAAACACACAGTCTAGGCTTACTGGGTCGTATCGTGGTATCCAACGTAGCCTACCTCTCCTGCACCAAGACTAGAGTCCTCGCTTTCATGTTTATATAAAACACTTCTCAATTTTCAGGTGATACTAATCTTGTGTTTTATTGACTGCAATGGTTTGGACAAAACTGATAAATTCTCTTTCTCCCTCTCTTTTTGTTGAGTTGCGCCCTCCTTCTTTCAAACGTATTAGAATATTTACATCGTGCGGTGGCGCTAGCACACACATAAACAAAACATCGTCGCGGTCTTTGCGAATCAACCAACCAGAGGCGGACGGCTGAGCTGAGTAGGCGAGCGGGTGCAGTGCAGTGTCGTTTTAAATTCTACTCCGTCCAGAGAGGAGAAGTGATGAAGGCTGTGACGTTTATTATTCTCGGACAACAAAAATACGAAAGCTCATAGGCACGTATCGATAGAAACATAGTTTAAGGCGTCTAGTGATTTTGTGAGAGTTTGAAATGACCGACTCTTCACCTCTTTTGCTTGATGACGGGAACGATGATAAAGTAAGTTACGCCTTATCTTCCTGTCTGCTGTATGTGATAGTTGTTGGATTGAGATGATTTCAACAGTTATCGTGTTTCAGGTTGATGTTGATTCTTTACCCTCACAGTCAGATGATCCTGCAGAGTATCTGAATTATTTTATGGAACAAGGGAAGAAAAAGAGAATTGGTAATGTTATGACCTTGAAATTAACAACACGAAACTTTCATAAATGATATCAACCTCACCACCTTTGTCCTACCATCATCACCACCATCAAATTTTAAAATATAGAAGTAGGCCTATATATTCAATAACTCAACGATATTTGTAAATCAATACTTTGATTATAATTGTGTCGTCTTCTCAAGATTTTGTGCTGGTTTACGAAGAAGAACATAAAAAGACAAAACTGGCAAGACATTTGAGTGAAACTGAAAGAGAGGCAAAAAAACGAAAGCGAGATCTTGCGGAAAAACACGCAAAATGGAGGAAAAGATTTTTGAGAAACCTTGAAAGAAAGGGAGTCGTCATGAAGAAGGTACAGAACCTATGTAGAATTTGTAGCTAGGGAAGAAGAGTGTTTTTTAGTGTAGCTTTTCAGCCGAGCGGAGGCTCATTTTCTGTCCAGGAGTCTTGACTATAACCTAGTGTTTCTGCCAATATAGGACGAAAAAGTCAGTACTGGCAAGACGATCAAATACTATCTATTGCATATTCCATGGGAATTGTTACTTTTTTATGCAGAAGATCTGAATCTTCGAGCTCCACTCCAGGTAAGACATTTGGTAACTCATGTAAAAAATTGCAGGATTGACCCAAATTTTATCTTGTACATGCTGTCCATGCTGCATATTCTGAAATTGACTTACTCGGATTGAGCCAAATACCCAAGCCAAACTTGCATTCAAAACCCAGTCCTCAATTCATATCTACATCTCAAGATTCTCAAGGATGTGTTTCTTGCTCCTATTACATATACGATACCAATGCACCGGCATGAGAAGCTTCCTAGAAAATAATACCGCTTCTTTTCAATTCATAAAGTTTCCAATATAAATTATATTTCAAGAAGTGATTTTTTTCAGCTTCGGGAATACAGGACACGCCAATGGTCGGCTAAATTATTTTCCGGTTTAAGATTGTCAAATCTGATGGAGTTAGAAACACCTAATTATCCGCCACTCTACTTCACCTGTACTTTTCGACAATCAAAGTTGAAAAAGTGAGCAATAACTTTCAAACGCATCGTTTTCCTTCAAGACATTGAATATTAGCATTGATAACATCTACAGCAGTCCTGGTGCATTTCATCCTCGACCTTAACCAATGATTGTTTTCTAGATTCTTGGGAAGTGAGGACAAAGAAAACTACTTTCGAGACACTGATCGACAACGTATCGCTTGGGAAATATTAGAAGTTACGGTCTACGGCAAAAAACGTAGGGGTGAAATCGGTGAGTATATATTTAGTTGTATGTACATTTTTAATGTATTTCATTGACATATTACTCCCAAACGCAGAAAAATAGATTTCAGTGTTTTCAGGCCTCTGCCTCTAACTATTAAATATGCCGTATTAGAATATATGTCACATATAATTACTGTTAATGTATATTTTGATATGTGTAATCGATAGACTTTCATGTTGCATTAAAAAGGTTGCTGACTCTTGATTTTGTGAGCCGTTTACGATAATATTTTCTATCGTTAGCTTGTCACCTTTCTTCTTCTAGCTTGTTGTAAATAAATAAATTGGAGTCACTTTCAATAAATATTAAAGTGGGACCGCGTGTCAATCATTGTTAGTTAATTTATGCATTTTATCAAGAAGCATTCCTTCCTTTGAATAATTTATAAAGTTGAATGTTGAAATAGAGTCTCCAACAAAAGATGTCTCTTTCAAATTGTAATATTTCTATAGACAACCTATTGTACTAACTAGTGCCGAGGTTAGTTTTTGAAAACTGGCAAGTTTGTTGTGATTTCCAATTTTCCATATAATCAAAATATCAGCCTAATTACTGTACTGGCATGTAACATTTCAACAAATTTTGTACGGGCTGCATGTTTCTGGTATTGCAGTCACCGTAAATGGTAGTAAATGTACACAGCAAGACCAACCAGAGTATTTTAGTCACCGTAAATCTTAGTATATGTTCTGGGTACGTAGATAGACTCGAGCCTGATTCACCCGAGGATCTGACTGCCCGTACATTGCAATAATTGAGCCGACTAATTTTACAATTTAGGCATTGAGAGATTACTTGCAGAAGATGTTTTTGATGCCGCCTTCCCGTTACATGACGGTCCATATAAACCGAGTCCAGGTCAAGAAGAGGTAACTCTTCGATCTTCGATATAGATCATGCGGCCTGTTTATATGTTGTGACGCATGATTAATAACATATGGATTTGTTGTGGTAGTAGACATGGTGTCGTGAGTTTATTTTTGGCATGATTCATTCATGAAAGCTCAATGTAAAGTTCTTTGTTTTTTTCTTCTATTTTTATGTGTACAGTGGCCTACTCATGTACGTGAAAGTTATGCTTGTAGGGTTGATTCATTTACATTCTTTTGTTGCATTTGACTTGGTTTTCCTCAAACCTCAAACCAGGCCATCATTATGTTCAAACGGTACCTACACCATAGCCTAGGGAAACCAACATCAGCAAAGTAACAGAATGTGCATTTCGATCACATTTTGAACTCAAATTATATCGAAAACACATTTTGGGATGCTCAATCGGTAGACCAGTAGACCAGAAGTTGTGATTGGTATTTTAACACCTGCAGTCCTGCACTACTGCACGGCAATTCCTGATAGTTTGTCAGCTGTGTGTCGTGCTCTCATCCACTCCAATCACTTCCTGACACAATCCTTTTGCACTTAGTTGCTTCGTGATCATCAGACAATATCAGTATGGTGCCACCGGAACTGATTGCTATTAAGCTTCACCAGCGTTTGTGAAGGATATTTTCCTTTGTCTATAAAAACATATGTTGCCATCAATGAATCTCTGTATATTGGGCGTACTAAAACTACAACGCCAATGGTTGCAGGTTGTTGCTCTGATCGGTTTGACTTCAATTTTCTGACTAACCTTGTGACAGTGCTATGCACAATGTCGTGTATTCTAATTTTGTCTTCTAAGCTGACATATAGCTCATTGTATGTTTTTTGTCCTATTTCTGGTCTTCTTTCCTGTTATGAGATGCTGCATTGCATAGATTCTCGTTTTGTTCTGTTCGTTTGAATGGTGAGTGTATTGTTTGGATTGTTGTTCCTATTTAAAACTTTGTGAGCTCTTATGCTTTCTTATTTCAATGGATTGATATAATGGCTCTACAGACAATTCCTTGAAGCTGCAAACAAACTGTTTTGGTATTGACACTTGCAAGTGTAAATGCATCATGATAGTTCCTCCATCCATCTTCACCTAATGATTTTGTTAGACCCTCATTGGCTATCCATCTATCCAGCTCACTGCCATTTATCTTCTGGTGCTTCAAAATTTCTTCTGATTCAGGATCCGTCAAAGATGTGTAAACGACAAGTTCTCTACGAATATTGGGCGAGATGGGGAAGATGGTACAAATATCAACCAATAGATCATATTCGAGATTATTTTGGTGAAAAAATTGGAATATATTTTGCATGGCTTGGTAATAATTTGCTAACACATTGCCTTAATTACATGATCGATGGATTTTCTTTGCTTTTTCAGGGTTTTACACATCCTGGCTGTTGCCTGTGTCAATTCTGGGTTTATTAATATTCCTGACAGGGTTTGTGAACTTCAACGGAAATCCTACTGCGTAAGTATAACAAAGTGCGGATATATCTGATTTTCCTGATAGATGATGGGGTAGGAATCAGGAAGCTTTAGAACAAACTTTCCAATAAATTTGGCTCAACGTTAAAATTTGTGACTATTCAGGGAGAATGACTACTGGGAAAAAAATTCATTTTTTCATTCCATTCACTTTTGTTTCAGGCGACAGATTTGCAACACATCAAACGTCTTCATCATGTGTCCTCTGTGTGATACTTGCAAGAATTGGAGTCTGAGCACGACCTGCTTTCAAGCTAAAGTATCGTATCTATTTGATCACAGTGGAACTGTGATGTTTGCCATTATCATGTCATTATGGGGTAAGTGTGCAGTATGATGAATGTAACGTTTGAACTGCTGATGAATTCAGGCAAAAGTTTTCAGAGATTTATTTGAAATTCCATAAAAATTTCATGAAATTTATGGAAAATCTGTAGATTTTTCTGTCTCTCTTTCAGCCGTCCTCTTTCTGGAGTATTGGAAACGTAAAAATGCAAATTTAGCGCATCATTGGGAAGTGATGGATTTCCATGAAGAGGAAAGACCACGACCTGAATATGCTGCCCTCGCTCCGGAAATGGAAAAGAATCCTGTCACCGGTGTGATCGAACCACATTTTCCGAAACCTCGCAGACTACGACGGATGTTGACTGGGTTCACCATATTGATTATTATGGTGAGAAGAAAATTTTTTTGAATTCATCTCTTTGGCTTGTCAAGTAACAATACCATCTGTCATTTAAAAGAATAGCGTAGCTATTGACAATTTCATGATGTTGGATTTATCTGATTCTAGTGATTCATATCACGTGTTTCATTCTATATATTTATAGCTGGTTGTGGTTTTGATATTCGTCATATCTGTCATCTTGTACAAGTCTTTGATGGGAATTATACTTCTACATAGTGGAAGCCAACTCCTTCAGATGCAGGTAAGCGGAATGACCACCATCTTTTTTTAGATTTGGAAAGGCGTCTGGTCAGGGGGGAGGGGATATTTTTGCCAAAAAGTCTTGTAGAAGCGATACTCTGACCTAGGGTACTGTTGACCTCGATTTGATGGAAGCTGAAACTGAGACTTTGTTGACCCGACTCCAATTTATTTATAAATGAATATTGCAGGCTGGTTCGATGGAATCTCTTACCGGAGCAATGATCAATCTGATATTAATTATGTTGATGGCGCAAGTCTACACAGTGGTGGCTCAGTATCTCACTAGATGGGGTGAGAATTATTATATATGCGTTAGCTACGGCCTACATCTTCACCCACTTGCTGGCATTTTGCTTTGTTTCCTAATACCAAAATGCGATGGTTGATATGGCCAGACTACCTACTTCTCCAATTTTTTTCAATTAATTAGTTTTTTTCCATTAATTCAATTTCCAATTCATTACTCTTGGATCTGATAACTCAATTTGGATAAAGTCAAAGGATGAAGCAATGTTAGTGTATTTGATCAAGACTTGAATTTCGCTTCAAATTTCAGTCACAATGAATATCTATAGAGTAGCGTTCTTGAAGACGAGTCTTAGCATAATTCGTTCAATCTGTACTCTGCTCTTTCAGAGATGCACCGGACCCAGACAGAGTATGAAAACTCGTTCACATTCAAAGTATTCATATTTCAATTCGTCAATTACTACTCATCAATATTTTATATCGCATTTTTCAAAGGAAAGTGAGTCAATAGCTCTTTTGAATTTGTCTGTAATCTAAAAATTCAAAATTTTTTTTTTGTATCAAGTTTGACCGGATACCCAGGACATTACCTAACCACTTTAGGCGTCAGGAACGAAGGATGTGGCAATGGTGGATGCTTAATCGAACTTGCTCAGCAGTTGGTGGTGATTATGGTTGGCAAACAAGCTATCAATAACATTCAGGAAATTTTTGTACCGTACGTCTATTCTACAAGTTTACTCGGACTGTCTAGAATTTAAGAATGTATGCCTGGCAATGCTTCGTTGTGAAAAATTACCAGCTTGTCCCCACTGTTGGGGCAATCAGTCATCACATCTCATATTATGTAGATAAATTTCTCTGGTACATTTTTCAAAACAAATGAACCTTAATCATTTAACGTGTTGGGATGTCTATTACGTGGGTCATTTGACAACTTGCAGAGTCGTGATCATTATTTTTCTTGGTACTCCATTTTTCAGGAAGTTGAAACAATATTGGAATCGACATAGATTGAAAAATGTTCTTGGCGGTGACAATAGGAAAAAGCCTTGGGATTATGACTATAGTCGTCTCCTTAATTATGAAGGACTTTTTGATGAATATCTTGAAATGGGTGAGCTTAATTTGTTGCATAATTACTAATTGGGCAATCGAGCGTTGCACCTGTGAAAATAAAACATCTAGAATGGATATTATCCAGTAGATATTATAATAAGTTCTAATTATACCAAATTTGGGCCGCCTTTACTGTAGTAGTGTGATACAATGTCACAGAATATTTTGTGGCGATTCCTGAAAATTAGATCAAATCCTAGACATGTCACATCTATCAATCATTCATTTCTCTTTTTTTGCAGTTCTTCAGTTTGGATTCATCACGATATTCGTTGCGGCATTTCCGATCGCTCCAATCTTCGCGTTGTTGAATAATTGGATGGAAATTCGTCTTGACGCTTTGAAATTAGTTTGTGAAACAAGGAAACCTGTCGCTGACCGAGCACAGAATATTGGAATTTGGTTTTCAATTTTGGATGGAATCGTACAGATAGCTGTCATTGTGAACGTGAGTCTATTTTGAATGCAAAAAGTCATCATTACTCGTTACTCTAAATTTGTCATGAAGGGTTTCATTAGCAAGTGTTTAAGGTATTTGGCATGTCTCTTGGACCTTTAGAGATAGTTAGACTTGGTTGAGATTGTCTGGGTACATCTGTGACCTGCAAGTGCATTGTGTAGCTCACGCATATCAATGTTGAGATTTCTTTTGCAGGCTTTTACAATTGCATTCACCACAGACTTTATACCCAGAGTGGTATATACTTACTATGTTGGACATGGGACGTTGGATGGGTTTGTCAATTTCACCCTGGCATCCGCACCTTATGATGCTGGTATGGTATAGACTGTCCTAGCAGAAATATAACCTATGTCCTATACCACACATGTGTATTGACAAAGTGAACACATTTGGAAATAGGGCTCTGCTGATCAAGATTACTGCACAGGCTTAACCTTGCTGTTGGTCTTGACTTGATATTGCCATTCTGAAACTTTGGCATGGAATAGATGTATTCTTAGAATTTGTCATAATTGACATTTCAGGACTTGGTGATTGTAGGTACAAGGCTTACAGAGATCGATATGGTCATTACACGATGGCTTTCTGGGTCATATTCGCAATACGATTGGCCTTTGTAATATGCTTCGAGGTAAGATATAACTCATATTTTAAATAGTATGAGAAAATTTGAATGCGCCGTCTGAGAAAATACAACATTGGTAAATGAATCCTTGGCTCTCCTTGAAGAAGTCTTCACACTCTTCGCCGCCCTACTTGTGTAACTCTACCAAAAACTTCTCATCTGTAATTGCCACTGACAAAGTTTTTTGTTTTGTTCCAGCATGTTGTATTCTTTGTCGGTAGAATGATTGATTGGATTGTACCGGATGTACCGGAAAGTCTTGAACTTAAAATCAAGAGAGAGCATTACTTGGCAAAGCAGGCGTTGGCTGATAATCAAGACTCTAATCTGGTGAGTTTGTTCACTCATGAAAACCACTGTAATTTCAAAAAATTTTTAGTGCAACCCTCATGACCTTCAATTCTGTTGTTTCAAACTCTGTGCCTCTCGATGTCTAGCAATGATTTTATATGTACTGTAGGCCTACCATTACCGCACTGTTGCTAGTTGCTGTAAGTCACTAAATCATACAGTATCTCCCTATGTTCTCTGACCATGCGGCACACGTTTTTGCAATATATTAACTTATTTTTCTTGGAAATGAATTATCACTCACAAAATTTTGTTGGCTAACCAATGATTTATGATAACCATTTTTCCTCTTCAAGAATAAGCAAGACAATGTAAGCCGTTCTGCTGATGGTAATATGTGTCGCTTGTGGATAGGTGGGCTGTTTACTGAGTGCTGAAATGCAACAGTGATACCGCAGAAAGTTTAATTTGCTGAACTGTTGATGTTATATCGTTGTTGTTTTGATGGGTGTGTTTCTCGGTCGAGCCAATGAGTTGCAAATTGGCCACTTGTGTGAAACTGTGGAAATCGAGATTATGGGTTCACAATTTTTGCCTTTTCCTCACATTTAATTTTTATAAGTACAATGTGCCGGTGGCATCTTTTCAATGTGTTGCTTACGTGAAATATTAGATAATATGGCATTTTCAGCCTTATTATTACAGAAAATATTGCAGGCATGGCATGATTTCACATAAATGTTTTCGTTTTATTAGTCTTTCTTATTTGATACACTAATTGATTTCGATGTCAATTACACTATCAATTCGGTGATTGACTTCTGTGTATTGCAGGAGGTACTGAAACTGTACCACCGTCCCGACTTGGATCGTCATAATGATGATATTGAGGAGTATCACGTAGAAGGAGTCGAGGACGCCTTTGTTGCAGAAGTTACTTGATATGCAGGAAAAATTCACGAAATTTTACTGTTATTTAGATGGTATATAAATATGTTAACATTTTGTGTATTTGGTTTGATAAGTATATTTATTACTGTAAATTTTTACTGTGAACTTATCCCTTCGATTGTAGGCCTCAGGGATGTCTTGACAAGGTAGGCCTACGATCGCAGGCTCATATTTTGGAATACAGAAATCTAACCGTCAGTAACTCTCGTGATTGACGATGTAATGCGTGTCAGGCCGCCGGCAGACATGTACTGTATCTACAGCAACCAGATGCCAGATATTTGTCGATTATCGTGACCGATATTCATGGGACAACGCCGATGTGGATATTTGCGATATCAATTAGTATCTGTCTGCTGTACGCCAAGCTGTAAGGTGTCGATTCGATACTGAATGTCGGTCAAACACCGGTAATCAGTCGAATATCACAGCCGACATTCGTGAACTTTCGGTTACTAGCGTCGAAAGAGGCGGAAGATTATCGTATCGGCTTGAAAAATACATTGGCAATCTGCCTCGTGTGCCATCTCAATTTAGAAGCGCGTTTCGGTTGATTAGTTCGTGTTCCGGGCTCGTCGCTGTATTTCGTTTTACTTTTCGTTTTACATTGCAGAGACCTACATTTTCATTGGATTAATACTGGCCTTTTAGGGCCCCCGAATGGGTTGGTAAATTCTATCTTGAGCTGTTTGGGTAGAAAATGTTACATATTCACCATGTACCTCTTTGTCAGTTGATCCTTACCCAGTATTATTTTTATTCTATATATAGCTATTGTTGTCTCAGTTTATCTTTAGCATAGGCCTCACCCTTGCTTACCCGAGTCGTGCGGCAGCTTCTGCATCTGCGTGCTGTGTTGTATGCTGGGAATGAACTTCTAGGCCTAGTTATAAATGGCAGAGATAGATGATGTTGCGAATTGGTGTCCGAAGCAAGTTGTTGATTGGTTTCGAGGTAAGTTTTGATGATGGTTTTTGGATATATCATTAAGAATAAGTTTCACCTCAGATTTTATGTCCACGTCCAGCCTTGGTTTATTGAGAATAGCATTCACAAGCTTTCAGAGTTCCTCTACTTCATTAAGGTGACCGACCTTGATTTGGTGTACGCCTGTGGCACTGGTCAAAATATTGTGACTTTGTATTTATTGTATTTGTGCTGTACGTCATTCGGAATTCAAAATTTGCTTCCTTTTATTCTAATTCAGAGCGTATTATAGAACTTCGTGTAACAGTATAGTGTCTTGAGCAGCTCTTTAAATATTTTTGTTATTTAGGCTTGGCATTTATGGAGTAGGCCTATATATCACTTAAAAGAGGACCGCAGAATTAGGTACCGTATCTGGTCAGTTGGTCATTTAGTGTTCTGTTTGGGTATGCATCCAAGATCGAATGTGTAGTCATGAATTTATACTGGCCTGTGCCAATATACTGAAGCATACCAGCAATATCAAATTTAAAATCGAAATAAAATTTGTCGTTACAGGTTTGGATGATAGTTTGCAACATTATATCCCAAACCTGGAAGAGGCGAAAGTGACAGGTGCTCAACTTCTTTCGTTAAATTATGAAGATCTGGAAAATTTGGGAGTTTCAGCGATCGGACATCAAGTACTAATACTTGATGCTGCAGAACTTCTAAAACAAATGGTAAGAAGACTTGGCTCAAAATGTGTGTGGGGCCTCGTATCTGGACTCAAATTCTGGCCTGGGTTTGAAATCAAATTACTGTAGCGGTACCAGTATATATTGAAGAGTGTAGTGGAGCCGATGTCAGACGATCAATAGATATATATTGTAAAGAGGATCATGACAGATTTGATTTCCAGCCTTAGTTTATTAAGAATTAGAACATTCACAAGCTTCAGATGAAGATCTGTGGTGATTGTCTTTACAGTATATTGACTATTTTCGTGCAATTGGTGTAGAGTAGAATGAGTGACATGGCTGGTGGTGTATTTGTTTTGAGTGTTGTGGCTTATGGTGATTGTTTCTGATACAGTACGAGGGTCGGTGGATAATATTTCAAGGGTCAGGCATCCTCTACCATTCGATATATCTGTTCAACAGGATGGTAGACTAACGTCTGTTTTTTATTCACAGCATTATGATCTGGAGAGTGAGAATCTTCAATCACGTGCTCTCGATTTGAACTGTCGTTGTCATACTTTGCGATCACACATCTCTACAAGATGCCACACAAATGTTACCGGCGTCGAAGCATTTCGGCGAGGTCCAAATGTCGCTCTTCTCAAATTGGCTTGTGATGTCCTTGACAGCTCTAAACTCCTCGTCATGTGGTTGGACAGGTACGTGATTCATTTAATATCAGCTTTGACCATTCTAGAATCACATCTGAAATGTAGCCCAAGTTGTGTGGCCCACTGTATGATCTTAGTAAGTTATGAAATCTCGCCATAATTGCATATAGCCTACTGGCGATTCTACTGCTACCACTTAGTTCGCAGTAGGCCTATACTTTTTTTTAAATTTCTTTTGGATCAACTAGTACTGACGATATCAATCCATCGATTTAAGATTATGTAGCAAATTGAAACGTGGCATGCATCGAGGCAAAATGCAAGTGCCCGCGATAGACAGACCTTATTATCGCATCGCTAGACGCCACAAATTCACAAGTCTGCTTTTACCAACGAAACAGGATTTAGATAGTGACAGTCACTGTATTAAATAGAGTTTTGATCACCACCTCATTTCCCTATTGGGATTTCTCTCATGTCTTATAATGGCGGATTCTATCTGCTTAGCAAGCTCTCATGTAAATCTTAGAAAATGACTCTTTCCATTAATCTTTTTTAGCTTTAGGAGCTAGTAATTCCTAGTGGACCTCAAAACAGTTGAATATCATCAAGTCTAAATTTACCCCAAAACTGTTTATGCTTTTATGTACCGGTATAGTTGGAAGGATTTAGTCAAGCGTTACATTCATGGTTTCCGTGTGGCAACTGGCAACAGATCATTTCACTATTATTTACCTTAGCTTTGTATAGACAGAAAATCTATATTGAACGCCACAGAGCATACAGGAAGCTTGCCCGGTTGCGTTTTTTGGTTTCAATTAATAATTGAATCATGATTTGTTAAGAAAAGATGTATATAATATATAGTGTATGGTGTCGTGATTTCAGTAATGAATCAATTGATTGTACGGATTAATTTAATAGTATAATATCTGTATGGTTTTTATAATGTGTAGTTGAAAACCGTAAAATGTATACCGGTAGGCCTATCTACCTGTCAAAAAGGGCCACAAATTGGCTAAGAATAATGTTCCTTTTTAGGCCTCCATTTTTTGCGAATAATGAGTTGCAAAAAGTTCGATCCAACATCGTCAGATTAAGTCATGAACTCAGCACAACCGTTCAACAGGTACGTGTCATTTAGGAAGTCTGAAGCTTACTATTTTTGTGTTTGCTTTTCTGTTGTTTTACGTTCAGCCTTTTCTGTTCAGCCCGTGTTTGCATGTACCATTGAAGATGCAGTTCTAGCAATTTGTGCTGATATGGAAAGCTTGTCAAATCAGTGAGTGAAATTTCAGTTTTATTGTTGTTATTGTGAGGCAATTTGAGCTTGTCAATGATGACCCTTGCAATTATGTTAGAATATCGTAGCCTTGGGCCACAATTTCAACCTTTTCTTGTGGCTGAGGTTTTTTGTAATTGTCTCACGTTTTGTGATCAATCTTAATGAATGATCACTTTTGTGACTTTTTGTTTGATCATGATCAGTATCAGATTTATGGGGTCAAATAATTATACTCGATATAGGGCAGAGGCACACTCAAAATAATCTTTAGGCTGCTATCGAATCTTTCAGCTCTTGATCAATTTAGCGATTCTACTTCAACATAATTTTGATTTGAATGCACCAAGGAGAATTAAATTAATGTGCTCTTAGGCTCACATAGACAAATTGCGGATCGAGTTATCTCTCGCTCATCAAGAGAGAGAGAGAGAGAGTATAATAAATATAATCTTGAATTTTCAATTTCGAATGCTCTCTAGCTGTATTTTGTCAAAGTCCTCAGAGTAGGTCAATCCTATACAGATCACAGTCATAATCCATTCTGTCAATATTCCCTTTGAGTCATTAACAGAGTGTTGATGCTTTTGATCTTTATCCATCTTTGCTGCTTATATGAGGGTAATTAATGTGCCTGTGTGGTATTGCTCAAGTCACGTAATATCCTCTGACTGTTTGTGGTGGTACTGAGACCTTTGTATTCGATGTCAATTGGTAGCTTGTTAGAGACGTAGGAGTTGTATTATCTACGTAAATAAGCAGACTATTTGTCTCTCTCCTTTTTCTGACAAATCTAATGCATTCGTGCCGCTGTAGTGATCCTAGGCTATGATGATCTCTAGTGCCACCTCTAGTGGTCGATGTCTCTTTGGCAACTAGCCGGACTTGGTACACTTTTTGCGAGGTGTGACCAAAACATTTCAAATCAGCAGATCAACAGCAAACAATTTCAATCGACTCGAAGGCAATTTCAATTCGAAATCTCAAGTGCCACCTAGTGGTTGACATATTTTTTGGCATCTAGACAGACTTAATAAGCTTTTTGTGAGGTCCACTTTTTGTGAGGTGGGACCTCATCTCCTTTTTCTGTCATAGGCTCCACTATTTTTTGTATTTCCTGTCAAATATGGTTATGTACCTTTCGTCAGCCAAATCCTGGTATTTTGTCTTTCTTCAGAATGATTACTTCCAACGATGTCATGTCGATACAACCTGCATTCTTGGAGGTGACACATCTTGTCAACAGAGACCCGTCTTCTGGTTTGGGACTTTTCATTAAAGCTACTTTCGAAGGACACCATGTCATAACAGGTGAGCTAGGCAGCAAATAATGCCTCTCAGATGATTTGTTCCAAACACTCAACTACGTTCTGTGTCCTGTCTTATGCTAGGTACGAAAGAAGGATCAATTAGCTCACGGATACGAAGAATCACTCCTGGAGATGAAGTCGTCGCCGTTGGAAATCGAAATGTGGTATGTAAATGACAAAATTAAACTTGGTGATGTTTATGTTCTCTAATAGACCCACAAATAGCCATAATAGTGACCAGCAATTAGGCCTACTGCAATCCTGCACAATGGGATGGGGTGGGATGGTTTAGATGCTAAACTGTCATTTACTGTACTTAAATTATTCTATCCTTGATCAGGTTGGATGGCAGTTGGCTAAACTTGTTGCTGTACTCAAGGAGACGCAGAGCGATATCAGCATAACATTGAAAAAACGGCCGCAATTGACTAGCAGTTCGAATACTCTTGCGCCACTATCTCGTCGGAATCAGAAATATGGAAGGTATGAGACGATGATATATCATAAAAACATCGGAATCGAGCCCTGATAATATTAGAGGAAGGGAGAGAGAAAGAGAGAGAGTGGCAACCATTGTGACCTAGAGAATAACCACTTTATCACACATTTTGACTTGTGTAACATGTTACTAACGCTTCCTAATCAAGTGATCATGTCTGTGCTGAATTCGTGTAAAATAAGAGAAAGGCTAACTGAGAAAAAGGCAAATGAAAGCTCATAGCGACGAGCCAGTCATGTGGAACCATCTCTGCCAATTTAACAAGTATCTTCGCAAAATAGGATCCTAACAGCTCCTCCGGTGGTTCAACCTATTCAAAACGTTCTTGAGACGCGAAAAAAGAACACCAAAGAATCGGTAGAGTCGAATCTCAATAAAATCGGAACGTCTAAGGAGAGTTTGAACTCACTGAAAAAGGAGACGAAAAAGAAAAAAAAATTGAAAAAAGAAAAAGCAAAGTCGTCCAGTAATATATTGGCCGGTCCTTCGGAAGAGTCAAAAATGTGAGTATTGCATTGTATGTTTTATTTGTTTCAAGCAGTCGGTGTTGTGATGTCTCGGGTCAATGAGTCGTCTCTATTCATGTTCTCTGAAGACTTACTCGACTTGACTCGAGACTTGGCATAAAATTTCTGCACTTGTGACTACCAACAAGTGAAATAGCTCGCCAAATAATAACCACGACTCCATGACCATCCTGTAATTGAACAGAAATACTCAATTTGTTGTTCTTTGTTAGGTTGTCAAGGCGGCAACGAGGATCACTGTCACAAGAATCATCTATGGACAGAAATTTACGATCGGCCTCATCCATGGAAGCGGTTGTGTCGTCATCAACGAGCAATTTAGCAAAAAATTTGCACTTGGGAAAAAGTTTGGAAAAAGTGTGGAAAAAAGAGAAATTGGACAATGAGAAAAGCAGTAAAAATTCCAAAACTAAGCATAAACATTCGAAAAGCGAAAGTCACATGAAATTGAAGAAGGGAAAAACAGAGAATATGATGCCAAATAATAATGACGTTCTTGAAGAATTACGTATGAAACGATTAAAGAAATCTGAAACACGGACTGTCGAAGAAAAAACGCCAAACAGGTATTAACTGCTATCCATAGTAGCGCTGCCATAGCAACTGTGAAAATGCATTTTTTGGAATATATTTGCAGCAAAATTGATCATCAACGTTACGCGTCGGAACCGCTGCAGCAAGTATCGTCACCGTTTGATTATCTGGTTATACCACCTCCTCCCAGTGCACCGTACATGCCAAGGTTGGGCATTTTATCATTTTTGCTTCGTGTTCCATAGTCTGTTTCCATATGTGTGGTATCAGCTGTTTTCATGGTTAAATTTAGCATTTTTTGCTTGGATTATTTTGCCCCGTTGCAAGCGTCGTCTCCGTGATGTACTGACCTTTTACCTTGCTAATAAAACGCATTTCATTTAGAGTCGAAAATGTTCTTCAAAATGTACCAGACGAAGAGTCGCAGCCTCGTTCGAAGAAGAAAGCTGATAAACCATCCGAGTCTCCAAACTCGCGTCTGGATAGCGAACACAGACGTCGCTTCACAATTATAGGCAGCGAACAAATGGATGAAAAATGGTAAGATGCAAGTGATTTCTTTTCGCAAAATGAGGGATCATCGCCTTTCTATACTCTGGGGTGCTACAGTATATGCTCCTTGCTCATTAAACCCCATTGCATTACGATATTGTATGAGGCCCTTTGTTAGCACCCCCTAGTGATGAAGTGAAGGCGACAACCCATCACGGGGCACCGAAGTAGTAGTATAGTTATAATAAATACACTTTTATTTAGGTACAATTCGTTATTGTCTGAAGTAAATGCGAAACGAGCTCAATGGAAATCGTCTGTATCATCGAAGAAGGTTCTTGAAAGACTTGATGAAACTGTGACTGCTTCTGAAGACAGTGTCTTCACAAGTCAAAGTGTTATTGCCGAAGAAATAACTATTGTGAAACGGTATTGCGACTGTTGATTAATCTTGGGTAGGCCTACGCTGGAGTGGATGAAGCATTAATTATTATCAAAAAGTTGTATAACATTTCCCAGTCTGTAGATTCAGATTCAAGCCCAGAAATTGATGATTTTTATGCTATCGATATGTTCTTGTGGAAGGTTCTTAGCAAATCTTGCCTTTGTTCGTATGTAATTCTTTGCTCATGTTTCGCCTCTATTTCTGTTTGGCAGGGGTCCGAGGCAGATAACACGAAATCGTCCAATGTCGATGCCTCCAGATTACTACAGTGCAGCCAAACTTAATCAATATAGGATAGGTCAAGCACTCGGAGAAATAACACAAAAAGGAAAGTTATCACAAATATTCGACAGTTCGTCAACGGTGGGCAACAACATCACACCGGTTGCTCATCAAGTCGATGCAAAGGGAATTAAAAAGCTAGCACCATTGAATTGTTCCATTGAGTGAGTAGAAGGTTTGCTGGTTGTCGATTCTGCTGGGCGCGATGCAAGTATGACTCTAAAAATGTGATGCCTAGTCAGTTTGGAGCTTGGCTAGGTTTTTTGTCAGAAATTTTTTGTTTGGCCCTCCATTGTTTCGCAACCTGCCATTTTTGCTGATTTATCTGAACCTGTATGGTCTGTTGGTAGTCCACGATAAAAGTTTTTTGGCAAAATATTAAGGCATTCAGTCTTGTAAAGTAAATTAGTATTTGCCTAAAAGATTTTGACAATTTCTGGAAATGTTTAAGATTATGTGTCAACCTAATGGAGTCTGCCATGTTACCAAACCGCTTGAGTAATCCTGCATCACATGCTACCTCGCCTACCTCATGAGTCGGCTCTATTTTACTATGATGCACAATCCGTAGACCAGAGTAGGTGATTTCATATCCACTTCCTGAGTTGCGTTGCCTTTCAATTCCTTGGCGATTGTTTTCAAGATAGAGTTTCTATAAAGCATCACAGCCATGTTTGTTATCCAATGCAACTTGGAAGGTTAAAATTGAAGCTAGAAAGGGCAAAAATTTCCTAAATAAGATTTAATATGGTGGAGCTGATGGTGGACGATCAATAGATATTGTAAAGAACATTCACTCCACAAGCTTGTGGATGTTTTAATTCGCAATAAACCTAGACTGGACGTTAATCTGTCGTGAATCTTTTTTATGATATTACTGAGATAAAAGAACTTCGAGTTAGATTGACCAGTTTAATCCTCACCTAGCGTAGCTCAAAGATTTTGAAGGGAAGCTTTCAAGGCCTCATCCACTAATGCAATACTACTTGTAAATGTCATTGCTCGACATAAGGATTGATCTGGTGGAGGAAAACTTTGTGTTGATTTGATAACCGGCTGACTTCTTCACTTCACTTTCATATTTTACTAGTGGTGCAGATAACGATTTCTGCTCTCTGTCTCTGCTTATTGTCTCAATTTACTGTCTGTTTCAGGGATGTTAATCGAAGTAGGAGCGGCGATAATTCGTTAGATAGTAGAGGATCTTCTCGTATTAATATCAACAACAACAATCTCTCATCATCTGAAAGGTAGGACTTTTTACACTACCAGTCAGACAATTAGAGAAAGAGATAGAGAGAGAGAGATAGAGAGAGAGAGCACACTCAATTTCCAACATTGAATCAAATGGCATTTTGAGATTGTGATATGTGCTGACAGATTATGAGAACATCATTTTTAGAGCAAAGTAGCAAATCTAAATAGGCTAATTTTGAATTCATTTCAGGAAAAGATACCAGACCCCACCCAGACCAGCTCCACGGAATACCCCACCTTCAACTATCGGTAAAGGACTGAATGCAAAAGTAAACAAAGTCCTAATGTGAGTGTAAATTCATATCGTGACCATAGAGTTATCAACAATATTGGCACGGCATTGATTAAAATTCCCTGTCCATCGGATGGTCCTAATGAAGGGCTGAGGCAGCAAGGAAGGGATTTGTCAAGCTCTTGATTGATGCTATAAAATCACCGGTATCACGGTGATTGGGCCTAATCTCTGTGGTCTGGATTTGTCAGTGTCATGAAATTTCTGTCTTTTGCTTTTCCTGATGCATTTTTTTTTATATCTAGGCATCGTGGAAGTCCTGAATCTTATTCGCCGAAAGCCAATGCTAGGCATAAGGCTGAATCATCAAGCCCAACCCCTGACCAGGTAGTCAGGCCTTATAATTCCAAGTCACATTTAAATGAACAATCCAGCTTCACCCAAACACAGTCAGCAGTAACTGAAGAACTTGGATATTTCTTTGCAAAGCAGAAAACAGCACGACCAAGCACTTCGTCCGATGTCTTTTCACCTGGGGCTGTATCTTCACCCCGTTGGGTGAAAAATAATAACTCCTTACCAAGATCACCAGCAATGGGTACTAGCATGATGCGACAACAAATACCGTCTCCGTTGACCCCACCAGTTGCCAAACCACGTAGTATGATAAAAAGTGGAGGAGGTAGCCCAAAAATTGCGTTGATGCCAAATCTGAAGCAACAATTGCCGATGAGCCAAGCGAGACAAAGTCGAATTCAGTCAGTCGACACATCAGAGCTACTCAAAACGACACCAACCGACGAGCCCCAGAGACGAAAGAGCGAGAGCATTTCGAGCGTGAAAAAGTCTGTCGATAAAAATCCATTGCTTCTGCTTGGACAAACTTCATCAAGAGGATCATATGTTGCAGCTATTGATGGTAAGATGTTTTTTTTTGCTACGCCAAAATTTTAAGATAAAGATAAGAGAGGAGACCAATGCGTTTTACTATGCATTCCCTTCTTATCATGTGCACAGGCAAAGTGATGCATGATGATCAACATTTGTACTTTGCAGGCGGATTTTCTTTGGACGATCTGATGGCAGCCAATTCAAGCAAATCAAAGGAAGAAGAAGCCAGCCCCGACAGGTAACACTTGAAACACATTTCTGTACAGTATGTTGCTCGCTTGTCTCAGTAAAGAATGTTCGCCACAGATTTAACGCCCACCTTCTGTTTATAGGTTTATTTATACACTTTTAATGAGAAAAAGAAAGAAAGTTTATGTCAAACTAATTGTAGTTGCTGGAAACCTACTTTTTTTTCATATCGTAGGTTGTGTAGTTAGTGTTAGTACTAACCGTACTTTATTGATCATCTGAAATCGTGACACCAGCTTGCAGGTATTCCACAATCACCAGGTTGCTTACATTTGGTATTTGCCAAGATTCGTTAGTTGCTAATCAGGTAACAACGAGTTTGTAGACACCAAATTGATGAGGTTTGTCTTTTAGTAATATCACTTGTGTCTCTGATAATAATTTGCAGCAGTTTTGTTAGGGTTATTATTTGAAAAAGAATGTAGCGAATTTGTATGTTTTAGATTGCTGTGTGTGTTGTTGTTTGGACTGCCATGCTGAGTTGCCAGACGTGCTGAAAAGTGTGACAAAACAGAAGCACTTCTCAAGATCTTGAGGCAGATGTACTGACGTATTTAGAAAAGACTGCTCATCGTTCGCTAAGTAAAGTAACAAGGTGGAAATCAGCTTTTTGAATCAGAGAGACAGCTTCAATGTAGAATGTTCTGATTTGAAGGTGAAGGTACAAGTTGAAGTCTTCAGAACTTTTTTATGATGATCATGTGATACATTAGCATCTTTTTCATTAGGTATTTGTTTTCGTGTTATCATGTACAGCAGACAGTATCAAGTTTTATTGCTTGCTACTATTGAGTAGCCGACTATTGACGTTTCGGGTTCGGGGGATTAAGCGCGTCGTGTCTTATCGTACGCTGTAATCAGTTTAGTAAACTTATTGACGTTTAGTAAGTAGTCAAGTACATTTCATGTCCTCGAGGGAACGCAGATTAAACAGTATGATTGAAAAAGATTAGTCCCGCTTAAACGGCGGCAGTTTACAGTTAATGCAGTTCGAAATAAATGGATCACATTTCTATTGGGATACGGTATTTCGATGCTTCTAGATTGCAAAAATTTTGAACTAGTGTACAAGAACAGGAAGATTTGTATCGCGTAACGTGAATGTTTTGGCGGTGTCACAGACGTATGATTTATCTAATAAGCGAGTACCTTGAATGCCGGTATGATTAGCTAGCTACACTGCATGCATCGCAAAAAAGTAAGTCATCAAGAGCCGATGAGGCTACATAATTTCTGAGAAGAATTTCGTAATGCGATCGTATCGTAGGCCTATGTGTGTGCGGACCTGCTGCAGTGATTGATGAGCTGAGCATTAGAACGCGCTCGGGTTAGATATATTCTTTACGGAAACTGGCAGTTACCGCTTAATCCTATTGGGTAGGCCTAATTTAGTGGAAATATGTTATACAAGACCTATCAAGTTTCTCAGAAAATATTTCTTGGCAATTTGATTCGGGTTTCGTATTCTATGAGTAAAAGGATCGCATGTTGTCCGATCTATCACGCAAAATGTAGCTCGTTTACGAAGGCGATGCGTTAACATAAAAAACGTGAACTGACGAGGCGTTGCGGACGATGGCGAGAGATTCTTTCGTAGTGTAGCGATATTTCGTAGGCGAAGTGCGAATACCAGTCATCTGTTGTATTTCTAAAGAGCAATTCTTTTGATATTTACCTCAGCCAGTCGGGCGTGGAAAGCGAGTTCGCCTCGGGCTGTTTGCTTAGTGTACCGCGCTTTGTAAGGCAAGTTATGATCAAGCGAAGCTGGGAGAATTAGTTGATATAACGATTTGTGTCGCGTAGAGAATAGCCTATGGCATCGCTAATTTTCCAGCATGTGGTTAATCAGTCAGTACTGAGATTGCGAGATGAAGTCGCCGGGATTTGTTCTAACTAGATAGTTTCCCATTGAAAACTAGTTTGAAATCAACGCATAAGCATTTTGCAGGGGGCGAAAAGCCATATAATGTGCAGTACAGCGTAGCACAATCGCGTAATGTAACGCAATTTCTGCTGTAAATAAAGTCGCAAGAACTAGGTCTACTACGCCTTGCATTTACTCGCCAATCACCGATAGAACTTCATTGCGAGACGTCCCAAGATATTCTCATAAACTAACAAGGACCGACGTTGTCTAAAAACGAGGATATTATCGTTATTATCACCATCTGTATCTCGTATCTGAAACAAAAAATGAATATATTTTTTGCTAAATGATGCAAGTACAGTGCTATGTTTTAATTTAGTAGTAAATATAATAAGTCACCACAGATTTAACATCCAGTCCAGTTAATTGGAATATGATTCACTCGGGGATGGATTCACTGTTTTAATTTGCTAGAAAGAGCTGGGTATACTTAGTCTAAGGTTTAAATTACTTAGTTTTGTTGTTTAGCGAGATTCAAGCTTGAAAGGTGCAACCACCTGTGAGTTGCTTGCTTGCTGATTTATGTCCTTGTTTTATTGGCTAAGCCTAGTTTCGTCTGTGTCATATCCTGTATTGTGCTAACTCTATTTTGTACATGCATGTGACTTATGAAGGATTCACAAATGCATTTTTGAAGTCTCTGTTAGTATAGGGTAATGTCAATGAAGGTTTGGGCTGGATTGCTGTGATATGAGAGTGAATTACTGATAGGAATTTCCAGCTATTTACAAACAGCCTACATAAGTTTGCTGAGTGATTTAGAAAGTCTAGTTGACAGTTTGAAAAGTAGGTTACACAGAAAGTACGGTAATCATTAAATCTCAAGTTGTATTATTGTCTATGAAATAAAAAACTACCAAACTGGTGCATTATTAAGTCATACAAGATGTGTGTAAGTCAACCATGTGCTTCCTTACATTAGACGCTAAGTACATACTACTGGTACTTAAAAACTTGCAATGAAGTTCAATCTTTTTATCCTTTTTACCCCCATAAACAGGAATTGCATGAAAAAATCATGCTAGAATTAAAATAATGACTACCGGAAATAAATAGACCTCTCTCCCAGATTTCCTTCTATCTTTGAGGGAATTTTTGCATTGTTGTTTGAGATGGGCCAGACCAATTTCACAGAAATTATGTGAAGCTCGGCAAAGTCATGTTGTGGCACATGGTTTGATTCTATCATCTTCATAACATAGATATAATAAGTCACCACAGATTTAACGCGCAGTCAAGTGAATTATATTGTAATAAACTGGACTTGACGTTAAATCTGTGGTGACATATTTACTTCTCCATTATTTTTCTTCATAAAATAGTGTCGTACAGTTACTTGGTATGGTAGGCTAGTCTCTAGCTTTGCCTCAGTCCATTTAAATGATTGGTATCAAAAGTTAATTTAATTATTAAGCAGCACACTTTAACTTTTAAGTAAATCCTCAATATAATATTGTTTACCGTCTTCAAAATGCTCTTTGTTAGGAAATGAGCCAGTCTCTGTGTTATTCTCAAGTTTCCTTTGTAAGCTTTTTGGTCTGAAGTACTGTCAAGAAAGCACATTACGTAGTTTGAGGAGGGTTATGAGAAAGTTCAATTGATAACGTTGTATCATGTTTCATCACATTTTAGTTTAGAGATGTATCGGCGTACCTTTACTGGGGAATTTTTATGCTTGTGTAAAGATAGAAATTGGCTCTAAATTCAAAATCTAGTTCCTGATTATGTGATTTTAGTGTAACCGAATCAATATTGTTTAATGATGACCTATCATAAACAAATTTGGTTTGTTTGAAATCGGTTTGGACATTGATCACTCAACCAGAATGATGGTTTTCTGTGCCCATAGGAAAAGGGTAATAAAGTTTATTGTGACAAAACACATAGTGGAACCGATAGTAGATGATTAGATATAGACCGTTAGTGTAATGTCACCATAAATTTAACGTCCAGCCTTAGTTTCCTCGGAAACAAAGTGTCAAGATTTCGTAGCATGACTCCTTCATCAGGTGAAACCAGAAGTTATAGGAAATGCATTCAGCGCATTGGTAAATTCCAAATAAAACTTCCCTGACATGAAGTCTAATTTTGTGTACGACTAATAGCTTATACATTTATATTATGCATTCATTTCTTGAGGCAGTTAATCCAATTCACCGATGTCTACACATCATCAAGTTCTTGTAATATGCCAACCTTTCATGTTCTTACATGTATTATGTGCCAGTGACTAATCTACCGGTACATAAAATTCCTTCTACAGTAAATAATAGGTTCTATACTACGCATAATATATACTATTTCAAAGTACGGTATTTGTTGGTGTGTAGGTGCGTGTTTTTGCATAACTTTGGGATTTTTGGCAATTTCACCAATCGCTTCTGCTTTTATTTACAGCCATGTCATTAAAGTTATTGATGGAGTAAAAGTAAAGCTGCGAAAAGTAAGTCATCAAGTCTTTTGAGAATTTATTATCTATAATAATTCTGGAGAGAGTTTGCTGTTCGTAGCCGTTCCGCTTCCATGGTTATGCTCATCCTGCTATTTTCAGGGTCGTCTTCCTCCGTTTTTCTGTACCATATTGTCGTTTTAGCACTCTTTTGCACATCTCGAAGCGCGTGGGACAGAGCTGCAGGGGCTTGCTCGAGGCCCCATTTTTTTACCGTTTTCCATGAAATTTCCGTGATGCGCGTGAGCAACGAAATTCAGGCGATGTGCTGGCAGGATTCGCGCACTCTCGCTCTCTTGGTTCGGCCGCAGAGCTTGCGTTTGGAAAGCACAGTAGTACGGATGTGGGATTGTCGCTGTTTTATACCGTGATTTGAAGTCAACCTGCAGGAATAATTCAAGGGTACACGTTTGGGTTGCTCTCATGTATCACTGTAATGGCACAGTTATTTTTAGCGTTTTTGTGTTTCATCGAGTCAGGTAGAGGCTTATAGCCTAAAGGTATTTATTTTTTGTTCGCTAAAGAATGAGTCAGCAATTTAGTCATCCAGTCATGTAAGGGTCTGCACTGTATAACCATTTGTGGTGACCTGGATGTATACAATTATAACGTTATGGTGTCCAGGATTCATAGAATTAGAACGTTTATGGTGACCTGGATTCATACAATTATAACATTTATGGTGATCTGTACTCATACAATTATAACGTTTATGGTGACCAGGATTCATACGATTATAACGTTTTTGATGACCAAGACTCATAAAATTGTAACATGGTGACCTGGATTCATACAATATTACAATTATAAAGTTTGGTTTTTTAAATTTTTATTGTAGAGCCCAGCACTTACAAGATCAAATAGCAATAGTGGCAAAAAAGTGAGTACAGTATTGCCAATTTGTTTTGTAGTTTGAACTGTTTGTTAATAGTCTGTGTCTTCTTCATTAGGGACGCCTGAAAATTGTTGATCAGCTACGAGCCAGTCCAGGTGTGTAAATTATAAATTATAAAACAATCGTTAGCCCTGGCATGAAAATAGATGCCTATCTGAAGCTTATGCCACCTAGTGTTTTAATTTCTTTGACTCATTGCTGTGTCTTTACTTTAGAAATGCGGAGTGTCCGTCGAGTTTCCTGCCGGGACTTGGGAGCCGGTGAATGTGATGGCTGGTTGTGGAAGAAGAAAACAAACGCTACTTCGCCGCTGACTTCAAAATGGAGCAAAAGGTAAGTTTGCATTTGTGATGAATTAGTAGTTTTAAAGAGCTAGACTGATCTAGTCTTGTCCTAATGTTCTTTTGCTTCCAGACTTGTTTCATTTAATCGAGTCTCATAATTACCTTGAGCTCATCGGCCATTGCTATTTTGCTGTATTTAGATGGGTCGTGCTAAAGGACAATGCCCTTTACTGTTATCACACAGAAGAAGACGACAAAGCTGAAAGTTACATCTATTTGCCAGGTATTCATCGCTCACCTTATCAATATGCATATTTAGTACAAACTCGGTGCTAGATCTCCTATCATAGCCTAGTCATATATGTATAGGTAAGCTCTTGGACTAGATAGATGAACTATCTGGTGATAGTGATATAGGGACTTTCAAAGAAGGCCAGCTCTTGTTCGATTCTGTCAATGTTTGAATTTTTTAGGTTATAAAATCACCCCAGCTCCCGAGAGCAAGAAGAAATTTGCATTTCGAGTCGCTCATCCACTACGGAAGACGTTTTATTTCGCTTCTGATCGTCAGCTAGATATGACAAGATGGATGAACAAATTAGGATTAGCTGCGATTGAATATGATTTCCCCAAACCAGGTTTGTTTGACTATTTCGTTCTGTGTAGGCCTACCAGAGATGGATGTCTGGCCTGGCTCAGGGTCAATAATTTTGAATTTGACCTGGACCAAAATCAGTGATGTGCTAAAATCTTGAATTTGCTAACTTTGAGTCTCGTGCCCTATTTCAGACAGTCATACTACGAAAGATGAGAATTATTTCAGTGAAAGCGACTCGGAAGACGCATCCAACACATCCCAATCAGAACTAGATTCTGGCGTGCAGGCCCCGAATGCCTCACCAGAAAAACCGATAAGAACATCACAAAATGTTGTATCAACTTCTACGCCACCGAGAAATCGCGCCGGACGACACATGTCAACACAACCAGATTTAAATCGAAGTGCTCGGTACCCGAGGAATAAAGCAGAGATATTAAAATCATCGGCTACAACACAAACGACAGATTCGTTACAAAGAGAGATGCGAACACGATCCAAATCTGAAACTGCTTGTCCAACTAAAGCGGTCATTAATTCCGAGTCTAACCGAAGTAATTCACCTGTCGAGCCAGCGAAGATAACTCATGATGTCCCTACAGAAAATGATAAGCACCAAACGAATGATACACAACAGTATGTAAATTCTATTTTCTTGAATTTTTTTTCACCTGATGAAGGAGCTCCGAAACCTTGTGAATGTCATACTGTAACTGCCAATAAACTTAGGTTGGACGTTGAATCTGTGATGCCCAAACCTATCCGTTGCTAAGTCAAGAGGAACGTGCTATACATTAACACAGTATTCCTGATAACAGTACTATGACCTAACGATGTCTGCTTTGCTATAAGTCAGATAGTAAAAAGCAACCTCTTGTCGCAAAGGGCAAAGAAAAGTCACCTAACAAGCAAACACACACTGCCATGACTCCTTAGCTAATGTATTATTAATAACATGTCGATATAAATTCTACTTTTTTGTTTGATCGAACAACAGTTCTAGTTATAACGATTAGTAATATATTGAATGAGTCAGTGTGTGTGCCAGTGAGCTTCCGGCAACATCTAATCCTTTGCTTTGAATGCGATTGGTTTGCAGGAAGCATTATCAAGGCAACGGTCAGCAATCAAGCAACATTGACACAGTGACATCTTCGCATTCAGAGGAAGAATTGCTGCAGTTGAAGCAGGTTGCAAGCATCAAGGTTAGTGTTCATTTGCTGAGACTTGGAATAGTTTAAACCTATATAGATGGATATTCTAATCTGGGTTCATTAACGATTTATTACAGCTTATATCTGAATGAATTACATGCAAGGTGTTTAGTGTATCTCAATGACTTACGTATAACTGTCTTGCAAGTTCCAATTACAACAGTTTTGAATGTGCTAGACCAAGTGTTTAATTTTTCATACAAACTTGTGCTAGTTTCAATGCTAGGAAGAATATGCCTTGACAGTTGGCATGTTGAATTTATATATTTTTGTAATCGTACAGACCTGCTCTGGCAGGTCTTGATATTGAGCAAACCTCTAAAAATCTGCTCTACTAGATACCGTATATACGTTGTACTGTAGTGAAACACTTATGTCAATGATGTAAGGCGGATCAGTTCACCTTTTTCTCAATACTCAATTACTTCCTTCCTCGTTACGTGCACATGCTTGTTTATAGAGTCGGGTTATTTCTGATGAAACACTTATTTTTTCAGGCAGAGGAAGTGGTAAAGCGAGAGTCACAAATATCATCTTTTAGTACTGCATCTGCTCAGTCTGTGGATAGCCAGAATTCTACAGAAATGTTTGGGAATAATAAAAAACACAAGAAGAAATCGCTTGTCATATCACCGAATAAGGATTTGAGTGAAGAAAAAGATAATGGGTATGTGTATTTGTAAGTTGTTGTGCGTGAGCTACTACAGTAGTGGGCTGATGACTTTTCATTGGTCGTCGCTAGCAACTCTACCATACAGCTCATTTAAGTTTTCACTGACTTACTTGAATTGCACGGTCGCTGCATTGAAATGAAGCAACTGGCTTTGAATAGTAAGCTATACAGTACAATGAAGATGTACTGGGTACCAGTATGTTTAAAAGTGTCATTTAAGGTGCCTTTCTAAACCATATGTAGACCTCTCTGCGTTATGTAAGCTGTCTGATGTCGGCATTTTTCATTTGAGAATAAAAATGCAAACTCCACATGTGAGCCTGGATTATTTGTTAGCCACCAGGCAAGTAATAATTAGGAATTTGTCAGCTCAATGATTGTTTCGACAATACAGACAATACAGAAACTTGATATTAATTGAACTACAATGTCTTCCCGTTTTACCCACCGCTGACGTTCGTGTAAAAGGAATTTACCTCTGCTGAGTTTGCTTTACCTGCACAAATAGTGTCTGCTCATGTTGAATTAGTCTACATAGCAAGCATGTAGGGGCCTATTATATAAGGTACATAAAAATGCATAGCATAGTGTTTTTTGAAATTGACTCTAACTAAACGCTACGAGGCAATGGTGCCTTTTAGGCTACTAGTTATTAATGTCTAATATTTTGGTTGCTTTATGTGTTTCTGGTTTTATGGTCTTGTAATGGATGGTTAATATCCTGGTAGGTATAACCCGATACAACTATGTCACAGGCATGGTAGGGATGTGTATACTTCAATAGAATCTTTGTATAGTGATTGGTTAGTTGATCTCACTCGGCATCTGTTATAATTATGGTCCAAAGCTGATGAAAGATAAGTCATGGAATTCCATGAAGAATAATTTTTTATCCTTGATCACATACGTAGGCCAGCACTAATACACACATGATGCGAGAATCCAGTCTGGTTAAACTCTATGTTTTCTTGGTTGTTCTGGCTAGCTGGCGCAGTTGTTTCATACCTTCGGTATTGCATGATCCCGAATTCTGAATCCAGAATAGTACTGTTTCTATTTTCTGTCAGAAATATCGATGATGATCGATCAACTCAAGGCCGCAGGGATATTGTTGCAAGGCAGAGAATTCGAAGCAAAAGCGCACCGGATGATGAGGACAGGTTAAAATATAAAGATGGCTCGATGGACGATTTACGTAAAGCATTACAAAATGCAGATGTCGATTTTCGGGGAGTTAGTAGAAAAGCGACACTTAAAAGAAGAGTCACCATACTTTCAAGGGATCCTAAAAAGAATGATTTATTGTTAAGGAAAAGAGCTCTGCAACGTCAAATTAAGGTGAAATATTCGTTTATTTTATCGGTCAATCTGTATTTCAAGTCCCTGTAAGCGCACTAGATCCACATCCAGACACCAGGCATTTGGGGAGAAGGGCTGATGCAGGAAGGGTATCCAGCATAAAAGCTCTGCCAAATCGCAATGCAGTCTGCGATAATCCGTGGCGACCAGCAGACCTAATAATTATGCAATGTATTGACACTATGCCAACATTAATGAGTGTTTGTATTTGAGATTGCGAACAATATGAATATAATTGACACCTGCCATTTTTCTACAGGCGAGAGAAGGTGAATTGGCATATATCAAGCAACTCGATGATAAAGTCATTACTTCAGAATTGATCCATGATTGGATAAATCAACATCAATCATTTTTTTCTGAATTGGGAACTATCCGAAGGTATGTCTAGTGTCTGTCTTTAATACAGCATAGCATCTGTTGCGGAATATCTTTGACTCTTGTGGTTGGAAGATGACTTGTAAGCATTGCATCCCACTTGCAGGTTATCAAAAAGAAGAAAGAACGTGCTCAAGGTGCCTCAAGATGAACAAAGCGAGGATAGCAAGACAACTGAAACAATTCCATCTACTACTGATACTTCAACAACTACGACATCACTCACCACAAATAGGCCTCCTGTACCGGCTAAACGAACTTCTCTATTATTCAGCGAGTCATCAGCGCAAGACGTGTTTAAATCTTCAAACAATGACCACAATAAATCATCAGACTCTGAATTACCACCAACATATTCTTCGGCTAATTCTCTCCCTACTGATAACAAGGTTCGACCACGATCTTGGGCCATATCCGTGTCTGATAGTGAAAAAATGAAAGCTAGGTCAAGTCGATCAGTTTCGCCTTATCATGGACCACGCACCTCGTCTTCAGATTCTGATAAACAATATTTGGAAACGGACTTGTAGCCATGGTATGATTTTTCTGTAACGATATCTATGCAAGTTACTATCATGGTATCGAAGGATTATTCGATTCTTTGTATTCAATGTGTCGGCTTTCCGGTTCGTATTTTTGCGCTTAACCCAAATGTTTTCCTTTGTAATGGTACTTATTGTTTTCATCAATAAATGCACTAAATGATCTTATTTCTTGACTTCTGAGTTCCCTCAACAGGCCCAGTTAAGGATTTGGGGTAGGCCTACACTTACGCTTATATACATGACGCGGCTAAGGGTTTGAGGGGAGGGCAATCAGCGTCATTGCGTCATCGGTTTGCCGAGATTGCCTCGAAATTTGGAGGAAGTTTATTCTTCAACTGAAGTCACTTGCTTTAGTGCGGACGACCATCTACTACGTCGGTACAGTCCATTGAGGGCGACGCTGAGCTATGCAAAGGGTTGCCGGATTCAGGGTAGGCTACTTGGTAAGAACCAAGCAGTGCTAAAACCTCTCGAAATACTTCTTTATTAAGGCTCTAGTTTCCAATACATTTGACTGGATCGCGTGGATGTAAATAATTACTGTCTTGACGTGACATGTCGTGAGCCATTTTCTATCATCTGCTGCAATGAACCACAGAGGATTTTAAAAATCGTCCAACCATAACTGATGACGTAACAATTCTTCAACCCGTGTAAACAAAATGACGGAGATTTTGGTAACTACTCAGGCAGGTCCAAAGTCTCTCACTCTGGCTAGGCCACCTTCGCAGGTTCGCACCAGGTGAGATTGAAGTCCAATGATAAATCTGAATGTCGTGGCGGCAAGAAATGACTTGAGTGTGTCATCAGTCGGTTTCCGTTACGTCAAAATCTGTCTCTGTCTACCATACATTTTTTCTGCGCTCTTCGTACCGGTACCGGCATAGATAGGTATATAACTCTCAGAAAAATCCCTGCCGGCTGTCGCAATGGGTAAAAAGAAAAAACGCAAAGCTGCTATGCCGCCACCACCAGATCCCAGAAGGGTCGCTCTTGCTAGTCACATAGATCGTGAAGTAGCAAAACTGCAGGAAGAGGAGGAATCACATAAGAATACCTTACAACCACTAAAAAGTAAGTGAAACCACGACCTTACAGTCACAGACGCTCAAGAGTGTAACACGTCAATGTACTATTTAGAAGTGATCAGCAATCCCATGATACACGAGTTTGTGCCAATGGCTAGAAACATGTTCGCAGACTCGAAAAGTGTAGATTTTGGCTTCGATGGCGCAGTAGATATTCCAAATCAAGCCATATATCTCGAAGAATGTCCCGAAGATGAAGAATTTGATAAGGAGCCACCAGGTTAAACCGAACCATTTGCCAGCGCACCAAGCTAGCCGAGACATAACAATGAGGTCTTGTTATAACAGATGATTTCCCAAGCACAATGTCTTTGGGATTCATGTACACAACTGATATAGAAGATGATGAATTTGAAAAGTTGGATAATCTGGAATCACCTGACAACGATTCTTGGCGCTTTTTAAAGGTATGTTAAATATACTTACAGATAGAGCATGGAAATAATTTGAAACTACCCAGTAATTTATAGACTCGTGGTGTCTTGGTGGTGGCTCACTAAAATGCACAATATTACACTAGTAGGGTTAACTTGCACTATCGGGTTACAGCACCTTAAAGACTTACAGAATTTTGTAATATATATAGGATTAAGGTATATACAAGTAGAGGTACTAACGTGTCGGTACTAGAGATTTATGCCAGGCTTGCTTCCCATTTACCCAGACTTTAAAATTCTTCGTTTTTGAAAGCTTTCGTGCATATGGTGTGACCATGCAGACAAAAATGTGCACTATTCAATTGTAGTATTTTGCACTCTAGGCTCGGCTCGGTAGAGAGAAATTTCAAACACTCCAAGAAAGCCCTCAATATCAAACTCTTCTGACAATGCCTGAACCAGAAGCGGAGGAAGAAGAAATCCCAGACCCTGGCACTACTAATGAAGCAGATGAGGGTGGTGGATGGCTCAGTTTCCCTACGAGTATTTTCGGGGGATGGTGGGGTACCCGTACCGAAGAGGATCAAGAAGCTTCTGATAAAGCTCGGTCACGGGCAATAAGTGTGGTCGATCCACCTGACGCATCAAAAATACCACCAGAAAATGAAAGCTCTACACTATCTCTTGAAGATGAGACGTTGAGTAAAAGACGTCGTAGTCGTACAGCAAAAGAAAAATGGCTTCTGTTTCGGAGTCGGATGTGGAATAAATCCCAACGCAGCAAAGAATATGAAAGATCAGAAGGTGTGGCTGGTTCCAACGTAACTTTGAATGATGTGCATAGCACTCATAACAACTCTGTAGATGAAGACATTCATCTTGTCACACCAAAACAATCAAGCGAGGAAGACTTGGGCAACGAAAAAAGCAGAAATTGTTCGGGGAAGAAAAGTACGCTTGCTTCTGTCTGATGTATGTAGGCTTAGACTGGACTAGATTCTGGATCCCAGGACATGCTACAGTATTTGTCTAACCCTTCTCTCGTAATCATTTGCTTCCTGCTGTCCACACTTTATTTAGACGGTTGGCCTACTTCCACCGGTGGCTAGTAAGGGTCGGTCTCGGTCAAAAATCTTGCAACAAGATCAAGATTAACCTTTCCATGACAGAGCTGTGTCTTTTTCAGAATGTACTCTACTTCTATTGGTTCTTCTTGCTATCGTCATTGTAGGTGTGGGAGGCTCCTTTGCAGCCGCAAACTTTGGTAAGTTTTTGTTAGTGTTGCAGCTGACTAACCTTAGTTAATGGGCGATGAATGCCTATAAATGCTTAATTTTGTGATTAATATGTTAGATCAAACATTGCTAAATCATGTCATATGATGCAAGGGATTGCTTTTCTTAGGCCTGTGTCATAAAACACACTATTCTTGACTGTGTTTAATCCATCTAAATTTGCTGCATGTTTTTGCAGGTGTTTACATCCCATTCCTGTCAGAAACACTGTTTTCAATACTAGCAACTAACTCAAGCTCAGTGGTAGACATTACTACAAATGTCGCAAGTATTACAAGTGTCACAAGTACTACAAGTGTCGCAACTACTACAAGTACTTCTACTACTACTACTGTGGAGGAAACAACGGTAGGGTATCCCATTTTGGTCCTTTTCTGCTTCATTTACACAGACTTACTTGACACACACACACACACACTACTGGTGCATATAACGTATAGCCTTGGTATATTGACAATTATAACATTCACAAGCTTTTGGATGTTCACTCCATTATCAGGTGAAGAGGGAATGAATCGTAATAGTACAATTTGACTAACTACTGAATAATCCCCACTCACTCTCATAGAAAATTTTTTCAGGTATATGAAACAGTAATTGAAAGCTTAGATGAAATAGAAGTGATACCCGGTATGTCACCTCTGAAGTACTATGAGAATTATCCTTATATTCTTGGGCTCGTAACGGCAGATTTGAATGAGTTGAACGGGGAGGTATTCTATGTTTCAAGTTATGTAGATGTTGATCCTCCTACAAAAGAGTTCTCCGATGCTGTGGGAATCGTGGTTTGTATCGTATCTTGTATTGAATTGAATCTGTCTTTTGGTAGTTCTAGATTAGGATAAGGCAGCTATCGAACTAGCCCTCTCCTATTGTCCATAGCGTAGGTTTTATGATGGGTGATTCATGCACTCTCATTTTAGGCCATAATACCACATGTGCGTGACTAGCTAATGTACTGCAACACTCTTGATATGAATGATTTGATTGACTGTGTGTATACGGCTAATGTGCTAACCCATATGGCGTACCCTCACATTTAAGCTAATACTGTTGCTATTATATGAGGCCATGGCTGGAAAAGTCCACGACTTCACCGGTTTTGCTGCGGTTAAAGATTTTACGTATCTCTTAAAGTTTAATTGATAGATGGATTCAGTAGTCGAATATATGCTTCGACCTGCTCTGTGTGATTCACATGGAACATGCAACTGCCCTTTTAGAGTATTTGGAAATGTTTCAAAGATAACGGCCTCCCAATCCTAGAACTGCCACTGCAGAATTTTCAGTGTAGATAGCACTTAGCGCGATTCATACCGATACATTTTATTTAATTTCAGGTGTACGATGCATTTAGATACCTCGGATTCGAAGTTGGTTATTTGACGGTCAGTGCAGGGAAATTCGGAAGCAATTTAAGGGTGAGTAGGTTACTAGTGTCTAGCAGTCTAATTCGCAACTGGTTTAGTAATGCATATTGTACATTCACAGCTTTATATTTTTGTGTTTGGACGTCCTGAGACAAACGCAGGACTTCTGAAATGGTACGGTTATAGAAAAGATGATTCCACCACAGACTCTACCCCGTTTACTCGGAGACTGACAAAAATTCTTCCAATTGTGATTAAAGAGCGGAGAGCAACTGTCTTGGGAAGATTCATCTACCTTGGTAAAAGCTTTAACTTGATACAAATCAGGGATGTGGAAATCCGCTTCGTTGGCTCTGGCTTGACCCAGACCGGGACTGTCTGAGAGAGAGAATTATTTTGTCGACTACTATAGTAAAATAAGATGATATTGACAGTATCCTGATTGAAACAGGAGTCAGTCCGCTGAGAATTTGGCATGCTGTCGGAGAGACAAACCCAGTTCTCCAGACCTGGACAGAGTTGACATCATGCCCATTGGACTTATAAGTATTTACACACCTTTTGAGAAATGCGTTGCGGTGCTTTTTCACTGTGCTGTTTGTGCAGCTGCAGCAGTTCATTTCATATTGTGCCGTTCGCAGTTTTTCATTTGTGAAATGAATGTACGCTTACACTATGCTTCCCTTTTTTGTAGTGGGCAACGACTTCATGAGGGCAGTGGAAAAATACATGGATGTAACTGATGTTCAGAGAGCTCCTTATCGTGTCCCTGATGAATGGGGAAATTGTGATGGTGTTTCAGTGTGTCCACTTGGAGACATATAATTTCAAAATCCTTACAAATTTGTACAACCGTGTGAATATATGATTCTACAGTTATCCACCGGATTTTTATGTTCAAGTACGCGGGTTGATGATTCTGTGTAGAAGCAGCGTGCGAACCGATTCCTAGCATGGCTCGTGCCGTGGCGTGTTTCTCTTTCAGACTACATCCGTTAGATGGCAGTGTTGCAGGAGACGGCGATCGAAGAATAATATTTTGGCTCAGCTTTCTTCTAGCTTTTAAGCAGCTCACTGAGCCAAGCAACAAATGCAGGGGGGGGATTTGTGGGTAGGTTTTTATCCTGAGATATAGTTTCAGCATCAATTGCTTTGCTGAATTATTATACTTTTATGTAGGCACTAATAAGAAGAAATTCGAATTATGCCTCATGTATTTGTTTACTACAGCAATGGTACCGGTATCGGTTCACTGGTTTTCTATAAAAAACAAAGAGTTTTGTGACGTTTTAGAGAAGTATTATTATCGTCGCTCGCGAATCAAGTCGCTCACAACCCCGATGGGAGCCGGCGAGGTGGGCGCGTTCGGCGAGTGTCAGAGTTGAAGGTATGTTTATGATATTTATCTGATTCAAGTACTGACGGGATAATAAAGTTTTCAAGTGGTACTGCATGGCACCTATGTTTAGTCCATTTCTTTTTCGGAGTTTCGTCTGCTGCAAATCCAGCGTATAGGTTGAGCTATATAGCGTATAGGCCACCTCCTTATATGTGATTCATTTGTATGGGTTATGGTTTGGAATCATAAAAAGAAAGTCATGCAGCTCAAAAAATGAACGTCATTATTGTGTTTTTTTTAAAATTATATCATACACTCTATTATTTGGCCCATGTCAGGGCCCCTACTAAAGCTGCTTTGACCCGCGGTGGTGTAGACGGTAGTACAACACCTCTGTCATCAAGGAAGGCCCATTATGCGTTACAGTAAGCCCAGTTTGTGGGATCTGGGCCCTGGGGTGACGATAGATAATAGTAATTTACACAGCGTGAGTGACAGAAGAGTAAAAGGACCCCCACCACGTGGTACATGGTTCTGCCCGCAGCCCATCATTTAGTATCCATGCATTGCATGAAGCTTAAACCGTGCGTGATTTTACACGTGATTTTACATCAACACCAACACCAACTTGGCACCAGGCATCAATGGTCAGCGAGGGCCAACATTGACTTACACCCATTCCGATTTCTAAAAGACGAGGGTAATAAGGTAGCAGGGTATCTCTCGAACTCAGTCCGTGACCTAGGATAGAGGAGGGGGCGTGTCGCAGGTAGGTCTGGCTGGCCCGTGCGGAGCGAAGCGGGGCACATGACCTGATGCGGAGGCGGGATGTATATGATTGGAAAGGCATCGCGGTCCGTGCAGAGCGAAACAGAGTTGGGTCTCGCGGTGCCATCCAACTTTAGCAGTATCCTCGTCAAGTTGGTCTGCTCAAAATCGAGTTGGTGTGGATGGAAAAATTTTCCAAAATGGCTTCATGAGAGATTCTATGTTCACAATGCGAAAGTACGGTAAAGCTTGCTGCCAAATCCAGAAAATTGTGTTCAAACCTCAGTTGCATCAATGTTAAAATTGGTATCTGTAGCTATACTTTACGTGCCAGCATTATGCCTATTGGGTAGGTGTGTAGTGGTGATGCTGGCTTAGAAGAGCGACAGTTCATATCAGTATTTCCTTTTCCGAGAGACGAAATAAAGAAAGTGTCCTCCTAATATGCCGACATCATCAAAATATTGCAAACTGTCATCATTCTGTCTTTCGCACTTTTATTTTTTGGCTAATACAATCTAATCACCATTTTGCCTCATGTAATTGTATTGAAAAGGCCTCGTGTATAAGCTGGCTGAATTGTAGATAATAAGTAAATGCGATGCGATTTTGGTTTTCTGCCTTTTGATCCTGCAAATGTTGCCTAAGGCTGAACAAATCGTATGCAGGCATGTGCCATGACATAACCCACGAACAGCGTAATCATACTGCGCTCGCAGGAAGTGATGTTGCCAGCACTATGCCAGCGTATTATATAGACTGCATAACATGCTTTGGCTTCTTGGTAACTGAGCGTAATGTGTTGCCTAATTGCACACATTCCAATCAGTGCTTTGCTACTGGTACGCACTTTACTCCACTTGGAAGTTGAGTTCAAAGCCCTCCTAATCTATTTGGACTTTACTCAAAACCTGTCACTGTTCCATAGGCTGATTATTAGTTCACCATGTGCTCAGTGACGTGGTTGTGCTTGGATCTTAAATGCATTAGAATGCAGTACAATGGCTTGTTCTATATTTCCATGCTGCTAAGTCCACCTATTACATCTTATTCGTATTCAAAAGATTAAGTCAGGTGCGTAAGTTTTGGGACTGCAAATATATAATTATACGTCTGAAATTTGCAAAAATTGATCATAACTCAAGCAGTGATATATATATTTAAATTACAGTGCTTGAATCATATCAACTTGAAGACATTTTTTTTGCGAAATTGTAGGCCTACGTCTGAATCAACAAGGTAACAAGTCTTTTATTAAATCTCACGTGTCAAGAAGTTAGAGTGATTCGGAGACTCAGGCACCCCGTGTCAAAATTGATATATACCGGTACACATACTTTAATTGTCTTGGGGTTTGAAAAGACTCAATTTGAACATATTTTGACTTCCTGGCTTTATGCTGAACACTGAAATCATTGTGCCACTATTGAGACATGTCTTTAATCCTTCGTTTGAGGCTTAAACTTTGAGCTCATATGTCAATCTTGATCCTTGAGAGAATTACTAACCTGGAGGAAAAATTGAATATTCATACATTGCATTGGCGTTTCATGGAATATTGATATTCTGATATTGATAGTCTTGTTGCTTTGAAAGCGTGTTACGTGCCACGTGTATTCAAACAGCGTCATATCAATTTTCAATCTCAAGCTGTTGAATTTTCTATTGTAAATAATATATTAGAGCGCCAGGATTGATGGCAAATCTCATTGGAGGTGTAGGCCTGTGTAACAGGCAAAAACAATCTCTCACGGGAGATTAATGTTATGGTGTTGATGTTGATATCTTGAAACGCTGCCAATGACTGTTTAGAAAGCATAAAGGTACTGGCATCTTAAATATATATATTACAAGTGATGAGCTGTGGGCAGCTTTCGATTGGTTCGTTATTAAATATCTTAGCTATGCTACTCTCTGAGGATTGATGGGAAAATTCGTAAGTTAGCTACCAAATGTTTCAAGTACGATAGGTTTAGTTGGTTAACTTTGCTGCCTGTGAGCTCGTTTGCAGTCTGGCAGTGTTGATAGCCGTGATACGTCAATCTTTAGTTATCATCATTAAAGGGGCACTGCCAAAAAATTTCATGTCACTGGTGATACCAACTTTATAGATCTCAACCGTCTTGCAGTGCATACCGCCATCGGCTATAACTGGGGTTGTAGACATCGACATAAATCGTCCATCTTTGTGACCCTACTAACATGAGATTGATGTCATTGTTATCATCTTCAGAAAGGCAAGTTAACATGCTCTAACCACTTAACTTTGTCACAGATGTTGTTCTCTTTAATAATTGTCAACTTTGCAACCAAGCATATATATCTTTATTATTGACTTAGCTTACACCCTGTCATTACTACACAAAGTTTATATGAATTTTCTGGTGCCAAGATTCTGTGTTTGCATCTATCGCATTTGCTTTTTACTCTCTCCATCTCAAAATGGGTATTCCATCTTGTATCTTGTAAATGTAGTTCTAGTTGAATGATAAAACTTGTCAGCAAATTTGCTTTCCTTACTACGATGAAAATACCGACTAGTTATAGTGAGGTAGTAGGCGCCGTATGTATGAGAAACTAGTGTTTGTATCATACAAACACTTGTATGTAACATAGATTTACAGCTTGTAGTGTTTTCGAAGGCGCGTGTTTTCTCAGTGTGATTACAGCAACCAGTGAATGTACTGGCAATAGTAATAGGTAACTGACAGCTAGTGGATGTGACGAATATCGTAATACACCCACCGTGGCTCTGGTACAGAGAGTGTTGCAGACTGGGAAAACCTTGACATATATACTGCTGTTTTAGTGATTCTTGATATTGACATTTACTTTTTCACTAATCTCACTACTACGCAGTAAAGTTATAAAGTTCTCATGTTGTATCCTAATTTTCTGATGTATGTTCTGTAGAGTCTTGAGAAAGGTCGGAATCCTTCTGAAAATATGTTTCATGTCTCCCGAACACCTGATGAACGAGCAGAGCTCTGAAAGCTTGTGAATGTTCTAATTCTCAATAAACTAAGGCTGGACGTTAAATCTGTGGTGATCTTCTTTACAATATGTATTGATCGTCCGCCATCGTCTCCACTACACTCTTCAACATAATTGAGTCATACATCATAGTTTCCTATGCAGGCTAAAGATCGATCCTAAATTAGCTTGTTGAGCCTGGATTGATTGCAGCTGCTGACAGCTGGGCCAATGGACAGATTGCCGTTCACATTTATTATCTCCTTGAAGCAGGTTATGATCGTTTGCAATGAAGTGCTGATGAAGCATTTTATGCAGACCCAACTTTCTATGTGTTTATAGTGAAGTGTAGGTTTTTACTTGGAAGGAGCTGAACTTAGCTTCAAGGCTGAGATACTGTGTGTATGTGGGCTACAATGTATGTGGGTAACAATAATCCTCATTTCTTTCCTCATCAACTCTGTGTTTGTGGGAATACAGTAGGTTTTACTTAAGAGCTGATCTGAGCTCCAAAGCTTATCGAATGTATGTACATAAAAAGCTCCCGATTTCTTTCCAATTCCGTTTATACATGTAGCCATTTTCTCTGAGTCACTCTTTGCCCAAACTTACCATGCTTGAATTCTTTATCAGATAAACGAAACTATGGAAACATTAACAGGGTAATGGTAGGCTTTCGTTTACCAAATGATGATGAAACTGCCACTTTTACCTTGACTATTTAAGCCCGACACCTGCGGCTTCTTCAACAGTGCTTGCCTTTGGCACAGCTTTTTTTTAAGTAATAGTTGACATAACAAACTATGCTAGTAGGCCTAAACGAGGTTCAGTTCATGCCTGGTTATTTTTACATCATTAGAACAAGCTAAATGGGATCATAAGTCGTAACTTTAGCAGATAATGTTCCCAGATAATGTTGCCACTAGCGTATATTCTAGGCATAGTGTCAATGTCCCTGTATGTGGTCTGGTTCCCTAGTAAAGGGATTTATAGTGGATTGAGTTTCTTTGTGCACTTCGTGTAATAAGTGCTGAGCTCTGTACCACTGTATGTCTAGGCTATATAATAAAAATTAATAGTCGCGGATTGAGGCTGGGTGGCGAAACTGTGCTGATTATTATATGCCTACTTCTTAACATTTCGTTTGCCAGTAGGCCTATTGAGTCTTTATTTTTAGGTTGAATAGGTTGGATAAATTTATTTTTGTAGTAGTTACAAAGGACTTATGAGTGACCCGGAGGACAAAATTTACTTTGATAATGTGTTGCTCTAGTTTGAAAATTCGTGACTAAAGGCATAATGCAGAAATAATTTCGAGTCATTTTTCTGAAGCCTGGACTAAGATTGATCACTTAGGCTAAGCCTATGGTATGGCCTATATTTCTCAATAAAATAAGTCTAAGGTAGCCTACTGTATTCTTATGGTAACACTTTCTAAGATATGCATATTGTATATTGACCTGACCTCCCAGTTGAGTTACCTACCGTTGGGCTGAGTTGGATCGGAACCGAACATCCATTAGATGAATCAAACCGGCATGACCTGTCAAGATGCTGAAAGTGTCACACAATAAAAAAAAATTTGTGCGATTTAAAGATAACAGCAGCTGAGAAATGAACCTCTTCTCGTGTGGATGTTTCCTTTGGAATAATGTCGTGTTCGTTGGCATCTCTCCCATTTCGTGATATGTGATACTGGACCTAAATTGCTGATACGATGTTTGGCAAATAGTGTGTGTGTAAGGTTGGTTCGGGTTTATTAGAATAAAATTCAGAAGCTTTTGTAGCTCCGTTCCTTCACCCTTCCAGGCGTTAAATCTTTGGTGACTCAATCTTTTCGACAGTCTGTCATCAGCTCCACTATTTTTCAATATAGTTTGTGGCAGATACTTTGCGTTCCTGCTTGTACTGAAGAGTGAATGGCTGAACATACTGGCGTATTATGGAACTACGCCTATGATATAATTTTGCTTGTTACCCTGATGGCGTCGTTCATGTTGCAGATTTGGCAGGAAAACGAGCAGCGTACATCGTGCGATGATTGAATGCATCTTGTTTTAGCGGAGGAAGGAAGCCGCTGAAATTGTGATCATTCATTCTGTGACTTGATCATTGCAACAAGATCGCTGATGAAGTTTGTACTGCCCAAACGATACATGTGTTACATCCTAAGTTACTGTCGCTTCTCTGTACATTGCGTTGTAATAAAAGACAAAAAATTGTCTTGTTCAAATTAAAAGACTTCCTTTATTTTGTAAGTTGCGGCGATGTAAGCAACCGCAGTTTCTTTTTAATTTAAGTTATCATGTCGTTATTCAATTTCCCTATATTTATCGTGTTTCAACTGCTTCCGTTGAAAAAATTTATGATCAATATAATATAGTAATTTACTATGAAACACAGAATTTCTGATTTACAGTCAAACATCGTTTTCAGTGCTTTGAAGGTTATCGATATATCTGTTTATCACAATTTTTGTTGATCTACAATAAAAAGTCGAAATCAGTTATCAGCTTCCATTAAGTTTTTAATTCATTTTGACAGCCTTTTATGTCAGAAAGTTGAGGCATGATAAAATAGTAGGATATCTCATTATGCAAAAATTGTAGACTTTGTGGCCTGTGATTGCCTGCTTTGATTGATATGCATAATAAATTTGCAGCAATATTCTTGCATTATATATGTCAAAAATTTATGGTACCGGTATATATATGATATTTATAATGATGCTACTTTATTTTTATATTATATTTATATGTTCATTAATAAGCTACTGAACAAGGTTAATTTTATGAATGGAATTTCAAGGAGCATTTCATAATTGGATCATAATTAATATTAACTCATCTGTGGTGACTTACTCTATCTAATTTGGATCGTCTTCCATCGGCTCCACTATTTTTAATATTCAGTTAGAAATTGACAGCACGAATTTAATAGCAACCCCAACCGTCTGCCATACGCTCCAGTAGCATTCTTCAGGTAGACTTTTTCGATTCTTTCAATAATCTACTTTATGAATTGTTATGTATTCACAGGAAGGACACAAAACTGATATAGTTTAGTGCTAGCTATCGGTGGTTGTATATGGTGATAATTGTGTGATCTGACATTAACTGTTTTATCTGAATAAGGTCTTTTAACGAGATCTTCAGTTTCTTTTATGAGTCAGTGCACGGAGATAAAAACACTCTCCCTGACCTTCAAACGAGATTATTCTGTTTGCCGGAAAGATCCTAGTCCAATTGTTACGCTCGGCAGTTTTTGTTTTCTTTAAAAACGATGGCACTCGGTTCCCCCCCTTTTTACATATTCAATATTAAAGTTTTGGGAAATCTTTTGATGCTGTATTCTTTTGGCATCAAGCTAGCATGAGATATCCCTCCTGTTGTGATGAATGTCTGGTTAATAGACATTATGACTTCTGTGTTTTGAATAGATTTTAGTCTATTTCTGCAAAGATGAGTTTTTGAATTTTGTTGAGTGAAGTGCTAAATAGTGAGTGTTATTATTGGTATCAAACTGCTTTGGTTGGCTTGATAATTTTGGACGTCTTTCATGAGAGGTCTGCTGAGAAGCCATTAGTGTTTGAGCTTTTTGCCCCCTTGCTGTGTATAGCTGGAGAGTGTTTATATGTGATTCTTATCCGAGATTATATTTTCCTTGAAAATACTGTAAAGCTATTTGGGAAACTAGACAGTAACCCAGTGGTTCCCAAACACCACACTCTTGGAATTCTGTATTTTCGGTGAAGGCTACTTTTCGTCAAGTCAAGAGCTTTAACTAGTCAGATAGGATTTGCTGTTTCAAGCAGGACCAAACATAAATGAACAATCGTACACCCTTTATATTGACGAAATATCGGGACTGTTCTGAAATTTAAAAAAAAAATGGGGATATATTGAAATCTCATACCGGTAACGACCATTTCCAATATTGCCAAATGTTTTTTTCTGCCTTTGCAGCAGGTAGTCAACCATAATTTTACTGTTCAACCAAAATTATCAGTAGCTAATTTCACAAGCGTTTTCCTTCTGCTTTTTGTCATGTGATAGTCTTTTGGAATCGACAGGACGTTTACATTGCACGCAGCTTTCGAATATTTGATGTTGCTTAAAAGGTTAAAAGGAGATAATGGCATGGCATTACAGCCGTAACCTTTTGAATTTTTATTTAATCTTGATGCGTTCGCCTACTCAACGTTTCCACTTTAATAGCATCAACTCTAAGGTATTTTTTGATGGTAAGTGACATCATTTGCATAGCCAACAAGCCAACTACAATGTATCATATTACATTGGAAATACGAGTAGGCTATCATACTAGTAGCACGCTTTTATTTTTCAGATGCATTGGTAGAGCGTCGGTTTGATATACGAGTAGTGCAGGAACTATTGGGTTTCCGAATTGTACGTGTTTGAGTTTAGACGAATGCGTTCTGATGGAATGTTTTGATAGACTTGAGTACAAGTTACCCATGGGTAATTCTGTCATGAACCACTTGTTTCAGTTTTATCTTGTGGGTCGTTATGAGCCATTTACTCTGCCTTAGAACACTTGAAGCTTTTCGTTGAGATAATTATAAGGATGTCTACGCCATTGTTGAATCAGATCTTGGGCTGAAATTTCACAATTTGTGTTCCTTTAATTTGAAACTTGCTTGCCAGTTGAAACGAAGGGATGTGGTTTAGGTTGTCTTAATTCATAATCTCAGATTAGTGTTTTATCTCTAATCAGTGACTCGGCAATTGCGTTGTTAACTATATGACATGCTTACCGTACCTTAATCCAAAGCCATAAAAGCACCGAAAGCTTTTAGCAGCGGTTTTGAATGTTTTGTTTAATGTTGCTTGCCTAAAGCCATACATATTTCGAGGATTACTCTGTATAGGCCTGTATTCGTTATTGTGGCTGGAATATAGATTTGCAGTTGAAGCCAAATTGCTGCTACTTGCAATCAGTTTTTCTTTCAGACAATTCGAAGTTTCTGCTTCGTACCATAGGCAAACTAATTCTTAGTGTAGGATTATGGTCATGGACAAAAAGTTGATTTTGGCAATATGAAAATTTAATAAACTGTACTGTTTAGACTTGAATATGATATTTTTGAGCATTTCTGATATTGATTTCTCAACCATGTTGCTATGGTACTCTTCTCTTATTTGACCAAATTGCTTTTTTTTCTCCACTCTACCCTACTATTTGGATAATTTTGTCAGCAAGATTAAAAAATCCTAGGGAGAATTGATTTTTGTGTTAAGTTCAGTTGTGGATTCATTTTCGCATTTTTTTAAAAAGTTTTGCGATTTTTGCTGTAGGGGTTCAAAAATTCAACAGTTTCCTTGTTCTGAAATGAAAGAGTAAAAGTGTATTGATTTGACGGCTTACAATGAAAGTGTTCTTTGTAAGTAAGTCTTTGACTGGGAGTGGTTGTTCAGCGCTGAAGTTGCCGGTGTTATGTTTTACTTATTTTGTTTGAAAGCAGTTTAAAGCTAATACATTATGTCCATGAATGAGGCTTCGATGCTCATTCAGTTATAAAGTTGAGAAAGCATTCTATGGTCTTTTGTGACGAGTTTGCTTCCTCGTGTTGGCTTTGTGTAGCAATTCTATGACGCTGGATTAAAATTATCCACATGTCGTTTTGAGGCCCCTTAATACTATCAGTGAGTCAGTATTGCAAATTTGCTTATCAATTCAATCTTAACCATAAAGTGATATACCAATAGCAGTCGTTGCAGAATTGCCTCCAGTCATATGAGAGGGAGAGGGAGAGAGATTTTTTATTTGTCCTCCAGGAAAACACAAATTTAAATAGCCTGCCTTAGAATTGTAAACTCTTGTGCAGGCTGTGTAGCCCAATATTATACATTAGTTCATATTGGCCAAGCTGTGGTAGACAAGACTTCTTTCAATTGAAAGCTCTGTCTATTCTTTCATGTACCGGTATTTAGTGTAGGCTTAGCACTGACCCGGTCGTGTGGCATTGTCAGACTTTTGCTGTAGCTTTATAGCAGGGTATCCTATGTGTGTGTGATTGACTGAGTTGGCCACCTCAGTGGCGTATACTTAAATGTTTTGTAACAGTGAGCATACTGACTTATGCTGACGTTCGAATGGACTATCAAGTTTTGTTCAAAGGGCCTAAGTACCCTTGAAGATGCTAAGTTTTAGTCTCATAGCGAGTACTCTAAGCAGTTTGAAATCTTCGCGCCTGGCCAGTGGGCAGGAAGGTAGTCTATACAATTATATATTAGTCAAAAGACCTTGTAGCCTATTGCTTATAGATGTTGAGATTTCACGGGTAAAGGTAAACTGTTCTGGTACCAGTCTGATTTGACCATGTACTGAGTGGGAAATCTCTCATAATGTGTAATATGAAATGAGTTACAAATAGATAGACACCGTTTGAAAAAGTAGAAGGAATTTTGAGTGGTAGTCATATAATTCGATAACTGCTACACACCCATTGCAAAACAAGCATAGGCATATAATGGGATGTCACCCTATCACGGTGAAGGGAGGACAAGAGGAGGAGTGCCTGATGTTAGCAATAGTAGTGGAGCGGATGGCCGACGATTAATACAATATAGTATGAACTATGAAGTAGACACCGCGAATTCCATTTTCACCTGACAAAATCTGAGTGGAGCTCAGAAAGCTTGTTCTACAAATATACGAGCCGGGACCTTATTAAATTTGTCATGTCTACTTCTTACTGTATTAAGTTGAAAAATTAGTTTACATCACTGGAAAATTATCTCAGCGAAAAACTTGTGCTGACAAGTGAGGAAAGAATTTGCTAACAAATACACGCTGGTAATTCTAATCATGGCTAAAAATGTAAGCTATCCTATGAGTAAGCATCCTTCTCAACGGGTTTCTGATAGAAAATTTATTCTTCCAGTAGGATTACTGATGTAAATTTTTTATACGACATATGCTCCGTGTCTAATCAGTTACGGAATCCCATCCAGTCACGTCTTTTTTTTCTTGGCAGTTTTCTATTTGAAATGATTTTTATCACTATTTGTGTTTGCCATGGTCGCTGAAGTAGCCTTTTTGGTTTGTAGTGTAACTGTCTGCTGTGTGGCCATTCCACAGATTATTTGCTTTATCTGACGTTAACAACTATTTGGCAGCTGGTGGATAGTGACTTTTTAAACAATTGTGTGAGTAGTAACCTCTATCCCCTCTTTTGTGCAATTGCCAATTTCAAAGTTTTGCATTTTAGAAATGATGTGATGATAGTATTATTACTATTAACTTTTACCTGGTATCATCGTAAAATCCTTATTTACAGACACAGTGGTGCATGCTCGTGAACATTCAGTGATATACATTCAGGATTTCAGGGGTAATGGTTTCCATATGCCGTGTACATGCACTGATTTTTTCACAGCAACAGAATTAAAGGGAACGTTCAATATCAGTGCTATAGAATGAAGGGTGGCATAGTAGTTCTCCAGTATGCCACTTGGGCATCTTTACGACAGTAGGGTTAAGGAGAATTATCAGGCTTATTCCATTTAGGAATACCTCATTATTTTAGTACCGGAAATTTAAAATTTCAAATTCTTGGCAAATTTGGTACTAATTACTGCTTCGATACTCTTGCTCGTGCCAAGTCATTGCCACTGGTAGCCTACTTAAATCGAGTTTACCGTACTGACAAATAGGCCTACTTCTCTTGAAAAGGTTTTTTGTTGAATTTTTACCAGAATTCTAGCACAGAGCTCTAGCTATTTGTGTTGCAAAAGCAGGGTAGCCTAACGTAAAATAATCTCCTTGGATTTGTTTTGACAGATTTTTCGATATAGTTGTAGGATAGTTCTATGTTACAAAATGTCCAACAAGCCAAAGCCCAAAGCGAGTGTTCCAACTCCAAGACTCCAACCAATCAGAGCAACAAAACCATTCCAGGTACGAGATGTCAAATATTTATAAGAAATTACACACAGGCTGCAACAATCACGACTACACTAAAAACAAGTCGTTGATTCTGAGTCACGAGTCGAGTTGAAGTCGCAGATGGAATTTTTCTATCGTGATGTTTTGTTTTTGTAGTTGCGTCAAGGAAGTCCAGCTCGGAAATCTCCATCTTCTTCACCTACGTCTATGCTACCAAGGCCTGGATCTGATCCGAGACGAAACAAATGGTCGTCAGATCACAGGAACTCTCCAGACCGCGCGGAAAGGAAAAGCCCAAGTTCCCCTGGGATTAAAGGTGAGACTGCGTTTCTCAAATATTTCCCGCCCTCACCAAACGTCCATTTATGATGAATGATGTTGTAGCCAATGAATGTGGATAAATTCTTATTCTAATCACAAGGCACACAAATTTAATGTTTATTCGGAGCATTGGTCCTTCATCAGGTGAAAAATTGACTCAAATTGTCCTGCGATGAAATGCTTCATCTAGATCATTGATTTATGTATATAAATATGCTTCTTACAGCCATTATCTTATTTTGACTAAGTCATGATAATATTGAAGGATGTACGGTATCTAGAGCAACGAATGTCGAAACAAAATACTCCGATCTTAGATAGAATTTCTGAAACTAAATCCCGTTTGAAAATTTTTTTGCTAGTGTGCATGGCGTGGTGTAAGTCTCGATACTCTCAATGGAATGTATTTCATTATGTTATTGGCTATTGTCTACAATGATGTGACCACACGCGGGTTTGTTTCATTGTCATTGTAAATAGAGTGTTACGTTGCCTACCTTATCAACGCCGTTGTTATTTCGTAAGGTGTCTTATTAAATAAGAGATTGTGAATTGACCCGTTCTGTTTGATTAATTGTGTCTGTGCTATAGTTGGGTATTGAGTCCATTTCAGTGCATTGTTCACTCACCCAATCCGAAAGTCTATCACAATGCGTAATTCTGCCGTCTGAGAATTTTTGTTGAATTTTGATTGAAACTCATTCAAATTGTACACTGTAAAATATATTGCACGTGCCATACCATGTACAAGAAGACTATTCCTTTGGCAGAGGAAGTGTCGATGAATGGTTGTATTGATGTGGAAGATAGAGAGAGTGTCACTACACTTTTAATAATAATGTCCCACCAAATTTATTGGAAAGTTAGTCCAAAAGCTTGAAAAATATCCCATAAATTTGACGTTAGATATCAGCCTCGATACTGGGCCTAAAGCCCATAATTTGCCACTTATCAATTATAATATTCATGATTTTTCGATACCGGTAATCGGTTTCAGCCAGCAGTCAGGCAAGAAGGTCGAAAGCCCCTGCAAAATCGAGGCAGGTCAATCCCTACAATTAACACGGTCAGCTAGATTGTCACTCACACACAAAAGAGTTTTTGACCTTTTTATTTGAAGTTTCATTGAATGTTTGTTTTAATAACGCAAGAAAAGGAGCACTCGTGGTAATATCACTTTTGCCGCTGTGTAAACGTTGATAAAATCGTGTCGTGTTAGCTAGGCTAGGGTAGCGTAGTGGTTTGGATTCCATCTGCTTGTGAAGTGTCTAGTTCTGCGGATGACACTTCTTGTGCGGGATGGAATCCAGTTATACTGTACAATATTTCAAATGTATTAACATGTGCAGCCAAGTTGCATTTCTTGGAAAATCAGTGAGCAAACACAACAAAACCCGCCGGCGGAAAAGAGCTGTTTGCTTCCTTGAATATCTCAAGGAGTTAACACAACAAACCCAAACAGTAAACTGATAAAATAATGCTCACTATTAAACCTAGGGATCACATACCTCTTTGCAGGAAATGATCCAAAAATCAAGTATATATCTAACCTCACACTGCTGGTAATTTAAAAAATATATATATAGTTTCGTTGCCATACAATAGGAGGGGGATGGGTGAGAATTCATTAACCAGTATCTGCTCATGGTTTTCGTGTCTATTTCTGCCCGTGTCTTCTACAGGCCGTGATATATGTAGTGCGGCCATTGTGCCATGTAATACAATTCAGCAACCCTAAATCCTGAAACCACACGACTAAGCTTAGCTTCCGTAACGTTGAGAATTTCATAACGCTGAACTTTTTTTTGTTTTCTCCTTGCCGCTCCGATAAATGCAATTACTATACTACTCTACCCTAAAATTTGAAGGCTTATTATCAGATAATTTACTCAAGGTCGACTTAGCACCATTTTTATGCTGTAACCTATTGCAGATTGCACTAGCGTAGAATAGGCCTATTGTGCTTGACTGTGTCACCCATAACATGCAGTCTGAATAACTCTGAAATTTACGAGGCCATCTGATACCTTATTTTTTGAAACAATGCTCTATTAATTGTAAAGAAGATTCACCACAGGTTTAATGCCCAGCCTTGATTTATTGAGAGACATTCTTACCCGTCAGTGACTCAATATATCTGTATGATCATATTATGTATACTATTTATTACTAATATTTATGGTGAATGGTTTTCATTTAGTAACAAATCGTAGGAGTCCTTCGCCACGGGTTTGTCGCAGTTCAGCTCATGATCCAGTGGGTTCCTACCTCACCGGGCAATGGCCAAGAGATATCACATCAAGCACATATTTTCCTCTAAGCAATTCAGGAACAAGCAACAAATCAACCCAGGTATGTGTTCTCTATTGTAGGCAGCCGAGATTTAGCTTCCTTGACTCTTCTGGGATGTCTTTTCAGCTGTATTCATCGATATATATATATCCATTTATTGTACAAAATACGGGTTATATATATATATATATACATTTAATAAAAAACTCCCAATTTGCAATCAACGTTATTAGAGTAGTCTTGTGGCGTGTTGCTTACAACATTCGATGGTGCCACTGCAATAATTGCAAGCTCCATTTTGGATTGTCTGTGCTTATTGTTCTGTGGAAAAATCCTTATGTAATAAATTGTACACTAGTCTGTGTATGATGCAACTATTCAGAAGAGCGTGTTTCACACGTTCCCAGTTAACGTGTAAAACTGAAAGCTTGCAATATTGCATCCATCATCGCTTATGTTCTTGCTTGCTTGCCTTGTGTAACGATTGACGAAACTAGGAATATTGCAGCCATTCCATATAACCTATCGCACGAATAGTTTATGTAGACCTGTAAAAGGTTTCTTACGGTTTATAAACTTTGAAGACTGCAATCTGATAAAGTAGCACTTCCAAGCCGCTAAATTCAATTAAAATAGCCTATAGAGGTTTTATTGCACTCTGGTGAAAGTCTCACAGTCTGATGTCTTGATGTCTTAATTGACAAGTAGGCTATCTGCTGAGATACAACCTTGCTGCAAAAATAGTGGCCGTGATTTGATTACTGTACTCTGTGTGTGTATAATAGATGGGATCTCCCGACCGATCATTCCAGCCTGTAATAATATTATTTGAATAAAGTCCTGGGTTGTGTCTACGGGAGGGGCGGAGGAGGTATATTGTCGATTTTACCAAAGTATTTGGCTATCTATACCTCCAAGCGTTGTGATACATTTCACCTGTGTCATGGACTTACCTGTTGGTAAAATTTGATAAATTCAAGGAACATTTTCTGTGCATGATAACATGTTATGGATGGTTGGCCTCGTATTTTTGCCACGTTGCTCATTATGTTAGATACCGTGCTAAGCCGGTGTGTCAATTTATATCCCAGTTACTACGATCTCAAGTGGTGCATGTCACTCACAAACTTATAATATATTGAGTTCGTGATACAGTGGGGGTTATGGGGCTTGTTGTTTTATCAGGCGTGTGATGTTAAGTTGATATGAACCTGCAAAAAACACATTTGTCAGCTAGCAAACTTGTTTACATGGCAGCCGCCAGTTAGCGGTTGGATAAATATACTGTTATTATTTAGTATCCAAGCTCGGAAGCTTTTCAAAACCTAAATCAACTGAGTCATATCATTTCAATGTAACAGCTCATTTGATGTGTTAAAGCTTATAATAATTTCATGTTCTTGTTGTATGGCAGAGAGCAACTTATTAATAACTGTTTCTAACAAGCACCCACAGATGTTCACGACAAGTGAATGGTTATCTGTCAAATTGTTAATGGCAAGCTGAAAACCACTTGGTGGAATTAGCCTGATTGGCTCTTTCAACGCAAATGGATAGCAACATACTATGCTTTTTCATTATGCTAGGATTAACAACACTACAACGTGGTAGTGGTCTGTTGGTTAATGTTTAGATGATTTGCCGAACAAGTAGCCTAGAGCTGGGTACGGTAGGATAAGTGCGGAAAAAATGAATTTCGACATCACCCTCTGAAAATTACATTACCGTACCGTCTGTATTATTTCATGGAATATTGTGATTTGTGATCAAAACCAAGTTTGTTTTGTTTTCCAGACGCCAGTGGACTGGAATTCAGAAACCTTGAGCTCTCAAACAAGAAATAGCAAAGGCTTGTCAAGACCTGTGGCTTATCAAGACCATGTTGAGTTCAAACAGGTTTGATACTGGCCAGTCATCTTTGTTTGGATAAACCGAGTTGCTTGACTTTCTACTTGCTCCCGCCTTATTGGCAGGATACTGGTTGGAGGCCGTGGAAATTGAGTAATGTATTTCTATAGCTATTATGTGAAAATGGCGGAACTGCTTGCACACAAGTTGTTGTACAACTTTCTACTTAAGGCATTTTCAATATGGCTTTTCCTGTTATGCCTGTACACATTCTATAGCACATTGCTACTGCACCACTGTATTTACTTGGCCTACGTAAAACGTTTTATACGTTTTATTGTACTCCTGAAGTCCTGCACGATACCAGACACAGGCTAACTGGACCTGGCCTGTCTGTGGCTTCTGGTCCGACCCCTCGTGAAATTCTAGAATACAATCAGACCTACGAGTCAAAAAGATTGCCCGCCCTTGAATTATTCCATCAACCCCTTGATTTAACCGTTAATTTTTCATGATGCAGATGAGGCAACAAATGAGAAGGCTTGCCAAGAGTTCTCGGCAAGAGAAGAAATCTCCTGTTCACGCAAATCATTCAGCACTACCTCAGTCTCAGGTAAGCCAACTGATGAAGCAAATATCCCAATGCATGTTGTAATAAGAGAGAGAGAGAGAAATTTATTCTGTCAGCCAGCGGAGTAAAAGAAAAAGAACTGATGTTCATAGTATCTAGATTAACACTAGTCAATCAAAATAACCAACCATGGGTCATTCTTTACAGACGGCTCAGCAACGTACAATTTCGAATCCGATGCCGATATACGGACGACTTCCACGACGACAAAATAGTTGGGAAGGCCTGAATAAAGAAATTGAGAACTATACCATTTTAGATCCAAACGATTCGAATAAAGTAAGTTGAAGGAAGAAATTCACATGATGTTACCACATCTCTACTAGAGATCGACTGGTTTTGATTTGTCAAGGCTTATATGGTAATTGGCCTGTATGCCTGACTGGTGCGAATATTTTCTCAATAAATCAGCTGATTCTGGGCTTCAGGTCGATATCTACGTTGATGATGACTGATACCGATTATCAAAAATTTTGGTCTCGATATAATCAGTTGATCACAAATCTCTATCCCACGGAGTCGACCATGTAGGCCTATTATTTAGGCAGTAACCTTGCCAGCTTTCAAAAATCCATTGCAATGAAACAAAGCTATAATCTAAACTGTATTGTTTTTAGTTTGTTGGTCATGGCATAACACCACCAGATGGCCACAGAGCTCCTTTACCAAGAAGTGCTACTCGCAGTATGGAAACGCAAACTCCACAAGGTTTCGCACGAGACAACACTCCAGCCAGCGCAGAAAGTCATACCCCCTCCCCAAGTCACGACCAATCTCTTCACATTGGAAAAAGTAAGTTTAAACTTTGATTTACTATCGAATCCGTACAATATCGCTTCTAGAGAGAGAGAGAGTATCTTTATGTAGTTTGTCCACCAATCCATGTGGTCAATCAAATATAAAAAACCCATCACTCGAAAAATTGATATAGCCCTAGAGAAGGACATGTTTAGATACCTTAAGGCATGTGGAGTGCCTGGCTTGATGCTGGAGGCATGTGAATTTGAGTGTCACCGTAAGGCCTTCGGTCATGGTGGACGTCCATGATAATCGAATTGAGCCTGGTGGTGGATCATCTAGTCAGAATCCTATGCAACTATGTAACTGAGCCGAAAGCAATCTTGCTGGCACTGATATGCTTGGCTAACAAACTGTTGCATTTCATCACTGTTTATTTTGTTTCAGTGGGTGAACCTGGTCACAGCCCGTATCCAAAATATGCATCGAGCCCTCGACCAAATAACAGTTATATGTTCAAACGTGAGCCACCAGAAGGAGCAGAAAGTGTAAAGCCTTTCAAGGAACAAGTGAGAAGCAACAATTTCTAACTAGCACACAAAATTTTCATCAAGCACCTGACTATGTTGCCTAGGGCTAACATTTTCATCAAAATTCAGTATCAGCCAAGGGTATTGGTAATTTGATGAAGATATAATATAGGCTACTTGAACATCTGAGCGGATGCTAGGTGTCTATGTAAGCAATGAAGCATAGCACTTTCCTCGCGTATCGATTCTGTGCATGCCAGATCTATGTGTAACATATTAATAAATTGAAATTGATGATTAACTTTAATCTTAGGTTCATGTGAATTGAACTATCAGCAGTAGTAGCATCTGTGTTAGTTCATGTCCAACTTGGATTAATTTCCCATCAGAGAGATTTCGCTGGAAGGAGATTAGCATTAGATCTAGATCCACCCAAGTTTTGACATGCCGTGTGGTTTTCGATGGCTGAAAATGATTTTCTTTTCAGGACACGCAAAATATTATTGGACCAAGCTGTCCGGACAAACAGAAGATAAATTTTCAAATATCTCAAAATGGCAGCTTTAAAAAGGTAAAAATATAACGACATTTCATGAAATTTCATCGAGGTTGATATGGTGATAATTAGTTGCACAAGCGAAAAAATTTGTAGCGATACTGACAACTTGCTTTTATAATTTTCAGTGGGAGAGACAGCAGAACGTGAACGGCAACATTCTGATCCCGTTGATTCCGCCAATGTCAATCATATCTGATGAAGATAGTTCTTGTAAGAGAGTCGCTTCGATATCAGGATCATATATCGAAGATGTTTGAAAATTCATCAAGGATGCCTTCAGAAAATAATCTTCTTTTGAAAGGTCGGAGTAAATGTGTTCCAATTTTTTTTCATGTCGAAAACTTCAAAAAAATCACCTAGTACACACCTTGCGACGATAAAAATGAAAGTTTTTCGAGAGATGTTGTTATATGCCGGATGGTGCTGTGTTGAAACTTTGATACTTTCTTCACAGCCTGTTTTGTATATTGATGTTACAAACGCCATCGTATCTTGCACAAACAATGTCATTTTCTAGTTGCTCTTGTATTTGTCACTCAATACGATAAAGGGATGTTCACACAGGGTCAGGGTGTAAAGTGAGAGGCTTCAATTACACTCTGCTACGATGCCCAGTGTTAATGTGACAATGGTGGGTAACTGGGTATACCTGAGTGCATGTTATTTGGCCGCGACTTGATATCCAGTATTCTTAAAGAGCGCCATTGATCCGTTTCATAGGCTGACGACCATGACCACCACCGTAATCACAAAATTGGTAGATAAGTGGGATGTGTAATGCAAGATGAAAATGTTGTGATGTCATGATAGGCCTTCTGGATCTTTGCGTTGCCCACTAAGCTCTTTTGGTTGATTATTTTTGCTTCTGTTAAAACCTTGGAGCAAAGGAAAGCTATACGCTCTGTGTGAACAATCCGTATCGGTTAGCCAATCTTTGTCTCCCCTTTATTGTATAAAGCAAGTGCTTAACTTTTGTTCAAGTTTTAAATGATGATTTGTATTACTTTTGTGGTCTTAGACTTAGGATGTAGGTGTCGATGTTAAACCAGAAATATCAACCTTTGTGTCTTAGTACTTGGTGAAAGTTATCCTGCGTTGGTAGAGTAAAACTGGAGTGCTTTGATCCTGTTTTCCTGTGTAAGACGGTGTACTTATTTCAGTGTAATTGTGATGTGGAGAATGGTGAAATGTGAGTGGTCTCCTATGTTTGTTGCCTAGCTCATGCTCTCAAAAAAGAATTCCGAGTATACCTATGCCTGGGTCCCTGGGTGCCTGGGTAGTGGCAATGTAGGAATAGGAAAAACTCCAGTGACGCCATCAATCTGTTGTGGTATGATAATTTGTCAAACCAAGCCCTTGCCTTGTATTTTCCTCTCGGTCTTTCCACTATTGGGTGATCCCAGTGATTTGAGCCGCACATAATTTGTCTGTAGCATTTACACCGGGTGCCCTTCTTGCCCCGGTTGTACTCGTTTACTCGATCATGGGACCAATGGTGGTTGGATAGTTTCATATTTCCCTATGGTTTCGGTGGTGGCTTTTCATGCCAGATGACCTTCCTGGCACGACCATCCCTGATTACTCAATCGTGGGACTAGTCACGGTGGGGGAAATTCACTTGCACCTGGTCATGGATTTACAGACCGTACAGATACCCCTGGCCTAAAACATAAAACCAAAGTCTCTCGAATGTAACGTAGGCATGAAAACTCTCATTTCTCATTCTTTAATCCTCCTGAAATTAGACTCTTAAGTTCAAGTGGTGTTCTTGTATACAGCCCTGCTAGTTTTGTGCACTACACACTCCACCCGGTGGAGTCCACCGTAAGAACTTCATGTGAACTTTTAAAACGCCTTCTCAAATATCTTAACATCTTCGTTTCGTAATCAGCTTAGCATGATGGTGGTGACAATGAAATAATTCCTCTGGATGTCTAGTGGGGATGGGCAAATCGAATTATTTGTGTTGTCGGATACGAATTGAGTAATTTTTTTAAGGGAATCACCAGACTATAGTTTTATGCTATTGAGGGTCATGTTGACTTAATCATGAGGAGGAGTTTTATTCTCCAATATTGTTAATTTAACAATGAACCCAGCGTTCTAACAAAACCAGTTGATTTGAACTGTTTTGTCACAGATTACGTAAGTTACTCGAGGTCTGTTTAGTTGCCTGCAATTCAATGTCCGACACTAGGTGGTGCTATAGATCCTGAATCGAAATTTCCTTCAATTCAATTTGAATCTTAATACTTGATTTGATGTGCCCATCCCTGATATATAGAATACTATGTAAATCAAGGTAGAAACGACTAGGCGAACCATATTAATGTTGTCACGAAAAATGTTGCAAACTTAGATCCGTTCATATGACATTATTTGGTCTAAATCACTCATTATAACGTCTTTAGTAAACAGTAAGCAATCTGAAGACTTGTCTAAAAATGGTATTTTGTCTTTTTGACTAGTGGGAAATTGCATTTGAGGGCTCAGTGGTGTCCCTCGTCTCGTTGCGTTATGGTTATTTTGACTCTTTTGCATTTGTGTTTTTTGTGTTTTATCATTTTACTTATTACGTTGATTTTTTTTCTACTTTTTTCATGGAAATTTGGGGTCAAAATGACTTTTCTCCACATTCCTTTTTATTACATGTAGTACTAGCGGAAATTTGGCGTGATTTGTACTTCGTTAGTCGCGGAGATAATTTAGAATTGAATTAATAGGAACTAGATTTATTTAGTGAGTTCCCGCCAAACCTCACGCTTGAGTTCCGCCGTCCGACGTCAGAGGCTCGTTTTTCGTGGGCAGGGTTGTGCAAAACCGGCGAGGAGGGTTGGTGCGATTTACCTGAAATATAGGTATTTTCGTGACATATACGTTCCTGACATACAAGTAGCATGACAAATACGTTGCTGACGCGTGACATATACGTTCTCCACCAACGTGACATGTAGGCCTAGTTAAAATGCAACTGTCTTTTGGAAATTTCTCTTCTAGTAAGGTGAACATTGTGGGATTACCGAAAAATGCTCTACCCCTCCCAAAAGCAGAGCTAAGTTAGACTGTCCGCCTTCTAATCGGGAGGTGGCGCGTTCGATTCCCGACCGAGTCAAATCGAAGACTTTAATTGGTGACCGTTCCTTCCTGCTTGGCAGTCAGTATCGCGGGAAGTGCGGAGAGTCGTCATTGTACATTGTAATAGTGATCCGGGCTATAAACTGGAAGTATTGACGCATATACACTGAGCATCGACCTGGCGTAAATGACCTTAGTAGTTGAAAACGCCAAATAAAAGAGACCTGGTACTTTTAGTTAGGTTATAGCTTACGTACAGCTGTCGCGTAAGCGGCAACGTGCGACGACTCAGTGTCGACATCTAGCGGATGAATTTTAGGAGTAATTCAGTCCGTTGTGTGACACCATGGGCCATCTGCATCTCAGTATAGAGAGTTTTCAACGGATCCGGTGTCCGGAGTTGACTCCTGCATCAGCAAGTTTTTTTCGCAGTAACCGGACGGATCCGGAGTCTAACAATTTTCCCCGACCCGGAGTTGACCCGGAGCAGGATATTTAGGCCTACCATATACGGCACTTTACAGTTTTTGATAGGTGCATTGGTTTGTGTAGAAGTAAATTAGAGGCCTAATAAATCATTTCTTGCGAGAAAACAGGAGAGGTAGTGGCAAGCGTTGTGTGAGCCGGTTGGTGGTTGCTTAGTTCACGAAATAGATTAAATTGGCCCGGCGGGTCATTGAGAACACATTTGGCATTTTAGCAAGCCGCTGCAAAATATTTCGAAGACCGATTACAACCAAAGTCATTGCTGTAACAAAGGCAGTATGTTGTCTACATAATTTTCTGCAAATCCGAACTCGTATACTTCTTCGTACCTAGATCGTCTAGGGCAGGGGTCGGCAAACTTCTTGCACTAATGGGCCAATTATACACATTGTCGCCAACTTGCGGGCCGTACTAAAGCCGTCTGTACACGCATGCGTAACGCAACGGTAGAATTATAACGAATTGTACAGTACGTACGATCTGTTTTTATACGTAGTTGTTCGCGGGCCATAAAATAATGATGGGTAGGCCGGATATAGCCCGCGGGCCGCAGTGTGCCGATCCCTGGTCTAGTAGGGAATGTCATCATCATCAATGGGCAATGGCGATTGTCGGAGCATCCAACCTACATGCAATTGGTAGGGTGGGAACGAACACACGCTCGAAGGATGCTGGGAAGATACGCGACGCATTCAAAGATTATTTCAATTCCAATTTTGGCAGGATGCCAATCCAAGATGCAATTGTAAACCGGTATGTAGAAAATATTGTGACTGCCCGATGATTGCTTCGGGGGTTAGTTAACACTTTGGACTAAGGAATCTTTTCTGTAAGCCGTGAGCACTACCGTATTCGCATCGCACCCCTCTGCCAATTTAATGATTGCGATTCAATTATTTTATTTCAATGTATTCAATAACAAAATTAATGTTTCCTGAAAGAGTATTTATTGTGCAGCCTAGAAAATCGCAAGGAAAGTGAAATGAAAGTCAGCAACACAAGCGAAAGTGGAAAAGTATTTGAATAAAATATTATTGAGTAGGCCTATGTGATCTCAAATAGGCACTGTGTGAGGAACAACTGACGAAACTGTTGATCGAATGATAAAATCCTTTGTTAAGTGTTTCAATGAAACTTAGAGGAACAATATATAGAACGAAACCTTCCATACATTGCAAAAAGCAGCAATCACACAGTGTCCTGAAAAATGTACATCATCAAGTTCAGTACCACAATTCTCTCCAGACTACAAGATATCGCTTACGGTTTTGTGCCTCGCATGTAGTGCAGCAAAAACAACATTCCATTGCAATGTTCCTATGGAGAGCTTGTGTCAACTGCTGCGCCGCTTTATTTCTTGCATTGCTTTTCTCTCCTTCCCGAATCGAGTCCTGAAGCTTCTCCATCGGGTCATGCACACTTGATTCCACACACCTGATTCCGCGATGTCAGTAGGCTTACTTATTTTAAATATTTTCTTTTCGCGCCTTATCCTTGTATATGACGAATGACCACTGTCATAAAGGAATGGGTACCCACCGCGAACAAGTTGAATAAGGTAGGCTTTTCATTAAACTCCATTCTATAATCGAGATAAATAGCTAAATTTACGACTCAAACAGGAAAAAACCAAATCGTTTTCGCAAAACCCCCGCGTCACTTGCAACCACTTCGCCGACGCCGACCACAAGCAAAGCCGGGCGTCAAGCGGCAGAGTTCAACCAAAGTGAACTCTGCCGATTGCCGTTTCACGCAGAAAAACTGCGTCTAGCGTCAAGCGAATCGTCATGTGTGAATACGGCGCCGCGCATCGGTTGATGAAGGCCTAGATTAGAATAAAAAAGATAATCATTTTGAGGATAAGCATATGTCCCGCCAGCTGGTCGCTTTTAGAAGGTCACACGTAGCAGCTCAACAACTTACTTGTAACTGCAAGACTGTCTGTCATTCTAAATTCCACATTGCCACCTGTACATCGTAAATTAGAACTCTTGCAATAAATGGGCGGAATTGATGATGTGATATATAGGTCTATATAATGAGCATAAAGGACTGTCTGTCATTCTAAATGCCAAATTGCCAACTGTACATCGTAAGTTAGAACTTTATTTTAATATTTGGCAGACTTTATGATGTGATATGTAGGCCTATATAAGGAGCATAAAGTGAATCGACTTTCATGAAGTGGTGTATGATTGTCAGAAGAAGACTCAAATAAAGGCCTGCGGAGAATTCGAACGTAAACATGGCATCATTGAAAGTATTTTTTCTTTTGGCAGCAGTGGCAAATGCAGTGGCTTATTGCGGTAAATCGATGATAGATCTAGTAGTAGACGGTGAGAATCTTACTTTATATTGTCAATTGATCAAGTACGTTTTCGAACTGGTCTGGTGTTTCTTTTGCAGAGGCCGCAAATTTGGTTCAGGACTTGGATGAATGCGATGGCAGATGCGATAGCGCACTATTTTGCGATGATGTTCGTAAATTGCATAACTGTTTTGAAACAGCAGGTGATGATAATATCTCACTCAAACAACAGTACTGTATGTATAGAGTGTATGACATAATTTATTGCTGATGACCGGAAATGAATCAAGGGCGTGTAGTGTACGTTTAATTACCTGACTTTTACTTATGAATTAGTGACAGAGCTATACAGGCTTATAGTATAGTATTCTAGTGTGGAAGTATTCATCACTCACCACAGATTTAATGTCAATTGCATTCACAAACTTTTGGTGCTCCGCTCCTTCATCAGTTGAAGACGTTAAGTCTGCGTAATCATCGTTACACTATCCACTAATCTGGTCATCGGCTCTAATATATTCTTTCTTCAAGGTAATGTGGAGGCAAAAAAGAATTGCATTAGTCGCGATTGCTACAATCCTAGGGTTTCATGCGGAATGCGGTATATTGAAGAATGTCGTTATTGGTGTTGGGATCGCCAAACCACATGTTTAAGGTATGCCTATTCTAAACGGTGAATGTATCTGGCAATCCTCATCCGAAATGCCAGATGTTCGCTTCCAATTTAATGGTCGTGTAAGTTCGACTAGTAGCCTAATCAACGCGGTGATTAGTGATCAATACCCAGAAATCGCAATAGTTGCTGATGCGCGATAGCGCCTACTCTATGTGTCTCTGCGATGTTCGGCTATACGAATACTATTCGTCGAATAGTCAGTTATATAGGCCTACCTCTTCAATTCACAATTACACAAAGTCCCTTTTTAATCGATCGGGGCAGGCTGAAACGCTGATTATTAAGTTTCCCACGAAGCGCGCGCATGGCTTGGGAAAATTTACACAAATCACGTAGTCTAAATTTGTAATTCTCTACTAACGTATGAATGGTATGATGATATGATACAACTGGACTGTGTACTAATTTGTAGGAACTTGTAGTGTGTGCTTTCATTTCAGGGAATGACTACGAACACTTCAACCACCATCCAACCACAGATGAACCAACAATACAAGCGTCTGTACACGTAACCTGTTGACGTAAATAAAGAAAATAACAGGTTCCCAACACTGGTGTCACGGTGGTTCTAAATGAGTAGGCTACCTCGTATCACCCCAGTCGATCAAAATATTCGACGAGATTTAATTATCACGCTTTCGTACGTGACGTGAATTTATATAATCACGTCACTGGTCTCGTCTTTTCAGTTAGATTGCCTGGTAACTCAGTTCCCAGACACACAGTGCAGGGTGGGCGTTTTTAGAGACTGCGGCTTGGTGTTTGTAGAACATGCGGAAGACTTGCATCGTAGCGACTGCAGTGTATCTGTTAATTGCCTCGCCAGTCTGCCAGGTTTTCAGTTTCAACCGGCTAAGGTTTTCTGATGTTTGTGGCAAATGCAAAAAGCTACTAAGACGGAGGATTAGAATATACGTTCAGTCAGTAATCAGCGAAGATGAGCAGCATTGAAATTATCTCGTAGAATAAATGTAGCTATAGGTCGGTTCGCCGCACCAACATTTTCCAGGATTTCATTGTCTTGCTTGTGTAAGCTGTAGTGTGCGAGATGTTGAATTGGCCCCGACTACTGTAGCGAGAAGCGGCAGCCCGCTCGTTAGCTTGCTTCGAATGCTCTCAGTCGTCCCGGTGTACTCAGTCTTCATGTTATGGAGAATATTCCTGTAAATAGCAAGTAACAGTGGAGCCGATGGCGGACGATTGAAATAGTAATAAATAGCCTATAATAAGTCTCAAGAGATTTAACGTCCAGTCCAGTTTATTGGACCTCACGTGAAGATGAAGGAGCAGAGCTCCGAAAGCTTGTGCATTATATTCCAATAAACTGGACTGGACGTTAAATCTGTGGTGACTTATTATATGTAAATAGCAACAATGATACACCCATTTATTTATTTGCTGACTTACTACTCTTACAACTCACCTACCGCCCAAAATAGAGCCAACACCACCAGTGTTGATATAACAGCAGACGGTACAAAAGTCAATACGACGCTGCTCCAAATGGACTTCGTCTCGCAAAAAAATATCGAGCAACAAGACGGGCAGCTGAAATCAAAAAAAATCCATTGAAAGTTATAGGAGGGTCGTTACTCGTGTTAAGCATACTGGCCAACATAATGAAATAGGGCCTATCCTATCTGCAGCGTCTTAAATCGTGGCCGGAGTTTCTGGCCTTCTGAAATTAAAGTCTATGTAATCATTACCATTCACAGTAACATAATGGTGCCAAAAGATATTCCTCCTTGCTTTCACGCTCTCGCTTCACTTTTGATTTCGGATGCGGTTTAGTTTTTAGTTTCTGGTGCTTTTTTCTTTTAAATCTACGTCTAAAACGTGTCAAAATTCCCAGTTTCGATAATTTTTTTCTTTGCTCCGCCTGTTTCCGCCTTCCTGCATTCGCTGTAGCGAAAAACTAAATAGCAAGTGCATGTCGTCACTTGAAAAATTTGTTTGGCGTACGCTACTAAAATGCGTAAGTTCACCTTTTGTGCGCGGTCTACCCATTCTTTTTCTGATATGCCACCTCTCCCATCTCGAGACGGTGGGACTGGAATCATGTCCGGGCCGAATGCGATCGCTCCATGCGGAAATGGGTTTCGTTGACTTTGCCTGCTTATTGATATTCCAGGTCTCTCATCTCTGTAAAGAAAGTCAGGCTTCGAATTTTTACCCTACTTGTGTATGTAGGAACAGGGGGTTACGTTGGGATCCAGAATCGTCTGACTGCAGGAGCAATGGCGTTATGAGTGGGTAGCACGCTGGCCACGCAACACTCTGGCATACGGAATAAGCTACCTTTCCCAATCATACCTGGATGGTAACCTCTTTTCCCGGCTTGCAGTTCGCCTCCCATCTGATTCTCCAGGCGTCCTTGGCGTTTCACGTTGGCGTAATATACCTCGCCGTTTTGTTGTTTCGTTAGAATATCTAATTTTACGTCACAATAAAACAAATTACGTCGCTACTTAGATGGCGATATTTTGTGTCGGAACTACCTCATTGCATCGAAAAGCTGAAGTGGTTTCTCTTCGTAATGTCGGGTAGCTGAGTTTCTTTGCATTAATCTCTGACTCTGCCGGCTGTGAGAGTAAGAAAAGGGAGTTTAATCTAAGTTTTCCAGGAACGATTAAAGTTATTCGCGGATTTTGATCATGGATTAGCGGTTGTGAATATGAAATATATTTAGAAATTTGAATAAACAGGTAGTTGCATGCAAATCGTTTTACACCGATGGGTACGGGGGAATAAAATGAGGCGTGATATGGGGCTTTATATAGGATAGCAATAAACAAGAAGGCCTATACATCGATGCTATAGTCACCAGTATACTATTACCTGTGTCCTCTCAGGACATGCAAACTTGATCTATCAACATATGAATTATCTGCAGACGCTGCTCTAAGATGATCATTCCCATCCATGCGAGGAGAGCTGAACCTGTGGTAGGTAGAGAACAGTTATAACGTCGCATGCATCTTAACAAGTTGTTGTTGACATATTTCTTACCGGACATTAGTTAGTCTGGACGGATTGAGACGGTCAATGTCGTCGTAGATATCATGGAGAGTGTGACTTTGCGCTGACGCTCGATAAAACCCATCCTCATCTGAATTTTAATTCACAGTCAAATCAATGTATGTACAGTACATAAGCTTAATCGCACGGCCTTCTCAGGTAGCGTAATAAGCTCGCGCGTGGAAGCCCTTCCAACTGGCCTGCTCGTTTTTGGTCGACGCAAAAAATTATCGCCAATAGACCGCGCTTCAATTCTTCACATAATAGTATTTTAAATTTAATTTTAAATTAACCTGAATTCAGACTCGCCATTATATGTATAATCGAGCAGAATCGCTACAATCCTTCCCTGTGCGATACTTATTAATAGTAATAGGCCTATGTCAGCATTTCGGTGTACTGATGAGCGTGACATCTCAGCTGGGTGTGTATGACGTGTGTAGATTGTGTAGACTACCCTTCCCGTCGCACTAGCAGTGCGATCAAATTACTTTTTCATATAATTTTTATGCAGGCGTATCAGAAACATATCATTTTACCATCAAAGTCTTGCATTCCATCGGAGTCGAAGCTTCCGTCGTCAACGAAAGAGATTGAACTCTCACTAGAGAGGTAAGTGGCACTGTTTGGACGATAACCAAATACAGAAGACGATTGGCTAATCCTGTAAGTGTAAAACTGACTGAGAAAACTTGAGGTATTGTAAGTTTGTAGGTTAATGATTACAAGCTCGTAGAGTCAAGGCCTGTTACCCTACTGCACTATACAGTTTGTTCGGTCCGAATGCAATCCGCAAGTCAATTGCAATGGCAGTAGCCTATTGCTCGCAGGTGCTCAACTACTCATAGACGGTGATTTTCACTGATTTCAGGTATTAACCGATGAGCCTGCAAACTTTCAGGCAGATAGCTGATTAACTGTTGAGACAATAGGTATTGTTCCTTATATTGAAATTTGAGAAGGTTCCGTACTTGCACAATCATCGCTACCGCGACGCGGTATCTTGTTTCTGAGCCCTAATTCAATTTGTCTGACCTCAATGCACCACCGGGTCACGCCTGACTCGTGGCGTGGCCACATATTTCGTCGCATACGCCTTACCCGCTTTCGCTGGAATCGTCTGTTTCCTCTGCAGAATACAATTTGAAATCGCCATATCCCGGTTCTTTAATCCGCACGGTGGCGCTCTTGCGTTCATTCGATTTCTTCCGATCCTAGATTTGAATACTTTGTTGATTTCGTAAGTCAAGTGTTTTAAGTCGTCACCTTGCAGTGGGGTCTTGGCATATTCATGGAAACTACTGGGAATGCGTATTACAGATGAAATAACCGTTTGTCTGTTTTGTGCCGTGATTGTTCTTGAATACGTAGATTTGGTTACGACAATTCTATTCAACGAACAATACTCACTCACCCTTGTATCTGCACCATTTTTTGGCTTCAAAATGCTCTTTGGTTTCTTGCGGATCCAATTCTTTCGATGTTCGTCATACCTGGCGTCGGTTTCATCCAATGTTCTGCCCATGGGAACACCGAATTTATGTCCCTTCAAGAACTAAAACAAGATGTGTACGTCAGAAGCCTCAAGGCCTTGCACAGTCGTCAATACCTAGTCCATGAGCAATGAGAGAAAAAAATATGAATTTATATCTGTCTGTCTGTCTGTCTGTCTGCCTGCATATCCGATAGTCCTTTGTAAGGTTTATGCTAATGCCCTCATATTGCTTAAACAAGCAGACTCTTGTGCTTTTCCTCTTGCAGTAGCTGCTGGCCTTGATATGCTACTAATACCAAGCCTGTTGATCCTACTGTTATATAGATGTTGTAAGTGTACTGTATTTAAGGCCGTATTTATAAATTTCAAATGAGGAGAAATTGGAAATGTCGTAACGATAACATTTCTTTTAAAAGCCCGAAATAGCCTGCAATAACTAACAATTATTGGCTAAATATTGCATTTCTATTCAGTTTAAAGTTGAAAACATATACTTCGATCAACTGGCAAACTATCAATACGTTTTTACCTTTGGTTTTGAAAATATGGCTCCTTGATCTTCGCGCTCTCTTTCTGCTTTGGCTTGCAGTCGTCGGATCTCAAATGATTTGTTTGTTTTGAATCCATCTTTAGCATCGTCCTTCTGCCTGTCTTCGTCCTGTACAAATTGAACCAAGTGATTAATCACATATAGACAAATGGCACCTCTACGTGCAGATTCATCTCTATCTTACCTGGTCACTTTCAACCTGTTGGTCTAATTTTTCGGTTTGTTCGGTCACGACACCGGCAGACGCTTCCGCTATTTCTTTGATTTGATTTGTCTCAGCTTCTCCGCCGTCGGGGACGTTGGCGGGAGGTTTATCCAACATTTCAACGTCTTCGTAATTCCTAATGATCCCTTTCCTAGCGAGCTCACGTTTGATATTGACGATTGCGTCTGGATGAAGAACGTCCAAAGATTGGCCTTCTTCTGCGCGTGCACCGGAACTTTCTGAATAGAATCTTCATAAGCAAATATTTTGTCGGATTAAATTGTTGAAAGTCCACCTGACTGTGGCAACTTGAAAAGCAGAGTAGAATGAGTGTGTGCTGTGCTTGCTGACTGCCGCTACGCAGTTAAATTCTGGTCGTTTCGGTCGCGCAGACCTGTTTGGCTGCCGGAACGAATGATGGTTTCGAGCCCTTTCGTGTTACATGATGGGTGAATGGTGGAATCACGCTCCATCTAAGTTGTCGCAAATCGCGATATATATAGTTGTAGCGATATTTCATACCCCGAATTGAAATTGGCGGATATGGACACCGCCCTAAAACCAACGCTAAGAACCATATATATATTTCTTTCGCGAAGAAGCCTACGTTCTGCCATTTTGCTCGACTTGACCGCCTTGATAACGATTGGTTTTTTCACTTCTTTTGCTTTAGATCCATCGTCTGGGTCCTCGGAAATTGTGTCTGACATATCTTCGTCTGCTTCCTCAACCACAGTCTCTAAAACTTTGCGTGGCGGCTCTTCGGAATCTGTTAGCAAATAGAAGAAAAGGTTAAAGAGGTTTAATTTTCGAGCTCAAACCATAGTATTATCTAATTATTAGATTAGATTCCACATATCACAGGCAGAACCTACTTCACTACCCGAGGTTGATCATCGGAACTCAGCACTGGATAGACTAGGAAGGCTACGCCAAAGGACCAGGCGTGGTAAATAACCTCATGCCATTTGTATTATTCATACCTGTGCCAATTTCTGCATCAGATTCGTCACCGGACACATCACTGCTGGGTTGTTCTTCGCCATGTTTTTTATCTGTCGCTTGTTCGTCTGTTTCCTTTGAAGTCTCGCTTTTAACTGTGCCTTCTTTTGACGTGGATGGTTTTATGGATGTTTTTGACCCAATTCTGTTTGGTTGCGATCTTGTCGGATAAGATGATCTCGCTTTTAATGGTTGTGGAGGTTTTCGTTTCATTATTCTTTTGTCAGTGGGCTCAACGGTTGCCATTTCCTACAAATTCGGGGAGAGAAAATTGAATTTAAGTTCAGATTGACCCATGACCCGTAGACAGTAGGCTATCCGTAGCAGTAAGATATCCAGTTGACACGTCTAGTAGGCTATAATCCTACCACGACAGCGAATGCTCTCAGGTATGAGAAACGCCGATATGCAGATATATAGCCTACGGTACTCCAAGCCCAAGCAAATGTGAAAACGGGTTGGCTGGAGTAGGCTACCGGCGGGAGGGTAATAGCTGCATATCGATCATACTTTTTCTGTTTCGACGTCAGGCTCTCCACTTTCATCTTTGGGGGTAAAAAAATCCTTAGATGGTCTCTTATTAGCTTTCGCAACTGCACTCTTCCACGTCACTTTGACGTCATTCCCTCCTCCAGCGTCTTTTGCCGGATACATTTCTTTGTCCGGAGGCTCCTGTTTCTGAGCAGGCTGCTCTTCTTTCGTGACAGTTTGATCTGGCTCGAGTGCTGGAGACCTGCAAGGAATCTACCAACCTGTAGGCACGTAGGATACGTATAGAGGGCATTTTCCTTGCGGCTTGTCTAATAGAGCCTACTAGAGGTCTAGGTCTATAGCTCCCACTATACACACGTACTTATCTTTTGCTTCGGCGTCCGCTTTCTCGTCTGTGCTCACGCCTGCTGCTTGTACGAGGTCTCCAAAAAAAATTTTCTTTCCATAAGATTTCTTTGTATACAATGTCCCTGTTAACAAGGCCATATTTGTAGCTTCCTAAGCGGTGGGCTGGTCCAACATTGTTTGTACAAGCATATATATCCCTTGTTGTTTTATCGTGCGGGTCAATTATAAAAGCTATTGTTTTATTCGCGTTCGCATCATCAAAGATTTCAACACGCCATAAGTAACTTTATTGTGTGTATATAGAAATTACAACGTATCAGGTGTCAATAGGCTATTGTGTAGGCCTTGCCGAACGCTTCACATCCTCTTGTGCTCGGACGGATTTTCATCTCCGAACTGTCGATGCAGCCTATAGGCTCCTGTTGAATTGTGCGAAATTTAGCCCATCCTACTGTCAGTGACGGTATGGTACGTCTCTTTTCTGTAGCCTCTAATCGTCATACGTAAAGCTGCTGGTCTAGTCGAATGGATCTGGTTCAATGAAAGTGCCTTATTGTGTTGTAGCTTATAAACACGCCATTGCCGCCAGCAGTCTGTGATATCTGAGATGCTTGTTCCATCTCGGTCGTCGCCCTAGCGGACAAGGTCTCTAGTAACATGATCGAAAACATTATTTAATCCTGTGCTGTCTTTACCATAGAGATTAGAGATAGATAAGGAAACGGCAGAATGGAAGAAGCGGGAAAAGCGAGTGACTTCGAGTGACATATAGGCTAGGCTATGTCACGCCCACCTTGATCATTGGTCTTGACAAGAAACAGAAAATATGTATGGCCATATCCTAAATAGTGAATGCAACTGAAATATAAACAAAAATATGATTCTGTTATTAGCCTACTTAGTGGACGGGTCCGCGGAGTTATTTCTGAGCCAGGATTTGAGGCTATTTCCATTCAGAGAGAGAGAGAGAGAGAGAGAGAGAGAGAGAGAGAGAGAGAGAAATCGACCTTACAAGTGCGGTGGGATTTCGCTCACCGCCTGGAAGCCGCCAAAAGGTAAGGCTGGTGTCGCTTCAAAAAGTAGGGCGACTCGCAAAGAAGAAACGCGAGTGAAACGAGTCAGAAGTGGGGCGGAACGGTCCAAAAGAATGGCGGGTGTCACGATTCGGCTCCATGCCCTCCCAAAAACTCACGCTGGTGTCGTGATTTGGAAGCCTGGTGAATGGTGATTGCTACTAAATAGGCGAATGCACCGCCCACGCCCACGTAATGCCTGGCAAATTTTGAAACAAATGTTTTGACTGTATTTACAAATTCCCTACAGCGATTCTTGTATTACAAATTTGTTTTGCTCTCGCTCGACCTCTACTTGCAAGACATGTCCGTCCGGGTGTTTCTCGTAGACACCCGTCAAACATGTTTTCGAGAAATAAATTCGTACCATTGCGATATAACTCAATAGAGCAGATGAAATATCTTGTAATACGAAAGTAAGTATGGGATATCTCGTAAGCACTGTGTTTAGTTCGTCATTTATAACGGGTGAATGCGACGCGAGTTAACATAGATTATATCGCTTTAGAAATAAGTGTCGGTGGAAAAAGTCAACAGAGTACTTTCATCTTTCACTTTGCAGCGTATGGAGTCCATGCGAAAGTGGCGCTCTTTTGCATATCGTTTTGCTCGGTGCATCTGGGAAAGCGAACCGCTTTGGCTTAATACACCCCTGGATATCAACATTTTTCAATTCACTTCTTCATTCTCATACCCAGTCGCCAATATTTGATATTTTTCCTTGTTATTCCACGCAGCGTTATATATAGTCATGCTATCATAGTGGAACTTGACAATGGTATTCAACACGAATGAAGGGACGAACGATACCGATCAGCCTGCCAATAAAAGCAAATATCGCAAAACTGTTCCCACAGGGAGAAAAGGTAAGACCGTGGCGTCTAATTTGAGTCCAACGAAGGAAGTTTTGCCTGCTAATCCGGCTGGAAAAGCTGCAAATCCAGAGGGCTTTGACAAGACAATTATGGGAAATATATCAGCCCAACGCTCTGGAAATGATAATGAAGAGTCGAAACAAGAGGTTTCTGAGGTAGAAGCGAACCATAGTGGTGGGAAAAGGGGAGGATCTGCTAGCAACAACGGATCAGCCTGCCTCTTGCCACAAGAAAACATTGAGGTTTGATAATATTTTGATATGACGATAATACGGCTATGTTTTGACGTATACTTCTCATGATAATCATTAGCTCCTCACCCTAACCATTCCACATTACAATGAGTAGATCAGTCATTTTTAGTTCACTCTATGTCGATATAAAATCGGTCTTTTCGCAGGAAGAAATCGAGAAACTCCATCATGAAGGTGGTAATTGCGAGAACCCAGCCGCCGAAATTGCAAGACTTAAAAGACTGCTATTATTACAGGCAAGTGCTTTATGCATACATCTGCTTAGTTTTCACAACTTTGTAATCTTCTCGCTGGTGTCTTCAGGTGTCGTTAATCAGTAGACAACAAGACTTGCTACGCTTAAGAGATCGAGAAATCATGCAACTTAAATCGTCAAATTCAAATGTAAGTTGCCTTCAGTATTTTGCAGTTGCAAACTGTTCAGAAACCCAGGCGCATGGCAGTCCATTTGTCACACAAACGTATGTGAGCAATTGAACTTAATACAGCAACGGTATACACACTATTTTATTGCTCTATTCCCATATGTATACAGTAGGCCTACAAATGTATCATTCATGTATCAGCCCTATGTCGTGTGGTCTATTCTTCTTCAAGCAATTTGATTGTAGCGGGCATTTTCATAATCCTTAAACTCGTTTTTATTTAGTATAAATGCCAGTTGAGTAGAGTTCGAAGACGAATATCAAAGAGAAAAAATGATGGCCAGGATGATTCGCCAAAAGCAGCGAAAAAGTAATTCCATGATATTTTATTCCATTTGCCCAATTTAAGTAGGTATCAAGAGACATGCTAACAGTTACTGGATCTTAATAACCAGGCAGCCTCAGCAGCACTGGTGGTGTGAATGGATAAGAGGTTGGCTGTTGAATCTGGTTCGTCCATGGTCTACTATGGCCATAGTCTGCCCTGCTTGAATCTTGGAAGCATCACACCAAAGCTTCAGAACTGATCCCTGTACCTCAGCTATCCAATATACTCTTCTATAGCATTGGTGTGGAACTGTAGAGTTGTGGTACTGGCTTAGAAATGCCCAATCTCACATCAGCAGTCTCATTTACTGTTACTGTTACTTACCTACTGTATATATATATATATATTTAGAAAAACATCAGAAGGTTCCAGTGACCGAACACCACGAAAGACTAAGAGTGTAACTCTTGTAAATACTGAAACACAAACTCCAGTCGCGTTATCTGCTTTTAACGAAGAAAAAACTTCAAAATCTAAAAAACGACGCCTCGAATACCAAGAAAGTCCCGAAGCATCTAATTCAAACGTAAAAAGAACTGATGCCATCAAAATCGAAGACACGCCAGGGCCATCGCACACTTCTACTGATGACTCGGTCACTGCGGAAAGTATTCCTGTGCCTATTTCCTTTGCTGACCAAGTTCAAAATCGACTTGTACAAGCACTCTTGATATCGCCGCCCGACCAGACAGTGATAAGCGGTACCCCGGATTTGCCAATTAAAGTTTGTGATCGATGTCCACACTGTGTAGCTTACGCACAAAAAATTACAAGACTCTTGAAAATAGCGGAAAAGGCAGAAAACTCAAAGTTTATTGACTCTGTTGATCTTCAAGAAGAATTTTTTAAATTGGCCGGAATAACTTCTCGAGGTATTTTAAAGAATTTTTGGTTCCATGCTTACTACGCATACTGGTAATTCTATTATACACCGACCCAGTATTTTAAATTTAAGATGATTGTGGATTTGAACTGTTTGTGTAACAGATCGCAGAAGTTATTCCTATTCGAAGGCCATTTCCCATTCAGATTGAATCTTCAAACCATTTGTGATTCAATATGATTCTGAATATTCAATTTGATCAGCCTATGCCTTTCATTTTTCAGGGTGTGATTATCAGCCCAACGGCGGAAGTATTCCAACAAATATACCAATCATGCGGACGTCGACTTCATTTCATCGTTTAGCTCCTTCATTTGATCACAATCATTGGTGGTGGGATCTCAAATGTGATAACATTGTACAGGATAAGAATTTAAAAAGTAAGATGTATCATTATGATGCTATGGTAGGCACTGAAATTCTAACCACTGCATGCCCAAAACTAGCTCATTTGCCTAGCAGCCTCAAACGCTTGATCACTTTCACCATCCCAATACCTGTTGAGGTTGTCACCATCTTTATTACCAAAACCTCCATTTCCAGTCTTAATGGTCTGAAATTTTTATATCAATGCTAATATCTGTATCATTTATTTTGGCATTCAGTTCCTACGTGGAAAGTTCATGAAATAGCGCCTATCCAAGATATTGGGGAAGAAGTTGAAGAAGTAAGTCGGTTTGCCTTCAGCAAGCTTGGCATATCTTTTCACATACTTTTTTTCGCTCTAAACAGGCCACAGATGATCAGACATACATTAAGAGACATGCCAAGTTAGAGTTAGATGAAAAACGAAGGAAGAAGTATGACTCTTCGTTTCTTATTTCTTTTGCTAATTAACCCAGCCAAGATTAAATAGTAGCATCTGTCAGACATTCTCATCATAGTGATCCTGGCTCTGAAATTAATGAATATGTTGCCGGATTTACCAAAAAGGCCAATACGTTGGTTAACACACCCTTTGGTTTTTATCAAATCAAATTTGGCAGCAGTCTTCTCATTAAGAGAGATAATATTAAAAATCCATGATCAACAAAAAAAAAAGTTCTAAAACACTTAACTGACAACAATCAGTGTTTCATTTAACACAGCACTAAATTGACAACCAAGTCTTCAATAAAATACATCCGCTACGAATTCTGCACCACCGTATTCGCATTACGAACATATCATTAGCAGTATGACTACCGTTTGCGGCATTTACCAATTACCGGCTGCAAAAGGGGTGTAACGGTATGGTTTCAAAAATTATGAGGAGCACTTGCCTATGGCAGGAAACTAGGGATGCTGTTTGCCTTTCAACGTCTTCGTATCAAAGAGTTAGTAGTTTGAAAATCTTATGTTCCGTGGATTCGAAGGTCAGTAATGATATTGTACTGGCACTGTATGATGATCTTATCCAGGTGGGATATACAAAGAATCCGTGAGTTTCGCTATACTGAAAAGTTGAGGATGCGGCAGAAGTTGAATAAGCAGGGATTGGTGTACGATTCTGCGAGCATTGAATCATTTTCTGGACCTCTTCATGACGGTATGATTGGTTGATTATTAGTCAAAGAAAGTAGCTTATATGGATTTTTATATTTTTAGCTGAGAGTGTGGAAGTTGGAGATAGCCTGCCTGTGAATGTATTTGGCTATCCGGTGCCGCATTTGAACCTCGAGTGAGTGTTATCAAAGGCTGATCCGGTCGCTCTTTTCAAGATCAGTATGATATATTTAAATCGAACATATCTTTTTGCAGAGAGTTCAGCTTGTCACGCATACGAAGTTCAAGTACCACTGGTGGTAAGAAAAGAACGAAGAAAACTTGAAACCCCGTGAATATTTGCTGAGCCAGTGAGTAAATCAGTTGCAGTTCTGCAACAGTTTCAGGATGACCAATGGCCATGTAGAGACCAGAACATCCGATTTAGCTTCACACTGGCAATCTTAAGCTGCTGGTAGTTTAGCAACTATTGCATTACTTGGACTTTTTGTAATAATAATGCGTTTGTGATGAATTTTGTGCTACTGCCTCTTTAACTCATAATGATAAGTGGAAAAAAATCATTCGTTTTCAATCTGCTGCTGTTATTGTGATATGTGGTACTATATTTTCACAACTTTTTCTTTTTCATGCACTCCTTTTGTATTTCTCATTTTGCTCAATGCTTTTCACATTAAAAATTCTAAATCACTGTACGACTGTGTTTTGAGCTGAAATTTGATTCTCACAGTGAGTTGAGTAACAGGCGGGACAGAGAATGTGTTGTGGCGAACACGTAACAATCAGTTACATGCTGATTGCAGGCTACCTTGCTTTGGTGCAACTACCAATGATCACTTTGTACCAATCCTGCATCCCTGCGGCGTGTTGTCGATCTGGCGTGTTTTAGTTTTGAAGGCATTCGTGTTTTATCTGCCGAACGAAGAGCAACTCCTTTGGCTTCCGTCGCTATTCTTTCCTGACATTTTATCTATAAAGTCGGTACCAGCACTTTGCATTCAAGGAGTTTTATTCTCAGTCCGCGGACAGTGAGGGCGTGGCTAGGAGCACGCCATAGTGTTCAGAGATTTCAATAATCCTTCGTTCAATTAAATACTACAAATTAATCATAAATCGTATCGCAGCGAGCATCATGACTGGCGTCCGGCGTGACCGCGGCTCCTCGACGTAACTAGCTAGACCTCCGTCTACGTGGCACCATGCAAAAGCCGCATACAGGATAAGGTTGCCATAGCGAATTTCGTCGGACCAGTCGATCTGTCCGCATTTCCGTACGCTGTTGCAATAGATTTCTGATCGATCCTTGTTCGGGGATTTTCGTGACTCGTGAGCCATGCGGGGTCAAATGTCAGTAGAGATGGATCTCCGATTTTTCATGATGGCTCGTTGCGCAGTTGAGCTGAAGGGTATGCCCGTCATACTGATGGCATTTTCGATTTTGGTATATGTCTCTTTCCACAGCAAATTCAGCGCAATATTTGCAAGAGTGGCCTCAGTCGTTCAGTGTGACACGATGACACGTCAGGGTGTTAATGAGCGTAGCGTAGATGATGGTAGTTGATTCGGAAAGGCATCGCTTACCAGATATTTTTTTTCAGTCCTGTGTAACGGAGAGCTATATTATTTGTTGATATAAGACTTGATAGATCTTTAATACCAAAAATGAGTAGCTACCTGACGATTGATTCCTGTACAAATGGCTTAATCTGTACGCCTATTCTTGATTTGTCAGATTTATATAAATTGTATTACAGTATTTTTAATATATCTCAGTTATGGCACTGCTTGGTCTAGGTAAACGATTACTGCTGCAATCTGCAACACGCTTTGCGTCTGCCCCACGTTCATATTCATCAGAAAACATAGCGGTTTGCACATTGATTCCAGGTGATGGCATTGGACCAGAAATATCGGCCGCAGTGCAGAAGATTGTTGATGCTTCTGGAGCACCAATTGAATGGGAAGAAAGAAATGTCACTGCCATCAAAGGGACTGGCGGAAAATGGGTGATTCCAGCCGATGCCGAAGAGTCCATCAAGAAGAATAAAGTCGGATTAAAAGGTCCACTTGCAACTCCGATTGCCAAAGGTCATCCATCTATGAATCTTCTACTCAGAAAGACATTTGGTTTATATGCAAATGTTCGACCATGCGTATCTGTTGAAGGATTCAAAACACCATACGACGATGTTGATATTGTCACGATCCGTGAAAACACAGAAGGCGAATACTCAGGCATTGAGCATACTGTTGTAGATGGCGTTGTTCAGAGTATTAAATTAATTACAGAAGCAGCATCTCGCAATGTAGCAAAATTTGCATTTGATTATGCTCGACAAAATGGTCGAAAAAATGTCACTGCCGTACATAAAGCAAATATTATGAGAATGTCAGATGGTCTGTTTTTACGGTGCTGCCGTGAAACTGCTGAAGAAAACAGAGATATCAAATTTAATGAAATGTATCTTGATACAGTCTGTCTTAACATAGTGCAAGATCCTAATCAATTTGATGTACTGGTTATGCCTAACTTGTATGGTGATATATTGAGTGATCTTTGTGCTGGGCTTATCGGAGGACTTGGTGTGACACCTAGTGGTAACATTGGTGATAATGGCGTAGCTCTTTTTGAATCTGTCCATGGCACAGCGCCTGATATTGCTGGAAAAGATCTTGCGAATCCAACCGCATTGTTATTGTCATGCGTTATGATGTTGAAACATCTAGGACAAGTGAGTTATGGTAAACGTATTGAAAAAGCTTGCTATGATGCCATCAAGGATAAAAAGTCAAGAACAAAAGACCTTGGGGGTGACGCTACATGTTCAGTGTTTACGGATGAAGTCTGCAGACGTGTCCGAGATCTCTAGTTTTATAAATCGCCTTGAAATGTTTGCAACTTTACACAAGCTTCTTGTAACACCGTCTCACTGTTTTTGATGTTAACCAGTTCATAATGCATGTAAGGCATTTGTTTTTGCTGCTTATAAGCTTCAAACAAAAAATTCATATCCTGATGAAAATTGCATCTGTTACCCTAAGATCGGTCCATGCCGAACATTAGGTAGCGAAGTACAGTATGGTATATCGAAGTAGTAATTCGTCTCTAGTTCATTCACTGTTGGGCAGTACTTTTCAGGCATCACATCTAAGCTAAGTTGTGAGTTGTCATAAGCCTACCGAAGTCTTTCGTGCTGAATTATTGACGCGTGTGTACATTGGCTATGCTCTTGCCAGATGCATTAACTACATATAATGCACATTGCTTGCTCATCATTTCAGTGTAATTGTGACAGAGATGACTTAAATAGTTTTAGGGTAAAGTGTTGTGATTTAAGTTGTGTCACAGACACACATTGCAACAGTATATACAAACAGATCAAACTTATAATGTGGTCAAATAATAGTCAAGGTAAACATAGAACAATTCATACTCAGGATGTGGTGAATGCTGGAACACAAATTTGACAGAACATGCAAATCCTTGCACAGATCTCATCTGTAAATATTATGATGTTCTAATGGAACCGCTATGCTAATATTGGCAGTAGATATAGACGGTACACTCGCAAGCTAATTACCGAGTGACATGGCAATCGCGTTTCAAAATTGATTAATGGCTGTCCTACCTCTGAAACTTAATAGTGCAGTATCTAAGCTCTAAAGGCCACAGGCTCATGTGAAGGGATGATCGTAAATCGAAAAACAGGCTTTGAGTATCACTAGGTTGGCGCTAAAAAAGCAAAAGCAGTGGCACTATTTGGTTGTCACACATTTGAAAAGAAATTTGAGGAAATGTGGGACGCAAATTATGAGTATTGATCAGTAAACTTGATGTGAAAATCTCTAAAGAGCTTGAAGAGTGATTCCATTTTTTCTTTCGGTGGTAATATGGTCATACGGAAATGGTATGTGTCTGGTTTTTGTCTGAAGCCACTACCTGGCACAATGCAAATCCCAGTCTCTTCCAACAATTTCATTGCATAAAAGGCATCGGGTTCTTCGCCAGTTTTTTTGGCTTCCGCAATAGCTTTTAGCGGAATCTCTATCTTCGGAAATGAATACATTGCTCCTTGGACATCATTACATTTGATTCCTGGGATTTTATTAAACATTTCTGCGGTAAGCTTTGCTTTTTCTGCGAGATCGTTAAGATTGCTCGTCTTTTCTTTCATGAAGAGATCATACGATGGATCACCAGGGGCGGGTGGGTTGACAACAATATCCAATGCCACTTGCCCAGTTACTGGCGGACACAGTCGGCATGAAACTAACTTTCGCAACTGTGCTTTGACAGCAGCATCCACGTTGACTGCTTCCATGTATCCACCACGGAAACCACACTCGCCCATGTAACCTTTGGAGATAGAGTGGAAAGATGCAAGCTCGACGTTTTTGCTGTAGTCCTCTCCAAGTTCAAACAAGACTTTCTTGAAAGAATGGAATTTACATCCTTCAGCATATACATTATCTTGATAAACTTCATCAGCCATCAGGAACAAGCCTTTGTCAACAGCAAACTTTAAAACTTTCTGGATATTTTCATAGCTCAGTACTTGACCAGTTGGATTACCAGGATTGATGACACATAGAACTTTAGGATTGCATGTTTTCTTAGCTTCCATGTAAGATCTTTCAAGTTCTTGAATGTCAAGAGACCAATTATTGTCTTCATCCAAGTAATATGGGACTAGATGTGCATCCAATTCGGCGATAGTGGCCGAATATAGAGGGTATTGTGGGATTGGTATCATGACACCAGTTCTATTGGCTCCTTCCCCAGCCACCAGCAGCTTGAGCATTGCAACAACGCCATCACTCGCACCAGTACATAAGAAGATGTCATTGGGGTCAGCTGAAATTCCACCATCTCGTGCTTGTATATAATTTGCGGCGTCTTCACGAATAATTTCCACGCCTTGACTGGCAGAATATGCACCAATGCTCTGGCCGCCACAGCCAGCAAGGAGTCGCTTAGCTCTTGCCTTCGCATCTTCTGGAAAATCGTTAGATTTCAGAAGTTCTGGGTACACGCATAAGGCAACAACTTGCCGTAAGAATGTAATAGGCTGTTGGCCCATTGCGTGTGCATCGCCAATATTTGCTGATATCACTTCACTGAAGGGTTTTTTTGAACCTTTTGTGAGTTCTCTTTTGAGTTCACCTGCTTTTACGACGATCGGCCCTCTAACAGCGTATTCAACTTTTTTGATGTGAGGATTCATACTGTCCTCGGTCAAGATTTTGCTATATTTGCCGTCACTAGTGAAGATCGGTCTTTTGCCAGCCATTGTGCTGAATATTCTCAAAACTCTGCTTTTCTGAATATGAAGCATGACTGTTATTCACAGCTGCGACCAGAAATGAACTCGTCAGCCGCTACGCCGAACTACAGTACAGTGATTTATGGAATGCCCTATCTCGACTGAGCAGCGACGAAGGTCGGATCACTGCGTGTCAACAAGCTTGAGTGACTTTGGCTGATTTAAAATTATAATCCTCGCTGCTGCGACCTACGCGCTGTGCCTGTGCACTCGAACGCTTGTGCCGCAAAACGTGTCCGATTATGTCCAGTAACGCTTGTTTATATCATATCGATAGGGTGTGACTCAATCGCCAGTTGATTGGTGCGCCTGAAGCAGGCGTGAGCTATTGTGCTATCTATATAGGCAGGCGTGTTTTTCATAAATACCGTATGAAAACGCGCCATCGACAATATTTGACGAGTGTTTTATGTTTGGCTTGAATTTTTGAAATTGATTTTTATGCAAGCTGATTGCAAAGCCTGCAATTTGATAACCTGTCCGTAACTCCCCTATCTTTTCAAGTCAGCAACTCAGCATTAGCACAGCACACCTTCATCTATTCTGAATTCTGCCACCTGTCCTTCTTCATTGTCCTTCACAGCCTGACGTATTACTTTTGTACAACAGGCGTATCGTATGACTGCCCGCAACCTAATACTAAAACGCCTGCTGTTTCAGCGAATTGCGACTATATATATGAGCGATATGACAAACGGGTGCGAAGTGTTCGCTGAGGTTTCCGTGCTGACAAGGCAATTTCTTGTTTGTAGTTGTAACGGCCAACCATCGTTGAAATCAGCATTCTCTCTGATATGTTTGTCATATGCTCATTATGTACACTTGACAACTGAATAATTATGCGTTCATTTCGTAGATCTATAACGTGCCAATAACTGGCAACTGATGCCGAACCGTATTCGGATTGGTAAGATATGTTATCCAGAAAGAGACACGCAAATATGGTGAAAAACATGCTATTGGGCTCTCGGTATGTCACTGCAACCTGCAAGAGAACGGTGCCTGCTTATCTAGGCCTCGTAGGTGATGAGTGATGACGTATTACATGATCAGACGATTTAGACCACATATTCTATTCGCCTGAGGCTAGTCGTAAGTGACTACAACCATAGAATGTAATGCTACAACACTCATATAGGGATATACTGAGATGTGCATCAAAAATTAAACACGACCCGTGTTGATATTGACTAAAATCCTTGATCTGCTCAAAAGGTGACGCCAGCTCTAGTTCGTGCCTGGCCCGTGTGTTTTTAGCAGCTGTCCGACGTGCTTTTGGCTCAATCAAAGTCAAATACCGTGCAGATAAGATTGTCCTGCGGTGTGGGGTGAACAAAACAGCGACCCCATTTCCCGTACCACTGAGTACGCCTACCGACTGCTGTATTGGTCGCCAGGTGTCGCTATGAAGGTGGCTGTTTTACATGATGGTCGTTGGTGACTTGTGAGCACTGAGCAGTGGTGCGTCTCTCAGCCTGATCGAACTCCTTTTCACATCACAAATGACTTACTAGGAAGCCTTACCAACGGCGGCTACATTTTCATTCTAAAGTTCGAACTCAAAAAATTTTGATCCCAGCCATTGAATGCTCTTCGAGCTCTGATAACCATTATGACGTCATACTCCAAAGATCTGGAATTAAGAAAAGTAGCAAGGTTCGGCTAATTTACGAGAATACTCGATTCCTAACCTCTTCAGTGCAACATGTACCTTCAAATATCTGGCGATAATGGGTTCTTGGTGCACTAAAGACTTTCGAGAAAATCCATCTGGGAGAAGAGGCCAACAGTGGACAAGATTAACTCGGAATACAGTGACGATAAAAATAACTCCTCCTACACCACCAAACGAAGAGGTAACATTAATGAGGATTTTGTCTTCGTTGTCTAATTTCATATTCGTGTCACTAATTTCGTTGCTAGGATCAAGACGAAGTTGTCAATATAGCGAGCGATACAAGCAATCTAACAAAAAAGACTGCTTCGTGAAACTTTCACGACCTAAAGAAATGGATAAACCTGGGGTAGGTTTTTCACCCATATTATTGCCCGGATTCGATTCCCGACCGAGTCAAACCAAAGAATTTTAAATTGGTAGGCTACCGGTATCCACTCCTCCTCTACTTGACGGCCAGAGTACCGGGGAGTGCGGAGAGTTGTGGTGTTGTGACAATGATCTGGGATATAAACCGGAATTATCGGTATCGCGTAGGGCCGTAGACTACTATAAAGCATTGACCTGGCGTACATGAACTCAGTAGTTGAAAATAACATAAATTCAAAACAACAGCAACTCTAGCGTTAACGAGTTCTACGCCTATTTTAGTCATCGAGGATTCCTTCAATGCAAGCAATGGAAGAAAGGATCGCTTCTCTTGCCGGCATAAATGTCGATTCAATGAGACGAGCCAGCCACGCTGGTTTTGCAACCAATCGTTTGATTGACTTACCGAGAAGAAACTCCATGCCAGTAAGTTAAAAATAGGATTAGGCCCACTACAGAAATTTATCATCGATATAGCCTGTTACTTCCATAATAGGCCAAATTTTCAAAATGTCACAAAAAAGGGGAAGGCTACATTCTCTTACTGGCTTCTGGTACTTGTCAACGCAACATCAGTACTTTCTAATACATTTGTTCTAGGCTTACCTACTAAAAAAGGATGATGAAAAAAGGAAACTACATAGCAGCTCAGCCTGCGTCAACTTGATTCAAGATTTCACGTCTATGAAAATAATTGGCAAAGACGGATCCGAACATTACATTGACGAGTACGGTCGCACAGAGACTTCTACGGTGTAAGTTAAAAAAATAATTGTGTTTCGATATGACGACAGGAATCTCCAAAAGGTCCGGCGCCGGCTGAAGAACACAAGGAGTTCCCAATCTGCGGAAGACGAAGATGATGAGTGCGTAGGCCTGTTTGATATCGGAGTGAAGAAATCTTCATCAAGTGATAATATATCGAAGCCAGAGTCGTAAGTCCTATCCGGTATAAGCCTACTAGAAATGACCATGATATCCCATCTTCATCACGACATCACACTAACATCACAAAGCTTTCTGACTCTAAGAGGTTGTCGGCACAGATGAATGAATATCCAGCCCGGGCATCATTTAAAAAAAATCATTTCACAACTTCAAATACGATTATAATTCGTTATGCAGTAAAGATTTGGTGACATCTCGATACTAGGCTTATGGACGCATAGCTGTCGTATGGCTATTGATCCTTGAAGGCATTAATAGGTGTACCTATTCATCTACAGAGGGAAGGAAACGCAGGAAAAACTCGTTGTCAGAAAAACCAACTCCGACACTGTAATGGGAGAGATGGACATCATTGACCCACAGACTACTTGAAATAAATGTAAAAATTTTATGCAAATGCTGTGCATTTGAAAATAGATTAAAACTTTGTGAAATTGAACGAGACGTTGTAGTTTCTTTATAGTTGTCATGGATAATCGGGAAGCGTACTGATATTAGCGCCAACTTGGGCCTACGTACGTCTTTGGTATACGCTTTCAAGATTGAGTAGAGGGAGCAATTTTATCGACATCGCCAGATTCAGTCTGATATTCATGATTTTTTGATAATTACCATTGACCGTCGGTCGAATTTTAAGGAGGTCGCGTATCAAAATCGTTGAAAATGTATATGTTGTTTTGACATCATTTTGAGGTCAGTGGTACAGAAATGTAGGCTATAATTCAAAAAGACCCGTAAATGACAACCCACGAATGGCCAGTTTCGCAGTCTCAAGAGAATAGCTACCAACCTTCACACGTGGTTCTATATTTGCTGTTCCAGTTTTGCAGCAGGCGTGAAACGGAAAGACGTGCAAGCGTCGCAGGTCTGTTCAGACGAGTGTAATCAGCGTGAAGCGATGTAGGGTTTTTATTAGGAGTTGCTACGGGTTGTGTTGGCGTAGGCAGTTTATCGTGTTTGAGTGCGCGTGTAGCAAATGTTCCTGCAGCCGCTGCTAGCTTGCTGTGTGTTTATTGGCTTTAGGCGAAATAGTACTTTTCTTAACTTACTACAGTGCCAAATATTTTCATGCATAGTTCATTACATTGTTAAGGAGTACTGGTATGCATATACTGTAGATCTCGAATAGTTGCTTAATCCTAGCGAGAAATCCCACAGGAGAGGAGCGAATTTCTGTGCGTAGACGCGTAAATCTATAAGAATGATAGAGGCAGTGTGGTGACTGGTGAGTGGTGACACATGGCCTACTCTACTCTAGGCCATGGGTGACATTGTAAGCGATCGTCCTTCATCGACTTACTTTATGTATGTGACTGTGTAATCCACCAGCCGTCTTGTACCGTACCGGTTGTTACTTAGGCTATTTTACTTATGTAGGCTACACATGTACATTTGTAGAGTTGTTTTGTTTTGAATGTAACAGCGAAAAGACTTGTGTTCGCGTCTAGAGTAAGGATTAGCCTTTGTTTGAGTTGTATGGACAACGCTACGCTGTTACTATTGTTAATTCGTTATCATAAATATTATTCTTCACGTCAATTTATTTGAAATCAAGTGCGTTGATAGGTTCGGTATATCTTCGTAGTTAGCGTTTTTTCAATGTATCGTCTATGCTGGAAAGTTTTTTGGTCGTCAGCAGAATAGATGCCAGGAATTTATGTGCGCTATCTCAGTAGCTTTAGATTCGTATTTTGAGTGCTTTTACGATCTAGGAGGGGGGAGTTGTTTTGTGATGTTGGACATCGGACTGAGACTCGCTCGAAGAAGATAATGCATGGCTAAATTTTGTGAAGTCCACTGGCGGTGTTTATGTAAAGGAGAGGCGATTTACGGTTCCCAACTATGTCAGTTCTAGAACGGCACGTGCCTATTTCATCGTTAAATATGGGACTAGAGGCGCAGGGTAGGATTCCCTACCCGACGCTGAAACGGATGAAGCATAGCAGGGATTTCTCCAATTTCGCCATACCACCCAACGCTATAGCGAATGTAGGTCGAGTTATTTTATCGCACTATCAGACAACCTTTGTCGTCTTAGCGTATGACGTCATCAAGTTTGCTAAGTACAGTCTATAGAGTCATGATCTGATTGAGTAAATTGTGAACGGCGATAGGAGAACGAGTAATGCAAACAAACCAACAACGGTCAAACTTTCTACACGACGCGACCCGTTTTGTTATATAGTAGTTTTCCGTGTTTACCCAATGTGCCAATGCAATATTAGCGTTTGCGATATGCGGAAAATGTAACCGACTATCTGCTCGTGAAATTTTTCGCCCACTGTGTTATCACAGCGTGTTCGCTTATGTTACTGAAACTTATGAGTCATGTATTTAACTGGGTGATATATATTGTATGTATACATACAATATATATCACCCAGTTAAATACATAGGAGAATGGCAGCGTCCTCTCCTATAGCAAGGATTGAAGACGTTTTTGTGTGAAGCCGGAGGGCATATTCCATTTACTCATACTCACGCGTATTAAAAACTGATGTCATAATCAGGAGGGCATCCAAAAAAGCGCAGTTCGTTCCGATTACGAAGTCAAATCGAGGTTATATATCAGCTTATAGTCGCTGTAGGAGTGTAGGTAGACCGCCCGCAGTTTAAAATCAGCAGTGAGCCGCTCGTTTAAGAACATTAATCATGCTAGATATGTGGAACATCGAACTATGCAATCAAGGAAGATCAAAGGACTAAAAATACTTGCCGTTTGTCGGTATTAGTGATCTATTCTTCTTCAGATGCGCTTGCCTAACTTTAAATTAACCGCGTTGGGTGAAATCTGGCGAGTGTGTTACGCTTTTAGCTGTCGATATTGATTTGATGTCATGTTTGACATAGAGAGTTCTTAACTAGAACCGAGAAGGTAATGGACTTTTAAGATAAGAATCAGGAACTATGCCTAGTGGTACAGTACGATCCTATTCACGATGTGCATTAACTTGGTGTGCCCACAACGTTTAGCATTGTACTGTATTCTAGTAATTAACGATCTTGGTTGTAGACGATGGCGGATGATCACTTCGATATAGATTAATAGAGATAGAGACCGTTCAATTGGTCTAGTGGTCTGATCGGGAGGTTCCGGGTTCGATTCCCGACCGAGTCAAATCGAAGACATTAATTGGTATCTGTTTCTTCCCTATACTTGGCAGTCGGTATCGGAGAAGTGCGGAGAGCCGTGATTGTAATAATTATAGTGATCCAGGCTATAAGCCGGAAGTATTGACACGTATACCGTGAGCATCGACCTGGCGTACATGACCTTAGCAGGTGAAAATCGCCATAAATTCAACAACAAAAAAATAGATACAGAGTATCAGCTCAGTTCAAACGTCTAGCCAAATCTTTTGGAAACATAATTTGGAAAGCTTTCGGAGCTCCGTTCCTTCATCAGGTGCAAATTTAGGTGACAGCCTCCTTCTCATATGCGAGAACTCGGATCAGATTCTATGGTTTTGCTATGGAATACTTTTATTAGAGTAGTTAGCTATTGCTATATTCTATCCATAGTTTGTTATGGCTCGTACGCGAAATGTCAAGAGTGCTTCTACTGTAATCGACTTGACTGAAGGGATTTTGACAAATGTAAAGAGGCAAGTTCTCAGCGTGTGTTGTATATAGTTTACCTCTTACATTGCAGTGTCTGAAGGTCTGTTTCAGTAGAGTGTGTTTGGGAATGAGAACGCTTAGGCTTTCAAATGAAAACATTGAATTTTGCGGTGTCGCGGTGAGCTGTGATAGTATCGAATTTAGATGTGAAATCGACGTGGCGCCATCATTAAGGTCAGGGTTACTTATAACGCGTCGCGGATGCGTTGGTTACGCTCTTTTATCGACTTTGTGTATCGATTCGTTTAGCGCAAGCGACGAGTTAATTTACGTTTGTTTCGTCATAATTTCCGTATAATGCGTTATTAAATACTATTGCACGTTATCTTATGGCGGTGATGGTAAAAAAGGCAGTTTATATAAATGATTAGTGGGTGTATTATAATATGGCAAATCTCAATGTGACAGGAGTAGGGTAATTGAGCATCTTGAAGAATTACGTATTCTATTACAAAAATGGGGTATTTTACACAACGTCATTAGACAAATCGATTGCTATTGTATTAAGCAAATGACCAGAGAGCTTTATTTCTTACGGAATGAAACGACTGAACTCGCGCTGTTGCAGCACAGGCAAGGACATAAAGAAGTGTGTTGGAATATATATAGGTCAGAGTGAGAGTTTATCAAGCTCTCCTTGTGATATAGTCGCGGAAATACAGCATCATGTAAGCAGGCTTAGATTTGAGAGTCTTTTAGGACCATCCGTTGTAGCCTGTAGGCAGACGTGCTCAGTAGTAAATATTGAACGATTTATGCTCCCTCTACTAATCGTCACGTCTAAAAACTTCTCCCTATTAGAAAGTGTTTACAGCCCATGTCTGAGTCAGCCGCCTGTATCTGTAGTTGGCTAACTCGCAGAAGGGGAGGAAGCCAAATGGAGCGAAGTCAATAAACTTTGAGTCATGGTCCGTCGAAGAGTAAAGTACTGAGAAAGTCTACTCGAAACTCGAAATCACCAATAGCCGTATTATGACAGAAAATTTGACTGCTGGTCAAAAACACCTTGTCTTAATAATCCTAGAGTAATGTAGTTGGAGCGACCTTAATCAGCTGCTGATAATGTCAAAGTTATTGTGTTGAATGTAGATATTTTGAGGTAGTCTACGGTAAAAATCGTGGCTGCAGTGATAACGCACGTTGTAGCAGAGGATGAAAAGTTTTGTACTAGTTAACACGTCCTTTCACTCGTTACTGTTATATGAGCGAAGGGCAGATGGTTTCGTGAATTCGAATGTTAAAACGACAGCAGTCAATAGAGAGGACGTGTTGGTTGTGTTAGGCTTGGAGTCGCACGTTCGCCTTCACACTCGCATTGAAACTCTGTCGAACTGGGTTATTTCCTCTTAACCCAATTTCCATCTCTCGATATTGAATGGAAAGTCCGCTTTGCAGTAATCATTGCCGTTGGGATTACGATATGGTATTTACTAGTGTACTGACATATTTACATTTACCTAATCCGACACTCACATGATTGATTAAAGTTGTGTTAGGATTATCACTAAGCTGAATCGGTTCACGGGGTGTCACGTGATCAGATTTAAGGAGAGCCTGCGGTGAAAACATGATAATATCTTGCATAATCGTAGGATAAATTTTGGTAATAGTTACTACACGCCCCATTGAACCCTAAAATTGCATCTCAGTGCTGACTGCGAATGCGGTGCCATGGCCTAGAGGCCCGCACTACCCTTTTACGTAGGAGCGTTATTACAAAGTAAATTTCATACGTCAGATGGCGTATTGTTGAATTTCAACCAGATATTGGCAGTAACCGGAGATACTGTAGACTCGGCAGACAGCAATTTTGATTATTGATTAGGCGTCATGCATATTTGTGCCGGTTGACCGGAATCCCGCCGGTCACGTGATAAAATGTTTGAGGTTGCTTCGACTTAATTGGTGCTCCGGCGGTAACTCGTATTCGCACGCATTGTTCGTGAATTCAACGCATCTATTTTAATTGCTGTATGCGGGCCATTGAAGGTTTGCACAAAGGCTGGATTTTCAAGTAGTGGTAGGATCATGGCCTACTCTAGGTAACTAAAGTAGGCCATGGGTAGGATTTATATATGCTCTTGCACTTACTGTGATTAGCCTATGAAAAATTGCATTGCTTTGAGCCTATAATCTATATACGGCGTAATCATTGTAGCTGAAGCTTATTTTCCAAATCTCCATCAGAGTATTATAATGAGAGTACTGCTGGATTGCATCGATAAAGTCACAGGATAGCGATTTCAGGTTTATCTTAAGCTATAAAACCAATCAACTGGTATTTTACAGTTATGAATGGTTTACAATCTCGCCCTGAAAGAGAGTAACAGCATTATATTCTGTACTATCGTGTTGTATTATAGCCCTTCGCTGTTCACCGTTAAAAAGGCCACAAACTCCTGGTTTGTTGTTTAGTGTAGTCGTGCGTCCAGTTTTAGCCGCCCGCCGTTAACATTTGAAGTATTATTTTACCTTTATGCAGAAGTAGGGAGTTGAAGGGTTGAGGAGGATACTGACGTGTTTCAGTATCACAGTTATATGGATATTCATAATGCGGTAGATGCTGTGAATGCGATTAAATGTTTAAATAACAGACGATGCTCGGACCAAGCGGACAACTGACCGAACGAAGCGAATTTGCGGACTACGAAAATTGTCGTAGAGTCACTCGTACTTCGCCAAGGCTCCGTTCGCTCCTTTCGCCGCTCGCTCTGCGTTAATTATACTATTATCTCACTACAAACTCTCCTTTGAAATATTTACGAGGCCCGCAAGTCCGCTGTCCGCCGTTTAGTGTCGGTAATTTCGCGTGGTCCGTTTGGTCCGTCGTTTAGTATAACCCCTTATGGAAGAGCATGAGCTGTGGTAACCCGTCTGGAGCGGCAGAGAGATGAAGAATCGCAGACTTGCACACTCCATTTGTTAACTAAGTAACAGCTGTCTAGTTGAAACTGAAGTAATGAGGCGCTGCACTATAATTCAGGTCAGAGAGAAAGCGACTTTGCTTGACTGAGCTAATCGGTTGTGTAGCCGAGTTTCCCGTTTGAAGACGACGATAGGACACTGAGAAACGGTCGCTCTTGTCTTGATAGGCCCCAACCGATGCAGCGGTGCCTAAATTTGAAGCCCCCCTAACGCTCTGCAGCTCAGGTTAGCAAGATATCAATTTCACGGACAATTGGACTGTGCCACGCAAACACTGAGAACTGACTAGTGCGCTTAGCTTAGGTAAGAAAAAGCTGAGTGCAGCCTTTTCCATTTCGTTCGGTAGTTTGTGAGGTCAATTGTAGGCATATTCATTTGAAGTACTGTTTAGGCACTGCGTCTCTCTGAGCTGCTGAGGCCATTGGTGTCAATCACCCGTTCTTGAATCGGGTCACTATTTAGCCGTACTTGGAAAACAGCTGAGGCCGACATTGTTCTTCCAGTTTATCATCAACTCACGCATTTCTAAAACAAGCGCAGGTCAAGAGACAATCTCACCTAATTGTATCTGATGAATATCTTGCTTTTGAGTGTGACGTAGATTGAATAGCCTTTTGGATATCTTACCCCAAACAAGTGACTTGAGATATCAAGTCTTTTTTGTTAACTGCCCAGCCTTGAAATTGCTCAGGTGAAAAATTTGTGGGAATTTCTCGAGCCTATTGTGTCATTGGTGTTAATTACAACAACGCCCGCCATTCGAGTCATTGCCGTGAGTGTCAGATCAAAATAAACGTAATAGAACCTTGCTCTATGGTATCCTGCTGCCGCACCAAGAAAAGCCAGAAATCTAAAGCATGTATTAATGAACACTATGATCAGTCTTAGTTAGTTGGTTTAGACTTAAATTTGTGGACCATAGATATGCTTACGTTTTGCATCTTTACACACCATCTGTGAGACTGTAGCATCAGGTCAATACAGTTATTAGCAATTACTGTCTAGGCAGCAATTTGCTTGTATGCCAAAATATCAATGACCCATGTAGTGATCGATTCTAAACCTGTCCCTTGTGGGTAGTTCAATTCTTCATTCTGCACATGAAACTACACTTAGCATAGTTACTTTGTTTTATCACAATACGTGTCACCATAGATATAAAGGTGTCTTACAATTGTGATGTATAACGCACTGTGAAGTAGCGGTTGCCATTGACTATCTCTACGTGGGTGAATTTAATATGACTCACATCATATTTTTATAGATTTTATTAATTTGTTAGCAAGGTGTATATATATTAATAGAGAAAGTGCTGTTATTTGTTTGTCGAGATGACCACTAGAGCATGCGATTTCAGCTCGTTCAAGCGGCCTCCGAAACCGCCAAACACGGACTCTTCCTCGTCGCTGGAAAAGACTTCATCCTTGAAATCGACCGAGGTAAGACCCTTAAAGTGTCTCGAAGTTATCCTGTTTCAAGTAGGTTTTGTACACAAGGTTTTCTGCTGAAGTTGAACAGTTGAATAGTTAGTGATCGCGAGACCTCGATTTAGTTTTGACAGGTCACGTCTCTAGGGATGCTTTCATGTTCGACCGACGTCATGTACCTTGTCAAATGGTTGAATATTTCTTAAGTGACTTCATGCGTGAGCGTGATAAAGACAGTTCGTATCGATATCTATTTTAAACCTGTCGTAAAGATTTAGCTCATCTGTATGCGATGAGTAAGATGATTCCGCTTTGCAAGTGTCAAGACGCGCGATAGCAAGGACAGATTAAATCTGACGACGTAATTGCCGTAAATACATATTGATTAATAAGTCACAAAAAGCGTTTGCATCATAGCCGATAGTTATCAAAGAGCGACTGCAGTATTTTTGATTTTGAGTACCTCAGCAGGCTAATTGAATAATTATCGATTGACCGTTCCAACGAGACCTTACCAGTTATCTAGTACTGCGGCGAAATTGAATTTTGAATTTTTCAAAAAAATCTCCCTTAACTAGTCAATAAAACGTTCCCAAAAAAAGACGATAAATGAGATAGCCGTGTTCAGAAACTCTCGGTTACCGATTAGGAAGGCGGTTTGCTGCCGAGCAGACGCGACTTTCGTCGCATGAAATGAGAATCTAATTTAGAACCGTGGGAAATGGTACTGTAGTCAAAACCATGCGATGGGCGAATTGAATTTATTTCTCAGGTAACAGATATCAAATACAGTTTAAGTTTGTAACGTAGCGATACGATATTGGAAATTTAGAAAATGAATATTTCTAGTAGTCTGCAGGCTCTGTTTAAAAATTCAATATATATTCACTTTTTGACTTACCGGTACTATTTTGATACAGTTGTGATAAGTTAACCCTGGTATATTGTCGTAAAGGCCATGCAGTCAGACTTAGAGATAATTAGGCTCGATACGGTGCCATAAAACGGAGGATATGCTCAATCAAGATAGCCCAAGGCTTGCTATGCTCGCGATCAAAGTAGTTTAAGTGTCAGGGACAATCTAGGCTCTTGGCTCAGAGGAGCGATCGCAATCTCGATATAATGTATATTTAGGGATATTGTAGGACCCAAGGCCCAAGGTTAGACGCTAAATCTGTGATGATCGTCTTTGCGATGACCATACGAGACAAGAGACTTCAAGAAAACTTGTCTTTTTCTGATGATGCTCACACAAGATAAAAGCGAAACGCCTCAATACAATGCCGTTGCGATACTGGAACTAAGAAAAATATTTTGACTATTAGTAGATTTTTGCCCGTGGTAGACGCAGGAACCTATAAAATGATGTGGCCTACAGTAAATGCGCTTGATGAGACTTCTTAATTATAGCATCGGCCGAGATTAGACCCGTTTGCGTCGTTCTAAGCCAGTTACAACTGATAGCCCTTGAAGCTTATCGAGGATATTGGATAAACTTGTAAGATATTTTTTTGTAAGTCATAAATATTTTTGTACAATCGATTCGGGTGTGCGTAATATTTCGGAATTAATATTCCTAAATTCTATTAATTATGCACACATTCCATGATTTTTTGGTCAATTATTTTCAATATATGCGACTAACGTGAATTAACGATCTCCCTTTTCTAATGGATTCGCCTCCGCAATCGTAGAAATTTTGTCAACTAAATTTGCTCACTGTCGCTTCACCGAACTGTCGCAACAATCCCCTGCCGTGAGACCCGCAAACGTAGCACCGGTGTTTGACCGATAGAGATAACGAATAGTCTTGATTACTAGTAATTAGTGCTTGTCTAATTAGTCAGTAATCGCGCTCGCTTGAATGTGGAGACGAACACAAGTCCTTAGCGAAGGCTTGTAGAAGAAAGGAAGTGCACCTGCAAGTCCTACACGCGAATCATTATTTCCTCCACATTTGTTTATTTATGAACACTTGTGTGTCCGGTTGCCGCCAGAGTGTGTGAACCCCGTGCTTGGGTCGGACAACTTTTCACGCCCGGAACTGCTTTTCAATGAAACTTGTACATTAATCGATTTCAATATTTTCAAGATATTTTGCGAGTGAGCATCGAGTGTTTATTTCATAGATGACTCTTAGTTGTCTTCACTGGGACCACATACGTAAGCATTACGCAGCGTTTTTATATCGTTACAGCTAGATCATAGTCGGAGCGAATCCACAGAATCATCGAATCGAAAGCTGGGAACTTCATTATCGGTTGATCCGGAGATGACACAGCGTACGAGTTACGATTACTTCGGTGGAAGTACTTCAACTTTCAAAGGGGTTTCGCCCCCAACCGTATCACCAATGTACAGTTTATCTTCGCAAAATGTTGATGGATATGCAAGCGTGCAAAGGCCACCTAACCGTGTCAACCAGCCTACAATTGACAGGTAAAGCCTTACTGTAGGCACGGGTGACGAGTCCATACCTAATTTTAAGTTTTAATTTCTGTGAAACTCCGTATCGTGTAGTTGCAGGAGGTTTAGTGGTGCTTATGTTCACGTCAAGTGGCTTTTTTAGCAGACAAGGCTATCTGGGAAGTAAATGTATCATTTTACGTTTTCTTAGAACCACGCTTCCGTACGATCGTCGTCATAAGGCAGCACAGACGTTCAACCAATCTGTTCCTATCAGACAACACGACGAAAACCCAACTGCGTCTGGATTGGTTTTCGTCGACGGCGGAAGAAGAGGAGTGATGAACGCTGATTCCCAACATTGTCTTGATAATACAATCAAGTAAGAAATAATTTATATTTTTTGAGGCCACAATGAAACGAGATCTTGGATGCGGGGGTGAGATACGTTTGATATGCATCTGCGAAATCCTCGCAACGATGCAACCGCAGGCCGTGGTTGAGGGACGGTATTGCTGAGTGATTTCTGGTATTATCATAGCGTCCTACGGTGGCAGTCGTGGCCGATCTTGGCGGGAATTACTTGCTTGAGCAACCGCCACTTTTTGTGTTACTGAGCTCGCCATTCACATATGAACGACGCCTCGTCGTCAAGGTCACGTCGTATTCATTCGTCACAATGAATTAGCGCCGTCTATTGTGTGGTAACAATTTTGCCTAGTAACGAACGCAGACGTCCCTACCATTCTTAAAATTGAAACGAAAGCACAAACAAGAACTCTAATTTTGTGATCAATGTTTCCATTCGGTCCAACACACCCTGCTCTAAATGCTATTGCAGTCGGGTAAATGTTTCAAGCGGGGTGAATTTGCGGCTTGTGAAAGCAAGAGCATCAAATTGCCTTGAAAAATACCGTTCGAATAATCTTGGCTATAGGCCTGTGGCAACCCCGATTGAAATGAAAGCCTGTAGAGTGGACAAACCTCTCTGCATTAGTTAAATGTCTTACACACAGACGTCCCTGTACTTTGTGAGCAGCTGAAGAGCAACCGCGTCATTTCGCATCTAGTTTTGATTTTTTTTGTTTACTTGGTGATGTATTACCATTACCGCTCGTTTAACGACTGAGTTAGTTGTATAAGCTTGTGTGTGTGCTTTGTTCCACAACTCTTGAATCGCGGCGATAATGTCAGGTTCAAATCGTTTGGGTTGTTCAGTGATCTTGAAGAGTGACTAAAGAGTGTAATAGTAGCTACTTGATAAAAAAACGAAATAAAAGGATACGGTTAATCTAAGAATTGCTGTCCACCGAATTTTTTTCGCTGTGGTTTTGCCCAGCGTCTGATGATTTTCCCAAAACAACTGAGATATTGTACTCTGCGGTATTTTCCACGAGGTTTGTCCCGACTCAATAGCGGTCCGCACTACCTATGGACAATTCGTGCACCCTTCTCTAATATTGGGAAAACGACGCGATAAGCCTAAGTACCGGTATCATCAGACTCTAAAGTTTACGCCACACAGTATTTGATTAAGGCTATCGATTTTTCAATCACACCGATTTGATCATTTCGCGTGTATGGTGGTGGTGATATTGCGTCACTGCGTCTATGACTAACTTATCGAATCATACGCGGCTTGTATCATGCTTGTATTTTTGGTTTTTGAGGTTAATGGTGTTTTGCTGCTCGTTAATCTTGTCACACAGGAAAGGTTGTATCATTTTGATGCTGCCACCGAAATTTGCAAGTTTTGCAAAATTAAATCATGTTATGTTATGGTGCAAAAAAGAAGTCGAGACATTCCGCCTGTGACCACAAATGAGTTTATGAGAAGGACGGACTTGAAAAAGAGAAATTGAGAAATCCGAATGTACTACGCATCTCCCCTAATCCCTAAACCGAATATTAAACCATGTCTATGTTCGCTAGAAATTGGAATTTCTGATGCCGTGGGCGGGGATGAATTCTAAATACTGCTAAAAGCGATAATTTGGTGAGATATGGGGGCTTTTGCCGACGGGTGTACCCACCCATACACGAGTTTGCTTGATGTTTTGGGCTTTTTGAATTTTGAAATAGATATTTTAAACGTCTCAAATTGGATACTTATCTGATTGCGCCCACGATAGAAACATTCGCTTTATGTCCACAATTCTGCCTTCAACTTTGTTTGCAGATTAGTATGCTGATTTTCTTTGTACGGCTAAACGTCCACACTGTTACTTGAATCGGATGATTATCATTTACGCATTCAACATGATTATAGGACTTATTATTTGTCGTAGGCGTAGACGATTGCGTGGTGTGATTTCACAGCGAGCGTCGGTTTTATGTAATTGGTAAATCGCCCGTTGTTAGTAATCTGTATATTCCGGTTGACTGAAATCGAGTTATAGCTTGAAGCGTAATCAGTAATCACATTGCAACGTTTGATAAAACAGCGGTCAGTATTTCCGCTAGTACGGCTAGCTGTTAACGTCATCTGCCCGGCTGTATCTCATGGTTGAATGATCGCCAGACTAGTGTACGGCACCCAACGGTTACACAGCTACGGCTTTCTCTCTGAAGATCCAGAGAAGTCTTCACGAGCAAGTGTAGCATGGCGTTCTTAATCAAGAATTAAGAACTCCATGAAGTGTAGTCTGGTGATTATTCACCCGTGGCGAGGTCACAGCCGGCGAAGCATCTAGTAAGTTCTCCGGGTTTTCGCAAAGTTTACGAGCACTGTAGCGCTCTGTGAACAATGTCTACCGGTATGTTGCCAAGACATTTCACAAGATTCCAATTTTATTTAATATAAACCATCATGCATTTACAGTGCAGTACCCTTTAACCGTTTACCGATTTCGCTGACCTTGGTCACTAGGTCGCCAGCTTACTAGCATTGCACAATTCCTAATGTTGCTTCGAAGTCGTGTTTGTATATGATTTATTGGTTTGCATTACATGCATCGTATGCGTAAACGTTGTGGTAATGTCTCATTAAAAGGTGACCATTCAACTCGTAACATCTTAATTACAGTGGTCGGAGACTCGATCGATCGTTAGCAAAAGGAAAAAATGAATCCTCTGGAAAATTTCCTTCACCCCCACAATACGGCTTGAATGGTTACTCTTCAACCCTTGGATATGATGGAAGTCGGACTGGATATTTGCCTTCAGAAGAGAACCAACAATATGGATATTACACGCAGGATAGAATAACTACTGACCGTAATCGACTGCCTCCTATTACTGGATCGTATCAAGAGTATCAGGGAAATCTCGGAACAAATATATCCTCTGGCGAAAGTGGAATCGCAGGTGAGCTTGTGTTATTCTGTACGCAATGTAGCAATTTTATGGTTGTGCTATCTCAGCATAGTATAGTCTTGTTATTTGGACGTAGATTCGCAAGTATTCGGAGCCCGCTCCTAGGAAATGTATCGTCTCGCTGATGATATTAATAATGTCTTCAAGAAGTAGTCAATGCATATCGCATATTCATGCGAGTGTGACGATCAGTAGGGTTGCATTGGTCACCAACGTGTAGGGCCACCTGTTAGTTGAACACAGAGAAGTCTGTTAGTTTGATACAGAGTATAATGTTGTGTGTCAGACGCATTGAGATACTTGGGGACAGATTCTTGTGAGAGTTGACACCATAAAATGTGTTTCGCTTCGAATAAGTTATGATTATCAACTAATCGCGAGGAGCGCTGTGCTCAAGTACTGGGCGGTGGCGCACCCAACCTCATCGGCGCCACTCTCTCTTTTAAACAATAATAATAAGTACTGGGCGAAGGATGCCTTGATTAAACAAAGTGTCGCGCTGTATGTGAACGTGTAAACGCATCGCTCTTCAGCGCATAGTCCACGTCTCTGATAGATACAAAGGTGTTGCCGAGCGATATTTGACTGGGTTAGGTCACCTTATGTGTTCTTCCGCGACAAGCCTGACACAGAGTTTAGACTGTGGATGTGAAAAGCTGAAAAAAGATAAGACTCCAGTTCCAGATCACGGCTTATCGCGCGAACAGCGATACCACAACCGTGAACCTCGCCGAACCTAGCAATCCGGTACGGACGTAGATACTGTTGTATGTATCATATGTAGTTTATGTTTTGCGACTTTCTGAGTTAGCATGCAACGGAAGTTTGTCTATTTGTTGACTAACGCTGGTTGCTAAAACATTTAGTGTTAATGTTGAAGCGTATCAAATTGAACAATATACCAACTCCGCACGAAACCCTTTATGTTTCGTTATTAGGAATCCACATCATTTTTCTGGAGGCCTTTCCATATCATAAAATATTGATGATAATACCTCACTGTCATTAATATCTTCATGTCCGCAGGCGTATCAAGCCGGTTATTATGACTCGTTATGAGAGAATATAATATTGACAACGTCGCGATGTTTTTATCTTTAAGGTGTTGGAACTCCCAATAGGTTACCACAGATTCAAATTTGTGCTGGACAACGAGATTTTTACGTCGTAAAATGAGAAAATCACGACCGCAAATTTATGGGAACATGCGGTTAAAATATGATTATGGCTTAAAATAAAGAACCAAATTAGACCGTAAAATACATAGCGCCCTAAATTTCTTCTTCATGTCTGTCGTACATGTTTTTTTTGGGGTCTTCAAATCAGATCGAACTTCCAGTTCCAGTGGCATCTCTCCCCATTTGGCCGGGCTTAGATCGGACCATGACTAGAGAACTTCTCCGTAAACTCAAGTCATTATCATATTTTCAACGGGGGTCATGAAAAACGATCGTTATCAACACAATATATAGCGAACAGTGGGCGTCTCCTGCGCGATGCACGTGCGCGATGCACGTGATATTTCTGCTTATTAGCCCAAATCGCTATCACAACTACAGCCCTCCGCACTCCCCCGACACTGATTACCAAGCGGAGGAGGAACGGATATCAATTTTAAAGTCCGTAGTTTGGCTCGCTCGTGAATCTAACCCGGTTCGCACTGTTCAAAGGAGGCAGTCAAACAAATGTCTCGGCACTTATCGAGAGATTGTTATTTCGAGGCAATTCATTATTACCACTTGTCGCTTGATTGCAGTTTTTCTCACGTCACAGTGATATATGACTATGAGTTGAATTAGTGTTCCTATGTTTCTGCTGAAGTGACGCGTCTGTTGAACCCTGTTGGGAAAAAGTGAAGTAGAGTCGAGTATGGCGAGAAACGATTTCAAGAGAATTTTGATTAAGTGACGTAACGCTCTTAAAATATGACTTGATTGAGATTTTTTGATGTTGTCAAAAACGAATTGGCGACTTTATTTGGAAATATGCGATGTCGTTACATACCAATTAGTAGCCTACGATTATATCGGCAGGTGGAGTGTATACGATGTGAGATTAATGTACCGTCTCGCAAAGTGCGGGTACACCATATTTTCTAAAACGGAGCGGATATGCAGTTAGAGCAGTACGTTTTATAGACACGGTGTCCGCGCAGATTGAAAAAATGAGCCGAGACCTCTCGCAAAGTACGGTTACAGCAGATAGCATAGTGGTAGATAGTGACGCCATTATTTTCTGAAACTGAGCGGATATGCAGTTAAAACAGCTAGCAACAAGATTTCAAACCCAGCACAGATTGGAAACGTGACCCGCCCGCGGCTTACGTCTTCCACTTTAGGCGCGTTATGGATGGTTTTCGTCTCTGCAAGTTGGACTGTCGGATTGCGAAATCTATGGATGTTGCGCCACTTATTTTTCCTCAGCGAATATTGCACCACGTTTTTAGATCATAATCTATATCACAACTGTTGGTTTCGTTCGGTTTAGTTTAGACACAAAATATATCTTCCGGACAGGATACAGAAAACAGTGATTCATTCGTTCAGAAACACGTACGAGTGAAGTTTGTTACTTGAGTGTGAATTAGTTTCCAAATGGTAAACACTAAGTTGTCATCTTCGCACTGGTCCTCTGTGCAGTACCGAGACTGCATTTTCTACCGCACTAGTAAGCTGAGGTCGGATTTCATACGCGGCTTTGTGTAATGAATAACGTTGCGAGTGCGTTAGCATTGGGGACATAGATTTCCGTTCACTAAAAGCAGTTTCATCGCATTATCGCAAAATTCGTTACGTCAAGGTAAAAACTAGGGATCGATCAATAATAATAACGGCTTGGCGGATATATCGGTGAAAATATTCGTATTTTTCGCTGTTCGATACAAGTCCGGTGAAGAAGCTGTATCCCCAGTGAATTGCTGTCGAGGCAAGGATTTTACAACTGATAATCGGCACGCGTCGGTGACTCCCATCTCTTCTGCTGCTAATTCCCTAGACACGAAACTGCCGCCTTTGTCGTTTATTAGCTGACAACAAATTTCTAAATCTTCGTCATGATTTATTCCGATAACAGGAATTGATTGTAATAGCCGATTGCGGACGATCACTACCGATATATAGACAGTGTCACCGCAGTCACAACAGTTAAGCTGTGACAGTTTCAAGTTTAAACAGCCAGTCACATTTAGTTTTGTTCACAAGCTTTTGGAGCTCGGTTTCTTCACGTCGAAACTGCGTTGACACTCTTTGTATATCTATCGTGGTGATCATCCGCCATCGACCAACTCCCGCCGAAAATTAGTGTAGCTGATGGCGGGCGATCGAGATATTGACAGACAGTAAGACTGAGCCACCAGGTAATTACCGTCCAAGTGTATTGGAATATAATTCACAATATTTCCGGAGCTCCCCTCCTATAATGAGTGGTCGACTGGGAAGTGAACTCCGGGTGATTTTTGTACCACTGATGTTGAAACAAGCGCATCTGCCGCCGGCATTGTTGATATATATATATACGTGGTTTAATTTGCTAGCTATAAGCGTCGCCGTGTATATACTAACCCTTGTTACTCATAGTTAATCACAACTGTTGAAATATTCAGGTTGTGACTACAACACACTTGGAATGACCTACGAAGGTAATACTGGTGGTGACGCTCCTGGGTATCAAAATTATCACTATAATGGAGCAACAGCTGCGTCACGAAAGAATGCACGACTTTCATCACAAGCTGATCAAACCACTGAAGAAGATGTTGACATTGACGGCGAACGCAGTGAACTTAACAATCATTCCCGTAGTGACACAAATAGACGACGCAACGGTAGCAAAGGAGAGGAGTATTCGCAGCGGGCGTTGCTCTTACAAACAGACTCGATAGCACCGTTTGAACCGGAGATACCGGATACAACACTGGACTTCGAACCAAGCGCTGCGTTTGCAATGGGATCGGCCTTCAACGTTTCGCCATCGCACGTAACACGGTCCAAATCAAAATCCAAAAGCAAATGCAACCCATTCAAAAAGAAGTCAACAAACGCAATATACAATCGAAATAATCTGTACGGAACTAAAAATCGGAAATCTTCAAAACAAAATACTCAAGTTACTTTAACAACTGGAGGATTAACATCAACCGGGCTTAGTTTTGAAAAACCGTATACTTCAACAAAGCGACCGTTTTGTCCAAGTTGGCAATGTCTTGTTCTTGCGTTGGCGGTTGGATTGACGATCTTGCTGTGCGCTGGACTTGTCATGTATTTTTTCGTATGGCAGTCAATACTACGTGAGTCAGTCATTTATTGTGTCTATCTCGTCACTGATTTGCTACATTTCAAGATAGCAAATTCCAAGTGCGCTTCTTTCCATAACATCCGCATTTGCTCGGGGCTATACTCCTCCCGATACCACTTTGGTTTTGAGAATGCTCTAAACTAGCCACAGGGGTTTTGAAAGCTCCTAGAAATCTCCTTGTACACTATTCCTTTGCATAGTTAGGACAGACCAAAGATGCTCTAGGCTAAAGCCTTTAGCCATCAACTCAGGAATTGGTGCGCTGTATACCACCAATCCATACCTCTAGGGTCGAGATACATAAGACCTTTAGAATGTAGGCTAAGTATCGTATGGTCGTCTTGATCCCTATATTGTAGTCATAGTCCTCGCCAAGTCCCCAGCCTCACCTAGTCTAAGAAATTGCTATATATTTCCATTTGCTCATTACTGGAATTTGTTTCAGAGCCAATGGTCGAGTCTTCACAACCAAGTAAGTTGAATATAAATATCACCATCGTTTCCAAATCATTGACTCTAATGCTTTATATCAAGTTGATGGCGAGTGGGGGGATTGGAAACCTTGGTTTGAATGTAGTGCTTCATGTGGACGTGGTGTTCAAAACAGGACAAGAGAATGTGATTCTCCTAGTCCGGAGGATGGTGGAAAGTTTTGCCGTGGACGGAAACATCAAATACGAAGTTGTAACGCTCCTGTTGAATGCCCAGGTGTGTTTCATATCATGTTCACCCTGTCGAGTTCATCGCAGACCGCAATTAATTTCGAGGTCCTGGAACGACGAGGCTCATAGGCTTCAGCCTAGCCAAACTAATGGAACATCCGACACTATTCTATTCCTATTTGTCTAGTACTGCCCTCTTTGGGATAGGTGCTGAGAATCGCAGACCAGCCGGTGTGATTCAGAAATCAGCCGAAAATCCGATGGCAATGGATTAGCCAATTAATCCGTCTGATGTGTGGCTATGGGAAGGTTCATTCTGCCGCATAAGTACTATTTTGGCATTTTCGACTGCTTCGCAAATTCGACTGCTTCGCAAATTTCATGCATGACAGCGCACGCGCCACGACTCAATAGGCGCCGTAGTGTATACATAGAATTCTTTGCTCTGCGCGTCCTGGTCAGACCTCATCATAATATGTTACGGTAAGGTCCACAAACTTCAAAGATTTTAAGAGAATAGTAAAATTTGGACAGAATATCTCCTTTACATACTGAATATCTGCACAATTTTTACCCATAAAACATGAAAATACTCTCATTAAATCCCGTCAGTAAATCAGATCGTGTTTTGTGACGTTACAGACTGCACGCGAACTTGTGAAGTAGGGACATTGAGCCGTGACTGTCGAAGTTGTACATGCGAGGGTCACGTGATAACCGGACGAATCACTGATGAATATAATCGTCCTCTCCAAGGGGTCAAAGGTGAGATTACACTCATACATTGCATTGACTTTCAACTAATTGTAAAAATATTCCAACCAACAGTGTACAAAAGTTCCGGTGGCGCTTTGTTACTGGCTGGTACGGACATCGAGGGAAATTTCGAAATTCATGGCGTCTGTTCAAATGGAAATAATGAATTGCGACTCGAAAAAGAGATGTTCCGCGTGAGCCGAGTTGAACCTGTGCAATCTGATGAGAACAAAAAAAAAGCAAAACTCGATTTTTCTATGACGAAACTATGTAAGTTCTTGTAGTTGGCCGATAACGATTATGGGAATAGCATGAATATCCGATGGCTGAAGGCCGATACCGGCTAAAAAACGCTTTAGAGCTAGCTGCGAATATCCTGTACCAGCACCATTATCGGACCTTTTATTTGTCTGAGACCCGATACTGATATATTTATCGAAAAACGAATATCGCTCTCGACAAATCAGTCAGGCCGATATCCAATATAGACTTCCTTACTTGACTAACAGGAGATACTATAATCGCAAATATACCGATATCGGCCTCGATAATCGCCCGGGGCGATTGTCGGTCGACCCTCACTTCAAAAACGCTTTAGAGCTAGCCGTTTGTATAATTCAATGCCTCATATTTTCTCCCAGACCTGCCCGTTTTCATCATGCCACCAGAGAATGAGGAACGTCTCGTCGATCAAAAAGTTGTCTTCTGTTGTGTTGCTGAAGGCGAACAACCACCGACGCGATACGTTTGGTACAAAGACAACTCTATATTAGACTCAAGAATTTATCATTACTCCTTGGAAAACCCAAGGTAAGAGAAGAGAATCGGGTACATAATAATCATGGAACTTGATGAGAAAAAGGTTGCACATGAGATGGAACATGGCCTACTTTAGTTCCTAGAGTAACCTTGGATGGACCGTTACAACTCGATGTGTTAAGGGAGCAGTCGGTCTCAAACGAAGCAGTAGGCTGACTTCATCTTTCCGCTAGGCCTCATACACTGAAAGACGTTTTTGTTGATCGGCCGGGCGGGTGGGCGGGTAGCCACAGTGGATCGAACTGCTCCTGATTTGGCAGTGATTTTTACGTGCAATGCGCTTCCAGTCGCAACAATTCCGATTTGCCCGGACTTGACTACGACGTCTCTCGTACTGTGACTTCTTTCCCACCTTTTCAGCTTGATTATGGGACAACTAATGGAATGGGACGGCGGTAAATACGCTTGTGAAGTAGAGAATGAAGCCGGTACAGTCAGATCTGAAGCAGCCACCTTGACTGTACATAGTAAGTTGTTCAATGTTTCCGTTCCGGATCTGATGGCCTTTAACTGGAGTATATACCGTATTTAGAAAATTGGACTGACATTTGTGACCCAACGCCTAAAGATAACTACATCCCGTTACCAGAGGCATGTGAACAGGTAAGCTGTGGCTGAAGTCGCTACTAGGCTAACAAAGTCAGACGTCGGTCGTTACGGGAGGTTTGCGGTTGATTGATAACGGTTTGTTCAGACCTACCGTATTAGCAAAGAATGACGCCGGGATGGCCACGTTGAGATGAAAATAATTAAGATAGTGCATTAGTGATGAGGAATTTTGCGAATGACACGTCGTAGGTATATTCCTATGCCGTGCAAACACCTAGAATTCTTACTTAGCGAGCCGGGCTGCTTTATGAGCTGTCAAAGGCCCACAACTTCGCAACAACTAGCATAGGCCTGCATAGAATTTCAAAAAAACTGTTTGAAGAAAGTATTAACTGTAACAATCTTTGCACAGACTACCTTCAATGTCGGCTCCTGTGGTTCGGGACCACGTCAGAGCAATCCGGAAGCAGCGAAGCCAACCAATCCGAGCGCAGCAGTGGCTCATTCCAGATGCATTCTACCAGACCAATACCCTGGCGACGCATCGGACGATGTCTGTCACGTGAATTCAAACGCTGCTGCCGTCAGAGATAAGTACTGCTGTAAACCTACTGTGCAACAAGACGTGAAAGTTCATTGCAAAGTAGAGGGCTTCGGATATGATATGTCGTTGAAGAGGACGTTAGCTTGTGGGTGTGAGATTTGCGATCCGTAAGGCGGCGCACGAGAGCACGCGAAAGTTACGAAAACAAACTAAACTCTATGGCGGAACTATTTGCTCATCACTCCGTCCTAGTGTGAGTTTTGCTCCAAAGCTGTGTTGTGTTGCACGGTACCCGACATAGTGAGACTGAGACTCTAAGCAAGGGTTTGGGGGACCTTTAGCTTCGTTCGAATCAGGCCCGCGACCAGGAGAGCACAGAGGCATTGACCCCCCCCCCTAAAAAAAATATCCCAAGTCACGTCATCAAAATACTTGAGTTTATACTGGCATCGATATACTGTATGTGACGTTACGAAGTGTGACGTCATTTTAGGCCTACCCCTTCGAAATTGATTTCTAGTGGCGGGTCTGGTACGAACTACATATACGACTATACGTGTGTCGGTTGCTCTGTTCTGCAACAGAACAATGCTGACTGACTAAGTTCGTGAAGGATATTGCGTCAAAAATTGATTCCATCATCCCATTTTTCTTCTGTCAATCATGTAGGCGTGGCGTTTTATCTGTCAATCAATCATACACGCGTAGTTTTACTCGAAGCAATGGAGCAAATATTTATCTCAGATACTGTTGATCGCAGTCTTAACAAGTAGTCGTGTATGGACCTACTATCCCATCGTTGTGTTCATTGTTTCAAACATAAGTAACTTATGATTCTTTTAAATTGAAATACGTTTGTCTGTGAAGGTGGGGGCGGGGAATAGTAAGCGGTGTGGGATATTACAGCCGAGGCGCGGAAATTATATAATTCCTCGTGCGTCCGCGTAATCGCTTCTTCGCGTTTATTGTCGAGTACATGAGTGCAGATTCAGTCGCGCGTTGTAGGGCAAAGTGGATGGAGTTAGGCTTTTGGTTTGTGTCGGCGAGGGGTAGCTGCGTGCCTTTTCGGCATGGGTACAGTTTGTAGAGCTAGACTTACACGAAAGGTAGGCTCCTGGCCGCATAGAAAGACCTGGTATCGCTCACAGTAGGGGGAAATGATGCGACTGAATCGCCGCACAATCGACTTGTCAGCTAGCATCTGTGTGGCAGAAATAGCGACGGAAGCTGCTGGTTCCGCCAGGGAAATATTTCAGAGTTGAATTAGCCTCTGCGTTTGCTATAGTTGGGTTTTGTGTCGTCCCCGTCGAGGTGTTTATTACGTAAAACAGTTAGATCGCGAAGTCGGGGTTCTATAGTTGTATTCACAGGTGAAATTGTAACTGACAACTTGTATTTAGTGACTAGTGTGAAGCGAAACAATCCGTGGATGTCTTCATACATCGCCTTGTTGATATCGTCATCAGTCCATTATTTTCACCCTCTGTTCCCTGTGACGTAGATAGAATAATAGATATGACTAAGTCACCATAGAAGGCTTATAATACGACAGCAGCGTTTGAAATAATGAATATATTTGATGGCGCTGTAATCGGCTGGCTACTGGGCAAGAGCCTCATAATAGAATGGGTGTAAATATTGCTCCCGTTTAGTTAATGTTACGTCTGATAATAGTCTAGTGGGTCCGGTTTAGTAGCGGTTCTTTCTCTGAGGATTGGTGACAGAAAGTGAAGTACCGATGGCGGTTGAACCTCTGCGCGCCCGTGCTGCGGAATTAACTTAGTTTTTCAGTTTTTAGTAGGCAAAGGACCAACTCAAAATATCCAACTGATAGAGATATTTTGGTATTAAAGAGGGTCAGTAGAAGTGTTCCTATATGTCAAGACATCCACTTACTTCTACAACTTGCTCTGCCGCTCCACGTTCCTTCCGGTGCATTTCGCCTTCCCTCTCTGCAAATTACAATGAATGGACCAACCCTTCCGTATCCAACGTCGCAGTTGTAAGTACATCTCGCTCTGTAGCGATGCGGATTTCTTGCGATACATCGAACCCTCCCATTGGCTGGGTGACTGGAAACAATTACGTATGCGTGAGACAAGATATGGCAGCGGCAATCCAAAGAGAGATAGAGATAGAGTGAGATAGTATCACGAACGCCATAAATTATAGCTAAAATGTTTATCCATATTGCCCGTCGCACTCAAAGTCAGCTCAAGTGTCAAGTTCCGCATTCCACCCTTATCTTAAATCAGAAGAAATCGCGTAAAACCCGAGTTTGCGTAGAATCAACAATTTTTGACGTGGAATGGGTGAGGGGTTGATTCGATTCTGCATCTCCCACAACATGCTCTTACGTCGGTTCAGCGCAGGACTTCACTGTACAAATTGGCTTTTCTTGAGTCCACACCACTGTGTTTCCGACGCCAACAGTGCAAGTCGACTCAGAGGTTCCCGATTCGATTATTACTGATCCTTCTGCGACCGCACTCGTCATGTATAATCCGCGGTTTCTTCGGCAAGTGAATGAACATGTACTGTTGTAGACGTTACCGTTGCTGCACCTTCTCAGCATACTGGCATCGTTAGCGTGACCGTCGCATCTTCGCGCTGGAAAGATGTGAAAGCCGTTAAATTGTTGTTGTTGTTTTATGGTATTTTCAACTACTCGGATCATCTACGCCAGGTCAATGTTTTTATAACACGAGGAGGCGTATATGTATATCTGGGACAGTTTAAAACTAAATTGAGACAGTGTTGACTTTACCTATGCACGTTGGCATGGGCCGACTCCAGTCTGCGTTGTATTGGCCAATGCTTACGCATCGATTCGTGCTGATTCCTTTGACTTCGTAACCAGCGGCACATGTGAAAACGCACACAGAACCAGTTTTGTTCCCGTCGCTACAAGAACTCACCAAGGTCGAATCCTCCCTGTAATTGGCAAAGCATAGCAATGAGCGCACAGCGCAGGTAAATTGCAATGCTATAGTTCTCTTCTAGGTGAAGTTTAACTTTAATTGGCGATCATAAACTGCGCTTAGTTAAGATAGGACGGTCTGATATAATCATCGTTTACAAATAAATACGTGGCATGCACGAAATCAATAGGCCTATATGCGAGTGGCGATGACAGGAATCTAGAGGCGTGTGGCATGCCGTGTCTCCTTAGATATAGAGTACTCTGCAGAGTTAGATCTCTTTGTATCGGAACACAATACTCACGGTGTTTTGCAAGATACTGGTTCACAGCTGGTCGGCTTTGGTGTCCAATGCATTTCATCATTGTTGTCAATATTGCAGGTAGTTGTTATGGAAAATGTATTAGTATTGCCTTGAGCGTCGCGAATAAAATGCTGCGGCTTGCACTGGACACTGCACACACTCTTGTAATTGTTGTTGTTGTTGTTGCAGTTTATCTCAACTGTTGTTTCGTCTACTCCCATAGTTTGACATTTTCTGGCTATAAACATGTATATCAAAGTGACTGAACAGAATAGTACGTGAGTGTAAATTACGTTCGCAAGTTGGCGCTGTAGAGCTCCATACGCCGCTGTCTGAAAGGGTACCGTCATCCGTACAGCTGATGAAGTTTGTTCCGATTAGGTCGTAGCCTCTATCGCATGAAAATTGACAAGTCGCTCCAACGATCAATTCGCTTGAACATGCCCTATTCCCGTTGACAATGTTTCTGAAAGATTTTACGTTTTGTATGAAATCAATATGGAGGATTCGGAGTTCGCCATAGATTGATCTTTTAAGCAGGTCAGTTCACCAGCTTAGTAAAGCGTGTAGGCCTAAACTCGCTATAGGTAACAAAAATAAATTTCCGTCGCCCTCTATATCTCACCTGATTGCAATGCACTGTTTTGGTTGGCATGTTGGTGTAGTTTCACTCCATATCATATTTCCTTCAACGTACATGCATATTGCTTTCACGCTTTCGATGGTAGTTGAGTCTTTTGCCATAAAATATCCGCTCTTACATACAAATGTACAGACACTTTCGTATTTGAAATCATTTGTACATTCCAAGTCAGTTGATAATCCGTTGCGATTGATATTGGCGCAGGATCTTCCTGAAAATAGATCGATCGTTTGACAAATTTTATAGCGCCATTTCCGAAACCGAAATTTAGTTTATCATCATCGGCAAACAAATAATCGAGGTACGTGCAAGGAAACGTGATATGTAATAAAATGAGAAGACCAGCTGAGGCGTTAATTGTTAGGGTTACGACTATAACACGTAATCAAGGATCACACTAAAAGGTGGACCAAGATGACTGCGGACCACGCAGACTTACCGATACAAAACGATACATAATAATAATAATAATAATAATAATAATAATAATAATAACATAATTAACCTAGAGTGAGCGACAGAAGAAGAAAAAGATGCCTTGCTGAAATTGGTGTGATTCTCCTAAATTTTTACATGGTGCGCCTATTCCGTTGACCGCCGTTTAGTATCGGTGCCGGTGGTCGGTCTTCTTGATCGGTCCTCAGTATCACCCCGTTATCACAGAGACAGAGTAACTGTGTGATGCCTAGACATTGATAATCTGATATGTCATATTATCATAATTCTTTCGTAATCAAGCCCGCGATAAACTGAAGTGTTCTGTTACTTACTTTGGCAATCCGGTGTCGAGTCTGACCATTTACCAAGAATTTGATTCGGATCGTTTGCTGTACATTCTGTGACTCTTTTTCCGATCAAATCGTACCCGGATTGGCATGAAAATGTACATTTTGATCCGATCTCTTCGTTGTCATCACAAGATATTATCAAACTTTGTCCAGCCCTGGAATGAGTTGATGAAATAAACAGACACATCGGTGCGGCGTTAGCCGGCTGACGAAACCTCTCCGATCTATGCTATCGACAATTCTCAATTCGCCGTTGAATAACGAATACTTTTCAGACCTTTTAAACTCGAGGCGACGAAAATCGAATGGTTAATATTGCAATGTAGGCCTTTACGATGAATGACTCACAGAATTTCTTCGCATCTCTGTCGCTCACATTTTGGCGGTGCATTCGACCAAACAACTTGGTTATTTTGTAGAGAACATGTAGTTGTTGTGGGTTGCTGAGACGAATCTACCACATTTACTCCATCGCTGGCTAACATATGATAGCCAGAGTTGCAGGAAAATGTACAAACGCTCCCGTACACCAATCCATTTGTGCAACTCACGTTCGTGGCTTTAACGTTAAGTTGTGGACATTTCTTGACTGAAAATTATATGATACTGTGAGGTGAGTCAGTACCAGTAGCCCAATCGTTGGGCTAATTAGGGCATCAATGTGTATGGGACTGGGGTGCAGGGGTGAAACGCGGCCTACTTTTAGTAGACCACGGGTGAACTCTTGTAGCTTGAAAATTCATCAAACGGGGCCAATTCGGCAATACATGACGTGATTACGGCCAAATTGATTAAAAGTTTTGCCAAAATAGGAAACCCCCTCCTCACCCAATTGTCGCTATACGACTTTGACTGGCTTTGTAAAAGATCAAGGCATAAGATAACGCAAGGATTATGAAAAATCACGGTTTAACATAAATGTAGGATTGAGGAAAATTAAGGCTTTAGGTGATTTACGGATATATTGTCATTGGGCTATTCATTCCCTTTGCTAAGTGTCAACTAAATCCAATGTTAACTTACGTGTACAGCTTGGCAAGTTATCGCTCCATGATCCGTCCGGTTTCGTCTGGTCACCATCATCAGTGCATGTGATCACAGGTTGTCCAACTAAAACACGTTCAGGTGCACGACAGGAGAAAGTACATTTCGACATGTAGTTCAATCCGTCAGTACATTGGAATTCAGCTCCGTCAGAGACTCTGAATAGTTACGAATTTTAGCTATGTTGAATGGGATGGACAATATAGCCTAAAAGAGCCGATGGCGGACGATCGATTAATTCTCAGCACTTTAAAGCTGGACGTTAAATCTGAAGTGAATCTTTTTTGCGATATTATAGGAACGTGTAGGCTACTGTATCTACTGGTTGAAACTTGCTTTCTTCTGCGCTTTCTGTAGGTCGTAAATAGGAAGATAGTTCACCGGTAGCTCATTGACTGACCTTATCCTCGGGCATTGCTTTGGTACGCAGGTCGGTGCTGGTAGATCCCAATCAACTCCGTCACCACGAACGCGACAAGTTGAAGTGTATGTCCTACCGCGTGGATTCTTCGCCAACTCGACAAGATACTGGCCACGCTTGCAGCTTAAAGTGCAGATGCTTCCGAATTGGTTCGAATGAGAACAGTCGACGGTTAAAGACGGTTTGGTGAAAGTATTGATCGGGCAAGGCTTAGCTGCAATAGAATTTTGACTACAATGATAAAATGTTAGGCACGCCCAACTTCACTGACGATTTCTCAAGGAAATGTGGTTCTCTATACGTGTCTTCGTGGCAATACGCAAAATAGATATCATGGGTATACGACTATACGTTCGGCTCGTAATGATTCTGTACATGACACGTTTCAATTTGCGAAATTTGGAACTTGTTGGTTTATTCAACCACTCATTCACAACATGCCGATATCGTAGGTGATAAGTAGGGTTATAGTAGAAAAACGTCTCTTACGTCTGCATGTTGGAATTCCTCCGTTCCAATCTTTGTATCCAGATTTTTGCACACAAGTAACCGTTTTCGGTCCGACTAGATCATATCCCCCCAAACATGTAAACGTGCAGACAGATCCAAGTTGGTTAGAGTCGGTGCATTTCGCGAACCCATGATCCAAGTTTCTAAAGGTAATGAGTAGGGCAAGATTTTCTTGCAGAATAAAATTGAAAAATTTGCATTTCGTCTTAACAAAAGTTGCATTTTATTTGCATTAAAAAGTCAGAAAGATGCATTTACTAAATAGAGGCTTTAACGAAGCTTGTATCAATTGAATGCATCGCGAACAACACACAGCAACTGATGGAGTATTTTGACATGCACTGCCAAATATATTCAAGAGAGAAATGTCGATCTGTCGCCAACAATTTCCGAACCGTTCATATCAACATCATCCTAATCCTATAACATGACATGACACTCGGTAGCGGTAGGCTATCGATATTAACTCTGCCAAGTAATAGCACTTGCAGCCAAAATGTCACATTACGCGGACGGAAGAGACTTCATAATTCCAATTAGCATGCCCAATCATTGTGGACTTACGTTGCAAGCGGGCACAGTTGTGCGATGCAAGTTGGGCGTCGTTTGCTCCACGTTGGCATATCATTTAACATTGTACAGACAGTTCGTTCGTAGTTGGCCGTGTTTTTACGTTTGCCGTTCATAACCAGTGAGTAACCTTTCTTGAACGAAGAAAGATTTTATAAACAATGAGCGATAAGCACAGATTCGCAATTACTTGCGGGGACGCCGCTTTAAAGGGGACCTGGTGGAAATACCATTACGGTTAAAGATAGGAGCACGAAAAAAGAGTTTTATACGATATGAACAGACATTTGTTGATTCATCTTCGAGTTCCTCGCCTCCGGGTGGGTCATACAACATTTTTGAATGACGGCTGATCAAGTATACTCTGCTCTGGTGCTTCAAGAACGTTGGACGGTCTTTCTTATTTAACCGGCATGAGGCAAGCGAAATAAAATCATCCCGTCATCTGATATAGCCAGGGGCGTCTAAATCTGCCTATCCCACCACGAATCGAGAGGTTGTATTGTAAGGCGTGTATTTGTTGACGACCGCGACAAATCGGTTAGACGCTCAATTCTGTGTACATGAGGCAACGTTAGAAATTTGTGCGCGAATAAATATTTGTCGTTAGTAGGTGTGCGGGTATATGTCATTTTGTTCAGGTTCCGAAACCAACATGAATTCCAAAATCGATCACTGAAAAGGTTACATACATCCCAAGGGCATTTAAAATTTCGATATTAATTCGATATCGCTTGTTTTTAACACAGTTCAACATGCAGCAATTTTTCATCCCACCTCTAATTCAATAAAATTGACATTTAAGGGATTCATTAACCTTCTGCAGCATCATAGCTATGAGCTGATTATTGTTTGCTACACGTGTTTTTGACTATCTTTTGTAAGTTTAAGTTAAAATTATGAACGTCATCTTTCATAATTTTTCAAAAGGCGAACAACAAAAAGGTTATACGTATCGATTAAAGCAAATTTGTCTTGTTTCAATTTGGACCTGAACCGGTAAACGCACCTCATATTTAGTATGAGACACGAGCTGGCGTAAAACTCTTTGTGGTGTCAAGGCATACGCGCCTGTATGATAGAGATACGCGCGGCGACGAATGCTCTTCGCAAGCGTGATGACTCACGGTCACGGTTTCGGCGATATTTGCGGATCATCTATCCTTTAACGTATTACTTACGCGGCTTGCATTTATAGACGCATGTGGTTCCCACAGTTGCAATTCGGCTTCTTCCGTAACATCGTACTATCCCGTTTGAAAAACTGCGGTCGAGAAGCCTGGCACAAGTTGGCATCTCTAAAAATCCAGAAATGAACTGTACATAAGCAAATATCAGGTCGAATAGCTGTACCAAATCGAAGTTTTGCCGAACTGAGCTATGTCAGCGGTTATTGAGAGGGCGGTGACATTGTCCTCGGTTCTAGAAACGGCAAACAAAAAATTGCAGACCGCAGTCTCACAAGTCACAACATAACTGACTCGGCAATCGGCATTCACAGGGGCTCCCGCTAATTTTGATCGTTTTGCACCCCTCATAATTGAATAGTCGTGTAAGATACAAGTCGAAAGCATTGGCTCTGATTGGCAACTCGTAAGTCCTAGCGAGTTACTGTATGTGTAATATTCAAAATGCCAAATATAATTTCTTACTTTTACATTTCGGAACATTTCCTGACCAAGCTGCCTGCGTTCCAAGTCTCCGGCATGACACGAATTTATCTCCTTCGACACTATAGCCTACAAAAATACGCTGCTACTGCTAATGATTATGCAATCAAAAATTGTGGTGGACGATTAATAGGGTGCAGTAAGAGATTTATTGCAGAACTCCCTTAACAAGCCGACATTACCGAGGATGAATGAAATCCAAGCCGACTATTTCATAATTCTTATCACCGGTATAAAATACATATCTCCAATTAATAAGTTCAATTATCGCGCACTTATTCGCCATACCGAGAAGCCTTCAAACCAAGACATATTCTACTTCGCTAACGGCCGATACCAATTACCGAAAAATCATGAATATCGGCCTTACGTAAATTTCTAGTTTTATGATAGTTACTGCGATAGTAGGAGCACTAAATCACTACATACCTGTCCTACAACTGAAGCGACATCGTGTTCCAGGTGATATTCGATCTGCTGTTCCGTAACATCGCGTGTATCCGTTCGGGAGATACAGCTGTCGGCACTTTGGTTTTTCTGTTACGAAAAAACCCAGATTGCTATAGTAAGGGTTCCCAAACAGGGAGGAATAGCCAACTGTATGCCAAGATGTGCGAGTATGTCTTACTTATATTATTGCAGGTTGATTGATATTTGTTGCAATTGTAAGAGTTGCAGCAGCATCTACAGACAGAGTTTCTTCGGCCTGGTCCGCATTGTGATCCTTCATTTGAGATTTGCATATTCTAATATCATGATAAGGCATATTTTGAAATTTTGCTGACTAATATTTTATCCGTACAAACCTGATATTGGTCGTTCATGCAGGCTTGAGCTTGTTTGCATCTTTTCGTTATGACTGGTTTGAAACCAGAGTAGCGAATTTCACTCTCGCATATCTGCAAGGTTACGAGTTTATTCTAAATTCAATGCGGGTAAGGTGCCTAGTGCCTGCGGTAGGAATTTAAAGTATACTCGAATGTGTTTCGTGTTGCCACGTAGGTATACGCCATGTACCAAACGTGGGCGATATCATGAAAGATTGCATCGCACAATCACAGAAACGTCACCATCGGGTGTATGATGACTCGGTTTGCGTCTCGTCTTCTATTGATTGTAACTGCTGATTAGGTAGATGCGCCCACCTGGCAGCCACTAGACAGCGGCGGCGCACAATATTCTCAATCGAGAGAACGGGCCGGTTGCAACCCCGGGCAAATTATGCAGGTTGCGCCAGGAAGAACGTCGTCGTAAACTATCTGCCAACCCAGATCACCCTTCGGAGACCCTTGTTGGATGTAAGTCGATGGGTAAACCGGACATTTCTAAAATCCCGATTGTAGGTCCCGATTGGCTCACCTCATTAGATCGGCATTTCATCGTGAAACCTTTCATGATGCAATCGCGGTAACTTCCAGCCTGGTAGCATATCCAACATTGTGTGCCTGGGAATTCAAAATATAGTGATCCCACCCATTGCAGTAGGTGTAAGGTGTAATGTCTTTGCGGCCTGTAGTCCTACAGCTCCAACTAAGCAGGGGAGGAGAAGTGGCTTGCTGGTCTTGGCACACGTTTTCTAGAGATTTCATGAATCCTTGAAACTTACTCTCTGTGGATGGTGTGAGATACAGCACAACCGATGTCATAAGAAGTAATCCATATGAAATATACATTACGTGCAATCCGTTTGCGGCGTCGACTGACGTACAACCTTGTCCTCTACGCCGTCACTAAACAAATAAAACGCTGAAGAGAAATGGTTTATTTTTATAAGAAAACTTTTCCTTCCGGTCACGATTTCGTAGCCTATAGTTCATAATCGAAATTTTACCAAAACTATATAATTTCATTTTAATCTTTTTATAAATAGTAATTAAATGTAAACTTTTTCAGTTGTGTTGGCACTAAAACAAAATTTCTGGTATCAAAAGGTACATTTAAAAAAACTTGTCTGACGAGTGTAGAGAAATGCTGGTTTATTTTTTTCTCTCGTGTTGAAAAATCCTATTTTAACTGCTTTTGAAAAATAAATGGAATTTCCTTGAAATTTCAAAGTATAGGCTTATATAACTATAACTGGATATGATCGAAATAGACAAAGTCCAAACTGGGTTCGATATTTGAGAGATTTAGAGATAGATTGTTTATTCAGATAGAATTCAATTCAAATTGAAGACCATTGGTAAAGAATACGTTCAAAACTGAGCATGGCGTACTTAAGTAAATCATGAATTGAGCTAAGAAGACTGCGCCAAAGGCTTTGAAACATTCGTGCGTCCACAAATATACATCAACATATCACGACTTCGAATGTAAATTTATGCATTAGTAATACATATTCAAACGCAATTAGTTTTTAAGAATTAATTGGAATCTTTTTGTGACGCAAGACAATTTAGATGCGATTATAACGAAATGAACGTGTTGGAAAATCCACGCGCGAAAAATCATTCATGATCATCATTTCTCTAATTGTTTGTTGCGTAACGATACGAAGCGCTGATCAGAATGAATAAAAAGACCTTGAGTACAGACACCTAACGACATTGTTAGGCGTCTATACTTAGAGAGACTTTGGTGCTGATGATTAGCGTCATCAAAAATAGATGTGAGGGTCAGCGGCAAGACGATCTTAAGATCGCCTTGGTCAGCGGTGAACCTTCCATTTGGACAGATTTGCTTGGTAAATTTGAAAGAACCACTGATCATGTTATGACACCTTGCGGCAAGTTCAAATTGGAATTAGGAATGTCAAATTGCCCGTCTGTTCACAGATGCCCTCAATCCAACGAAAACCGATATCGATATTCGTGATTTTTTTTGGTAATCGGTACCAAAGTTTAGGCTACGGAGGCTTCGAACGATATTAGGTATCGGCCATTAGACCACTAGGATAGGAAAAAGGCTACTCTTGTGAAAACGTCGTCAATCTGATCGATATGACGACATGGCTCACTACCAATCGGTGAACTGATGGAATGAATATTGAAACGAAAATTCAATTTCTCTCACGGATGTCAAGAACTATTTCCAGTTTCCGGTCAGAAAGTGAGCCATGCATGAAATTGGCTATCCAATCCTCAATTTATCTTCCGGTAAAGCGGTACATCGTTTCTGGGCGACGAGCGAAGAAATCGATGATTTTGTTATGTGATCTGGAAATTTGCGTTTGAAATCATATTCAAAGGCAATATCGTCAGGAATGTCTTAACTCAAGAGTCAGGATATCCCCGAATCTGCATATATTGTCCTATCTTGTTGGTACGCCTGTCACCACGATACTACTTGAAGAGTTCGAGAGGGAGATGGTGTCGGTCTGGCTCAAGGTGAATCTTAACATTAATAGGGTCGTTTTTCAAACTCTCGACCAGCCATTCCTCACCTTCACGGCCACGATCGATCACAACAACTGTGACAAAGCGCTGCTCACCGAGATAGAAAGTCATTTTACAATTTTCTTCGTGTGCACCACACTTCATTTTGACTCAACTGTCAACATACCGGACCGCACAATCGATGATTAAATCCCTGAAGGAGGGAAGGGGGGTCTGCTGTCTGTGTCTACGTGACCTGTAGTTCCGCCTTCCAGCTTTTAGTAGGGCTTGAACAAGGCAATTGCATATAAATGGGTGAAAGAAAAGCTATACAGGTTTGAAGACGGCCAGAGGGTAGGCTTTTGTTTACAAAATCAGTCAATCAGTCATGGGTAACATTACGGCTTGTTGTGCTGGTGAAACCAGTAAAGAAGACGCTCAAAAATCGAAGAACAAAAAAATGGTTCCTGCTGATCTGCATTCTTCCGGGGCACAAGTCAGCGAAGAGCGAAAACGTAAGTAACACAGCTACCGGTAGTGTTAACATTGTTGAAATAAATTTAGCCGTCGAAGAAACTGCTATACTGGTACTCTGCTGAATGTCAGATAGACTGTATTACTTTGACATTTAGATGTGCGTCGCCCAAACTCTTTACCTTCTGGAGGTAGCTCCCACTCTGTTCATATGAAAACGGCTGGATCGAAGTGAGTACACTAAACAATTTATCATTTGAAACAAATTAATCATTGTTCAATCACAATCAATCGTTGTATGCAGTTCCAGTATTTCGAGAATTAATCTGTACACAGTGATGTGTTGTTTTAGTTATGAATATTTCAAGAAATGTTTGAAATTAATTAATGAGTCTATTTCGTCCTTTAATTTAATTAATGCAATATTTCCGGCCGTGCAGTCACGACAACATGAAAATCACATACCGGTAACATAGTTTTTCATGTTGTGTCACAGATATTCAGGATTTTCTTTACACGGCGTCCAAAAGACCTCTCCAATTGAACAATCCGACGACAATATCTCCCCTCGACCAAAATCGATTCAGCATAAATTTTTAGTCAAAAATGTTGTGGCATTTTTTGAAAACTACAAAGACAAGTACAGCGACGCAATTCTTGAGGATGGGATTATACAATTCTGTAATGATCTTGAAGTAGATCCCGCGGAATTTATCATTCTTGTTTTAGCGTGGAAATTTAAAGCATCGATGATGTGCAAGTTCACTCGGTAAGTAGAATATTTTATTCTAAGTGTAGTCAAGAAAATCAAAATATTTATTTAAAGTTAAATATTTCATATTTTCTTTAGCATAATTCTACTCAGTTTACTGTATTATTTTATTTGATGGATAATACGTTTGAAATACAGCAGCAGCGTGCAAATTTGTTAGCTAGTGAAGTCCGGTGTATGATACAAATAATACTATATACCATATATACTCCATCTACATCTGGACGTTTGGCTGTGTGTGTGTACCGGTACTATAGAAGGCTCAATAATTATTAATTAATTATATATATAAATCTTCATATTTATTTTAGCAAAGAATTCATGCAAGGATGTATTTCAATGCAAGTTGATTCGATTAAATCTATGATCGACGCATTCCCCGATTTGGAAAAAGAAGCTTTGACCAATTTTCGAGATATTTACAAATTTGCTTTCCAATTTGGACTCGATATTGAACAAGGTCAAAGGTCGTTACCTTGTGATGTTGCCATAGGAATGTGGCAAGTTGTATTTTCAAAGAAATCACCGCCGCTGCTTCACGAATGGATAAAATTTCTCGGAGTCCATCAGGTACGGTGTATTGATCATTTACTCTACTCGGTATGTCGTCCACTCACTCAATGAATTGTGACCAATACGTGGAGTGATTTTTAAAATTCGTGACATGATTGAAATTGGCGTCAATTTGTGAAGGTCTTGAATTATAAGTTGATTTTTTGAATAGTGATGGTTGATAACAAGAGAAAATAATTATTTTGTGGAATTAGCTGAGGGTGAACTCAATGCTTTCCAAATACACGTTGCACTGATATAGGAGACCTATGACTTCGCCCTCAGCTAATTGCATTTGTGATTTTAAATTTTTATCGGCATGGAAACTGGGAGAGGTTGTTTAGGCTACATAGTGGTGGAATTTCAAACTCCCTAATTTTAAATGCTTTGCCGTCATCCTGCATGGTTGGGAGAATCACACTTTTCCAATTCCTGTTAAACTCGAGTAGTCTGTTTATCCATCACTCAAGCATGATGCTGTTTTTGATATTTCAATTGTACTCATTTCACCCTGATGAAGGAACAGTTGTCTGGAAACTTGTGAATTTATATCTGACAAAACTGAGACTGGATGTTAAATTTGTGGTGACACTGTACTTCTATCTCTCCATGAAAACCGAATGGCAGGCGAATGACTATGCAGTCATGCAATTACACATTATTCTTGTGACAAGTGTGATAACTCAGTTTGTATTCAAAATATGAAATTTGTACTCTCATTTGTTAGGCATGAACCAGAGAACCTCTATGACTCAGTAATTTCTAAGTATTAATTTCAGTTAGGGCTACAAACGGAAAATTTATGACTCAGTAATTTCTAAGTAATAATTTCAGTTAGGGCTACAAATCCTGTCGTTGTTTTACTTCCAAAATTAATTGGTGCATTTTAGTCAAATCATGCCTAACCATTGCTATAGGTTGAAGTATCGTATATTGGTATATTATCTTATAGGCTACCTATGTCAAATCAACATTTTCTAGGTGATGAATTAGCATTGAATCCACATATGCAGATTTATAATATTTAACATGTTTATATTTTTTTAATATGCTTGGATTAGTGGCTGTTTAATCCGCTCAAGATCTTAATGAAATTGCTTCTTTCCAGGTACGTGGCATTTCTCGCGACACTTGGAATATGTTTTTACATTTTACCGACAGCATCGCAATGGATTTGAGTAATTATGATGACAGTGAAGCATGGCCGAGCCTTTTTGATGACTTTGTTGATTATTACAGGTGAGCGAATCAAGCTAATTGCATTCGATGTTCTTTTTATTGCTGACATGATTGGCAGAAGGATTGTATACCCAGTATTTATGAACCTGTGAGCTTGCTTATATGAATGCGAGTGTGTGACTGAACGGAAGGAACAGACTCCTTGTGGTTGACACGCGTAGATAGCCTGCAATGAGGATGGTTTGATTTCTTACATTCTGCTAAATGTAACATGTGAATAATTATAATGTAACTGCAGTTTCCTTGTAGTACTCTCCATGCTAGAGATAGTACCGAGGACTGCCAATTACCGATCATGTGTCCAGCTAACAGGACGATCGTTGTACCTGTTACGATGTTAAACATATTAGTCGCGGTTCATCATTCTTACCAGTGGCAGTGTCATTACAATATCACAAATTCATGCAACTGAATATTCCACTGATGCTTAACAGGGCACTCCCCGAGAAGCAATCGCAGTCGGATGATAGCACCTTAGAACAGGTAATTTTTTCATTATCTCAGTTTTACACTTGCCCCTCAGTTTAGTATTCCATGTCAACTAACACATTAAACTCGAAAAGGGATTCCATTCCATCCATATGTTAAGTGAAAATCGCAGACAATAAAACAGCAGATATATTGTGATTTTTGTGGTCATAGCATGGTATTTTTAGCCCGTTTGTTAAATTTTTGGTCTGTTTTTTAGAATGCGAGCAGTGTTTGGATAGATCAAGAATCTGGAGAAGAGGAACCACAAAATGTTGTATCAGAAAGCATTGAAGAGATGAGCATTGTGACATCACATGACTCTAACAGCATGACTGATTCTCAACCAGACAAACCGAACGTTGAAGCAACTTTGACTGATGAGAGGGATAGAGGTGACTCAGAACCTTTGACCACCCACACTTTGCATTCGTCGCATTCTCTATAATGGATTAACACGCCATGCACAGTCAGGGTACCTATTGATGAAGTTCTAAGTTGGATATTAGAAATTCGACACAAGAAATTTCTAATTTGGCTATCACGACATTAGACCGATAACTTTCTCAGACTTTGATCATCTTGGAGTATGCCTTGGTACTATGATTGGCAATTCCTTGGCAAAAGTTAACATAACTGGGTTTCCATCATTGAGACTCCAGACTCGAATAAGAGCCACACCAGCCAGGTCAAATGGTAACATTTGTAGTCTTTGTCCATGCCTGCCTAACATATTCTTGGAAAACCTATTCAATCATGTTTGAAAATTTGGATTCAATACTGACCTACCGCTCAAGATCGATATGGGTAGGTCTTACACCGTAACATGGATCTACAAGAGAAAAATGATGGACACGAGCTTTCGAGCTAATGAGTCCATGTCATATCGTGATTTGCAACTGTCCTGGACTTGAGAAAAGATATTTTTGTAACATATTTCACATTGTTATTTTTTATTTGCTCTATGAAGCTGTCTTTACCGCTCGCTACCTGTTACTTGCCGTGCTTTTTCTGCTTTGTGTGTGTGTGCCATCTGTAGGTGAATCGTAAAGTTGTAATTAATAAATACAAAATATGCTCATAGAGATGAACCAGCCAGAAACACGAAGTCTTGTCCATCTCAAACTATGAGAAACAAGCTCGTAACTCGCTTGAACTAGCCTTTGGAATTTGGAAACCATTTTTGTGCTGTACTGAATTTAACCAAATTCTAACAAAAGCATTGAATATTCATGTTTGAAACTCGGGTGACCATAGTAACAAAATTGAAACCTGTGTGTTGCTGCTATACCTTTAAAATTCGCAGTTGCCGACCCTAAGTGAGCATCTAGCTCGTCCCATATATGGCAAATTTATCTTGATATTATTTAAATGTGGCTGCTCTTAATCGGTGACCCTACTGGAAAAATACTCTCGATGGCCACAATGGGGTCGAGTGATTTCACTCTGCTTGGTTTCTTTCCAGGAGTAGGTTGTCCCAAGGTTAAGAATATCCGATGGTGGTGGCATTTGAGATTGGTTATAATTGTTCGAAGCGACTAAAAAATATGCATTTTCAACTTCTTTTTTCTTAACTTCACACAATGAAATGATGGCTGTATAGCGCACAACACTTGTTCTGTTACTGGACTGCGTAGTGCATTCTTGCAGGACTTTACCCATAAAGGCTGTTCTACTGGCTTTATTATAACATCGACGTCATCATTTTGTGGTTATAATGTTATAATGCAGTGTATTCTTATTGCAGTGGTACTGTATAATGTGGCAGTAAGTGCCATTCACACCGATTCTGGTTCATGCAAGTACCGTAGGAGATTTAAATGATACCTATTCTCTAATATCTCTAATTTGCATCTTTCATGTACCCGGCTAATGCGTAGATTTGTTGTGCTGTATTCGGAAATTTGATGCGACTGACTGGGGATTATATTCTGGCAAGGCGAAGATGACCCCAGCTATACTGCTCACGTGTGTCCTGTGTACCCATGGCCCAACATTGTCTCTTAATCGATAGGGATGCCCCACACTGCCTTTATCTACATCGTGACTCGCCCAATATTAATTAAGCAGTTGAAGTGAAATTTTTGTTAAGCTAATGAAGGAAGTGAAAGTGTGGATTGGGTAGAAGGTTTTGCGTTGAGATGGGAATGGGTGTATTTACCCGTGGAATACTTCTGACCTCGATTTAGATACTAAACCGTTCTGTTGGACGATGATGTGTTTGGACTTGATGGTTGAACTGTTAAGATAGTGTTTACAACTTCCTTTTGCTACTAACTATATCAGTATTTTTGCTTCTACCATAACTGTTCAATAAACTCTATTAAGTTAGCGTGTAATAGCATTCGTTATTACTGCAGATTTTTTGGATTTTAGAAAAATCGTGTAAAAGCGCCCAACCGAGTGGGGAATGCGTGAAAATGGTCTTTCCCACCGGAAATGCGCGAGATCGCACGCAAGCTGGCGTATTCGCAAAGAATTTCTGATGATCGCGCGTTTGTGACGGGCGCCTTTCCTTAGCTTTATACGCCACACGTTCTGCAAGTTGCTTCCTCATTTGCTTGGACACCCGCATGGGTCATGGCGCAACGCCTTATGTTCATTCTCTTTCGAATGGCTTTCTTCGGGCTAGACGTCAGGACAGCCACCGCCACACAGCATCGTACGCAAGCTGACTTTGTGATTCTGGATGTGGCGCGGTGGTCTCGATCCCGCAAATCGAACTGGTACGATGGCGTCACTAGTGCAGAATGATCGATATACAAAATGCAATAACACTGCGTAGAACGGAGCGAGGAAGCGTCTTACGTCATTTCCGGAGTGGTAGCTTAGCAAACTAAGCGTTGCCTTACTTTGTGATGGTTGCTCGCTACTGAATTTCGATGGAAACCGCTTGTAATGTCGCCTAAACCGCCTGCTATTTGCTGAAAGTCGAATATTGCACGCTCGCGACGGGCTTGAGGTAATGGAGCAGGCTGGTACAGACGAAAAACTGCGAAAAAAATCGCGTGTGGTGCGCAAGTCATCGTTTGAAAGGGTACCTAAAGGCTTCTTTTCTGTGATACGCACCGTGGTCGTCGAATTCTACCTACCAGATCGAAGATTTGTAACCTTGAAATGCATCGGGAATCACACAGTCGAACGTATCAAGAATCAGGCTATGGTGAGTTGTGTAGGTTAGCCCGACCTCTTTTGTGTTACTTTGATCGCTGGAATACATTTCTGCACTTGCCAATGCGAATTGTATCGTACAACGTTTGACAGCCTTTGGCAATTTTCTTATGTTGGCCGTGTAGGTTACACTTCAAACTCCGCCTAGCTTGGGTCTAAAAATTGTGGCTTTTGGTTAAAGTGTTTTAACAGTTTGAGTCACTAGTCTGGCAGTTACTTCAATCAATCACTGAGGTGAAAGTCTGTCTGATAATTACAGGAGAAGATGTACGATACATACCCTAACCTGAGTGAAGAATGCGATTTCTTTTTGACCTATGAATCAGAGGGACGAGTCTTCGAGATATGCGATCTACAACAGACTTTCCAAACTTTACAAGTTGTCTCCATTTGGTTGAAAACTGGAGTAAAGGGATCATTGATTCTCAACCCTTTGAGGTAAACTTTGAAGTCATTCAGTTACAACCCAGGCCACAGCCTAGTATTGATTCATGACTGAAAGTCGGAACAATTACGTGAGTAGGGTGACCACACTTTTTCAGGGGGTCCAAAATATATTTCTGCCCCAGGACCCAAATGTCTCTGGAGTGGCCCTGACGATATTAGCATAACCTGGTAGTAACGGAACCAATATGGATGCTGTGTCTGGATGTAAATGTCCTTAACATAGTAATTATAAACGGCGCATAGGCCCACGTGCATAACATTCAGGCCTATATCAATTTACTATACAACAAGCATTTGGTTGTCTTTTTCTTTCGTGTGGGGTTTTCATTTCTTTGGACTAGACGTCACGGCATCCACTATGGTGGTAGTGGTATAATATACATGCTATATTTTACAGAGGAGCAACTACTGAAGAGCAAGCCTTCAATAATGCACTGGGATATTTAATGGGTGTGTCTTGGGGAAATTACCTGGCGTTGTCAAATGATGAATTGTATATGACTAGACGTAAATTGACCAACGTAAGAAGACTAGCCGTATCTACTCGAAACGCTTTGGCTTATGCCATGGAACCCTATTTAGAAGCATGCACTTTGCCGGCGTGTCTTTTGGACAAACTAAGAGAAGGCAGGTCAGTGATGCAAGAATTTCTAAATTTGTACCAGTGTAGTCAAATTGATGTCCCCAAGACGTGAGAAATGTTTTAGTGTGTAAATCTATACAATGATAAACTGAAATCATGCAAAAGAATTTTCTGTCACAGGTTCATTATATCAATTTATGCTCCCAATAAGAGTAGCACGAAAATTCCTGTTTATATGGACGATTATCCGGCGACCGTATTGAAAGTGTACTTTGCAAGGTACGATACGATATGCATCCGGCATGATTTGAATTTGCTGTCACATATCATATTTATCTGTCTTTTAGATTGACGCCTGCCTTGCGGACAGCCTTTGACATTCCAGAAGAAAAAACCTACACAGACTATGTGATGAAAGTCTGCGGCTCTGATGATTATGTTTGGGGAAATTATCGGATTATTGACTTTCTATATATTCGTGAATGTTTGTCCAGGGTACGTGAGATTTGAGTGTGCTACGGGCTTGCAGAGTTGATCGGAGTAAAATTAAATATGATCTGGACTGCAAAAGAGGAAAGATTTGCATTGTGCGGTGGGGCGGGTATCTGATGTATTATATGTCTCTGCCATGTGGAGAGCCATCTCTCTGTGACTACACATTATAAGCCGATACGTGAAAACGTAATCGCCGTTCTTTGAACAGGATAAAGAGCCTTCATTAGCTCTCTGCTTTCCTTTAAATGAACTTGACGATCAAGTGCCGCCAGAACATGATCCATGGCATCTTGTAGATGAATCAACAGGAGTTACGGAAGAACATCAACAACTTACTATATTGAACAAAAATCACAACGAAATCGTTGCTTTCTCTCTCTGGGACATGAAAAGAAATTTCCAAGTAAAACTTCTCGGTGAGTAGCCCAACTCATAAGCGGGATGGTGACAATCAGGACAAATCGCTACGCGACAATGATAGCAGTCTGGATTTCTTTCTGTTGGGTCTTCACTTTGCATCAAGAGAGAGAGAGAGAGAGAGAAACAATTTTCAAAATTGATATGCAACCAATCTCTAAAAATGCCGATCAGCTCTTCCATTTATAACTGAACCATTTTTTTGCATTCAAGAAATTCAACTTGAACTTCATTTTCAGGAATTGATTATCTGGAGATTGAAGATGGGATAGACGAGCCAGATGATGCTTATGTAGAAGCTAGTTTATATCATGGCCAGTTTCAACTCGCTCCTCCAGTTCGTACCGATGCCATCAAATTTTCTTCAAGTTTGAGGTAGGCCTACTAACTGATATTACTCTACTCTCTACTGAGTCAACTGATAGCTAGGTAGCTGCTGCTCTACTTGACGGTCAATTCTAAAATTTTGTGAGTTGATGGCAAATTTTCATCGCTGTAGGTGGCACCAGTGGAAGAAATTTGATATTCAAATCCGTGACTTGCCGAAGGAGGCTCGAATCAATGTCAACGTTATTGGGGTTTATCGTTCAAAAACCGTGAAAGTCAAGACCGGTATAAAGTTTTCCAAAGACGGCGAAGTGCACGTGATACTAAGATGGGCTAACATGCAACTTCTTAACCACAGGTAAGAATAGAGTTGAGCACCGTGTGTAGGGTACAGCTCAGATTTCGAGTTTAATTCACGATGTTGTTTTGTTCTAGGTCTGTTTTGCTGACTGGGCGACAAGTGTTCATGATGTGGCCGATGCCAGATAACGATGACGTGTCATTCGATACATTCACCGCTACTACAGCACCAAATGATGGACAGAGAAATAAGGCCAAAGTCACTAAACTGCATTTCGATGTAAGGTGGAGGAAAATTTCCAATCATCGTAAAAAATACTGGTTTCTGGCTCTACATAACGAAGACAATTTTGATGCGTTTCCTTCCGATTTCTGGCTGAAATTTTTACCTTCGTCTTTAACCATCTCCGGGCCTGAAAATCATCTAACTCTCTCTTTCTCTCTTTATATATGTATATACAGTGTTTTTCCAAGTTCATGGAAATAATCAAAGTCGATCCATTTTCTTGTAGCTCGACACGTACATGCACCCCGTTGTGTTCCCGAGCGGTGACGTCGAAACTGCAATATCTGATGAGAAAGAACCTGCTTTTGAGCCAATCCACGGAAGTCCGGAATGGAAGACGTTGGAAGAGATTTTAAAACAAGACAGGCTCGATGAAATTGATGCGAAAAGCAAAGAATTACTCTTCAAATTTAAGTAAGGAAAATTGAACTCCGAATTCCAGCTCAAGGACGACGAGATGGAATTGTTTAAGGATGACTTTCGCTGATTGGTGTCTCGTGGTGGTGCTTTGATTGGGGATATGGGTCTCGACTCCCATAGTCTGTAGAATATGAGAGATTAACCAACAGCGCTAATAACACCCATAATAAGTAGAAACGTTTTATAAAATTTGGACCCTAAATGTTCATGAATCGGTGCGAATAACTATGATCATTGATCTTTTCAGAAATTATTGCAAAACGAGACCAAATTCATTGCCAAAAATTTTAATGTCCGTGGAACCCGCGAAAAGAGAAAGCATGTCAAAAATGAGGCAACTTTTGACATCATGGCCACAAATTTGTGTTGAGGCAAGGAAGTAGATTACTCATTTCACAGCTTTGTTTACATTTGGATTGTTATTGAAAGGTTGCTCTTGAACTGTTGGATTCACAATTTGTTGACGAACATATCCGGGCTTTCGGAACTGATGCTCTCAAGAACCTTCCGAACAAGAAGTTACTCGCCTACCTTCTACAACTAACTCAGGTAAAGTAATCACTAAGGATTGTAATAAGAGATAATTCTCGATAATGCATTTTCAATGCGGATGCGATAAATATTCGGCCTCCTCCTCGGCTAACTGATGGCGTTGATTATCCTGACTGATATAGTCTATCTATGATAGACCTTCTTACTTACCTTATGGGAATAAATGAAATCTCATGTTACATATTTTCCAGGCACTGAAATTTGAACCGTACCACGACAGTCCTCTTGCCAGATTTCTGTTGACCAGAAGTTTGAAAAGTAAACGAATCGGTCATTATTTTTTCTGGTTTTTAAAATCAGAGATGGAAAACCCCCACGTTAGTCAAAGATGTTTCGTATTATTGGAGGCGTATCTTCGAGGATGCGGGAAAGACATGATAGAGAAATTAGAGAATCAAGCAAAAGCTGTCAACTCCCTCAAATATGTGTCAAATAATGTGAGTCGACTCGTGTTTTAAGTATATGTAGAATTTATACTAAACTAGACTTGGCGAAAAATTATTTAAATAAATAATCCTAGCTATCAGTGTTTAAAATATGTCAGGTTGATTGAAAATATGACGCACATCAAGTTTTAGCTCATCTCGTTCTATATTGGTTGATCATATTCAGCATGTGATGATGATTTTTGTCTCACAGGTTCTCTCGAAAATGAAAGCCGGACTGAGTAGTAATAAGATGGCCGAGTTATTACGTGAAGAACTACGAAACACCACACTACCAAAATGTTTTCAAGCTCCTTATGATCCTAAAATTACGCTCGGCGCGTTACGAGTCGAGAAATCAAAAATTATGGATTCGAAAAAGAAACCACTGTGGTTGGAATTTGATAATTACGATCAAACAGTGATTTCACCGCAAGATATGTCTGTCAAGTAAATGATTTTTCTACATTTGTATTAAATTAAAACATGAAGCATGTCCAACTTGTGATAATATTTCAAAACTCCAACTCGCTTTGTACTCTGCGTCTATGTGTGGCATCATCATATTGATTACTATCCTAGGTAAATTAACCTCAGCTCCAAGTCACTTTGTCTTTTGTTCAGGATGATGTTCAAACAAGGCGACGATCTACGTCAAGATATGTTGACGTTACAAATGCTCTCTCTTATGAACCAACTGTGGCAGGAGGAAGGGTTGGACTTGTACCTTCTACCGTATGGATGCATCAGCACTGGTATGTTACCCTTTTCTCAACGATAGAAATCGAGAATGTTGGTGCACGGTGTACTGTATATCAAGCTACAACTACATCAAATTTTAGTCTTACGAGACCTTTCTGCCTGGGTCTCTTTAATAGAAGGTCTTGTAAAATACATGGCCCAGTCTAGCATTTGCCCAGTTTACATTCATGCCCACATGTAGGACCTTGACCAAGGAATAAATGATTATTTTCCCGAATGGTGGCCATCATCTGAGCCAAACCCCTCAGCGAATGTGCCTCTAACAGTAATCTTAAAGATGTCAAAACATCAATAACAATCCGCTACTGTAGGACTCCTCAACGGTCTGATTCAAGTGGTCGTGGACGCAAGGACGGTAGCCTCCATCCAGAAAGAATTTGGCGGATTGATCCGAGGTTCATTCAAAGATGAAGTCCTAAAGAAATGGCTGGAAGACAAAAATCCAAACGCTTCCGACTTGCAAGATGCCATCAACAAATTTATGCTCTCATGCGCGGGATATTGCGTTGCAACATATGTCTTGGGTAAGAATACATATTGTGCACTGCATGGACCAAATCAAAGGAGTGAAAACTTGTTCCTTGTATTATCGAACTGCGTAAGCGTAACCACAGGTGTGGCAAATGGATCCGTAGGATGGTTTTAAGCATGGCCATGTTTCAAGTTATCCGCCTTAACCAATAACCCTACTGTAGTATTCGAGTCCGAGCGGTAAGCCTCCTGTCTGGCTGCAGTCATTTATATATGTGCCACATTCTGCATTAGTCTCAAGCTGTCTTTGTCTCACGTAAAGAAACCACCAAAACGACCCGAACACACACGTGGTCCTACCTCGAGTTCATCTATTGCAACTCAGTCACGCATGAAGTGTGCTCTAGGGTCAGTAACAACACCTCTCCTACTATTGCATAAGTTTGTAAATCCTTTTCTGTCCGTGACGCACAACCCGCACATACTTGTTCTCTCGTACTGCATGGGTGTAACCAGACAAGGTGGTGAATTGGCGTGCGATACTTGTAAATTTGCTGACTTGACCCCTAACCAAAAATCAAAATCTTTCTCCACCTGGCGTCATTTTAGAGATGTGAACATTGAAATGGCGATGCTCCACAGGTCACGGGCTCCGTCTCTGTCCAGCAGCTTGTTACTAGGTAATGGGATTTCGAACTTTCTTGATCTTCACTGTTATGCACTTTTACCAGGAATTGGGGATCGACACAATGACAATATCATGGTGACGACGTCAGGCAATTTATTTCACATTGACTTTGGTCATTTCTTGGGAAATACGAAGCGATTTTACGGAATCCAAAGAGAAAGAGTCCCTTTCGTGTTAACTCCCGACTTTGTTTACGTGATGGGAACGGAGCAAGGAGCAATGTTTCAGAAATTCAAGGTAAAGATATTTGAAATGTACTTCCACGTAAGCACGTGGTTCCCCGTGAGCACAGTGTTCCCCGTGAGCACAGTGCTCGCCATGAGCACAGTGTTCCTCATGAGGACAATGTTCCCTATGAGAACAGTGTTCCCCATGAGAACAGTGTTCCCCGTGAGCACAGTGTTCCCCATGAGAACAGTGTTCCCTGCGAGGACAGTGTTCCCCATGAGGACAGTGTTCCCCATGCGCACAGTGTTCCTCGTAAGCACATGGTTTCCCGTGAGCACTTTGTTCCCTGAGTAAAACAACCCGGTGAAAAACGATGTTCACGCAAATTGCGTATTTTTTAATTGTGACGTCGTCACGAGTTGGAACACGCCTCTTTTCTCTGGGCTTGCTGCGTCCCTGAGCCCATGTAGTAGGTATAAACTTAAATAGACATAGGTATTTATTTATGTGGCCATTGACTTCAAGTTGTGTGCTTCGTCCCGATCAACTTGTGGGATATTTTTCAGGATTCTTGCGTTCACGCGTTCCTGATCATCCGTCGACATGCAGCGTTGTTCATCAATCTGTTTCATATGATGAAATCAACAGGAATCCCGGAATTGACGTCTGTTCGAGATATACATTATTTGAAAAAGGTGAGACGTCATACAAATTCTTCACTTGGCTTCTTTTTGCTTTGCTAGGCCGATCTTTAACGTAAAGGAGATAGGTAGGCTCCGTAACAGCCCGTATAAACTTCCCCATAACGTCCCAATAGAGGAGTATAAGGTACAATATCTCATAGGAAAAATAGCACGTTTATACTTGCCAAAACCGCCCAATATAGACGTCAAATACTCAACATCTCGTATCAAAAAAAAAGCGAAATATTATTCTACGTCGACCGTCGTAACGCCTGTCTAATATCCCGTCCGTGCCGGTGTCGCGTCGCCTGATTGAAGAGGTAGGGGGTTTGCCGCTTATCGTCAGATTGCCGGAACGTCACGACCAATTATAAAAGAATGGGATGCAAGTAGTAAGAGAGAGAATGGTTTGAGACAATGAGATACGCATAATATAGGCCTACTGGTCACCGGCAATTTCCGTGGAAGAGGACACAGAGAACAGAAGTCGCGGAGGTGAAAAAACGTGGGACATTGACACGTTCTCCTTAAAAGCGCGACGCCACTCATAAACCAAACCCCGCAACACTCCACCAGGATGAATTCAGGATGATTCTCATAAAGCTGTAGCCGCAAAAACCTGGGAGGTGGAAACTTGTCATAAGCTTGTGTAGGTGCCGAAATCTTGAAAATTGCAATCACACACAACCTTCCTCACTGGGATCTTCATGTGTTATAGGTTTTGATATTGTCCAAAAGCGAACAAGAAGCGCGGAGCCATTTTCTTGATGAAATCAGCGGCGTGTTGAAAAAAAGTTGGACAGTTCAAGTCAACTGGTTGATGCACGCCATCATGCACTCTGGGAATTGAGCACGCTAGTCGCCTTTTGGCTATTATTGGTTCAGGCATCGTCGGAATTCTTAAGTTATGCAACAGCACTGCGTCATACAAGCTCTGAAAGATAGCTGTCCGTTTCTAGTTTTGAACAATCATGTTGAACTACTCTTCAGGATTTGCCATAGAATTTGTTCTTTATTTTCTTGAAATTGACTTTTTTTTTATGGATTGTAATAAAGTGCGTGATGATTTAAGGTGAACTTAATATATATACATTTGTGTTTAGCCACAGTAATTAGTTTGATTAATGAAGGGTACAGTTCAGGATTCACAGGGGATCTAGTCCTACCGGTCGTTGGCATTTTCAACTACCCTACCTCGGTCAGGCACGCTAGGTCAATGCGCGCGTGTCGATATTTTCGGATCACTATCACAAATACAACCATAAGCACTTCCCCCATTACAGATTGCGCTACTATGTACAAATGGTCGACTAAATCTTTCCACCAATGCAGGAAGGCCTATATGTCAAAGATCGTTTATACATCTTGCGTCAAGTCAATTTGCGTTTCTTGCAAATTTCGTTTGACATTGTTGTCGTAATAGGGATGGCCAAGTAAGGCATCTGCAACCTAACAAATATATACATTTTGGGCTGCAATCGTAGATACGTATTTACGATCAGACGCGGCCGCAGTCATTGCGATAGCAAAATATTGGGATACGCCATACGCGGCTAAGTGTAATTTAATGGCTTTGTCGAGGACTTATCGTCTCGAACATTCCCACAGGCGTGCCATTTGGAATATGATATCTCCCAATCTATGTCCTCAAGCTCTATACCTTCTTTAACCAAGTTGGATTTAATTTCATGAAATATTACCTCCAAGATGAACAAGAAATTCTGGTTTTGCGTTTAAAATTGACGACAAACTCATATCAACGTATATATCATATTGACGTTTGCAGAATCAGTATGACATTCGCCTTGACGCAAATGAGTTCGAAATATGAACATGAGCGTTGGAAAGAATCAAAGGCAGTGGCTGACGCTTGCGATAAGACATCCTGCAGCAGTATGGCGTAGATAAGCCGTATTAAGTAATCGTGACGGTTGCAATTATTTGTCTGTTTGCGCATATGACCTTCTACGAACAGACTCTGTTATCGATGAGGTCCACGCGAACAAACAAGCCTAGTCAAAATTCATGCGCTCAGCCATTAGTGAATGTATTCTGGTCAATATGCCAATTAACCGATCTCGTCAGCTTTAAGGCTATTATTATGTTCTGGGTGAAGGATTGAGTTGTTGTTGTTGTTTTTACACACTCATTGTCCTTCACATTTGTTTCATAGACAAAATGGGTAGGCTGTTGTTAGCTGTACTCTTATCGGCAATTTTCACAAGCGCGCTGGGTGAGTTTTTGCATTACTGGATTACTGCTGTTAAAGGAGGGAACGTTCAAAGTTGCCCGACGCCTTAAATTTAATATACAGTAGAAGGGTAAAACAGCTATCTCAAAGAAGTTGACGGCTTTGATGTTGCATCACTTAAACATATTTGCTCTGCTTATCGGGAACGGGAATTTCACGGTCACACACAGTGACACAGAGTGTTGCTTTGATATCCATGGCCATACCGAAATCCACCCGTCCAGTATGGGCCCAAATGTGTGGGTTTGGAGCGAATTCACAATTGGCGGGTGGGTACTGGTAACTAGTAGAAAGGTCCGACGAGCGAGATGACGTTAATCAACAACCTTATAATTATACTGTGTTGGCTGATCAAACCAGGCCTAATAACAAAAAAATCTGAATCTGGCGTTTTCATAAATCTGCGGGCCGGGTGGCTTACACTGTCTGACTCGACACCGCATTTAGCCAATACGCTGCCTAAGGGCAGATCTCCATAAACCTCACCATCTCTCAGCAACTAATTTGACGTGATGAAATGTCACGCTGGTATTTTTGTATCAGGTTTACGTTGCTTGGAATGCTCGCAAGCTAGAGATGAAGCCGAATGCAGAAACGAAGGACGAGTGAGAGAATGCATGTTTAATCAAGTAAGTATGTGTAATGTGCAGTGGTCTATGGTCTATGTCAGATTTTGTGTGGTTGTGAGGACGCTTGGACTGTCTAATTCCCCACCCAATCCTACCAATTCACAGACAGACATACAGACAAGGTAATTTCGTCTTACCGAAAGAAGGTTAGAAATTCCTGTATGTTGGCTACAGACTGACGACGAGGGGTCGCAAGGCTTTACAATCAGTCGCCACCTGGCAGAGAAGCATGTGAATAAGTAAGGTAAGGCAGACCGCATCGGGTACCCACATACTGGCGAATTCTGTCTATGGCAATTTGTATAGGTGTACAAAAGATTTTGTCCAAATTTAGATGGCTATGCTCGTCTAGTTTGCCTAATTGACATTCTTCTGTAGGACGCTTGTGAAATCGAATTACGTCAACACGAAGGTTGGGGCGGACATTTCTACATTTATAAACGCTGCAAGCAATCTGTAGCCTGTGACAACAACCATATCCAAGTAGGTATCGCTTATTTGTCATTGCCTACGACTACTTACAGCGTCTGTTCTATGTATAGAATCCAAGATCAGCGTGGGAACCATCACAGTGCAATCTGGACAAACGTAACTCAGTGTGTAGATGTTGCTGTTATGAAGATGAATGCAATGTTGCAAGGGACGCATGCTTTGGTGAGACATTATATCCTCTATAGTACGAAGCATTTTGGCCGCAATGGCACATGGTTTTGGGCCTGCACTCGGGTTGAATTTTCCGGTAACTGGCTGCCCTAGTTTCACGAAGAGCCAAATTCCCGAGGCCCAAATCATCGAAGGTCTCATAGCAACGTACCGCTATGCATTTCAGCGAAAAGAGGTTGTTCTTTGCAGCCTTCCACTATTGCCTATGGCACCGTGACATGCAGCGATGGATCGCAAGAAGGAAGTGTGTGCACGTGAGTACTTTTCAAGTCACTAACGTTTCCCCAAATCTCTCCGAACTTGTTTCAAGTTGCGCCACTTTCATTTCAGGGTAACCTGCGATGCGCACGCCCAATTATCTGGAGATGCTACGACTACTTGCCAAGTAGATGGAACTTGGAGCAAGCCGCTTGCCCAATGTTTATGTAAGAAAAGTGTTTAATTATTGTATCACTCTGTTGCTATGGTAGTTGTTGTCATGGTGATGTGAGTACAGGGATTTTACACTTACCACACGGTATCACGAACTTCCCAGGCGAAGCTCTGGTCCTGGTACCGAAAAGACGTCCCAAACAGCGAAAGAAGTGTTGCGGATAATGTTGAGGTCTACCTCCAAATTTACGAGGAATTTTGCAGATTCTCTAATAAGTTTCATACGACACTCTGCTTTTTGTGTGTTAAGATATGCAATGTCCGACGAGGAGCTACCTAGCGAATGGATGGTTCATTTGCAGTAACGGGTACAACGTTGGCAGTCAATGCTCGTGAGTATTACCCCGCTTTGTAAATTTCCTAATCGATCATTGCTTTTGCTATCTGTAAGCGATGTCATACCGTGGCCATTATGTTTCAAAATCTTGATCATATATAAATAAGACAAAGGATTCAATACTGTATAGTGCTGTACATATATTTCACAGAACTAAGCGATAGAATAAAAAGGAAAATTGGTTTTAACTTCAAATTAGAGAACTGATACTTAATGTATGTCTCAGGGCTTTCTGTCGACCTGGTTATACTCTGATTGGAGCTGAAAGTGCAGGGTGCATGATATCAACGAGATGGAGCTCACCGCCGCCTATGTGTCGAGGTACGTACAAGACGTAGATATCTGGAGGTTATGTAGCCATGTCCGAATCACAATGTATTCAGACTGTTCACGAACCACATTTATTGTGAAACTTGCTTCACAAGCTTTTGGCGATCCTCTCCTTCATCAAGTGAAGATGGTTTGAAATATATAGCCTATGATGTTATGTCTATTTGTATAAGCTCATTCCTGCGTAGACCGGGTTGCATATTAATTTGTGAATTTCCAGGAGTCCAATGTCCCAATCGTGGAAGAGTTGAGGGAGGAACTGTAAATTGTACACACGAGAATAATCTTCAAAGTCGCTGCCGGTAAGAGACATAATTGCATTGAAACCAAATGATTTGCGCGAGTGCACCTATACTGAACCATGCCAAGTCGCCAAACACGTAGACCCATGAAAGTTGAAGAAATGGCGGCTTATAGAAATCTTTTCAGGGTTCGTTTTCAACTACTGAAGTCATGACGGCTTACACCAATTCAATGCTTAAGTCTTGTTCACACTGAACGTAAATATTTGTTTTGCTTCGCGTAAGTCAAGTGTCTCATAATTTTGCACTCGCGCCGATGGCTCGATGAACGTAAAAGTTATGACGCACCCCGCACTAACCCGATATTGACTGCCAAGCAGAGAGAAGCGGATACCAAATCTTGTGACATGTATCATTACATGCCTCGTTTTTTTCATTTTCACAGAGTCGAATGCGACCAATTCCGGCGACTAGAAGGTATCTCAAACAGTTACTGTGAGGACGCTGGAACTTGGAGTCACGATTTACCGCGATGCGTTCGTAAGTTGCGTAATTTTCTGCATCAGTCAATGTCCGCCAAGTCAATTCAAGTGCTGCCCCTCCCCACCGTCCCCAAAAGGTTCAAAAATGATCAACTATGTCCAAATTTTAGGCATTGAATGTAAAGAACGAGGAACCATCATGTACGGAACCGTGTCTTGCACTGACGGTAACCAAGTTAACAGCGCATGCACGTAAGAAGTCTTATAAACAAATCTAGACACTTGGGCAACATACAATATTTCTCATCTCTCCCTACATTCTCAGCGGATGTGACGTAATGTCATGACGTCATACGGCGTGTTACCGACCCGGCTTACATTACCTTAGTAGGGTCAAAAACCGTCAATCCAGCAAATAACAATCTTATTTCAGTGCATCTTGCGACGAAGGGTATGCATCGGATGGACCAGCTGAAAGCAACTGTCTGATGACAGGGTACTGGGATCGTGCGCTACCACGTTGCAGAAGTAGGATATTGTATTTAACATATTAAACGCTAAACTGAATCACTATTCTGTACTGTCAGGAATAATGTGCCCACCAAGAGGCAGACTGATCGGTGGAACCGTCAGATGTACACAAGGCTCATCTGTAGGAAGCGTTTGCACGTAGGTTAAACACACCAACACATCAAAGATTACACGCGTGCACAGCACCTTTCGGTGGCCAGTGTGCTAAGACCTATGATATCAAAGGATGGAGTTGATGGCGGACAATTAGATAAATTTGGACAAATGTGTAGCGTCATCACAAATTTAATATCTAGCCTCAATAAATTTGGAAAAACCGTGTGTTATTCATCCATACCAATCTCACTTGACGAGTGAGAAGGGCTGCGAAACCTAGTGTGGCGTGTCTTTTTCTATCTTAACTCGAAGTTACACTTTAAATTTGTGGTGGCACTTTGTCCATAGCCTTATCTTATAGCCCGCCATTGGTTCGACTTTGTTCTAAATATAACCCTCGGCCTTTGTTCTATTACAGAGCCACTTGTTTCTCTAACACGGCACTTGTCGGTGAAGCAGAAAGTGTTTGCCAGGCAGATGGGACTTGGGACTTTCCTCTTCCACAATGCCAAGGTAGGAACATATACGATAATAAATCATAGCGGCCCAGTCTGTAAGATGGTGAATCAACGTAAGCATTGATTAGTTGCTTAAATCTGATCTGGGATTAAGAATAATCTCCAATAAACTCCAATTTTTCCAGTGGTTCAATGCCCGAAGAGAGATGAATTAGTGAACGGTCGGCTTCTATGCGACAAGAGAAACGTCAGAGACTTGTGCAAGTATGTTGACATCTCTTCTTTTCATGCATCCAAAATTGCTCAACAAACCTCAGTTATTGTTGTTTTGAATTTATGGCGTTTACACCCTACTAAGGTAATATACGTCAGGTCAGTGCTTAGTACGCATGTCAATAACGTCTGGTTTATAGCCCGGATTACTATCAAAACCACAAACCTCCGCACTCCTCTGATACGGACCACCAAGCATGTAATGAACGGATAGGCCTACCAATTTTAAAGTCTTTGGTTTGACTCGGTCGGGAATCGAGCCTGGGACGTCCCGATGAGAAGGCAGGTAGTCAAAGCACTTGTCCAACTGAACGGTCATTCAACCAGTTAGTATAGACCTAGTCAGTAGTCAAGAAATTGACAGCCTATACTTTGCTCAACAGAGCCGTTTGTGATCGAGGAAGGAGACTGATCGGAGCCACATCTGCTGTCTGCCTTCCGACTGGCGATTGGAGTGAACCGCTACCAACTTGCGAAGGTAACGCAACTTCATTATTACTGAGATCTGATGATATGACATTTTTTAATATCCCTAATTGAGAATATATATTTTTCTTAATTACAGACATCAGTTGCCCAGACTTGACCTTTGACCAGCCCGGAACAATGACGTGTACCAACAAATTTTCGTATCGAAGCAGATGCAGGTAACTTAAGACTTGCGACTTTACATATATTCTTCCTTGAGAGTCTGAATTTCTGCTCGCATTTTGCGTGCTAGATTCCAATGTGACTCTGGTTATTTACTGGTTGGAGCTCCGTACGTATCGTGTAAGCGTAATGGAAGGTGGACAACAAGAACGCCCGAGTGTAGACGTGAGTATGAAACCCGTTTTTAGTCGTTGCCGCCTATTTGAAGTACGTAAGTCCGGATCAAATGGGAAGGGTTACGTCAGGAAGCTGGGTATCCGATGTGAATGGGGCCACCTATGGCGTATGCTTAAGAAAATTGGTCAGAAAGTCGTGGGGTCGATGACGGTGTTGCCAATTATTATCTCATAATGTTATTTCTAGTGATCGTCTGTCGGAACCGAGGAAACATCGATCGAGGGACTGTGACATGTTCTGATACCAACAACGTTGGGAGTATATGCGCGTAAGTGCGTTTTTCATTTTATATATATGAAACGCTGGAGCTATCATTGAAATTTCTTTCTAGGGCGGAATGCAATAAAGGGTACAGTATGAATGGACCACCCGAGTCAACGTGTCTGCCCAACGGAAGATGGAGTACGCGTCTGCCAACATGTCTACGTAAGTGAAGCATTTAGTATTATTTTAAGGCGAGACAGGTCTCAGACTGTTTCATTAATTTGTTTTCTCTCTCTCTCTCATTGCTCCTCTCTCTCTCTCTCTCTCTCTCTCAGCGATCCAATGTCCTATAAGAGCGTCAGTTGCTTTCGGAACCGTTACATGCACCAATGGCCGTTTGTTCGGAAGCGTTTGCTCGTAAGTCAATTGTGGACATATAGAATACAGCTTTACATGTTTTATGAAACTCTGCCATATAATTGAAGTGCCGAATGCAACGATGGATATGAAATGACTGGAGTCGGTCTGAGCGCTTGTGGAGATGATGAGCAATGGGATAGACCATTACCAACATGCCAAAGTGAGTTAAAACGTGTACGTTTTTCAAGCGCAGCACAATTTCAAACACGGCTATATGAAAGTGTGGCTGTCAGAGTCTCGCCGATACTGTTGTGTTGAGTTTACATTAGTAGGGTTAGATTTTCGTATCCTCAATGTTCCTCGTCCTTGTTAAGTCGTTGTTTATGGGCAAAAGACGGGGCAGACTATTTGAAAATAAAGTCACCATCGTGAACCATAGACGTTCCGTACACGAATGAACAAAATGACGGCGTTAACTCGTGAAACGTAGATTGGGATTACGAGGCGTGGTTGTACTGTACTATCATGACATACCGGCAATGCCGACTGCTTTCTACGGGTTTGCGGATTCACGGTGGTGGGCAAAAACGAAAGCCAAGGCCGAGAGAGGGTTGGTAGGAGCTGGAATCTCCTCAACCAAATAATGTGCGGTGTTGGGTCTACGGTGGGTGAACAACCGTAATTGAAACCGAAAGAAGGTGACAAATTATGACATTAAATGCTAGTGTTGTTTCAGGTTTTCCATGTCCAAGTCAAGGCACTTTGAATCACGGCTCAATTTCGTGTAGCAATGATTGGGAAGTTCGATCAAGATGTTCGTTTCAATGTCTGGATGAAGGATACGAGCTGTACCCGTTAGATAGAAGAAGCAATATTTGCCAACGAGACCAAAGTTGGGACTTTCCAAAACCATGCTGCACAAGTAAGGATGCTAGCTAGAATATAGATGAAATTGTGGTCGAGCCGATAGTGACGAATTGCCGTCTTCGAGATTTTGACGCTGATGTTCGCGTTCAGGGCCTTGTCCGCCGTACGCCATAATGGACATCGTGTTGGTTTTGGACTCATCCTCGTCGATAGGAAGTGACAACTGGGTGAAGTTAACAGATTTCGTTGAAGGCGTCATCAGGTAAATCCCTTCCTGTGAAGGTGCGTAGAAAGATTGTTCGTTCGTCCATGAAGAGAGGGAGGGAATCCTTTGACGTCACACCGATGCAACATCCAGTGAAATCGCCGCCTGATAGTAACAAGGACTAATTCTCAATAAACTAAGACTGGACGCTAAATCTGTTGTGATCTTTTTTACAATATTAATATTATTATATTTTTCAGGTCTTTTGAAGTAGCGCCGGATTTGGCAAATTTCGCTCTTTTCCGATACAACAGAAAAGTCGACGCTTCGACCCAAATTTTCTTGGACACTTTCCCCGGGGATGTGAACGCCGTTATTGCTGGTCTGAGATCAATCCCGTACGACGGCTCAGGTAAGCTTTAACTCCAACATCAATCAAACAAACCAACTCTTTTCATTTTCTTTATGAGTTTAGGGACGTTCACCGGTATTGCATTAGACCACGCCTTGACAGTGAGTTTGGCGGCGGCCAATGGGAATCGACCTAACGTTCCGGATCTTGTCCTATTGGTTACTGACGGTAAGGCTGCTGATGACGTCAAAACACCAGCTGATTCTTTACGGGCAGCCGGAGTACAAGTAAGCACAAATAGTAGATGGCGTTCTCGGTATTTCTGGATCTCTGTCACAACCACAATCCTTCACCTCCCCCTCCCATACTGTCTGCCCAGCAGAGAGAGAATGAATATTAATTTTTAATGAACCGTTCAGTTGGCCGAGTAGTTTAGACTGTACGCCTTCTGATCGGGAGGTTCCGGGTTTGATTCCCGACCGAGTCAAAAGACTTGGTAAATTGGTATTCGTTCCTCCCTGCTTGGCAGTCGGTATCTGGGAAGGGCGGAGAGCCGTGGTTGTAATAGTGATACGGGCTATAAGCCGAAAGTATTGACACGTATACACTGAGCATAGACCTGGCGTAAATGACCTTAGTAGTGGTTGAAAAACGCCATAAATTCCAAATAAATAAACGAAAAAAAATATAATGTCTGGTTTGACCTATTCGGGAAGAAAACCGGGATCCGGATAGTCAGATTACGACTTAACCCGAAACCGAGCAGAAAAATTGATATCAAAACTTCAATATCTTTAGATTCTGGTCCTTGGAATTGAACCGCCACGAGGAGCACTGGATAGAGTGCAGCTTCTAGAAATCGCCGGAGACGAGAACAACCTGATCGTTGCAAGTGGAGGTTTCGAAGGACTTGACACAGAATTTACTAAAAAGCTAGGTTCCTTCATCTGTGGAGAACCTTGCGCTTAAAGAGACCGAGCTCTAATACACGTTAACTAGCCTCGCTTCCAATGTCATACCGACAGCAATGTATCACCAGTATATTTACTTATAACAAATATACCTTTGCACAACCGTGGTCAAAATTTGTTTCTGAAAGCTTGCAGTAAAAAGGAAAAAAATACTCCCGTAAAGCAAGGAGCTTATTTAGCGGGTTGAATTCTCAAAGGGTTGTCTTGAAGACTAAACAAATGTATCATGCATTTGGTGCTGTTCTAAACGAGATAAGGCAAAACTTAGTTCGGCAGTTACACTGCCAGAGTTCACATCAGGCTACGCCTGTATTGCAGAACACTATATACTTGGTACTAAGATTTTTGGTTTTAAGCAGAGGAGCAAACCGCAGATAATCTCATCCATTCATGTACAATGTGCAGGCCAATGCAGTGACTGGTCTGAAGAACCTGCTTGGGGCCCCCAAGCAGTGGCATACGAAAGAATCTTTAAACAGCAGTTTCGACCCGGGTTGATCTAAAGTAGGGCTCGTAAACGTGGGGAAAAAAACAAAGATTCCTTAGCGAAAGGTAGATCTACATGGAGTCGCCAGATACAACCCACTGTGTGTGGTATCCCAGGCCTATAGAGACTGAAAATGGCTGAGCCGCAGACATCCTGCCTAGTGCCTACAAGTCACTGCCAAAGATTGGTTTGATCCAATTGTAGTCACCAACAAAGAGAAGGGGATGTTGAGGCTGAGTCCATGTAGTGTTCTGGAATGCAGGCCGCAACCACATTTAACAAATCGCAAGCATTAAAACAACATCTGCACTGTACAATGGCATATGCAATACACTGACACACTCAATGACAATGATAACATAACGTGACGAGGGGGTCTGGCCGAAATTATGGGGCGCACTACTTCGGGCGAACGCAATTACGATGTACGATGTTGACAAGCAGAATACCCCTGATGTAAATGTAGTTGTGACGTCAGCACACTGCTGAAATGGTAGCGGGATACACTGTTATTCCAGACTACGACACACACTTAATCCAGCCTTTCTATGGATGGAACCAACACTCAACGCCATCGATTCAGACATGTACCCAGTCAAGTTATACGCCCGACATCGACGATATCATTCACAACCGACTGACAGTTGGAATCAGTACATTTGAATCTCATGTTACTATGGCGATGGAACGACGTGATTATTTCATCATAAAACAATTAATAAACGTAATAATTAAAGCATTTTTCAAAAAGAAATCGACACTTTAAAACATCATGGTCAACAGTAACTGCATTATATAGCGTTGTGAAAAGAGCACCCGTTTTTGACCTTATTGTCAGATGACCATCATAATTTCGATAGCAAGTCTTCAGTAGCCCAGGCGCTTTGCGATGTACCAATTGCGAAGTAAAGAGACGCACACAGGTCCGTATTCAAAGGCGCTCAAAATGAGTTTCATCTAAGTTGACCCGGCCTTCATCTGATTATAGATTAACAGATCTTATTGCAGGGTTGCGACTGACATTGGTGACATCACCAACAAGCGGCCATAGATTTGGCGCGCTTGTCAGTAATGGAATGCGGGCTTCTCGAAATTAGACATCGACGTTTTCGTCATACTGATGGCAGTGCCTGGTATCGAAAATTCATGAATATCGGCTGGTTATCGGTACTAATTTTCCGATACCGATTATTGAAACATCGGCCGGCCCGATATTTGATATCTACTCGATAAACCCAGTGGTCTAGCCCCATTAACTTTGGTTGCGAGACCAGTCGTGGTAGAGGAATTTCGTAGATTAACCCATTCTACGACCTGTGAGCCTATTTTCAATATTTCCAATGATAGCCGGCGGGCAATCTACACTCAATTTGAACAGAATTGAATACGGACCAGAAAAGCGGGACGAGGAACGGAAAAAATGGCGCGATTACTTTTTAAAACAAAGTCACGTGCATAAAGTTTCATATTTTGCAATAAAAGTGAAACGACGAGTTGACGATAAATGAGCTGTCTGTTAAATTATGCAAATCCGGACACATTTCAATGAGCGCAACACAACAGCTAAAGATAAATTTAAAAATAAATTGCGAATGGATCAAGTGTAGGAAGGAGAATCCCCTTCATATATCACCACTGCGCATGCGCATATATTTTTTAAAAAGTGGCGGGCAAATTTTAATTTTAGTCGGCTTTGAAAGAAATTGTTGTGCACGACCCTGTGGGGGTAGAGACGGCACCAGTAAATGGCACAGATAGACTGAAGAATACGATTTTACCCAATCAGTAATGACCCATAGATCACTTCGACATAGATTAACCTTATATGATAGACCTACTATAGGGGGCAGGAACTCGCGCTCAAACCACGTGATCGGTAAGCTCTATTGTGGAGTTGTGCAGCTTAACAACAACAGTACATATTAAACCAAACCCACGACGGTGCGCATGAATAGAGCGATAGATATAAATTTGAAGTGCACCTGGTAAGTTGTAACCAAGCCGCTGTGAGAACAAGACGGGTTGAAATTTTGACAATAGCACCGGGTGAAGACACATAAAAAATTTTTAGCTAATGAAAATAAAGTCACGAAAGATTTTGTTTTTTATTGGCCGTGCAGAATTTATTGTTTTTGAATCTTCAATAGAGCAGCACCTTGTCATAAAACGGACATTCAGAGAGTTTAAGGCATCCGATATATTTTTAATCAAACGTATAAAACTTTAGGTCAGGGTTAAATGACTAGTCCCGCTCAACCAAGACGGCTGATCCACACGCCTGCTGGTCATCGATACTCACTCGTTGACATCGCAGGATAGCACATTAATATAGCAAAGGCGCCGACCACATATCCCACATAAACATGCCTGGTTTCTAACATGGAGTTCAAAGTCAGAATCCCGCGGACCGGCGGTTGCCGAACACTGTTTTACAACATGGATAGATATAGAAACATTTGTTCATAAACCAGAGATTCGAGAGACGACTGCTTCGTCTATTTCTCGCTTAGACGAACTATTTTGAGCTAAATGCCTTACACCTAATCGTTAGTCATCGCTGAAAAGTATAATGTGTTGAAACTTGGGTGTGGGCTGGTTAAAACGGAACAATTTCATTATTGGATGAGAGATAATAATAATAAAGGTTAAGAACTTTGTATTAGTAGCTTGGAATTGAAACAATGTATTTAAAAAAATGGAAATATCGTGATGATTGCTGTGTCAACATCAGCTGTTACACAGCCCGTTAGACGAAACACAAGAGCCTTGTTACACAAGTAACATATTCCTTGAATACTGTAGTACGTCGTTGTAACAACGTGAAGACAATAAACGAACCGATCACAAACTGCAAAGTTTCCACCTATCCGCTCTAAGCGGATAGCGAATGACATTAGAAAACCCTATTTCTCACCCTGAAGGCTCGTCCACACGGCACGCAAAAGAGAGAAGTTTAAAACGAGAGAGTACCGAAAAGACAAATTGTGACGTCATAATATGCATAAAATACACAATGACGTCGTAGCCTGTATATTGTCGTTTGAACGCGTTTTACACGCTCGTCTTTCGCGCCAAAGGCCAATGAGCAATAGTGATGCGCTGCTACGTTTCGTGTGAACGCGCCTTTCGGGGCATTCGATTGAAAGTTGCTGAAGCAACATGACATTGTGACATCAACCAATAGTTTGGGGATGCTATTCCACCCGGTATACCTGCGCGTTTACGCGTATGACAGTTTTTCTACGGGTTACCTTGTTAAAAGAGTTGACGAAAAACTCATGAAAAGGGAGGCTAGGTCTGGAAAGGCTCTAGCGTCTAGCCACCGTATTTGAAAGGCCACTTTCCAAGTGGTCGAGTGACTACACAAGGCTTCATTTGTAAGCCAATAGGAAACAACCGGGATACGATATTTGACTTTTTAAGCAACTCGCATTTTTGGGGCTATTTTGAATAGGAGTCCTCTAGTACCAGCAATTATGACGTTATACGCAACAATTATGATCAACTCACTCTGAAATACAGTTGTGTCTACGCTAATGCGCGGGGGTAGGACAGAAGTGACCGGAATTCGAAGTAGAACCTTTCATTAGTACTACAAGAATCATACCATGCGACGCCATCATGACGAAATAATAGATCACTTCATCTGACCAATCATGAAACGTCATCTGCGGAAAGCCATGACGAAATATTTGGTCACTTCATCTGACCTATCATGAAGTATTATTTATGGAAACCGATTCATGACGAAATATTAGGTCACTACAGTTGACCAATCATGAACCGCTATTTAAATATTTAAAATTGAAAGCGCTGTTACATTCAGAACGCTGCTAAATTGTGGTATTAGTCTCTCAAACAAATCAAATGCTACCAAGCTCAATTTTGCAAACACCAATCGGAGATGGCGAAGTTCTTTTATGCCCGGCCATATTTGCTTCTTCGTGCTCATGATGAACAGCGTCACCATTCGGAATTTTATCTGCACAAGATAACGCCACTGACAGCGCTATAGGTTGATTTGAACGGTGATCTGATGGCAGGCGGATTTGGTGAATATCTACCAACGGTGGGACAGAATGGCTCTCAGTGTCGTCGTGAGGCTTTGGTAAAAGGGACCGCATGGCAGCAGTATTGCGCTGGATCAAAGAATCGCTATCGCTTCTCAGGCTATCGTTGGTTGAAACTTTACGAATTCGCATAGTTTCTCCGTGATGCTTTTTTACATGTTTCTCTAGGGTGCTATAGACAGAAAATGGCATGTTGCAAATCTCGCAGTGATACACTTCCCTGCCGTTTACTCCGTGCGTGCGCATGTGCCTCGTAAGTTTGCTGGATTGTGCGCATGCGTAATCGCATAATGTGCATTTGTATGGCCTTTCTCCAGTGTGCATTCTTCTGTGAACGGTCAGGTTGGACGTGTTTTTGAAAATCTAAAATGACATAAAATAAAAAGGATGAGTGACTTCGCGACGTTGGGACTGAAATGAAGCGGTCCAAAAAAGGGTCGGCCGAAAATGACACTGAGACGGAATGGAATGAAGTTTCTCGTTTCAACAGAAACGTCTCAGTCAAAGTCATGAACAAACGCATTATATAAAAAGGTTCAGGCAGTAAAACGTGTTTTGCAGACAATTTTAACATAATCGATATCTAGCCTTCGCTAAATGCCTTAAAAAAACTTGTACGTGGCTAACCACTAACATTAAGATAAGGTATTGTCGATTATTCAAATTCTTTAGGTTTTCTGCTCAACTTTGTCTAATTCCTATCCTAACGATATCTTGAAAAGAAAGCCCAAGGCTATTCAAAGAACAGGGAAGATAGGAACGCAGGAAGTATTATTATTCCTGCAGTTTTGGTAACATTTATGGCGTTCGCCGAGGTGACAACTCGCCTCTGGGCAGATCGATAGCAAGTCCAGTAAATACACGTGCCAAACAGTAACCCTGCAATTAAAGCAGCACGAATTACTTCCGTGTCTTTCCAGTCTAAATAATGACTTCCAGTTAAGTAGAATGGCCTGACAATATCCTCTCCCTTTTTTGAAGCTGCTCTGCACTATAGGATTATGGCCTGGAAAATTCTTTTGTGATATAACGCTTTAGGATAAAAACCTATTTCGCAACGCCTAAAGGCTTTTGACTTTTGACTTTCAGCCTGGAAACATGAGCGCATCGAACATACCAAACTTCAGCAACACTCGTGTTAATAACACGGATAAATCAACAACGGAAGCTCAAAAGCTCATAAATCTACTACGATACACGTTTCAGTTTGTCTCATAAGTGCATACCTTACAGTACGCCATTGGAAGATTTCCAACAAACCAATTATTGCAAACTATAAATGCAAAAAGTAGTTTACAGCCACATAAACTTAGTACAACTTGCAACTTATAGATAGATTTTCAAACGCTATATATTAATGGGGTTAGCAACCCTTGCTATTGAAAAACCAGACGCGTATAACCCCTAGTGTAGACTATCTCGCCGTGTTAATCCGCCTCGCGTACACGAATCATACTGATATCATGCTACAAAACGGCAGAGCTCATTGCTGCAAACAAGGCGAGCTGAAAACATGTCGTTAACGACGTTATTCCGCTATTGAGATGTACCTGAATTTAAGAGGGCGGGGCCAATGCATATTACATATTCTTGTGGGCGTCAGCGCAAAAAAAAGTCGGGATTCAAAGAAAAACTTGAAGTAAGTAAATATGCATGGCTCAGAAATCACAAAAGATCTGCTTAAATATACAAAAGTCATGCCTCTTAGTTTTAGGCTCAAATGTTTACCTCCGGGCATATCTAAACAAAATAGACGTGTTCTAAGACTTACGAAATATTTTGTGTCTACTCACTTTTCCACAATATTGGCAGGTGTCATTTCGTACCGTGCTTCTCTGCCGATTTGGTTGATTTGGTCGATTGTACGGATTGATTTGATTGGCTGGATTCCTGTGCGGGCTCCTCACCCATCGATTTCTATTGTAAAAAGGCTCTTCGCCAGGTCTTGACGTCAGAGAGCCTACTGTATTTGTTGAACGGTACGGTACGCTTAACGTGACCTCTTTCGATGGTTTGTGGTACTGCGAGAAAAGCATTAAGCTGCGATGTTCTGTAGTTGGTGATTTGAGATTGGCGGTCGGAGATGGCTGAGGCGGTAACGCCTTTGACGATGAAAAGAAAGTTCCTTTGAGTTGAGCAAATGGATTTCCGGTACCGTCTGATCCCAGACGCCTAATACGAGGCCCGTCTGAAAAAAAAACGAAAAACTTCAAACCAAGATATCGGCTATGTCGACCGATCGGCTAAAATTGTAGATATCGTCCGGTTCTAGAGTATGTTGTTGCCAGTTTTGATCTTCGGTGTCGCAGCTCGTCTCGGTTCAAGGTATGCAGGATGTGAGATTAAACACGTCACGTCTGTATGACGTCATTAATACTATACGTTATATAATTTCTTTTCTAACCTTTTTGGGAAGAGTCGGAAAATGCCTCCAAACTCGACGAAATTTTATTAACGGTATCGGCAGATTTCGGTTTGTCCGCTGAAATGGCAGCGTACTGTGCGGCAAGATGAATATCTTCTTCTTGTCTTTGCCTTGCTGTAGGTAATGACACCATCCCATTACATTTCTGATCGTGTGGAAATTTTCTATAGACGTTCCCATATATTGATTTGGGCGCAGATTCTGATATGACATCTCGTCCGATGAAGGATGGTGATTTGATCTCCATATTAATATTTGGTTCTTTTTCAGCACTCAGTTCGATGTATCGCTTCAAGTTCTGGTTAAACTGGTACCGCCTAACTGCTTCTTCATCAACCACAGTTCGATTCAACCCAACCGGCAATAGCGCAGGCGGTAACGACGCGGTAGACGTTGACATTATGACGTCATTTCTGGTTGGTAACAGAATGTTACGTAATAACGCCCGTGGTGGATTTGGCGACGGAGCGGACATTCGTCGTATTGCAGCCCTTTTGAAGGGAATTTCCATCTCGTTGGTAGGTGTGCTAGATATGCTGCTGACGTCATTCATACCATTTGAATGGCCTCTGATATCATCAGAATGATGACGTTTCATGAGGATGGCTTTCGCGTGGATGTTATTTGGCAAGTCAGAGCTTAAGTAACTATTTGGTGACGTGCTGTTGAAACGTAAATATGGCGTCATTTCCGGTAACTGCGCATCTGCCGCGCCAGAGTCAGAAGAACTCAAACTACTACAGCGTGGGGTTGGTACTAAAGAATGCCGGGACGCATCATCAGCATGATCAAGGCAAGGTTCTGTTTTGATTTCTGTGTTGCCCTTTATCCATATAGTGCCTCCTGTTGTTAGTTCGATGTGTTTCTCTTGACATTCGTGTAGATGTACCTTTAAGTTGCTTTCAAATTTGAAGCTTTTGTCACACGTATTGCAAGAATATCGCGACTTACTTTGACGTTGGTTAGCTTTATCGCTAGAGTTACTTAAATCGATTGCTTTGTCTTCGGATGGTAACTCTGGAGGTCGCTGAATTGATCGCACAAAAGCTGAAGGTATAGCTGGCCCAGAAGTTTCGCTCGACGGAAGCAATCCGATTATTGCTGATGTCTTGGTTGGAGATTGCAAAAACACAGAGTCATTTTCCGAAGGAGTTCGACTGTTTTCAGCAGTTTTCGCCTCTAAACTGATCGCCTGTCTGCGGTCATCGTCTGAATTTTGCCGGGACGTTATAACATTTGGTCTTGTCGTGATAACGCCTCCTTGTGGCTTATCAATACTTGATGATAGCTTCCTCAACGCAGAGGCAGTATTTTTTTGTCGCTGTTCCTCGCTGACGTCATACAACTTGGCAGCTTCGTCTTGAAATGGAGATTGCGACATCGTCGCTAGGTGGCGCAAACGTTCCGAATAATTTTGATCGTTTTGGTACCAATTCTCGACCGCACTCTCTGCGACGTTGAGCCGCTCTGGGCTTTCAGTATGTGAGTTTGGATGACATGAGTCTTCTGATCCGCAAAGTCTTCCATCCGATCCATTGTTGGATGACTTGGAGATCAATTTTGAAGTTTTTGACATTTGTCCTGTTGATAAATTCATCAAGTGACGCATGTACTGATACTTTCCGCTACGGTTCATATCTTTATCTGCGATTGCCAGCCTTTGGAATCGATTGAATCGGGATGGATCGCCATTTTGAGAGATATGTTGAAGTTCTTGAGTAGTAGCTATCTTCCTCATTTGGCCTAAACGTACGCCATGTTCTTCATCAACGTGTTGAAGAAGTTCAGACGGTTGGTGATACTGTTTGTCGCAGTCGAGGCAAGCATACTTTGCCGATGGCTGTAAATGAGACGCTCTTGGACTTGATCTTCCTGTAAAACAACGTGATAGTGTTAAGATTATGGATCAATACCGTAAAGAAGATTCACCACAGACACGTCTCGCCTTGGTTTATTGAGAATTATAACATTTACAAGCTTTCGGAGCCCCGCTTCTTCATCAGGTGAAGATGAACATAATAAACCACGACTGGACGAAATCATGGAAAGTACACGCCACCTGCATTGGGTGAAAAATATCGAAAGCTTGAACTATATTTGTGATGATATAATAGCAGCCGGATCAACTGTGACGTCATACTATTACGCAAAGAAACGTCGTCGCTCCCCTCTAAAAATCTTAGTTCGCTTATTCCGCATTCAAATATTTTCAGTCTTAGATAGTGTAGATATGCAAATTTTTTAAACATGGTGGCCGTCAGCGTGTTTGAATTTTATGAGAATAAGTGGAAATTGCTTTAGTGGTCGTCCGCGGTTATACAACCCTACGCTATTGCATAGAATAGCGGTAAGTGTCTTGGGTAGCAAAGCAACACGTAGGCCTACGTACGACTTGCGTTTAAGTGTGTTGGCAATTTCCTGGGATTTTCAAACTCTGCGGTTTTTCCTCGAACTGGTACGTTGAGAGTAATAGAAATTTTGTAGGTAGTCTGCGTTTCGTAAAACGCTTCGAGCGCTATTATGTCTGCGAAATCGGACGCCCGTGACCGCTCATTTTACTCGAAAACACTGTTTCAACGTTTTATTACTCCCTCGGTCAGACGAGCCGAAATAGTGAGATAATAAATGATACTAAACCGTCGGCAGAGCAGCCACTGGTCGATACTCGATACCGGCGCGACGGACCTTAGCTTACGGAGATGGACGTGTATTATAACGAAACAACGAAAGAAAAGCCCTCTCGTTGTCCGCTCGCTCGTAAATCAAATGCGCGCGTATGCACACACGCACTCATTACTTCCTACCAGACACACGACAAAACCTCGCTCGTAGCCATTCTAGCGATGCGGCTATATTATTCACGATAGCTTGACCAAAAGTACTGGAATGTAGCCATACGCATAGTCAATATACAACTGCGATGATACACACCGCCGGTAGAATACACAACAGAAGTACCCGCGAAAGTACTGTAGTAACTTGTAGAGATGAGTTTAAATCAGGTCTGAAATGAGCTTTTTATCAAATCACAGACTAGTCAAGAAATAATGAACGATCCAATCTGCTTACGCTTTTTTCCTGGACCGAACTAACAAATAATACACAGTTACCGCAGAAGTTTGACCATCAGACTATTCCACGGTTATTCAGTTTCCAAGACAGAGATACGGTACTCTGCGTGCCTGCGTGACAACACGCAACATACTGTTGATTCCTGTCATGCAGGAACGTGCTTACGACCGAGTCCGTTGCTTCTCTGAGTGGCAATCAGCATCGGGGGAAGTGCAGAGGTTGCGGTTGCGCTAGTAATCCAGGCTATAAACACGCGTGCTACGCATTTACGTACTGGTGTATGGGACCTTGGTAGTTGGTTTTTTAATGAGACATGGTTATTTACACTACACTGCTTAATACTAAAAGACGGACTTAAGGGTGGAGTTCATAAACTAACATTACGTTTCGGGTGAGCTCTTAAGTGTCGCCAGACACGCACTTAAGTTAGGGTCAGATCGGTCCTGTGGACCTCGCGACATGCGGAACCACCAATATCTACTGCCTGATCGAGGCATCGCGTACTAATCAATATTTTTTAAACAGATACTTATAAAGATATAAGTCTGGTTGGGAATAGGAAAAGGACATTTTTTTTATTTCAGTTCTTTACTTTTTTCCCTATTACACAGACATCCATGAGATAAACTCTCTATGCTGGTCGATATACATTTCATGCAACATGATCTGCATATGCAGATTGGACAAGGAGGCGTCGAAGGTGCCGGAAGGCAATCGAAGTCTAGCGCGTACTCCCGCGTTTCGCCGTACATTCCGCGATTTCGCGATTTATTTCCACCCTTCGAGAGAAATCGTTCGCATCCACCAAAGAGTAGTTTTGTCTATAAAAGTACTTCCATGAACGTTTCTACCCTATTGTCGTCATTTTCCTTGCCCTCAACGCGATTAAAGATTTGGCGTTTAAAGAAAGGGATTCTCCTATAGTATAAATGCCATGTGCCTGAGTGCTTGGAACAGAGAGTCGGACACAAGGCGTTCCAACCGATAGAATGTTTAGGAAGAGTCATAGCCAGTTGGTAAGTAGAATAACACAGTGCGCCGGAAAAGGCAAAGGATTGATTTACCCGAATTATATGACTCACCTGATTTTAATGACAAATCTTCCGGCGCCGTCGATCGAACAGGTGGCAAAACCAAGCTTCCAGAACGATCGGTTCGTGGCGTAGTTTGGATTTGATTGACAGTCGAGAGTTCGTGAGCCAATAATCGATTGGTTTGCTCAAAAGAAATGTCTCGATTTATCCCCTGCAAAGAGACTGAGCGGTAAGTGACAGAGGGCAATCTTCGGCTCGTCTGTCTTGAGGTGGCCAACTAACTAGCCACTGACAAGAACTGGGGTTACACCTGCGTCTTTTTACGTACACTATATTAACATTTACGGTGTAGGCAATGTACCACCATAACTCCTATAAATCCAGGTAAAATCATCAGACAAAGTTTTTTCGGCAATATACTAATGCAAGCAGCACTCATCTATTTGATGAAAGGTTCTGCAACAGACAGCTTGTTGAAACAGTAGACGTGTGTGATATAGCAACAATAGCTAATCGCTCGAGAACTACCTTGTTGGTAATATTAGTCTAGATAACACATATTTACAAACAGCCCCGCTATATACCGGAATTGCCACTGACAGCGATGACGAGCTGTTCGATCTAACATCTCCCCGTGGTGATAAGAAATGGACACGTGCAAACTCGCAAGAAATTCTACATCTACACATCATTGAACGGACACCGTATAGGCACATTGAGATTAAGCTCATGGCTTAAATGTGATCAATCCGCGCAAGAAGGCAGCCAAGAATAGTGCGTGGTCGCACCACATCCAACACAGTCGTGCACATCGGATTATCAGTTGGTACATGATCCTTTCAACACAGTAGCCCTCCCATGCCCATTCGCTGTGTTGTGGGAAGACGGTAGAGAGCCTGTAGAGTGTCATGTCTGGATATTTTGTAAGTATCATCGCAACCGCAATGCAACAGAGACGTATGCGTCAAAATCATTTCCGATTCGTTACGTGTACCGGTTCCGGTTGAGGAAAGGAGACAAAACTGGATAAACGTATCAAATTTCACAATCTTTCTGCAACGACCAGTTATTGATTCATTGCATCTTTCATTGCTTGCGCAATAGCAAACATTGGTAACGTAGACCATGCTGGCTTATTACTGCAACACTGCCACCGCTTCCGTCTACGACTACAACATCGGCAACCAGCTGTCTACTGATCATGCTCACATGATATGCATATGCACCGGTAGAGTCTGTCCGGTTTATAGCCCGGATCACAATCACAAGTCACAACCACCCGCCGATACTGTAGTGATACTGTCAAGCAAACAAGAGAGTGCGATGCAAACCGTCATTTGAGTCGGTCGGGAATTTGAACCCGAGACCTCCCGATCAGAAGTCAAACAGCCAAACCACTTGGCGAACTGAGCGGCCGGGGTTTGTCTACTGTACGTCTGATTATACATTTTTCAGAGGTAGAGAGTCGAAGAGCCACATCATTACAAACCTGCACAATTTGTCGTTCATGCGGGCTCTTACGTCCGGGCTCAAGAAGAGAACTATCGATCGGTATTCCTGATTGATGATCATTACGTGTTTCCCGAGCTCTGATAAGCATATCATCCGAACGATTTCTGGCACTTAAGCGCAATTTATTTCCACTTCGATGGCAATATGCTTGTTTATGCTGAAAAAGGTGGCAACACAACAAAATTTGACAGACGAATATTTGAGCATGGAAGGACACATTCGCTGAAAATGGCTGTTGCCTAGTGGACAACCAGTTCAAAAGCTGACTCGCCAGATGGCTGCCGCCAGGGATACGGCTGATTTAGATGGATACCCGGCTTGGCTCCTTCATTATATGTTCACAAACATTGTTCATGGGTAACACTGCGCATATCGTACTCATCTGTGTGTCAGTAAGGTTACTTGGGGATGAATCTGGAGCTAACACAAAACCTCAAAGTAGTCAGCTATTGTGTGTAGCTGGCTGAAGTAAATAGTGTATATTGAGAACATGGACACATGAGTCTCTTCGGTCCCGTTTGTGAACATTGTTCATGGGGAACACTAGTCATATCGATTCAGTCGTTCATAAATTTTCGATTATTATCGATAGGCCTACCCTCCGCCAGTCATGGTCAGCGAAAGGCCTAATTATTATATAGGCATTGAAAAATCGATATCTGTCGATCTCTAAATTAAACCAGCTACATTTGGATATTACCGTACGCGGAATCGTGGATGGTGGGCTGCTGTTATTTGAATCTGAATTAACCACGTGATCACGAAAAAAACTCTTGGACTTCCGTGGGAAATGAACCTGACCCCCGACCCCCGTAATCAGCTATTGGAAAAAAATACCTGAATGAAGTCTACAATGCTCGACAGGAGGAACGATTTCCCGCAGGTACCACAAGTCAGAAAATCTTCTCCCGGAGATGACAGAAACTTGTCTTGCCAGAGACTCTGCGCACGTCCCGCTCCATCTTCTATTTCAGCGTCCACTTCCGTGCTAACGTCATCAACACCGTCACAAACAGGGGGCATTTGGGAATCACTGCCTGTGGCAAGAGAGGAAACATGAATTTTAAAAAGGTATGGTAGGTATAACAGAGTGTAAAGACAACAAAACAAGTCGGCTGGGAGAGAGAGAGAGAGAGAGAGAGAGATTTCGTCACATTGCGGTATTCAATTCCCGAGATCGGAAGCGGTATACTACTGTACGTATCTGGACATTCGTCCCTAACTTCTCCTTTATTGGTTCTTGAATACCACTTTTATTTGACTTCATTGGGCCTCACTTTATTTGAATTAAAGGCGGAGGTGACTACATATCTTTTAGATTTTTATCGTGATTACTTTCGTCGCATATTGACTCTGTGCATGTTATGTTTTCGAATGCAAAATAATGCTAAACATGAACAAAAACAAGCTAGTAAATGAGGTTTGGTAGGGCGCAGCGCCTGAAAAACATGGAAAATCAATACTACGCCCAGCGCCCTTAGCATGAGCAAGTTGTGAGCTAAACATTGACGACGTATTGAGTTAAGCCGTCGGTCGCATCGAGCAGATGTCTTGCGACGCAATCTTGTTACTTTTCGCCTAATCCCCAGACATCACGTATCCATGGCGTTCTGCACGTATTGTCGGTGATCAATGATGCGTGATTCAAGTTGATCAAAATGACTATTTCGGTCAGTTTGACTCGTTTTCGATAAGTAGGGATGCGTAACTCAAACGGCTACTATCATATCTGCTACGTGAGCAACTCAAGGTAATGTGAGTTCACTGAAGATGAAAAGATATCTCAGTCGCACTGACCCAAAAACATAATTATAGCGAGCACAGGATTGAATATGCTCTTATTGTTTTATCAAGAAAAGCTGACATTTTCATGGTGTTCGGCATTCTCTCTCTTTCATTAGCCGTGATTTCGCATTTACAAGAACGATCAATGCGGCAAATTTGACAGCATATTTTTCCGGCAAAGTTAAGCATGAATTAAACCGCTAAATTTCACATAATTTGCGTACCATTCGGGAATATTTCGCCAAAATACTCAAAATTTCGAATTCTGGAGGATCGGGATTGCGTCGACGAGCAATCGCATAAACCAAAGCCAGCCATCATAGCGCGAGATATGCAACCTTGCACGGAGTACGACGAGTCCGGAACGACGAAACGCATGTATTGGTCATTTTATCGAGCTACAAGCAGTGTTCCATACAGTGATACGGCGTCCTGCGACCCTTACACCGTGCCCATATGCTATCATCAATTCAAAGTTCGTCGTAAACTGAGACTATGCTCAATCCTTGCGTTTAGATTTACACAGATCCCGAATAATTCGACACCGATTACGACAACTTGTCTTACATATTTCGACTATAGTTAATCACCGATTACGGCTTACGAATTCGAATAATTAACAATCGAATAAGTCTTCGCATACGAATTACTTTGAACACTATTCGACTTTCGGCAACGACGAGCAAGTACACCTAGAATTCTCCAAAGCCGATATAGAAGATAAATTCGTATCGAAGTCGACTGAAGTTAACTCGTCATCATATCTAATGAATCTTGAATCGGCACCGCTAATAAATTATAATGCCCAACTCAGCATTGATAAATAAGGCCTACATGGGCATATACATTTCCTTACTAGCAACGATCATCTCAGCACTATCAGATCAATAACCAGGCGCCAATTTTCGTTTTTTAACGAATATCAATTGTCCAGATGTTCGCCATATCGCAGTACAAGAGACATATCAAGTTGCATCTGAGCTAAGATTTGTTTTAGCCAAAACATTTCTAAGAAAGCCAAAGCATAAACCTGCTGTTACGTAAAATAGTGGAGCCGATGGCGGACGATCCAAATAGTAATAGATAGAATAAGTCACCACAGATTTAATGACTTATTCTATCTATATCTATATTGTTAACCACGGTAGTCATATGTAATGGTAAGTGTCTCCGATTGAGACACTGCGGTACATGAGAGTTGACCTCCCGCTAATTTAAATTATGGACTCACGCACGTTAACTCAGAACTCTTCAATCTGCCCGTATAGTTAACCGCAATGTGGTCATGTATAATTCACAGAGTCGCCGATTGAGACACTACGATATTCTACATAGAAGTCGACCTCCTGCGAATTCTAAGACACTGATGCCCGTTAACTCAGATCTTTTCACGCAGAGTTAATTTTATATTCTGAGGATGACTTGATCTTTCGGTGCCTTAAGATCTCAAAATTTATATGTCTCGGGGATTTTATTATTCGGGAAGTTCGTATACATCGCCAATTTACACCCATTCTTAGCTTACATGTGCGCAGTCCGGCTTCCTGAGCAGGTCTCCCCCCCTCTCTCTCCCTGTAGCCGTCGACCTTGAGTCCGCCAAACAATATACAATAATAAATCTGCCAACTCCTTCAATTAGGACTCCATCAAATACAATGACTATCACTAGAAAAAGTATTTAAGATAATAATATTAAAAATTAATTACTCCAATTCTGATAAGTACATTTGTACATCGGCCAAGCCAACGATTGGAGCATTATCATTGTCCCTCTTCCTTTTCTCTGTTCAATGTTGAAGCTACGGAGTATACATACATTCTAAGCTAAGTAGCATATTTCTCGTGTGACAAGAAGCAAGAACTAGTCCGCCTTCTTTCCTTCCTCGCGCGAATGTCTTATCTCACAAAAGTCAACAAATGGACTTGAAGCGCTATTTCCTTCACCAGAATAGTTCGCCAAGATCTCTGAATGAACAGTACGCGAAATGAAAACCTACATCAGTCTCAATTTCTCGATGCTAAAAATTTCAAATGGTCTAAGCGCGACCACCAGCATTTCGTAATCACGACTGAAAATTTAGTACAATGCTCCCACCGATTTACAGATCTCTAGCTTCGGCTAAGGCTGCTCCTAAGACTTGCTACATACTTGGACATCACGCCTAATGTCTGCTTTTGTATAGTATGCACTTTCTGAGAGGTGTCACTCAGTTTGTTTGCGCGGCAACACGCAGCATGCTTTAGACTACTAGAATGGATATTTTGATTGCGTGATTTATCGCATTGTATATATATGTGTGGTAGACGGCTAGCTTTGTAATTGTTCTAGCAATAGACAGCGATAAATGACCGCGCCTTCCGACGATTTTCATGAGAAATGGGCAATGTAACCGGATACGTTGTGGGAAATGGAACCACTGAGTTTCACTAGCCGCTGAGCAATTGGATGAAGACATCAGACTGGGACTTGTATTGGTTATTACTGAGAAGAACACGACAATATCAGTATGAGTCAGGGTAAATAGCTGGGTTGCGTCAAAAAAGGCCTCCTGCATAGATACCACATCCAATATGCGCTGTTTCAGTCCACTGTGGCCTCTCAAAAGAGGCGAAGAGTCTGCACAGGTACTCAGCACATCCGCGCCGTGGGCGAGCAAGGTCAAATGGCAGGGTTGCGTCAAAAAAGGCGTCCGCCTTACACAGCTAATCCAGATCATGCGCTGTTAAATCCACTGTGGCCACTCAAGGAGTTGACGACTGTGCGCAGACACTCAACACACACGCGCCACACTATTTCCAGTATGAATCATTATTACTAGCCAAAAGGAATTTGATCACAAACCAGCGGTTTCTAATTAAGCTCATCAAAGCAGTTCATCGTGTTTTGTTATTCCAGTAATTTCTAGTTTTCTCCATCATTTGATGCAGTGATTTATCCAGAACATACTCGCCTCTCTGACTTTTTAAATTAAGATTTCGAAGTGTTTCTGTGATCACAATCACCGAGGAAATTAACTCCGTATAAACTCCGGAACTTACGATACAATCTTAAATAACCAAGACAACGATAACAATTAGAAAATTTGCTTTTAGCAGCAAAAAAATATGAGTAAAATATTGCATTTGAGTAAGATATCCAAAAAAATCATCCACCACTTCCATAGTAGCAGGTGGAGCTGATTCGACATTTGTGAGGTTGTGAATCTGGGCAGAAAAACTGATAACCAGTCAGTTAGGTTAACTAGGTTGTGATAAGCTCGCCTGGATATCAACTGTTGTTTTTGGCCACGGGCAGCAAAATGATAAACCTACTAAATTAGGTGTAAGTAATGTTTCTGTTTAATTTAGTTGAGATCAACATCAGAGGTTCTAACGGGGTTATCTAACTCTCTCAAAATTTAGTCCAGTTTAAGACTTTACTGAATTCCACCGGTTCAATTCAGCTCGGACGGAATAATTTCAAGTTGTATCCGAATCCGTCTTAGCTAGAGTCACAGCCGTTTCCCGCTAACATTGCTGCCAACACAGAACCCCGAACCCACCCGGTATCCACGGGCAAAATATTGGCAATAGCCATTCCTTAACAGCATATTCGTAAATCTACCGCAATAGAATCGTAGAACGGGAGAAAAACTTATTAACTGATTTCCCCGCCATGACGTAGCCTTGAATGTCTTACTTGGCGGTCTTGGCGGCTACCTTGAAGAGTACTGCCCCTGGCTTATAAATTAGTCCAGTAAAATTCGAGGAAAGTGTCTATTATAGCCACAGAGTACCTCCACCACGGATAGGTTTGATTGATAACGATAAGGTTAGTGTAGCCTGAGGGTTGTGTCTTGTGTTTACAAATTGAGTGCATTCAAATACTGTTTTTATAGTTTGAAATAGCAATTTTCAACATCAGCACATCCCAGACATAAGTAGGGAGGAGCAAGAACTGCTTGTAACAGGTCGCAATTCGGCCGGAACGTATAGATCATATTTCGGATAGACGCTTAGAATCATCACGCTTCGCGAGTTGGACAATGACTCACCGGCGAGCCATCCAAGTGAACAACAAACGTGCCAAGGTATACCAATACCAAATACAGCAGATTCCAAGCTAACACAGGCAAACCTATGCCTAAAGCCTGCAAACTTCAACCCTCGCATTCCCACCATTCACAAGGAACATTATCTCAACAATTCCAAATGGATATAGCCTAATCTAGGCACGAAAACTGCACACACGTGTACTATAACGAATACTTAGCCATATAAACAGCACATACCCAGCTTTCGCATGTAGACTTGTAGCACGCGGTCCAAATTTGAAATTAATACAGTCAAGAGTCTATGCCTATAAAGCTTACAAACAGAAAATCACTGTTTCCCCAGGCTTAAAATGAATTGCCCCGCGCACCGGTCAAATTCTCGTCCTGGACCTGTTGTTACAAAACCAGTCATATCCTACTATTTATCCAGGTTCTGAATAGGCTTTTGCCCCATCTCTATTAAGTTGTAGGTGGGAGGGTGAGTCAATTGGCTATTTTCCAAAAGGTGATAACAGACTTCTGATAAAACCACAAACAACAAAATCAAAATGGCCGACGACGGGGTCACGGTTGGAAACGAGACAGATCATAAGCTACTTGACAATATACGAGAGGGCATTAAGCGAGACACCACTTATAGAAGCAAGCGAACAACAACCACCACAACAAATCCTGGCATGCAGTTATATTGGGCTGGGTGTGATAATGATATTGATACTCAATTTATCAACAATACTATCCATGTATCCAGTCATTAGTATATATTTGATTTGTGATCAGTCTATTGACGTGTACAATAATATCTGTAGCCAGTTGCAAATAAGTCAACACCGCCATCCGCTAAGACTGCAAGGTGCGATGTGCCTCAAAAAAGCTTTGGCCATCCAAATATGGAGGTTCTGAAGCACTGAAGGAAGAAGTCAATGTTGCCTATACCATACATAGGTAGATGTCAACAGCATCTAGCTTGCTAGGAGTCTTGCAGTAAGAGGACGACCCTAAGTATTTTTGATTATCATCAAACGGCTGCGTATGCCGCGACCGGTGAGCCTAGTCTTACGTCATTAGGTGGAGTGATCAGGCCTTATCTCTGTTTGCGTCGCCACTGCCGGTTAGGTCGCGTAAATCAGTATTCAATACAGACTTACGGTATATTAAGGCAGCCCAGCCCAGGAGCGCCCAAATTCTCTGCATAGCGGAAAAAACATATTGGCGAAGAACAGGTCACTAAATGAAGGCATTCATGACATAGCAATCGACATTAATGATGTCTGGAAATGGTTATTAAATTGGCGTGTGAGCTGCCTTTTCTTTGAAACCATAGCAAAAAGACAGCAGACCGGAAGTCGTTTAGGTAATGGATGAAAATTTATTGTCAAACAGTCTTCTAACAAATCCAGGTAGAGTGCAACTGCAGAGGTGACCAACTAGTGTTGGCTAGTCAATTGCTATATGCCTGTACGCAATCGATTAAAACCATGCAAATCAACAAATTATCTCATCTGAGCATCTGACCGTGATCGTACACGTATAGCCTACCAATCAGTATCGCCATGTCTACGATAATGTCATAGTCGTAGCCGATTATGGACGGTGGCGGAATATCACTTCGATAGATAGAGAGATTGAGAGAGTAGGGTGTCACCACAATCGCAAAACGCCTAGCCAAATTTATTGAAGAAAATGAAGAATCGTCTCATTTAGTCATCTCTACAATTTCATATCCGGACTATATCCGCAAAGTTTGTCTGGCTTGTTGCAATTTGATAGAGGAGCAGAGATATTTCATTGTAATTCAATACACAATAAGATTGAAACGGGCTAAAACAGTTGATGAATGGACACGGTCTCCCTTTGTAGCCTGTATAATACAAGGTAGACCTCTTCCAGGAAATCCAAGGATACACAGAGTCAATGAGATCATGTGTCAGGAGCTAATAAAAGAGGCCAGACAAGCAACGCATAAACAAACCTCTACCTACATGTACGGATTCTTCAGAGTACAGACCTAAGTACCAAAATAATGGAGTTTAAGCTCATGAAATGTTAACACCCCAGCTCCTGATGCTCCCATGGACTCACGGACATATATATATATATATATAATTACGATTAGCTACTGCCTATATCCACAATAGTCTCTTGGTACTCCCTAGCGCCTAGGCCATAATCTGCTTACTATCTACAGATTACAGCAATATGCCTCAACTTCTGCTTTTTTGTAACGAGAAATATTAAATTGTGATTTTGAAGACTAACAGCACAGGATCGGGAGGTCAGGTAGGCAGTCGTGATGGACTTGAACAGTCCAGTTAAATTATATTTCGTACAATCAGGTCGAGTCACCCAGAAATTGAAACTATGAGTCGACACCCGAAACCTACTGTATATACTGCAGTTCCTTTAAATCGGTGTATTTATTGCCGTTCACACCCAAGTACCGAAATCTCATAGGTCAATCTTAAAGCAACGCGCTCAAAGAGTCAAAACCTGTTGTGGAAGCAAAAAACGTAGCCTACTACTGCGGGAGTGATATCCTCTCAAGAGAATGCGCAGCCAAATTATATGCCGTTCAGTCACCCAGAAATTAAAACCCAGAGTTTGAGACCAGAGGATAAGAGTTCCAAAGTTTTGTACTTCAACTATACAGTGCTTTTAAATTAGTGTAGCGTAATATCACATGAATTTGTCACCTGATAAAGGAGCGGAGCTCCGAAAGCTAGTGAATGTTTTAATTCTCAATAAACTAAGACTGGACGCTAAATCTGTGGTGATCTTCTTTACAATAAGAATTTGTTTACGTACCATATTGAGGCGCAGTCTACAACGGGAAATCCAAACTATTGATGTTCTGGTCTGATCTCAAATAACGCGACAATACGTGACCCAATTGATTCTATCCATCGTCTTCCAATCGCCTCAATATGTAAGTACTTTTACAGTAATCGATGAGAATGCGTTGTGCATATGGCTTGTAATCACAACACTTGAACACCAGTTAAGTAGGAGAAAAGGTAATTCATACTACGGGAAGGTAAATGGGTTCGTATGCGTGTGGTGGCTTGAATTTGAAGATTTTCCAGGAGGCCACCCCCTGGCCTTTACTGTGGAGTTTTTATTTTGCTACGCTGGACATGGCGACATGATAGGTCGATCAAGAATTCAACGTTGATTAACACACAGTATAGTATGAGGTAAAAGGAGCCGCTTAGACCAAAGTAGATTACTATATCCTAGCATATTCAGACCGCCAGAACAAGAATATACTAATATTTTAGGCTGTATCAGTATCAATGAATCACAAGAGTAACTTTAGAAACCCGGCAAAAATCATTGCCTATTTCACCAATTCATCAAAATGAATTAGAGACGGCATCCGGTTAAGATGCTCATTCGGCTTATATGTAAATCATAGGGTTGCTGCTAATGTCCAACCAGCGCCCGTCTTAAAAACCAAACAACGATGCTTTGAATCCACACAGCCAAGGTCTAGACTCTAGAGCACTATCCAGATCTATCGGCCATGGTGTAATGGCCGGCCGTCGGTCACGAAACCGGTGGGTCCTGGCTCCTGGGTTCAAATCCCGAGACTGCATCATACCACAGATGTTAAAAATGATCATAGCTTCCTCGTTATATATCACTTTTTAAAGATTTTGGTTTGATTCGGTCGGGAAATCGGACCCGAGAGCTCCCGATCAGAAGACGGACAAGTCAACCGATTTATCGCGCGGAAACAGCGATTCGTAATTCTCCATGTGTGAGTAATTATAATGAACCCACGGTTAAGAACTATCAGCCCAGATCATGGATTGAACATTACTAATTTAGCAACGGATTCGCAAGCTATCAAGATCAACGCGTCGTCACTAACCTAACAAAAATTCGGACGTTGTAGCCACAACACATATCATCAGTACAGGGAATTTTCCCAAGCTTGATAAGGCAGTACAACAAGCACTTAAAATTGGCGTCTTAGGTAGCCGAGAAAATTCATTACAAAGAATGAATCACTACATAATACGTTGATATATATTTTACAAAATATCTAACCTAGTTATGGTCCATTTTTTCCCCCGATGAAAGCAATGTATGGGGCACTGCTATAAAAACAGGTCATTTAGAAATCACCTGATGAAAGAGCTGGGCTCTGAAAGCTTGCAAACTCACGTCCAAATATATTGAAGCTTGTAAGCTCGGTTCCAAATAAATTGAAGGTGGACGTTAAGTATGTGACGACTTTGCCTTCATTTGATTGTCTGCCATCGGCTCCACTATTCATCAATAGTGTCACACTATACTTTTGTCTATATGTGATCATTCGCCATTGCCTTTACTACTATACCTATATATGTATACGCTATATGTCAACTTCAATGAGTATTATAGCAGGAAAGAATTCTATGGGGAACTGCGTACGTTTATTAAACAGATCATCGAGATTCATAAATACGTCAGTACACATTATTATGAAAGGTTAGCCTGGGTGTGAATCGAGTCAGCAATCAAGTCATGTGGGTATTCAAGTCCTCTACTTGGGCGTAGTTCGATGTACGTGCGGTTCAAAACAAAGCAAAATTTGAATACATGGGATACTATTACCGCGGCGGCAGGATGGCGACGCAAATTCATAGGAACATTACGTCTTCACACTATAGGCTTACAATAGGTTCATGGTACTCCTTAAGCATATACCGCTGATTTGGCGATTTTACTTCTGCTTTTTTTGGTACTTGTTATTTGATTTCATAAGGCCCAACTTAACTTTTTTGGCGGAGGAGGTGCTCTATGTGTGTCTGCGTGGCAACATGCACTATACTATAGATTTTTATCGTTGGTGCATTCCTCCTCACAAGCTAAACACGATTGATTGGTTGAGTGAATTCCTAGCAGTCTGTGTGTGGGGTTGCTTGTGGATCCCTATTTCAGCATTTCCCGACTCAGTGCCAGCACCATAACTTTCTGTAAAACATGTAACGACAGTTGAAACGTTCTCACACTTTTATCTTTCATTCAAGCTATTACATTTTAACCACAGAGACCGCAGAGAGTCTTCGCCGATCACCGTAAACTTCGGAGTCTCCGCCAATCAGCGTAGAGCAAAGCCTTCGTCAAGGAACCATTAAAAAGGCACAAGAGTCAACGACAGAACCCGTCACGCCTTCGTCTCTTTATTTCTACGAAATAGGAAATAGCCGCATGATGCGACGCTCGAGAAATTTTTTTACTTATGATGACCTACATTACCGGTGATCAAGAACCCCCTGCGTCTACAACAGAATGCATCACATTGGCACGGAATAAAGCAGTTGCAAGAATGCAACGCAAATGTACTGAGACATGCCTTCATAACAAGAATGATCATTGCCGTTATAAAATAGAAAAAGTACGCGGTTGAGTTGAGGAAATCTGAAAATTCCAGACGACAAAAGCCCAAACAGACCTATTAAGAACAACGTCATAACTTGCTCGCGTCAGCAGTCAGCACAGTTTGACAACGTTTGGCTGTAGGTCTACTCGCCTTATACCCACACTGAGTCCCACAGTAACCACAGCATCCCTGGCTAGTGAGCATGATGCGGATCAGGTATGGATTTGAGCAAGTATAGTGTGTGTATATTTTATCCAAATGTGAGCCTATGAATGTGCATACGCAGTAAAACATAAGGAAAAAATAAATGACTGGATACCGCACTTCTTGCTACGTCGGCGACTGATATGCTGTAGAATCGCAATTAGTGTGGGTCACTAGCACATGACGACTACACAACGCGTCGGAGCTTTCATCAGGCCTTACTTCATTAGCAGAGGTGGTACCCTATGTGTCAGCGTGGCAACATGCAACATGCATTCGATTCCTATCGTGGGGTACTGTAATTTCCTCGCATTTTGCTAATAGTGTGATTTATCGCATATTTAAAATGTGCAGTGATCAATATGGTTGCTTGATTGTACATTGTACCGTTACTTATTGCAATTGCCGAACAAATGGGTTAAGTTGTTCACAACGGCGAAATTTCCAATGTACTTAAAATGGGCATGTCTGAAATCTCCAAGACGAAATAACACCCGGAAGACAAGCTCATAAGTCATAACCGTCTCGTGCTGTTCCGCTTAGGAGGGTTCTTGAAGCATACTGCTAACGCAACATCACCGGGAGCAACACTCTTGAATAAAATGATGGTAAAAGAACATTTGGAATCAGATGGAATTTTTGGCACTAGGCATTCTTCACAGAGCGCCACGGTATCGCAAATTTGACAAATAAAAACCGGAGAAGAACGAGTACGGCTGGTACTTCCCCCGCTGTGACACCACACTACTAGACCAGACTATATAGACTTGCGCGTCTCTAGAAAACTGATACCCTGTGCTACGTAGCTGTGAATATTTTGGACGATAGACTTTTATAGAATGCCATAGCCGTGTGACCGTTCATTGATGTCTGAATACCGCGCTCAGTGAAGAATGACTGTTGCCAACTTTTCATTAAACCATGTCTGTATTTACACTTACAGTGCAGTATCCTTTTAATTACAGTTGAATGTGGCAATCACTCGGACCCATTCTCTTATTCAAATCATTCCAAATAGCATTTCTATATTACATATTAATGATATTATGTCTTGTGTTCATATCTATATCCCCTCATAGAGTAATGCGTCACATCTGTGAGTAAGACAGCTGCCACTTAGCTCCACAGGCGTGGGGTGGAGCTATGGCTTCAAAAGAAAGCGCGACGCTGCGTTTCAACGAATTAGAATCATCTAGCTACAAAATATATATTCCAGCTAACATAAAATATGACTGTAGGGTCAAAGATTCTTTACAACGAGAGCTAGGTAGCAGTTCCTCCTCACTAACTAATCAGTCAGTCTCAATGCATGCCTTCAAAATTACGTACGCGGTACGCCACACTAGGTTACTTACTACGTGCGTGATGAATCATGCGAAAAGGCATTTTTTGAAACAATACTAAAAAATATCTTAAATTTCATCGTCGTCTGTCCACTGCCAAGGTCTTATCGGCTAGACGCTTGTGTGTGCGAAATACGCGCGTCTGCTAAAAATAAACTCTTGCCGAGAGGGATCGTCCTGCGCTGCAACGTTACACGACGCGCTTTTAACCAACGGCCAGGTCGTTATGACTACTTTTTTAGCATCCGTTTCTACATATAGCATACCAGTACTATACTAAATCAATGTATACTATCGCCACAATACTAGTACCAAACTATTTGATCCATATCACACGCTTATATGCTCAACAAACTGTTGTAAACTGTATACTGTATCTGTAAACTGCAGCGGTCAAACGAGGGTATATCAGTCACGTTACGTATCTGGTCTAGGTATGAATCAACTGGAATAAGTTGTTATGGATGAAAATTGCTTAAAGACTTACCATTTCTGAGCTGCTGAGGGTTTTCCTGCTTTCGCCTTGACATGCTGTCCACAGTGTATAACTCCAACCATTGGCGTTTAAGCTATACACAAAGCTGCAGTATGCAATTGTGTATTTCACACCTTGCCTGCGTACCAAACTTGAAGCAAATATCCAACTTTCTGTACCATCAGTTGCTTTTAAGAATAATGGCTTGCTTAGTAAGATTTCAAGCATAAAACTGTATGTACTCTCGTGGCACTCTCTTCCCTGTTACCAATGACCGCACGTCCGAAACATTTTACTGTTTGTTGTTTTTTACTGGACGGCGAGCGAGAAAAGAACGTAAAACCTGGAGAAAAAGAAGAAGTAACTGAAGCGGAATGAAGTTCAAGCACAACTTTTCCTGTCTGTACATTCTGCTGAAAAACACACCGGCTAGAATTCAGCTAAACCTATGCTGTAAGCGCTTTGCCAAGCTCTGATTCAACATCGCATTGACCGTTTGCTGCCACTATCTAGATCGGTCACGTTAGTCTAGCGTCTAGCTTATGACACGAGAGGCGACGCACATTATCGAATTACACTGCGTCCACCGTACAGTCGAATCCGAAAAACAAACACATCGTCTCTGCCCTCCACTCGTGCAGACACGCTGATGTGTATAGTATGGGATAACAGCTAAGGAAACGTCGTCTGCTAGTCGAACGGCTGCAATTCCGAGTAACGTGACGGACAACCTCATTACGTTACGGGTCTATTTCTCTAGTAACGTGAAGCCACTTTGCCATCTCGCGTAGCGGTTTTACAATAAGTTGGCGACGCCATAACGCCTGTAATTATTAGCACCACAAGACTTATTATGACGAAACAAAAGTATTACGTATGGGTAGACGAGCTCGTATAGACGTACAGTATATTCAAGCCACCAAACCATGACGGCAGGTAAATTACAGGGCCAAATTTAACCTGGTTTTCATGATATGCCAGATTGTCGCGCACTTGCAGTTTGTATGAGCTCGTATGACACCGCCTGCTGCATAGAACCGCAACGACAGCGACTCTTTAGCCTGCGACCCATCGAGGGTCGCTCGAGGCTGCGCAGCTGGCTTGATGATCACACTGTGTTCGCTGCTGCCTATTCTTTCCGTGTATTTTGTGTTGTAGTATTTCATATTTTCGACTCAAAACAATAAATATGTATGTCGCGGGGTTTGTAAAAATCACACGCGACGACCATTTAGCCCCAATCGGGCATCCACACCACAGAGCTGAAAGTTAGCTGTTCCAAATCGGTTGGGAATTACGGGACAGATATAGTCCTGGACCAGGGCAAAAGATGGAATCGCGGTGTAGGCCCTATTTTGATCCAATAAGCGGGGCCCGTAAAACCTGCTTGAACCTCTAATGTTACTGAAACAAAACCAATTGGGGGCGGAACAATTTATGTTTATCCACCTTGCAGTGAGCACCTGACCTGATCCCACAATCAGACTTGACTCCTAACTGAGATCGCTCCAACGAAAATCACTCAATTGACGTCATCATTTTGCGATGTCACGTTATTGTGACGATGAGTCCACCACGTCCACAAATTTCAAGGTTTAACCATGGCATACTCTAGGTACTAAAGTAGGCCATGGTTTAACGTTGCTAAGTATGTCTATCGTAGGCTATATATTGACATACCCTTAACCAAACAATATCCGTCTAGCCAAAAAATTTGCTGCATCAAGTGTATCTAGCACACTAAGCTGCCAATAACAGGTCATTTGTTTACTGAGCGACAAAGCGTAGTGCGCCAAAGATATTGCTTCATAATCATTGCGGATTCGCCACTTATCAGTTACCACGTATGTAACACAAGATGAACGCAATATATCGTTTAAATCACACGTTATACGCATTCAGACACACACACACACACCGACAATATTGATTCACAAGCACCGAGAGACTCTCACGTATCATGTAAGGTGTAACAAGAATTGAATGCATTACGAAATTTTTACGTCGCACATACACAGATCGATCCAGGGATCTCCTCCCAATTAGAAGGGACAGTCGAACCAGTTGCTTCAACGTAGTTCCCAGTTGAAATGGTATGAGACTCACGACTACCACCTAGCGGAAATGATATATCAGAGACGCAGTTAATATTCTATCGAAAAAAGTAGATCACAAAAGACTGACGGAAAGACAGGGGTAGTTTGCCATAGGTTTCAGACAAAACTAGTTAAATTGTAGATTATTTAAGCTACTTTGTGTTCCCTGACATTAGCAAGCAATTCAGAAAACATTCTAGTCAATCTTTTTACTACAAGTAGGTTACTTCACGGGAGTCACGAGTTGCCAAATACCATCTCGATTTTGTTAGTAACACGCAAAAATTCATCTCAATTCTTGATGAGTAAAGAAATGTGACCATTGAAACGAAAACAATGAGATATTTTCACATTGATGATGTCAGCGAAACGGGCAATTTTCATTCGCGATAAAATCAGAAAGTTCAGAGTCCACATCGTATATTAGGATATGACGTCATCGCCACGTGAAGAATGTTTTGCAAGAACAACATCGAGTCCCTTGATAGATCAAGATGTGCCGTTTCTCCTTTTAAAGATGAGTCTGCGAAATGCTCTTCGAAATTCTTTGTTGAAGATGGTATAAATCGCAGGATTAAGACCGCTGTTTAAGTAGCCAAGCCAGAAAATTGTCTTGAAAAACGTTTTATTTATGCAGCACGTCTTCCCGCAAAGTGCATAGGCGACGTAAGTCTAAGAAGAAAAGACTATTAGCAAACCAAAAACCGTTTCACAATAATGTGATCGACCAAGAGGCGGATCCAGGAGGGGGTGCGAATGGGGTATCACCGCTGCATATCTACAGATTATGAGGATATTACGCCATGAAGGTGTCTCTAGGCTCTATAGGTTTCTCGTTTCATTCACAGGCCTGGTATATAGGCCTACTATCGGCCTATAATCAAGATAGGAAGAATTATTTACCTGAAAAAACGGGTACCAACAGAGAAGAAACCCCCCCGTTACGATGCAGATAATAACAGTGAACCTTCTCTCGCGTTTATGATAATATGCAGCTTTCTTAGATATCGGTTCTGATTCTCTCCGGTTCTTTCTGTGAGCAATCAGCGAAAATCAGCTTCCTTTAAGGGCTGATGAAGCCGAGACAGCAAGAAGACCAAAGCCCGACGCCGCCAAGCGTTCAAAGCAAATAATGCTGGATGCTGTGATATGTCACTAGCATGAGACTGAATGTTCCAAACCTTGTGGGTCAGGAAAGATGCTCAGAATGTTGTACTCGGATTTGGATTAACGATTGCAAGAACAGAAATTGTGATTAACTCACCTTTTAAGGAAGACAATGATTGACGTCATACTTAGACCACTAGGGGCGCTTGGACCAGAAAAGATTCTCTTTCTCGATCGAGCATCCTGTTTTGATTTTAAATCGTCGTCAGCGGCAACATGCAATGGTGTATCTTCTGTATCGGGTTCAAGTTCCACTTTGGTCACGCTTCCGTGCTTGCGGACTTGTGTTGGAAGGCTCAGTCTGGTCTGAGTCGTCGCGTATAAACACTGGATATAACGACGTGTTAATGAATAAGGATCTCCAAGACAATAAAATTCATCCGCTAGATGGCGTAAGACAGGTGTACGATTTCGTATCGAGTCCCGCAGTCACTGGAAGGATTAGATAAGACGGCGGGCAGTGACGTCAAATCTGATTATCGCCTCATAAATACTTGCGTGACGTCATCCCGGAAATATTGGCGACTCTCCGCCTAACTGTGAAAAGGCCGTATTATAATCCTTACCGAATAGCCCATGTTGGTAAGGTCGTCGCTCTTTGCCGCACTCGGTTGTCCGTTCGTTGAAAATTGCTTGGATGGTGACATTCCTCCTGGAAACCAATGCGATTGAGTTACCCGCATGGCCAAGCTCTTCTCCTTTGCACCCGTATATTGTTGGGCTGCCACCTGGCCTCGTTAGATTGAATCGCACACTATTCGTCTGTGGTTTTCTACAACGGATTGTCTTCCAATCTCGGCCTGCTCTATTCACCTGATATTAGTGGATAACTTGGCTTGCGTCATCACATACCGATCTAGGATGGGGGCGATATACACAGCCGACGTCATCAGACTCCTGTTTACGAGTGCGACATGATTTTCACAGATCATGTCATGGCTACAGTGACACCTCCTGAGGATCGCTACAGTTTTTTAATAACCATTGCAGACTCGAGTGCTGGTCTAAATACTTCGCTCCTAAGCAGGTCAGCCGAGTCGAGTACCTACCATTAGATTTATCAGGATCAAAGCTTTTAACCGATTCGGCATCTTCAATATTGTTGTTCGGTTTGACAGGACGCGCAGCGTCTTTTCTGAAATATAACACCAAATAAGTATAGTAGTTTCATCTCGACAACCTTCCAGGAGCTACGTCTATTCTTTGTCCAGTCCACGCAACTCGATGGCGTAGTTAAAAATCAACCCTCTGACGTCACGACTTACTTGCTAGTTCCGTAATTCTTCGATGACGTCATCGGTCGAGAGTGTTTTCTTCCGATCAAGTAAATCTTCGTGTAGACAGGCGCAATGATAATGACAGGGAGGAAAAACGATAAAGTGCATGAAAATAATATGTACCTGCAGAAAAATATACATATGAGAGAGGCCACGGCGTATGACGGAGGAAGCCGAGAAATACTGTCGGAGTGTGGTCGAGGGACATTATCGAGGCCGTGGCAGATGAGAGAGGACGAGGTATATGTGGCGAGGCCGATGCATATGAGAAAAGCCACGGCACATGACCGAGGCCACGAGAATTCTCATTAGCGCGTGGGTAAATTCACATTCAAGCGCAGCATCCGCGTAATGTTCAAACGTAGCAGTACAATTCCCCATGGGCAGAAGGGATTTCCCTGAAATGAGCTTTACGCTATACGCCTCTCCCTTTGGCGCTCAAATTTTGCGTAGCCACGGCGGATATACGTGCGCAAGATAATTCTGTTGCTTTAAGGCTAATGTCTTTCCTATGGCGCAGCCCAACCCTTGTCTTGGAACCTAATGCGGGGATTTTGAATCTTGATCGCGACCAAAGCACCGCCACCGCCAGTAGATATCAACTCTCTTGGGTCTGGTTATGAATCAACACGTAGCTGGACTTGCGAGTATCAGTCAGTTCATCGAAATAATTTAATGGTTAAGTTTCGGGATTGGAATTTCTAAAACGTTCTCATAGTTAATGCAACGTATTAAGTAGGTCTATCCCGTTTCACTTATTTTTGAGGAGACAAAGCCTCTGTGAACTCACTAGAAAACAGCCATTTAACAAAAGCCTATCTTCAAAATTCACAAGCTTGACTGCATAATCCTAAAGGATCCTGTATATATAAATAGCTTTTACCCTGAAAATGGTATCAAAAAACATCAATCTAGAAGGATTAAAGACGGATCCGGAGTCGAATTACTTCACCCAAAATTAAATTTAATAACAACTCAGCCCCTGCGATCTCGCAAATAAGTGATGGGCTCTATAATAAATAATTCTACGATGCAACGACGGGATCTAGTACTTTAGTGACATTTTTGAAATAAATTTTCGTTCGGCTTGAAGACATAGAACATGGGATCGTACACATGACATTCCACGAACCCTTCGACACAGCTGTTGTAGAAGTAGGGAAGAGACGTGGAGGGAGAATTCAATTATAATCGACTTGTAGCGACAAAGCGCCGTAATTTTTGCCGAGAGCTTTCGACGTGCTGTAATTTTTTCATTTGTCCATATGGAACGAAATTGCGCGTTCGCACAAAAACTAATTATAACACGACTCTTTCGTAATTACAGTCACTCCGCAGGTTCAAAAGGTTTAAGCCAGAGACGATTTGCGTGCATCGCATGGGGCCTTACGCTCATTGCCACGCTGCGGTTTAAGACTCCTAATACTAAAATTCATCGGAATACCGCATCCTGTTGATTGCTCACTTGGTGATTTAGCTCAGCAATCAAACCCAGACTTCGTGGGATGCGTAAACGACAGAGTATAGCCTCGGCTTAGAATATGTGATATTCTAGATTGCTTACGACAATTTGGAAGTATTTATTTGTCGATTCGTTATCCTGCAAACAGTCTTACTCTTGAATGTATTGCTTTAGTAGTACGAGACAACTGATGGTTTAGACCATTGAGTGATGATGTGCATTCAGCCGTATCATAGGGAACACGAGGTCAATCCTGGTGTTTTAGATTGTATGGAGAACGTTGTGGGGTAGTCTGTGTTGTTATCGTGGATTGTCTGTTGGATTTTGGACTCGTTGACGTATGGAGTAATTTCAGTTGCTTCTGACTCTGCTTTAATAAATTGTCAATACATTTTACTGTTATCTCAAGCCGTTCTGGATTCGGTACAGACAGCAGTGTGGCAATTTACTCATCAAAGGTTATGCGCCCTTGCTGAAAGTCTTCTACGTAACGATGTCTGGATTCGCGAGTTTAGAAAAGTTGAAATGTGGAAAGGATTCCAACTGGATGTCCTGGAAAGTTAATGCCAAAGGTCTGTTGATGGCGAATGGCATGTGGAAAGCTGTTGTCGGAACTGATTCAGCTGATGGGTCTACTTCACGGAAGAGTAAAGCTGCAGGATTATTATTGTGTAATCTACATGGATCAGTGCTGCCCGCTGTTCCTGAAGCTCACCATAGCGATCCTAAGCAGATTTGGGAAGACCTGACGACTAAGTTCGAGCCAAAGAATTCAACGCTGTATCTGACATTGAAGCAGCAGATTGAAATGATGCCTACCTTCACTGACAACAATATAATTGAGAAGATACAGAAGTGTCAGTTGCTCTATCAACGCATGGATTCGTTGGGGCATCATGTGTCGGAGACTGATCGTGTATTTGAAATGATTAAACACCTGCCATCAAGTTTTGAAGTAACTCGTGCTTACATTTCAAATGAACTACATAGTAAACCGAACTTTTCGTTGGATGACTTAGTACTACGGGTGCAAGCTGATCTTGCTAGCCGCCCGAAGCCAACTGCACAAGCCTACCATGTGAACAGACAGAAAGGACGTGCGGGTTACGGTAAGACACGATTTAATGGTTCTTGCTTTAACTGTGGAAAAATGGGGCATAGAATTGCTGATTGTCCTGACGCTTATGAAGGTGCTGAAGCATGTAACGAGAGTGATGCCCATGCGAATACTGGCAGGGGTTATAATCGACGCAGAGGACGTGGCCGTGGCCAACGACAAGCTGCTCATTATGTTGATGATTCAAATGACTCAAATAGTGGAATGGGTGCTCATTTGATGTTTTATACATGTGCGTTCCTGTCTAGGAATCGTGATAGTGTCATATGTGACAGCGGTGCTACCAGTCACATGAGCTGTAAAAAGGATTGGTTTATTAGTCTCACACCTTGTCGAGAAGAGATTGAACTGGGTGATGGTCGTGTGATATATGCTGAAGGTGTTGGGACATTATGCTTTACAATGTACCGATTTGGTGAAATTGCTGGTGTTGCTGAGCTGCATAATGCACTATATGTGCCGGCATTGTCCACTACCTTGTTCTCTATCCGTGCTGCAACTGCAAGTAGCCAGTATGAAGTATCGTTTGATTGTGATGGGTTTCGCATTTGTGAACGTGACTCAACACGTATTGTTGGAACTGGTTCAATAAAGAATGGACTGTTCTTGTTAGACTATCGTCCTTGTGATGTTGCACAAAATTCTTTTGATCCACTAAGTGAGAGGAGCGTAAGTACTCACTGCTTTCAAGCAGATGAGACTGAATTTAGTAATGCAGACTGTGAAGTCGCCTCATGTCCAGAAGGAGTTATTTCTCAACTTGCAACTCCGTCGAGTTTGGAAAGTGGTCATGACAACAGTCAAATTAATCGGACCGTAGTGTTGATGCAATCACATACTACTGATGTGACTGCGTGTGATGTTGGTATCTTAGAACAAAGTCCATATGAGAAATGTTTTGCATCCTTATCTGCTGATTTGTGGCACCAAAGACTGGGCCATATTGGACAAGAAAATTTGAAAAAGATGGTACGTGGTAACATGGTCAATGACTTGAAATTAACTGGGTCGTTGGACCTGAAATTTTGTGAGCCATGTGTGATGGGGAAGTCCACTAAACTGCCTTTCCCAAAGTACTCTAAAAGTCGAGCCAATCGCACTTTGGCGTTGGTCCACACTGATGTATGTGGTCCTATTTATCCTCAATCTCCTGGAGGTGCGTCCTACTTCGTTTCTTTCACAGATGATTACAGTAGGGTATCCTGGATATTTCCTCTCAGGAGCAAAGCCCAAGTCTTCACTGTACTGAAATCATTTGTTTTGTATCAAGAGAAGAATAGAAATCAACAAGTGGGATGCATAAGAAGTGACAACGGAGGAGAATACGTTAGCAAAGAATGTGAATTATGGTTAAAAGAGAGAGGAATAAGACATGAGAAATCGGTGCCAGCCTCACCTTCTCAAAACGGTGTTTCGGAAAGATTAAACAGAACTCTTTGTGAAAAAGCGGCTGCCATGTTGCATGGTGTTAAACTTCCTGCCTATTTCTGGTGTGAAGCTGTTTTGACTGCCGCCTACCTGAAGAATAGAAGCCCCACAGTGGCTTTAGAACATAAAACACCGTATCAAGCTTATCATGGGTCTAAGCCCAACGTGAAACACTTGCGTGTGTTCGGATGCAAGGCATACGCATACTTGTCGAAGAACGAGAGGAATAATAAGCTTGATGCAAAAGCAGAAATTTGTACATTTGTCGGTTATGATAAAGTATCAAAGGGATATCGCTTATGGAGCCATAGGCGTCAACAAATTCTGGTAAGACGTCATGTTCGCTTTGATGAAACGAGCTTTGGTCACGGAGGAGAGTTGATTGAATCTCAAGCAGAGTGTCCTGCACCCCGTTTCATCTATCCTCAGTTGAATGAACGACAAACTGATGTTAGTCGTGAGTTACCAGATGATCAAGAAGATGTGGAATCAGTTTCAGTTCGACAATCATCGCGCATTAATGCTGGTCAACCACCGCAGAGACTAACATATGATGAAAATTTTGAACAAGCTGCAGAACGAATAGAACTGGTGAATGACTCGACTGTTTTATTGTCTTGTGCAGTACCAGCTGCTGATGCTCACCTGACTGAACCAAGATGTCTGAAGGATGCGTTTAAATCAGAACATGCTGATATGTGGGAAAAAGCTGCAAAAGATGAAATTAAATCAATGTATGACTTGAAAGTTTGGGATCTGGTAAAGCCTCCTCCAGATGCTAAAGTACTAGGATGTAAGCGGGTACTGAAATATAAGTATAATGAGAATGGCCAAGTGACTCGAGCTAAAGCCCGCCTTGTAGCTCTTGGAAACACACAAAAATATGGCAGAGACTATGAACAAACTTTTGCTCCTGTCGTACATGCAAGTTCCTTTCGAGTGTTTATTGCTCTGGCAAATGAACAGAAAATGATGATTCATCAAATGGACGTCAATACTGCATTTCTACATGGAAAGCTAAATGAAACTGTCTATATGAGGCAACCAGAAGGGTTTGTGGTGAAAGGAAAGGAAGACATGGTTTGTTTGGTCAAGAAATCAATTTATGGATTAAAGCAATCTCCACGCTGTTGGAATCAAGCTTTGCATGAACAATTGGTAATTATGGGATTTACCCAGATTGCATCTGATGCTTGTATATATACGGGTGCTATTGATGGAGATGAAATCTTTTTAGCCGTATATGTTGATGATCTGCTCTTAGCAGCAAAATCTGAGAAGGTAATTGCTCAGACTAAATTGAAGTTCCAAGAAGCATTCAGTGTCAAAGACATGGGTCTGCTACACCATTTTTTGGGAATACGGGTGAAGCAAAACAATGATTCGATATGGATAGGACAAGACAGTTATACTCACGCAATTCTTGAAAGATTTGGAATGACAGAGTGTAAGCCGGTGAACACTCCAATGGATCCTGGAGCAAAATTAAAAAAAGGCCAAATGTGATGATAAGAGATTTGATCCCACTCTATATCAAGCTGCTATTGGAAGTCTGCTGTATCTGGCCCTTCATACTAGACCAGATATTGCATATGCTGTGTCAAAGTTGGCACAATACTGTTGTGACCCTACAATATACCATTGGAAAACTGTGAAACATTTGTTGCGTTACCTGAAAGGAACTGATAGTTATGGTATACTTTATACTGTTGGTTCAAACACTGTGACTGTCTACGCAGATGCTGACTTCGGAGGAGATCAAAATGACCGCAAGTCAACGTCGGGATATGTTGTTATGAAAAATAAGGGAGCAGTTTCGTGGAAATCAAAGAAACAAACTGTTACTGCGCAATCAACCGCCGAAGCTGAATATATTGCCCTCAACCTAGCTGCTAGGGAAGCCTCTTGGATTCGCCAATTATTTGAAGACATGAATAGAAAAGTCAAAGGTCCGATCACTATCTTCGAGGATAATCAAAGCGCAATTGCAATGTGTAAAAATCCTGTGAATCACCAAGCAACCAAACACATCGCAGTTAAGTTCGGATACATCAGAGATGAACTAGAGTCAAATAAAATTGAGATACGTTACATACCAAGTGATCAACAACTGGCTGATATATTTACGAAGCCATTACGTCGTCAAACATTTTGCTATTTAAGAGACAAACTTGGTGTTACTACTATGCCAAACTGATTGATGTAATATCGTAAGAGAAGGAGTGTTAGAATATGTGATATTCTAGATTGCTTACGACATTATGGAAGTATTTATTTGTCGATTCGTTATCCTGCAAACAGTCTTACTCTTGAATGTATTGCTTTAGTAGTACGAGAAAACTGATGGTTTAGACCATTGAGTGATGATGTGCATTCAGCCGTATCATAGGGAACACGAGGTCAATCCTGGTGTTTTAGTCGTATGGAGAACGTTGTGGGGTAGTCTGTGTTGTTATCGTGGATTGTCTGCTGGATTTTGGACTCGTTGACGTATGGAGTACTTCGCCGTTTCTGACTCTGCTTTAATAAATTGTCAACATATTTTACTGTTATCTCGCCGTTCTGGATTCGGTACAGACAGTAGTGTGGCAATTTACCATCATTCGGCCAGCAAGAAATATGGAATGGATCACGTAGGCTACGATTACTCATTCATGTAACGTCAAAAAATATAACGGAGCCCCCCGGACGATCAATTGATATTGTAAAGAAGATTCGCCACATACGTATTTAAGAGCCTGTTTAATGAAAATTATAACCATCACAAGCTTTCGGAGATCCTTTCCTTCATCGGGTGATTATGGAATTTCACATTCTGCTCAAATTAATACACGACAGACGATTCATTTAATAACGAAGAATACAAGTGTTTGCTCAACTAAAATGACCAGGATAAGAACCTAAAAATGTTGATGGATATTCTATGTAAAGGTTCGTCTTAAAAAATAATATTGTGGTCGCTTCGATCCCCTTTTGTGAGATTATTAGTCAGAGTGGACATTACGGATCGATACCGTTGATAAAAGATGAAAATAAACAAGCCGTTCGTTTTATCGAATCGATTAGTTCTACACTTCAATCAACACAATTATACTATAATTATGAACCCAGCGTGCTATAGAGTGAAGCTCCCCGAAAAGAGATCAAATTTTGTTGGATATCGTATCGTAAATAGCATTCACCACAGATGTAAGGTTCAGCCTTGGATTATTGAGGATTGTAATTCCGACTACCAGACCTGAAAGCTGTGCCAGTTACTCAGGAATACAATTCATTGCTACATAGCAACCAACCCCAGTCCGAATGCCGGGTAAATGGGGAAGACAGCGACAGGGAAGACATCCATCGTAAAACAGCCGCAAGTCTCCGCTGTAAAGCGACGGAAATCGTTATTTCCGCCTTTAAAGTAACGCGTAAAAATCTTCAACACATGACTAATCCCATTATCCATCGGGTCAACACGAACGATCGATTTTGGTCATATTTTAATAATACGACACGCAATATCTTCACGCACGACATCAACGTAAAAGCTGACGTTAGCCGCCAAGCAGAACTGAACAATCCTATTTTATGTCAAATTCTCCGGAGACAATATCCAGATTTTTAACGTTCGCAGACCCAAAGGTTACGCATCACATGGAAGATGTGCACGTGCATGAGGTCCAAGAGTTTTCCACGATAAACGTTGGGGCCGAGAGCCTTTCAGAGCCACAAACATGTCACAAGTCACAGAGTTTACGCATACATTTAATTGAGTTTTCAATATATTGCATTATTTTTTACTGAGTTGACCAGGTGATGACATTATCATATTGTTAAAATGCATAAAGGCGGTTCAATTTGAGTACCCAGGCTATGACTAAGACACCAACATCTTCTACTCAAGGCAAAAGCTACACAAGACTGCAAGAAATTCCTGGTAGAGTGTCAAGTCTGTTTTCTTAGCTCTTCTGCAACAAGGATTTAGACGAAAATATCTCAGTGATGTTCAAGTGCGCTCAACCCTCTTGAGCTCTGATATATCGAATATACACCCCTCTATTGATCTTAAGCCAAAAGTTCAAGTGTCTTTAACGAGTGATAAACGAGCTTTAAGCCGAAATTGTATCGAATTGCGACAAGTGTGGCATTAAACGACTACTGCTTAATGAAGTAAGTGCATCGAGCAAGCTATCACAATCTCTATCATTCATCAGGTTGTTGTGATGAATCGGTTGCGTTTCCAACTACTGTTCTTCGGTCATGTAAGTCCCGTCAAATCAGATACGAGCTTAAATTACGCGATTCGATATTTCTGGTGTAGGCTAGATCACTATCACGACCAGAAGTCTCCGCACTCCATCGATAGCGACTGCCAAGGAGAGAGATAACGGATACCAACAACTCTTTGATTTTAGTTGGTCAAGAATCGAGCCTGGACCTCTCGATCAGAAGGTGGGCCCGTCAAACTACTTGGCCAAGTGAGTGAAACGGAGCTCCGAAATCTTGGAAATCGTGTTTCCAAAATGTGGCTGAGCATTAAATGATTTGGCGTTACTCCCGGATATATCACACTTAAAACACCTACACTCTTCAAATAAAACACCTAGCGTGACATTTATATTGCAAAGTAGGGTTTCGGGTCGCTTATGGTTACGCTAGATGCCAAGCGGTGGAGAAGAAAGTAAGGATTAGCGTCAACAAGTCTATTGATTCTCAAACTCTATGCGTACCAAACAGCAAGCGATGAAATGAAGCTACGTTAACAGCCTGGTGTTGAAAGCTTAAATATTCGTCAGATCTTGTAACTTTTGGCAACACAATACACACCTTATTTCACTTGTCACGTAAGGAAAGCTAGTCAATCGTTGGCTATGTTTCCACAGTAGGCTACAGCACTGATGAAAAATTATAATGAAATATTAAGAAACGCACAAGTAATAAAAGCGACTTAAACCGTCAATTTAGATTGATTTTCTCGTAAACATTGTCAGCTTGTAGAAACCAATTGGCGGTTTGTTTATTTGTTATCTTATCAGTATTGTGACGTAAGCTGTCAATCAAAGCTGATGGGTTGCTTCAATCTATAAACATCGGGGCAGGGTTGAATGGTTTAGTCTTGTGAAAAGAAAAATCAACAAGATAAGCTCATTTGCCTTTAAAGATATTGGACATCTGAATAGACCGTAAAGAATAGGTATAGGCCTGAGCTACATGAGAGCTGGTGAGCGAGAGAGAGAGAGAGAGAGAGATGGGGAGAGAGAGAGAGAAAGAGAGATTTTACAATTGCTCCATGAGACAATTTGGTATGGGATAGGGAGTCAGGGACAAGGCATTTTTAATTATGCTCGCATTGGACAGGGAATGATCGATACGACTAACAAGGAAGGCTATATAGGATGGACCAACTGGAAACTTCCGTGTCAACAGATGGGGCAAAACTATTTCATTACATCTTCAATTCTTGTAGATCAATCCTATACCTACTATCACGGCACCATTACTTTGAATAACGCGTAACAAATTTACTTTGTAAACGAGACTGATCGGACCATCAATAACGCTAATTTGCGAGTCAGTATTCCTAACAGTTGTAATTTGTCTTCGACGTCTGATCCAGCCACACTGTGTGAGTTTAGCGATCAATCGCAATTTACGCTGCAAATTGACAAACGGGATGACACGGTCATAATGGAAAAGCAAACAAGTAATATTAAGCCTACCAAGATTTGCTAATGTATAAAGCAGATTCTATCGGGTTGTCGACGCCTCGATAGCGTGCTGACGTTTTGATACGACAATGTCCGCCAAGGTTACGTCAAGTCATGCAAGCGATACCGGTATTTACAAACTCCCTACGCCATGAAAAATTGGAAAATTTCTATCCACGGCCAGTACGAAGTCCCAGCCTAACAGGGCGGGTTGCGATATGAAAAGTGTCTGGCATAAAAATCATTGTCTGATCAGTTAAATCATGAGCCGTCATATCCGATGTGGTTGGCGAAATGAAAGCGGGGTTCAATATATCGGAACCTAGTATTAAATTTATAAGCAACCTGCCATCATAAATGAAAAACAAAATAATCTCATAAATAGATTCATCAGTGACCCCTGACTATATTGTAATTCGTTAATCTACTCCATAGGGAGGGTACGCGTGAATCGATTTCACGGATTGTGACACACAAACCCTTCACTGTTACGTCTGCGTACGTCCGAAACATCAAAATCGGAAATGCTGTTGAAATCAACAATGATTTTGGCGATATCCTCATAAATATTTGTTGACCCGAAGCGTTATTGATAAGACCTAAAGGTGATTAAAGCTTTGAAGGGATATTGCCAAAACAGTGGCTTATATTTAATCTATTCATTACATCACTAATGATAACCCTTTGTCAAATAAACACGTTGGTATTGACGAAAGTAAGCAAGCAAGCAAGCCGGCAGAGATGCAAATTTCAATACACAGCAACTTCAGTACACGGGTCGTCTTTATTTAACTTGTATATAGTTCTGTTACGTACTTTTCTGACATGATTTACCCATTTGCGCACTTTATTTGAAATGCGTTGAAAGGTATATGTATTGATCGTATCTGAATCAAACCATGTACCTCCATTGAAATTGTATCAGGACTGATGAAGGAGCGAAGATCCGAAAGTTTGTGAATGTTTATCAATAAACCAAAGCTGGACTTTAAATCTGTGGTGAATCTTCTTTACGATATCTACTGATCGTCTGTCATCGGCTCCACTATATTGTTACGTACGGTAGTGGGGTAATTATTCTTAAACCAAGGCTGGACGTTAAATCTGTGTTGAATCTTCTTTACGATATCATCGATCGATCGCCACCGGCTCCACTATATTCATCAGTGCAATGACACAAAGTAGCGCCTGCACTGATTTGATTGCGTGAACAACACTGATACATTCCACTCACCAGCTGGAGTCGTTGATAAAGCATGACTTTCCCGATGATATCGGAATGGTTTGGAAGCCAAAGATGAACGGTAAGACGGAGATCGCGAAAGAAAGCATCCATACCTTCATGAAAAAGTAGAATTATTTCAAGTGCGGTGTATGATTAAATTGGTTGAAGCCAGCCACGGCAACCATCGGAGATTTAACCTGATGAAGAAGCAGGGTTTCAATAAACTGAGGTCGGGTGTTCTATTTGTGGTGACTGTATATCTATCTGTGTTGCGATTCCTAGGCTTAAAGAATTTTGTGAACTTATTTCGAAATAAACAGAGGCTACGGGCGTTCAATTTGAGGTGACACTACGTGCTTTTATCCTTACATCTGATCGTCCGTCGCTAACCTAGAATATAGCTGTGAGCTTGTGACCGACGATGACATCGTGATGTCGGGCTTCCCGCATGTCTACTGCGACTCTCCGTATATCTCGGTATATCGTCACACTCAGTAACTAAGTTAGTTTGAAATCCCATGCGGGGCAGATCAATAAGTCTATACTGTTGATGTATCAAAGAATAAAATAACCATCAACTTATACAAATCAACTGATTATATCTGTCGCTAAAAGAAAGGCCGTACCGTGTCGCATTTCAATTAGGACAAGTCTCATGAGAGCCTGTATTTAGAACTTGGGAGGTTTGGCAACACAAAATGTAAATCGTAGGAGTATGACTAAAGGGAATGCTATCGCCAAGAACAAATGGTTAATCCGTAGGCCGATATTATCAGTTCTTCACTAATCTCGTTAGACATTCACTTTCGCCTATCATTATTAGACGCACGCGTTGGGCGCGCGCGGTCACTCGCCGTAGCCTATTTACAATTTCCTGGCAACAGGTGTCAGACAGAGTCTACTGATCACACCTGTCATATATCGGAGAAGCGTTAAGGGTTTCACAACAACGAAGTTGAGTTCACCCAAGTCAAACAGAAGGCTAATTGAATTCCACGGCTGTCGTTCAACCTCAGTCGCCGCATCGGAAGGCGCATAGCTCTGCCGTTTTAACCACAAGCCTCTCCTCTCCCCTCCTGTTGCTGTCTCGGAGAGAGAGGGAGTGAGAGGTGTGTGTGTGTGTGAGAGAGAGAGAGAGAGAGAGAGGCAGCCACCACCTATACAGGTAATCTATCCCTTCCATCTTGAGTAGCTGTATCATGTGATGCGGATATATGACGAGTCGGGATTCAAAGCACGTGAATTGTTATCAAACAGTTAAATATAATTATATTGACCTTTGATGTTGTTCATATCATGCACCAATATCATATAACACTTGTTGGCATCGTAAGCGGTCTAAAACCACCAAGAATTGGAGTGAATTATAACTGACAAACTTGTCAAACATGCCACACCGACTCAAAGTAATCCTGTTTTGATCCCAAAAATGGCCTTATCGCATCGTATTTATATAATTTTTATATGCATTGTAATCTTGTTTGAAGCTTGGTAAGCCTTGCTTTGATGTTTTAAAATTCTTGTAAGATGTTTTCTGTTACGAAAATGGCGTGTAATTTTGAACTAAGTGGCAAATCCTGGATGGTTTACGCTTTTGGTTATCAAGTTTACATGTAAATCTAGTAGGGTAATGCTATTTGGTATTATAGAGATCAAGCTCTGGTATTAGTGTAGGTTCACGCCGCCTGTGCGAGCATCGAGCTGCAGGAAAGAGAAGGACAGGAAAAGGCACTGCCTATTTTTGTCCATATTTGATTTTTGCTGCTTTCACACAGACTCAAATGATACACACACACACTCTTGGTGCATACTGTATGCTGGCCGGACAAGGAGACTCCGAAAGGGCCGTAAGGCTGTCGAAGTCAGCCCGCCATTATATCAATGAGTGAAAGCCACCTACATTGCGTCATTCATTCACTGAGCGTGCATTTGATGAAGAAGCGGAGCTCTGAGTGCTAAAGTTTCCATTACATTTGGCGACACTGTCTATTCTCTATTCTATAGCGATCGCTGAATGCACACGAATACACGCAATTAATCTTGTAAGGTTTTGTGAAGGCTCGCAGACATGGGAAGTTGAGAATTTAGGTGGTGTCAATATTGACATATTCATTTACTTGGATAGAAGCTTAAGCGTGCAACAATAGACGGAAATTCACAATCAAATAGAGAAGTTATACCAGGATATCAAACCCTTTCCCTTGGAATACAGTATAGTCAAAAGTGCATGGTCGCTGTTGATGCAGTGTCGCACTCACAATTTCAGTAGCGAACGGTCTGTATTCCTCCCATTTTGACATATTGTATGGTAGGTCATTATACCGTCGAATGTTTTTCTTGCGCGGAAATCGGGCTTGTAAGGCTTGGCTGAGGCTTTGCCTTGGTGGATTGGAACATCAGGCTACGGTCGGCCTTTCTGGATGAGGACAAGGTCGTGAGAAATTGATCGCCATGAAATTTCATGTCCGTATACGAGGCGGGGCTATTACTACTATCACTAAGAATCAACAAAATCATTCATAGATATAAAAATCTATTCACAAGGAAAAGAGTGATTGATGACGAAAAGAATAATCCTGTTCTATATGCTTCTAGGCCTATTCCATGGTCAAATAATTTCTAAGATGTCAATCAGATCTCGCTTCAACACAGAACGCACCGATATTTACAAATTTTTTGCAAAGTTGAGTTTTGAAAATTGGCGTTTATAACTGAGCGCGTTTTGTGGTTAAATGTGCAGTGCAGCCTATCGGAAGGACCTTTCGCCATCGATTCGCCTCAATAAAGATGAGGATTTTATAGAATAGACCACGGCCGAAAATATGTGAGAACAGAGCCTAACTTGGAACGGGTGGCACGAGTTGTCCATGTCTGATCAAAGCTAAGATTCGAGACACAATTAAGGGTAAAATGGACTTACCGTTACTATGATTAATCGTATGACCTTCTTCGTCCGCTTTCTTTGGTTATTCACCGGTTGCTTGACGGACCAATATCTGTCCAAACCAATGGCGCAAATACTCCAAATAGAAGCGGTGCAAAACAAAACATCCGCAGCAAGATAAATCTGGCAATATATCGATCCAAATGGCCATTTCCCAGACAATTCATTCGCCAATGTGAATGGCACAACAAGAACCGCTAACAATGCATCAGCCACAGCTAACGATATCAAATATTGGTGTTGACTTTGCTGGCTTATAACACGGTCTCGGAGAATTACGAGTATCACTGCGATGTTTCCAAGCAGTACGTACAGGCAAAATACTCCAACCAACGCCGAGATCACAATAACTGCTTCGTATGAATATCCAGTTGTCATATAAGTATCGTTATAGTTGATATCCGGCGATCCTAAGCACTCAGGTGGTAAGGAATCCGTCTTGTTTTCGTACTTGTAAGTAGTACTAAGTTCAACGTCCAGTAACGAAGTGGAGAAGTTCAAGGTTTCCTCAGTAACATCCATACCGATGCTGCCAAATCAACTTATGCTTACGCAATGAGTCTCATTTCATTGCCTACTGTACCTATTCTGCAAACGATTCGGAGAATGTAACTTAACATCTGAACAGTGGAGTCAGCCATTTTATGCGCTAAGAATCCTAAGACCCCACAGAATGTGACTTTCGCAGTGGTGCGTGTCTCTGATACATTCGTTAACTCGTGCACATGACTAAACACAAGGTCGCCTTCCCTTGTACGCAGCATCCAAAATTATAAACATCGAGTGCGGCCAGTCACTTCACAGCCGAAGACCCTCTTCGATAAACTTTGATCCAACGGATGTCTATATATCCGATCATTTAGCGCATTTGACAAATCACAACACCGAGCCTTCCTCTCTCACATCGTCCCCCAAAATAGACGTTCAATTCGGTGGCGATATAGCGCCACCAGAGCGCAATTATATTCCACGCAAATAACGATCTCGCCTCATGTTGCGTTTATCTTGGTAACCGTATTACCGATAATTAAAATTATACCAATCAACTGGTCAAAATAATTCGATGTTCATGTCAAGTAATACGTACCCTAGTGCAGCCAGTGGAGGGCGCTGGGTTTTATGACTTTTCAACTGCCTACGTCATGAACGCCTAGTCAATGCAACAACCCTCCGCATTGCCCCAATATACAGTCTGCGACGCAGAGGCGGAACGGAAGAGTGCGCGCGGGGCACCTATAGGACACAAACGGGGCACAGAAAAAGGGCTCCAAAATCTTGTGAACATACTTCCAAAAACTGAGGCTAAACGATAATTTCGTATTAACGTTATACTTCCATCTACTGTCGGCCTAAAAGGCCTTCTGGATCGCCGCCATTGACTTCGTTATTTGTTAATTCCTCATTACATTTTCATTAAATTGATCTCGCGAACAGATTTCCCGAACCTGCTGCTTTATGACACGGATTTGTTGTCATATCTTGAGTAAATATTCGCTGAATAGGTACAACGTCATAACATTGTTTGACCACAAACGGATAAAGAAAGTGCAAATAATTTCTCGAATCCAAACTGAATCTTCATTTTTCCTCCGTGGTAGCTTCATATTTAGATGGCAACAGTAGGTTCAACTGCAGTATCGAAACACAATGTAATACCCTTGCTTTAAGACTATAGACTCTACAGTATATGGATATATGGTAGGCCTACGCGTGTAGCAGCTACACGACATCTCTGGTTACGGGGAAGTTCAATGCATCCCCGATGCGTCGTGATCGGCTTGCGATCAGTCGGTAAAAATGCGCGTCAGGGGAGTAAAAGGATCATTTATCAATCCTTGTTAATCACCACTCAAGCGTGTCCCGAAGGAGCAACACGTGATTATTTTCAAAAACGGCCACGATTTCTTCCTACTCAATGACATTATTTGATGCACCGCCTTCTTTTGCGTATGATAGAATTATTAATATATCATATCTTGTAACCACAAATACAAAAAGGTCATGAACTATCAACCCCCTTCCATCTGTCCACTCCTGATGCTACTATACCATGTAAATCTCCAGCAATAGCCTATCATTAGCCAAGTACGCAGCGCAAAACCATAAATTGATTGACAACGACGTCTACTTATGGATTGCTTCAGTGAGGAAGGACCCTCCGACGCCAGATTCAGATTATTAACCCTACTAAAGGTCATGTAGCCGCACTCCATCCGATACTGACTCCCAAGCAGAGAGGGAAACGATACCAATCTTAAGGCTTGACTCGGTCAGGAACCGAAATTGGTACCCTCCTGATCAGAAGGTTAGCTGAGCGACGACAGAGGAAGAGATATCTAACCAAGTTGAACCCGACATGATATGGTTAACAAAAATAATTCAGACGGCCAAGTCGCCGAAATCAGTCGATGTTCAGCCAGAATCTCTCTCTCTCACCTTTAGAACTTGATAAAACCAATTATACTCCAACTTATCAACAAGTCAAGACGTAACGTAACGTGAGTTTATTAATAAAGGTTGCAGATTAAAAAAACAAACACGACCTTATCAGCGAGGTTGCAGAAATCAGTACCATTCATCCCAGCGAAACGCAGTTCCTCAAAAATATCAAACACCGTCGACAAACTAGAGATGAACATTGCAAAACCCATTGTAATAGATAAGATTGAGCCATCAGAGATTCAACTCTCGGTCCAGTTCATTGGAAATAAGACAGAGCGGAGCTCCGAAGGCTTGGGAATTTAAATTCCAATAAACCAGGTACGGCTACAAACAACCGGAGTGAGAGTATTTCAATAGAAAAAGACACATTAGAAAGTTTCAAAACAACAACGTTGACAAGAACACCCTTTGAACTACAAACATAAACAGGCAACGCACGAATACCAAGATATTCTGGAAATCAAAACCACCGCCAGAATAATTTGATCATGATTGCTGATACACCACATGATGGCGCTACATAATTCTATGACACAGAAAAGCAAAAATTCATTGGAAAACATCACAATTATTTCATGAAAAACCGCAAACTTTTGGCCCAAATATTGACTAAAACAGCCCACGACATATGAAAATTTGTGTGCATAATTTGATCACAATGCAAACAGGTATAAAATTTTTCTGTCTAAGTAGTCAAGTACTGAAAACAATTTTTTTGATGAGTCATTCTAAAATCCCACAGTAAAAAACGGCTAGTGATGAAATCATGACGTAGCGACATTGGTCGAGTTCAAACGAAAAAATACGTCAATTGTGTACATGCGATGAATTACATGACATGGGAGATCATTTAAAAGTTCATAACAGGTGTGTGGTGTGTCCCTTCAAGCTGCTCATAAATATTTCTCTCAGAAGTTTACAGATATTGGCTAAAAATGTTGTGGGTAGCTGAAAAATCCTGTTCTGGCATCGATATCTTGCAAAAAAAAGTTCATTGTCTTGAAGATTTGTCCAGGTTTGTGCCAAGAAATTCAGGTCCCTTTTTCCGCATTCATGGATGAAGTTCAGAATTTTGGTAAGGCCTCGCTTCTGTAATGCTCCGCCACGGCAATGACTGTATGTATGTATGTAAGTATGTACTGTGTAGTCACAGAGACAACACAATGCCAAGCAGACAAAATATTTACAGAAATTGTGAGAAAAATAAGGCGATTTCCAAAATTTCCTGGCAAAATATCCGCCCGTTACAGAAAAAATAAATAAAACAGTCGAAAAAATGGTCAGAAATGTTAAAAAATTCAAAAAAAAACTGCAGGATCACCTAAGGAAAAACAAAAAATGGAAAATAATGAAAAAAGTGACGAAGAAAAATTCAACATGATTCATGCATGACATTGTTATTTAGTGAGGAAATATTGTGCAGATCATTGGTCGGCGAAATCCCAACCGACTTCGTAACAAAATCGATATTGTTCCTAAAAAGGAAAAGTGCACTCGGTAAGAATTGAGAGGAAGCATATGCTCACAAGTTGTGACTGAGTCATAACGCCAATGATAATGTTTCCCACTGATGGAGGGGTCGACGGGGTTAGAGGTCACCAGTGTGTTTTAAAAAATTTCAAAAAAAAGTCAATCGTACAGCACTTACCAAAGTTTCAACCAATTGCGGACGGACATTTCTCAGCCTTTGCACAATATTAAAAACATCTACAACTCCTTCACGTCTAAGTTGAATACACAAGTTGTAACAAGCAGCAAACGTTCCACTTCTGCCTGCACCAGCACTGAAAAAAACAGAATGATATCCAAAATTTCACCTCAAGTGAACGATTGTAGCTCAGGTCAAAAGGGGTTGACTCGGTTACCATAGTTGGGTGATTTAAACACGTCTCAATTGGTAAAGAGTAAGTTTTCAGCAAATAGGTTCCAAGAAAGGACAGGACAGCAATTCAGGATGGGATAAAAGCTTAAATCAAATGGGGTCGACTGGGCTACTGTAGTAGGGTTATTCTAAAGGGGGCCTCCAGCAAGCAGTTCCCTCAAAAAGACCCGCCATTCGAGACACCTTGGTAAGAGCCAGCACCCCAGTGCTTCATTTCTGAGCCCCAGCTCCAGAATGAAAGGCGTCAACCAGTACCTAGTGTCAGCCTCACCCAAGTAGGCCTAAAACTTCGGAAGGAGTAGAGTCGGTGAATGTAATGTAGCCAGTGGAAACTCGGTCAATGCAAGATATTCGAATCATACAAAGAACCAAATCCTACTTACACGCAATGTATAAGAACCCTTCCATCATTAGAATGTTCGTTTTGCCATTTCGTGACAAGTTGTATTACTCTCAATACTGCGTTTCTTGTATATGGAACGGGTTGTGCGGCCGGCCAATTTGTTAATTGAAACTGTTGTACAAGTCGGTATCCTTCATTCGGCTAAAACGGGAAAAATATTCTTTGCGTTAAATCACGTTGCGCAATAATATCGTCAAGTCACCGATAAATGAAGATAGATACCTACCTTTCTGATATTTTGTACTTTGAATATCCTTGTGACGACATCCACTTCATCCTCTTTCTGAACGACTTCGACGTTAAACGGACCAAAGTTGGCACTGCTACTGTCTGGCCAATACACAGCACAAGTCTGGAAAAATGTTGTTGAACTTTTGAACAAAACGAATATCATGCTTTCAGACATTACACTGCACACGACATTGTATGCCACACTGTCCTAATTTATTGACAAACTTGGTTGACAGGCCCTTCGTAGCTCCGCTCCTTCATCAGGCGAATATGGGTTAGAAGCAGATAATCCTATTCTATTCTATAGATCTCCCGCCATCAGCTCAGCAGTACTGACCTGATCATGTTCCGTTGCGTCATTCATCATTACTATAGAAGAACAATTGTAATCGTAGATGAGACGCCAGAAGTCGATCACGGTATTCGGCAGTGGCATTTGTGTGATGATGAAAGCGTCACGCTTGATGTAACTCTGAAACAGGAACGACAGAAAGATGAGAATCCATGACTCAGCTCGGACCAAGAATTGAAACTGGCAGTCTAGGTAGTCGTTTGGAGATCCGCTCCGTCAGCAGGCGAATAGACGTGAAAGCAGATCACCGTAGTCTATTCAATATATTTCTTGCATAAAATGAGAATCAAGGACTGAACTCAGACATAGGACCAAGAATTGAAACAGCACTTACATCAGCAAATATGGCATTGATGTAGTTGGAATCTGGATCGTTTGGATTAGGAGTGACAAGATACGGCATCTTCCTGTCTGGAGGTAATACATCCATAAAACGATTCCTTTGTCGATTTCTTGGCAATTTCGCAACCGCACATTCTTCTTCTGTGAGTTTGGGCGTCATCACATCCAGCGTCTGATAACAAGCAAAAAGTTAATGAATTTCCATTTGGCAGTGCGTGGGACAAAGGTTATATAATGTAACTACTACCCTCAAGGAAGGCTTCCGGCTACCACGATAGCTATAATTTGATACCTGATTTTCAGAAATCAGGATTCGATTAAGAATAACTTATTGTATGTTCAAACCTTACCTCAAATTCTTCTTGGACGGGAGCAATTTGCGTTTGTTCATCGACCGTGATGAGGTCATCATAATGTTGTCTCAAGTCTTGCGCGGCGACCAACGTTTCTCCGCATAGCAAAACTTCTAACACAGCATGGTGTATGAATATATATTGTTCTTCCGTTTGTACCATATTAACTCGTCGATTACGTAAATCGTTCACTGTGTTATAGATGTCTATCACTCCTTCTTCACGAGCCATATCTAACATCATGTCAATGACTATGAAACAACCGGTCCGACCACAACCAGCGCTGCAGTGGACCACGGTTGATCCCTCACCTGTAAGAACAAGATACATTTATTTAATCTTTAAAATTCTTCTTCTTCTCTTTCTTTAGGTCATCCCATCACCGTGTAGTCACAGTAGATTGAGGCACATTTGACAATGATTTGCTGTTGAATGACTTGAGCTACCACAGTATCGACAGCGATATGTGGACTATCCGAGAGTGATGTACTTGGGAAATCGAGTCGTATGGGTTACTACAAGTCATAATTCTTGATAAAGCAAGGCAGGACAGTAAATCTGTGGTGAACCTTTAAGATATCTATTAATCGTCGGCCAGCAGGTCCACTCTATTCTGGTGGTGATTTACTTTTTTTAAATATTTCATTTGGAATTTATGGTGTTTTTCACCTACTAAGGTCATATACGCCAGATCAATGCTCAGTGTATACGTGTCAATACAATTACAATTACGGCTCTCCGCACTTCCCCGATACCGACTGCCAGGCTAGGAAGGATCGAATACCAATTTTAGTTTTGGATTTGACTAGGTCGGGAATAGAACCCGCCACCTCCCGATCAGAAGGCGGACAGTCTAAACCACTCGGCCAACTGAACGGTCGAAAAAAAACAGCCTCCCAAAATACAACAGAAATATGCGGGAAACCAACGATAATAGTCAATCAGTTCAACTTACCTGGAGGTTCATGTGACTTCACTCTGCGAATAAACGATAAGATACTAGTCGGATGTTCAGGAACTCCATGGTCTGGCCACGCAGTGAAATGAAATTGTTTGACTTCTCGAACATCGTAACCATCCTCCTACAAAGAGGCAACTCAATTAGATTTTGAAGTTTCAATGCCAATGCCATGCCAATAAACTGGACTGTGATAATACCAATTGAATTATAAACGTCCGTATCGTGTAGTCACTCAATTCTTCTGTGTCGGTGAGAGAGACTTTAATTGCACCAAACTGATCCGTGTCATCCGGCCAGTACTTGTGACATTTTCTTTTGCCAAGTTCAACAAGATTGGTGACCTGTTGAAACGAATATCACACAAATCAAATGATGAAGGTACCGTACTCGGAACAATTTGAATTCTGATACTGAGTGGAATCTTACCATCACAATAACAGGTGTACTTTCCTGCCAGATCATCAACCAAAAATCATTCATTGTCTCAGCAGACGGAGCTTGAGCAGCGATGTACATTGAAGGTGACTTGTAACCCTGAAGAATGCAAAACATCACAATTACAACCAAGCCCTAAGACAAAGCTTGACAGAGTTTGCAGAGTCAGTCTGCCACACTGTTCCACAAACGTAATTGTGCAGGCATTTATCACATTAGGCCAGACAAATTTTACATCATTTGTTAAAACGCCTTGTTTAGTCATCCTGGATTTTCCCCACAAATACTACGAAGTACCGGTACTTCTCAATACGTTGTTGTTGACTGAGTTTGAGGGCGGGTGTTCGATTCAAACATGTTAAAAAATATCTTGTTGGTAGGCAGCCATCCAACCTTTCTTACTCTTTACCACAGAAGGGTGAAAATGCAAGATTTTCTTACCAAGATATAATTAGCATTAATGTAGTCACTTTCTAGTTCGTCTTGTCCTTTGACAGCTTGCAATATAACCCGACTGTGGTCGTACGCCATGATGTTACCATAGCGATTCTTGTTCTAATAAAAAGAAACACAATATAATTATAATTAAAAATGCGAATTTAAAAAAATTGCTTTGAGTTTCGAAAAAACTTCAACCAATGTCGCACGAATTACTGCCTATGAAAGTTACCGTACCCTATTCTGTTCTTTCTTTCCGACGTCCCACGCAGCGGTCTTCCCTTCTCGAAACGAAGAGAATTCGTCATGAAATCCAAAATTGTTTTGTCGCTTCATATCGTTGACATGAATATGAAAATCATCGACCCGTAACACAGGTCGATCTTCCACCATCGGGGTGGAGGCAGAACGGAATGTGCTGCTGACACGAGTTCCACTGGCATCCATTGTTTTTTCCATAAAATCTAAACAAAAGTGAGAGAGAGAGAGTTAAGTAAGTGAGAGAATGATAAGAGTGCGGCTGATCAAAGGCCACCTACCGTGATTCTCAAAGTCAACGACGTCTGGCATCATCAGAGCTTGTCGATCGGGACTTCCGAATGATCTCGTCATAGAATGAGTATTTGCCGTTCCGATCATGTCCGACATCATCATACGAACTTCAAATGGATTGACGACTTCGTCTTTCGGCCTCATGCGACCCTTCCTGCAAATTCGTCATCAATAAGATTACAACCTCTACCATTGGGTGGGTAAGACAGATATTGTATTAAAAAGCAAATTGGCTCTGGTATCTAAACGCAGACCGGAGTAGGATGCAGAACCGTAGCCTCAACATGTTTTACCTGTTCTTGACGATGATAATGATGATAACAATCAGTAGCAAGACAAAGAAAACAGACGCTCCGACGCCAGCGTACAAAACAAGATTGTCGTTCTCAGTCTGTCCTGCATCATTGACCGTCGGGTTTTCGCTCCCGTCAGCGATGTCATCAGGAGGAAGTACGACATTCGCTGAAATGAGAGAAATAATAATAAATTTCATACGAATGCAAAGGGTAGCGTCGAGCAGCGCAGCTGGTTCTAACTTCATACAGCTGGTAGGATTTACAGGTACAGTGTGGGAGAAAAAGTACCGGTATATTCAAACGCTACAAGGTAGTTGGCAAATAACATAGATAAAACAAGAAGAGAAAATGTCTGTAACGTACTTGCATCTTTTGTCGTGGCTTCGACAGGAGCTACAATTGCCTGTGTTGTTGCAGGAGGTGGAGCAGTTGTTGTAGGTGGCGCACTCGCTGCAAATAGACAAAATTGTTAGAAAAATCAAAAATATGTAAATTTTGCATCAAAAGTTCACCTTTAATAGCGACCAACGCACAGTTCACTTTGGTGTCGTTTTTAACGTTGCTATCGACACGAATGTAAACGTTGTATTTCTTGTTTGGATCGAGTGGCGGGTTATTAAATCCACCAGAGCTTCCACCTTCCCCAACCACGAATGTAAAACCCTTGAAAATTAAAAACTCAATTAAATGCAAAATTGAAATATGAATGACATGCTGTCCAACTTACCTCAGACACATCTTCGGGAGTCAACTTTCCTCCAAAATAAAATGATTTATTTTGTTTCTTGGCGTCTTCATAAGTTATCGGATCTGAGTAGCACGGACTGTCGGTATCTTTTGTGTTAATTTCAGTTTGTCTTCGAACTCGATCACGATCGGTCGTTTGTCTTTTTTGGCGTTTCCTGTTCCTTTTTCTTTTACGTCCACTTCTTGAACCTGTTTCACAAAAGTCCATTAATTCCAACCCGTTTTTGGATTTTGATAATTTCAATCAATACCCACCATTTTTATGTTTATTTGATTTGCTTGAGTCGTCACCCTGCAATTCCTGAAATTTCCAAAAAATTTAGTTAAACTCTCGGTTTCAAGTAGTTTTTTAAAAAACAGTCACTTACCCCGGAATTACCAACTTCCTCAATTACGATATAATAAGACGATATCGGACCACCGTTTGCTTCTGCGGGCAAAATATTCACTTTAATCGTTGTCGCTGTACTCGATGTTCCATTATCAGGCTCAGGAGGAGGATATTCAGCCATTTTCGGCGCTGCAAAATATGAAGAAATTTAAACATTATCAATAACAATCACTTCATAAATTCTTGAACCACCGGTGGACGGTCAGACCGAGAGCGTCATAGGTACATTTACTAACGTTTATGGTGATTGTAATGTACCGTTAACATTGGGTGTTCCACATCAAGGCCCAGGCGGCTGTCTTCAAGCATACAATTACTAACGTTTATGGTGACTACAATATGCAATCACGACTGGAGACTATTAAAATTTTTCAATAAGCATGTTTTCACATGTGATCGTCCTACCTGCAATTTTTGTCTGCCCAACTGTTTCAACGGGTCGTCCACCCCCACCTCCCGTTCTTGGTCGAACACTGAATCTGTACGTGGTGCCGGCATGAAGATTAGTAATCGTGATATTGTTTTTGTTGACGGTGAAAAATCCGCTGTCAAGTTGCGGAATGAAGTCAGGGTGGTAGGTGCTACTTCCACGATATGTCATCTGATAAGAATGAATGTACATTGCATCAGGAAACGTCACCTTAATTTCGTCACTAGAGGGGCTAAGTGATCGTCCGACCCATAGTACCAGTTCATTTGTTTTTGCATACCATGCAATAATGCATAGGTCGGACGAGGACATAGTGGCACAGCAAAGGTGATGATACCTCATTTCAAACAATTCAGCCGACTGAAACCTAGGAAATGTTCTCTTTTCATTCGACAAGGGATATAACGAGATGAACACAATGCCAGAAGCATTATAATATTGGACAAGTCTTACCTCATATCCAACTATTACTCCGTGCGTAACTTTTGGGTCATCCCATTGTAATGAAATGGCCGTTTCGTTCGAGAATGTCACGATGAAGGAGTCTTGAGGAATTGGTTCCGGTACTGTGAAGAAATACGACACGTCGACGCAGCAATTTGGAGCAAGAAATATGATGGCTTACATGATAAATGCTAATACTAACCTCCTTCTCCTGTTCTCGAGAGCAGACTTCGTGTTTCAATAGATCCTTGTGAGTTGTCGAGCACAATTTTTACTTCATATAATGTGTAAGGTTCCAGTTGGTACAGAAGAACAAAGGTATCACCCTGCAAAGAAGAAAAAATTTAGCACAAGGTGTGAAACGATTACTGGTATCCTACTATATAAAATAAATGTCAAGAACATAGGCATTCGATACACTGTCGTCGTCGTCGTCAATCCCTTACCTTTTCAGCACTAACTTCATCAAAATCACTTTCTGCGGAACTTGAATTGGAAGGAATGTATTTCCGATACTTGATGATGTACGAGTGATAGTGACACTGCACCACACTGAAATCTGGAGACTGTAAAAAGGATATAATCATTTCTTGAGGAGGTTCTTGAGCGAAACAATCCGACAGCAAGAGAGAGAGAGAGAGAGAGTTTATTACGATTAAGTAAATTAATCATAAATAGCCAGAAAAAAACAAGAAACGATAGCCTACCCAAAGAATGATTATAATTATATATCGGAATCAGTGGAGCTGCTTACCTGCCACATCACTTTCAATTCAGTCGACGCAATAGCTTGTATTTGGACATCACTGACAGGCTTTCGAGGAGCCCCACAAGACGTTCGTGCCGTTAGTACTGGGCCAGGTTTTCCCCGTCCTCCTTTGCCAGGCCGGGTTAACGTCACCCTCAGCTGATACGAGGTGTCAGGCTTCAAATGCCAAAGATGATATACAGGAGACGAGATCTCGTGAGAATCTAGAAAAGCAACAAAGGGTTCGATCGCTATTAATGTGGACAACAAATAATGAAACTGAAAATTCACAGGATTTCAGGACTGGACAAAAATTTACACGAGTAAATAAAACACTGACCAGACCACAACCCATCAGACAAGGGTCGGTAATTCAAAACGGTCTTGATTATCGGAGCATCACCCACGTAACTCTCTCCATTCAATGAAATATTCAAATACGTCGATCCTACGTCTTTGATATCAGGAGGTCGTTGTGGTACAGGAGGCACTGAAAATAAGAGCACAGATTGAGTATGTGGTAGGCTACGATCACAAGCAGAAAATCGAATTCATCCCTTGACTAACAAGCCCGGTGATAAATCATTCAACCCAAAAATTTTATCAAACATCTTTTCACACTATTATCTGATATCTAGAAATTGATGAGCCAGATAAAAATGAAAAACACCAACATACGCAAAAGTTAAGATACGTGTTGTCACGAGTAGTGAGAATTGATCTACAATAAAACAACACCACTAGGTTATAGGGCCCTATGTATCAGTGTTAACATTATTTACACGGAAATTCAATCGACACACCATCTTGTAGTAATATTTTATCAAAAACCATCCATCATGATAAACAAGCCAACAAGTTCAGATGTAGTAACAGCCTGCAGGCAATTTCGTAAATTCACTGGGAATACAGGTAGCTCCTACACAATTACTATAATGAAGGAAATCTTTAAAAGCATCAACCGCAATCAATGCCAAGCCTTCAAAGCTATTAAGCAGTCATTAAAGAATGAAACAAGGTCAAACAGAAAGAATGACATCGGTCTGCTAACTACCTACTTTTCTATATAGTAAGTTCAGCTGTCAAAACCTTCCTTCAGTTGACACAATTTGGCACGAGTTTATGATATCGTGTCTAATTCAAAGCAAGAAGGCGTGAAAAGACAAAGTATTAAATCAATAAACAGATTGAGCAGACTTTTTAGAACACGCCTTTGCGTAGGCTGTGCTTTGATACTTTTGGCGCTTCCAAAACTGGACTTTGGTCAAAATTTTATATGTACCGAGCTACTAGTAATATCTAACGCTAGATAAATGCATAAATGCCACCACAAATGTAACGCCCAACCACACTTTATCTAGAAATAAGTGCATAAGGTCTTTGTAGGCCTTTTTCAAAACTTGAATTAGTCAAATATGTCATATAAATCAAAAAATCATTCTCAATAATCTCACCTTTGACCTCGACAGAGACAAAATTTGACACTCCAGCCGAAGTAGCGGTTTGTGAAATGCAACGGTATTGTCCTTTGTGATTAGAAACCGCGGTAGGAAATCTATAGAAAAAATCGAATATTATGGTCAATTCAATTCACTTTAACTGAAGCTACAATAGATCGGCACGAAACATGAAACCACAGACATCGTTCATATCCAATTGTCAAACATCTCGGCAAAAAAGTGATTCAAATTTTCGATGACTCATGATAATAAAGCCTATTATCCCGGAAAAGTAAAACGGCAAAATCCAGACGATCTAGAAATTAACAGCAGGATGTATCGTTATCGTCCATGTCGATAATAAGACATCATAAGACATCGGCACAAAAAACAAATTGTAAAACGGATGTGGTGAATTATTATCAGTAAATATACTGCAGATTTCGGTGTTGACTCCAAAAAATACTGTTCGGCCGATGGACATGGTCGAGTATTTTAAGTATTAAGAATGCGGAAGTACCGGTAGGTTGATTTTCACACATTGGAAGTAACATAACACAGTATGCTGCCAATGTTACCACAGTTTATGCTCAGGCCAAGTTAACAAGCCAAGTGATAACTTTTGAGCCACCCCATTTCTGAAGAAATTGAACAGAGAGAGAGAGAGAATTTCTCTTTGCCTCTAAGCTAGTACCGTAATTGGAAGGTTGTCGTCTATTGTTCCATGATAGCCTAGACATCAGCCTTACAATCTCTTATGAAAAATATCAAGCAATACAATCATGACTCAAATGATAAGTTTGGTGCTTAGTTACCCTACTATGGTCATAACAGAAATACACTTGTACTTGTACAGAACAGAGTAATTCAATATATCAAAAACATTAAGATAGATATCATTGTTACGTACGTAAACTCTACGCTTAAATGGTCATCGTAAATTTCCTCATTCGTTGGTGGAAACGCGTCCCCGGTAAATTTTTGTAAAAGAACAGTCTCGTTTGTGATTCTAAAAGCAAATCGGTCAGGCGTACAATGTCAAGAAAAAATTCAGAGCTCTAGTACGTTTAAAACACTGTAGAAGAAAAGCCACAAACCTTTCCCTATGAGTGAAATTATGTCCCCATAATAAGCAGTTGAGCGTTATATCCTGCCCTTCATTAGCTTCTTTATCTCCCATTCTTAAAAAGTGAGGGGCTGAAACTGTAACAATACAAATAAGGCAATGATGTGAATGAAGGAAAGCTATAAAAAAAACTGTCTGCCACTATGAGTGAGTACGTTGACCCCATTTGCCAGAAGGCATTGTTAATTGATAACACACAACAGAGTCAAAATAAAATGTATATAATATATATATATATAATTATCATACCTATAAAAGATATTAATTTATGGAAATAACAAAAACACCAATAGCCATTTATGATTAAATTCTTTAGAGAAAAGTTGATAAATTTCAAGATGTCAATGTCAATATTCAATGAACGGTATAGGTCATTGGCAAGATTTTATTGTATTGTATTGTATATTTATTCACCAGCCGAGCGGCTCGCACATTTAAGCATACAGACAGAGAAAAGAACAAAAAGGCCAGTAAGAAGAGGATGGACCGAATGCGGTCGCTAATACCCCCTTAATAAAATTTGACAGGTGATTTAGTGGGTTTTCTAACCACAAGAAAATGGACTGATTTCCAGGATTCTATCAGAATGATATCAGTTCAATTCAATGGCAAGGAGCTAAGGGCATTCAGTGCAAAAATACTATGTGCCAACTGCCAAGCCAACTCACTGTGCAAGCTGACTACTATAGTTTGTCTCAGGATTTTTATGACAGTGAAATCAATTTGAAGTGTAGATATATAAAAGTTGATAATCTTTGACACTATGATTTGAAGCCTGACACGATTGGAGAATTTAGTTAGGCCTAGTAAAATAGTCACGGAATTCGTGCGAAAATATTTGAGGAATGCCAGTTCACGATACTACGCAGGCAGATAGGAGGATGCATGCCTATCTGCTGATTCATCAAATTTTGTGCAAAACTATTTCAAAACTCTGTCATGTGTTCATGACACTAAAATTTAAACTACAAATCAGGTCAATATTTCAAATCTTATTTGGAAAGATGCCAAAGTACGTCACAACAACACTTCACTCCAATCTCAGAAATAATGACACAGATGAAGACATTGGAAAGTTCAAAGTAATAACGGCCTACTGCTTAATATTCCGTTAATAGAGGTACCGGTATATATGGCAATCGTGAGCAAGGCCAGAAAACTAGGAGAGAAACAGTACGTGAGTACGAGTAACTCATTTCAGGCTGCAAATCTCTCCTGGAGTCCTGAATATATCGGTGGGGACAATTAATCTCTGTTTACGAGCATGAAGTCATCTTAGAATTACTCAGGTTACCCCATCTACTTTTATAGCGGGGTTGAGTAATTTGAATGGAATTTATATAGTTTCTTGAATCATATTTCAAGCCAGACCACGAACTTAAGTAGGAGAATCTACTCAAGATATAAATCACTTGTCTTTGATGGTGAAGATTAGAATGTGTAATCCTAGGATAACATAACTCTACTATCGGTATAGATGTCGATTCAGTATGTAAGCTAATAAATGCAATATATATCATTATCATTGCAAAGAAAACATGATGATGACCCACCAATGTGGCCTGTGAGGCAAAGCCCTAGACGCCATAGATAGGCCGATATTGATTTTTTCAAGGACGATACAATAGGCCTAATCACTTCGTTGCCAAGTTTTCTAATGGAGAATCAAGACCAGCAGTGGCCTAAACTATAAGAGTATTGGGTACCGGTATACAATACCAGTGTCTTCATAACAAACAGGATGAAATGTTGTTTACTGTTTGAAAACTGTTTAAAAGCCACCGCCTCGCAAGACGTTGATGCAGTCAAGCTTCACACAACTGACCACAAACTAAGACAAAAGAATGCTACACATCTGCTATCAAACTATTTTGAGATAATTACCAGAAAACCACGAGAAAATGACAGCTGCCAGCTACCAGCTACCGGTAGGCTAAAAATTGCGTCTCTACAATAAACTAGGCTGCATTTTAATACGGATCCTCAAGAAATGCATTAGAAATCCACATACCGCATGCCTTGTTATCTATGATGATATTATCCAGAGTTATAACTCCTGGCGTCGATTGTGCGATATTAGCTTCAAACACAACTTGATAAGCTCTTGGATTCAACGCCAACTGCACGGTTGTCCATCCACTTTGATAAGTACTCAATCCAGATTGCCATACAGGTAAAATGTATCTGCCGTTTTCTTTATCCAACACGTATACGTTCAGAGTGTTCGCTGGTTCTGATGCATTGCTGGTGATGGACAGACCTCCTTCGATGTGATATTGGAATGAGTAACAATGCGTGTCCTTTAAAATATATAATAGAATAGGTCACCACAGATTTAATGTCCAGTTCAGTTTATTAGAGTATAATTAGCAAGCGTTTGGAGCTCCATTGCTTCACCTGATGACTTGTATCATATCTATTACTATTCGGCTCGTACGCCATCTGCCCATCAGCTCCACTATTTTTCGTGGGAAAGTGGATTGATTGGTAGATGACTGTGGAAACGAGTAGAGAGAGTGTCACCATAGTTTTACATCCCGTAAAATTTATCGGAAACTCAGACACAATTATTATTTATGATTAATTATATGCAACAGTTGTAAGGAAGTAGAAGCCAGTGAACAGAATTCAGATCTAGCCCTTTGTTTAATAGTCATGAATCTAGACAGGCGAGTAGGCCTATCTCATCAGGATTGGTAGCCCAGTAACCTGAAGAGTGTCAACGTTAAACCCAATACCCTCAATAGGAAATCGAAGGAAGCGAGAAGTATTTCCTTTAATTGGCCATATGCGACGGGCAATAAAAGCCAGTGATGGGCAAGAACAAACTAGGCACTTTATAAGAAGAGCTCACACCGTGAGAATATTGCATCATACTCTGAATAAATATTGAGTTATCTTAATCACACACAGTTAGTTTCAACCACAGATAACCAAACTTGCTATAACAAGACTAATATGATCTCAATAACAATTTCTAATCATCTAAAACCACTGACATCTAACGCAGTATATATAAACCAAGCCAGAAAACCTGAAAATTTGTAATACAGTAGCAACAAACAGGCCTAAAATGCTCTATCATCATCCGGGATCCGAAAAAACTAGTTACTTACAATGCAGGAGTTTACTAAACATCTATTCCATTCAATAGCTTCCTAATTTCCAGTACAACCCGACCAAATATATATCATAATTTTGGGGAGAGTGATTGAGAGAGAGAGAGAGAGAGAAATAGAGATATGAACTGATTTGTTCTAAGATCTCAACTTCATAGGTTATCATGCCATAGAGGCGTAGAGGATCAATCCTTGTAGTTAGTATATTATGGACAAATATATATATTCTGTATTTGTCATAGAAGTGGTGCCAGACACTGAAAGACACTTTTGGTGTTCATTTAGTAAGTAGCATAAGTGAAATTTCAACCCATAAAAAGTTAATAAATAGCAGTAGTAACTAGTAACACAATTCTAAAAATATAAAATGTTATTATTATCGAGAAATTTCGTACGAGGCAGTACACATCGCAAATAAAATATATGTGCAGTTTTAAAGTGTTCTAAACCACGCTACCAGTATAAATATATTCCCGGCCTAACCAAACCCTGCCCCACTGGTATCAATACAGGCTAAAATCCAATAAATGCTGAGTTTGAGCATGAGTTAAGGAGGTAAAGTGTTATGAACTTTACAGGAAATTTATATTCTTCTCAGCCTTCATACGTGGTGTACTAACATTTAGGCCAACCAGCCAACCCGTAGAGCCAAGCCAGGCCTTAGAGTTGAGTTTTACAGTTAACGTACACTTTATGTTTGTTACCTGCTGGCGAATTTCTGGACTGTAGAGCCTTGCCTTCTGTCCAGGTTCATGAAGTTCTGTTTTGACGCTCATGTAATGCTCTCCGTTACTTTCTTCGAGCGTCCAGTCAAAGTATTCGTTGCTGTCAGTTGGACCGTACGTATAACCACATAAGTTATGTCCTGATAGTGGATCGGTCACTTCAAAGTTACAAGAGCCTAGAAAATTTGAAACCTCCAATATTTAAAACTGAATAAATACGTTCTGATATATAGGATATGCCTACTGATTTGAGATTGACCGATATCGTATCTCCAACGATTACTATGATAATTCGGTCGCATTGACTGACTGACGCCTGGCATTGATTAAAAAAATCATGAATATTAGGTACTGTTACGGTATTGGTCGATCTGTGACGTTATAGGTCTAACTTTGATAGATCGATCTACTCTTATAATATCAATGCGGCAAGCTGGTAGTTGAACTTGAACATTGGTATGGTGAGAAATGGATAAAATCATCTGCGATGAAAACACACGATAGGACAGGTGAAGAGGAGGCTCCAATTATTTGTCCTTCGGACAAGGAGTCGTTGATATGAGCTAAGTCTATGCACCCCGTCGACACTAACCCTATAATGCCGGCTCTGAGGAGGGCAGCCGCGGACATCAATTTTTTAATGTCTGTTGGTGTGGCGTGGCGGGAATTCGAATTTCAAACCCAGCCTTCCGGATGTGGTGGCCAGCGTCTTCATCATTATGCCACCAACCCGCAACTTTTTATATTTTTAAAATATCTCCATACATTTACATTTAGACAATGCTCGGCACAAACAACTGAACCTACCAATTGATTGCTTGACAGCGGCAACAGTGTAATATGATATTGGCATCAGAATGACGTACAGCAATAAACATCTCATATTATTAACAGGCTCCATTGTGGTATTTCCAGCACGTTCCAAATAGGATGATACAAATACAATGTAAGTGAAAATAGTTTTCACTTCATCACTTATTGTGAGGCCGGCTATAAATCCATGATTATTGTGTAAATTATAAAAACTGACCTCTGAAAATTCAATTTGACAAGTTATTACATTGAGGTCATAATGGATATATTTCGATAAATATTATCATCAAACTAGAAGCCTTATTTCTCCAAAACATTGTAAGCCTACACAACACAACATACACTTATTAAATGAGACAAAATAATGTCCAAATAAAGCAGATACAGGGGAAATATTCGTCTTTTGGAAAACCTGGTCCTATGCAAAGCACGAAATCGATAACAATCTTTTTGAATGAGGTAGGTTATCTACTAAACGTCAGCAAATATACTAAATCCCCACTTGTGTCGGACACTCGACATGAATAACATCGTCTAGTGACTGTAGTGTGCTAATATCACTCAATAGACAAAGTCTAGTACCGGTACCCTGATTATCTCAACAGGAACTGCCTCAGTCTCATATAGAAATTTCACAATATCAATATCAAGGACGAAAAAGCGTATCGCCCACCGACCACACATCTTACCTCATTTGCTTAGCTAAAAATTTCAAATTTTTTACCTGGCCTGAAAGCTGGTGAGTTTAAAAAAGACGGGGACAGATCTTGTGAACCTCAACTACCATCTTTCACTCTATAACGGAAGCAATCAATCGCTTGACGCGACATTTAGAAATCAATATCCGCTAGACACAGACGCGACCGCTTCTGAATGTTCTGATGCTTCGCTTTGTCGTCCGATTTCCAGATGCCGGCGAGAAATATCAAATGGCGCTTCATTGACACCTAGCGACTGCCTCAAGTCTTGAACCACTAGGGGGTCCCATGCTGGTCTGATCCCGTCCCAAGCAGTGGTGGGTATTCGGGCGACTAAGGAGAGTACAAGGCCTCCCACGACGACTCTGAATACAAACATAGGCTCTTATCTTTCTGCTGCACGCTCTATGAGCGTCACACGCCAGAATTTTTCCCTTTAACGACCGCCAGCAACCCCTAAAAGAATTAAAGACCACAAATGGTCCTGTATTTCCAAAAACACTAAGCAGAATCGTGAGGTATGTTAAGGACATAATAAGCTGCTGCCACCAAATAGAAAATACGCATGATAAGCAAAGCATGTGGAGTCAAATCAGAAATTGCAGACTTTTGCAATAGGGCAAGATCTCAAACAAGCACAATTTCAAGTTTATGAAAGATTTGATAAAATTGCCACTCAGCCTGCTCGTTCTTGAATAGTTGGGCAGTGTTTAATACAATTCAACGACATTAAAATTTACAGATGATATATTAGGTTTATACCACTTATACATTCACATTTTGGTCATGGGTAGGCCTACCTGGTCGGGTTGACCGATTACGGCCGATATTGGAAATTTTGCGATTATCACTAAATATCAGCCTAAACCCCGATAAGGTTTAATAAACAGTAAACACACATTAAAATCAGCCCAAATCCAATATTCTGCCAATTGTCGAGGTCAGTAATATAATCGGCATTGGCCTTGTAATATCATTACTGGTCAAATTACTGGTAGTAATGTACTGCACACTTCTAATAAACAAGAGTTATTGCCCATAAAACAAGAGACATAAAATTCACACATATGGCATTATCCCCGGAAGAATAATTCTCAAATTTGGTGCGTTAAAACACTATTTTGTTTTAAAAAGAAATACATAGAAACAGACCGTATCATTGTTGTAAATAATGAGTGCGAAACGGCAATCATCAAATTCGTATGGTATCGCATGTTTTAATAACAAATATATCACCACCGGATTAAAAATTGATACGACTAAAAATGGAAGAACGAGAGTTTCGAAGCCGTAAATATTATTCAATATGACAACAGTCCATAATTGAGATAGACTTCATTTTTGAGCTGGCTGGGAGAAATTTGAAATCGTGGAGAAGATTCACAACAAATTTGATGCTTAGCCTTGGTTTAATGAGACATGAGACAAATATTCAAAATTTAGATCAATTTCTTGCATCGGTGTAGTTAATTTGAAATCTATGAGTCACTGTATTTAGCATCATTGAAAGCCACGCGGTACGACCTACATTATCTCGTCATGGAGAATAGTTTGTTGGTGAAATTTTTTCTGTACATGTTCGACTTTTCGGCTGAAAAGCGCCTAATAGTTCTCGCAACTTTGCTGGTGTTGGTCCCCATTTTTCAAATCCAGCGTCGTTTTGAAGGAAAAATAACAGAGTTCCGTGAACTGATTTGTGATAGACTTCACTCCTAATGAAACAAGATAGGCAGAAATGTTTCGGTTGTTGAAAGGTTAAATTTCACCTCCTTATCCTTTAATACTGAGACAGAACCAGAGGCAGATCTTCTACTGCAATAGGTAAGTCGCAAACCTCGGTGGACAAACAAATTATCGAAAGAGCAGCTTCCCCACTATGTAATCTGGCTGGTCACCAATAATATGTCTAAGTTGATTGAAATATGAAAATACAGATACTCACTGAGGAGCGATATGTTGCAATCCGCTTCGATACTCATGTTCAAAGGCCGGTATCAACACCTGTTTTCTTTTGAACTTGCTATTTTCCATATGTAAAGTCGCTACAGGTGTCGGGTCTCGCCATTCCGGCACGAATACGATAAACGACAACGGTTTGTCTGATTGAGCGAGAAGTTTCTCAAAATGATCGACCATCGCTTCCATAAGTTCCTCTGCGAATGGTGCGTTAGCTTCAAATGAACCACTGACAGGAAAGAATTGAAGGATCGGTCTGATAAAAAACAAAGAGCATGAAATGAGGTTACAATATATTAGATTTAAGATTTATAAATTATTCAGTTTTTCACATAAAAGGTTTCCCACAACAGATAATCTCAATCTCGAGGAATCTCGGGGACAAGGTTCAAATCTAATCAGCCCCAACAGGTCGTCTCAAACTCTCAAATATTGGCAAAGGTAGAATTTTGGGGAGTTGCGGCCCCTGCCGTCACCTGATCCATAGAGTAACAAATTATCTGTCTGTCTGTCCCGGTCAGAATATCACATCATACCATCAGCCTCTAAGCAGCAACACAAGACAAAGAAACAGCACAAACCCGCTGGATCCAAAGTATGAATCGGTGTCTATTGATGCAGAGCAGTAATGTTTGAAATAGCAGTTGAGCGGTGAAGCAAAGCATTCCATTGTGACGCCGAAAACTTCATTCAAACATTTAAAGACAGGAACAGGAAGCGCACCTTGCAACACGACACCCTCATACTGGTTTGGACCAAATATCGTCTGCAATACAAATATATTATTGAATAGCAGTGCCGGTGGCGGATGACCTGACATAAACAAGAGTACATTGTCAACACAAACGTGATGTCAAAATACTAAATATTTCAAAGGAATTACTGTGGCTGTTCAATAAATACAAGTAAAAGATTAGGAAAATTAACTAACTAGAATGCAGGGAAATTGCAAAGTACAATTCATATATCGTAAGATGTCAAGTTTTAGCATCTGTCCTTACCTGATACCTCCTGAGAAGACACCAAACTCGTGGAAGAAAATTCGATAACGTTGGATCGTCATGGCAACCGTATCGATAAAGAGACTCCTAAGAAAAAGGATGGATTAAAATCAATCCTTTGGGATAAATCAACTGTGGTGTACAATGTACATTGTAGGCTATATGCAGTTGGTAATCGGTAAGGGGATGGTTACAGGTTATATCGGACAGGACTCTCATACATTATTTATAGGCTTCAAAGTATTTTTGCCAGAATCAAAACTGCACACACAAAGTAGACAAGGATATAATCCCATCCAACAGAACATAGTCACAGCTTTCTGCTGCATAGAAGCTACCGGTAGGTCTTACTACCAAGATAATTTTGTAGATTTCAAATCAATTCTTAATAGTTGACCAGTAAATTGACAGCGCTGAGCTTGAATATGTATCCAAATCTCACCAATTTATCCATGAACTTTGTGTTAATTCGCATTACTTCATTCTTGTATGTCAAGTTAACATGAGTTTTATCGATATCTTGGGTAACTCCTGTTAACGTTGGAGATGGAGTAATCATTGCGCAGGGTGAAGCTGGAACGAGGGTAGCGGTAGGTTTTGGTTGAGGAGGGATTTCTGAAAATACACAAGATAAGAATATGAAGGTGGTAGGTGTGAAAAGTCAATGGCTGTTCATTAGACTTACCCATTCGGTGTTCCCGCAACGTTGCCGTGGCTTTATCAAAAATTTTCTTTGAATATTCCCTAGCCATATGATACATTTTTATACAAATAGACTCGACTGAGCTTTTCGCAGTTTGAGCAAGATGAGGCCCACACTGACGTCGTAAATGGCTTAATCGATCCTGCGAATCAATGTGACAGTTCAGCCGGTTAATCAGTTAGCTGCAATAATAAACTTTAATGGAAGGAACACATGTCCTGGCAGGGATGTCATAGGCTAATATGTATGTATGACTTCTACTGATGTCAGATGGTGTGCTGCATGACTTTACGAGGTCAGACCAAGCACATACACTATTCCCTTCACCGTAGTGTAGGTTAATATGGCAACGTGGCATCAAAAATACGCGTATAACATCTGCTTATGTAACGACACGTTGCGTTTTAGGGAATTGACAATTCACCAGCTGCTTCCGCTATAACTTCTAATTGTGAAATTACGTTCAGTGGATCATGTTACTGGGGACTCTATTAAAAAAATATCCAGTGGAGCCGATCCAGATAGCAATAGAATAAGACTGATTCATCACAGATTCAACGTTAAGGTCATCAGGTGAAAGTTTCGAAAATTAAATGGGGCATCAAGTTCCAAAGATGTTGCTAAAGAGTTAAAGACGAGTTCAAAGACCTATTACCGTGTCCTGTACATAACCTACTGTGTACCAATAAATAAAATGCCTGTGTGTCTGTCTACAGAAACAAATTTGCCCATGTTTATTGAAATATAATGCACAAGTTTTCGGAGATCTGCTCCTTTATCAGGATATCACGATAAGACAGACATACCAAATAATCTTCCAAGAGTGCATTTTGTTCTTTTCGTAGCCAAGAAAATGTTTCTTCCGTTTGCCACTTGACTTGTTTCCGGCTTTCAGCAGTTGTGTTTCTAGATATTGATTACAGTCAGCTCATGAATCCATCCATACCAGATTTTACTCAGAGTCACACTTCTTATGAAACCTGATGCTTTTGATAATCGTTTATTGGCAATGCTGGGTTATGGAGTATAAATTGATATTTTTCTATGTGGTATGTTAGTGTGAGGTTACGTGCTAATTTACAATCAATTTCAGCACATGTTATAATTGAATGTCATAATTCTTGATAAACCAAGGCTGGACGTTATATATGTCCGTGGTGAAACTGATCGTCCGCCACAAAATACACACCTTGTCTCTATCATCTTTTTAGCGGCTTCTGCATAACAAAACAGTTGCTTTCTAGCATCAGAAAGATACTTTATCCTCGACAAACGTATCGGAATATCATGCATTATTTCTCTGTACATTGATGGGGAGACCTGAAAAAACAAAGATTCTCATTACATTATGTACAGTTGAACCTAGATCCAAATCATGGACGGATTGGACAATGATATGTCCAAGCTTTTACACTGGATAGCCTCCTTGCCGGTACAACCAAAATCTGCATTAATGATATTTTCTTGAGATCATATAAATCCTACTTTTCTTGCTAAAGCCGACTAAATAACCAAATTTGGATCTCTACAAGAACAGAGAACATACTTCGTTCGGGCAGTCAGTCGGCAAAATTGGGTCAAATCCACGATCGACAACTTTTCTCTCTAAGATCCATCGATTAAAAGACTCGTGCGGCGCATCAATTCCTGCGAAGAAATGAAAAAATATTGTTAACTGTGTGTGAGTGTGTGTCTGGGGGTGGTTGGGGGTCTGTATCAAGACGGCAGTTTCTCCACAAAATTTTAGCGCCTCAAGTCTTTTTACCTTCACGAGAGTGACACATATCTTGATAATGTTGTCGAAGTTGGTTGGTGAGAGTTGCTCTGTATCTCTCCGACTCTGGCATGGGAGGAGGAATATTGCAAGGCGAGCTCTCCATCACAAGAACGTCCGTGGTAATGTTGAAATCCCAAAAAACTCTGAAAATAAACACCAGGAATTTAGGGTGATTAAAAATAAAGGATCCCGCTAGTACTAGCTAGTAATGGGATTGGACTTTACGTAGTCCGTGTCTGGCACATGACGATGTACGCATCTCTCTCTCTCTCTATTTCACTCATATCAGGTTTTTAATCAGCCTTATTCCAAGTAAAGGACCAAGAAAAAAGAATTTGAAATGTCATACTCGAGTTTGCTGACTTTTTGCGAAGCTCCGGTCCACGGTTCGCATGAACGCCGACGTTTCAAATTGTTGGTCTTTTTTGTATCATTTTCACTCGTACCAGAACCTGACGAGTGTAACCCCAATGGGTCATCCTGTAACATTGTTTCGTAAAAAAATTAATTAGCCAATTTCGTCTGCTGAGTAGAAATGAAGTCTTTGAGAATATATACTTATGCGTAAATACAATGAATGTATTGTTGAAAACTATGATTTTGAAAAAAGAGAATCATGGAACCCAAGATTGTTCGCTACATTGGTGAAATTTCCTGTAAATTTCCCTTGGCATAAAAACTCATTTGTAATGCAAACATAGACAGGTCACTAATTACCCACGGCATGTTCCATACCTGCCGCCTGCAGAAGTCTAATGAGGTATCTTTTAAGTTGTATTATGCAATACAGTCAACACACATATTGACCCAACTGATGGAAGATTATATGTAAATATGCAATATGTTGCGAAGCACACACAACCACTATATCTACTGTAAATAAAGTAGAAGACCTTTGATAGCAATTTTTCTACAAACCAAAATGGCAGAAAAACAGCAGCATAAAGAAGAAATAGCATAAAAGTAATTGACCGTACCCTATCTCCGAATATATCCATAAATGTAGTCTCGTTGTCTATACAAAATCAAATGTTTGAATGTATATAATTTCGCTTCCATTTCCTCCGCCACAGATAAATTTGAATACAGGTAGCCTACACTTACGAAAGGAGCCGCTCCTGTGGGGCTTCTTGGGACAACACCAGTAGGTGGCAGTTTAGGCATTTCCCAGAGAGATTGATTGGTAAGACTGTTGAAGAAGTAATGGCGAGCTTCTCGTTGACTCCAACATAATCCCCAACCAGCTTGAACCAAAGGCTCCGGAAGACCATTCACAACTGAAATATCAAATGTGGCTTTAAATAGTTCAGTGAGCAACATTCTCGATAAGTTATAACAGTCCGTACTGGTACCGGTGACCGTATAACGATCATATCATATTTTGTCGTTCAATATTTTTTCGGCATAGACACCAGACATTGGCAAGTCACACACGCAACACGGTAACTTGAAAAAATTGATCAGTTTATCTACCATTTGGCTCTGAAGCTCGACGTGTCAAAGTACCAGCTGCTTCATGGTTGTTGAGATCTCGAGCATTTGAAGACGCCTGAAAACAATCAGTCAATATTAAAGAATATTGTGGTGCCGATGGCATGGGTGGACGATCAGATATTGTAAAGAAGATTCAACACAGATTTACCGTCTGCTCTTAGTTTCTTGAGAGTTAAAATATTCAGAAGTTTCCGGAGCTCCGCTACTTCAGGGGCTTTAAGTCACGCAATATGTGCGCCAACTTGCCAAGGATGAAATTTGAAAGTATGACGCAGTTTATAGTGAGATAATGGTTTAATTAATGCGGAGTGAGCGGCAGAAAAGGAGTGAATGGAGCTCTGACAAAGTTCAGGGGACTCTCAGACAACTTTTGTAATCTGCAGGTCCGCTGGGTCCACCGTTTACTATCACACCCGGTGATATATGTGCATCACATATTGGTGGGAGGCTAGAATGAAAAAGACACTACACTCACCTCATTTGTCAGTGTTCCATTGTCAACTTTATCTTGGCTCTCTTCCATTTCTTTCATAAATTCCCGATCCACAAAGTTTTCCATATCGGGATTTGAAGAATAGCCTTCAGTGTCAGAGGCAAATTTTTCTGAAGTAGAATCCCCTTCCATGTCTACACAACACAGCAGTGGATTTATTTCTAGAAAACTTGCCTGAAAAACTCAACTCATTATAGACAACGCCGCCGGGCATGCGTTGGATTTGCCGCAACTATGAATTATGCCGCACGACAAATAGCATTCTGCCGGAATATACGATGTCGTAGCGCACTCATTGAGATATATAAAAAAAAGTTTTCGATTGTCATTAAAATCAACGTTAAAATTATAGAAAAACGATCAAACATCTAGTTAATAACCTGAATTGAATTTTATATTTGAAATTTATTGATTGAGAAATGCAGCCAGAACATTCCGCTTTCCTAATATGATATCCGTAAAAGCCAACATGGTAAGGTTTGTGAGGTCTCCCTACTTAACTTGATTTTTTAAAATTTATCTAGGCTACGAAACTGAACGTGATCGTTAGTCATCTATAATCTTACGAAACAGAATCAGCTCTTGCTCAATCTACTATTCGATTAATTACCAGGTAGGCCTACGGCTATTCGACTACCAATCAACGCACTCCACAGCGTCACCTAACGACACATTCCATCTTCACCTGATGAAGGAGCGGAGCTCCGAAAGCTAGTGAATGTTTTAATTCTCAATAAACTAAGGCTGGACGCTAAATCTGTGGTGATCTTCTTTACAATATCTAACGACACATGAAAGATATCGAGCGATTATTCACTTGCCTGACCTGGTGACCTCCTACCCTACATACGTGAAACGTCAGTCGACGATGAACGCGAATAGCCTATGAAGCGAATAGTCTATGCTTGCAGTGTGCAGGAAATTGCAAGTTCGTGATTAGCCTAGAGCACGTAGGCCTCGCCTATTTATGTAGGTATAGCCTATAGGCTATAGGTCGACCGCGCTGGCCTGTGGGTAGGCCTATGTCGATCGAGATACAAAGCGAAAGTCGTGGCTATAATAACTAAACAATTAGGTAAACCACCTCTCGCGGCCTAGATGGCATTTTAGCAACTGCCGGGAGCATCATGCAGCGGTCGATAGAATATAACACCTCCTTCGTTGACACAAAGCTCTGTAGGCCTACTAACTACTTAGGTCATAAAGCTACTTTGCATGTTACGGAAGCAATGTCGTTGAGAACATTAAAGGCAACAACATTAGTCGAAGAGCCGGGCTATTAGTTTCATATGAATTGCAGGATTTGCAGAACATTAAAATTATACCAAGCCATGTCTAGTAATCGATCAGAAAGTGCATTAAAGTGTGGCATAAACTGTTGAAAATAAGACCGATTTTCAGCGGAGTTTTTAGGGTAGATCGTCTTTTCGTCATTGCTCATATTTCGCCTTTTAACCGATCTCACCCGATACACCCCGACCCCACACCCCATCAGTCTTCGATTAGTACAAGGAGGCTGTAGGGAAGACAATGATCCGCTGTGGCAAAGGAATATGAAGAAAGTGGTGTATATTTTTTAATTTTTTTTTGGAGTTTATGACGTTTTTCAACTACTAAGGTCATATACGCCAGGTCGATGCTCAGTGTATACGTGCCAATACCTCCGGCTTATAGCCCGGATCACTATTACAATCACGGCTCTCCGCACTTCCCCGACACCGACTGCCAGGCAGGGAAGGAACGGATACCAATTTTAAAGTCTTCGATTTGACTCGGTCAGGAATTGAACCCGGCACCTCCCGATTAGAAGGCGTTCAGTCAAAACTACTCGGCCAACTGAACGGTGTAGTGAAGGTGTAGTTACCATATTGTATTTCGAAAGGAATTTGCACTGTCACGGTCGCGATCCCAGCCCAAGCCCGGACAATTGATGGGAAGGTGATGACTGATGAGGTTAGAGCGACACGCGAGTGGTATCAAGCGTAAAATCGCTGCAACATCATAAGCAAGCATGAGCATGAGCATGAGCATGAGCGTCATGAGCAATTCGACCCGCTTTGGCTGCACGCACAAACATGAAACTTGGTCTCCATTTTGTCTTTTTTAGCCTAATCTTGTTTTTATTTGGTTAAAATGAATTCGCCTGTTGTGCGCAAGTTTTTGTCGTTAGAAAACGAGAAAAAAGAGAATGAGTTTCAAGAATTTCAAAAATCCATGAAAAAATTGGATAATATTTTACGAAAGTCGTCAATTTCAAGTCCGAAGCAAACACTTCTTGAAGTTCAAATAGTAAACCAAGCTACTAATCAGGTCATGTGCAAAATGGACCAGGTAGGCTACGCTTTATATTAATCACACAATTAAGACCGTCGAACCACCGGTATTAGAGATTGGCATCAGAGTTTTCCTTTAATATGATATACCTATGAACTTTCCAGTAAATTCGACTGAAAGTTAAGCTGTATGATGACACTGTGTATTGTAGCAAGGGGCTACATGCCCCGTCCGCCATCTGCCAAATCAGAGTAGACTAGATGTAGGCCTGCATTACAGACCTTATTTAGAGTGATAATATAGAACGTTTCGATGGCCGAACGTGTCTTTCTCTCTCATTTCTCTCTCTCTCACTCTCTTTGTCTCGTCAATATTTATTTGTTCTACAGGTCAGCAATGCAGCCACAATATCTGCAATAAAAGACGTGTTAGAGCGAAAATGTATGAATTAGGTCAGGCAGACACTACAACGCAGGACAGTAGGCTACTCACTGATTTGTTTTCCATTCCTCCAGATCCACAATATTACAAAGCCAGGCAGTCTCTAAGCCTCAGTCCATCGGAAAGTGAATTGGAAGATTATGATACTTTGGCTGATGTGAATCTCGCTAACGAGTGTGTTCTGTACTTTCAAGATCTTGGCCCGCAAATTCGGTGGTCAACGGTATTGTAATTTTTGTGAATGGCCACTTTCGACAGGCGTTAAAACCACATTTGTAATACTCTTTTGAATTTAGGTCTTCAATATTCAATACTTTGGGCCTTTGCTGTTATATCTTGCGTTCTTTCTACGGCCGCCGTACGTGTATGAAGCAGAGTACACTTTTTGCGTTGGATCGGAACTCGTTGTGCAGTAAGTTGCAATAGAGTTTGATTCTTGAAAAGCGCCTCACTCAGAAAGCGTATGATGGTGGTATCTCGATTGGATGAACCGTTGGACTTAGCCTAGATAAACGATTAAATTAGCGGTGACATTATAGTAGCATAGCCTAGCCTATAGGCTACTTTCATCCTGGACCTCGTCCGCTCCCGTCTCTACTGCTTTCTATATACATTATTTATACGTTGAAAATTTGACAGACTCGCCGCTGGATGCCATACATTTCATTACATACGTAGACTTGTAGAGACGAGATTTATCCATCGGTTTTCGCGAGGAGCGCTTCCTATCACAGATCTTGTCATGAACACGTTGTATTATTGGATTTTCGGCGCTTGGATGTCCTATTTTATTAACCATCCACAATATACAGCGCCGTTCTTCGGCGATCCTCAAATCTACACTGGTCTGAGCATGTTTGCGGTAAGACAAGAAAGTATTCTAGGGTATAGGTTTTAGCCAATTAGGCGACTCGGCAGATGTTCGATAAATTGACAAAATTGAAAATTAAAGAGTGTTGTGAACGAGCATAAAGCGATGAGATAAACAGCCAAATCACTTCAACCACTTCAACCAGGTATGACCAGCCCTAATAAGCGAAGTGCCGAAGGTAGAAGAATTTGGATGTATGCGTATATTTATATCCACATGTCCACTCAGTATGCATCGACGATATCTACATTTCAAATTCTTCATCATGACACATATAATATATTCTTAAGATTGGCGAATTCGGGAATTTTTCAATACACTTAGCTCTGAACAGAGCTACCGTGGCGGGAATTTCAAAGCGCAGGACAATCCATCCAACCAGAAACCCATTTACGTGGCTCTTTTCTCTTGTATCCTGCCCCGACTATACCTACGAATTACTGACGTGGGCGGGCTTTGCTGTCATGACACAAACAATAGTCAGTAAGTGCCCTAGCGTATAAAGAGTCATATCAACATCTTAACCCGAAGGAATGGGGATCTGAAAGCTTGTGTGAACTAAATTTCCAACGCATATGAGGTAGCGTTGTTGTTTAGACTTATTGCGTTTTCACCCTACTAAGGTCATGTAGGCGAGGTCAATGCTTAGTAAGCGTGTCGATACTTCTGGTTTATACCCCGGATCGATATCACAACCACAGCCCCCGCACTCCCCTTGACAGCCAAATAGAGGATCAACTGATACCAATGTTAAAGTCTGTGGTTTGACTCGGCCAGGAACTGTGAGTAAACCAATACTCTGGGCTACAAAACAATCAGCTATGCTTGCTCTCATTTTGGAACATACTCCCAGTAAGAATTAATTAACCGCATTTGAATAATACAGCGGATTTCCAGTGACTTGACACTACATGTTTTGCAGCATTATTTTTTGTCGCCGTGGGATTTTTCCAAATGGCAAGGTGGGCAGTTACCAAGCACCGGAGTTACAATCGACACATACCGGACTACCCAAAGTCCCGAAGAGCTGTCTTGCCGTTTATGCTTTGAATCTGTACTGTACTTCTTCAATAGAGTCAAACTGGGGTTCAAAATATAATGCTGGCGTAACTATAAAAGTTGGAAATGTAAGAAAAACAAAGCAGGGCAAATCCTTAATAATATTAAAATTCCCCAGCCTTTCGGGGTGTAGCTTTCATTGAAGAATGTGTGTGAGTGGACTTGTGGTGCGGTGTTGCGGCTGAAATTGGCTTTTCCGCTTTCCCCACCGTGTTTTGAACCAATATTGTTGCGTTTTTCAACTCTTTTAGCGCTTTTCGACTATTAATTTTTGTGGATTTAGCTGGGCGTCGGTTTGAAGGGTTTATAGAAAGGGGTGGAGCGATTGAAACTGCTTTACGCACTTTAGCTGGTTTGATATTGTGAGAATAGGATTTTCGTGAACCTGGGTCGGTGAGGTTGTTGGAAACAGTTTTGAGAAGATACTCCCCATTCGGATGACTTTTCTCTCGTTTGTCTTTTTTCTTTATTTTTCTCTCACTTGCGTTTTGCCGTTTTTCTCGTCTGTGCTTACCACGTCCATGTTGGATGTACGGATTCTGATAGTAGTATACGTAATAATATTCTGGTACTGTCTGAGTGTCGGCTGTTGTCATAGTGACCGCTGGTGCAGAAGAGACAGTTCTCACAGCATTGTCTAAATGAATATCAACACGATTTCAAGTATTTATGTGTACTACTTGAATATTCCTCGGCCAGCACTGCGCTATGCAATGTAAGCACATGCGTCGAGTCATCTCTCTCTCTCTCTCTCTCTCTCCTATTCCTTCTCTATTAGTAATTAGATATCCCTTGACATTTATTACATGCAAAGCTTTCTCACTTTTCCTCCGTTGCTTCCGGATATTGCAAGCTTTCATTCCGAACGTAACCGCCAAAGATAAAAGCACGATTCCGCCGGCAGCAATCCCTACGATGACCATCGGAGAAAGGCTGGAATTCTCAGACTCCCTTTTCCGATCGGGGATTTTTGGCCTTGTTCCAACTACAACGTAAGGATAGATTAGAAAAGGGAGGATTTTGTGATTTTGAACAGAATCAGAATCAAACTCCTTTCTTGCTTATTCCAAAGGATTTACCTTTTCGTCGAATCCAAGAGGGCTTTTTTTTTTAATAGTAGGCCTAGTACAGACAGACAGATAATTTATTTCATCCCACCAGAAACATTCGATATTCCGGCACGAATTAGGTGGCGACAGGCGCCTCAAGGCCTGACAATACATCACCGCTTGACAGTAGAATTCTACTCAGGTGTGAGTAAGATCATGATTCACTTTATCTATAGGCTTGGGCATACGCATACTGTACACGTGGGCATACCACTTACACTACAGCCGTTGTATATACGTATCCTCTCGGACAATTTATAAATGAATTCACTGAACGATGACCTTATTTCCCTTACCTGGAGGTAATAGAGTAGGCAAGCGATCACTGAGACGAACTCTCCAAGGACGTTTCGTTGTAGATTTGGTTCTGTAGTAAGATCATAGATCATGCATTGATTAATTGATTGCGTACGTTGATTGATTGATTGATTGTTTGATTAGCTGATTGCATTGATTAATTGACTGCGCAAGTTGATTGGTTGATTGCGTTGATTGCACTGATTGCATTGATTGGTTAATTGCCTTGATTGGCGGTTGGTTGCTTGCGTTGATTGGTTGATTGATTGATTGATTGATGAATTGTTTCGCACGATGAAAGAGCAAGCTCGATAACCTCCAGATTCATTTTTTTTTGGTGTCCCGCAGGCTTGATATCTTACAGGTTATATTTATTCTACTGAAATTCTCTCTCTCTCTCTCTCTCACTCTCTCTCTCTCTGTCTCTCTGTTTCTGGTAATATCGTTACGGATGCGAAGCTAATCTAGAAAATTGATCTTGACTCACCCATGGAGTAGCCCATGACTCACCTTTCAGTGGGCAATGTATTTTTATTTTTAACTCCTGCTTTACCGATCGCGAGATCTTCCGGTATCGGTACGTCGTCTTTCATATTTTGTGAAACCACTACAGGGAAAGAGATAATGTTACTACTAAATAGTGAAGGTTAACATGATTTTCTTACATCCTATACTCGGGCTTTCCGAAGTTTCCCGAAATGCCATTCTAAAGCCCCGGAAATTTTCGGAAGTCATCGGAATATTCGATATCAGCTCAACGATCAGGAAATTTCCTGCGAAAAAGTGAAATCGGTCGTATATATTTCCTGCTAAATTTGACCAAATCCTCTGATATGGACTGCAGAGATAGCCTTACGCCTTGTTCCCATTGAGGGTGAGCGTAAATCATTGTGTGTTCTGCTTACGCTTGTGCTCGGTGCGTTAATTAACGTCGAGTGTCTGTCGCTTTTGCGCTCGCTCTGATTACACACAGGTTTAAATCTGATTTAATTTTTATACCTGCCGAAACCACTGACGGAATCCCAGCATTTCCACAATGAGGTCCGACTCGCGAGCCAGACAGAGGTGCAATAATTACGACATTCTGTGAATGACATACTCCGTCGTCACCAGGACCGATAAGGTAAAAGTCAAGAAAATCGACGTAGATTCTACGGTCGGGCTGACTGTAGATCCTGAAAGCAATCAACATGGAATTCCGGACTCTCAACCGCCTAAACTGATTCAAATTTTCAAGTGTTTTTAATACTTTATTACCTCTGGTACAATTTGTATGATTTCAAAATTCATATCCGTTTGGAATAGACTTACTCCCATATGCATTTCTTTAAAATAGGAAACCTCTCTGGAAAGTTGGGTGTTGAAGCATACCCTTCGTTGAAACCAGCCCACAGTTTTGTGCGCTGGCAGTTGCTCGAAAATGACCCATCAGATAATTTGTCACAACACAATGGCTTTTCTAGATGAATGGAATTGTGCGTTATTATCTTCTTAGTTATGCCATATTTTGATCGAGACGTCCCGGGATCGATTGACGACCTAGTTCGGATCATTATCACAACCACAACACCTCGCCGATACTGACTGCCAAGCAGATACGTTTGTGATACCGACTTCAAAGACTTGGGCGGGAATTCAATTCGGGACCCCACTGCCGCCGTAAAAGGGGGTGTATCATCTCTGTACCATCGCAATTACGCTATCCGATTGTAAAAGGGATGCTACCTGTTTGGCTGATGTCATGACTTAAACGCACGGAATAGTAACTACGTATTAGCCGAAGACCTCACTGTTACATCCGCATCCTTTCTCACCTTCGTCAGTTCCTTGGCCGTCCTCATGTTCCTGTGATTGACTGTGTCCTACCGACAGGAAAATTGCTAAAATCACGTAAGCAGTGACCATGATCGCTTGCTTTACGAGAGGTTTGTGATAAAAACTACAACATTTCTGTTTTCTGATCAAATATCCTCAGGCTGTTTAAAGAATGCCAACTTGTCGGGCAAGCAGTTGCGAAATGTTGAGAATTAGGTCTACACATATAGAAATAGTAGATAAGTGACGGATCGAATCACGTGTGCATGTCTTTTTAGAGACAATTTGCAAATTTGGCACCAAACACCAAGGACTCAGAATCATCTGTCAAGTCTATAACGATTGTCCGGCGCGCTTTCCTTTTAGCCTAATCTCAATGATTTGAAAGACTCAACTTCGTTTTTAAAACTTGATATATATTTAGCTGTCACAGACTATCACAAAGGTTGAATAAAAAGTTCCGACGCAGTTTAATTCGGATTATTGTTGGCGTTTTCAACAACTAAATTGTCATATACTTGGTTTATAGTACGGGCATGGCCTACTCTAGGTAAAGTAGGCCATGGTCCGGGTCATTATCACCACAACACTTTTTGATCGGGCGAGCTACCTTTGTAACAGCCTGCAAGAACCAGAATCTATTCAACATCAAAACACTGGGAATAACGTCTACATTTATATGACGTAATGATATTTTGGCAGCATTTACTACGCAGGCATATTGTAGGCTAATCAACAATAACCAGGTTAGAAAAGGACAATATTGAATCAATCAGCCACACATGCGAACGCGGAAGAGTATTACAGTCATGATAGTCAGCCTTTCCTGAATGTGTCATCGAGTTAATGACAACATTTTTGTATTAGGTTTGCCTATACCAAACCTATGTGAAATGCGGAAGAAACGCACAGGTTATTAGGCTAAGATGTCTTATCTGTCTTGATCAGCAGCGGTGGGTGGTCTTTCAGATCAGCGGAGACAAGATGAAGATCATCAGTGTACTTTGGGTGCTGTGTTTTGTGTTGTCTGTACGTTCGACTAAAGAGTTGGTAAGGTAAGTTCGCTACGGAGTCAAGTTTATCTCTAATAATATCCAGTGACTGTATTCGTTGTCGCTTAGAATTTATGACGCTTCAACTATTTAGATCATGTACTCCAGGTTAATACTTATGCTTTACGTGTGTCGCTATTTCCATTTTCTATCCCAGATCAGTATATCATAACCACAACTTTCCGTACTACCCAGATACCTGACTGCCAAGAAGATGATGCATGATTACAAATTATAAAGGCTTTGATTTGACTCTGTTGGGAATCGAGCCCGGTAGGGTAGGTCTGTACCTCCCGATCAGAAGGTGGACAGTTATACTTCTCTGCCAACTGAGCGGCAACCACACTCGTCATATCTGCTAACCAGTCACGGCATTGTCAAATTAATGATCTAATATATAGGTCTATGTATTGCTTAGTTGTGACAAATAAACTCTCTCTCTCTCTCTCTCTCTCTCTCTCTCTCTCTCTCTCAATCTTGTGAATGTTAGTGTAATTCACAAGATTGTGAAAAGAGCAACTCTAGAGCACGTCCTAACAGACGCTCAAAAGACTCAGCTTCTAAATGAGCATAACGAAATGAGAAGGAAGGTCCAACCGGCGGCGGCGAATATGCAAAAGATGAGATGGAATAACACATTAGAGAAGATAGCAACTGATTTTTCAAAGAAATGCATGTACGGACACAACCTCAAAGTATGCTCAAAACTTAGTTTGAAGTATATTTACACTTTATAAGAGGCTGTACCTCCCGCCCCTGCGTTGTTGCGTATCGGTTCGAGCATAATGGTCAACCATAAGCGTGAGATTTTCAATTGAGGGCGTAGAAGTGGTATTCTGTGTCGCAAGACGTAACATGATAGATTCCTATCATGAACTGTAGGCTACTTTCTGCGCATTCCACGTTTGTGAAAGATTAATTATTTCGCTCATTCCGGCAGACGTCATAGATATAATGCATGAAAACGCTAAAATTTGATTGAAATCGCTCACCATCTGCGAATCGAATTTCGGTCTCAGCGACAATGCGAAGGGAATATATCCAGCATCTATCTATATTGACTTCCTACAATAGGCTAACGATATAATATAGCTACGAGTAGGCCTACAAGCCTGCCTCTAATTATAGGTACCATATGGGGAAAATATCCATGCATCTAGCAAAGGCGTCATTGACAGTGGTAACTACGCATTAGAAAGCATAAGAGATTGGTATGATGAGAGAGATTACTACGATTTCGACACACAAGTATGTTCTACAAAACCGTGCGGACATTACACTCAGGTAATGTATAATAATAATTTACATGCGAATCGTGCACAGAGATGGGATGACACTGAGACCACTGGAATAGATTTTTGGGCTTCGGCGCTTTCTTGCTTACATATGCAGATTACACTTGCAGTTAGGTAGTCTACAACCAATGAAGTAAAAAAGGTCAATGCTTAGTACGTGTGTCGATACTTGCGGTTTGCCGCCCGGATCACCTTCACAACCCTCCGCAGTCGCCCGAACTGACTGTCAGATACGGAGCCGTTTTTAATGCTTTTGTTATCTTGAGTCGACCGATAATCGAACTCGGAACCTCCAGATCATCGTACGCACGTACGGTATTGCAATGGAACTCGTGCCTAATTGCCATTTTCTTTTTCAGATTGCTTGGGCAACAACCAATCAAATAGGCTGCGGCTTGACGACTTGTAAACCATTGGTGGGAAGTCAATTCGGCGCTGCAACTTTCGTTGTTTGTAATTACGCACCAGCCGGAAACGTAGTAGGTAAAAGTTACATCAATCGTTATACCTGCATATAGGCACATATTTTCAATTTTTCTATGAAATACGCCTTCGTTTAGGTATGCGAATGTATCAAAAAGGAGCTCCGTGTAGCAACTGTCCAAAAGAATATCTATGTGACAAAGGTGACGGTCTCTGCTACGATCCAAAGCACATTGGCGAATCGGGAACTCAGACGTCCTTCTACTCGTTCCTTTCGTTATCTGGACGTAAGATCATGTCTTAATCGCTAGTTGGTATAAATGTAGAATGTATATGTTTTGTGTTTAAGCATTGTCAGGGGCACAAATTACTGGGATTGTTATTGGAGTTACTGCAGAATGTACTCTGGCTGTTGCTGTTGTTGTTGTTGTAACAACACGACGACGCAGAGCCTCCAACACACAGGTGAGACTTCCATGTTAATTCGAGAAGCGCCAAAACTTATACTTTTTTGGAGTAATTTCTCTGTTTGATTCAAAATGTATAGGTTACACCTGTCTCGGATCCGATACTCACCCGACACCGATAACCTACTCTAAAGTGGGCCATGCGTCACTCCCTACCAGGCTCCAAATATCTAACAGCAGAGTAGCCTACCGCGCTTGTATTATAGAATGTCGTGCGAGTGTGATCGTTCAGTTCAAAATTAGTAACCTGTTCGAATTTGTAATGTTATTGTTATTATTATTGACAGGTCACTGGGGAGCAATCGCAATGACATCAGCACGAGGCACGAAGCCTATCTATTTAACGTATTTCACGAAACTGCCAAGCCTATAGGCGTTGTTTTTATGATTATGTTAGATGTATCAAAATATAACCTTTCTGAACTTGCCGCACAATCGTTGTCGGTTTGAATTTATAGCGTTTTAACCCTACTATACGGTCATATACGCCAGGTCAATTCTTAGTACCCGAGTCAGTATTTCCGGTAGGCCTATATAAGACGGGTCACTATCACAGTAACCAGAACGCCCCGCACTCATCCGATAGTCGATACTGCATGCCAAGCAAAGTCAGAATGAATACCAATATTCAAGTCGGTCGGGATTCAAACCTGGGTCGTATGGTCAGATGATGATGAAAGATTGTTACAAAATGTGCATTGGTAGGGATACAAAAAGCTCCCATGACGTCAAGTTACGGTTATCGGTACGGCAAGCTATTAGCGGCTTCAATAAGCGATATGACCTATCACATTCCAGAATCAAATAGTTCCGTGTATTAGTCCAATATAACTGAAATGTAAGTGCACTTTGAAGTGGACTTATCGTCAATAAGGGATTTGTAATTCAAATTCGACTAGCTTTATACGTTTGGTTCACCTCGGCATAGGCCACAGATGACGCGTCGACCAATAAAGTCTGATACTTACTGTATTATAATATGGGGGCTCATTACCTCCATTAGATAAGTCTGTATAATATGCATGCCCTACTGTTTGGTTCAAGTGAGGTCAAGGGTTATGTAGCATAAATAGCTGGCTAGCCCGGTTTCAGTCGGGCTATAGGCATTTTATATGCGCGAAATTTCCAGTGTATTTGTTCCTATTACGTAACAATTTCATATATACTTGAAATTTTTTTTTTTACTTAAACTTGTCTTCACGTAATGAAAGAACGGACGTCTGAATGCTGGTGAATAAGTTTCCAATAACCTAACAGCGAGATTTTTAAGCCCGTGGTTCCAGTTCCTCAGTCTGAGAGAGCGACTCGTATCTTTAAACAGGTTAGTGCGCCTTATTCCATCAACGACGAAAGCTTGTAAATTAAATTGCCAATACATCAAGGTTATAGAGGTTAAATTTGTTGTCACATCTCGTGAAAGAATCACCATACCATATTCATTACGCTTTTCCAAGAATCGCATGGACGTCGGACACGGCCACTGATTTTCCCAACGATTTCAAGCATGAGTTCCTTGCGTAATGCCACGCCACACGCGATATGCTATAGTCAGTCTCAGCAGTCCATATTTATAACTATAGAGCCTATTATTTCAAGAAGTCGAGCATATACTTAATAGAACGTCAGCACAGTTAGTCCAACCGAAATGTTTTGTTTTCGATAAATTTGGCTGTGGCCACCCTCTCTTATCTACCGTGCATTAGTGCCCAGGTCCACCCGCAATCGGCTTCTATTATTAAATAACGGGGTAGGTGACTTGTTTGTATCATTATATCTTAAAGTGTTTGTCGCAATAAACGAAGGGGCGATGAAAAATTACGCTTCACTCGTCGCGTTTGTATGCGTAGCGGCATTGGCAACATCTTACTCAAGTTCTGCGAAGGAAGCCGCAAGGTGAGAGGCTAATCTCCATTAAAATCAAGCGTATGAATATCTGTAGCGTGTTCGATCTCGGCTTACATCTCAATCAGGGTGTGCACAGCGAATTGGCGACTCGTACCGTGGCTTGGAAATAAGCCGAACATCCCTTCTAATATGTCATCGAATCGTACCAGGACGCAAGGGTGAATGGCAGAGGGTTTTTGACCGCCGACCGGGATGCCAAGCCACTTTTAATCTAATTATTAGCCTCTTAATCCCGTCGTGTAAGCTATACCCATACCGTATACAATATAGAGTATTAGACCATAATAAAATTTCATGGTGAAAAAAATGTTCAATGTTAAAATATTTTTAGATCTGCTCATGCTATTGTAAAGCGGGCCGTCACAGGCGCTCACGTTTTAAGCGAAAAGCAGAAGAAAATGATTCTGGATAAGCATAACGAAATGAGAGCAAGCGTGGAACCAAAAGCCTCCAATATGTTGAAGATGAAATGGAACAACACGATGGAAGAAATCGCAACCACCTACTCCCGGCGGTGCATCTATGAACATAACTATGTAAGTACGCCAACATTTCATGTTGCCCACAACCAAAAGGGAGAGGATTACGCATATATATGGCCTCTAGTCACACCAGACACTGCGCAGTCAGAATCTCGCCAGATTGACGGTGCCAAGATTAAGAAGCAAAATAGACTACAGTTGGCCTAGTTGTTGTAAACCCAAAAATATATATCTTCCTTGCAGGGTCCAGGCATGGAAATATATGGCGAAAACCTCTACTTGACTACAGCCGCAGTCGACGATCAATTCGCTATAAACGGTATGGTCGCTTGGTTTGACGAGAGACTCGATTACAACTATGAAACTGAGGCTTGCTCGAACGTATGCGGACATTATACAGCGGTACGTGAATTGAGATACGGAACTCTGGCGGTATATCAGCGCGTGTGAACTCTTACACCTGGTGTGATAATTTAGTGGCGGAAATAATGCTCTTGAGCAGGCCGAGCGCTATTCCACAGCACGTTCAAACCTTGCTTTTACTAGCCAACCCTCAAAGTCGTTCCCTGTCCCGGTCAGAGCACTCGTTTGGGTTTTTAACAAAAGCAAATCCTAGGAGCTCTCGCCTCGACGGAGAATACAATCATGGAAGTATAGGCTTGTCTTGCAAACGACTGTTCGCGAATGCGAGGTAAAAGGCTGATGTCAAAATAGACATCTACCGTGAGCGACTCCTAGAGGCCATTCGCATTCGACGTGCGTCAATTGCGTTACTAATCCCTGCGTAACTAGTCAGTGGCTAATCACTATCTATAAAACACATCCGCTAATCTCTGCTTAAGCGCGCTAGTTAGTCGCTATCTATAAAACGCACCCTTAAATTCGTAATGACGTTATATACAGCTTGTATGGGCTGAATCGGACATGGTTGGATGCGGAATATCGACTTGTGACGTCATCGACGTAAATGGCACACCATGGAACGGAGCATCACTGCTAGTATGCAATTACCACCCGGCTGGAAACGTTCAAGGTAGACCAAATGATATTATTTACACTCTGTTCTCACTGCGTCATGAAAGCCGGCCTTTAAACCATAACCAGACTGGCATAGTGGACTAGAGATCGACCGATGTTGCTTTCTGAAAAATTTCTGATTTACATCACAGGTAGAACGCTTTACGAGAAAGGAGATTGGTGCAGCAAATGCCCCGATGGATATCATTGCGACGATAAACTCTGTTCCTTGTCGTCGTCCACGAGTGAGAAAATTTTTTTGAATTTGAGAGAAAAGAATACTTTGGATCGACTATCGACGTTTGCTGGTTTTTCAAAAGTCGAAACCATCGGCCTCGTCGATTGACCATTTCGCTCAGTATGGATTACGGAAATTTCATGAGTTACCGGCCGATTCTCCCGAATTGAGGGCGGAAATCTACATTAGATACCGCCCTCAACCACACTCGACTAACGGCCACTAACGATTGCACAAACATACGAATATTTACGGGCTTGTATCGGTCAGTCGCAATTTAGAATTAGAAGCGTGAGAAAATTTTGATTAGCACTATACAAGACTCTGACTAACACGGAGCTGTTTCTTTCAGGGGCGTTGCCGACGTGGGCGGCATCGATCACGGTTCTTATAATCGGTCTGTCATGGCAATGGATCATCGACGTCTACTGAACAAACTTCAATAATGTCAATATTATTGTACAATGTAAATAAACGTTTGGTGGCTAAACCGACAACTGATCTGATTTGATTAGAAAGCCGTCTTCTACAGCTAGCGACGTTGACATAAACGCAGGTTAAACAGATTGGGAACTGGATGACTAGCGACTAGCACAGCAACAAAATGGCGATAGCCATCGTCGTAATTCTCTATATATGACGTTTCGTGGCAACAAAATAGACCCCCTTCACGGCTTTATTCAACACCGCTCGGCGGCAACTAGCAGCTCTAATCCACCGGTACCACAGCAGAGTTCACGTCGACAACTGACGATGTCGAGACAAAGTCGGAGACCAGCAATGTGAATAGATTGATAAATAGATTATACTTTCGAGTCTTAAATCATTTATCTACGACTACTGTACGATACGGGATATATAATGCACAATTACAAATACATTACATAACAGCTTTACTCTTCCTTGCTCTCTAGAACTCTCATGATCTCTTGTTTGATTTTTTTCATCGCAATTCCGGCATCTGGAATCAAATATCTGAAAACAGTCGACAAAACAAACTTAGCAAATGGCAGGCTATTAGCCAGCAGCAGTATTTCCCTGAAAGGAGCTTCCTGCCTTCCAGAACTTTTTCACCACTGCCAAAGAGAGAGATTCGACGACTTGGTATACCCAAGTAGTTCTTAACCCCAGGGGTATAAACTTATCTACCTAGGGAATAATTTTTCAAGACAACAGGATGTTTCGCATTCATTCAGTAAGGGGTGAAAGTTACTAGTAAACTTGTACCTCTCTGCAGCATCCTCCTCCCCGATTTGAAATCGGAACGTTATCATTTCTGCACAATTTTTCTTCGACGTGATTTTAGAAACAGCCGAAAGAGGAAATGTTGACACGATGCCGTACTTTTTATGTTTTTTACTTTCTCTCAAACAGATCAAGTCGTCTCCCTTCACAGCTATACAAACGGCAGGTCGTTTTCCACTTGAGAGAACCTGGAAGAGAAATAATAATAATAAAAAAATAAAGGGAAAAAACACAGTACACAGTAGTCACCAAGTCAGCTTACCCACTGCCTAATTGTGTTCTGTCTACATACCTTGAAGCATGGATAGACGTTTTCTATATTGTACGTTTCTTTCCATTCGTCCAATGTTTTGAACTCAACATCATCACCAGAGTAATCATCCTCTGTATCTGTCATAAACAGTGAATTCTCTTGCACAGGTGTACAGGTTATCTAGTTATAGACTACTATACCCTCCGTTCTTCTTTGTCCAGAATCACCAGAACCACCTTGTTCCTCCTCATCTCCAATAGAAAATATAGGTTGAACACCACGGTATGGTTTGGAACTGTTCCAATCCAGCATCCCTAAAATTGTTAATGGATTATCTTTTACGTACCGGTAGCTTTGATTAGATCAGTTTGGCTTTCAAGTTTCAATAGTTCTAAAGGCAGTTTATATTTGAATGTTATAGATTTATTCCCTATGGATATGAGTCATTTCCATGGAAGAAGCTTCCCGACTTCCCAATGCTTCCTAGCCATAGATCCACCAGAATTTACAAAAATAAACGATCCCAAAACACACGGACCTCACCTTGTTCACTATCCATGAATTTTGATACCTTGCTTTTCAAGTCTTGTGACTTTGTTCTTATTGTTGTGGTGAAGTTTTTCATAAAACCTTCCATAACTCCTTTTTCCGCTCTGAAAAAATAATTTGGGGACATTTGTAAATTAATTCAGAGAGTATATATATCATACTTCTTCTTTCGGTCTTGTCCCGTTTGCGGATTTCCACATGCCTATCAAAAGGCTCAAAAATTGGCAGGGAAATTTACATCCTAGCCTACGCAATTTCCGCTGGTACACTCTTATTTATATGGACTTTGAAAGTATCTTTAACTAGTCAACGTGAACTTACGAGGACGGATCATCTGATTGGTCGGAAGATCTTCCGCTACTCTGACCATCACGCATTTTTCGTATTTGCCGATTTGTTCCTGGAAAGAGGGAATGAAAATAAAATTTCAATTAGACTTTCAAATATGAACGTCAACCAACAAACAAAACAGAATTTCCAGGCAAACTCAGTCAGGGAGAGACTTGTTTTGTCGGGGTACAATCAACCAACCTGTAATCCAGTCACTGAGTTTGACGTTAGCTTGTGTGAGATAGGTTACAATTGCATCGAATCCGCCATGTACCACACTAACATACGGATGATGATTCTTCAATAGGTAAGCGATGGTCATGTGTAAATGTTGATCTTCATCATTGTCTCCGCTTCCTGTACAAGATACAAACAGTGAGCAATTGAAAATTCAAATACAAGCCTATTACAGAATTGTGGATTCTGGTGACATTTAGCAACATTTCTAAATTTAGAACCACTAGGCTGCCCGTGTAGCAGATGGGAGAGTGCGGCAAAAGGGAAAAGCTTTACTCACGCAGAATTTACGCTGTGACAATGGATAGAGTCTAAAAATTACCATAAATGAAAAAAGTCAAACATTAGGTGGTGCTAGAGATTGATTCAAAATTGTGGTGATTTGAATCTATCCCGAATATTCGAGTTGATGTGACAATATCTATATAGTTGATACACACCAATTAAGCAGACGTGTTCGCCCACTTCAGTATTTCCAGCTTCTAATGCTTGTTTCTGGGCTAGAAACAATGAATCAATTGCCATCGCGAATTCTTTCGGTTCTCGTAACATCAACGTAGCGTCGAGATGATGAGCCGAATGGAGATGTCCATCGTTGTAGAAATCAGGCGGACGACAGTCAACAAGGAAAAACTTCACTTTATCAGGTTCACTGAAAAGTAGATGGTATGGATGAACAAACATTTTCGAAGTACCCAATTTTACAGTGCCCAAAATTACGAGGGAGCCGAAATATTTTTGAGGCGGACCCAAAATTTATCCTTGATCCGGGGTCGAGAATTTCTCTGAGCATCCCTAGAGACAACCTACTATTGCGCATTTCAAAATCAATTGAAACCTGTCAAAAAGGTGCTTGACCATTGACGGACAAAAATTATTGATCTAACTTCATTCAATTATATATTGATCTAATCTCATTCTCATGTAGGCCTACTCGTGAATATTGTAATTACAAAAGAATGGCCTAGGAAATAATGACTTACCTTTCAAAGTCCTCGTCTGAATCTTTAATGGTAAATATGTCCTCTGTTGACACTTGCAGGCAGAGTGATTCAGCGACCTCGCTGTCTTTATTGGTAGCACCTTTTTGTGAACTTAACAGCATTCCTCCATACAAAGACTGGTACCGTCGAAACGCAGATTGTGGAGTTTTACTGCGAAAGTATATGGCTAACTGAAAAAAATCTTCAATATCTTCAACTTGTAACGCTGACGGATATTGAGTCAAATTTTCCAAAATTTTTTCTTTCGAGTCATCTTTCATAGAGACAATATGGTTTTTTGCATTTATTAGAACTACTAGTGATAGAAAAAGTCCAAAAAATGGGTCTGCTTCTTGAAAATATATGTCCCACAATGATAACGTCACTTCGATGTCACATCTTGACGCAAACATTGTTGTGAGCCATGGTTTCATGAAGTCTTGCATTAAAAGTTTCTTTGAATCAATAAAACAGCATAGTTCCGGATCATGGTACGTTAGAACATGTCGGAATATATCATACGGAGCATTTGATGTATCATCTTTTGGGATATATCGAGTTAATATTGCGTAAAAGCAATTGTACATATCTGCTCGGTTCATTTTTTCAAGAGTTAGGATCGGCCGCATCACATCAAGCCATGAATTCTGCCCATCGAATTTCATTGCACGGCTCTTTATGTAGAATGTTATTATCGATTCCAAATCCGACAATATAGTTTCTGTTTTCGTACGTGTGATCTTGTTTACAACTTCCGCGCATGCCGCATGTATAGCATCTTGTTCCGGTAGATCGAGTTTACCATCCCAGTAGCTCAGTGGATCACCACGGCTTGCGATGTTGAGGCATATACGCCATACTTCAGCTCTGCAAGAGGATGAAGCAACAAGTGGTTATTCATACAATCCATGCTGCTAGATCACATTGGTGGCACATTGGTCATGTCTGCAAAATCCAGAAGGCTGGGTACACTTATACTGTATGTCTCGATAGCTTGTAGGGTATAGCATGGCCTTCTAAATTTAGTAGAAATAATCAAACATGGGATTTATGAAAAACTACAAAAAAAACGAAGGGTATAATATATTTTTGTACAACAACCAGACATGCATAAAACAGCTTGTGTTTCCACACCTGTGTTTTGTAGGAAGTACACGTAACTGGCATATGCTCTTCACCATTGACTGATCAACGAAACCTTCTAAAAGTGCTTCTTCTAGATCAACTTTCCATGCTTTGGTATCTTCAAATTCCTCCGACTAGTTTGGAAAATTGTAACGATTGTTAATTCTTGACTGCATTTACACCTGGACTAACGTGATATACAATTATACACAAATAACTGGTATTTGCCCCACCTGGTTGGTCCTGGTAAATTAGGGATATCATCTGCTTACCCAATGCTACAATATTATGGTTACTGGCCCTACTCGTATACACAGTTTTCCCAAAATATCTTATACTATGCACTTGCAATAAAATGCATGTTATAAAGTTCTAAATAAAAAGAACGTACCTCGTTGTCGCTTAGATTCAAGTCACCCACGTTTATATTTTCTGGTTCGGGTGAAGAGCATTCAAATTCCTCCACAAAGTTTGATGCCATTATGCCGGCAGCTCTTTATAAATCATCACAAACAATACAGCCGTCTTTAGGTACGGTGATCCTACATGAGCATACCCGCCTGCTATATATCAAGTCTTTTTTAAATCATAATCCTGGAGGCTGTGTAGCTACATATACACTCTTTACAGTCGCAAAACAATTAGGCCTAGCCTCGATACAGCCTATACATATCACCCAGACAGACGGAAGTGAACTTCGGAAAACTTTTTCTCTAACGCTCACCCATTCATATAATCGTAACAAGTTACCGTTACCGGTAATATTCATTTACATTCATCTATTAATCCACATATACCCCGACGCTTTACTCATTCATTTCCAGTCCACCGGGGCTTGCCCCTTGCGACCAACCCTGACTGAACTGACTCTCCCGCAGGAGGTATCATTACAAAAGTTATTGTGGCATCTACTCATGGCTTCCGACCACAAGGAAGCCTCATAAATTTGCAACGTTGCAAACCCGGAAGCTACGAATATTCATGAAAAGAGTAGTTTCAAGAGAAAATAATAATGAAATTTCAAACTCAAGCATAGATCATGAGACCAAGGGACAGGTGAGAAAGTGATGGCGATTATCAAAGCATAAGTTACGTGGCCTGAAAACACTTGTGGCGCCCTAGTCCAAAAGCGGATGCCACTATAGAGACTATTCTATAGAGTCTCCGAAGAGTCTCTATAATGCCACCACCTCTCTATGCCTCTGACCGACGTCGGTCACGGCCCGCGGAGTACCTGCGTCCCTGGGCACAACGTTCCCCGTGAGCACGCGGTTCCCCATGAGCACGGCAGCACATGGTTTCCCATGAGCACAGTAAAACAACCCATTGAAAAAAAACGATGTTCATGAAATTTGCTTATTCTTATTTTATTGTAACTGTGACGCCACGAGTTGGAATACCGCTCTCTTCGAGGCTGGCTGCGTCCCTGAGTATTCCATACCACATGCTGTAGTACTGTTGATACCGGCGATATTGGTAGGCCTGTTGCGCAACCCAAAATTTATTCACGTAAAAGCAATAATCGCGACAAGTGCCAAAAAAGTGCAAAAACGTCCACAAGTTCATCCAAATCCAGACATTAAAAGCATGAAACAAGTAAACCAGACCAATTATTAATACTGTTAATTGGTGAGTATTGCCAACCATTCCGTCAGTCTCAGTAGGAAGACAACATACAGACATTGTTAGTTCTGAAAAAGAAATTAATCCAACACAAGTAACCTCAAATACTAACAGAACACAAATGATAGTAAGTAACTATGCGTATAGTCATTTGCTCTAAGAGATAACATCTTGCAATCCATAGAACTTGATATTAGACAAAAGGAGTGCGGGCAATACCAG